>JASDDO010000010.1:536991065-539721065 GCA_030015575.1 Agapanthus africanus | reverse complement strand
CAACCCCAACCCTAACCCTAACCCCTCCCCGACCCGACCCCGACCCCGACCCCGACCCTGACCCTATGTAACGTTTTGAAAATCGTTTCGGTGAAATTTCGAAAAACGGTAAAATAAGGGGGTTTTCTGTAAAAAGTCAAAATAAAAATATCTTATTATAAAAATTAAATATACATATTCTAGCTATGAAATTGCTATTATTTGGTGTTTATTGAGCCGCTGGTGAAATTTCAAATTTTCTGAAAAAAATATTATTTTATTATTATTTTAAGCCGTCACTAATACATTTAATTAGGAAAAACTACAAATTGGAATGAGTTGAAACAAATTTTGTGCATCATAAAACATTAAATAAAATTTTATCATGTGGTTTTTGGAACGAAATCATTTTCCAAAACGGTTTAGAAATTATTGAAGAAAAAAGGCTTTTTTTTAGCGTAAATGGATATTTGGGGCATTGTATTTATCATTTTTCATCACCCCACACCCGTACCCACACCCACACACCCCCATTCACTTCTCCCTTGAAGAATTCAGCAGCCCCCATTTTATTTTCCCCACTTGAATTTCAAAGGAAAGAAATGAAAGAAAAGAAAAGAAAATGGAGAAATGAGGTGGACCTTTGACCTTGAATTGACTTTGACTTCTTCCCCCACTTTCTCTACCTCCCTCTCTCTCCTCTTCCACTCCCATTCCAGCAGCCCCCCACCCTCCTACAGCAGCAACAGCCCCCCCCCCCCATTTCCCTTCTCTTTCTCTTCAAACTTCATCAAAAATTGCCTCAAATCCATCAAAAAAAATCTCAAAACCCAAATTCGACTCCTACCCATTTTAGCTTAGCCCGTATAGCATGGATCTTTATAAAAAGAGAGCATTTTGGGAGGCCATGATGCTTGTGGATCTTCAAATATTTTTGGGTATAATTCTAAAACATTTTTGCTTAATTTGTTACTAATTTCTTAAGCTAAACTACTTAAGTGTTAATTAGGCTTAAGTTGCAAGTTTTGGAATTCAAGTTATGAATTTGAATGCAAGTTAGGGTTTTTATAAAATTGGTGTATGGTTGTGTGTTATATTGAGGCTTTTTGTCATGTTAATACAAGATTAGTAGCTTGTGCTAATAGTTAGTTTAAAAATTGTGTTAATTTGCTAATTTGCTGACTAGGTTTTTGGAAATTATTGCAAATGTTAGACTAAAAATCTAATTAGGTTTTTCATGGCTTCATTAACTTTATTAAGTGTAGTTTAATGCTTTGGATCATGCAAATCTAAGCTAGATTGTAGTTTGTGCATTTTTGCTTTGAAATTGTTAAAATTTAAGTATTTTGTAAACTAGAATATTAGGGTTTTGGAATTTAATGAGATCAAATTCCGGAAATTGTTTATATGACTTATTTAAGATATTTAATAAGTATATTGGCCGCTACATTCATTTAAACATCATGTTTTGTACAAAAACGGCGAATTGTGCTCGCTAGATTTTCGGAAAAATGACTTTTTAAGTGAAATTGGGGTTTTTGTGAGTTTTAACCTAGTTTATATTAAAATTAGTGTTCGTGAATGTGCAAATGAGTGTGATTGGATTTTTCTCGATGGTTTGACGTTTGTACATCGACATCGAGGGTTGGTTTGACTATTCTTGCATGCGTAGACGATAGGTTTGGACCTATGCGTGATACGCGTGCCGATTTGATTTTCGTATGCCGTTTCGATTTCGAATTTAGTTTTAATGCGATACGGTGTGTTATGATATGTAGGTACCCCATGCGGACTTCGAGACGACAAGCAAGCGCGTGGCGACGTCGGCACCGGCGAGCGAGGACCAGGTGAGTAGATTTATATCTATGGAGAGAAGTCGGGTGGATGGCGTATAGCACCCCCGCAGTCCGTGGTGGTGTATACGGATGCGTATACACACCAACAATTATTATATGTTATTTGGGATTAATAACGATGCTTAGGATGGATATTGGTGTGTTGGATTATTTTAGTGTTGCGAACCCTAGGGTAGTGTTGCACTACACATACACACATACATACTTGCATACATTCCTATTGATATGTGCTCATGGGATTCTTTATAGTTATGGGTTCACATGGGTATAGGACTATGTGTTCACATACGGATTTGAGAATAGTATTTAGAATTTGAGATGAGTCGATGAGATTGGGCTTGAGGCCAGGAGATCGGTGATGTGATTCTGTTCGTATTGATATACGACATGATGTTTTAGCGGGTCTTTTGGCGTAGTGATTCTTACACCTGCATGCATACTTAGGCGGTATCAGTATTGTACTAGATGTAGATCAGTACCCCGATCATGATAATTGATAAAGAGGATACCAGGTGAATAGTATGATGAATGTGATATTGACCCGTACCTAGATTTGGGATGCCGTACGACGGATTTACGTACGAGCTATATTGATGATTGATCCGCACTCTTGACTTGGGATGTCTGGTTATGGATATGATATTATTGAGGCGGGATCACCGACTATACATATACAGGTATGTATATGTATCGACTCAGATGATAGGCGGTTTCCTTACCTGTAGTTCAGCTTGTTAGTTCAGCCGTATAGTTTAGCATAGTTGTTAGATTAGATTAGACCCTACCTATTTCAAAACTAACGAATCATGGGTATTTTAAAAGACAGCCCAAGGGATCTTACGGATATTTCAAAAGACGTATCTTTTCATAAAAACACCGTAGCCCTTATTTTCAAAACCCCATGATTCGTGTTACTTCAAAAGGCACCAATTTATAGGACTTATATTAGATTAATGCAGATTAGTTATCGTTGTGTCTAGTTTCAGCTCCCGCACATTATTGTTGTTCGCTCTGCCTCGCATACTTATTTTGCTGCATATTCCATTATTGATATCATACTGTTAGGACACCAGCACCATTACCGATGATGCATATGTACCACGTACACCTACTTGCCGGCTCACACACATCTTCATCGGTAATTGCCATGTCACGTACACTTTAGATGATATATTTGCTTGACTTAGCTTGTTAGCTAGTAGTTTTGACATGATATTAGTGTACTTCCCTTATATGCCATATTAGACATTGTAGTTATTACTTGTCGCTTCATGCATACTGTTATTCATTGTTATGCCGTATTCATGGATTCTCATGCTTACAGTCATGGTTTTACATCCTATTGATGATTCGGATTTCCATGATATTTTCTGGATTTGGAGGAAAACCGCAAAACATATATAAACTGTTTTCTCTCTTTTAAAATAAAAAGTGCGGTTTTCCCATGATGTATGAGTCGTCCACCATGAGTTTGCTGATGGATTTCGAGACCCGATTCGAGGAGGCGGATGAACCGTTTCGGGTACATGGTGGACCCGGTAAGGTACCTCGGGGCAAGAAGCGCGTGATGATGACGATGTAAGCCTGGCAGGGGAGCACTACCTACCGGTGATATTACCCGACGCGTCGGATATCCGGAGGATACCGTCGTGGTCTTGAGATGGATGGTAGGGGTCGGTCTGGACTGACGGCGCCCTAGATATTGAGACTTGAGGTACATAGATTGTGACACAGAGATATCGAGGTATTTGGACACTTGTTTTGTGTCGATGCTGGGCACTGTTTTATGCTGATTTCATATATGGTACCTCATTTCTTTAAAAAATACAGAAATCTCACTGATTTATGAAACCAGTTTTATTCAGTACATGCATTCTGTTTTATGCATCCATACATCATCCATATGATATATTGCTACCTGATGCACTGACACGGGCACATGAGATTACACTCGGGTTAGATATTTACCCTAGCCTTGTTATAGGCTACGTGTTATTCATATATTTGAGGATATATTATGATCATTGACCTAGGTTGCGTTATTTATGCGATTTCTGTGCGTAGATGTTTTTCTACTCACGAGTTGGCAACTCACCCCCGTTGTGCCACAGTTCTTACAGGTTTCGCCGTACAGGTTTCATTACGGCTTGCTGGCACTCTTTTCATTTCCGGGTGACTTGCTAGTAGGTGGGTTTATTTGTATCGCACCCATCATTATATCTTGTATATCATTATTCTGTTGTATCTAGAAGTTCCATCAACCAAACATGTATTTATTGAGATAGAGACCAGTGTTGTTTATTCTTTCGACCTTAGAGTCGCTCGTTATATTTCTGGTGGTTTTGAGTTTCCTTTTGAGTTTGATCCTCGCCGTTGGCGTTGTATATTATATTGCTTGTGTGGTTGTGACCGTCGATTGACGAAGAGCTAGCTCCCGCTTGGGGATGCCTTTTTCTTGATTTCGTATACTATTCATGTTGTATCCCGTTTGGGGGCCAGTATTTACAAAGGAGACTCTGCCGAAATTTTCAGTAAATTTTTGATGTTTTTAAAAAACCGCATAATTCGGCTTATGCTATTGAAACTACTTGCTTTAAGTTGGTTTTTCCTACACTCTACATCTTTTCTTGGTTTGGATTTCTGGGTTTTCGGTTTACTTAGATTACGTACGCCTCGCAACGTTCGTAGTTTAAGTGCCGGTCATGTTCCGTACTTTTGGGTCGTGACACCCTAACCCTAACCCAAACCCCAACCCCAACCCCAACCTAACCCAACCCAACCCAACCCCAACCCCAACCCCAACCCCAACCCCAACCCTAACCCTCACCCCGACCCCGACCCCGGCCCCGCCCCGGACCCCGGCCCCCGACCCCGGCCCGGCCTCGCCCCGACCCGACCCGACCCCGACCCGCCCCGACCTCGACCCCGACCCCGACCCGACCCCGACCCCCCACCCCGACCCGACCCCGACCCCGACCCGACCTCGACCCCGACCCCAACCCTACCCTAACCCTAACCCTAACCCTAACCCCGACCCCAACCCCCACCCCGACCCCGACCCCAACCCCACCCCTAACCCCTAACCCTAACCCGAACCCTAACCCCAACCCCTACCCAAACCCCAAACCCCAAACCCCAAACCCCAACCCTAACCCAAACCCCAACCCCGACCCGACCCGACCCGACCCGACCCGACCCAACCCAACCCCAAACCCAACCCCAACCCCAACCCCAACCTAACCCAAAGCAACCCCAACCCCAACCCCTAACCCCAACCCCTAACCCCAAACCCCGACCCAAACCCTGACCCCAACCCCAACCCTAACCCCGACCCCCCCCGACACCCCTGACCCCCCCCCCCGACCCCCCCGACCCGGACCCTAACCCTAACCCCAAACCCAACCCCAACCCCAACCCCAACCCCCAACCCCCAACCCCTAACCCCGAACCCTACCCCTACCCCTAACCCCTAACCTCAACCCCGACCCCGACCCCGACCCCGACCCCGACCCCCGACCCCCGACCCCGACCCCGACCCCCACCCCAAACCCCCAAACCCAACCCCAAACCCGAACCCAAACCCCCAAACCCCCAAACCCAAACCCCAACCCAAACCCGAACCCGAACCCTAACCCGAACCCTAACCCGACCCCTAACCCAACCCCAACCCAACCCCAACCCTACCCTAACCCCAACCCCAACCCCAACCATAACCCGAACCCGAACCCGAACCCCAACCGCAACCGGCCCCGGCCCCGGCAACCGGCCCCGGCCCCGGCCCCCGACCCTGCCCCGGCCCCCGACCCCGACCCCCGACCCCGCCCCGACCCCGACCCCCCACCCGACCCCCCACCCTAACCCCAACCCCAACCCCAACCCCAACCCAACCCCACCCCAACCCCAACCCCAACCCCACCCACCCAACCCCACCCAACCCAACCCCACCCAACCCCAACCCCAGCCCAACCCCAACCCCGACCCTAACCCCGGCCCCGGCCCCCGGCCCCCGGCCCCGACCCCTAACCCCCAACCCTACCCCGAACCCCAACCTTCCCCGAACCCCAACCCCAGCCCCAACCCCAGCCCCAACCCGAACCCCAGCCCCAACCCCAACCCCATCCCCAGCCCCAGCCCCGCCCCAGCCCCGCCCAGCCCCAGCCCCAGCCCCAGAACCCAAACCCTAACCCTAACCCGAACCCCAACCCCAACCCCAACCCCAAACCCAACCCAACCCTAACCCCAACTCCAACCCCACCCTACCCAACCCAACCCCAACCCCAACCCTAACCCCAGCCCCAGCCCCATCCCCACAACCCCACAACCCCACAACCCGAACCCCAACCCGAACTCCAACCGCACCCCCAACCCCAACCCGAACCCCAACCCGAACCCGAACCCGGCCCCGGCCCCGGCCCCGGCTCCGGCCCCGACCCCAGCCCACGCCACCCCCACCCCACGCCCAACCCCAACCCCCAAACCCTAACCCCACCCCCACCCCCAACCCCACCCCACCCCCAACCCAAACCCCAACCCCAACCCCTACCCAACCCCAACCCCACCCCAACCCCAACCCAACCCGAACCCCAACCCGAACCCTAACCCCAACCCCAGCCCCAGCCCCAGCCCCAGCCCCAACCCACCCCCAACCCAACCCCAACCCCAACCCAACCCCAACCCTAACCCAACCCCAACCCCAACCCCAAACCCAAACCCAAACCCTAACCCTAACCCTAACCCTAACCCTCACCCCCGACCCCCGACCCGCACCCCGACCCCGACCCCGACCCCGAACCCGAACCCGAACCCCAACCCCAACCCCAACCCCCAACCCCAACCCTAACCCCCAACCCCCTACCCCCTACCCCAAACCCTAACCCCCAACCCCAACCCCAACCCCAACCCCAACCCCCTACCCCCTACCCCCAACCCCCAACCCGAACCCGAACCCCAACCCCAACCCCAACCCTAACCCGAACCCGAACCCCAACCCGAACCCCGGCCCCGGTCCCGGCCCTGGCCCCGGCCCTAAACCCTAACCCCAACCCCAACCCCAACCCCAACCCCAACCCTAACCCTAACCCTAACGGATCAGTCGGTATATCTCTCTTCCCCATCTCCCTTCCCTCAGTATCCACCTGGACCACCTGTCCAAAATACTGCCCCTCGTCAGAGGGAAAACTTTAACTCTGTGTTGGAGATAGTGCTCTCAGAGTCAATTATTGGATCACAGGCACGTGATTGCAATGATTGAGGGAGGACCTGTCCCAGTAAGACAGTCTTACTCGAGATGATAGTATGCTATCTGGTTTATCTTTATCATCGTGTACTGCTTTAGGTGACCTGACAGGTCGCTATTACACGTTGATAGAGCCCCTAGGATTTATGCTTGACTGCCAGCAGTATGAGGGCGATCATATACGTGAGAGCTGGTGGTCTATAAGCACATCCTTAAAAGGTCCCTAGTCGTGGGAGTTTCGAGACAGGGCATCGATTCTCCAGAGTAGACTAGTGTATACAGTCGAGACCCCGACGAGGGGCGGTGGCCGGTCTCACAAGCCACTGGTGTCAGTTGGATCACCTAAGATGTATACAGGTGCTCATTGGGTTATGAGTACACCGGACAGGACTCGCCGGGAACCTGCTAGTTGGTCTTATACCTGACGTCAGATAGCAGTTCCCTGGTGACATGTGTACAGGTTAGTTCATCGACCTGGGGATCGTCATTTGTCTCGTGTGAGTTCCCACTGTACTTTGATTACTACCCTACCACGCTCAAAGGAGACGTGCAAAAAGGTTTTAGTTGGGTACAGTCCCGAGCCACATGGAGGCAGTGAGCGGATCTTCGGGGGTTCGTCTCTCCCGGTATTGGGGGTGAGGTCGCGCTGTGTCTAGGAGAGCCATTATACAAAGCCCTCGGCCGAGGCAGGAGATTTACTGGTAGGTATTCCAGTAGTATCTCAGGGTGTTCTAGGCTACACTCCGACACGACTTGTACCGCTTTTAGGGGTCTGACTTTTACCAACCCCCTAGGCCCGCCATGCGATGCTCATAGACGAACGGACCTGACTGTACGGATATTGTCACTGACAGGCTCAGTAGGGTGTCAGGATGAGTTCGCTCATCGACGTCCATTTTGGTCAATACCTGGTAGCCCGTTACGTATTGGCTTATACCTCTGACGTGCTAGTGGTTAAATCCACAACCAAGGTGTTGACGAGTCTTTAGAGTCCCCCACATTCAGTTGCTCAAGTTTTCGGGCGGAAAGCTGTAGAGGCCGTATGGAGATATGGCAGGGTTCGATCAGATACGTACGGTATTGCACGGATCAGGATTGAACGGATATTACTAGCCGGCTTTGGTTTAAGCCGGATCCTGGTATAGTATGTTGGGGTAAAAATTTACACCCCCGTTGACCGAGTCAAAGTCAAGGTCAACCCCAAGCCAGGTGGGCCTAAGCCCAGGTCAAGCGGGCCCATGCCCAAGTCGAGCCCGCGGCCAGCCTCCTCCATGCTAAAATATAGATCATGTAATAAATAATTTTTATGCAATTTTTTATACATGAATGTATGCAAAATGGGCATAAAGCCAATATTTTGTAAGCCCATGGCTTATGTGCAAAAATGAAATGGCACATGAGCCATGGGATGGCAAAATGCCATTTTGTGAAGCCCAAGGGGCTATGTGTAAAACGTATGGCCTATAAAGGCAAAAGATAATGAAAATATCTAATAACTTTTTCTCTCTCCAAAAAAAAAAAGTTTCAGAGCTGAGCTCTTTCCTGCTTCTTCTCCAAGGTTCTAAAACCTTCTCATTTCTTTTGAATTAAATCAAGAGTTTTACTCTTTCTTTCCCGAAACTAAGTGGTTTTCCACCACAAAACCCACAAAGGGGAACTTGGATCTGCCATCAGATCTTAAAAAGGAGAGATTTTGAGATTTTACATCTCTTGATCTTCAAGACCCAGCAAGCAACAGGAGGAAGAAGAAGAACCCTTCCATTAACCCAACAAAAAACAAAACAAAAACACACTCAGGAGTCTAACTCCTCTTTGATTTCTCTTCAGAGAAATCTTTTTTAGGCTAAAAGCCTGTTGTGTGTGCAAGTCGCCCGCGTGCCGACACGTGGCGCGCGCGCTTGCGCAACTGCGCAAGTGCGCAAGTCGCCCGCGTGCCGACACGTGGCGCGCGCGCTTGCGCAACTGCGCAAGTGCGCAAGTCGCCCGCGTGCCGACACGTGGCGCGCGCGCTTGCGCAACTGCGCAAGTGCGCAAGTCGCCCGCGTGCCGACACGTAGCGCGCGCACTTGCGCACCTGCGTAGTTGCGCAAGGCACCCGCGTGCCGACACGTGGCGCGCGCGCTTGCGCAACTGCGCAAGTGCGCAAGTCGCCCGCGTGCCGACACGTGGCGCGCGCGCTTGCGCAACTGCGCAAGTGCGCAAGTCGCCCGCGTGCCGACACGTGGCGCGCTTGCTTGCGCAAGTGCGCAAGTCGCCCGCGTGCCGACACGTGGCGCGCGCGTTTGCGCACCTGCACATCCCTTGGATGCCTTTTCCCCCTCTTTTTGTGTACATAAATATATATATACATTTGTATACAAATGTATACATACACATACTCCGCAACATTCTCCCCCTCCAAAAAATTTTCGGGCCGGGGCGCTGCCCCGCACCCCGCAAGGGGGCTGCTAGCCCCCTTGACCCCCAGCCCGCTATCCGGGTAGCGGGACCCCCGTAAAAACTCTGCGTGGCTCCCGATATATCCAAAACCCCCCTTTCAGAACAGAACACACGTACACTGCACATTGAGTTCGCATGACCAGTTTAACCCGTTAATCGGAGGTTCCCTCGCCCCAAAGGCGAGGGGTAATTAACGGCAGCTTAGTCCGCGGCTGCCGGAGATTCGGATCCCCACAATCATTAAACCCCGGCCTACCCTAGGCAGGGGGAATCTGTAGTACGCCTGACAAGCGTGCGCGTATTCCCATCTCAATGGGGTGACGAAAAACACCCTACAGGTTCTGGCACGCCCGGTGGGACCAATCTCTCCTCCCATATTTCGGGTTAAGCGTTCATGCGAACTCAATAAATATACATACCTGTATTTATACTAAAAATAATGCTTTTTCATGCAGATTTTCAAGCAATCACCTTCCGACGATGTCTTCGATGATGAACTCATCTCCCGTCTCCTACACGATGAGGATAGACTCTAGGACGGTCCTTCCGGCCAGTCTCGGGCGACAATGGGAGGAGCCGCTGCTACCATTCGGCTCTATTGTGTTCATGCCGATTGGCACCATCCCAGCTCCTCAAGCCTCGGTGGCAGACAAACCTGTCTCGAAAGGCAGGAGACCAAATGTGGTGATCTCAAGGGTGCCCCAACCCAAACGCAAGTCGGTGTCTGAACGAATTTCCTTGGCCTCAGCTGGGGGCAAGGCCATCAACACCAATAAAGCTACAACGCGTCCCGAGCAAGCTCCAGCGGTGCCCTTGACCACTGCTCGATCGGGTGTCTTCTCTAAGCTCCCCTCTGATCAACTCACAATGGCTTTCCAGGTAGCAGATGCCCGCCAAGCCTTCAAAATCAAGAAGCTGAGGGAGAAAAGGCTCAGATATAGAGCCAATAAAAGGGCTAGGGCTACTGCCAGGCTAAACCTCATGAGGTTCGAAGAACAGGGTTACCCCGCCAAAGATGAAGGGATGGCTGAATGTGTTATCCACACTGTCTACGTGGTGGGCACACGCAGCAAGAGCAAGGACGGGGCTACCACATCTCAAATCCAATCTGGCTTTAATGTGGTTGCCACTTTCCAAGAACAGCCGCCTCCGCTGGATGATGAAAACCCTCTCGATGGGGCTGATAGGCAGAGAGAGCCCTCAATTCATGAGGAGTCAGGCTCGGAAAGCGAAGATGAGCCAACTTTCCGTCCTAAGACCACAGAGCAGCAACTTCTCCAAGAGCTCCGAAAACAGCTCAGAAGCAAAGATAAGGAGATGGCCAAGCTCTACTCAAAGATCGACGACTTGACAAATGTCGTCTTACGGCTTACGGCCCAACTTGCCTCTCAGCCGCCCAATCAAGCACAGGGTTCAGCTCATGAACCGGGAAACGGTGTCCCGAGACAGCCAACGCCCGTTCCCTCAAATCCAAAAGTGGGCGGACCGCATGAAAATCAGTCGCATCCTATCTCAGCAAATGTCTTGGCTACCGATGACAGTAGCCCGCTAACTCAAGATCAAATCATGGATTTGGTTGCCAGCAAAGTCAAAACATTGGTGGCCGAAGCCGAAGCGCAAAAAGATATCAGCAGTAGTGGGAGACCATATCCTGCTCAGTATGATCTGGTAGAATTTCCTAGCGGCTATGTCATCCCCAAATTCGGAAGATTCGATGGGACGGGAAATGCGAATCAGCACATCTCCCACTTCAAAGCCTCATGCGGGAATACTGGGGGCAATGATGCGCTTCTCCTCCGCCAGTTCGTTAATAGCTTGACCGATGTTGCTTTCGACTGGTACGCGAGCATACCGGATGGCTCCGTTACTACTTTCGTCCAAATAGAGTCTTTGTTTCGACAAAGATTCATGAGCGTCAGCGATAAGATCACCATTGCCGAGCTCGTAAGGACCAAGCCCAAGAACAACGAAAGCAACACGGATTTTATAACCCGATGGCGCAATCTCTCTGTCAAATGTGAACCACCGATAGAGCAGGACCAATCTGTCAGTCTCCTTGTCGGAAATCTCAACAATTGGATGGCCCCGTTTCTATGCACCGCGGGTCTCAAAACATTCCAAGAACTGACCAGAAAAGTTCAAATGCTGGAGCGCTCAAAGCAGGAGTCCTCCTCGGATTCCCAAAATAACAATAGGTCCTGGAGAAACCGAAAGGACGATAATCGCAAAGGTGGAAATTCCGACGATTCTGAATCTTTCAATGCCTTGGCCAACCGAAATAAGCAAGGGTTGAGCGGGCCTAGCGCCAACCAGCCTCGGAAGCCAATGTTCGGAGAGGGAGGAGAATCTCCACTGAAAGAGAAGCTGGATAAGGTCTATTCCTTCAGAAGGGACAAAATCCGTAAAATATTCAAAGATGCCCTGAAGAACGGTCTACAACTGCCAGAGTCAAAAAGACCGCAGGAAGCGAATAGGACCGACGACCCCAAATACTGCCCCTATCACAGAGTGATAGGCCATGCCATTGAGGACTGCTTCGTCTTCAAAGATTGGGTCGAAAAGCAATACAAGGCAGGAGAGATAGAACTGTCCAAAGGCGTGTTAACAAACAGTCAAGCTGCAACCGCCAATTTCATACAAACGGAGACCGAAGTTCTTCGTGAAACCGATTCTCTCAGGCATCTGCCTTTCTCTGAAAACAATCGACCACCACGTCATTAAACTGGGAACAATCGACCTCTAAGTCGTTAAACTGGGAATGTTAAAAAAAATGTAAATAAAAAAAAATGTGTAAATAAAAGAAAAATAAAGAAAAGCCGAAATGATGGGGCAACTCGCAATAAAGATTAGCGAGTAAAAATAGAAATGAAAATAAAGCCGAAATGATGGGGCAACCGCGAATAAATAGCCGAAATGATAGGGCAATTGCGACCTTCGCGATAAGAAAAGCTGAAATGATAGAGCAATCGCGGTAAAAAAAAAAAAAAAAAAAAAAAAACAAGGGCGGATGATGAGTTGCTCCTGGCATTATTCCAGTGCAGCAATGCAGACGCCAAACAAAAATCCAATTTCTCAAAATTCTTTCAGCCCTACGGCCAGTCCCCAAATTGACTACCGTATACAATCCACGGGCTCAAATAATTCTCAGCATACCCATGCCCCACCGCAACCACCAGTTACGCGGCTGGTCTCCGCCTTTGGAATTATGCTTCATTGGAAAGACCCACTCATGTGTCCTCACGATGCATGAGGAGAACAAACCTTCGTGAGATCCTTACGACTCACCAAGGAAAAACACACTTAGGAGTCCTCACGACTCTTAAGGAGAAAATACACCTGCGGGATCCTTACGACCCGCAGGGAGAAAATGCTTCTATGGGACCCTCACGGCCCATAAAATTGAAAAGCCTTAGGTGATAGGGATCCAAACCTGTCTCCTAAGCCATCGCTCCCTAATCCCCAACGGTGAATGATGAGTCGCTCCTGGTACCATATTCCAGTGCAGCGATGCAGACGCCGACCAAATTCCAAATCCCATACCCCAACGGCGAATGATGAGTCGCTCCTGGTACCATATTCCAGTGCAGCGATGCAGACGCCAACAAAGTCCCAAAAATTTTTATGGCCCTACGGTCTGGATCATACATCCTGCAAAACCGTATACAATCCACGGGCGTAAAACAATCCCAATCTCTCCAAAAAAAAAAATAAAAAAAAAATAATAAAAAAAAGGTATGTCCACAAGCAAAATGGGCGCGAATGAAAACCCGAAAGGGCTCCGTGAGTAAAAACAGCGGGACTGCCGGCGAGTTTGTGAAAACCCGAAAGGGCGCAAACTCGTGAGAAAAAGATGAAATGCACTCGCAATGTCCTCTCGACTTTGTGAGGAGAAAATTCCCGCGTGAGATCCTTACGACTCACAAAGGAGCGACACACTTGGGAGTCCCCACGACTCCCGAGGAGAAAATACACTTACGGGATCCTTACGACCCGTAGGGAGAAAATACTTTGTGAGACCCTTACGGCTCATAAAATTGAAAAGTCTTAGGTGATAGGGACCTAAAACCTGTCTCCTAAGCCATCGTTTCCTAATAAGCAAGCGCAAATGATGATTCGCTCCTGGTACCATATTCCAGTGTAGCGATGCTGATGCCAAAAAAAAAAAAAAAAAAAAAAAAAATCCCAAATCCTCTCATGACAAATGATGATTCGCTCCTCGTACCATATTCCAGTGTAGCGATGCTGATGTCAACCAAAATCAAATCAACCAACAAGCTCTGCGTCGGAATCATGCTTCGTCTCAGAATATGCACCCCGTGTCGAAATGATGCTTCGCCACGGTGTATCTGCCTTCCCTGTCGGAATTATGCTTCGGCTCGGAATCAACCAACGACCTCCTCGTCGGAATTATGCTCCATCTCGGAATCAAGTCAACCAGCAAGCTCTGCGTCGGAATTATGCTTCGTCTCAGAATGCACCCCGTGTCGAGATGATGCTTCGCCTCGGTATACCTGCCTTCCCTGTCGGAATTATGTTTCGGCTCGGGATCAACCAACGACCTCCTCGTCGGAATTATGCTCCGCCTCGGAATCAAGTCAACCAGCAAGCTCTGCGTTGGAATTATGCTCCGCCCATCGGAACGATGCTCCGATCCCTGGAATTATGCTCCGCTCTTCGGAAAGATGCTCCGAACTTTGGAATCATGCTCCGCCCTTCGGAATGATGCTCCGAATCCTGGAATAATGCTCCGCTCCTCGGAAAGATGCTCCGAACTCTGGAATTATGCTCCGCAAATCGGAATGACGCTCCGACCCTGGAATCATGCTCCGCAAATCGGAATGATGCTCCGACCCTGGAATCATGCTCCGCCCTTCGGAATGATGCTCCGAATCCTGGAATAATGCTCCGCTCCTCGGAAAGATGCTCCGAACTCTGGAATTATGCTCCGCAAATCGGAATGATGCTCCGACCCTGGAATCATGCTCCGCCCTTCGGAACGATGCTCCGAATCCTGGAATCATGCTCCGCCCATCGGAACGATGCTCCGATCTCTGGAATCTTGCTCCGCCCTTCGGAACGATGCTCTGAATCCTGGAATCATGCTCCGCCCATCGGAACGATGCTCCGATCTCTGGAATTATGCTCTGCCCATCGGAACGATGCTCCGATCTCTGGAATTATGCTCCGCTCATCGGAAAGATGCTCCGACCCTGGAATTATGCTCCGCGCTTCAGAATGACGCTCCGACCCTGGAATCATGCTCCGCAAATCGGAATGATGCTCCGACCCTGGAATCATGCTCCGCCCTTCGGAATGATGCTCCGAATCCTGGAATAATGCTCCGCTCCTCGGAAAGATGCTCCGAACTCTGGAATTATGCTCCGCAAATCGGAATGATGCTCCGACCCTGGAATCATGCTCCGCCCTTCGGAACGATGCTCCGAATCCTGGAATCATGCTCCGCCCATCGGAACGATGCTCCGATCTCTGGAATCTTGCTCCGCCCTTCGGAACGATGCTCCGAATCCTGGAATCATGCTCCGCCCATCGGAACGATGCTCCGATCTCTGGAATTATGCTCTGCCCATCGGAACGATGCTCCGATCTCTGGAATTATGCTCCGCTCATCGGAAAGATGCTCCGACCCTGGAATTATGCTCCGCGCTTCAGAATGATGCTCCGACCCTGGAATTATGCTCCGCGCTTCGGAATGATGCTCTGACATTGGAATTATGTCCCGCGAATCGGAATGATGCTCCGATCCTCGGGAATAATGCTCCCCGGGATGATGCTTCGCCTCCGGAATGATGTTCCACCTCGAAGTTTAGCTTCAAGATCCATCAATTTCATGCACACAACTCAAATGTGCGGTGTGCATTTATTGATGGGGGGCACTTTGTTGGGGTAAAAATTTACACCCCCGTTGACCGAGTCAAAGTCAAGGTCAACCCCAAGCCAGGTGGGCCTAAGCCCAGGTCAAGCGGGCCCATGCCTAAGTCGAGCCCGCGGCCAGCCTCCTCCATGCTAAAATATAGATCATGTAATAAATAATTTTTATGCAATTTTTTATACATGAATGTATGCAAAATGGGCATAAAGCCAATATTTTGTAAGCCCATGGCTTATGTGCAAAAATGAAATGGCACATGAGCCATGGGATGGCAAAATGCCATTTTGTGAAGCCCAAGGGGCTATGTGTAAAACGTATGGCCTATAAAGGCAAAAGATAATGAAAATATCTAATAACTTTTTCTCTCTCCAAAAAAAAAAAGTTTCAGAGCTGAGCTCTTTCCTGCTTCTTCTCCAAGGTTCTAAAACCTTCTCATTTCTTTTGAATTAAATCAAGAGTTTTACTCTTTCTTTCCCGAAACTAAGTGGTTTTCCACTACAAAACCCACAAAGGGGAACTTGGATCTGCCATCAGATCTTAAAAAGGAGAGATTTTGAGATTTTACATCTCTTGATCTTCAAGACCCAGCAAGCAACAGGAGGAAGAAGAAGAACCCTTCCATTAACCCAACAAAAAACAAAACAAAAACACACTCAGGAGTCTAACTCCTCTTTGATTTCTCTTCAGAGAAATCTTTTTTAGGCTAAAAGCCTGTTGTGTGTGCAAGTCGCCCGCGTGCCGACACGTGGCGCGCGCGCTTGCGCAACTGCGCAAGTGCGCAAGTCGCCCGCGTGCCGACACGTGGCGCGCGCGCTTGCGCAACTGCGCAAGTGCGCAAGTCGCCCGCGTGCCGACACGTAGCGCGCGCACTTGCGCACCTGCGCAGTTGCGCAAGGCACCCGCGTGCCGACACGTGGCGCGCGCGCTTGCGCAACTGCGCAAGTGCGCAAGTCGCCCGCGTGCCGACACGTGGCGCGCGCGCTTGCGCAACTGCGCAAGTGCGCAAGTCGCCCGCGTGCCGACACGTGGCGCGCTTGCTTGCGCAACTGCGCAAGTGCGCAAGTCGCCCGCGTGCCGACACGTGGCGCGCGCGTTTGCGCACCTGCACATCCCTTGGATGCCTTTTCCCCCTCTTTTTGTGTACATAAATATATATATACATTTGTATACAAATGTATACATACACATACTCCGCAACATTCTCCCCCTCCAAAAAATTTTCGGGCCGGGGTGCTGCCCCGCACCCCGCAAGGGGGCTGCTAGCCCCCTTGACCCCCAGCCCGCTATCCGGGTAGCGGGACCCCCGTAAAAACTCTGCGTGGCTCCCGATATATCCAAAACCCCCCTTTCAGAACAGAACACACGTACACTGCACATTGAGTTCGCATGACCAGTTTAACCCGTTAATCGGAGGTTCCCTCGCCCCAAAGGCGAGGGGTAATTAACGGCAGCTTAGTCCGCGGCTGCCGGAGATTCGGATCCCCACAATCATTAAACCCCGGCCTACCCTAGGCAGGGGGAATCTGTAGTACGCCTGACAAGCGTGCGCGTATTCCCATCTCAATGGGGTGACGAAAAACACCCTACATAGTACAGTGTAGATTTTGTCTCATTGCATTTGTATTTCGGTCGGAATACAAATGCGGGTGTGTATACACAGTATCGGGGTTTTCCTGTAATTTATTACGGGACTAGTTTTCTGGAATTGCCAGTTTGCTTTCCGTTTCGGCCATATTTCTTTGTATCCTTCATTGGCCGAAGATTGGTGGAGGGGGGCTTATTTGCATTAGTGCAATTAAGCATTTTTGGAGGGTGTTATTTGCATATCCTTGTATCATGATAGTTCCACCATCACATTGACTTCTTAGGTCATGATGGTTCATGATGGCTTGACCTTTTGGTGTTATGATTGGTTGGTTGAGTGTTGGACTTTCCTTGTGATGATTTCTTCTCTTGATCTCATTTTACTCTCCCTTGCATTATTGTTCTTCTCTCTTGAATTTTCATTCACCCTACCCCATAAGCATGGCCGGCCAAAGAGGAGAGAGGGGGCTGTCCCAAAATTTTGGGTAGGGTTTTTGGTTCATTTGTATTGCACAAAATCCATTTACCTCCATCTCCAAAACTCCATTCCTCCACCATCTCAAAAGGCAACTCCAAACAAACCCCAAAATGAGACATGGTTCTACACTATATTCTACAGCAAACCTTGGGCACGTCGACTAGCCAACTTCGTGCCTGAGTTGCCTCGGTATAGAGGTAGGAGCCCATAAAAGAAGCCGGCGACGTGGTGCCCTTTCCGGCGAGGAGGTGGAGACCGGACATTCCGCGGGAGATCGGGACGACGACGAGAAGACCGGAGGACACGGATCAGTCGGTATATCTCTCTTCCCCATCTAGAAGTTAGCTAGGACTAGTTAATGGCTCGATCCGGGTTTTAGTGCGCGGTGGTGCCGGTTCAAGAAAATCTAAAGTTAACCATCGCTTCCGCGTTTGGCCTCTGGATGGAGGCCGGGGCGCCGCCGTGCACTTACAGTGGTATCAAAGCCTCGCCATTAACATAGTCTAGTTTTGTCTAATGTGTTTTACATTTCCGATCGAACAAATGTTCCAAAACCGTGTTTTTCAAAACAACAGTTTTCTGTCGAAATTTTTTTGTCTCTAAAAATTTTTCAGGTAGTCTCAGAATACTGTGTAGGGAAGTATAAGCCTACTGTAGAAATTTGGTCGCGAGATCTCATTATTCGACCGCGGAACCACGGCCAAACCTATGCTTGGGCCGCGGTTCCGCCGCTGTTTTGACACATCGTTGCACCAATTTTTTACAGAGGCCTTCTGGGTTGAAAATAGGGTTTTTGGAATATTAATTTTGGGCCCAGAATTTCTTGATGTGCTACAGTAGTACTTGGGGCCCACTTGTTATAATTTTGATCAATCGGATATTTTAAACACATTATTTCACAGTATTTACATTATATCTGCGACCGTGAATGTCACTTGATCGGTAAATCCTGTCTAGCTGCTATAGCCCGGTTAGACGGATTTGCGAACGTGATTTTCACGTTGATGTTCTGTGTATTGCTGTGATGTTGCGGATCGGTCGTGGGGGATAGCCTGGTTGCAGTGGTAGTACAGTTTTGTTGTATTATGTACATTTGATATTGAGGGGCGAGCGTCCGACATGTGGACTGCCGTCACTGCCTGTTTGTATTATTATTTTGGGGCACGGCCAGGTTGCGGTCGATGTACCCGTTGTATGTATATTTTACTTTCTGCACTAGGATCACCCCGCGGAGGGGTGCACGGATAGTCGGGTTCTAGAGGGCAACAAGCCCGCATCTCATGGCATTAGGATGGAGGGGGCTTCACTCTAGAATTGGCGGGCTATTCGCCGCACTCGTAGGGGGTACAGATTGACCCAGGAGGGGTGCCCAAGTTACCGGATTCCGTGAAGTGTGGGTGGTCCATTCACGTTGCTGAAGGGGGCTGCCTCGCTTCAGGTTTTGGCGGGTAACTTGCTGCGCCTGTAGGGGTCTAGGATTTTCATTGCACAGGCTATCCACACGACCAGGGGAACGTCGGGTTTCAGTAGTGGCTCTGTGAAACCCGGGGATCCCACATATCTGTATTGTTCTGTGATGCTGTACATTTCTGTGATGTTGCATTTTATCACGCCTTGAGCGAAATATAATATATTGGTATATATATTAGTAGATGTTGTATATGTTTTGCATCCGCGCTAGTCCAGTCCCCGCTCTGTCGTTAGTTAGCTAACCTAACGGGTAATGACGGGACCCAGTGGCGAATGCGGATGGCATATACGTACATCAGTATATTTTCGTTCTTTGTGGTGTGATCAATTGATGGGACTGCGTTGATTCGGATCAATGCAAGTTAAAAACAAACATAATCTGATGTTGTTGGAACTTTTTCAAAAAGCTGTTATTGCAAGGACGTTCACTTTTGTTTTGCATCGTGGTATTCAGTTGGAATATCCTGCTCCTCAGTAGACGAGGCAAGGGCCGAGATCCCTTCACCGGGAGTGACCCCTTGGACAAAAAGTTTGTGTCAGGGCAATAACTTCACTATAGCCGATTACTTTTGCTTTGCATCGTGGTATTCAGTTGGAATATCCTGCACCTCATTCTACGGGGAAAGAGCCGAGATCCCTTCACCGGGAGTGACCTCTTTAGCAAAGGTTTTCGTCACTATATTTTCTAAAAAGCTATCCGTTCCTTCAACGATATCAAGTTCATTACGTTAAAGGTTTTCGCCAGAAACCATTCGTAGCCCTCCGTCGTTTCATATGGGTGGTCAATAGTATTCAAGCTGTGTATGTTGGCCAAAGTCAAGGCACAGTGATTGAAAGCTATTGGGGTATTCATATGCAGCATAGATAGATGCGTTGGTTTGGGACAGTCGTACTGCCATTTTGGCCAAAGTCAAGGGTAGGTACGGGTGGATTCAAATTAACCTGGAGAATGACGGGTAGAACTTGACATGTGACTTATGATATGTTGGCTAAAGTCAAGGTCATAAGATCATGGGGCAAAAATCACATCGGGAGTTTCAAAAGAACTGAAACTTGCCAGATATGTGCATACCTTCTGGAGTGTGACACCGTGAGCGGATTCCGTCACGTTATCATGCGATGATAGTTGGATCCCGATTCCCACTGATGAGTTGGTTTACTCCTCGGGTGACCCCGACTAATTCTTCTTTCAGGTTTGGAGGAGAATTTGAGGTACAGTGGGAGGTTTCCAGATTAGATAAATTGGTAACCATTCTGATCTAGATCAGAGTGCACGCTGAGTGTTTCTTTTCTCTCTCTCTTTGGCAGCGACCATTGACCCGACCCTAGACTATGACTCAGAGACCAAAATTAACCGAACCTTCTTAAACACTGGCTTTTGGATTGTCAGAGTTGCAAACCTCATTGCCACTCCTACTTTTACCCTTTTCTCCAGGACACCCCGTATTACTACGAACGTCCACTTCCATTGAACGAAACCATCGTATGGTTATATACGAACTCGAAGGAATTTATTTGAGGATGGTTTCCGGTTCTGGAGAAAACGGATAGGACTATTCAGTTGTCTTTTCCTTTTACCTTCTCTCGGGTTGCGAGTACTCCTTGGTTTAGGAGTAGTACACCTATTACGCAAATTGGATAGTCTTCTTCCAAACCTTAGGCTGGTGCCGAACGGTGGGGAATGAAGAAAACCAATTAGCATAACGATGGTGTGCAGAAGGTATTAAGTTAAGACAAAGTAAGGGATTAGTAAGAGGGCAATGTAAACTGCGACTGCTATTCACGACCAAACCAAGTATTTCTTCGCCAATCATAAAATCACCTTTGTATTTCTCCAAAACACTCCGTATCACTACGAAGATCCACAGTTTATTGGATACTTGTCACGACCCGAAAGTACGGAACATGACCGGCACTTAAACTACGAACGTCTCGAGGCGTACGTAATCTAAGTAAACCGAAAACCCAGAAATCCAAACCAAGAAAAGTAGTAGAGTGCAGGAAAACCAACTTAAAGCAAGTAGTTTCAATAGCATAAGCCGAATTATGCGGTTTTTTTTTAAAACATCAAAAATTTACTGAAAATTTCGGCAGAGTCTCCTTTGTAAATACTGGCCCCTAAACGGGATACAACATGAATAGTATACGAAATCAAGAAAAAGGCATCCCCAAGCGGGAGCTAGCTCTTCGTCAATCGACGGTCACAACCACACAAACAATATAATATACAACGCCAACGGTGAGGATCAAAAACTCAAAAGGGAACTCAAAACCACCAGAATTATAACGAGCGACTCTAAGGTCGAAAGAATAAACAACACTGGTCTCTATCTCAATAGATACATGTTTGGCTGATGGAATTTACTAGATACAACTGAATAATATCATACAAGGTAAATAATGGGGGTATGATACAAGTAAACTGTAACCCTTCAAAAATCGTTTAGGCAGTTTTTCGGTAATCGGCCAATTTTTCGGCTTTTTCCGTAAAAAGTCAAAATTTATATTTTTCATTATAGACCTAATTATACAAAAGTTAAATAAGATATTACTATAATTTTGTCACTAAAATGTCATTTATAATTTTCTGGTTAAATAAAAAAATTTTCGTAATTAATTATTTTTTTATTATTTTAAGCCTTTTTAAATACATTTAATTAGGGATAAATACAAATTTAATTAGGTAAATTTCTTAATTAGGAGTCTTTATAAGCTAAAATATGGTGTTAATAAAATTATAACATGTCTTGCAAACTTTTAGATTTTTAGTGGGAAAATTATGAAAAAAATGGCTTAAAAAGGGGTTTTTTTGTAAAAAGTTGATTTGAAATGCATTAAATGAGAACATGGGGGTGTTTTAGGCCTAGAAACTTCTCCAAATTTTCCACAAATCCCTTCCTCACCTGCTGGCCGACCCATTCTGCAGCTGAAACCCTCATTTCCCACTTCTTCTTGCTTCATTTCCTTGTAAAAAATCAATAAAAATCCACAATTTCTTTCTCCATTCAAAGCCTAACCCTAATCCCTTCTCTCTTCAACCCAAATTAGTTTAAAAAGTTGATGAAAGGAGGCTTCTTGGAGACTTGGGCATGTTAGGATTCAACTTGTGAGGTGAAAATTCTAATCTCTTTGTCAAATTGTAGTTTAAAGGTGCTAAAATAGAATTTTGAAGTATCAATTTAATAGAAATTGTTTGTTCATGAAATTCAAGAAAGGGATTTGATTGTGGATTAGGGTTTAAAGCATGGTTGATGTATTAAAGTTAGGGTTCAAGATTTAAAAGGTGAAAATCCTAAACTAGTTGCTTACTTGAGGTTTAATTGTGCTAGAATTTCAATTCTAAATATTAGTTTGGTAGTAAATGTTTGATTTGGAAAAATCAAGTGAAGGTTTTGATTTTAGAAATTAGGGCTTGTAGCATGATGCTTGGATTATGCTAGGGATGGTTATCTAGGTGATTGGAGTGGTTAATTGTGTATTGGTATGCTTACTAAATCGATAAATTTCGATGTTTGTAACAAAATCGGTAAGGAATCGCTTACTAGATTTTTTGTAGAAATAGAAGGCGGTCAATTTGCGTTAGGTTAGCAATATTAGTAGCTTCATATAGGATTATTAGAATGCGCGAACGTGGGGTTTCGTCTAGTCGGGTTGTAGTTTAATCGATTTCCCCGATACGGCGATTTTAGTTAAGGTTTTAGCGATTTTCGTGCATTTTCCGCATACCGAGTGCGTGTTGTGATTAATTCGAGAGCGTGGATCTTTTCATAGTGTGAGTTGCATCATTTCAGAAATCTGTAACCTTATATTTTGTGTTATGCAATTCTAGGATCGGTCGGGGAAACTTCGGATACGGCGCGAAAAGGCAAAGCGGTGGCCGGATCAGATTAGCGGGGATTTCTGGTGAGTAGATATATTCATCTATGGGGGAATCGTTTGGATGGCGCGAGGCGCCCCTCCTCCCTAGTTAGGATTACCCTACTTTATGCAATAATTATATTGTTAGCTAGCTTATCCATTTATGTATATTGCATACCCTTACAGCTAACCCTATAC
Organism: Agapanthus africanus; assembly: GCA_030015575.1. NCBI lineage: Eukaryota > Viridiplantae > Streptophyta > Magnoliopsida > Asparagales > Amaryllidaceae > Agapanthus > Agapanthus africanus. The sequence continues at coordinate 539,698,077 of JASDDO010000010.1, read as the reverse complement.
TAGATTGCATGGACATTAATATGACATTCTTATATACATATGCGATATCATTTCGTAGAACACGAACACCTTACCATTGGCATCTATTGCACGCGCACTATTCATGTGACACACACGCCTTTGGTATTTGCCATGCCACGTGCACTATAAAACTTGTTTAGCTTAGTAACGCCATTGCATTCATGCATGATATTTGAGAATGTATCGAACGCATATACCTCGCATTACTATCATATCTACCTAGATTTCTAGCCAAACTCTCACATCATATACATTGATATCATAGACATTTATTATATATAACATGTGGACACTATGATTTTTCTTGATGATTTCAGTTTTTCTGTGATTTCTGGATTTTTGGGGAAAACCGCAAGAATTTAACAAAACCTTAGATTTATCATTTTCGAAACAAAGTTGCGGTTTTCTCGTGACGTATGTGTCGTCCACCATGAGTTTTCATGTTTTCTGTTGGATTTCGAGACCCGATTCGAGGAGTGGATGAACCGTCTCGGGTACATGGTGGGCCCGGTATGGTACCCCGGGGCAAGAAGATCGAGTTGTAGACGATGAGCCTGGCAGGGGAAGACTACCTACCGGTGATGTCTGGCGCGGCGGATATCCGGAGGATACCGACCGTTGTCGTGAGATTTATGATATGGGCCGATCCGGACTGACGGAGCCCGACATTGAGACAGATATGATTCCTATTTGGTGTCGATGCTTGACACGGGTTTTCTGAGGATTTCTTGATGATATTTAGTTATTATGCAGACATTCGTTTTCTAAAAGTTAAGAATCCAGTAACTTTAACATTTAAAACACTTAAAGAGTTAGAAAAGATATTGCATACATGTGCATGCATACTAGAGTTATTATACCACATTTGGACATACATGTTGTTCCGCATTGCGTGCATTCTTACGATTGCCTTATTAGATGTTATATTTACTCACGAGCTGGCAACTCACCCCCGTTGTGCCACAGTGTCTTGCAGGTCGGACCCGTCAGTCTTGTAGCGGCGGGCTATCTTGTCATCAGTTCCTTTTGCTCAGACTCGCGACATCGCCCGTAGGTGGGTTGCGAGTATACTTTATTTCCTGTTGTTTTATCATTGTATCTAGTATTCTCCATCTACCACTTGTATTGTATATGCGACCTAATGATGAGACTGAGAGATTTGTATATTTGTGGTTCCTTTTGGGTCGAGCTCACTTGAGCCGACGTGTGTTTTCTGGTATTTGCATCTCTTTTGTGCTCTTTTTCTTGATTATTACTATTATATTGCATGTGGTTGTGATCCGCCTTGGGCGAAGAGCTAGCTCCCGCTTGGGGATGCCATTTTTATGATTTCATATATATTATCTTGTTGTACCCATTTTGGGGATAGAAATTACAGGGGAGACTCTGCCGAAATTTTCAGAAATTTTTGATGTTTTAAAAGGGATCCTTTGCAACTCAATTGATTTCAAAACCGTTTTCATTTAAGGTTTTCCTTCACTCTCTTTGATTTTGGGTTAGATTTCTGGGCTTTGGCTGACTTAGGTTACGGTACGCCTTTAGACGTCTCGTAATCTAAGTGCCAGTCACGTTCCGTACTTTCGGGTCGTGACAAAGTTGGTATCAGAGCGTAGGTTTTACCTTTCTGAGTGTAGGACGACCTTGGTAGATGGAGTAGGTGACTTAAGCAGAGTGGCGTAGCGTGGGTATGATCCGCGGCAAACTTACGATACGGTACTCCGCCTAAGTAACCTTAGGACATAATTGCTTGTATTTCCTTTCTTGATTCCTTGCATTCCTTGATTCAATTGCAATGTCCTTATCAGTTCTATTTCTTATTCCAGCTTCGATGCCGCCAAAGACTACGAGAGCTCAGCGGGCTGCCGCTAGGGATGAGATTCGAGCGGGCTCGTCTGAGGCGAGGATCGAGCGGGAGGATACTCCTACCCCTCAGGGTCCCACTGATCCACCTCATCCAGACCGTATTGCCAGATTAGAGGCCGGCATGCAAGAGTTGCGGCAGATGATGGGATCTTTAGTTGAGTCCAGCCGGGCACAGAGATCCGAGGACGTTCCTTCCACCGCACAGACCACGATCGTACCTGCTGCACAGATGGTCACTCCTGCTGCTGCTACGGAGACTATCCCCGTTTCACTACAGGAGTTCATGAGATTGAGACCTCCAGCTTTTACCGGTACAGATGCGACAGAGGACCCACAGGCATTTCTCGATAGGATGGCACGGATTGGCCGTTCGTTGAGGTGTTCTGAGGATAGATTGGTGGAGTTTGCGAGTTTTCGTCTGGAGGGTCTTGCCCAGACATGGTACGACTCAGTAGAGAGAGGCCGAGCTGCAGGTCTGCCTTCTATGACCTGGGATGAGTTTACATCTGCATTTCTTGCCCGTTTTCTTCCGGAGAGTGTCCGAGATGCTCGAGCCCGTAGTTTTGAGTCTTTGCGCAAGACTCCAGGGATGACAGTGTCGGAGTATGATATACAGTTTACCCAGTTGTCTCGATATGCACCGTACCTAGTCGACACAGAAGAGAAGAGGATAAAGAGGTTTGTACGAGGGCTTGATACACAGCTATTCCTTGCCATCGGCACCCAGCACTTTGATACATACGCAGCCGCGATGGACGCAGCCTTACTTTTGGAGGAGCGTATTTCTGAGACTCCGGTCGCTTCTGGGCCGAAGAGGATCCGTACTGATACGCCAGCTCAGCGGCAGATGGGCAGACGTCGTGATAGATTATTTCCGGGAGATGGCGGAGGCAGAGGATTGAGACGAGGTCAGTTATTTGGTTCATATCCACAGACCCAGCAGTCGTCTCCAGGATGTTTTCGGTGCGGGAGCCAGTATCACCGTGTCAGAGACTGTACCATGGGACGTCCGGGCGCGGCGACAGTCCCACATGTGACTTTACCACCTTCACCACCCTCGCAGAGAGCTTTACTTCCTCCTTCTGATGATGCTTCACGCCAGCCAGATGCTTCTAGAGGCCGTGGGCGTGGCGGTCCGGTTCAGAGAGGACGAGGCGACAGAGGCAGAGGCAGAGGCCGAGGTAGAGGCAGAGGACAGCCAGCTATTAGTGGTGGACAGGCCCGAGTGTTCGCGTTGACTCCTCAGGATGCACAGGCATCCAATGCCGTCGTGACAGGTACTCTGCCAGTATGTTCTTTTGATGCACGGGTATTATTTGATCCAGGCTCCACACATTCCTATGTTTCCACGTATTTTGCACCGAGGTTGGGCCGAGAGTCTTGTCCGTTAGATTAGCCGCTTGTCGTTATTACCCCGGTAGGCGAGTCTTTTGTTGCCCGTTTTGTATACCGATCGTGTTCCGTTCGTATCGGGGAGAGAGATTCTTCAGTAGATTTAATTCTCCTCGATATGCTAGACTTTGACGTTCTTCTTGGTATGGACTGGCTAGCCACCTGTTATGCATCTGTGGACTGCCGTGAAAAGGCAGTCAGATTCAGTTTTCCTGGTGAGCCGGTTCTTATTATTCAGGGAGATCGTAGCGCTACCCTTCCCAGCTTGATTTCTTCTCTTCGCGCTGGTCAGCTCTTAAGGAAAGGGTGTCAGGGATTCTTAGCCTATGTTTGTGATACTAGCTCCACAGAGGTTCCGTTGGACCAGGTCCCTGTTGTGAGAGAGTTTCCTGATGTATTCCCTGACGAGCTGCCTGGTCTGCCACCAGAGCGCGAGATTGAGTTCTGTATTGACTTGATCCCCGGCACGGGGCCTATCTCTATACCGCCTTATAGGATGGCCCCGGCGGAGCTGAGAGAGCTAAAGGATCAGTTACAGGACTTGCTGGACAAGGGGCTTATCCGACCGAGTGTGTCACCTTGGGGCGCTCCCGTCTTGTTTGTTAAGAAGAAGGACGGAAGTATGCGTTTATGCATTGATTATCGTCAGCTGAACCGAGTTATTGTGCGGAACAGGTATCCCCTACCCCGCATTGATGACTTATTTGATCAGCTCCAGGGTGCAGGGTTTTTCTCGAAGGTTGATTTACGATCAGGTTATCACCAGTTGCGGGTTCGGAAGGAGGATATTCCGAAGACTGCCTTCCGTACTCGTTATGGTCATTACGAGTTCTTGGTGATGTCGTTCGGGCTCACCAATGCTCCGGCAGCGTTTATGGATTTGATGAACCGCGTATTCAGGCCGTATCTCGATCAGTTCATCATTGTGTTCATTGACGACATCTTGGTTTATTCTCGGAGCCGGGAGGAGCATGAGCAGCACTTACGTATCACATTACAGACTTTGAGGGAGCATCAGCTGTTCGCCAAATTCTCCAAGTGCGCATTCTGGTTAGACAGTGTCGACTTCTTGGGTCATGTGGTGACGAGAGATGGTATTTGCGTGGACCCGAAGAAGATCAAGGCAGTTCAGCGTTGGCCTAGACCGGTATCAGTCACAGAGGTTCGCAGCTTTCTAGGTCTGGCCGGCTATTATCGACGTTTCGTCCAGGATTTCTCCCGCATTGCTGCACCTTTGACCGGGTTGACCCGGAAGGGGATTCCTTTTGATTGGACCCAGGCATGTGAGGATAGCTTCCAGCAGTTGAAGACTCGTCTGACTACTGCTCCAGTGTTAGCATTGCCTTCAGGATCAGGCGGGTTCGTGGTATATTGTGATGCTTCTAGAGTGGGGCTAGGCTGTGTATTGATGCAGCACGACAGAGTTATCGCGTATGCTTCTCGACAGCTGAGGAAACACGAGAAGAACTACCCCACCCATGATTTAGAAATGGCTGCAGTGGTGTTTGCACTCAAGATCTGGAGACATTACCTATACGGTGAGTCGTGCCAGATATACACTGACCACAAGAGTTTGAAGTATATTTTCCAGCAGCGAGACCTGAACCTGAGACAGCGCCGTTGGATGGAGTTGGTGAAAGATTATGACTGGGAGATTCTATACCATCCGGGCAAGGCGAATGTGGTGGCAGATGCTTTGAGTAGGAGGCCCGGAGTAGCATATCTTGTTTGAGCGCAGTACAGATGCAGTCGACGGCGGATTGGCAGGTTTTATGTGATAGCAGAGTGCAGTTCGAGTTTACTCCTACAGGGGGACAGCTGGCCCATTTCAGAGCACGCCCACAGTTACTTGATCGTATCCACGAGGCACGGTCCGGCGATGCCCGTATCTTAGAGATTATTGAGCAGATTCGACAGGGCAGAGTTTCGGAGTTCGTAGTTGATGATCAGGGGATACTTCGATTTGGGACTCGACTGTGTGTGCCAGATTCAGAGGGACTGAGGCGTGATATTCTCGAGGAGGCACATAGATCAGTATACAGTGTTCACCCAGGTTCCACCAAGATGTACCGTGATTTGAGAGAAATTTACTGGTGGGACGGGATGAAGAAGGATATTACAGATTTTGTGTCGAGGTGCCTGACTTGTCAGCAAGTCAAGGCCGAGCACCAGAGGCCAGCCGGCGAGTTACAGCCTTTGCCCATCCCTGAGTGGAAGTGGGAGCAGGTCTCCATGGACTTCGTTGTGGGTCTACCCAGGACCAGTCGAGGGTACGACTCTATTTGGGTGATTGTCGATCGACTGACGAAAGCGGCTCACTTCCTGCCAGTGAAGACCACTTTTGGATTTTCTCAGTACGCCCAGGTTTATATTGATGAGATAGTGCGACTGCATGGCGTTCCGACTTGCATCGTGTCCGACCGTGGCACCCAGTTTACCAGCCGATTGTGGCAGAAGCTACAGGAAGCTTTGGGCACCCGATTGAGTTTTAGCACAGCCTTTCATCCTCAGACTGACGGTCAGTCGGAGCGTACGATTCAGACTCTTGAGGACATGCTCAGAGCTTGTGTTTTAGATTTCGGTGGTAGCTGGGATCGTCATTTGCCTCTGATCGAGTTTTCCTACAATAATAGCTTCCAGGAGACGATTCAGATGGCACCTTTCGAGGCTTTATATGGGAGGAGATGCCGATCGCCGGTATGTTGGACAGAGCTCAGGGAGAGCAGTATTTTGGGGCCTCAGATCGTACAGGAGACGACCGAGAAAATACAGCTGATTCGGGACAGGATGAGAGCGGCACAGAGCAGGCAGAAATCTTATGCTGACAGGCGTCGTCGCCGACTCGAGTTCGTTGTTGGCGATCATGTTTTCCTGAAGGTCTCTCCGATGAAGGGTGTGATGAGATTTGGGCGGAAAGGGAAGCTGAGTCCTAGATATGTTGGTCCTTTCGAGATCCTAGAGCGTGTTGGTCCAGTCGCTTATCGGTTAGCTCTTCCGCCCAGCTTCCCCGATGTTCACCCCGTATTCCATGTCTCGATGCTCCGCAAGTACCTTCATGATCCTTCCCAGGCGATTCAGCACCAGACGATCCAGTTAGAGCGTGATCTTTCTTTCACCGAGCAGCCGGTTGTCATCTTGGATCGGCAGGTGAAGAAATTGAGGTCGAAGGTCATACCGTCTGTCAAAGTCCTTTGGCGTGGCCCGAACAGCGAGGAGGTCACCTGGGAGACCGAGGTCGAGATGAGGAAGAGATATCCCCATCTTTTTGAAGGTACGCGTAGTTAAATTCTAAATTCGGGGACCGAATTTCTTTAAGAGGGGAAGATTGTAACCCTTCAAAAATCGTTTAGGCAGTTTTTCGGTAATCGGCCAATTTTTCGGTTTTTTCCGTAAAAAGTCAAAATTTATATTTTTCATTATAGACCTAATTATACAAAAGTTAAATAAGATATTACTATAATTTTGTCACTAAAATGTCATTTATAATTTTCTGGTTAAATAAAAAAAATTTCGTAATTAATTATTTTTTTATTATTTTAAGCCTTTTTAAATACATTTAATTAGGGATAAATACAAATTTAATTACGTAAATTTCTTAATTAGGAGTCTTTATAAGCTAAAATATGGTGTTAATAAAATTATAACATGTCTTGCAAACTTTTAGATTTTTAGTGGGAAAATTATGAAAAAAATGGCTTAAAAAGGGGTTTTTTTGTAAAAAGTTGATTTGAAATGCATTAAATGAGAACATGGGGGTGTTTTAGGCCTAGAAACTTCTCCAAATTTTCCACAAATCCCTTCCTCACCTGCTGGCCGACCCATTCTGCAGCTGAAACCCTCATTTCCCACTTCTTCTTGCTTCATTTCCTTGCAAAAAATCAATAAAAATCCACAATTTCTTTCTCCATTCAAAGCCTAACCCTAATCCCTTCTCTCTTCAACCCAAATTAGTTTAAAAAGTTGATGAAAGGAGGCTTCTTGGAGACTTGGGCATGTTAGGATTCAACTTGTGAGGTGAAAATTCTAATCTCTTTGTCAAATTGTAGTTTAAAGGTGCTAAAATAGAATTTTGAAGTATCAATTTAATAGAAATTGTTTGTTCATGAAATTCAAGAAAGGGATTTGATTGTGGATTAGGGTTTAAAGCATGGTTGATGTATTAAAGTTAGGGTTCAAGATTTAAAAGGTGAAAATCCTAAACTAGTTGCTTACTTGAGGTTTAATTGTGCTAGAATTTCAATTCTAAATATTAGTTTGGTAGTAAATGTTTGATTTGGAAAAATCAAGTGAAGGTTTTGATTTTAGAAATTAGGGCTTGTAGCATGATGCTTGGATTATGCTAGGGATGGTTATCTAGGTGATTGGAGTGGTTAATTGTGTATTGGTATGCTTACTAAATCGATAAATTTCGATGTTTGTAACAAAATCGGTAAGGAATCGCTTACTAGATTTTTTGTAGAAATAGAAGGCGGTCAATTTGCGTTAGGTTAGCAATATTAGTAGCTTCATATAGGATTATTAGAATGCGCGAACGCGGGGTTTCGTCTAGTCGGGTTGTCGTTTAATCGATTTCCCCGATACGGCGATTTTAGTTAAGGTTTTAGCGATTTTCGTGCATTTTCCGCATACCGAGTGCGTGTTGTGATTAATTCGAGAGCGTGGATCTTTTCATAGTGTGAGTTGCATCATTTCAGAAATCTGTAACCTTATATTTTGTGTTATGCAATTCTAGGATCGGTCGGGGAAACTTCGGATACGGCGCGAAAAGGCAAAGCGGTGGCCGGATCAGATTAGCGGGGATTTCTGGTGAGTAGATATATTCATCTATGGGGGAATCGTTTGGATGGCGCGAGGCGCCCCTCCTCCCTAGTTAGGATTACCCTACTTTATGCAATAATTATATTGTTAGCTAGCTTATCCATTTATGTATATTGCATACCCTTACAGCTAACCCTATACTAGATTGCATGGACATTAATATGACATTCTTATATACATATGCGATATCATTTCGTAGAACACGAACACCTTACCATTGGCATCTATTGCACGCGCACTATTCATGTGACACACACGCCTTTGGTATTTGCCATGCCACGTGCACTATAAAACTTGTTTAGCTTAGTAACGCCATTGCATTCATGCATGATATTTGAGAATGTATCGAACGCATATACCTCGCATTACTATCATATCTACCTAGATTTCTAGCCAAACTCTCACATCATATACATTGATATCATAGACATTTATTATATATAACATGTGGACACTATGATTTTTCTTGATGATTTCAGTTTTTCTGTGATTTCTGGATTTTTGGGGAAAACCGCAAGAATTTAACAAAACCTTAGATTTATCATTTTCGAAACAAAGTTGCGGTTTTCTCGTGACGTATGTGTCGTCCACCATGAGTTTTCATGTTTTCTGTTGGATTTCGAGACCCGATTCGAGGAGTGGATGAACCGTCTCGGGTACATGGTGGGCCCGGTATGGTACCCCGGGGCAAGAAGATCGAGTTGTAGACGATGAGCCTGGCAGGGGAAGACTACCTACCGGTGATGTCTGGCGCGGCGGATATCCGGAGGATACCGACCGTTGTCGTGAGATTTATGATATGGGCCGATCCGGACTGACGGAGCCCGACATTGAGACAGATATGATTCCTATTTGGTGTCGATGCTTGACACGGGTTTTCTGAGGATTTCTTGATGATATTAGTTATTATGCAGACATTCGTTTTCTAAAAGTTAAGAATCCAGTAACTTTAACATTTAAAACACTTAAAGAGTTAGAAAAGATATTGCATACATGTGCATGCATACTAGAGTTATTATACCACATTTGGACATACATGTTGTTCCGCATTGCGTGCATTCTTACGATTGCCTTATTAGATGTTATATTTACTCACGAGCTGGCAACTCACCCCCGTTGTGCCACAGTGTCTTGCAGGTCGGACCCGTCAGTCTTGTAGCGGCGGGCTATCTTGTCATCAGTTCCTTTTGCTCAGACTCGCGACATCGCCCGTAGGTGGGTTGCGAGTATACTTTATTTCCTGTTGTTTTATCATTGTATCTAGTATTCTCCATCTACCACTTGTATTGTATATGCGACCTAGTGATGAGACTGAGAGATTTGTATATTTGTGGTTCCTTTTGGGTCGAGCTCACTTGAGCCGACGTGTGTTTTCTGGTATTTGCATCTCTTTTGTGCTCTTTTTCTTGATTATTACTATTATATTGCATGTGGTTGTGATCCGCCTTGGGCGAAGAGCTAGCTCCCGCTTGGGGATGCCATTTTTATGATTTCATATATATTATCTTGTTGTACCCATTTTGGGGATAGAAATTACAGGGGAGACTCTGCCGAAATTTTCAGAAATTTTTGATGTTTTAAAAGGGATCCTTTGCAACTCAATTGATTTCAAAACCGTTTTCATTTAAGGTTTTCCTTCACTCTCTTTGATTTTGGGTTAGATTTCTGGGCTTTGGCTGACTTAGGTTACGGTACGCCTTTAGACGTCTCGTAATCTAAGTGCCAGTCACGTTCCGTACTTTCGGGTCGTGACAAAGTTGGTATCAGAGCGTAGGTTTTACCTTTCTGAGTGTAGGACGACCTTGGTAGATGGAGTAGGTGACTTAAGCAGAGTGGCGTAGCGTGGGTATGATCCGCGGCAAACTTACGATACGGTACTCCGCCTAAGTAACCTTAGGACATAATTGCTTGTATTTCCTTTCTTGATTCCTTGCATTCCTTGATTCAATTGCAATGTCCTTATCAGTTCTATTTCTTATTCCAGCTTCGATGCCGCCAAAGACTACGAGAGCTCAGCGGGCTGCCGCTAGGGATGAGATTCGAGCGGGCTCGTCTGAGGCGAGGATCGAGCGGGAGGATACTCCTACCCCTCAGGGTCCCACTGATCCGCCTCATCCAGACCGTATTGCCAGATTAGAGGCCGGCATGCAAGAGTTGCGGCAGATGATGGGATCTTTAGTTGAGTCCAGCCGGGCACAGAGATCCGAGGACGTTCCTTCCACCGCACAGACCACGATCGTACCTGCTGCACAGATGGTCACTCCTGCTGCTGCTACGGAGACTATCCCCGTTTCACTACAGGAGTTCATGAGATTGAGACCTCCAGCTTTTACCGGTACAGATGCGACAGAGGACCCACAGGCATTTCTCGATAGGATGGCACGGATTGGCCGTTCGTTGAGGTGTTCTGAGGATAGATTGGTGGAGTTTGCGAGTTTTCGTCTGGAGGGTCTTGCCCAGACATGGTACGACTCAGTAGAGAGAGGCCGAGCTGCAGGTCTGCCTTCTATGACCTGGGATGAGTTTACATCTGCATTTCTTGCCCGTTTTCTTCCGGAGAGTGTCCGAGATGCTCGAGCCCGTAGTTTTGAGTCTTTGCGCAAGACTCCAGGGATGACAGTGTCGGAGTATGATATACAGTTTACCCAGTTGTCTCGATATGCACCGTACCTAGTCGACACAGAAGAGAAGAGGATAAAGAGGTTTGTACGAGGGCTTGATACACAGCTATTCCTTGCCATCGGCACCCAGCACTTTGATACATACGCAGCCGCGATGGACGCAGCCTTACTTTTGGAGGAGCGTATTTCTGAGACTCCGGTCGCTTCTGGGCCGAAGAGGATCCGTACTGATACGCCAGCTCAGCGGCAGATGGGCAGACGTCGTGATAGATTATTTCCGGGAGATGGCGGAGGCAGAGGATTGAGACGAGGTCAGTTATTTGGTTCATATCCACAGACCCAGCAGTCGTCTCCAGGATGTTTTCGGTGCGGGAGCCAGTATCACCGTGTCAGAGACTGTACCATGGGACGTCCGGGCGCGGCGACAGTCCCACATGTGACTTTACCACCTTCACCACCCTCGCAGAGAGCTTTACTTCCTCCTTCTGATGATGCTTCACGCCAGCCAGATGCTTCTAGAGGCCGTGGGCGTGGCGGTCCGGTTCAGAGAGGACGAGGCGACAGAGGCAGAGGCAGAGGCCGAGGTAGAGGCAGAGGACAGCCAGCTATTAGTGGTGGACAGGCCCGAGTGTTCGCGTTGACTCCTCAGGATGCACAGGCATCCAATGCCGTCGTGACAGGTACTCTGCCAGTATGTTCTTTTGATGCACGGGTATTATTTGATCCAGGCTCCACACATTCCTATGTTTCCACGTATTTTGCACCGAGGTTGGGCCGAGAGTCTTGTCCGTTAGATCAGCCGCTTGTCGTTATTACCCCGGTAGGCGAGTCTTTTGTTGCCCGTTTTGTATACCGATCGTGTTCCGTTCGTATCGGGGAGAGAGATTCTTCAGTAGATTTAATTCTCCTCGATATGCTAGACTTTGACGTTCTTCTTGGTATGGACTGGCTAGCCACCTGTTATGCATCTGTGGACTGCCGTGAAAAGGCAGTCAGATTCAGTTTTCCTGGTGAGCCGGTTCTTATTATTCAGGGAGATCGTAGCGCTACCCTTCCCAGCTTGATTTCTTCTCTTCGCGCTGGTCAGCTCTTAAGGAAAGGGTGTCAGGGATTCTTAGCCTATGTTTGTGATACTAGCTCCACAGAGGTTCCGTTGGACCAGGTCCCTGTTGTGAGAGAGTTTCCTGATGTATTCCCTGACGAGCTGCCTGGTCTGCCACCAGAGCGCGAGATTGAGTTCTGTATTGACTTGATCCCCGGCACGGGGCCTATCTCTATACCGCCTTATAGGATGGCCCCGGCGGAGCTGAGAGAGCTAAAGGATCAGTTACAGGACTTGCTGGACAAGGGGCTTATCCGACCGAGTGTGTCACCTTGGGGCGCTCCCGTCTTGTTTGTTAAGAAGAAGGACGGAAGTATGCGTTTATGCATTGATTATCGTCAGCTGAACCGAGTTACTGTGCGGAACAGGTATCCCCTACCCCGCATTGATGACTTATTTGATCAGCTCCAGGGTGCAGGGTTTTTCTCGAAGGTTGATTTACGATCAGGTTATCACCAGTTGCGGGTTCGGAAGGAGGATATTCCGAAGACTGCCTTCCGTACTCGTTATGGTCATTACGAGTTCTTGGTGATGTCGTTCGGGCTCACCAATGCCCCGGCAGCGTTTATGGATTTGATGAACCGCGTATTCAGGCCGTATCTCGATCAGTTCATCATTGTGTTCATTGACGACATCTTGGTTTATTCTCGGAGCCGGGAGGAGCATGAGCAGCACTTACGTATCACATTACAGACTTTGAGGGAGCATCAGCTGTTCGCCAAATTCTCCAAGTGCGCATTCTGGTTAGACAGTGTCGACTTCTTGGGTCATGTGGTGACGAGAGATGGTATTTGCGTGGACCCGAAGAAGATCAAGGCAGTTCAGCGTTGGCCTAGACCGGTATCAGTCACAGAGGTTCGCAGCTTTCTAGGTCTGGCCGGCTATTATCGACGTTTCGTCCAGGATTTCTCCCGCATTGCTGCACCTTTGACCGGGTTGACCCGGAAGGGGATTCCTTTTGATTGGACCCAGGCATGTGAGGATAGCTTCCAGCAGTTGAAGACTCGTCTGACTACTGCTCCAGTGTTAGCATTGCCTTCAGGATCAGGCGGGTTCGTGGTATATTGTGATGCTTCTAGAGTGGGGCTAGGCTGTGTATTGATGCAGCACGACAGAGTTATCGCGTATGCTTCTCGACAGCTGAGGAAACACGAGCAGAACTACCCCACCCATGATTTAGAAATGGCTGCAGTGGTGTTTGCACTCAAGATCTGGAGACATTACCTATACGGTGAGTCGTGCCAGATATACACTGACCACAAGAGTTTGAAGTATATTTTCCAGCAGCGAGACATGAACCTGAGACAGCGCCGTTGGATGGAGTTGGTGAAAGATTATGACTGGGAGATTCTATACCACCGGGCAAGGCGAATGTGGTGGCAGATGCTTTGAGTAGGAGGCCCGGAGGTAGCATATCTTGTTTGAGCGCAGTACAGATGCAGTCGACGGCGGATTGGCAGGTTTTATGTGATAGCAGAGTGCAGTTCGAGTTTACTCCTACAGGGGGACAGCTGGCCCATTTCAGAGCACGCCCACAGTTACTTGATCGTATCCACGAGGCACGGTCCGGCGATGCCCGTATCTTAGAGATTATTGAGCAGATTCGACAGGGCAGAGTTTCGGAGTTCGTAGTTGATGATCAGGGGATACTTCGATTTGGGACTCGACTGTGTGTGCCAGATTTAGAGGGACTGAGGCGTGATATTCTCGAGGAGGCACATAGATCAGTATACAGTGTTCACCCAGGTTCCACCAAGATGTACCGTGATTTGAGAGAAATTTACTGGTGGGACGGGATGAAGAAGGATATTACAGATTTTGTGTCGAGGTGCCTGACTTGTCAGCAAGTCAAGGCCGAGCACCAGAGGCCAGCCGGCGAGTTACAGCCTTTGCCCATCCCTGAGTGGAAGTGGGAGCAGGTCTCCATGGACTTCGTTGTGGGTCTACCCAGGACCAGTCGAGGGTACGACTCTATTTGGGTGATTGTCGATCGACTGACGAAAGCGGCTCACTTCCTGCCAGTGAAGACCACTTTTGGATTTTCTCAGTACGCCCAGGTTTATATTGATGAGATAGTGCGACTGCATGGCGTTCCGACTTGCATCGTGTCCGACCGTGGCACCCAGTTTACCAGCCGATTGTGGCAGAAGCTACAGGAAGCTTTGGGCACCCGATTGAGTTTTAGCACAGCCTTTCATCCTCAGACTGACGGTCAGTCGGAGCGTACGATTCAGACTCTTGAGGACATGCTCAGAGCTTGTGTTTTAGATTTCGGTGGTAGTTGGGATCGTCATTTGCCTCTGATCGAGTTTTCCTACAATAATAGCTTCCAGGAGACGATTCAGATGGCACCTTTCGAGGCTTTATATGGGAGGAGATGCCGATCGCTGGTATGTTGGACAGAGCTCAGGGAGAGCAGTATTTTGGGGCCTCAGATCGTACAGGAGACGACCGAGAAAATACAGCTGATTCGGGACAGGATGAGAGCGGCACAGAGCAGGCAGAAATCTTATGCTGACAGGCGTCGTCGCCGACTCGAGTTCGTTGTTGGCGATCATGTTTTCCTGAAGGTCTCTCCGATGAAGGGTGTGATGAGATTTGGGCGGAAAGGGAAGCTGAGTCCTAGATATGTTGGTCCTTTCGAGATCCTAGAGCGTGTTGGTCCAGTCGCTTATCGGTTAGCTCTTCCGCCCAGCTTCCCCGATGTTCACCCCGTATTCCATGTCTCGATGCTCCGCAAGTACCTTCATGATCCTTCCCAGGCGATTCAGCACCAGACGATCCAGTTAGAGCGTGATCTTTCTTTCACCGAGCAGCCGGTTGTCATCTTGGATCGGCAGGTGAAGAAATTGAGGTCGAAGGTCATACCGTCTGTCAAAGTCCTTTGGCGTGGCCCGAACAGCGAGGAGGTCACCTGGGAGACCGAGGTCGAGATGAGGAAGAGATATCCCCATCTTTTTGAAGGTACGCGTAGTTAAATTCTAAATTCGGGGACCGAATTTCTTTAAGAGGGGAAGATTGTAACCCTTCAAAAATCGTTTAGGCAGTTTTTCGGTAATCGGCCAATTTTTCGGTTTTTTCCGTAAAAAGTCAAAATTTATATTTTTCATTATAAACCTAATTATACAAAAGTTAAATAAGATATTACTATAATTTTGTCACTAAAATGTCATTTATAATTTTCTGGTTAAATAAAAAAAATTTCGTAATTAATTATTTTTTTATTATTTTAAGCCTTTTTAAATACATTTAATTAGGGATAAATACAAATTTAATTACGTAAATTTCTTAATTAGGAGTCTTTATAAGCTAAAATATGGTGTTAATAAAATTATAACATGTCTTGCAAACTTTTAGATTTTTAGTGGGAAAATTATGAAAAAAATGGCTTAAAAAGGGGTTTTTTTGTAAAAAGTTGATTTGAAATGCATTAAATGAGAACATGGGGGTGTTTTAGGCCTAGAAACTTCTCCAAATTTTCCACAAATCCCTTCCTCACCTGCTGGCCGACCCATTCTGCAGCTGAAACCCTCATTTCCCACTTCTTCTTGCTTCATTTCCTTGCAAAAAATCAATAAAAATCCACAATTTCTTTCTCCATTCAAAGCCTAACCCTAATCCCTTCTCTCTTCAACCCAAATTAGTTTAAAAAGTTGATGAAAGGAGGCTTCTTGGAGACTTGGGCATGTTAGGATTCAACTTGTGAGGTGAAAATTCTAATCTCTTTGTCAAATTGTAGTTTAAAGGTGCTAAAATAGAATTTTGAAGTATCAATTTAATAGAAATTGTTTGTTCATGAAATTCAAGAAAGGGATTTGATTGTGGATTAGGGTTTAAAGCATGGTTGATGTATTAAAGTTAGGGTTCAAGATTTAAAAGGTGAAAATCCTAAACTAGTTGCTTACTTGAGGTTTAATTGTGCTAGAATTTCAATTCTAAATATTAGTTTGGTAGTAAATGTTTGATTTGGAAAAATCAAGTGAAGGTTTTGATTTTAGAAATTAGGGCTTGTAGCATGATGCTTGGATTATGCTAGGGATGGTTATCTAGGTGATTGGAGTGGTTAATTGTGTATTGGTATGCTTACTAAATCGATAAATTTCGATGTTTGTAACAAAATCGGTAAGGAATCGCTTACTAGATTTTTTGTAGAAATAGAAGGCGGTCAATTTGCGTTAGGTTAGCAATATTAGTAGCTTCATATAGGATTATTAGAATGCGCGAACGCGGGGTTTCGTCTAGTCGGGTTGTAGTTTAATCGATTTCCCCGATACGGCGATTTTAGTTAAGGTTTTAGCGATTTTCGTGCATTTTCCGCATACCGAGTGCGTGTTGTGATTAATTCGAGAGCGTGGATCTTTTCATAGTGTGAGTTGCATCATTTCAGAAATCTGTAACCTTATATTTTGTGTTATGCAATTCTAGGATCGGTCGGGGAAACTTCGGATACGGCGCGAAAAGGCAAAGCGGTGGCCGGATCAGATTAGCGGGGATTTCTGGTGAGTAGATATATTCATCTATGGGGGAATCGTTTGGATGGCGCGAGGCGCCCCTCCTCCCTAGTTAGGATTACCCTACTTTATGCAATAATTATATTGTTAGCTAGCTTATCCATTTATGTATATTGCATACCCTTACAGCTAACCCTATACTAGATTGCATGGACATTAATATGACATTCTTATATACATATGCGATATCATTTCGTAGAACACGAACACCTTACCATTGGCATCTATTGCACGCGCACTATTCATGTGACACACACGCCTTTGGTATTTGCCATGCCACGTGCACTATAAAACTTGTTTAGCTTAGTAACGCCATTGCATTCATGCATGATATTTGAGAATGTATCGAACGCATATACCTCGCATTACTATCATATCTACCTAGATTTCTAGCCAAACTCTCACATCATATACATTGATATCATAGACATTTATTATATATAACATGTGGACACTATGATTTTTCTTGATGATTTCAGTTTTTCTGTGATTTCTGGATTTTTGGGGAAAACCGCAAGAATTTAACAAAACCTTAGATTTATCATTTTCGAAACAAAGTTGCGGTTTTCTCGTGACGTATGTGTCGTCCACCATGAGTTTTCATGTTTTCTGTTGGATTTCGAGACCCGATTCGAGGAGTGGATGAACCGTCTCGGGTACATGGTGGGCCCGGTATGGTACCCCGGGGCAAGAAGATCGAGTTGTAGACGATGAGCCTGGCAGGGGAAGACTACCTACCGGTGATGTCTGGCGCGGCGGATATCCGGAGGATACCGACCGTTGTCGTGAGATTTATGATATGGGCCGATCCGGACTGACGGAGCCCGACATTGAGACAGATATGATTCCTATTTGGTGTCGATGCTTGACACGGGTTTTCTGAGGATTTCTTGATGATATTTAGTTATTATGCAGACATTCGTTTTCTAAAAGTTAAGAATCCAGTAACTTTAACATTTAAAACACTTAAAGAGTTAGAAAAGATATTGCATACATGTGCATGCATACTAGAGTTATTATACCACATTTGGACATACATGTTGTTCCGCATTGCGTGCATTCTTACGATTGCCTTATTAGATGTTATATTTACTCACGAGCTGGCAACTCACCCCCGTTGTGCCACAGTGTCTTGCAGGTCGGACCCGTCAGTCTTGTAGCGGCGGGCTATCTTGTCATCAGTTCCTTTTGCTCAGACTCGCGACATCGCCCGTAGGTGGGTTGCGAGTATACTTTATTTCCTGTTGTTTTATCATTGTATCTAGTATTCTCCATCTACCACTTGTATTGTATATGCGACCTAGTGATGAGACTGAGAGATTTGTATATTTGTGGTTCCTTTTGGGTCGAGCTCACTTGAGCCGACGTGTGTTTTCTGGTATTTGCATCTCTTTTGTGCTCTTTTTCTTGATTATTACTATTATATTGCATGTGGTTGTGATCCGCCTTGGGCGAAGAGCTAGCTCCCGCTTGGGGATGCCATTTTTATGATTTCATATATATTATCTTGTTGTACCCATTTTGGGGATAGAAATTACAGGGGAGACTCTGCCGAAATTTTCAGAAATTTTTGATGTTTTAAAAGGGATCCTTTGCAACTCAATTGATTTCAAAACCGTTTTCATTTAAGGTTTTCCTTCACTCTCTTTGATTTTGGGTTAGATTTCTGGGCTTTGGCTGACTTAGGTTACGGTACGCCTTTAGACGTCTCGTAATCTAAGTGCCAGTCACGTTCCGTACTTTCGGGTCGTGACATAAACCCATGTTGCGCCACGGCAGCGCCCCGGCCGTCTTACTCATGGCCAAAATGCGGAATCAAAAATTTCCTAACTCGGAAACCGGCGCTACCGCGGACAATTATCCGGATCGTTTACCATTAACCTAATGCTAGCAATCAAGAGATAGGGTGAGAAGTATACCGAGTGATCCGAGTCCTCCGGTCTTCATCTCCACTCCGATCTCCTCGCGGGATCTCCGTCCGTCTCCTCGTCGTCGGAAAGGGCACCACATCGCCTGTAGCTTTTACGGGCTCCCACCTCAATACCGAGGCAACTCGGGCGCGAAGCTGGCGAATCGACGCGTCCAAGATTTGCTGTAGAAAGTGTAGTGTAGAGTGCTTGTCTCACTTTGGGGTTTGTAGTTGCCATGATGGAGGATTGGGGTTAGGAAAAATGGTGCTTTCATTTTTCCGAAACAAGAAGAAGAAGGAGATGAAGAATTCCTCCCATAACATAGATGAACTCTCTCATTCTTTTTCTTTCTCTCTTTCTTTTTCTTCTTCTCTCCTTTCTTTTGAAAAACTTATCATATTCATCCAAGTGAAGAATAAGGTGGAGGAAAGAACTATATGAAAGCAAGAGGGAGGTGAGTGTAGGAGCACAAGAATGGTGACCACATCCAAGGACAAGAAAACATCAACCATGCTTGTTACTATTCAACCCATACCCATTCATCTAATCACAATTTAAAGCAAGTCAATGTGCAAGATATGAAAGGTGTCATAATCAATCATTATTCAAGAAAACCCCTCCACAAAAGTAATTTGCAAAACTGCAAATTACCCCCTCCATCGGAAAAGTCCGGCCGGGAAAGAACAAAGGAAAACCGGCCGGAACGGAATGCAAACTGGCAACTCCAGAAAACTGGTCCCGTAATAAATTACAGGAAAACCCCGACACTGTGCATACACACCCGCATCTGTATTCCGACCGGATACAAATGCAATGAGACAAAATCTACACTGTACTAAACTAGGACCGGCTTAAGCCAAAGCCGGCTAGTAAAATCCGTTCGATCCTGATCCGTGAAATACCGCACGTATCAGATCAAACCCTGCCATATAACTATACGGCCACTAGTACAAAACTGTCCGATCCTGATCCGTGCAATACCGCACGTATCTGATCGGACCCTGCCATATCTCCATACGGCCTCTACAGCGTTTCGCCCGAAAGTTGAGTAACTGGAAGTGTGGTGGACTCTAAAGACTCGTCAATACTATGGCTGTGGATTTAACCACTGGCACGTCAGAGGTATAAGCCAATACATGACGGGCCACCAGCTATTGACCAAAAGGGACGTCGATGAGCGAACTCATCTTGACACCCTACTGAGCCTGTCAGTGACAATATCCGTACAGTCCGGTCCGTTCGTCTATGAGTATCGCATGGCGGGCCTAGGGGGTTGGTAAAAGTCAGACCCCCAAAGGCGGTACAAGTCGTGTCGGAGTGTAGCCCAGAACGCCCTGAGATACTACTGGAATACCTACCAGTAAATCTCCTGCCTCGGCCGAGGGCTTTGCGTAATGGCTCTCCTAGACACAGCGCGACCTCACCCCCAATACCGGGAGAGACGAACCCCTGCAGATCCGCTCACTGCCTCCATGTGGCTCGGGACTGTACCCAACTAAAACCTGTTTGCACGACTCCTTTGAGCCGTGGTAGGGTAGTAATCAAAGTACAGTGGGAACTCACACGAGACAAATGACGATCTCAGGTCGATGAACTAACCTGTACACATGTCACCTGGGAACTGCTATCTGACGTCTGGTATAATCCCAACTAGCAGGTTCCCGGCGAGTCCTGTCCGGTGTACTCATAACCCAATGAGCACCTGTATACATCTTAGGTGAACCAACTGACACCAGTGGCTTGTGAGACCGGCCACCGCCCCTCGTCGGGGTCTCGACTGTATACACTAGTCTACTAATGGAGTATCGATGCCCAGTCTCGAAACTCCCACGACTAGGGACCTTTTAAGGATGTGCTTATAGACCCCAGCTCCCACGTATATGATCGCCATCATACTGCTGGTCGTCAAGCAAGAATCCTAGGGGCTCTATCAACGTGCAATAGCGACATGTCAGGTCACCTAAAGCAGTACACGATGATAAAGATAAACCAGATAGCATACTATCATCTCGAGTAAGACTGTCCTACCGGGATAGGTCCTCCCTCAATCATTGCAATCATGTGCCTGTGATCCAATAATTGACTCTGAGGGCACTATCTCCAACAATCTCCCACTTGCACTCAAGGCTAATTATTGCGATGTCGCGTACTCACAGCCCGTGTGATACCGAACACCCAACTCCTCTACTAGTCAGTCTCACAATGCTCGTTTGCGAAACTATTGCGTTCGAGGAATAGCCTTAGTGAGTGGATCCGCTGTGATGTTTCTTTCTATGTCTCTCTATATCTCAAGTTCGCGGAGAAAGCCATCTCCCGAAATGAGCAATACCTGTCTTAGAATGTCTGGATGTCTGATGGGACCTAGCTCATAAATGAACTCCAAATCCAAACTTCTTAGACTGTATCATCAACTGAAACTAATCAGTATCCCGCGCCATGCCTCCCTCAGTATTGCCTTGGACCACCTGTCCAAAATACTGCCCCTCGTCAGAGGGAGAACTATAACTCTGACAACCTCCTTGTCGTCCATGTCACCTTGGAAGCCTGGAGTGATAACCGTCTCCTAAAAGAGGCAGCCGTTATCATATCCCTAGAACATTCACTTATGTTCTAAAACTGCTTCCGACTATTCCTCCAGGATTGGATCAATATCAACTTATTGCATCTAGTGCAAGAACAACATCTGGTGTGGTACTTGACATCTCATGATTGACTCAATTGCCTAAGCAAGTGATCTGTCAATCATGCGTATCCCTCTCCCCTTTAGTCTGTAAGACACCTTTAGAGAGGGTGACTCCATTACCTGCAGGTATACTACCGTGCCAGGAGTCGTCCATTCTAAATACTCATAGAATGCTGTCAAGGTACCCCGATTGGGAAACCACCCAAATCTAGATCTAAAACCATAGATCTAGTAACCAGTATGTCTGATATAATGTCCAACTCCCATGTGGAGAAAACACTGTGTGACGACCAAAGTATGACCGATCGTAGTATAGGAATATCACTTCCTACTACCTTCTCAACAGATACATCCCCTATTCTGATGACGTCAAACCCATGACTGTCACATCAGAAACAGATGATCTAACTCCGCTATATCTGCTTTAGTCTATAAATAGACATAAGCATGAAGTCCACCAATGCTTCCGCTGCTCCCACTGACTACGACAACCCTCTGGCAGAGTCATATAGACGTGCACTTCTAAAGCTAGTTTAGAACGACGCTATACTCATCCTCCTGCCGGGTCTCGCAGCCTGGAACAACAACAATGGCAAGTGTGAGTAAACAAGAACTTCCCTGTCACCGTCCTTGAGGCTACCGGAGTACCTCTCGGGTGCCTGAAGTTACCCACCTTATCTGCGGAGTGGCCAATGGAATGTCAAATCAGATTGAATCTTTAGGTTCCTTATTAAATCTTCAGTAATCGTTTGCGGTTCTGGAATGACTTCCAGTTCTACCATACTCCCACTGCTGTTTTTGAAAAAATCCATTTTTAATAAAACTGTGGCGAGTCTAGAACAATATTTCTATTGATCTGCCAGATGGTAGAAAGTCAACCCTCGTCATAGCCTGGGTCAACCCATAAACAGCCATTACAGAAACGTGCCTTGAGTTATCCGGAGTCTGGTTTTAAGCATAAGCCGGACAACTCCCCGTACCTTAACATCGTTAAGATATGAACTGTTCTATATCCAATATAGAACCAGAGGCACTGATTTAAATGAACCAGATTCAAATCATGCAGCTATCTCCAGTGCATGTCAACTAAATGGAAGGAGGCCGATCAGTGTTACTCAACTTAGGAATGCTTCCAATTATGAGTAACCTGAAAGAGAAGCAATTTCTCTTTATCATTACTATCAACTGAATACCATACACAAGTATCTACATCTTCGATCACTTTGAAGAATCCCGATACTTGCAATACCTGGTTCTCTACTCTATTCTTATACCAATAACTCCTCAAAACTCAGACCCTGTGTTTCCACGAAGCACATGTCTAAGAACTAGAGAAGTTAAAAGTAAACAGAATATAGTATGAGGACCAACCCCTCTGTCCTAATGGACACTGGACAACATACAATACTCTGTATAAGTCCGCTGAGTCTAACAACTCTTTCACTGTGTGTCGTAGGTTGAAAACTGTACTTATGGTTAAGAAGAATTACACCGCTGTTTAATGCTCCTTACCTAACCATCCACTGATATAGGTAAATGTCATCGACATAATATCAAAAGGTATATCTCACTCTATGAAAATAGACGTACAGATATATCAATTTGAAATTGGTGCACAACAACGGATATTCACAACCAAATATTTGCCGACCGGCAAACAACCCAGGTGACTTCCTCAAATATCACCGATTACAACGAATCCCGATATAATGAGGATGTGTTGGAGATAGTGCCCTCAGAGTCAATTATTGGATCACAGGCACGTGATTGCAATGATTGAGGGAGGACCTATCCCAGGTGGACAGTCTTACTCGAGATGATAGTATGCTATCTGGTTCATCTTTATCATCGTGTACTGCTTTAGGTGACCTGACATGTCGCTATTACACGTTGATAGAGCCCCTAGGATTCTTGCTTGACGACCAGCAGTATGACGGAGATCATATACGAGCTGGGGTCTATAAGCACATCCTTAAAAGGTCCCTAGTCGTAGGAGTTTCGAGACAGGGTATCGATACTCCATTAGTAGACTAGTGTATACAGTCGAGACCCCGACGAGGGGCGGTGGCCGGTTTCACAAGCCACTGGTGTCAGTTGGTTCACCTAAGATGTATACAGGTGCTCATTGGGTTATGAGTACACCGGACAGGACTCGCCGGGAACCTGCTAGTTGGGATTATACCAGACGTCAGATAGCAGTTCCCAGGTGACATGTGTACAGGTTAGTTCATCGACCTGAGATCGTCATTTGTCTCGTGTGAGTTCCCACTGTGCTTTGATTACTACCCTACCACGGCTCAAAGGAGTCGTGCAAACAGGTTTTAGTTGGGTACAGTCCCGAGCCATATGGAGGCAGTGAGCGGATCTGCAGGGGTTCGTCTCTCCCGGTATTAGGGGTGAGGTCGCGCTGTGTCTAGGAGAGCCATTACGCAAAGCCCTCGGCCGAGGCAGGAGATTTACTGGTAGGTATTCCAGTAGTATCTCAGGGCGTTCTGGGCTACGCTCCGACACGACTTGTACCGCCTATGGGGGTCTGACTTTTACCAACCCCCTAGGCCCGCCATGCGATACTCATAGACGAACGGACCGGACTGTACGGATATTGTCACTGACAGGCTCAGTAGGGTGTCAGGATGAGTTCGCTCATCGACGTCCCTTTTAGTCAATAGCTGGTGGCCCGTCATGTATTGGCTTATACCTCTGACGTGCCAGTGGTTAAATCCACAGCCATAGTATTGACGAGTCTTTAGAGTCCACCACACTTTCAGTTACTCAGCTTTCGGGCGAAACGCTGTAGAGGCCGTATGGAGATATGGCAGGGTCCGATCAGATACGTGCGGTATTGCACGGATCAGGATCGGACGGTTTGTACTAGTAGCCGTATAGGTATATGGCAGGGTTCGATCAGATACGTGCGGTATTGCACGGATCAGGATCGAACGGATTTTACTAGCCGGGTTTGGCTTAAGCCGGTCCTAGTCTAGTACAGTGTAGATTTTGTCTCATTGCATTTGTATCCGGTCGGAATACAGATGCAGGTGTGTATGCACAGTATCGGGGTTTTCCTGTAATTTATTACGGGACCAGTTTTCTGGAGTTGCCAGTTTGCATTCCGTTCCGGCCGGTTTTCCTTTGTTCTTTCCCGGCCGGACTTTTCCGATGGAGGGGGTTATTTGCAAGTTCGCAAATAACATTTTGTGGAGGTTTTATTTGGAAAAGTATTGATTATGATAGCTTTCATTTCTTTTCATCCATGACTTGCTTTAAAGTGAAGTGAAAGGTTATGGAGTGAATAGTTGATTAAGCATGGTTGATGTTCCTTGGATGTGGTCACCTTTCTCTTGCTCCTACACTCACCTCCCTCTTGCTATCATATTATCCTTCCTCCACCATTCTCATTCTCACTTGAAGAGAGAGTTTTTATTCATGGTTGAGAAAAAGAAAGAGAGGAAGAAAAAAAAAATGAGAGTGATTCATTTTGTATATCATTCTTCATCTCATCCCATTGCTAGAAAATTGAAAGCACCAATTTTCTATATACCATTCCTCCATCTATGGCAACCAACCCCAAAGTGAGACAACCATCTTCTACACTGCATTCTACAGCAAATCTTGAGCATGTCGAGTTGCCGGCTTCATGCTCGAGTTGCCTCGGTATTGAGGCGGGAGCCCGTAAAAGACGAAGGCGATGTGGTGCCCTTTCCGGCGAGGAGGCGACGATGTGGAGCCAAGACTTTCCGCGGGAGATCGGGATGATGATGAGAAGACCGGAGGACTCGGATCTCTTGGTATACTTCTCACTCCATCTCTTGTTAGCTAGTATAGGTTAATGGTAAACGATCCGGGTTTTCTTTGTCCGCGGTAGCGCCGGTTTCCGAGTAAGGAAAATTTTTGATTCCGTATTTTGGCCTAGAGTAAGACGGCCGGGGCGCTGCCGTGGCGCAACATGGTATCAGAGCCACGCCATTAACCTTTTCTAGCTTTTTCTAATGTGTTTTACTTATCCGATCGACCGAAATTCCAAAAACCGTATTTTTCTAGCACATCAGTTTCTGTCGAAATTTTTTGGAGTCTAAAAATTTTTCAGGTGGTCTCAGAATGATGTGCAGGGTGTTTTAAGAAAACTGCAAAATTTTGGTGACAAGAATCTTCCGTACGGCCGCGGAAGCGCGGCCATAATCACCTTTTGGCCGCGCTTCCGCCGCAGGTTTATAGGATTATGTGTTTATGTTTTTGCAGTGGGCTTATGGCATGAAAATAGGGCTTTTGGGATATTAAAAGTGGGCCAGTTATTTCTGTGAGTGCTACAGTTTTCATTTGGGGCCCGCTTGTTAATTATTTGATCGATCGGATATTTTAAACACATTATTTCACAGTATTTACATTATATCTGCGACCGTGAATGTCACTCGATCGGTAAATCCGGTCTAACTGCTATAGCCCGGTTAGACGGATTTGCGAACGTGACTTTCACGTTGATGTTCTATGTTTATGCTGTGATGTTGCGGATCGGTCGTGGGGGATAGCCTGGATGCAATGCTAGTACAGTGCTGTTGTATTATGTACATTTGATTTTGCGGGGCGAGCGTCCGACATGTGGACTGCCGTCACTGCCTGTTTGTATTATTCTTTTGGGGCACGACCTGGTTGCGGTCGATGTACCCGGTGTATGTATATTTTACTTTCTGTACTAGGTTTGCCCCGCGGTGGGGTGCACGGATAGCCGGGTTCTGGAGGGCAACAAGCCCGCATCTCAGGGCATTGAGACGGAGGGGGCTTCAGTCCAGGATTGGCGGGCTATTCGCCGCACTCGTAGGGGGTACAGGTTGACCCAGGAGGGGTGCCCAAGTTACCGGATTCCGTGAAGTGCTGGGTGGTCCATTCACGGTACTGAAGGGGGCTGCCTCGCTTCAGGTTTTGGCGGGTGACTTGCCGCGCCCGTAGGGGTCTAGGATTTCATTGCACAGGCTATCCACACGACCAGGGGAACGTCGGGTTTCAGCAGCGGCTCTATGAAACCCGGGGCTTCCAGATATCTGTATTGTTCTGTGATGCTGTACATTTCTGTGATGTTGCCTTTTATTCACGCCTTGAGCGAAATACTATATATTGGTATATATATTAGTAGATGTTGTATATGTTTTACATCCGCGCTAGTCCAGTCCTCGCTCTGCCGTTAGTTAGCTAACCTAACGGGTGATGACGGGACCCAGTGGCGAATGCGGATGGCATATACGTACGTCAGTATATTTTCGTTCTTTGTGGTGTGATCAATTGATGGGACTGCATTGATTCGGATCAATGCAAGATAAACAAACCTAATCTGATGTTGTTGGAATACTTTTTCAAAAAGCTGTTATTGCAAGGACGTTCTCTTTTGTTTTGCATAGTGGTATTCATTTGGAATATCCTGCTCCTCAGTCGACGAGGCAAGGGCCGAGATCCCTTCACCGGGAGTGACCCCTTGGACAGAAGTTTGCGTCAGGGCATTAACTTCACTATAGCCGATTACTTTTGCTTTGCATCGTGGTATTCAGTTGGAATATCCTGCACCTCATTCTACGGGGAAAGAGCCGAGATCCCTTCACCGGGAGTGACCTCTTTAGTAAAGGTTTTCGTCACTATATTTTATAAAAGGCTATGCAGTTCCTTCAACGATATCAAGTTCATTACGTTAAAGGTTTTTCGCCAAAAACCATCCGTAGCCCTCCGTCATTTCTTATGGGTATTGTTTAGTATTCGTGCTGCGTTTGTTGACTCCGTCAAGGCGTAGTGTACGGTAGCTAAGTGGTGCTTGTTTGTTGCATAAGTGGGATTGGTTAGGACAGTCGTGCGGCCTTGTTGACTCCGTCAAGGGCACGTACGGGTGGGTTTAATGCAATCCAGATAATGACGGGTTGAACTTGACTAGGACTCTTTGATTTGTTGACTCCGTCAAGGTCACTTGAGTCCTAGGGGTAAAAATCACATCGGGAGTTTCAAAAGAACTGAAACTTGCCAGGCATGCGCATACCTTCTGGAGTGTGGTGACTTGAGTGGATTCCGTCAAGTTATCATGCGATGATAGTTGGATCCCGATTCCCACTGATGAGTTAGTTTACTCCTCGGGTGATCCCGACTAATTCTTCTTTCAGGTTTGGAGGAGAATTTGAGGTACAGTGGGAGGTTTCCAGATTAGACAAAGTGATAACCATTCTGATCTAGGATAGAGTGCACGCTGAGTGTTTCTTTTCTCTCTCTCTGGCAGCGACCATTGACCCGACCCTAAGACTATGACTCAGTGACCAAGTTGACCGAACCTTCTTAACACTGGCTTTTGGATTGTCAGAGTTGCAAACCTCATTGCCACTCCTACTTTTACCCTTTTCTCCAGGACACCCCGTATTACTACGAACGTCCACTTCCATTGGACAAAACCATCGTATGGTTATATACGAACTCGAAGGATTTCGAGGATGGTTTCTGGTTCTGGAGAAAACGGATAGGACTATTCAGTTGTCTTTTCTTTTCACCTTCTCTCAGGTTGCGAGTACTCCTTGGTTTAGGAGATAGTACACCTATTACGCAAATTGGATAGTCTTCTTCCAAACCTTAGGCTGGTGCCGAACGGTGGGGAATGAAGAAAACCAATTAGCATAACGATGGTGTGCAGAAGGTATTAAGTTAAGACAAAGCAAGGGATTAGTAGGAGGGCAAAGTAAATTGCGACTGATATTCACGACCAAACCAAGTATTTCTTCGCCAATCCTAAATCACCTTTGTATTTCTCCAGGACACTCCGTGTCACTACGAAGATCCACAGCTTATTGGATATTCCATCGTATGGTTATATACGAACTCGAAAGGAACTTGTTCCAGTTCGGGGATGGATTCTGGTTCAGGAGAAATAGGAATAAAGTACATTCAGGTGTCTTTTATCTTCACCTTCTCTCGCATTACGAGTGCTCCTAGGATTAGGACAGTACACCCTTTATGCTTATTGGATAGTCTTCTTCCAAACCATAGGCTGGTGCCGAACGGTTGGGAAGGAAGAAAACCAATTGGCCTAAAGGGGTGTGCAGACGGTAATGACTAAAGACATCTAAAGGGATTTGGACAGGTGGCAAAGAATTATACGGCTATAGTTGTGAATCTGGATAATGGTAGAGGCATTACTAGGAATACCAGAATACCCCACAGAAACATTTCAATGTTTCAATTTCACTGTGTGATGTTAAAAGAAAACTGATTTCCCGATTAGACACTTACTCCAGGGTATGTATTTACCAGGTTGGATTCTCACATCTGTATGGTTTTACAGATGATGAGTGGGAGTAAGTTATTGGAAATTGGGTGATCGTCCTCATTATATCGGGATTCGTTGTAATCGGTGATATTTGAGGAAGTCACCTGGGTTGTTTGCCGGTCGGCAAATATTTGGTTATGAATATCCGCTGTTGTGCACCAATTTCAAATTGATATATCTGTACGTCTATTTTTATAGAGTGAGATATACTTTTTGATATTATGTCGATGACATTTACCTATATCAGTGGATGGTTAGGTAAGGAGCATTAAACAGCGGTGTAATTCTTCTTAACCATAAGTACAGTTTTCAACCTACGACACACAGTGAAAGAGTTGTTAGACTCAGCGGACTTATACAGAGTATTGTATGTTGTCCAGTGTCCATTAGGACAGAGGGGTTGGTCCTCATACTATATTCTGTTTACTTTTAACTTCTCTAGTTCTTAGACATGTGCTTCGTGCAAACACAGGGTCTAAGTTTTGAGGAGTTATAGGTATTTGAATAGAGTAGAGAACCAGTTGTAGCAAGTATCGGGATTCTTCAAAGTGATCGAAGATGTAGATACTTGTGTATGGTATTCAGTTGATAGTAATGATGAAGACAGATTGCTTCTCTTTCAGGATACTCATAATTGGAAGCATTCCTAAGTTGAGTAACGCTGATCGGCCTCCTTCCATTTAGTTGTCATGCACTGGAGACAGCTGCATGATTTGAATCTGGTTCAATTAAATCAGTGCCTCTGGTTCTATATTGGATATAGAACAGTTCATATCTTAACGATGTTAAGGTACGGGGAGTTGTCCGGCTTATGCTTAAAACCAGACTCCGGAGAACTCAAGGCACGTTTCTGTAATGGCTGTTTGTGGATTGACCCAGGCTATGACGAGGGTTGACTTTCTACCATCTGGCAGATCAATAGAAATATTGTTCTAGACTCGCCACAGTTTTATTAAAAATGGATTTTTTCAAAAACAGTAGTGGGAGTATGGTAGAACTGGAAGTGATTCCAGAACCGCAAACGATTACTGAAAATTTGATAAGGAACCTAAAGATTCGATCTGATTTGACATTCCATTGGCCACTCCGCAGATAAGGTGGGTAACTTCAGGCACCCGAGAGGTACTCCGGTAGCCTCAAGGACGGTGACAGGGAAGTTCTTGTTTACCCACACTTGCCATTGTTGTTGTTCCAGGCTGCGAGACCCGGCAGGAGGATGAGTATAGCGTCGTTCTAAACTAGCTTTAGAAGTGCACGTCTATATGACTCTGGCAGAGGGTTGTCGTAGTCAGTGGGAGCAGCGGAAGCATTGGTGGACTTCATGCTTATATCTATTTATAGACTAAAGCAGATATAACGGAGTTAGATCATCTGTTTCTGATGTGACAGTCATGGGTTTGACGTCATCAGAATAGGGGATGGATCTGTTGAGAAGGTAGTAGGAAGTGATATTCCTATACTACGATCGGTTATACTTTGGTCGTCACACAGTGTTTTCTCCACATGGGACTTGGATATTATATCAGACATACTGGTTACTAGACCTATGGTTTTAGATCTAGATTTGGGTGGTTTCCCAATCAGGGTACCTTGACAGCATTCTAAGAGTATTTAGAATGGACGACTCCTGGCATGGTAGTGTACCTGCAGGTAATGGAGTCACCCTCTCTAAAGGTGTCTTATAGACTAAAGGGGAGAGGGATACGCATGATTGACAGATCACTTGCTTAGGCAATTGAGTCAATCATGAGATGTCAAGTACCACACCAGATGTTGTTCTTGCAGTAGATGCAATAAGTTGATATTAATCCAATCCTGGAAAAATCAGTCGGAAGCAGTTTTAGAACATAAGTGAATGTTCTAGGGATATGATAACGGCTGCCTCCTTTAGGAGACGGTTATCACTCCAGGCTTCCAAGGTGACATGGACGACAAGGAGGTTGTCAGAGTTGTAGTTTTTCCTTCTGACGAGGGGCAGTATTTTGGACAGGTGCTCCAAGGCAATACTGAGGGAGGCATGGCGCAGGATGCTGATTAAGTTCAGTTGACGATACAGTCTAAGAAGTTTGGATTTGAACTTCATTTATGAGCTAGGTCCCATCAGACATCCAGACGTTCTAAGACAGGTATTGCTCATTTCGGGAGATGGTTTTCTCCGCGAACTTGAGATATAGAGAGACATAGAAAGAAACATCACAGCGGATCCACTCACTGAGGCTATTCCTTGAACGCAATAGTTTCGCAAACGAGCTTTGTGAGACTGACCAGTAGAGGAGTTGGGTGTTCGGTATCACACGGGCTGTGAGTATGCGGCATCGCAATAATTAGCCTTGAGTGCAAGTGGGAGATTGTTGGAGATAGTGCCCTCAGAGTCAATTATTGGATCACAGGCACGTGATTGCAATGATTGAGGGAGGACCTATCCCAGGTGGACAGTCTTACTCGAGATGATAGTATGCTATCTGGTTCATCTTTATCATCGTGTACTGCTTTAGGTGACCTGACATGTCGCTATTACACGTTGATAGAGCCCCTAGGATTCTTGCTTGACGACCAGCAGTATGACGGCGATCATATACGTGGGAGCTGGGGTCTATAAGCACATCCTTAAAAGGTCCCTAGTCGTAGGAGTTTCGAGACAGGGTATCGATACTCCATTAGTAGACTAGTGTATACAGTCGAGACCCCGACGAGGGGCGGTGGCCGGTCTCACAAGCCACTGGTGTCAGTTGGTTCACCTAAGATGTATACAGGTGCTCATTGGGTTATGAGTACACCGGACAGGACTCGCCGGGAACCTGCTAGTTGGGATTATACCAGACGTCAGATAGCAGTTCCCAGGTGACATGTGTACAGGTTAGTTCATCGACCTGAGATCGTCATTTGTCTCGTGTGAGTTCCCACTGTGCTTTGATTACTACCCTACCACGGCTCAAAGGAGTCGTGCAAACAGGTTTTAGTTGGGTACAGTCCCGAGCCATATGGAGGCAGTGAGCGGATCTGCAGGGGTTCGTCTCTCCCGGTATTGGGGGTGAGGTCGCGCTGTGTCTAGGAGAGCCATTACGCAAAGCCCTCGGCCGAGGCAGGAGATTTACTGGTAGGTATTCCAGTAGTATCTCAGGGCGTTCTGGGCTACGCTCCGACACGACTTGTACCGCCTTTGGGGGTCTGACTTTTACCAACCCCCTAGGCCCGCCATGCGATACTCATAGACGAACGGACCGGACTGTACGGATATTGTCACTGACAGGCTCAGTAGGGTGTCAGGATGAGTTCGCTCATCGACGTCCCTTTTAGTCAATAGCTGGTGGCCCGTCATGTATTGGCTTATACCTCTGACGTGCCAGTGGTTAAATCCACAGCCATAGTATTGATGAGTCTTTAGAGTCCACCACACTTTCAGTTGCTCAGCTTTCGGGCGAAACGCTGTAGAGGCCGTATGGAGATATGGCAGGGTCCGATCAGATACGTGCGGTATTGCACGGATCAGGATCGGACGGTTTGTACTAGTAGCCGTATAGGTATATGGCAGGGTTCGATCAGATACGTGCGGTATTGCACGGATCAGGATCGAACGGGTTTTACTAGCCGGGTTTGGCTTAAGCCGGTCCTAGTCTAGTACAGTGTAGATTTTGTCTCATTGCATTTGTATCCGGTCGGAATACAGATGCAGGTGTGTATGCACAGTATCGGGGTTTTCCTGTAATTTATTACGGGACCAGTTTTCTGGAGTTTCCAGTTTGCATTCCGTTCCGGCCGGTTTTCCTTTGTTCTTTCCCGGGCGGACTTTTCCGATGGAGGGGGTTATTTGCAAGTTCGCAAATAACATTTTGTGGAGGTTTTATTTGGAAAAGTATTGATTATGATAGCTTTCATTTCTTTTCATCCATGACTTGCTTTAAAGTGAAGTGAAAGGTTATGGAGTGAATAGTTGATTAAGCATGGTTGATGTTCCTTGGATGTGGTCACCTTTCTCTTGCTCCTACACTCACCTCCCTCTTGCTATCATATTATCCTTCCTCCACCATTCTCATTCTCACTTGAAGAGAGAGTTTTTATTCATGGTTGAGAAAAAGAAAGAGAGGAAGAAAAAAAAAATGAGAGTGATTCATTTTGTATATCATTCTTCATCTCATCCCATTGCTAGAAAATTGAAAGCACCAATTTTCTATATACCATTCCTCCATCTATGGCAACCAACCCCAAAGTGAGACAACCATCTTCTACACTGCATTTTACAGCAAATCTTGAGCATGTCGAGTTGCCGGCTTCATGCTCGAGTTGCCTCGGTATTGAGGCGGGAGCCCGTAAAAGACGAAGGCGATGTGGTGCCCTTTTCGGCGAGGAGGCGACGATGTGGAGCCAAGACTTTCCGTGGGAGATCGGGATGATGATGAGAAGACCGGAGGACTCGGATCTCTTGGTATACTTCTCACTCCATCTCTTGTTAGCTAGTATAGGTTAATGGTAAACGATCCGGGTTTTCTTTGTCCGCGGTAGCGCCGGTTTCCGAGTAAGGAAAATTTTTGATTCCGTATTTTGGCCTCGAGTAAGACGGCCGGGGCGCTGCCGTGGCGCAACAGGATGATCACCCAATTCCCAATAATTTACTCCCACTCACCATCTGTAAAACCATACAGATGTGAGAATCATACCTGGTAATTACATACCCTGGAGTAAGTGTCTAATCGGGAAATCAGTTTTCTTTTAACAGTACACAGTGAAACTGAAACATTGTAATGTTTCGATGGGGTATCCTGGTATTCCTAGTAATGCCTCTACCATCATCCAGATTCACAACTATAACCGTATAATTCTTTGCCACCTGCCCAAATCCCTTTATATGTCCTTAGTCAATACCGTCTGCACACCCCTTTAGGCCAAATGGTTTTCTTCCTTCCCTACCATTTGGCACCAGCCTATGGTTTGGAAGAAGACTATCCAAAAAGCATAAAGGGTGTACTGTCCTAATCCTAGGTGCACTCGCAATGCGAGAGAAGGTGAAGATAAAAGACACCTG
Source organism: Agapanthus africanus (assembly GCA_030015575.1). Classification (NCBI taxonomy): domain Eukaryota; kingdom Viridiplantae; phylum Streptophyta; class Magnoliopsida; order Asparagales; family Amaryllidaceae; genus Agapanthus; species Agapanthus africanus. The sequence goes on along the minus strand of JASDDO010000010.1, from coordinate 539,664,851 downwards.
AATGTACTTTATTCCTATTTCTCCTGAACCAGAATCCATCCCCGAACTGGAACAAGTTCCTTTCGAGTTCGTATATAACCATACGATGGAATATCCAATAAATTGTGGATCTTCGTAGTGATACGGAGTGTCCTGGAGAAATACAAAGGTGATTTAGGGTTGGCGAAGAAATACTTGGTTTGGTCGTGAATATCAGTCGCAATTTACTTTGCCCTCCTACTAATCCCTTGCTTTGTCTTAACTTAATACCTTCTGCACACCATCGTTATGCTAATTGGTTTTCTTTATTCCCCACCGTTCGGCACCAGCCTAAGGTTTGGAAGAAGACTATCCAATTTGCGTAATAGGTGTACTATCTCCTAAACCAAGGAGTACTCGCAACCTGAGAGAAGGTGAAAAGAAAAGACAACTGAATAGTCCTATCCGTTTTCTCCAGAACCAGAAACCATCCTCGAAGTCCTTCGAGTTCGTATATAACCATACGATGGTTTTGTCCAATGGAAGTGGACGTTCGCGGTAATACGGGGTGCCCTGGAGAAAAGGGTAAAAGTAGGAGTGGCAATGAGGTCTGCAACTCAGACAATCCAAAAGCCTGTGTTAAGAAGGTTCGGTCAACTTGGTCACTGAGTCATAGTCTTGGGTCGGGTCAATGGTCGCTGCCAGAGAGAGAGAAAAGAAACACTCAGCGTGCACTCTAGCCTAGATCAGAATGGTTATCACTTTATCTAATCTGGAAACCTCCCACTGTACCTCAAATTCTCCTCCAAACCTGAAAGAAGAATTAGTCGGGATCACCCGAGGAGTAAACCAACTCATCAGTGGAAATCGGGATCCAACTATCATCGCATGATAACTTGACGGAATCCACTCAAGTCACCACACTCCAGAAGGTATGCGCATGCCTGGCAAGTTTCAGTTCTTTTGAAACTCCTGATGTAATTTTTACCCCTAGGACCCAAGTGACCTTGACGAATAATCAACAAATCAAAAGGTCCTAGTCAAGTTCAACCCGTCATTATCTTGATTGCGTTAAACCCACCCGCACGACCCTTGACGAATAATCAACAAAGTCGCACGACTGTCCTAACCAATCCACATATCCATGCGACAGAAAGCATTACAGAGCTACCGCACACTACGCCTCGGCGAATAGCAACGACAAACGTAGCGCGAATACTATGCAATACTAATCCGAAATGACGGAGGGCTACGAATGGTTTCTGGTGAAAACCTTTAACGTAATGAACTTGATATCGTTGAAGGAACTGGATAACTTTTATAAAAAATATAGTGACGAAAACCTTTACTAAAGAGGTCACTCCCGGTGAAGGGATCTCGGCTCTTTCCCCGTAGAATGAGGTGCAGGATATTCCAACTGAATACCACGATGCAAAACAAAAGTAATCGGCTATAGTAAAGTTAATGCCCTGACGCAAACTTCTGTCCAAGGGGTCACTCCCGGTGAAGGGATCTCGGCCCTTGCCTCGTCGACTGAGGAGCAGGATATTCCAAATGAATACCACGATGCAAAACAAAAGTGAACGTCCTTGCAATAACAGCTTTTTGAAAAATGTTCCAACAACATCAGATTAGGTTTGTTTATCTTGCATTGATCCGAATCAACGCAGTCCCATCAATTGATCACACCACAAAGAACGAAAATATACTGACGTACGTATATGCTGTAAGTCCACGTTGCGACCCCCGGTTCTTACGGGGAGGCGGAAACGGTATAAAATCAAAATTTTAACGCAAGAGGCAACATGGACTAAGCTAGGTCGGGATCTTTACCTAAACTAAAACTAGCATACTAAGCTAAAGATATTTAGCTACTCGGATAGAGATGGTTATACCTAGCTTGTCTTGAACTCCTTCGTCTTCAAGCTCCGGTGGTGGTCCGATGGCTCCTTCTCGTCGTCTCCGTACGCCGAAGATAGATCCACTTGAAAGCTCCAACCTTTAGCTCCTTCTTCGTTCTTTGAAGAAACTAGTTCACTTGGTTTGCTAAACCTAGTGAACTAGAATGAGTAGAGATGATTTAGAATGGGATTTTACCTATGGTTCTTGATTCTCAACTCATGAGACAAGAGAACCATAGATCAAGAGAGGGAGCAAGAGGTTGAGGGTGAGAGCAAGAGGAGAGCTCAAGAACAAGAGAGAGAATGAGCAAGAAAGAATGAGCAACTCTTTTGTCTTTCACCCTCTCATAATCCAAAGTGATCATAACTCATCATATCAAAAAAGTCTTTGGTGATGGTTTGAAGCAACCATAAGCTTATCATATCATGCACTCATTTTACTCAAAAAAGCAAGCAAGAAAAAAGTCTTTGGCATGAAATGATAACCATGGTTATCATGATGGTCAACTAGTCAAGCCTAGTCAACCGGTCAACAAGTCAACAAAAGTCAACAAGTCAACAAAGTCAACAAGTCAACAAAAGTCAACAAGTCAACAACCATATCACCATAATACTTAATTAATATAATAGTTAATCACAAATCATATTCTCATTAGGGTTGAGCAAAAAGTCAAAAGTCAACGGTCAACGGTCAACTGTCAACAACCCTAATGAGAATCCGCTGCCTCTGCCTCCCTGTCAACTGTGCATACACACCCGCATCCGCGTTCCGAGGAACACGAATGCAAACTGGATAAATCCAATCCCATAAGGTACACTAGGATCTGGCTTAAACCAAAGCCCGCTAGTGTAAACTGTCCGGACACTGTACGTGCACAAGTGCACGGATGTGACCGAACCCTGTCGCAAAACCATGCGACCTGTCGCAATTGTTGGAGATAGTGCCCTCAGAGTCAATTATTAGGTCACAGGTACGTGATTGTAATGATTGAGGGAGGACCTATCCCGGTAGGACAGTCTTACTCGAGATGATAGTATGCTATCTGGTTTACCTTTATCATCGTGTACTGCTTTAGGTGACATGACACGTCACTATTACACGTGATAGAGCCCCTAGGATTCTTACTTGACCACCAGCAGTATGAGGGCGATCGTATAAGTGGGAGCTGGGGGTCTACAAGCATATCCTTAAAAGGTCCCTAGTCGTGGGAGTTTCGAGACCGGGCATCGATACTCCATTAGTAGACTAGTGTATACAGTCGAGACCCCGACGAGGGGCGGTGGCCGGTCTCACAAGCCACTGGTGTCAGTTGGATCACCTAAGATGTATACAGGTGCTCATTGGGTTATGAGTACACCGGACAGGACTCGCCGGGAACATGCTAGTTGGTCATATACCAGACGTCAGATGGCAGTTCCCTGCTGACATGTGTGCAGGTTAGTTCATCGACCTGGGGATCGTCATTTGTCTCGTGTGAGTTCCCACTGTACTTTGAATTACTACCCTACCACGGCTCAAAGGAGTCGTGCAAACAGGTTTTAGTTGGGTACAGTCCCGAGCCACATGGAGGCAGTGAGCGTATCTTCAGGGGTTCGTCTCTCCCGGTATTGGGGGTGAGGTCGTGCTGTGTCTAGGAGAGCCATTACACAAAGTCCTTGGCCAAGGAAAGGAGATTTACTGGTAGGTATTCCAGTAGTATCTCAGGGTGTTCTGGGCTACACTCCGACACGACTTGTACCGCTTTTGGGGGTCTGACTTTTACCAACCCCCTAGGCCCGCCATGCGATACTCATAGACGAACGGACCGGACTGCACGGATATTGTCACTGACAGGCTCAGTAGGGTGTCAGGATGAGTTCGCTCATAGACGTCCCTTTTAGTCAATAGCTGGTGGCCCGTTACGTATTGGCTTATACCTCTGACGGGCTAGTGGTTAAATCCACAGCCATAGTATTGACGAGTCTTTAGAGTCCACCACACTTTCAGTTACTCAGCTTTCGAGCGAAACGCTGTAGAGGCCGTATGGAGATATGGCAGGGTTCGATCAGATACGTGCGGTATTGCACGGATCAGATCGGACGGTTTGTACTAGTAGCCGTATAGGTATATGGCAGGGTTCGATCAGATACGTGCGGTATTGCACGGATCAGGATCGAACGGATATTACTAGCCGGCTTTGGTTTAAGCCAGTCCTAGTTTAGTACAGTGTAGATTTTGTCTCTTTGCATTTGTATCCGGACGGAATACAGATGCGGGTGTGTATGCACAGTATCGGGGTTTTCCTGTAATTTATTACGGGACCAGTTTTCTGGAGTTGCCAGTTTGCATTCCGTTCCGGCCGGTTTTCCTTTGTTCTTTCCCGGCCGGACTTTTCCGATGGAGGGGGTTATTTGCAATTGTGCAAATAACATTTGTGGAGGGGGTTTATTGCATAAGGATTTATTATGATAGCATCATTTCTTTTGCTCCATGCTTTTGCATTAAGTGAGATTTGAAGTGAGGTATGGTTTGAAAAAGGTGCAAGCATGGTTGATGTTTGTTTAGGATCACCTTTCTTCATCTCCTACACTCACCTCCCTCTTGCTTTGATATATTCTTTTTCTCCACCATTTTCTTCTCACTTGATGGAATAAGTTTTTCCATGGTTGAGTGAGAAGAAGATGAGAGCTTCATCTTTGAGAGAGTAGCATTCTTGATCTCATTTTCGATGCTAGAAAAATGCAAGCACCATTTTTCTTCTTGATTCCTCCATCATCTTTCAAAAGGCATCAAACCCCAAAGTGAGACATCCACTCTACACTACACTTCCTACAGCAAATCTTGGACGCGTCGATTCGCCAGCTTCGCGCCCGAGTTGCCTCGGTATTGAGGTGGGAGCCCGTAAAAGATACAGGCGACGTGGTGCCCCTTCCGACGAGGAGGAGACGGACGGAGATCCCGCGAGGAGATCGGAGTGGAGATGAAGACCGGAGGACTCGGATCAGTCGGTATACACCTCTTCCCTTTCTTGTTAATTGCTTAGACTTGTTAATGGTTACGATCCGGAGTTTAGTGCGCGGTGGTGCCGGTTTGCAAAGTCCGCAAAATTAAAGTTTATCACCGCTTCCGCATTCCGGCGTCGGTTTGACGGCCGGGGCGCCGCCGTGCACTTACAGTGGTATCAGAGCCTCGCCATTAACTTCGTCTAGCTTTTGTGTAATGTTTTTTACGTTTCCGATCGAACAAAATCCCGAAAACCCGTATTTTTTGCACATCAGTTTCTGTCGAATTTTTTTTGAGTCCAAAAATTTTTCAGGTGGTCTCAGAATGATGTTCAGGGAAAACTAAGCACACTGTAAAAATTTGGTACCTCGATCTCCCCATACCGCCGCGGAAGGGCGGCCAAAGCCCTGCTTTGGCCGCTCTTCCGCCGCGGATTTTACTGTTCACCACCCCAAATTTTTTCAGTGTGTTTCTGAGTGATAAGTGTGGTTTTTGGAATATTAAAATTGGGCCCAGGTTTTCTGTGGTTGCTACAATTTTGTTTGGGGGCCCACTTGTTAATGTTTGATCAATCGGAAAATTTTAAACACATTTTTCACAGTATTTACATTATATCTGCGACCGTGAATGTCACTCGATCGGTAAATCCGGTCTAACTGCTATAGCCCGGTTAGACGGATTTGCGAACGTGACTTTCACGTTGATGTTCTATGTATTTGCTGTGATGTTGCGGATCGGTCGTGGGGATAGCCTGGATGCAATGCTAGTACAGTTGTGGTTGTATTATGTACATTTGATATTGCGGGGCGAGCGTCCGACATGTGGACTGCCGTCACTGCCAGTTTGTATTATTCTTTTGGGGCACGACCTGGTTGCGGTCGATGTACCCGGTGTATGTATATTTTACTTTCTGTACTAGGATTGCCCCGCGGAGGGGTGCACGGATAGCCGGGTTCTGGAGGGCAACAAGCCCGCATCTCATGGCATTGAGACGGAGGGGGCTTCACTCTAGGATTGGCGGGCTATTCGCCGCACTCGTAGGGGGTACAGGTTTGACCCAGGAGGGGTGCCCAAGTTACCGGATTCCGTGAAGTGCTGGGTGGTCCATTCACGGTGCTGAAGGGGGCTGCCTCGCTTCAGGTTTTGGCGGGTGACTTGCCGCGCCCGTAGGGGTCTAGGATTCTCATTGCACAGGCTATCCACACGACCAGGGGAACGTCGGGTTTCAGTAGTGGCTCTGTGAAACCCGGGGATCCCAGATATCTATATTGTTCTGTGATGCTGTACTTTTCTGTGATGTTGCATTTCTTTTCACGCCTTGAGCGAAATACTATATATTGGTATATATATTAGTAGATGTTGTATATGTTTTACATCCGCGCTAGTCCAGTCCCCGCTCTGTCGTTAGTTAGCTAACCTAACGGGTAATGACGGGACCCAGTGGCGAATGCGGATGGCATATACGTACATCAGTATATTTTCGTTCTTTTTGGTGTGATCAATTGATGGGACTGCATTGATTCGGATCAATGCAAAGTTAAAAACAAACCTAATCTGATGTTGTTGGAACACTTTTCAAAAAGCTGTTATTGCAAGGACGTTCATTTTTGTTTTGCATCGTGGTATTCATTTAGAATATCCTGCTCCTCAGTCGACGAGGCAAGGGCCGAGATCCCTTCACCGGGAGTGACCCCTTGGACAGAAGTTTGCGTCAGGGCATTAACTTCACTATAGCCGATTACTTTTGCTTTGCATCGTGGTATTCAGTTGGAATATCCTGCACCTCATTCTACGGGGAAAGAGCCGAGATCCCTTCACCGGGAGTGACCTCTTTAGTAAAGGTTTTCGTCACTATATTTTCTAAAAAGCTATCCGTTCCTTCAACGATATCAAGTTCATTACGTTAAAGGTTTTCGCCAGAAACCATTCGTAGCCCTCCGTCGTTTCAGACGGGTAGCACATAGTATTCATGCTATGTTTGTTGACCTTCGTCAAGGCATAGTGTATGGTAGCTGCTTGTTACCTTTCTGCTGCATAGATAGATGCGTTGGTTTGGGACAGTCGTACAGCCTTGTTGACCTTCGTCAAGGGCTTGTACGGGTGGATTCAAATTAACCTGGATAATGACGGGTAGAACTTGACATGTGACTTATGATTTGTTGACCTTCGCCAAGGTCATAAGAGCATGGGGCAGAAATCACATCGGGAGTTTCAAAAGTACTGAAACTTGCCAGATATGCGCATACCATCTGGAGTATGATGATGTGAGCGGATTCCGTCACTTTATCATGCAATGATAGTTGGATCCCGATTCCCACTGATGAGTTGGTATACTCCTCGGGTGACCCCGACTAATTCTTCTTTCAGGTTTGGAGGAGAATTTGAGGTACAGTGGGAGGTTTCCAGATTAGATAAATTGGTGACCATTCTGATCTAGGTTAGAGTGCATGCTGAGTGTTTCTTTTCTCTCTCTCTTTGGCAGCGACCATTGACCCGACCCTAAAACTTTGACTCAGTGACCAAGTTGACCGAACCTTCTTAAACACCGGCTTTTGGATTGTCAGAGTTGCAAACCTCATTGCCACTCCTACTTTTACCCTTTTCTCCAGGACACCCCGTTTTACTACGAACGTCCACTTCCATTGGACAAAACCATCGTATGGTTAGATACGAACTCGAAAGAATTTATTCGAGGATGGTTTCAGGTTCTGGAGAAAACGGATAGGATTATTCAGTTGTCTTTTCCTTTTACCCTCTCTCAGGTTACGAGTACTCCTTGGTTTAGGGGTAGTACACCTATTACGCAAATTGGATTGTCTTCTTCCAAACCTTAGGCTGGTGCCGACCGGTAGGGAATGAAGAAAACCAATTAGCATAACGATGGTGTGCAGAAGGTATTAAGTTAAGACAAAGCAAGGGATTAGTAAGAGGGCAAAGTAAATTGCAACAGATATTCACGACCAAACCAAATATTTCGTTACCACTCCCACATCACCTTTGTATTTCTCCAAGACACTCCGTATCACTACGAAGATCCACAGTTTATTTGGATACTCCATCGTATGGTTATATACGAACTGGAATGGAACTTGTTCCAGTTCGGGGATGGATTCTGGTTCAGGAGAAATAGGAATAAGGTTTATTCGGTTGTCTTTTATCTTCACCCTCTCTCATTGCGAGTGTTCCTAGGATTGGGACAGTACACCCATTATGCTTATTGGATAGTCTTCTTCCAGACCATAGGCTGGTGCCGAACGGTAGGGAAGGAAGAAAACCATTTGGCCTAATGGGGTGTGCAGAAGGTAATGGCTAAAGACATATGAAGGGATTTGGAGAGGTGGCACAGAACTATACGGTTACAGTCGTGAATCTGGAAGAGGCATTACTAGGAATACCAGAATACCCCATCGGAACATTTCAATGTTTCAGTTTCACTGTGTAATGTTAAAGGAAAACTGATTTCCCGATTAGATACTTACTCCAGGGTATGTATTTACCAGGTACGATTCTCACATCTGTATGGTTTTACAGATGATGAGTGGGAGTAAGTTATTAGGAATTGGGTGATTATCCTCATTATATCGGGATTCGTTGTAATCGGTGATATTTGAGGAATTCACCTGGGCTGTTTGCCGGTCGGCAAATATTTGGTTTTGAATATCCGCTGTTATGCACCAATTTCAAATTGACATATCTGTACGTCTATTTTCATAGAGTGAGATATACCTTTCTGAAATTATGTCTACGACATTTACCTATATCAGTGGATGGTTAGGTAAGGAGCATTAAACAGCGGTGTAATTCTTCTTAACCATAAGTACAGTTTTCAACCTACGACACACAGTGAATGAGTTATCAGACTCAAGGGACTTATACAAAGGATTGTATGTTGTCCAAGGTCCATCAGGACAGAGGGGTTGGTCCTCGTACTATATTCGGATTACTTATGACTTCTCTAGTTTTTAGACAGGTGTTTCGCGGAAACACATGGTCCAAATTTTGAGAAGTTATAGGTATTTGAATAGAGTAGAGAACCAGGTATAGCAAGTATCGGGATTCTTCAAAGAGATCGAAGATGTAGATACTTGCGTATGGTGTTCAGTTGATAGTAGTGATTAAGAGAACTTGCTTCTCTTTCAGGTTACTCATAAATGGAAGCATTCCTAAGTTGAGTAACGCTGATCGGCCTCCTTCCATTTAGTTGACATGCACTGGAGACAGTTGCATGATTTGGATCTGGTTCAATTAAATCAGTGCCTCTGTTTTCTATATTGGATATAGAACAGTTCATATCTTAACATTGTTAAGGTACGGGGAGTTGTCCGGCTTATGATTAAAACCAGACTCTGGATAACTCAAGGCACGTTTCTGTAATGGTTGTTTGTGGGTTGACCCAGGCTATGACGAGGGTTGATTTTCTACCATCTGGAAGATCAATAGTGATATTGTTCTTGACTCGCCACAGTTTTAATAAAAATGGATTTTTTCAAAAACAGTAGTGGGAGTATGGTAGAACTGGAAGTGATTCCAGAACCGCAAACGATTACTGAAGATTTGATAAGGAACCTAAAGATTCAATAGGATTGACATTCCATTGGCCACTCCGCAGATAAGGTGGGTAACTTCAGGCACCCGAGAGGTACTACGGTAGCCTCAAGGACGGTGACAGGGAAGTTCTTGTTTACCCACAATTGCCATTGCTGTTGTTCTAGGTTACGAGACCCGGCGGGAGGATGAGTATAGCGTCGTTCTAAACCAGTTTTAGAAGTGTACGTCTATATGACTCTGCCAGAGGGTTGTCGTAGTCAGTGGGAGCAGCGGAAGCATTGGTGGACAGGTTGCTTATGTCTATTTATAGACTAGAGCAGAAGTAGCGAAGATAGATCATCTATTTCTGACGTGACAGTCATGGGTTTGACTTCGTCAGAATAGGGGATGGATCTGTTGAGAAGGTAGTAGGGTGTGATATCCTGGTATTTGGATGATATACACAGTGTAGGAAAGGAAACTCCTACACTACGATCGGTTATATTTTGGTCGTCACACAGTTGTTTCTCCACAAAGGAAATGGATTTTATATCAGACATACTGGTTACTAGATCTATGGTTTTAGATCTAGATTTGGGTGGTTTCCCAATCAGGGTACTTGACAGCATTCTAAGAGTATTTAGGATGGACGACTCCTGGCACGGTAGTGTACCTGCAGGTAATGGAGTCACCCTCTCCAAAGGTGTCTTACAGACTAAAGGGGAGAGGGGCGTGCATGATTGGCAGATCACTTGCTCAGGCAATTGAGTCAATCGTGAGATGTCAAGTACCACACCAGATGTTGTTCTTGCACTAGATGCAATAAGTTGACATTAATCCAATCCTGGAGAAACAGTCGGAAGCAGTTTTAGAACATAAGTGAATGTTCTAGAGATATGATAACGACAGCCTCATTCAGGAGACAGTTATCATTCCAGGCTTCCAAGGTGACATGGACGACAAGGAGGTTGTCAGAGTTATAGTTTTCCTTCTGATGAGGGGCAGTATTTTGGACAGGTGATCCAAAGCAGTACTGAGGGAGGCATGGCGCGCAGGATACTGATTAAGTTCAGTTGACGATACAGTCTAAGAAGTTTGGATTTGGAGTTCATTTATGAGCTAGTTCCCATCAGACATCGAGACATATTCTGAGACAGGTATTGCTCTTTTCGGGAGATGGCTTTCTCCGCGAACTTGAGATATAGAGAGACATAGAAAGAAACTACTAAGCGGATCCACTCACTGAGGCTATTCCTCGAACGCAATAGTTCCGCAAACGAGCTTTGTGAGACTGACTAGTAGAGGAGTTGGATGTTCGGTATCACACGGGCTGTGAGTATGCGACATCGCAATAATTAGCCTTGAGTGCAAGTGGGAGATTGTTGGAGATAGTGCCCTCAGAGTCAATTATTAGGTCACAGGTACGTGATTGTAATGATTGAGGGAGGACCTATCCCGGTAGGACAGTCTTACTCGAGATGATAGTATACTATCTGGTTTACCTTTATCATCGTGTACTGCTTTAGGTGACATGACACGTCACTATTACACGTTGATAGAGCCCCTAGGATTCTTGCTTGACCACCAACAGTATGAGGGCGATCGTATAAGTGGGAGCTGGGGGTCTACAAGCATATCCTTAAAAGGTCCCTAGTCGTGGGAGTTTCGAGACCGGGCATCGATACTCCATTAGTAGACTAGTGTATACAGTCGAGACCCCGACGAGGGGCGGTGGCCGGTCTCACAAGCCACTGGTGTCAGTTGGATCACCTAAGATGTATACAGGTGCTCATTGGGTTATGAGTACACCGGACAGGACTCGCCGGGAACATTCTAGTTGGTCATATACCAGACGTCAGATGGCAGTTCCCTGCTGACATGTGTGCAGGTTAGTTCATCGACCTGGGGATCGTCATTTGTCTCGTGTGAGTTCCCACTGTACTTTGATTACTACCCTACCACGGCTCAAAGGAGTCGTGCAAACAGGTTTTAGTTGGGTACAGTCCCGAGCCACATGGAGGCAGTGAGCGTATCTTCAGGGGTTCGTCTCTCCCGGTATTGGGGGTGAGGTCGTGCTGTGTCTAGGAGAGCCATTACACAAAGTCCTTGGCCAAGGCAAGGAGATTTACTGGTAGGTATTCCAGTAGTATCTCAGGGTGTTCTGGGCTACACTCCGACACGACTTGTACCGCTTTTGGGGGTCTGACTTTTACCAACCCCCTAGGCCCGCAATGCGATACTCATAGACGAACGGACCGGACTGCACGGATATTGTCACTGACAGGCTCAGTAGGGTGTCAGGATGAGTTCGCTCATAGACGTCCCTTTTAGTCAATAGCTGGTGGCCCGTTACGTATTGGCTTATACCTCTGACGGGCTAGTGGTTAAATCCACAGCCATAGTATTGACGAGTCTTTAGAGTCCACCACACTTTCAGTTACTCAGCTTTCGGGCGAAACGCTGTAGAGGCCGTATGGAGATATGGCAGGGTCCGATCAGATACGTGCGGTATTGCACGGATCAGATCGGACGGTTTGTACTAGTAGCCGTATAGGTATATGGCAGGGTTCGATCAGATACGTGCGGTATTGCACGGATCAGGATCGAACGGATATTACTAGCCGGCTTTGGTTTAAGCCAGTCCTAGTTTAGTACAGTGTAGATTTTGTCTCTTTGCATTTGTATCCGGACGGAATACAGATGCGGGTGTGTATGCACAGTATCGGGGTTTTCCTGTAATTTATTACGGGACCAGTTTTCTGGAGTTGCCAGTTTGCATTCCGTTCCGGACGGTTTTCCTTTGTTCTTTCCCGGCCGGACTTTTCCGATGGAGGGGGTTATTTGCAATTGTGCAAATAACATTTGTGGAGGGGGTTTATTGCATAAGGATTTATTATGATAGCATCATTTCTTTTGCTCCATGCTTTTGCATTAAGTGAGATTTGAAGTGAGGTATGGTTTGAAAAAGGTGCAAGCATGGTTGATGTTTGTTTAGGATCACCTTTCTTCATCTCCTACACTCACCTCCCTCTTGCTTTGATATATTCTTTTTCTCCACCATTTTCTTCTCACTTGATGGAATAAGTTTTTCCATGGTTGAGTGAGAAGAAGATGAGAGCTTCATCTTTAAGAGAGTAGCATTCTTGATCTCATTTTCGATGCTAGAAAAATGCAAGCACCATTTTTCTTCTTGATTCCTCCATCATCTTTCAAAAGGCATCAAACCCCAAAGTGAGACATCCACTCTACACTACACTTCCTACAGCAAATCTTGGACGCGTCGATTCGCCAGCTTCGCGCCCGAGTTGCCTCGGTATTGAGGTGGGAGCCCGTAAAAGATACAGGCGACGTGGTGCCCCTTCCGACGAGGAGGAGACGGACGGAGATCCCGCGAGGAGATCGGAGTGGAGATGAAGACCGGAGGACTCGGATCAGTCGGTATACACCTCTTCCCTTTCTTGTTAATTGCTTAGACTTGTTAATGGTTACGATCCGGAGTTTAGTGCGCGGTGGTGCCGGTTTGCAAAGTCCGCAAAATTAAAGTTTATCACAGCTTCCGCATTCCGGCGTCGGTTTGACGGCCGGGGCGCCGCCGTGCACTTACAGCAATACCATGCGACCTCTACTCTTTTGCCTAAAGGCGAAAAGCTTTCTGTGTGGGACTCTAAAGACTCGACACTACGCTGGCAGTGGGTTTAACCACAGACCGCAAGCGGCACTAGCTGTGCGTAACGGTCCCCAGGTAATGCCGACAAGAAGACCGACGAGGCGAAACCCATCTGAACTCCTACTGAGCCTGAGTGTGACATTCTCCGTACAGTCCGGTCTGTTCGTCTGATACATCGCATGGCGGGCCTAGGGGGCGGTAAACGTCAGTCCCCCAATAGCGGTACAAGTCGTGCCGGAGTGAAGCCCAAAACACCCTGAGATAACACTGGAAACCTACCAGTATATCTCGTTTGCCCTGGCCAGGGACTACTCGTGTAATGGCTCTCCTAGACACAGCGCGATGTTATTGGAGATAGTGCCCTCAGAGTCAATTATTGGATCACAGGCACGTGATTGCAATGATTGAGGGAGGACCTATCCCGGTTAAACAGTCTTACTCGAGATGATAGTATGCTATCTGGTTTATCTTTATCATCGTGTACTGCTTTAGGTGACCTGACATGTCGCTATTACACGTTGATAGAGCCCCTAGGATTCTTGCTTGACTACCAGCAGTATGATGGCGATCATATACGTGGGAGCTGGTAGTCTATAAGCACATCCTTAAAAGGTCCCTTGTCGTAGGAGTTTCGAGACAGGGTATCGATACTCCATTAGTAGACTAGTGTATACAGTCGAGACCCCGACGAGGGGCGGTGGCCGGTCTCACAAGCCACTGGTGTCAGTTGGTTCACCTAAGATGTATACAGGTGCTCATTGGGTTATGAGTACACCGGACAGGACTCGCCGGGAACCTGCTAGTTGGGATTATACCAGACGTCAGATAGCAGTTCCCAGGTGACATGTGTACAGGTTAGTTCATCGACCTGAGATCGTCATTTGTCTCGTGTGAGTTCCCACTGTGCTTTGATTACTACCCTACCACGGCTCAAAGGAGTCGTGCAAACAGGTTTTAGTTGGGTACAGTCCCGAGCCACATGGAGGCAGTGAGCGGATCTGCATGGGTTCGTCTCTCCCGGTATTGGGGGTGAGGTCGCGCTGTGTCTAGGAGAGCCATTACGCAAAGCCCTCGGCCGAGACAGGAGATTTACTGGTAGGTATTCCAGTAGTATCTCAGGGCGTTCTGGGCTACGCTCCGACACGACTTGTACCGCCTTTGGGGGTCTGACTTTTACCAACCCCCTAGGCCCGCCATGCGATACTCATAGACGAACGGACCGGACTGTACGGATATTGTCACTGACAGGCTCAGTAGGGTGTCAGGATGAGTTCGCTCATCGACGTCCCTTTTGGTCAATAGCTGGTGGCCCGTCACGTATTGGCTTATACCTCTAACGTGCTAGTGGTTAAATCCACAGCCATAGTATTGACGAGTCTTTAGAGTCCACCACACTTTCAGTTACTCAGCTTTCGGGCGAAACGCTGTAGAGGCCGTATGGAGATATGGCAGGGTCCGATCAGATACGTGCGGTATTGCACGGATCAGGATCGGACAGTTTTTTACTAGGTGCCGTATAGTTATATGGCAGGGTTCGATCAGATACGTGCGGTATTGTACGGATCAGGATCGAACGGTTTTTTCTAGCCGGCTTTGGTTTAAGCCGGTACTAGTTTAGTACAGTGTAGATTTTGTCTCATTGCATTTGTATCCGGTTGGAATACAGATGCGGGTGTGTATGCACAGTGTCGGGGTTTTCCTGTGATTTATTACGGGACCAGTTTTCTGGAGTTGCCAGTTTGCATTCCGTCCCAGCCGGTTTTCCTTTGTTCTTTCCCGGCCGGCCTTTTCCGATGGAGGGGGTTATTTGCAAGTTCGCAAATAACTCTTTGTGGAGGGTTTTATTGCATATATATTGATTATGATAGCTTTCATATCTTTCCTCCATGCTTGATTTAATGTGATATGAAAGGTTATGGGTTGAATAGGAAATGAAGCATGGTTGTATGTTTATTTGTCTCTTGATGTGGTTACCTCCACCATTCTCCTACACTCACCTTCCTTCTAATGTTATGCTTCATATTCAATCCTCCACCCTTTTTCTAAGATGATAAGTTTTTCATTAAAAAAGAAGAAGAAAAAGAAAGAGAGGAAGAAGAAGAGAGAGCTTCATTCTTGAGAGTTTCTTTCTTGATCTCTTTTTCATGCTAGAAAAATGCAAGCACCATTTTTCTAATCCTTGTTTCCTCCATCATCTTCAAATGGCAACAAAACCCAAGTGAGACAATCTACTACACATTCTACAGCACATCTTGAGCATGTCGAGTTGCCGGCTTCATGCGCGAGTTGCCTCGGTATTGAGGCGGGAGCCCGTAAAAGAAGAAGGCGATGTGGTGCCCTTTCCGGCGAGGAGGCGACGATGTGGAGGCAACACTTTCCGCGGGAGATCGGGACGATGACGAGAAGACCGGAGGACTCGGATCACTCGGTATACTTCTCACCCTATCTCTTGATTGCTAGCGTAGGTTAATGGTAAACGATCCGGGTTTTCTTTGTCCGCGGTAGCGCCGGTTTCCGAGTAAGGAAAAATTTTGATTCCGCAATTTGGCCTCGAGTAAGACGGCCGGGGCGCTGCCGTGGCGCAACATGGTATCAGAGCCACGCCATTAACCTTACCTAGCTTCGTTTGATGTGTTTGCGTTTCCGATCGACCGAAATTTCCAAAAACCGTATTTTTATTGCACATCAGTTTCGGTCGAAATTTTTTGGAGTCTAAAAATTTTTCAGGTGGTCTCAGAATGATGTGCAGGGAGTTCTAAGAACACTGACAAAATTTGGTGACATGATTGCACCGTACGACCGCGGAAGGGCGGCCAAAACCCCATTCTGGCCGCGCTTCCGCGGTAGGAACTGTGCTTCACTTCACCAACTTTTTTCCGTGGGCTTGTGGGCTTATTTTAGGGGCTTTGGAATATTAAAATTGGGCCCAGGTTTTCTGTGAGTGCTACAGTTTTGTTTGGGGGCCAACTTGTTAATTTTTGGTCAATCGGAAAATTTTAAACACATTTTTCACAGTATTTACATTATATCTGCGACCGTGAATGTCACTCGATCGGTAAATCCGGTCTAACTGCTATAGCCCGGTTAGACGGATTTGCGAACGTGATTTTCACGTTGATGTTCTATGTTTATGCTGTGATGTTGCGGATCGGTCGTGGGGGATAGCCAGGATGCAATGCTAGTACAGTTTTGGTGTATTATGTACATTTGATATTGCGGGGCGAGCGTCCGACATGTGGATTGCCGTCACTGCCAGTTTGTATTATTCTTTTGGGGCACGACCTGGTTGCGGTCGATGTACCCGGTGTATGTATATTTTATTTTCTGTACTAGGTTTGCCCCGCGGTGGGGTGCACGGATAGCCGGGTTCTGGAGGGCAACGGGCCCGCATCTCAGGGCATTGAGACGGAGGGGGCTTCAGTCCAGGATTGGCGGGCTATTCGCCGCACTCGTAGGGGGTACAGGTTGACCCAGGAGGGGTGCCCAAGTTACCGGATTCCGTGAAGTGCTGGGTGGTCCATTCACGGTACTGAAGGGGGCTGCCTCGCTTCAGGTTTTGGCGGGTGACTTGCCGCGCCCGTAGGGGTCTAGGATTTCATTGCACAGGCTATCCACACGACCAGGGAAACGTCGGGTTTCAGCAGCGGCTCTGTGAAACCCGGGGCTTCCAGATATCTGTATTGTTCTGTGATGCTGTACATTTCTGTGATGTTGCTTTTTATTCACGCCTTGAGCGAAATACTATATATTGGTATATATATTAGTAGATGTTGTATATGTTTTACATCCGCGCTAGTCCAGTCCCCGCTCTGCCGTTAGTTAGCTAACCTAACGGGTGATGACGGGACCCAGTGGCGAATGCGGATGGCATATACGTACGTCAGTATATTTTCGTTCTTTATGGTGTGATCAATTGATGGGACTGCATTGATTCGGATCAATGCAAGATAAACAAACCTAATCTGATGTTGTTGGAACACTTTTTCAAAAAGCTGTTATTGCAAGGACGTTCTCTTTTGTTTTGCATAGTGGTATTCATTTGGAATATCCTGCTCCTCAGTCGACGAGGCAAGGGCCGAGATCCCTTCACCGGGAGTGACCCCTTGGACAGAAGTTTGCGTCAGGGCATTAACTTCACTATAGTCGATTACTTTTGCTTTGCATCGTGGTATTCAGTTGGAATATCCTGCACCTCATTCTACGGGGAAAGAGCCGAGATCCCTTCACCGGGAGTGACCTCTTTAGTAAAGGTTTTCGTCACTATATTTTCTAAAAAGTTATGCAGTTCCTTCAACGATATCAAGTTCATTACGTTAAAAGTTTTTCGCCAAAAACCAGTCGTAGCCCTCCGTCATTTCAGATTAGTATTACTTAGTATTCGTGCTGCGTATGTCGTGCTCAGCCGAGGCGTAGTGTTCGGTAGCTATGTAGTGCTTTTCTGTTGCATGGATATGTGATTGGTTAGGACAGTCGTACGGTCATTTTGGCTCAGTCAAGGACTCGTGCGGGTGGGTCTAATGCAATCAAGATAATGACGGGTTGAACTTGACTAGGATCCTTTGATATGTTGGCTCAGTCAAGGTCACTTGGGTCCTAGGGGTAAAAACAAACATCGGGAGTTTCAAAAGAACTGAAACTTGCCAGGCATGCGCATACCTTCTGGAGTGTGGTGACTTGAGTGGATTCCGTCAAGTTATCATGCGATGATAGTTGGATCCCGATTTCTACTGATGAGTTAGTTTACTCCTCGGGTGATCCCGACTAATTCTTCTTTCAGGTTTGGAGGAGAATTTGAGGTACAGTGGGAGGTTTCCAGATTAGACAAAGTGATAACCATTCTAATCTAGGTTAGAGTGCACGCTGAGTGTTTCTTTTCTCTCTCTCTCTTTGGCAGCGACCATTGACCCGACCCTAGACTATGACTCAGTGACCAAGTTGACCGAACCTTCTTAACACTGGCTTTTGGATTGTCAGAGTTGCAGACCTCATTGCCACTCCTACTTTTACCCTTTTCTCCAGGACACCCCGTATTACTACGAACGTCCACTTCCATTGGACAAAACCATCGTATGGTTAGATACGAACTCGAAGGACTTCGAGGATGGTTTCTGGTTCTGGAGAAAACGGATAGGACTATTCAGTTGTCTTTTCTTTTCACCTCCTCTCAGGTTGCGAGTACTCCTTGGTTTAGGAGTAGTACACCTATTACGCAAATTGGATAGTCTTCTTCCAAACCTTAGGCTGGTGCCGACCGGTAGGGAATGAAGAAAACCAATTAGCATAACGATGGTGTGCAGAAGGTATTAAGTTAAGACAAAGCAAGGGATTAGTAGGAGGGCAAAGTAAGTTGCAACTGATATTCACGACCAAACCAAGTATTTCTTCGCCAATCCTAAATCACCTTTGTATTTCTCCAGGACACTCCGTATCACTACGAAGATCCACAGTTTATTGGATACTCCATCGTATGGTTATATACGAACTCGAAAGGAACTAATTCCAGTTCAGGGATGGATTCTGGTTCAGGAGAAATAGGAATGAAGTACATTCAGGTGTCTTTTATCTTCACCTTCTCTCGCGTTGCGAGTGCTCCTAGGATTAGGACAGTACACCCTTTATGCTTTTTGGATAGTCTTCTTCCAAACCATAGGCTGGTGCCGAACGGTAGGGAAGGAAGAAAACCATTTGGCTTAAAGGGGTGTACAGAAGGTAATGACTAAAGACATATAAAGGGATTTGGAGAGGTGGCAAAGAATTATACGGTTATAGTTGTGAATCTGGATAATAGAAGAGGCATTACTAGGAATACCAGGATACCCCGACGAAACATTTCATTGTTTCAGTTTCCACTGTGTACTGTTAATAGAAAACTGATTTCCCGATTAGACACTTACTCCAGGGTATGTATTTGCCAGGAATGATTCTCACATCTGTATGGTTTTACAGATGATGAGTGGGAGTAAGTTATTGGGAATTGGGTGATCATCCTCATTATATCGGGATTCGTTGTAATCGGTGATATTTGAGGAAGTCACCTGGGTTGTTTGCCGGTCGGCAAATATTTGGTTTTGAATATCCGCTGTTGTGCACCAATTTCAAATCGATATATCTGTAAGTCTATTTTCATAGAGTGAGATATACTTTTTGATATTATGTCGATGACATTTACCTATATCAGTGGATGGTTAGGTAAGGAGCATTAAACAGCGGTGTAATTCTTCTTAACCATAAGTACAGTTTTCAACCTACGATACACAGTGAAAGAATTGTTAGACTCAGCGGACTTATACAGAGTATTGTATGTTGTCCAGTGTCCATTAGGACGGAGGGGTTGGTCCTCATACTATATTCTATTTACTTTTAACTTCTCTAGTTCTTAGACATGTGCTTCGTGGAAACACAGGGTCTAAGTTTTGAGGAGTTATAGGTATTTGAATAGAGTAGAGAACCAGGTGTAGCAAGTATCGGGATTCTTCAAAGTGATCGAAGATGTAGATACTTGTGTATGGTATTCAGTTGATAGTAATGATAAAGAGAAATTGATTCTCTTTCAGGTTACTCATAATTGAAAGCATTCCTAAGTTGAGTAACGCTGATCGGCCTCCTTCCATTTAGTTGACATGCACTGGAGACAGCTGCATGATTTGAATCTGGTTCAATTAAATCAGTGCCTCTGGTTCTATATTGGATATAGAACAGTTCATATCTTGACATTGTTAAGGTACGGGGAGTTGTCCGGCTTATGCTTAAAACCAGACACTGGACAACTCAAGGCACGTTTCTGTAATGGCTGTTTGTGGGTTGACCCAGGCTATGACGAGGGTTGATTTTTCTACCATCTGGATGAACAATAGCAATATTGTTCTAGACTCGCCACAGTTTTTATTAAAAATGGATTTTTTCAGAAAAAGTAGTGGGAGTATGGTAGAACTGGAAGTGATTCCAGAACCGCAAACGATTACTGAAGATTTGATAAGGAACCTAAAGATTCGATCTGATTTGACATTCCATTGGCCACTCCGCAGATAAGGTGGGTAACTTCAGGCACCCGAGAGGTACTCCGGTAGCCTCAAGGACGGTGACAGGGAAGTTCTTGTTTACCCACACTTACCATTGTTGTTGTTCCAGGCTGCGAGACCAGGCAGGAGGATGAGTATAGCGTCGTTCTAAACTAGCTTTGGAAGTGCACGTCTATATGACTCTGGCAGAGGGTTGTCGCAGTCAGTGGGAGCAGCGTAAGCATTGGTGGACTTCATGCTTATGTCTATTTATAGACTAAAGCAGATATAGCGGAGTTAGATCATCTGTTTCTGATGTGACAGTCATGGGTTTGACGTCATCAGAATAGGGGATAGATCTGTTGAGAAGGTAGTAGGAAGTGATATTCCTATACTACGATCGGTTATACTTTGGTCGTCACACAGTGGTTTCTCCACAAGGGACTTGGATATTATATCAGACATACTGGTTACTAGATCTATGATTTTAGATCTAGATTTGGGTGGTTTCCCAATCTGGGTACCTTGACAGCATTCTAAGAGTATTTAGAATGGACGACTCCTGGCACAGTAGTGTACCTGCAGGTGATGGAGTCAACCTCTCTAAAGGTGTCTTACAGACTAAAGGGGAGAGGATGTGCATGATTGACAGATCACTTGCTTAGGCAATTGAGTCAATCATGAGATGTCAAGTACCACACCAGATGTTGTTCTTGCACTAGATGCAATAAGTTGATATTGATCCCATCCTGGAGGAACAGTCGGAAGCAGTTTTAGAACATAAGTGAATGTTCTGGGGATATGATAACGGCTGCCTCCTTTAGGAGACGGTTATCACTCCAGGCTTCCAAGGTGACATGGACGACAAGGAGGTTGTCAGAATTATAGTTCTCCCTCTCACGAGGGGCAGTATTTTGGACAGGTGGTCCAAGGCAATACTGAGGGAGGCATGGCGCGGGATACTGATTATTTTCAGTTGATGATACAGTCTAAGAAGTTTGGATTTGGAGTTCGTTTATGAGCTAGGTCCCATCAGACATCCAGACATTCTAAGACAGGTATTGCTCATTTCGGGAGATGGCTTTCTCCGCGATCTTGAGATATAGAGAGACATAGAAAGAAACATCACAGCGGATCCACTCACTGAGGCTATTCCACGAACGCAATAGTTTCGCAAACGAGCTTTGTGAGACTGACTAGTAGAGGAGTTGGGTGTTCGGTATCACACGGGCTGTGAGTATGCGGCATCGCAATAATTAGCCTTGAGTGCAAGTGGGAGATTGTTGGAGATAGTGCCCTCAGAGTCAATTATTGGATCACAGGCACGTGATTGCAATGATTGAGGGAGGACCTATCCCGGTTAAACAGTCTTACTCGAGATGATAGTATGCTATCTGGTTTATCTTTATCATCGTGTACTGCTTTAGGTGACCTGACATGTCGCTATTACACGTTGATAGAGCCCCTAGGATTCTTGCTTGACTACCAGCAGTATGATGGCGATCATATACGTGGGAGCTGGTAGTCTATAAGCACATCCTTAAAAGGTCCCTAGTCGTAGGAGTTTCGAGACAGGGTATCGATACTCCATTAGTAGACTAGTGTATACAGTCGAGACCCCGACGAGGGGCGGTGGCCGGTCTCACAAGCCACTGGTGTCAGTTGGTTCACCTAAGATGTATACAAGTGCTCATTGGGTTATGAGTACACCGGACAGGACTCGCCGGGAACCTGCTAGTTGGGATTATACCAGACGTCAGATAGCAGTTCCCAGGTGACATGTGTACAGGTTAGTTCATCGACCTGAGATCGTCATTTGTCTCGTGTGAGTTCCCACTGTGCTTTGATTACTACCCTACCACGGCTCAAAGGAGTCGTGCAAACAGGTTTTAGTTGGGTACAGTCCCGAGCCACATGGAGGCAGTGAGCGGATCTGCAGGGGTTCGTCTCTCCCGGTATTGGGGGTGAGGTCGCGCTGTGTCTAGGAGAGCCATTACGCAAAGCCCTCGGCCGAGGCAGGAGATTTACTGGTAAGTATTCCAGTAGTATCTCAGGGCGTTCTGGGCTACGCTCCGACACGACTTGTACCGCCTTTGGGGGTCTGACTTTTACCAACCCCCTAGGCCCGCCATGCGATACTCATAGACGAACGGACCGGACTGTACGGATATTGTCACTGACAGGCTCAGTAGGGTGTCAGGATGAGTTCGCTCATCGACGTCCCTTTTGGTCAATAGCTGGTGGCCCGTCACGTATTGGCTTATACCTCTGACGTGCTAGTGGTTAAATCCACAGCCATAGTATTGACGAGTCTTTAGAGTCCACCACACTTTCAGTTACTCAGCTTTCGGGCGAAACGCTGTAGAGGCCGTATGGAGATATGGCAGGGTCCGATCAGATACGTGCGGTATTGCACGGATCAGGATCGGACAGTTTTGTACTAGGTGCCGTATAGTTATATGGCAGGGTTCGATCAGATACGTGCGGTATTGCACGGATCAGGATCGAACGGTTTTTTCTAGCCGGCTTTGGTTTAAGCCGGTACTAGTTTAGTACAGTGTAGATTTTGTCTCATTGCATTTGTATCCGGTTGGAATACAGATGCGGGTGTGTATGCACAGTGTCGGGGTTTTCCTGTGATTTATTACGGGACCAGTTTTCTGGAGTTGCCAGTTTGCATTCCGTCCCAGCCGGTTTTCCTTTGTTCTTTCCCGGCCGGACTTTTCCGATGGAGGGGGTTATTTGCAAGTTCGCAAATAACTCTTTGTGGAGGGTTTTATTGCATATATATTGATTATGATAGCTTTCATATCTTTCCTCCATGCTTGCTTTAATGTGATATGAAAGGTTATGGGTTGAATAGGAAATGAAGCATGGTTGTATGTTTATTTGTCTCTTGATGTGGTTACCTCCACCATTCTCCTACACTCACCTTCCTTCTAATGTTATGCTTCATATTCAATCCTCCACCCTTTTTCTAAGATGATAAGTTTTTCATTAAAAAAGAAGAAGAAAAAGAAAGAGAGGAAGAAGAAGAGAGAGCTTCATTCTTGAGAGTTTCTTTCTTGATCTCTTTTTCATGCTAGAAAAATGCAAGCACCATTTTTCTAATCCTTGTTTCCTCCATCATCTTCAAATGGCAACAAAACCCAAGTGAGACAATCTACTACACATTCTACAGCACATCTTGAGCATGTCGAGTTGCCGGCTTCATGCGCGAGTTGCCTCGGTATTGAGGCGGGAGCCCGTAAAAGAAGAAGGCGATGTGGTGCCCTTTCCGGCGAAGAGGCGACGATGTGGAGGCAACACTTTCCGCGGGAGATCGGGACGATGACGAGAAGACCGGAGGACTCGGATCACTCGGTATACTTCTCACCCTATCTCTTGATTGCTAGCGTAGGTTAATGGTAAACGATCCGGGTTTTCTTTGTCCGCGGTAGCGCCGGTTTCCGAGTAAGGAAAAATTTTGATTCCGCAATTTGGCCTCGAGTAAGACGGCGGGGCGCTGCCGTGGCGCAACAGATGTCAACCCCCAATACCGGGAGAGACGAATCCTGTCTAACCGTCACTGCCTCCAAGTGCTTCGGGACTGCACCCAACCACCACCTGTTTGCACGACTCCTTTGAGCCGTGGTAGGGTAGTGATCAAAGTACAGTGGGAACACACCCGAGGCGAAGTGACAGTGTCAAGTCAGCGGACTAAGCTGTACTCATGTCACCTGGGAACTGATAACTGACGATAGGTATAATACCAACTAGTCAGTTCCCGACGAGTCCTGTCCAGTGTACCCGTAACCTAACGAGCACCCGCATACTATCTCAAGTACGACGTACTGACGGCTGTGGGACAGACCGTCTCCCACACTGGGATGAGAAGCGCATGCGCTGGTCTACTCCGGGGTATCGATGCCCTGTCTCAATAGTCCTGCGACCAGGGACCTGAATAAGGATGTGCTTATAGATTACCCAGCCCCCACTAGTGTGACTGCCATCACAACGCTGGTAATCAAGCAAAGATCCTATGGGCTCCACTAATGCGTATAAGTGATATACTGAAATAAACACAAGTACACATTGAAGTAGAAACAAACCAAGTAGCATACTACTATTTTGAGCAAGATTGTATATACAAGGTGAATATCCCAAGCATCCATTAAGTAATATACAAACTAGTATGATACAGTAATGGCCTCTAGGGCATATACACTAATAATCTCCCACTTGCACTAAGGCCATGTACTGGCGTATCGAAGACCTATCATCTCGATCAGCCGCTCGAACTGAGTCTGGGGCAGGGCCTTGGTGAATGGATCAGCAGTGTTATCTTCTGAAGCGACTCTCCGAACCTCGATCTCCTGGCGATCTACGATCTCCCTGATCAGGTGATACCGCCTCAAGATGTGCCTGGATCTCTGATGGGACCTGGGTTCCTTCGCTAATGCTATAGCCCCGTTGTTGTCGCAATACAGAGGTATTGGATCAACAATGGACGGAACCACCTGAAGTTCTTTCAAGAACTTCCTCATCCAGACAGCTTCTTTTGCGGCATCAGATGCAGCGATGTATTCCGCTTCCATCGTCGAGTCTGCAACGGTTTCCTGTTTGGAACTCTTCCAACACACCGCCCCTCCATTGAGGGTAAAGACAAAACCCGACATGGACTTGGAATCATCCTTGTCACTCTGGAAGCTGGAGTCAGCAAAGGCCTCGATCTGGAGGTCTTTTCCGCCATACACCAAGAACATCTCCTTAGTCCTCCTCAGGTACTTGAGAATGTTCTTTACCGCTATCCAGTGTTTCTCCCAAGGGTTTGACTGATACCGGCTTACCACACTCAGTGCATAAGCTACATCCGGTCTGGTACACAACATCGCATACATTATAGAGCCTACCGCAGAAGCGTAGGGTATAATAGACATGCGATCCCTCTCCAAATCAGTCTTGGGAGACATCTCTTTAGAGAGGGTGATCTCGTGACAAGCCGGTAGGTTACCGCGCTTGGAATCTTCCATACTGAACCTCTTCAGTATGGTGTCGATGTACCTGGACTGTGAAAGTCCTAATATCCTCTTGGATCTGTCACGGTAGATCCGGATGTAAGTACGCGGCGGCGCCCCGGCCGTCTAACAGACGCCGATATGCGGAACAAAACTTTTACGACTGGCGCTATCGCGTACTTTATCCCGGATCGTCCATTAAAGCTAAACTAACAAATTGTAAAGAGGGTAGAATTGTTATACCGAATGATCCGAGTCCTTCGGTCTTCAACCATCATCCCACGCTATGTTGCAACTAATCCGAACTTGCTTGATCTCCTGTTTCGTCGTCCAGGTGGCACCACGTCGACGGATCTTTAAACGGGCTCCCGCCTCTGAACCGAGGCAACTCGCTCGTCAAGTTTGCTAAAAGAGACGACCAAGATGAAGTAGAGAATGAGTAGAATACTTTGTCTCGTTACGTCCAAGGTCACGGACGAACGGTTATAGAGGTTGCCATTTGGAATCGGATGAATGGAAATTGAACTAAAAATGAAATTTCCATACACAAGTTATCATAATCTTTTCTCACAAAAATGAAACATCAAGTGAAGTGAAGTGGAGAGAGAGGGCCGGCCACTACTTGAAGAGGAGGGAGGTGAGTGTAGGAGTTGCAAGTGGTGACCATAAGAAATGATAGTTATCATAACAAATAAAGCAAGAATGACTCACAAATAAGCATTAAATGCAAACCAATCACATTAAACCTAGTCATGCTTTATCATTAATGAACCATTAATGACACAAGTGAGTCACTAGCCTTTTCATCACTTCTAGAACCTTCTAGAAGCATGACTCACCTCGAAGACGAAAAGACAAATCCGTATTTAACCGAATGTCAAAATACGGCTGATAGAAAACTGGAAACTGGCAACTTCCAAAAATCATCCCGAAACGAATTTCAGGATAACCCCGTATTGGTATAAACATACCCGCATTTGTATTATGACTGAATACAAATGCAACTGAGACAAAGATATTATATCTACACAGTATAATACTGGGTTCCGGCTTAAACCAAAGCCTACCAGTATTATCTGCCCGAAAACTGACACGTGCGAAAACGCACGTGCATTTTCCGAACCTTGCCATAAACCCATACGGCCTCTACAACGTTTCGCCCGAACTTGGGAAAGTGTCGGTGGGGAACTCTAATGACTCATCAACACACTGGCACTGGGTATAACCCTAGCACGTCAGAGGTACAAGCTGTACGTAACGTTTTGCCTATATGTTGATTGGAAGGGAAGCTGACGAGCGAACTCATCTATAAACCCTACTGAGCCTGACAGTGACAATATCTGTACAGTCCGGAACATTCGTCTATGAGTATCGCATATACGGCCTAGGGGGCCAGTAAACGTCAGACCCCTAACAGCGATATAAGTCGTGTCAGAGAGCAGCCCAGAACACCCTGAGATTCTGCTGGTATACCTACCAGTATATCTCGATTACCCTGGCCAGGGATTTCGTGTAATGGCTCTCCTAAACACAGCGCGATCTCACCCCCAATACCGGGAGAGACGAATCCCCGAAGATCCGCTCACTTGCCTCCAATGTGGCTCGGGACTGTACCCAACTAAAACCTGTTTGCACAACTCCTTTGAGCGTGGTAGGGTAGTAATCTAAGCACAGTGGGAACTCACACGAGACAAATGACAACCTCAGGTCGATGAACTAACCTGTACACATGTCACCAGGGAACTGCTATCTGACGATATGTATAATACCAACTAGCATGTTCCCGGCGAGTCCTGTCCGGTGTACTCATAACCTAATGAGCACCTGTATACATCTTAGGTGATCGTACTGACACCAGTGGCTTGTGAGACCGGCCACCGCCCCTCGTCGGGGTCTCGACTGTATACACTAGTCTACTCTGGAGTATCGACGCCCTGTCTCGAAACTCCCACGACTAGGGACTCTTTTAAGGATGTGCTTATAGACCCCAGCTCCCACATATATGATCGCCATCATACTGCTGGTAGTCAAACAAGAATCCTATGGGCTTTATCATGATGATAAAGACAGACCAGATAGCATACTATCATCTCGAGTAAGACTGTTTTATCGGTATAGGTCATCCCTCAATCATTGCAATCACGTACCTGCGATCCAATAATTGACTTAGAGGGCACTATATCCAACAATCTCCCACTTGCACTTAAGGCTAATTATTGCGATGTCGTGTACTCACAGCTCGTGTGATACCGAGCATCCAACTCCTCTACTAATCAGTTTCACAAAGCTCGTTTGCAAAACTATTGTGTTCGAGAAATAGCCTCAGTGAGTGGATCCGCATCGGTGTTTCTTTCTGTATCTCTCTATATCTCAACTTCACGGAGAAAACCATCTCCCGAATTGAGTAATATCTGTCTTAGAATATGTCTGGATATTTGATGGGACCTAGTTCATAAATGAACTCCAAATCCAAACTTCTTAGACTGTATCGATCACTGAAAACAATCAGTGTCTAGCACTATGCCTCCCACAGTATCCTCTTGGACCACCTGTTCATAATACTGTCCATCGTCAGAGGGAAAAAACTATTACCTTGACAATCACTCTGTCATTAATGTCACCTTTGAAGCCTGGAATGATAACCGTCTCCCGAAGGAGGCCGTCGTCATCTAATCCGTAGAACATTCACTTATGTTCTAAAACTGCTTCCTAATGTTTCTCCAGGATTGGATTAATATAAACTTATTGCATCTAGTGCAATAACAACATCTGGTGTGGTACTTGACATCTCACGATTGACTCAATTGCCTAAGCAAGTGATCTGTCAATCATGCACATCCCTCTCCCCTTTAGTCTGTAAGACACCTTTAGAGAGGGTGACTCCATTACCTGCAGGTACACCACCATGCCAGGAGCCATCTATTCTAAAATACTATTAGAATATTGTCAAAGTACCCAAATTGGGAAAGTACCCAAATCTAGATCTAAAACCATAGATCTAGTTACCAGAATGTTTAATATTATATCCATATCCTTTGTGGATAAACAACTGTGTGACGACCAAAGTACAACTGATCGTAGTATAGGAATTTTACTTCCTATTCTGTGTATGTCATTCAAATACCAGGACATCACACCCTACTGCCTTCTTAACAGATCCATCCCTTATTCTGATGAAGTCAAACCTATGACTGTCACATCAAAAGTAGATGATCTATCTCTGCTATTCCTGCTCAAGTCTATAAATAGACACTAGCTACTTGCCCACTATGCTTCCGCTGCTCCCACTGAATACAACAACCCTCTGGCAGAATAATATATATACGTACACTTCTAAAACTAGTTTAGAACGACGCTATACATTTCCTCCTGCCCGGTCTCATAGTCTGGAACAACAATAGTGTCAAGTCTGGGTAAACAAAAATTTCCCTGTCACCGTCCTTGAGGCTACCGGAGTACCTCTCGGGTGTCTGAGGTTACCCACCATCTCTGTGGAGTGGCTATTTGAATGTCAAACCTGATTGAATATATAGGTCCTATTAAAACTTTCCGTAATCGTTTGCGGTTCTGGAATCACTTCCAGTTCTACCATGCTCCCACTGATGTTTTCTGAAAAAATCCATTTTAATAAAACTGTGGCGAGTTAAGAACAATATCACTATTGATCTTTCAGATGGTAGAAAATCAACCCTCGTCAAAGCTAGGGTCAACCCACAAACTGCCATTACAGAAACGTGCCTTGAGTTATCCAGTGTCTGGTTTTAAGCATAAGCTGGACAACTCCCCGTACCTTAACATTGTTAAGATATGAATCGTTCTATATCCAATATAGAAACTCTGGCACTTATTTAATTGGAACCGGATTCAAATTATGCAGCTGTCTCCAGTGCATAATCACTTAATAGAGAGAGGCTGATCAGTATTACTCAACTTAGGAATCTATCCAATTATGAGTAACCTGAAAGAGAAACAAGTTTCTCAAAACCATTACTTTCAATTGAATACTAATCACAAGAATCTACATCTGCAATTTCTTTGAAGAATCCCGATACTTGCGATACATGGTTCTCTACTTTATTCCTATACCCACAACTTCTCAATACTTAGACATTGTATTTCTACGAAACACTTGTCTATAAACTAGAGAAGTTACAAGTAAACAGAATATAGTACGAGGACCAAGCCCCTTTGTCCTGACGGACACTGGACAATATACATTACTCTGTATAAGTCCACTGAGTTGAATAACTCATAACCTGTACGTTGTAGGTTGAAAACTGTTCCCAGGAGATTTCCTCAAATATCACCAATTACAACGAATTCCGATATAATGAGGATGATCACCTAATTCCCAATAACTCGCTCCCACTCAACATCTGTAAAACCATGCAGATGTGAGAATCGTTCCTGGTAAATACATACCCTGGAGTAAGTATCCAATCGGGAAATCAGTTTTCTATTAACAATGCATAGTGAATATTAAACATAAATATGTTTTGTAAGGGTTTCCTGGTATTCCTAGTAATGCCTCTTCCATAATCCAAATCATGACTTTAACCGTATATTTCCCTGCCATCTTTCCATTTCCCTTTATTTGTCTTTAGTCGTTACCTTCTGTACACCATCATTAGGCTAAGTTGTTTTCTTCCTTCCCTACCGTTCGGCACCAGCCTATGGTTTGGAAGAAGAATATCCAGTAAGCATAATAGGTGTACTCTCCTAATCCTAGGAGTACTCGCAACTTGAGAGAAGGTGATGATAAAAACAACTGAATAATACCTTATTCTTATTTCTCCTGAACCAGAATCCATCCTCGAAAAAATGTCCTTCGAGTTCGTATATAACCATACGATGGATTTATCCAATGGAATTGGATGTTAGTAGTGATACGGGTTGTTCTGGAGAAATCAAAGGTGAAGTAGGAGTGGCGATGAAACACGTGGTTTGGTCATGAATGTAAATAGTCGCAATTTACTTTGCCCTCTTTCTAGTTCCTTTATCTTGTCTTTACATATTACCTTCTGCACACCTTTCTTAGGCTAATTGGTTTTCTTCATTCCCTACCTTTCGGCACCAGCCTATGGTTTGGAAGAAGACTATCCAGTAAGCATAATAGGTGTACTCTCCTAATCCTAGGAGTACTCGCAACTTGAGAGAAGGTGATGATAAAAAACAACTGAATAATACCTTATTCTTATTTCTCCTGAACCTGGATCCATCCTCAAAGAAGTCCCTTTGAGTTCGTATATAACCATACGATGGATCTATCCAATGGAAGTGGATGTCCGTAGTAATACGGGGTGTTCTGAGAAATACAAAGGGTAAAAGAAAGAGCAGCAATGACTTACGCAACTATAGACAATCCAAAAGTCAGCAAATTAAGAAGGTTCGGTCAACTTTGGTCACTGAGTTATAGTCTAGGGTCGGTCAAAAGTCGCTGCCAAAGAGAGAGAGAGAGAAGAAACACTCTGCGTGCACTCTAGCCTAAATCAGAATGGTTATCATTTTATCTAATTAGGAAACCTCCCACTGTTATCTCAAATTCTCCTCCAAACCTAAAAGAAGAATTAGTCGGGGTCACCCGAAGAGTAAACCAACTCATCAGTGAGAATCGGGATCCAACTATCATCGCATGATAACTTGATGGAAGCCACTCAAGTCAACACACTCCAGAAGGTATGCGCAAGTCTGGCAAGTTTCTTGTATGTTTGAAACTCCCGATGTAATTTTTATCCCATGCTCTTATGACCTTGACGTAGGCCAACAAGTCATAAACAACATGTCAAGTTCTACCCATCGTTGTCCTGATCAACTTAAGTCATCGTACAAGCCCTTGACGTAGGCCAACAAGGTGTACGTCTGACTTAAACTAATGCATCTATCTATGCAACAAATGAATACCCAGCAGCTACCAAACACTATGCCTTGACATAGGCCAACAAACATAGCTTGAATACTACTGACCATCCATAAGAAACAACGGAGGATTACGGCTGGTTTTTGGCGAAAAACCTTTAACGTAATGAACTTGATCTCGTCGAAGGAAACTGATAGCTTTATAAAAATATATAGTAGCGAAAACCTTTTGTTAAAGAAGTCACTCCCGGTGAAGGGGTCTCGACTCTTTCCTCGTGGAATGAGGTGCAGGATATTCCAACTGAATACCGCTATGCAAAACAAAAGGAAACGTCTTTATAATAATTTTAAAATTTGTTCCAACAACATCAATTATAGGTTTGTTTTATCTCGCATTGATAAGAATCAATGCAGTCCCATCAATCAATCACACCAGAAAAGAACGAAAATAAAATGTACGTATATGCCATCCGCATTCGTCACTGGGTCCCGTCATCACCCGTTAGGTTACTTAACTAACGACAGAGCGGGGACTGGACTAGCGCGGGTGTAAAACATATACAACATCTAATAGTATATATACTAATATACAGTAATCGCTCCAGGCGTGATAATATGCAACATTACAGAAAAGTAATAAGCATCACAGAACAATACAGATAATCTGGGATCCCCGAGTTTCACAGAGCCACTACTGAAACCCGACGTTCCCCTGGTCGTGTGGATAGCCTGTGCAATGAAACCTGGACCCCTACGGGTGCGGCAAGTTACCCGCCAAAACCTGAAGCGAGGTAGTCCCCACAACATAGTGAATGGAATACCCGGCACTTCACGGAATCCGGTAAATTGAGCACCCCACCTTGGGTCAACCTGTACCCCCTACGAGTGCGGCGAATCGTCTGCCAATTCTAGAGTGAGGTCCCTTTGCCTCTCAATGCCATGAGATACGAACCCGTTGCCCTTTAGAACCCGGCTATTCGTGCACCCCACCGCGGGGTAAACCTAGTACAGAAAATAAAAATAGTACAATAGGTACATCGACCGCAACCTGGTCGTGCCCCAAAAGAATATTATACAAACAGGCAGTGACGGCAGTCCACAAGTCGGACGCTCGCCCCGCAATATCAAATGTACAAATAAATTTAAACAACACTATCATTGCACCCTGCTATCCACCACGACAAATCCGCAACATTACATCACAACACAGAACATCAACGCGAATGTCACGTTCGCAAACCCGTCTAAAAGAACTATAGCAATCAGACGCGGTTTACCGATCAAATGACATTCCCGGTCGGAGATATAATGTAAGCACTGTAAACTAACGTGTTCAAATTTCGATCGACCAAATACCAAATATCAAAAAGTGGGCCCCAAAGCTTACTGGTGAACAGTAACAAAATCTGGGCCAAAACTAAATATATCAAAAACCCCAAAATCCAACCAAGAACCCACTGGAAAAATTTGGGGCCACGAGCTCACTGTTTGGCCGCGGAAGCGCGGTCAAACCTATGGTTTGACCGCTCTTCCGCGGCGGTATCATTGAGTCACGTGCCCAAATTTCTTCGTCATTCTTATAATTCCCTGCACGGATTTTTAAGACATCCAGAAATCAATTTTGAGACGGTTTAAAAACAACAGAAACTGTCGGCATAGGATTTTGTAGTTTTCGATTTCCGGTCGGATCGATGTTTTAAACGCGTTAGCACAAGTTAGTATAGCAAAATGGTTAGGCTCTGATACCACTTTAAGTACGCGGCGGCGCCCCGGCCGTCTAACAGACGCCGATATGCGGAACAAAACTTTTACGACTGGCGCTATCGCGTACTTTATCCCGGATCGTCCATTAAAGCTAAACTAACAAATTGTAAAGAGGGTAGAATTGTTATACCGAATGATCCGAGTCCTTCGGTCTTCAACCATCATCCCACGCTATGTTGCAACTGATCCGAACTTGCTTGATCTCCTGTTTCGTCGTCCAGGTGGCACCACGTCGACGGATCTTTAAACGGGCTCCCGCCTCTGAACCGAGGCAACTCGCTCGTCAAGTTTGCTAAAAGAGACGACCAAGATGAAGTAGAGAATGAGTAGAATACTTTGTCTCGTTACGTCCAAGGTCACGGACGAACGGTTATAGAGGTTGCCATTTGGAATCGGATGAATGGAAATTGAACTAGAAATGAAATTTCCATACACAAGTTATCATAATCTTTTCTCACAAAAATGAAACATCAAGTGAAGTGAAGTGGAGAGAGAGGGCCGGCCACTACTTGAAGAGGAGGGAGGTGAGTGTAGGAGTTGCAAGTGGTGACCATAAGAAATGATAGTTATCATAACAAATAAAGCAAGAATGACTCACAAATAAGCATTAAATGCAAACCAATCACATTAAACCTAGTCATGCTTTATCATTAATGAACCATTAATGACACAAGTGAGTCACTAGCCTTTTCATCACTTCTAGAACCTTCTAGAAGCATGACTCACCTCGAAGACGAAAAGACAAATCCGTATTTAACCGAATGTCAAAATACGGCTGATAGAAAACTGGAAACTGGCAACTTCCAAAAATCATCCCGAAACGAATTTCAGGATAACCCCGTATTGGTATAAACATACCCGCATTTGTATTATGACTGAATACAAATGCAACTGAGACAAAGATATTATATCTACACAGTATAATACTGGGTTCCGGCTTAAACCAAAGCCTACCAGTATTATCTGCCCGAAAACTGACACGTGCGAAAACGCACGTGCATTTTCCGAACCTTGCCATAAACCCATACGGCCTCTACAACGTTTCGCCCGAACTTGGGAAAGTGTCGGTGGG
Organism: Agapanthus africanus; assembly: GCA_030015575.1. Taxonomy (NCBI): domain Eukaryota; kingdom Viridiplantae; phylum Streptophyta; class Magnoliopsida; order Asparagales; family Amaryllidaceae; genus Agapanthus; species Agapanthus africanus. The sequence goes on along the minus strand of JASDDO010000010.1, from coordinate 539,631,128 downwards.
GAACTCTAATGACTCATCAACACACTGGCACTGGGTATAACCCTAGCACGTCAGAGGTACAAGCTGTACGTAACGTTTTGCCTATATGTTGATTGGAAGGGAAGCTGACGAGCGAACTCATCTATAAACCCTACTGAGCCTGACAGTGACAATATCTGTACAGTCCGGAACATTCGTCTATGAGTATCGCATATACGGCCTAGGGGGCCAGTAAACGTCAGACCCCTAACAGCGATATAAGTCGTGTCAGAGAGCAGCCCAGAACACCCTGAGATTCTGCTGGTATACCTACCAGTATATCTCGATTACCCTGGCCAGGGATTTCGTGTAATGGCTCTCCTAAACACAGCGCGATCTCACCCCCAATACCGGGAGAGACGAATCCCCGAAGATCCGCTCACTTGCCTCCAATGTGGCTCGGGACTGTACCCAACTAAAACCTGTTTGCACAACTCCTTTGAGCATGGTAGGGTAGTAATCTAAGCACAGTGGGAACTCACACGAGACAAATGACGACCTCAGGTCGATGAACTAACCTGTACACATGTCACCAGGGAACTGCTATCTGACGATATGTATAATACCAACTAGCATGTTCCCGGCGAGTCCTGTCCGGTGTACTCATAACCTAATGAGCACCTGTATACATCTTAGGTGATCGTACTGACACCAGTGGCTTGTGAGACCGGCCACCGCCCCTCGTCGGGGTCTCGACTGTATACACTAGTCTACTCTGGAGTATCGACGCCCTGTCTCGAAACTCCCACGACTAGGGACTCTTTTAAGGATGTGCTTATAGACCCCAGCTCCCACATATATGATCGCCATCATACTGCTGGTAGTCAAACAAGAATCCTATGGGCTTTATCATGATGATAAAGACAGACCAGATAGCATACTATCATCTCGAGTAAGACTGTTTTATCGGTATAGGTCATCCCTCAATCATTGCAATCACGTACCTGCGATCCAATAATTGACTTAGAGGGCACTATATCCAACACCGGATACCCAGAATGTATGAGGCATCACCCAGGTCTTTCATGGAGAACCTGTGTGACAAGAACCCCTTGACAGATTGTAGCATAGGAATGTCATTTCCTATTAAGAGAATGTCATCCACGTATAAAACGAGGAATACTACAGTTCTCGCTACAAATCTATTATAGATGCATGGTTCATCTGGATTTTTGATAAAGCCAAATTCTTTGACCGTCTCATCAAAGCAGATGTTCCAACTCCGCGATGCCTGCTTTAGTCCATAGATGGACTTAAGCAACTTGCACACCTTTCCGCTGCTCCCACTCTGAATGAAACCCTCTGGCTGGTCCATATAGACACACTCCTCTAAATTTCCATTTAGAAAAGCTGTCTTTACGTCCATTTGCCAGATCTCATAATCGTGGAAGGCAGCAATGGCAAGAAGGATCCGAATGGATTTCAGCATGGCTACTGGAGAAAAGGTTTCGTCGTAGTCCAAGCCAGGTCTTTGACGAAAACCCTTTGCTACCAGCCTAGCTTTATAGGTCTCAACCTGTCCATCTACACCAATCTTCCTTTTGAAGATCCACTTGCATCCTACGGGTTTTACCCCGTCTGGAGCAATGTCCAACGTCCATACCTTGTTGGTGTACATGGACTCCATTTCGGTCCGCATTGCATCCAGCCATTTTACTGAGTCAACGCTCTGAACGGCCTGCTGGAAGCTAGTAGGCTCATCATAATCTATGATGCAATCCTCTCTATCCCCGTCTATGAGAAAACCGTAGTATCTCTCGGGCGGATGAGACTGCCCACTACTCCTGCGGAGTGGCGCAGGAATGTCCTGTTCTGTTGAACCCTCTGGTTCCACTAAGCTTTCAGTAACAGTCTGTGGTTCTGGAACTTCTTCCAGTTCTATTGTGCTCCCACTTATCTGGGTTTCCAAAAACTCAGTTTCCAAGAAGCGGGCATGCTGAGAAACAAAAACCTTTTGTTCCTCAGCGGAATAGAAAAGATACCCCCTGGAGTTCCTTGGGTATCCCACAAACTTACACTGTACTGAACGTGCCTCAAGCTTGTCCGCATGCTGCTTCTTTACAAAAGCTGGACATCCCCATACCTTGAGATACTTTAGACAGGGTTTCTTCCCAGTCCACATCTCATATGGGGTGGTAGGCACAGTCTTGGTGGGAGCCTTGTTCAAGAGATACGCAGCTGCTTCTAGTGCATATCCCCAGAATGATCGCGGTAACTCAGCGTTACTCATCATGGACCGAACCATATCCAATAGGGTTCGGTTCCGTCTCTCCGATACACCATTATGTTGCGGAGTGTATGGAGGAGTAAGCTGAGAGAGAATACCATTCTCTTTTAAGTAATTCAGGAATTCGGCACTTAAGTATTCTCCACCTCGATCCGATCTTAGAATCTTAATACTTTTGCCGGTCTGTTTCTCTACTTCATTTTTATACTCCTGGAATTTTCCAAAGGCCTCGGACTTATGTTTCATTAAGAAGACATAACCGTACCTTGAGAAGTCATCCGTTAAAGTAATGAAGTAAGAATGTCCGCTTCGGGCATGTGTAGACATTGGACCGCACACGTCACTGTGTACGAGTCCCAAGAGCTCGCTCGCTCTTACTCCTTGTCCAGTAAACGGAGTTTTTGTCATCTTTCCTTTGAGACAAGATTGACAAGTGGCATACGATTGATATTCGAACGCATTCAAATATCCTTCTGTATGTAACTTAGTCAACCTTCTCTCATTGATGTGACCCAATCTACAATGCCATAAGAAAGTCTGATTTAGTTCTGGAGACTTTCTTTTGTGTGTATTCTGGACGTTGAAAATTTGTGGTTGGTTTAACACGTATATACCATTACTCAATGTACCTGACCCAATCAGAACTTGATTAAGGTGAATGTTTACAACATTACTTACAAACGCAAATTCATAACTTTCTTTAGAAACTAAAGATACAGAAATGATATTACAAGTTGCGTTGGGTACAAAAAAGCAATTACGCAAAACCAAAACATGTCCATCTGACATTCCCAGGTGATAGTCCCCCACGGCTTTAGCATCCATGCTAGCTCCGTTCGCAACTCTGAGGGTCATGTCACCTGCCTTCAAAACCCTACGGTTTCTCAACGCCTGCAAAGAATTACAGATATGAGATCCTGATCCGGTATCCAATACCCAGGAAGTAGAGTTTATTGAAAGACAATTTTCAATAACATACACACCTGAAGCTGAAGCTGCAACCTGCTTCAATTCCTGTGTTCTGGCCTTCCAGGCCCTGCAATCATTCTTCCAGTGTCCTTTCTTATGACAATAGAAGCATTCTTCCTTATCCACAAGCTTCCCCGCTATCTTTGTTGCTTTACCTTTTCCCTTCGTATCCACTTTACTAACACCGCCCCTTGGTTTGGCGGGGGCCTTCTTCTTCTTTCCCTTGGCTTTCGCCTTGGACCTAGAAGAAGATGATCCTCCTACAAACAAAGTGGATGTTTCCCTACCTTTCTGTAGGGTGCCCTCTGCGCTCCTCAGCATGTTGAGGAGCTCTGATAGTTCAACCTCTTTTTCTTGTAGGTTGAAGTTCAGTATAAACTGGGCGTAAGTGGAAGGAAGGGACTGGAGAACTATATCCGTATATAGCTCACTCTCCAATGTGATCCCTAGGTCAGCGAGCTCCTCAATGTAGCCGATCATCTTTAGCACGTGCTCGGCTACTGATGATCCGACGGCCATTCTTGTCGAAAATAACTTTTTCGACGCTTCGTATCTTGCGATACGTGATTGCTCTCCATACAGTTCTTTTGTATGGAGCAATATGGACTCCATGTCCATATTCTCATGCCTCCTCTGATGTTCGTTGTCCATCGAGGCAAGCAGGAGGCATTTGGCCTTCGCGCTATCAATCTCCCAAGTCTTACGGATTTCCTTATCCGCGACGCTGGAAGTTGGACCAGGGACAGGGGGAGCTTTGGTGGTAAGAAGATACCCCAGCTTGTCATAAGTGATTGCTATCTTGACATTCCTGAGCCAATCTTTGTAGTTTGGCCCTGTCAGTTTGTTTTTATCTAGGAGTAACTTAAGTCCAGTCATGTTGATTGGTTGCTGCAATTAGGAGAGAGAAGAAGAAACACTCAGCATGATGCTCTTGCAAGTTTAGAGTGGTTTTTAGTTTGTCTAAACAGGATGGCTCCCACTGTTTCTCGAATCCCTCCTCAAACCATAAAGGAAGAATTAGTCAGGATCAATCCCACCGTACAATACTTGCTTAACCGTTCAGCCAGGCCGGTGTCGGTACTTCGAGGGAGGTTTTCCAACGCTTTCGCGAAGTTCCTTAATTAAAGAACCTCTTTTCCCTGGGGGCGTAGCCCCGCTAACACCTTTCTAGGCACCTACTAGGTTTATAGCATTGATCGTTAAGTGAGAAATTTCCCGAGGAGTAGCATATACTCACAGTAGGATCGGGATCCAAATATCATTGCGTGACGAAACTGAAGGAATCCTACCAGAATCATCACACTCCAAATGGTATGCAAATCTAGCAAGTTTCAGTACTTATGAAACTCCCGATGTGGATTTTTGCCCCATGCTCTTATGACCTTGACGAAGGTCAACAAATCATAAGTCAAATGTCAAGTTCTGCCCGTCATTATCCAGGTTAATTTGAATCCATCCGTATATACCCTTGACGAAGGTCAACAAGGTAATGCGAATGTCCCAAACCAACGCATCTATCTATGCTACATATGAATACCCAATAGCTACCAATCACTATGCCTTGACGAAGGTCAACAAACACAGCTTGAATACTATTGAATATTCATACGAAACGACGGAGGGCTACGAATGGTTTTGGCAAAACCGTGAACGTAGTGAACTTGATTTGGTCGATGGAACGAGATAGCTTTTAAAAGGAGTGGCTCAAGCTCCGCATTTAAAAGTTGTTTTTGAAAAGAACCGAGTGGTTTTTCGAAAGTGTTCCAACGACTTTAACTTGGTTTATTATCTTGCATTAGTTCTTTTAATGCGTGATATTCTTGCATTAGTTCTTTTAATGCGTCCCATCATTTAGTCCTACCATTGCAGAAAACAACCAAAATATGACGTACGCTTATGCCATTCGCATTCGCCACGGGGCCCCGTCATTACCCGTTAGGTTACTTAACTAACGACAGAGCGGGGGCTGGGCTAGCGCGTCTGTAAAACATAAGCAACGCCTAAATAATATCATATATAGATATACTGCAATGATAAACATTTCAGATCACAGATAAATACATTGGATATACTAGGAATCTGTAATTTGTACGAGCCTGTAACAAAAACAGATTACACGGTCGCGGTGAATAGCCAAAACCCCACCCAAGACCCCTACGGGTGCGGCAAACTACCCGCCAAGTACCCGAAGCGTAGCAACCTCCCTCATCTCCATGAGTAGGCCACTCGACACTTCGGCATACCCGGTAGTTTGTGCACCCCTCCATGGGTCTATCCTAGGAGCAAAAACAGTAAAAAGAAATTATACAATGACGGCTACAACCCCGACCCGGTTGTGCGGCCATACAAATAATTATTACATCAATTTACAAATTTACATGAATTGCAAGAAAAGAAAACTCTCGTCTCACAACCCCCGGCTATTCACCCGCGACAATCCAACATATTTATATACACATTCCAGCACATTACAGATCATGTATAACCCCGACCAATCGACTTATAGCGATTGGCCGACGTTCAATACATGCAAACATCACAGATATAACCATCATAGTCAAAGTGCAGTGAAGTTCGGAAAAATACGGAATTATAGGACCCCAAAAGGAAATTTCTTTTCTGGAAAATCTGGGCACATATAATATATATCAAAAATCCCAAAACCAACACAGACACACACTGCACGAAAAACGATGCACAGAGGACTACAACGCGCGGCGCTTCCGCGGCGGATACCGGGCTCACGCGGCGGATGGGCGGCGGATTGGAGGAATTACTGCATCGTTTTTCTTGGGTGTTCACACAAAACCCTGAGCCGAATTTAGGAGTATAAATTTTTTCATTTTGACCAGAAAAAATTTCAACAGAAACTCAGATTTTGTAAAAGTTTGGTTTTTGGATTTTTCCGGTTCCGAACTTCGTTACACTTCACTACCAAGCTAGTTTAAGTTTAGTTAGGCTCTGATACCACTGTAAGTCCACGTTGCGACCCCCGGTTCTTACGGGGAGGCGGAAACGGTATAAAATCAAAATTTTAACGCAAGAGGCAACATGGACTAAGCTAGGTCGGGATCTTTACCTAAACTAAAACTAGCATACTAAGCTAAAGATATTTAGCTACTCGGATAGAGATGGTTATACCTAGCTTGTCTTGAACTCCTTCGTCTTCAAGCTCCGGTGGTGGTCCGATGGCTCCTTCTCGTCGTCTCCGTACGCCGAAGATAGATCCACTTGAAAGCTCCAACCTTTAGCTCCTTCTTCGTTCTTTGAAGAAACTAGTTCACTTGGTTTGCTAAACCTAGTGAACTAGAATGAGTAGAGATGATTTAGAATGGGATTTTACCTATGGTTCTTGATTCTCAACTCATGAGACAAGAGAACCATAGATCAAGAGAGGGAGCAAGAGGTTGAGGGTGAGAGCAAGAGGAGAGCTCAAGAACAAGAGAGAGAATGAGCAAGAAAGAATGAGCAACTCTTTTGTCTTTCACCCTCTCATAATCCAAAGTGATCATAACTCATCATATCAAAAAAGTCTTTGGTGATGGTTTGAAGCAACCATAAGCTTATCATATCATGCACTCATTTTACTCAAAAAAGCAAGCAAGAAAAAAGTCTTTGGCATGAAATGATAACCATGGTTATCATGATGGTCAACTAGTCAAGCCTAGTCAACCGGTCAACAAGTCAACAAAAGTCAACAAGTCAACAAAGTAAACAAGTCAACAAAAGTCAACAAGTCAACAACCATATCACCATAATACTTAATTAATATAATAGTTAATCACAAATCATATTCTCATTAGGGTTGAGCAAAAAGTCAAAAGTCAACGGTCAACTGTCAACAACCCTAATGAGAATCCGCTGCCTCTGCCTCCCTGTCAACTGTGCATACACACCCGCATCCGCGTTCCGAGGAACACGAATGCAAACTGGATAAATCCAATCCCATAAGGTACACTAGGATCTGGCTTAAACCAAAGCCCGCTAGTGTAAACTGTCCGGACACTGTACGTGCACAAGTGCACGGATGTGACCGAACCCTGTCGCAAAACCATGCGACCTGTCGCAATACCATGCGACCTCTACTCTTTTGCCTAAAGGCGAAAAGCTTTCTGTGTGGGACTCTAAAGACTCGACACTACGCTGGCAGTGGGTTTAACCACAGACCGCAAGCGGCACTAGCTGTGCGTAACGGTCCCCAGGTAATGCCGACAAGAAGACCGACGAGGCGAAACCCATCTGAACTCCTACTGAGCCTGAGTGTGACATTCTCCGTACAGTCCGGTCTGTTCGTCTGATACATCGCATGGCGGGCCTAGGGGGCGGTAAACGTCAGTCCCCCAATAGCGGTACAAGTCGTGCCGGAGTGAAGCCCAAAACACCCTGAGATAACACTGGAAACCTACCAGTATATCTCGTTTGCCCTGGCCAGGGACTACTCGTGTAATGGCTCTCCTAGACACAGCGCGATGTCAACCCCCAATACCGGGAGAGACGAATCCTGTCTAACCGTCACTGCCTCCAAGTGCTTCGGGACTGCACCCAACCACCACCTGTTTGCACGACTCCTTTGAGCCGTGGTAGGGTAGTGATCAAAGTACAGTGGGAACACACCCGAGGCGAAGTGACAGTGTCAAGTCAGCGGACTAAGCTGTACTCATGTCACCTGGGAACTGATAACTGACGATAGGTATAATACCAACTAGTCAGTTCCCGACGAGTCCTGTCCAGTGTACCCGTAACCTAACGAGCACCCGCATACTATCTCAAGTACGACGTACTGACGGCTGTGGGACAGACCGTCTCCCACACTGGGATGAGAAGCGCATGCGCTGGTCTACTCCGGAGTATCGATGCCCTGTCTCGATAGTCCTGCGACCAGGGACCTGAATAAGGATGTGCTTATAGATTACCCAGCCCCCACTAGTGTGACTGCCATCACAACGCTGGTAATCAAGCAAAGATCCTATGGGCTCCACTAATGCGTATAAGTGATATACTGAAATAAACACAAGTACACATTGAAGTAGAAACAAACCAAGTAGCATACTACTATTTTGAGCAAGATTGTATATACAAGGTGAATATCCCAAGCATCCATTAAGTAATATACAAACTAGTATGATACAGTAATGGCCTCTAGGGCATATACACTAACATATGCCATCCGCATTCGCCACTGGGTCCCGTCATCACCCGTTAGGTTAGCTAACTAACGGCACAGCGGGGACTGGACTAGCGCGGATGTAAAACATATACAATATCTACTAATATATATACCAATATATAGTATTTCGCTCAAGGCGTGAAAAGAATGCAACATCACAGAAATGTACAGCATCACAGAACAATACAGATATCTGGAAGCCCCGGGTTTCACAGAGCCGCTGCTGAAACCCGACGTTCCCCTGGTCGTGTGGATAGCCTGTGCAATGAAATCCTAGACCCCTACGGGCGCGGCAAGTCACCCGCCAAAACCTGAAGCGAGGCAGCCCCCTTCAGTACCGTGAATGGACCACCCAGCACTTCACGGAATCCGGCAACTTGGGCACCCCTCCTGGGTCAACCTGTACCCCCTACGAGTGCGGCGAATAGCCCGCCAATCCTGGACTGAAGCCCCCTCCGTCTCAATGCCCTGAGATGCGGGCCCGTTGCCCTCCAGAACTCGGCTATCCGTGCACCCCACCGCGGGGCAACCCTAGTACAGAAAGTAAAATATACATACACCGGGTACATCGACCGCAACCAGGTCGTGCCCCAAAAGAATAATACAATCAGGCAGTGACGGCAGTCCACATGTCGGACGCTCGCCCAGCAATATCAAATGTACATAATACAACAAAACAGTACTAGCATTGCATCCAGGCTATCCCCCACGACCGATCCGCAACATCACAGCATAAACATAGAACATCAACGTGAAAATCACGTTCGCAAATCCGTCTAACCGGGCTATAGCAGTCAGACCGGATTTACCGATCGAGTGACATTCACGGTCGCAGATATAATGTAAATACTGTGAAATAATGTGTTTAAAAATATCCGATCGATCAAATAATTAACAAGCGGGCCCCAAAAGAAAACTGTAGCACTCACAGAAAACCTGGGCCCAAATTTAATATCCCAAAAGCCCCAAAATCAAGTGCAAGACAATCTGGAGAAAAATGGTACGGTCAAGAATTTAAATGGCGGCGGAAGCACGGCCAAAGCACTGCTTTGGCCGCGCTTCCGCGGTGAAATGAAGGAATCAGGATACCAATTTTTCCCAGATCTCTTATATTTCCCTGCACATCATTCTGCAACTACATGAAAAATTTTTCGAGCCCGGAAAAAATCGACAGAAAACTGATGTACACAAAAAGTGGTTTTTGGGATTTTGTTCGATCGGAAATGTAAAACACACTAGAACAAGCTAGGTAAGGTTAATGGCGTGGCTCTGATACCATGTTGCGCCACGGCAGCGCCCCGGCCGTCTTACTCGAGGCCAAAATGCGGAATCAAAAATTTCCTAACTCGGAAACCGGCGCTACCGCGGACAATTACCCGGATCGTTTACCATTAACCTAATGCTAGCAATCAAGAGATAGGGTGAGAAGTATACCGAGTGATCCGAGTCCTCCGGTCTTCATCTCCACTCCGATCTCCTCGCGGGATCTCCGTCCGTCTCCTCGTCGTCGGAAAGGGCACCACATCGCCTGTAGCTTTTACGGGCTCCCACCTCAATACCGAGGCAACTCGGGCGCGAAGCTGGCGAATCGACGCGTCCAAGATTTGCTGTAGAAAGTGTAGTGTAGAGTGCTTGTCTCACTTTGGGGTTTGTAGTTGCCATGATGGAGGATTGGGGTTAGGAAAAATGGTGCTTTCATTTTTCAGAAACAAGAAGAAGAAGGAGATGAAGAATTCCTCCCATAACATAGATGAACTCTCTCATTCTTTTTCTTTCTCTCTTTCTTTTTCTTCTTCTCTCCTTTCTTTTGAAAAACTTATCATATTCATCCAAGTGAAGAATAAGGTGGAGGAAAGAACTATATGAAAGCAAGAGGGAGGTGAGTGTAGGAGCACAAGAATGGTGACCACATCCAAGGACAAGAAAACATCAACCATGCTTGTTACTATTCAACCCATACCCATTCATCTAATCACAATTTAAAGCAAGTCAATGTGCAAGATATGAAAGGTGTCATAATCAATCATTATGCAAGAAAACCCCTCCACAAAAGTAATTTGCAAAACTGCAAATTACCCCCTCCATCGGAAAAGTCCGGCCGGGAAAGAACAAAGGAAAACCGGCCGGAACGGAATGCAAACTGGCAACTCCAGAAAACTGGTCCCGTAATAAATTACAGGAAAACCCCGACACTGTGCATACACACCCGCATCTGTATTCCGACCGGATACAAATGCAATGAGACAAAATCTACACTGTACTAAACTAGGACCGGCTTAAGCCAAAGCCGGCTAGTAAAATCCGTTCGATCCTGATCCGTGCAATACTGCACGTATCAGATCAAACCCTGCCATATAACTATACGGCCACTAGTACAAAACTGTCCGATCCTGATCCGTGCAATACCGCACGTATCTGATCGGACCCTGCCATATCTCCATACGGCCTCTACAGCGTTTTGCCCGAAAGCTGAGTAACTGGAAGTGTGGTGGACTCTAAAGACTCGTCAATACTATGGCTGTGGATTTAACCACTGGCACGTCAGAGGTATAAGCCAATACATGACGGGCCACCAGCTATTGACCAAAAGGGACGTCGATGAGCGAACTCATCCTGACACCCTACTGAGCCTGTCAGTGACAATATCCGTACAGTCCGGTCCGTTCGTCTATGAGTATCGCATGGCGGGCCTAGGGGGTTGGTAAAAGTCAGACCCCCAAAGGCGGTACAAGTCGTGTCGGAGTGTAGCCCAGAACGCCCTGAGATACTACTGGAATACCTACCAGTAAATCTCCTGCCTCGGCCGAGGGCTTTGCGTAATGGCTCTCCTAGACACAGCGCGACCTCATCCCCAATACCGGGAGAGACGAACCCCTGCAGATCCGCTCACTGCCTCCATGTGGCTCGGGACTGTACCCAACTAAAACCTGTTTGCACGACTCCTTTGAGCCGTGGTAGGGTAGTAATCAAAGTACAGTGGGAACTCACACGAGACAAATGACGATCTCAGGTCGATGAACTAACCTGTACCCATGTCACCTGGGAACTGCTATCTGACGTCTGGTATAATCCCAACTAGCAGGTTCCCGGCGAGTCCTGTCCGGTGTACTCATAACCCAATGAGCACCTGTATACATCTTAGGTGAACCAACTGACACCAGTGGCTTGTGAGACCGGCCACCGCCCCTCGTCGGGGTCTCGACTGTATACACTAGTCTACTAATGGAGTATCGATGCCCAGTCTCGAAACTCCCACGACTAGGGACCTTTTAAGGATGTGCTTATAGACCCCAGCTCCCACGTATATGATCGCCATCATACTGCTGGTCGTCAAGCAAGAATCCTAGGGGCTCTATCAACGTGCAATAGCGACATGTCAGGTCACCTAAAGCAGTACACGATGATAAAGATAAACCAGATAGTATACTATCATCTCGAGTAAGACTGTCCTACCGGGATAGGTCCTCCCTCAATCATTGCAATCACGTGCCTGTGATCCAATAATTGACTCTGAGGGCACTATATCCAACAACCCACCTACTAGCAAATCACCCGAATGAAACTATGCCCGCAAAGCCGTAAGGAAACCTGTACGGAAAACCTGCAAGAAACTGGGGCACAACGGGGGTGAGTTGCCAACTCGTGAATAGAAAAATATCTACGCACAGAAATCGCATAAATAACGCAATCCTAGGTCAATGATCATAATATATCCTCAAATATATGTATAACAGGCAGCCTATGACAATGTCTAGGGTAATATCTAACCCGAGTGTAATCACATGTGCCCGTGTCAGTGCCTCAGGTAGCAATATATCATATGAGTGAGGTATGAATGCATGAAAACAGCATACATGTAAATGAAGAAACTGTTTTCATAAATTAGTGAGATTTCCTTTGTATTTTTTTCAAATGAGGTATCATAACTGAAATCAGCACCAACGGTGTCTAACATCGACACAAAACATAAATCTCAATGTCTCAAAATCTCAATATCTAAATCACAATATCTAGGGCGCCGCCAGTCCAGACCGGCCCCTACCATCCATCTCAAGACCACGACGGTATCCTCCGGATATCCGACGCGTCGGGTAATATCACCGGTAGGTAGTCTCCCCCTGCCAGGCTCATCGTCATCACCACGAGCTTCTTGCCCCGGGGTACCTTACCGGGTCCACCATGTACCCGAAACGGTTCCTCCACTCCTCGAACTCGGGTCTCACATGTCGCTCTCAGCACCGAGAAAACACATGGTGGACGCACTGAAATATCATATCCAGGGTAACCGGGTTTTTAAAACAATTACATATTCTCTTTTGAAATCTCCACGGTTCCCAAATCCAGAAATATCAAGGAAATCCGAGTCCAAAACCTCAATAGCACATAAACTAGTGAATAAAGGCATGAGAATCCATGCGTGCGGTATAACAATGAATAACAATATGCATGAAGTAGCAAGTAATAACTGAAATGTCTAATATGGCATATAAGGAAAGTACACTAATATCATGTCAAAACTACTAGCTAACAAGCTAAGTCAAGCAAATATATTCTCTAAAGTGTACGTGACATGGCAATTACCGATGAAGATGTGTGTGAGCCGGCAAGTAGGTGTACGTGGTACATACGCATCATCGGTAATGGTGCTGGTGTCCTAACCGCATGATATCAATAATGGAATATGCAGCAAAATAAATATGCGAGGCAGAGCGAACAGCAATAATGTGCGGGAGCTGAATACTAGACACAACGATAACTAATCTGCAATAATCTAATATAAGTCCTACAAATGGTGCCTTTTGAAATAACACGAATCATGGGGTTTTGAAAATAGGGGCTACGGTGTTTTTATGAAAAGATACGTCGTTTTTGAAATATCCGTAGATTCCCTTGAGCTGTCTTTAAAAATGCCCACGATTCGTTAGTTTTTGAAATAGGTAAGAAGTCTAATCTAATCTAACAACTACACTAAACTATACGGCTGAATTAACAAGCTGAACTACAGGTAAGGAAACCGCCTATCATCTGAGTCGATACATATACATACCTGCATATGTATAGTCGGTGATCCCGCCTCAATAATATCATATCCGATACCATATCTATAATCAGGCATCCCAAGTTAAGAGTGCGGATCAATCATCAATATAGCTCGTACGTAAATCCGTCGTACGGCATCCCAATCTGGGTACGGGTCAATATCACATTCATCATACTATTCACCTGGTATCCTCTTTATCAAATATCATGATCGGGGTACTGATCTACGTCTAGTACCATACTGATACCGCCTACGTATGCATGGACGTGTGTGAAACACTACGTCAAGGACCCGCTACAACGTCATGTCGTATCTAAGATACGAACCCTGCTATATCACCAATCTCACGGCCTCAAATCAAATCTCATCGACTCAGCTCAATCCCAAGTATCATCCTCAATCCGTATGTGAACACATAGTCCCATACCCATGTGAACACATAACTATAAAGAATCCCATGAGCACATATCAATAGGAATGTATGCAAGTATGTATGTGTGTATGTGTGTTTAACACTACCCTAGGGTTCGCAACACTAAAGTAATCCAACACACCAATATCCATCCTAAGCATCGTTATTAATCCCAAATAACATATAAAAAAATGTTGGTGTGTATACGCATCCGTATACACCACCAAGGACTTGGGGGGTGCTATACGCCATCCACCCGACTTCTCCCCGTAGATATAAATCTACTCACCTGGTCCTCGCTAGCCGGTGCCGACGTCGCCACGCGTTTGCTTGTCGTCTCGAAGTCCGCATGGGGGTACCTACATATCATAACGCACCATATCTCATTAAAATCCGACTCATGATCAAAACGACGCACGAATCCCACATAGGTCCAAACCTATGGTTGCTTTCACAAATCAACCCAAAAACCCTCGACGTCGGCGTACAAATGCCAAACCATCGAGAAAAACCCAAATACACTCATTAGCACATTCACGAACACTAACTTTAATATAAACTAGGTTGAAACTCACAAAAACGCCAATTTCACTCAAAAAGTCATTTTTCCGAAAATTTAGCAAGCACAATTCGCCGTTTTTGTACAAAACACGATGTTTAAATGAATGTAGCGGCCAATATATTTATTAAATATCTTAAATAAGTCATAAAAACCATTTCCATAATTTAAACTCATAAATTTGCATAATTTCCAAAATCCTAGTTTGCAAAATATCAAATTTAACACCCTTTAAAGCAAAATTCACAATTCATCAATTAAGCTTCGTTTTGCATGAACCAAAGTCATTAAACCACTCATTATAATAGTTATAATGACATGAACACTTAATTATATTTTAATCTAAGCATTTGATAATTTTTCAAAAACTCTAGTTAGCAAAAACAAAACTTAATTTAGACATTTCCATGCAACAATATGAAATTTAACTACTAAATTACTTTCTACAAATTCTAAGATGGTAAGCTACCCATCACAACCATACACCAATTCATAATAACCTAACTTGCATTCAAACCCTTTTCTTGAATTCCAAAACGTGCAATTAAACTCGCATATCCAAACAACACTTAAATAAATTAGCTTAAGAAATTAGTAACAATTTAAGCAACAAAAATGTTTAGAAATATACCCAAAAGCATAAGAAGATCCACAAGCATCCATGGCACTCCAAAATGCTCTCTTTTCACAAGGATCCATGCTTGAAATGCTAAGGAATAATGGGTAAGTGTTGGATTTGGAAAAAAGCTTTGAAATTGTATGGATTTTGAAGCTTTTTATGGATTTTTGAAGCAAAAATGGAGTGAGAACTTGGGGGAGGGGGGCTGCTGCTCTATGGATCAGTTTTGACCAGATTTGAGGGGGTGGGTGAGTGAGGAGAGAGAGTGAGGTGGGGAAAGTTGTTTCAAGTCAAAGTCAACTCAATTTATATCATTTTCTACTCTTTTCTTTTCTTTTCTTTTCCTTTTCTTTCCTTTGCAAACCAAGTGGGGAAAAAGTGAGGGCTGCTGAATTTGGCTAAGGGGAGAAGTAAGTGGGGGTGTGTGGGTGTGGGCACGGGTGTGGGGTGATGAAAAATGATAAATACAATACCCCAAATATCCATTTACGCTAAAAAAAAACCTTTTTTCTTCAATAATTTCTAAACCGTTTTGGCAAATGATTTCGTTCCAAAAACAACATGATAAAATTTTATTTAATGTTTTATGATGCACAAAATTTTTTTTTCAACTCATTCCAATTTGTAATTTTCCCTAATTAAATGTATTAGTGACGGCTTAAAATAATAATAAAATAATATTTTTTCAGAAAATTTGAAATTTCACCAGCGGCTCAATAAACACCAAATAATAGCAATTACATAGCTAGAATATGTATATTTAATTTTTATAATAAGATATTTGTATTTTGATTTTTTACAGAAAACCCCCTCATTTTACCGATTTTCCGAAATTTCACCGAAACGATTTTCAAAACGCTACAATCTTCCTCCCTTAAAGAAATTCGGTCCCCGAATTTAAATTCAAACTTCCCCAAATACTAAAACATCTAAGAAAAACCATCAAGTCGTCGGGGCTCCGAAACTGTAAATACATAAAACAAATCGTAGCGCAGTGCATGCGCTTGAAAAAAAAATGAGTATATAACTCAAATCAAAACTCCGTCAAGCATCCCGCAATCATCGGAGTCATGGAGAAGAAATCAATGCCAAATCCAAATCAAACCAATATGATATAACTCGAAACTATACATGTAAACATCGAATCTATATCTGTAAGTATCTGAAGGAAATGCATGCCAAATCTCTTAAGTCGCTGTGCAACGCGTATAACACTGCACAGTGGCGGACGTCTATCATAAGAAAATAGCTATATACATATATACCTTTGTTTGAAATGTACGTTCCGCCGTTTTGGAAACAATTTAGAAGGGTCTCCTTGTTTTAAACATTTCGTGTCATATCAGACACGTAGGTAAATACTGAGGCTATAGCTCGCTTTTTGGAAATCCCTTCAATAACTATCAATGCATGCAAAATATATTCAGGTACTGTCCTCTGACTAGTCCTGCTCAGTACGAAAACATATAGCAATATCATAAAAACGTACTGCTCTATAAGAAATCAATCCCAAAATATGCACATGAATACTACGTGCGTCTGGTGCGCACGGAAATCAAAATCCATGAATGTGCCATACATGCGCACAGAAACAACATCTAAGTGCATCGGGTGTGCATGAAACATCTGTCGTAGGCAACATGTGTGCCTGACAGCAAAATCAGGTGCATCTGACATGCACGAAAAATTCTCAATTTAGTGCCTCTGGTGTGCACCAAAACCACCCTTCAAAACATGCGCCCAATATGCGCGAAAATCCATATCAGGTGCATCCAGCGTGCACGAAATCATGAAATCCAATATCAAGCACCGAACGTGTGCAAAATCAATCAGGTGCACAGGGTGCACAAAACAAATATCGAGTATCACAATCGAAATCGAAGTCCAGTGCATCTAAGTACACAAAAGGCGTATCACTGCACTGCAAGCATATATAAACTATACAGAGTGCAGGAACCAAATCGTGTGCGTGCATATGCACAAAATTAACTCAAATGTCTAAAACCGTAAAATCACAAATATGTGAAACTAAAGCACGAAAACGATATCAAGTGCAACACTGTGCAAAGATCATAAATCCTCAATCATCAAAATTAAATCATACGAATAAATCACCCAAAACATCGGAATCAATAATGGCGGAATAGTACTGCTCAAGCGCATCCTCTAAGAATCTCGGCCAACTGTCGCGGTCACTAGTGGGACGTCTTGTCGATGATCATGAACTCTGTCCTGCTGGTGTGCGTAACCATGACCACTCCTGGGTCAAGGTCTTCACTGTGAATTACCAATCTTTCGGTCCATCGGCTCATCGGCCCTGTCGGGTGTGCTAATGGGGATGATCCAGTTCTGGCACGTCTCTTGTCATCTCCCGGTCAATCATCACGACCACTCGTAAGACAGCATATCACTGGCGTCGGCCTCTGGCTCTTTGAATGTACATGACACCTCTGATCCTGGGTGCAAGTATCATTGCAGCAGTGTCCTGTAAGGAATCCTGCTCACGGTCTATTCCATGTCTCGTCTCTGCCAACTGTCCGGAAGTCATCGTCCTTTCCTATATCTGCATCTTGCTCTGGAACGACTGCATACTCATCGCGACTCTTTCTGGAAGGTGAGTCCAAGTACCATGCCTCGGCATGCGCATCGCATCTCTGATGTCGGCGGAGTGGAACGTCATCTCATCTAGATCTGGTGCGAACCTCTTACTCCACTTTTCTCTAATGTCGACTGCTTCGGACTCGTCTCGTCGTGGCTGCATGGACTGAGCTCCAACGGCTATCCTCGTATCTGGAGTCTCCCAAGAATGCATCTCACCACCTAGCATCCGAATTAAGTCGAGCCATCCGATCGAGTCGTCAAAACCTCATAATCCCCCAAGAGCTCAACATCTTGGGCACAGTTTAATAGTATCGAGTACATACCACAGCATCGGTGGTCCAGCCGTAGAAGGGCAAACCCAAGCCTCACTAATGGCGCCGTAGAACTGCCGCAAACCCGAAGGTTCAAAGGCTTTCACACGGTCATTAAGTCGAGTTAGGGTTTCATTCTTCTAGAGGGACCATAGAATTGCCTGCATGTCTTTCCGACTACTTTAAACTTGGATAAATAGGTTTCTGACATTCGATCGTCTCTGTCGACTCCCAACGTCTCCGCGTGAATTCGTCTCTAGCTGGAATCAATCTATCTGATGACCTCGCATCGGGGTAAGCGAACGAACCACCTGTCTTAGTCATTCATCATCGGGTGACTAGCGACCTTCTATCATCTATTCGAACAACTCGCCCCGCCATAGTTCCAACATATGGGGCGATATCTCGTCGCTCGCAGCAACAACTGGCTCGCTCGTCTGCACGCTGGACAGTGCCTCAATCATCAGGAGTAAGCAACACACCAACGGTCATCAAAATCTGGCTGGCCTCTGTCAGTGGCTCAATCCTCTAGTGTCGATCAGCACATCCGAGTAACCTCATAAAGGCGATCCGCCAAACGCTCGTGGCGCGGAAACACAGTAAAAAGACACATCTCTGCAATCGTGTGTCGCCGGAATTTCGCCCTGGTCAGTCCTCGTTCGTGACAAGCTTGTGCTGACCGCAACTCTAGCCGTAGCTCTCCCTGCCCGTAACCGTAGCAGCAAAACCAAACTGGTACCGATGAGGCTAGATCAGGAAGGAATATAATACTGAACAAGGAAATGTACATCCTAAGGCTTCATAAGTGGAGTAGCGTATCGTAAATATGCCGCGGAACATACCAACGGTACGTCACTCTACTTTAGTCACCTATTCCATCAACCAAGGGTCATCCTACGCTCCGAAGGTAAAACCTAACGCTCTGATACCAACTTTGTCACGACCCGTGTCACGCCCCGCTTCCCAGAGTACGCAAGCTTGGGCACGTGACATAGCCAACCATGCTACCTGTGGGTAGGAAGTATCCATCCACAGTCACATTACGGCTGTAGAGATATCAAGAACAAGATAAATAAACTATCTAACACATGTCCAAATCCATAATAACCAGAGTCAATGATAAATAAGTGCGGAAGCAAATGATCCAATGCAATAATAGAAAGGTACGTCCCGTAATGCGGGATCACACCTGGAAATAAAATGCAATAAATGAACTAACCACTACAGAACTCACAAATCAGCCTGTTGGCTGAAGTACTCCTGCTCAGTCGTCGACAGTAGTAAAGAATCTGGGCCATGCAAAACCCAGACGTCAGCGCGTCATGACATCCAGTATATAGCATAAACATGGTAATAAACAATGCAAGTATGAACATGAATAAAGCAGTAACAAGGAATAACAAGCAGGGTAATGTGCAATGGTGTCCAAACTGTCCTATCAGGTTTTCTACTCTATAGTCTTTGAAACCAATTGATGAATCGTCGATGTAACTCAATAGTATCCCGTGCGTGCCCGGGACCACGGTCATGACCCTCGGGGCTGAATCCGAGACGTGCCGCTAAGCAGTAAAAGTAGGTAGTAGGATGGACGAGTGATGTCAGCATCATCACTCCCGGACTGGCCAAGCCCGTAAGACTGATCAGAACAAGTATCGAACTGTTGAGTTACAGGTCGGTTTCACCTTTGATTTCCTCATACCCCCAAGCTATGTATGTCAGGTCAGGTATTCAGTGGTCACGGACTAATGCCAACAGCGAATCCGGTAAACGTAGGTCTGTCTGGATCGACAGCAGGAATGGTCAGGTTTGTCGGCATTAGGCATAAGATCAGGTAACAGGTAAAGCCATGGTACATCAGGTCAACCAGGTAATGTATAAAGGTGTCATGTCATGTCAAGAGTGTACGGTACCATGTCATGTCAAGTAGGAAGTGTAATAGGTCATGTCAGGAAGCACAAGATGTCATGTGGGTGCTCATAATCAAACTAACATAAACATGTGTATAAATAAACAAGCATGAGTACTATCAGAACAATAACTAGAACATGTAATATGATATGCCAATAGATATAATTTCAAGGATATGGATGCACAGTTATCGATTAGGGTTACATTTATAGTTCCAATATTAATTAGGATACAATTTATTAAATATGGAGTGTTAATATCACATTATTATGTAGTGATGTGATCTATGGATGCAATTATATGCATCTTAAATGCGATGGATGCAAACGGGTATCCGAAAAGTTATAAAACTATAAAATGGTAATGTGGGATGTACAACTAAACAATATGTGATATAATAATATTAATATGGATAGCATATCCAAAGCGATTAGTAACTATAAAAGATGTATTGATTAACCATGCATAAGAAGGTTCCGTTCAGAAATTTAGCGTCACCCTAATTTGTAAAATAGCTTAAAAAATAACAAATGTTCTCCAATAGAGACGTATCTTATACCAAAACAAAGATAATTCAATAAGGTTTTCATTTTTATAAGTATAAGCATCTCAGGTTATCCCTACAAAAAGTTATGAATATTCAAAGTTGAAAGTTTGTTGCTGGAATTTCCCTGGACAGCAGTTTAGAGACGTGTTCATTTGCATTTTACGTTAATTAAACAATTTATTTTGCAAGTAAATATTTCATAGAGTTATAGTATTCTGAATTAGCTTCGTAACGAATTAAAGAACGTATCCTAATGATTTTTCTATGATTTATAATGAATTTTATAAGATAAGGTGTACAGTAAATTTCAGATTTGTCATATCCGATTTTTCAACGACATTTCATATGTAAACTATAAGATTTTCAAATATATAATATTATAAAATGAAGATTATAAAAGTATATAGCATGTAGCAAGATTAACTTGCCTCGATGGGTCGCGAATCGGAAAAACGGAACGTTAACCGTCGGCGGGGAAAACTCGCGACGGCGCACGGTTCACGGAATGAACCCAAACGACGAACAAAGGAACCACACGGGTCGGGGTATCTCGCTGGAACGTCGAGAAACGTCACCGGCACGACGGAATTCCGGTAACAAAAGAACTGTTAAAAGGAATGAGAAACGAGACATGAAGCAAGAAGAGAAAAATGATAAAGAGAAGTACGAGAGAATATATAAGGGAGAGGGAGAGAGAGGAAAAAGTGGAGAGAGAGAGAGAGAAAGTGGGGCCCACGGGGTTAAAGGGGAGGTTGCGATTGGCTGAGAGAATAAATTGAGAAGGATATAAAAGATTGTAAAAAACATCATATGGTTAACTTAAAGATTTAAAAGATAGGTAATGAACAGTAAGATATCAGATTAGTTAGAAAAATATATGCGAAGGTTTTAATAATATTAAAATTTAGGATTTTGGCGCCAAATGAAACATTTCCAAATTGCGCCCGGGTTGGGTCCAAAAATTCGAAATTCAAATAATAGGATTTTAAGCGGGTTCCAAATTTTAAAATGAAAAGTTTTATGATTAAAAAGCATACGCCCAAAACGGACACACGCACGTGCACGTAGCCATCCAAACTCGCCCGTTTCACTGAACGGGACGAGAATACAATGCACGGACGCTACCACGAGGCTAAGGGTGTCAAGTAGGCCAAGAAGAATATTTTCAATTTTATTTTAGATGCTAAAATTTGTTATATGTAGAAATGACTTTGCCGGGTAAATTTTACAGCAAGCAACAAACAAGCAAATTAAATGAAATGAGTACCACATTATGCTCAAACAGTAACTGAAAATAGTAGCATTGGGCTCGGGTGTTACAACCCGAAAGTACGGAACATGACCGGCACTTAAACTACGAACGTCTCGAGGCGTACGTAATCTATGTAAACCGAAAACCCAGAAATCCAAACCAAGAAAAGTAGTAGAGTGCAGGAAAACCAACTTAAAGCAAGTAGTTTCAATAGCATAAGCCGAATTATGCGGGTTATTTTAAAACATCAAAAATTTACTAAAAATTTCGGCAGAGTCTCCTTTGTAAATACTGGCCCCTAAACGGGATACAACATGAATAGTATACGAAATCAAGAAAAAGGCATCCCCAAGCGGGAGCTAGCTCTTCGTCAATCGACGGTCACAACCACACAAACAATATAATATACAACGCCAACGGCGAGGATCAAAAACTCAAAAGGGAACTCAAAACCACTAGAATTATAACGAGCGACTCTAAGGTCGAAAGAATAAACAACACTGGTCTCTATCTCAATAGATACATGTTTGGTTGATGGAATTTACTAGATACAACTGAATAATATCATACAAGGTAAATAATGGGGGTATGATACAAGTAAACCCACCTACTAGCAAATCACCCGAATGAAACTATGCCCGCAAAGCCGTAAGGAAACCTGTACGGCAAACCTGCAAGAAACTGGGGCACAACGGGGGTGAGTTGCCAACTCGTGAATAGAAAAATATCTACGCACAGAAATCGCATAAATAACGCAATCCTAGGTCAATGAACATAATATATCCTCAAATATATGTATAACAGGCAGCCTATGACAATGTCTAGGGTAATATCTAACCCGAGTGTAATCACATGTGCCCGTGTCAGTGCCTCAGGTAGCAATATATCATATGAGTGAGGTATGAATGCATGAAAACAGCATACATGTAAATGAAGAAACTGTTTTCATAAATTAGTGAGATTTCCTTTGTATTTTTTTCAAATGAGGTATCATAACTGAAATCAGCACCAACGGTGTCTAGCATCGACACAAAACATAAATCTCAATGTCTCAAAATCTCAATATCTAAATCACAATATCTAGGGCGCCGCCAGTCCAGACCGGCCCCTACCATCCATCTCAAGACCACGACGGTATCCTTCGGATATCCGACGCGTCGGGTAATATCACCGGTAGGTAGTCTTCCCCTGCCAGGCTCATCGTCATCACCACGAGCTTCTTGCCTCGGGGTACCTTACCGGGTCCACCATGTACCCGAAACGGTTCCTCCACTCCTCGAACTCGGGTCTCACATGTCGCTCTCAGCACCGAGAAAACACATGGTGGACGCACTGAAATATCATATCCAGGGTAACCGGGTTTTTAAAACAATTACATATTCTCTTTTGAAATCTCCACGGTTCCCAAATCCAGAAATATCAAGGAAATCCGAGTCCAAAACCTCAATAGCACATAAACTAGTGAATAAAGGCATGAGAATCCATGCGTGCGGTATAACAATGAATAACAATATGCATGAAGTAGCAAGTAATAACTGAAATGTCTAATATGGCATATAAGGAAAGTACACTAATATCATGTCAAAACTACTAGCTAACAAGCTAAGTCAAGCAAATATATTCTCTAAAGTGTACGTGACATGGCAATTACCGATGAAGATGTGTGTGAGCCGGCAAGTAGGTGTACGTGGTACATACGCATCATCGGTAATGGTGCTGGTGTCCTAACCGCATGATATCAATAATGGAATATGCAGCAAAATAAATATGCGAGGCAGAGCGAACAGCAATAATGTGCGGGAGCTGAATACTAGACACAACGATAACTAATCTGCAATAATCTAATATAAGTCCTACAAATGGTGCCTTTTGAAATAACACGAATCATGGGGTTTTGAAAATAGGGGCTACGGTGTTTTTATGAAAAGATACGTCGTTTTTGAAATATCCGTAGATTCCCTTGAGCTGTCTTTAAAAATGCCCACGATTCGTTAGTTTTTGAAATAGGTAAGAAGTCTAATCTAATCTAACAACTACACTAAACAATACGGCTGAATTAACAAGCTGAACTACAGGTAAGGAAACCGCCTATCATCTGAGTCGATACATATACATACCTGCATATGTATAGTCGGTGATCCCGCCTCAATAATATCATATCCGATACCATATCTATAATCAGGCATCCCAAGTCAAGAGTGTGGATCAATCATCAATATAACTCGTACGTAAATCCGTCGTACGGCATCCCAATCTGGGTACGGGTCAATATCACATTCATCATACTATTCACCTGGTATCCTCTTTATCAAATATCATGATCGGGGTACTGATCTATGTCTAGTACCATACTGATACCGCCTACGTATGCATGGACGTGTGTGAAACACTACGTCAAGGACCCGCTACAACGTCATGTCGTATCTAAGATACAAACCCTGCTATATCACCGATCTCACGGCCTCAAATCAAATCTCATCGACTCAGCTCAATCCCAAGTATCATCCTCAATCCGTATGTGAACACATAGTCCCATACCCATGTGAACGCATAACTATAAAGAATCCCATGAGCACATATCAATAGGAATGTATTCAAGTATGTATGTGTGTATGTGTGTGTAACACTACCCTAGGGTTCGCAACACTAAAGTAATCCAACACACCAATATCCATCCTAAGCATCGTTATTAATTCCAAATAACATATAAAAAAATGTTGGTGTGTATACGCATCCGTATACACCACCACGAACTTGGGGGGTGCTATACGCCATCCACCCGACTTCTCCCCGTAGATATAAATCTACTCACCTGGTCCTCGCTAGCCGGTGCCGATGTCGCCACGCGCTTGCTTGTCGTCTCGAAGTCCGCATGGGGGTACCTACATATCATAACGCACCATATCTCATTAAAATCCGACTCATGATCAAAACGACGCACGAATCCCACATAGGTCCAAACCTATGGTTGCTTTCACAAATCAACCCAAAAACCTTCGACGTCGGCGTACAAACGCCAAACCATCGAGAAAAACCCAAATACACTCATTTGCACATTCACGAACACTAACTTTAATATAAACTAGGTTGAAACTCACAAAAACGCCAATTTCACTCAAAAAGTCATTTTTCCGAAAATTTAGCAAGCACAATTCGCCGTTTTTGTACAAAACACGATGTTTAAATGAATGTAGCGGCCAATATATTTATTAAATATCTTAAATAAGTCATAAAAACCATTTCCATAATTTAAACTCATAAATTTGCATAATTTCCAAAATCCTAGTTTGCAAAATATCAAATTTAACACCCTTTAAAGCAAAATTCACAATTCATCAATTAAGCTTCGTTTTGCATGAACCAAAGTCATTAAACCACTCATTATAATAGTTATAATGACATGAACACTTAATTATATTTTAATCTAAGCATTTGATAATTTTTCAAAAACTCTAGTTAGCAAAAACAAAACTTAATTTAGACATTTCCATGCAACAATATGAAATTTAACTACTAAATTACTTTCTACAAATTCTAAGATGGTAAGCTACCCATCACAACCATACACCAATTCACAATAACCTAACTTGCATTCAAACCCTTTTCTTGAATTCCAAAACGTGCAATTAAACTCACATATCCAAACAACACTTAAATAAATTAGCTTAAGAAATTAGTAACAATTTAAGCAACAAAAATGTTTAGAAATATACCCAAAAGCATAAGAAGATCCACAAGCATCCATGGCACTCCAAAATGCTCTCTTTTCACAAGGATCCATGCTTGAAATGCTAAGGAATAATGGGTAAGTGTTGGATTTGGAAAAAAGCTTTGAAATTGTATGGATTTTGAAGCTTTTTATGGATTTTTGAAGCAAAAATGGAGTGAGAACTTGGGGGAGGGGGGCTGCTGCTCTATGGATCAGTTTCGGCTAGATTTGAGGGGTGGTGGGTGAGTGAGGAGAGAGAGTGAGGTGGGGAAAGTTGTTTCAAGTCAAAGTCAACTCATTTATATCATTTTCTACTCTTTTCTTTTCTTTTCTTTTCCTTTTCTTTCCTTTGCAAACCAAGTGGGGAAAAAGTGAGGGCTGCTGAATTTGGCTAAGGGAAGGAGTAAGTGGGGGTGTGTGGCTGTGGGCACGGGTGTGGGGTGATGAAAAATGATAAATACAATACCCCAAACATCCATTTACGCTAAAAAAAAGTCTTTTTTCTTCAATAATTTCTAAACCGTTTTGGCAAATGATTTCGTTCCAAAAACCACATGATAAAATTTTATTTAATGTTTTATGATGCACAAAATTTTTTTTTCAACTCATTCCAATTTGTAATTTTCCCTAATTAAATGTATTAGTGACGGCTTAAAATAATAATAAAATAATATTTTTTCAGAAAATTTGAAATTTCACCAGCGGTTCAATAAACACCAAATAATAGCAATTACATAGCTAGAATATGTATATTTAATTTTTATAATAAGATATTTGTATTTTGACTTTTTACAGAAAACCCCCTCATTTTACCGATTTTCCGAAATTTCACCGAAACGATTTTCAAAACGCTACAATACTCCATCGTATGGTTATATACGAACTCGAAAGGAACTTGTTCCAGTTCGGAGATGGATTCTGGTTCAGGAGAAATAGGAATAAGGTTTATTCAGGTGTCTTTTATCTTCATCTTCTCTCGCATTGCGAGTGTTCCTAGGATTGGGACAGCACACCCATTATGCTTATTGGATAGTCTTCTTCCAAACCATAGGCTGGTGCCGAATGGTAGGGAAGGAAGAAAACCATTTGGCCTAAAGGGGTGTGCAGAAGGTAATGACTAAAGACATAAAAAGGGATTTAGAGAGGTGGCAAAGAATTATACGGTTACAATCGTGAATCTGGAAGAGGCATTACTAGGAATACCGGGATACCCCGTCGAAACATTTCAATGTTTCAGTTTCACCATGTACTGTTAAAAGAAAACTGATTTCCCAATTAGACACTTGCTCCAGGGTATGTATTTACCAGGTGTGATTCTCACATCTGTATGGTTTTATAGATGATGAGTGGGAGTAAGTTATTGGGAATTAGGTGATCATCCTCATTATATCAGGATTCGTTGTAATCGGTGATATTTGAGGAAATCACCTGGGCTGTTTGCCGGTCGGCAAATATTTGGTTTTGAATATCCGCTGTCATGCACCAATTTCAAATTGATATATCTGTACGTCTATTTTTATAGAGTGAGATATACCTTTTTGAAATTATGTCTACGACATTTACCTATATCAGTGGATGGTTAGGTAAGGAGCATTAAACAGCGGAGTAATTCTTCTTAACCATAAGTACAGTTTTCAACATACGACACACAGTGAATGAGTTCTCAGACTCAAGGGACTTATACAGAGTATTGTATGTTGTCCAGGGTCCATCAGGACAGAAGGGTTGGTCCTCGTACTATATTCGGTTTACTTATGACTTCTCTAGTTTTTAGACAGGTGTTTCGTGGAAACACAGGGTCCGAATTTGGAGAAGTTATAGGTATTTGAATAGAGTAGAGAACCAGGTGTAGCAAGTATCGGGATCCTTCAAAGTGATCGAAGATGTAGATACTTGTATATGGTATTCAGTTGATAGTAATGATAAAGAGAACTTGCTTCTCTTTCAGGTTACTCATAATTGGAAGCATTCCTAAGTTGAGTAACGCTGATTGGCCTCTTTCCATTTAGTTGACATGCACTGGAGACAGCTACATGATTTGAATCTGGTTCAATTAAATCAGTGCCTCTGGTTCTATATTGGATATAGAACAGTTCATATCTTAACGTTGTTAAGGTACGGGGAGTTGTCCGTGTAGGGTTCCTAGGCATCCTAATGAGGTCTCACAAGGCATCAACCATGCCAATTTCAAAAATTCTAGGTGCCGAGAAACCCGACTACGGACCGTTGGCTAGAAACCTAGGCGAAAAACAATCTAGTTAACAACTTAACTAATGGGATATCGGAAATACAACCTTTGTAGATCCGGTGCTCCACCTCCATAGCTCCGCAACGAAGTCGTCTCCGCTGTCCAAAAGGAATCCGGGCTCTAGAATCGGCTTCGTCGGAGAAAAAGCGAGCTAGGTCGTCGATGTCCATGCCGAAGATGATCTACGTCGAGGCATCGCTAAATCAAGCTCCACCTTCACCAAGCCCTAAAAACTTGTGAAGGAAACACACTCTACTACTTGGCAAGAGGTAGAGGATGAGGAAATAGAAAGTGGGTAGACTTTAGTTTTGGATTTCTCACTCATATCATCAATCCACCATTGATGTAGTCTAGGTTTTTCTTCTTGAGTTGAAGGAAGAAGAAGAAGAAATGATATGATAAGATTATTAAAAAAGAAAAGAATAATCCATTCTTATCATAACATAACCCAAGTTAAGTGTAGAGAATTGACCAAGGTTAAAGAATGGTTAGGGTTAAGGAGATGAGACAAAAATGGTGACTTAATGAAAGCTTCATGAAGCTTCATGTTGAAAACAAAACTAGCCACCATTTTTGACTTCTTTTCCTTTTCTCATTTATCTTTTAAATGCAAATGAAAAGATAAATGAATGAATAAAAGAAAACCCTAATCATTTACTTAACCTAGGTTTAATTCATTACACTTAACAAAAAGGATATGTATCATCAAACATGATACAATCAAGTGCACAAAAATCATATCGCATATGCAATGCGCACACCCGAGTGAGAAAATCCATTTAAAGTGAACCAATACTAGTTAATGCAAAGTAATATATCAAATATATAATTATACATTAAATCATTAAATCAACACTTGATTTAACGATCCGGTCATATCGCATATAACCGACCAGTATCCTATGTATCGGCTTATCGAATCAACCTTTGATTCGATAACTAGGGTATATCGCATATAACCTAAATCGATATATTCATCGCGAGAATGGAATACGGTATCACATACACGCATTATTCTCGGTCCCGCACATATCTCATACGTGCTCCTATTTCGTTTCGCTTGAGCCAGGAAACCTCTGTGTAGGACTCTAAAGACTCGTCAATACGCCGGCAGCGGATGATGATCATATCAAACATCCACAAGCCGCAAGCGGTCTGCTAAACGTAACGGCCACCCGGGTATTGAGCGATCTGAAGATCGACGAGCAAGCCCGCTCACACTCCAGTGAATCCGACCAGTAACACTACCGTACAGTCCGGTCTGATCGTCTGATATGTCGCATATCTCGCCTAGGGGTGGTAAACGTCAGACCCCAATAGCTCGATAAGTCGTGTCGATATGAGGTCTATAACTGTTCGAGAAACTACTGGTAACACTTACCAGTAAATCTCAGCAACCCTGGCCAGGGATTTCCTGTTATAGCCAATCGAACACAGCGCAACATCAACTCCCTATACCGGGAGAGACGAATCCCCTCCTATCGCTCATTGCCTCCATGTGACTCGGGACTGTACCCAAAAACCACCGTTTTGCACTTCCTCTTGGACGTGGTAAGATGGAAATCAAAGCACAGTGGGAACCACACAAGACTCTATGACGATCTCGGGTCAACAGACTACTCTGTACCAGTGTCACCAGAGAACTGCCATCTGACGTGAGGTATAATACCATCTGGGAGTTCTCGGCGAGTCCGTCCAGTGTACCCAGTCTCTACTGAGCACCCGTATATCATCTCTAATGTCAAACACCAATAGATATGGGATCATCCATCGCCCATCTGTATGGGTCGAGAAGGTATACGCTAGTCTACTCTGGTATATCGATGCCCCGTCTCGATACACCCACGACTAGGGACTTTGAAGGATATACTTATAGACTACCATGTCCCTACTAGTATGATCCGCATCATAGTCCAGGTAGTCAAGTACAAATCCTAAGGGCTTTACCAACATGTAACAGGGAGACAATCAGTGTACACGTTAAGGTAAAGATCAACCAGATAGCATACTATCATGTCGAGCAAGAAAGTCCTCCCTATATATGTCCCAGCATCCACTACAATATACATCCTATGTATAGTAATGGCCTCTAGGCCATACATATAACTAACAATCTCCCACTTGCACTAGGGCCATCTGTAGCAGTGGTTGTAGTATCTCATACTCAACCATCCCATAAAAGTGTCTCTCTCTGGGAACAGGCCTTTGTGAGTGGATCCGCTGTGTTGTCCTCTGAGTCTACTCTCCTAACCTCGATCCCCTGGAGATTAACCATCTCCATGATCAGGTGATACTGCCTTAGAATATGTCTGGATCACTGATGGGACGGACGTTCCTTGGCATAAGCCACAGCTCCATTGTCACACAATGGAAGGAACTAAGTTCATCTCATGAACCAATATACACCCAGACAGCCACTTTGGTAGCATCTTAAGTAGCGATGTATCCTGCCTTTATCGTCTAGTATGTCACGGTATCTAGCTTGGAACTCTTCCAACATACCGTCCCTTTGCTGAGGGTAAAGACAATGCCTGCGACTGACATTCAGTCGTCTTTATCACCTTGGAACCCTTCCAGTGATTCTCCCCAGGATCGATTGATACCATCTCACTACAACTAGTGAGAATCCTAACATCCAATTAGATCTATCTCATAAATCCAAAAATCAGGATATAGGAGGTATCACTTTGATCCTATATGGAGAATCATTGTGATAAGCGGACATTGACCGAGCGTAGCATAGGAAACTCTTTCCCTATCAAGAGTATGTCATCCACGTACTCTACGAGGATCGTCACCATACTCCCTACTACCTTTTTGTTTATACAAGGTTCATCTACCATTTTGATGATGTCAAACTCTTTGAATTATCCATCAAAACAGATGTTCCAACTTCGCGATGCCTGCTTTATCCTATAAAACATCTTGTACACGTTTCCGCTGCTCCCACTGTCTACGAAGCCCTCTGGCTGTGTACTTATAGACGCTCTCTTCTAAAACATCATTTAGAAAAGCAGCCATGACACCCAACCACCAGATATCGTAGTCATGGTATGTAGCCGTGGCAAGTAGGATCTGGATGGACTTAAGCATAGTCACTTGAAAAGGTTTCATCATAATCCACGCCTGGTCGATGACGAAAAGCTTTAACAAGTCTAGTTTTGAAAGTCTCAACTTTTCCATCTACACCAAGTAATCTTCTCAAGATATACTTGCTCCTGATGGGGATTTAACCCTTCAGATATTGTAACCAAAGTCCATACTTTGTTGGTGTACATGGATTCCATCTCAGATTACTAAGCATCCAGCCATTCTTACAGAGTCTTACTCCTGATGGCCAGCTCGAAACTAGTTGGGTCATCATCTCATGACGCAATCCTCGCTCCTACTGTCATAGAGAAACCGAAGTATCTCTCAGGTGGGCGAGGCACCCTACTAGATCGGCGGAGAGGCTGAGGTTCGTTGGAATCTACTGAATCCTTTGGTTCTATCAAATCATCAGCTGTAGTTTGTATAGCTGGAACCTTTCCAGTTGTACATAACTGACCTTGCCTCGAGCTTGTCCGGATTATACTTTTAGACAAAGGCCGGACAACCCCAAATCTTAATTGGCTTAAGACATGGGCTCTTCCCATACCATATCACATATGAAGTGGTAGGCAACTGATTTGATTTGAACCCTATTCAATAGGTATGCAGCTTCTCAAGCGCATAACACCCAAAAGGAAATAGGTAACTCAGTATTACTCATCATAGAGCACACCATATCATATAGGGTGTGATTGCTCCGCCCCGATATACCATCGTGCCATGGTGTATACGGAGGAGTAATGCTGAGAGAGAATCTCATTCTCCTTTAGAATAGTCCAGGATTTCCGTGCTCAAGTATTCTCCTCCTTGATCACATCAAAGGACATAATACTTATACCCGTATTCTGGTTCTCTACTTCTCACTTATATTCTGTGACTATCTCAAAAGGTTCGGACTCATGTTTCAACAGGAACATATGACTGAATCTTGAGAGATTATCAGAGAATGTAATGAAGTACAAAGAACCAGTCTTGGCATATGTAGACTGGGGATCTACATACATCAAACATGTATCATCCCAAGAGTTTACTAACTCTTTCTCTGCTTCCAATAAACAGAGTTATGGTCATCTTATCTTTGTGACATGACTGGCAAGTTTCATAAGATGCAAATTCAAACTGATTTAAATATGCATCTAAATGTAACTTAGCTAGTCGGGTCGCATTGATATGACCTAGTCTACAATACCTCAAGAAGGATCCGTTCATTTCTGAACTCTTCCTCTTATGTGTGTTCCATATACTAAGAACTGTAGTTTGATTTAGAACATCAACGCTTTTAGATAACGTGCCTAAACCGATCAACTTTTGATATAGGAAATGTTCAAAACATTATCCAACAATACAAAGTTATATCATTTCTTTACTGATAAAGAGAGTGATATGATTTTGTATATCAGGTTCGGTGTCTAATAACATTCGTTCAGAATCAATATATTGGTAATACAGGGTGACAGTGACCAACAGACTTGGCTGCAACACTTGCCCCGTTTTCTGCCTCATGAAACTTATCACCCGTTCTCAGTTCCTCTACCTTTCTGTAGCCCTATGTAACAGATTACATATATGGGATCCTGATCTGGTATCACATACCCAGGACGTAAAGGATACTGAGAAACAATTCTTTGTAGTGAACACACCCGAAGATGATGCATCAGCATGCACTCTCTTCGTTTGGGCGGCACGGGAATTCTGGTAATCCCCAATTTCCTGCTCTGTCTTATAACAATTATAAGTTGGAGCGGGACCAACGTTCCCCAGCTCAGTATAACAAGCGGGTTCGGTCAATAATCCGTATTATTATCTTGATTAAGGCGTGATATGGTCGCTACCAGGAGAGAGAGAGAAGAAAACACTCAGCGTGCGCTCTGTTAAGAATAGATTGGTTTTTATTTTATCTAATCAGGATGGCTCCCACTGCTTTTTATCAAATCTTCCTTCAAACCCTAAAAGGAAAGACTAGCCGGGATTAATTACACACTACAAGTTCGCCAATCTTTCAGCCAGGCCAGTGTCGGTACTTTGAGGGAAGTCCCCCGTGCTTTCGCACGAACCTAATTAATGTAAACCTCGTTTTCCCAGAGGCGTAACCTCGTTAACACCTTTCTAGACACCTACTTGATCGGCTAATTGTAATGTATAAAACTCTCCCAGGAGTAACTCTTACTCGCAGCGGGTATCGGGATCCAACTATCTCATAGAAGGTATGCAATCTCATTGCAAATTTCAACACTTGAAATTCCCGATAATATTTTGCCCCGAACGATCTATGACCTTGACAAGGTCAACAAACCATAGACCGCAAGTCAAGTTCAACCCGCCATTTCTTGATTGAATCAAACCCACCCGCACGACCCTTGACAAGGTCAACAAGGCCGCACGACTACCCTAATCCAATCTGCATCATATGCATAAGCAGATAAATACTGGTTAGCTACCGCACACTACGCCTTGACAAGGTCAACAAACGCAGCACGAATACTAAACAGGATTTATCTGAAATGACGGAGGGCTACGACAGGTTTTTCTGAAAATCTATTGCGTAATGAACTTGATATCGTTGTAGGATCGAATGAATTTTGAAATGGAGTGCTTTTGAGGCTTTTCTAGTTTTGCTAAAGGAGTCACTCCCGGTGAAGGGATCGTCGGTTCTTTCCTCGTCGAATGAGGTGCGGGATATATCACATATATCACTGTGCAAAGAAAAAACTCTTAAAAGCAATCAAAAGACAAACCGAGTGTGTAGCATCAGCCAGTTATTGCTAAAGGAGTCACTCCCGGTGAAGGGATCTCGGTCCTTTCCTCATCGAATAAGGTGCAGGATATATCACATATACCACTGTGCAAAGCAAGAACTGTAGCTACCTGTTTTATTTTGAAATTTGATTCTACAACATCTTAGGTTTCTTTTATTTCATTAATCACATTAATGAAGTCCCATCATTTAAGTACCTAAACATCACAGATAAATACGACGTACACTTATGCCATCAGCATTCGCCTCGATGTCCCCTCGTGCACCGTTAGGTTAGGTAACTAACGGCAGAGCGGGACAGGGCTAGCGCGGGTGTAAAACATAAGTAACATCTATATAATATATCATATATACTATATACTGTATCTATCACAGAACATCACATGATCACATCACAGATATCGCAGCAGAAGAATCATATGAAATATTGGATATACTAGGACGTCCGTGTTTTCAATACGAGCCAGTATAAAACACGGATTCCACGGTCGTGATGAATAGCCAAACCCACACCCCTAGACCCCTACGAGAGCGGCAAGCAACCCTACCAATTCTGGGGTTAGGAGACCCGGACTCGACTCCTCGAGTTGGTCTCCCACTGGACTCCAGAACCCGGTTACTTGTGCTCCCCTCCTTGGGTCTATCCTAGTGCGGAAAAGTAAATAATATACAAAAGGTGATAACTTCCGCAACCTGGAAGCGCCCCAATAAAAGAATATTACATACAAGTTTTTACATGAATGAAAATGAAAAACACTCATCTCACATAAAAACCCCCGGCTATTCAAACACGACGATCCAATATAACATATCCAGCAACACATAACATCACATGTCATCAACGTAAGTAAATATGCGCATCCCAATTGTCGTTGACATATAGCAACGAAAACCGGCGATATCACATATTACACTTACGGTCACAGAAAAGAAAGTGTAAAACTACAACAGTTGGAATCCGCAACCACCTCAGACATCGTATGCCTGACCAAATGAATTCTTTAGACATCGCATGCCTAACAATTATAAACCCCGCATTTTAGTCTCAAAATTGAAAACACTTTTCAATATTCAAGTCGGGCAATTCAACAAGATTCCCGACATCCTGATCGAATGCTCGTCGCAAACTTCAGTAGACGGCTGCACCCCCGATACCGTCGACGAAGTGCACCAAGGCGGAACACCGCTACCGCGAGCACCCGAACGGATGCTTTCGGCGACGGGGTTCTCCTACAGTCACTTGGTCGGGGCTATAGAGTGAGGCTGTCTATTAAGTTTACCCGGCGAGTATCCGCGTACGCTACGTGATTGCGACGGACTTTTGATCACATCAAAATTCCGTGGCAACCGATCAAGTGAGACTAAAGTGCTATGTTTATAACATTCATTCAGTTATCTCATAACTTATTGTGAATTCCAATTATTGTATCACATTCCGGATAAATAGAAAATGCTAAACTTTTCGATCGAACAATCGAACACCCAAGTTTTCCCGAAACAGATCAACACATGAAATAAGTCTAACAACATTCAGTTCGTGCCTCAGTAGCAGCGGTCCAGCCGTAGAAGGGTCAAGCCAACGCCTCACATGTGGCACGCCGTACTGCCCCAAACCCGAAGGTTCAAAGGGCAGTTCAAGACGGTCACATAATCGAGTTAAGGTTTGTTGTCTTCTAGAGTGACCATCGCGTTACTTGCACTACTTAGAACGTCGTTAAACTACGGAAAAATCCAACACTTGGAAATTTCCCGACAGGGGAAAAATTGGGTATTTATATCCGGTCGAACTATTTAACATATTCTAAAAATTTATCCGGAAAGCCAAATAGACAAAATTTGATACCCCGATCGAAACACCGAATCCCCAAAACAACTGCAGAAAATTCAACTCTTGAATAATTTTTAAAAATACCCAGAGAACTCAGCACAGCAAACTAATAATTACTGTGCAAATTTTGGTCAACGATGCAACAGTGTTGCCGCGGAACCGCCGCGCCACGTGGGATAAGGCCGCGGTTCCGCGGCTTCATGATGGAATTACGACCAAAATTTTTCACCGTAATTCTTAGAAAACCCTGCTTATTTTTCTGCATATTTTTAATTTGGAAAAATCCCAGTTTTTAGAAAAAGGACAGAGAGCATTTTGGGTTTGGGTTTTCGGGTTCGTTCGGGTTTCAAAATCCGTCTAGACTTCGCCTAAGGCTCTAGCTAGGCTCTGATACCACTGTAGGGTTCCTAGGCATCCTAATGAGGTCTCACAAGGTATCAACCATGCCAATTTCAAAAATTCTAGGTGCCGAGAAACCCGACTACGGACCGTTGGCTAGAAATCTAGGCGAAAAACAATCTAGTTAACAACTTAACTAATGGGATATCGGAAATACAACCTTTGTAGATCCGGTGCTCCACCTCCATAGCTCCGCAACGAAGTCGTCTCCGCTGTCCAAAAGGAATCCGGGCTCTAGAATCGGCTTCGTCGGAGAAAAAGCGAGCTAGGTCGTCGATGTCCATGCCGAAGATGATCTACGTCGAGGCATCGCTAAATCAAGCTCCACCTTCACCAAGCCCTAAAAACTTGTGAAGGAAACACACTCTACTACTTGGCAAGAGGTAGAGGATGAGGAAATAGGAAGTGGGTAGACTTTAGTTTTGGATTTCTCACTCATATCATCAATCCACCATTGATGTAGTCTAGGTTTTTCTTCTTGAGTTGAAGGAAGAAGAAGAAGAAATGATATGATAAGATTATTAAAAAAGAAAAGAATAATCCATTCTTAACATAACCCAAGTTAAGTGTAGAGAATTGACCAAGGTTAAAGAATGGTTAGGGTTAAGGAGATGAGACAAAAATGGTGACTTAATGAAAGCTTCATGAAGCTTCATGTTGAAAACAAAACTAGCCACCATTTTTGACTTCTTTTCCTTTTCTCATTTATCTTTTAAATGCAAATGAAAAGATAAATGAATGAATAAAAGAAAATCCTAATCATTTACTTAACCTAGGTTTAATTCATTACACTTAACAAAAAGGATATGTATCATCAAACATGATACAATCAAGTGCACAAAAATCATATCGCATATGCAATGCGCACACCCGAGTGAGAAAATCCATTTAAAGTGAACCAATACTAGTTAATGCAAAGTAATATATCAAATATATAATTATACATTAAATCATTAAATCAACACTTGATTTAACGATCCGGTCATATCGCATATAACCGACCAGTATCCTATGTATCGGCTTATCGAATCAACCTTTGATTCGATAACTAGGGTATATCGCATATAACCTAAATCGATATATTCATCGCGAGAATGGAATACGGTATCACATACACGCATTATTCTCGGTCCCGCACATATCTCATACGTGCTCCTATTTCGTTTCGCTTGAGCCAGGAAACCTCTGTGTAGGACTCTAAAGACTCGTCAATACGCCGGCAGCGGATGATGATCATATCAAACATCCACAAGCCGCAAGCGGTCTGCTAAACGTAAAGGCCACCCGGGTATTGAGCGATCTGAAGATCGACGAGCAAGCCCGGTCACACTCCAGTGAATCCGACCAGTAACACTACCGTACAGTCCGGTCTGATCGTCTGATATGTCGCATATCTCGCCTAGGGGTGGTAAACGTCAGACCCCAATAGCTCGATAAGTCGTGTCGATATGAGGTTTATAACTGTTCGAGAAACTACTGGTAACACTTACCAGTAAATCTCAGCAACCCTGGCCAGGGATTTCCTGTTATAGCCAATCGAACACAGCGCAACATCAACTCCCTATACCGGGAGAGACGAATCCCCTCCTATCGCTCATTGCCTCCATGTGACTCGGGACTGTACCCAAAAACCACCGTTTTGCATGCCCTCTTGGACGTGGTAAGATGGAAATCAAAGCACAGTGGGAACCACACAAGACTCTATAACGATCTCGGGTCAACAGACTACTCTGTACCAGTGTCACCAGAGAACTGCCATCTGACGTGAGGTATAATACCATCTGGGAGTTCTCGGCGAGTCCGTCCAGTGTACCCAGTCTCTACTGAGCACCCGTATATCATCTCTGATGTCAAACACCAATGGATATGGGATCATCCATCGCCCATCTGTATGGGTCGAGAAGGTATACGCTAGTCTACTCTGGTATATCGATGCCCCGTCTCGATACACCCACGACTAGGGACTTTAAAGGATGTACTTATAGACTACCATGTCCCCACTAGTATGATCCGCATCATAGTCCAGGTAGTCAAGTACAAATCCTAAGGGCTTTACCAACATGTAACAGGGAGACAATCAGTGTACACGTTAAGGTAAAGATCAACCAGATAGCATACTATCATGTCGAGCAAGAAAGTCCTCCCTATATATGTCCCAGCATCCACTACAATATACATCCTATGTATAGTAATGGCCTCTAGGGCATACATATAACTAACGGTCCGGCTTATGATTAAAACCAGACTCTGGATAACTCAAGGCACGTTTCTGTAATGGCTGTTTGTAGGTTGACCCAGGCTATGACGAGGGTTGACTTTCTACCATCTGGAAGATCAATAGTGATATTGTTCTAGACTCGCCACAGTTTTAAATAAAATGGATTTTTTCAGAAAACAGTAGTGGGAGTATGGTAGAACTGGAAGTGATTCCAGAACCACAAACGATTACTGAAGATTTCATAGGAACCTAAAGATTCAATCTGGCTTGACATTCCATTGGCCATTCCGCAGATGTGGTGGGTAACTTTAGGCACCCGAGAGGTACTCCGGTAGCCTCAAGGACGGTGACAGGGAAGTTCTTATTTACCCACACTTGCCATTGCTGTTGTTCCAGACTGTGAGACCCGGCAGGAGGATGAGTATAGCATCGTTCATGTTTTAGAAGTGTACGTGTATATGACTCTGCCAGAGGGTTGTCGTAGTCAGTGGGAGCAGCGGAAGTATTGGTGGACAGGCAGCTTATGTCTATTTATAGACTAAAGCAGATATAGCGGAGATAGATCATCAATTTCTGATGTGACAGTCATAGGTTTGACTTCATCAGAATAGAGGATGGATCTTTTGAGAAGGTAGTAGGGTGTGATGTCCTAATATTTGGATGACATACACAGAGTAGGAAGTGATATTCCTATACTACGATCGGTTATACTTTGGTCGTCACACAGTGGTTTCTCCACATGGGACTTGGATATTATATCAGACATACTGGTTACTAGATCTAGATTTGGGTAGTTTCCCAAGCTGGGTACTTAGACAGCATTCTAAGAGTATTTAGAATGGACGACTCCTGGCACGGTAGTGTACCTGCAGGTGATGGAGTCACCATCTCTAAAGGTGTCTTACAGACTAAAGGGGAGAGGGATGTGCATGATTGGCAGATCACTTGCTCAGACAATTGAGTCAATCATGAGATGTCAAGTACTACACCAGATGTTGTTCTTGCAGTAGATGCAATAAGTTGACATTGATCCAATCCTGGAGAAACGGTCGGAAGCAGTTTTAGAACATAAGTGGATGTTCTAGGGATATGATAACGACAGCCTCATTCGGGAGACGGTTATCATTCCAGGCTTCCAAGGTGACATGGTGTCACAACCCGAAAGTACGGAACATGACCGGCACTTAAACTACGAACGTCTCGAGGCGTACGTAATCCAAGTAAACCGAAAACCCAGAAATCCAAACCAAGAAAAGTAGTAGAGTGCAGGAAAAATCAACTTAAAGCAAGTAGTTTCAATAGCATAAGTCGAATTATGCGGTTTTAATAAAAAACATCAAAAATTTACTGAAAATTTCGGCAGAGTCTCCTTTGTAAATACAGGCCCCCAAACGGGATACAACATGAATAGTATACGAAATCAAGAAAAAGGCATCCCCAAGCGGGAGCTAGCTCTTCGTCAATCGACGGTCACAACTACACAAGCAATATAATATACAACGCCAACGGCGAGGATCAAAACTCAAAAGGAAACTCAAAACCACCAGAAACATAACGAGCGACTCTAAGGTCGAAAGAATAAACAACACTGGTCTCTATCTAAAAAATACATGTTTGGTTGATGGAATTTACTAGATACAACTGAATAATATTATACAAGGTAATATGATGGGTACGATACAAGAAAAACCCACCTACTAGCAAGTCACCCGAATGAAACTGAGCCCGCAACACCGTAATGAAACCTGTACGGCAAACCTGCAAGAAACTGGGGCACAACAGGGGTGAGTTGCCAACTCGTGAATAGAAAAACATCTACGCATAGAAATCACATAAATAACGCAACCTAGGTCAATGATCATAATATAACCTCAAAAATATACATAACAAGCAGCCTATAACAATGGCTAGGGTAATATCTAACCGAGTGAAATCTCATGTGCCCGTGTCAGTGCCTCAGGTAGCAATATATCATATGAATGAGGTATGAATGCATGAAAACAGAATACATGTAAATGAAGAAACTATTTTCATAAATTAGTGAGATTTCCTTCGTATTTTTAAACTGAGGTATCATAATGAAATTAGTATCAACAGTGTCTAGCATCGACACAAAACATAAATCTCACTGTCTCGAAATATCAATGTCTCAATCTCAATATCTAGGGCGCCGTCAGTCCAGACCGGCCCCTACCATCCATCTCAAGACCACGACGGTATCCTCCGGATATCCGACGCGTCGGGTAATATCACCGGTAGGTAATCAGTCCCCTGCCAGGCTCAACGTCAACACCACATTCATCTTGCCCCGGGGTACCATACCGGGCCCACCATGTACCCGTGACGGTTCCTCCACTCCTCGACACGGATCTCGAAAACCACAGCAAACTCATGGTGGACGACACTTACATCACTAGAAAACCGCAATTTACATATTTTAAAAGGTTAATAAGTTTAGAAATTTTGCGGCTTTCCCCCGAAATCCAGAAATATCATAAATCTCAAGAAGTCATCACAAGTGCATATGTCAATGCTAATGAATGTATATGGTATCAATAACCAAGTTGCAATGTATGATTAATAACTAGGCATGAACAATGGAATAACAGTATGCATGAAGTGACAAGTAATAACTACAATGTCTAAACTGGCATATAACCCAGGTACACTAATATCGTATCGACTACTAACTAACAAGCTAAGCCAAGCAATAGTATTTTCTAAGTGTACGTGACATGGCAATTACCGATGAAGATGTGTGTGAGCCGGCAAGTAAGTGTATGTGGTACATACGCATCATCGGTAATGGTGCTAGTGTCCTAACAGCATGATATCAATAATGGAG
Source organism: Agapanthus africanus (assembly GCA_030015575.1). Lineage (NCBI taxonomy): Eukaryota > Viridiplantae > Streptophyta > Magnoliopsida > Asparagales > Amaryllidaceae > Agapanthus > Agapanthus africanus. The sequence continues at coordinate 539,590,405 of JASDDO010000010.1, read as the reverse complement.
TATGCAGCAAAATAAGTATGCGGGGCAGAGCGAACAGCAATAATGTGCGGAAGCAGAATACTAGACACAACGATAATTAATCAGTATTAAACTAATATAAGTCCTACAAATGGTCCCTTTTGAAATAACACGAATCATGGGGTTTTGAAAATAGGGGCTACGGTGTTTTTATGAAAAGATACGTCTTTTGAAATATCCATAGGATCCCTTGGGCTGTCTTTTAAAATACCCACGATTCGTTAGTTTTTTTTTTTGAAATAGGTAAGAATCGAATCTAATCTAATAACTAAACTAAACTAAAGGGCTAAGCTAACGAGCTGAACTACAGGTAAGGAAACCGCCGATCATCTGAGTCGATACGTATACATACCTGTATATGTATAGTCGGTGATCCCGCCTCAATAATATCATATCCGATACCATATCTATAATCAGGCATCCCAAGTCAAGAGTGCGGATCAATCATCAATATAGCTCGTACGTAAATCCGTCGTACGGCATCCCAATCTGGGTACGGGTCAATATCACATTCATCATACTATTCACCTGGTATCCTCTTTATCAAATATCATGATCGGGGTACTGATCTACGTCTAGTACCATACTGATACCGCCTACGTATGCATGGACGTGTGTGAAACACTACGTCAAGGACCCGCTACAACGTCATGTCGTATCTCAAATACGAACCCTGCTATATCACCGATCTCACGGCCTCAAATCAAATCTCATCGACTCAGCTCAATCCCAAGTATCATCCTCAAATCCGTATGTGAACACATAGTCCCATACCCATGTGAACCCATAACTATAAGGAATCCCATGAGCACATATCAATAGGAATGTATGCAAGTATGTATGTGTGTATGTGTGTGTATGTGTAGTGCAACACTACCCTAGGGTTCGCAACACTAAGGTAATCCAACACACCAATATCCATCCTAAGCAACGTTATTAATCCCAAATAACATATAATAAATGTTGGTGTGTATACGCATCCGTATACACCACCACGGACTGCGGGGTGCTATACGCCATCCACCCGACTTCTCCCCGTAGATATAAATCTACTCACCTGGTCCTCGCTAGCCGGTGCACATCGCCATGCGCTTGCTTGTCGTCTTGAAGTCCACATGGGGGTACCTACATATCATAACGCACCATATCGCATTAAAACTAAATTCGAAATCGAAACGACATATGAAAATCAAATCGGCACGCGTATCACGCATAGGTCCAAACCTATCGCCTACGCATGCAAGAATAGTCAAACCAACCCTCGATGTCGATGTACAAACGTCAAACTATCGAGAAAAATCCAATCACACTCATTTGCACAATTACAAGCACTAATTATAATATAAAATAGCTTACAATTCCCAAAAACCCCAATTTCACTTAAAAAGTCGTTTTTCCGAAAATCTAGCAAGCACAATTCGCCGTTTTTGTACAAAACATGATGTTTAAATGAATGTAGCGGCCAATATACTTATTAAATATCTTAAATAAGTCATAGAAATAATTTCCGGAATTTAATCTCATTAAATTCCAAAAACCCTAATATGATAAAAACCCTAACCATAGTTTACAAAATACCCTTTTTAACAATTTCATAGCAAAAATGCACAAACTACAATTTAGGTTGGATTTCCATGAACTAAAGTGTTAAACTACACTTAATAAAGTTAGTAATATGATAAAAACCCTAACCATATTTTTAATCTCATATTTCGAATTAAATCAAAAAAACTAGTTTGCAACAAAAAGCTTAATTTGGACATTTTTCAAGTAACAACTTGTAATTAACAACTAGATTAGTTTTCTACAAAACTAAATATGTTAATCCACCTCACTAAACCATACACAATCAAACACAACTCATTTCCACAACAAACCCTAACTTGAAATTTTTAATCATGCAATTAAACTCACATAACCCAAATTAACACTTAATTAACTTAGCTTTAAGAAATTAAGTAACAAACTAAGCAAAAAGTTTAGAATTATACCTAAAAACATTTGAAGATCCACAAGCATCCATGGCCCTCCAAAATGCTCTCTTTTCACAAGGATCCATGCTATACGGCCTAAGCTAAAATGGGTAGGAGTCGGATTTGGGTTTTGGGATTTTTTTGATGGATTTTGGGGCAATTTTTGATGAAGTTTTGAAGAGAAAAGAGAAGGGAAATCGGGGGGGCTGTTGCTGCAGTAGGAGAGGGGAGGCCTGCTGGAATTGGAGTGGGAGAGGAGAGAGAGGGAGGTAGAGAAAGTGGGGGAAGAAGTCAAAGTCAATTCAAGGTCAAAGGTCCACCTCATTTCTCCATTTTCTTTTCTTTTCTTTCATTTCTTTCCTTTGAAATTCAAGTGGGGAAAATAAATGGGGGCTGCTGAATTCTTCAAGGGGATAAGTGAATGGGGGTGTGTGGGTGTGGGTACGGGTGTGGGGTGATGAAAAATGATAAATACAATACCCCAAACATCCATTTACGCTAAAAAAAAGCCTTTTTCTTCAATAATTTCTAAACCGTTTTGGCAAATGATTTCGTTCCAAAAACCACATGATAAAATTTTATTTAATGTTTTATGATGTACAAAATTTGTTTCAACTCATTCCAATTTGTAATTTTCCCTAATTAAATATATTAGTGACGGCTTAAAATAATAATAAAATAATATTTTTTTCAAAAAATTTGAAATTTCACCAGCGGCTCAATAAACACCAAATAATAGCAATTACATAGCTAGAATATGTATATTTAATTTTTATAATAAGATATTTGTATTTTGACTTTTTACAGAAAACCCCCTTATTTTACCGATTTTTTTGAAATTTCACCGAAACGATTTTCAAAACGTTACACATGGACGACAAGGAGGTTGTCAGAGTTATAGTTTTCCCTCTGACGAGGGGCAGTATTTTGGACAGGTGGTCCAAGGCAATACTGAGGGAGGCATGGCGCAGGATACTGATTAAGTTCAGTTGACAATACAGTCTAAGAAGTTTGGATTTGGAGTTCATTTATGAGCTAGGTCCCATCAGACATCCAGACATATTCTAAGACAAGTATTGCTCATTTCGGGAGATGGGTTTCTCCGCGAACTTGAGATATAGAGAGACATAGAAAGAAACATCAAAGCGGATCCACTCACTGAGGCTATTCCTCGAACGCAATAGTTTCGCAAACGAGCTTTGTGAGACTGACTAGTAGAGGAGTTGGGTGTTCGGTATCACATGGGCTGTGAGTATGCGACATCGCAATAATTAGCCTTGAGTGCAAGTGGGAGATTGTTGGAGATAGTGCTCTCAGAGTCAATTATTGGATCTCAGGCACGTGATTGCAATGATTGAGGGAGGACCTGTCCCAGTAGGACAGTCTTACTCGAGATGATAGTATGCTATCTGGTTTATCTTTATCATCGTGTACTGCTTTAGGTGACCTGACAGGTCGCTATTACACGTTGATAGAGCCCCTAGGATTTATGCTTGACTGCCAGCAGTATGAGGGCGATCATATACGTGAGAGCTGGTGGTCTATAAGCACATCCTTAAAAGGTCCCTAGTCGTGGGAGTTTCGAGACAGGGCATCGATTCTCCAGAGTAGACTAGTGTATACAGTCGAGACCCCGACGAGGGGCGGTGGCCGGTCTCACAAGCCACTGGTGTCAGTTGGATCACCTAAGATGTATACAAGTGCTCATTGGGTTATTAGTACACCGGACAGGACTCGCCGGGAACCTGCTAGTTGGTCTTATACCTGACGTCAGATAGCAGTTTCCTGGTGACATGTGTACAGGTTAGTTCATCGACCTAGGGATCGTCATTTGTCTCGTGTGAGTTCCCACTGTACTTTGATTACTACCCTACCACGCTCAAAGGAGACGTGCAAACAGGTTTTAGTTGGGTACAGTCCCGAGCCACATGGAGGCAGTGAGCGGATCTTCGGGGGTTCGTCTCTCCCTGTATTGGGGGTGAGGTCGCGCTGTGTCTAGGAGAGCCATTACACAAAGCCCTCGGCCGAGGCAGGAGATTTACTGGTAGGTATTCCAGTAGTATCTCAAGGTGTTCTGGGCTACACTCCGACACGACTTGTACCGCTTTTGGGGGTCTGACTTTTACCAACCCCCTAGGCCCGCCATGCGATGCTCATAGACGAACGGACCTGACTGTACGGATATTGTCACTGACAGGCTCAGTAGGGTGTCAGGATGAGTTCGCTCATCGACGTCCATTTTGGTCAATACCTGGTAGCCCGTTACGTATTGGCTTATACCTCTGACGTGCTAGTGGTTAAATCCACAACCAAGGTGTTGACGAGTCTTTAGAGTCCCCCACATTCAGTTGCTCAAGTTTTCGGGCGAAAAGCTGTAGAGGCCGTATGGAGATATGGCAGGGTTCGATCAGATACGTGCGGTATTGCATGGATCAGGATCGAACGGATATTACTAGCCGGCTTTGGTTTAAGCCGGATCCTGGTATAGTACAGTGTAGATTTTGTCTCATTGCATTTGTATTTCGGTCGGAATACAAATGCGGGTGTGTATACACAGTATCGGGGTTTTCCTGTAATTTATTACGGGACTAGTTTTCTGGAGTTGCCAGTTTGCTTTCCGTTTCGGCCATATTTCTTTGTATCCTTCATTGGCCAAAGATTGGTGGAGGAGGGCTTATTTGCATTAGTGCAATTAAGCATTTGTGGAGGGTGTTATTTGCATATCCTTGTATCATGATAGTTCCACCATCACATTGACTTCTTAGGTCATGATGATTCATGATGGCTTGACCTTTTGGTGTTATGATTGGTTGGTTGAGTGTTGGACTTTCCTTGTGATGATTTCTTCTCTTGATCTCATTTGACTCTCCCTTGCATTATTGTTCTTCTCTCTTGAATTTTCATTCACCCTACCCCATAAGCATGGCCGGCCAAAGAGGAGAGAGGGGGCTGTCCCAAAATTTTGGGTGGGGTTTTTGGTTCATTTGTATTGCCCAAAATCCATTTATCTCCATCTCCAAAACTCCATTCCTCCACCATCTCAAAAGGCAACTCCAAACAAACCCCAAAATGAGACATGGTTCTACACTATATTCTACAGCAAACCTTGGGCACGTCGACTCGCCAACTTCGTGCCTGAGTTGCCTCGGTATAGAGGTAGGAGCCCATAAAAGAAGCCGGCGACGTGGTGCCCTTTCCGGCGAGGAGGTGGAGACCGGACATTCCGCGGGAGATCGGGAAGACGACGAGAAGACCGGAGGACACGGATCAGTCGGTATATCTCTCTTCCCCATCTAGTAGTTAGCTAGGACTAGTTAATGGCCCGATCCGGGTTTTAGTGCGCGGTGGTGCCGGTTCAAGAAAATCTAAAGTTAACCATCGCTTCCGCATTTGGCCTCGGGATGGAGGCCGGGGCGCCGCCGTGCACTTACACTCTGACAGCCAATCTGCCATCCAGGTCACCTTGGAAGCCTGGAATGATAACCGTCTCCCGAAGGAGGCTGCCGTTATCAAATCCCTAGAACATCAACTTATGTTCTAAAACTGCTTCCGATTGTTTCTCCAGGATTGGATGAATATCAACTTATTGCACCTACTGCAAGAACAACATCTGGTGTGGTACTTGACATCTCATGATTGACTCAATTGCCTAAGCAAGTGATCTGCCAATCATGCGCATCCCTCTCCCCTTTAGTCTGTATGATACCTTTAGAGAGGGTGACTCCATTACCTGCAGGTACACCACCATGCCAGGAGTCGTCCATTCTAAATACTCATAGAATGCTGTCAAGGTACCCAGATTGGGAAACTATCCAAATCTAGATCTAAAACCATAGATCTAGTGACCAGAATGTCTGATATAATATCCAAGTCCTGTGTGGAGAAACCACTGTGTGACGACCAAAGTATAACCGATCGTAGTATAGGAATATCACTTCTTACTACCTTCTTAACAGATCCATCCCCTATTCTGATGAAGTCAAACCTATGACTGTCACATCAGAAATAGATGATCTATCTTCGCTATATCTGCTTTAGTCTATAACTAGACATAAGCCAACTGTCCACCAATTCTTCCGCTGCTCCCACTGACTACAAAAACCCTCTGGCAGAGTTATATAGACGTACACTTCTAAAGCTAGTTCAGAACGACGCTATACTCATCCTCCTTCCGGGTCTCACAGCCTGGAACAACAGCAATGGCAAGTCTGGGTAAACAAGAACCTCCCTGTCACCGTCCTTGAGCATACCGAAGTACCTCTCGAGTGCCTGAGGTTACCCACTTTATCTGCGGAGTGGCCAATGGAATGTCAAACCAGATTGAATCTTTAGGTTCTCATCAAATCTTCAGTAATCGTTTGCGGTTCTGGAATCACTTCCAGTTCTACCATACTCCCACTACTGTTTTCTGAAAAAAAAATCCATTTTTAATTAAAACTGTGGCGAGTCAAGAACAATATCACTATTGATCTTCCAGATGGTAGAAAGTCAACCCTCGTCATAGCCCGGGTCAACCCACAAACAGCCATTACAGAAACGTGCCTTGAGTTATCCGGAGTCTGGTTTTAAGCATAAGCCGGACAACTCCCCGTATCTTAACAATGTCAAGATATGAACTGTTCTATATCCAATATAGAAACAGAGGCACTGATTTAATTGAACCAGATTCAAATCATGCAGCTGTCTTCAGTGCATGTCAACTAAATAGAAGAGAGGCCGATCAGCGTTACTCAACTTAGGAGTACTTCCAATTATGAGTAACCTGAAAGAGAAGCTAGTTCTCTTAATCATTACTATCAACTGAATACCATTCACAAGTATCTACATCTTCGATCACCTTGAAGAATCCCGATACTTGTAATACCTGGTTCTCTACTTTAATCATATACCTATAACTCCTCAAAACTTAGACCCAATGTTTCTACGAAACACGTGTCTAAGAACTAGAGTAGTCACAAGTAAACAGAATATAGTACGAGTACCAACCCCTCTGTCCTAATGGACACTGGACAATATACAATACTTTGTACAAGTCCCTTGAGTCTAATAACTCATTCACTGTGTGTTGTAGGTTAAAAACTGTACTTATGGTTAAGAAGAATTACACCGCTGTTCAATACTCCTTACCTAACCATCCACTGATATAGATAAATGTTATAGACATAATTTTAAAAAGGTATATCTCACTCTATAAAAATAGACGTACAGATATATCAATTTGAAATTGGTGCATAACAACGGATATTCAAAACCAAATATTTTCCATCCGGCAAACAACCCAGGTGACTTCCTCAAATATCACCAATTACAACGAATTCCGATATAATGAGGATGATCACCTAATTCCCAATAACTTACTCCCACTCATCATCTGTAAAACCATACAGATGTGAGAATCATACCTGGTAAATACATACCCTGGAGTAAGTGTCTAATTGGGAAATCAGTTTTCTTTCGATGGGGTATCCTGGTATTCCTAGTAATGCCTCTTCCATTATCCAGATTCACAACTGTAATCTCTCTAAATCCCTTTATATGTCTTTAGTCATTACCTTCTGCACACTCCTTTAGGCCAAATGGTTTTCTTCCTTCCCTACCGTTCGGCACCAGCCTATGGTTTGGAAGAAGACTATCCAATAAGAATAATGGGTGTACTGTCCTAATCCTAGGAGCACTCGCAATGCGAGAGAAGGTGAAGATAAAAGACAACCGAATAAACCTTATTCCTATTTCTCCTGAACCAGGATCCATCCCCGAACTGGAACAAGTTCCTTTCGAGTTCGTATATAACCATACGATGGATTATCCAATAAACTTGGGATCTTCGTAGTGATACGGAGTGTTGTTCAGACCATAATATTGCATTTATCATTCCCCTATTCTTAGCCTTTTTATAAATAAACAGGTACTCTTGACGCACATTTGTTGCATATTACAGGATACAGGTTTCTGGAGCAAATACAGTGAAAAAGACACAAAACAACAGAAAAAGGGACTTTTGACCAACAAGCAGACCGATACTACTCACGCCTAGTCAGAGAACAGTGCAAGGTCCAAAATGTCATGAGAACGGTTGAAAGATCGCTACGAATATTCACTGAAATATCTGGAGAATACCTAGAAGCCTAACAGAGAAAAGGACTATATAAACAGAAAGCCAAGAAGCCCAGAAGAAAGCCCACAAAATCTCACAGCCCAAGTCCACAGTTTGGCCGCGGATCCGCGGCCAAACCCATGTTGGCGCCGCGGATCCGCGGCCTTTAGGAACACGTGTCGGTGGATTTTTCTTCTATTGTTGCGTCGGTGCAGATGTTAGGATTTAACGTGGGCAAATCTGTAATTTTGCATGTGCGAGAGTCTGTAGCCCTAGGTTTCCTATTTTCCTATAAATTGTAATCTTAGATCTAAAAATTGTATGCCTCTTTTCAATAAATAAAATTCAGAAATTCTGGAAGTGACATTCAGATCTGTTCTTTATCGCTTGGAGGGAGCCATCACCATTAGTAAGTGTTTTTCTTTTATTCTTTTAATGTTATTTCATCCCCTAATGAGCGAGTAGTCTCCTCGCTTGTTAGGGTTAGCCTTAGGGAAAGGGTTGAGAGATGAGATCTCTCACCCCTTTCAATGTCATATTAAACTAACCCATTAAGAAATCCATGCATGCGCGTACAACCGCTCCCTGCGGCACCCTACCCCTCGAGGTAACGGTGAACCGCGGTATAAAGGGCCGGTAGCGCGCGTTTTCCATGGAGGTTAGGGTAATTAACGATAAAGGAAGGATACGAATCTAGAGGAAGAAAACATCTTTCCAAAAGAGTCGTATCCACTTTATCGATAATTACTATAACACCTAATGGATCTAGAATACGGCATTGAAAGCGGTAAGGAAACATCAATCTCCAAAACTTCCTCTAAGCCTAACCCTAGCAAGAATTTAAATTAGATTAATTAAGTTTTAGATCTAGATTTTTATAAAACCAAAACGACAAATAGAATCAACTCGTTAAGACACACTAAAGGAATTTACCCGTCTCTATGGATCGACCCGCACTCACCGGCTAGCTGCGAAGCGACGCCGTTTCTGATTGCGGTAACTTACAGTTTTTGACACACCAATCAAATGGCGCCGTTGCCGGGTACGGCGTAATATTTCTTTTTGTGAATTTTCGGGTTGATATAAATTTTAAAAATTATAAAAATCTGAAAATATAAAAAATTATTAAAAAAAAATTTTTTATCAAACTTGATCTGTTTGAAGGGTGTATTGTTTGAATTTTGCAGGAATAGCGAGAATTCTAGGATCTGGAAATTTACAGAGAGGGAATCAGAAAGTTACATATCAGAACAGAGAAGAAAGTGCCCAACAGAGCAGTAGAAATTTTTTTTAGGATCTGATCTCTTCACCTGACCGTGTTTCAGCCGCACAATCTAGCATTTAGCCGCGGTTCCGCGCCTGTGATGCCATGTCAGCATCTCAAATTTGCTCTGTTTGTTCTCTTTTCCTCCCCTCTGTAACCTCCATATATCCACCTGTAAAAATTTTCTGCAGGGTTCTTTACGTAAAAAGTCTTTCTCCCCCTTCTAAATAACAGATCTCTGCAGGTTTCTTTGCGCCGCGCTAAAAAATTCTGATTGCAAGTGAATTTTTATTTGTTTTGCATAATTTAACCGGACTCTAAGGGGCTATTTGACCAAATCCAGATTGGGTGGGGATTTCATCACCCTTCCCAGGACCCCAGAAAACACCTAAGCATTTTGCATCAACCACCTTTAATTAAAAAAGATTAGACTCAGACCTAAGGATAGCGAGCTCAATAGGAAAAGGACTAGGGTAGGCATCAGCCGTTTATCCTAACCGACATTGCGGTGTCTAGGCTAGTGGTTTTTAATTAGGCCCACTGTAGTGGTGGTTCCTTCCCACTTACCTGGCCGTATTTGTCCGTGAAGAGACGGTTTATGGTCTATTTCTAGCCCTAGTTAGGAGCTGTCTAGTAGACCTAGGCAACCCTAGATCTAGGCCTGATTGTGCATGTGTGGTTGATACATTTGTGTCATGAGTCCCATTTTCTAAAGCCTTATTGCAAAACTCTCCAATAAAAAAATTAAAGAAAAATCTTTTAAAATAAAAAAAAAAACTTGCCAAAATTTTGTCGCTTAGAAATCCTTGCATTCTTCTATCATGGGTACCCCACATCATAAATCTCTTGCCGAATCTTGGTATCCCGAACCTAACTTTGCGTCGTTCTTCAATTGTTTCGGTCAATTTAAAAAAGATCCCTCCTTGCCAAAAATTTCGTTGAAAGATCAAATAGAGGCGTCTAGGAGAAATAGTTTGACTTTTCAACCCACTTCGTGTCAACCAAGTCAACCTTTACAACCTATATATGTTGACACCACTTCTTCAAGTCCTTCTGTCACTCCTAGGCCGATGTCCATTGCTGAGCATATTGCTCAATCTCGCAGTCGATCTTTCACCCCTCTCCACTCATCTAGTTTTAGGGATCCGCACGATTATTCACCTTCTTATCCATATGTTGACCCTACTCCTGTCTTACCACCCACTTCCTACCAGTATTACCCGACCTTCCCACCTTCACTAGACACTGTTTCGACACAGCCATTAGGGAGTTTCACATACCCAACCAATTTTGAATCTTTTACTGAAACCCCCTCACCACCTAAGTCTAGTTTGGAAGAGTCGTTGGAAGCATATATTGCTGTAACAAATAGAATAATGAGGAATGTGGAAGCATCCATGGCCGCCCTTATGCAGCCTAGTGAACCGGTAGCTAGTGTCCCGCTAGCTCTGAATTTTTCAATGTATAAGGCGGCTGTTGGACAGAGTGAGAATGAGAGAGGATTTTCAAATCAAACCTACCCTTACCCAATTGAAACCCACAACTCCGGTTTTCCATCGATTGTTCCAAATGATTCACCAGTTGAAAATAAAAATGAGTTGTGCGATTTTGTAGTGTTTGATTTGCCAAATTGTGAGGAACCCCTTTCAAGTGAAACCGCACCTAATCCTTTCGATCTTTACACCTCCACTCTAGAACCTACATTGATAAATATACATGCTGTGGATGAGGTGTCTAAAGAAATTGATTTTCACTTGATTGAGGATATAGACGCCGGGAATATTTCGGATGATGAACCTGTCGATTTAATAGAAATTTTATGTTCAAATCATCATCCTGAGTTATTAAATGTTTTCCCCGAATCTCATATGCGTCTAGATTTTGATGACAATGGCATAGATGGATTAAATATTGAGGAGAATCTTGAGGATAATATCGAGGTTGAACCATTTTTAATTGATGTGTCGGATTTTCCAATTCAGCCTTCTAAACCTTTGACTGTTATATCACCCTCCCTCCTTCCTATTGTTCCGACCGAGCAAATGACCGTTACGCTTTCATCTCCTATACCAAGTTCGGCGTACCCATGTTTTCTTGCGAATCTTGAGGGATTTGACCCCATTGCACGACGAGTTGGTAGGTTAGCGCAATCGCTTTTAACACATCGGTCATCACAAATTGCGCTAATTTATTCACTCAATTTACACCCTCAAGATCGCACTCCACATCTTTCTTCTTTCCGTCTTTCTTCTCCCCCACCGAGACCAGATTCTACCATTCTTCTTCCCACACGGTCTCGCGTGCCTTTCATCTCTTTTCTTTCCATCCCATTCTTGCACCAACTCTACCATTACCATGATAAGATCTTTGAATGGTTGGTGCTAACCTTTGGCTTGTGTAAGGCCAAGCTTAAGTTTGGGGGGAACCTTTGTATATATGTATATATCCTTTTGTTTTCTTTTTCTATAAAAAATTAAAAAAAAAATTTCAAAACATTAAAAAATTATAAATAAATAAACAGGGGAGTATCGGTATTTTGACCCTCTTGGTTTAGCATGACAGTGAGGACACTGTCAAGTTCAAGTTTAGGGGTATGCTCGATACGTCTTCTTCCTTCGCATTCATTTGTACATATTTTTGCATTTGCATATTTATTTGAAAACCCATAAAAATTTGAAAAATTTCAAAAATTATAAAAACAAATGTATTCAATTTTGGCTAATTGACTTTAGTTTGACAGATAGGTTAACTCGCTAGGAACAACTAGATCTTAGACTTAGTAAATTAAAAACCCTAAAAATAACCTTCCTTAAAGTTTAACGGTAGAAAGTATATGCCTTGTAGTTTATTTAGAAATAGGCATATTTTGGGTTCACTTCTTGGGCTAAGTCGAAACAAGGGAAGAATATTGATGTTCTTATTAGAGTATAAATTTGAAAGATAGTTCCTAGCTTAAGTCTAAATTCTGAAAATGTATACCCTACAATTTGCACATTCACGCACCTTGAAACTTGGAATAGTAGAAGAGACCTTGAAATGCTCTTGTCTAAAGTCCTTAGTACAATGAAAATAAAAAGAAAAAAGTGAATAAAGAAAAAAAATGGACACTGGTTTTTGTGGTTACTTAAGGCTGTAAAAATAGAAAAATATTTAGCGAGGGTGCTTCATCACCTAGTGCCTTAGACCAACTGGTTTGGGAGTCACTGCTAAAGCCTTGGGTGTTGCAAAGACTAGGAAGTACGCTTTAAAGTGCAAACGCATTTTGTAATCGGTCGTTTGGTACCTCAAGAAGTATTAACGGTCGCATGAAGGATGTGTAAGCAAATTTCATTCACCAACTAATTAGTACTTTGGACAACGGAAAAGGGCATGATTGCTTGAATTGAATTTCCAAGTGTAGGGGTGATCTATACACACACGTAGGGGTATGTGATTGGAATTTAGATAAGAGAGAGGAATGAAAGATAAAATTTGTACCTTTAATGGAGTTGATAGAAAATTCCTAAGTAGAGATGAAACCCTAGAAGGAAAACTTAAGAAATGCCGAAAGCTAAGTAAGTCTACATAACATATATAATCTTAAGTTAAATAATGAGGAAGCGTGAAGAATATGGGTGGATAATTTACAGGTAGAAGATAATAGAATTCCTTGTTAGAAAACCTAATTGGAGAACAAAAGTCAATGGGCCGAGTTGATAGGATTTTGTGGCTGTAATCCGCTGAAAACCCTCAGGAGACAACACTCCTCCTACTAAGGACACCTAGAGGTTTAACGGCTTGTTGCACGTGCTCAGTGCAATCGCGTTTCCCTGCGAAAGTGCGGTTAGGATTTTAGTGAATAAATAATAAGTTTGCTCGAGGACGAGCAAAAAGTAAGTTTGGGGGTATTTGTTCAGACCATAATATTGCATTTATCATTCCCCTATTCTTAGCCTTTTTATAAATAAACAGGTACTCTTGACGCACATTTTTTGCATATTACAGGATACAGGTTTCTGGAGCAAATACAGTGAAAAAGACACAAAACAACAGAAAAAGGGACTTTTGACCAACAAGCAGACCGATACTACTCACGCCCAGTCAGAGAACAGTGCAAGGTCCAAAATGTCATGAGAACGGTTGAAAGATCGCTACGAATATTCACTGAAATATCTGGAGAATACCTAGAAGCCTAACAGAGAAAATGACTATATAAACAGAAAGCCAAGAAGCCCAGAAGAAAGCCCACAAAATCTCACAGCCCAAGTCCACAGTTTGGCCGCGGATCCGCGGCCAAACCCATGTTGGCGCCGCGGATCCGCGGCCTTTAAGAACACGTGTCGGTGGATTTTTCTTCTGTTGTTGCGTCGGTGCAGATGTTAGGATTTAACGTGGGCAAATCTGTAATTTTGCATGTGCGAGAGTCTGTAGCCCTAGGTTTCCCATTTTCCTATAAATTGTAATCTTAGATCTAAAAATTGTATGCCTCTTTTCAATAAATAAAATTCAGAAATTCTGGAAGTGACATTCAGATCTGTTCTTTATCGCTTGGAGGGAGCCATCACCATTAGTAAGTGTTTTTCTTTTATTCTTTTAATGTTATTTCATCCCCTAATGAGCGAGTAGTCTTCTCGCTTGTTAGGGTTAGCCTTAGGGAAAGGGTTGAGAGATGAGATCTCTCACCCCTTTCAATGTCATATTAAACTAACCCATTAAGAACTCCATGCATGCGCGCACAACCGCTCCCTGCGGCACCCTACCCCTCGAGGTAACGGTGAACCGCAGTATAAAGGACCGGTTGCGCGCGTTTTCCATGGGGGTTAGGGTAATTAACGATAAAGGAAGGATACGAATCTAGAGGAAGAAAATATCTTCCCAAAAGAGTTGTATCCACTTTATCGATAATTACTATAACACCTAATGGATCTAGAATACGGCATTGAAAGCGGTAAGGAAACATCAATCTCCAAAACTTCCTCTAAGCCTAACCCTAGCAAGAATTTAAATTAGATTAATTAAGTTTTAGATCTAGATTTTTATAAAACCAAAATGACAAATAGAATCAACTCGTTAAGACACACTAAAGGAATTTACCCGTCTCTGTGGATCGACCCGCACTCACCGGCAAGCTGCGAAGCGACGCCGTTTCTGATTGCGGTAACTTACAGTTTTTGACACACCAATCAAGTGTCCTGGAGAAATACAAAGGTGATTTAGGATTGGCGAAGAAATCTTTGGTTTGGTCGTGAATATCAGTCGCAATTTACTTTGCCCTCTTACTAATCCCTTTCTTTGTCTTAACTTAATACCTTCTGTACACCGTTTTAGGCTAATTGGTTTTCTTCATTCCCTACCGGTCGGCACCAGCCTATGGTTTGGAAGAAGACTATCCAATTTGCATAATAGGTGTACTGTCATAATCCAAGGAACACTCGTAACCTGAGAGAAGGTAAAAAGAAAAGACAACTGAATAGTCCTATTCGTTTTTTCCAGAACCGGAAACCATCCTCGAATTCCTTCGAGTTCGTATATAACCATACGATGGTTTTGTCCAATGGTAGTGGACGTTCGTAGTAATACGGGGTGTCCTGGAGAAAAGGGTAAAAATAGGAGTGGCAATAAGGTATGCAACTCTGACAATCCAAAAGCCAGTGTTAAGAAGGTTCGGTCAACTTGGTCACTGAGTCATAGTCTAGGGTCGGGTCAATGGTCGCTGCCAAAGAGAGAGAAAAGAAACACTCAGCGTGCACTCTAACCTAGATCAGAATGGTTATCACTTTATCTAATCAGGAAACCTCCCACTGTAACGTCAAATTCTTCCCCAAACCTGAAAGAAGAATTAGCCGGGATCACCCGAGGAGTAAACCAACTCATCAGTGGGAATCGGGATCCAACTATCATCGCATGATAACGTGACGGAATCCGCTCACGTTATCACACTCCAGAAGGTATGCACATATCTGGCAAGTTTCAGTTTCTTTAGAAACTCCCGATGTGGATTTTTGCCCCATGCTCTTATGACCTTGACGAAGGCCAACAAATCATAAGTCACATGTCAAGTTCTACCCGTCATTGTCCAGGTTAATTTTGTAGGGTTGCTGGGCACTTGCACAAGGTTCTACGAGGCATCAACCATGCCCGATTTAAAAATTAGCCGTGCCGAACAACCCGAAGCCGGATCTTGAAACTAGAGATTAGGCGAAAACTAACATCTTAAACACTTTAACACTAAGTGAGAGGGATTACAACCTTTGTAGATCCGGTCCTTCACTTCTTAAGCTCCGTGTTGAGGTCCCTTCGCTGCGATCATCGGGTTCCGGACTCTCGAGAGGTTCCACGAAGAGAAAGATGCAGTCTTGCTTCCAATCTTCGATACAAAGATGATCTACCTTGAAGTTTCATTAACACAAGCTAACACTCACTAAAATTGAGTGAACACACTCATCTAAAGGGCAAGGGAAGATGAGAATGATGAACTAGGATTTTTGATCTCTTTATTTATCTTTTTCTCACATATTTTCATCACAAATATCAAAGCAAGAAAGCTTTGCATGAAGAACTTAAGGAAGAAGATGAAGAATTATGATAGAATTCCTTTTGTGATGAATAATGCAAAGAAGATAATGATCAATAATGCAACCATGGTTGTCTAAACCATTGTAAAGAATTAACCAAGGCTAGGGTTTGGGTTAGGTTAAGAAATGAGTCACTTGAAAATATCTTTTCCAAAACAAAAAGAAAACCTTCTAGAATCTACTAGAAGTCATTAACCCAAATCAAACCCTAATCTTGATTAATCTTTACTAAACATGTTGTATTAGTTATCATATCATGTTACAATATTATATATCACATATATAATATTTATTGTAACCAAATAAAATAATACAATTAACATACATCGCATATATATCAATGTATTACCCGAGTGAGAAAAAGAATCTTTTAGTGAGCTAATATTAGTTAATGTAATTTAATACATCATATATATTATTATACATTAAATTATCGAATCAACACTTGATCCGACAATCCGGCTATATCGCATATAACCGACTAATATTTATCCGTACCGATTCATCGAATCAACACTTGATCCGATGACCCGGTTGATATCAAATATCGGGAGAATAGAATACGGTGTATCATATCGTATTATCCTCGGTCCCGCACATATCACATATGTGCTCCTACTCCATTTTGCCTGAGTCAAGAAACCTCTGTGTAGGACTCTAAAGAATCGTCAATACGCCGGCAGTAGGTGATGATCATATCAAACACCCACAAGCTGCAAGCGGTCAGCTAAACGTAACAGCTACCCAGGTATTGAGCGCTCAGAAGATCAACAAGCAAGCATGTAACTTCTCCTGTGAATCCAAACAGTAACACTCCCGTACAGTCCGGTCTCGTCGTCTGATATGTTGCATATCTCGCCTAGGGGTGGTAAACGTCATACCCCAGTAGCTCGATAAGTCGTGTCGATATGAGGTCTATAACAGTTCGAGAAACTACTGATAACACTTACCAATAAATCTCAGCAACTCTGGCCAGGGATTTCCGGTTTTAGCCAATCGAACACAGCACAACATCAACTCCCTATACCGGGAGAGACGAATCCCCTCCTATCGCCCATTGCCTCCATATGATTCGGGACTGTACCCAAAAGCCACCTTTTTGCACGCCCTCTTGGACGTGGTATGATGGAAATCAAAGCACAGTGGGAATCATACAAGACTCTATGACGATCTCGGGTCAACAGACTACTCTGTACCAGTGCCACCGGAGAACTGCCATCTGATGTGAGGTATAATACCATCTGGGAGTTCTCGGCGAGTCCGTCCAGTGTACCCAGTCTCTACTGAGCACCCGTACACCATCCATGATGTCAAACACTGATAGATATGGGATCATCCATCGCCCATCATATCAAGATGCGTATACGCTAGTCTACTCTGGTGTATCGATGCCATGTCTCGATACACCCTCGACTAGGAACAGTTATAGGATGTACTCGTCGACTACCGTGGCTCCACTAGTATGATCTCATCATAGTCCCAGTAGTCGAGTACATATCCTAAGGGCTTTATCAACATGTAATATAGAGACAATCAGAATACATGTTAAGATAAAGTACAACCAGATAGCAAACTATCATGTCGAGCAAGAAAGTCCTCCCTATATATGTCCAAGCATCCATTACAATATACATCGTATGTACAGTAATGGCCTCTAGGGCATACATATAACTAACAAATTTGAACCCACCCGTACAAGCCCTTGACGAAGGCCAACAAAGCTATACGACTGTCCCAAACCAACTCATCTATCTATGCAGCAGAAAGGTAACAAGCAGCTACCATACACTATGCCTTGACGAAGGCCAACAAACATATCATGAATACTACGTGCTACCCGTCTGAAACGACGGAGGGCTACAAATGGTTCCTGGCGAAAACCTTTAACGTAATGAACTTGATATCGTTGAAGGAACCGGATAGCTTTTAAAAATATAGTGACGAAAAACCTTTGCTAAAGAGGTCACTCCCGGTGAAGGGATCTCGGCTCTTTCCCCGTAGAATGAGGTGCAGGATATTCCAACTGAATACCATGATGCAAAGAAAAAGTAATCGGCTATAGTGAATTTATTGCCCTGACACAAACTTTTGTCCAAGGGGTCACTCCCGGTGAAGGGATCTCGGCCCTTGCCTCGTCGACTGAGGAGCAGGATATTCCAACTGAATACCACTGTGCAAAACAAAAGAGAACGTCCTTGCAATAACAGCTTTTTTTTGAAAAATGTTCCAACAGCATCAGAATAGGTTTGTTTACCTTGCATTGATCCGAATCAACGCAGTCCCATCAATTGATCACACCACAAAAGAACGAAAATAATGATGTGCGTATATGCCATCCGCATTCGCCACTGGGTTCCGTCATCACCCGTTAGGTTACTTAACTAACGACAGAGCGGGGACTGGACTAGCACGGATGCAAAACATATACAGCATCTACTAGTATATATATATAATATATAATTTTCGCTCAAGGCGTGATAAAATGCAACATCACAGAAATGTACAGCATCACAGAATAATACAGATATCTGGGATCCCCGGGTTTCACAGATCCGCTGCTGAAACCCGACGTTCCCCTGGTCGTGTGGATAGCCTGTGCAATGAAATCCTAGACCCCTACGGGCGCGGCAAGTTACCCGCCAAAACCTGAAGCGAGGCAGCCCCCTTCAGCAACGTAAATGGACCACCCAGCATTTCACGGAATTCGGTAACTTGGGCAACCCTCCTGGGTCAAACTATACCCCCTACGAGTGCGGTGAATAGCCCGTCAATTCTAGAGTGAAGCCCCCTCCGTCTCAACGCCAAGAGATGCGGGCTTGTTGCCCTCTAGAATCCGGCTATCCGTGCACCCCTCCGCGGGGTAATCCTAGTACAGAAAGTAAAAATATACATACAATGGGTACATCGACCTCGACCCGGTCGTGCCCCAAAATAATAATACAAACAGGCAGTGACGGCAGTCCACATGTCGGACGCTCGCCCCGCAATATCAAATGTACATATAAAACAAAACTGCACTAACATTGCATCCAGGCTATCCCCACGACCGATCCGCAACAACACAGCACAATCACAGAACATCAACATGAATGTCACGTTCGCAAATCCGTCTAACCGGGCTATAGCAGTTAGATAGGATTTATCGATCAAGTGACATTCACGGTCGCAGATATAATGTAAATACTGTGAACTAGCATGTTTAAACTTTTCGATCGAACAAATTTAGCGAAGTGGGCCCCAAGCAGTACTGTAGCACTTACAGAAAATCTGGGCCTAAAAAGAATGTTCCAAAAGCCCTATGTTCAACTCAGAGAACTACTGTAGAAATCTGGAGCAATGATGACACTTTTCGGCGGCGGAACCGCGGCCAAAAGGGGGTTAAGGCCGCGGTTCCGCAGCTCTATAGTGGCATCACGTGACCATTTTTCTACAGTGTTCTCCATATAGCCTGCACCCATTTCTGAAACACCCTGAAAAATTTTTAGAGCCCAAAAAAATTTCGACAGAAACTGTGCATGTGAAAATACGGTTTTTGGGATTTTTGATCGATCGAGTTTTAAACATACTAGAGCAAGCTAGACTAGGTTAACGGTATGGCTCTGATACCAATGTAAGTGCACGGTGGCGCCCCGGCCGTCGATCCGACGCCGGAAACGCGGAAACGAAAAAAAACTTTGCAAACTAGCAAACCGGCACCACCGCGCACTTTTAACCTGGATCGGGCCATTAACCTAGCTACTAGCAAAGTAAAAGATGGGAAGAGAGCTATACCGTGCGATCTGTGTCCTTCGGTCTTCGTCTCCACTCCGATCTCCCGCGGAATCTCCGTCCGTCACGTCCTCGTCGGAAAGGGCACCACGTAGCCGAATACTTTTACGGGCTCCCACCTCTGGACCGAGGCAACTCGGGCGCGAAGTTGGCTAGCCGACGCGTCCAAGATTTGCTGTAGGCAAGTGTAGAAAACATGTCTCTTTGGGGTTTAAGTGAAGTAGCCATAGTATGTGGAGAAATGATCTTTTGGAGAGGAGAGGAATTTGTACCAAGCTAGAAAATGTGATGAAGGAAAAATGCCACACCAAATGAACCTCTCTCTTCCCACCCCTCAAAAGTGGCAGGCCTCCCATTCAACAATGAGGAGGAAAAAAGAATGAATATCCCATTTAAGAAAAGAAAAGATAATCCAAGATTTAAGTCGCTCTCATTTCCCATTTCAATCCTTTCACCAAAACATCACAATAAATGCAAAGGATGAGACCAATATGGAATCTCATGATGAGGAAGCCACATAATGCAATAAAACCCCTCCACAAAAAGTAATTTGCATAATTACAAATTACCCCCTCCATCGAAAGTCCGGCCGTGAAGGATCAAAGGAAAACCGGCCGGAACGGAATGCAAACTGGCAACTTCAGAAAACTGATCCCGTAATAAATTACAGGAAAACCCCGGTACTGCATATACATGCCCGCATTTGTATTTCCACTGAATACAAATGCAAAGAGACAAAATCTACACAGTCTAATACTAGGATCCGGCTTAAGCCAAAGCCGGCTAGTAAAAATCGTCCGATTATGATCCGTGCAATACCGCACGTATCTGATCGAACCCTGCCATATCTCCATACGGCCTCTACAGCATTTCGTCCGAAATCTGAGAAACTGTGTATGGTGGACTCTAAAGACTCATCAATACTATGGCTGTGGATTTAACCACTAGCACGTCAGAGGTATTAGCCATACGTGACGGGCTACCAGCTATCGACCAAAAGGGACGTCGATGAGCGAACTCATCCTGACAACTTACTGAGCCTGTCAGTGACAATATCCGTACAGTCCGGTCCGTTCGTCTATGAGCATCGCATGGCGGGCCTAGGGGGTTGGTGAAAGTCAGACCCCCAATAGCGGTACAAGTCGTGTCGGAGTGTAGCCCAGAACACCCTGAGATACTACTGGAATACCTACCAGTAAATCTCCTGCCTTAGCCAAGGACTTTTCATGTACTGGCTCTCCTAGACACAGCGCGGCCTCACCCCCAATACCGGGAGAGACGAACCCCTGCAGATCCGCTCACTGCCTCCATGTGGCTCGGGACTGTACCGAACTAAAACCTGTTTGCACGACTCCTTTGAGCCGTGGTAAGGTAGTAATCAAATCACAGTGGGAACTCACACGAGACAAATGACGATCTCAGGTCGATGAACTAACCTGTACACATGTCACCAGGGAACTGCTATCTGACGTCTGGTATAATACCAACTAGCAGGTTCCCGGCGAGTCCTGTCCGGTGTACTCATAACCCAATGAGCACTTGTATACATCTTAGGTGAACCAACTGACACCAGTGGCTTGAGAGACCGGCCACCGCCCCTCATCGGGGTCTCGACTGTATACACTAGTCTACTCCAGAGTATCGATGCCCTGTCTCGAAACTCCCACGACTAGGGAACTTTTAAGGATTTGCTTATAGACCCCAGCTCCCACTTATATGATCACCCTCTTACTGCTGGTAGTCAAGCAAGAATTCTAGGGGCTCTATCAACGTGCAATAGTGACCTGTAGGGTCACCTAAAGCAGTACACGATGATAAAGATAAACCAGATAGCATACTATCATCTCGAGTAAGACTGTCCTACTGGGACAGGTCCTCCCTCAATCATTGCAATCATTGCAATCATTGCAATCACGTGCCTGTGATCCAATAATTGACTCTGAGGGCACTATCTCCAACAGAGTGCATCCCACCGAGTTTCCGAGAGGAAGCTGGCAGACCTGGCCCATCGCTTCGCGGCCATGGAGAAGGAGAGAGATGCCAGCAGGAGGGACGCCGAGGCGGCGCTTCTGGCGGCCCAGACTGCCGAGGCTTGGGCTAGGAAAGCTGTGGCCGATTACAAGGTGTCAGAGCAGTTTTACGCCGAGCTTGGTGAGTATTCCGCCGTCGCGTGGAATAAGGCTCTGGATGTCGTGAAGGAGCAGCTTTCTGAGTTCGCCGATGGTGAGCTCCGTGCTCGGGTCCCACTCCCGGTGGCAAGGCCTCCGGCTGACAACAATGAGGGAAGTGAGGCGCACCCCTAGTGGCGAAACCTCCGGTAGTGAAGCCCTCAGTGATGAGGGAAGCAAGGCGCAGAGGGGTTGCGACTTAGGCCATTTTGATATTTCCTCGTCCCTCTTTTGTAAGACTATCTCAGTTTGTAAGGCTGGGGAGCCCGAAATACCCTTTGTAAAGACTTTGCATTTGATAATAAAACTTTTTCTTTGGTTTCATCGGTTTGCACTTTATCTTCTGTTTGTGAAGAATGATTGTAAAATATCCCTGCTTGCGCTGTTGGGCTTTCATGTCAGGTCGGCCATCTGTCTGGCGATCGTTCGTCGAGTTGATTTCGATCACTTGCAAAGCGTGCTAAGCGCTGCCGCGAAGGAGGCGTCTCCATGGCCCCGAAGTCGAGGAAGGGATCGCGCAGACTTGGATAGACCTGACGCCCCTTGTTGGGGCTTCGGATTCTCTGCAGGTGATGGGCAGAGTGCTGTTCGCCGTATTTGTGCCGAGCATGAATGGGAAGCTGCTCGGTTGCCCCTTGTCGAGGGCTTTGGTCCTTAGCGTTGGAGGGGCTGTAAGAAGCCCACTAAGGATGACCAGGCAGTGAAGCTGCACGGTTGCCTCTTGGTGAGGGCTTTGATCCCTGTCGGTTGTGGTGGGAAACTACCAGCCGGGGATAGCCGAGCAAGGACTCGACTGCCTCTGGGAGGACTTTGGTCCTTAGCGCTGGAGGGGCTGTAGGAAGCCCACTAAGGATGACCGGGCGGTGAAGCTGCGTGGTTGCCTCTTGGCGAGGGCTTTGATCTCTAGCGTCGTGGGTAGGCAACTACCGGACTGGGATGACCGAGCGGGGTAGCCGCTTGGATGCCTCTTGCGAGGGCTTCGATCCCTGGCGTCATGGGTAGGGAACTACCAGTCGGATATGACCGAGCAGGGCAGCCGCTCGGTTGCCTCTTGCGAGGGCTTTGATCCTTCAGGATGGGTACCGAGCAAGGTTACTGCACGGTGCCTCTTGGCGTGGGCTTTGATCCCTGTCGGTTGTGGTAGGAAGCTACCAGCCGGGGATAGCCGAGCAAGGACTCGACTGCCTCTGGGAGGACTTTGGTCCTTAGCGCGGGAGGGGCTGTAAGAAGCCTACCAAGGACCCTTGGACGGGCAGGGTCACCGCCCAGTGCCTCTGGGCGAGGGCTTTTGTCTTGAAGGATAGCCGAGCGAGGGATCCTCGGGCTCGACTGCCTCTTGGAGGGCTTTTAATCCCTGTCGGTCGTGGTAGGAAGCTACCAGCCGGGGATAGCCGAGCAGGGTAGCGGCTGAGCTGCCTCTAAGGAGGACTTTGATCCTTAGCATTGGAGGGGTAGTAGGAACCCCACGAAGGATAACCGGGCAGTGAAGCTGCGCGGCCGCCTCTTGTCGAGGGCTTTGGATTGTAAAGATAGAACTCAATTCGAGATGTTCCGACGTTTCTTTATTCGAATGGATAGGATTTATAGAGAACATTTACATCATCTTTGCGAAGAAAAGGGGGGTACACACTTGCTGGCCTTGACTTCATTGGTATAGCTTGAGCTTCTCGGCATTGTAAGGCCGCGGAAGCTTGCGTCCGTCCGCGTCTTGTAGGCGGTAAGCTCCGTCGGGGAGTGCCTCAGAGATGAGGAAGGGACCGTCCCACTTCAGGGAGAACTTATGAAGCCTGTCTTGGTCAATGAACTCATTTCGCCGTAGGACCAGATCCCCGGTCCTGAAGGAGCGGTGCTTGACCCGAGCGTTGTAGTATCGGGCCGTTTGTTGTTGATAAGCGGCAGCCCTGATCTGGGCCCGGTCTCTCTTCTCCAACAAGATGTCCAGGTTGGTCCGTAGGGCCGAGATGTTTGTATCATCATCGAAGTGCTTGACCCGGTGACTGGGTAGTCCGATCTCCGCTGGGACCATTCCTTCGGTCCCGTAGCAGAGGCTGAAGGGGGTCTCCCCGGTGGGAGTCTTCTTTGACGTGCGCAGGGCCCACAAGACCCGAGGTAGTTCTTCGACCCAACTGCCTTATCGCCCTTCTAGGCGGGTCCGGAAGCCCTGGAGGGCATCTCGGTTAGCGACTTCGGCCTGTCCGTTGCATTGGGGATGCGCGACCGCGGCAAACTTCATGAAGATATGGTATTCTTTGCAGAAGTCCTTCACTTTCTCGTTCTCAAAGTTCGTCCCGTGATCGGTGATGATACATCTCGGGATGCCAAACCAGAGTATCAGATTGTTTTGCAGGAACTTGATGGTTGTGGCGGCGTCCGGTTTCCTGATGGGGACGGCCTCGATCCACTTGGTGAAGTAGTCTACTGCAACGAGGACGTATTTGTGCCCGCCTGTACCGGTAGGGAACTGGCCGATCATATCCAATCCCCACTGGGCGAACGGCCATGGGGATGTTAGGGCAGTCAGCTCGGTAGCGGGGAAGCGAGGGATGCTGCCGTGGAGATGGCAGCTCCTGCATCTCTGGACTAGCTTCTGGGCGTCCTCGTGAATAGTGGGCCAGTAGTACCCCTGGAGCAATGCCTTTTGGATCAAGGTTCGGGCCCCTTGGTGCGCACCGCCAACTCCCTCATGGATTTCCCGAAGGACGTAGTCGGCTTCGTGGGGGTCAATGTGTAAGTCCATATTGCGACCCCCGGTTCTTACGGGGAGGCGGAAACGGTATAAAAAACGAATTTTTATCGCAAGAGGCAACATGGACTAAACTAGGTCGGGATCGTTGTCTAAACTAAAACTAGTATACTTGCTAAAGAGAGTTAGCTACTATGGAAGATGGTTATACCTAAACTTGAACTCCTTCTTCTTCAAACCTTGTAGAGGTTGATGGTTCTCTTTTCGTCGCCTTCTTCCGTCGAAGATGGATCCACCTCGAAGGTTCGACCTTTGGGCTCTTCCTCGATCTTTGAGTGAACTAGGGTTTCCGGTTTGCTAAACCTTTAACCTAGAGTGAGTAGAGAGTGACTAGGGTTTGCTTTTCTTTTTAAAGAGAAGGATTCTCAACACATGAGAAGGTTTCTCTTTGCTAGAGGAAGAAGAAGATGAAATGAGGAGAGAGAGAGGTTATGATAGAATGAGCTATATTTTTCTTTCTTGCAACCATATTGCAAAAGAAAAGAATTATCTAAATGATAATAATTGAAATAAGAATAGTTGATGGTAATTTTGGAATGACCACTATCATGCTTCTTTAAATGAAGTGTAAGCATGAATCAAGGAGGATCTTTCAAAGCATGATGGTGGTCAATGGTCAACAAGTCAACCAAGGTCAACAAGTCAACAAAAATCAACCATAACATAATTCTCATTTAATTACTATTATTAATAGATAATATATAAATCCATTAGGGTTTGGAAAATGAAGACTGTCAACTGTGCATACGCACCCGTTCCGAAACCCTAATGAAAAACCTCATCCTCCGCCTCAAGCAACTGTGCATACACACCTGTATTCTCGTTCCGAGGAACAAGAATACCAAGAGATAAAAGCAATCCCCAAAACATATACCAGTATCTGGCTCAAACCAGAGCCTGACAGTATAATCCGTCCGGACTCCAAACGTGCACAAGTGCGCGGATGAGAACGAACCCTGTCGCAAAACCATGCGACCTCTACTCTGTTTTGCCCAGAGGCGAATACCCTCTGTGTGGGACTCTAAAGACTCGACACTACGCTGGCAGTGGGTTTAACCACAGACCGCAAGCGGCACTAGCTGTGCGTAACGGTCCCCAGGTAGATGCCGACAAGAAGGCTGACGAGGTGAAACCCCATCTGAACTCCTACTGAGTCTGAATGTGACATTCTCCGCACAGTCTGGTCTGTTCGTCTGATACATCGCATATCGGGCCTAGGGGGCGGTAAAACGTCAGTCCCCCAATAGCGGTACAAGTCGTGTCGGAGTGAAGCCCAAAACACCCTGAGATAACACTGGAACCTACCAGTATATCTCGCTTGCCCTGGCCAGGGACTACTCGTGTAATGGCTCTCCTGGACACAGCGCGATGTCAACCCCCAATACCGGGAGAGACGAATCCTGTCTAACCGTCACTGCCTCCAAGTGCTTCGGGACTGCACCCAATCACCACCTGTTTGCACGACTCCTTTGAGCCGTGGTAGGGTAGTGATCAAAGTGCAGTGGGAACACACTCGAGGCGAAGTGCCAGTATCAAGTCAGCGGACTATGCTGTACTCATGTCACCTGGGAACTGATAACTGACGATAGGTATAATACCAACTTGTCAGTTCCCGACGAGTCCTGTCCAGTGTACTCGTAACCCAACGAGCACCCGTATACTATCTCCAGTACGACGTACTGATGGCTGTGGGACAGACCATCCCCCACACTGGGATGAGAAGCGCATACGCTAGTCTACTCCGGAGTATCGATGCCCTGTCTCGATAGTCCTACGACTAGGGACCTGTATAAGGATGTGCCTATAGATCACCCAGCCCCCACTAGTGTGACTGCCATCACAACGCTGGTAATCAAGCAAAGATCCTAAGGGCTCCACTAATGCGAAAAGTGATATACTGAAATAAACACAAGTACACATTGAAGTAGAAACAAACCAAGTAGCATACTACTATATTGAGCAAGATTGTTTATACAAGGTGAATATCCCAAGCTTCCATTAAGTAATATACAAACTAGTATGATACAGTAATGGCCTCTAGGGCATATACACTAACAATCTCCCACTTGCACTAAAGCCATGAACTGGCGTACCGAAGACCTATCATCTCGATCAGCCGCTCGAACTGAGTCTGGGGTAAGGCCTTGGTGAATGGATCTGCAGTGTTCTCTTCTGAAGCAACCCTCCGAACCTTGATCTCCTTGCGATCCACGATCTCCCTGATCAGGTGATACCGCCTCAAGATGTGCCTGGATCTCTGATGGGACCTGGGTTCTTTTGCTAAAGCTATAGCCCCGTTGTTGTCGCAATACAGAGGTACTAGGTCAACAATGGACGGAACCACCTGAAGTTCTTTTAAGAACTTCCTTATCCAGACAGCTTCTTTTGCGGCATCAGATGCAGCGATGTATTCCGCTTCCATAGTCGAGTCTGCAACGGTTTCCTGTTTGGAACTCTTCCAACACACCGCCCCTCCATTGAGGGTAAAGACAAAACCCGACATGGACTTGGAATCATCCTTGTCACTCTGGAAGCTGGAGTCAGCAAAGGCCTCAATCTGAAGGTCCTTTCCGCCATACACCAAGAACATCTCCTTAGTCCTCCTCAGGTACTTGAGAATGTTCTTTACCGCTATCCAATGTTTCTCCCCAGGGTTTGACTGAT
Organism: Agapanthus africanus; assembly: GCA_030015575.1. NCBI lineage: Eukaryota > Viridiplantae > Streptophyta > Magnoliopsida > Asparagales > Amaryllidaceae > Agapanthus > Agapanthus africanus. The sequence goes on along the minus strand of JASDDO010000010.1, from coordinate 539,563,159 downwards.
ACCGGCTTACTACACTCAGTGCATAAGCTACATCCGGTCTGGTACACAACATCGCATACATTATAGAGCCTACCGCAGAAGCGTAGGGTATAATAGACATGCGATCCCTCTCCAAATCAGTCTTGGGAGACATCTCTTTAGAGAGGGTGATCCCGTGACAAGCCGGTAGGTTACCGCGCTTGGAATCTTCCATACTGAATCTTTTCAGTACGGTGTCGATGTACCTGGACTGTGAAAGTCCTAATATCCTCTTGGATCTATCACGATGGATCCGGATCCCCAGGATGTAAGAGGCATCACCCAGGTCTTTCATGGAGAACCTGTGTGACAAGAAACCTTTGACAGATTGTAGCATAGGAATGTCATTTCCTATTAAGAGAATGTCATCCACGTATAAAACAAGGATACTACAGTTCTCGCTACAAATCTACTATAGATGCATGGTTCATCTGGATTTTTGATAAAGTCAAATTCCTTGACCGTCTCATCAAAACAGATGTTCCAACTCCGCGATGCCTGCTTTAGTCCATAGATGGACTTAAGCAACTTGCACACCTTTCCGCTGCTCCCACTCTGAATGAAACCCTCTGGCTGATCCATATAGACACACTCCTCTAAATTTCCATTTAGAAAAGCGGTTTTTACGTCCATCTGCCAAATCTCATAATCGTGGAAGGCAGCAATGGCAAGAAGGATCCGAATGGATTTCAGCATAGCCACTGGAGAAAAAGTTTCGTCATAGTCCAAGCCAGGTCTTTGACGGAAACCCTTTGCTACAAGTCTAGCTTTATAGGTCTCAACCTGTCCATCTACACCAATCTTCCTTTTGAAGATCCACTTGCATCCTACGGGTTTTACCCCGTCTGGAGCAATGTCCAACGTCCATACTTTGTTGGTGTACATGGACTCCATTTCGGTCCGCATTGCATCCAGCCATTTTACCGAGTCTACGCTCTGAACGGCCTGCTGGAAGCTAGTAGGCTCATCATAGTCTATGATGCAATCCTCTCTATCCCCGTCTATGAGAAAACCGTAGTATCTCTCGGGCGGATGAGACTGCCTACTACTTCTGCGGAGCGGCATAGGAATGTCCTGTTCATTTGAACCCTCTGGTTCCACTAAGCTTTCAGTAATAGTCTGAGGTTCTGGAATTTCATCCAGTTCTACTGCGCTCCCACTTATCTGATTTTCCAAAAACTCAGTTTCCAAGAAGTGGGCATGACGAGAAACAAGGACTTTTTGCTCCTCTGCGTAATAGAATAGATACCCCTTGGAGTTCTTTGGGTATCCCACAAACTTGCACTGTACTGAGCGTGCCTCGAGCTTGTCCGCATGCTGCTTTTTTACAAAAGCCGGACATCCCCATGTCTTAAAGGCTTTAAGACAGGGTTTCTTCCCACTCCACATCTGATATGGTGTGGTAGGCACAGTCTTTAGTAGGAACTTGGTTCAAGAGATGTGCAGCTGTTTCTAGTGCATATCCCCAGAAAGATCGCGGTAACTCAGCCTTACTCATCATGGAACGAACCATATCCAATAGGGTTCGATTCCTCCTTTCTGATACACCGTTATGTTGCGGAGTGTATGGAGGAGTGCGCTGAGAGAGAATACCATTCTCTTTTAAATAGTCCAGGAACTCGGCACTCAAGTATTCACCACCTCGATCCGATCTTAGGATCTTGATACTTTTGCCTGTTTGTTTTTCAACTTCATTCTTGTAATCCCGAAATTTCTCAAAGGCCTCGGATTTGTGCTTCATTAAGAAGACATGTTCATACCTAGAGAAATCGTCTGTGAAAGTAATGAAGTATGAATAACCGCTTCGGGCATGTGTAGACATTGGACCACACACGTCACTGTGTATGAGTCCCAAGAGCTCGCTCGCTCTTTCTCCGTGTCCAGTGAACGGAGTCTTTGTCATCTTTCCCATAAGACAAGATTCACAAGTGGCATAAGACTGATACTCGAACGGATCCAAGTATCCTTCTTTATGTAACTTAGTCAACCGTGTCTCATTGATGTAACCCAGTCTACAATGCCATAAGAAAGCCTGATTGATATCTGGAGACTTTCTTTTGTGTGTATTCTGGACATTGAAAATCTGTGGTTGGTTTAATACGTATATACCATTGCTCAGTGTACCTGACCCAATCAGAACTTGATTAAGGTGAATGTTTACAACATTACTTACAAACGCAAATTCATAACCTTCTTTAGAAACCAAAGATACAGAAATGATATTACAAGTTGCGTTGGGTACAAAAAAGCAATTACGCAAAACCAAAACATGCCCATCTGTCATTCCCAGGTGATAGTCCCCCACGGCTTTAGCATCCATGCTAGCTCCGTTCGCAACTCTGAGGGTCATGTCACCTGCCTTCAAAAACCTACGGTTTCTCAACGCCTGCAAAGAATTACAGATATGAGATCCTGATCCGGTATCCAATACCCAGGAAGTAGAGTTTATAGAAAGACAGTTTTCAATAACATACACACCTGAAGCTGAAGCCGCAACCTGCTTCAGTTCCTGTGTCCTGGCTTTCCAAGCCCTGCAATCTTTCTTCCAGTGTCCACTCTTGTGACAATAGAAGCATTCCTCTTTACCAACAATCTTCCCCGCAATCTTTGTTGCCTTTTCCTTTCCCTTCGTACCCACTTTACTAACACCGCCTCTTGGTTTGGCGGGGGCTTTCTTCCTCTTTCCCTTGGCTTTCGCCTTGGACCTAGAGGAAGAAGATCCTCCTACAAACAAAGCGGGTGTTTCCCTACCCTTCTGTAGGGTGCCCTCTGCGCTCCTCAGCAGGTTGAGGAGTTCTGAAAGTTCAACTTCCTTTTCTTGCAAGTTGAAATTCAGTATGAACTGGGCGTAAGTGGATGGAAGGGACTGGAGAATTATATCCGTATAGAGTTCACTATCCAACGTGGTCCCAAGTTCCGCGAGCTCCTCAGTGTAGCCAATCATCTTAAGCACGTGGTCCGCTACCGATGATCCGATGGCCAACTTTGTCGAAAATAACTTCTTCGACACTTCGTATCTTGCGATACGAGACTGCTCTCCATACAGTTCTTTTGTATGAAGAAATATGGATTCCAAATCCATATTCTCGTGCCTCCTCTGATGGTCGTTGTCCATCGAGGCAAGTACGAGGCATCTGGCCTTCGCGCTGTCAATCTCCCAAGTCTTACGGATTTCCTTATCCGCGACGCTGGAGGTGGGACCTGGGACGGGGGGAGCTTTGGTGGTAAGAAGATACCCCAGCTTGTCGTAAGAGATTGCCAATTTGACATTCCTGAGCCAATCTTTGTAGTTTGGCCCTGTCAATATGTTTTTATCTAGAAGTAACTTAAGTCCAGTCATTTCGATTTGGTCGCTGCAGGGGGAGAGAAGAAACACTTAGCACGATGCTCTTGCAAGTTTAGAATGGTTTTTAATTTGTCTAAACAGGATGGCTCCCACTGTCTCTCGAATCCCTCCTCAAACCACAAAGGAAGAATTAGTCGGGATCAATCCCACCGTACAATACTTGCTTAACCGTTCAGCCAGGCCAGTGTCGGTACTTCGAGGGAGGTTTTCCAACGCTTTCGCGAAGTTCCTTAATTTAAGAACCTCTTTTCCCTGGGGGCGTAGCCCCGCTAACACCTTTCTAGGCACCTACTAGGTTTATAGCATTGATCGTTTAGTAAGAAATTTCCCGAGGAGTAGCATATACTCACAGTAGGATCGGGATCCAAATATCATCGCGTGACGAAAATGAAGGAATCCTACCATAATCATCACACTCCAAATGGTATGCAAATCTAGCAAGTTTCAGTACTTATGAAACTCCCGATGTGGATTTTTGCCCCATGCTCTTATGACCTTGACTAAGGCCAACAAATCATAAGTCACATGTCAAGTTCTTCCCGTCGTTATCCAGGTTAATTTGAACCCACCCGTATATACCCTTGACTATGGCCAACAAGGCAATACGACTGTCCCAAACCAACGCATTCTATCTATGCAACATATGAATACCCACCAGCTACCAAACACTGTGCCTTGACTAAGGCCAACAAACACAGCTTGAATACTGTTGAATATTCATATGAAACGACGGAGGGCTACGGATGGTTTTGGCGAAACCGTGAACGTAGTGAACTTGATATAATCGATGGAACGAGATAGCTTTTAGAAGGAGTGGCTCAAGCTCCGCATTTAAAAGTTAGTTTTGAAAAGAACCGAGTGGTTTTTCGAAAGTGTTCCAACGATTTTAACTTGGTTTATTATCTTGCATTAGTTCTTTTAATGCGTGATATTCTTGCATTAGTTCTTTTAATGCGTCCCATCATTTAGTCCTACCATTGCAGAAAACAACCAAAATATAACGTACGCTTATGCCATTCGCATTCGCCACGGGGTCCCGTCATCACTCGTTAGGTTACTTAACTAACGACAGAGCGGGGGCTGGGCTAGCGCGGCTGTAAAACATAAGCAACGCCTAAATAGAAAGCAATGATAGACATTACAGATCACAGATGAATACATTGGATATACTAGCAATCCGCATTCCTTTCGAGCCTGCAACGAAAAGCGGATTACACGGTCGCAGTGAATAGCAAATACCCCACCCAAGACCCCTACGGGTGCGGCAAACTACCCGCCAAGTACTCGGCAGTTTGTGCACCCCTCCATGGGTCTATCCTAGGAGCAAAAACAGTAAAAAGAATTATACAATGACGGCTACAACCCCGACCCGGTTGTGCGGCCAAACAAATAATATTATTACATCAATTTACATTTACAATGAATGAAAGAAAAACAAAAGCTCATCTCACATCCACCCCGGCTATTCACCCGCGACAGTCCAACACATTCATATACACATTCCAATATCAAACACAGATCATGTATAACCCCGACTAATCGGCTTATAGCGATTAGCCGACGTTCAATACATGCAAACATCACAGATATAACCAACATAGCCAAAGTGCAGTGAAGTTCGGAAAAAATACGGAATTATAGGACCCCAAAAGTGAATTTCTGTTCTGGAAAATCTGGGCACATATAATATATCTGAAAAATCCCAAAACCAACACAGAAGAACACTGCACAAAAAACGATGCAGAGAGGACACCAAACAGCGGCGGTTCCGCGGCCTGATGAAGAGGAGAGGCCGCGGAAGGGCGGCGCTTTGGAGGAATCATGCTATCGTTTTTGGTGGGTGTTCTTAGAAAACCCTGAGACGAATTTACAAGTATAAAGTTTTTCATTTTGAGCAGAAAAAATTTCAACAGAAACTTAGGGTTTTGTTTTTCCGGTTTTGCGATTTTTCGGTTCCGAACTTCGTTACACTTCACTACCAAGCTAGTTTAAGTTTAGTTAGGCTCTGATACCACTGTAAGTCCATATTGCGACCCCCGGTTCTTACGGGGAGGCGGAAACGGTATAAAAAACGAATTTTTATCGCAAGAGGCAACATGGACTAAACTAGGTCGGGATCGTTGTCTAAACTAAAACTAGTATACTTGCTAAAGAGAGTTAGCTACTATGGAAGATGGTTATACCTAAACTTGAACTCCTTCTTCTTCAAACCTTGTAGAGGTTGATGGTTCTCTTTTCATCGCCTTCTTCCGTCGAAGATGGATCCACCTCGAAGGTTCGACCTTTGGGCTCTTCCTCGATCTTTGAGTGAACTAGGGTTTCCGGTTTGCTAAACCTTTAACCTAGAGTGAGTAGAGAGTGACTAGGGTTTGCTTTTCTTTTTAAAGAGAAGGATTCTCAACACATGAGAAGGTTTCTCTTTGCTAGAGGAAGAAGAAGATGAAATGAGGAGAGAGAGAGGTTATGATAGAATGAGCTATATTTTTCTTTCTTGCAACCATATTGCAAAAGAAAAGAATTATCTAAATGATAATAATTGAAATAAGAATAGTTGATGGTAATTTTGGAATGACCACTATCATGCTTCTTTAAATGAAGTGTAAGCATGAATCAAGGAAGATCTTTCAAAGCATGATGGTGGTCAATGGTCAACAAGTCAACCAAGGTCAACAAGTCAACAAAAATCAACCATAACATAATTCTCATTTAATTACTATTATTAATAGATAATATATAAATCCATTAGGGTTTGGAAAATGAAGACTGTCAACTGTGCATACGCACCCGTTCCGAAACCCTAATGAAAAACCTCATCCTCCGCCTCAAGCAACTGTGCATACACACCTGTATTCTCGTTCCGAGGAACAAGAATACCAAGAGATAAAAGCAACCCCCAAAACATATACCAGTATCTGGCTCAAACCAGAGCCTGACAGTATAATCCGTCCGGACTCCAAACGTGCACAAGTGCGCGGATGAGAACGAACCCTGTCGCAAAACCATGCGACCTCTACTCTGTTTTGCCCAGAGGCGAATACCCTCTGTGTGGGACTCTAAAGACTCGACACTACGCTGGCAGTGGGTTTAACCACAGACCGCAAGCGGCACTAGCTGTGCGTAACGGTCCCCAGGTAGATGCCGACAAGAAGGCTGACGAGGTGAAACCCCATCTGAACTCCTACTGAGTCTGAATGTGACATTCTCCGCACAGTCTGGTCTGTTCGTCTGATACATCGCATGTCGGGCCTAGGGGGCGGTAAAACGTCAGTCCCCCAATAGCGGTACAAGTTGTGTCGGAGTGAAGCCCAAAACACCCTGAGATAACACTGGAACCTACCAGTATATCTCGCTTGCCCTGGCCAGGGACTACTCGTGTAATGGCTCTCCTAGACACAGCGCGATGTCAACCCCCAATACCGGGAGAGACGAATCCTGTCTAACCGTCACTGCCTCCAAGTGCTTCGGGACTGCACCCAATCACCACCTGTTTGCACGACTCCTTTGAGCCGTGGTAGGGTAGTGATCAAAGTGCAGTGGGAACACACTCGAGGCGAAGTGCCAGTATCAAGTCAGCGGACTATGCTGTACTCATGTCACCTGGGAACTGATAACTGACGATAGGTATAATACCAACTTGTCAGTTCCCGACGAGTCCTGTCCAGTGTACTCGTAACCCAACGAGCACCCGTATACTATCTCCAGTACGACGTACTGATGGCTGTGGGACAGACCATCCCCCATACTGGGATGAGAAGCGCATACGCTAGTCTACTCCGGAGTATCGATGCCCTGTCTCGATAGTCCTACGACTAGGGACCTGTATAAGGATGTGCCTATAGATCACCCAGCCCCCACTAGTGTGACTGCCATCACAACGCTGGTAATCAAGCAAAGATCCTAAGGGCTCCACTAATGCGAAAAGTGATATACTGAAATAAACACAAGTACACATTGAAGTAGAAACAAACCAAGTAGCATACTACTATATTGAGCAAGATTGTTTATACAAGGTGAATATCCCAAGCTTCCATTAAGTAATATACAAACTAGTATGATACAGTAATGGCCTCTAGGGCATATACACTAACACAATGCACCGGAGCAGTGGCTGAGTGAAGGCCTTCTTGTAGAGGTTCCCATTGCTCCAGACAAAGTGGCGGGCTTTAGCGCGGAGACGGCGGACGACTTCCCGATCTTCTGGGAGCGTACCGTCCTTCAGGAATTCCACGAGGGGCTTCCTCCAATCTTGGTCGCCCTCCTGCGCCGTGTATACGTGGAGTGTTGTCGTTCCGTCTTCCACGCTGGGCTGAGGCAAGGTTTCGAAGAGGATAGACCGCTTATTGTTGGCCGAGTATGACGAAGCCAGCTTGCTCAGGGCGTCGGCTTAGGCATTCAGCTGCCTGGGTATTTGTTCTACTTGGACTTCGTCAAATTTCCTCCGAAGTTTCCTCACCTCGTCCAGGTACTTCATCATCAGAGGCTCCCGAGCTTCAAAGCGGCCGGTCACTTGACCGACAACAAAGGCCGAGTCGCTGCGGATTCGAATTATCTTCAGTCCCAGCCCGGCGGCCATACGCAGTCCGGCCAGGAGGGCCTCATACTCTGCCGCGTTGTTTGAGGCCTTGAAACCGAGCTTCAGAGAGTACTCCATTTCTGCTTCGTTCAGGCCCCGGATAATGAGGCCAGCACCACAGCCTTCCTCGGTTGAATACCCGTCGACATAGATGGCCCACTCAGGAACCGAGCCAGGCCTTTCCGCGATGGGACACTGAGTTGCGAGGGGCGGCGTGGACTCCGGTTTCTTGCTAGGGATAATACATTCAATGACGAAATCGGCCAGGGCCTGCGCTTTGATGGCCTGCCTCGGGCGATATTTTATATCAAACTGAGATAGTTCCCACCTCCACTTTTCTAAGCGGCTCAAGGATTCTGGCGATGCAAGGATAGCCCCCAACGAGCGCTCGGTGAGGACGATGATGGTGTGTGCTTGGAAGTAATGCCGCGGCTTCCTTGAGGCCGCCACGAGGGCTAAGACAATCTTCTCTATGGCTGGGTACCTCGTTTTTGCGTCCTTAAATACGCAGCTCACATAATACACCGGCTTCTGCGCTCCATCGACCTCCCGGACGAGCACCGAGCCTGCTGCTTGGTCGGATACCGCCGGATACAGCAACAGCTCGTCTCCTTCAACTGGTCGGATGAGTAGTGGTAGCGTCATGAGGTGCTTCTTCAATTGATCGAAGGCGGCTTGGCACTCCTCCGACCACTCTAACCTCGGGATCTTCCTCAGAGCCTTAAAGAATGGAAGGCATTTCTCCCCTGACCTGGATATGAAACGGCTCAGAGCGGCGACTCGTTATGTGAGCCGCATGATCTCGACGTTGGTCTTGGGCGCGACCATGTTGAGGATAGCGTCGATTTTCTCTGGGTTAGTTTCGATTCCACGGTGAGTGACCATGAACCCAAGGAACTTTCCCCTGGTGACTGCGAATGCGCACTTGGCGGGGTTTAGCTTCATCTTGAACTTGCGGAGCACTTCAAAGGCCTCGCCCAGATCCTTGGCATGGTCAGCCAACGAGACGGATTTGACGAGCATGTCGTCAACGTAGACTTCTATATTCCTGTCGATCTGTGGCTTGAACATGCGATTGACCAACCGTTGGTACGTGGCCCCGGCATTCTTGAGGCCGAAGGGCATCACCTTATAGCAATATACCCCCCGGTCCGTTGTGAATGCGGTGAGATCTTCATCTTCCAGACTCATACGGACTTGGTTGTAGCCGGAGAAAGCATCCATGAAACTCAACGGCTCGTGGACGGCTGAGCTGTCGACAAGCTGATCTATCCGAGGGAGTAGATAGTTATCCTTGGGGCAGGACTTATTGAGGTCGGTGAAGTCGACGCACATGCGCCACTTCCCGCTTGACTTCTGTTAGTGTATATGCCCTAGGGGCCATATTGTATCATACTAGTTTGTATATTACTTAATGGAAGCTTGGGATATTCACATGTATATAACAGTCTTGCTAAACATGGTAGTATGCTACTTGGTTTTTCTATCTTAATATGTGAGTATACGTATTGATAGAGCTCTTAGGATCTTGCTTGACTACCAGCGTTGTGATGGCAGTCACACTAGTGAGGGCTGGGTAGTCTACAAGCACATCCTTATTCAGGTCCCTAGTCGTTGGATTATCAAGACAGGGCATCGATACTCCGGAGTAGACTAGTGTGTACGCTTCTCATCCCAGTTGGGGAGATGGTCTGTCCCACAGCCGTCAGTACGTCGTACTGGAGATAGTATGTAGGTGCTCATTAGGTTACGGGTACACCGGACAGGACTCACAGGGAACTGTTGGTTGGTTTTACACCAGTCGTCAGTGAACAGTTCCCAGGTGACATGAGTACAGCATAGTCCGCAGACTTGACACTGCTACTTCGCCTCGAGTGTGTCCCACTGTTCTTAGATTGCTACCCTACCACGGCTCAAAGGAGTCGTGCAAACAGGTAGCAGTTGGGTGCAGTCCAGAGCACTTGGAGGCAGTGGCGGTTAGACAGGATTCGTCTCTCCCGGTATTGGGGGTTGATATCGCGCTGTGTCAGAGAGCCATTACGCGAAGTCCCTGGCCAGGGCAAGCGAGATTTGCTGGTAGGTTCCAGTAGTTTCTCAGGGTGTAATGGGCTTCGCTCCGACATGACTTATACCGCTTTTAGGGGACTGACGCTTGCCGCCCCCTAGGCTCGATATGCGATAGTCTTAGACGAACAGACCGGACTGTACGGAGATTGTCACATCAGACTCAGTAGGAGTTCGGATAGGTTTTCTCATCGGCCTTCTTATCGACATCTACCTGGGGACCGTTACGTACAGCTAGTACCGCTTGCGGTCTGTGGTTAAACCCACTGCCAGCATAGTAGTCGAGTCTCTAGAGTCCCACACAGAGAGTTTCCCTACTCCAGGCGAAACGATATAGAGGTCGTATGGTTTTACGACAAGGGTTCGGACGCATACGTGTGTTTACGCACGTACGACATCCGGACAGTTTTTACTAGTCGGCTTTGGTTTAAGCCAGTTACTAGTATCCGGTTATTGGATTTATACGGTTAAGCAAGTATTGTACAGTGAGAATAGTTCTGGCAAATTCTTCTTTTATGGTTTGAGGAAGGATTCGAGAAACAGTGGGAGCCATCCAGTTTAGATAAACTAAAAACAATTCTAAAGTTGCAAGAGCATCATGCTAAGGAGTTTTCTTCTCTCTCTCCTAATTGCAGCGACCCTGAAAATGACTGGACTTAAGTTACTTTTAGAGAAAAATATACTGACAGGGCCAAACTATAAAGATTGGCTGCGGAATGTCAAAATGGCTTTGACCTATGACAAATTAGGGTACGTCCTCACCGCTACGGCACCTGCTGTCCCTGGTCCCAAATCTAGTAATGCGGATAAGGAAATCCGCAAAACCTGGGATTTCGATTGCGCGAAAGCCAAGTGCATTGTGCTTGCCTCGATGAACAATGAACATCAGAAGAGGCACGAGGATATGGAACTAGATGCCATATTTCTCCATACAAAGAAACTTTATAGAGAGCAATCTCGTATAGCAAGATACGAGACCTCTAAGAACTTGTTTCGAGCGAGGTTGGCTGTCAGGTCATCGGTAGGAGAACATGTCCTAAAGATGATCGGCTATATAGAAGAGCTCGCAGACCTTGGGACGACTTTGGATAATGAGCTCTATACAAACCTTATTCTCCAGTCCCTTCCTTCCATCTACGCCCAGTTTATCCTGAACTTCAACATTCAAAGAAAAGAAGTTGAACTTCCGAAACTCCTGAACATGTTAAGGAGTGCAGAGGGCACCTTGCAGAAGGCAAGGGAAATACCCGCTATGTTTATTAGCGGTGCTTCTTCTTCCGGGTCCAAGGCTAGGGCCAAAGGAAGGAAAAAGAAGGCCGCCACCAAACCTAAAGGAGGTGTAAGTAAGGTGGGAGGGAAGGGAAAGAAAAAGTTTGCGGTACCGGTTGTAGGCCAGAATGAATGCTTCCATTGTCACAGGAAAGGGTACTGGAAGAAGGATTGCAAGGCGTGGAACGCCAAGAACCAGGAACCGAAGCAAGCTGTGGCTTCGACTTCAGGTGTGTTTGTAATTGAGAATTGTCTGTCAATCAACTCTACTTCCTGGGTATTGGATACCGGATCAGGATCTCATATTTGCAATTCATTGCAGGCACTGAGAAACCGTAGAGTGCTGAAGGAAAGTGATATGATCCTAAAGGTTGCTAACGGAGCTAGCGTGGGAGCTACGTCCGTCGGGGATTATCACCTGGGATTGACGAGTGGACACATTTTGGTTTTACATAACTGTTTTTATGTACCAAGCTTAACGTGTAATATCATATCAGTTTCCTTGTTATCAAATAAAGGTTATGATTTCACGTTTGTAAGAGATGTTGTTAACATCCACCTTAATCATGGTTTGATTGGGTACGGTACACTAAATAACGGTATATATGTTTTAAACCAACTCCAAATTTTCAATGTCAATAACACACTAAAAAGAAAGTCTCCAGATTTAAATAAAGGTTTCTTATGGCATTGTAGACTGGGTCACATCAATGAGAGAAGGTTGACTAAGTTGCATAGAGAAGGATATTTGGACTCGTTCGAATATCAAACTTATGACACTTGTCAATCTTGTCTCAAAGGAAAGATGACAAAGACTCCATTTACTGGACATGGAGTAAGAGCGAGCGAGTTCTTAGGACTCATACACAGCGATGTATGTGGTTCAATGTCTACACATGCAAGAGGTGGTTTTTCCTATTTCATTACTTTCACGGATGATTACTCAAGATACGGATTCATTTATCTGATGAAACATAAATCCGAGGCTTTTGAGAAATTCCAAGAGTATAAGAATGAAGTAGAAAACCAAACCGGCAAAAGTATCAAGACACATAGATCTGATCGAGATGGTGAATACTTGAGTGCCGAGTTCCTAGGTTACCTAAAAGAGAAAGGAATTCTCTCTCAGCTTACTCCTCCATACACTCCACAGCATAACGGTGTATCGGAGAGACAGAATCGAACCCTATTGGATATGGTACGATCCATGATGAGTAATGCTGAGTTACCACGATCTTTCTGGGGTTATGCGCTAGAATCAGCGGCATATCTTTTGAACATGGTTCCTACCAAGACTGTGCCTACCACACCATATCAGATGTGGAGTGGGAAGAAACCCCATCTTCAGTATATAAAGATTTGGGGATGTCCAGCTTTTGTCAAAAAGCAGCATGATGAATTTTTCTGATGTTCTAGAAAATGGGCATTACGAGAAACAAATACCTTTTGTTCTTCTGCGTAATAGAATAGATATCCCCTGGAGTTCTTTGGATATCCCACAAACTTATACGGGAGCGAAATAGAACTGGAAGAAATTCCAGAACCACAAACTAATACTGAAAGTTTGGTAGAACAAGTAGTTCAAGAAGAACAGGACATTCCCGCACCCCTCTACAGGAGTAGTAGGCCGTCTCATCCGCCTGAGAGATACTACGGTTTTCTCATAGATGGGGATAGAGAGGATTGCATCATAGATGATGATGAACCAGCTGGCTTCCAGCAGGCCATCCAGAGCGGCGACTCGGTACGATGGCTAGATGCAATGCGAACCGAAATGGAGTCTATGTACACCAACAAAGTATGGACTTTGGACTTTGCTCCAGATGGGGTAAAACCCATAGGATGCAAATGGATCTTCAAGAAAAAGATTGGTGTAGATGGACAGGTGGAAACCTATAAGGCTAGACTTGTTGCAAAGGGTTTTCGTCAAAGACCTGGTTTGGACTATGACGAAACTTTTTCTCCAATGGCTATGCTCAAATCCATTCGGGTCCTTCTTGCTATTGCTGCCTTCCATGATTATGAAATCTGGCAGATGGACGTAAAGACGGCTTTTCTGAATGGAAATTTAGAAGAGTGCGTCTATATGGATCAGCCAGAGGGTTTCAATCAGAGTGGGAGCAGCGGGAAAGTATGCAAGTTGCTTAAATCCATTTATGGATTAAAGCAAGTATCGCGGAGTTGGAACATCTGTTTTGATGAAACAGTCAAAGAATATGACTTTATCAAAAATCCAGATGAACCATGCATATATAGTAAAGTTGTAGCCAGAAGTGTCGTATTCCTCGTCTTGTACGTGGATGACATTCTATTGATAGGAAATGACATTCCTATGCTACAATCTGTCAAAGGATTCTTGTCACACAGGTTCTCCATAAAAGACCTGGGTGATGCCTCTTACATTCTGGGGATCCGGATCTATCGTGATAGATCCAAGAGGATGTTGGGACTTTCGCAGTCCAGGTATATCGACACTGTACTGAAAAGATTCAGTATGAAAGATTCTAAGCGCGGTAATCTACCGGCTTGTCACGGAATCACCCTATCCAAAGAGATGTCTCCCAAGACTGATTTGGAAAGGGAACGCATATCTATTATACCCTACGCTTCTGCGGTAAGCTCTATAATGTATGCGATGTTGTGCACCAGACCAGATGTAGCTTACGCACTGAGCGTGGTAAGCCGGTATCAGTCAGACCCAGGAAAGAAGCACTGGATAGCAGTAAAGAACATTCTCAAGTACCTGAGGAGGACTAAGGAGATGTTCTTGGTTTACGGCGGAAAAGATCTCAGGTTGGAGGCCTTTGCTGATTCCGGCTTCCAGAGTGATAAGGACGATTCCAAGTCCATGTCGGGTTATATCTTTACCCTCGATGGAGGGGCGGTATGCTGGAAGAGTTCCAAGCAGGACACCGTTGCTGACTCGACTATGGAAGCGGAGTATATTGCTACTTGCGATGCCGCAAAAGAAGCGGTCTGGATGAAGAAGTTCCTAACAGAACTTCAGGTGGTTCCTACCATAGTTGATCCAATACCTCTGTATTGCGACAACAACGGAGCTATAGCTTAAGCAAAGGAACCAAGGTCCCATCAGAAGTCCAGACACATCTTAAGGCGGTATCACCTGATCAGGGAGATCATTGATCGTCGGGAGATCGAGGTTCGGAGAGTTGCTACTGAAGAGAACATTGCTGATCCATTCACGAAGGCCCTACCTCAGATTCAGTTCGAGAGGCTACTCGAGATCATCGGTCTTCGATACGCCAGTACATGGCCCTAGTGCAAGTGGGAGATTGTTAGTGTATATGCTCTAGGGGCCATTATTGTATCATACTAGTTTGTATATTACTTAATGGAAGCTTGGGATATTCACATGTATATAACAGTCTTGCTAAACATGGTAGTATGCTACTTGGTTTTTCTATCTTAATATGTGAGTATACGTGTTGATAGAGCTCTTAGGATCTTGCTTGACTACCAGCGTTGTGATGGAGTCACACTAGTGGGGGCTGGGTAGTCTACAAGCACATCCTTATTCAGGTCCCTAGTCGTTGGATTATCGAGACAGGGCATCGATACTCCGGAGTAGACTAGTGTATACGCTTCTCATCCCAGTTGGGGAGATGGTCTGTCCCACAGCCGTCAGTACGTCGTACTGGAGATAATATGCAGGTGCTCGTTAGGTTACGGGTACACCGGACAGGACTCACAGGGAACTGTTGGTTGGTTTTATACCAGTCGTCAGTGAACAGTTCCCAGGTGACATGAGTACAGCATAGTCCGCAGACTTGACACTGCTACTTCGCCTCGAGTATGTCCCACTGTTCTTAGATTGCTACCCTACCACGGCTCAAAGGAGTCGTGCAAACAGATAGCAGTTGGGTGCAGTCCCGAGCACTTGGAGGCAGTGGCGGTCAGACAGGATTCGTCTCTCCCGGTATTGGGGGTTGATATCGCGCTGTGTCAAAGAGCCATTACGCAAAGTCCCTGGATAGGACAAGCGAGATTTGCTGGTAGGTTCCAGTAGTTTCTCAGGGTGTAATGGGCTTCGCTCCGACATGACTTATACCACTTTTAGGGGACTGACGCTTGCCGCCCCCTAGGTCCGATATGCGATAGTCTTAGACGAACAGACCGGACTGTACGGAGATTGTCACATCAGACTCAGTAGGAGTTCGGATGGGTTTTTGTTCATACTATAATATTGCATTATTGTACTCCCCATTTTTATTCGTTTTATAAATAAACAGGTACTCTTGACGGACATTTGTTACATATTACAGGATACAGGTTCTTGGAGCAAATACAGTGAAAAAGACGAAAGTTGATACAGAAAAGGGACTTTTGACCAACAAGTAGACGGATCCTAGTCACGAAGAACAATTTACAATTATATAAGGCAATGCAGTCCGAAATGTCAAAGTGAACGGTCAAAAGATCCTCACAAGTTTTCACTGAAGATCTGGAGAAGACCTAGAAGCCCAGAAGAGAAAAGAACTGAAGAAATAACCAGACCAAAGAACCCTAAAGCATACCCTGAAGTTTGGTGAGCTAAGCTCACCAAAGGGCCGTGGAACCGCGGCCCAAGAGTCCTATTGCCGCGGTTCCGCGGCCGTCTAATACCCGCGTCGGTGGATTTTTCTTCTGTCGGTGCGTCGGTGCGGGTGTTGGGATTTTCCGTGGGCAAATCTGTAATTGCACATGTGCGAGAGTCTGTAACCCTAGTTTTCATATTTTCCTATAAATTGTAATCTCATATCTGTAAAACTCATGCCTCTTTTCAATCAATAAAATTCAGAATTGTTGGGAGTTTATTCAGATCTGTTCTGTATTGCTTGGAGGGAGCCATCAAACTAGTAAGTTAATTTTATTTCTTTGTTTTAATTCTTTTAATTGGTATGTCTTTTCATCCCCTAATGAGCGAGTAATCTCCTCGCTTGTTAGGGTTAGCCTTAGGAAAAGGTTTGAGAGATGAGATCTCTCACCCCCTTCATGCCATCCACACCTAAGAGTTAGAACTCCATGCATGCACGTACAACCGCTCCCTACGGCATCCTACCTATGAGGTAACGGTGAACCGTAGTATAAAGGGCTGGTGGGGCGCGTTTTCCATGGAGGTTAGGGTAAGTATCGATAAAGGAAGGATACGAATATAGAGGAAGAAACATCTTCCCAAAAGATTCTAATCCACTTTATTGATAATTACCGTAACATCTAATAGATCAAAAATAAAGGCATCGAAAGCGGTGAGGAAACTTTTAATCTCCAAACTTCCCCTAAACCTAACCCTAGCAAGACTTCAAATTAGATTAATTTAGTTTAGTGAAAGATCTAGGTTTTTATAGATTTAATAAACCAACCAAAACAACATTTGGAATCAACTCGTTAAAACGCATTAAGAAAATTACCCATCTCTGTGGATCGACCCGTACTCACCGGCTAGCTGCAAAGCGACGCCGTTTCTGATTACGGTAAATACAAATATTTTTGGACTAATCAAATGGCGCCGTTGCCAGGGATGGCATAATCTTTCTTTTGTGTAATTTCGGGTTGATTTAAATTTTTTTAAAAATCATAAAAATCAGACAATAGAAAAATACAAAAACATTTTATCGATTTTTATCTGTTTGAAGGGTTTTATGATTTGAATCTTGCAGGAACAGCGAAGAATTGCGAATCTGGAAAGTTACAGAGAGGAAAACAGAAAGTTGTACATCAGAACAGAGGAGAATTTGAACAGAGAAGCAGTACAATTTTTTCCAGAGCCTCTTCCTTCTAGACGACCACGAAACCGCGGCCCAGGAGCACCCCAGACCGCGGAACCGCGGCTATTTAGCCGCTTTAGCACATAAAATTTGCATGGTTTGCTTTCTTTTTCCCCCCTCTGCAACCTCCATATATCTTTCTGTGAAAACTTTCTACAGGGTTTCTTTGCGCTAAAAATTTTCTCCCCCTTCTAAATAACAGATTTTTTGCAGGTTTCTTTGCGCCGCGCTAAAAATTGATTGCAAGTGAATTTTATTGTTTTGCATAATTTAATCGGACTTTAAGGGGCTAATTGACCAAACTCAGATTGGGTGGGGATTTCATCACCCTTCCTAGGACCCCAGAAAACACCTAAAGCATGTGCATCAACCACAATTAATTAAAAAATACTAGACTCAGACCTAAGGATATCGAGATGGGAAAAGGACTAGTATAGGCATCGACCGTTTATCCTAACTGACTTTGCGGTGTCTAGGCTAGTGGTTTTTAATTAGGCCCACTACTGTGGTTCCTTCCCACTTACATGGCCGCAGTGTCGGTGAAGAGGCGGTTTGAGGTCCTATTTCTAGCCCTAGTTAGGAGCTGTCTAGCAGACCTAGGTGACCCTAGATCTAGGCCTGATTGTGCATGTGTGGTTGATACATTTGTGTCACGAGTCTCTTTTCAAAACTTCTTTGCAAAACTCTCACATAAAAAAAAAGAAAAAATCTTTTCAAAACTTGCAACTTGTCGCTAAGAAAACTTGCAACTCACTTCCACCACTTCCCTCCATTGACGTTATCTTACTGTTTCCTGATTTAAAATCAGGAAAGCTTATGGAAAAAGCTTGAGAAGAGGGTCACGTGCTTACACGTGACCAGCAGTCACGTGTTGGCACGTGACACCCAAAAGTACCGGCAAAGGAAGTTCAGCTTCCTGACTACATCAAAGAAAAAAGGCTTAAGAAAGGGTCACGTGCTCCCACGTGACCAGGGTCACGTGTTGGCACGTGACATTTTAAAGCGGATTCAAAGGCACATCAGTTCCCTGATCAAGTCAATGAAAAAGAGTCCAGACCAGGGTCACGTACTCACACGTGACCAGGGGTCACGTGATGGCACGTGACGGTTAAGCAACAACCAGAAGACAGCGCAAAAAGAAAGAAGAAGGCTCATTCCAAAGGGGGTCACGTGCCCACACGTGACCATGGGTCACGTGGTCACACGTGACCGGCTTTCAAAGCCCATTTCGTTGACAGAATTAAATTCTGAAGAAGATTTAAATCTTTCCAAAGGAAAGCGATTATCTGGAACCAATCGAATTAAAGATTCAAAGATGATTAAATATCACCAATTTATGGGAAAATCTCGGGTTTGGAAAGATTTCCCCTTTGAATCTAACCGAAACAACAAAGGAGAATCCGGGGACTTGAAATCCAATGGTGAATAAAATTCACCTAATAATCCAAAGGTCCAAAACGAATGATGGATGCAAATCAAATCTCTCATGAAAATTCGTCAAAAACTAATTGATTCAGCTGCTTCTCCTATAAATAGGAGCCAAGAGATACAAACAAAGGGAGAGATATACACGCAGAGGGAAGAAAGGGAGAGAGAGCTTGGATACTTCGAGGAACTTGGATCTTCTGCAAAAGAAAACCCTAGGTAAGAAAGGGAAGGCTCCTTGAAGGAAAAGAGAATTTAATTCTCAACAGAGTTTAACTCTGATATATAAAACAGAAGAACATATTTCTTCTCTCTTTGATAGAGGATCTGCAAAGCGCATATCTCCCCTTGAGGTTGAGAATTTAATTCTCAATGGGTCGAGATCCTGCCATGCAGATCCAAAACATAGAGAGGGAATTGAAGCACGAGAATTTAATTCTCACAGAACTATAGGAATTTAATTCCTTTGAAATAAAACCAGGGCTTGACCCTGTGTTATGGGAATTTAATTCCTTCAGAACAAAAAGAAACAGGGTTTAACCATAATTAAGAACCTAGTTCTGTTGGAACAGCGGGGATTTAATTCCCTTGATCATAATTTAACAAGAGAGTGGGAATTTAATTCCTTAAAAGCTTTTATTAGGGTTTAACCCTATTTGGTTCTTCACATGTATGAGGAATTTAATTCCTACAGAAAATTCAGAGTTCAACTCTATTCAGAATATAAACCTTTAAGAGGAAGTAGGAATTTAATTCCTCTGAAATTACTGTCAGGGTTTAACCCTACGAGGAATTTAATTCCTGGAAAAGATTAACAGATCCTCTAAATAATATACATAGAGGCAGGGTCACGTGTCACCACGTGACCCCCCAGAAGATCTACAGAAAACCCCTTTGAGGCAGCACCCCACGTGACCCACGTGACCCTTGACAGAAGCTTTAATACACAGGCATTTGAATGCCCATCACGTGATGGCACGTGATGCTCTGAAAGACTCGATAATCTCAGCAGAATAAGTGAAGGGAGGGCGCTCTCACGTGCTGCCACGTGACCCCTCTTGCCTTAGTGTTTAACACTAAATTGAAACTCTCGAACCCAGTGTTAAAACACTGTTGGGCCTTAGTGCTCAACACTAATCAAAAAGCTTTATTTGCAGTGTTCAACACTGATCTGTTTTAGTGTTTAACACTAATTTGAAAAGCCTTGTTGCTGGTGTTTAACACCGATTATGTTTTAGTGTTAAACACTAACTTGTCAACCTCGTTCCCAGTGTTCAACACTGATTGCTCTGTAGTGTTTAACACTAGGCTTTGGCCCAATTGGCTAAATGGATAGAGGCAAAGCCTCTCCTGATTGGACTTAGCCCAAGATGGCCATAAGTCCTCAATTTGTGATTAACTGGGCCAATGGGCTCATAACATAATTAATCGGTCTTGATCCTAAATTGGGTCAAAGACTACTTAAGCCATTCCGGTTCTAGGGTACATCTCTTCACTCCTTTGATATTTGGCATTGTAATCCCTCAATGTCTTCAAAGAGGTGACGGGTCCCGACGACCACACATTGATATGGACTGTGGGGTCCTTAAACCCGTGTTTAATGCAAAATTCCTGGTTACGTGGAACGCGGATAATGTCACTCTTTGACCCCGTGGAAAATGTCCAGAGCGGAGCCTGGTCCTCGCAGAGCACGGCAGTGAACCCGTGTGAAGCATCCAGAGCACATACCGGACTGTGGGGTCCTTAAACCCATGGACTACGACATCCTTAACCTTGACCGAGATGTCTTAAAACTAACAATGGACTGTGGGGTCCTTAAACCCATGGACTACTACGTCCTTAACCTTGACCGAGATGTCTTAAAACTAACAATGGACTGTGGGGTCCTTAAACCCATGGACTACGGCGTCCTTAACCTTGACCGAGATGTCTTAAAACTAACAACGGACTGTGGGGTCCTTAAACCCATGGACTACGACGTCCTTAATCTTGACCGAGATGTCTTAAAACTAACAATGGACCGCAACGTCCTTAAACTACCCATGGACCGCAATGTCCTTAAACTAGAACAATAGAGCCCCGTATGCTCTTTTGTCGGATCTAAACGATCCCGTTTAAGTTGATCTTAGCCTCAAAGATGGCTAACGTATCCTTAAACCTTCAAACAGACTGGACTATGAATTCCCCCAATTAACTCTGGCTCGAGGGTACATCTCTGAACTCCTCTGACATCCGTCGTTGTAATCCTTCAACGTCGTCAGAGAGGTGACGGGTCCTGATGGCCATACATTTAATGGACCACTAAGTCCCTAAACTGGAACAATAGAGCCCAAACGCTCCTTTGTCGGATCTAAACGATCCCGTTAAGTTGATCTTAGTCTCAAAGTGAGACTAACGTATCCTTAACAAACGTTTGAGTTGATCTTAGCCTCAAGTATGGCTGACGTATCCTCAAACCAAACCCCCAAACCCAAATCTAAGATAATACGGATTTGGACTAGTCCACGCCCTACGGGCGACGACATAACTCAGTCTCCGTAAACAATCCACGGGCAACAAAATACAAAATAAACACCCACGACACGAAGTGACCATCTGGAGAAGGAGAAAGTTGTTACCGCAATGCGGTAGCGTAATTAACTGCAGGGGCTTACGCCTGCAGGGAAGAGCGTCCCCACAATCAAAAACCCCTCAAACGAGGGGAAATCTGACGAAGTCTGCTACATCGGACGCATCCGTCTAAACCTTCGATACATGGTGCCATAAATCAACTTGACATCTTCGGAGAGGTGGACGGATAGCACCAATTAGCATCTGCCCCGAATCTCAGGCGAGGCATTCCCATGTCTCGGCCGCCATTCGGAGGGGAACACTTACCCCCACATTATGTTTTTCTATTTTTCTGACTACACTACTCCTTTAGTGTATGTCACTTTGGACTAGGGATACTAACGCCCGATTAATCCGTGTTTCGTTGGTACTGACCGACGAACCTTTCGACACCGAAGTCGAAATTCCCTCCATTTCCTTACCTCCACCTTCAAATTCTTCTTTCGAAGGTATGTCGGGACACGACCCCAACGATACCTTACCGACGGGAATGATTCCACCTCCGTTAGGTGCGAATAACCCGAATCTTCCGCCTGTTGTAGCACCCGCACGAGTTGTGCTCCAGGATCTCTTCTACCCCGTCCGCACTTCTTTACCTAGATGTCTTTCACCCCCACCAGCAAATGGGGACAACTTTGAAATAAAACCACATTTCATCAATATGCTGCCAAAATTTCATGGTTTGGAATTCGAAGATGCATATATCTTTATCAATAAATTCCAAAACGTTTGCGCTATGATGAAAACGACCCAATTAAGTGATGACGCTATAAGGCTAAGGGTCATTCCTTTCACCTTATGTGACCTAGCCGAGAAGTGGCTATATAGCACCGCATCACATTCCATTAGAAATTGGGACGAGTTTGTGAGAGCTTTTCTGAAAAAGTTCTATCCTCATCACAAAACTGCTAGAATCCGTAACGAGATTATACAATTTTCACAGCTTCCTTCCGAACCATTTTGGAAGTGCTTCAAGAGATTTAAAGACCTACTTATTCAATGCCCTCATCATGGGATCGAAAGTTGGCAACTTTGCCAAATATTATATGAGGGATTGAACTCGGCAACGAAGCAGTTGCTAGAAACTATATGTCAAGGTCATTTTCTTTCCAAGTCTAGTGACGAAGCGTGGCAGTTTCTTGAGGATCTTAGTGAGCAAACAATTCAGTAGGAGAGTACCAAGACCACATCATCTTCTTCTGTTGGTCAATCTAGGGCAGGCATACATCAAGTAGATATGTGGATTGCTATGAAGGCCGAGATGGCCACACTTATGAAAAAGCTAGAAGCCATTGAGACCAAAATCTCATCGTCTTCTCCTGCCCCTGCTTTACCCACACGAACTGTTTGTGCTTGTTGTTCGAATCCATCGCATCTAACCGAAGAGTGTCCTTATAATGCACCTATTCAAGGACAAGATCAAGTCAATGCTGCATTTCAGCAACGACAAAGAAACGATCCATACTCTTCGACATACAATCCGGGGTGGAGGAGTCACCCAAATTTCGCTTGGAACCAAAATCAACAAGTCCAAGGAAATAACAATTTTCAAATACCTCCTCCACAACAACAACAAGCACCTTCACAAACTCAAAACCGGCAACCTTTCCAACAACAACCTTATACAAATCAAACGAACAATTTGGTTCAACCAAATGATGATAAGGTTATCTCGCTCGAAAAAAGTCTAGATGCATTTCTTAAGCAATCTACAGAATCCCCATAATATTGCATTATTATATTCCCCATTTGATTAGTCCAAAAATATTTGTATTTACCGTAATCAGAAACGGCGTCGCTTTGCAGCTAGCCGGTGAGTACGGGTCGATCCACAGAGATGGGTAATTTTCTTAATGCGTTTTAACGAGTTGATTCCAAATGTTGTTCTGGTTGGTTTATTAAATCTATAAAAACCTAGATCTTTCACTAAACTAAATTAATCTAATTTGAAGTCTTATTAGGGTTAGGTTTAGGGGAAGTTTGGAAATTAAAGGTTTCCTCACCGCTTTCGATGCCTTTATTTTTGATCTATTAGATGTTACGGTAATTATCAATAAGGTAGATTAGAATCTTTTGGGAAGATGTTTCTTCCTCTATATTTGTATCCTTCCTTTATCGATACTTACCCTAACCTCCATGGAAAACGCGCGCAACCGGCCCTTTATACTACGGTTCACCGTTACCTCGTAGGTAGGATGCCGTAGGGAGCGGTTGTACGTGCATGCATGGAGTTCTAACTCTTAGGTGTGGATGGCATGAAGGGGGTGAGAGATCTCATCTCTCAAACCTTTCCCTAAGGCTAACCCTAACAAGCGAGGAGATTACTCGCTCATTAGGGGATGAAAAGACATACTAATTAAAAGAATTAAAACAAAGAAATAAAATTAACTTACTAGTTTGATGGCTCCCTCCAAGCAATACAGAACAGATCTGAATAAACTCTCAACAATTCTGAATTTTATTGATTGAAAAGAGGCATGAGTTTTACAGATCTGAGATTACAATTTATAGGAAAACATGAAAACTAGAGTTACAGACTCTCGCACATGTGCAATTATAGATTTACCCACGGAAAATCCCAACACCCGCACCGACGCACCGACAGAAGAAAAATCCACCGACGCGGGCATTAGACAGCCGCGGAACCGCGGCAATAGGGCGCTTGGGCCGCGGTTCCGCGGCCCTTTGGTGAGCTTAGCTCACCAAACTTCAGGGTATGCTTTAGGGTTCTTTGGTCTGGTTATTTCTTCAGTTCTTTTCTCTTCTGGGCTTCTAGGTCTTCTCCAGATCTTCAGTGAAAACTTGTGAGGATCTTTTGACCGTTCACTTTGACATTTCGGACTGCATTGCCTTATACAATTGTAAATTGTTCTTCGTGACTAGGATCCGTCTACTTGTTGGTCAAAAGTCCATTTTCTGTATCAACTTTCGTCTTTTTCACTGTATTTGCTCCAAGAACCTATATCCTGTAATATGCAACAAACGTGCGTCAAGAGTGCCTGTTTATTTATAAAACGAATAAAAATGGTGTCACGACCCGAAAGTACGGAACGTGACTGGCACTTAGATTACGAGACATCTAAAGGCGTACCGTAACCTAAGTCAGCCAAAGCCCAGAAAATCTAAACCAAAATCAAAAGAGAGTGAAGGAAAACCTTAAATGAAAACGGTTTTTAAATCAATTAAGTTGCATAGAATCCAAAAAAAACATCAAAAACTCCCGAAAATTTCGGCAGAGCCTCCCCTGTATTTTCTATCTCCCAAAATAGGTACAACAAGATATATATAACCTGTAATCATAAATGGCATCCCCAAGCGGGAGCTAGCTCTTCGCCCAAGGCGGATCACAACCACATGCAATATATAAGTAATATCAAGAAAAGAGCATAAAAGAAACGCAAAATATCAGAAAACACAATGCCGGCTCAAGTGAGCTCGACCCAAAAGAAACCACAAATATACAAATCTCTCAGTCTCATCACTAGGTCGCATATACAATATAAAGTGGTAGATGGAGAATACTAGATACAATGATAGAGCAAAAGAAATAAAATATGCTCGCAACCCACCTACGGGCGATGTCGCGAGTCAAAGCAAAAGAAGCTGATGATAAGATAGCCCGCCGCTACAAGGGTGACGGGTCCGGCCTGCAAGACACTGTGGCACAACGGGGGTGAGTTGCCAGCTCGTGAGTAGAATATAACATCTAATAAGGCAATCGTAAGAATGCACACAATGCGGCACAACATGTATGTCCATATGTGATATAATATCTCTAGTATGCATGCACATGTATGCAATATCATTACTAAATGTTTAAGTGTTTTAAATGCTAAGGGTACTGCATTCTTAACTTTAGAAAATGAATGTCTGTATAATAGCTAGGTACCATCAAGAAATCATCTGAAAACCCGTGTCAAGCATCGACACCAAATATGAAATCATATCTGTCTCAATATCTCACTGTATCAATGTCTCAAATATCGGGCTCCGTCAGTCCGGATCGGCCCTAATCATCAAATCTCACGACAACGGTCGGTATCCTCCGGATATCCGCCGCGCCAGACATCACCGGTAGATAGTCTTCCCCTGCCAGGCTCATCGTCTACAACTCAATCTTCTTGTCCCGGGGTACCATACCGGGCCCACCATGTACCCGAGACGGTTCATCCACTCCTCGAATCGGGTCTCGAAATCCAACAGAAAATATGAAAACTCATGGTGGACGACACATACATCACGAGAAAACCGCAACTTTGTTTTAAAAATGATAAATATAAGCTTTTGTTAAATTCTTGCGGTTTTCCCAAAAATCCAGAAATCGCAGAAAAACTGAAATCCTCAAGAAAATCATAGTGTCCACATGTTAAATATGATAAATGTCTATGATATCAATGTATACGATGTGAATTTTGGCTAGAAAGCTATGTAAATATGATGATAATGCGAGGTATATACAAGCTATGCAATTTCATATATCATGTATGAATGCAAGTGACGATACTAAGTTAAACAGGTTCTATAGTGCACGTGGCATGGCAATTACCAAAGGCGTGTGTGTCACATGAATAGTGCGCGTGCAACAGATGCCAATGGTAATGGTGTTCGTGTCCTATGAAGTGATATCGCATAAGTATAGATGAATGTCCACGCAATCTAATATACGGTTAGCTATAAGGGTATGCAATGTACATAAATGGATAAGCTAGCTAACAATATAAATTTTGCATGAAGTAGGGTAATCCTAACTAAGGGGCGCATCGTGCCATCCAGACGATTCCCCCATAGATGAATACATCTACTCACCAGAAATCCCCGCTAATCCGATCCGACCACCGCCTTGCCTTTACGCGCCGTGTCCGATGTTTTCCCGACCGATCTTATATTTGCACAACACCAAGCATAAGATTACATATCCTAAAATGATGCAAGTCATAATATACAAATACCGACGATCTCGAATTAAACATAACGTGCACTCGGTGCGCGGGAAAACACACGAAAATCGCTAAATCTTAACTAGAATCGTCTTTTCGGGGAAATCGACAAAACTAAAACCCGGCTAGACAAAACCCCACATTCGCGCACTCTAATAGTCATATAAGAAGCTAATTATATCGCTAATATAACGCAATTAGATCGCATCCTAGTTTTTATAAAAATCTAGTAAGCAATTTGCTTACCGATTCGAAACAAACATCGCAATTTTGTCGATTTAGCGAGCATAACACTACACAATTAACCACTCCAATCAATTAGATAACCAAACCCTAACTTAACTCTAACAACCATGCTTCAAACCCTAATTTGAAATCAAATCTCTCTCTTGATTTTCATGAACAAGTAATTACAACTAAATTAATGCTTCAAATTTCACTTTTAGCACATTTAACTACAAGTTAACAAACTAGTTTAGAATTTCACCTCACAAGTGGAACCCTAGCATGATCAAGCCACCAAAGAAGCCTCCTTTCTTCTAGTTTTGAACTAAATTTGGTTGAGGAGAGAGTGGATTAGGGTTCTGTTTTGAATTGGAGAAGAAAATGGTGAATTTTTATGGATTTTTCATGATTTTTGAAGCAAGAATTGAGGTGAAAAGAGGGGGAGCTGCTGCTATTTTCGGCCAGAGGTGAAGAGGAGGAGGGTGTGGGGGTTGTGTAGAGTTTTCTAGGTCAAAAAAACCTTTATGCTTCCATTTAATGCCTTTCACATCAAGTTTTTACAAAAAAACCCCATTTTACATCATTTTTTTCATAAATTTCAAACCCTAAAACTAAAATCTTATAAACTTATGATACAATTTATTAACACTCTATTTTAGTTTATAAAGATTCATAATTATGAAATTTACCTAATTAAATTTGTATTTATCACTAATTTAATGTATTTTTAAAAGCTTAAAATAATAAAAAAATAATTAATTACGAAAAAAAATTTATTTAACTAGAAAATTATAAGTGACATTTTAATGACAAAATTATAGTAATATCTTATCTAAATTTTGTATAATTAGGTCTACAATGAAAAATACCTATTTTGACTTTTTACGGAAAAAGCCGAAAAATTAGCCGATTACCGAAAAACTGCCTAAACGATTTTCGAAGGGTTACAAATGGGGAGTACAATAATGCAATATTATAGTATGAACAGTTTTCTCATCGGCCTTCTTATCGACATCTACCTGGGGACCGTTACGTACAGCTAGTACCGCTTGCGGTCTGTGGTTAAACCCACTGCCAGCGTAGTAGTCGAGTCTCTAGAGTCCCACACAGAGAGTTTCCCTACTCCAGGCGAAACGATATAGAGGTCGTATGGTTTTACGACAAGAGTTCGGACACATACGTGTGTTTACGCACGTACGACATCCGGACAGTTTTTACTAGTCGGCTTTGGTTTAAGCCAGTTACTAGTATCCGGTTATTGGATTTATACGGTCTAAAGTTTTTCCGTGTTTTCACGGATAGGAGGGGCGTTCTCGTAATTACGCGAGAAGCTTCTAGAAGGTGGTGACTAAGGAGGTTAATGTTAGTGTATATGCCCTAGAGGCCATTACTGTATCATACTAGATTGTATATTACTTAATGGAAGCTTAGGATATTCACAGTTGTATAAACAATCTTGCTCAAAATGGTAGTATACTACTTGGTTTGTTTCTACTTCAATATGTGCATGTGTTTCTTTTAGCATATCGCTTATACATATTAGTAGAGCCCTTAGGATCTTTGCTTGATTACCAGCGTTGTGATGGCAGTCATACTTGTGGGGGCTGGGTAATCTATAAGCACATCCTTATACAGGTCCCTAGTCGTAGGACTATCGAGACAGGGCATCGATACTCCGGAGTAGACTAGCGTATACGCTTCTCATCCCAACACGGGAGGTGGTCTGTCTCACAGCCATCAGTACGTCGTACTGGAGATAGTATGCGGGTGCTCGTTAGGTTACGAATACACTGGACAGGACTCGTCGGGAACTGTTGGTTGGTATTATACCTATCGTCAGTTATCAGTTCCCAGGTGACATGAGTACAGCTTAGTCCGCTGACTTGACACTGTCATTTCGCCTCGAGTGTGTTCCCACTGTACTTAGATTACTACTCTACCACGGCTCAAAAGAGTCGTGCAAACAGGTAGTAGTTGGGTGCAGTCCCGAAACACTTGGAGGCAGTGACGGTTAGACAGGATTCGTCTCTCCCGGTATTGGGGGTTGACATCGCGCTGTGTCTAGGAGAGCCATTACACGAGTAGTCCCTGGCCAGGGCAAGCGAGATATACTGATAGGTTTCCAGTGTTATCTCAGGGTGTTCTGGGCTTCACTCCGACACGACTTGTACCGCTATTAGGGGCTGACGTTTACCGCCCCCTAGGTCCGCCATGCGATGTATCAGACGAACAGACCGGACTGTACGGAGATTGTCACATACAGGCTCAGTAGGAGTACGGATGGGTTTACCTCATCGGCCTTCTTATCGACATCTACCTGGGGACCGTTACGTACAGCTAGTGCCGCTTGCGGTCTGTGGTTAAAGCCACTGCCAGCGTAGTATCGAGTCTTTAGAGTCCCACACAGAGAGTTTCCCTGCACTAGGAGAAACGTGTAGAGGCCGTATGGTTTTATGGCAGGACTGCGATCACTTGCGTACACTTGTGTGCGTATGCTGTTCGGGTAGGCAATACTAGTGGGCTTTGGTTTAAGCCGGATTCTAGTATTGCACAGATGGATTTGTTTTGTCTTATGTGCATTCGCATCCTACGGAATGCGGATGCGGGTGTGTATGCACAGATTTGCGGAGTGGAGAAGGAGGAGGTGCCTCATTAGGGTTTTGACAGTTGATTCGGTCAAAACCATTATGAGCCGGGGACATTATTTACTAATCCTTTTATTAATAATTATGTTGTGGCTAATTACATTGACCATTTAACCATCTTGACTTTGTTGACCGTTTGACCAAAGTTGACTAGGATCTTCTTGAAAGGTCTAAAGTATTCTTTGGTTTTCTTTTTCATTTTGTTATGATAATGGTCATGTCATTTGTAGCCATCAACTTTATCTTGATGGGATTAGTAATGATAATGTTTTGCATTATTGAACCATGGTTGTTTTCTCTCTTGGTTAAGTTTTTCATTTGTTCATTCTCATTCTCTCTCATAGAAAAGAAGTGAGAAACATTTACATGGTTGCTCCTCTTTCTTCCTCCTCTTGATTCTTCCTTTGATCTCATGTGTTGAGAGAAAAAGGATTCCATTTGACAAACACATCCATACATCTCTTCTACACAACCTAGGGCTTCTAGACTAGCGATCTCGTCGCCCTAGTTGCCTCGGCTCGAGGTGGAGCTCGGTGTACAGCTCTCGGGTGGATCGTCTTCGACTCAAGAAGGCCGCGGAGGTGCCCAAGGTCCGGATCGACGCTTGGAGCTTGGATAGACGAGCGGAACAGCGGAATGAAGGCCCGAAGGACAGGTTTCGTGAGGTATACTTTCTACAGCATAGTAGTTAAAGCCTCTAGATGTTTACTAGTTTCTAGTTTAGCAAAGATCCCGACTTTTAGTCCATGTTGCCTTGCGCCAAAATTATTGTTTTTCGCCGTTTCCGCCTCCCCGTAAGAACCGGGGTGAGCAACGTGGACTTACAGTTAAGGTGGCATATACATTGAATGAGATTAGTGAGTCATATGAGTGATTCATCCATGTCATTAATGCATCATAAATGCTTAATGACTCATGGAGATGAATCACCATTAGATATTTATGAAGCATGATTATTCATCATTTTAAATTTCTTTTATTGATAAATCTTAATGCTTCATATATATTATGATAACTCATTTTCTCATTTGAATTATCATTCTCACCTTCTCTCTCCTCAAGCTTCCTCTCTTCAAACCCTAATCCTCCCCTCTCATGTGTTGAGTACAAGGATTAGATAGGCTAATTAAACCATAACCCTCACTCTATATCATCTAGGTACTTTGATTAGCACTTAAAGAAACCTAGTTGCCTCAAGTTTGAGGCAAAGCTTGGAGTAAAGCTCTCGGGTGGATCGTCTACTACTTGGAGAAGGCCGAGGAGGAAGTGAAGTTCGTAAAGACGAAGGACACGGTTCTTTAGGTATAATCACTTCACATAGTAGTTTAGAACTTCTATGATAGATGTTAGTTATCGTTTAGCTTCGATTCATGCGGTTAGTCGATATTTAAGCAAAGAACAAGATCGTTTTTCATATTTCCGCCTCCCCGCAAGTCGTAGGGTGTTGTACATCGACTTACAACTTCTTGACCAGAACTACGTTCGCCAGCCACTCCGAGTAGGGTACATTCCTGATGAAGTTGGCGGCGAGAAGCCGATCAACCTCCTCTTTGATAGCCTTCTGTTTGACCGGGGCGAAGCTCCTCTTCTTCTGTCTGACGGGTCGGGCCGCAGGATCAACCCCGAGCTTGTGGGAGATGATTTTGGGATCAATCCCAGGCATGTCAGCAAGCGCCTAAGCGAAGACGTCGGAGTTATTTTTGAGGAATCTGACCAGGTCATCTCGCTGAGTCTCCGTCAGGAGTGATCCGACCTGGATGGTTTTTTCCTGGTCCCCTTCTGTCAGGGACACCTTGGTCAGAGGTTCGACCGGCATCCCCCGGACCTCCTTCCGCTCGTCTCGGGTGTCCATGGAACCCCTGATGTCGTTATTTACCTCAGCATCGTCGGCCGGCCGCTCAGACGAAGACGTTTCGGTAAGACATATCTTCGCGACCCGCTGGTTCCCGTAGACCTGACCTATCCCGCCCTGATCGAGAGGGAACTTCATCGCCAGGTGGTAGGTCGATATCTGAGCCTGGAGGGAGTTTAGCGTCGGACGGCCGAGGAAGACGTTGTAGGCCGATGGGACTTTTGCTACGATGAAGTCCACAGGCAACGTACGTGTGCGGCCGGGCTCCCCGACGTTGAACTGCAGGGTGGCCACCCCTTGCGCTGGGATGGAGTGGTTGGTGAACCCTGAAAGGACGTGAGAGGTTAGTTTCAAGTCTGCTGGGGTGAGCCCCATGCGTAGAAAGCAGTCGTGGAAGAGGATGTTTGCCGAGCTGCCTGAGTCGACAAGTATCTGGTGGACCTCATACCGGTGGATTCGGGCCATGATCACCTGTGGGTCGTTGTGGGGCACGGATATGCCGTGGAGGTCTCCGTCGCCAAAGGTGATGGGCTCGTGGCCCCTAGCCTTTTTGCTCGGGCAGCCGTTGGCGTCTGTTGCCGGTGTGGGGTGCCGACCATACCAGTGACGAGACCTGAGGCGTGGCTCTCCGACGTGGGACTTGGAGGTTGAATGGGAAGTATCGAGGAGCCTGCGACCGCCGGAGTCTACGAGGCGGCGGCCGGTGGAGGAGCCGATGACATTCGGTTGAGGTTCGCCCGCGCCTCCGTTGAGGGGAAGGTGGCGGCTGGTACCTGGATTTTCAGGGCGATTACTTGCCATAGGAATGGAGATCGGAAGGCCAACTTTGTTTTTGGGGAGTTTGCGTTTCCCACAGACGGCGCCAACTGATGGAGGTCCTTTTCGGGTCTCCGTCAGATGTTGTCTTCTGTCGATCTCCCGATGGATTTTGGTGATGTCTTGTTGCGTGTGGATCTCAATGGGTTTTGAGGAGATTGGTGATTTGAGGAGCTTAGCGACGAGTACCTGCAAAAAAATCCCGGGGTGGTTTGGTACCACCGAGGACCCTCCGATGATCAAGTCGGCACTAGATCCGAGCAGAGTAACGGCTAAGTGGAATAAAAAATGGCTTACTTGACCCTTCTGTGATGGGGGTTTATATAGCAGTGGTGGCACGCAGCAGCAGGCGTGAGAATCTCGCCGACAGTTATGCTCCCGACGTCGCGCCCGCGTAGAGAGCGGATCGCCCATTAATGGGGATCGTGATGGCGTGGAACGTGGGATGTTGCTGATGGAGAATCCGCGCATGGCGAGATTTGCGGAGCGGCGGTTACGCCCAATAGCGGTGGAGTTAGTCGGAGGACCGAGGAAGACGGCCTCGGCCGGGGGGGCTCGGGGACGAGCGAGAAGACCGAGGAGTCTTGGTCTTGTAGCAGCTCGGGGCGAGCTGAGGAGCCGAGGAGGCCAATTTGCAGGGGGCTCCGAGGAGGGCCAGCTTGTGCTTGTAGGTCAGGTACTGAGATGGCTTGGTCGGACTCTGTAGGCCCTTTCTTCTGAGTTCTGGATCACGTCATCTGCCACGTGTCCCGATCTTAGGGATTGCCAATATTGAGCACCATCAGAATTGAATATATATTTTTATGGTAAAATAGTGAACACGTGTCTGATTAGTTTATCCAATCACCATTGTTATGCTGCATCACTAGTGGATACGAAGACCAGATTGAAATATTATTCGTCATTCTTTACTCTCCAGTATTAGCGGGGCCAAGGGAGAGCGGGCATGGTCCCGGTCCCTTAAGTTTCCGATGAACCTATATAGATTTGCTACTCTTTTTATCATAAAATGCCCTTGAAGTTGACTAGAAATAGGTATATTAATATGCTTCAATCATGGTAAAGTTATGGTTAATTGGTTGTTCCGTTGTGTTGCTTGCTTAGATGGTTGCCTTTTTTATATATATATAGAGAGAGAGGGAATAATGGAGGAAAGATGCCATAGGAGGGAATTCCCTCCCATGGCGTCGAAAAAATACCACCTCCCTCATTTTTTTCGATGATCGGCACCCACCATCTTCATCGTTATCATCTAAGATGTGGGTACACCAAATTTCATATGATTCTACAACTTTTTCACCGTTGATTTAGTGGGTTCAAAATTAACGGTTTAGTAACAATAGAACATTTTACATTGTTAAATCAACGGTGAAAAGGTTGTAGAATCACATGAAATTTGGTGATAACGATGAAGATGGTGGGTGCCGATCGTCGGAAAAAACGAAGGAGCGGGTATTTTTTCGACGCCATAGGAGGAATTCCCTCCTATGGCCTCTCTCTCTCTCTCTCTCTCTATATATATATATATATATATATATATATATATATATATATAGAGAGAGAGAGAGAGAGAGAGAGAGAGAGAGAGAGAGAGAGAGAGAGAGAGAGAGAGAGAACAACGGAGGAAAGATGCCATAGGAAGGAATTTCCTCCAATGGCGTCGAAAAATACAATCTCCATTATGTTTTCTGACGATCGACACTCATCATCTTCATATGAAATTTGAACCCACTAATTCAACGGTGAAAAAGTTATAGAATCACATGAAATTTGGCATACCCACATCTTAAATTATAACAATGAAGATGATGGATTCCGATCGTCGGAAAACACGACGGAGGGCGTATCTTTTCGACGCCATAGGAGGGAATTCCCTCCTATGGGCTCTTTCCTCCATTATTCTCATATATATATATATAGGAGGGCTCTTTCCTCCATTATTCTCATATATATATATATATATATATATATATATAATGGAGGAAAGAGCCCATAGGAGGGAATTCCCTCCTATGGCGTCAAAAAGATACGCCCTCTATCGTGTTTTCCGACGATCAGAATCCATCATTTTCATTGTTATCATCTAAGATATGGGTACGCCAAATTTCATGTGATTCTACAACCTTTTCATCATTGATTTAGCAATTTAAAAAGTTCTATTGTCGGTAAACCGTTAATTTTGAACCCACTAATTCAACGGTGAAGAAGTTGTAGAATCACATAAAATTTGGTGTACCCATATCTTAGATGATAACGATGAAGATGATGGGTGCCGATCGTCGGAAAACACGATGGAGATTGTATTTTTTCGACGCCATAGGAGAAAATTCCCTCCTATGGCATCTTTCCTCCATTATTCTCTCTCTCTCTCTCTCTCTCTCTCTCTCTATATATATATATATATATATATATATATATATATATGAGATTATCTCTCTCTCTTTCTCTCTCTCTCTCTCTCTCTATATATATATATATATATATATATGAGATTATCTTAATGGAGGAAAGAGGCCATAGGAGGGGATTTCCTCCTATGGCGTGGAAAAAATACAATTTCCGCCATTTTTTCCGACGATCGGCACCCATCGTCATCATCGTTATCATCTAAGATGTGCGTACACCAAATTTCATGTGATTCCACAACTTTTTCACCGTTGATTTAGTGGGTTCAAAATTAACGGTTTACCGACAATAGAACTTTTTATATTGCTAAATCAACGATGAAAAAGTTGTGGAATCACATGAAATTTGGTTTACCCACATCTTAGATGATAACGATGAAGACGATGGGGCCGATTGTTGGAAAAAATGGCGGAGGTTGCATTTTTTCCGCGCCATAGGAGGAAATCCCCTCCTATGGCCTCTTTTCTCCATTATTCTCTCTCTCTCTCTCTCTCTCTCTCTCTCGATATATATATATATATATATATAGAGAGAGAGAGAGAGAGAGAGAGTATGGATCCTATAGGACGGGTTCATGTTCTTAAAAACGCGAACCTGAATGAGGACCATTGGTTCCTTTGTTTTCTTTCAACGGTTAAGATTAATATACCTTAATAAAAAAAAAATTAATGGAACAAATACTATTCTTTATGATTTTAGGGATCTTTTTTTTCCCCTTGCTCCTTCAGATCACGCTCATCGTTTTCTTCCTCCCAGCCGCAGCATCCAATTCGATTTCAGGTTCTAAGAAAAGTCCATCAATCAGGTATTTACTCCTTTCATCCGCTTCTTTGATGCTTTTTTTTGTGTTCAGGCTTATATTGAGTTTGGTGAATGCTGTAGGGTCTAAACTTTGATGAGTCCTTGATATTTTTGTGTTTTGAGGCTTTAATTGGTTGTTTACTTGAAATGGGATTTTGTTTTTTAATTTTTTTTATAAAATATATGTTTGATGATTGATACCCTTTCTCGAAATGGTTAATGATAGGCAAATGTTTTTTTCTTTATAACGAAAAGGTTCTGAACAGTATTTAAACTAAAGATGCTTACTTTCATAATAAGAATTAGTGTTCAATACTTAGAGCACAATCAATATTTCTATTTTTTTTAATAGAACAGCATTAACTTTATATATATATTATTGAAAACTGAAAACTATCGATGTAATGTTATATTGAAAACTGAAATTTTATATTGCAAAATAAGATGAGAGCAATGAGAAGGAGTGACTCCAACCGTCAGATATTATTTGATGGTTGAAATATAATAGTTGTTTTTAAAGATAAATAAAGAAAATATAACATAGGCAAATTAAATCTTATAGAATATCTTTTCGACTCTTTGAGAGACAATCCACCGGAGATAAAATCTATCAAATAAATTAGAAACACATTTTCTCTTATAAAGAAAACAACATACTTTGAAGCATTACTCGATCTTAAATAAACTTAAAAGGTTTAGTTAACATAATTTGAATATCAAGAGGAATAATTCAACTAGTGGGTTCAACTCTCAATGTCAAATAGATGGTTGCATTTTGGATGCTTCAAATATAATTGATTGTGTTCTTAAATATATTTTTATCATTGATATAAATATAATTTTATTTTGATCACATAATTGTTTAGCTTTCTTTTAATTTCTCTTTTATTTAATTTATCATTAATCCTTCTATATTTCTCCACAAAAAAAAAATCCAAATTGAGAAATAAATATTAATATGAGAGAAATTCCCTAGGATTTTGTAATGAACTTTTGTTTTTTCTATTTTCTCATTTTTATATTTAAATAAAAAAAATGTTTATTAAATCTCTGCCATCAAATAATATCCAACATCCAATGGCTGCAATCACTCCCTCTCATAGCTCTCATCGTATGTTAGTTCTCACAGGATCATTCCTCTCTATATATATATAATTGATAGATGGACATTGGGCATAGACTGGCTAGACGGCGGCAGATTCGATGCTATACGGATTCGATGCTATAAGGCCAATTAGGCACAGATTCCGTTCAAACTTCAATTTCTACTATTACCCCGACTTGTTGTCAACATATCTATCAATTTATATACTGATTACACATGATTGCAAAATTTGCAGTGCGAACTTTAACCCTCTAAATTAGCCTGCCTATCAAGCAATAATTTCCTGTAAAGAACAATAAAGCATCATCACTTATTACTTGTCTTGTATATTAATCAACTGGTTATAAATCGTGCATATTCTCCAAAACCATGTATCAAGGCAGTAATACGTAATACCATATTATAACAGAAGCATCAACAACTACATAAATTATTTGGCAACCAATACCTGCTGCATTCACTGCAACCCTAAACAGTTTTACAAATCAACTCGTATTGCAAAATATCATGCAATCTTCTAAACAATTGTGTCACGCTCCGCTGCCCAAAATACAGAAACACGAGAACGCAACTCGACCAGTCATGATATCTATGCTAAGGAATCATCCTTCCATATCCACCTTACGACTTCTTTCACTATATCAAGCGACACAGATAATAATAATTCTAATACATGTCCATTGATACACCAAATAACGATAATGAAAGAAAATGCTGGAATAACAAAAGTCTCAAATCTCATACTGATCCAAATAATAAATAAGTCGGCAATAATACACAAGTCCTAATCTTTTATGGGCTCACAAAGGAATCTAATTAAATAGCGTGCATTACATGAATAAATAAAGCAACATGATGGCCTAGATAAGTGAAAGATACGCCTCAAATCTCGGTTACCTCCTCAAAATACTCTTGATCTTGTGGTTCTACTGACAATAGATCTGGGCCATGCAAAACCCATAAATCAGAGCGTCAAACAGTACAATAATAACAATGGTATGAATATGACATGACAGATAGTTATAACAAAACGAGCGACATGTAAACAACAATAAATAATAACAAAAATAACATGCAATATAACAGTCGGAACATGGTAAATTAACATATCATGTGAAACTTAAATGTCAATGACGTTAAATCTTGTCTATCCTAATGATATTTGAAATCAGTTAATAAAATCTTACTCGTAACTCAACAGTGCCCCGTGCGTACCCAGGACCACGGTAACAGATTCTCGGGTCCGAATCCCGAGACGTGCCGCTTAGCACTAAATCCTACATATCAAGTGCAGATGAATGATATCAGCATCATCATTCTGAAACACAGAGGCCCCTCTCGACTGATCAGTCTCTAAAATCTAAAGTCCTCTTGAGTTACAATTTGGGTCCCATTTCTTGGTTTCCCCTTTCCCCAATTCTATATTTCATATCAAGTGTCAATCTAATTCTTACCTAATACCAACTCTAGAACAGTCATGTAACAGGTCATGTCAATTCAAGTCAAGTAGTAGTAGACAGTATCATGAATTCGTTGGTATTGGGTAATCATTAAATTGCAAGAATATCCTGACATAGTAATAAGTAAACAAGTTCAGTATGGATAAATATAAGCAATTAATATAGCTAGCATTATCAGAAATAACATAATCACATCTATAACCATGAATAATGTGTATTTACTTGGCATGCACATGAAAGTTCACTTCTGGAAATTCTGCAGCACTCTGATTTGTAAAATACTTTAAAAATAGCAAATGATCTCTAAAATGACGTGTCATAAGCCAAAACAAAGCTGATTCGATAAAATTTACGCTGATATAAACTAAAGCGTCTCATATTATTTCTACAAAGAGTTATGGATGTTTAATGTTGGAAGTTTGGTGCTAGAAATTCCCTGGACAGCAGTCCAGAGGTGCATTCCTTCGCAGTTTATGATAGTTAAAATATTTTGTAGGAAAACTTTTTACAGATCTAAGGTATTCTGAGTTAGCTTCGAAATGAGCTAAAGAACACCTGCTAACGAATTTTGTGCAGTTTATAATAAATTTTTCAACGCAAAGGGTATAGTTTATTTCAGATTTGTTCTCTCCGCTTGGCAACGACATTTCATGTGTAAAACTACAATATTTTTCACCTATATTTTGCAACAAAGATCACTATACAGATATAAACTAATGGTCAAAACAAGGGTTTCATTTGGCCAATTGATGGAGCACATTCACATAATCAATCACTACATACATGAATATAAACAAATATAAGGTATCAATTCTCAAACTTGTATTATATTAAACTTGTTTACGATAATAGTAAAATATAACAATTAATATTAAAAACATAATAGTTCGAATTTACAGTGTAATAGACATGTGGATAACACATGAAAACAAATTGATATGCAAGATGTGTAAGAATTATACAGTTACTATGATTGTTACTATAATTGACAATTGCTATATATGTTGAACTTTTCTTATATGTATTTTTTTCCAGTGAACTATTAAAATCTATAATTAGCTATACATAACTAGACTGATAATTTAACTTTTACATATGATTCAGTACTAAATTCATGATCAAACCATATATATTTAATGTAACAGATATAATAATAATAATAATAATAATAATAATAATAATAATAATAATACAACAAGATTAAATCTTACCATAACCAGCAAGTATACAAATACTTGTCTCGAGTCGACGATCACGCGAACAGAAATGACGATGAAAACGCGAAACTTGAAGCCGACACAAGATCTTGTCTTGGTGTGCTTCGGTCGAGGTTAGGGGACTTGGGTAGGGTAAGCGGCGGAGGAAAGAAGACGGTGGCGGCGCGGAGAACCGAGGTGACGGCGGCGGCGGCGCGAAGAACCGAGGTTGGGTGTTCGTCCTGGCTGTGTAGACGAGAGAGAGGACGAAGAAGATGGCGGCGGCGAACCAAGACGACGGCAAAGGTGTTCGAGTTTGGGGTTTAGGGGTTGATTGATGAGAGAAGAAAGGAGAAGGATGTTGGGTTTAAATAGGATAGATGCACTTGGGGCTTAAAACCCCCCTTTTATTGGTTTTCTTACAAAACACCCATAATTAAATTTGTTTAAAGGATTCGCAAAGGTTAAATAAGATATTATATGATAAAGATAAGTTATAATATATACATAAATACATTGATAATTAGTTAGTAAAATATAAACATATTTATTTATCTTCAATAAAATATTAAACTCCAATTAAAAATAGTTTCATTTGAGCAATTAATAACTAATACTATAACTAATACTATTACTAATGTCATACAATTTTTCTTGGATGTTACATTATACCCAACTACAAAAGAATTTCGTTCTCGAAATTCACGGAAAACGAAATGAAAACAAGACAAGAAAATTACCAGATTCAAGCAAACAAATTTGAAAATTTCTGACAAATTTCATCTTCCCGCTCTCAAGTGGACTCTTCATGCGAACGACCACCCCAAGAAATGAGAACCAACAGGATAACTCTATTCTTCAGGACCTCTCGACGATCTAGGATAGTAGAAAGTCGCTCTTCATAAGATAGATCATTGCCTAAAATCAACTCCGAATGATCCAAAACATGATCTCATCTCATACGTATCGGTGAAGGTGAGATACATGGAATACGTCATGGACACCTGTCAAGGATGGTGGTAGGGCCAAACGGTACGCCACTTTCTCAATCCGCTCGATAATATCGAACGGTCCAACAAATCAAGGACTAAGCTTGCCTCAATTACCAAATCGGATCACATCCATCATCGGTGATATTTTTAGGAACATGTGATCACCAAAAGCGAACTCTAGGGCTCTTCTTCCCGTATCAGCCCCTCTTCTGACGGTCTTACGCCACTTTCATATGCTCACGAATCATCGAACCTTATCCACGGTCTAAACAATCAGCTCCGGTCCCAACAGCTTCCTTTCTCCAATATCATCCCAACACACAGGGGAACACCTGCGACCATACAATGTTTCAAACGAGGTCATCCGAATGTTGGCCTGAAAACTGTTGTTATAAGAAAACTCGACTGAGAGCAAGTGATCTTCCCACGAGCCCTTGAAGTCTAACATATGCTCACAACATATCTTCAAGGGTCTGAATAGTCCGCTCGGACTGACCATCTGTATGTGGATCATATGCTATGCTGAACTTCAGTCGAGTACCCAAACTTTCCTGTATACTCTTCCAGAAATGAGATAGGAATCGAGTGTCTCGATCAGACACGATGCTAACTGGCACCCCATGTAGTCTTACTGACTCTTGCAAATACTTCTCCGCTAGAAACTCCGTCGACTGACCAACTCGAAAAGGTATGAAATAAGTTGTCCAACAATCACCCAAACAGCATTATTGCCTTTGGACTCCGTAGTAGAGCGTCACGAAATCCACGATAATATGCTCCTACTTCTACTGAGGAATCGGAAGTGGTTGCAATAAACCGGCAACCCTCTGATGCTCATTCTTCACTTGCTGACACACCAAGCACCTCCACACGAAGCAACCGATCTCTCTTAATGCCTTCCCACCAGAAATGTTGTCGCATATCTCTGTACATCTTCATACCTCCCGGAACACCGAATACATAGAACTGTGTGTTTCCTTCATGACTTCATCACGAATCTCACC
The DNA here is from genome assembly GCA_030015575.1 of Agapanthus africanus. NCBI lineage: Eukaryota > Viridiplantae > Streptophyta > Magnoliopsida > Asparagales > Amaryllidaceae > Agapanthus > Agapanthus africanus. The sequence continues at coordinate 539,522,650 of JASDDO010000010.1, read as the reverse complement.
CTTCGGCGCACACAAGTGACTCCCGTATCTCAGCGATCTATCTTCATGAATTAGTAAGTTCGTTCGAAAACCTGCTTCAACTTGGACTCGAAACTTTTTCAATCGAGCATTTTGCGCTTGAGCAGCCTTTATATGGTCTATCAAGGATGACTATACTAAAAATTGCATTAACTGCCCTGAAGAGCCCGATAAGACTAACTCCAACGCAAGCCCCTGAAAATCGGCTATAAGCACTTTCTGCGAAGCCAACATCATCACTGTTGGCAACCGACTCAACATCCAGCACTACATTCACCTTTTCCGGATCGGCCACCAACTTTAACCATCTTCGCTGCCTCATGTTGAGCTCCTTCTGAGCGAACACAGTCTTTAGGCTTTTATAATCGATGAAGACCTCCACCCTCTCACCAAATAGGTAATGTCTCTATAATTTTCGAGCAAAGAAAACTGCAGCCAACTCCAAATCGTGCGTCGGATAATTTTTCTCATGCATATTCAGCTGTCGAGACGCGTATGCTATCACACGCCCATGCCGCATCAACACACAGCAAAAGCATTTTCCCAACGCATCACTGTGAATCACCAACCCTTCGGAACCATTCGACACAGTTAAAACCGGAGCGGTAGTTAGCTTCTATTTCAACTGGTCGAATACTTGAGTATATTTCTCGGACCATACAAAAGGCTCTTCCTTTCGAGTCAACTTAGTCAACAGCTCGGCTATTCGAGCGAAATCCTGCACGAATCTTTAATAATACCCAACGAGTCCGAGAAAACTTCGAACCTTCGCTGTTGTCCTCAGAATCGGCCAATCCCAAACTGCTGCAATCTTTTCCGGATCCACTGTTATGCCATCTCCTAATATAACGTAGCTTAAGAATTTCACTTCATCGAGCCAAAACACGCACTTGCTCAACTTGGCATACAATTTTTGTTGCCTAAACGTCTGAAGTACAGTCCTTAAATGCTCTTCATGCTCCTCCTTGTTCTTCGAATACATCATGATGTTATCAATAAAAACCACAACAAACCAATCTAGATGCTGGGAAACGACTCGGTTCATTAGGTCCATGAATATCGCGGGAGCGTTCGTAAACCTAAACGGCATAACTAAGAATTCGTAATGCATGTACCGTGTTCGAAATGTCGCATTGCAAATATCTTCTGACTTCACTCGAACTTGATGATATCCCGATCAAAGTTATAACTTCGAAAACACACTTGTGCAGCAGAGTTGGTCAAACAACTCGTTGATACGAGGAATGTGGTACTTGTTCTTAATGGTCACCCGATTCAGCTCTCGATAATCGATATGCATTCACCGAGTGTCGTCATTCTTCTTGACTAACAGAACTGGAGCTTCATGGTGAGCCACGAGTACGAATTAAGCCCTTCTCCAAGAGGTCCACAACTTGCTTCTTCACTTCTTCTAATTCTACCGGTGACATTGGATAATAAGAGTTAGAAATCGGCACTGCTCCGGGGATTAGGTCGATCGAAAACTCAATATCTTGCTTTGGCAGCAAACCCGAAATGTCCTCGGGAAAAACGTCCATGAACTCACGAACTACCAACGATGCTTCTTCTCTGTCTACCTCTATCGCCGATAAGACAACATTGATCGGCTTGGCGCTAAAGTCAACTAGCCCGACGGATCTGTTGCCTTCCAAGAACTCAAATTCTGGATGACTAAGAATCCGAAAAGTCACCTTCTTTGCTCTACAGTCCGTGTGGGCATGAAAAGTGCCAAGAAAATACATATCCAAAACCACATCGTAGCTGCCGGTATCGATCATTAGAAAATCTGCAAATAACTATTGACCACAGACTACGACGGGACACTCCTTACATTTTCTATTAGAAACAACCTTTTCATTTCTGGTGTGGATGTCCCAACCTCTTATATAGAAATAACGCTCTACAGTACATGTCAAAGTTTTATCTAGAGGTTGCGCTAACGAACTTGGAAGATATAAAGCAATGAAAACAAGATTAGATGAAAGCAAAGAATTCAAGAATTTGAATGATAAACCAGCAAATGTGGCAAGACATGTTCCTAAGGTTCAAGAGATTTAAGGTCAATGAACTGGATCTGATACCCAACTAGAAATTTAACCCATTACCTAAACTAAATCTAAACCTAGGTTCTGATACCAACAAAACCTTGTCACGTCCAGCTTCCTAAAATACGGAAACACGAGAATGCAACTCGATCAACCATGCTACCCATGGTAAGAATCATCCTACCAGTCACCTTAAGCTTTCTTACAGTATATCAAGCGACGCAGAAATAATAATAATTCTAATACATGTCCATTACCGCGCCAAATAATAATGAAAGCAAATGCTGGAATAACAAAAGTTTCAAATCTCAGACTGATCCGAATAATAAATAAGTAGACGGTACACAAGTCATAGTTCCTTATAGGCTCACAAAGGAATCTAATTCAATAACGTGTATTACTGGAATAAATAAAGCAACCTAATGACCTATATAAGTGAAAATGTGCCTCAAAGCTCGGCTACCTTCTCGAAATACTCTTGATCATGTGGTTTTACTGACAATAGATCCGGGCCATGCAAAATCCAGACGTCAGAGCGTCCAACAGTACGATAAAAACAATAGCATGAATGTGACATGATAAATAGTTATAACAAAACTGGCGACGTGTAAATGACAATAAACAATAACAAGAATAGAATGTGATATAACAGTCGGAACATGGTAAATTAACACATCACGTAAAACCTAAATGTCAATGTCGCTAAATTTTGTCTATCATAATGGCATTTGAAATCAGTTAATGAAATTTTCCTCGTAACTCAATAGCATCTCGTGCGTGTCCAGACCAACAGATTCTCGAGGCTGAATCCTGAGACGTGCCGCTAAGCACTAAATCCTACATGTCAAGTACAGATGAATGATATCAGTATCATCATTCCAGAACACAGAGGCCCCTCTCGACTGAACGGTTTCTAAAATCTAAACTCCTCTTGAGTTACGATTTGAGTTCCATTTCTTGATTTGCCATTTCCCCAATTTTATGTTTCATTTCAAGTGTCAATCTAATTCTTACCTAATACCAACTCTAGAATAGTCATGTCAATTCAAATCAAGTAGTAGGCAGTATCATGAATTCGTTGGCATTGGGTAATCATTAAATTGCAAGAATATCCTGACATGGTAATATGAATAAATAAGTTCAAGTATGGATACATGTAAGCAATCAATATAACTAGCATTATCAGAAATAACATAATCATATCTATAATCATGAATAATGTGTATTTACTGGGCAAAATGAAATATCGGCTCTGTAAATTCAGCAGTGCACTAATTTATAAAATACTTTAAAAATAACAAACGGTCTCTAAAATTGACGTGTCATAAGCCAAACCGAAGCTAATTCGATAAGGTTTATGCTGATATAAACTAGAGCATCTCATGTTATTTCTACAGAGAGTTATGAATGTTCAAAATTGGAAATTTGACTGGAAATTACCTGGACAACAGTCCAGAGGTGTATTCCTTCGCAGTTTATGATAGTTAAACAATTTATTTTGCAGGAAAACTTTTTAAAGATCTAAGGTATTCTGAGTCAGCTTCGAAACGAGCTAAAGAACACCTGATAACGAATTTTGTTCAATTTATAATGAATTTTTCAACGCAAAGGATACAGTAAATTTCATATTTGTCTCCGCTTGGCGACGACATTTCATGTGTAAAACTACAATATTTTTCACCTATATTTTGAAACAACGATCATTAGACAAAATATAAACTAATGATAAAAACAAGGGTTTCATTTACCCAATTGATTGAGCACGTTCCTGTTCAGTTGATAAAACTGCACATTTGTAGTACATTTTTCCTACCATTTTCATATTAAAAAAGAACTTTATTATAATATATTATACATATGAGGGTTTATGTGTAAAAACATTATTTTCCATGTGTTAATATATTTTAATTATCATTTGGTAGAAAAATGTATGCAAATAAATTCATTGACCAAATCCTAGTAGAACTAAGCCTACTAAATATTATTTGAGATTATTGTGCAGAATTTTCCAAGTTATGCAGAATTTATCAAATAGGCGTTTATGTGTAAAGCGGTTGGTCCTGACGGGATTCCTATCGAGATTTGGAGATGCTTAGGAGAAATAGGCGTTAAATGGCTGACAGATCTGTTTAATAAGATTTGGCAGACAAAAAAGATGCCAAATGAATGGAGGAAAAGTATCCTTGTACCTATCTACAAGAATAAGGGTGACATTCAAAGTTGCTCAAACTACCGTGGAATAAAACTAATGTGTCACACCATGAAACTTTGGGAGAGAGTGATTGAACACAGGCTAAGGAAGGATATTAAGATAACAGAGAACCAATTTGGTTTCATGCCTGGACGATCGACGACAGAGGCGATCCATTTGCTTCGTCAACTTGTCGAGCGCTTTCGAGAGAGGAGAAGAGATTTGCATATGATATTTATTGATTTAGAAAAAGCGTATGACAAGATACCTAGAGAGGTATTATGGGAGACAATGATGAAAAAGGGGGTCCCGTCAAGTATATTGACATAATCAAGGATATGTACGACGGAGTAGTGGCAAATGTCAGAACTTACGGTGGCTTAACAAGTGATTTTCCGATGACTATTGGTTTACATCAAGGATCTGCATTAAGTCCTTTCCTGTTTACCATCGTGATGGATGAGCTTACTAGAACTATCCAAGATGAGGTCCCTTGGTGTATGCTATTCGCTGATGATATTGTTCTAGTAAATGAGACGAAAGCAGGGGTTAATGCCAAATTGGAATTATGGAGACAAACATTGGAATCTCGGGGATTCAGATTGAGCAGGTCCAAGACAGCATATATGCACTGCAAATTTAGTAGCCAGAGAAGTCAAAACCATATTGGTATAGCATTGGAAGGGCAAGAGATATCACCGAGCGACCAGTTTAGATATCTAGGTTCCATCATCCAAAGAAATGGGGAGATCGATAGTGATGTTAATCAAAGGATCCAAGCTGGTTGGTTGAAATGGAGGAGTGCAACAGGGATTTTGTGTGATCGTAACTTTCCGTTAAAATTGAAAGGGAAGTTTTATCGGAGCGCTATTCGGCCTGCCTTATTATATGGTACAGAATGCTGGGCTCCTAAGAAGCATCATACACAGAAGATGCACGTAGCGGAGATGCGCATGCTTCGTTGGATGTGCGGTAACACTAGAAAAGACAAGGTGCGAAATGAGGATATTCGTGCAAAAGTTGGTGTAGCACCCGTGGAGGAGAAGATGCGGGAAAACCGGCTTAGATGGTTTGGTCATGTGCGACGCAGACCTAGGGAAGCACCGGTTCGACGAATAGATACTCTCGATATGGGTAATGGCAAAAGGGCAAAAGGGAGACCGAAGAAAACATGGATGGAGGTGATACGAAACGATATGGTTGCCAAAGGACTCAATGAAAGTATATTGTTCGATAGAAGTGAGTGGAGACAGAGGATTCATGTGCTGGACCCGGCGTGATTCTCATGTTGGTTCATGTAGCCTACCCCATATGCTTGGGATAAAAGGCTCAGTTGTTGTTGTTGTATGCAGAATTTATCAAACAAATCAATTTGTTGAAGAAAACTTGCCAAATTAAGAAGCAAAACTTGGAGACCAAGTCTGGAAGCAACCGAGAAAAGATTTCTGAATTCTAAAGGTGCTTAAGATTGCCACATGTCACAAGAAGAAAGCCCAAGAATTTTGATGAAGAGATCTCTGCCTTTAAGCTCGGATCCACGGCCAAACCCCCATTGGGCCGCGGATCCGCCGCACTTCTAGGGAATTGGAAGCCAAGATTTTTTGTCATAAATCTATGATGAATTTTACCAAGTTTTCAACAAGAAGATTCTGGCTTTGCACTATAAAAGGGCACCGAGAACCTCTTGGAAAAATTATCAAGCCGACGAGATCACGAAGTCCAAGACGGCTCACGCATCCAGGCTGATCATCAACTGTTCGTCTACCTCCTTAGAAGAGATCGAGAAGTAAGCTAGTCTTTGTAATCATTTTCTAAGAATCAAAGTGTAACGAATATTGTTGATTAATAAAGGTAGCTTTCTTTTTCCTATTCTATTTCTTTGTAGTTTAATTATGCATTTTCTCTCCATCTCTTTTTCTCCCAACATGCGCGAGTAATTCTCCGCTTGTTAGAGTTCGCAGGATTAGGGTAGGCTAATGGATGATAAACATCCCTAAACCCTTTTTAAGTCCTATAAAGTTTATGAACTTTATCAAAAGAATCATTAACATCCTAATCGGGCGCGCTAACAATTCTTTGTTAGTTCCGACCGCGATTAGAGATTAGATTAATGATTGTTTTGGTAAAGACTAGATATGAACGGAGTTCCGTGTCGAGATAAGGGTTAAGAGTGGGATTCCTTTTCCCTCCAGAAACCCTAATCTACACGCATCACCGTCGTTCTAGTTTTAAATCTATTAAAGGATAAAAAGGGTAACTTTTAATTAATCATCCATAACTACTAAATCCTAACGAACCCTACAAGCCCCCTTATTATATTAACTACATCCCTAAAATAATCTAGATCTATAATTTTGCATTAGTGCTTAACGTAGATCTAGAAACCTTTCCACAATATTCTTTATTCCCCCCTCTCTTTCAACACATCTAAAGTAAGAATAAAAGATTCAACGTTTCCCAGAGGACGACCCGTCTCACCTCGGTCTAGCTACACGCGACACCGTTCTGATTGCGGTACACTGCAAAAACACACTTTTTCGTAACAATCAGTTCCCATAATTAATCGCTACAAATATGAATATAAACAAATATAAAGCATCAATTCTCTAACTTATATTGTATTAAACTAGTTTATGATAATAGTAAAATACAACAATTAATATTAAAAACACAATAGTTCAAATTTACAGCGTAATACACATATGGATAACACATGAAAACATAAATTGATGTGCAAGATGTATATGAATTATATAGTTACTATGATTGACAATTACTATATATGTTAACTTTTCTTATATGTATTACTTTCCTGTGAACTAATAAAATCTATAATTAGCTATGCATAACTAGACTGATAATTTAACTTTTATATAAGATTCGGTACTCTATTTGTGATCAAACGATGTATATTTAATATAAGAGATATAATAATAATATTACAACAAGATTAAATATTGTCGTAACAAGCATGTAAAGCAAGTATACAAATACTTGTCTCGAGTCGACGATCACGTGAACGAAAACGACGACGAAGACGCGAAGCTTGAAGCCTGAAGCCGACGCAAGATCTCAGCTTGGTGTGCTCCGGTCGAGGTTAGGGGGTTCGGGAAGGGGTTGAAGCAGCCGAGGAAAGAAGAAGACGACGGTGGCAAGAAGAACCGAGGCGACGACGACGAGGTTGGGTGCTCGGCCTAGATGTGCAGCCAAGAGAGAAGAAGAAGATGGTGGCGGCGAACCGAGGCGACGGCGAAGGTGCTCGGGTTTGCAAGATTTCGGCTAGGGTTTTAAGAAAAGATGGGGGATTCGGCTAGGTTATAGGTTAGGGTTTGATTGATGAGAGAAGAAAGAAAGGAGAAGGATGTTGGGTTTAAATAGAATTCATGCACTTTGCACTTAAACCCCTTATTGGTTTTCTTACAGAACACCTCTAATTAAATTTGTTTAAAGGATTTGCAAAGATTTGCAAATATCTTACTATATCTCTATTCCACATATTTTTTATTGATACTATCATAATAATATATAAATATGTTGCATATTTAATGTTTTTTGTGTGTGTATAGGATATTATATGAAAAATATAGGTTATAATATATACATAAATGCATTGATAATTAGTAAAATATGAACATATTTATTTATCTTAAATAAAATACTAAACTCCAATTAAAAATAGTTTCATTTGAGCAATTAATAACTAATACTATTACTAATGCCGTACAAGTTTTTTAGGGTGTTGCAAATTGCATGAGTTATTTAATAATTTTCGCATTCTAGAGTATTGTGAGGACGTCATTGACTAGATAGAGGAATTCTGAGATGTGCTAGTCGTGTCCATATCCTCTCCATTGCCTAGGTGGCAATGGCAAGTCCGGTAGTTAATGTATATCGTTGGATTAGATCCAATAGATATGAGCTTACAACAACGGGAAAAAAAATTTAGGGGGAGGGGGGAGCTTACCCATCCCATCTCCCCCCCCCCCCGCTCCCTCTCTCCCATCAACTCTGTTCCTTTCTCCCATTTACCCTCTCCATGTTATCAATATGCTAGAATTATCAAGATGGTAGAGATTTAATTAAATTTTGTTTTCTTTTCCTTTTGATAAACTTTTATTATATGTATATAAAAGTCCAACTCCAATGTTCCCTCTTTCACCCCCCGCAACACAACCAAAACTAAAGAAAAAAGAACCTATTCCTCTCCATTTATTACCAACTTCTACATTTTCCATAAAAATATATAATTTGATATTTTGATATGTTCATCCATACCCAACTCCTCATCTCTGAAATCATTTACAACTGAGAAAGATTATTCGATATTAGAATTTTAGAGAGAAGAAGAAAGGCAACATTGTTATTGTTTTCACTCTTCATAAATTTTAAGTTTGACAGCATTTCGACAGAACTATAATCAAAGAGGACATTAAGGTTGAAGGCAATAGCATCCAACAAAAAGGGAAAAGGAATGAAGAGAAAAGAACATCAGAATTGAGAGGAAGATGGAAGTATAGGAAAATTAGTAGCCATAAGAACAATAGATTTTTATCTTCCAATTTTCTTTCTTAGCTTTTCAAGTCCCGGCACTTTTGATCAAGGACATGAGTATACATAGGTACCACCTATTTTATTGTTCAATGCATTTTACCCTTTGGATCTAATCTAAATGCTCACATTAACTACTGGAGCCTCCATTGACACCAAGACAACGGAGAGGATTTGAACCCGGGCGAGCCACCTACAAAATGAGCAGGCAATCGCTTGGTAAGGGTACCACCTGACTTGGCAACTCAGATGACAATGCTAACAAACTTTAGCAAAGCCGCCAGAGAGAAAAGTCTTCACTTGTTAATTCATAAAAATTAAAAAATGGTAACTTTTATAAAGCACCTTCGAATTTTCAGGATTTTTGAGATAGCACCATTAAACTTTAAAAATACCATGAACCCAACTTGAGACAGTTACGCTGTATGAAAATGTTTGTTTTGTTAACCCGATCAAGGCACAAGAGAACTGACAGTTATGCTGTATGAAAATGTTTGTTTTGTTAACCCAATTAAGGCACGAAGAGAACTGAATAACCCCAACATGGCATTGTATGTGGACCAAATGGCCCTAAAATGATCTGAATATGGCATTGTTTGATGGAAATACCCTAGGAAAAATACCTTTCAAGGGAGGGAGGGCAAAAGAAAATTTTAAAGTTCAATAGAACATCTCAAATATTTTTAAACCCAATGGTGCTTTATAGAACTTACCTTTAAACAAAATACTTGGTTTACATGCTATATACTAAACTGAAGTGCACAGACTGGAATTTAAATGACTAAGCTCCTAATATAAAGTAACGGCTTTGAGTTAAATCTTAATCACATCATTTCTCCTCAGCCTGTACAATTATGATGTTTATAGTAATCCACCTACTGCCAGCATCTTTCAGAAGCCCCATACCCCATATTAAAAATATGAATATTAGAAATTTAGAATCCATCACAAAGAGTTCAAATTATTCATATGGACTCTTTTACAAAGTTCAACTCAGTGTTGGCATGGTTTCATGATTCACTAATAGGTAGAGAATTCCATGATAAGACGGTTAAGAATTCTATGATAAGATGGTTAAGAACTATATAGGTCCTCCAGAACAAAATCCATGTCCTGAATTTATAGGCTAATTGAAAGGCTTAAACGTCACTAAAGAATCTCATTTGGCTATAGGTAAAAGAGGCCCTCAAAACAGGGCCTGGAACACACACACACACACCCCTTCCCTTTCCCCCTGATTCACATGGGGGTTTGCAGGCCCTTTTCATAGTCAGGGTTATAACCCAAGTATTCATGGTGAATGCTTTGAATATTGGCTAGATAAAAGATATAAAATTAAAAATAGATATTGGCAAGTGCTTTGCAGTATATAATTCGATCCCTTACCATGCTTCTCGATCCTCAATGCATTTGTAGCTCCTAGAATGATCATGTTTCAACTTTCAACTAATGCCCTAGCCTTTAATCCGTCTTCTGCTTTTACTTTCTCAGGGACAAAATCTGGACAAGAAGGAACAAGTTAACTTCATATTGGAAGTTTTAGCCTTGTAGCTGACTCCAATCCATTCCACGGCATGGCCCACAGACAATTAAAAGGAAAAAAAAAGTCAATTGAAAGCTTACCGGACAGGAACACGTATCGCTTAGTATTGCTTACGGTTGACGCTGAAACAAGAACAACAGTAAGCAACAACCATGACAAGCAATAGATAGGGAAATTTACTTTGAAAGAAGTATTGCTTAGCATATCAGCAAGTTTTTTTTTTAATGATTGTTATACAGAAGAGAATCAAATGTATGGTCGAATAAGTCTAGCACACATAGAAATTACAATTATGCAGGTGTCCTTGGAATTGTCCATACTCGAATACTCCAGTCTCCAGTCGGTTATGCACTAATAGAAGGCAACTGGTAAGTATTCTAGACCATTGCCATGTTTATTACTTAATACTATTATCAATGGTTGGGATAAATGCCTTATTATTGTATTTGTACCGCTAAGTAAGGAAAGATATATTGCGAACCATCTGTGATTCTGTGTACAACCACCGCTTCTTTTTATTTAATATTTTCTTCAGTTTACTATTGCTAATCTTTCAACAATACATAATGATCCGTCATGAATTAAACTATTTGGTCCTACACAGGGGACGGAGCCAGAAAATTTTGCTTGGGAGGGCCAAATATATTGTAAACTATTAAATAATATATTATAAATTAAAAATTGGGTAATTATTTCTTGTAAAATCCTTATAAATCAATATCTTCAACTTATCTCCATTTTTAACATTGAAAAATGATTAATTCAAATTCACCTATTAAATAACCATTAACTTTGTAAAAAGCCTGAGAATAAAAAATATATATATTATTTGTCAAGTGTTCTACGTATACATATCTACTAATCTAATTTTATAAAGATGAATAATTATTATATTTTGATTTTGTTATAACAAGAAAAAATTATCATATTAGAGAGGGGGGATGCATATAACAAATGGTCCAAAGATACCATAAGGATTTATAACAGTTGAGTCTAACATTGCTATAATTTAGAAAAACACATTAATCTCCTATTTCAAAAGAGCTACAATAGTACAACAAATTAATTTAAAAAATCTATTTCAAACGGGACTCAATAATATTTTATCAAATAATTCCAAGTAATAATCATCAAACCGATTGGAATTTGAAGATAAAATCACATGTAGCAACATATATAGATGCATGGTTTAAAATTGGGTAAATTGCACCAATATACCCCTAAACTTTCCATTTTTTGCGATAAGAACCCTAGACTTCAAAAAATAGAGATAAGTACCACGAACTATTATTTTGGGCATAAATACCCAACGTGGTTAATTTTTTTCATAACCGGACCGTTGTATCCTTTACTGTTTTAACATTTTTCTATGAAAAAATATAGTAAATTACATTCAATAAAAATAATGAATTCCACAAAATTTAATTTTAGAATGCGACTGAAGATCATATGAGCGATGATTGAGTGGATGGCGGTTGGTTGAAGGGCGAAGATGATCGGAGGAAATGGGCAGAGAGATAAATGAATGAAAAGAACAAGCTTCAAGGACTTAGAGAAATTTTATAGTTGGGTATGTAAGATTTAAAGGTTGGGGATTTTGAAAATTAGGATTTTAGAGATTTCAATATTTCGGGTTTGATGGTTGAAATATTGGAAAGGTTTGGGAGCTCTAAATTTGATACTTAAAGATTTTGGGGTTTAGAGATTTTGGGATCTAGACAAGATTGTAAAAAGCGCTAGACGGAACTAAACGGTTGAGATACCGTCTAGCGTCTAGCCGCTTAGGCGCCGCCTAGACGATTTTTTAAAATTATTGTTAAAATTATATTTAATATATATACATATTGAAATTTCATATATTGACACTTCAGCATAGAAAACAACATATTGAAATTTCAGCATTAGAAACCGATATATATTGATAATTCAGCATAGTAACCAGTAATATATTAATGTTTTATCAGTAAAACTCATTAAAAAATAGATTTTGAGCTATATAATTCAAAAATTATTCAGAAAAAGGAAGACGAAATTGACTAACTTTTATTTCATTAAATATGGGTTTAATTCAAGTATGGTAAAAAGAGAACAAACCCGACCTATGATACTTCAAAAATAACTAAATTTCATTCTATTAAGTGGGACGGGTCCACTTAGGCGCTTGCTTAAACGGGCTAGGCGGATTAAGCATTTATTAAACACCTAAGCCGCTTAATTAATCCACGTTGGGTTAAATCGGAATTACTTAGTGTTCAGTCGAAAATAGTGCACTTTTAACATGACAATTTGCTTACTTTTCTTAATCATCTAAAAGTGTTTGTTATAAATATAACACATATTAGAAGTTCATCTACAAAATACCATTTACCATGTGTTTATATATTATATTCAACATTGTTATAAATATAACACATATTAGAAGTTCATCTACAAAATACCATTTACCATGTGTTTATATATTATAATCAACATTATGAAGGAAATTGTATGTTTAATATTTTACGCATAATATTTTGTATCTCAAACATAACTAACATTCTTCATTGAGATATTGTGCAAGTTTAGCTCAGGTCAGATATCCGGAATCAAGAATCTGCTGATAAAATAAAGAAAGTCGAAGAATCAAATACTGGCAGAGACTCAGAAAAGATAAGAAGGTTCCAGACATCAAATAAATACCCAAATATTAACAAGAGAAGATTCCAGAAGAATGAAGCCAAGAACCCACCGAGTCGCGGCCGATCTGCGGCTAAGTCGGCCGAGTTGCCGCGGTTCAGCGGTCAAGAAGAGGAGTTAGGGTTCAAGATTCTTCTGGAAGTTTCTGTGCAACAAAATTAGTATGTTGGGATTTTCTGTTCCTAGATTTGGGGCTATAAAAGGGACCGAGGGCAACATCATTTGGGGATCCAATCTCTTCAAATAAAATCAAGAAAAAAACCAACAAATCTCTACATCAAATCCAATATCAAAAGGGAGATCTAAGATCTAAGATCAAGAATCTTCGATCTTAAGATTCAAGATCAAGAAATTATCGAGAAATTCATCAAACGACATCAATCAAGTCTTCTTTACACGAAGCCAATCATCGTCAACGAGCAAGCGATCCAAGACAAGTCCAAAACTCGAGGTGATCAAGCGACGTGAAGAACGACGGAACATTTACTTCTTCGAGGCAGAGATCGAGAGCCATTCTTGTTCCTCTTGTAATCTAAACTCAAAGAAATGTATTGTGAAGTTGAGTAATAAAGGTAGAACATCAGTTTTATCAATTCGCTTTCTTTTAATTTCCGCATTATGAATTTTTTCTCTATTCTTTCTTTTATTTTCATGATGCGCGAGTAATTCTCCGCATGATAGGATTCGTAGGATTAGGGTAGATCAATAGATGAGAAAATTCTATACTCTTTTTAAGTCTTCTGAATTTTATAAACTTTAGCGGAAGAATCATCAACATTCTTATCGGGCGCGATATCAAATTCTTGATAATCTTGACCATGATTTGAGATAAGATTGACGATATTTTTGTTAAGGGCTAGACATGAATGGAGATCAATGAAAGGATAAGGGTCAATAGAAGAGAAACCCTAGTTTCTTCCAAAAGAACCCCAATCCGCATTCATCGCCATCAATCTAGTTTTAGATCAATCAATAGATAAGAGGAGTCATCTTTATTACTCATCCATGGCTACTAAATCCCAACGAATCTTGCAAGCCTTCTTCATATAAAATTTTCTTGATAATTCAATTAGATCTTGAAACTATTTTCTTGATTTTCTTGAAACTATTTTCTTGATTTTCTTCAAACTATCTTCTTGATTTTCTTTATTTTCTCTTTCCTATTTCTTTCAACCGATCTAAAGCAAGAACTATAAAATTCCACGAATCCCAGAGAACGACCCGTACTCACTAAAGATTCACTACACGCGACACCGTTATTGATTGCGGTTATTTCACTACTACTTTTTTTTCACAAAATCACAGATCAATCACTTAGCACCACTTCCGCCTACGCCGCCTTTTAGAACACTGGATGTAGATATTTTTAGGATCTAGACATTTTGGAGATAATATGTTTAGTGACTTAGAGTTTGGGGATTTGGGAATTTGGGAGTTCTAGTGATTTTAAGGTTTTGAAATGATGGGTTGAGAAAGATTGAGAGGAGTTTGATATTAAGAATATTAAGAATTCGAAATTTATAGAGTTGAGAATTTTGGAACCAGGGATTTAGAGAAGTGGAGGTTTAGGGATTAAAAAGTCTGAGAATAAAGATTCAAAGGTTTGAATGGATGGCAATGTTTTAAATGTCAAATATCAGTATCGTGTTGGACCAAAGATCTTAATATCGGATATCGAAGAAATATCGGTAATATTTCCTAAATATTGGATTCTATAGTTTTGTATTATAAATACTATTGATATAACTAATAATTTTGACAAAATTGTTATCGTTATAACTTAATATAATTTAACATAAATATAAATTGTCAAAGTCGAGAAGATTGAAGTAAGAAAAAAGAAAGTATTGAGTCGAGAAAGGATCGAAATCGATGTCGAGGAGAATCACTAATTGAGGAAAGGACTGCAGTTGATGTCAAGGGCTTCAAGTCTGAGAGGAATCAAATTCGAAATCGAAATCCTTAAAGATCAGAAGCCTATGAGGAAGAGGAAAAAGTTGGAGAACGAAATCGAATGATTTTCTTATTGAAGATCGAAGTTGAGAGCAGATCAAAATCGCATCTAAGAAATGGAGAAATGATGAGCCATCTCTGGATGGATTTATAAAGAAATAGAGTTAATAAGCAACGGGTCGGATAAGTTTTATGTTATGAAAACCCAAAAAATAAAAAATAAAACCTAACAAGAATTTCTAGCAAGTATAACGATATTTCTGCTGATGTACAGAAATATTGCAGACATACCAACTTTCGGCCGATATATTCTAAATTTCGGAAAACGAAATTGTGTCGATTACTCTCCAACCATGTAGCATGGATACCGATATGGAATACGATACGGATTCGTGGATATGCTACTTTCCAAAAATTTAGGATACGGGATACGTTTTTATATCGATTTTAAATTAACTAAATATTAATATATATTAAGGTATACATACCAATTATAATAATATAAATAAATAATGGCATTATGTTATATATTCGATGAACTTTCAAACTTTTGAGTGCCTAAATTTTCGAGAGAAAGAGAAGATGTGTCGATTCGAGAGAAATTGGTGAGACATTTACAACTCCAAACGAATCTGAAAGAATCCGAGAGTTTCAGACTTCGATACGCGATCGGTGACGATTGGTGAGGCATATATAAGTATTTATGCTTTATAGCTCTCCAAAACTGAAATTTTGACGATATATGTCGGATATCGGTCGATATTTAAAACACTATCGGATGAGTTAAGGAAGATGGTGAAGAGGAAGAAAGAAGAAAATATGAGAGAAGAGGAAGACGGGTAAAATTGTCAATGCATAACCATTTTGGATGATGCCATCGTTAAATATTAACGTTTGCAGACATTTCAATAGTTTACGGTATATTTTTACAATCGGTGATGGAAGAACACAGTACTATCCTCTAATTAAATTAGTTTAGGATACTTATCGTAAAAAATGTAAAGTTCAAAAGTATATTTATGCAATTTACCCTTTAAAATTTCAACATATGGCCTGAAAAAAAACACTATAAGGATTTGAACACAAGATATCCTAGTCGACTTAATTAGATCTTTACCACAATACCGAACTAGAAAACATCTTGTTCTAAAATTAATATCAAATAACACATTTATACGAGTATGAAACATTTAATTATATAGAGAGAATAATGTACAAAGAAGCCTTATGAGGTTTTTTCATTAGGTGGCGTCAAAAAATACCCCCTCCACCATTTTATTCGACGATCGGCATCCATCATCATCTTTATCATCTAAGATGTGGATACACCAAATTTTATATGATTCCACCACATTTTCACTGTTGGTTCAGCAATGTAAAAAGTTCTATTATCGATAAACCGTTAATTTTCCACCCATTAAATCAACGGTGAAAAAGTTGTGGAATCACATAGAATTTGGTGTATCCACATCTTAGATAATGATGGGTGCCAATCGTTGAAAAAAACCGTTGGGGTGTACTTTTTCGACACCATAAGAGAAAATTCCTTCTATTGTCACCTTTCCTCCATTATCCTCACATATATAATATGAGGATAATGGAAGGAAAGTGCCGTAAGAGGGAATTTCCTCCTATAGCGTCGAAAAAGTACACCAAAATGATTTTTTCGACGATCGACACCCAACATCTATATCATCTAAGTTATGGATACACCAAATTTCACGTAATTTCACCACTTTTTCACTATTGACTTGGCAATGCAAAAAGTTTTATTGTCGATAAACAGTTAATTTTGCACCCACTATATCGGCAGTGATAAAGTGGTAGAATCATATAAAATTTGGTGTATCCTCATCTTAGATGAAGATGATGAATGCCAATCATCAGAAAAAATCATGGAAGATGTATTCTCTCTTTCTCTATACACACACGAGAATTTTGTCGGGGCCCGGTCCCTAGCCTTTCCCCTTTGGTTTTGCCACTGGTCCTACATTAAGATATCCAAATGATTCTACTCAAACAATTTACGAAATCTTACAGAAACAAAACTCTTAATTTGTCATTGTTTCTTCCTAAATAAATTAATTAAATACAAATATTAAAATAGTATAACACTAATAACATCATACGTATTTAGTATAACTATGTTCATATAGTTAATTTTATATAAAAAAAAAGTCTACGAAATCTCATTAATGAAACAATAATTTCATAAATGAATTTTCAAATCAAAACGGAAAAATTTCAATAGTCATTTAGAGCAGTAGCTATGTAGCACAGGTCAGATATGGATACGGGATACGGGATACGATATAGATTCGCGGATTCATGATTTTCCAAAAATCTAGGATACATGATACGTTTATATCGATTTTTATTAAATAAATATGAATATATAATAAGATATATATATAAATAATAATAATATACATAAATAATGTCAATATGTTAATATTTAATGCACTTTCAAATTTTCGAAAGCCTTAATTTTCAAGAGAAAGAGAAAAGACGTCAAATTCGAGAGAGGTCGTTGAGACATTTACAAGTCCGAGCGAATACGAAGAGAGTTTTAGACATCGATTCGCGATCGGGGACTATTGTAACGACTCTGAATTTACTGTACAAAAATTTTTAGTTTAATGTACCAAAAGGAGTTTACAAGCTGTTGGGGTCAAAAATTACACCCCAGTTGACCAAGTCAAAGTCAAAATCAACCCCAAGTAAACGGGCCCAAGCCCAAGTCAAGTGGGCTCATGCCCAAGTCGAGCCCCGCGGCCAGCCTCCCCAATGCCAATATGAAAATTATGTAATAAATAATTTTGATGAATAAATGTAAGAAAAATGGGCATAAAGCCAAATTTTTGTAAAGCCCATGACTCATGTGCAAAAGAAATGAGCACATGAGGTATGGGATGGGCAAAATGCCATTTTGTAAAGCCCAAGGGGCTATGTGTAAATTTGTAAGTCTATATAAGATAACATGATAATGAAATGAAAAAGAAGATAATTCATTCCCCCTCAAAAATTAGGGTTTCTATGTCTCCTTCTCCTTCCTCAAGGTTCTAAACCTTCTTATCTTTTTTGAATTAAATCAAGAGTTTAACTCTTACATTTCCAAAAATAAATAGTTTTTCATCATAAAACCCATGAAGGGAAGCTCGGACCTGCCATCAAATCCCTAAAGGGGAGATTTCT
Organism: Agapanthus africanus; assembly: GCA_030015575.1. Classification (NCBI taxonomy): domain Eukaryota; kingdom Viridiplantae; phylum Streptophyta; class Magnoliopsida; order Asparagales; family Amaryllidaceae; genus Agapanthus; species Agapanthus africanus. The sequence continues at coordinate 539,504,481 of JASDDO010000010.1, read as the reverse complement.
AAGTCTCACCGTTTTTTTACCAAGATCCAGCCAACAGAGAGGAAGGAGACCCATCTTCAAAAATCCCATTCCGGAAGGATCCAAGGCTCAAAAGAAAATCCAAGGCGAAAGAGGAGAAGAAGGGGGTCCCCTTCGATCATCTCTAAAGATTTCTAAGAGTTTAATTCCATTCAAGATCTGTTGGAGTTTAACTCCATAAATCAATACCTTTTTTTAGGAGTTTAACTTCGTTCAACATCTCTCGGAGTTTTTCATAAATAAAAAAATTCTTTCGGAGTTTAACTCTTAATTCCAGGGTAAAAGCCCCTTCTTTCCGCGGGCGCCCAACGCCCACGTGTCGGGCGCGTGAGGCGCTAGCGCCCGACGCCCACGTGCCGGGCGCGTGAGGCGCTAGCGCCCAGCGCCAGCATTCAGTGCCCGCGTGCCAAGCACGTAAGGCGCCGGCGCCCACGCGCCCTTCGGACACTATTCACCCCTCTTTTCCCATGCACTCCATACTAAAAATACCTCTTCTGTTAGAAAAAAATTTCTAACGGGGTGCTGTCCCGCACCCTGCAAGGGGGTTGCTAGCCTCCTTGACCCCCAACCCGCTATCCGGATAGCGGGACCCCCGTAAACTCTGCGAGGCCCCCGATATACCCAAGACCCTTCAAAACACAACACACGCCACATTGAGTTCGCATGACCAGTTTGACCCGTCAATCAGAGATTCCTTCGCTCCAAAGACGAGAGTTAATTAACGGCAGCTTAGTCCGCGGCTACCGAAGATTCGGATCCCTACAATCAATAAACCCACGCCTATCCTAGACAGGAGGAATCTATAGTACGCCTGACAAGCGACGCGTATTCCCATCTCAATAGGATGACGAAAAACACCCTACACAAGCATGAGTACAATTTATAGGTTAATTTTTGTTTAAGAACAGCAAGAAACAACTTGTAGCTCACTGTTAAAGACTTGCGCTGCTGTGACGTAGCCCCTGTGTTCGAACCCCATCAGACACGTTATTTTTTTCTGATTTTTCTTTTGAACTTTTTGGAAGCCTAAAAGTGACACGTGCAATACACATAAAAATGAAAAGTCTGAAGAAATAAACATGTGCAAAAGGGTATTAATACAGACTTAAACACGTGTCCAAAATCACCGGCCCCCCTCCAACAAACGACCGGCGAGATGCCCTATTTGGCCGGCACCGACGGGCCCCCCCGTATCCAATTAACCCCGTGCTTTGCACACTCGACTCTTGGCCAGCCCCTAACTACCCTGCACTGTTTGATTACTCTGCAACCAAACAGAGACCTCTCAATTCCCTATTTATCACATTTTTAATGCATTTTAATTCCAAAACCCTAATTCCACACTATAAATACTACCTCATGCCCTAGCCCTTTCTCATTCTGAAAATTATAGACAAAATTCTCAGTTTTCTAAATACAAGAATATAAGTGGAGTTAGCAAGAGATCAACTTTCGGCGAGAATCGAAGCAAGTTACGGCGACCCCGCAACGCCATGAAATTCAACACTTCCTCTTCTACCATTTTATAAGATAACTAGCTAGTGAGTCCCTATCAATTTCTCCTCTTTCCTTGAAAAGTTCTTTTTCAAAACATGTCGTTAAGTGGAGTTAATACCGACATTTTATTCTAAACCCTAGAAATTACATTTTTTCTTAAGTATTGCTCATTCATATTTCTACACCTTGCTTGTTAACATAAAACTAATGTTTAGAACAAACTTTCATTCTAAAATATAATGAAACATAACTTTAAATCAACTTTTACATTAAAATACCATGAACTTTGTATCTACAATATTTAATTGTTTTACTTAATTATACCATTAGAAAACCTCACAGGATAACGACCTACCTCTTACACATGGTTTCCATAGCACGATACTCTTCGAGCGTATTTTTAGTTACGAACACAATATTTCATTAAAATACCATCTATTATAAAAACGGTTTTCTTTGGAATTGTATTTTAAAATTCCTTTGCAAATAAGTCTCTGCAACTCTTTTTAGGGGACCGGCTATTGGATGGTGTGGATTATCGTACATTCTTGGGCTAGTAGAGCGAGATCCAGACCTCCTCACGGAGCATTCGGTCTCGAACGGTTTTTAATACGATTTTTAAGAAAAACACAATTTTCTACTTAATAATAAAAATTTATTTTTAATAATTATATAAATATTATAAATCCATATATTTTAAAAATATAATAACCTTATATTTTTTCAAATAAAAGAATTACAAGTTTCATCAAAATACCAACAAGATACCAACGAAAGTCGAGCTTTACAGTAAAATATCATAAACTATTCAAGTTAAGCTAATTATCACTAAAATACCTCAATTCTTAAAATACACATTCATGGAAAGCCTAAATAATATAAATAAATTCTCGAGGTTATTTTGAAACTATATATTAAAAATATTTTTCATAAAACCCCCTCGAGTTATATAAAACTATATTTAAGAACTTCAGTAAATATAGATTTAAACGGGATCAATTCTCTTGAGTCTCAGGAAGCCGGAGAAAGTGAGTGCTTGCCTATTTAAGGTAGAAAAACTTAACGGTGTTATCAATGGTAATTGTCTTGGAAAAATACACAAATCCTGTCGTCCATATGCAGCAGTTACCGATAACTCCCGAATCTAATTCGGAATCCAAATCAGTTATAAGTGTCTGACTCAAGTCTGAGTCTAAATCAAACTTGAATTCAACTCAAACCAGAATCCAATTCAAACATGAATCCAAACTGTAACATGTATTCCTGAATATCAAACCTGAATACAAGACTTGACCGAACCATGGCTATAACTAGAAATGACTACAAGCTTATATCCTGAACCTGACTACTTGAACAGCTTGTATTCATGGTCTCGGCAAGCCATATAATCTAGACAATACATTACGGGGTTAATGGGGTAGATTGGTACGGAATGTATAGCGTGGCACGAGATGATCACTAAAAGACACCTATATAAACTCTCGTGCCGTTGTCTTGCGGGTTTTGACGGGGCCTTATACTACATGTTATCATAGTCCCCGGGGAAAGATGGACTTCTCTCGTATACACAAATATCTTCTGTACCAAGCTACAAACAACTACGTTAGAATAGCAACCTTAACCTGTACATCTTACCAGTTAATTTCTTATTGATTGCTATATTCCTTTCTTTTTTTGTGACTTACCGAGCGCTAGTTTGCTGACGACATTCATGTCTTTTCTTTCTTTGGAATGTTCATCAGGAGGACCAAACTCTCTCGAGATCGAGCTTAACCAGGAGGACGTGGACCAGTTCACCGAGCAGCGGGCTTCTAGCTTCCTTGTACTAACTTTTCATTTCATATGCCACTGTTTAGGCATTGCTTTATATCATTGTACTTTCCTTTTCAAAGCAGTTGTCTTGTAAAGATGAATGTTAATAAAAATTGTTGTTTATATTATATCTCTTGTCATTCTTGTGCATTTTTACATATATTGCTTAATTACGCTTAATGTATTTATTACTTAGTAAATATGCCGTGTCTGCCACGTCTCCGCCTCCGTACACTGTGAAGCAGGACGTGACAACTATTCTTGAGGCATTTACAAGTATCCATGCTTCGTAGGGTGGTCGTATGTTTCACTGGTTGAGATGTTTGCCCACTGAGACAGTACGCGAGTTGGATTCAGAATGTCGTGAGATAATTCGGTCCATATCCAGTGCGAACAATAGAACATTGAGATGAACTTGCCCTAGTACGAAGGACCGGAAAGGACACACCTCTAGTGTACCAGTTATCGTACCCATGGCAAACGATGGGTAGCTAAGTGTGGGGCGGATGATTGCTGAAAGCATCTAAGTAGTAAGCCCATCCAAAGACGAGTCTCTCCTATTCCGACTTCCTAGAGCCTCCGGTAGCAAAGGAGAGACAACGGGTTTTCTGTCTCTACAGGAATGGAGCAAAAAGAATTATGAAACTAAGATAAGGTCAAGACAGGATGAGCCGTTTATTATTATGATAAGTGTCAAGTGGGAGTGCACTGATGTATGCCGCTGAGGCATCCTAAGATGATCATCTCATGGCTATTGAGAATGAATCAAATCAGATGATTCTATTGCTCAATATGTCTAGCTTGCTCTTACGGAACCAAGGTCAAGATTGATATTCATTCACCATCACCGATAAAGGATTTCTTGAAAAGTTAATGATTGACAATCCTTCTTAGAAATCGAATGGACTCGTTTTATACGTATGCGAGCAAGATAATCAAAGAAGAAAGAAGACAGGTTCTTTCTTTTATAACTTTGGAGCCGTGTGAGATGAAAGTACCATGCACACCATTGAATTTGAGAAAGTAGTGCGGAACTCTCTTTACGAATATGAATCAACCACTCCAGTCATAAACGAGAACCCAAACACTACTTACAATGGAATGTAGTATGATAGGGATAGTCTTCTTCGATATGTTTATACTACGTGAAAGTGCAGCTCAAGATGTGGAATGTTTTTGGATCAGATATGTGAAGCATCGTAGCATGTATATATGTATGTATTTCTATATGTAGTATGGTGAGGATCCTATAGGCCCAGACCTAAACCCGTAATTCACGCACCAATGTACAATATCTTTTGTTATCTATATTTAAGTCCTTACAAAATTAAATATTTTTAATATAGTATAACATAAACCCTGCTTTATGCCATTTCACTTAAATTCATAATGGGTTGATTCGGGTCTGTTTGGAAATTGGCAGATTCAAGTTTTAACCATTTAATCACTCAAAATACTAATTCTACTTCTCCATTTTCATTCTCATTGGTGATGGAGGCTGCAGATTCCAGCGGTAATATCTCTTGTGGCAGAGATTCAAACGGGTCGGCAAGTATTGAAGATCGCCAAAGTAATATAGATAAGTAATCTTTCACTTTTATGCATCTTCTTCATGTTTTTCTGCTTCTTTCAACGTTGATTGAAACAATGATTTTTCCGATCTGGAATCGTAGTGTTCCTTAATTGGGAACATTCGTTCCAAATCGCAAATAGCAGTGATTTATAATAACACTAGATTTATTAGTGTTTATGAGGGCTAGGATATATAAACTATACCAAATGGAACGATGAGGCGAAGGAGGAAGACACAATAAACTTTTGTGTTTTAATGGTGGGAGAAGAATCGAAAAGGGGTCATCTCTTAGAAAAAGGCTGAGGAGAGAATATAGGTCGGTTTGACCCCAACTCGACGGAAAATTCCATGACCGTCTTTGCCAACTTGCAATCAAACATCTTCTATACTAGATACAGCAAAAAGTCCATCAGTCAGTCAGTTGATTGGCCAACCTACTAAAGCAGTCAATTGTTTCATTGCAGGTTTAGAAAAACTTGAGCAAGATTTCACGCTAGCCCATACTATATTTGTATTGATTGAATATGGGTACGCTTGTGTGAATGAGATAATAACCCTAAAAAGGAACCTTTCAAAACATATCTTTTAAATTTCAAGCCAATCCGGGAACCTCAACCAATTCTCTTCATCAACCTCACATAGAGTCCTATTCCTATGCTCTATTGTGTAGGCTGTTAAGAGGCTCAAAGAACGAGTTACCACAGCAATGAGTAATACACTATAAGTTATCGATGCAAGAGCAAATGACTTGTGATGAGGATTAACAAGACATGATAGAATTAGCTGAGGTTCTAGCTATGTCACTAAATGCAATCTCTTGCAAAATTTCACTTAGAATGTTAAGGTTTAGCCACATAGGAGGCATTATGCATTTTGGGAAACATAATAGATCTACGGTCTACCCATAATATCATAAATCCTCAACTTGTGTATAGAACAGAGTTAGAAGTAGACAAGAAGATGGTGATTGAAGTTACAATTGGAAGAAGTGGCAGGCTGATTTTGTTCAATATAGATTTCTAAGTTCTATCTATGAAGAGTTACAAAATGGTGCTTAATATGCTTTAGATGGAATTAGTAAAATCTATCATACGTACTATGAGCACACTAATAATGCTCCAAATCAAAGGTTGTACAATAGAGCCCTTTGTTTAATTTATTTTTTAAGTGGTGCAAAAATAGAAGGCATTACTCTTGTAGTGAAAAGAAAAATACAATGACAAAAGGAGCAGAGAGAAAATTGAAGGGCACAAGTGAAAACAGTTGACAAATAAAAATGAAAGAAAAATGATATATCTAAAAAAGAAAGAAGAAAATGGATAGAAAATAAAGCGAAGATTATAAGGAGGAAAAAGAAAAACATTAAAAACGCAGAAATAAGCTATGAGAAATCAAAGGATAAAGAAAGAAAGAAGAATTAAAAGGAAAAGGAAAAGCAAAAAGAAACCACGAGTGAAGAAGAAACAAAATATAAGAAAACAACAATAAGAACTATAGCTTGTTAAAGTTTGTAGAGCTGAAACTAGTCTTTGATGAGCAGCAATAACGCAATTTGTGATCAACCGTTGCTTCTACTTCATTGAATGCAGGATTTATCAACAAATGGAAGAAAGGAAAATGGCTTAATGAATTTGGAATTGATGGAAGATATTTGCACTCCTGTAACATCCAAACAATTCATCTCATTTTTGACAAAACAAATTGTATTGTATATTACAAATTTGACAAGATAGAGAATAATGATTGATAACATCACACGTATCATCACTTAACCTTTTTCCATAAAAATGTGCCGGCTATGATACAAGTCTCCATAACATAAAAATCAAAGTTTTATAACTAGTTGTCGACATAAAAGCAATCCACTCTTAATTAATGCTAAACTTCTCAACAGGAAACATAGGGATAAAAGAAGGGTTTTTTAATGATTGTAAAGGTAAGTTGGGATCAACCAAATTCCTCAGGACAAATGGAGAGGTCTACAAGAAAGAAATGACACTTAAAATCAAGGGAAATGGTTGTAATTCAGGTTAAAAGTGTTATGCTTACTCAAACCTAGAAAGACGGGCAATTTCCTAGAACGGTTGGGTGCATCTTAGAACATAGAAGTCAATTGGCAAAATTTTAAAGTTGAATACAGTGGCATCCAAGACCCAACATACAAACAATAGGCGGTATCCTTTGTTAAATGGATGAATATTTAACTGATAAGATGATAGAGTAGTCGGTTTGTGCATTTCCCCATGTAAATCTCTATGTTGTCAGCCTTATGGTTCTTAAGCTTCCCATGCTAATCCTTAATTTCACGAAGTAAATATAGGCTCAGCCATGTTTGGTCTTGATCAAGTGCATAAGTGTCCCCTTCCAATTTCGACATTTGTATAACACTCAATCTTTCGTATTTCGCTAAACCCAAGTAGATTGATGTATAGCGGGGGTCCCTTCACCTACCAACTAGGGCAGTTTGGCCTCTGTTTTTTTACATGTCAATACTGTGCATGTAAGAATGGAATTTATATTCTGGAATATCCTGCATAAGTATTTATGTTCTGCGGCATAAGTTAAAACATACAAGGGAAGTTCGCACCCCTTCTCTTTTTAATTATTATAATCGTATAGTTTTGGGAGACATCTTTGCTTTGGTTCTTTCAGGTACAATTGCTAAGAAAAGAAGAAGATATATTTAAGGAAATCAAACACAAGGATCAACGCTGAAAACTTTGGAAGTGGGGCTTACAAAGATGATGGTAGGTGATGGAATTTCTATTGCCGCTGGCACGGGCGAAGGCATCTTGGGCGAAGAGGTGTAGAAACATCTCCTGCAACCAATAGATTCGTGTCATCCAGAAATTATTGAATGAAATAAAATGAATAACAGGTAAAAAAATTGACTTCTTTTTTTTTCTTTTTTTCTTTTTCTTTTGGGAATTTAGGGTTTGGCAATAAAATTGAGAGAGAGAGAGAGAGAGAGTACAGAGGCCTTGTTGATGAGGAAGACGGCATCATGGGTGGAGCGAGTGTCGGAGATTCCAGCAGAAGAAGCCTCACCACGAACGAGGCGGCGCACTCTGCTCATCGGAAAGGCAACGCACGATGCTCTTCTTTCCTCCTCCGACGCTTTGGCCTCACCTGATCTATCATCGTCATCGTCAACACCACCAGCAGCATCTCCCCTCTTTTCACCGAGACTCATCTTCTCCCCTCCATTTCTTTTCATTTTCCCTTTCCCCGACGACGAGAGAATACTAACCACATCTACTTCTTCATCACCGGCCGCCGCCATGCCCGCTGCTTTTTCCACCGCTTCGCCTCTCTTCTCTATTCTATCCGTATTCGGACGGATTGGGAACCCCTGGTCTTTTCATCGCTGTTATGGGCCTTGGAGCATCTGAACCGCATGTCGGTCACATTGAAAAACTACAATACCAAAATATCTTGTTTTATGCTGTTTAGAGATCATGACCTTTGATTTTAAGATGAAAAAAATCTAGACCGTTGATCTTAATAGTAAAGAATAGTATGGGGACGATAGTAGCATGGACTCCGAATCCTATTCAAACATCCATGTTCTATCGGATTTAGGCATCCTGCTATTATTTTATTGGTTTTTTAATAACTAAACGGTCCCTTAAAACTTGATTCATTACTGAAACCCCAAATGCTTGATGATTATTATCTACTCCCCTAAAACCTTTAAGTTGTTACCCTCAAAGATTTTCATTCAAAGATAACATCGCAATTAGGATCCTTTTTAATCACCCTCAACTTCTCTACTTTCGATTTAGTTTTTACTGTAAGTCTACGCTAGCGCCCCGGCCGTCTACAGACGCCAAATGCGGAACAAAAACTTTTTATCTGGCGCTATCGTATACTTTAACCCGGATCTGCCATTATTGCTAAACTAACAAACTGTAAAGAGTGTAGAAAGGTTATACCGAACGATCCGAGTCCTTCGTTCTTTAACCATCATCCCGCGCTCCGTTGCGGCTGCTCCGATCTCGTCGATCTTCGATCTGCTCGTTCAGGTGGCACCACATCAACGATTCTTTAAACGGGCTCCCGCCTCTGACTTGAGGCAACTCGGTCGTCAAGTTTGCTAAAAGAGACGACCAAGAATGATGTAGAGAATGAGTAGATGACTTTGTCTCGCTTCGTCCAAAACCATGGACGAACGGTTAATGAAGTTGCCGTGGGAATCGGGTGATGGAATGAAATGAGCTGTGAAGTTCCATACACCCCAAAATCTATCATATCTTTTGTAACCAAATGAAAACATCAAGTGAGTATGAGAGAGAGGAGGGGCCGGCCATATATAGGGAAGGGGGGTGAGTGTAGGAGAGAAGAGGGTGACCTTAAGAAAGAAATATCATGTGTGAACACAAGAAAAATATCCTTAATCAAACAAAACCTCATTAATGCAAATGGTGATTCATTAACCTAATCACCATTGCATTAATGGCTCCATTAAAGCACTAATGACTCACCATGTCAAGTCACCCTTTCTAGAACCTTCTAGAAGCATGGCTCACCCTCATCCAAGAAAAGATAAATCCGTCTTTAACCGAATGTTAAAAGACGGCTGATAGAAAACTGGAAACTGGCAACTTCCAAAAGTGATCCTGAAACGACTTTCAGGATAACCCCGTAACTGTATAAATATACCCGCATTTGTATTACGACCGAATACAAATGCAACTGAGACAAAGATATTATATCTACTCAATATAATACTCGGATCCGGTTTAAACCAAAGCCGACCAGTATCATCTGCCCGAAAAATAACACGTGCGTAAACGCACGTGCATTTTCCGAACCCTGCCATAAAACCATACGGCCTCTACAACGTTTCGCCCGAACTTGGGAAACAGTCTGTGGGGGACTCTAATGACTCGTCAGTACCCTGGCAGTGGGTTTAACCACAAACCGTCAGCGGCACTAGCAATGCGTAACGGCTGCCCATGGACTGACCTCAAGAGAGGCTGATGAGCGAACTCATCCAGAAACCCTACTGAGCCTAACAGTGACAATGTATATATAGTCCGGTCCGTTCGTCTATGAGTATCGCATGTCTGCCTAGGGGGATAGCAACGTCAGACCCCCAATAGCAGTATAAGTCGTGTCGGAGTGAAGCCCAATAACACCCTGAGATACTACTGGAGTACCTACCAGTAAATCTCCTGCCATGGCTATGGACTTTGTGTAATGGCTCTCCTTGACACAGCACGACCTCGCCCCCAATACTTGGAGAGACGAATCCCCTGCCGATCCGCTCACGTGCCTCCATATGGCTCGGGACTGTACCCAAAAACTACGTGTTTGCACGACTCCTTTGAGCCGTGGTAGGGTAGAAATCAAAGCACAGTGGGAACTCACACGAGACAAATGACGACCTCAGGTCGATGAACTAACCTGTACACATGTCACCAGGGAACTGCTATCTGACGATAGGTATAGTACTAACTAGCAGATTCCCGGCGAGTCCTGTCCGGTGTACTCATAACCCAATGAGCACCTGTATACATCTTAGGTGATCCAACTGACACCAGTGGCTTATGAGACCGGCCACCGCCCCTCGTCGGGGTCTCGACTGTATACACTAGTCTACTCCGGAGTATCGATGCCCTGTCTCGAAACTCCCACGACTAGGGACCATAATTAAGGATATGCGTATAAACCACCCAACTCTCACGTATATGATCGCCATCATACTGTTGGTGGTAAAGCAAGATCATAAGGGCTCTATCAAAGTGTAACATGTAATCAGTCACCTGAACATGTACACGACTGATAAAGGCAAACCAGATAGCATACTATCATCTCGAGTAAGACTGTCCTACCGGTATAGGTCCTCCGCAATCATTGCAATCACGTACCTGCGATCCAATAATTGACTATGAGGGCACTATCACCAACATTTACACCGATCCTTACCTTGCGAATCTAATCATATTCGCATTCCACCACTGTATGAGAAGAGAACGTTGAGAAATAAGATCATGTTTCCACCGCGATTTGAGAATACTAACCACATATTCTCCATCTTTACGTGTGAGCTTGGTCGGGGGTGTTGCTATCTTTGAAAAGCCTTTAATGAACCTTCTGTAATATCCAACCAAATCCAAGAAACTCCGAATGTCCTTCACTGACTTTGGTGTCGGCCATTCAGTTACTGCTGAAACTTTCGCTGGATCCACAGAAATTCCTTCTCGCGATAACGACATGTCCAATAAAACCAACTTGATTTAGCCAAAACTCGCATTGCTGTACTTGGCATATAATTGATGTTGTCGTAGAGTTTCCAGGACATTTTCATAGGTGCTCGGCATGCTCTTTCGGACTCTTAGAATACACCAGGATGTCGTCGATGAAGATGACAGCAAGCCTGTCTAAGTACTCCCGAAAAACTTGATTCATCAGGTTCATGAATATTGCTGGTGCGTTGGTCACTCCAAATGGCATCACTAGAAATTCGTAATGACCATAGCAAGTTCTGAAAGCCGTTTTATGAATATCAGCTTCTTTGACCTTCACCTAATGATAACCTGAACGAAAATCTAGTTTAGAGAAAACACAAGATCCACTTAGCTGATTGAATAAATCGTCGATGCGCGGGAGTGGATACTTGTTCTTTATCATTACTTCGTTCAAGACTCTATAATCGATGCACATTCTGTATAAACCTTCCTTCTTCTTTCCAAGTGGTACTGGTGATCCCCAACTTGAAGTGCTGGGACGAATCCATCATTTCTCCAATAATTCATCCAACTGAGTTCGTACTTCCTTCAAACCTTCCGGACTTAAACGATAAGGTGCTTTGATCACCGGTTGTGCTCCTGGTACTAAATCAATACTGAATTCAAAAGCTCGATCGGGAGGCAAACCTGATATATCGTCAGGAAACACATCGTCGAACTCTCGAACCACTTCTGGTTTTGATTCTTCCTCCGCTTGAGTTGCTGCAATCACTGCCTTCCTTGGCTTCACTTTGTATGTACTTGGTTCCAGTGTACGGTCTTCGCTTTTGAAATAGAAGACCGGATGGTCTGAAATCTCGAATACTACCCTCCTTTGACAACAGTCGATGGTAGTATAAAAAGTTCCGAGCCAATCCATACCTAGAACCATATCGAAGTTCGGTATGTCCAGCACTTTGAAGTCGGTGTAGAATTCTCTGCTGCAGACGACTACTGGACACAAGTTGTATCCCATTGTTGCCTTTAGAATGCCATTTCCTGAACTGACATTCCAACTGGATACAAGCGGTGTGACTGGAATCGCATGAGTTCGGACGAACCGTTGCGATATAAAGCAGTGAGATGCTCTAGTATCAAAGAGTACTAGTGCAAGGAGTGAGGCTACTAAGATTGTACCTAAGGTATGTGGGATATGTTTTAGATGTAGGTAAAGGTATGTAGATAGATAGTAAGACTGAAAAGAAAATTTGAGAAAGAAAGATTACCAGTGATAACTTGGCCAGTGGCCTCAGCTTCTTCCACGGTCATCGTGAAAGTCTGGCACCGTGGTACATTCCTCCTGGCCTTAAGAGCATTCCTCGGAACGTTCCTTTGAGCTATGGAATTGACGAGGAGGAGGTGCAGCTTGTGGTCCTCTAGGTGGTGGAGCAGGTAGTGCAAGTCTTGGAGCAGGTGCCTGAAGAGCCGGTGGCTACGGATAGGTGATTACTGGCCTTGGTGCAGCAACTGGGTTTTGTCTTTGGGGCACGACCCAATATAATGAGTAGCTGAGCCGCAGATTAAGCAAAGACGGTTGGCTCGCCGGCAGTCTTTCATCACATGCCCATTTCTTTTGCAGTAGGTACAAAAGGCTGGGCTAGGACGGTTGTTCTGTACTCCCGGTCGCCTTGGCACAAAAGGTGGCCTTGACGAGGCTCCTCCTGCCATCTGGTTGGCAGGGCGCTTAAATCCAGCAGATTATGGTCTTCCCCTCGCCTTTACTACTGCCTCATAACGGCGGGCAGCTTTCAGAGCCGAGTCATGAGTCGGAAAATCTCCTGTGGCCAGTGCAGCCTGGATTTCCGAATCCAAACCCTGTTGAAATCGACGGACTCTGATCTCATTCGTCGATATCCGGTGTGCCGCAAACATGTTTAAAGTATGGTGCTAGCTGTGTAATATGTGATATATTGAACAATTCGAATTATTGAGACATATCTTACCGACTGAGTATGGTGAACTCAGCGTCATATTCATCTACCGACTTGGTCCACATCGAACCTTGTTGCAGATGAATGAACTGCTATTCCATGCCGAACCTGGCAGTCTCAGGGAAGTTCTTAGCGTCGAACATGTCGCGGAAAGTCTTCCACTCGATGGGTGATTCAAGACGGCTTTCTTCAGCCTTCCACCAGTTCCGTGCATTGTCCGTGAGCTGTAATTTTGCAACACGAACCCAAGCTATTTCCGGCACTTGTGCCGCTACCAGATCATCTTCTATACTCTGAGCCCATTCCTCAGCTTCCAGTGGGCTCCCCTTTCCTGAGAACTGTTTGGGAAGTAAAGCTCTGAATTGTTTCACCCTAGGTGCTTCAGCCTCGGGACGGTTCAAGAGCTGCTGTTGTCCCTCAAGGAGGCTGCGGATTGCCTCAAGCAGAACCGTTTGCTCGTTGGGTGGAGCAGAAACGGCAGGTGTGATTGGTAGTGGAGGTGGAGTGTTGTTGAAGTTGGTGCTGGTGTTGTTTGGGGAATCCATAACCTTGAAGAAAAAAAATTTGGGTTGGGACAGATTCAAGGAACATGAATTGTAAAGAATGTTTTAGTTGCTGGTTCTTGTGTTATATTGCTTAGGTTATTCACGCAGAACAGAATTGCATGGCGGTGTTTCATACAACTCTAACATGCATGGGGCCACCAACAAAACCTGTCACGCCCCGCTTCCCAGTATACAGGCAGAGGACGCGACGAGGCCGCTACGTATTTACTCTGAAGTAAATACGCTAAGCGTATCTAAGCAATATAAAAATAAATGCATAAGAAACAAGATATAATAAAACAACAACTTTATTTATTCACATTCTTTTTTTACAATGCATGGAAAAGTAAATACATCTGAAAGAAAGCAATGCCTAAACAGTGGCATAACAGAAAAGGAAAAGTACTGAAATAAAAGTGTACAATGTAGCTAGAGCTCTGGATCGTATGCAAGCTGGTCCAAGTCCTCGCTAGTAGGCTCGATCTCTGGAAGATCCGAATCACCTGACGACATTCAAAGAAGAAAGAAAGAGAATATCGTCAGCGAACAAATCGCTCGATAAGTCTTAAGGATAAGGGAGAAATAAAATAGATAGAAAGAGAAGGTAGGTTTTAAAGCTGTATTATATGAGTATTTGGTGTTAACGCTGTTGTTTGTAGCTTGGTACAGAAGGATGCCAGTGTATACGAGAGGAGTCTCTATATACTAGAGACTAGGGCAAACGAAAAGTACAAGGAACCGTTATGCCACGGTACAACAGCAACTGAATATAGGTTAGGTGTCTTAATCTTGCAGTCTCGTGCCACTTATAACACCTTCTGTACCAATCAACCTCTTAAACCCCGCAATGTCTTGATTGTATTATTTGTATTGTATTTCAAGTTGTAATTGAATTGTAATATAGATTGTATATTTGAATGACTAGCCAAAACTATGATATCAGTAAAATGGATGTACTGGAGAATCATGGATGTAACTGGAGAATCATGTCAATGGAAGTATATCTATGGTTCGGTTCGGTCAATACAGATTGAATAAATTGAATATCTGAATTCATGTTGAATTGTAATATTGTAGATTATACTTGAATCATATTCAAGTCAGATTATTAATGAGACTCGGTCTGAGTCAGACAATTAGTAAAGAAATTGAAGTCCTGATTGTTTTGATGTTATCGGTAACCGCTGCACATGGGCGGCAGGATTTGTGTCTTTTTCAAAGACGATTACCGTGTTGATAACACCGTTGTTAAGTTGTCTACCTTAAATAGGCAAGCACCCACTTCTTCGGCTCCCTGAGGCTCAAGAGATTGGTCCCGCTTAAATCTATGTTTACTAGGTGTTAGTTATATGTATGCCCTAGAGGCCATTACTGTACATTGGATGTATATTGTAGTGGATGCTGGGACATATATAGGGAGGACTTTCTTGCTCGACATGATAGTATGCTATCTGGTTGACCTTTACCTTAACGTGTACACTGATTGTCTCTCTGTTACATGTTGGTAAAGCCCTTAGGATGTGTACTTGACTACCTGGACTATGATGCGGATCATACTAGTGGGGACATGGTAGTCCATAAGTACATCCTTCAAAGTCCCTAGTCGTGGGTGTATCGAGACGGGGCATCGATATACCAGTGTAGACTAGCGCATACCTTCTCGACCCATACAGATGGGCGATGGATGATCCCATATCCATTGGTGTTTGACATCAGAGATGATATACGGGTGCTCAGTGGAGACTGGGTACACTGGACGGACTCGCCGAGAACTCCCAGATGGTAATATACCTGACGTCAGATGGCAGTTCTCTGGTGACACTGGTACAGAGTAGTCTGTTGACCCGAGATCGTCATAGAGTCTTGTGTGGTTCCCACTGTGCTTTGATTTCCATCTTACCACGTCCAAGAGGGCGTGCAAAACGGTGGTTTTTGGGTACAGTCCCGAATCACATGGAGGCAATGAGCGATAGGAGGGGATTCGTCTCTCCCGGTATAGAGGGTTGATGTTGCTCTGTGTTCGATTGGCTATAACAGGAAATACCTGGCCAGGGTTGCTGAGATTTACTGGTAAGTGTTACCAGTAGTTTCTCGAATTGTTATAGACCTCATATCGACACGACTTATCGAGCTATTGGGGTCTGACGTTTACCACCCCTAGGCGAGATATGCGACATATCAGACGATCAGACCGGACTGTACGGTAATGTTACTAGTTGGATTCACAGGAGTGTGAGCGGGCTTGCTCGTCGATCTTCTGATCGCTCAATACCCGGGTGGCCGTTACGTTTAGCAGACC
The DNA here is from genome assembly GCA_030015575.1 of Agapanthus africanus. Classification (NCBI taxonomy): domain Eukaryota; kingdom Viridiplantae; phylum Streptophyta; class Magnoliopsida; order Asparagales; family Amaryllidaceae; genus Agapanthus; species Agapanthus africanus. The sequence goes on along the minus strand of JASDDO010000010.1, from coordinate 539,488,573 downwards.
GCTTGCGGCTTGTGGGTGTTTGATATGATCATCACCTGCTGCCGGCGTATTGACGAGTCTTTAGAGTCCTACACAGAGGTTTCCTGGCTCAAGCGAAACGAAATAGGAGCGCATATGAGATATGTGCGGGACCGAGAATGATACCAGTATGTGATACTGTATTTGATTCTCGCGATTTGTGACATTGATCGGTTATATGCGATATAGCCGGGTTATCGGATCAAGTGTTGATTCGATCAGATGTTACTGTTGATATTAGTCGGTTATATGCGATATGACCGGATCATTAAATCAAGTGTTGATTTAATGATTTAATGCATAATTATATATTTGATATATTACTTTGCGTTAACTAGTATCGGTTCACTTTAAATGGATTTTCTCACTCGGATGTGCACATTGTATATGTGATATACTTTTTGTGCACTTGATTGTATCATGTTTGATGATGCATGTTTGCTAGGGTTTTTGTGTAAAGATCAAACCATGGTTACATGTTAATGGTTAGGGTTATGTTTTATTCACTTATTTATTTATTTATTGATTTTTTGAAAAATGATAAGCATAAAGGAAAATGGTGGCTTTGTTTGTTTTATATGTTGAAGCTTCATGAAGCTTTGACTTAGTCACCATTTTTGTCTTCATACCTAATCTAACCATTCACTTAACTTGAGTTTAGTCTCTACACTTAACCATGGTTGATTATGATAAGTTTTCTTTTCTTTTCTAATTAACTTATCATAACATAATTCTTCTTCTTCTTCCTTTCTTCACTTGAAGAAAGCAATCTCCATCAATGGTGATTGATGGAAATGAGTGAGAAATCCAATTCTAAAGTCTACCCACTTCCTATTTTTTCATCCTCTACCTCTTGCCAAGTAGTAGAGTGTGTTTCCTTCACAAGTTTTCATGACTTGGTGAAGATGGAGCTTGATTTAGCGATGCCTCGACGTAGATCATCTTCGGCATGGACATCGACGACCTAGCTCGCCATTTCTCCGATGAAGCCGACGCTAGAGCCCGGGATTTGATTTGGACAGCGGAGAGGATTTCATCACGGAGCCGTGGAGGTGGAGGACCGGATCTACAAAGGTTGTATTTCCGATTCTTATAGTTAAGTGTTAACTAGTTACTTTGTTCGCCTAGAAATCTAGCCAACGATCCGTTTTAGGGTTTCTCGGCACCGTTTAAATTTGAAATTGGCATGGTTGATGCCTTGTGAGACCTCATTAGGGTGCCTATGAACCCTACACTAGGGTCCTTAGGGTAATTTATAGAACTTGAGGGGGTTTTATGTAAAAATACTTTTATATAATTTTCAAAATACACCCCAAGTATATAATTATCGTCTTTAGAATTGTCATAGACGTAGATTTTATATTTGTGATATTTCTAGTGAAAATATCCTAATTTCATAATATAGGGTATTTAATTGTAATATTGAACTTGTATGGAATTCATGGTATTTTAATGTAAAGTGATTCTTATGATTTTTAGAAAAATTGGAATATTTATATTATTACAAAATAGATATTTTAATGATACATATATATATATTTATATAAAAATAATTTTACTATATATTATATTTCTAGAAATCTCATTTTCTTAAGATTTTCGTATTTTAAATCTCTCAAGACCGTATGCTCCTTGCGGAGATCTGCATCTCGTACTACTAAGCCCAGGGATGTGCGATAATCCGCACCATCCCAGTCGGGTTCCCCAAAATGGGTAGTAGCGGCACTTTGCAAAGATTTATAAAAAATACTTAATCCTTTAGAAAACGGTTTTATTAATTCATGGTATTTATTTGAAATGTTTCGTTTTCCCATATTCTATGTTTCCGAAAGGTATTGTGCTATGTAGCATATGAGTGTTATGAGGATGTAGGTCATTACCTCGTGATCTACTTAAAGGTATAGCAAGTTTGTGATGTTTAAATGTCGAAATGAAACTATATGGTATTTTAGTGAAAAAGTACGGTAAAAGTTACAAAATGAATTAGATTGTCGTGAAACTTGATCAACATGTTTATTAATGTTTAATAGTCAACATGTAAGAGTTTTGTTTGAATGTATTTAAGAAGATGTTGGATTTTTAGAAAGAACCGAATCGGAAATCGGTTAACTCCGATTCCGTCGGATTTTGAAATTTCGTATTTTTAGAACAAGATTAGAGAAGAGGGAGGGGGACTTACGGGTTTAGAAGTTAGGGATGAGGAAAAGGAGATGGGAGGAGACGCCGGTGCGTCGTTCGTCGCCGGGAACTCCTAGGGTTGTCGTCGGAAAATTGCCGAAGCTTCGCCCTTCGCTACTTCAAAAGGACACTGAGCTTTTAGGAATTTTCTTGAGAGTTTTGTTCAGAATTTTGGAGTGAGGAATGTGTGTGTAGGGATTGTATTTATAAGGTTAGGGTAGGTGAAAGGTTGAAATGAAAAAAATGTGATAAAATGTATTAAAATGTTTTAAAAGTGGAGTAATTAGTGTTTTAAAGTGTCTCTGTTACTGATCCAGGGAAATAAAGTATGCAGGTGTACAGGGGAGACCAAAAGGCACCACTTTGATGTTGATGACTCGGCGGTCCGGTTGAGTCCGGCCGGCGGCGGCGGCCCGAGTCAGCCGGTCCGCCGGCCGAGTCAGGTGGCCGAAGTGCTCCATATCGCTTCATTAGTCCCGTGGTACAGTTAGGTTTCATATGTAGTGGGGTTTTTGTAAGTTATGAAAGTGTAAACCCTTGGTATTCTAAAAATTCAAAATAAAACAATATTAAAAAATAATATGGGGTATAGAATTTGAACTCTGGTGGCTTGGTTCAGCAGTGCAAGGTATTACCAATGAGCTACAAGCTCCTTCTTATAATTAAAAAGCAACACAAATATTTATTGTACTCACAGAAAATGCAAATACCCCAAGTATACATTAATTTTTAAACAAATTTTTACACACTAAAATTGGAGTTGTTACAGTCTACCCTTCTTACAAAAATTTCGTTCTCGAAATTTACTACTTTTATTTGAGTACTAGTTTACAAAGAGATAAGGATGTCTTGCACGTATTTCATCTTCTCTTTCCCAAGTTGATTCTCCTGGAGTGTTTTTTCTCCACATCACTCGAACCAAGTTGGCTTCCTTATTCCGAAGTGACTTCAATTTCCTGTCCAGGATCTCAACAGGTTGTTGCTCACAAGATAAGTCGGGCTGTATAGTGAGCTCGGAATGATCAAGAACATGACTGGGGTCACTCACATATCTTCTGAGTTGGGATATGTGGAATACATTATGCACTCCTTCCAATGAAGGTGTAAGTGCTAAGTGGTATGCCACTTCACCGACTCGTTCGAGTATGTCGAACGGTCCAATGTATCTCGGACTTAGCTTATCCCGTCTTCTAAATCGGATCACTCCGCGGTTCAGAGATATCTTTAAGAACACGTGATCTCCTGGCTGAAACTCCAAGTGACGTCGCTTTGCATCAGCCCAATGTTTCTGTCGATCTTGGGCTATGTGCATTCTTTCTCTGATAGTACGAACCACATCAACAGTCGCTACTATCATCTCAGGTCCAAGAAGTTCTCTATCTCTGATGTCGTCCTAACTTAATGGCGATCGACACTTCCTTCCAAACAGTGCTGCAAAAGGTGACATTCCTATGCTTGCTTGGTAGCAGTTGTTGTACGAAAACTCCACAAGAAGTAGGTGATCTTTCCACGATCCTTTGAAGTCTAACATACATGCTCTTAGAATATCTTTCAAGATCTGAATAGTTCGCTCAGACTGACCATCTATTTATGGATGATAAGCCGTGCTGAAATTCAGATTTGTTCCCAAGCTTTGATGAGTCCTTGATATTTTTGTGTTTTGAGGCTTTAATTGGTTGTTTACTTGAAATGGGATTTTGTTTTTTTAATTTTTTTTATAAAATATATGTTTGATGATTGATACCCTTTCTCGAATAATGATGGGCAAATGTTTTTTTCTTTATAACCAAAAACTATCGATGTAATGTTATATTGAAAACCGAAATTTTATATTGCAAAATAAGATGAGAGCAATGAGAAGGAGTGACTACAACCTCAGATATCATTTAATGGCTGAGATATAATAGTTGTTTTTAAAGATAAATAAAGAAAATATAACATAGGCAAATTAAATCTTATAGAATATCTTTTCCACTCTTTGAGAGACAATCCACCGGAGATAAGATCTATCAAATAAATTAGAAACACATTTTCTCTTATAGAGAAAACAACATACTTTGAGGTATTACTCGATCTTAAATAAACTTAAAAAGTTTAGTTAACATAATTTGAATATCAAGAGGAATAATTCAACTAGTGGGTTCAACTCTCAATGTCAAATAGATGGTTGCATTTTGGATGCTTCAAATATAATTGATTGTGTTCTTAAATATATTTTTATCATTGATATAAATATAATTTTATTTTGATCACATAATTGTTTAGCTTTCTTTTAATTTCTCTTTTATTTAATTTATCATTAATCCTTCTATATTTGTCCACAAAAAAAATTCCAAATTGAGAAATAATTATTAATATGAGAGAAATTCCCTAGGATTTTGTAACGCAATTTTTGTTTTTTTAATTTTCTCATTTTTATATTTAAATAAAAAAATGTTTATTAAATCTCTGCCATCAAATAATATCCAACATCCAATGGCCGCAATCACTCCCTCTTATAGCTCTCATCGTATGTTAGTTCTCACAGGATCATTCCTCTCTCTCTCTCTATATAATTGATAGATGGACATTGGGCATAGACTGGCCAGACGGCGGCAGATTCGATGCTATAAGGCCAATTAGGCACAGATTCCGTTCAAACTTCAATTTCTACTATTACCCCGACTTGTTGTCAACATATCTATCAATTTATATACTGATTACACATGATTGCAAAATTTGCAGTGCGAACTTTAACCCTCAAAATTAGCCAGCCTGTTCTAGATTTATTTTATTACATTGGCATGGGACTCTCCTTCCCTCCATCAGCTAACCCAAAACAAATAAACCACAATAATAATAATAATATCAAACATCCATAGAGAAGAGCAGACTTCTTCTCAAAGAGGCTTTATCAAGCAATAATTTCCTGGAAAGAACAATAAAGCATCATCACTTATTACTTGTCTTGTATATTAATCAACTGGTTATAAATCGTGCATATTCTCCAAAACCATGTATCAAGGCAGTAATACGGAATACCATATTATAACAGCAGCAGCAACAACTACATAAATTATTTGGCAACCATTACCTGCTGCATTCACTGCAACCCTAAACAGTTTTACAAATTAACTCGTATTGCAAAATATCATGCAATCTTCTGAACAATTGTCACGCTCCGCTTCCAAATATACAGAAACACGAGAACGCAACTCGACCAGTCATGATATCTATGGTAAGGAATCATCCTTCCATATCCACCTTAAGACTTCTTTCACTATATCAAGCGACACATATAATAATAATTCTAATACATGTCCATTGATACACCAAATAACGATAATGAAAGAAAATGCTGGAATAACAAAAGTCTCAAATCTCAGACTGATCCAAATAATAAATAAGTCGACAATAATACACAAGTCCTAATCTTTTATGGGCTCACAAAGGAATCTAATTAAATAACGTGCATTACATGAATAAATAAAGCAACATGATGGCCTAGATAAGTGAAAGATACGCCTCAAATCTCGGTTACCTCCTCAAAATACTCTTGATCTTGTGGTTCTACTGACAATAAATCTGGGCCATGCAAAACCCAGAAGTCTGAGCGTCAAACAGTACAATAATAACAATGGTATGAATATGACATGATAGATAGTTATAACAAAACGCGCGACATGTAAACAACAATAAATAATAACAAAAATAACATGCAATATAACAGTCGGAACATGGTAAATTAACATATGTGAAACTTAAATGTCAATGTCGTTAAATCTTGTCTATCCTAATGATATTTGAAATCAGTTAATAAAATCTTACTCGTAACTCAACAGTGCCCCGTGCGTACCTAGGACCACGGTAACAGATTCTCGGGTCCGAATCCCGAGACGTGCCACTAAGCACTAAATCCTACATATCAAGTGCAGAAGAATGATATCAGCATCATCATTCTGAAACACAGAGGCCCCTCTCGACTGATCGGTCTCTAAAATCTAAAGTCCTCTTGAGTTACGATTTGGGTTCCATATCTTGGTTTCCCCTTTCCCCAATTCTATATTTCATATCAAGTGTCAATCTAATTCTTACCTAATACCAACTCTAGAACAGTCATGTAACAGGTCATGTCAATTCAAGTCAAGTAGTAGTAGACAGTATCATGAATTCGTTGGTATTGGGTAATCATTAAATTGCAAGAATATCCTGACATAGTAATAAGTAAACAAGTTCAAGTATGGATAAATATAAGCAATTAATATAGCTAGCATTATCAGAAATAACATAATCACATCTATAACCATGAATAATGTGTATTTACTTGGCATGCACATGAAAGTTCAGTTCTGGAAATTCTGCAACACTCTGATTTGTAAAATACTTTAAAAATAGCAAATGATCTCTAAAATGACGTGTCATAAGCCAAAACAAAGCTAATTCGATAAGATTTACGCTGATATAAACTAGAGCATCTCATATTATTTCTACAAAGAGTTATGGATGTTTAATATTGGAAGTTTGGTGCTAGAAATTCCCTGGACAGCAGTCCAGAGGTGCATTCCTTCGCAGTTTATGATAGTTAAACAATTTATTTTGTAGGAAAACTTTTTACAGATCTAAGGTATTCTGAGTTAGCTTCGAAACGAGCTAAAGAACACCTGCTAACGAATTTTGCGCAGTTTATAATAAATTTTTCAACGCAAAGGGTATAGTTTATTTCAGATTTGTCCTCTCCGCTTGGCAACGACATTTCATGTGTAAAACTACAATATTTTTCACCTATATTTTGCAACATCGATCACTATACAGATATACACTAATGGTCAAAACAAGGGTTTCATTTGGCCAATTGATCGAGCACATTCACATAATCAATCACTACATACATAAATATAAACAAATATAAGGTATCAATTCTCAAACTTGTATTATATTAAACTTGTTTACGATAATAGTAAAATATAACAATTAATATTAAAAACATAATAGTTCGAATTTATAGTGTAATAGACATGTGGATAACACATGAAAACACACATTGATATGCAAGATGTGTATGAATTATACAGTTACTATGATTGTTACTATAATTGACAATTGCTATATATGTTGAACTTTTCTTATATGTATTTTTTTCCAGTGAACTATTAAAATCTATAATTAGCTATACATAACTAGACTGATAATTTAACTTTTACATATGATTCAGTACTATATTCATGATCAAACCATATATATTTAATGTAAGAGATATAATAATAATAATAATAATAATAATAATAATAATATAACATGATTAAATCTTACCGTAACTAGCAAGTATACAAATACTTGTCTCGAGTCGACGATCACGCGAACAGAAATGACGATGAAAACGCGAAACTTGAAGCCGACACAAGATCTTGTCTTGGTGTGCTTCGGTCGAGGTTAAAGGGCTTGGGTAGGGTAAGCGGCGGAGGAAAGAAGACGGCGGCGGCGCGGAGAACCGAGGTGGCAGCGGCGACGGCGGCGCGAAGAACCGAGGTTGGGTGTTCGTCCTGGCTGTGTAGACGAGAGAGAGGACGAAGAAGATGGCGGCGGCGAACCAAGGCGACGGCGAACGTGTTCGGGTTTGGGGTTTGCAAGATTTCAGCTAGGGTTTTGAGAAAAGAGAAGGATGGGGGGATTCAGCTAGTTTATGGGTTAGGGGTTGATTGATGAGAGGAGAAAGGAGAAGGATGTTGGGTTTAAATAGGATAGATACAATTTGCGCTTAAAACCCCCTTTTTATTGGTTTTCTTACAAAACACCCACAATTAAATTTGTTTAAAGGATTTGCAAAGATTAAATAAGATATTATATGATAAAGATAAGTTATAATATATACATAAATACATTGATAATTAGTTAGTAAAATATAAACATATTTATTTATCTTCAATAAAATATTAAACTCCAATTAAAAATAGTTTCATTTGAGCAATTAATAACTAATACTATTACTAATGTCATACAATTTTTCTTGGATGTTACATTATACCCAACTACAAAAGAATTTCGTTCTCGAAATTCACGGAAAACGAAATGAAAACAAGACAAGAAAATTACCGGATTCAAGGAAACAAATTTAAAAATTTCTGACGAATTTCATCTTCCCGCTCTCAAGTGGACTCTTCATGCGAACGACCACCCCAAGAAATGAGAACCAACAGGATAACTCTATTCTTTAGGACCTCTCGACGATCTAGGATAGTAGAAAGTCGCTCTTCATAAGATAGATCATTGCCTAAAATCAACTCCGAATGATCCAAAACATGATCTCATCTCGTACGTATCGGTGAAATTGAGATACATGGAATACGTCATGGACACCTGTCAAGGATGGTGGTAGGGCCAAACGGTACGCCACTTTCTCAATCCGCTCGATAATATCAAACGGTCCAACAAATCAAGGACTAAGCTTGCCCTAATTACCAAATCGGATCACATCCATCATCGGTGATATTTTTAGGAACACGTGATCACCAAAAGCGAACTCTAGGGCTCTTCTTCCCGTATCAGCCCCTCTTCTGACGGTCTTACGCCACTTTCATATGCTCACGAATCATCGAACCTTATCCACGGTCTAAACAATCAGCTCCGGTCCCAACAACTTCCTTTCTCCAATATCCTCCCAACACACAGGGAAACACCTGCGACCATACAATGCTTCAAACGAGGTCATCCGAATGTTGGCCTGAAAAATGTTGTTATAAGAAAACTCGACTGAGTGCAAGTGATCTTCCCACGAGCCCTTGAAGTCTAACATACATGCTCACAACATATCTTCAAGGGTCTGAATAGTCCGCTCGGACTGACCATCTGAATGTGGATCATATGCTATGCTGAACTTCAGTCGAGTACCCAAACTTTCCTGTATACTCTTCCAAAAATGAGATAGGAATCGAGTGTCTCGATCAGACATGATGCTAACCTGCACCCAATGTAGTCTTACTGACTCTTGCAAATACTTCTCCTCTAGAAACTCCGTCGACTGACCAACTCGAAAAGGTATGAAATAAGCTGTCCAACAATCACCCAAACAGCATTATTGCCTTTTGGACTCCGTAGTAGAGCGTCACGAAATCCATGATAATATGCTCCTACTTCCACTGAGGAATCGGAAGTGGTTGCAATAAACCGGCAACCCTCTGATGCTCATTCTTCACTTGCTGACACAGCAAGCACCTCGACACGAAGCAACCGATCTCTCTTAATACCTTCCCACCAGAAATGTTGTCGCATATCTCTGTACATTTTCGTACCTCCCGAATCACCGAATACATAGAACTGTGTTTCCTTCATGACTTCATCACGAATCTCACCCTTCGGCACACACAAGTGACTCCCGTATCTCAGCGATCTATCTTCATGAATTAGTAAGTTCGTTCGAAAACCTGCTTCAACTTGGACTCGAAACTTTTTCAATCGAGCATTTTGCGCTTGAGCAGCCTTTATATGACTATACTAGAAATTGCATTAACTGCCCTGAAGAGCCCGATAAGACTAACTCCAACTCAAGCCCCCTGAAAATCGGCTATAAGCACTTTCTGCGAAGCCAACATCATCACTGTTGGCAACCGACTCAACATCCAGCACTATATTCACCTTTTCCGGATGCTACTTCAAAATCTAAGTCATAGTCGGCCACCAACTTTAACCATCTTCGCTGCCTCATGTTGAGCTCCTTCTGAGCGAACACATTCTTTAGGCTTTTATAATCGATGAAGACCTCCACCCTCTCACCAAATAGGTAATGTCTCTATAATTTTCGAGCAAAGAAAACTGCAGCCAACTCCAAATCGTGCGTCGGATAACTTTTCTCATGCATATTCAGCTGTCGAGACGCGTATGCTATCACACGCCCATGCCGCATCAACACACAGCAAAAGCATTTTCCCAACGCATCACTGTGAATCACCAACCCTTCGGAACCATTCGACACAGTTAAAACCGGAGATGTAGTTAGTTTCTATTTCAACTGGTCGAATGCTTGAGTATATTTCTCGGACCATACAAAAGGCTCTTCCTTTCGAGTCAACTTAGTCAACGGCTCGGCTATTCGAGCGAAATATTGCACGAATCTTCAATAATACCCAACGAGTCCGAGAAAACTTCGAACCTTCGCTGTTGTCCTCAGAATCGGCCAATCCCAAACTGCTGCAATCTTTTCCGGATCCACTGTTATGCCATCTCCTAATATAACGTGGCTTAAGAATTTCACTTCATCGAGCCAAAACACGCACTTGCTCAGCTTGGCATGCAATTTTTGTTGGCTAAACGTCTGAAGTACAGTCCTTAAATGCTCTTCATGCTCCTCCTTGTTCTTCAAATACATCATGATGTTATCAATAAAAACCACAACAAACCAATCTAGATGCTGGGAAACGACTCGGTTCATTAGGTCCATGAATATCGCGGGAGCGTTCGTAAACCTAAACGGCATAACTAAGAATTCGTAATGCATGTACCGTGTTTGAAATGTCACCTTGCAAATATCTTCTGATTTCACTCGAACTTGATGATATCCCGATCGAAGTTCTAACTTCGAAAACACACTTGTGCCGCAGAGTTGGTCAAACAACTCGCCGATACGAGGAATGTGGTACTTGTTCTTAATGGTCACCCGATTCGGCTCTCGATAATCGATATGCATTCACCAAGTGTCGTCATTCTTCTTGACTAACAGAACTGGAGCTTCATGGTGAGCCACTAGTACGAATTAAGCCCTTCTCTAAGAGGTCCGCAACTTGCTTCTTCACTTCTTCTAATTCTACCGGTGACATTGGATAATAAGAGTTAGAAATCGGCACTGCTCCGGGGATTAGGTCGATCGAAAACTCAATATCTTGCTTTGGCAGCAAACCCGAAATGTCCTCGGGAAAAACGTCCTTGAACTCACGAACTACCAACGATGTTTCTTCTTTGTCTACCTCTATCGCCGATAAGACAACATTGATCGGCTTGGCGCTAAAGTCAACTGGCCCGACAGATCTGCTGCCTTCCAAGAACTCAAATTCTGGATGACTAAGAATCCGAAAAGTCACCTTCTTTGCTCTACAGTCCGTGTGGGCGTGAAAAGTGCCAAGGAAATACATATCCAAAACCACATCGTAGCTGCCGGTATCGATCATTAGAAAATCTGCAAATAACTATTGACCACAGACTACGACGGGACACTCCTTACATTCTCTATTAGAAACAACCTTTTCATTTCTGGTGTGTGTCCTAACCTTTTATATAGAAATAACGCTCTACAGTACATGTCAAAGTTTTATCTAGAGGTTGCGCTAACGAACTTGGAAGATATAAAGCAATGAAAACATGATTAGATGAAAGCAAAGAATTCAAGAATTTGAATGATAAAGCAGCAAATGTGGCAAGAAATGTTCCTAAGGTTCAAGAGATTTAAGGTCAATGAATTGGATCTGATACCCAACTAGAAATTTAACCCATTACCTAAACTAAATCTAAACCTAGGTTCTGATACCAACAAAACCTTGTCACGTCCCGCTTCCTAAAATACGGAAACACGAGAATGCAACTCTATCAACCATGCTACCCATGGTAAGAATCATCCTACCAGTCACCTTAAGCTTTCTTACAGTATATCAAGCGACGCAGAAATAATAATAATTCTAATACATGTCCATTACCGCGCCAAATAATAATGAAAGCAAATGCTGGAATAACAAAAGTTTCAAATCTCAGACTGATCCAAATAATAAATAAGTCGACGGTACACAAGTCATAGTCCTTTATGGGCTCACAAAGGAATCTAATTCAATAACGTGTATTACTGGAATAAATAAAGCAACCTAATGACCTAGATAAGTGAAAATGTGCCTCAAAGCTCGGCTACCTTCTCGAAATACTCTTGATCATGTGGTTTTACTGACAATAGATCCGGGCCATGCAAAATCCAGACGTCAGAGCGTCGAACAACACGATAAAAACAATGGCATGAATGTGACATGATAAATAGTTATAACAAAACTGGCGACGTGTAAATGACAATAAACAATAACAAGAATAGCATGTGATATAACAGTCGGAACATGGTAAATTAACACATCACGTAAAACCTAAATGTCAATGTCGCTAAATTTTGTCTATCATAATGGCATAATCAGTTAATGAAATTTTCCTCGTAACTCAATAGCATCTCGTGCGTGTCCGGACCAACAGATTCTCGAGGCTGAATCCTGAGACGTGCCGCTAAGCACTAAATCCTACATGTCAAGTACAGATGAATGATGTTAGTATCATCATTCCAGAACACAGAGACCCCTCTCGACTGAACGGTTTCTAAAATCTAAAATCCTCTTGAGTTACGATTTGAGTTCCATTTCTTGATTTGCCATTTCCCCAATTTTATGTTTCATTTCAAGTGTCAATCTAATTCTTACCTAATACCAACTCTAGAATAGTCATGTCAATTCAAGTCAAGTAGTAGGCAGTATCACGAATTCGTTGGCATTGGGTAATCATTAAATTGCAAGAATATCCTGACATGGTAATATGAATAAATAAGTTCAAGTATGGATACATGTAAGCAATCAATATAACTAGCATTATCAGAAATAACATAATCATATCTATAATCATGAATAATGTGTATTTACTAGGCAAAATGAAAGATCGGTTCTGTAAATTCAGCAGTGCACTAATTTATAAAATACTTTAAAAATAACAAACGGTCTCTAAAATTGACGTGTCATAAGCCAAAACGAAGCTGATTCGATAAGGTTTATGCTGATATAAACTAGAGCATCTCATGTTATTTCTACAGAAAGCTATGAATGTTCAAAGTTGGAAATTTGACTGGAAATTACCTGGACAACAGTCCAGAGGTGTATTCCTTCGCAGTTTATGATAGTTAAACAATTTATTTTGCAGGAAAACATTTTAAAGATCTAAGGTATTCTGAGTCAACTTCGAAACGAGCTAAAGAACACCTGATAACGAATTTTTCAACGCAAAGGATACAGTAAATTTCATATTTGTCTCCGCTTGGCGACAACATTTCATGTGTAAAACTACAATATTTTTCACCTATATTTTGAAACAACGATCATTAGACAAAATATAAACTAATGATAAAAACAAAGGTTTCATTTGCCCAATTGATTGAGCACGTTCCCATAATTAATCGCTACAAATATGAATATAAACAAATATAAAGCATCAATTCTCTAACTTATATTGTATTAAACTAGTTTATGACAATAGTAAAATACAACAATTAATATTAAAAACACAATAGTTCAAATTTACAGCGTAATAGACATATGGATAACACATGAAAACATAAATTGATGTGCAAGATGTATATGAATTATATAGTTACTATGATTGACAATTACTATATATGTTAACTTTTCTTATATGTATTACTTTCCTGTGAACTAATAAAATCTATAATTAACTATGCATAACTGGACTGATAATTTAACTTTTATATATGATTCAGTACTCTATTTGTGATCAAACAATGTATATTTAATATAAGAGATATAATAATAATATTACAACAAGATTAAATATTGTCGTAACAAGCATGTAAAGCAAGTATACAAATACTTGTCTCATGTCGACGATCACGTGAACGAAAACGACGACGAAGACGCGAAGCTTGAAGCCTGAAGCCGACGCAAGATCTCAGCTTGGTGTGCTCCGGTTGAGGTTAGGGGTTCGGGTAGGGGTTGAAGCAGCCGAGGAAAGAAGAAGACGACGGTGGCACGAAGAACCGAGGCAACGACGACGAGGTTGGGTGCTCGGCCTAGATGTGCAGCCAAGAGAGAAGAAGAAGATGGCGGCGGCGAACCGAGGCGACGGCGAAGGTGCTCGGGTTTGCAAGATTTCGGCTAGGATTTTAAGAAAAGAGGATAGGGGATTTGGCTAGGTTATAGGTTAGGGTTTGATTGATGAGAGAAGAAAGAAAGGAGAAGGATGTTGGGTTTAAATAGAATTGATACACTTTGCACTTAAACCCCCTATTGGTTTTCTTACAAAACACCTCTAATTAAATTTGTTTAAAGGATTTGCAAAGATTTGCAAATATCTTACTATATCTCTATTCCACATATTTTTTTATTAATACTATCATAATAATATATAAATATGTTACATATTTAATGTTTTTTGTGTGTATAAGATATTATACGAAAAATATAGGTTATAATATATACATAAATGCATTGATAATTAGTAAAATATGAACATATTTATTTATCTTAAATAAAATATTAAACTCCAATTAAAAATAGTTTCATTTGAGCAATTAATAACTAATACTATTACTAATGCCGTACAAGTTTTTTAGGGTGTTACAAATTGCATGAGTTATTTAATAATTTTCGCATTCTAGAGTATTGTGAGGACGTCATTGACTAGATAGAGGAATTCTGAGGTGTGCGAGTCGTGTCCATATCCTCTCCATTGCCTAGGTGGCAATGGCAAGTCCGGTAGTTAATGTATATCGTTGGATTAGATCCAATAGATATGAGCTTACAACAACAGAAAAAAAGTTTAGGGGGAGGGGGGAGCTTACCCATCCCACCCCCACCCCCCGCTCCCTCTCTCCCATCAACTCCTTTCCTTTCTCCCATTTACCCTCTCCATGTTATCAATATGCTAGAATTAACAAGATGGTAGAGGTTTAATTAAATTTTGTTTTCTTTTCCTTTTGATAAACTTTTGTTATATGTATATAAAAGTCCAACTCCAATGTTCCCTCTTTCAACCCCCGCAACACAACCAAAACTAAAGAAAAAAGAACCTATTCCTCCCCATTTATTACCAACTTCTACATTTTCCATAAAAATATATAATTTGATATTTTGATATGTTCATCCATACCCAACTCCTCATCTCTGAAATCATTTACAACTGAGAAAGATTATTCGATATTAGAATTTTAGAGAGAAGAAGAAGAAAGGCAACATTGTTATTGTTTTCACTCTTCATAAATTTTAAGTTTGATAGCATTTCGACAGAACTATAATCAAAGAGGACATTAAGGTTGAAGGCAATAGCATCCAACAAAAAGGGAAAAGGAATGAAGAGAAAAGAACATCAGAATTGAGAGAGAAGATGGAAGTATAGGAAAATTAGTAGCCATAAGAACAATAGATTTTTATCTTCCAATTTTCTTTCTTAGCTTTTCAAGTCCCAGCACTTTTGATCAAGGAGATGAGTATACATAGGTACCACATATTTTATTGTTCAATGCATTTTACCCTTTGGATCTAATCTAAATGCTCACATTAACTACTGGAGCCTCCATTGACACCAAGACAATGGAGAGGATTTGAACCTGGGCGAGCCACCTACACAATGAGCAGGCAATCGCTTGGTAAGGGTACCACCTGACTTGGCAACTCAGATGACAATGCTAACAAACTTTAGCAAAGCCGCCAGAGAGAAAAGTCTTCACTTGTTAATTCATAAAAATTAATAAGTGGTAAATTTTATAAAGCACCTTCGAATTTTCAGGATTTTTGAGATAGCACCATTAAACTTTAAAAATACCATGAACCCAACTTGAGACAGTTACGCTGTATGAAAATGTTTGTTTTGTTAACCCAATCAAGGCACAAGAGAACTGACAGTTACGCTGTATGAAAATGTTTGTTTTGTTAACCCAATTAAGGCACGAAGAGAACTAAATAACCCCAACATGGCATTGTATGTGGACCAAATGGCCCAAAAATGATCTGAATATGGCATTGTTTGATGGAAATACCCTAGGGAAAATACCTTTCAAGGGAGGGAGGGCAAAAGAAAATTTTAAAGTTCAATAGAACATCTCAAATATTTTTAAACCCAATGATGCTTTATAGAACTTACCTTTAAACAAAATATTTGGTTTACATGCTATATACTAAACTGAAGTGCGCAGACTGGAATTTAAATGACTAAGCTCCTAATATAAAGTAACGGCTTTGAGTTAAATCTTAATCACATCATTTCTCCTCAGCCTGTACAATTACGATGTTTATAGTAATCCACCGACTGGCAGCATCTTTCAGAAGCCCCATACCCCATATTAAAAATATGAATATTAGAAATTTAGAATCCATCACAAAGAGTTCAAATTATTCATATGGGCTCTTTTACAAAGTTCAACTCAGTGGTGGCATGGTTTCATGATTCACTAATAGGTAGAGAATTCCATGATAAGACGGTGAAGAATTCTATGATAAGATGGTTAAGAACTATATAGGTCCTCCAGAACAAAATCCATGTCCTGAATTTATAGGATAATTAAAAGGCTTAAACGTCACTAAAGAATCTCATTTGGCTATTGGTAAAAGAGGCCCTCAAAACAGGGCCTGGAACACCCCCCCCCCTTCCCTTTCCCCCTGATTCACATGGGGGTTTGCAGGCCCTTTTCATAGTCAGGGTTATAACCCAAGTATTCATGGGAATGCTTTGAATATTGGCTAGATAAAAGATATAAAATTAAAAATAGATATTGGCAAGTGCTTTGCAGTATATAATTCGATCCCTTACCATGCTTCTCGATCCTCAATGCATTTGTAGCTCCTAGAATGATCATGTTTCAACTTTCAACTAATGCCCTAGCCTTTAATCCGTCTTCTGCTTTTACTTTCTCAGGGACAAAATCTGGCCAAGAAGGAACAAGTTAACTTCATATTGGAAGTTTTAGCCTTGTAGCTGACTCCAATCCATTCCACGGCATGGCCCACAGACAATTAAAAGGAAAAAAAAAAGTCAATTGAAAGCTTACCGGACAGGAACTCGTATCGCTTAGTATTGCTTACGGTTGACGCTGAAACAAGAACAACAGTAAGCAACAACCATGACAAGCAATAGATAGGGAAATTTACTTTGAAAGAAGTATTGCTTAGCATATCAGCAAGTTTTTTTTAATGATTGTTATACAGAAGAGAATCAAATGTATGGTCGAATAAGTCTAGCACACATAGAAATTACAATTATGCAGGTGTCCTTGGAATTGTCCATACTCGAATACTCCAGTCGGTGATGCACTAATAGAAGGCAACTGGTAAGTATTCTAGACCATTGCCATGTTTATTACTTAATACTATTATCAATGGTTGGGATAAATGCCTTATTATTGTATTTGTACTGCTAAGTAAGGAAAGATATATCGCGAACCATCTGTGATTCTGTGTACAACCACCGCTTCTTTTTATTTAATATTTTCTTCAGTTTACTATTGCTAATCTTTCAACAATACATAATGATCCATCATGAATTAAACTATTTGGTCCTACACAGGGGACGGAGCCAGAAAATTTTGCTTGGGAGGGCCAAATATATTGTAAACTATTAAATAATATATTATAAATTAAAAATTGGGTAATTATTTCTTGTAAAATCCTTATAAATCAATATCTTCAACGTATCTCCATTTTTAACATTGAAAAGCGATTAATTCAAATTCACCTATGAAATAACCATTAACTTTGTAAAAAGCCTGAGAATAAAAAATATATATATTATTTGTCAAGTGTTCTACGTATACATATCTACTAATCTAATTTTATAAAGATGAATAATTATTATATTTTGATTTTGTTATAACAAGAAAAAATTATCATATTAGAGAGGGGGGGATGCATATAACAAATGGTCCAAAGATACCATAAGGATTTATAACAGTTGAGTCTAACATTGCTATAATTTAGAAAAACACATTAATCTCCTATTTCAAAAGAGCTACAATAGTACAACAAATTAATTTAAAAAATCTATTTCAAACGAGACTCAATAATATTTTATCAAATAATTCCAAGTAATAATCATCAAATCGATTGGAATTTGAAGATAAAATCACATGTAGCAACATATATAGATGCATGGTTTAAAATTGGGTAAATTGCACCAATATACACCTAAACTTTCCATTTTTTTGCGATAAGAACCCTAGACTTCAAAATATAGAGATAAGTACCACGACATAAATACCCAACGTGGTAAATTTTTTTCATAACCGGACCGTTGTATCCTTTATTGTTTTAACATTTTTCTATGAAAAAATATAGTAAATTACATTTAATAAAAATAATGAATTCCACAAAATTTAATTTTAGAATGCGACTGAAGATCATATGAGCGATGATTGAGTGGATGGCGGTTGGTTGAAGGGCGAAGATGATCGGAGGAAATGGGCAGAGAGATGAATGAATGAAAAGAACAAGCTTAAGGACTTAGAGAAATTTTATAGTTGGGTATGTAAAATTTAAAAGTTGGGGATTTTGAAAATTAGGCTTTTAGAGATTTCAATATTTCGGGTTTGATGGTTGAAATATTGGAAAGGTTTGGGAGCTCTAAATTTGATACTTAAAGATTTTGGGGTTTAGAGATTTTGGGATCTAGACAAGATTGTAAAAAGCGCTAGACGGAACTAAGCGGTTGAGATACCGCCTAGCGTCTAGCCGCTTAGGCGCCGCCAAGGCAATTTTTTAAAATTATTGTTAAAATTATATTTAATATATATACATATTGAAATTTCATATATGGATACTTCAGCATAGAAAACAACATATTGAAATTTCAGGATTAGAAACCGATATATATTGATAATTCAGCATAGTAACCAGTAATATATTAATGTTTTATCAGTAAAACTCATTAAAAAATAGATTTTGAGCTATATAATTCAAAAATTATTCAGAAAAAGGAAGACAAAATTGACTAACTTTTATTTCATTAAATATGGATTTAATTCAAGTATGGTAAAAAGAGAACAAATCTGACCTATGATACTTCAAAAATAACTAAATTTCATTCTATTAAGTGGGACGGGTCCACTTAGGCGCTTGCTTAAACGGGCTAGGCGGATTAAGCATTTATTAAACACTTAAGCCGCTTAACTAATCCACGTTGGGCTGAATCGGAGTTGCTTAGTGTTCAGTCGAAAATAGTGCACTTTTAACATGACAATTTGCTTACCTTTCTTAATCATCTAAAGGTGTTTGTTATAAATATAACACATATTAGAAGTTCATCAGCAAAATACCATTTACCATGTGTTTATATATTATAATCAACATTATAAAGGAAATTGTATGTTTAATATTTTACGCATAATATTTTGTATCTCATACATACCTAACATTCTTCATTGAGATATTGTGCAAGTTTAGCTCAGGTCAGATATCCGGAATCAAGAATCTGATGATAAAATAAAGAAAGTCGAATAATCAAATACTGGCAGAGACTCAGAAAAGATAAGAAGGTTCCAGACATCAAATAAATATCCAAATATTAATAAGAGAAGATTCCAGAAGAATGAAGCCAAGAACCGACCGAGTCTCGGCCGATCCACGGCTGAGTCGGCCGAGTTGCCGCGGTTCAGCGGTCAAGAAGAGGAGTTAGGGTTCAAGATTCTTCTGGAAGTTTCTGTGCAACAAACTTAGTATGTTGGGATTTTCTGTTCCTAGATTTGGGGCTATAAAAGAGACCGAGGGCTACATCATTTGGGGATCCAATCTCTTCAAATAAAATCAAGAAAAAAGCCAACAAATCTCTACATCAAATCCAATATCAAAAGGGGGATCTAAGATCTAAGATCAAGAATCTTCGATCTAAAGATTCAAGATCAAGAAATTATCGAGAAATTCATCAAACGACATCAATCAAGTCTTCTTTACACGAAACCAATCATCGTCAACGAGCAAGCGATCCAAGACAGGTCCAAAACTCAAGGTGATCAAGCGACGTGAAGAACGACGGAACATTTACTTATTCGAGGCAGAGATCGAAAACCATTCTTCTTCCTCTTGTAATCTAAACTCAAAGAAATGTATTGTGAAGTTGAGTAATAAAGGTAGATCATCAGTTTTATCAATTCGCTTTCTTTTAATTTCCGCATTATGAATTTTTTCTCTATTCTTTCTTTTATTTTCATGATGCGCGAGTAATTCTCCGCTTGATAGGATTCGTAGGATTATGGTAGATCAATGGATAAGAAAATTCTATACTCTTTTTAATTCTTAAGAATTTTATAAACTTTAGCGAAAGAATCAACATCCTTATCGGGCGCGATATCAAATTCTTGATAATCTTGACCACGATTTGAGATAAGATTGACGATATTTTTGTTAAGGGCTAGACATGAATGGAGATCAATGAAAGGACAAGGGTCAATAGAAGAGAAACCCTAGTTTCTTCCAAAAGAACCCCAATCAGCATTCATCGCCATCAATCTAGTTTTAAATCTATCAATAGATAAGAGGAGTCATCTTTATTACTCATCCATAGCTACTAAATCCCAACGAATCCTGCAAGCCTTCTTCATATAAAATTTTCTTGATAATTCAATTAGATCTTGAAACTATTTTCTTGATTTTCTCTTTCCTATTTCTTTCAACCGATCTAAAGCAAAAACTATAAAATTCCACGAATCCCAGAGTACGACCCGTACTCACTAAAGATTCACTACACGCGACACCGTTATTGATTGCGGTTATTTCACTACTACTTTTTTTTCACAAAATCACAGATCAATCACTTAGCACCACTTCCGCCTATGCCGCTTTTCAGAACACTGGATGTAGATATTTTTAGGATCTAGACATTCTGGAGATAATATGTTTAGTGACTTAGAGTTTGGGGATTTGGGAATTTGGGAGTTCTAGTGATTTTAAGGTTTTGAAATGATGGGTTGAGAAAGATTGAGAGGAGTTTGATATTAAGAATATTAAGAATTCGAAATTTATAGAGTTGAGAATTTTGGAACCAGGGATTTAGAGAAGTGGAGGTTTAGGGATTAAAAAGTCTGAGAATTTAAAGATTCAAAGGTTTGAATGGATGGCAATGTTTTAAATGTCAAATATTAGTGTTGTGTTGGACCAAAGATTTTAATATCGGATATCGAAGAAATATCGGTAATATTTCCTAAATATTGGATTCTATAGTTTTGTATTATAAATACTATTGATATAACTAATAATTTTGACAAAATTGTTATCGTTATAACTTCATATAATTTAACATAAATATAAATTGTCAAAGTCGAGAAGATTGAAGTAAGAAAAAAGAAAGTATTGAGTCGAGAAATGATCGAAATCGATGTCGAGGAGAATCACTAATTGAGGAAGGGACTGCAGTTGATGTCGAGGGCTTCAAGTCTGAGAGGAATCAAATTCGAAATCGAAATCCTTAAAGATCAGAAGCCTATGAGGAAGAGGAAGAAGTTGGAGAACGAAATCGAATGATTTTCTTATTGAAGATCGAAGTTGAGAGGAGATCAAAATCGCATCTAAGAAATGGAGAAATGGAGAAATGATGAGCCATCTCTGGATGGATTTATAAAGAAATAGAGTTAATAAAGCAACGGGTCGGATAAGTTTTATGTTATGAAAACCCAAAAAATAAAAAATAAAACCTAACAAGATTTTCTAGCAAGTATAACGATATTTCTGCTGATGTACAGAAATATTGCGGACATACCAACTTTCGGCCGATATATTCTAAATTTCGGAAAACGAAATTGTGTCGATTACTCTCCAACCATGTAGCATGGATACCGATATGGAATACGATACGGATTCGTGGATATGCTACTTTCCAAAAAGTTAGGATACGGGATACGTTTTTATATCGATTTCAAATTAACTAAATATTAATATATATTAAGGTATACATACCAATTATAATAATATAAATAAATAATGGCATTATGTTATATATTCGATGAACTTTCAAACTTTTGAGTGCCTAAATTTTCGAGAGAAAAAGAAGATGTGTCGATTCGAGAGAAATTGGTGAGACATTTACAACTCCAAACGAATCTGAAAGAATCCGAGAGTTTCAGACTTCGATACGCGATCGGGGACGATTGATGAGGCATATATAAGTATTTGTGCTTAATAGCTCTCCAAAACTGAAATTTTGACGATATATGTCGGATATCGGTCGACATTTAAAACACTATCGGATGAGTTAAGGAAGATGGTGAAGAGGAAGAAAGAAGAAAATATGTGAGAAGAGGAAGAAGACTGGGGTAAAATTGTCAAAGCATAACCATTTTGGATGATGCCGTCATTAAATATTAACGTTTGCAGACATTTCAATAGTTTACGGTATAGTTTTACAATCGGTGATGGAAGAACACAGTACTATCCTCTAATTAAATTAGTTTAGGATACTTATCGTAAAAAATGTAAAGTTCAAAAGTATATTTATGCAATTTACCCTTTAAAATTTCAACATATGGCCTGAAAAAAACACTAAGGATTTGAACACAAGATATCCTAGTCGACTTAATTAGATCTTTACCACAATACCGAACTAGAAAACATCTTGTTCTAAAATTAATATCAAAAAACACATTTATACGAGTATGAAACATTTAATTATATAGAGAGAATAATGTACAAAGAAGCCTTATGAGGTTTTTTAATTAGGTGGCGTCAAAAAATACCCCCTCCACCATTTTATTCGACGATCGGCACCCATCATCATCTTTATCATCTAAGATGTGGATACACCAAATTTTATATGATTCCACCACATTTTCACTGTTGGTTCAGCAATGTAAAAAGTTCTATTATCGATAAACCGTGAATTTTCCACCCATTAAATCAACGGTGAAAAAGTTGTGGAATCACATAGAATTTGGTGTATCCACATCTTAGATAATGATCGGTGCCGATCGTTGAAAAAACCCGTTGGGGTGTACTTTTTCGACACCATAAGAGAAAATTCTTTCTATTGTCACCTTTCCTCCATTATCCTCACATATATAATATGAGGATAATGGAGGAAAAATGCCGTAAGAGGGAATTTCCTCCTATAGCGTCGAAAAAGTACACATTGATTTTTTCGACGATCGGCACCCAACATCTAAGATATGGATACATCAAATTTCATGTGATTTCACCACTTTTTCACTATTGACTTGGCAATGCAAAAAGTTCTATTGCCGATAAACAGTTAATTTTGCACCCACTAAATCGGCAGTGATAAAGTGGTAGAATCATATAAAATTTGGTGTATCCTCATCTTAGATGAAGATGATGAATGCCAATCATCAGAAAAAATCATGGAAGATGTATTCTCTCTTTCTCTATACACACACGAGAATTTTGTCGGGGCCCGGTCCCTAGCCTTTCCCTTTTGGTTTTGCCACTGGTCCTGCATTAAGTTATCCAGATGATTCTACTCAAACAATTTACGAAATCTTACAGAAACAAAACTCTTAATTTGTCATTGTTTCTTCCTAAATAAATTAATTAAATACAAATATTAAAATAGTATAACACTAATAACATCATACGTATTTAGTATAACTATGTTCATATAGTTAATTTTATATAAAAAAAAAGTCTATGAAATTTCATTAATGAAACAATAATTTCATAAATGAATTTTCAAATCAAAACGGAAAAATTTCAATAGTCATTTAGAGCAGTAGCTATGTAGCACAGGTCAGATATGGATACGGGATACGATATAGATTCGCGGATTCGTGATTTTCCAAAAATCTAGGATACATGATACGTTTATATCGATTTTTATTAAATAAATATGAATATATATTAAGATATATATATATAAATAATAATAATATACATAAATAATGTCAATATGTTAATATTTAATGCACTTTCAAATTTTCGAAAACCTTAATTTTCAAGAGAAAGAGAAAAGACATCAATTCAAGAGAGTTCGTTGAGACATTTACAAGTCCGAGCGAATACGAAGAGAGTTTTGGACTCCGATTCGCGATCGGGGACTATTGTAACGACTCTGAATTTACTGTACAAAATTTTTTAGTTTAATGTACCAAAAAGAGTTTACAAGCTGTTGGGGTCAAAAATTACACCCCAGTTGACCAAGTCAAAGTCAAAATCAACCCCAAGTAAACGGGCCTAAGCCCAGGTCAAGTGGGCTCATGCCCAAGTCGAGCCCCGCGGCCAGCCTCCCCCATGGCAATATGAAAATTATGTAATAAATAATTTTGATGTAATTTTTATGAATAAATGTAAGAAAAATGGGCATAAAGCCAAATTTTTGTAAAGCCCATGGCTCATGTGCAAAAGAAATGAGCACATGAAGCATGGGATGGGCAAATGCCATTTTGTAAAGCCCAAGGGGCTATGTGTAAATTTGTAAGTCTATATAAGGTAACATGATAATGAAATGAAAAAGAATATAATTCATTCCCCCTCAAAAATTAGGGTTTCTGTGCCTCCTTCTCCTTCCTCAAGGTTCTAAACCTTCCTATCTTTTTTGAATTAAATCAAGAGTTTAACTCTTACTTTTCCAAAAATAAATAGTTTTTCACCATAAAACCCTTGAAGGAGAGCTCGGACCTGCCATCAAATCCCTAAAGGGAAGATTTCTAAGTCTCACCCTTTTTTTACCAAAATCCAGCCAACAGAGAGGAAGGAGACCCATCTTCAAAAATCCCATTCCGGAAGGATCCAAGGCTCAAAAGAAAATCCAAGACGAAAGAGGAGAAGAAGGGGGTCCCCTTCGATCATCTCTAAAGATTTCTAAAAGTTTAACTCCATTCAAGATCTGTTGGAGTTTAACTCCATAAATCAAACCCTTTTTTAGAAGTTTAACTCCGTTCAACATCTCTCGGAGTTTTTCATAAATAAAAAAATTCTTTCGTAGTTTAACTTCTAATTCCGGGGTAAAAGCCCCTTCTTTCCGCGGCGCCCAGCGCCCACGTGTCGGGCGCGTGAGGCGCTAGCGCCGACGTGCCGGGCGCTGGAGCCCGGCGCCCACATGCCGGGCGCGGAGGCGCTGGCGCCCGGCGCCAGCATTCAGTGCCCGCGTGCCAAGCACGTAAGGCGTCGGAGCCCACGCGTCCTTCGGACACTATTCACCCCTCTTTTCCTATGCACTCCACATAAAAATACCTCTCCCGTTAGAAAAAAATTTCTAACGGGGTGTTGCCCCGTATCCTGCAAGGGGTTGCTAGCCTTCTTGAACCCCAGCCCGCTATCCGGATAGCGGGACCCCCGTAAACTCTGCGAGGCCCCCGATATACCCAAGACCCTTCAAAACACAACACACGCCACATTGAGTTCGCATGACCAGTTTGACCCGTCAATCAGAGATTCCTTCGCTCTAAAGACGAGAGTTAATTAACGGCAGCTTAGTCCGCGGCTACTGGAGATTCGGATCCCTACAATCAATAAACCCACGCCTATCCTAGACAGGGGGAATCTATAGTACGCCTGACAAGCGACGCGTATTCCCATCTCAATAGGATGACGAACAACACCCTACACAAGCATGAGTACAATTTATAGGTTAATTTTTGTTTAACAGCAAGAAACAACTAATAGCTTACTGTTAAAACCTTGCACTGCTGTGACGTAGCCCCTGTGTTCGAACCCTATCAGACACATTATTTTTTTCTGATTTTTCTTTTAAACTTTTTGGAAGCCTAAAAGTTACACGTGCAATGCACATAAAAATGAAAAGTCTGAAGAAATAAACATGTGCAAAAGGGTATTAATACAGACTTAAACACGTGTCCAAAATCCCCCGGCCCCCCTCCAACAAACGACCAGCGAGATGCCCTATTTGGCCGGCACCAACGGGCCCCCCGTATCCAATTAACCCCGTGCTTTGCACACTCGACTCTTGGCCAACCCCTAACTACGCTGAACTGTTTGATTACTCTGCAATCAAACAGAGACCTCTCAATTCCCTATTTATCACCTTTTTAATGCATTTTAATTCATCCTTTTAATTCCAAAACCCTAATTCCACACTATAAATACTACCTCATGCCCTAGCCCTTTCTCATTCTGAAAATTATAGCCAAAATTCTCAGTTTTCTAAATACAAGAAGAGTATAAGTGGAGGTAGCAAGAGATCAACTTCCGGCGAGGATCGAAGCAAGTTACGGCGACCCCGCAACGCCATGAAATTCAACACTTCCTCTTCTACCTTTTTATAAGATAACTAGCTAGTAAGTCCCTACCAATTTCTCCTCTTTCCTTGAAAAGTTCTTTTTCAAAACATGTCGTTAAGTGGAGTTAATACCGAAATTTTATTCTAAACCCTAGAAATTACATTTTTCTTAAGTATTGCTCATTCATATTTCTACACCTTGCTTGTTAACATAAAACTAATGTTTAGAACAAGCTTTCATTCTAAAATATAATGAAACATAACTTTAAATCAACTTTTACATTAAAATACCATGAACTTTGTATCTACAATATTTAATTATTTTACTTAATCATACCATTAGAAAACCTCACAGGATAACGACCTACCTCTTACACACACATGGTTTCTATAGCACGATACTCTTCGAGCGTATTTTTAGTTACGAACACAATATTTCATTAAAATACCATCTATTATAAAAACGGTTTTCTTTGGAATTCTATTTTAAAATTCCTTTTCAAATAAGTCTCTACAACCCTTTTTAGGGGACAGGACTCTCGAGGTTATTTTGAAACTATATATTAAAAATATTTTTCATAAAACCCCCTCGAGTTATATAAAACTATATTTAAGAACTTCAGTAAATATAGATTTAAACGGGATCAATTCTCTTGAGTCCCAGGGAGCCGGAGAAAGTGAGTGCTTGCCTAAGGTAGAAAAACTTAACGGTGTTATCAATGGTAATTGTCTTGGAAAAATACACAAATCCTGTCATCCATGTGCAGCAGTTACCGATAACTCCCGAATCTAATTCGGGATCCAAATCAGTTATAAGTGTCTGACTTAAGTCTGAGTCAATCAAACTTGAATTCAACTCAAACCAGAATCCAATTCAAACATGAATCCAAACTCTAACATGTATACCTGAATATCAAACCTGAATACAAGACTTGACCGAACCATGGCTACAACTTGACATGACTACAAGCTTATATCCTGAACCTGACTACTTGAACAGCTTATATTCATGGTCTCGGCAAGCCATATAATCTATACAATACATTACGGGGTTAAAGGGGTAGATTGGTACGGAATGTATAGCGTGGCACGAGATGATCACTAAAAGACACCTATATAAACTCTCGTGCCATTGTCCCGCGGGTTTTGACGGGGCCTTGTACTACATGTTATCATAGTCCCCGGGGAAAGATGGGCTTCTCTCGTATACACAAATATCTTCTGTACCAAGCTACAAACAACTACGTTAGAATAGCAACCTTAAGATGTACATCTTACCAGTTAATTTCTTATTGATTGCTATATTCCTTTCTTTTTTTGTGACTTACCGAGCGCTAGTTTGCTGACGACATTCATGTCTTTTCTTTCTTTGGAATGTTCATCAGGAGGACCAAACTCTCTCGAGATCGAGCTTAGCCAGGAGGACGTGGACCAGTTCACCGAGCAGCGAGGCTTCTAGCATTCTTGTACTTACTTTTCATTTCATATGCCACTGTTTAGGCATTGCTTTATATTATTGTACTTTCCTTTTCAAAGCAGTTGTCTTGTAAAAATGAATGTTAATAAAAATTGTTGTTTATATTATATCTCTTGTCATTCTTGTGCATTTTTACATATATTGCTTAATTACGCTTAATGTATTTATTACTTAGTAAATATGCCGTGTGTCTGCCACGTCTCCGCCTCCGTACACTGTGAAGCGGGACGTGACAACTATTCTTGAGGCATTTACAAGTATCCATGCTTCGTAGGGTTGTCGTATGTTTCACTGGTTGAGATGTTTGCCCACTGAGACAGTACGTGAGTTGGATTCAGAATGTCGTGAGATAATTCGGTCCATATCCAGTGCGAATAATAGAACATTGAGATGAACTTGCCCTAGTACGAAGGACCGGAAAGGACACACCTCTAGTGTACCAGTTATCGTACCCATAGCAAACGATGGGGTAGCTAAGTGTGGGGCGGATGATTGCTGAAAGCATCTAAGTAGTAAGCCCATCTAAAGACGAGTCTCTCCTATTCCGACTTCCTAGAGCCTTCGGTAGCAAAGGCGAGACAACGGGTTTTCTGTCTCTGCAGGAATGGAGCAAAAAGTATTATGAAACTAAGATAAGGTCAAGACAGGATGAGCCGTTTATTATTATGATAAGTGTCAAGTGGGAGTGCACTGATGTATGCCGCTGAGGCATCCTAAGATGATCATCTCATGGCTATTGAGAATGAATCAAATCAGATGATTCTATTGCTCAATATGTCTAACTTGCTCTTACGGAACTAAGGTCAAGATTGATAGTCATTCATTCACCATCACTGATAAAGGATTTCTTGAAAAGTTAATGATTGACAATCCTTCTTAGAAATCGAATGGACTCGTTTTATACGTATGCGAGCAAGATAATCAAAGAAGAAAGAAGACAGGTTCTTTCTTTTATAGCTTTGGAGCCGTGTGAGATGAAAGTCCCATGCACAACATTGAATTTGAGAAAGTAGTGCGGAACTCTCTTTACGAATATGAATCAACCACTCCTGTCATAAACGAGAACCCAAACACTACTTACAATGGAATGTAGTATGATAGGGGTAGTCTTCTTCGATATGTTTATACTACGTGAAAGTGCAGCTCAAGATGTAGAATGTTTTTGGATCAGATATGTGTGGCATCGTGGCATGTATATATGTATGTATTTCTATATGCATGTAGTATAGTGAGGATCCTATAGGCCCAGACCTAAACCCGTAATTCACGCACCAATGTACAATATCTTTTGTTATCTATATTTATGTCCTTACAAAATTAAATATTTTTAATATAGTATAACATAAACCCTGCTTTATGCCATTTCACTTAAATTCATAATGGGTTGATTCGGGTCTGTTTGGAAATTGGCAAATTCAAGTTTTAACCATTTAATCACTCAAAATACTAATTCTACTTCTCCATTTTCGTTCTCATTGGTGGTGGAGGCTGCAGATTCCAGCGGTAATATCTCTTGTGGCAGAGATTCAAACGGGTCGGCAAGTATTGAAGATCGCCAAAGAAATATAGATAAGTAATCTTTCACTTTTATGCATCTTCTTCATGTTTTTCTGCTTCTTTCAACGTAGATTGAAACAATGATTTTTCCGATCTGGAATCGTAGTGTTCCCTAATTGGGAACACTCGTTCCAAATCGCAAATAGCAGTGATTTATAATAACACTAGATTTATTAGTGTTTATGAGGGCGAGGATATATAAACTATACCAAATGGAACGATGAGGCGAAGGAGGAAGACACAATAAACTTTTGTGTTTTAATGGTTGGGAGAAGAATCGAAGAGGGGTCATCTCTTAGAAAAAGGCTGACGAGAGAATATAGGTCAGTTTGACCCCAACTCGACGGAAAATTCCATGACCGTCTTTGCCAACTTGCAATCAAACATCTTCTATACTAGATACAGCAAAAAGTCCATCAGTCGGTCAGTTGATTGGCCAACCTACTAAAGCAGTCAATTGTTTCATTGCAGGTTTAGAAAAACTTGAGCAAGATTTCACGCTAGCCCATACTATATTTGTATTGATTGAATATGGGTACGCTTGTGTGAATGAGATAATAACCCTAAAAAGGAACCTTTCAAAACATATCTTTTAAATTTCAAGCCAATCCGGGAACCTCAACCAATTCTCTTCATCAACCTCACATAGAGTCCTATTCCTATGCTCTATTGTGTAGGCTGTTAAGAGGCTCAAAGAACGAGTTACCACAGCAATGAGTAATACACATAAGTTATCGATGCAAGAGCAAATGACTTGTGATGAGGATTAACAAGACATGATAGAATTAGCTGAGGTTCTAGCTATGTCACTAAATGCAATCTCTTGCAAAATTTCACTTAGAATGTTAAGGTTTAGCCACATAGGAGGCATTATGCATTTTGGGAAACATAATAGATCTACGGTCTACCCATAATATCATAAATCCTCAACTTGTGTATAGAACAGAGTTAGAAGTAGACAAGAAGATGGTGATTGAAGTTACAATTGGAAGAAGTGGCAGGCTGATTTTGTTCAATATAGATTTCTAAGTTCTATCTATGAAGAGTTACAAAATGGTGCTTAATATGCTTTAGATGGAATTAGTAAAATCTATCATACGTACTATGAGCACACTAATAATGCTCCAAATCAAAGGTTGTACAATAGAGCCCTTTGTTTAATTTATTTTTTAAGTGGTGCAAAAATAGAAGGCATTACTCTTGTAGTGAAAAGAAAAATACAATGACAAAAAGAGAAGAGAGAAAATTGAAGGGCACAAGTGAAAACAGTTGACAAATAAAAATGAAAGAAAAATGATATATCTGAAAAAGAAAGAAGAAAATGGATAGAAAATAAAGCGAAGATTATAAGGAGAGGAAAAAGAAAAACATTAAAAACGCAGAAATAAGCTATGAGAAATCAAAGGATAAAGAAAGAAAGAAGAATTAAAAGAAAAAGGAAAAGTAAAAAGAAACCACGAGTGAAGAAGAAACAAAATATAAGAAAACAACAATAAGAACTATAGCTTGTTAAAGTTTGTAGAGCTGAAACTAGTCTTTGATGAGCGCGATAACGCAATTTGTGATCAACCGTTGCTTCTACTTCATTGAATGCAGGATTTATCAACAAATGGAAGAAAGGAAAATGGCTTAATGAATTTGGAATTGATGGAAGATATTTGCACTCCTGTAACATCCAAACAATTCATCTCATTTTTGACAAAACAAATTGTATTGTATATTACAAATTTGACAAGATAGAGAATAATGATTGATAACATCACACGTATCATCACTTAACCTTTTTCCATAAAAATGTGCCGGCTATGATACAAGTCTCCATAACATAAAAATCAAAGTATTATAACTAGTTGTCGACATAAAAGCAATCCACTCTTAATTAATGCTAAACTTCTCAACAGGAAACATAGGGATAAAAGAAGGGTTTTTTAATGATTGTAAAGGTAAGTTGGGATCAACCAAATTCCTCAGGACAAAGGGAGAGGTCTACAAGAAAGAAATGACACTTAAAATCAAGGGAAATGGTTGTAATTCAGGTTAAAAGTGTTATGCTTACTCAAACCTAGAAAGACGGGCAATTTCCTAGAACGGTTGGGTGCATCTTAGAACATAGAAGTCAATTGGCAAAATTTTAAAGTTGAATACAGTGGCATCCAAGACCCAACATACAAACAATAGGCGGTATCCTTTGTTAAATGGATGAATATTTAACTGATAAGATGATAGAGTAGTCGGTTTGTGCATTTCCCCATGTAAATCTCTATGTTGTCAGCCTTATGGTTCTTAAGCTTCCCATGCTAATCCTTAATTTCACGAAGTAAATATAGGCTCAGCCATGTTTGGTCTTGATCAAGTGCATAAGTGTCCCCTTCCAATTTCGACATTTGTATAACACTCAATCTTTCGTATTTCGCTAAACCCAGGTAGATTGATGTATAGCGGGGGTCCCTTCACCTACCAACTAGGGCAGTTTGGCCTCTGTTTTTTTACATGTCAATACTGTGCATGTAAGAATGGAATTTATATTCTGGAATATCCTGCATAAGTATTTATGTTCTGCGGCATAAGTTAAAACATACAAGGGAAGTTCGCACCCCTTCTCTTTTTAATTATTATAATCGTATAGTTTTGGGAGACATCTTTGCTTTGGTTCTTTCAGGTACAATTGCTAAGAAAAGAAGAAGATATATTTAAGGAAATCAAACACAAGGATCAACGCTGAAAACTTTGGAAGTGGGGCTTACAAAGAAGATGGTAGGTGATGGAATTTCTATTGCCGCTGGCACGGGCGAAGGCATCTTGGGCGAAGAGGTGTAGAAACATCTCCTGCAACCAATAGATTCGTGTCATCCAGAAATTATTGAATGAAATAAAATGAATAACAGGTAAAAAAATTGACTTCTTTTTTTTTCTTTTTTTCTTTTTCTTTTGGGAATTTAGGGTTTGGCAATAAAATTGAGAGAGAGAGAGAGAGAGAGTACAGAGGCCTTGTTGATGAGGAAGACGGCATCATGGGTGGAGCGAGTGTCGGAGATTCCAGCAGAAGAAGCCTCACCACGAACGAGGCGGCGCACTCTGCTCATCGGAAAGGCAACGCACGATGCTCTTCTTTCCTCCTCCGACGCTTTGGCCTCACCTGATCTATCATCGTCATCGTCAACACCACCAGCAGCATCTCCCCTCTTTTCACCGAGACTCATCTTCTCCCCTCCATTTCTTTTCATTTTCCCTTTCCCCGACGACAAGAGAATACTAACCACATCCACTTCTTCATCACCGGCCGCCGCCATGCCCGCTGCTTTTTCCACCGCTTCCCCTCTCTCTTCTCTATTCTATCCGTATTCGGACGGATTGGGAACCCCTGGTCTTTTCATCCCTGTTATGGGGCCTTGGAGCATCTGAACCGCATGTCGGTCACATTGAAAAACTACAATACCAAAATCTCTTGGTTTTACACTGTTTGGAGGCCGATCATGACCATTGATTTTAAGATGAAAAAAATCTGGACCGTTGATTTTAATAGTAAAGAATAGTATGGGGACGATAATAGCATGGACTCCGAATCCTATTCAAACATCCCTTTTCTATCGGATTTAGGCATCCTGTTTTTTAATTAACTAAACGGTCCCTTAAAACTTGGTTCATTACTGAAACCCCAAATGCTTGATGATTATTATCTACTCCCCTAAAACCTTTAAGTTGTTACCCTCAAAGATTTTCATCCAAAGATAACATCGCAATTAGGATCTTTTTTATTCACCCTCAACTTCTCTACTTTCGATTTAGTTTTTACACCGATCCCCACCTTGCGAATCTAATCATATTCGCATTCCACCACTGTATGAGAAGAGAACGTTGAGAAATAAGATCATGTTTCCACGGCAATTTGAGAATACTAACCACATATTCTCCATCTTTACGTGTGAGCTTGGTCGGGGGTGTTGCTATCTTTGAAAAACCTTCAATGAACTTTCTGTGATATCCAACCAAATCCAAGAAACTCCGAATGCCCTTCACTGATTTTGGTGTCGGTCATTCACTTACTGCTGAAACTTTCGCTTGATCCACAGAGATTCCTTCTCCCGATAACGATATGTCCAATAAAACCAACTTGATTTAGCCAAAACTCGCATTGCTGTACTTGGCATATAATTGATATTGTCGTAGAGTTTCCAGGACATTTCATAGGTGCTCGGCATGCTCTTTCGGACTCTTAGAATACACCAGGATGTCGTCGATGAAGATGACAACAAACCTGTCTAAGTACTCTCGGAAAACCTGATTCATCAGGTTCATGAATATTGCTGGCACGTTGGTCACTCCAAATGGCATCACTAGAAATTCGTAATAATCATAGCGAGTTCTGAAAGCCGTTTTATGAATATCAGCTTCTTTGACTGTCACGTCCCGCTTCCCAGAGTACGCTAAATTGGGCACGTGACATAGCCAACCATGCTACCTGTGGGTAGGAAGTATCCATCCACAGTCACATTACGGCTATAAAGATATCCAGAACAAAATATAACTATCTAATACATGTTCATAAGCCAAGATAACATGAGTCAAGAATAATAAAAGTGCGGAAGCAAAAGATCCAATACAAAATAACTAGAATGTATGTCCCATAATGCGGGCTCACATCAGGAATAAAATGCAGGAAATAAAGAACTAACTACTACCAACACCTCACAGCTCAGCCTGTTGGCTGAAGTACTCCTGCTCGGACTGCAGCAACGGTACAGAATCTGGGCCGTGCAAAACCCAGACATCAGCGCGTCATGTCATCAAGTAAAAAAATATAAACAGGGTAACAAGCAATGCAAATACAATCATGAATGGTAAAGCAGGTGTAACAGTAATATAAATCAGGGCAGTGAAGGGTAGTGTGCAGTGAGTAAACTAAACTGTTCTATTGGGTTTTCTATTCTAAAGTCTTTGAAATCAATTTGATGAATCGTCGATGTAACTTAATAGTATCCCGTGCGTGCCCGGGACCACGGTCAAGATTCTCGGGCTGAATCCGAGACGTGCCGCTAGGCAGTAGAAGGTAGCAAGTACAGATGAGTGATGTCAGCATCATCACTCCGGGGCTGGCCTAGCCCGTAAGACTGATCAGAACAGATATCGGACTATTGAGTTACAAGTCAGGTTTCATCATTGATTTCCCCATACCCCCAAGTTATGTATGTCAAGTCAGGTATTCAGTAATCAAGAACTAATGCCAACATAGGATCAGATAAGAGCAGGTTTGTCTAGATAGACAACAGAAACGGTCCATGAGGACTACATGTCAGGTTTGTTGGCATTAGACACAAAATCAGGTAACGGGTCAAGCCATGGTACATCAGGTCAGGTCAAGTAGTGTACGGTACCATGTAGGGTCAATCAATATGTGTGTAGCAAGTCATGTCGAGGTGTAAAAGATATCATGTGTGTGCTCATAATCAGCTAGCATAATCATGGTTATAAATAATCAAGCATTGGTATCAACAACACGATACATTGGCGCATGTGATAGGTTAAGCAATGAATGCAAGTTTAATTAATTTAGCCGTACGGTTATCAGTGTGTGTTTACGAGATGGTGTCAACATTATATGAATACCGTATAACAGATGTGAATGCAAAAGAATAAGTTAATAAGCATTGGGTAATCTAGGGATGCGACGATGTCACGTTCCAAAAGTACGGAACATGACCGGCACTTAAGCTACGAAACGTCTCGAGGCGTACGTAATCCAAGTAAGCCGAAAACCCAGAAATGCAAACCAAGAAAAGTAGTAGAGTGAAGGAAAACTAATTTAAACAAGTAGTTTTAATAGCATAAGCCGAATTATGCGGTTTTTAAAAAAAACATCAATATTTCCCGAAAATTTCGGCAGAGTCTCCTTTGTAAATACTGACTCCCAAACGGAATACAACATGAATAGTATACGAAATCAATAAAAGGCATCCCCAAGCGGGAGCTAGCTCTTCG
Source organism: Agapanthus africanus (assembly GCA_030015575.1). NCBI lineage: Eukaryota > Viridiplantae > Streptophyta > Magnoliopsida > Asparagales > Amaryllidaceae > Agapanthus > Agapanthus africanus. Next base: position 539,453,490 of record JASDDO010000010.1, on the reverse strand, counting down.
TCAATCGACGGTCACAACCACACAAACAATATAATATACAACGCCAACGGCGAGGATCAAAAACTCAAAACCACAAGAAAACCATAGAAATAAAACGCGCGACTCTAAGGTCGAAAGAATAATATCACTGGTCTCTATCTCTGAAATAAATACATGTTTGGTTGATGGAACTTCTAGATACAACAGAGTAATAATATACAAGTTATATAATGGGGGGTACGATACAAGTAAACCCACCTACTAGCAAATCACCCGAAGGAAACTATGCCCGCAAGCCGTAATGAAACCTGTACGGCAAACCTGCAAGAAACTGGGGCACAACGGGGGTGAGTTGCCAACTCGTGAATAGAAAAACATCTACGCACAGAAATCACATAAATAACGCAACCTAGGTCAATGATCATAATATATCCTCAAATATATGAATAACATGCAGCCTATAACAATAGCTAGGGAAATATCTAACCCGAGTGTGATCTCATGTGCCCGTGTCAGTGCCTCAGGTAGCAATATATCATATGAATGAGGTATGAATGCATGAAAACAGAATACATGTAAATGAAGAAACTGTTTTCATAAATTAGTGAGATTTCCTTTGTATTTTTAAAATGAGGTATCATAAATGAAATCAGCATCAACAGTGTCTAGCATCGACACAAAACATAAATCTCAATGTCTCAAAACCTCAGGCTCCGGCTATCCGGACTGGCCTGTATCATCAAATCTCAGTACCTCAATATCTCGAAATCTCAATCTCAATATCTAGGGCGCCGTCAGTCCAGACCGGCCCCTACCATCCATCTCAAGACCACGACGGTATCCTCCGGATATCCGACACGGATAAAATCACCGGTAGGTAGTCTCCCCCTGCCAGGCTCATCGTCATCACCACGAGCTTCTTGCCCCGGGGTACCTTACCGGGTCCTCCATGTACCCGAAACGGTTCATCCAACTCCTCGAATCGGGTCTCGAAATCCATCAGCAAACTCATGGTGGACGACTCATACATCATGGGAAAAACCGCGCTTTTCATTTAAAAAGAGAAAGAAGAAGTTTGTATATGTTTTGCGGTTTTCCCCAAATCCAGAAAATCTCATGGAAATCCGAATCCAAAACCTCAATAGCACGAAAAAGTGAATATACGCATGAGAATCCATGAATGCGGCATAACAATGAATAACAGTATGCATGAAGTAGCAGGTAATAACTACAATGTCTAAACTAACATATAAGGCAAGTACACTAATATCATGTCTAAACTATTAGCTAACAGGCTATGTCAAGCAATAATATCTTCTAAGGTGTACGTGACATGGCAATTACCGATGAAGATGTGTGTGAGCCGGCAAGTAAGTGTACGTGTTACATACGCATCATCGGTAATGGTGCTGGTGTCCTAACCACAAGATATCAACAGTAGAATATGAAGCATAATATAGGCATGTGATGCGGAGCGAACAACAATAATGAGCGGGAGCTGAATACTAGACGCAACGATAACTAATCTGCATTAACCTAATATAAGTCTTACAATGGTGCCTTTTGAAATAACACGAATCGTGGGGTTTTGAAAATAGGGGCTACGGTGTTTTTAAGAAAAGATACGTTTTTTTGAAATATCCGTAGAATCCCTTGACTTGTCTTTTAAAATACGCACGATTCGTAAGCTTTGAAATAGGTAGGAACCGAATCTAATCTAACAACTAACTAAACTAAAGGGCTAAGCTACTGTAGGGTGTTTTTCGTCACCCCATTGAGATGGGAATACGCGCGCGCTTGTCAGGCGTACTACAGATTCTCCCTGCCCAGGGTAGGCCGGGGTTTAATGATTGTGGGGATCCGAATCTCCGGCAGCCGCGGACTAAGCTGCCGTTAATTACCCCTCGCCTTTGGGGCGAGGGAACCTCCGATTAACGAGTTAAACTGGTCATGCGAACTCAATGTGCAGTGTACGTGTGTTCTGTTCTGAAAGGGGGGTTTTGGATATATCGGGAGCCACGCAGAGTTTTTACGGGGGTCCCGCTACCCGGATAGCGGGCTGGGGGTCAAGGGGGCTAGCAGCCCCCTTGCGGGGTGCGGGGCAGCGCCCCGGCCCGAAAATTTTTTTGAGGGGGAGAATGTTGCGGAGTATGTGTATGTGTACATTTGTATACAAATGTATATATATATGTATGTACACAAAAAGAGGGGGAAAAGACATCCAAGGGATGCGCAGGTGCGCAGGCGCGTGCGCCACGTGTCGGCACGCGGGCGCCTTGCGCACTTGCGCAGGTGCGCAGGCGCGCGCGCCACGTGTCGGCACGCGGGCGACTTGCGCACTTGCGCAGGTGCGCAGGCGCGCGCCACGTGTCGGCACGCGGGCGACTTGCGCACTTGCGCACTTGCGCAGGCGCGCGCGCCACGTGTCGGCACGCGGGCGACTTGCGCACTTGCGCAAGCGGGCAGGTAAGGCACAACAGGCTTTTAGCCTAAAAAAATTTCTCAGAAGAGAAATCAGAGAGGAATTGGACTCCTGAATGTGTTTTTCTTCCTTTTTTTGAGGGTTTAGTGAAAGATGTTCTTCTTCTTCCTCCTCTGTTAGCTGGATCTTGAAGATCAAGAGATGTGGGATTTCAAAATCTTTTCTTTTTGAGATCTGATGGAAGATCTGAGTTCCCCTTGATGGGTTTTGTGGTGAAAAACTAATTTGTTTTACAAAAATGAGAGTAGAACTCTTGATTTAATTCAAAAGAAAGAAGAAGGTTTTGGAACCTTGAAGAAGGAAGAAAGAGCTCAGCTCTAGAAATTTCTGGAGAGAGAAAAAGTTCTTCGATATTTTCATTATCTTTGGCCTTTATAGGCCATACATTTTACACATAGCCCCTTGGGCTTCACAAAATGGCAGTTTGTCATCCCATAGCTCATGTGCCATTTCATTTTTGCACATAAGCCATGGGCTTACAAAATATTGGTTTTATGCCCATTTTGCATACATTCATGTATAAAAAATTACATAAAAATTATATATTACATGATCTATATTTTAGCATGGAGGAGGCTGGCCGCGGGCTCGACTTGGGCATGGGCCCGCTTGACCTGGGCTTGGGCCCACCTGGCTTGGGGTTGACCTTGACTTTGACTCGGTCAACGGGGGTGTAAATTTTTACCCCAACAAAGTGCCCCCCATCAATAAATGCACACCGCACATTTTAGTTGTGTGCATGAAATTGATGGATCTTGAAGCTAAACTTCGAGGTGGAACATCATTCCGGAGGCGAAGCATCATCCCGGGGAGCATGATTCCCGAGGATCGGAGCATCATTCCGATTCGCGGAGCATAATTCCAATGTCAGAGCATCATTCCGAAGCGCGGAGCATAATTCCAGGGTCGGAGCATCTTTCCGAAGAGCGGAGCATAATTCCAGAGATCGGAGCATCGTTCCGATGGGCGGAGCATTATTCCAGGGTTCGGAGCATCGTTCCGAAGAGCGGAGCATAATTCCAGAGGGCGGAGCATGATTCCAAAGGATCGGAGCATCATTCCGATGGGCGGAGCATAATTCCAGAGTTCGGAGCATCTTTCCGAAGAGCGGAGCATAGTTCCAAGGATCGGAGCATCATTCCGATGAGCGGAGCATCATTCCAATTTGCAGAGCATAATTCCAAGGATCGGAGCATCTTTCCGAAGAGCGGAGCATAGTTCCAGAGGGCGGAGCATGATTCCAGGGGATCGGAGCATCATTCCGATGGGCGGAGCATAATTCCAGAGTTCGGAGCATCGTTCCGATGGGCGGAGCATAATTCCAGAGATCGGAGCATCGTTCCGATGGGCGGAGCATAATTCCAGAGATCGGAGCATCGTTCCGATGGGCGGAGCATAATTCCAGAGATCGGAGCATAATTCCGATGATCGGAGCATAATTCCAGGGTTCGGAGCATCTTTCCGAAGAGCGGAGCATAATTCCAAAGATCGGAACATCATTCCGAAGGGTGGAGCATGAATCCAGGGATCGGAGCATCATTCCGATGAGCGGAGCATGATTCCAGGGATCGGAGCATCATTCCGAAGAACAGCAGACATTCTGACCGAAGCATGATTTCGATGCAGAGGTAGATTCCTAGGCGAAGTATAATTCCGACAAGGAAGGCAAATATTCCGAGGCGAAGCATTGATTTCGACACGGGATATATTCTGAGACGGAGCATGATTCCGGCGCAGAACTTGTTGGCTAACTTGATTCCGAGACGAAGCATAATTTCGACAGGGAAGGCAGGTACACCGAGGCGAAGCATCATTTCGACACGGGGTGCATTCTGAGACTAAGCATACTTCCGACGCAGAGCTTGCTGGTTGACTTGATTCCGAGGCGGAGCATAATTCTGACGAGGAGGTCGTTGGTTGATTCCGCGCCGAAGCATAATTCCGACAGGGAAGGCAGGTATACCGAGGCGAAGCATGATTTCGACACGGGGTGCATTCTGGGACAGAGCATGATTCCGCCGTAGAGGTTGTTGGTTTGATTTGATTTGGGTTGACATCAGCATCGCTATACTGGAATATGGTACCAGGAGCGAACCATCATTTGTCATGAGAGGATTTGGGACATGTTTTTTTTTGTTTTGGCATCAGCATCGCTACACTGGAATATGGTACCAGGAGCGAATCATCATTTGCGCTTGCTTATTAGGAAACGCTGGCTTAGGAGACAGGTTTTAGGTCCCTATCACCTAAGACTTTTCAATTTTGTGAGCCGTAAGGGTCTCACAAAGTATTTTCTCCCTACGGGTCGTAAGGATCCCGTAAGTGTATTTTCTCCTCGGGAGTCGTGGGGACTCCCAAGTGTGTCGCTCCTTTGTGAGTCGTAAGGATCTCACGCGGGAATTTTCTCCTCACAAAGTCGAGAGGACATTGCGAGTGCATTTCATCTTTTTCTCACGAGTTTGCGCCCTTTCGGGTTTTCACAAACTCGCCGGCAGTCCTGCTGTTTTTACTCACGGAGCCCTTTCGGGTTTTCATCCGCGCCCATTTTGCTTGTGGACATACCTTTTATTTTTTTATTATTATTATTTTATTTTTTATTATTATTTTTTTTTTTGGAGAGATTGGGATTGTTTTACGCCCGTGGATTGTATACGGTTTTGCAGGATGTATGATCCAGACCGTAGGGCCATAAAAATTTTGGGACTTTGTCGGCGTCTGCATCGCTGCACTGGAATATGGTACCAGGAGCGACTCATCATTCGCCGTTGGGGTATGCGATTTGGAATTTGGTTGGCGTCTGCATCGCTGCACTGGAATATGGTACCAGGAGCGACTCATCATTCGCCATTTGGGGATTGGGGAGCGATGGCTTAGGAGACAGGTTTAGATCCCTATCGCCTAAGGCTTTTCAATTTTATGGGCCGTGAGGGTCCCATAAAAGCATTTCCTCCCTACGAGTCGTAAGGATCCCGCAGGTGTATTTTCTCCTTAAGAGTCGTGAGGACTCCTAAGTGTGTTTTTCCTTTATGAGTCATAAGGATCCCACAAAGGTTTGTTCTCCTCATGTATCGTGAGGACACATGAGTGGGTCTTCTTAATGGAGCATAATTCCAAAGGCGGAGACCAGCCGCGTAACTGGTAATTGTGGTGGGGCATGGGTATGATGAGAATTATTTGAGCCCGTGGATTGTATACGCTGGTCAACTTGGGGACCCACCGTAGGGCCGGGAGAATTTTGAGAAATTGGATTTTGGTTGGCGTCTGCATCGCTGCACTGGAATATGGTACCAGGAGCGACTCATCATTCGCCACTTTTTTTTGTTTTTTTTTTTGTTTGTTTTTTTTTTTTTACCGCGATTGCTCTATCATTTCAGCTTTTCTTATCGCGAAGGTCGCGATTGCCCTATCATTTCGGCTATTTATTCGCGGTTGCCCCATCATTTCGGCTTTATTTTCATTTTTATTTTTACTCGCTGATTTTTATTGCGAGTTGCCCCATCATTTCGGCTTTTCTTTATTTTTCTTTTATTTACACATTTTTGTATTTACATTTTTTTTACATTCCCCAGTTTAACGACTTAGAGGTCGATTGTTCCCAGTTTAATGACGTGGCGGTCGATTGTTTTCAGAGAAAGGCAGATGTCTGAGAGAATCAGTTTCACGAAGAACTTCGGTCTCCGTTTGTATGAAATTGGCGGTCGCATCTTGACTTTTTACTAACACGCCTTTGGACAGTTCTATCTCTCCTGCCTTGTATTGCTTTTCGACCCAATCTTTGAAGACGAAACAGTCCTCAATGGCATGATCTATCACTCTGTGATAGGGGCAGTATTTGGGGTCGTCGGTCATATTCGCTTCCTGCGGTCTTTTTGACTCTGGCAGTTGTAGACCGTTCTTCAGGGCGTCTTTGAATATTTTACGAATTTTGTCCCTTCTGAAGGAATAGACCTTATCCAGCTTCTCTTTCAGTGGAGATTCTCCTCCCTCTCCGAACACTGGCTTCCGAGGCTGGTTGGCGCTAGGCCCGCTCATCCCTTGCTTATTTCGGTTAGCCGAAGTGTTGAAAGATTCAGAATCATCGGAGTTTCCGCCTTTGCGATTATCATCCTTTCGGTTTCTCCAGAACCTATTATTATTTTGGGAATCCGAGGAGGACTCCTGTTTTGATCGCTCCAGCATCTGAACTTTCCTGGTCAGCTCTTGGAACGTTTTGAGACCCGCGGTTCATAGAAACGGGGCCATCCAGTTGTTGAGATTTCCGACAAGGAGACTGACAGATTGGTCCTGCTCTATCGGTGGTTCGCATTTGACGGAGAGATTGCGCCATCGGGTTATAAAATCCGTGCTGCTTTCGTTGTTCTTGGGCTTGGTCCTTACGAGCTCGGCAATGGTAATCTTATCGCTGACGCTCATGAACCTCTGCCGAAACAGAGACTCCATTTGGACAAAAGTAGTAACGGAGCCATCTGGTATGCTCGTGTACCAGTCGAAAGCAACATCGGTCAGGCTATTAACGAACTGGCGGAGGAGAAGCGCATCATTGCCCCCAGTATTCCCGCAAGAGGCTTTAAAGTGGGCGATGTGTTGATTCGCATTTCCCGTCCCATCGAATCTTCCGAATTTAGGGATGACATAGCCGCTAGGAAATTCCACCAGATCATACTGAGCAGGATATGGTCTCCCACTACTGCCGATATCTTTTTGCGCTTCGGCTTCGGCCACCAATGTTTTGACTTTGCTGGCAACCAAATCCATAATTTGATCTTGAGTTAGCGGGCTACTGTCATCGGTAGCCAAGACATTTGCTGAGATAGGATGCGACTGATTTTCATGCGGTCCGCCCACTTTTGGATTTGAGGGAACGGGCGTCGGCTGTCTCGGGACACCATTTCCCGGTTCATGAGCTGAGCCCTGTGCTTGATTGGGCGGCTGAGAGGCAAGTTGGGCCGTAAGCCGTAAGACGACATTTGTCAAGTCGTCGATCTTCGAATAGAGCTTGGCCATCTCCTTATCTTTGCTTCTGAGCTGTTTTCGGAGCTCTTGGAGAAGTTGCTGCTCTGCGGTCTTAGGATGGAAAGTTGGCTCATCTTCGCTTTCCAAGCCTGACTCTTCATGAATTGAGGGCTCTCTCTGCCTATCAGCCTCATCGAGAGGGTTTTCATCATCCAGCGGAGGCGGCTGTTCTTGGGAAGTGGCAACCACATTCAACCCAGATTGGATTTGAGATGTGGTGGCCCCGTCCTTGCTCTTGCTGCGTGTGCCCACCACGTAGACAGTGTGGATAACACATTCAGCCATCCCCTCATCTTTAGCGGGGTAACCCTGTTCTTCGAACCTCATGAGGTTTAGCCTGGCAGTAGCCCTAGCCCTTTTGTTGGCTCTATATCTGAGCCTTTTCTCCCTCAGCTTCTCGATTTTGAAGGCTTTGCGGGCATCCGCTACCCGGGAAGCCATTGTGAGTTGATCAGAGGGGAGCTTAGAGAAGACATCCGATCGAGCAGTGGTCAAGGGCACCGCTGGAGCTTGCTCGGGACGCGTTGTAGCTTTGTTGGTGTTGATGGCCTTGACCCCAGCTGGGGCCAAGGAAAGTCGTTCAGACACCGACTTGCGTTTGGGTTGGGGCGCCCTTGAGATCACCACATTTGGTCTCCTACCTTTCGAGACCGGTTTGTCTGCCACCGGGGCTTGAGGAGCTGGGATGGCGCCAACTGGCATGAACATAATAGAGCCAAATGGTAGCAGCGGCTCCTCCCATTGTCGTCCGAGACTGGCCGGAAGGACCGTCCTGGAGTCTATCTTCATCGTGTAGGAGACGGGAGTCGTGCTGAGAGCTGAGATCATCCTTGGAGCATAATTCCAAAGGCGGAGACCAGCCGCGTAACTGGTAATTGTGGTGGGGCATGGGTATGATGAGAATTATTTGAGCCCGTGGATTGTATACGCTGGTCAACTTGGGGTCCCACCGGGCGTGCCAGAACCTGTAGGGTGTTTTTCGTCACCCCATTGAGATGGGAATACGCGCGCGCTTGTCAGGCGTACTACAGATTCCCCCTGCCCAGGGTAGGCCGGGGTTTAATGATTGTGGGGATCCGAATCTCCGGCAGCCGCGGACTAAGCTGCCGTTAATTACCCCTCGCCTTTGGGGCGAGGGAACCTCCGATTAACGGGTTAAACTGGTCATGCGAACTCAATGTGCAGTGTACGTGTGTTCTGTTCTGAAAGGGGGGTTTTGGATATATCGGGAGCCACGCAGAGTTTTTACGGGAGTCCCGCTACCCGGATAGCGGGCTGGGGGTCAAGGGGGCTAGCAGCCCCCTTACGGGGTGCGGGGCAGCGCCCCGGCCCGAAATTTTTTTTGAGGGGGAGAATGTTGCGGAGTATGTGTATGTGTACATTTGTATACAAATGTATATATATATGTATGTACACAAAAAGAGGGGGAAAAGACATCCAAGGGATGCGCAGGTGCGCAGGCGCGCGCGCCACGTGTCGGCACGCGGGCGCCTTGCGCACTTGCGCAGGTGCGCAGGCGCGCGCGCCACGTGTCGGCATGCGGGCGACTTGCGCACTTGCGCAGGTGCGCAGGCGCGCGCGCCACGTGTCGGCACGCGGGCGACTTGCGCACTTGCGCACTTGCGCAGGCGCGCGCGCCACGTGTCGGCACGCGGGCGACTTGCGCACTTGCGCAAGCGCGCAGGTGAGGCACAACAGGCTTTTAGCCTAAAAAAATTTCTCAGAAGAGAAATCAGAGAGGAGTTGGACTCCTGAATGTGTTTTTCTTCCTTTTTTTGAGGGTTTAGTGAAAGATGTTCTTCTTCTTCCTCCTCTGTTAGCTGGATCTTGAAGATCAAGAGATGTGGGATTTCAAAATCTTTTCTTTTTGAGATCTGATGGAAGATCTGAGTTCCCCTTGATGGGTTTTATGGTGAAAAACTAATTTGTTTTACAAAAATGAGAGTAGAACTCTTGATTTAATTCAAAAGAAAGAAGAAGGTTTTGGAACCTTGAAGAAGGAAGAAAGAGCTCAGCTCTAGAAATTTCTGGAGAGAGAAAAAGTTCTTCGATATTTTCATTATCTTTGGCCTTTATAGGCCATACATTTTACACATAGCCCCTTGGGCTTCACAAAATGGCAGTTTGTCATCCCATAGCTCATGTGCCATTTCATTTTTGCACATAATTCATGGGCTTACAAAATATTGGTTTTATGCCCATTTTGCATACATTCATGTATAAAAAATTACATAAAAATTATATATTACATGATCTATATTTTAGCATGGAGGAGGCTGGCCGCGGGCTCGACTTGGGCATGGGCCCGCTTGACCTGGGCTTGGGCCCACCTGGCTTGGGGTTGACCTTGACTTTGACTCGGTCAACGGGGGTGTAAATTTTTACCCCAACAGCTACAAGCTAGACTACAGGTAAGGAAACCGCCTAACATCTGAGTCGATACATATACATACCTATATATATATTAGTCGGTGATCCCGCCTCAATAATATCATATCCGATACCATATCTATAATCAGACATCCCAAGTCAAGAGTGCGGATCAATCATCAAGATATAGCTCGTACGTAAATCCGTCGTACGGCATCCCCAAATCTGGGTACGGGTCAATATCATATTCCTCACACTATTCCTCTGATATCCTCTTTATCCAAGATCATAGTCTAGGGTACTGACCTATGTCTAGTACAATACTAATATCCTCAATATACTCATGATCTGACTACTGATCGACAATCTCGTACAAACCGATATCGTCAGCACATATCATCATTAAGGGGTATACATCGCCCGATACGGCCTAATATCAATATCCTAGCATATCATGCCTCATATCACGATCACATGTCGACCATTTTATTTATAACACTGTTCACCCGTAGCGCCGCCCCAAGATCCGCTATAACACCAGGATGTATCTCAAGTACGAATCCTGCCATATCACCGATATCACAACCACAAAACAAATCTCATCGACTCAGCTCAATCCCAAGTATCATCCTCAAATCCGTATGTGAACACATAGTCCCATACCCATGTGAACACATAACTATAAAGAATCCCATGAGCACATATAAATAGGAATGTATGTATGTGTGTATGTGTAGTGCAACACTACCCTAGGGTTCGCAACACTAAAATAATCCAACACACTAATATCCATCCTAAACATCGTTATTAATCCCAAATAACATATAATAATTGTTGGTGTGTATACGCATCCGTATACACCACCACGGGCTGCGGGGGTGCTATACGCTATCCACCCGACTTCTCCCCGTAGATATAATTCTACTCACCTGGTCCTCGCTCGTCGGTGCCGACGTCGCCACGCGCTTGCTTGTCGTCTCGAAGTCCACATGGGGTACCTACATATCATAACGCACTGTATCGCATTAAAATTTGACTCATGACCAAAACGACTCACGAATCCCACATAGGTCAAAACCTATGGTTGCTTTCACAAATCGACCCAAAAACCCTCGACGTTGGCGTACAAACGCCAAACCATCGAGAAAACTCCCAACATACTCATTTGTACAGTTACAAGCACTAATTATAATATAAAACAGCTTAAAATTCACAAAAACCCTAATTTCACTTAAAAAGTCATTTTTTCCGAAAATCTAGCAAGCACAAATCACCGTTTTAGTACAAAACTCGAAGTATAAACGAATCTAGCGGCCACAATATTCACTAAATTTTTTAAATAAGTCATAAAAACAATTCCCATAATTTAATCTCGTTAAATTCCAAAAACCCTAAAATTCTAGTTTACAAAATACCTAAATTTTAACAATTTTATAGCAAAATGCACAAACAACAATTTAGGTTGGATTTGCAAGATCTAAGTTGCTAAACAATAAATTAAGATGTTAATAATGTGATAAAAACACTAACCATAATTTAATCTCACCTATATATGCATTTCATAAAAACCTAGTTTGCATAAAAAGCTTATTTATTGCAAATTTTAAATTAACAAATTCCAACTAGCAACTGGATTAGGTTTTACATTCATTAAGATGTTAAACTAAACATTGCATCCCTAATGATATAATAAAAACCCTAATTGAAATCACAACTCTTACTAGATTTTTCAAAACATTCAATTAATCCCAAACTATTAACTAATTATGCTTGATTTAAAGTATTCAAACAACAATTAGCCATAAGGTTAAGAATTTACCCCACAATCATCTTGAGATCTAGCACAAATCTAGCCTCCCAAACATGCTTCCCTTCACCAAGATCCATACTGGAATGGTCAAGTATAAATGGGTAGGAATTCGATTTTGATTTTGTGGAATTTTTGAGGCATTTTTGATGGAATTTTGAGGAGAAAAGAGAAGAAGAAATGAGGTGGGGCTGAAGAAGAGGGGGGGGCTCGGTCAAGTGCAGGTGGGGGAAGTGTGGGGTGAGGTGGGGAAAAGTCAAGTGGGGAAGGTTCAAGTCAACACAAAAGTCAAAAGTCCATACTCATTTATCTATTTCTTTTCATTTCCCTTTTCTTTTCATTTGTTTTGCTTCTCTAATTTTTTTTAGTGGGAACTTGGGTAATGGGCTGCCATGGGCTCAGCCAAGGAGGGGAAATTGGGTTTGTGTGGGTGAGGGAAAAATAATAAATGATATACCCCAATTTCCATCAACACTAAATTCACCGGAAAAAGCCTTTTTCTTCGATATTTTCTAAACCGTTTTGGCAAACGATTTCATTTCAAAAACCACACATAAAATTTTATTTAATGTGTCATGATGCACAAAATTTGTTTCAACTCATTCCAATTTGTAATTTTCCCTAATTACATGTATTAGTGACGGCTTAAAATAATAATAAAATAATTTTTTTCAGAAAATTTGAAATTTCACCAGTGGCTTAATAAACACCAAATACTAGCAATTACATAGCTAGAATATGTATATTTAATTTTTATAATAAGATATTTGCATTTTGACTTTTTACAGAAAAACCCCTTATTTTACCGATTTTCCGAAATTTCACCGAAACGATTTTCAAAACGCTACAGACGACATGTATAATCTGTTCAATGGATGCAATTGTAATTAAACCGGTTAAAGTTGCACATGGGTGTCCGATAGGTTAAAACTGGATAAAAGGGGTATCATGGCTATAAACAATTTTGATCATGTGGTCTATCATTTACAGGTGGTTACCAGGTATAAATAATTAGATGCAAAATTAAGTTTCAAGTTCGGGATCATAAAACGTGTAATGGAACTTATACGGTTAACTTGAAATCTAATTCTTTCGATTCTATTTAGAGATTTAACAGGAAAAAAATAATATAGCATACGAATAGTTTAAAATAGCATGTAGCAAGTTTCACTTGCCTCGACGGGTCGCGAAACGGAAAACGGAACGTTACGCGTCGGCGGGGAAAAATCGCGACGCGCGCACGGTTCACGGAATAAACCCAACGACGAACAGTGGAGTCACACGAGTCGCAGGTCCTCGCTGGGTCGTTGGGGAAACATCGTCAGCACGGCCGGATTCTGGCAAAGCACACAAAACAGTAAGCAATCCAAAGAAAAATGCTAAAAGGAAGAAGAAGAGAAGAGGGGGAGGAGGATGGAGAGGAGGGAAGAGACTCACTGTGGATTCTCAACAACCGCGAAGTGGTCGATGGCGTCGACGAGGCTCCGGCGAACAACTGCAGAGAACATTGGCAATGATAAAACTGAAGAACAGAGAAGCAAGGAAGAGGAAAGGAGAAGGGAGGAAGTAAGGGTGCAGGCTTACTAGGTTGTCGGGTGATCTGGGGCACAAGGACGAGGTCACCGACGGTGATTCCTGGTGGTGCAGGTGTGTGTAGGGGTGCACGGCTGCTCGTGCAGGGTGCTCGGGAAGAGGAGGAAAGAGGAAGGAGAGAGGGTAGAGGCGGCTGCGACGAGGGTTGAGGGGCGACGAGGCTTGTGCGGCGTCGTCGGCGCTAGGCAGAGGCGAGGGAGGAAGGTGGCTAGGTTTCTTTTCTGGGATGGGTTCTGCTAAATAATGAAGAAGGAGAAAGAAAATATAAAGGAGAGAAGAGAGAGAGACGCGGGGAGAGAGAGAGAATCGCGAAAGGAGAGAGAAGAAGAGAGAGACAGAGAGGAAGAGAGAGATCGAGAGGAGAGAGAAAGTGAAGAGGAGAATGAAATTCGTCGTTTTGCCGAGAGAGAGAAAGAGAGAAGAGAGAGAAAGAGAAGGAGAAAGGATAGAGGGAGAGAGACGTGTGGGGCCCGGGGTAAAAGAAGGATTGTGATTGGCTAAGGGAGTTAGGGGAAAAATTTTGAGAAAGATTTATGGGGTTTGATTGGTTAGGGAAAACTTTAAAAAGGATTTTTAAAAAATGGGGAAAATATTTTCTGGTTGTATGAATTTTAATTTCGCTGGTTTAAAAAAAATATTAGAAAATAGGATTTGGCGAAAATACAAAATATTTCAGAATTGCGCCCGGGTCGGGTCCAAAAATTTGAATTCGAAAAATGAAAATTATTGGCGGGTTCCAAAAATCAAAATGAAGGATTTTATAATTAAAAAACATACCCCTAAGAACGGATGCACGTACGTGCGCGTAGCCGTCCAAACACGTCCGTTTTACTGAACGGGACGAGAACACGATGCAAGGACGCTACCACAGGGTTAGGGGTATCGAGCAGGCCATGACAAGTATTTTTAATTAAATTTTAAATGACTTAAATTATTATACGCAGAATATGACATGTCGGTGTAAACTATAACTGGCAACAGTCAAGCAAGATAAATGAAATAAATACCACACACTACACATACGGTAACTGAAATTTGTAGAATTGGACTCGGTTGTTACATTGACCTTCACCTGATGATAATCTGAATGAAGATCTAGTTTAGAGAAACAAGATCCACTTAGCTGATCGAATAAATCGTCGATGCACGGGAGTGGATACTTGTTCTTTATCATTACTTCGTTCAAGGCTCTATAATCGACGCACATTATGTATAAACCTTCCTTCTTCTTTACAAGTGGTACTGGTGATCCCCAACTTGAAGTGCTGGGACGAATCCATCCTTTCTCCAATAATTCGTCCAACTGAGTTCGTACTTCCTTCAAACCTTCCGGACTTAAACGATAAGGTGCTTTGATCACCGGTTGTGCTCCTGGTACTAAATCAATACTGAATTCAAGAGCTCGATCGAGAGGCAAACCTGATATATCGTCAGGAAACACATCGTCGAACTCTCGAACCACTTATGGCCTTGATTCTTCCTCCGCTTGAGTTGCTGTAATCACTGCCTTCCTTGGCTTCACTTTGTATGTACTTAGCTCCAGTGTACGGTCTCCGCTTTTGAAATAGAAGACCGGATGGTCTGAAATCTCGAATACTACCTTCCTTTGACAACAGTCGATGGTAGTATAAAAAGTTCCGAGCCAATCCATACCTAGAACCATATCGAAATTCGGTATGTCCAGCACTTTGAAGTCAGTGTAAAATTCTCTGCTGCAGACGACTACTGGACACAAGCTGTATCCCATTGTTTCCTTCAGAATGCCATTTCCTGAACTGACATTCCAACTGGATACAAGCTGTGTGACTGGAATCGCATGAGTTCGGACGAACCGTTGCGACATAAAGCAGTGAGATACTCTAGTATCAAAGAGTACTAGTGCAGGGAGTGAGGCTACTAAGATTGTACCTAAGGTATGTGGGATATGTTTTAGATGTAGGTAAAGGTATGTAGATAGATAGTAAGACTGAAAAGAAAATTTGAGAAAGAAAGGTTACCAGTGATAACTTGGCCAGTGGCCTCAGCTTCTTCCACGGTCATCGTGAAAGCCTGGCACCGTGGTACATTCCTCCTGGCCTGAGAAGCATTCCTCGGAACGTTCCTTTGAGCTTCATGGAATTGACGAGGAGGAGGTGCAGCTTGTGGTCCTCTAGGTGGTGGAGCAGGTAGTGCAAGTCTTGGAGCAGGTGCCTGAAGAGCCGGTGGCTGCGGATAGGTGATTGCTGGCCTGGGTGCAGCAACTGGGTTTTGTCTTTGGGGCACGACCCAATATAATGAGTAGCTGAGCCGCAGATTAAGCAAAGACGGTTGGCTCGCCGGCAGTCTTTCATCACATGCCCATTTCTCTTGCAGTAGGTACAAAAGGCTGGGCTAGGACGGTTGTTCTGTACTCCCGGTCGCCTTGGCACAAAAGGTGGCCTTGACGAGGCTCCTCCTGCCATCTGGTTGGCAGGACGCTTAAATCCAGCAGATTATGGTCTTCCCCTCGCCTTTACTACTGCCTCATAACGGCGGGCAGCTTTTAGAGCCGAGTCATGAGTCGGAAAATCTCCTGTGGCCAGTGCAGCCTGGATTTCCGAATCCAAACCCTGTTGAAATCGACGGGCTCTGATCTCATCCGTCGGTATCAGGTGTGCCGCAAATCTGTTTAAAGTATGGTGCTAGCTGTGTAATATGTGATATATTGAACAATTCGAATTATTGAGACATATCTTACCGACTGAGTATGGTGAACTAAGCGTCATATTCATCTACCGACTTGGTCCGCATCGAACCTTGTTGCAGATGAATTAACTGCTATTCCATGTCGAACCTGGCAGTCTCACGAAAGTACTTAGCGTTGAACATGTCGCGGAAAGTCTTCCACTCGATGGGTGGTTCAAGACGGCTTTCTTCAGCCTTCCACCAGTTCCGTGCATTGTCCGTGATCTGTAATTTTGCAACACGAAGCCAAGCTATTTCCGGCACTTGTGCCGCTACCAGATCATCTTCTATACTCTGAGCCCATTCCTCAGCTTCTAGTGGGCTCCCCTTTCCTGAGAACTGTTTGGGATGTAAAGCTCTGAATTGTTTCACCCTAGGTGCTTCAGCCTCGGGACGGTTCAAGAGCTGCTGCTGTCCCTCAAGGAGGCTGCGGATTGCCTCAAGCAGAACCGTTTGCTCGTTGGGTGGAGCAGGAACGGCAGTAGTGGAGGTGGAGTGTTGTTAAAGTTGGTGCTGGTGTTGTTTGGGGAATCCATAAACTTGAAGAAAAAAAAATTTGGGTTGGGACAGACTCAAGTATTTGAAATGATAAGATTTAAGGAACATGAATTGTAAAGAATGTTTTAGTTGCTGGTTCTTGTATTATATTGCTTAGGTTGTTCACGCAGAACAGAATTGCATGGCGGTGTTTCATACAACTCTGACCTGCATGGGCCACCAACAAAACCTGTCACGCCCCGCTTCCCCGTATACGGGCAGAGGACGCGACCAGACCGCTACGTATTTACTCTGAAGTAAATACGCTAAGCGTATCTAAGCAATATAAAAATAAATGCATAAGAAACAAGATATAATAAAACAATAACTTTATTTATTCACATTCTTTTTGTATAATGCATGGAAAAGTAAATACATCTGAAAGAAAGCAATGCCTAAACAGTGGCATAACAGAAAAGGAAAAGTACTGAAATAAAAGTGTATAATGTTGCTAGAGCTCTGGATCGTATGCAAGCTGGTCTAAGTCCTCGCTAGGAGGCTCGATCTCTGGAAGATCCGAATCACCTGACGACATTCAAAGAAGAAAGAAAGAGAATGTTGTTAGCGAACAAATCGCTCGGTAAGTCCTAAGGATAAGGGAGAAATAAAATAGATAGAAAGAGAAGATAGCTTTTAAAGCTGTATTATATGAGTATTTGGTGTTAACGCTGTTGTTTGTAGCTTGGTACAGAAGGATGCCAGTGTATACGAGAGGAGTCTCTATATGCTAGAGACTAGGGCAAATGAAAAGTACAAGAAACCGTTATGCCACGGTACAACAGCAACTGAATATATGTCAGGTGTCTTAATCTTGCAGTCTCGTGCCATTTCTAACACCTTATGTACCAATCTACCTCTTAAACCCCGCAATGTCTTGATTGTATTGTTTGTATTGTATTTCAACTTGTAATTGAATTGTAATATAGATTATATATTTGGATGACTTGCCAAAACCATGATATCAGTAAAATGGATGTACTGGAGAATCATGTCAATGGAAGTATATCTATGATTCGGTTCAGTCAATACAGATTGAATAGATTGAAAATATGAATTCATGTTGAATTGTAATATTGTAGATTGTACTTGAATCATATTCAAGTCAGATTATTAATGAGACTCGGTCTGAGTCAGACAATTAGAAAAGAAATTGAAGTCCTGATTGTTTTGATGTTATCGGTAACCGCTGCACATGGGCGGCAGAATTTGTGTCTTTTTCAAAGACGATTACCATGTTGATAACACCATTGTTAAGTTGTCTACCTTAAATAGGCAAGCACCCACTTCTTCGGCTCCCTGAGGCTCAAGAGATTGGTTCCGCTTAAACGTATGTTTACTAGGGTCCTTAGGGTAATTTATAGAACTTGAGGAGGTTTTATATAAAAATACTTTTATATAATTTTCAAAATACACCCCAAGTATATAATTATCGTCTTTAGAATTGTCATAGACATAGATTTTATATTTGTGATATTTCTAGTGAAAATATTCTAATTTCATAATATAGGGTATTTAATTGTAATATTGAACTTGTATGGAATTCATGGTATTTTAATGTAAAGTGATTCTTATGATTTTTAGAAAAATTAGAATATTTATATTATTACAAAATAGATATTTTAATGATACATATATATATATATTTATATAAAAATAATTTTACTATATATTATATTTCTAGAAATCTCATTTTTTTAAAGATTTTCGTATTTTAAATCTCTCAAGACCGTATGCTCCTTGCGGAGATCTGCATCTCGCACTACTAAGCCTAGGGATGTGCGATAATCCGCACCATCCCAGTCGGGTTCCCCAAAATGGGTAGTAGTGGCACTTTGCAAAGATTTATAAAAAATACTTAATCCTTTAGAAAACGGTTTTATTAATTCATGGTATTTATTTGAAATGTTTCGTTTTCCCATATTCTATGTTTCCGAAAGGTATTGTGCCATGTAGCATATGAGTGTTATGAGGATGTAGGTCATTACCTCGTGATCTATTTAAAGGTATAGCAAGTTTGTGATGTTTAAATGTCGAAATGAAACTATATGGTATTTTAGTGAAAAAGTACGGTAAAAGTTACAAAATGAATTAGATTGTCGTGAAACTTGATCAACATGTTTATTAATGTTTAATAGTCAATATGTAAGAGTTTTGTTTGAATGTATTTAAGAAGATGTTGGATTTTTAGAAAGAACCGAATCTGAAATCGGTTAACCCTGATTCCGTCGGATTTTGAAATTTCGTATTTTTAGAACAAGATTAGAGAAGAGGGAGGGGGACTTACGGGTTTAGAAGTTAGGGATGAGGAAGAGGAGACGGGAAGAGGCGCCGGTGCGTCGTTCGTCGCCGGGAACTCCTAGGGTTGTCGTCGGAAAATTGCCGAAGCTTCGCCCTTCGCTACTTCAAAAGTACACTGAGCTTTTAGGAATTTTCTTGAGAGTTTTGTTCAGAATTTTGGAGTGAGGGATGTGTGTGTAGGGGTTGTATTTATAGGGTTAGGGTAGGTGAAAGGTTGAAATGAAAAAATGTGATAAAATGTATTAAAATATTTTAAAAGTGGAGTAATTACTGTTTTGAAGTGTCTCTGTTACTGATCCAGGGAAATAAAGTATGCAGGTGTACAGGGGAGACCAAAAGGCACCACTTTGATGTTGATGACTCAGCGGTCCGGCCGAGTCCGGCCGGCGGCGGCGGCCCGAGTCGGCCGGTCCGCCGGCCGATTCGGCCGAGTCCGGCCGAGTCAGGTGGCCGAAGTGCTCCATATCGCTTCATTAGTCCCCTGGTACAGTTAGGTTTTCATGTGTAGTGGGGTTTTTGTGAGTTATGAACGTGTAAACCCTTGGTATTCTAAAAATTCAAAATAAAACAATATTAAAAAATAATGTGCGGTATAGGATTTGAACTCTGGTGGCTTGGTTCAGCAGTGTAAAGTATTACCAATGAGCTACAAACTCCTTTTTATAATTAAAAAGCAAAGCAAATATTTATTGTACTCACAGAAAATGCAAATACCTCAAGTATACATTAATTTTTAAACAAATTTTTACACACTAAAATTGGAGTTGTTATAGTCTACCTTTCTTACAAAAATTTCGTCCTCGAAATTTACAACTTTTATTTGAGGACTAGTTTACAAAGAGGTAAGGATATCTTGCACGTATTTCATCTTCCCTTTCCCAAGTTGATTCTCCTGGAGTGTTTTTTCTCCACATCACTCGAACCAAGTTGACTTCCTTATTCCGAAGTGACTTCACTTTCCTGTCCAGGATCTCAACAGGTTGTTGCTCACAAGATAAGTCGGGCTATATAGTGAGCTCGGAATGATCAAGAACATGGCTGGGGTCACTCACATACCTTCTGAGTTGGGATATATGGAACACATTATGCACTCCTTCCAATGAAGGTGTAAATGCTAAGCGGTATGCCACTTCACCGACTCGTTCGAGTATGTCGAACGGTCCAATGTATCTCGGACTTAGGTTACCCCGTCTTCTAAATCGGATCACTCCGCGGTTCGGAGATATCTTTAAGGACACGTGATCTCCTGGCTGGAACTCCAAGTGACGTCGCTTTGCATCAGCTCAATGTTTCTGTCGATCTTGGGCTATGTGCATTCTTTCTCTGATAGTACGAACCACATCAACAGTCGCTATTATCATCTCAGGTCCAAGAAGTTCTCTATCTCTGATGTCATCCCAACTTAATGGCGATCGACACTTCCTTCCATACAGTGCTGCAAAAGGTGTCATTCCTATGCTTGCTTGGTAGCTGTTGTTGTACGAAAACTCCACAAGATGTAGGTGATCTTCCCACGATCCTTTGAAGTCTAACATACATGCTCTGAGAATATCTTTCAAGATCTGAATAGTTCGCTCAGACTGACCATCTGTTTGTGGATGATAAGCCGTGTTGAAATTCAGACTTGTTCCCAAGCTTGCTTGCAGACTGTGCCAAAATTGCGATCGAAACCTGGTGTCACGATCGGAGACAATGCAGACCGGTACTCTATGAAGTCTTACAATTTCCTGTATGAGTTCATGGGTATCAGGAATAGTACATATTTAAAGAGTTTAAATCTTAAGTAGATTATTACTGTCACGACCCGAAAGTACGGAACGTGACCGGCACTTAGATTACGAAGCGTCTAGAGGCGCCACGTGACCTAAGTAAGCCGAAGCCCAGAGATCTAAACCATAAAAGAAGAAAAAGAAGAAAAGAAAAGAAAACAAGTAAAAAAAAACATCAGCAAATTTTACCAAAAATTTCGGCAGAGTCTCCTCTGTAAAAACTGGCCCCCAAACGGGTACAACAAGTATAATATGAATAAACAATAAAAAGCATCCCCAAACGGGTGCTAGCATCAACGCCAACAGGCGGAAACAACCACAACAAGCACAATAATATACAACGCCAGTAGGCGAGGCTCAAACTCAAAAGAAAACAAAACCACCAGATCAGAATAATACAGGCGCGACTCTAAGGTCGAAGTAAAAGACTGGTCCAATAACTTATCAAGTAATACAAATATGGTTGATGGAGCTTACTAGATACAAATGAATGAATAAAAGTACAATGGTGGTTCGGATACAAGTAAACCAACCTACCGTGCCAATCACCCTGAAGAAAAGATGTGCCAACAAGCTGCCACGGGAAACCTGTACATCGAACCTGTAAAGAATTTGGCACAACGGGGGTGAGTTGCCAACTCGTGAGTAGAAGACATCTACGAAAAGAAATCGAATGCACGACGCTATCCTAGGTCATAATAATACACTACTATATCCCAAACATCTAGTAATAGCAGGGTAATACTACGTGTAAGTGCAAATACTCCGTGTCGTGTCAGTGCCTCATATAGTACTAAGTCATAGGAAATGAAATGCATGCACCATGAATGTAAAGTCACAAATCCTGAAATCCAGATATATATGTATGAGAACCTTTAGCCGTTATCATAGTAAAGTGTGTATAAGCATCTGAAATCTCAACAATGAAATCCATGGAAATCCGTGTCAAGCATCGACACAATACATGTAACCTCAAGTATCAATATGTCGGGCTCCGTCAGTCCGGATCGGCCCATATCATCAAATCCCACGACAACGGTCGGTATCCTCCGGATATCCGCTGCGCCAGACATCACCAGTAGGTAGCCTTCCCCTGCCAGGCTCATCGTCTACAACTCGATCTTCTTGCCCCGGGGTACCATACCGGGCCCACCATGTACCCGAGACGGTTCATTCACTCCTCGAATCGGGTCTCGAAATCCATCAGAAAACATGAAATACTCATGGCGGACGACACGTACATCACGAGAAAACCGCATCTTATTTTAAAAAAAGAGAAGAGGAGAGAGAGAGAAGTTTTTATATATTTTTGCGGTTTTCCCCAAAAATCCAGAAATCTCATAGAAATCCAAATCTCAAAATCATGAGTAACTATATGATAAGTGTCGGCATATGCCCATAATACTGCATGATAACACGAAAATATGAATGCATGAATGTCTAAGTAATGAATGTCATGTCTTATACTTAACATTAGAGAGTGATCACAATATTACATCGGTTTAGTTGTTAACTGATTCTATCAATAAAAGATAATATAATCTAAAGTGTACGTGACATAGCAATTACCGATGATGATGTGTGTGAGCCGGCAAATAAGTGTGCGTGGAATATGCGCATCATCGGTAATGGTGCTGGTGTCCTAACAGGTAAAGGTTATACTGATTATAGCAACATATAAAAGACATGCACCATGATGATTACAGTATGAATGTAAATACAGACGTGCATTATCCGCTTCTCTGCGAGATACGAGTACAACTACCACTATGTGAGTCGAACCTAAACCAGTGTCCATCTAACATCCTAAGGAACTAAACCTAATAGACTAGTCAGTAAGAAACTAGAGTCTACCTAAGGTCTGAACCAATATCTCTAATAGTCGGCGATCCCGCCTCAACAGCGTCACGTACGTAGTACGGCTTCCTCGAATCAAGAGTGCGGATCAATCATCAAATCTAAGCCTCGTACGGTAAAATCCATCGTACGGCATCCCAATGTCGGGGTACGGTCAAGTATCTCCTAGGTGTCTCCTCATTCGTATAATGTCATATGTATCATATTATGATTAAGTCATACTCATATGATATCGGCATCAGGTCACACCAATATAATGTCGAAATCAAGTTATACATATATCATATCGTAATCAGTCACAAGTTACAGTCCGAGTACTATTCTAGCGTCCCATGTACATCAATATCACCACCACTCTTTGTAATTTATATATTCAAGTTCATTATCTCATTCCCTAATGATCTGCTAACACTTTATTACGACTGTATAGTCAAAAATCACGGCATCAAGCCCAGTTATACTATTTCATCATACCTCGGATATCATATCACATCACTGAATCACCTATATGTGTTGTATATATATGTATATACCTATACCTAGTTCTATATATATACACATACACGTACTCCATGTCGATTTCAGTGTGTGCGCTGGTGTGTTTCTATCTGAAACCTACGAACCTCTTCCAAGGTACTCATCCTCTGATATAGTTTTCCCTAAATCGGTCTAGTCCAGCCTAGGGTCAATACTAGGGTCCTACTAGGGTCACGTCTGGTTTCCTAATGTCAATAAGTACTATTCCTATTCTACGTTGCGGGGGTGCTAAACGCCATCCACCCGACTTCCCCCCGTAGATATGCATCTACTCACCTGGTCCATGTCTGCCGAAGACAGTGTCGCCATCCTCCTCTTCATCGCCCGCAGTCCACGTGAGGGTACCTAGACGCAAACATATAAATAACATCGTAAACCGAATCACATACAAAAGTCAAACGATACGAAGAGCAAGCACCGGTTAAAACCTATGTCCCGTCCACGCAAAAGAACCAAATACCGCTCGATATCGGCGTACAAACTCCGATGGATCGAGATAACATCATCAAACAACTTGTAGTTTTAAAACACATTACTTATATTGTAAAACATGATCAAATTCATCGAAACACTAAAATCGATCAAATCGTCCGTTTTCGAAAAACCCAAAAATGCCAATTTACCGTTTTTCATCGAAACTTGACATTTAAATGAAACCAATGGTCATAAAACTCATTAAATAGCATTACTAGACTATACAAACTATTACTATATTTTTATTACACAATTTTGCATTTATTTGAAATTTCTAGTTTGCAACTTTTAACAATTTTAACATTTTCCAAGCAAAATACCACAATTCCACCTCAAAACATGGTTTTGCATAAATTAATCACTTAAACCACAATTTATGATGATAATGATGTAATGAAACTATAATTATATTTTTAATCACATTTATTTAGAAATTCCTAAAATCTAGTTTACAAAATAATAGCATTTTATTACTATTTTTCCAATTATCAAAATAATCTAGTGATCAAACTAGGTTTTTCATTCAATTAATATGTTAATATTCTCACTAAAATTACCATCTAATGATAACACCCTTAATAAGAATTTTATTTTACCCACAACACATTTTAGAAAAAATCTAGTTAGCTAAATAGTTTAAATTAAACAATTTCGATCAACAATTTATTATACCACCACCATGCAAGAATTTTCCACTCTAAAAGATGTTAAACTAGCTATTATAACCCTAATTAATTAACAAAAACCACCTCTTGAATTTTCAAACCCTAACTTGAATTTTAGAATTTGCAACAAGAATTAATCTAATTAAGCTAATTATGCTTTAAAAGAAATATCTAATAGAAATAAAACAAAAGAGAAGGATTTATACCTCCACAACCTCATTTCCAAACTTGAAAATGAGCCTAAAAAATACATGCTTTCCCACTCCAAAATCCATGTAGAGAAGAGTAGAGAATAAAGGGTATGAAATAATTAGGTTTTTGTGGAATTTAAATTGGATTTTTGTAGTATTTTTGATGATTTTTGAATAAAAATGAGGTGGAAAATGGGGGGGGGGCAGCCATGGTGATGGGGAGGCCGGCCACAATAAGGGGAAGAGGGAGAAACACATGAGAAATGGTGTAGAAACTTCTCCAAAATGTCATCATCTTAATGTCTTTTCATGCTTTATTCATTTTCTTTTAATTCTTTTCTAAAATAACTCAAGAAAGATCTAGAAACAAGGAAAAATTTGCAAATAAATTTTGCATGATACACACTAAATTCTAATATGCCATGGTTCATTTTTACAAATTAAAACCATTTAAATTTGTAATTTACACTAATTTAGTGTAAAAATAAAGCTTATGTTAATATTTAAAATAATTAATTTAGGAAAAATATTTTATTAAACCAAAAATTTATAAGTGGCTAAATAAACACTATTTACTAGTAATTTCATAATTAAAATAGATATTTTTAAATTTATAGTGAAAAACAATCAAGATTTGGTTTTACGAAAAATACATTTTACTTTACCGAAAATCCTAAAATTCACTTAAACACTTTTATTCATTTAATTATTTATTTAATTATTTTTAAAATGTTACAATTACCACCATGTACTTCTTTGCTAATGTCTCAATTGATTGGCCAACTCGAAATGAGATGAAGTGAGCCGACTTTGTGAGTCGATCCACAATGACCCATACTGCATCGTTACCCTTTGTGCTGTGAGGAAGAGCAGTCACAAAATCCATTGTGTTGTGTTGCTACTTCCATTTTGGGATTGGTAACGGTTGAAGTAATCCACCTGTCCTGTGATGTTCAGCCTTTATTTGCTGACACACCAAACATTTTGCGATGCTTCTGGTTACTTCACGCTTCATTCCATGCCACCGGTAATTCTGACGTAGATCTTTATACATCTTTGTACCTCCAGGATGTACTGAGTAGGGAGAGCTGTGAGCTTCTTTCATTAACTCTTTCCGAACAGGACCTTTTGGTACACACAATCTTCTGCCGTATCTCAAAGATCCGTCTTCATGGATGATGAAGTCTGTTCTGAGTTCATTCTCCACTTGTTCTCTGATCTTTTGCAACTTAGTATCACTTGCTTGAGCTGCTTTGATCTGATTGACAATAGTTGATTGAACTTGTAAATTCATCAAACTTGAAGTGTTACCTGGCATGACTACTTCAATCTCTATCTGATGCAAGTCTTGTTGTATCTTCCACTGTGCGGTGAGATGCATTGCTAATGGTTGACGACTAAGAGCATCTAGAACTACATTCACCTTCCCTAGGTGATATTGCAGGTTGATGTCAAAGTCCGCTATGAGTTATAACCATCGTCTCTGCTGCATACTCAACTCTTTCTGAGTAAACACATATTTCAAACTCTTGTGATCTGTATATATGTTCACTCATTCACCAAGAAGATAATGGAACCAAATCTTGAGAGCAAAGATGACGGCTGCCAATTCCAAATCATGCGCCAGATAATTACGCTCATGAGTCTTTAGCCGTCTTGAAGCATAAGCCACAATCTTACCTTGCTGATGTAGAACACATCCTAATCCCTTACCGGATGCATCGAAATGCACTTCGAAATCTCCAGATCGGACCGGTATAACGAGAATATGCGCTGATATCAACCTTGACTTGAGTTCTACGAAAGCTTGTTCGCATGCTTCTGACCACACAATTTCTTCATCTTTACATGTGAGCTTGGTCAGGGGTGTTGCTATCTTTGAAAAGCCTTCAATGAACCTTCTGTAATATCCAACTAAACCCAAGAAACTCCAAATGTCCTTCACTGACTTTGGTGTCGGCCATTCACTTACTGCTGAAACTTTCACTGGATCCACAGAGATTCCTTCTCCCGATACGATATGTCCAAGAAAACCAACTTGATTTATCCAAAACTCGCATTTGCTGTACTTGGCATATAATTGATGTTGTCGTAGAGTTTTCAGGACAATTCGTAGGTGCTCGGCATGCTCTTTCCGACTCTTAGAATACACCAGGATATCGTCGATGAAGATGACAACAAACCTGTCTAAGTACTTCCGGAAAACTTGATTCATCAGGTTCATGAATATTGCTGGTGCGTTGGTCACTCCAAATGGCATCACTAGAAATTCGTAATGACCATAGCGAGTTCTGAAAGCCGTTTTATGAATATCAGTTTCTTTGACCTTCACCTGATGATAACCTGAACGAAGATCTAGTTTAAAGAAAACACAAGATCCACTTAGCTGATCGAATAAATCGTCGATGCGCGGGAGTGGATACTTATTCTTTATCGTTACTTCGTTCAAGGCTCTATAATCGATGCACATTCTGTATGAACCTTCCTTCTTCTTCATAAGTAGTACTGGTGATCCCCAACTTGAAGTGCTGGGACGAATCCATCCTTTCGCCAATAATTCGTCCAACTGAGTTTGTTCTTCCTTCAAACCTTCCGGACATAAACGTTGGGTGCTTTGATCACCGGTTGTGCTCCTGGTACTAAATCAATGCTGAATTCAAGAGCTCGATTGGGAGGCAAATCTGATATATCGTCAGGAAACACATCGTCGAACTCTCGAACCACTTCTGGCCTTGATTCTTCCCCCGCTTGAGTTGCTGCAATCACTGCCTTCCTTGGCTTCGCTTTGTATGTACTTGGCTCCGGTGTACGGTCTCCACTTTTGAAATAGAAGACCGGATGGTCTGCAATCTCGAATACTACCCTCCTTTGACGTCAGTCGATGGTAGCATAAAAAGTTCCGAGCCAATCCATACCTAGAACCACATCGAAGATCGGTATGTCCAGCACTTTGAAGTCAGCGTAGAATTCTCTGCTGCAGACGACTACTGGACACAAGCTGTATCCCATTGTTGCCTTTAGAATGCCATTTCCTGAATTGACATTCTAGCTGGATACAAGCGGTGTGACTGGAATCACATGAGTTCGGACGAACCGTTGCGACATAAAGCAGTGAGATGCTCTACTATCGAAGAGTACTAGTGCAGGGAGTGGGGCTACTAAGATTGTACCTAAGGTATGTGGGATATTGTCACGACCCGAAATATCAGCTCGTGACCAGCACTTAAATCACGCAATGTCTAAAGGCGTGACGTAATTCAAGTAAGCTGAAACCCAGAAATCTAAACCTTTTTAAGAAAATAAAGAAGGTGTGAAATCAAGGTATAATGAAATCAAGTTTTCTTAATGCATAGAAAAGGAACATGAAAATGCAAGTGAAATTTACTAGTTTGAAAACATGTTTTGTTCTTTTTTTAAAAATTGGGTAGCACCTCCTTTGTATTTTTTGATCCAAAACCACAATACAAGATAATATAAAGGCATCCCCAAACGGGAGCTAGCTCTTAGCCAAACGGCGGATCCACAACCACGCAAGCATAAATATAAGTATACGACGCCCAACGGCGAAGATCACAACAAAAGATAAAGAAATAAGCAAGACATCAAAACCACAAGTAGCGGAAAACCCCTCGCTCTAAGTCTCGCAACCACAAGTCTCACTATGCCTCATTACTTATACAATTACTAAATTTGATTGATAGAGTTGACTAGATACAATATGAAATATAAATATTGTTAGTGTTTATGCCCTAGAAGGCCATTACTGTATCATACTAGTTTGTATATTACTTGATGGAAGCTTGGGATAATCACAGTTGTATTGACAGTCTTGCTAAAAATGGTAGTATGCTACTTGGTTTGTGTCTACTTTAATATGTGCATATGTTTCTTGTAACGTATCGCTTATACATATTAGTAGAACCCTTAGGATCTTTGCTTGATTACCAGTGTTGTGATGACAGTCACACTAGTGGAGGCTAGGTAGTCTATAAGTAACATCCTATACAGGTCCCTAGTCGTAGGATTATCGAGATAGGGCATCGATACTCCGGAGTAGACTAGTGTGTACGCTTCTCATCCCAGTTGGGGAGATGGTCTATCCCACAGCCATCAGTACGTCGTACTGGAGATAGTATATAGGTGCTCGTTAGGTTACGGGTACACCGGACAGGACTCACGGGGAACTGTTGGTTGGTATTATACCCGTCGTCAGTTAGTAGTTCTCAGGTGACATGAGTAAAGCATAGTCCGCAGACTTGACACTGCTACTTCGCCTCGAGTGTGTCCCACTGTTCTTAGATTGCTACCCTACCACGGCTCAAAGGAGTCGTGCAAACAGGTAGCAGTTGGGTGCAGTCCCGAGCACTTGGAGGCAGTGGCGGTTAGACAGGATTCGTCTCTCCCGGTATTGGGGGTTAATATCGCGCTGTATCAGAGAGCCATTACGCAAAGTCCCTGGCCAGGGCAAGCGAGATTTACTGGTAGGTTCCAGTAGTTTCTCAAGGTGTAATGGGCTACGCTCCGACACGACTTATACCGCTATTAGGGGACTGACGCTTGCCGCCCCCTAGGCCCGATATGCGATAGTCTTATACGAACAGACCGGACTGTACGGAGATTGTCACATCAGTCTCAGTAGGAGTTCGGATGGGTTTCCTCATCGGCCTTTTTATCGACATCTACCTGGGGACCGTTACGTACAGCTAGTGCCGCTTGCGGTCTGTGGTTAAACCCACTGCCAGCGTAGTGTCGAGTCTTTAGAGTCCCACACAGAGAGTTTCCCTGCTTCGGGCGAAACGATATAGAGGTCGTATGGTTTTACGACAGGGTTCGGACGCATACGTGTTTTTACGCACGTACGATGTTCGGACAGTTTTTACTAGTCGGCTTTGGTTTAAGCCAGATTCTAGTATCGGATTATTGGATTTATATAGTCTAAAGTTTTTCCGTGTTTTCACAGATAGGAGGGGCGTTCTCGTAATTTTTTGGGAAGCTTCTAGAAGCATGGTGACTTGGGGGTTAAGGTGGCATTTGCATTAATTGGATAAATGAGTCATGGTGTGATCATACATGGAGTTAATAAATCAATTATGATTTGTATGACTCATGTTATGAATCACTTAGTGTATTAATGAAACATGATGATATATCATTATTTGTTATTCATTTAATATATATGATATGTTTCATAAATACACATATGATTCATTCATCCAAAAGGATTTACATTCTCACCTTCTCTCTCCTCAAGCTCTCTCTCTTCAAACCCTAACCCCAACCTCTCATGTGTTGAGATCAAGGGTTAGCTAGACTAATACATCCCTAATCCAACTCTATATCACCTAGGTTGCTTAAATTAGCACTTTGAGTAACCTAGTTACCTCAAGTTAGAGGTCAAGCTTGGAGTAGGAGCTCTCGGGTGGATCGTCTTTGACTCGGGGAGGCCGTTGAGGTGCCGACATTCCAAAGAGCCTACAAGGAGTGGAGGACAGTGATGAAGACCCGAAGGACAAGTAACGTGAGATATGACTTCGAAACAGAGTAGTTAAACCTTTCGTAGTTTGCTAGTAAAGGTTTAGATACGATTCACGCGCTTAAGTCCGTGTTACGAAGCTTTGACAATCGTTTTTCATATATTCCGCCTCCCCGCAAGTTCGTGGGGTGCGTGACATGGACTTACAGTGGTATCAGAGCCAACTAAACCATTACTAGCTTGTTAGCAACTAATTAGAAGTTCGATCGACGGAAAACACGAAAACAACACCTCGAACCCTATCAGTTTCTGTTAATTTTAAACGTGTCTAAAAAATTATTTAAGATACCTTAAAATTCACAGCAGGGAAATATAAAAATACTGGGAAAATACGAGGACACAACTCGGCAAGACGGCCGCGGAACCGCGGCCAAATGGTGCTTTTGGCCGCGGATCCGCCGCCGAGTCAACCCCGAGTTGACTCGGAGTTTCATAGAAATTCATATTTTATGGTGTTTTGTTTTCCTGTATATTCTGTTTCTGCCCAGGTTACTTCTGTGCTGACTTGCATTTGGGGTAGATACGGAAAAAGGTTGTCGATCAATATTCTAAGTTATTTGCTAATTGAGTTTTTATCTGTAATGTTTAATGTGTTCGTAAACCTCTCCTAACTGCTAGTATGTCGGTTGGCAGGGGGTTGCACATTTCTATAATGTTTACTGTTTGTGTATATGAACTTGATTGGATCGTTGTGATGATTAGCCGGGGTTTGAGATGGGTTTTATATTCATTCATTCGATGTAAATTGTAATATGATGTAATATTCTTTTGCGGGGCACATCCAGGTTGTGGTTGTAGCCACCGTTGTATTATTTCATTTACTGTTTTTTGCTCCTAGGATAGACCCAAGGTGGGGTACACAAACTACCGGGTACGTCGAAGTGTTTAGTGGCCTACTCACGTTGTTGAGGGAGACCGCTTCAGTTCGGGTACTTGGCGGATAGTTTGCCATACCCGTAGGGGTCCAGGGTGGGGTAATGGCTATTCATCACAACTGTGTAATCCGTCTTTTGTTGCAGGCTCAAAGAAAAAGCGGATTAATTGTATATCCAATAATGTTCATCTGAGATCTGGAATGCCTATTATTGCGTCTGACGAATGTACAATATCTATATATGATAGCTATTTAGACGTCACTTATGTTTTACACCCGCGCTAGCCCAGCCCCCGCTCTGTCGTTAGTTAAGTAACCTAACGGGTGATGACGGGACCCAGTGGCGAATGCGGATGGCATAAGAGGACGTTGTATTTTCGTTGTTTTCTGCAATGATAGGTTAAATGATGGGACACATTATTTTAATGCAAAGAAAATAAACCAAAGTTGAATCGTTGGAACAAATTTAAAAGAAACCACTCGGTTATTTTAAAAGAGCAGAATTTTTTAATTGTGGAGCTTTAACCACTCCTTTTAAAAAGCTATCAGGTTCCTTCGATTATATCATGTTCACTACGTTCACGGTTTCGCCAAAACCAGTCGTAGCCCTCCGTCATTTCTTATGAATGGTCAGTAGTATTCAAGCTATGTTTGTTTGGCCCTTAGTCAAGACATAGTGATTGGTAGCTGCTGGGGTATTAATTTGTTGCATAGATAGATGAGTTGGTTTGGGACAGTCGTATTACTTTGTTTGGCCCTTAGTCAAGAGTATATACGGGTGGGTTCAAATTAATAAGATAATGATGGGCAGAACTTGACATGTGACTTATGATTTGTTGGCCCTTAGTCAATGTCATAAGAACATGGGGCAAAAATCCACATCGGGAGTTTCTAAAGAAACTGAAACTTGCTAGTGTTGCATACCATTTGGAGTTTGATGAATGTTGGTAGGATTCCTTCAGCATTATCATACGATGATATTTGGATCCCGATCCTACTGTGAGTATATGCTACTTATCAGGAGATTTGTCACTTAACGATCAATGCTATAAACCAAGTAGGTGTCGAGAAAGGTGTCAGCGGGGCTACGCCCCCAGAGAAAAGATGTTATTTAATTAAGGAACTTCGCGAAAGCGTTGGAAAACCTCCCTCGAAGTATCGACACTGGCCTGACTGAACGGTTAAGCAAGTATTGTACAGTGAGAATAGTCCTGGCTAATTCTTCTTTTATGGTTTGAGGAAGGATTCGAGAAACGGTGGGAGCCATCCTGTTTAGATAAATTAAAAACCAATCTAAACTTGCAAGAGCATCATGCTAAAGTGTTTTCTTCTCTCTCTCTCATTGCAGCGACCTTGTGACCATGACTAGGTTACATCTAGATAACAATTTGACTGAATCTGACTGGCAAAGGTCTGTCCAGATGTCCATTGCCTATGACAAGCTGGACCACCCTATTACTACTCAAGATCCCGCCGTCCCAGGTCCAGTTTCCACCGTCACGGATATAGATATCCGTCAGACAAAGGAAAAGGATAAAGCGAAAGCCAAGTGCCTCGTGTTAGCTTCAGTTGATGGTGTATACCAGAAGCAGCATGAGAAGATGGACTCAGTTTCCATCTTTTTCCATAACAAAGATTTATATGGAGAGCAATCTCATATCGCAAGATATGAGGCCTCAAACGAATTAATTCAAGCGAGGTTGGCTGTCGGGTCATCAGTAGGGGACAACGCCCTTACGATGACTAGCTATATTAATGAGCTCAAGGACCTGGAGACCACGTTGGGAAACAGGTCATATGCTGACTTATTTCCACAGTCCCTACCCTCTACTTACACCCTGAAAGAAACCAAGGAGACACAAGCTCTGCTTAATGGGGGACCTTCTTCTTCTACATCCAGGGAGAAAGCAAAGGGTGAAAAGAAGAAGACCTCTACAAAGCCGATATACGGTGTCGGTAAAGTAGGAGGAAAGGGAAGAGCAGAAGTTTCGCGACTTGGTGTAGGTAAGGAGGGATGTTCCTATTGTCATGGGAACGGACATTTGCAGAAGGATTGCAGGGCTTTGGAAGCCAGTAGCCAGGATACGAAGCATGTTGTGGCTTCGGTCTCAAGTGTGTTTGTAATTGAGGACTGTTTGTCAATTAACTCTACTTCCTGGATACTAGATACCGGAGCAGGATCTCATATCTGTAATTCATTACATGCTTTGAGAAACCGTAGAGTTATAAGGGTAGGTGATTTGTCTCTCAGAGTTGCAAACGGAATGAGCGTGGACGCTGAATCCGTGGGAGAATATCGCCTAGGTTTGACAAGTGGGCAGATATTGATTCTACGTAACTGTTTGTATGTACCTAGTTTGACTTGTAATATCATATCAGTGTCCTTACTTTCGAAAGAGGGATATGATTTTACATTCGTAACCGATGTAGTTCACATCCACCTAAATCAAGTTATGATTGGGTCCGGTACATTAGATGACGGTATATAGTATTGAATCAAGCTCAGGTTTTCAATGTCCAGAACACACTTAAAAGAAAGTCTCCAGAAATAAATCAGGCTTTCTTATGGCATTGTAGACTAGGTCACATCAATGAAACACGGTTGACAAAGTTACATAGAGAAGGATATTTGAATCCGTTCGAATATCAATCTTATGCTACTTGTGAATCTTGTCTCATGGGAAAGATGACAAAGACTCCGTTTACTGGACACGGAGTAAGAACGAGCGAGCTCTTGGGACTCGTACACAGTGACGTGTGCGGTCCAATGTCTACAAATGCGCGAGGTGGTTATTCCTACTTCATTATTTTTACGGATGATTTCTCTAGGTATGGATATATCTTCTTAATGAAGCATAAATCCGAGGCCTTTGAGAAATTCCGAGAATACAAGAATGAAGTGGAAAAACAGACAGGTAAAAGTATCAAGACACTGAGATCTGATTGAGGTGGTGAATACTTAAGTGCCGAGTTCCTGTGTTACTTAAAAGAGAATGGAATTCTCTCTCAGCTTACTCCTCCATACACACCACAACACAACGGTGTATCGGAAAGGAGGAGTCGAACCCTATTAGATATGGTTCGTTCCATGATGAGTAAGGCTGAGTTACTGCGATCTTTCTGGGGTTATGTACTAGAATCAGCTGCATATCTTTTGAACCAGGTTCCAACCAAGACTGTGCCTACCACACCATATCAGATGTGGAGTGGGAAGAAACCCTGTCTTAAACATTTTAGGACATGGGGATGTCCAGCTTTTATAAAAAAGCAGCATGCGGACAAGCTCCAGGCACGCTCAGTACAGTGTAAGCTTGTAGGATATTCAAAAAACTCCAAGGGATATTATTTCTATTACGCAGAGGAACAAAAGGTTTTTGTTTCTCGTCATGCCCACTTCTTAGAAATTGAATTTTTAGAAAATCAGGAGAGTGGGAGTGCAGTAGAACTGGAAGAAATTACAGAACCGCAAGCTGTTACTGAAAGTTTGGTAGAACAAGAAGTTTCAGAAGAAAGGGACGTACCAGCGCCTATCCGCAGAAGTAGTAGGCAGTCTCATCCGCCCGAGAGATACTACGGTTTTCTCATAGACTGGGATCGAGAAGATTGCGTCATTGATAATGACGACCCTACTAGCTTCCAGCAAGCCATTCAGAGCGGCGACTCAGTAAAATGGCTGGATGCAATGCGGACCGAAATGGAGTCCATCTACACTAACAAAGTATGGACTTTGGACATTGCTCCAGATGGGGTAAAATCCGTAGGATGCAAGTGGATCTTCAGAAAGAAGATTGGTGTAGATGGACAGGTTGAAACCTATAAGGCTAGAATTGTTGCCAAGGGTTTCCGTCAAAGACCTGGTTTGGACTATGACGAAACCTTTTCTTTAGTGGCTATGCTCAAATCCATTCGAGTCCTTCTTGCTATCGCTGCCTTCCATGATTATGAGATCTGGCAGATGGACGTAAAGACGGCCTTTCTAAATGGTAATTTAGAAGAGTGCGTCTATATGGATCAGCCAGAGGGATTCATTCAGAGTGGGAGCAGCGGTAAAGTGTGCAAGCTGCTTAAGTCCATTTATGGACTAAAGCAGGCATCGCGGAGTTGGAACATCTGTTTTGATGATACTGTCAAAGAATTCGACTTTATCAAAAATCCAGATGAACCATGCATATACAGTAAGATTGTAGGGAGAGTTGTTGTATTTCTCGTCTTGTACGTGGATGACATTCTCCTAATAGGAAGTGATATTCCTATGCTACAGTCAGTCAAAAGATTCTTGTCACAGAAGTTCTCCATGAAGGACCTGGGTGATGCCACCTACATTCTGGGGATCCAAATCTATCGTGATAGATCAAAGAGGATGTTGGGACTTTCGCAGTCCAGGTACATAGACACCTTATTGAAAAGATTCAGTATGGAAGATTCTAAGCGCGGTAACCTACCGGCTTGTCATGGAATCACCCTCTCTAAAGAGATGTCTCCCAAGACTGATTTGGAAAGGGATCGCATGTCGATTATACCCTACGCTTCTGCGGTAGGCTCTATAATGTATGCGATATTATGTACCAGACCAGATGTAGCATACGCATTGAGCGTTGTAAGCCGGTATCAGGCAAACCCAGGGGAGAAGCACTGGATAGCAGTAAAGAACATTCTTAAGTACCTGAGGAGGACTAAGGAGATGTTCTTGGTGTACGGCGGAAAAGACCTCCAGATCGAGGCCTTTGCCGACTCCAGCTTCCAGAGTGACAAGGATGACTCCAAGTCCATGTCGGGTTATGTCTTTACCCTCAATGGAGGGGCGGTCTATTGGAAGAGTTCTAAGCAGGAGACCGTTGCTGACTCAACGATGGAAGCGGAGTACATAGCTGCTTGCGATGCCGCAAAAGAAGCTGTCTGGATGAAGAAGTTCCTCACAGAACTTCAGGTGGTTCCTACCAGTGTTGGTCCAATACCTCTGTATTGCGACAACAACGGTGCTATAGTTTTAGCGAAGGAACCCAGGTCCCATCAGAAGTCCAGACACATCTTAAGGTGGTATCACCTGATCAGGGAGATCGAGGTAAAGAGATTAGATACAGAGAATAACACTGCCGATCCATTCACAAAGGCCATTCCTCAGACGCAGTTCGAGAGGCTATTCGAGATGATAGGTCTGCGATATGCTAGTACATGGCCCTAGTGCAAGTGGGAGATTGTTAGTGTTTATGCCCTAGAAGGCCATTACTGTATCATACTAGTTTGTATATTACTTAATGGAAGCTTGGGATATTCACAGTTGTATTGACAGTCTTGCTAAAAATGGTAGTATGCTACTTGGTTTATGTCTACTTTAATATGTGCATATGTTTCTTGTAACGCATCGCTTATACATATTAGTAGAGCTCTTAGGATCTTTGCTTGATTACCAGCATTGTGATGGCAGTCACACTAATGGGGGCTGGATAGTCTATAAGCAACATCCTATACAGGTCCCTAGTCGTAGGATTATCGAGACAGGGCATCGATACTCCGGAGTAGACTAGTGTGTATGCTTCTCATCCCAGTTGGGGAGATGGTCTGTCCCACAGCCATCAGTACGTCGTACTGGAGATAGTATACAGGTGCTCGTTAGGTTACGGGTACACCGGAAAGGACTCACGGGGAACTGTTGGTTGGTATTATACCGGTCGTCAGTTAGCAGTTCCCAGGTGACATGAGTACAGCATAGTCCGCAGACTTGACACTGCTACTTCGCCTCGAGTGTGTCCCACTGTTCTTAGATTGCTACCCTACCACGGCTCAAAGGAGTCGTGCAAACGGGTAGCAGTTGGGTGCAGTCCCGAGCACTTGGAGGCAGTGGCGGTTAGATAGGATTCGTCTCTCCCGGTATTGGGGGTTGATATCGCGCTGTATCAGAGAGCCATTACGCAAAGTCCCTAACCAGGGCAAGCGAGATTTACAGGTAGGTTCGAGTAGTTTCTCAAGGTGTAATGGGCTACGCTCCGACACGACTTATACCGCTATTAGGGGACTGACGCTTGCCGCCCCCTAGGCCCGATATGCGATAGTCTTATACGAACAGACCGGACTGTACGGAGATTGTCACATCAGACTCAGTAGGAGTTCGGATGGGTTTCCTCATCGGCCTTCTTATCGACATCTACCTGGGGACCGTTATGTACAGCTAGTGCCGCTTGCGGTCTATGGTTAAACCCACTGCCAGCGTAGTGTCGAGTCTTTAGAGTCCACACAGAGAGTTTCCCTGCTTCGGACGAAACGATATAGAGGTCGTATGGTTTTACGACAGGGTTCGGACACATACATGTTTTTACGCACGTACGATGTTCGGACAGTTTTTACTAGTCGGCTTTGGTTTAAGCTAGATTCTAGTATCGGATTATTGGATTTATACAGTCTAAAGTTTTTCCGTGTTTTCACGGATAGGAGGGGCATTCTCGTAATTTTTTGGGATGCTTCTAGAAGCATGGTGACTTGGGGGTTAAGGTGGCATTTGCATTAATTGGATAAATGAGTCATGGTGTGATCATACATGGAGTTAATGAATCATTTATGATTTGTATGACTCATGTGATGAATCACTTAGTGTATTAATGAAACATGATGATATATCATTATTTGTTATTCATTTAATATATATGATATGTTTCATAAATACACATATGATTCATTCATCCAAAAGGATTCACCTTCTCACCTTCTCTCTCCTCAAGCTCTCTCTCTTCAAACCCTAACCCTAACCTCTCATGTGTTGAGATCAAGGGTTAACTAGACTAATACATCGCTAATCCAACTCTATATCACCTAGGTTGCTTAGATTAGCACTTTGAGTAACCTAGTTATCTCAAGTTAGAGGTCAAGCTTGGAGTAGGAGCTCTCGGGTGGATCGTCTTTGACTCGGGGTAGCCGTTGAGGTGACGACGTTCCAAAGAGCCTACAAGGAGTGGAGGACAGTGATGAAGACCCGAAGGACAAATAACGTGAGGTATAACTTCGAAACAGAGTAGTTAAACCTTTCGTAGTTTGCTAGTAAAGGTTTAGATACGATTCATGCGCTCAAGTCCATGTTACGAAGCTTTGATAATCGTTTTTCATATATTCCGCCTCCTCGCAAGTTCGTGGGGTGCGTGACATGGACTTACAAATACAAGAGTGGGTACGATACAAATGTCCCACCTACCAAAGCAAAACACCCGAATGCAATTGTGTGCCAGTGATGCCACTACTGATCCATGCGGGCAACCTGCAAGAACTGTGGCACAACGGGGTTGAGTTGCCAACTCGTGAGTAGAAAAACATCTACAAGTAGAAATCGAATAAACAATGACTCCTAGGTCAATTATATCATAAAGGTAATACTATGATATCTATGGTGGCCGGGTCTGTATATGTGCCAACAAAGTAGTCAATGCCTATAAGTATGTGGATAACATCCAACAGTATAATCAATGCATGTATGCATGTGGATCTCGTCCACGCATACAATCAATGTATGCATGCATGTGGATCTCGTCCATGTGTCAACCACTGACACAACAACATCATACATGTAAATATCATAAAAGCATATGCATGAAAATATGAGCATATAAATCATCATGTGTCCCTCGCGACACCTCAAAATTATGGAACCTGAGTGTCCATCATCGGCACTCGAAACATCATGAAACCCATGTCCAGCATCGACACACAAATCCTCATATCTCTCGGGCTCCAGCAGTCCGGATCGGCCCATATCATCTCTCGACTCCGGTCGGTATCCTTCGGATATCCGCCGAGCCCAAATACTATCACCGATGGGTAGTGCTCCCCTGCCAGGTTCACCGTCTAACAATACGATTCTTCTTGCCCCGGGGCACCTCACCGGGTCCACCATGTACCCGCAGACGGTGCCTACCGCTTCTCGAATCGGGTTTCACATGCCACTCTCAGAACCGAGAAAACACATGGTGGACGCACTGAAATATCATATCAAGAGAAACTGGGTTTTTAAAACAGTACATGCTTTCT
This sequence comes from Agapanthus africanus, assembly GCA_030015575.1. Classification (NCBI taxonomy): domain Eukaryota; kingdom Viridiplantae; phylum Streptophyta; class Magnoliopsida; order Asparagales; family Amaryllidaceae; genus Agapanthus; species Agapanthus africanus. The sequence continues at coordinate 539,414,798 of JASDDO010000010.1, read as the reverse complement.
TTTAAAATAGCCACGGTTCTCAAATCCAGAAATCTCATGAAAACAGCATATCTCAATGCGTAAAAGCGTAAAGCATGATGTATACGACATATAACAGAAATGTAAGCATATCCGTATATCATGTAACATAGAACAATGATGTAACATGTTAAGGGAAAACCGCTCTTTTAAATGATTCCAGTTTTAAAAATATATTCTGCGGTTCCCAATTTCTCCAAAGTCAAATGCAACATCTTATAAAGGTGCATATGCAACAATAGCAAATAAATTATGCAAGAAGTCATATCATGATGCAACAATTCTACTGTGTAGTGACATGGCAATTATCGATGATGAAGTGTGTGAGCTGGCAAATCTGTGTACGTGTAACATACGCATCATCGATAATGATGCAAGTGTACTAGCACAGGTATAAGTAATGCAATGCGAATAACATGAATGCAGTATAAGGTAAATCATCAGCTAAAAGCTATAAGGTATACATATCTAACATGATCGAGTCAGTGGATCTATCAATCGGCATCCAGCCTCACAACATCACATACGGTATACTCCATCGTATGTCATTCTCTAGTCAAGGGTATGGATCAAATCTCAAGTCAAACTCATCACGTACGGAAAATTATCGTACGGTGACATTAAGCTATTAGGGATCCTATCAACCTATAAGACGAGGAGGGTACGGACCTAACGTCTCGTACGGCTATTACTCACGATTCACAATATATATAAATTTATCTATATACCTATGTCACAGGTCACATCCATAACAATCTCATATCAGGGGACCGACAAGGTATCAATTATCTCAACCGACTCGCATCCGTATACCAACATATCATCATATCACATGTCAAATCGTATTCTCTTTTGCATCGTATTTATATCTCACAAAGGTCAATTTTACAAATACATTCTACCTTTACTATAAGCATATGTATCTAATCTAACATGCACACCTGAACCATATAAACAGTTTTTGAAAGATGTGAATCATAGTTTTGAAAGTAGGGGCTACGGTGTTTTTAAGGACAAGATATCGTTTGAAAATCCATAACGTCCCTCAAGGTATCTGTTTAAAAGATGCATACGATTCTTCAGTTTGGAAATAGATATGGTTCGGATGACACATCCACGTCGACTATCTAGTCCTATAGTACCCTAAACGGCAATATCATCAAATATCATCTTCAAGTACCGTCATCACATAGTAGCCGTATCATATTGCTTCTGACTATCCTTTAGTTTCAATTATGGTTCTCTAACTACCTTTTAACTCTATCTAGTTTTCTATTAAAGGTTTCATTAACCATTACTATGAATCAGTTTCTATCAAAGACTTGCGGGGATGCTATACGCCATCCACCCGACTTCCCCCGTGGATATAGATCCACTCACCTTGCGACTTACTCGCCGAAGTCGATGATGCCACGCTCCGTCATCTCGGAATCCACGCGAAGGTACCTACAATAATACACAATCACAATTGTTTATTAAAATCGAATCCGGAAACTAAAACGGCACACAGATCGTCTATAGGTTAGAACCTATAGGCCACGCATGCAAAACCAACCAATTATCTCTTGTCGTTGATGTACGAACATCCAACAACCAAAAATAATACCAAATATCAAAACTTAGCATTTCAAAACACGGAAAACATAGCCAAAATCACACCAAAGTGCTCCCAGATTTTGACTCAGGTCAAACTAAGAAAAGTTGCATATACAAAGGGCCTTATATATATAGCAGATAACACCCGACAATACCCCATAGCCATCCCTCCTAATCTGGCCACAATTTGCGGCCAGAATGCTTATTTTTGTGGCCACAGTACAAGGGTTGGGGCTCAGGTCTTCAGGGTACACTCCAGGTTGCCTGCACGACTCCCAATATTCGCTAAATAATTTTTAGTGTCTCCGGGTTACTCCAGATTCCCATATACCCTCACAATTCAACACAAAAATGATATGGATCAATTCCTACATCCGTATTTTGGTTTTTATACTAAATCCCAGCCCTTTAATTCAATCCTTAAGGTCTTGTACAGCCCCTACACATCACCAATTCCCCACAATTTCCCAAACCCTTCTCTTGGGATTTCTAAGATCACAATTACACACAAAATCAACCTCTAAACTACACTATTATGCAAGGAGACTAGAAACTAAACTAAAGGAAATGGATTATACATCATAGATGTAGCCAAGCAAAACCCTAGCTCTCTAAAGTCCTCAAAATCCAACATTGATGGGTCCAAAGTGTAGAGGGTGAACAGAGGATCAACTTTAATGAAAGGGGTTTAGGGTTTTGAGGAGTATTTTGAGGTGGATCTAGAGTTGAAGGTGGAGGGAGGTGACGAAGAAGAAGGAGAAGAAAAATAATGGGGAGGGGAAAAGAATGGCTGCCCTCTCGCTCTCCTACTCTCACTCTCTCTTATTCTCACCCTCCTTTTCTCTCTCCAATCATTCTCTCTTTTTAACTCTTTTCTTTTTCTTTTAAAACCAAACCATATAATACCCCAAAACAATACAAAAAAAAACATGTAACCAAAATTCAACATGACATGGTGCACTAACCACGAAAAACTGTAGAAACACGGATTTGGCTTAATCGCGATTTGCAGTGCACTAATCGGGTAAAATTTTAAACTTGCATATAATTAATTATAAAAATGTCAAGTCCAATAAATATATTATTAAATAAATAAATCATTTTAAATTTCCATTTATTTCACAATTATCGGTATATATTTATACCCTTTTTCGAAAACCCCAATTTCGCAAATCGGGCAGTTTTCGGGAAATATATTATTTTAATATTAAATTCCAAAAATAATATTTTATATTTTCTGAAATGTTACAGATATGTTTTAGGTGTAGGTAAAGGTATGTAGATAGATAGTAAGATTGAAAAGAAAATTTGAGAAAGAAAGGTTACCGGTGATAACTTGGCCAGCGGCTTCAACTTCTTCCACGGTCATCGTGAAAGCCTGGCGCCGTGGTACATTCCTCCTGGCCTGAGGAGCATTCCTCAGAACGTTCTTTTGAGCTTGACGAAACTGACGAGGAGGAGGTGCAGCTTGTGGTCCTCTAGGTGCTGGAGCAGGTAGTGCAAGTCTTGGAGCAGGTGCCTGAAGAGCTGGTCGCTGCGGATAGGTGATTGCTGGCCTGGGTGCAGCAACTGGGTTTTGTCTTTGGGGACACGACCCAATATCATGAGCAGCTGAGCCGCATATTAAGCAAAGACGGTTGGCTCGCCGGCAGTCTTTCATCACATGCCCATTTCTCTTGCAGTAGGTACAAAAGGCTGGGCTAGGACGGTTGTTCTGTACTCTCGGTCGCCTTGGTATAAAAGGTGGCCTTGACGAGACTCCTCCTGTCATCTGGTTGGTAGGACGCTTAAATCCAGCAGATTGTGGTCTTCCCCTCGCCTTTACTACTACCTCATAACGGCGGACAGCTTTCAGAGCCGAGTCATAAGTCGGAAAATCTCCTGTGGCCAGTGCAGCCTGGATTTCCGAATCCAAACCCTATTGAAATCGACGGGCTCTGATCTCATCCGTCAGTATCAGGTGTGCCGCAAATCTGTTTAAAGTATGGTTTTAGCTGTGTAATATGTGATATATTTAACAATTCAAATTATTGAGACATATCTTACCGACTGAGCATGGTGAACCCAGCGTCATATTCATCTACCGATTTGGTCCACATCGAACCTTGTTGCAGATGAATGAACTGCTGTTCCATGTCAAACCTGGTAGTCTCAGGGAAGTACTTAGCGTCGAACATGTCGCGGAAAGTCTTCCATTCGATGGGTGGTTCAAGACGGCTTTCTTCCGCCTTCCACCAGTTCCGTGCATTGTCCGTAAGCTGTAATTTTGCAACACGAACCCAAGTTATTTCTGGCACTTGTGCCGCTGCCAGATCATCTTCTATACTCTGAGCCTATTCCTGAGCTTCCAGTGGGCTCCCCTTTCCTAAGAACTGTTTGGGATGTAAAGCTCTGAATTGTTTCAGCCCAGCTGCTTCAGCCTCGGGACGGTTCAAGAGCTGCTGCTGTCCCTCTAGGAGGTTGAGGATTGCCTCAAACAGAACCGTTTGCTCGTTGGGTGGAGCAGGAACGGCAGGTGTGATTGGTAGTGGAGGCAGAGTGTTGTTGAAGTTGGTGCTGGTGTTGTTTGGGGAATCCATAACCTTGAAGAAATTTTTTTTTGGGTTAGGGCAGATTCAAGTATTTGAAATGATAATATTCAAGGAACATGAATTGTAAAGAATGTTTTAGTTGCTGGTTCTTGTGTTATATTGCTTAGGTTGTTCATGCAGAACAGAATTGCATGGCAGTGTTCCATACAACTCTGACCTGCATGGGCCACCAACAAAACCTGTCATGCCCCGCTTCCCAGTATACGGGCAAAGGACGCGACGAGGCCGCTACGTATTTTCTCTGAAGTAAATACGTTAAGCGTATTTAAGCAATATAAAAATAAATGCACAAGAGACAAGATATAATAAAACAACAACTTTGTTTATTCACATTCCTTTTGTACAATGCATGGAAAAGTAAATACATCTGAAACAAAGCAATGCCTAAACAGTGGCATAACAGAAAAGGAAAAGTACTGAAATAAAAGTGTACAATGTAGCAAGAGCTCTGGATCATATGCAAGCTGGTCTAAGTCCTCGCTAGTAGGCTCGATCTCTGGAAGATCCGAATCACCTGACGACATTCAAAGAAGAAAGAAAGAGAATGTCGTCAGCGAACAAATCGCTCGGTAAGTCCCAAGGATAAGGGAGAAATAGAATAGATAGAAAGAGAAGGTAGCTTTTAAAGCTGTATTATATGAGTATTTGGTGTTAACGCTGTTGTTTGTAGCTTGGTACAGAAGGATGCCAGTGTATACGAGAGGAGTCTCTATATGCTAGAGACTAGGGCAAACAAAAAGTACAAGGAACCGTTATGCCACGGTACAACAGCAACTGAATATAGGTTAGGTGTCTTAATCTTGCAGTCTCATGCCACTTCTAACACCTTCCGTACCAATCTACCCCTTAAACGCTGCGATGTCTTGATTGTATTGTATTTCAACTTGTAATTGAATTGTAATACAGATTGTATATTTGGATGACTTGCCGAAACCATGATATCCGTAAAATGGATGTACTGGAGAATCATGGATGTAACTGGAGAATCATGTCAATGGAAGTATATCCATAGTTCGGTTCAGTCAATACAGATTGAATAGATTGAATATATGAATTCATGAATTCATATTGAATTGTAATATTGTAAATTATACTTAAATCATATTCAAGTCATATTATTAATGAGACTCTGTCTGAGTCAGATAATTAGAAAAGAAATTGAAGTCCTGATTGTTTTGATGTTATCGGTAACCGCTGCACATGGGCGGCAGGATTTGTGTCTTTTTCAAAGACGATTACCGTGTTAATAACATCGTTGTTAAGTTGTCTACCTTAAATAGGCAAGCACCCACTTCTTCGGCTCCCTGAGGCTCAAGAGATTGGTCCCACTTAAACCTATGTTTACTAGGGTCCTTAGGGTAATTTATAGAACTTGAGAGGGTTTTATGTAAAAATACTTTTGTATAATTTTCAAAATACACCCCAAGTATTTAATTATCGTCTTTAGAATTGTCGTATATGTAGATTTTATATTTGTGATATTTCTAGTGAAAATATCCTAATTTCATAATATAAGGTATTTAATTGTAATATTGAACTTGTATGGAATTCATGGTATTTTAATGTAAAGCGATTCTTGTGATTTTTAGAAATATTGGAATATTTATATTATTACAAAATAGATATTTTAATGATATATATATATATATAAATAATTTTACTATATATTATATTTCTAGAAATCTTATTTTCTTAAGATTTTCGTATTTTAAATCTCTCGAGACCGTATGCTCCTTGCGGAGATCTGCATCTCGCACTACTAAGCCCAGGGATGTGCGATAATCCGCACCATCCCAGTTGGGTTCCCCAAAATGGGTTGTAGCGGCACTTTGCAAAGATTTATAAAAAATACTTTATCCTTTATAAATTAGTTTTATTAATTCATGGTATTTATTTGAAATGTTTCGTTTTCCCGTATTCTATATTTCCAAAAGGTATTTTTCTATGTAGCATATGAGTGTTGTAAGGATGTAGGTCATTACCTCGTGATCTACTTAAAGGTATAGCAAGTTTGTGATATTTAAATGTCGAAATGAAATTATATGGTATTTTAGTGAAAAAGTACGGTAAAAGTTCCAAAATGAATTAGATTTTCGTGAAACTTGATCAACATGTTTATTAATGTTTAATTTTCAACATGTAAGAGTTTTGTGTGAATGTATTTAAGAAAATGTTGGATTTTTAGAAAGAACTAATCGAAAATCGGTTAACTCCGATTCCGTCGGGTTTTGAAATTTCGTATTTTTAGAACAAGATTAGAGAAGTGGGAGGGGTCTTACGGGTTTAGAAGTTAGGGATGAGGAAGAGGAGACGGGAGGAGGCGCCGGTGCGTCGTTTCGTCGCCGGGAACTCCTAGGGCTGTCGTCGGAAAATTGCTGAAGCTTCGCCCTTCGCTACTTCAAAAGTACACTAAGCTTTTAGGAATTTTCTTGAGAGTTTTGTTCAGAATTTTGGAGTGAGGTGTGTGTGTGTAGGGGTTGTATTTATACGGTTATGGTAGGTGAAAGGTTGAAATGGAAAAAATGTGATAAAATGTATTAAAAGTTGAGTAATTGGTGTTTTAAAGTGTCTCTGTTACTGATCCAGGGAAATAAAGTATGCAGGTGTACATCGGAGACCAAAAGGCAACACTTTGAGGTTGATGACTTGGCGGTCCGGCCGAGTCCGGCCGGCGGCGGCGGCCCGAGTCGGCCGGTCCATCGGCCGATTCTACCGAGTACGGCCGAGTCAGGTGGCCGGAGTGCTCCATGTCGCTTCATTAGTCCTCTGGTACAGTTAGGTTTTCATGTGTAGTGGGGTTCTTGTGAGTTATGAACGTGTAAACCCTTGGTATTCTAAAAATTCAAAATAAAACAATATTAAAAAATAATGTGGGGTATGGGATTTGAACTCTGGTGGCTTGGTTCAGCAGTGCAAGGTATTACCAATGAGCTACAAGCTCCTTCTTGTAATTAAAAAGCAAAACAAATATTTATTATACTCACAGAAAATGCAAATACCCCAAGTATACATTAATTTTTAAATAAATTTTTGTTTCGCCGAAAACCTGCCGTAGCCCTCCGTCATTTCAGATTAGTATTACTTAGTATTTGCGCTACGTTTGTCGTTGCTATTTGCCGAGGCGTTGTGTGCGGTAGCTCTGTAATGTTTTTCTGTCGCATGGATATGTGGATTGGTTAGGACAGTCGTACGACTTTGTTGATTATTCTTCAAGGGTCATGCGGGTGGGTTTAACGCAATCAAGATAATGACGGGTTGAACTTGACTAGGACCTTTTGATTTGTTGATTATTCGTCAAGGTCACTTGGGTCCTAGGGGTAAAAATCACATCGGGAGTTTCTTTAAGAAACTGAAACTTGCCAGATATGCGCATACCTTCTGGAGTGTGATAACGTGAGTGGATTCCATCACGTTATCATGTGATGATAGTTGGATCCCGATTCCCACTGATGTGTTGGTTTACTCCTCGGGTGATCCCGACTAATTCTTCTTTCAGGTTTGGAGGAGAATTTGACGATACAGTGGGAGGTTTCCTGATTAGATAAATTGATAACCATTCTGATCTTGGTTAGAGTACACGCTGAGTGTTTCTTTTCTCTCTCTCTTTGGCAGCGACCATGGCCCGACCCTATACTATGACTCAGTGATCAATATTAACCGAACCTTCTTATAACACTGGCTTTTGGATTGTCAGAGTTGCTTACCTCAGTGCGACTCCTACTCTTACCCTTTTCTCCAGGACACCCCGTATTATTACGAACATCCACTTCCATTGGATAAAACCATCGTATGGTTATATACGAACTCGAAGGAAGTTGTTCCAGATTCGAAAATGGTTTCCGGTTCTGGAGAAAATGAATATGACTATTCGGTTGTCTTTTCCTTTTACCTTCTCTCAGGTTGCGAGTGCTCCTTGATTAGGACGGTACACCTATTATGCTAATTGGATAGTTTTCTTCCAAACCATAGGCAGGTGCCGAACGGTGGGGAATGAAGAAAACCAATTAGCCTAACGATGGTGTACAGAAGGCAATAAGTTAAGACAAATAAAGGGATTAGAAAGAGGGCAAAGTAAACTGCGACTGCTATTCACGACCAAACCAAGTATTTCATCGCCACTCCTATTTCACCTTTGTATTTCTCCAGGACACTCCTTATCACTACGAAGATCCACAGTTATTTGGATACTCTATCGTATGGTTATATACGAACTCGAAGGAACTTGTTCCAGTTCGGAGATGGATTCTGGTTCAGGAGAAATAGGAATAAGGTTTATTCAGTTGTCTTTTATCTTTACCTTCTCTCAGGTTATGAGTGCTCATAGGATTAGGACAGTATACCTATTATGCTTATTGGATAGTCTTCTTCCAAAACATAGGCTGGTGCCGAACGGTAGGGAAGGAAGAAAACCATTTAGCCTAAGGGGGTGTACCGAAGGTAATGACTAAAGACATATAAAGGGATTTGGAGAGATGGCAAAGAAATTGTTAGTTATATGTATGCCCTAGAGGCCATTACTATACATACGATGTATATTGTAGTGGATGCTTGGACATATATAGAGATGACTTTCTTACTCGACATGATAGTACGCTATCTGGTTGCTCTTTATCTTAACATGTACTCTGATTGTCTCTATGTTACATGTTGATAAAGCCCTTAGGATGAGTACTTGACTACCAGGACTATAATGCGGATCATACTAGTGAGGGCAATGTAGTCGCCAAGTACATCCTTCAAATGTTCCTAGTCGTGGGAGTACCGAGACAGCGCATCGATACTCCAGAGTAGACTAGCGTATGCGCTTCTTGACCCATATGATGGGCGATGGATGATCTCATATCCATTGGTGTTTGACATCAGAGAAGGTATACGGGTGCTCAGTGGAGACTGGGTTCACTGGACGGACTCACCGAGAACTCCCAGATGGTATTATACCTCACGTCAGATGGCAGTTCTCTGGTGACACTGGTATGGAGTAGTCTGTAGACCCGAGATCGTCATAGAGTCTTGTATGATTCCCACCGTGCTTTGATGTCCATCATACCACGTCTAAGTGGGCGTGCAAAAAGGTGGCTTTTGGATACAGTCCCAAATCACATGGAGGCAATGAGCGGTAGGAGGGGATTCGTCTCTCCCGGTATAGGGAGTTGATGTTGCGCTGTGTTCGATTGGCTATAACTGGAAATCCTTGGCCAGGGTTGCTGAGATTTACTGGTAAGTGTTATCAGTAGTTTCTCGAACTGTTATAGACCTCATATCGACACGACTTATCAAGCTACTGGGGTCTGACGTTTACCACCCCTAGGCGAGATATGCGACATATCAGACGAAGAGTCCGGACTGTACGGGAGTGTTACTGACTGGATTCACAGGAGAATATACAGGCTTGCTTGTTGATCTTCTGAGTGCTCAATATCTGGGTGGCTGTTACGTTTAGCTCACCGCTTGCAGCTTGTGGGTGTTTGATATGATCATCACCTACTGCCGGCGTATTGACGATTCTTTAGAGTCCTACACAGAGGTTTCTTGGCTCAGGCAAAACGGAGTAGGAGCACATATATGATATGTGCGGAACCAAGAACAATACGTGTATATGATACCGTATTAGCTTCTCGCGATATGAGATATCGGCCGGGTATATATGATATAGCCCGGTCATCGGATCAAGTGTTGATTCGATGAACTGATACATATTATATTAGTCGGTTATTTGTGAAATAGCTGATTATCGGATCAAGTGTTGATTCGATAATTTAATGTATAATTATATATTTGATATATTAAATTACATTAACTGATATAAGCTCACTAAAAGATTCTTTTTCTCACTCGGGTAATACATTGATATATATGCGATATATGTTAATTGTATTATTTTATTTTGTTACAATAAATATTGTATATGTGATATATAATATTGTAACATGATATGGTTATTAATGCAACATGTTTTGTGGAGTTTAATTGAGGTTAGGGTTTGGATTATGGTTAAGCTTTCATGAAGCTTTGACTTTGACTTGGATATTTTGTGATATTTTGCGATATTTCCTTAACCCAACCCAACCTTTACCCTAGTTAAATCTCTACATGGGTTAAGTCTTCATACTTAACCCATGGTTGCAATTCTAACCACACTATGGATTCATTATTCATCACAAACTAAAAGGTTCTTCTTCTTCCTTCATCTTTCATGAAAAGCTTTCTAGTTTTTTATGAAGTGATGAAAATGAGTGAGTTAAAGAAAACAAATGAGAGCAAAAATCCTACTTCATCATCCTAATCTATTCTTGCCAATTATATTATGGTGTTCACTTCATTTAGTGAGTGAGAGCTTGTGTTAATGAAACTTCAAGGTAGATCATCTTTGTTATCGAAGATCGGAAGCAAGCTTGCATCTTTCTCTTCGTGGAGCCTCTCGAGAGTCTGGAACTTGATGATCGCAGCGAAGGGACCACAACACGGAGCTTATGAAGTGAAGGACCGGACTACAAAGGTTGTAATCCCAAACTCTTAGATGTTAAAGTGTTTAACATGCTTTGTTTCGCCTAATCTCTAGTCTAAGATCTTGGTTTAGGGTTGTTCGGCACGGCTAAATTTTAAATCGGGCATGGTTGATGCCTTATAGACCCTTGTGCGTGTACCTAGTAACTCTACAGTGGTATCAGAGCCAAGCTAGAGTTTTAGGCGAAGTCTAGGCGAAGTCTAAAGTCCGATCGAACTCCGAATACCCGATAAAATCTAGTTTTGGAATTTTTTTAAAAATATTGATTTTTTCGTATTAAAAATATTCAGAAAATCATGTAGGGAAATATAGGAATTACTGTGAAGTACGGACTACCAAATCCCTCACGTGACCGCAGAACCGCGGCCAAACCACGCGTTTGGCGGCGGTTCCGCGGCCAATAATTGGAGTTGGGGCCCACTACTTCAGGAATATATTCTTGGGTCCTTTTTGATAGTTCTGGGAATTTTTAATCATACTCAAGTGTTGAGTTTTCTGGGTTGTATTGGGAACTCGTTGATTCGATTGGAAAGTTTAATTTCGTTTAAGTTTTTCCGGATAATTTTAGAACGTGTTAAAAAGTTCGAACGGATATCAATAACTCATTTTTTCCCCTGTCGGAAATTTTTTCAAAAGTTGGATTTTTTCTCGAGTTTGAAACTTCCGGAAAATCATGCAAGTAGCACGGTGGACCCTCTAGAAGAACACAAACCTTAACTCGATTATGTGACCGTCTGAACCGCCTCTAAATCTTAGGGTTTGGGGCAGTACGGCGTTGCCATATTTGAGGCATTGCCTTGACCCTTCTATGGTTGGACCATTAGTACTGTGGCATGTGATGGATACTTTTTGAACTCCGCTCAAGTGTTGAGCTATTTGGGAAATCTTGGGTGTTTGTTTATTCGATCGGAAAGTTTAACATTGTCTGTTTATCTGGAATGTGATGCAATATTTGGAATCCACATGTAGTTATGAGATAACTAATTTGAATGTTATAAATCTAGCAGTTTAGTCTCAAATGATCGGTTGCAACGTGTCACGCCCCGCTTCCCAGAGTACGCTAAGGTAGGCACGTGACATAGCCAACCATGCTACCTGTGGATAGGAATTATCCTTCCACAGTCACATTAAGGCTGTAGAGATATCAAGAACAATAATAAAACTATCTAGCACATGTCCATAAGCCAAAATAAAATGAGTCAAGAATAAATAATGCGGAAGCAAAAGATCCAATACAAGAATAACTGGAACGTATGTCCCATAACGCGGGCTCACATCAGGAATAAAATACTGAAAAGTAAAAGAACTAACTACTAATAGTCCTCACTGCTCAGCCTGCTGACTGAAGTACTCCTGCTCGGACTGCAGCAAAAGTACGGGATCTGGGCCATGCAAAACCCAGACGTCAGCGCGTCATAACATCAAGCAATAATATATAAACAGGGCAGCAAGACATGCAAGTATAAACATAAATGGTAAAGCAAGTCTAACAGCAATATAAATCAGGGCAGTGAAAGGTAGTGTACAGTGGCTAATCTAAAATGGTCTATTGGGTTAACTACTCTCAAGTCTTTGAAATCAATTTGATGAATCATCGATGTAACTTAATAGTATCCCGTGCGTGCCCGGGATCACGGTGAAGATTCTCGGGCTGAGACCGAGACATGCCGCTAGGTACTAAAGGAAAATGGTAATGATGAATGATGTCTGTAGCATCATCCCAAGGCTGGCCTAGCCTCTAAAAGGTAGTGGATATGATGGATGATGTCAGCAGCATCATCTCAAGGCTGGTCTAGCCTCTAAAACTGATCAGTAAAGGTAGCACACTATTGAGTTACAAGTCCGGTTTCATCATTGATTTCCCCATACCCCAAGTTATATGTGTTCAAGTCAAGTATTAAATAATCTAGACTAATGCCAACACAGGATCAGGCAGGTACAGGTTTGTCTGGAAAGACAACAGGAACGGTCCGTAAGGACAACAGGTTAGGTTTAATGGCATTAGATACAAGATCAGGTAACAGGTAAAGCCATGGTACATCAGGTCAAGTCAAGTAATGTATTTAGGTGTCATGTCATGTCAAGAGTTTACGGTACCATGTCATGTCAAGTAGGAAGTGTAACAGGTCATGTCAGGATGCACAAGATGTCATGCGGGTGCTCATAATCAAACTAACATAAGCATGGGTATAAACAAACAAGAATGTGTACTAATAAAACAATAAACTGGAACATGTAATATGATATGCAAATAGGTACAGAATAAACTAGATAGATGTACGGTTATCAATTAGAGTTCGGTTTATGGTTCCTACATTAAGTATCATACACTTAAACAAACATGGATTGTTAAAATCTCGTTATTATGGGTTAAGAGATCTAGGGATGCAATGTATCTAAAACAGGTTAAAGATGCACACGGGTGTCCAATAGGGTGAAACTAAAAAAGGTACCATAGACTATGTAAATAGTTATTATGTGATTTATAATACAGATGTGGTCACTAGGTATAGTACACTAAAATGCAACGGGTATATTTGAAGTTCTGAATCTAAAGATATAAACGGAACATCGAACTGTTAAATTAGAACATGCGTCTTTGGATTCGATCTATAAGTTTAATATTCAAATAAATAGTTATAACTCATATATATAGCATGTAGCAAGTTTCACTTGCCTCGACAGATCGCGAATCGGTATATACGTATGTCTCACGTCGGCGAGAAAAGTCGCGACGCGCGCACGGTACACAGAATGAGTTCAGACAGCGCACGATGGGATCACACGGGTCAGAGATGCCTGCTGGGTCGTCGTGATCGTCGCCGTTGTCAAAGTTCCAGTGAACAGTAAAGGTTAAATATTATACAGAATAAAAAATGTACAGGAGAAGAAGAGAGAAGGAAACAGAGAGAAGAAAGAAGGTACGAGAGAGAGAAGGCTTACTGGGGTTGGATCGGTAACACAACGGGGAGACGAGATGGCGGCGGTGAGATCGTCGGAGCTCTGGCCAGGGAACGTGTAGGGGTGTGCAGATTCTTGGCGCTCGGGTTGCAGCTAGGGTTTGGTTTTGATGTGGGTTCTGGTGCTCGGGAAAGGGCAGAGGAGAAGAAGAGAGGGAGAGGAAGGAGGTGACGATGAGATGAGGGAGTCGGCGGCGACGAAGTGGTGGTGCTGGGTTCTTGGCTGTAGTGGGGTTCTGGGTTTGGAGAGGAACGAGAGGAAGGAGATGAGGTCGGGGAAGAAGGTGATGATGAGGCCTGAGGAGCGAGGTCGAGGGAGGAGGAGGTAGAGGAGTAGGGTTAGGGTTTTGGTGGGTTCTCGTGGCGAGGGTGCATGGGCTTAAATAAAACGAAGAGAAAGAAAAGTGGAGAAGAAAGAAAAGGAGAAGGGAGGTGACGGGATCCGTCGGGCGGTGACCCGACTCAAGAAGCGAACAGTGTTCGCGAGAGGTGAGAGAGAGAGCGCGAGAGAAGAGAGAAAGAGAAGAGAAGAGAGAGAGAGCTGCGGAGGAGGAGAGAGAAGGAGAAAGAGAAAGATTTTTGGGGGGAGATGTTAGTGTATATGCCCTAGAGGCCATTACTGTATCATACTAGTATGTATATTACTTGATGGAAGCTTGGGATATTCATAGTTGTATAGACAATCTTGCTCGAAATGGTAGTATGCTACTTGGTTTGTCTCTGCTTTAATGTGTACACGTGTTTCTTTATTGTATCACCTATACGCATTAGTGGAGCCCTTAGGATCTTTGCTTGATTACCGGCGTTGTGATGGCAGTCACACTCGTGGGGGCTGGGTAATCTATAAGCACATCCTTATATATACACGTCCCTGGTCGTAGGATTATCGAGACAGGGCATCGATACTCCGGAGTAGACTAGCGTATGCGCTTCTCATCCTAGCACGGGAGACGGTCTGTCCCACAGCCGTCAGTACGTCGTACTTGAGATAGTATGCGGGTGCTCGTTAGGTTATGAGTACACTGGACAGGACTCGTCGGGAACTGTTGGTTGGTATTATACCTATCGTCAGTTATCAGTTCCCAGGTGACATGAGTACAGCTTAGTTCGCTGACTTGACACTTTCACTTCGCCTCGAGTGTGTTCCCACTGTACTTTGATTACTACCCTACCATGGCTCAATGGAGTCGTGCAAACAGGTAGTAGTTGGGTGCAGTCCCGAAGCACTTGGAGGCAGTGACGGTTAGACAGGATTCGTCTCTCCCGGTATTGGGGGTTGACATCGCGCTGTGTCTAGGAGAGCCATTACACAAGTAGTCCCTGGACAGGGCAAGCGAGATATACTGGTAGGTTTCCAGTGTTATCTCAGGGTGTTCTGGGCTACACTCCGACACGACTTGTACCGCTATTAGGGGACTGACGTTTACCACCCCCTAGGCCCGCCATGCGATGTTATCAGACGAACAGACCGGACTGTACGGAGACTGTCACATTCAGGCTCAGTAGGAGTTCAGATGGGTTCACCTCGTCAGTCTTCTTATCGGCATCTACCTGGGGACCGTTACGTACAGCTAGTGCCGCTTGCGGTCTGTGGTTAAACCCACTGCCAGCGTAGTGTCGAGTCTTTAGAGTCCCACACAGAGGGTTATTCTCCTTTAGGCAAAATGAGTAGAGGTCGCATGGTTTTGCGACAGGGTTCGTTCACATCCGCGCACTTGTGCACGTTTTGTGTCCGGACAGCTTATACTAGCGGGCTTTGGTTTAAGCCAGATCCTAGTATATGATTTGGGATTGGTTTTATCTCATTGTATTCGTGTTCCTCGGAACACGGATGCGGGTGTGTATGCACAGTTGACTGAGACAGAGGCAGAGGATTTTCATTAGGGTTAATGACCATTGTCTTTTTCTTAACCCTAATGTGTATGTGTGAATTGTGATTATTAATATTAATTAATTATAATTATGTTATGGTTAGGGTTGTTGACCATTTGACTATGGTTGAATTGTTGACCCAAATTGACAAATTGACCATCATCATTTCACTTGAAAGATGCTCTTTGATTCTAGCAAAATTCATTAATGTGAAATGATAATGGTCACTTCAACTTAACCATCACAATTATCTTTAGTTAATTTTTAATTATCATAATTCACACATATATGTGAGGATGGTTGCAAAATATCCTCATTCTATCATTTTCATTCTCTCTCTCTCCTCCTCCTCTCTCTCTAGCTCTCCCCTCTCATGAGTTGAGAACCCTTTGAGCTTGAGATAAATCCCTCAAAAATACTCTCTACTCTTTCTAAGGTCCTAGGTTTAGCACACCAAGCACCTTAGTTACTTCTAGTTTGAAGTTGGATCCAAAGGTAGAGGCCCTCGGGTGGATCTTTCTTCGGCAAGAGAAGGCGACGAGATGATCCGTTCTTTCACTCCAAGGAGCAAGAAGAGAAGGACTTGAAGACCTAGGTATAACCCCCTTTCCGAGTAGCTAAGTCTTTTAGCTTTGTTAGTTAGTTTTGTTTAGCAAAGATCCCTCCTTTTGCATAGTCCATATTGCCTAGTATTGTAAAAATCCGATTTTTCATAACGTTTCCGTCTCCCCGTAAGCACCGGGGTGGGCAACGTGGACTTACAGTGGTATCAGAGCCTAGCTAAACACAAACTAACTAGTTAGTAAAGTATATAGAACTTCGATCGGAAAAAATCGCAAAACACTTTTTCAAAACTCTAACTTTCTACTGATGTTTAAACCTGCTTTAAAATTAATAAATCATACCTTAAAAATCGGCTCAAAGTTTTTACAGAACGTACAAGGAAAACGATCCACTGACTCGGTTGACTCACCGCAGATCCGCGGCAGATACTTGCTCCTGCCGCGGATCCGCGGCGGAGTCAACTCGGCCGCGGTTCATTTTCCTTGCAGTGTTCTTCTGTTAGTGTTTTGGGATTTTTAGTATATTTTATTTCTGCCCAGAATTTCCAGAAAAGAAATTTTTATTTGGGGTGGTTATAAATCCGTATTTTGATCGAACTTCCCTATATTTTGGCTAATGGGTTATATCTGTGATGTTATATATGTATTGAACGTCTGCTAATCGCTATACGTCGATTAGTGGGGTTTATACATATCTGTGATCTGTAATGTTGATGGTTTGTGTATATGAACTCGTTGGATTGTCGCTGATGAATAGCCGGGGGTTGTGAGATGAGAGTTTTCTTAGTCTTTCAATTCATGTAACATGTAATTTAATGTAATATTAGTTGTATGGCCGCACAACCGGGTCGGGGTTGTAGCCGTCATTGTATAATTTCTTTTTACTGTTTTTGCTCCTAGGATAGACCCAAGGTGGGGTGCACAAACTACCGGGTATCTCGAAGTGCCGAGTGGCCTACTCACGGGGTTGAGGGAGGTTGCTTCGCTTCGGATACTTGGCGGGTAGTTTGCCGCACCCGTAGGGGTCTAGGGTGGGGTTTGGCTATTCATCGCGACCGTGTAATCCGCTTTTCGTTGCAGGCTCGAACGAATCGCGGATTCCTAGTATATCCAAAGTGTTCATCTGTGATCTGGATTGACTATCATTGCTATATATCTATATATGATATCTATTTAGGTGTTGCTTATGTTTTGCATCCGCGCTAGTCCAGCTCCCGCTCTGTCGTTAGTTAAGTAACCTAACGGGTGATGACGGGGCCCCGTGGCGAATGCGGATGGCATAAGCGTACGCCATATTTTGGTTGTTTTCTGCAATGGTAGGATTAAATGATGGGACGCATTGGAATTAATGCAAGAAAAAAATAAACCAAGTAAAAGTCGTTGGAACACTTTCAAAACCACTCGGTTCTTTTCAAAAACCAACTTTTAAAATGCGGAGCTTGAACCACTCCTTTTAAAAGCTATCTCGTTCCATCGATTATATCAAGTTCACCACGTTCACGGTTTCGCCTAGCCCTCCATCATTTCAGTTAAATATTCGGTAGTATTCAAGCTATGTATTTTGACCTCACGCCAAGGCATAATGATTGGTAGCTGCCGGATATTTATCTATTGCATAGATTGAATGCATTGGTTTGAGACAGTCGTACTACTATTTTGGCCTACGTCAAGGGTAGGTACGGGTGGGTTCAAATTAACCTGGATAATGATGGGTAGAACTTGACATGTGACTTATGACATTTTGACCTCACGCAAAGGTCATAAGAGCATGGGGCAAAAATCCACATCGGGAGTTTCAAAAGAACTGAAACTTGCTAGCGCTGCATACCATTTGGAGTGTGATGATTCTGGTAGGATTCCTTCAGTTTTGTCACGCGATGATATTTGGATCCCGATCCTACTATGAGTATATGCTACTCCTCGGGAAATTTCTCACTTAACGATCAATGCTATAAACCTAGTAGGCGTCTAGAAAGGTGTTAGCGGGGCTACGCCTACAGGGAAAATAGGTTACTTAATTAAGGAACTTCGTGAAAGCGTTGGGAAACCTCCCTCGAAGTACCGACACTGGCCTGGCTGAACGGTTAAGCAAGTATTGTACGGTGAGATTGATCCCGACTAATTCTTCCTTTATGGTTTGAGAAGGGATTCGAGAGACAGTGGGAGCCATTCTGTTTAGACAAACTAAAAACCACTCTAAACTTGCAAGAGTATCATGCTAAAGTGTTTCTTATCTCTCTCCTAATTGCAGCGACCAATCAACATGACCGGACTTAAGTTATTACTAGATAAAAACATACTGACAGGGCCAAACTACAAAGATTGGCTCAGGAATGTCAAAATAGCAATCACTTACGACAAGTTGGGGTATCTCCTTACCACCAAAGCTCCCCCTGTCCAAGGTCCCACCTCCAGCGTCGCGGATATAGAAATCCGTAAGACATGGGAGATCGATTGCGCGAAGGCCAATTGCCTCGTGCTTGCCTCTATGGACAATGAACATCAGAGGAGGCACGAGAATATGGACCTAGAGTCCATATTTCTTCATACAAAAGAACTGTATGGAGAGCAATCTCATATCGCCAGATACGAAGTGTCGAAGAAGCTGTTTTCGGCAAGATTGGCCGTCGGATCATCGGTAGCGAAACACGTGCTTAAGATGATTGGCTATATAGAAGAGCTCGCGGACCTTGGGACCACGTTGGAGAATGAACTCTATACTGACTTGATTCTCCAGTCCCTTTCTTTCACTTACGCCCAGTTTATTCTAAACTTCAACATGCAAGGAAAAGAGGTTGAACTTTCCGAACTTCTGAACATGTTGAGGAGTGCTGAGAGCACCCTACAGAAAGGTAGGGAAACATCCACTTTGTTTGTAGGAGGATCTTCCTCTTCTAAGTCCAGGGCGAAAGCCAAGGGAAAGAAGAAGAAAGCCCCCGCCAAACCAAGGGGCGGTGTTAGTAAAGTGGATACGAAGGGAAAGGCAAAGGCAACAAAGGTAGCGGGAAAGCTTGTGGGAAAGGAAGAATGCTTTTACTGTCACAAGAGTGGACACTGGAAAAAGGATTGCAGGGCTTGGAAGGCCAGAACTCAGGATCTGAAGCAAGTTGTGGCTTCAGATTCAGGTGTGTATGTTATTGAAAACTGTCTGTCAATAAACTCTACTTCCTGGGTATTGGATACCGGATCAGGATCTCATATCTGTAATTCTTTACAGGCATTGAGAAGACGTAGGGTTTTGAAAGCAGGTGATATGACCCTCAGAATTGCAAACGGAGCTAGTATGGATGCTGAGGCCGTAGGGGACTATCACCTGGGATTATCAGATGGACACTTTTGGTTTTGCGTGGTTGTTATTTTGTACCAAATGCAACTTGTAATATCATTTCTGTATCTTTATTATCTAAAGAAGGTTATGAATTTGCATTTGTAAGTAATGTTGTGAACATTCACCTTAATCAAGTTTTGATTGGGTCAGGTACATTAAACAATGGTATATACGTATTAAACCAACCACAGATTTTCAATGTCCAGAATACACACAAAAGAAAGTCTCCAGAAATCAATCAGGCTTTCTTATGGCATTATAGACTCGGTCACATCAATGAGAGAAGGTTGACAAAGTTACATACAGAAGGATATTTGGATCCGTTCGAATATCAATCATATGCAACTTGTCAATCCTGTCTCAAAGGGAAGATGACAAAAACTCCGTTCACTGGACACGGGGTAAGAGCGAGCGAGCTCTTGGGACTCGTACACAGCGACGTGTGCGGTCCAATGTTTACATATGCGCGAAACGGTTATTCTTACTTCATTACTTTTACGGATGATTTTTCAAGGTTCGGACATGTCTTCTTAATGAAGCATAAGTCTGAAGCCTTTGAAAAGTTCCAAGAATACAAGAATGAAATAGAAAAACAAACAGGAAAAAATATCAAGACACTGAGATCTGATCGAGGTGGTGAATACTTGAGTGCCGAGTTCCTGGATTACCTAAAAGAGAATGGAATTCTCTCTCAGCTTACTCCTCCATACACTCCGCAACATAACGGTGTATCGGAGAGACGGAACCGAATCCTATTGGATATGGTACGATCCATGATCAGTAACGCTGAGTTGCCGCGATCATTCTGGGGATATGCGCTAGAATCAGCCGCATACCTTTTGAACCGAGTTCCTACTAAGACTGTGCCTACCACACCATATGAGTTATGGAGTGGGAAAAAAC
Organism: Agapanthus africanus; assembly: GCA_030015575.1. NCBI lineage: Eukaryota > Viridiplantae > Streptophyta > Magnoliopsida > Asparagales > Amaryllidaceae > Agapanthus > Agapanthus africanus. Next base: position 539,394,462 of record JASDDO010000010.1, on the reverse strand, counting down.
CCTATCTTCAATACCTGAAGATTTGGGGATGTCCAGCTTTTGTCAAAAAGCAGCATGCAGACAAACTCGAGGTACGCTCAGTACTGTGCAAGTTTGTGGGATACCCAAAGAACTCCAGGGGGTATCTTTTCTATTACGCAGAGGAACAAAAGGTCTTTGTTTCTCGTAATGCCCACTTTCTGGAACACCAGTTCTTAGAAAAGGAAATAAGTGGGAGCGCAATAGAACTGGAAGAAATTCCAGAACCACAAGCTATTACTGAAAGTTTAGTAGAACCAGAGGGTTTGAAAGATCATGACATTCCTACGCCGCTCCGCAGGAGTAGTAGGCAGTCTCATCCGCCCGAGAGATACTACGGTTTTCTCATAGACGGGGATAGAGAAGATTGCATCATTGATAGTGATGAGCCGACTAGCTTCCAGCAGGCCATTCAGAGCATTGACTCGGTAAAATGGCTGGATGCAATGCGGACCGAAATGGAGTCCATGTACACCAACAAAGTATGGACGTTGGACATTGCTCCAGATGGGGTAAAACCCGTAGGATGTAAGTGGATCTTCAAAAGGAAGATTGGTGTAGATGGACAGGTTGAGACCTATAAAGCTAGACTTGTTGCAAAGGGTTTTCGTCAAAGACCTGGTTTGGACTATGACGAAAACTTTTCTCCAGTGGCTATGCTGAAATCCATTCGGATCCTTCTTGCCATTATCGCCTTCCACGATTATGAGATTTGGCAGATGGACGTAAAGACCGCTTTTCTAAATGGAAATTTAGAGGAGTGTGTCTATATGGACCAGCCAGAGGGTTTCATTCAGAATGGGAGCAGCGGAAAGGTATGCAAGTTGCTTAAGTCCATTTATGGACTAAAGCAGGCATCGTGGAGTTAGAACATCTGTTTTGATGAGACGGTCAAAGAATTTGGCTTTATCAAAAATCCAGATGAACCATGTATCTATAGTAGATTTGTAGCAAGAACTGTCGTATTCCTCGTTTTATACGTAGATGACATTCTCTTGATAGGAAATGACATTCCTATGCTACAATCTGTCAAAGGGTTGTCACACAGGTTCTCCATGAAAGACCTGGGTGATGCCTCCTACATTCTGGGGATCCGGATCCATCGTGATAGATCCAAGAGGATATTAGGACTTTCGCAGTACAGATACATCGACACCATACTAAAAAGATTCAGTATGGAAGATTCCAAGCGCGGTAATCTACTGGCTTTTCACGGGATCACCCTCTCCAAATAGATGTCTCCCAAGACTGATTTGGAAAGGGATCGCTTGTCTATTATACCCTACGCTTCTGCGGTAGGCTCTATAATGTATGCGATGTTGTGTACCAGACCAGATATGGCTTATGCACTGAGTGTGGTAAGCAGGTATCAGTCAAACCCTGGGGAGAAACACTGGATAGCGGTAAAGAACATTCTCAGGTACCTGAGAAGGACTAAGGAGATGTTCTTAGTGTATGGCGGAAAAGACCTCCAGATTGAGGCCTTTGCTGACTCCAGCTTCCAGAGTGACAAGGATGATTCCAAGTCCATGTCGGGTTTTGTCTTTACCCTCAATGGAGGGACGGTGTGTTGGAAGAGTTCCAAACAGGAAACCGTTGCTGATTCGACTATGGAAGCGGAATATATCGCTGCATCTGATGCCGCAAAAGAAGCCGTCTGGATGAGGAGGTTCTTGAAAGAACTTTAGGTGGTTCCGTTCATTGTTGATCCAATACCTTTGTATTGCGACAACAACGGGGCTATAGCTTTAGCGAAGGAACCCAGGTCCCATTAGAAATCCAGACACATCTTGAGGCGGTATCACTTGATCAGGGAGATCGTGGATCGCCAGGAGATCGAGGTTCGGAGGGTCGCTTCAGAAGATAACACTGCAGATCCATTCACGAAGGCCTTACCCCAGACTCAGTTCGAGTGGCTGATCGAGATGACAGGTCTTCGATACGCCAGTACATGGCCTTAGTGCAAATGGGAGATTGTTAGTGTATATGCCCTAGAGGCCATTACTGTATCATACTAGTATGTATATTACTTGATGGAAGCTTAGGATATTCACAGTTGTATAGGCAATCTTGCTCGAAATGGTAGTATGCTAGTTGGTTTGTCTCTGCTTTAATGTGTACATGTGTTTCTTTATTGTATCACCTATACGCATTAGTAGAGCCCTTAGGATCTTTTCTTGATTACCGGCGTTGTGATGGCAGTCACACTCGTGGGGGATGGGTAATCTATAAGCACATCCTTATATATACACGTCCCTGGTCGTGGGATTATCGAGACAGGGCATCGATACTCCGGAGTAGACTAGCGTATGCGCTTCTCATCCCAGCACGGGAAACGGTCTGTCCCACAGCCGTCAGTACGTCGTACTTGAGATAGTATGCGGGTGCTCGTTAGGTTACGAGTACACTGGACAGGACTCGTCGGGAACTGTTGGTTAGTATTATACCTATCGTCAGTTATCAGTTCCCAGGTGACATGATTACAGCTTAGTCCGCTGACTTGACACTGTCACTTCGCCTCGAGTGTGTTCCTACTGTACTTTGATTACTACCCTACCACGGCTCAAAGGAGTCGTGCAAACAGGTAGTAGTTGGGTGCAGTCCCGAAGCACTTGGAGGCAGTGACGGTTAGACAGGATTCGTCTCTCCCGGTATATGGGGTTGACATCGCGCTGTGTCTAGGAGAGCCAGGCCAGGGCAAGCGAGATATACTGGTAGGTTTCCAGTGTTATCTCAGGGTGTTCTGGGCCACACTCCGACACGACTTGTACCGCTATTAGGGGACTGACGTTTACCACCCCCTAGGCCCGCCATGCGATGTTATCAGACGAACAGACCGGACTGTACGGAGACTGTCACATTCAGGCTCAGTAGGAGTTCAGATGGGTTCACCTCGTCAGTCTTCTTATCGGCATCTACCTGGGGACCGTTACGTACAGCTAGTGCCGCTTGCGGTCTGTGGTTAAACCCACTTCCAGCGTAGTGTCGAGTCTTTAGAGTCCCACACAGAGGGTTATTCGCCTTTAGGCAAAATGAGTAGAGGCCGCATGGTTTTGCGATAGGGTTCGTTCACATCCGCGCACTTGTGCACGTTTTGTGTCCGGACAGCTTATATTAGAGGGCTTTGGTTTAAGCCAGATCCTAGTATATGATTTGGGATTAGTTTTATCTCATTGTATTCGTGTTCCTCGGAACACGGATGCGGGTGTGTATGCACAGTTGACTGAGACAGAGGCAGAGGATTTTCATTAGGGTTAATGACCATTGTCTTTTTCTTAACCCTAATGTTTATGTGTGAATTGTGATTATTAATATTAATTAATTATAATTATGTTATTGTTAGGGTTGTTGACCATTTGACTATGGTTGACTTGTTGACCCAAATTGACAAATTGACCATCATCATTTCACTTGAAAGATGCTCTTTGATTCTAGCAAAATTCATTAATGTGAAATGATAATGGTCACTTAAACTTAACCATCACAATTATCTTTAGTTAATTTTTAATTATCATAATTCACACATATATGTGAGGATGGTTGCAAAATATCCTCATTCTATCATTTTCATTCTCTCTCCTCCTCCTCCTCTCTCTCTAGCTCTCCCCTCTCATGAGTTGAGAACCCTTTGAGCTTGAGATAAATCCCTTAAAAATACTCTCTACTCTTTCTAAGGTCCTAGGTTTAGCACACCAAGTATCTTAGTTACTTCTAGTTTGAAGTTGGAGCCAAAGGTAGAGGCCCTCGGGTAGATCTTTCTTCGGCAAGAGAAGGCGACGAGACGATCCATTCTTTCACTCCAAGGAGCAAGAAGAGAAGGGCTTGAAGACCTAGGTATAACCCCCTTTCCGAGTAGCTAACTCTTTTAGCTTTGTTAGTTAGTTTTGTTTAGCAAAGATCCCTCTTTTTGCATAGTCCATGTTGCCTAGTGTTGTAAAAATCCGATTTTTCATAACGTTTCCGCCTCCCCACAAGCACCGGGGTGGGCAACGTGGACTTACAGGAGAGAGAGAGACGTGGTGCCCAGTAACTTAAAGGAATGTTTCTGATTGGCTGAGGGAAAAGAAAAAGAAAGGGATAGAAGAGAGAGAGCTCGGTGGTGGGGCCAGGTGCACAAAAGAGAGAGCTCTGATTGGCTCTGGGTGAGTGAGAGAAATGATTTAGGTAAAATTTTGTTTTTAAAAGATTTAAGTTAGTTTTAACAAAATATATTCTGAGCTTAATAGTTGATTTTAAAAGATTTAAATAATTGGATTATTTTAGCGGGAAAAATATTTTCAAAAAGTGCCCAGGTCGGGTCCAAAATTTTGGATTTGAAATACCGAAAATTATTAGCATGTTCCAAAAATTAAAATGAAAGATTATTTAACAGAAATGCATACCCCCAAGAACGGACGCACGTATGTGCGCGTAGCCATCCAAACACGTCCGTTTCACTGAACAGGACGAGAACACGATGCAAGGATGCTACCACGGGGTTAGGAGTATCATGCAGGCCATGTCATATATTTTAAATTATTTTAAGTGACCTAAATTGTTATATGCAAAACATGTGATGTTAGGGTATTCTATAACTATGAAACAACAAGCTCAATCAAGCGGGTCGAATATAGAGTAAACTACCATTCGCATCCAAACATGGCAAATGAAATAAACACCATAAACAAACACATACGGCAACAGAAATTGGTATAATTGAACTAGGTTGTTACACCACGGTATTTTGATGCGATCAAAAGTCCGTCGCAATCATGTAGCGTACGCGGATACTCGCCGGGTAAACTTAACAGACAGCCATGCCCCATAGCCCCGACCAAGTGACTGTAGGAGAACCCCGTTGCCAAAAGCATCCGTTCGGGTGCTCGCGGCAGCGGTGTTCCGCCTTAGTGCACTTTGTCGACAGCATCCGGGGGTATGGCCGTCTACTAAAATTTGCGACGAGCATTCAATCAGTATGTCGGGAATCTTGTTGAATTGCCCGACTTGATATTGAAAAGTGTTTTCGAGATCGAGACTAAAATGCGGAGTTTATAATTGTTAGGCATGCGATGTTTAAGGAATTCATTTGGTTAGGCATGCATATCTAAGGAGGTTGCGGATTCCAACTGTTGTAGTTTTACACTTTCTTTTCTGTGACCGTAAGCGTAGTATGTGGTGTATCGCCAGTTTCGTTGCTATACATCAACGAAAATCGGGATACGCATACTTTCTTACGTTGATAATATGAGATATTATGTGTTGCTGTGATATGTTATATTGGATCGTCGTGTTCTGAATAGCCGGGGGTTTTATGTGAGATGAGAGTTTTTCTTTTTCATTCATATAAAATTCATTTGTATGTAATATTCTTTTATTGGGGTACTTCCGGGCTGAGGATGATGTCACCATTGTATATTATTTACTTTTCCGCATTAGGTAGACCTAAGGCGGGGAGCACAAGTAACCGGGTTCTAGGGTCCATTGGGAGACCATCTTGAGGAGTCGAGACCGGGTCTCCTAACCCTAGAATTGGCAGTGTTGCTTGTCGCTCTCGTAGGGGTCTAGGGATGTGGGTTTGGCTATTCATCGCGACCGTGGAATCCGTGTTTTATACAGGCTCGTATTAAAAACACGGACCTCCTAATATATCCAATATCTCATATATGTTCTTCTGCTGCAATGTTCTATGATGAGATCATATTACTGCCTGAGACGAATGTTTATATTATATATATGAGATATATGTTATATTGCAGATTTCGTTTCAAATGTGATGCTTGTGAAGCATAATAAAATGGGACTTCATTAATGAGATTAATGAAACTAAAAGAAACCTAAAGGATGTTGTAAAAACTTGTTTAAAAACTGGTAGCTCTAGTTCTTGCTTTGCATAGCGGTGTTCCTTGTAGAACATCCAGCACCTTATTCGATAAGGAAAGAGCCGAGATCCCTTCACCGGGAGTGACCTCTTTAGCAATAACTGGCAGATGCTACAAACTCGGTTTGTCATTTGATTGTTTTTAAACTTATTTCAAGTGTTGAGAACTATTTAGGAAATCTTGGATATTTGATTATTCGATCGGAAAGTTTAATATTGTCTATAGTATCTGGAATGTGATACAATATGTGGAATTCACATAGTTAGGCATGCGATGTCTAAGGTAGTTGCGGATTCCAAATGTTGTAGTTTTATATTTTCTTTTTTGTGATCGTAAGCGTAGTATGTGGTGTATCGCCGGCTTCGTTGCTATACATCAATGACAATTGGGATACGCATACTTGCTTACGTTGATGATATGAGATATTATGTGTTGATGTGATATGTTATATTGGATCGTCGCGTTCTGAATAGCCGGAGGTTTTATGTGAGATGAGGGTTTTTATTTTCATTCATGTAAAATTCATTTGTATGTAATATTCTTTTATTGGGGCACTTTCGGGCTGAGGATGATGTCACCCTTGTATATTATTTACTTTTCCGCATTAGGTAGACCCAAGGCGGGGAGCACAAGTAACCGGGTTCTAGGGTCTAGTGGGAGACCATCTTGAGGAGTCGAGACCGGGTCTCCTAACCCTAGAATTGGCAGTGTTGCTTGCCGCACTCGTAGGGGTCTAGGGATGTGGGTTTGGCTATTCATCGCGACCGTGGAATCCATGTTTTATACAGGCTCGTATTAAAACACGGACGTCTTAGTACATCCAATATTTCATATATGTTCTTCTGCTGCAATGTTCTGTGATGAGATCATATTACTGCCTGAGACGAATGTTTATATTATATATATGAGATATATGTTATATTGCAGATTTCGTTTCAAAAGTGATGCTTGTGAAGCAAATTAAAATGGGACTTCATTAATGAGATTAATGAAATAAAAGAAACCTAAAGATATTGTAGAAACTTGTTTAAAAACTGGTAGCTCTAGTTCTTACTTTGCATAGCGGTGTTCCTTGTAGAACATCCAGCATCTTATTCGATAAGGAAAGAGCCGAGATCCCTTCACCGGGAGTGACCTCTTTAGCGAAACTAGCAGATGCTACGCACTCGGTTTGCTTTTTTATTGCTTCTATAGTTCTTGCTTTGCATAGTGGTATTTGTGAAATATCCTGCACCTTATTCGATAAGGAAAGAGCCGACGATCCCTTCACCGGGAGTGACCTCTTTAGCAAAACTAGAAAAGGCCTCAAAAACATTCCATATCAAAATCACTCGATTCTACAACGATATCAAGTTCATTACACAAAGGGTTTTCTTAAAAACCTGTCGTAGCTCTCCGTCATTTCAGATAAGTACAAGTTAGTATTCATGCTACGTTTGTTGACTATGTTAAGGCGTAGTGTGCGGTAGCTGATTAGTGCTTATCTGTATAAGCATATGATGCGATTGGATTAGGGCAGTCGTGTGACTTTTTTTACTATGTTAAGGGTCGTGTGGGTGGGTTTAATTCAATCGGGAAATGACGGGTTGAACTTGACTAGCACTTATGATTTGTTGACTATGTTAAGGTCATATAGCTGCTAGGGGTAAAATATTATTGGGAATTTCAAGTGTTGAAATTTACAATGAGATTGCATACCTTCTATGAGATAGTTGGATCCCGATACCCGCTGCGAGTAAGAGTTACTCCTGGGAGAGTTTTACACACTACAATTAGCCGATCAAGTAGGTGTCTAGAAAGGTGTTAATGGGGTTACGCCCCTGGGAAGACGAGGTTTATTTTAATTAGGTCCGTGCGAAAGCGCGGGGAACCTCCCTCAAAGTATCGGCACTGGCCTAGCTGAAAGATTGGCGAACTTATAGGGTGTAATTAATCCCGGCTAGTCTTTCCTTTTAGGGTTTGAAGGAAGATTTGACTAAAACAGTAGGGGACATCCTGATTAGATAAATTGATAACCAATCTAATCTTGTAAAAGCGCACGCTGAGTGTTTTCTTCTCTCTCTCCTGGTTACGACTATGTCACGCCTTAATCAAGATAATAATACGGATGTATTGACCGAACCCGATTGTTATACTGCGCTAGAGAACGTTGGTCCCGCTCCAACTTATATTAGTTATAAGACAGAGCAGGAAATTGGGGAATACCAAATTTCCCGTGCCGCCCAAACGAAGAAAGTGCATGCTGATGCATCTTCTTCGGGTGTGTTCATTACACAGAACTGTTTCTCAATATCCTTTACGTCCTGGGTATTTGATACCGGATCAGGATCCCACATATGTAATTTGTTACATGGGCTACAGATAGGTAGAGAACTGAGAACGGGTGATAAGTTCCAAGAGTTGGAAATGATGCAAGTGTTGCAGCCAAGTATGTTGGCAGTTATCACCCAGTATTACCAGAATACATTGATTCTGAACGAATGTTATTATATACCGAACCTGATATACAACATCATATCAGTCTCTTTATTAGTAAAGAAGGATATAATTTTGTATTGTTGGATAATGTTTTGAACATTTCCTATATCAAGAGTTGATCGGTTCAGGCATGTTATCTAAAAGCATAGACGTTCTAAATCAAACTACAGTTCTTAACGTACAGAACACACACAAGAAGAAGAGTTCAGAAATGAACGCATCCTTCTTGAGGCGTTGTAGACTAGGTCATATCAATACGACCCAACTAGCTGAAGTTACATAAAGATGCATATTTAAATTAGTTTAGATTTACATCTTGTAAAACTTGCCAGTCATGTCACAAAGATAAGACGACCACAGCTCCGTTTATTGGAAACAGAGAAAGAGTTATTGAACTCTTGGGATTGATACATGCTGATGTATGAAGGTCCCCTGTCTACACATTCCAAGACCGGTTCTTTGTACTTCATTACATTCACTGATTATCTCTCAAGATCCGGACATATGTTCCTGTTGAAACACAAGTCTGGAACTTTTGAGGAATTCAATGAATATAAGTTAGAAGTAGAGAACCAAAAATGGGTATAAGTATTATGTCCTTTGATGAGATCAGGGAGGAGAATACTTGAGCACGGAGATCCTGGACTATTCTAAAGGAGAATGAGATTCTCTCTCAGCATTACTCCTCCGTATACACCACACCACGTCGGTGTATCAGGGTGGAGCAATCACACCCTATTAGATATGGTGCGCTCTATGATGAGTACTACTGAGATTCCTATTTCCTTTTAGGAGTTATGCACTTGAGAAGTTGCATACCTATTGAATAGGGTTCCAATCAAATCAGTTGCCTACCACTTCATATGTGATAAGGAATGGGAAGAGCCCATATCTTAAGTATGTTAAGATTTGGGGTTATCCAGCCTATGTCTAAAAGCATAATCCGGACAAGCTCGAGGCAAAGTCAGTTCTGTGAAAGTTTGTTGGATATCCCAAGCATTTGCAAAGGAATATCTTCTACCTAACCGAGAAATAAAAGATGTTTTGTTTCTCAACATGCCACCTTTGTGAAAGGGAATTTCTTGTGAAGAAATTAGTGGTCATGAGGTAGAACTGGAAAGAGTTCCAGCTATACAAACTGCAGCTGATGATTTGGTAGAACCAAAGGATTCAATAGATTCTAACGAACCTCAGCCACTCCGCCGATCTAGTAGGGTTTCTCATCCACCTGAGAGATACTTCGGTTTCTCTATGACAGTGGGAGCAAGGATTGCGTCATGAGATGATGACCCAACTTGTTTCGAGCAGGCCATCAGGAGTAGGACTCTGTAAGAATGGCTGGATGCTTCGTGATCTGAGATGGAATCCTTATACAACAACAAAGTATGGACTTTGGTTGCTTTATCTGAAGGGTTAAATCCCCATCAGAAGCAAGTATATCTTGAGAAGATTACTTGGTGTACATCGAAAAGTTGAGACTTTCAAAGCTATGCTTAAGTCCATCCAGATCCTACTTGCCATGGCTACATACCATGACTACGATATCTGGCGGTTGGGTGTCATGACTGCTTTTCTAAATGTTGATTTGGAAGAGAGCGTCTATAAGTACACAGCCAGAGAGCTTCGTAGACAGTGGGAGCAGCGGAAACATATGCAAGATGTTTTATGTGATAAAGCAGGCATCGCGGAGTTAGAACGTCTGTTTTGATGTGGTAGTCAAAGAGTTTGACTTCATCAAAATGGTAGATGAACCTTGTATATACAGAAAGGTAGTAGAGAGTATGGTGGTGATCCTCATAGAGTACGTGATGACATACTCTTGATAGGGAAAGAGTTTCCTATACTACGCTCGGTCAATCTCCACTTATCACAAGGATTCTCCATATAGAATCAAAGTGATACCTCCTAAATCCTGGGTTTTGGATCTATGAGATAGATCTAATTGGATGTTAGGATTCTCACTAGTTGTAATGAGATGGTATCAATCGATCCTGGGAAGAATCACTGGAAAAGTTCCAGAGTGATAAGAACGAATGAATGTCAGTCGCAGGCATTGTCTTTACCCTCAGTGGAGGGACGGTATGCTGGAAGAGTTCCAAGCTAGATATCGTGACTTACTAGACGATTAAAGGCAAGATACGTCGTTACCAAGGATGCTACCAAAGAGGCAGTCTGGATATATATTAGTTCATGAGATGAACTTCGTTCCTACTATTGTGTGACAATAGAGTTGTGGCTTATGCCAAGGAACCCCCGTCCCATCAGAAATCCAGATATAATTCTTAGGCAGTATCACCTGATCATGGAGATGTTTGATCTCCAGGGAGATCGAGGTTTGGAGAGTAGACACAGAGGATAACAGCGCGGATCCACTCACAAAGGCCTTTTCCCAGTAGAGACTTTTATGGGATGGTTGAGTATGAGATACTTCAACCACAGCTAATTGTTGGGTATATGATACCGCAACAGATGGACCTAGTGTAAGTGGGAGATTGTTAGTTATATGTATGCCCTAGAGGCCATTACTATACATACGATATATATTGTAGTGGATGCTTGGACATATATAGGGAGGACTTTCTTGCTCGACATGATAGTACGCTATCTGGCTGCTCTTTATCTTAACTTGTACTTTGATTGTCTCTATGTTACATGTTGATAAAGCCCTTAGGATGAGTACTTGACTACCAGGACTATGATGCAGATCATACTAGTGAGGATAGTGTAGTCGCCAAGTACATCCTTCAAATGTTCCTAGTCGTAGGAGTACCGAGACAGGGCATCGATACTCCAGAGTAGACTAGCGTATGCGCTTCTTGACCCATATGATGGGCGATGGATGATCTCACATCTATTGGTGTTTGACATCAGAGAAGGTATACGGGTGCTCAGTGGAGACTGGGTACACTGGACGGACTCGCCGAGAACTCCCAGATGGTATTACACCTCACGTCAGATGGCAGTTCTCTGGTGACACTGGTACAGAGTAGTCTGTAGACCCGAGATCGTCATAGAGTCTTGTGTGATTCCCACTGTGCTTTGATTTCCATCATACCACGTCCAAGAGGGTGTGCAAAAAGATGGCTTTTCGGTACAGTCCCGAATCACATGGAGGCAATGAGCGATAGGAGGGGATTCGTCTCTCCCGGTATAGGGAGTTGATGTTGCGATGTGTTCGATTGGCTATAACTGGAAATCCTTGGCCAGGGTTGCTGAGATTTACTGGTAAGTGTTATCAGTAGTTTCTCGAACTGTTATAGATCTCATATCGACACGACTTATCAAGCTACTGGGGTCTGACGTTTACCACCCCTAGGCGAGATATGCGACATATCAGACGAAGAGACCGGACTGTACGGGAGTGTTATTGACTGGATTCACAGGAGAATATACAGGCTTGCTTGTTGATCTTCTGAGCTCTCAATACCTGGGTGGCTGTTACGTTTAGCTGACCACTTGCAGCTTATGGGTATTTGATATGATCATCACCTACTGCCGGCGTATTGACGATTCTTTAGAGTCCTACACAGAGGTTTCTTGGCTCAGGAAAAATGGAGTAGGAGCACATATATGATATGTGCGGGACCGAGAACAATACGTGCATATGATACCGTATTAGATTCTCACGATATGAGATATCGGCCGGGTATATGTGATATAGCCGGGTCATCGGATCAAGTGTTGATTCGATGAACTGATACAGATTATATTAGTCGGTTATTTATGAAATAGCCGGATTATCGGATCAAGTGTTGATTCGATAATTTAATGTATAATTATATATTTGATATATTAAATTACATTAACTGATATAAGCTCACTACAAGATTCTTTTTCTCACTCGGGTAATACATTGATATATATGCGATATATGTTAATTGTATTATTTTATTTTGTTACAATAAATATTGTATATGTGATATATATTATTGTAACATGATATGGTTATTAATGCAACATGTTTTGTAGAGTTTAATTGAGGTTAGGGTTTGGATTAGGGTTAAGCTTTCATGAAGCTTTCAAGAAGCTTCTTGAAGCTTTGACTTTGACTTGGATCTTTTGTGATATTTTGCGATATTTCCTTAACCCAACCCAACTCTTTACCCTAGTTAAATCTCTACATGGGTTAAGTCTTCATACTTAACCCATGGCTGCAATTCTAACCACACTATAGATTCATTATTCATCACAAAGTAAAAGGTTCTTCTTCTTCCTTCTTCTTTCATGAAAAGCTTTCTAGGTTTTTATGAAGTGATGAAAATGAGTGAGTTAAAGAAAACAAATGAGAGCAAAAATCCTACTTCATCATCCTAATCTATTCTTGCCAATTAGATTAGGGTGTTCACTTCATTTAGTGAGTGAGAGCTTGTGTTAATGAAACTTCAAGGTAGAGCATCTTTGTTATCGAAGATCGGAAGCAAGCTTGCATCTTTCTCTTCGTAGAGCCTCTCGAGAGTCCGGAACTTGATGATCGGAGCGAAGGGACCACAACACGGAGCTTATGAAGTGAAGGACCGGACTACAAAGGTTGTAATCCTAAACTCTTAGATGTTAAAGTGTTTAACATGCTTTGTTTCGCCTAATCTCTAGTCTAAGATCTTGGTTTAGGGTTGTTCGGCACGGCTAAATTTTAAATCGGGCATGGTTGATGTCTTATAGACCCTTGTGCGTGTGCTTAGTAACCCTACAGAAATATACGGTTACAGTTGTGAATCTGATAATGGAAGAGGCATTACTAAGAATACCCGGATACCCCTTCGAAACATTTACATGTTTCAGTTTCACTGTGTACTGTTAAAGGAAAACTGATTTCCCAATTAGTCCTTGCTCCAGGGTATGTATTTACCAGGTTTGATTCTCATATCTGTATGGTTTTACAGATGATGAGTGGGAGTAAGTTATTGGGAATTGGGTGATCATCCTCGTTATATCGGGATTCGTTGTAATTGGTGATATTTGAGGAAATCACCTGGGTTGATTGCCGGACGACAAATATTTGGTTTTGAATATCCGTTGTTATGCACCAATTTCAAATTGATATATTTGTACGTTTATTTTTATAAAGTGAGATATAACTTTTTGAAATTATGTCTATGACATTTACCTATATCAGTGGATGGTTAGGTAAGGAGCATTAAAAATCGGTGTAATTCTTCTTAACCATAAGTACAGTTTTCAACCTACGACACACAGGGAATGAGTTATTAGACTCAGGGGACTTTTACAGACTATTGTATGTTGTCCAGTGTCCATGAGGACAGAGGGGTTGGTACTCATACTATTTTCTGTTTACTTATGACTTCTCTAGTTCTTAGACATGTGTTTCATAGAAATACAAGATCCAAGTTTTGAGAAGTTATAGGTATATGAATAAAGTAGAGAACCAGGTATTGCAAGTATCAGGATTCTTCAAGGTAATCGAAGATGTAGATACTTGTGGATGGTATTCAGTTGATAGTAATAATTATGAGAACTTGCTTCTCTTTCAGGTTACTCATATCTGGATGTATTCCTAAGTTGAGTAATACTGATCGGCCTCTCTCCATTTAGTTGACATGCACTGGAGACAGTTGCATGATTTGAATCTGGTTCCGATTAAATCAGTGCCTCTGTTTCTATATTGGATATAGAATAGTTCATATCTTAACAATGTTAAGGTACGGGGAGTTGTCCGGCTTATGCTTAAAACCAGACTCTGGATAATTCAAGGCACGTTTCTATAATGGCTGTTTGTGGGTTGACCCGGGCTATGACTGTAATACCCAGCACCTTTTGTACGTCTATATCCGTATTTTCTTTTTCACCTATAATACTTTATTTATAATTATCTATTATTTTAAAATTTCCCAATCTATTTTAGTTCTTCCCATTTCCTTTCTCAAACCCGAAATCCCCACACAATAACCCTCAGCACCATTGTTCAGCCCTGAAAGATTAAAGAAACGGAAATTCATTTGTATTTGAACCAAAACCCAATTCTCTCTTTTCCTTTCCATTATTCCTTTCCTTATTCCCCAAGCCCATTTCTTTAATTGTTTCATAAACCCAAACTATTTTAAACCCCGACCCAGCCCCACTTCCCTAAACTTTTCCTTCAAATTTTTCTCAGACTTCGGCCCAACGCCAAGCTCTCAGCCCACCAGGGATAAATAAATATACACAAATTTATTTATTTTAAACTACGGCCCGACCCAGTCTCCTCACTCCAGCAACCGCTCACCCTACCCGACCCGCTTCGCTTCTTCTCCCCCAAACGGCTACTTCCCTTTCTCGCTCGACCGATCCGCCCTCTTCGCCGTAACTCACGCCAACGCCCGTCGCCCACGCCCACGCTCGCGCCGTGCCCCACTCCTCGCGCCCACGACGCGCGCGTTTTCCCCTACGACCCGCTCCCCAACTGTTCGCTCCTCTTCCTCCTTCACACCCTCGAACCCACTTCTCTCTCCCTCTCAAACTCTCACTCTCTCGAGTCCCTGCACCCCACTCCCCTCGACGACGACGACGACACCCCACCGAGCTCAATCCCCTCGCCCAACCTCATCACCTTCACCACCTCCTCTCTTCTCCTTTCCCCGACGTCCCTTCAGTAGCCCCGAGGACCCACGACAGACCCCGACCAAGAACCTCCGCCTTCATCGCCGTTAAGCCTCGCCTGAGAACTCAACACTTCGCCGTCGGCATCACCATCACCCCGCTTCACCATCCTCACTACCTTCCAACCTCCGATCTCTCTCCCTCACTGTCTCTCTGCCTCATCTCTCTCTCACTATCTCTCTCTCTTTCCCTCACTGTTTCTCTCTCTCCCTCACTGCTTCTCTCTCTCTCTCTACAATCTCACTCTCTGTCTCTCTCTGTTCCCTCTCTCTCAATCTCTCTCACTCTCTCTCTCTTCCTCTGTCTCACTCTCTATCCCTCACTCTCCATCCCCCTCTCTGTGCTCTCTCTCTCTCATTTCTCTCTCTTTCCCCCCTCTGCTCTATCTCTCTCTCAATCTATCTCACTCTATCTCTCTTCCTCTATGTTATCTCCCTCTCTCTTCAAAACTAACAAAACCCACGCATACAACCACGGTACCGAGCCGTCAAGCGCAGAGCTCAATCCGAGGCCGAGGCTAAATTCTTGACGTTGTTGCCGAGTGGTCGTGTCGTGCATACCGTGCCATCAATTCAACGTGTCCAGGCAAGTTTTCCTACTTGCTACATGCTATCTTTTGTTAATTACAAATTAAAATCGTATATATATCTCATGTTTTACTTTATGTTAGAAATTACGACGTAACTGTTCGATATACGTTCTCATAGGGAATCATCTTTTAATTTGACAGAACTGAATGGAATAGTTTGGCCCATATGGCCATGAATCTAGTGTGTGAATTTCGTTGGATAATTTGACCGTTAACGACTAAAATGACTACCCCCAAGTTTACTAGTAAAACTAGAATTTTATTGTACCTGAAAACCGTTAAAATCGCCATAAATTGTTTACACACTGGAATGATGCGTTCAAAGGCTAAAATCGAAGACGTCTCGACAAACTATAACCCTATGCTATTTTACAATTATTTCTGTACTTAAACTGTGACAAAATTTGGATCAGAGTGCGACTCTGGATTGCAGTCCAGAGCGACTCTGTTTGCTGTGTGTTGTCCCGTGATGAGCACCACCCTGTTTCCTTAACCCGTAAGTTGTGGAACTCCACTGTATATTATAGATGAATCTGTTAGCTAGACAACACAAGTGGTTTCACCCTGTTCCGTCAGCATTTGCTAATTAACCTATAATTTAAAAGATCGGGATGCATAACAGTCCCAACAGAATCAGGATTGACATAATAGTATTTAATAATGTATATCTCCTGACGTACAGACACGATCAAAGATCCGTATATTGCGTCAAAAACCTTACTGAAAACCCTAGAATTCATCCAACTGTAGCGTCGCTAAAATCTGATCCCAACTGGGATTAAAATGCGTTGCGAAACGGATTTCTGATTCTGAAACCGGATTTCCAGCCGTGAACGTTTAAAATGAAATGGCTATAATTAGTGATCCTGGAACCCGATTGGCGTGAAACTAAATTCGATGGATAGATAACTGAATATACTAATTACTATCTGTTCATCGTTTCACTAAATTGTAACCATATGATTTATGATAAATTATGCAAGTGGTAGATTACCGATTCATGACACCCTAATCATGCTGTATATACTGTTTACGGATCATATCATACACATGTCATTGCATTGATAACCTAGTGATAACGTGCATTACCCAGTGTTAGGTATTAGTGATGATTGTGGCAAGTACGTTAGTGTTCGTGTATAAGTGATTAAGTGAAAGTGATACGTACTTGTACACAATCAGTGAACCTTATTATTCTTTTGCATTGTCGACGTCTGTGGGATGCGCGTACGTGTGACTATAAGTGGTATGGCACACTTATGGAAGCTCTTGCACGGGTGTCACAGATAAGGCACTAGACACTGCCATTTATCTTAGGTATTAGTCGGGACGTGCTTGATGGAGGACCTGCCTCCAGTTCTCGCGCAGACTTGTCACCGACCGATTGGTATTTAGGGTTATGGTTAGCGTTTGATGTAGACCACGGGGTGTGGGGTAGTTTAAGTGTGAGTTCAACAGAATCTCGGGAGTCCCATGCCGGCTTATATAATTAGGGAGATATATGGAGATTTACAGGGTATGTGATTATTACCGTGATATACATGTTGGGTCCGTGGTCCCTTGCCCTTGGGTTCTACCCTTGGATGGAGGACACTCACGAGTGGTTGACTCTCACACTTGGACCGACGATAGGCTTAGTGACCTGTACAGTGAGACTTAGAGACTGATAGGGATACTGGCATTGATATACCTTACATACTGTGTTGACATACATGGCATATCATTCTACTGCTTTTACTGTTCCGCTGCATTGATTACTGCATGTTCATATTCATACTGCCATTGATCTACTGTTATATATACCTATTATCACTGTTAGAATTGTCACATGATTTTATATATATTATATTGCTATTGTATCGCTCTGACGACCTGAGTATGCATGCTCAGTGTGAGGAGAAGATTTAGCCTGGACCAGGACTAGACGCACTTCACGGACATCTTGTTTAGCTATCCAGAGTTATATCTTTTGTTTCCCATCAGGTCAGTTCATTTTACTGTTTTGTTCCAGTTACTGCATTTCTCATTACCTGCGCATTATTTACTGTTTACCATGAAAAACTAGAAGCCGAAGTGTGACTACGGCAGGACATTTCCTTGACCGTAGGAGCATAGCTGGCCTTGTCAACTCCTCGTATTCCGTATTTGGGAAGCGGGGCGTGACATGGTTTAGTTGGTATCAGAGCCAGGTTTTGCTTCGATTGGGATTGCAGTTTTCCGTGTATAGCTTGGCAATCTAATACATTCCTTGGTCTAGGTTGTAAACTTATCATTCTTGATCCATATTCACATCGTACTTTCAGCTATCCATTCGCTAGGGTTTCGGGTGACTTGGCAAGGTTACGTGGTTGCAATTGCACTACCGTACTCTATTTAGGTGACTTAAAGTCATACAGTTGATTCTCCACTTGTAATAAATTCATCACCGCTGATATTCTTGAATCTTTGTCCTATCCATATTATATTTTGAATCATATAACTTGTGACTTATATCATCCTCAAAAATTGTTGTTTCAGGATCATGTCTTCCAATGACTCTTCATCTATATCCGCTCCCCAGGATCAGACCATTGAGATTCTGAGTGTACTGCAAGGTCTAAAGGAAGCCCAGGAACGAACGAACAACTTGTTGGCTGAAGGACTGAGAAGACAGGTGAATCAGGCACCAGCGGGAGTCCCCAATCGTAAAAGGATCCCTGTTAGGCAAGGAAAAGAGAAGAAGATGAAGCGCTATTTTGTTTCCCCGCGACAGAAGCAGCAGAAGACCCCATGCTGTGGATACTGTAAGAGGCCAGGACATTTTCAGAGGGACTGTCGCCGCGCCCAAGGGAAATGTTTGATATGCGGGTCCAACAAACATCTCATCAACGGTTGCCCAGAGAGGAAAGAACTACAAGGAGGAGACTCGTCCACACTCCCCACTTCTGCCAAGTGAGGATTACTGCGTAGTTCGTACTTCGAGGATAAAGCGGATCCAACACAGGATCCAATTTGCGTGACGAGGATGCAGCGGTCTAGTGATCAAAGAAGAATTTTCATGTTTCTCTACTCTCAGCAATAATGCTGTCATCTTCTTATAAATATTTCTTTCTGTTTGAAACCTTGTATCCGTTGAATTTTTAGTTGAATGCAATAAAACTTTGAATCGTAATATATGTATCATTCTCTTGCTTTCTCCTTATTTATAATATTCATCATCACAGCATTGTTATCCTGATATTTTTCAATTCCTGCCACTGCATATCTTTCTACACTTCGTACACTTAACTATTTTCATGATGTGTTCCATTGTCTAATCATGACTCTTTTTCTTTCAGGCCATGGCCCACCCCGGAGCAGCACCGCATCTAGATGGGGATACACAGTCATGCGTTTTCTTAGACCACGCGCTGATGAGTTCTGAAGATGAGATCAACGGTCCCCAGGTCATTGGCGAAAACAGCGATTCGGAAGACGAAGGAGCAGCCGCCCCAGTGTTCGACATGATAGACGATTCCGACGAAGAAGAAGGAGACCCTGAAGAGAACCCGATAGAGGAAGATCCCGAGGAAGAACCGATAGAAGAAAATCCTATAGGCTCTATCAAGGACACTTTAAGGAAATGCTTATAGACCCCAGCTCCCACGTATATGATCACCATCATACTGCTGGCTGTCAAGCAGAATCCTATAGGCTCTATCAATCACGCAATAGCGAACTAAAGCATGTATACGATGATAAAGACAAACCAGATAGCATACTATCATCTCGAGCATGACTGTCATATCGGTATAGGTCCCGCCTCAATCATTGCAATCACGTACCTGCGATCTAATAATTGACTTTGAGGGCACTATCTTCAACAATCTCCCACTTGCACTCAAGGCTAATTATTGCGATGTCGCATACTCATAGCCCGTGTGATACCGAACATCCAACTCCTCTACTAATCAGTTTCACAAAGCTAGTTTGTAAAACTCTTGTGTTCGAGAAATAACCTCAGTGAGTGGATCCGCCCTGATGTTTCTTTCTATGTCTCTCTTAATCTCAAGTTCGCGGAGAAAGCCATCTCCCGAATCGAGTAATACCTGTCTTAGAATATGTCTGGATATCTGATGGGACCTAGTTCATAAATGAAATCCAAATCCAAACTTCTTAGACTGTATTGATAACTGAACCTAATCAGTATCCAGCACCATGCCGCCCACAGTATCCTCTTAGACCACCTGTCCATAATACTGTCCCTCATCAGAGGGAAAACTATAACTCTGACAATCACTCTGTCATCCATGTCACCTTGGAAGCCTGGAATGATAATCGTCTCCCTATGGAGGCTGCCGTCATCAAATCCTTAGAACATACACTCATGTTCTAAAACTGCTTTCTTATATTTCTCCAGGATTGGATTAATATAAACTTATCGTAACTAGTGCAAATACAACATCTGGTGTGGTACTTGACATCTCACGATTGACTCAATTGCCTAAGCAAGTGATCTGCCAATCATGCACATCCCTCTCTCCTTTAGTCTGTAAGACGCCTTTAGAGATGGTGACTCCATCATCTGCAGGTACACCACCATACCAGGAGTTATCTATTCTAAAATACCATTAGAATACTGTCAAAATACCCACATTGGGAAACTACCCAAATCTAGATCTAAAACCATAGATCTAGTAACCAGAATGTCTGATATTATATCCATATCCTTTGTGGAGAAACAACTGTGTGACGACCAAAGTACAACCGATCGTAGTATAGGAATTTTACTTCCTACTCTGTGTATGTCATCCAAATATCAGGACATCACACCCTACTACCTTCTTAACAGATCCATCCCCTATTCTGATGAAGTCAAAGCCATGACTGTTACATCAAAATTAGATGATTTTATCTCCGCTATATCTGCTCAAGCCTATAAATAGACATAAGCTACTTGCCCAATATGCTTCCGCTGCTCCCACTGACTACGACAACCCTCTGGCAGAATAATATATACGTACACTTCTAAAGCTAGTTTAGAATGACGCTATACTTATCCACCTGCCGGGTCTCATAGTCTAGAACAACAGTAGCGTCAAGTCTGGGTAAACAAGAACCTCCCTGTCACCGTCCTTGAGGCTACCGGAGTACCTCTCGGGTATCTGAGATTACCCACCATATCTGCAGAGTGGCTATTGGAATGTCAAACCTGATTGAATATATAGGTCCTATTAAATTTTCCGTAATCGTTTGCGGTTCTAGAATCATTTCCAGTTCTACCATACTCCCACTACTGTTTTCTGAAAAAATCCATTTTACTAAAACTGTGGCGAGTCAAGAACAATATCATTATTGATCTTCCAAATGGTAGAATTGTCAACCCTCGTCAAAGCCAGGGTCAACCCACAAACTGCCATTACAGAAACGTGCCTTGAGTTATCCAGTGTCTGGTTTTAAGCAAAACCTGGACAACTCCCCTTACCTTAACATCGTTAAGATATGAACCATTCTATATACAAAATTAGGGCACTAATTTAATTGGAACCAGATTCAAATTCTGCAGCTGTCTCCAGTGCATATCAACTTAATGGAGAGTGGCTACTCAGCATTACTCAACTTAGGAATCCATCCAATTATGAGTAATCTGAAAGAGAAACGAGTTTCTCAAAACCATTACTATCAACTGAATACCAAGTACAAGAATCTACATCTTCGATCTCCTTGAAGAATCCTGATACTTGCAACACCTGGTTCTATACTTTATTCCTATACCCACAACTTCTCAAAACTTAGACATTGTATTTCTACGAAACACTTGTTTAAAAACTAGAGAAGTCATAAGTAAACAGAACATAGTATGAGGACCTACCCCTTTGTCCTGACGGACACTGGACAACATACAATACTCTGTATAAGTCCGCTGAGTTTGAATAACTCAAAACCTGTGCATCATAGGTTGAAAACTGTACTTATGGTTAAGAACGACTCCGTTGTTCAATGCTCCTTACCCAATCGTGAACTGATATAGGTAAATGTCACCGACATAATTTCAAAAAGTTATATCTCACTTTATAAAAATAAACGTACAGATATATCATTTTGAAATTGGTGCACAACAACGGATACTCAAAACCAAATACATGCCGTCCGGCAAAAACCTAGGCGACTTCCTCAAATATCACCAATTACAACGAATTCCGATATAATGAGGATGATCACCTTATTCCCAATAACCTACTCCCACTCATCATCTGTAAAACCATACAGATATGAGAATGAAACCTGGTAAATACATACCCTGGAGTAAGTATCTAATCGGAAAATCAGTTTTCCTTTAACAATGCACTGAAACATGAAAATGTTTCGTAGGGGTATCCTGGTATTCTTACAATGCCTCTTCCATAATCCAATTCATGACTTTAACCGTATATTTCCTTTGCCATCTCTCCAAATCCCTTTATTTGTCTTTAGTCGTTACCTTCTGTACACCATCGTTAGGCTAAATGGTTTTCATCCTTCCCTACCGTTCGGCACCAGCCTTGGGTTTAGAAGAAGACTATCCAGTAAGTATAATAGGTGTACCCTCCTAAACCAAGGAGTACTCGCAACTTGAGAGAAGGTGATGATAAAAGACAAATGAATAATACCTTATTCTATTAAAGGTGAAATAGGAGCGGCGATGAAGTACGCGGTTTGGTCGTGAATGATAACAGCCGCAATTTACTTTGCCCTCTTTCTAATTCCTTTATTTTGTCTTTACATATTACCTTCTGCACACCCTACTTAGGCTAATTGGTTTTCTTCATTCCCTACCTTTCGGCACCTACCTATGGTTTGGAATAAGACTATCCAATAAGCGTAATAGGTATACTCTCCTAAACTAAGGATCCCTCGCAACCTGAGAGAAGGTGATAATAAAAGACAGCTGAATAAACCAATTCTATTTCTCCTGAACCTGGATCCATCCTCGAAGAAGTCCCTTCGAGTTCGTATATAACCATACGATGGATCTATCCAATGGAAGTAGATGTCCGTAATAATACGGGGTGTTCTCAGAAATACAAAGGGTAAAAGAAGGAACGGCAATAACTTATGCAACTATAGACAATCCAAAAGCCAGTATTTTAAGAAGGTTCGGTCAACTTGGTCACTGAGTCATAGTCTAGGGTCGGTCAAAGGTCGCTGCCAAAGAGAGAGAGAGAGAAAAGAAACACTCTGCGTGCACTCTAACCTAGATCAGAATGGTTATCACTTTATCTAATTGTTCAGTTGATAAAACTGCACATTTGTATTACATTTTTCCTACCATTTTCATATTAGAAAAGGACTTTATTATAATATATTATACATATGAGGGTTTATGTGTAAAAACATTATTTTCCATGTGTTAATATATGTTAATTATCATTTGGTAGGAAAATGTATGCAAATAATATTATTGATCTAATCTTAGTAGAACAAAGTCTACTAAAATCTTATTTGAGTTGTTATGTAGAATATTTCGAAGTTGTTATGAAGAATTTATCAAACAAATCAATTTGTTGAAAAAAACTTGCCAAATTAAGAAGCAAAACTTGGAGACCAAGTCTGGAAGCAAGCGAGAGAAGATTTCTGAATTATGAAAGTGCCTAGGATTGACACTTGTCACAAGAAGAAAGCACAAGAATTTTGATCAAGAGATCTCACCCGTTGGCCGCGGATCCGCGGCCTTAGCCCCCATTTGCCGCGGATCCGCCGCAATATTATGGAGTTAGAAGGCAAGATTTTTGGGTATCAATATTTGGTGAATTTTACCAAGTTTCCAACTAAAAGATTCTGGCTTTGCACTATAAAAGAGCACCGAGAGCCTCTTGGAAAAGCTATCAAGCCGAAGAGATCACGAAGTCCAAGACGGCTCACGCATCCAGGCTGATCATCGACTGTTCGACTACCTCCTTAGGAAAGATCGAGAAGCAACTAGTTTGTAATCATTTTCTACGGATTAAAGTGTAGTTTGTTCAAGTCGATTAATAAAGGTAGTTATTTTTATTTAATTGTTTTTGCATCTTACATTATGTTTTCCCTCTCTCTCTTTTCATCTTCTTCTCCCAACATGCGCGAGTAATTCTCCGCTTGTTAGGGTTCGTAGGATTAGGGTAGGCTAATGGACGATGAAAATCACTAAACCCTTTTTAAGTCCTATAAAGTTTAGGAACTTTATCAAAAGAATCATTAACATCCTAATCGGGCGCGCTAACAATTCTTTGCTAGTTCCGACCGCGATTAGCGATTAGATTAATGATTGTTTTGGTAAAGGCTAGATATGAAGGGAGTTCCGTGTCGAGATAAGGGTTAAGAGTGGGATTTCTTTTCCCTCCAGAAACCCTAATCTACACGCATCACCGTCGTTCTAGTTCTAAATCTATTAATGGATAAAAAAAGTAACTTTTAATTAATCGTCCATAACTACTAAATCCTAACGAACCCTACAAGCCCTCTTATTATATTAATTACATCTTTAAAATAATCTAGATCTATATTTTACATTCTTGTTTAACGGAGATTTAGAAATCTTTCTATAAAATTCTTTATCCCTCCTCTCTTTCTCAACACATCTAAAGTAAAAGTAAAAGGTTCCACGTTTCCCAGAGGACGACCCGTACTCATCTCGGTCTAGCTACACGCGACACCGTTATTGATTGCGGTTAAACTACAAAACACACTCTTTCGTGTCAATCAAATGGCGCCGTTGCCGGGGAAACGTGCGTAATTTTTTATTCTTACTATTTGTGTTGATTTCTTAGACGAGTCATATCATTATTAACACAAAACTGCAAATTGCATATTTAACGATTTGTGTGTGAATTTTGCGAGGGAATCTGGAGTCACGGACTTGAGGAAACAGGAGATCTAGGGTTCCGAACTTCTCTGGTATCTTTCTTAACTCTTTCTCTCTCCTCTCAAATCCAATAAAATCTATTTTCTGCAGGATTCTTTGCAAAAATCGCGCCGCTCAAAAATCTTTTTGCAAAAGTTTTGTGATTGGTTTTGTTTTGCATATTTAATACGGACTTTAAGGGGCAAAGACCAAATAAAGATTAGGTGGGGATTTCATCACCCTTCCTAAGCCCCACAAATCACAAACCGAGCATATAGATCAACCCTTCATTAATTTAAAATATATCTAGACCAGACTCTAAGGACTGTCGCGCTCAATAAGGACAGAGGAAGGTCGTGGGTAATCTATCGTTTATCCGCATTACTTTTGTAGTGCCTAGGAAAGTGTGACAAAGGCTAGTGGTTTTTAATTAGGCCCACGACGTGGTTCTTTCCCACTTACCTGACACTTACCTGGCTACAAGGGTAGTACGGAGGCGGTAGAGGATTTATCCTGCGGCTTGTCCTTTGGAAGTCTAGGAGCGGTCTAGAGACTGGACTTAGGTAACCATAGTTCTAGGGTTGTGCATTTTTGTGATTTGTCTAAATCCGTCCTTTTTTTTAAAAACAAACCAATTACTCTCTCTCCTTTTTACCCCTTCCCCTTTCTTCTCTTCTTATAATGGGTGACCTAAACAGAAGAACACTCGCCGAGCTTTGCTGTCCACAACCAGATATCTCTTGTTTTCAGTTCATACCCAGAGTGAGGAAGCCCCTAGACGAATGTCCATTGTTGAGCACATAGCTAGGTCTAGAGGCCAAAGTTTCAACCCGGACCAATATCAACCATCACCACCACTGTCCGGAGAAGAGTTTGATATGCG
The DNA here is from genome assembly GCA_030015575.1 of Agapanthus africanus. Classification (NCBI taxonomy): domain Eukaryota; kingdom Viridiplantae; phylum Streptophyta; class Magnoliopsida; order Asparagales; family Amaryllidaceae; genus Agapanthus; species Agapanthus africanus. Next base: position 539,369,224 of record JASDDO010000010.1, on the reverse strand, counting down.
GTTTGTATATAGCCAACCAACCAACCCATATCAATATTCTTCTACTCCTACCCTAGTTCAGCAACCATTCTGTTCCTATCAATCCAATCCGACCTTTTCACCTACTCTAGACAGTTCTTCTAATCAGTCATTTGGGAGTTTTAATTATCCACAGGAATTTCAATCATATACTGAAACCCCTTATCAACCCAAGACTAGTCTGGAGCAGACATTAGAAAAATATATGGAACTGACGAATCAAATTATGAAGGATTTGCGTAGTAAGACAGAACTGTACACCCTTCCTAATCAAACCTCCCCATTCCAAACTGAACTCCATAACTCCAGTTTCATAGATTCATCAGGTACAATGTCTGATAAGTTGTGTGACTTTGTAGTGTTTGATTTACCCAACTGTGAAGGGTCCCTTTCAAGTGAAACCATACCCAACCCTTGTGATCTCTACACCTTCACTCTTGAACCAAAACTGATTGAAAACCATACTTTTGATGAGGAGTTTGAGAATTTTACCCTTCACTTGAATGAGGTGATTGACGTTGGGGATATTTTGATTGATGAACCAGAAATTTTGGATGATTTTGTCCCACCAATTCATCAAATCCTTTTACTTCCTTGTGGTCATCATCTTGAGCCTTTAATTCTTCCCGAACCCCAAATATGTCTTGAAGTTGATGATAATGGTATACCCGAAGATCAGACCGAAATACAGCCTCCATCTTCCACATCTGGTTCAGCAACACTCGACACACCAATTTGTTTACCCATTTCACCTTCTATTCTCTCCGGTTCTTCTTCTGTTCCTATAGTTTCAGTGAGTTTTGATAAATCACAATCCGTTAATTCAAGTTCAATAATACCAGAAATTCAACTTGATTTAGATATTTTTGAAAATGAGGTAGATGAGTTTTTCGAGTCCTCTACCTCAATGATTTTTGATAAATCAAGTAGAATAAACTCTGGCACAAAACTCTTTGACAGCAAAATGTTCAATCACACCATCGATAAAAGTTTTGAAGAACTTTTTGCTGACGAACTTGAATTTTTAAACATTACGGATTTTGTGATTGATCAATCTCCACCTCTAGAGGTTGAACCGTCACCATTCCTTCTTTCTAATCATTCACATTCATCCTCATTCTTTCTTTTCTCTAATTTCAAACCCTTTCCAGACCACCTCTTATCCCTTCCCCACTTTTTCTTGAGTCGATACAACACATTCTTCCACCAACCTATATGATATACTGATAAAATCTTTGAATGGTTGGTGTTAACTTTTGGTCTTTGTAAAGCCTTACTTTGACCAAATGACTCACCCCCTCTTAAAATGCTTCATATTGTCTAACTCATGTTTGAGGGGGGTATATTTTTGGCTCTTGATCATAACTTTTGTCCTCAAATTTGTGAGCCAAAAATAAGTTTGGGGGAGCATTTTCACCTTCATATATTCTTGCCCCCATTAATAATGTCCTTCCAAGCTTATAAGTTTTTGTGATCCAGCAGACAGCAACAGTGAGGACACTGTTGAAAACAAGTTTGGGGGAGGTTTGTGCTTATTTACACATACTTTGCATTATACTATATATAAGCACAAATTTTTTTTTTTGATAACAAAAGAATAGAAAGTGAAAAATTACATCCAAAAGATAGGAATAGTTTAAGAAAACCAAGAAAATTAGAAGTTTTCTTAAACGAACTGGTAATAAGTAGTTATGAGCTGTTGTCCCAAGGGTTAGTAAGATGAAGAAAGTCACTAATCTGAGGATAAAAATAAGTCTAAAAAATAGTTTTTATTCTGGAAGCCAAACATTTGAATGTTGATACCCTACTATTTGCACTTACACACGTCTTGAAACTTAGGATAGTAGAGGATACCTTGAAATGCTCTTGTCTAAAAGCCAAAGTATGAAGGAAATGAAAAAAAAAATGAAGAAAATATGAAAATGGTGAAAAGAAAAAAATGAACACTGGTTTTGTTATCGCTAAGGCAGCAATAAAAAAATATAGCGAGGGTGCCTCTTCACCTAGTGCCCTAAGGCCAACTGGTCTGGGAGTCACTGCTAAGCCTTAGGTGGTGCAAGACGAGGAAAATATTATCACCGAATCTGCAAGCACATGAGTAATCGGTCGGTTAGTACCTCAAGAAGTATTAACGGTCGCATGAAAATGTGTGAGCAAACCTAAGTATTCATAAAATTAAAAAGTACTGAGGTAGATGGACAAGAGTATGATAGCTTGAATTGAATTCTCCGAGTGTAGGGATGTTCTTTACACACACGTGGGGTTATATGATCAATGTTTGGATGAAAGGTAGGAATGAAGAATAAAGACGATGTTTTATTGAGGGATGATGTGATTTATAACATTTTTTCATGATTATTAAGATAAGGCTCATGACAACTGAAAAGCTAGTATAGTTGGAAACTCTTCTTTTCAAGGCCTTTCTTTTATAGTTCTTATCTTTATATGTAAATCTCACCATCTTTCTTTTGTTATTGGATTTTGTGGGTGTAATCCACTGAAAACCCTCAGGAGACAACACTCCTCCTACTAGGGACACCTAGAGGTTTAACGGCTTGTTGCACGTGTTCAGTGCAATCGTGTCTGCCTACGAAAGTGTGCTTGATTTTCTCCTTTCTTTTTCTCCTCTTAAATAAACTAGTTTGCTCGGGACGATCAAAGATAAGTTTGGGGGTATTTGTTCAGTTGATAAAACTGCACATTTGTATTATATTTTTCCTACCATTTTCATATTAGAAAAGGACTTTATTATAATATATTATACATATGAGGGTTTATGTGTAAAAACATTATTTTCCATGTGTTAATATATGTTAATTATCATTTGGTAGGAAAATGTATGCAAATAATATTATTGATCTAATCCTAGTAGAACAAAGTCTACTAAAATCTTATTTGAGTTGTTATGCAGAATATTTCGAAGTTGTTATGAAGAATTTATCAAACAAATCAATTTGTTGAAAAAAACTTGCCAAATTAAGAAGCAAAACTTGGAGACCAAGTCTGGAAGCAAGCGAGAGAAGATTTCTGAATTATGAAAGTGCCTAGGATTGACACTTGTCACAAGAAGAAAGCACAAGAATTTTGATCAAGAGATCTCACCCGTTGGCCGCGGATCCGCGGCCTTAGCCCCCATTTGCCGCGGATCCGCCGCAATATTATGGAGTTAGAAGGCAAGATTTTTGGGTATCAATATTTGGTGAATTTTACCAAGTTTCCAACTAAAAGATTCTGGCTTTGCACTATAAAAGAGCACCGAGAGCCTCTTGGAAAAGCTATCAAGCCGAAGAGATCACGAAGTCCAAGACGGCTCACGCATCCAGGCTGATCATCGACTGTTCGACTACCTCCTTAGGAAAGATCGAGAAGCAACTAGTTTGTAATCATTTTCTACGGATTAAAGTGTAGTTTGTTCAAGTCGATTAATAAAGGTAGTTATTTTTATTTAATTGTTTTTGCATCTTACATTATGTTTTCCCTCTCTCTCTTTTCATCTTCTTCTCCCAACATGCGCGAGTAATTCTCCGCTTGTTAGGGTTCGTAGGATTAGGGTAGGCTAATGGACGATGAAAATCACTAAACCCTTTTTAAGTCCTATAAAGTTTAGGAACTTTATCAAAAGAATCATTAACATCCTAATCGGGCGCGCTAACAATTCTTTGCTAGTTCCGACCGCGATTAGCGATTAGATTAATGATTGTTTTGGTAAAGGCTAGATATGAAGGGAGTTCCGTGTCGAGATAAGGGTTAAGAGTGGGATTTCTTTTCCCTCCAGAAACCCTAATCTACACGCATCACCGTCGTTCTAGTTCTAAATCTATTAATGGATAAAAAGAGTAACTTTTAATTAATCGTCCATAACTACTAAATCCTAACGAACCCTACAAGCCCTCTTATTATATTAATTACATCTTTAAAATAATCTAGATCTATATTTTACATTCTTGTTTAACGGAGATTTAGAAATCTTTCTATAAAATTCTTTATCCCTCCTCTCTTTCTCAACACATCTAAAGTAAAAGTAAAAGGTTCCACGTTTCCCAGAGGACGACCCGTACTCATCTCGGTCTAGCTACACGCGACACCGTTATTGATTGCGGTTAAACTACAAAACACACTCTTTCGTGTCAATCACTAATCAAGAAACCTCCCACTGTAATCTCAAATTCTCCTCCAAAGCTGAAAGAAGATTTAGTCGGGTTCACCCAAAGAGTAAACCAACTCATCAGTGAGAATCGGGATCCAACTATCATCGCATGATAACTTGATGGAAGCCACTCAAGTTATCACACTCCAGAAGGTATGCGCATGCCTGGCAAGTTTCCTATATGTTTGAAACTCCCGATATATATTTTTGCCCCGTGCTCTTATGACCTTGACTAAAGGTCAAAAATCTCATAAGTCACATGTCAAGTTCTATCCATCATTATCCATGTCAATTTGAACCCACCCGTACATACTCTTGACTAAGGGCCAAATATAGTAATACGACTGTCCCAAACCAACGCATCTATCTATGCATCATGTGAACACCCCAGCAGCTACCAATCACTATGTTTTGACTAAGGGCCAAATATACATAGCTTGAATACTACTGACCATCCATAAGAAATGACGGAGGGCTACGGCTGGTTTTTGGCGAAAAAACCTTTAACATAATGAACTTGATATTGCTGAAGGAACCTGATTAGCTTTTTATAAAAATATAGTGGTGAAAAACCTTTGCTAAAGAGGTCACTCCCGGTGAAGGGATCTCGGCTCTTTCCTCGTGGAATGAGCTGCAGGATATTCTAACTGAATACCGCTATGCAAAGCAACTTGTAATCTACTATAGTAAAGTTATTATCCTGACGCAAACTTCTGCCCAAGGGGTCACTCCCGGTGAAGGGATCTCGGCCCTTACCTCGTCGAATGAGGTGCGGGATATTCTAAACTGAATATCACTATGCAAAACAAAAGGAAACGTCTTTGTAATAACACTTTTTAAAATTTGTTCCAACAACATCAAATATAGGTTTGTTTTATCCTTGCATTGATAAGAATCAATGCAGTCCCATCAAATAATCACACCAGAAAAGAACGAAAATATAATGTACGTATATACTATCCGCATTCGTCACTGGGTCCCGTCATCACCCGTTAGGTTACTTAACTAACGACAGAGCGGGGACTGGACTAGCGCGGGTGTAAAACTTATACAACATCTAATAGTATATATACCAACATACAGTAATCGCTTCAGGCATGATAATATGCAACATTACAGAAAAGTAATAAGCATTACAGAACAATACGGATAATCTGGGATCCCCGGATTTCACAGAGCCGCTACTGAAACCCGACGTTCCCCTGGTCGTGTGGATAGCCTGTGCAATGAAACCTAGACCCTTACGGGTGCGGCAAGTTACCCGTCAAAACCTAAAGCGAGGTAGTCCCCCCACAGCATAGTGAATGGAACACCCGACACTTCACGGAATCCGGTAAATTGAGCACCCCTCCTTGGGTCAACCTGTACCCCCTACAAGTGCGGCGAATAGTCTGCCAATTCTAGAGTGAGGTCCCTTTGCTTCTCAATACCATGAGATACGGACCCGTTGCCCTCCAGAACCTGACTATCCGTGCATTCCTTTGCGGGATAAACCTAGTACAGAAATAAAAATATGTACAACGGGTACATCGACCTCAACCCGGTCGTGCCCCAAAAGAATATTATAAAAACAAGCAGTGACGACAGTCCACATGTTGGACGCTCGCCCCGCAATATCAAATGTACAAATAAATTCAAACAGCACTATCATTGCACCCTGCTATCCACTACGACAAATCCACAACATCACAGCACAACACAGAACATCAACGCGAATGTCACGTTCGTAAACCCGTCTAAAAGAACTATAGCAATTAGACGCGGTTTACCGATCAAATGAGATTCCCGGTCGGAGATATAATGTAAATAATGCATACTAACAAATTTAAAATTTCGATTGACTAAATTTCCCGAAATGGGCCCCACGTACATCTGCTGTACAGTGACAAAAACTGGGCCTAAAATAACTATACCAGAAATCACAATTTCCAACAAAGAATCACCAGTAGAAAAAAGACAAACTGAAACACCAAGACGGTCGCGGTTCCGCGGTCAAAGCCAGGCTTTGACCGCGGTTCCGCGGTCGTACCGACGATTCAGTGGACCGTTTTTCTCTATTATTCTTTAAAAAGCTTGCTTGTTTTTCTGTGATGCTCAAAATAATTTTAAGACCCTTTTAAAAATCGACAGAAACTTTAGTGCTGAAAAATGTGATTTTCAAAATTCCGTTCGATCGATGTTTTAAACGTGTTAGCACAAGTTAGTATAGCTTAATGGTGAGGCTCTGATTCCACTGTAAGTCCAAGGTATCGCCCCGGCCGTTTAACAGACGCCAAATGCGGAACAAAAACTTTTTACAACTGGCGCTATCGCGTACTATAATCCGGATCTGCCATTAAAGCTAAACCAACAAATTACAAAGTGGGTAGAAATGTTATAACGAATGATCCGAGTCCTTCGGTCTTCAACCATCATCCCACGCTTTGTTGCGGCTGCTCCGATCTCCTGAATCTCCAGTCTTCTCGTCCAGGTGGCACCACGTCGACGGATCTTTAAACGGGCTCCCGCCTCTGAACCGAGGCAACTCAGTCGTCAAGTTTGCTAAAAGAGATGACCAAGATGATATAGAGAATGAGTAGAATACTTTGTCTCGTTACGTCCAAAGCTATGGACGAACGGTTAATAAAGTTGCCATTTGAATCGGGTGAAATGAGAATTGTAGCTATCTAATTTCTATACACCAAAACACTATCATAATCTTTTCCCTCAAATGAACAACCATAATCTCTCTCTCACTCATGGCCCGGCCATATATAGGAGAGGGGGGTGAGTGTAGGAGGAGGGAGTGGTGACCACAAAGCAAAAGAAAGAATGAGTCACAATAACACCTTGTATGAACACATTTAATGCAAATGATGAATCATTAACCCTAGTCATCAAACATCATTAAATGCACTAATGAGTCACAAAGATGCATGAACCTAGTCACCACCTTCTAGAAGCTTCTAGAAGCTTCCACACTCATCTCAAGAAAAGATAAATCCGTCTTTAACCGAATGTTAAAGACGGGCGATAGAAAACTAGAAACTGGAAACTTCCAAAAGTGATCCTGAAACGAATTTCAGGATAACCCCGTAACAGTATAAATACCCGCATTTGTATTACGACCGAATACAATTGCAACCGAGACAAAGATATTATATCTACACAGTATAATACAGGGATCCGGATTAAACCAAAGCCTACCAGTATTATCTGCCTGAAAAATGACACGTGCGAAAACGTACGTGCATTCTCCGAACCCTGCCATAAACCCATACGGCCTCTACAACGTTTCGCCCGAACTTGGGAAACAGTCTGTGGGGGACTCTAATGACTCATCAACACACTGGCACTGGGTATAACCACTAGCACGTCAGAGGTACGAGCTGTACGTAACGTTTGCCTATGTATTGATTGGAAGGGAAGCTGACGAGCTAACTCATCCATAAACCCTACAGAGCCTAACAGTGACAATATTCGTACAGTCCGGTCCGTTCGTCTAAAGAGTATCACATATCGAGTCTAGGGGGTGGATAAAGTCAGACCCCTAATAACGCGATAAATCGTGTCGGCATGAAGCCCATCACCACCTGAGAAACTACTGATCCAAATCAGTAATTCTCCACTACCTCGGCCGAGGATTTCTAGTGATGGCCACCCGTGCACTGTGCGACATCAACCCCCAATACCGGGAGAGACAAATCCCCGACGATCCGCTCACTGCCTCCATGTGGCTCGGGACTGTACCCAAAAAATACCCGTTTGCACGTCTCCTTTGAGCGTGGTAGGGTATAAATCAAAGCACAGTGGGAACTCACACGAGACAAATGACGATCTCAGGTCGACAAACTAACCTGTACACATGTCACCAGGGAACTGCTATCTGACGATATGTATAATACCAACTAGCATGTTCCCGGCGAGTCCTGTCCGGTGTACTCATAACCCAATGAGCACCTGTATACATCTTAGGTGAACAAACTGATACCAATGGCTTGTGAGACCGGCCACCGCCCCTTGTTGGGGTCTCGACTGTATACACTAGTCTACTCTGGAGTATGGATGCCCTGTCTCGAAACTCCTACGATTAGGGACACTTTAAGGATGTGCTTATAAACCCCAGCTCCCACGTATATGATCACCATCGTATTGCTGGCTGTCAAGCAGAATCCTATAGGCTCTATCAATCACACAATAGCGAACTAAAGCATGTATACGATGATAAAGACAAACCAGATAGCATACTATCATCTCGAGCAGGACTGTCATATCGGTATAGGTCTTGCCTCAATCATTGCAATCACGTACCTGCGATCCAATAATTGACTTTGAGGGCACTATCTCCAACAGTTATGTAGTTGTAACTATGTACCGTGGCATGGTTACAATATGGTACTCTATTTAGGTAACCTTGAGTCCTATTTCGATTCATTTTCTTGACTTATGGTCATTGTATTTCCTTATTTCCTCTCAGCATCATTGCTTACAAGTTTATGTCTTATCACGAGCTTGAATCCAGCAACCACGATATATCTTTCCTCTCGTCCCGTAAGAACCAATCATTTTGCATTTCGAAGAATAAGGAGAAACACAGGAGAAGTTTTTGATGATTGCAATAGTTCGAGATTAACCTTAGCGGGAGTTGGTGCAGACCGCTTCAAGGACGATTAGATGTAAGATATTTGATTGAAGAAGTTTTGACATACATGCCTCAAATTATCAGAGTAGCGTAGCGGAAGCGTGGTGGGCTAATAACCCATAAGTCTTAGAACAAACTTGTAAATTCATGATGAAGGGAACCGCTTACTGAAAGGTGAAGTTCGTAAACAAGTTGAAGATGAAGCACTGATAGCAGTTCGGGATTTCATGGATGTGTTCAAGGACATCTCGAGTTTACCGTCTAAACGAGATGTGGAGTTTGCGATTGATTTTATTCCTGTAGCAGCGCCAATTTTGAAGGCTTATTATCCGATGGCACCGGTGGAACTGGAAGAGGTAAAGAGAAAAGTTTTTGAATTACTAAAGAAGGGTTGGATTCACAGCAATGGTTCACCGTGGGAAGCTCCAGTTCTTCTAGTCAAAAAGAAAGATGGCACGCGGAGGATGTGCATCGACTATCGAGAGTTAAATCGGGTGACTATTAAGAACAAATACCCAATCACTCGCATGGGCGAATTATTCGATCAATTTAGTGGCGCGAGAGTAGTCTCGAAGTTGGATTTATGATCAGGGTATCATCAAGTTCGGGTGGAAGAAAAAAACATTTGCAAGACAGCATTGTTTCCCCCAATCAGAGAGCAAAGCTCTGTTCAAAATTTGAAATCTGAACCGAGGCAGCATCTCACGTGCAATGCACGAGAGCGCTGGCGCTCAAAGACTCTGAGGCAGCGCCTTACGTGCAAAGCACGAGAGCGCCAGCACCAAGAGCGCCAGCCAGAACTAAAAGTTCTCCACCATTAGATCAAAGATCCAACGAAGATGATGAATCATCAAATTACAGAATCAAATTTTGCTGAGGAAATATTTCTCGAATCATTCTAAACAAGAAAGATTATGCTCTGTAAATCAGAGCACCGTTGTATCATAGATCCAATGGTGATTAAAAATCACCAAGATACAGAATAAGTTTTGTATGGAAAAATATTTTCCCAATCTTATTAAAAACAAGAAAAATGTCTTCTGTAAAACAGAAGCCCTTGGATCAAAGATCCAGTGGTGGGAAACATCCCAAATCAATTAGAAATCTCTCAATGAGAGATTTTCTTAACTGATTTAAAAAATCAGTCTCCCCTATATAAAGGACCCAAGACTTCAAGTCTTAGACAGAGAAATCTCCCCATCAGTTTCAAATTAAAAAGAAAAAACAGAGAAGAACTCCCCCATAAACTTCAGAGTTCAAGACGAGAAATACCTCTCTTCAAGGTAAAGAATAAACAAAAGAGATCATAGCATCTCTTCATAAAGAAGAACTTAGTTCTTAGATCCATGAGACAAAGTCTCTCATAAAGAAAAACAAAGGAGATCATAGCATCTCTTCATAAAAGAAGAACTTAGTTCTTAGATCCATGAGACAAAGTCTCTTATAAAGAAAAACAAAAGAGATCATGGCATCTCCTCATAAAGAAGAACTTAGTTCTTAGATCTATGAGACAAAATCTCTTATAAACGAGAATTTAATTCTCAGAGCACAGAACTGATCGGAACTGCTAAAGAAACGGTGCTTGGCACTCAGCGCCGAGCGCTCCACGAGCTCCTAACGTGGGCTCTATTTTAAAAGAAGCGCTTTAGCGCTCCAAGTCTGGCACTCAGCGCGAAGCGCTCCACATGCTCCTCACGTGGGCGCTATTTTATAAGAAGCGCTTTAGCGCTCCAAGTCTGGCGCTTAGCGCCAAGCGCTCCACGTGCTCCTCACGTGGGCGCTATTTTATAAGAAGCGCTTTAGCACTCCAAGTCTGGTGCTCAGCGCTCAGCGCACCACGTGCTCCTCACGTGGACGCTATTTTATAAAATGTTTTAAAATAGCACGTGGTGCGCTTGGCGCTGAGAGCCAGACTTGGAGCGCTAAAGAGCTTCTTTTAAAATAGCACCCACGTGAGGAGCACGTGGAGCGCTCGGCGCTGAGTGCCAGGCACTATTTCTTTGGCAGTTCCGATCAGTTCTGTGCACTGAGAATTAAATTCTCGTTTATAAAAGACTTTGTCTCATGGATCTAAGAACTAAGTTCTTCTTTATGAGGAGATGCCATGATCTCTTTTGTTTTTTTTTATGAGAGACTTTGTCTTATGGATCTAAGAACTAAGTTCTTCTTTTATGAAGAGATGCTATGATCTCCTTTGTTTTTCTTTATGAGAGACTTTTTCTCATGGATCTAAGAACTAAGTTCTTCTTTATGAAGAGATGCTATGATCTCTTTTGTTTTTTCTTTACCTTGAAGAGAGGTATTTCTCGCCTTGAACTCTGAAGTTTATAGGGGAGTTCTTCTCTGTTTCTTCTTTTTAATTTGAAACTTATAGGGAGATTTCTCTGTCTATGACTTGAAGTCTTGGGTCCTTTATATAGGGGAGGCTGATTTGTTGAATCAGTTAAGAAAATCTCTCATTGAGAGATTTCTAATTGATTTGGGGATATTTCCCACCACTGGATTTTTGATCTAAGGGCTTCTATTTTACAGAAAACATTTTTCTTGTTTTTAACAAGATAAGGAAAATATTTTCCTATACTCTGTATCTTGGTGATTTTTAATCACCATTGGATCTTTGATTCAACGGTGCTCTGATTTACAGAGCACAATCTTTCTTATTTAGAAAGATTCGAGGAATATTTCCTCAGTAGAATTTAATTCTGTAATTTGATGATTCATCATCTTCGTTGGATCTTTGATCCAATGGTGGAGAACTTTTAGTTCTGGCTCCAGCGCTCTCATGCTTTGCACGTGAGGCGCTGCTGTAGGGTGTTTTTTGTCACCCTATTAAGATGGGAACATGCACGCGCTTGTCAGGCGCATTATAGATTCCCCCTGCCTAGGGTGGGCTGGGGTTTATTGATTGTGAGGATCCGAATCTCAGGCAGCTGCGGACTAAGCTGCCGTTAATTACCCCTCGCCTTTGGAACGAGAGAACCTCCGATTGACGGGTCAAACAGGTCATGCGAACTCAATGTGTAGTGTGCGTGTGTTGTGTTTTGAAGGGTTTTTGGATATATCGAGGGCCTCGCAGAGTTTTTACGGGGGTCCCGCTTGCCTTGTATTGCTTTTCGACCCAATCTTTGAAGACGAAGCAGTCCTCAATGGCATGACCTATCACTCTGTGATAGGGGCAAAATTTTGGGACGTCGGCCATATTTGCTTCTTGCGGCCTTTTTGATTCTGGAAATTGTAGACCATTCCTCAGGGAGTCTTTGAATATTTTACGGATTTTTTCCCTTCTGAAGGAATAGACCTTATCCAGCTTCTCTTTTAGCGGAGCTTCTCCTCTCTCTCCGAACACTGGCTTTCGAGGCCGGTTGGCATTAGGCCCGCTCATCCCTTGCTTATTTCGGTTAGCCGAGGTGCTGAAAGATTCAGAATTGTCGGAATTTCCACCTTTGCGATTATCGTCCTTTCGATTTCTCCAGCACCTATTGTTATTCTGGGAATCAGAGGAGGATTCCTGCTTTGAGCGCTCCAACATCTGAACTTTCCTGGTCAGCTCTTGGAATGTTTTGAGACCTGCGGTGCATAGTGTTGGAGATAGTGCCCTCAGAGTCAATTATTGGATCACAGGCACGTGATTGCAATGATTGAGGGAGGACATATTCCGGTAGGACAGTCTTACTCAAGATGATGGTATGCTATCTGGTTTATCTTTATCATCGTGTACTGCTTTAGGTGACATTACTAATCACTACTGCACGTTGATAGAGCCCCTAGGATTCTTGCATGACTGCCAGCAGTATGAGGGCGATCATATACGTGGGAGCTGAGGTCTATAAGCACATCCTTAAAAGGTCCCTAGTCGTGGGAGTTTCGAGACAGGGCATCGATACTCCAGAGCAGACCAGTGTATACAGTCGAGACCCCGACGAGGGGCGGTGGCCGGTCTCATAACCCACTGGTGTCAGTTGGTTCACCTAAGATGTATACAGGTGCTCATTGGGTTATGAGTACACCGGACAGGACTCGCCGGGAACCTGCTAGTTGGTATTATACCTGACGTCAGATAGCAGTTCCCTGGTGACATGTGTACAGGTTAGTTCATCGAAGTGAGATCATCATTTGTCTCGTGTGAGTTCCCACTGTGCTTTGATTACTACCCTACCACGCTCAAAGGAGACGTGCAAACAGGTTTTAGTTGGGTACAGTCCCGAACCACATGGAGGCAGTGAGCGGATCTGCAGGGGTTCGTCTCTCCCGGTATTGGGGGTGAGGTCACGCTGTGTCTAGGAGAGCCAGTACATGAAATTCCTTGGCCAAGGCAGGAGATTTACTGGTAGGTATTCCAGTAGTATCTCAGGGTGTTCTGGGCTACACTCCGACACGACTTGTACCGCTTTTGGGGGTCTGACTTTTACCAACCCCTAGGCCCACCATGCGATGCTCATAGACGGACGGACCGGACTGTACGGATATTGTCACTGACAGGCTCAGTAGGGTGTCAGGATGAGTTCGCTCACAGACGTCCCTTTTGGTCAATAGCTGGTGGCCCGTCACGTATGGCTAATACCTTTGACGTGCTAGTGGTTAAATCCACAGCCATAGTATTGACGAGTCTTTAGAGTTCTCCACAGACAGTTACTCAAGTTTTGGGCGAAACGCTGTAGAGGCCATATGGAGATATGGTAGGGTTCGATCTTATCCATGCGGTATTGCACAGATCATGATCGGACGGGTAATACTGGCGGGCTTTGGTTTAAGCCGGATCCTAGTATTGTACAGTGTAGATTTTGTCTCTTTGCATTTGTATTCAGTGGGAATACAAATGCGGGCATGTATATGCAGTCGCGGGGTTTTCCTGTTATTTATTACGGGATCAGTTTTCTGAAGTTGCCAGTTTGTATTCCGTTCCGGCCAGTTTTCCTTTGTTCCTTGTCACGCCCCGCTTCCCAAAATATGGAAAACGAGGGATGACTAGGCCAGCCATGCTCCTACGGTCAAGGAATCATCCTGCCGTAGTCACACTTCGGCTTCTAGCATTGCATGGTAATCAGTAAATAAAGCGCAGTGGTAAAGGAATCACATCACTAATCTATTACATTAATATTCCATTGTTCACAAATTTCAGATAACAAGAACAAAAACTAACCAAAGTCAAACTTACGATCACTTTTATGAAAAGCAGAAAAAGAAGGAAGTACACCAGTCTAAATCTCCGTGAACTCGAAGGGTAGGTCCGTCTCCTGTGCTGGTCCTCCCGCGGGATCTGAGCATGCATACTCAGGTCGTCAGAGCGACACAGTAACAATATTATTATAATGAGATGTGACAGGTATATGAGTAATACTAGTGTAAGAACAATGCAAGTAATCACTATGTCGCTATATGATGCAGAGTATGTTATGTGTCCCTATCGGTCTCTAGGTCAAGTTTGAAATCACATAGTGGAAGGAGGATCATGTTTAACAGGAGTCTCGTACATACCCGAGACAACGGCCCACATGCTCGGGACATAACCCTGTCAGCCGGATCGCTAGATCCTATCCTACATGTATCGATATCTCTGTTCGAATGATCATCCTCTAAAATCGGTCCCGCTAAATACGACACTCTTTCCACTTTGATTTCCCCTTTTTCCCAGTTTCTCACTAGTTATGATCTTGATCTAGTTATGTACAAGTATATCAATGGCACGATTTTTATCACTGTTCACTGTATCAATCACTGTCACGAATGTTCATTTTCCATTGATGTACTTGTCACAACTAAACCAACATCTGTCACGTACGATAATGCAATGTCCACACGTACTAATACTGAGTATATGGCAAGGGTATGGTATATGTATGTATGCTACCAATGAGTTCTGTATATTATGAATCAACATGCATGTCATGAACTGAAATAAATTGCACAAACTATTATGTTAAGAATTCAGCGAAGCGATGTAAATAAGATATATAGAGCACTCAGTCAGTAATTCATCAGAATTTGTTTCAGTTCAATCGGGATTCCGGTTCTCAAGATATAGCAGTTTCATTTTAAGTGCGCGCGGCTGGAAATTCAGTTTTCAGAACTGAACGTCCATTTCGCGGCACGAATTGCACCCACTTGGGCTCAGAATTTAGCGTCGTTACAGTTACATGAAATTTGGGGTTTCCAATAGAGTATTCAACGTAACAGACGGATCTTCAATCGCATCTGTACGTTGAAAGTTATACACAGTTTAACTTCAATATGTCACTTCAGAATCTGTTCTGAACAGCCATACGTTCTGCCCCTTTAAAAATAGTTTAAAATAACAAACGGCGATGGATCGGGGTGAAACCACTTGTTTTGCTTAGATAAAAGAATTATCTCTAATCTAATGTAAAGTTCCATGAAGTACGGTTTCGGGAAACACAGCGACGCAGGTCCTTTGAACAGAAAACAATAATCAGAAACACTCTGGACTGCAGTCCAGAGTCGTGTTCCGACCCAGATATCATCATGATTACAGAACAGAAATCATAGGGATTTTATATAGGGTTAAATTTCATCGAATCGGCTTCGATTTAAGCCCTAGAACACATCATTCCATTATGCATATGATTTATGGTGATTTTATTCGTTTTCAGACACGAGAAGATTCTAGTTTTAATGGCATATTTGGGGGTATCAATTTTTGTTACAAACAATCGTATTTTCCAGCGATACTTATACACAATATTCATTATCAAGGGGGCCAATAGAAGGTATCAGTTTCCGTCAAAATAAACCATTATTTCCATGAGAGACCAGCATCGAACACTTATGTCATATTATGTATCGGTATTCGGCAAATCCGTAAACTAGATATTTTAGGTTTATACCACTAATATTTTAGCATGAAGCAAGTAAACACTTGCCTGGTAACGACTCGGGGTCACGGGGCAGTAACGTCGTCACGAACGCGCGTTGTACACCGCGGAACAAGTTCACGCGAGCCTCGATCGAACACGGATTTTGCGTCGGAATTTCCCGGAGTCGTCTCGCGTGCGCTGGAAGCTTAGAGGGGCTCTGTGGTTCACTTGGGACTTGCTGGGGTCGACGGTGGTCGGCCGTGGTCGCTCCGGCGACGTGCACATTGCACGGGGGGGTTTTCTCTTTTGGAGAGAGAGAGAGAGAGAGAGAGAGAGAGAGAGAGCAGTGAGGGCTTGGGTTAGGAGTGATAAGGGTGGTGATGCTGAGGAAGTGGAGGTCGTGGGGAGTTCGCCGGCGTCGAGGGGTGTAACGTGGCCGAGCTCGGCAACAGTTTGGGTTGTGTGCAGGGGAAGTTCTGCAGATGGAGGAGGCTGCAGGGATGCTCTGTTGGTGGAGGAAGGAGAGCGAGGGAGGAGGAAAGAGGGGGTTGCAGTCGTCGGCGACGTCGTCGTCGTCGGGGTGGAGTGCAGAGGATTGTTTCGAAGTGGGTTCGCTGGGTTTCGTGGGGGGGAAAACTTGAGGGGTTAGAGACTTTGAGGAGTGTGGAGGTGAGAGGGAGGTGAGGAGTTGGAGAGGTGTGGAGTCGTGGTCGAGAGTCGCGGGGATGTGGGCAGCGGCGAGGGCAATGTGGGGCTCGGGGACGGTGGGGTGTCGTGACGAGGGAGGCAAAGGAAACGAGCGGGAATAGGACGTGGGGAAGAAGGAAAGAAGTGGGCTCGGGGAAGAACGGGCCGGGCCGCAATAAGTGAAGAATTAATTAGGAATTTAGATGTGGGCTGGGTTTGTGTTAAAACAAAAATTAATTCCTTTCTTTTCTTTTAAAATCGTGGTGGGCTGAGATTGGGATGGGCCGGGGTATTTTCTTTAATTAAAACAAGGATTATGGGCTGCAGGTAAATATTAAGGGATTTAATTAAAACAAAAGTTGTGAATGGCTGGGCTTAACTGTTAGTATGGATTTTATTTTGGGGTTTTAGTATAATCGGCTCTGGTTTTAACTCTTGGGTTTTAACTTTTAGGTTTAGGGAAATATAAATATTTAGTTTAAACAACCAATTCAAATATAAAGAAAAGGAGGGAAACCACTGGAATCAGAAAAATAGGGGACTTTTATTGAAAAAGGAAACGGGGATTTACATCATACCCCCCTTAACAAAAATTTCGTCCTCGAAATTTGACAAGAATGCAAGGATACAAGGTACTAAACAAAAAGATGTGGATAACGATCACGGATGTCTTCCTCCCGCTCCCAGGTGGATTCTCCTGGGGAACGACCGCCCCAAGACACTCGGACTAACGGAATGACCTTATTCTTTAGCACTTTCTCTCTGCGGTCGAGAATGGTAGTAGGCTGCTCCTCGTACGATAAGTCAGTACCCAAAACTAGCTCTGAGTGGTCCAGGACATGGCTCTCATCTCGAACGTAACGCCGCAACTGTGACACGTGGAAGGTATTGTACACACCAGCTAGCGATGGAGGCAAGGCAAGTCGATAAGCCACCTCTCCTACTCGCTCTAGCACCTCAAAAGGTCCGATAAAGCGGGGACTAAGCTTTCCCCGACCTCCGAACCTGATAACTCCACGAGTAGGGGAAGTCTTTAAGAACACATGATCTCCGACTTCGAACTTAAGTGCCCTTCTGCTGGTATCTGCCCAACTCTTCTGTCGATCCTGAGCCGCCTTGATACGCTGTCTGACCATTTAGACTTTCTCAACTGTCTGAACAATGAGTTCGGGGCCTAGCAGTCTTCGTTCTCCCACATCATCCCAACACACTGGAGATCGACACTTCCGCCCGTATAGTGCTTCAAAAGGAGCCATCTGAATACTAGCCTGATAACTATTGTTATAAGAGAACTCGACTAGATGCAGATGGTCCTCCCAGGAACCTTGAAAGTCCAACATACAGGCTCTCAGCATGTCCTCGAGCGTCTGAATCGTACGCTCGGATTGTCCATCCGTCTGAGGGTGATAAGCTGTGCTGAAATTTAGGCGGGTACCCAAGCTCTCCTGTAAGCTCTTCCAAAAGTGCGACAAGAATCTCGTGTCCCGGTCTGATACAATGCTGACTGGAACACCGTGAAGTCGTACAATCTCCTGCATATATCTTTCTGCCAATGATTCTGTCGACTGTCCTACTCGGAAAGGTAGAAAGTGTGCAGCTTTTGTGAGGCGATCGACGATAACCCAAATGGCGTTATTGCCCCTAGGGCTCCGTGGTAAGGCCGTCACGAAATCCATAGTAATGTGCTCCCACTTCCATTCCGGTATCGGCAGGGGTTGTAACAATCCTGCTGTCCTCTGATGCTCCGCCTTCACCTGCTGACATACCAAGCACCTGGATACGAACCTCGCAATTTCCCGTTTCATTCCGTTCCACCAAAAGTGCTGCTTTAGGTCCTGATACATTTTCGTACTTCCCGGATGCACAGAATAAGCTGAACTGTGTGCTTCAGCCAATACTTCTTCTCGAACACCTCCTTTAGGTACGCAGAGTCTGCTACCGAATCTCAGTGAGCCATCTTCATGTATAATCAATTCCTTTCTTAGTCCATACTTCACTTCCTCTCTAAACTTTTGTAATCGGGGATCGTCCGCCTGCGCAGCCTTGATGCGATCCACCAGAGAAGATTGCACCTGCAGTTGCCAAAGTTGACTGAGTGCGTTCGGCGTAACGACCTTAAGTGCAAGCCTCTGGAAGTCCTCAATAATGCTCCTCTGATCGGTCAACATCATGACCGCTGGCTTGCGACTGAGCGCATCTGGTACAACATTTACCTTCCCCGGGTGATACTGAAGGTTCAAGTCGTAATCTGCCATCAGCTCCAGCCATCGGCGCTGCCTCATATTCAATTCCTTCTGGGTGAAAACATACTTCAAACTTTTGTGATCTGTGTACACCTCCACTTTCTCACCCAAAAGATAGTGCCTCCAAATCTTCAATGCAAAGACTACCGCAGCTAACTCCAAGTCATGTGTGGGGTAGTTCTTCTCGTGATTTCTCAGTTGTCGAGAGGCGTAAGCAACCACACGTCCGTGCTGCATCAAAACACAGCCTAAGCCTTTCCCTGAGGCATCACTGTGTATCACCAAACCACCTGAATCATCTGGTACAGTAAGAATAGGCGCCGTGGTTAATTTCTGCTTTAGTGTGTCGAAAGCCTGAGTGCACTCCTCTGTCCATGTAAACGGCACGTCCTTCCGTGTCAACCTCGTCAATGGTTCCGCGATTCTGGAGAAATCTTGGACGAATCTCCGATAATAACCTGCCAATCCCAGAAAACTCCTGATCTCGGCCACTGATTTCGGCGTCGGCCAATCTCTGACAGATTCTATCTTTGCCGGGTCAACCGAGATGCCTTCGCCTGAAACAATATGTCCCAAAAACTGTACCTTGTCGAGCCAGAACTCACACTTGCTTAGCTTCGCATACAGCCTCTCCTCCCGAAGAATTTGTAGGACCGTGCGCAAATGTTCAGCGTGCTCCTCCTGAGTCTTCGAGTAAACAAGTATGTCGTCGATAAACACAACGACAAACGTGTCCAAGTATTTCACGAACACCCTGTTCATCAAGTCCATGAATATTGCTGGGGCGTTGGTAACGCCGAACGGCATCACAAGGAACTCGTAATGTCCGTATCGGGTCCTGAAAGCCGTCTTGCAAACATCCTCGGCTGCTACTCTGATTTGATGATACCCAGAACGGAGGTCCAACTTCGAGAAAACCTTGGCTCCACTTAGCTGATCAACTAGGTCGTCAATGCGCGGGATTGGGTACTTGTTCTTTATTGTGACCTTGTTCAGCTCCCGGTAATCTATACACATTCGCAACGATCCATCCTTCTTCTTTACCAATAGAACTGGTGCACCCCATGGTGAAGCGCTTGGCCGAATGAATCCTTTCTCCAAAAGTTCCTCAACCTGCTTCTTCAATTCCGCCAATTCAACTGGTGCCATTCTGTAAGGGGCTCTGGATACTGGGGCTGTACCTGGAATCAAGTCGATTGAGAATTCCAAAATTCGAGGAGGTGGTAGACCTGGTAAATCCTCGAGAAAAACATCCAGAAAGTCCCGAACAATTTCTGGGGCTGGGCTCCTATCATTCTCCATAGATGTCAGCTCCTTAGGCTTTGCTCTGTATTTAGCTGGCTCCAAAGATTCGCTTTCGCCCTCGAAAATGAACTCCGGGTGATTGGGAATGCGGAAGATCACATTCCTCGCACGACAATCGATAACCGCATGAAAAGTGCTCATCCAATCCATCCCAAGAATTGCGTCGTAACTGCCTGTCCCAATTAAGAGGAAATTCGCATAGAATTCCCTGCCACACACTACAACCGGGCATAATCTACATTCTCGACTAGATATGATAACGCCATTACCCGTATGAATTTCCCATCCCTTTGTTAGTGGTTCATTTGGTATTGAGTGTGTATCAGTGAAATGCTCAGACAAGAAACAATGCGATGCTCCCGAATCAAAAAGTACTCTAGCTGGCAAAGAATGTATGAGCAGAGTACCTGTAACCACGTCTCCTGACGCCTCTGCCTGCGCGCGGTCAAGGTGAAAGCCCGTCCCTGACCGCGACCTGTAAAGGGCTGTCTCTGCTCCTGCGGCCTCTGCTGTGGCGGTCCAGAACTTCCCTGTACCTCTGCTCGCTCAGGGCAACTGCCAATCTGGTGCTGACTGGAACCGCAAATCAAACACTGTCCCTTGGCACGGCGACAGTCCTTCTGGGTATGTCCTCCTCTACCGCAATAGCCGCAAGTTACGCCATGTCTCTGGGGGCGATGCTGTGGTACGAACGGGCGCTTCATTTGTGTCGTTCCTGCTCTGTGAACTGGTATGGTTCCTCGAGATGGCGTGTGGGTACGTGCTGGAACGACTGGGGGTCTCCTGAACTTGTTAATCAATTGCTCCTGAACTCTCGCCGCGTTGAGTACTTGAGCGAAAGTCTGTAAATCCAACGATGCAATCAACTGCTGCAACTCAAAATCTAACCCCTGAAGGAAACTCCTGGCCCTGGTGACCGCTGAGGCGACCATGTACGGAGCGAAACGACTCAAGCGGTTGAACTCTGCCGCATAAACATCCACTGGGCGTCCATTCTGCTTCAAAAGAATAAACCTCTCCTCCATTTCTGCCTTGGCCGTGGAAGGAAAGTAATGATCTAGGAAGCACTCCTTAAACTTGCTCCATTCGATCGGCCTGTCAAGTCTGCTCTCTTCCACCGACCACCAAGTGCGAGCCTCGTCTTCTAATTGTATCTTTATCACGTCAACTCTGTCTTCCTCTGGAACCCTGGCGGCTATCAATAGATTCTCCATATTCACCAACCATTGCTCAGCCTCAAGGGGTTCAGCTAGCCCTGTGAACGCAGCTGGGTGTAACCGTCGGAAGTCTGCTACTGTACCAGCCCTAGCATGATAAGCTGGTGGAACAACGCCCTCGGGGGCGGTAATAAATGCGGAGGGTCCTCCTGTGGCAGTAATCGCCCTAAGTCCCTCAGTGAGCAAGTCGGTCTTCCTCTCCTGAGCTTCCGCGAGAGTGGTCAGTGCGCTGAGCATCCTTTCCGTGCGGTCCTGAGAGCTGGAGTCCGAGGAGGGGTCGTTCGGGGACGCCATATCACTGGAAGATTCAAAAGGATAGGATCAGATTCAAGGATGGAAATCAACAGTAGTGAAACAAGAATAACGTAATATTGCATAGTTAATGTTATCCCTTGATACTAAACATAGGCTCTGATACCAACTAAACCATGTCACGCCCCGCTTCCCAAAATATGGAAAACGAGGGATGACTAGGCCAGCCATGCTCCTACGGTCAAGGAATCATCCTGCCGTAGTCACACTTCGGCTTCTAGCATTGCATGGTAATCAGTAAATACGCAGTGGTAAAGGAATCACATCACTAATATATTACATTAATATTCCATTGTTCACAAATTTCAGATAACAAGAACAAAAACTAACCAAAGTCAAACTTACGATCACTTTTATGAAAAGCAGAAAAAGAAGGAAGTACACCAGTCTAAATCTCCGTGAACTCGAAGGGTAGGTCCGTCTCCTGTGCTGGTCCTCCCGCGGGATCTGAGCATGCATACTCAGGTCGTCAGAGCGACACAGTAACAATATTATTATAATGAGATGTGACAGGTATATGAGTAATACTAGTGTAAGAACAATGCAAGTAATCACTATGTCGCTATATGATGCAGAGTATGTTATGTGTCCCTATCGGTCTCTAGGTCAAGTTTGAAATCACATAGTGGAAGGAGGATCATGTTTAACAGGAGTCTCGTACATACCCGAGACAACGGCCCACATGCTCGGGACATAACCCTGTCAGCCGGATCGCTAGATCCTATCCTACATGTATCGATATCTCTGTTCGAATGATCATCCTCTAAAATCGGTCCCGCTAAATACGACACTCTTTCCACTTTGATTTCCCCTTTTTCCCAGTTTCTCACTAGTTATGATCTTGATCTAGTTATGTACAAGTATATCAATGGCACGATTTTTATCACTGTTCACTGTATCAATCACTGTCACGAATGTTCATTTTCCATTGATGTACTTGTCACAACTAAACCAACATCTGTCACGTACGATAATGCAATGTCCACACGTACTAATACTGAGTATATGGCAAGGGTATGGTATATGTATGTATGCTACCAATGAGTTCTGTATATTATGAATCAACATGCATGTCATGAACTGAAATAAATTGCACAAACTATTATGTTAAGAATTCAGCGAAGCGATGTAAATAAGATATATAGAGCACTCAGTCAGTAATTCATCAGAATTTGTTTCAGTTCAATCGGGATTCCGGTTCTCAAGATATAGCAGTTTCATTTTAAGTGCGCGCGGCTGGAAATTCAGTTTTCAGAACTGAACGTCCATTTCGCGGCACGAATTGCACCCACTTGGGCTCAGAATTTAGCGTCGTTACAGTTACATGAAATTTGGGGTTTCCAATAGAGTATTCAACGTAACAGACGGATCTTCAATCGCATCTGTACGTTGAAAGTTATACACAGTTTAACTTCAATATGTCACTTCAGAATCTGTTCTGAACAGCCATACGTTCTGCCCCTTTAAAAATAGTTTAAAATAACAAACGGCGATGGATCGGGGTGAAACCACTTGTTTTGCTTAGATAAAAGAATTATCTCTAATCTAATGTAAAGTTCCATGAAGTACGGTTTCGGGAAACACAGCGACGCAGGTCCTTTGAACAGAAAACAATAATCAGAAACACTCTGGACTGCAGTCCAGAGTCGTGTTCCGACCCAGATATCATCATGATTACAGAACAGAAATCATAGGGATTTTATATAGGGTTAAATTTCATCGAATCGGCTTCGATTTAAGCCCTAGAACACATCATTCCATTATGCATATGATTTATGGTGATTTTATTCGTTTTCAGACACGAGAAGATTCTAGTTTTAATGGCATATTTGGGGGTATCAATTTTTGTTACAAACAATCGTATTTTCCAGCGATACTTATACACAATATTCATTATCAAGGGGGCCAATAGAAGGTATCAGTTTCCGTCAAAATAAACCATTATTTCCATGAGAGACCAGCATCGAACACTTATGTCATATTATGTATCGGTATTCGGCAAATCCGTAAACTAGATATTTTAGGTTTATACCACTAATATTTTAGCATGAAGCAAGTAAACACTTGCCTGGTAACGACTCGGGGTCACGGGGCAGTAACGTCGTCACGAACGCGCGTTGTACACCGCGGAACAAGTTCACGCGAGCCTCGATCGAACACGGATTTTGCGTCGGAATTTCCCGGAGTCGTCTCGCGTGCGCTGGAAGCTTAGAGGGGCTCTGTGGTTCACTTGGGACTTGCTGGGGTCGACGGTGGTCGGCCGTGGTCGCTCCGGCGACGTGCACATTGCACGGGGGGGTTTTCTCTTTTGGAGAGAGAGAGAGAGAGAGAGAGAGAGAGAGCAGTGAGGGCTTGGGTTAGGAGTGATAAGGGTGGTGATGCTGAGGAAGTGGAGGTCGTGGGGAGTTCGCCGGCGTCGAGGGGTGTAACGTGGCCGAGCTCGGCAACAGTTTGGGTTGTGTGCAGGGGAAGTTCTGCAGATGGAGGAGGCTGCAGGGATGCTCTGTTGGTGGAGGAAGGAGAGCGAGGGAGGAGGAAAGAGGGGGTTGCAGTCGTCGGCGACGTCGTCGTCGTCGGGGTGGAGTGCAGAGGATTGTTTCGAAGTGGGTTCGCTGGGTTTCGTGGGGGGGAAAACTTGAGGGGTTAGAGACTTTGAGGAGTGTGGAGGTGAGAGGGAGGTGAGGAGTTGGAGAGGTGTGGAGTCGTGGTCGAGAGTCGCGGGGATGTGGGCAGCGGCGAGGGCAATGTGGGGCTCGGGGACGGTGGGGTGTCGTGACGAGGGAGGCAAAGGAAACGAGCGGGAATAGGACGTGGGGAAGAAGGAAAGAAGTGGGCTCGGGGAAGAACGGGCCGGGCCGCAATAAGTGAAGAATTAATTAGGAATTTAGATGTGGGCTGGGTTTGTGTTAAAACAAAAATTAATTCCTTTCTTTTCTTTTAAAATCGTGGTGGGCTGAGATTGGGATGGGCCGGGGTATTTTCTTTAATTAAAACAAGGATTATGGGCTGCAGGTAAATATTAAGGGATTTAATTAAAACAAAAGTTGTGAATGGCTGGGCTTAACTGTTAGTATGGATTTTATTTTGGGGTTTTAGTATAATCGGCTCTGGTTTTAACTCTTGGGTTTTAACTTTTAGGTTTAGGGAAATATAAATATTTAGTTTAAACAACCAATTCAAATATAAAGAAAAGGAGGGAAACCACTGGAATCAGAAAAATAGGGGACTTTTATTGAAAAAGGAAACGGGGATTTACATCATACCCCCCTTAACAAAAATTTCGTCCTCGAAATTTGACAAGAATGCAAGGATACAAGGTACTAAACAAAAAGATGTGGATAACGATCACGGATGTCTTCCTCCCGCTCCCAGGTGGATTCTCCTGGGGAACGACCGCCCCAAGACACTCGGACTAACGGAATGACCTTATTCTTTAGCACTTTCTCTCTGCGGTCGAGAATGGTAGTAGGCTGCTCCTCGTACGATAAGTCAGTACCCAAAACTAGCTCTGAGTGGTCCAGGACATGGCTCTCATCTCGAACGTAACGCCGCAACTGTGACACGTGGAAGGTATTGTACACACCAGCTAGCGATGGAGGCAAGGCAAGTCGATAAGCCACCTCTCCTACTCGCTCTAGCACCTCAAAAGGTCCGATAAAGCGGGGACTAAGCTTTCCCCGACCTCCGAACCTGATAACTCCACGAGTAGGGGAAGTCTTTAAGAACACATGATCTCCGACTTCGAACTTAAGTGCCCTTCTGCTGGTATCTGCCCAACTCTTCTGTCGATCCTGAGCCGCCTTGATACGCTGTCTGACCATTTAGACTTTCTCAACTGTCTGAACAATGAGTTCGGGGCCTAGCAGTCTTCGTTCTCCCACATCATCCCAACACACTGGAGATCGACACTTCCGCCCGTATAGTGCTTCAAAAGGAGCCATCTGAATACTAGCCTGATAACTATTGTTATAAGAGAACTCGACTAGATGCAGATGGTCCTCCCAGGAACCTTGAAAGTCCAACATACAGGCTCTCAGCATGTCCTCGAGCGTCTGAATCGTACGCTCGGATTGTCCATCCGTCTGAGGGTGATAAGCTGTGCTGAAATTTAGGCGGGTACCCAAGCTCTCCTGTAAGCTCTTCCAAAAGTGCGACAAGAATCTCGTGTCCCGGTCTGATACAATGCTGACTGGAACACCGTGAAGTCGTACAATCTCCTGCATATATCTTTCTGCCAATGATTCTGTCGACTGTCCTACTCGGAAAGGTAGAAAGTGTGCAGCTTTTGTGAGGCGATCGACGATAACCCAAATGGCGTTATTGCCCCTAGGGCTCCGTGGTAAGGCCGTCACGAAATCCATAGTAATGTGCTCCCACTTCCATTCCGGTATCGGCAGGGGTTGTAACAATCCTGCTGTCCTCTGATGCTCCGCCTTCACCTGCTGACATACCAAGCACCTGGATACGAACCTCGCAATTTCCCGTTTCATTCCGTTCCACCAAAAGTGCTGCTTTAGGTCCTGATACATTTTCGTACTTCCCGGATGCACAGAATAAGCTGAACTGTGTGCTTCAGCCAATACTTCTTCTCGAACACCTCCTTTAGGTACGCAGAGTCTGCTACCGAATCTCAGTGAGCCATCTTCATGTATAATCAATTCCTTTCTTAGTCCATACTTCACTTCCTCTCTAAACTTTTGTAATCGGGGATCGTCCGCCTGCGCAGCCTTGATGCGATCCACCAGAGAAGATTGCACCTGCAGTTGCCAAAGTTGACTGAGTGCGTTCGGCGTAACGACCTTAAGTGCAAGCCTCTGGAAGTCCTCAATAATGCTCCTCTGATCGGTCAACATCATGACCGCTGGCTTGCGACTGAGCGCATCTGGTACAACATTTACCTTCCCCGGGTGATACTGAAGGTTCAAGTCGTAATCTGCCATCAGCTCCAGCCATCGGCGCTGCCTCATATTCAATTCCTTCTGGGTGAAAACATACTTCAAACTTTTGTGATCTGTGTACACCTCCACTTTCTCACCCAAAAGATAGTGCCTCCAAATCTTCAATGCAAAGACTACCGCAGCTAACTCCAAGTCATGTGTGGGGTAGTTCTTCTCGTGATTTCTCAGTTGTCGAGAGGCGTAAGCAACCACACGTCCGTGCTGCATCAAAACACAGCCTAAGCCTTTCCCTGAGGCATCACTGTGTATCACCAAACCACCTGAATCATCTGGTACAGTAAGAATAGGCGCCGTGGTTAATTTCTGCTTTAGTGTGTCGAAAGCCTGAGTGCACTCCTCTGTCCATGTAAACGGCACGTCCTTCCGTGTCAACCTCGTCAATGGTTCCGCGATTCTGGAGAAATCTTGGACGAATCTCCGATAATAACCTGCCAATCCCAGAAAACTCCTGATCTCGGCCACTGATTTCGGCGTCGGCCAATCTCTGACAGATTCTATCTTTGCCGGGTCAACCGAGATGCCTTCGCCTGAAACAATATGTCCCAAAAACTGTACCTTGTCGAGCCAGAACTCACACTTGCTTAGCTTCGCATACAGCCTCTCCTCCCGAAGAATTTGTAGGACCGTGCGCAAATGTTCAGCGTGCTCCTCCTGAGTCTTCGAGTAAACAAGTATGTCGTCGATAAACACAACGACAAACGTGTCCAAGTATTTCACGAACACCCTGTTCATCAAGTCCATGAATATTGCTGGGGCGTTGGTAACGCCGAACGGCATCACAAGGAACTCGTAATGTCCGTATCGGGTCCTGAAAGCCGTCTTGCAAACATCCTCGGCTGCTACTCTGATTTGATGATACCCAGAACGGAGGTCCAACTTCGAGAAAACCTTGGCTCCACTTAGCTGATCAACTAGGTCGTCAATGCGCGGGATTGGGTACTTGTTCTTTATTGTGACCTTGTTCAGCTCCCGGTAATCTATACACATTCGCAACGATCCATCCTTCTTCTTTACCAATAGAACTGGTGCACCCCATGGTGAAGCGCTTGGCCGAATGAATCCTTTCTCCAAAAGTTCCTCAACCTGCTTCTTCAATTCCGCCAATTCAACTGGTGCCATTCTGTAAGGGGCTCTGGATACTGGGGCTGTACCTGGAATCAAGTCGATTGAGAATTCCAAAATTCGAGGAGGTGGTAGACCTGGTAAATCCTCGAGAAAAACATCCAGAAAGTCCCGAACAATTTCTGGGGCTGGGCTCCTATCATTCTCCATAGATGTCAGCTCCTTAGGCTTTGCTCTGTATTTAGCTGGCTCCAAAGATTCGCTTTCGCCCTCGAAAATGAACTCCGGGTGATTGGGAATGCGGAAGATCACATTCCTCGCACGACAATCGATAACCGCATGAAAAGTGCTCATCCAATCCATCCCAAGAATTGCGTCGTAACTGCCTGTCCCAATTAAGAGGAAATTCGCATAGAATTCCCTGCCACACACTACAACCGGGCATAATCTACATTCTCGACTAGATATGATAACGCCATTACCCGTATGAATTTCCCATCCCTTTGTTAGTGGTTCATTTGGTATTGAGTGTGTATCAGTGAAATGCTCAGACAAGAAACAATGCGATGCTCCCGAATCAAAAAGTACTCTAGCTGGCAAAGAATGTATGAGCAGAGTACCTGTAACCACGTCTCCTGACGCCTCTGCCTGCGCGCGGTCAAGGTGAAAGCCCGTCCCTGACCGCGACCTGTAAAGGGCTGTCTCTGCTCCTGCGGCCTCTGCTGTGGCGGTCCAGAACTTCCCTGTACCTCTGCTCGCTCAGGGCAACTGCCAATCTGGTGCTGACTGGAACCGCAAATCAAACACTGTCCCTTGGCACGGCGACAGTCCTTCTGGGTATGTCCTCCTCTACCGCAATAGCCGCAAGTTACGCCATGTCTTTGGGGGCGATGCTGTGGTACGAACGGGCGCTTCATTTGTGTCGTTCCTGCTCTGTGAACTGGTATGGTTCCTCGAGATGGCGTGTGGGTACGTGCTGGAACGACTGGGGGTCTCCTGAACTTGTTAATCAATTGCTCCTGAACTCTCGCCGCGTTGAGTACTTGAGCGAAAGTCTGTAAATCCAACGATGCAATCAACTGCTGCAACTCAAAATCTAACCCCTGAAGGAAACTCCTGGCCCTGGTGACCGCTGAGGCGACCATGTACGGAGCGAAACGACTCAAGCGGTTGAACTCTGCCGCATAAACATCCACTGGGCGTCCATTCTGCTTCAAAAGAATAAACCTCTCCTCCATTTCTGCCTTGGCCGTGGAAGGAAAGTAATGATCTAGGAAGCACTCCTTAAACTTGCTCCATTCGATCGGCCTGTCAAGTCTGCTCTCTTCCACCGACCACCAAGTGCGAGCCTCGTCTTCTAATTGTATCTTTATCACGTCCACTCTGTCTTCCTCTGGAACCCTGGCGGCTATCAATAGATTCTCCATATTCACCAACCATTGCTCAGCCTCAAGGGGTTCAGCTAGCCCTGTGAACGCAGCTGGGTGTAACCGTCGGAAGTCTGCTACTGTACCAGCCCTAGCATGATAAGCTGGTGGAACAACGCCCTCGGGGGCGGTAATAAATGCGGAGGGTCCTCCTGTGGCAGTAATCGCCCTAAGTCCCTCAGTGAGCAAGTCGGTCTTCCTCTCCTGAGCTTCCGCGAGAGTGGTCAGTGCGCTGAGCATCCTTTCCGTGCGGTCCTGAGAGCTGGAGTCCGAGGAGGGGTCGTTCGGGGACGCCATATCACTGGAAGATTCAAAAGGATAGGATCAGATTCAAGGATGGAAATCAACAGTAGTGAAACAAGAATAACGTAATATTGCATAGTTAATGTTATCCCTTGATACTAAACATAGGCTCTGATACCAACTAAACCATGTCACGCCCCGCTTCCCAAAATATGGAAAACGAGGGATGACTAGGCCAGCCATGCTCCTACGGTCAAGGAATCATCCTGCCGTAGTCACACTTCGGCTTCTAGCATTGCATGGTAATCAGTAAATACGCAGTGGTAAAGGAATCACATCACTAATATATTACATTAATATTCCATTGTTCACAAATTTCAGATAACAAGAACAAAAACTAACCAAAGTCAAACTTACGATCACTTTTATGAAAAGCAGAAAAAGAAGGAAGTACACCAGTCTAAATCTCCGTGAACTCGAAGGGTAGGTCCGTCTCCTGTGCTGGTCCTCCCGCGGGATCTGAGCATGCATACTCAGGTCGTCAGAGCGACACAGTAACAATATTATTATAATGAGATGTGACAGGTATATGAGTAATACTAGTGTAAGAACAATGCAAGTAATCACTATGTCGCTATATGATGCAGAGTATGTTATGTGTCCCTATCGGTCTCTAGGTCAAGTTTGAAATCACATAGTAGAAGGAGGATCATGTTTAACAGGAGTCTCGTACATACCCGAGACAACGGCCCACATGCTCGGGACATAACCCTGTCAGCCGGATCGCTAGATCCTATCCTACATGTATCGATATCTCTGTTCGAATGATCATCCTCTAAAATCGGTCCCGCTAAATACGACACTCTTTCCACTTTGATTTCCCCTTTTTCCCAGTTTCTCACTAGTTATGATCTTGATCTAGTTATGTACAAGTATATCAATGGCACGATTTTTATCACTGTTCACTGTATCAATCACTGTCACGAATGTTCATTTTCCATTGATGTACTTGTCACAACTAAACCAACATCTGTCACGTACGATAATGCAATGTCCACACGTACTAATACTGAGTATATGGCAAGGGTATGGTATATGTATGTATGCTACCAATGAGTTCTGTATATTATGAATCAACATGCATGTCATGAACTGAAATAAATTGCACAAACTATTATGTTAAGAATTCAGCGAAGCGATGTAAATAAGATATATAGAGCACTCAGTCAGTAATTCATCAGAATTTGTTTCAGTTCAATCGGGATTCCGGTTCTCAAGATATAGCAGTTTCATTTTAAGTGCGCGCGGCTGGAAATTCAGTTTTCAGAACTGAACGTCCATTTCGCGGCACGAATTGCACCCACTTGGGCTCAGAATTTAGCGTCGTTACAGTTACATGAAATTTGGGGTTTCCAATAGAGTATTCAACGTAACAGACGGATCTTCAATCGCATCTGTACGTTGAAAGTTATACACAGTTTAACTTCAATATGTCACTTCAGAATCTGTTCTGAACAGCCATACGTTCTGCCCCTTTAAAAATAGTTTAAAATAACAAACGGCGATGGATCGGGGTGAAACCACTTGTTTTGCTTAGATAAAAGAATTATCTCTAATCTACTGTAAAGTTCCATGAAGTACGGTTTCGGGAAACACAGCGACGCAGGTCCTTTGAACAGAAAACAATAATCAGAAACACTCTGGACTGCAGTCCAGAGTCGTGTTCCGACCCAGATATCATCATGATTACAGAACAGAAATCATAGGGATTTTATATAGGGTTAAATTTCATCGAATCGGCTTCGATTTAAGCCCTAGAACACATCATTCCATTATGCATATGATTTATGGTGATTTTATTCGTTTTCAGACACGAGAAGATTCTAGTTTTAACGGCATATTTGGGGGTATCAATTTTTGTTACAAACAATCATATTTTCCAGCGATACTTATAAACAATATTCATTATCAAGGGGGCCAATAAAAGGTATCAGTTTCCGTCAAAATAAACCATTATTTCCATGAGAGACCAGCATCGAACACTTATGTCATATTATGTATCGGTATTCGGCAAATCCGTAAACTAGATATTTTAGGTTTATACCACTAATATTTTAGCATGAAGCAAGTAAACACTTGCCTGGTAACGACTCGGGGTCACGGGGCAGCAACGTCGTCACGAACGCGCGTTGTACGCCGCGGAACAAGTTCGCGCGAGCCTCGATCGAACACGGATTTTGCGTCGGAATTTCCCGGAGTCGTCTCGCGTGCGCTGGAAGCTTAGAGGGGCTCTGTGGTTCACTTGGGACTTGCTGGGGTCGACGGTGGTCGGCCGTGGTCGCTCCGGCGACGTGCACAGTGCACGGGGGGGGGGGGTTTCTCTTTTGGAGAGAGAGAGAGAGAGAGAGAGAGCAGTGAGGGCTTGGGTTAGGAGTGATAAGGGTGGTGATGCTGAGGAAGTGGAGGTCGTGGGGAGTTCGCCGGCGTCGAGGGGTGTAACGTGGCCGAGCTCGGCAACAGTTTGGGTTGTGTGCAGGGGAAGTTCTGCAGATGGAGGAGGCTGCAGGGATGCTCTGTTGGTGGAGGAAGGAGAGCGAGGGAGGAGGAAAGAGGGGGTTGCAGTCGTCGGCGACGTCATCGTCGTCGGGGTGGAGTGCAGAGGATTGTTTCGAAGTGGGTTCGCTGGGTTTCGTGGGGGGAAAAACTTGAGGGGTTAGAGACTTTGAGGAGTGTGGAGGTGAGAGGGAGGTGAGGAGTTGGAGAGGTGTGGAGTCGTGGTCGAGGGTCGCGGGGATGTGGGCAGCGGCGAGGGCAACGTGGGGCTCGGGGACGGTGGGGTGTCGCGACGAGGGAGGCAAAGGAAACGAGCGGGAATAGGACGTGGGGAAGAAGGAAAGAAGTGGGCTCGGGGAAGAACGGGCCGGGCCGCAATAAGTGAAGAATTAATTAGGAATTTAGATGTGGGCTGGGTTTGTGTTAAAACAAAAATTAATTCCTTTCTTTTCTTTTAAAATCGTGGTGGTCTGAGATTGGGATGGGCCGGGGTATTTTCTTTAATTAAAACAAGGATTATGGGCTGCTGGTAAATATTAAGGGATTTAATTAAAACAAAAGTTGTGAATGGCTAGGCTTAACTGTTAGTATGGATTTTATTTTGGGGTTTTAGTATAATCGGCTCTGGTTTTAACTCTTGGGTTTTAACTTTTAGGTTTAGGGAAATATAAATATTTAGTTTAAACAACCAATTCAAATATAAAGAAAAGGAGGGAAACCACTGGAATCAGAAAAATAAGGGACTTTTATTGAAAAAGGAAACGGGGATTTACATTCCTTCACGGCCGGACTTTTTCTGTTGGAGGGGGCTAATTTGCAATTGTGCAAATTAGTATTTGTAGAGGGGGTCCTTTGTAAATGTGTGACTTCATGATGGTTATACTATCATGAGATTCTTTTTTGGTCTTTTCCTTGCATTTATTGGTGATAGGATTGAGTTGGATGTAGAGTTGATTTTGTGGTGACCATTTTCTCATTATCTTTCACTTCTCCTCTTGCATTTTTCTATGGTTCCTTTTTCCCCACCATGAGAGGGGCCGACCACAAAGAGAAAAGGGGAGAATGAGGTTTCATTTGGGGTGTGGAAAATTAATCTCATTCACATTTTGCATCAAAGTTCATAGCTCCATTTCTAGCCCCTCTCCAAAGCTCATATTCTATTCCTCCATCACCATGGCAACTTCAACAACCCTACGAGACAATGGTTTCTACACTAGTCTACAACATTTCTTGGACACGTCGGCTCGCCAACTTCGTGCCCGAGTTGCCTAGGTCCAGAGGTGGGATCCCGTAAAAGAACCCGGCGATGTGGTGCCTGTTCCAACGAGGAGCCGAAGACCGGAGATTCCACGAGGAGATCGGAGTGGAGGCCAAAGACCGAAGGACACGGATCGCTCGGTATAGCCTTCTTCCCTTTTTCTAGTTTGCTAGAGTTAACTTAATGGCCCGATCTGGGATTTTTGTGTGCGGTGGTGCCGGTTTCTAAGTTCTAGAAAAGTTTTGTTTCTGCATTCCGGCGTCGGATTGACGGCCGGGGCACCGCCGTGCACTTACACTGGTATCAGAGCCATGCCATTAACCTAGTCTAGCTTGCTCTAGTATGTTTAGAACTCGATTGAACAAAAATCCTAAAAACCGTATTTTTAAATGCACAAGTTTCTGTCGAAATTTTTTTTGGCTCTAAAAATTTTTCAGTACATTGCAGAAACACGTGCATGGAATTTTAAGCATACTGTAAAAATTTTGTTAGGAGTTACTACAGTATGACCGCGGAAGCGCGGCCAAAACCCTGTTTTGGCCGCGGTTCCGCGGTGGGAAATGGTCAACGCCGTACAGAATTTTTCCAGTGGGCTTCTGGTTAGGAAATGGGGTTTTTGGGATATTCTTTTTGGGCCCAGATTTTCTGTGAGTGCTACAGTAGTGCTTGGGGCCCACTTCGATAAATTTGATCGATCGAAAAGTTTAAATATGTTAGTTCACGGTATTTACATTATATCTGCGACCGTGAATGTCATTTGATCGGTAAACCTATCTGCTGCTATAGCCCTTTTAGACGGATTTGTGAACGTGACATTCACGTTGATGTTCTGTGTTGTGCTGTGATGTTGCGGATTGGTCGTGGGGGATAGCCTGGGAGCAATGTTAGTACAGTCTGTTTGTATTATGTACATTTGATATTATGGGGCCAGCGTCCGACATGTGGACTGCCGTTACTGCCTGTTTGTATATTATTCTTTTGGGGCACGACCGGGGTGAGGTCGATGTACCCGTTGTATGTATATTTTACTTTCTGTACTAGGATTACCCCGCGGAGGGGTGCACGGATAGCCGGGTTCTAGAGGGCAACGAGCCCGCATCTCATGGCATTGAGACGGAGGGGGCTTTATTCTAGAATTGACGGGCTATTCGCCGCACTCGTAGGGGGTACAGGTTTACCCAAGGAGGGGTGCCCAAGTTACCGGATTCGGTGAAGTGCTGGGTGGTCCATTCACCTTGCTGAAGGGGGCTGCCTTGCTTCAGGTTTTGGCGGGTAACTTGCTGTGCCCGTAGGGGTCTAGGATTTCATTGCACAGGCTATCCACACGACCAGGGGAACGTCGGGTTTCAGTAGCGGCTCTATGAAACCCGGGGATCCCAGATATCTGTATTGTTCTGTGATGCTTATTACATTTCTGTGATGTTGCATTTTATCACGCCTTGAGCGAATATTATATATTGATATATATACTAGTAGATGTTGTATATGTTTTGCATCCGCGCTAGTCCAGTCCCGGCTTTGTCGTTAGTTAAGTAACCTAACGGGTGATGACGGGACCCAGTGGCGAATGCGGATGGCATATACGTACATCATTATTTTCGTTCTTTATTGGTGTGATCAATTGATGGGACTGCGTTGATTCGGATCAATGCAAGCTAAACAAACCTATTCTGATGTTTTTGGAATATTTTTCAAAGAGCTGTTATTGCAAGGGCGTTCTCTTTTGTTTTGCACAGTGGTATTCGGTTGTGAATATCCAGCTCCTTAGTCGACGAGGCAAGGGCCGAGATCCCATTACCGTGAGTGACCCCTTGGACAAAAGTTTGCGTCAGGGCAATAACTTCACTATAGCCGATTACTTTTGCTTTGCATCGTGGTATTCAGTTGGAATATCCCGCACCTCATTCTACGGGGAATTGTTAGTTGTATGTATGCCCTAGAGGCCAGTATTGTACAGATGTTGTATATTATATTGGATGCTTGGACATATATAGAGATGACTTTCTTGCTCGATATGATAGTATGCTATCTGGTTACTCTTTATCTTAACATGTACACTAGTCTCTTTATACTGTCTTATAGTTACATGTTGGTAAAGCCCTTAGGATTTGTACTTGACTGCCTGGACTATGATGAAGATCATACTAGTGGGGACATGGTAGTCCATAAGTACATCCTTCAAGGTCCCTAGTCGTGGGTGTATCGAGACGGGGCATCGATATACCAGAGTAGACTAGCGTATACGCTCCTCGACCCATGTGATGGGCGATGGATGATCCCATATCCATTGGTGTTTGACATCAGAGATGGTATACGGGTGCTCAGTGGAGACTGGGTACACTGGACGGACTCGCCGAGAACTCCCAGATGGTATTATACCTCACGTCAGATGGCAGTTCTCAGGTGACACTTGTACAGGTTAGTCTGTAGACCCGAGATCGTCATAGAGTCTTGTGTGATTCCCACTATGCTTTGATCTCCACCTTACCACGTCCATGAGGGCGTGCAAAACGGTGGTCTTTGGGCACAGTCCCGAGTCACATGGAGGCAATGAGCGATAGGAGGGGTTTCGTCTCTTCCGGTATTGGGGGTTGATGTTGCGCAGTGCTCGATTGGCCGTAGCAAGGAAGTCCCTGGCCAGGGCTGATCAGAGATTTGCTGGTAAGTGTTACCAGTAGTTTCTCGACCCGTTACGAGCCTCATATCGGCACGACTTATCGGGTTATTGGGGTCTGACGTTTACCACCCCTAGACTTGATATGCGACATATCAGACGAAGAGACCGGACTGTACGGTAAGTGTTACTGGTCGGATTCGCAGGAGTGTGAGCGGGCTAGCTCGTCGATCTTCTGATCGCTCAATACCCGGATGGCCGTTACGTTTAGCAGACCTCTTGCGGCTTGTGGGTGCTTGATATGATCATCATCTGCTGCCGGCGTATTGACGAGTCTTTAGAGTCCTACACAGAGGTTTCTTAGCTCAAGCGAAACGAAATAGGAGCGCATATGAGGTATGTGCAGGACCGAGAATAATGCGTGTATGTGATACCGCATTTCATTCTCGCGATATATGTTTCGATTGGTTATATTCGATATGACCTAGTTATCGAGTCATTGATTCGATAAATCGATGCATTGTATACTAGTCGGTTATGTGCGACATGACCGGATCATTGAATCAAGTGTTGATTTAATGATTTAATGTATAATTGTATATTTGATATATTACTTTGCATTAACTAGTATTGGTTCACTTTAAACGGATTTTTCTCACTTGATGTGCACATTGTATATGTGATATGTTTTGTGCACATGATTGTATCATGTTTGATGATGCATGTTGACTTGACTTTGTGTAAAAGAATTGAACCATGGTTAGGGTTTATGTTTTATTCACTCATTATTTAATCCATTCATTATTTATTAATTGGTTTTTATGAAAATAAAATAGCTTCATTTATCATGAAGAATGGTGAAGCTTCATGAAGCATTTACTAATGATGCTATTTTGTCTTCATACTTAACCTAACCACTCCCACTAACCATGGTCAATTCTCTATACTTGACCATGGTTAGGATATGATAAAGATCATTTTCTTTTCTATTTTGATTAAGACTTTTATCATATTCTATCATCTTCTTCATCTTCTTCTTCAAAAGAAAAGCTTGCTACTTTAATGGCAACTTGAGATCTAGTGAGAGAAATCCAAATCTAAAGTGAACCCACCTCCTATTTCTTTATCCTCTACCTCTTGCCAAGTGGTTTCGGGTGTTTTCTTCACAAGTTTCACTACTTGGTGAAGTCGGAGCTTGAACTAGTGCAACCTCGACGTAGATCGTCTTTGACACGAAGCCGTCGAACTATTCCGCTCACTTCTCCGATGAAGCCGTCGCGAGAGTCCGAGGTTCGTGATGGACAGCGAGGGGACGACCACATGGAGCTAAGCAAGTGGATATCCGGATCTACAAAGGTTGTAGCATCTCAACTTCTAGTTAAATAGTTTACTAGTTTGTAGTTTCGCCTAGAATTCTAGCAACGATCCGTAGTCTAGGGTTTCTCGGCACCATATTTTTTAAATTTGGCATGTTCGATACCTTGTGAGACCTCACTAGGGTGCCTAGGAACCCTACAGTGGTATCAGAGCCTAGCTAGAGCCTTAGGCGAAATCTAGACGGAGTTTGAAACCCGGACGAACCGAAAAACCAACCCCAAAATAGCTCTCTGGAAATTTTTCAAATTTGAGGTTTTTTGTCAATTAAAATTGCCTAAAAAAATCAGCAATAAAATCTAAGAATTACTGTGCAAATCGTTTCCTGTGAACAGTACAAACGGCGGCGTAACCGCGGCAGAAGCATGGCTTCCGCGGCGGTTCCACGGCTCGTTGATGACGTCAGCCCCACTTCTTTGCACAGTAATACCTGATTTATTATTCCGAGTTTTCTGGGAATTTTAATTTGACTCCAGGTTTGAGTATTCTGGGGTTGTATTGGGAATCGTCGATTCGATCGGATTATCGAACTTTGTCTAAGTGCTTTCCGGATAATTTTTTGAATATGTTAAAAACTTCGACCGGATATAAAATACCCAACTTTTCCCCTGTCGTAAAATATCCAAGTGTTGGATTATTGTGTGGTTCAAGGACGTTCTGAGTAGTGCAAGTAACACGATGGTCCCTCTAGAAGACAACAAACCTTAACTCGATTATGTAACCGTCTTGAACTGCCCTTTGAACCTTCGGGTTTGGGGCAGTACGGCGTGCCACATGTGAGGCGTTGGCTTGATCCTTCTACGGATGGACCGTTGGTACTGAGGCATGAAACGAATGTCATGGAACCTATTTCATGTGTTGGACGGTTTCGGGAAAACTTGGGTATTCGAATGTTCGATCGAAAATTTTAATATATTCTATTTATCCGGAATGGGATACAATAATTGGAATTCACAAACAGTTATGTGATAACTGAATAAATGATATAAATCTAGCGGTTTAGTTTCATTTTATATTGAAAAGTGTTTTCGATAATGAGACTAAAATGCGGGGTTTATAACTGTTAGGCATGTGATGTCTAATGTAGTTGCGGATTCCAATTGTTGTAGTTTTACACTTTCTTTTCTGTGACCGTAAGTGTAGTATGTTCATATCGCCGGTTTCGTTGCTATACGTCAACGACAATTGGGGTATGCATACTTACTTACGTTGATGACATG
This sequence comes from Agapanthus africanus, assembly GCA_030015575.1. Taxonomy (NCBI): domain Eukaryota; kingdom Viridiplantae; phylum Streptophyta; class Magnoliopsida; order Asparagales; family Amaryllidaceae; genus Agapanthus; species Agapanthus africanus. Next base: position 539,331,153 of record JASDDO010000010.1, on the reverse strand, counting down.
TGATGTTATGTGTTGCTGGATATGTTATATTGGATCGTCGTGCTCGAATAGCCGGGGGTTTTTATGTGAGATGAGTGTTTTTCATTTTCATTCATGTAAAAACTTGTATGTAATATTCATTTATTTGGGGCACTTCCAGGTAGCGGAAGCTGTCACCCTTTGTATATTATTTACTTTTCCGCATTAGGATAGACCCAAGGAGGGGAGCACAAGTAACCGGGTTCTAGGGTCCAGTGGGAGACCAACTCGAGGAGTCGAGTCCGGGTCTCCTAACCCTAGAATTGGCAGGGTTGCTTGCCGCTCTCGTAGGGGTCTAGGGGTGTGGGATTGGCTATTCATCACGACCGTGGAATCCGTGTTTTATACTGGCTCGTATTAAAAACACGGACGTCCTAGTATATCCAATATTTCATATGTTTATTCTGCTGCGATATCTGTGATGTGATTCTGTGATGGATATAGTATATAGTATATATGATATATTATATAGACGTTACTTATGTTTTACACCCGCGCTAGCCCTGCCCTGCTCTGTCGTTAGTTACCTAACCTAACGGTGCACGAGGGGACATCGAGGCGAATGCGGATGGCATAAGTGTACGTCATATCTATCTGTGATGTTTAGGTATTTAAATGATGGGACTTCATTAATGTGATTAATGAAAGAAAAGAAACCTAAGATGTTGTAGAATCAGATTTTAAACAAAACAGGTAGCTACAGTTCTTGCTTTGCATAGCGGTATATATGATATACCCTGCACCTTATTCGATGAGGAAAGGACCGAGATCCCTTCACCGGGAGTGACTCCTTTAGCAATAACTGGCAGATGCTACACACTCGGTTTGCTTTTGACTGCTTTTGGGTTTTTGCTTTGCACAGTGATATATATGATATATCCCGCACCTCATTCGATGAGGAAAGGGCCGACAATCCCTTCACCGGGAGTGACCCCTTTAGCAAAACTAGAAAAGCCTCAAAATCACTCCATTTTAAAACTTCATTTGATTCTACAACGATATCAAGTTCATTACGCAATAGGTTTTCAGAAAAACCTGTCGTAGCCCTCCGTCATTTCAGATAAGTACTAGTTAGTATTCGTGCTACGTTTGTTGATTATGTTAAGGCGTAGTGTGCGGTAGCTAATTAGTGCTTATCTGTATAAGCATATGATGCGATTGGATTAGGGTAGTCGTGCGACTTTGTTGACTATGTTAAGGGTCGTGCAGGTGGGTTTAATTCAATCGGGAAATGACGGGTTGAACTTGACTAGCACTTATGATTTGTTGACTATGTTAAGGTCATATAGCTGCTAGGGGCAAAAGATCATCGGGAATTTCAAGTGTTGAAATTTGCAATGAGATTGCATACCTTCTATGAGATAGTTGGATCCCGATACCCACTGCGAGTAAGAGTTACTCCTGGGAGAGTTTTACACATTGCAATTAGCCGATCAAGTAGGTGTCTAGAAAGGTGTCAACGGGGTTACGCCTCTGGGAAAACGAGGTTTACAGTAATTAGGTTCGTGCGAAAGCACGGGGGACCTCCCTCAAAGTACCGACACTGGCCTGGCTGAAAGATTGGCGAACTTGTAGTGTGTAATTAATCCCGGCTAGTCTTTCCTTTTACGGTTTGAAGGAAGATTTGATAAAAAGCAGTGGGAGCCATCCTGATTAGATAAGATAATAACCAATCTGATCTTGCACGAGCTTACGCTAAAGTGTTTTCTTCTCTCTCTCTCCAGGTAGCGACCATTTCATGCCTTAATAAAGATAATAATATGGATGTATTGACCGAACCCGCATGTTATACTGTGCTGGGGAACGTTGGTTCCGTTCTTACCTATAAGAGTTATAGGACTGAACAGGATATAGGGGAATACCAGGATTCCCATGCCACCCGAATGAAGAAAGTACATGTTGATGCATTTTCTTCGGGTGTGTTCGTTACAGAGAACTGTTTCTCCATTTGCTCCACGTCCTGGGTATTAGATACCGGGTCAGGATCCCATATATGTAATCAGTTACATGGGCTTAGGAAAGGTAGAGAACTTGGAGAAGGTGATAAAGACATTAGAGTTGGAAATGGTGCAATTGTTGCAGCTAAGACTGTCGGGGAATATCATCTTGTATTACCAACTGGTAATACATTGGTTCTGAACGAATGCTATTACATGCCGAACCTGATATGCAACATTATATCGGTTTCTTTATTAAGTAAAGAGGGATATAATTTTGTATTACAGGATAATGTTATGAACATTTTCCGTAACCAAAAGTTGGTTGGATCAGGCACGTTATGCAATGGCATTTATGTTCTAAATCAATCAACAGTTCTGAGCATAACAAACACACACAAGAGGAAGAGTTCTGAACTCAACGAATCCTTCTTGTGGCATTGTAGACTGGGTCACATCAATGCGACACGACTGGCTAAGTTGCATAAGGATGGGTATTTGAAACCATTCGAATTTTCATCTTATGACACTTGCCATTCATGTCTCAAAGGCAAGATGACCAAAACTCCGTTTACGGGACACGGAGAAAGAGTTACCGAACTCTTGTGACTGATACATAGTGATGTATGTGGTCCCATGTCTACACATGCCAGGGATGGTTCTTCATACTTCATTACATTCACTGACGATCTCTCTAGATTCGGATATGTGTTCCTGATGAAACACAAATCAGAAGCTTTTGAGAAATTTAGAGAATATAAACAAGAAGTCGAGAACCAAACCGGAAAAAGTATTAAAATCCTTCGATCTGATCGAGGAGGTGAATACTTGAGCAATGAATTCCTGGACTTCCTAAAAGAGAATGGGATTCTCTCTCAGCTGACTCCTCCATATACACCACAGCACAACGGTGTATCTGAACGGAGGAACCGCACCCTATTAGATATGGTGCGCTCTATGATGAGCACAGCTGAGTTACCTATTTCCTTCTGGGGATATGCGCTGGAGACAGCAGCATACCTATTGAATCAAGTTCCATCTAAATCTTTACCTACCACACCATATGAGATATGGAGTGGGAAGAGACCATATTTTAAACGAGTTAAAATATGGGGTTGTCCGGCCTATGTCAAAAGGCAAAATCCAGACAAACTCGAGGCACGGTCAGTTCTTTGCAAGTTTGTAGGATATCCTAAGAATTCCCAAGGATATTTTTTCTACCATGCTGAAGAACAAAAAGTGTTTGTTTCTCAATATGCCACCTTTTTAGAAAAGGAATTTCTTGAAAAAGAAATTAGTGGCAAAGTGGTAGAGCTGGAAGAGGTTCCAGATACACAAACAGTAACTGAAGATTTAGTGGAACCAGAAGATTCAGTAGCTCCCAATGAACCTCAGCCTCTCCGCCGATCTAGTAGGGTTCCTCGCCAGCCTGAGAGATACTACGGTTTTCTCATGGACGGTGGGAGCGAGGATTGCATCATGGAGGATGATGACCCAACAAGCTTCGAGCAGGCCATCACGAGTGGGGACTCAGTGAAATGGCTGGATGCTATGTATTCCGAGATGGAATCCATGTACACCAACAAAGTATGGACTTTGGAAGTTGCTCCTGAAGGGGTAAAACCCATTGGGAGCAAGTGGATCTTCAAAAAGAAACTTGGTGTAGATGGGAAAGTGGAGACTTTCAAAGCTAGACTTGTAGCAAAAGGTTTTCGTCAAAGACCAGGTGTGGACTATGACGAGACCTTTTCTCCAGTGGCTATGCTTAAATCCATCCGGATCATGCTTGCCATCGCTGCATATCATGATTACGAAATCTGGCAAATGGATGTTAAGACCGCCTTTCTAAATGGTGATTTAGAAGAATGCGTGTACATGACTCAGCCAGAGGGCTTCGTAGATAGTGGGAGCAGCGGGAAGGTGTGCAAACTGCTTAAATCCATTTATGGATTAAAGCAAGCATCGCGGAGTTGGAACATCTGCTTTGACGTCGTTATCAAAGAGTTTGATTTCGTCAAAAACCCAGATGAACCTTGTATCTACAAGAAGGTGGCAGGGAGTAAGGTTGTCTTCCTCGTATTGTACGTGGACGACATACTCTTGATAGGAAATGATATTCCTATGCTGCAATTGGTCAAGCTCTTCTTATCACAAAGATTCTCGATGAAAGATCTTGGTGATGCCTCCTGCATATTGGGGATTAGGATCTATAGAGATAGATCCAAACGGATTTTGGGATTGTCCCAATCCAGGTACATTGACACCATACTAAAGAGGTTTAGTATGGAAGAGTCCATGCGTGGGAACTTACCCACGATCTCTGGAGTCACTCTCTCCAAAGAGATGTCTCCCAAGACTGATTTGGAGAGAGCTCGCATGCAAGGGATACCCTATGCTTCGGCAGTAGGCTCTATCATGTATGCGATGCTATGTACCAGACCCGATGTAGCATACTCACTAAGTGTAGTGAGCAGGTATCAAGCTGATCCTGGAGAGAGTCACTGGACAGCTGTGAAGATCATTCTCAAGTACTTGCGAAGGACTAGAGATATGTTCTTGGTGTATGGTAACGGAGAACTCCAAGTGGAGTCCTTTACCGATTCGAGCTTCCAGAGTGATAAGGACGACTCTAAGTCGCAGTCGGGTTTTGTCTTTACCCTTTACGGAGGGGCGGTTCGCTGGAAGAGTTCCAAGCAGGAAACCGTGGCAGACTCGACAATGGAGGCTGAATACATCGCTGCCAACGATGCTGCCAAAGAGGGTGTCTGGATCAAGAAGTTCATTACTGAACTTGGAGTGGTTCCATCCATTGAGCGTCCAATACCTTTGTATTGCGATAAAAATGGAGCGGTGGCTTTGGCCAAGGAACCCAGGTCCCATCAGCAGTCTAGGCATATTCTGAGGCGGTATCACCGGATCCGGGAGATAGTTGATCGCCGGGAGATCGAGGTCAGGAGAGTTGACACGAAGAACAACACGGCGGATCCACTCACGAAGGCCATTCCCCAGACACAGTTTGAGAGACTCTTCGGGATGCTCGGTATGCGATACTACAGCAGCTAGCCCTAGTGCAAGTGGGAGATTGTTAGTTGTATGTATGCCCTAGAGGCCAGTATTGTACAGATGTTGTATATTATATTGGATGCTTGGACATATATAGAGATGACTTTCTTGCTCGATATGATAGTATGCTATCTGGTTACTCTTTATCTTAACATGTACACTAGTCTCTTTATACTGTCTTATAGTTACATGTTGGTAAAGCCCTTAGGATTTGTACTTGACTGCCTGGACTATGATGAAGATCATACTAGTGGGGACATGGTAGTCCATAAGTACATCCTTGAAGGTCCCTAGTCGTGGGTGTATCGAGACGGGGCATCGATATACCAGAGTAGACTAGCGTATACGCTTCTCGACCCATGTGATGGGCGATGGATGATCCCATATCCATTGGTGTTTGACATCAGAGATGGTATACGGGTGCTCAGTGGAGACTGGGTATACTGGACGGACTCGCCGAGAACTCCCAGATGGTATTATACCTCACGTCAGATGGCAGTTCTCAGGTGACACTTGTACAGGTTATTCTGTAGACCCGAGATCGTCATAGAGTCTTGTGTGATTCCCACTGTGCTTTGATCTCCACCTTACCACGTCCATGAGGGCATGCAAAACGGTGGTCTTTGGGCACAGTCCCGAGTCACATGGAGGCAATGAGCGATAGGAGGGGTTTCGTCTCTCCCGGTATTGAGGGTTGATGTTGCGCAGTGCTCGATTGGCCGTAGCAGGGAAGTCCCTGGCCAGGGCTGATCAGAGATTTGCTGGTAAGTGTTACCAGTAGTTTCTCGACCCGTTACGAGCCTCATATCGGCATGACTTATCGGGTTATTGGGGTCTGACGTTTACCACCCCTAGACTTGATATGCGACATATCAGACGAAGAGACCGGACTGTACGGTAAGTGTTACTGGTCGGATTCGCAGGAGTGTGAGCGGGCTAGCTTGTCGATCTTCTGATCGCTCAATACCCGGGTGGCCGTTACGTTTAGCAGACCGCTTGCGGCTTGTGGGTGCTTGATATGATCATCATCTGCTGCCGGCGTATTGACGAGTCTTTAGAGTCCTACACAGAGGTTTCTTAGCTCAAGCGAAACGAAATAGGAGCGCATATGCGTGTATGTGATACCGCATTTCATTCTCGCGATATATGTTTCGATTGGTTATATTCAATATGACCTAGTTATCGAGTCATTGATTCGATAAATCGATGCATTGTATACTAGTCGGTTATGTGCGACATGACCGGATCATTGAATCAAGTGTTGATTTAATGATTTAATGTATAATTATATATTTGATATATTACTTTGCATTAACTAGTATTGGTTCACTTTAAACGGATTTTTCTCACTTGATGTGCACATTGTATATGTGATATGTTTTGTGCACATGATTGTATCATGTTTGATGATGCATGTTGACTTGACTTTGTGTAAAAGAATTGAACCATGGTTATGAGAGTGGTTAGGGTTTATGTTTTATTCACTCATTATTTAATCCATTCATTATTTATTAATTGGTTTTTATGAAAATAAAATAGCTTCATTTATCATGAAGAATGGTGAAGCTTCATGAAGCATTTACTAATGATGCTATTTTGTCTTCATACTTAACCTAACCACTCCCACTAACCATGGTCAATTCTCTACACTTGACCATGGTTAGGATATGATAAAGATCATTTTCTTTTCTATTTTGATTAAGACTTTTATCATATTCTATCATCTTCTTCATCTTCTTCTTCAAAAGAAAAGCTTGCTACTTTAATGGCAACTTGAGATCTAGTGAGAGAAATCCAAATCTAAAGTGAACCCACCTCCTATTTCTTCATCCTCTACCTCTTGCCAAGTGGTTTCGGGTGTTTTCTTCACAAGTTTCACTACTTGGTGAAGTCGGAGCTTGAACTAGTGCAACCTCGACGTAGATCGTCTTTGACACGAAGCCGTCGAACTATTCCGCTCACTTCTCCGATGAAGCCGTCGCGAGAGTCCGAGGTTCGTGATGGACAGCGAGGGGATGACCACATGGAGCTAAGCAAGTGGATATCCAGATCTACAAAGGTTGTAGCATCTCAACTTCTAGTTAAATAGTTTACTAGTTTGTAGTTTCGCCTAGAATTCTAGCAACGATCCGTAGTCTAGGATTTCTCGGCACCATATTTTTTAAATTTGGCATGTTCGATACCTTGTGAGACCTTACTAGGGTGCCTAGGAACCCTACAGTGGTATCAGAGCCTAGCTAGAGCCTTAGGCGAAGTCTAGACGGAGTTTGAAACCCGGACGAACCGAAAAACCAACCCCAAAATAGCTCTCTGGAAATTTTTCAAATTTGAGGTTTTTTGTCAATTAAAATTGCCTAAAAAAATCAGCAATAAAATCTAAGAATTACTGTGCAAATCGTTTCCTGTGAACAGTACAAACGGCGGCGTAACCGCGGCAGAAGCATGGCTTCCGCGGCGGTTCCACGGCTCGTTGATGACGTCAGCCCCACTTCTTTGCACAGTAATACCTGATTTATTATTCCGAGTTTTCTGGGAATTTTAATTTGACTCCAGGTTTGAGTATCTGGGGTTGTATTGGGAATCGTCGATTCGATCGGATTATCGAACTTTGTCTAAGTGCTTTCCGGATAATTTTTTGAATATGTTAAAAACTTCGACCGGATATAAAATACCCAACTTTTCCCCTGTCGTAAAATATCCAAGTGTTGGATTATTGTGTGGTTCAAGGACGTTCTGAGTAGTGCAAGTAACACGATGGTCCCTCTAGAAGACAACAAACCTTAACTCGATTATGTGACCGTCTTGAACTGCCCTTTGAACCTTCGGGTTTGGGGCAGTACGGCGTGCCACATGTGAGGCGTTGGCTTGATCCTTCTACGGCTGGACCGTTGGTACTGAGGCATGAAACGAATGTCATGGAACCTATTTCATGTGTTGGATATGCGCATACCTTCTGGAGTGTGATAACGTGAGCGGATTCTGTCATGTTATCATGCGATGATAGTTGGATCCCGATTCCCACTGATGAGTTGGTTTACTCCTCGGGTGATCTCGACTAATTCTTCTTTCAGGTTTGGGGAAGAATTTGACGTTACAGTGGGAGGTTTCCTGATTAGATAAAGTGATAACCATTCTGATCTAGGTTAGAGTGCACGCTGAGTGTTTCTTTTCTCTCTCTCTTTGGCAGTGACCATGACCCGACCCTAGACTATGACTCAGTGACCAAAATTAACCGAACCTTCTTAAACACTGGCTTTTGGATTTTCAGAGTTGCAAACCTCATTGCCACTCCTACTTTTACCCTTTTCTCCAGGACACCCCGTATTACTACGAACGTCCACTTCCATTGGACAAAACTATCGTATGGTTATATACGAACTCGAAGGAATTTATTTGAGGATGGTTTCCGGTTCTGGAGAAAACGAATATGACTATTCAGTTGTCTTTTCCTTTTACCTTCTCCCAGGTTGCGAGTACTCCTTGGTTTAGGAGATAGTACACCTATTGCGCAAATTGGATAGTCTTCTTCCAAACCTTAGGCCGGTGCCGAACGGTGGGGAATGAAGAAAACCAATTAGCATAACGATGGTGTACAGAAGGTATTAAGTAAAGACATATCAAGGGATTAGTAAGAGGGCAAAGTAAATTGCGACTGCTATTCACGACCAAACCAAGTATTTCTTCGCCAATCCTAAATCACCTTTGTATTTCTCCAGGACATTCCGTATCACTACGAAGATCCACAGTTTATTGGATACTCCATCGTATGGTTATATACAAACTCGAAAGGAACTTGTTCCAGTTCGGGGATGGATTCTGGTTCAGGAGAAATAGGAATAAGGTTTATTCGTTTGTCTTTTATCTTCACCTTCTCTCGCATTATGAGTGCTCCTAGGATTAGGACAGTACACCCATTATGCTTATTGGATAGTCTTCTTCCAAACCATAGGCTGGTACCGAACGGTAGGGAAGGAAGAAAACCATTTAGCCTAAGAGGGTGTACAGAAGGTAATGACTAAAGACATATAAAGGGATTTGGAGAGATGGCAAAGAATTATACGGTTACAGTTATGAATCTGGATAATGGAAGAGGCATTACTAGGAATACCGGAATACCCCATCGAAACATTTCAATGTTTCAGTTTCACTGTGTACTGTTAAAAGAAAACTGATTTCCCAATTAGACACTTGCTCCAGGGTATGTATTTACCAGGTTTGATTCTCACATTTGTATGGTTTTACAGATGACGAGTGGGAGTAAGTTATTGGGAATCAGGTGATCATCCTCATTATATCAGGATTCGTTGAAATTGGTAATATTTGAGGAAGTCACCTGGGTTGTTTGCCGGACGGCAAGTATTTGGTTTTGAATATCCGATGTTATGCACCAATTTCAAATCGATACATCTGTATGTCTATTTTTATAGAGTGAGATATACCTTTTTAAAATTATGTCTATGACATTTACCTATATCAGTGGATGGTTAGGTAAGGAGCATTAAACAGCGGTGTAATTCTTCTTAACCATAAGTACAGTTTTCAACCTACGACACACAGTGAATGAATTATTAGACTCAGGGGACTTATACAGAGTATTGTATATTGTCCAGTGTCCGTGAGGACAGAAGGTTTGGTGCTCGTACTATACTCTGCTTACTTATGACTTCTCTAGTTCTTAGACATGCGTTTCGTAGAAACACAGGGTCCAAGTTTTGAGAAGTTATAGATATGTGGATAAAGTAGAGAACCAAGTGTTGCAAGTATCGGGATTCTTCAAGATGATCGAAGATGTAGATACTTGTATGTGGTATTCAGTTGATAGTAATGATTAAGAGAACTTGCTTCTTTTTCAGGTTACTCATAATTGGAAGTACTCCTAAGTTGAGTAATGCTGATCGGACTCCTTCCATTTAGTTTACATGCACTGGAGACAGCTGCATGATTTGAATCTGGTTCCAATTAAATCAGTGCCTTTGTTTCTATATTGGATATAGAACAGTTCATATCTTGACATTGTTAAGGTACGGGGAGTTGTCCGGCTTATGCTTAAAACCAGACACTGGACAACTCAAGGCACGTTTCTGTAATGGCTGTTTGTGGGTTGACCCGGGCTACGACGAGGGTTGATTTTCTACCGTTTGGAAGATCAATAGTGATATTGTTCTTGACTCGCCAGAGTTTTAATAAAAATGGATTTTTTCAGAAAACAGTAGTGGGAGTATGGTAGAACTGGAAGTGATCCCAGAACCGCAAACGATTACTGAAGATTTGATAAGAACCTAAAGATTCAATCTGGTTTGACATTCCATTGGCCACTCCGCAGATATGGTGGGTAACCTCAGGCGCTCGAGAGGTACTTCGGTATGCTCAAGGACGGTGGCAGGGAGGTTCTTGTTTACCCAGACTTTCCATTGCTGTTGTTCCAGATTATGAGACCCGGCAGGAGGATGAGTATAGCGTCGTTCTAAACTAGCTTTAGAAGTGTACGTTTATATGACTCTGCTAGAGGGTTGTCATAGTCAGTAGGAGCAGCAGAAGCATTGGTGGACAAGTGGCTTATGTCTATTTATAGACTAAAGCAAGTACAGCGGAGATAGATCATCTATTTCTGATGTGAAAGTCATAGGATTGACTTCATCAGAATAGGGGATGGATCTGTTAAGAAGGTAGTAGGGTGTGATGTCCTGGTATTTGGATGACACACACAGAGTAGGAAGTGATATTCCTATACTATGATCGGTTATATTTTGGTCGTCACACAGTGGTTTCTCCACATGAGACTTAGATATAATATCAAGACATTCTGGTTACTAGATCTATAGATCTAGATTTGGGTGGTTTCCCAATCAGGGTACTTAGACAGCATTCTAAGAGTTTTTAGAATGGACGACTCCTGGCACGGTAGTATACCTGCAGGTGATGGAGTCACCCTCTCTAAAAGAGTCTTACAGACTAAAGGGGAGAGGGATGTGCATGATTGGCAGATCACTTGAGATGTAAAGTACCACCCCAGATGTTATTTTTGCAGTAGGTGCAATAAGTTGATATTGATCCAATCCTGGAGAAACATTCGAAAGCAGTTTTAGAACATAAGTGGATGTTCTAGATAATGACAACCTCATTCGGGAGACAGTTATCATTCCAGGCTTCCAAGGTGACATCGATGACAGAGTGACTGTCAGAGTTATAGTTTTCCCTCTGACGAGGGGCAGTATCTGGACAGGTGGTCCAGGTGGATACTGAGGGAAGGATGGCGCATGATACTAAATAAGTTCAGTTGACGATATAGTCTAAGAAGTTTGGATTTGGAGTTCACTTATGAACTAGGTCCCATCAGACATCCAAACATATTCTAAGACAGGTATTGCTCATTTCGGGAGATGGGTTTCTCCGCGAACTTGAGATAAAGAGAGACATAGAAAGAAACATCACAGCGGATCCACTCACTGATGCTATTCCTCGAACGCAATAGTTTCGCAAACGAGCTTTGTGAGACTGACTAGTAGAGGAGTTGGGTGTTCGGTATCACACGGGCTGTGAGTATGCGACATCGCAATAATTAGCCTTGAGTGCAAGTGGGAGATTGTTGGAGATAATGCCCTCAGAGTCAATTATTGGATCACAGGCACGTGATTGCAATGATTGAGGAAGGACCTATTCCGGTAGGACAGTCTTACTCAAGATGATAGTCTGCTATCTGGTTTATCTTTATCATCGTGTACTGCTTTAGGTGACATTACTGATCACTATTGCACGTTGATAGAGCCCCTAGGATTCTTGCTTGACTGCCAGCAGTATGAGGGCGATCATATACGTGGGAGCTGGGGTCTATAAGCACATCCTTAAAAGGTCCCTAGTCGTGGGAGTTTCGAGACAGGGCATCGATACTCCAGAGCAGACCAGTGTATACAGTCGAGATTCCGACGAGGGGCGGTGTCCGGTCTCACAACCCACTAGTGTCAGTTGGTTCACCTAAGATGTATACAGGTGCTCATTGGGTTATGAGTACACCAGACAGGACTCGCCGGGAACCTGCTAGTTGGTATTATACCTGACGTCAGATAGCAGTTCCCTGGTGACATGTGTACAGGTTAGTCCATCGACCTGAGATCGTCATTTGTCTCGTGTGAGTTCCCACTATGCTTTGATTACTACCCTACCACTCTCAAAGGAGACGCGCAAACAGGTTTTAGTTGGGTACAGTCCCGAGCCACATGGAGGCAGTGAGCGGATCTGCAGGGGTTCGTCTCTCCCGGTATTGGGGGTGAGGTCGCGCTGTGTCTAGGAGAGCCAGTACATGAAAGTCCTTGGCCAAGGCAGGAGATTTACTGGTAGGTATCCTAGTAGTATCTCAGGGTGTTCTGGGCTACACTCCGACACGACTTGTACCGCTTTTGGGGGTCTGACTTTTACCAACCCCTAGGCCCGCCATGTGATGCTCATAGACGAACGGACTGGACTGTACGGATATTGTCACTGACAGGCTCAGTAGGGTGTCAGGATGAGTTCGCTCACAGACGTCCCATTTGGTCAATAGCTGGTGGCCCGTCACGTATGGCTAATACCTCTGACGTGCTAGTGGTTAAATCCACAGCCATAGTATTGACGAGTCTTTAGAGTTCCCCACAGACAGTTACTCAAGTTTCGGCCGAAACGCTGTAGAGGCCGTATGGAGATATGGCAGGGTTCGATCTTATCCGTGCGGTATTGCACGGATCATGATCGGACGGATAATACTGGCGGGCTTTGGTTTAAGCCGGATCCTAGTATTGTACAGTGTAGATTTTTTCTCTTTGCATTTGTATTCAGTGGGAATACAAATGCGGGCATGTATATGCAGTAGCGGGGTTTTCCTGTTATTTATTACGGGATCAGTTTTCTGAAGTTGCCACTTTGTATTCCGTTCCGGCCAGTTTTCCTTTGTTCCTTCACGGCCGGACTTTTTCTGTTGGAGGGGGCTAATTTGCATTTGTGCAAATTAGTATTTATGGAGGGGGTCCTTTGTAAATGTGTGGCTTCATGATGGTTCTACCATCATGAGATTCTTTTTTGGTCTTTTCCGTGCATTTATTGGTGATAGGATTGAGTTGGATGTAGAGTTGATTTTGTGGTGACCATTTTCTCATTATCTTTCACTTCTCCTCTTGCATTTTTCTATGGTTCCTTTTTCCCCACCATGAGAGGGGCCGACCACAAAGAGAAAAGGGGAGAATGAGGTTTCATTTGGGGTGTGGAAAATTAATCTCATTCACATTTTGCATCAAAGTTCATAGCTCCATTTCTAGCCCCTCTCCAAAGCTCATATTCTATTCCTCCATCACCATGGCAACTTCAACAACCCTATGAGACAATGGTTTCTACACTAGTCTACAGCACTTCTTGGACACGTCGGCTCGCCAACTTCGTGCCCGAGTTGCTTCGGTCCAGAGGTGGGAGCCCGTAAAAGAACCCGGCGATGTGGTGCCCGTTCCAACGAGGAGCCGAAGAACGGAGATTCCGCGAGGAGATCGGAGTGGAAGCCGAAGACCGAAGGACACGGATCGCTCGGTATAGCCTTCTTCCCTTTTTCTAGTTTGCTAGAGTTAACTTAATGGCCCGATCCGGGATTTTTGTGCGCGGTGGTGCCGGTTTCTAAGTTCTAGAAAAGTTTCGTTTCCGCATTCCGGCGTCGGATTGACGGCCGGGGCACCGCCGTGCACTTACACATTGAAACGGGGCCATCCAATTGTTAAGATTTCCGACAAGGAGACTGACAAATTGGTCCTGCACTATCGGCAGTTCACATTTGACGGAGTGATTGCGTCATCAGGTTATAAAATTCGTGCTGCTTTCGTTGTTCTTTGGCTTAGTCCTTATGAGGTCGGCAATGGTGATCTTATCGCTGACACTCATGAACCTTTGTCGAAACAGAGATTCCATTTGGACGAAAGTAGTAACGGAGCCGTCCGGTATGCTCGCGTACCAATCGAAAGGCGACGTGCTGATTCGCATTTCCCGTCTCATCAAATCTTCCGAATTTGGGGATGACATAGCCGCTATGAAATTCTACCAGGTCATACTGAGCAGGATATGGTCTCCCACTGTTGCTAATATCTTTTTGTGTTTTGGATTCGGCTACCAATGTTTTGACTTTGTTGGCAACCAAATCCATGATTTGATCTTGAGTTAGCGGGCTACTGTCATCGGTAGCCAAGACATTTCCCGAGATAGGATGCGACTGACTTTCATGCGGTCCGCCCACCTTTGGATTTGAGGGAATAGGTGTCGGTTGTCTTAGGACACCGTTTCCCAATTCATGAGCAGAGCCCTATGCTTGATTGGGCGGCTGAGAGGCAAGTCGGGCCGTGAGCTGCATCACGATATTCGTCAAGTCGTCAATTTTGGACTAAAGTTTCGCCATCTCCTTGTCTTTACTTTTGAGCTGTTTTCGGAGCACTTGTAGAAGTTGCTGCTCTGCGTTCTTGGGACGGAAGATTGGCTCATCTTCACTTTCTGAGCTCGACTCCTCATGAACCGAGGGATCTCTCTGCTCATCAGCCTCACTGGAAGGGTTTACATTACCTCCCAGAGGATGCTGGTCTTGTGAAGTGGCAGCCACATTCATACCAGATTAGATCTGAGATGTGGTGGCCCCGTCCTTGCTCTTGCTGCACGTGCCCACCATGTAGACAGTGTGGACCACATATCCAGCCGTCTCTTTATCTTTGGCGGGGCAACCTTGTTCTTGGAGCCTCATAAAGTTCAGCCTAGCATGAGCCCTAGCCCTTTTGTTGGCTCTATATCTGAGCTTTTTTTTGTCTTAGCTTCTCGATTTTGAGGGCTTGGCGGGCATCTGTCACCCAGGAAGCCATCGTGAGTTGATTAACAGGGAGCTTAGAGAAGATACCCGATTGAGCAGTTGTCAAGAGCACCGCCGGAGCTTGCTCGAGATGCCTTGTTGCTTTATTGGTGTTGATGGCCTTACCCCCAGCCGGGGCCAAGGAAAGTCGTTCAAACACCGACTTGAGTTTGGGTTGTGGTGCCCTCGAGATCACCACATTTGGTCTCCTGCCTTTCGAGACCGGTCTGTCTGTTGCTGCAGCTTGAGAAGCTGGGATGACGCTAGCTGACACGAACAGAATAGAGCCAAATGGTAGCGGTAACTTTTCCCATTGTCGCCCGAGACTGGCCGGGAGGACTGTCCTGGCGTCCATCTTCATCGTGTAGGAGATGGGAGCCGAGTTCATCTTTGGAGACATTGTTGAAAAATGATTGCTTGAAAACCTGCATGGAAGAGCATTATTTTAGTATAAATATAGATATGTATATTGATTGAGTTCGCATGATGTCACGACCCAATAATTTGGCCCGTGACCGGCACTTAGCCACGTAACGTCTACAGGCGTAACGCAACTAAGTAAGCCGAAACCCAGAAATCAAAACCAATAAATATAGAGTGATTAAAATATTTTTGTAAAAACAGTTATACATGTCTAAGAAACTTTAATTAATTTAGTAGAAATCCTTTTTAAGTTCAAGAGTTATATTTTAATAATTTTGGTAACATTTCCTTTATAAACATTTATCCCGCAAGTCGGGTAAAGGCAAGGTATAGTAGAAATAACATGTGAAATGAATAGAGCATCACAATATGATATACGACGCCGTAGCGAAGAATAAGCAGTAAGGCAAAGACAAATATCATAAAAGGTAAGACTGCATAAAATAAAGTCGGCTCACATGCGAGCTCGACACCAGAGTACAAAATCATATACATCGTCCTCACAACTGTCTCTAAGTCAATACAGGAAAGTAGATGGAGAATACTAGATACATCAATATACAACTGAAGGATAAACAGATACCGTACAAAACCCACCTAATAGCAAAAGGGCTAACACGCCTCAGAAATGGTATCTGTGTCAAAAGATGCGGTAAACAGCCAGCCGCGACTACTTCCAAGGGCAACCTGCAAACACTGTGGCACAACGGGGGTGAGTTTCCAACTCGTGAATAGTAGATAACATATAAAGGTAATCGCGAGTATGCACGTGCTGCGATACTCTAACCTATGCCAACTAATAAACATCTATATGATGAACTGGATGCTCAATATCATGCAGCAAGTGCTATCTAATAATCATCTCTATATGATGAGCAAGATATGTGATAATCAGGCATGGCGATACAATCTAACAACCCTATATATGATGAGCATGGTACGCAATAATATGCAAGCATGTGTACTCTATCAGGTATACTAGCTACAGGATGAGATGTCAAGTACTGAATGCTGAGTATGGAAAGGAATAATATCTACACGGAATATCAACGTGGAAAATAACTGGTGTCTATCAATACACCAAAAACCCAGTACAACTCAAGCGTCATCATCCACATCGGTCCTCAAATCCTGTAATCTCATAAAATCGGGAGTGCCCATCACCGGCACTCAAAATATCATAAAATCAGCCGTGTCCAGCATCGACACGCAAATCCTTCAATATGGGGCGTCCGTCCATCGGATCTGCCCACGGGCTCCGTCTGCGGAATCGGCCCTCGGCCCCGGCAATACGCGTCGTCCCGTATCCATCAAGCTACTCTGGTCAGTATCCTCCGGATAACCGCCAGGTCCAACCAATCACCGGTAGGTAGTAGTCCTTCCGCCGGGCTCACCGTCTAACAATACGAGTCTTCTCACTCCGGGGTACCGTACCGGGTCTACCATATACCCGCAATCGGTGCCTACCTCTCCTCGAATTGGGTATACCCACACAAGCTCTCTGGAACCGAGAAAACTCATGGTGGACGCACTAAAATATCATATCAAGGGAAACCGGGTTTTCAAACAGTGCATATTTTCTTAAAATAGTACTCCGGTTCCCAAATCCAGAAATCACAGAAATCAAATCCAATGAGTAGAACCATGCAATGTGTCATATGACACTACGAGTAAAAGAAGGGGAGAACCGCTCTTTTTAAAAGATCCAGTTTTGAAAATATCGTTTGCGGTCCCTTAGTTTAAATCAAGTCAATATCATCCATGTATGTAACATATGAATGTGGTATAGGTATGGATGTGTGAATGGATAAGTACGCAAAGTGAATATAGCAATGTACATGTGCACTAATGTAGACATATGATGTATATACGCCCGAGTATGAATATATGTAAGGTATATGGCACAGGTATGGATATGTGAGGTATAGGTCACAAGTATGAATATATGTGATGTATATGTCACAAGTATGAATATGTGAGGTACAAGTCACAAGTATGAATATATGTGATGTATGCAGCAAATCATGTCAACGTCAAATAAGCAGAATCAATATAATATGCGGTTTATAGCAATCCTACATCGTGAGTGGCATGACAATCACTAACGGTGTGAGTGTAGCATATAAATCGTGCTCATGTAACTTGGACCGTTAGTGATAGTGCAGTGTTCTATACTACCGGTATATCTATATGGATACTCATGACTACAAATCCTATTACGCCCTGACGCTTAACGCCATATGGGCGATTTCCCCGTATATGTTAAATCTACTCACCTGGTCGCGTGCTAAGTATAGCCGACCACCTGCTTTTCTTTCCTGGCGACGTCTGACGTGCCCGCCTGTGAACCTGGAATTTACACAAGGAATTCAATTATATAAGCAAAAATCTCGCAAAACGCGATATCGAAACAAAACGTGAAACTCGCGTCGCGAATCAACGCGCGTGTGTGCGATACGCTGAAACGTGTATGCACGCGTCTACGACTCAGCCCGACACGCCGCGATACGCTGAATCACAAAACCCACTCGCGTATCGCGCGTATCGCGCAAACCAAAAACACCAGAAAACGATATATCGTCCCAGATTCTACCCAGGTTACAATATTACAAAACTATATACACCATGGACCTACAAAACATAGCAGATACCAACCCTAAAAACCTAGCTCCTAATTCCCTGCTCTGGCCGCAATTTGCGGCCAGATCGATTATTTCGGCGGCCTGAAGGTGGGCTGGTGGGGTCGGGCTCTGGTGGTGGGGTCAGGGTCTCTCAAGTATGCTACAGTCCACTCAATATTATTCTGAACTTACTGGGGTAACAGCAGATAACAAAAAGCTAAGTTTTTGCTTAAAAAGTCACAATTTGCACAATTTGCAAACTTAGGGTATATCTGTGCAATCTAGGGTTTACCTAGGTTTACTTGGCTCCAATAGCACCTAACTAACTTAGTCTAACTAAAACTAACCTTGCCTAAGCAAAGCTTACACTAAACATCACAAATATCACTAATAACACATAATCTAGCACTAACAATCACAAATTTACACTAATAAGCTAAACCGACACACAAGTCAAGCATACATGCAAGTGAAGCTCAGAGGTTATACCTCGACGCTGGGTCAGAAGAAGAAGAGAAGAAGAAGAAGCTGCTACAGAGACGGTTTCTGTTCCAGAAGCTGTTGTTGTTGCTACTGCTACTGCTGATGCTGATGCTTGTTGTTGCTATTGATGTTGTTATTATTGCTGATGGTGCAGGTGCTGGAGCTTCTCGGCTGCTGCTACATGTGCTGGGGCTGCTGGGGCTGAGCTGCTGCTGCTGGAATTGCTGATGTAGTTGCTGTTGTTGCTCTGTTGCTGCTGTTTGATGCTGCTGCTGCTGCAACTTCTGCTGTTGCTGAAGCTGAGAGTGTGTGTGTGTGTGTGTGAGAGTGAGAGAGTGAGTGAGATATGAGAGAGTGTTGCAACAAAAGAAATAATGATGCATAAGGTCAAGCCCCCCATTCTCCCTCTCTCTCTTGCTACATTAAATGCAAGCATGGGCTTGCCATGAGCCACCCCCCTCTCTCTCTCTCAAGTCAACCAAAATACATTTTAAATCCCCTTTTTCATTTAAAAAAAATACCCTAAATAAAAAAATCATTTTAACTTAATAATAGGGAGGTTTAATCCACCATGGTTGTTAAACACGGTTTAACCCAAATTTTTAACCCTAGTTTACATGCACAAGTTTGTGCAAGCTTGGCAAAATTTTTGAAAAATATTTATTAAATTGGAAAAATTATTTGAAAATCAATTTGGTAAACTTTTTATTAAAACCACATATTAAAATATAATTAGCCACTAAACACATCCTAGGGTGTTACAATCTCCCCCCTTAAAGAAATTCGTCCCCGAATTTACAATATAAAGCAACGCATACCTTCAAAGAGATGAGGGAACTTCTTCTGATTCTCGCCCTCAGCCTTCCAAGTGATCTCATCACCATTTGGGCTGCGCTAAAGCATCTTCACTGATGGTAAGACCTTCGATCTAAGTTTCTTCACCTGCCGGTCTAAGATCACGACTGGCTGCTCAGTGAACGTAAGATCGCGCTCGAGCTGAACGGCCTGATGCTGAATCTTGTGCGAAGGGTCATGCTGGTATCTGCGAAGCATCGACACATGAAATACGGGGTGAACATCTGGGAATTCAGGTGGAAGAGCCAAACGATAAGCTACTGCGCCCACACGCTCGAGGATTTCAAAGGGACCTATGAATCTGGGGCCAAGCTTCCCCTTCCGTCCAAACCTCATCACTCTCTTCATCGGAGAGACCTTCAGAAACACGTGATCGCCAACTGGGAACTCTAGTCTGCGGCGGCGCCTGTCAGCATACGATCTCTGTCTGCTCTGAGCTGTCCTCATCCTGTCTCGAATCAGCTGTATCTTCTCAGTTGTCTCCTGTACGATCTGTGGCCCCAAAATACTGCCCTCGCTGAGCTTTGTCCAACAGACAGGCGATCTATATCTCCTCCCATACAAAGCCTCGAAAGGTGCCATCTGAATAGTATCCTGGAAGATATTGTTGTAGGAGAACTCTATCAAGAGTAAATGATGATCCCAGCTACCACCAAAGTCTAAAACGCAAGCTCGGAGCATGTCCTCGGGAGTCTGAATGGTCCGCTCTGACTGTCCGTCGGTCTGCGGATGGAATGCCGTGCTGAAACTCAAACGAGTGCCCAAAGCCTCCTGAAGTCTATGCCATAATCTGCTGGTAAACTGGGTGCCTCGGTCGGACACAATACATGTCGGGACCCCATGTAGTCGTACAATCTCATCGATATAAATCTGGGCGTACTGCACAAATCCGAAAGTCGTCTTCACTGGCAGGAAGTGAGCCGCTTTCGTCAGACGATCCACGATCACCCAAATGGAGTCATACCCTCGCCTAGTCCTGGGTAGACCCACTACGAAATCCATCGAAATCTGTTCCTATTTCCACTCCGGAATGGGTAATGGCTGTAGCTCTCCTGCGGGCCTCTGGTGCTCGGCCTTGACTTGCTGACAAGTCAGGCATCTTGATACGAACTCCGCGATGTCCCTCTTCATTCCGTCCCACCAGCAGGTCTCTCTCATATCATGGTACATCTTGGAGGAACCGGGATGGACACTGTACACCGATCGATGTGCCTCCTCAAGAATATCGCGCCGCAATCCCTCAGCATCTGGTACGCACAGTCTAGATCCAAATCGTAATATCCCCTGATCATCAATCATAAACTCGGAGAATCTGCCCTGTCCAATCTGTGTCATGATCTCTGAGCAACGGTCATCCCTGCGCTGTGCCTCATATATACGGTCAAGCAACTGTGGGCGTGCACGAACATGCGTGAGCTGTCCCCCGATCTGCGTGAACTCGAACTGCACTCGGCTGTCGCATAATATCTACCAATCTGCCGACGACTGCCTCTGTACTGCACTCAAACATGCTAGACTACCCTCGGGCCTCCTACTCAAAGCATCTGCTACTACGTTAGCCTTGCCCGGGTGATATAAGATCTCACAGTCGTAGTCCTTCACTAACTCCATCCATCGGCGCTGTCGGAGTTTCAGGTCTCACTGCTGAAATATGTACTTGAGGCTCTTGTGATCAGTGAATATCTGGCACGACTCGCCGTATAGGTAATGTCGCCAGATCTTAAGTGCAAAGACCACCGCGGCCATCTCCAAATCGTGAGTAGGGTAGTTCTGTTCATGTTTCTTCAATTTTTGCGAAGCATACGCGATCACCCTGCCATGATGCATCAATACGCACCTTAGCCCCACTCGTGAAGCGTCGCAATAGACTGCAAATCCGCCTGATCCTGAAGGCAGCGACAATACCGGCGCCGTAGTCAAACAGGTCCGTAGCTGCTGGAAACTGTGCTCACAATCCTCTGTCCAATCGAAGCGAACTCCCTTCCGGGTCCATCCGGTCAAGGGTGCAGCAATACGGGAAAAATCCTGTACGAATCGCCTGTAGTAACCGGCCAATCCTAGAAAACTGCGTATCTCAGTGACGGATGTAGGTCTGGGTCAACTCTGAACGGCTTCAATCTTCCTTGGGTCCACACATATACCATCCCGTGTAATCACGTGACCCAAGAAGTCTACGCTGTCGAGCCAGAATGCGCACTTGGAGAATTTTGCATAAAGCTGGTGCTTCCTCAAGGTCTGCAGTGTAATCCGCAGGTGCTGCTCGTGCTCCTCTCTGCACTGGGAATACACCAATATATCGTTAATGAATACGATGATGAACAAGTCGAGATACGGCCGGAATATACGGTTCATCAAGTCCATGAAAGCTGCTGGCGCGTTGGTGAGTCCGAACGACATCACCAAAAACTCATAGTGGCCATAATGTGTACGGAAAGCTGTCTTCGGAATGTCCTCCTGTCGAACTCGCAGCTGATGATAGCCCAATCGCAAATCGATCCTCGAAAAATATCCTGCCCCCTGAAGCTGGTCGAACAAATCGTCGATACGTGGCAAAGGATATCTGTTCTGCACGGTCACCCGGTTCAGCTGCCGGTAGTCTATACACAAACGAAAGCTTCCGTCCTTCTTCTTGACAAACAGAACTGGAGCACCCCAAGGAGAAACACTGGGTCGAATAAGTCCTTTGTCCAGCAAATCTTGCAACTGACTCTTCAACTCACTAAGCTCCGCCGGGGCCATCCGATAAGGCGGTATAGAAATAGGCCCCGAGCCGGGAATCAAATCAATACAAAAAGCAATGTCGCGCTCAGGCGGCAGCCCAGGAAGCTCGTCAGGGAACACATCAGGGAACTCACACACAATCGGAACCTGCTCCAATGGAACATCTGTGGCTCTAGTGTCACAAACATTGGCTAGGAATCCCTGACATCCCTTCCTCAAAAGCTGTCCAGCGCGAAGAGAAGAAATCAAAAGGTGAGGAGTGGCACCACTGTCACCCTGCACGACAAAGGACGACTCGCTGGGAAAACAGAACCTCACTGTCTTCTCGCGGCAGTCCACAGACGCATAGCACGTGGCTAACTAATCCATGCCCAAAAGAACGTCGAAATCCAACATCTCAAGGAGGATCAAATCGACAGGCAGATCTCTATCGCCAATACGGACGACGCAGGATCGGAACACGTGCCTAGCAACAAACGACTCTCCCACGGGAGTGGTCACAACCAACGGCTGATCAAGCAGACCGGACTCTCTACCCAAACTCGGCACGAAGTGTGTGGATACGTACGAGTGCATGGATCCGGGATCGAACAACACGTGTGCATCAACAGAACATACTGATAAGATACCTGAGACCACCGCATTGGACGCCTGCGCGTCCTGATGCGTCAAAGCTAAAACTTGCGCTTGTCCTCTACCTGCAATTGGCGGTCCCCTACTAGCAGCTGGCTGTACTCTGCCGGTGGCTGGCTGTCCCCTGCCTCGACCGCCTCGCCCTCTAGGAACAAACCCTCCGCGACCACGGTCTCTTTGTGCCTGCGTATGACGCGGAGTAACTGTGGGCACAATGGGCAACGCCCTCTGGGGTGGAGAAGGTGGAAGTGTGACACGCGGTATGGCTGGCTCCCTCTGACGTGTCTTGGTACAATCTCTGACGGGATGATGAGGACTACCACATCCAAAACATCTACGGGACGACTGCTGACCCTCCTGGGGGTATGAGCTAAACATCTGACCTCGCCCCGAATCTCTGCCACCTGTACTACGTCTATCACGGCGTCTGAATGGATGTCTCTGAGCTGCTGTGTCAGTACGAACCCTCTTCGGCCCTGGAACTACTGAAGTCTCGGCAAGGCGCTCCTCAACCAATAGGGCTGCATCTACCGCTGCGGCGTAGGTCTCGTAATGCTGGTAGCTGATCGCAAGGAATAGCGGGGTAAGCAAGCCTCGGACAAATCTCTTGACTCGAATCTCCTCAGTAGCTACTAGGTACGGAGCATAAACTGATAGCTCGGTGAACAGCACATCGTACTCTGCCACTGCCATCTCTGGCGTCTGGCGCAAGGAATCAAATCTGCGTGCTCAGGCATCCCTAACACTCTGGGGAAGGAAGCGGGCAAGGAACACCGTCACGAACTCCGTCCAGGTCATAGGAGGAAGATCTGCTGCTCTGCCCTTCTCAACTGATTCGCACCATTTCTGCACAAGACCTTCCAGGCGAAAGCTCGCGAACTCGACCCATCTCGCATCTGCGCATCGGAGGGAACGGCATATCCGGGCCATCCTATCAATAAAAGACTGCGGGTCCTCGGCTGCATCTGTGCCTGTGAAGACCGGAGGTTTCAGCCTCATGAACTCTGATAGCGATACTGTAATCACCTCTGTGACCGCAGGGGCAACTGGCTGTACGGTCGGTACCATCGCGGTCTCTGTGACTGGTGGAGCTGCCTCTGATCGCTGTGCTCGAAGCGTCTCAACTAGCGATCCTATCATCTGGCGCATCTCCTGCATGCTGGCCCCTAACGTGGTGATCTGGTCTGTCATGGGAGGAGCAGTCTGCTCGGGTACGACGGGTGCACTTCCCGGATCAGTCCTCGTCTCGGACGAGTCAACACGAATCTCGGCCCTCGCGACCGCTCTCTGCGCCCTAGTAGTCTTTGGCGGCATAGTAGCTGAAAAGGAAAGTAGGATTCGATAAGGACACTGAAATCGAATCGCAAGAAGGTTTGCAAAAATGAAGGAATTTCAACCAATAAGTCCTAAGGTAGCTTAGGCGGAGTACCATGTCGTGAGTATGCTACGGAACATACGCACGCTACGCCACTCTGCTGCAGCTACCTACTCTATCATACCAGGGTCATCCTACACTCCGAAGGTAAAACCTACGCTCTGATACCAACTTTGTCATGACCCGATAATTTGGCCCGTGACCGGCACTTAGCCACGTAACGTCTACAGGCGTAACGCAACTAAGTAAGCCGAAACCCAGAAATCAAAACCAATAAATATAGAGTGATTAAAACATTTTTGTAAAAATAGTTATACATGTCTAAGAAACTTTAATTAATTTAGTAGAAATCCTTTTTAAGTTCAAGGGTTATATTTTAATAATTTTGGCAACATTTCCTTTATAAACATTTGTCCCGCAAGTCGGGTAAAGGCAAGGTGTAGTAGAAATAACATGTGAAATGAATAGAGCATCACAATATGATATACGACGCCGTAGCGAATAATAAGCAGTAAGGCAAAGACAAATATCATAAAAGGTAAGACTGCATAAAATAAAGTCGGCTCACATGCGAGCTCGACACCAGAGTACAAAATCATATACATCGTCCTCACAACTGTCTCTAAGTCAATACAGGAAAGTAGATGGAGAATACTATATACATCAATATACAAATGAAGGATAAACAGATACCGTACAAAACCCACCTAATAGCAAAAGGGCTAACACGCCTCAGAAATGGTATCTGTGTCAAAAGATGCGGTAAACAGCCAGCCGTGACTACTCCCAAGGGCAACCTGCAAACACTGTGGCACAACGAGGGTGAGTTGCCAACTCGTGAATAGTAGATAACATATAAAGGTAATCGCGAGTATGCACGTGCTGCGATACTCTAACCTATGCCAACTAATAAACATCTATATGATGAACTGGATGCTCAATATCATGCAGCAAGTGCTATTTAATAATCATCTCTATATGATGAGCAAGATATGTGATAATCAGGCATGGCGATGCAATCTAACAACCCTATATATGATGAGCATGGTACGCAATAATATGCAAGCATGTGTACTCTATCAGGTATACTAGCTACATGATGAGATGTCAAGTACTGAATGCTGAGTATGGAAAGAAATAATATCTACACGGAATATCAACGTGGACAATAACTGGTGTTTATCAATACACCAAAAACCCAGTACAAATCAAGCGTCGTCATCCACATCGGTCCTCAAATCCTGTAATCTCATAAAATAGGGAGTGCCCATCACCGGCAATCAAAATATCATAAAATCAGCCATGTCCAGCATCGACACGCAAATCCTCCAATATGGGGCGTCCGTCCATCGGATCTGCCCACGGGCTCCGTCTGTGGAATCGGCCCTTGGCCCCGGCAGTACGCGTCGTCCCGTATCCATCAAGCTACTCTGGTCAGTATCCTCCGGATAACCGCCAGGTCCAACCAATCACCGGTAGGTAGTAGTCCCTCCGCCGGGCTCACCGTCTAACAATACAAGTCTTCTCGCCCCGGGGTACCGTACCGGGTCCACTATCCACCCGTAATCGGTGCCTACCTCTCCTCGAATCGGGTATACTCACACAAGCTCTCTGGAACCGAGAAAACTCATGGTGGACGCACTAAAATATCATATCAAGGGAAACCGGGTTTTCAAACAGTGCGTATTTTCTTAAAATAGTACTCCGGTTCCCAAATCCAGAAATCACAGAAATTAAATCCAATGAGTAGAACCATGCAATGTGTCATATGACACTACGAGTAAAAGAAGGGGAGAACCGCTCTTTCTAAAAGATCCAGTTTTGAAAATATCGTTTGCGGTCCCTTAGTTTAAATCAAGTCAATATCATCCATGTATGTAACATATGAATGTGGTATAGGTATGGATGTGTGAATGGATAAGTACGCAAAGTGAATATAGCAATGTACATGTGCACTAATGTAGACATATGATGTATATGCGCCCGAGTATGAATATATGTAAGGTTTATGGCACAGGTATGGATATGTGAGGTATAAGTCACAAGTATGAATATATGTGATGTATATGTCACAAGTATGAATATGTGAGGTATAAGTCATAAGTATGAATATATGTGATGTATATGTCACAAGTATGAATATGTGAGGTACAAGTCACAAGTATGAATATATGTGATGTATGCAGCAAATCATGCCAACGTTAAATAAGCAGAATCAATATAATATGCGGTTTATAGCAATCCTACATCGTGAGTGGCATGGCAATCACTAACGGTGTGAGTGTAGCATATAAATCGTGCTCATGCAACTTGGACCGTTAGTGATAGTGCAGTGTTCTATACTACAAGTATAACTTTATGGATACTCATGACTACAAATCCTATTACGCCCTGACGCTTAACGCCATACGGGCGATTTCCCCTTAGATGTTAAATCTACTCACCTGGTCGCGTGTTAAGTATAGCCGACCACCTGCTTCCCTTTCCTGGCGACGTCTGACATGCCCGCCTGTGAACCTGGAATTTACACAAGGAATCCAATTATATAAGCAAAAATCTCGCAAAACGCGATATCGAAACAAAACGTGAAACTCGCGTCGCGAATCAACGTGCGTGTGTGCGATACGCTGAACGTGTGTGCACGCGTTTACGACTCAGCCCGACACGCCGCGATACGCTGAATCACAAAACCCACCCGCGTATCGCGCAAACCAAAAACACCAGAAAACGATATATCGTCCCAGATTCTACCCAGGTTACAATATTATAAAACTATATACACCATGGACCTACAAAACATAGCAGATACCAACCCTAAAAACCCTAGCTCCTAATTCCCTGCTCTGGCCGCAATTTGCGGCCAGATCGATTATTTCGGCGGCCTGAAGGTGGGCTGGTGGGGTCGGGCTCTGGTGGTGGGGTCAGGGTCTCTCAAGTATGCTACAGTCCACTCAATATTATTCTGAACTTACTGGGGTAACAGCAGATAACAAAAAGCTAAGTTTTTGCTTAAAAAGTCACAATTTGCACAATTTGCAAACTTAGGGTATATCTGTGCAATCTGGGGTTTACCTAGGTTTACTTGGCTCCAATAGCACCTAACTAACTTAGTCTAACCAAAACTAACCTTGCCTAAGCAAAGCTTACACTAAACATCACAAATATCACTAATAACACATAATCTAGCACTAACAATCACAAATTTACACTAATAAGCTAAACCGACACACAAGTCAAGCATACATGCAAGTGAAGCTCAGAGGTTATACCTCACTTGACCCTACGACGCTGGGTCAGAAGAAGAAGAGAAGAAGAAGAAGCTGCTACAGAGACGGTTTCTGTTCCAGAAGCTGTTGTTGTTGCTACTGCTACTGCTGATGCTGATGCTTGTTGTTGCTGTTGATGTTGTTATTATTGCTGATGGTGCAGGTGCTGGGGCTGCTCGGCTGCTGCTACATGTGCTGCTGCTGCTGGGGCTGAGCTGCTGCTGCTGGAATTGCTGATGTAGTTGCTGTTGTTGCTCTGTTGCTGCTGTTTGATGCTGCTGCTGCTGCAACTTCTGCTGTTGCTAAAGCTGAGAGTGTGTGTGTGTGAGAGTGAGAGAGTGAGTGAGATATGAGAGAGTGTTGCAACAAAAGAAATAATGATGCATAAGGTCAAGCCCCCCATTCTTCCTCTCTCTCTCGCCACATTAAATGTAAGCATGGGCTTGCCATGATGCACCTCTCTCTCTCTCTCTCTCTCTCAAGTCAACCAAAATACATTTTAAATCCCCCTTTTCATTTAAAAAAAATATCCTGAATAAAAAAATCATTTTAACTTAATAATAGGGAGGTTTAATCCACCATGGTTGTTAAACATGGTTTAACCCAAATTTTTAACCCTAGTTTACATGCATAAGTTTGTGCAAGCTTGGCAAAATTTTTGAAAAATATTTATTAAATTGGAAAAATTATTTGAAAATCAATTTGGTAAATTTTTTATTAAAATCATATATTAAAATATAATTAGCCACTAAACACATCCTAGGGTGTTACACATGAACTTTAACCTAAAATATGGGAGGAGAGATTGGTCCCACCCGGCGTGCCAGAATCTGTAGGGTATTTTTCGTCACTCCATTGAGATGGGAACATGCGCGCACTTGTCAGGCGTATTACAGATTCCCCCTAGGGTAGGCTGGGTTTTATTGATTGTGGGGATCCGAATCTCCGGCAGCCGCGGATTAAGCTGCCGTTAATTACACCTCGCCTTTGGAGCGAGAGAACCTCCGATTGACGGGTCAAACAGGTCATGCGAAATCAATGTGCAGTGTACGTGTGTTGTGTTTTGAAGGGGTTTTGGATATATCTGGGACCCCGCAGAGTTTTTACGAAGGTCTCACTACCCGGATAGCGGGCTGGGGGTTAAGGGGGCTAGCAGCCCCCTTGCGGGGTGAGGGGCAGCGCCCCGTTAGAAATTTTTTCTAACGGGAGAGGTATTTTTAGTTGGAGTACATGTAAAATGAAGGGAAAAAGGCGTCCAAAGGACGCTGTGAGCGCTAGCGCTTTAGCGCTTGGGTTAGCGCTTGGGCGCTGGCGCTAGCGCCTCACGTGCCCGGCACGGGGGCGCTCGATCGCTAGCGCTTTGTGCGCTAGCGCCTCACGTGCTTGGCACGTGGGCGCTCGGGCTCTAGCGCCTCACGTGCTCGGCACATGGGTGCTCGGGTGCTAGCGCTTTGGGCTCTAGCGAAAGGAAGGGGTTTTTACCCCCAGAAATGGGAGTTAAACTCCAAAAGATTTAGATTTGGAGTCAAACTCCTAAGGATCTGGATTAGGAGTTAAACTCCTTTGAGGATTTGAGTCTTGGAGTTGAACTTCCTAAAATTCTTCAGAGGTTCTTCTCTCTTGAGTCTTGGATCTTCTCTTGACTGGGATTTTATCTAAAGTTGGATTTTTGGAGATGGGTCTCCTTCTTCCTCCTCTTGATTGGCTGGATCTTGGAGAAAAGGGGTGAGACTTAAAAGCCTCCCCTTTTTGAGATCTAATGGAAGATCTGAGCTCCCCTTGTGGGTTTTGTGGTGAGAAACTATTTAGTTTTTGAAAAGGAAGAGTAAAACTCTTGATTTAATTCAAAGGAAAGGAGAAGGTTTAGAACCTTGAGGAAGGAGAAGAAGGAGGCACAAACCTTAGAGTTTTAGAGAAATGAAAAGTGTCATTTTTTTATTCATCATCATATTGCCTTATATAGGCTTACACATTTACATATAGCCCCTTGGGCTTTACAAAATGGCATTTTGCCCATCCCATGCTCATGTGCTCATTTCTTTTGCACATAAGCCATGGGCTTTACAAAAAATTGGGCTTTATGCCCATTTTGCTTACATTCATGCAGAAAAAATTACATCAAAATTATTTGTTACATGATTTTTATTTTGGCATGGGGGAGGCCGGCCGCGGGACTTGACTTGGGCATGGGCCCACTTGCTTAGGCTTGGGCCCGCTTACTTGGGGTTGACCTTGACTTTGACCCGGTCAACTGGGGTGCAAATTTTGAACCCAACAGCTGCTTTAGAGTCTTTGACTCTTGGCGCTTGGCGCTCTCGTGTTTCGCACGTGAGGCGCTGCCTCAGAGTTTTTAACTCTTAGCGCTTAGCGCTCTCGTGCTTTGCACGTGAGGCGCTGCCTTAGAGTCTTTGACTCATGGCGCTGATGCTCTTGGCGCGAGTGCTCTCGTGCTTTGCACGTAAGGCGCTGTCTCAGAGTTTTTGACTCTTAGCGCTGGTGCTCTTGGCGCTAGCACTCTCGTGCTTTGCACGTGAGGCGCTGCCTCAATTCAAATTTCAAATTTTGAACAGAGCTTTGCTCTCTGATTGGGGGAAATAAATGCCCCCCACCACTGCGCTCACGTGGCTCACACGTGAGTGCAGCGGTGGCAGCCTTTCCACCGTTGGATTGTCTTGGAAGTCGGATCGACTTCCAACGCCTATAAATAGGGCCTTTGGCCCTTGAGATGACCGCTGTTCATCTTCTTGCTTTGTTCTTCTTGTTTCTCCTGAGAATATAATTCTCTCCCATTCAGAGCTTAGCTTTCTGCCTTAAGAAACTCTTTTTAGAGTCAAAACTCTTCCCAAATTTAGTAAGGATTGAACTTATTAACAGAGCTTTGCTCTTTTCAGATCGTAGATCTTAAAAAATGTTTTAGGGTTTTACCCATTAACAGAGCCATGCTCATCTTTAGGTCATAGATCTTCAAGATATATTTTTTTTGGGGTGATTTTAACCCATGAATTAGAACACTGTTCATCTTCTATGAAGAACTCTTAGAGTTTGTTCACAGATCTTGAAGATCTTGGAGTTTTTACTCTGCAAAAATCTTTGCTTTTTTAGGGTTTTGATGGGTTTACTCCATCGTTCTCGCAGAAATTTTGGGGAATTTTATTCCCTTCATGATTACAGTTGACAGATATCATTTCTGTTTGCAGAGCGTTGCTCTCGAGGGAGTTTAACTCCTTGGCCCGATGAGCCTCTAATTAAATGAGAATCCTTTTAGGATTTCCTCCTTAATGAGTGACTGTCTCATCAATGATGGGCCGTCACTTGATTTTGTGGGTCCCCCTTGGTCCCTTTCCACTGCATTGCAGTGCGGTACAAATTTAAAGTACCAAGTGTCAGAATTTGGACTGTAGCATTGACAACTAACTCTTGTTCTTATTCGTGCAGGTACTATGTCTTTTGACACTTCTTTCCCATTTATTCGTCTGGAGAGCGCATTTGCTGATGTGCCCGTGGATAGGGAAGTCTTCGCGCTCATTAAAGATCACGACCCGGAGCAGAAATTTCTTCATTTATGGGGGGTCGTGGTACAATCAAATCATCCGGGGTCGGCATAGTTTTTCTTGTACAGTACCTTTGAAGCCCATTTCAACGATTCACTACGTCGACTCACCTCCAGTGAACTATGCCGTAGAGAAGGTCAACTGGATTTCGGAAGGTCGCCTTCAGCCCTCTATGGCCTCGATACCCGTATAGCCGCCGATGGCTTTGGTTATTCTGGGGTGGCGCATATGCCAAGGCGAGTCGCGCCCTTGGGGACAGCCATACATGATAGGCTTGACTCCTCGCCATTCGACTGGATACTTGCAGTAGGCTCGATACATCTTGTCGGCCAAGAAATCACTGCTGTTGAAGCTCGAGTTATACCACGCAGTCTACGCGTCTCTTTTCCAGTATTCCATGCCTCCTGTATGGTGGGTCAAAGCTTTCTTGGAACAATAGAATATCCCGACTCACACCTTCCTTCTATCAGATCGGGAAGTTTCAATCTCCTTGGAGGAGTTCGCGGAGATCTCCGGCTTACCCGTCAGGGGAGAACATTACGAGGAGCCACTTCCTCCTGATGAGTACATCTTTGCCACCAAATCAGTGGTAATGGTCTTTACCCCGGAGAATGCCATTCAACATCAATTCCCAAGTTTGATCAAGGTGTTGAAAATTTACGAAAGTCTGTTTCTTGAATCCGGAGGGCACGGAGTCAGCTCCGCGGATTTTATCACCCGCTTTCTCCGCCCAGAAGTCCTGTCGAAGGAAGCCGCAAAATTTTCCAAACTCGACGATCCTTTTGGCTTTGGTTTGGACAACCAGCCGTCAGCGGAAGCGGATCAGAGGAATTTCTTTCTCCCGGACACCCCGGTCATCTCTTTCGCAGAGCTCGCAGCTTCCGACGTCGATGAAGAGGCGTTCTTTTTGGGGTTCCTCGGGATATGGCTAAGCTGGTTTGTGCTCCCAATACACCCTCACTATATGAGGTCGTCCGTTTTCTACCCGGCTCACTGAATGATTGTTGGGATGTGAGTGGCCGTCGAGATCGCTGGGCTAGCTCACTTGTATCATGACCTTAGCTTAGCGGCAGACACCACTCAGCCGGGGGTATAGCCCGTGAATTTCTAGCTGCACTATTTCACTTCGTGGATCGAGCTGCATGTGCTTGGCGCTTTTGGAGTCCACAAATGGCCCCATTTCTACGACAGCTATAACTTTCCTTGACGCTTCCGCTTTAGAACCGCCACAGCGAGAGGCACGGGGATTGGTCCTTCGCCCGCGTATGGTTTGGGATGACAAGACCTTCGTCGATAAGGTCTTAACCATCGGCAAGGAATCCATAAAAACGGTGCATCCGCTGCGCGACACCTTCAAAGACGGGGCTTCTACTTTGAAGGCTCGGGAGATTCTACATTTGTATTCCATCAGGCCGGGCTTTTTAGTGTTCAGGTAGAAAGACTCGGCGATGTTCATGAGGTATAACCCACACCGTTTTGCTCAATAGTCGAGCTACAATCAGGGCGTCCCGCATGAGGCTTTTGTAGCTGAGCCGGTTGATACAGAAGAGGGTATCCGCAGTGCGCTGCACCATTTCATGCGGCTAAACACCGGGTCCAACTTTTTTATCAGTAAGCCGAGCTGCATTTCGAAAGCCTCGAACGCATATGTGGCGTGGTACCAGCATGCGACGTGTGCTGTTATTAGGGAAGAAAAGCGGTTACTGCTCGATCGCAAGGGTGTTGTCCCAGCTGGTAACCCAGCCGTTCCCTTGAAGCGACGGACTACCGTTCGTCCTTCCTTAAGAGAAGTGCTGCGGTTGTGGTCCCACGCGCCTTTCCTGATAAGCCTTTATCTCGTGTTCCTGTGGAAACGGTAGCTACAGCGTCCCCGGAGTCTGGAGTTGGTACAGAGATAGAGACTCGCCGCCTAAAATTGCCCACCAAGCGCAAGCTCCTGTCATCGGCTGCCGGCGCTCGCTCACAAAAGAAGAAGAAGTCGCTATTTTCTGCCGACGTCGTACTCGGCCAGGAGCCTCATGCTCCCTACAGCGAGGGTTTGTGCGAGTATGGGACCAATGAGGGCTTATTCATCGTGCCTGCGGATGATACTGATATCTAGGCTGCCCTTATGGCCTCCGAGCGGTTGGCTCGCGAAGAAGCGGCACTGATTACCTTCGCGAAGTCAGGTATGCTTCAGTTTTATTTTTTTGTTCATTGCTTCCTTATTATTATGCTTTCACTAATGTCTTTTTTTTAATAGGAATTTCTGCCGAAGAAGCTCTCGTGGCTTCCCCCAAGACTTTTGAGGAGGAAGATAGGCTCCGCGCTTCTTTGGGTCTT
Source organism: Agapanthus africanus (assembly GCA_030015575.1). Lineage (NCBI taxonomy): Eukaryota > Viridiplantae > Streptophyta > Magnoliopsida > Asparagales > Amaryllidaceae > Agapanthus > Agapanthus africanus. The sequence goes on along the minus strand of JASDDO010000010.1, from coordinate 539,298,047 downwards.
GGTATAATTCGGCTCATTGTGCCTTCATTCCGTTTTTCTTTATTCGTGGTCCGACCCTCTCCTTCATTTTATTGCAGGGACTACTGATTGATCGTCTAAGTTGTGATGAAATGTAAAATGTTCACAATCAAAAAAATTTATACCGCAATCAATTAACGGTGTCGATGTAGCGCGTTAATGAATACAGATCGTCCACTGAGATGTGTGTTTTGATCGTTATTGTTTTAGATGAGTCAAAATGAAAAGGTAAAAGAAAATATAAGAAAATTGATTCAAGATTTGTGAAATTTAGTTTCAAGAATCATAAAGAACTAGATCTAAAATCAAGAATTAATAAAGATCAAGAAAATGTCCAAATAGTTTGAATTATCAAGATTTGTAAAGAGGCTTGTAGGAATCGATCCAATTGATAGTGATGATGAATACTTATGATTACAAATTCTTATCTATTGATAATTTGTTGCTAGATCGATGACGATCAACGGGAATTAGAGATCTATTGAAGAAACTAGGGTTTCTTCTTCTATCCCTTGTCCTTTCGTTGATTAGCATTCAAATTCCAGCCTCTAGGAAATTCAATCATCGCTCAAATTAGGTTGTCGATGATTCAACTTCCTAAAGTTTACAAAACTCATAAGACTTAAGAATCGTTCAAGAATTTAGTCATCATCTATCTATTTTCTTGATTCCTCCACAAGCGGAGTTTTCACTCAAACATCATGAAAAGGAAAACAATCAAGAATTGATCACTCTTCATAATGCAAGAATGTAAAGATAAGCAAGATCAATAATTTTCACCTTTTATTAATCAACGTTTCGTTACAATTCACTCAAAGACTACAAGAATTGAGGAGAGAACTCAATCGTCGAAACTAGTTTCGCATCGTTTTCTTGAGTCGGGAATCGTCATGGATCACTTGCTCAGATGAAGACCGGCGTTGCTTCAAAAGGCTCGTTGAATGCTTTCTTGATTTGGTATGCGTTGAATCTTTATTTGGATCAAATTGTGTCACTCAATTTGATTTAGAATTGATTTGGATCTCACTATAATTCTTTTACCACTCAAAATGATTTCCATCTAAATTCAACAACCAATCAACAACCTCAAACCCTAGATCTAGATCTCATTTTATAACCTCCTCATTTGAATCTTCCCTCCAAAGTTAGGTTGTTAGAGAGAGTCTTCTAGAAGAACTTTGTTGGAGGGAATATTCTAGAATAAGGAATATTCTAGCATAAGGTTGTTAGGACGAGCCTTCTGGATAAAGCCACGTGCTATTTTAGGAGTCTTCTGGAAGCGAGGCCGTTACAGGGAGACACGTGGAGAAATATGAAATGCTGACGTGTCCATCAAGCCGCGGATCCACGGCGGATCGGCTGACTCGGCCGTGGATCCGCGGCCAAGTAGAGGAATCAGTACATGGAATCTTCAGGGTGGTTTCGTGCTGACTTTATGGTACTTTCCTGATATCTGGAATATTTTATACTTTCTTGTTTACTGCCAGATCATAAGTCTTGGACTTGGTGTATTTTATCAGCACTTTTAGCAGTTCCGGCTCTTTTACCTGGAGAATTTCCTGCACACAATTTCGAAACAAGGGTTTGATACACATGCCGGCAATAATAAACACACAATTTCTCTCAAAATACTGGTTATAATATATAACACATGTTATTTGGTATTTTGCAGACAAATTGCTAATATGTGCTATATTCATACCAAACATTTTTAGATGATTGCAAAGAGTAGGGAAATTGATGTGTTAAAAATGCAATATTTTCGACTGATCAAATTCCCCCAAACTTAATTTTGGTCGTCTCGAGCAAACCTGTTTTATTCAAGAGAAGGAGAAAATAAAGAAAAAGAAAAACTAACTAGCACATTTTTGTAGGCAACACGATTGCACTGAGCACGTGCAACAAGCCTTTAAACCTCTAGGTGTCCCTAGTAGGAGGAGTGTTGTCTCCTGAGGGTTTTCAGCGGATTGTACCCATAAAATCCCATAATAAAAGGAAGACTGTGAAATTTACATATAAAGATAAGAATTATAAAAGAAAGACTTTGAAAATTAGAGTTTCTAACTAATACTAGTTTTTCGGTTGTCATGAGCCCTATCTTAATAGTCATGAAAAGATGTTAGAGATCACATCATCCCTCAATAAAACATCATCTTTATTCTTCATTCCTATCTTTCTTTCAAACATCGATCATAAACCCCTACGTGTGTGTAAAAGACATCCCCACACTCGGAGAATTCAATTCAAGCTATCATACTCTTGTCCATCTACCTCAGTATTTTTTAATCGGTGAATATTTAGATGGATTTGCTCACACATTTTTCATGCGACCGTTAATACTTCTTGAGGTACTAACCGACCGATTACTCATGTGCTTGTTTATTAGGTGTATTAGTAATTTTCTCGTCTTGCACCACCTAAGACTTAGCAGTGACTCCCAAACTAGTTGGTTTAAGGCACTAGGTGATGGAGCACCCTCGCTATATTTTTTTATGCTGCCTTGGCGATGACAAAACCAGTGTTCATTTTTCTACACCATTTTATATTTTCTTCATTTATTATTTCCTTCATACTTTAGCTTTTAGACAAGAGCATTTCAAGGTATTCTCTACTATCCCGAGTTTCAAGACGTGTGTAAGTGCGTATAGTAGGGTATCAACATTCAAATGTTTGGCTTCCAGAATAGGAACTATTTTTCAGATTTATTTTTATCCTCAGATTAGTGACTTCTTTCATCTTACTTACCCTTGGGACAACGGCTCATAACTACTTATTACTAGTTTCGTTTAAGAAAACTTTTAATTTTCTTGGTTTTCTTAAATTTTTTCTAATCTTTTGGATGTAATTTTTCACTATCTAATCTTTTATTATCTTATTTATATACAATTTTTTTTATATGTTTTGTGCTTATGCAAAGTAATATGCAAATGATGCTCAAATAAGCACAAATCTCCCCCAAACTTGTTTTCAACAGTGTCCTCACTGTTGTCTCCTGCTAAACCTCAAAAACCTGTAGCTTGGGAGGACATTATTAATGGGGGTAAGAATAAGTAAAAGTGAAAATCCTTCCCCAAACTTATTTTTAGCTCACAATTTGAGGACAACTTTTATTTTCAAGAGCCAGCTTATACCCCCCCAAACTTGAGTTAAACAATGTTAATCTTTTGAAAATCATAAGAGGGGGTCAAAGTTACTGGTCAATGCAAAACTTTACAAAGACCGAAAGTCAACACCAATCATTCAAAGATTTTATCAGTGTAGTGCATCGGTTGGTGGAAGAACAAGTTGAAAAGAGCCAAGAAGAAATGAAGAAAAGGTAAGTGGTGTAAAAGAAAAGGTTTACGTCTCGTTTTGGAGAGATGACTCAATGATTGTGATGGATTACTCGCATTCTCGTGATTGTCAAGAAGAAAGGGTGGAGGTTCAATTTTTTTGTTTTGGAGATGATTCATCTCAACACCCGTATTTGCTAAGAATGCAAGTCTATCAGCAAAACTTTCATCGATATCCCGAAAAATAATGTCATTGGCAAGAACGGGATGATACTCAGACTCCAGAATAGGTTCATCATCGATGTTAGATGTTGACCCGGACAACTCGAAAGAAGGGTCCGTATGTATATGATACATATCTGGGTCAAACAACAACGTATAAAGGAAGTCCGGATCTGTATCGTGAAGCTGATCAAATTCGCTGCTGTCGACATCCATTAATTTGACAGAACATACTAGAGCATGAGGATCAGAGGGTTGACTTCCCAACCTGTAAATGTTGAGCTCAATTGACCTATTCCCGAAAGATAGGTTCATAGAGCCATTTCTACAGTTGATTACAGTGTTGGAAGTAGCCAAAAAGGGACGACCTAGAATCACTGGAATTTGGTTCCGTGGGTTCACTACAGGCTGTGTATCAAGAACAATAAAGTCTACAGGGAATAAAAATTCCCCGATTTTTATCAACACATTCTCAAGTTCACCCCTAGGTTTGGTGATTGATCGATCGGCCATCTGGAGAGTTATGTTCGAGGGCTTTAACACTCCGATACCTAGTTGCTCATAGACTGAATATGGAAGCAAGTTAACACTAGCTCCAAGGTCAAGTAAAGCACGGTTAATGTGTTTATCCTTAATAGAAATAGAAATAGTAGGACAGCCAGGGTCCTTACGTTTTCTTGGTAATTGTTGGGGAAAAGTCGTGTGTACAGTACTCGACATGAAAACTTTTTTTGGCACTTGAGTCTTCCTCTTCCTAATGCACAAGTTCTTAAGAATTTTTGTATAAGACGGAATTTGTTGGATATCATCTAGGAGAGGGATGTTGATGTTAACTTGCTTAAACATTTCCACAAGCTTCTCCATTTGTGCATCAGGTTTGTTGGCCCTCAATCTGTTTGGAAATGGAGCTTTATCAATAAGCGTTGGGTCCAACATTTGTGGAGAAGTTTGTGGGGGTGGAAAGGATGAAGTGGGTGGAGGGTTCGAGCCTTTGGGAAAATGGAGAATAGGCTCGGAAGAAGAAGGTAAATTGGACGAAATAGGGTAAGAAGTAGAAGTGGGAATGGAAGTGGAAGTGGAAGCTGGGGTGTTAATTGATTCCTCAACATCAATCTGTTCACCCACATGATTGTCTTGCACTTTTTCAAATCTCAATGTAGTAAGTGCATTCATATTAGTGTAATGTGAAGGTCAAGGATCAGGTAGAGGTTAAGCTGGAAGATTCCCTTTCTCTCCAGCACCCGTTTTGGCAGTAAGTTGTGCAATTTGTGCTTCTATCGATTTGATACTCTCACCGTGGGAGACAGTGTTTTGCACTAACGTTTGGATAGAAGACGTTAAAATGTCATTTGTTTTCATGAACTGTGTAATGAACATGTCGAGTGCAGAGGGTGTAGAAGTACCGGCAGAAGAAGGATCAAAGTTGTTGGCCGGGTTTTGAAAATTTTGTGGTTGAAAGGGGTGATGACTCATTTGTGGTGGTTGCTGTTGTGGTGGAGGGACCTATTGAAAGTTATTATGGTTTGGATCCGTGTATTGAGTTTGGTGTTAGATCCAAGAAAGTCAGGGTGATTCCTCCAATCTTGATTATATGAGGAAGAAAAAGGATCGTTTCCAGATCTTTGCTGAAATGCAGCATTAGTGTGACCTTGAAACGGTACATTCAAAGAACATTCTTCCGTCAAATGTGATGGATTTGAACAGCAGCCACATACGGTCTTGGGAAGTGTCTATTAGTTTAGGGAGGCTGAAGAGAACTTGTTTTCTAGAGCGTCGAGTTTCCTTTGTATTGCGGCCATTTCGGCTCTCATTGCGACGAAAACATCAAGCTGATTGATACTTTCCCTAGGCGATGGTGGTCTAACACTTTCCCATTGTAATGTGTTTTGAGCTAAATCTTCTAGGTATTTCCAAGCTTCACCATCATCTTTAGACAGGAATTGACAATAACACATGGTTTTAAGCATCTGTTTAGTTGTGAAATCAATACCCTCATAGATAATTCGACACAGATCCTATCTAGGGATTCCGTGATGAGGGCATTGTAAAAGAAGATCCTTGAACCGTTCAAAGCATTTCCAAAATGGTTCATTGGGAAGTTGGGTAAATTTGAAGATTTCGCTCCGAATACGGGCGGTCTTATGATTAGAATAAAATTTATTAAGGAATGCTGCAACAAATTCATCCCATTTTGAAATAGAATGTGCGGTTTTATTATAAAGCCACTTCTCGGCTATATCGCACAAGGTAAATGGGAGAAAACGTAAACGCAGAGCATCCAAAGTCAGTTGTGATGTTCCAATCATTGCGCATACATTTTCAAATTTGGATATAAAAACGTATGCGTCTTCAGACTCAAGACCATGAAATTTGGGTAACAGTTTGATAAATTGGGGGTTGATTTCAAAATTTTCCCCGTTGGCAGGTGGTATAGAAAGACAGGTGGGAAGGGGAACACGTGTTGGATAGCATCTCTCTTGGAGAGAAATGCGTGGAGAATTCTGCGCACCTGCGGGTGGTGGCAGAGTGGTGTTAAAGTGTGATGGAAATCCGTCCATCGCGGTCGTGGTGGGTGGTGGGAAAAAGAAAATGTATAAATACCGACTTTGGAGTCGATGGGGGAAACGCAGAAAAGACGGGCACTAGAATCCTGTGTCCAGCCGAGCTTGCACTAAAAGGTTTAGCACAAGTGGCAGCGTTGTGATAATTAGGGGAAAAGTTGGTTGGTGTTTGTTTTGAAAAATACGGTTTTTGAAAAATCAAATCACAAAAAATGCACACACCACCCTAGATCTAGTGGTCACCTAGATCAAGGCTCTAGACCGCTCCTAGACTTCCAGAAGACAAGTTGCAAGATAAATCCTCTACTGCCTCTTTGCCCCTTCTGTGGCCAGGTAAGTGCCAGGTAAGTGGGAGGTTCTCCACTACGTAAGTAGTGGGCCTAATTAAGTAACCACTTGCCTTAGACACACTTGCCTTAGACACCATAAAAGAAACACGGATAAGCAATAGATTACCCACGACCTCCTTCTGTCCTAAGTGAGCGCGACGGTCGTTAGAGTCATGTCTAGATCTTTTTTAGTTAATGAGGGCGATGCGGATGCAAGTTTGTGATTTTTGGGGCTTAGGAAGGGTAATGAACTCCCAACCTAATCTGAATTTGGTTTTTGCCTCTTAATTTCCGTATTAAAATATGCAAACAACCAATTTCAAGAATCACAACAAATTTATTTTTTAGCGGCGTTGAATTTTGTAAAGAATCCTGCAAGAAATTGATTATTAGACAAGATTAGAGAGAAGAAGAAAGAACAGAGAGTATACCACAGAAATTTGGCACAGTGAACACCCTAAACGGCGGCGGTTCCGCCGCAAAAACACTCCTATAGCCGCGGATCCGTGGTGGGAAGGAGGAATTAGGGTTTCAACTTTTTCCTGTAGCTTCTTGTACTCCTCTGGAATCTGTAGAACTTTTCTGAATCTTGATCTCACTGTTGAATTGATTCCAGATTCCCTCGCAAAAATTCAAACACTAAACGTTAAGCGCTTGAAGCGATTCTTTGATGAAAATTTGATGGAATAATAATTTTTCAACTCAAATAACAAAAAACGAACAAAATAGCACACATCCCTGGCAACGGCGCCATTTGATTGATCGTCTAAGTTATGATGAAATGTAAAATGTTCACAATCAAAGAAATTTATACCGCAATCAATTAACGATATCGATGTAGTGCGTTAATGAATACGGATCGTCCACTGAGATGTGTGTTTTGATCGCTATTGTTTTAGATGAGTCAAAATGAAAAGGTAAAAGAAAATGCAAGAAAATTGATTCAAGATTTGTGAAATTTAGTTTCAAGAATCATAAAGAACTAGATCTAAAATCAAGAATTAATAAAGATCAAGAAAATGTCCAAATAGTTTGAATTATCAAGATTTGTAAAGAGGCTTGTAGGAATCGATCCAATTGATAGTGATGATGAATACTTATGATTACAAATTCTTATCTATTGATGATTTGTTGCTAGATCGATGATGATCAACGAGAATTAGAGATCTATTGAAGAAACTAGGGTTTCTCCTTCTATCCCTTGTCCTTTCGTTGATTAGCATTCAAATTCCAGCCTCTAGGAAATTCAATCATCGATCGTTTATTTCTAATTTGGAGCAAAAAAATTCAAGAAAGCATCTCGCTCAAATTAGGTTATCGATGATTCAACTTCCTAAAGTTTACAAAACTCATAAGACTTAAGAATCGTTCAAGAATTTAGTCATCATCTATCTATTTTCTTGATTCCTCCACAAGCGGAGTTTTCACTCAAACATCATGAAAAGGAAAACAATCAAGAATTGATCACTCTTCATAATGCAAGAATGTAAAGATAAGCAAGATCAAGAATTTTCACCTTTTATTAATCAACGTTTCGTTACAATTCACTCAAAGACTACAAGAATTGAGGAGAGAACTCAATCGTCGAAACTAGTTTCGCATCGTCTTCTTGAGTCGCGGATCGTCATGGATCACTTGCTCGGATGAAGTTCGGCGTTGCTTCAAAAGGCTCGTTGAATGCTTGCTTGATTTGGTACTCGTTGAATCTTGATTTGGATCAAATTGTGTCACTCAATTTGATTTAGAATTGATTTGGATCTCACTATAATTCTTTTACCACTCAAAATGATTTCCCTCTAAATTCAACAACCAATCAACAACCTCAAACCCTAGATCTAGATCTCATTTTATAACCTCCTCATTTGAATCTTCCCTCCAAAGTTAGGTTGTTAGAGAGAGTCTTCTAGAAGAAGTTTGTTGGAGGGAATATTCTAGAATAAGGAATATTCTAGGATAAGGTTGTTAGGACGAGCCTTCTGGATAAAGCCACGTGCTATTTTAGGAGTCTTCTGGAAGCGAGGCCATTACAGGGAGACACGTGGAGAAATATGAAATGCTGACGTGTCCATCAAGCCGTGGATCCGCGGCGGATCGGCTGACTCGGCCGTGGATCCGCGGCCAAGTAGAGGAATCAGTATATGGAATCTTCAGGGTGGTTTGGTGCTGACTTTATGGTACTTTCTTGATGTCTGGAATATTTTATACTTTCTTGTTTACTGCCAGATCATAAGTCTTGGACTTGGTGTATTTTATCAGCACTTTTAGCAGTTCCGGCTCTTTTACCTGGAGAATTTCCTGCACACAATCTCGAAACAAGGGTTTGATACACATGCGGGCAATAATAAACACACAATTTCCCTCAAAATGCTGGTTATAATGTATAACACATGTTATTTGGTATTTTGAAGACAAATTGCTAATATGTGCTATATTCATACCAAACATCTTTAGATGATTGCAAAGAGTAGGGAAATTGATGTGTTAAAAATGCAATATTTTTGACTGATCAACTTCCTTAACTCAGGTTATCCCGAGTGCGGTGCCGATCCCAAGTGGTGATGCGGCGAGGCTTCCAGAGCCAGCTATTGTGGCCCCAGCTCCTTCAACCTTACCGTAGGAGGCTTCGCTAAAGCGGCCGATGATAGACGCTGTAACGGCTCCAGAGGCAGAGCTTGGTTCGGAATATGACATCCTTTTGACGGAGATCTTGAAGATATTAGCTCTCATGGCGCAAACTGAAAGGAAACGCAGGAAGCGCGCAGCGAAGGAACGTGATGCCGCTTTGGCTGTAGGTGCAGGCTCAAGCACCACTCCATCTGTCGCTATTCCTTCAGAGGGTGCTCCTGCTGCTCTGTCTACCGCCCATAGAAAGGTTGCGCACGCGGCTTAGGAAGCAACCGAGAATCTTTCACAAGGTAACGTAATGCCCGGTCTTTTTTATTAGAACTCGATCTGCAAATTCTTATACATCATATCCCACAGGGCCAAGTCCTGGTGATGAAATGGCAGGCGAGACGATGGCGACCACAGAGCCTGAAGTGGCTACTCTCTCTCGGTAGTTTGGGACTGCCCAAACTGCCGCTCTTTCCCCTTGTGGCTCCCCAGTATCCCCGTGCATCGCAAGCGTCATGACGGCCCTCGTCGAATCAGGGGATGAAACCATGGGCACAGAGACTACTCCTCTGCGGGAGAGCGAAGAAGCCGCAACGCCTGGTGATGCTTCCGTCACGGTTTTGGTTGATGACCTATCAGGTTAGTTTTGAGTTATTGTTCTTTTTATTTCATAACCCCGTTCAGCTTCTTCTGACGATGTTTTGTTTGTAGGTGCAACGAACGCTGAGATTGCGCCATCTGAAGCACCTCTGGTCGCCGCCAAGACGGTTGTTGTTCCTTCGCCTTCTCCTATGTCCTCCGAAATGCTAGAAGGTATAGGTTTGCGGTTTATCGGTTTCATTATGGGTATCATCCTCTTTGTACTGACAGTATATTGTCACAACTTTATAGGAGTCCTTTTTGACCATCTGTATCAGGTGCTGAAGCTGCATTTCTCCTTCCAATCGGAAGTCACTCCGCCTGCTGGTATTGGTTAGTATATCCTTCAACTATTGTTGTCCTCCTTTTTTATAAATATCCATATTGTCTCTGAGGCTTCCTTGTATTGATCGCAGCGTCACGGATTGGAGGAGGGGACGAGAGAATAGTCGCGCATCCGGTACTCCCAATTTTGCCATCCACCACAGCTGGTATAGTAGACTCCATTACTCGTGTATTTCTTTACCTGTCGAGTTGATATTTGACCATAATTTGTTTTGCAGCAATCGCACTGGCTCCAGCTCCCTTCGAGTCTCGGATCCCAATGCCGGCAGGGCCTTTTGCTAGACGCCCATCTTCCAGGGGCGCCGCGACTAGCCTGCAAATGTTGAGCGAGTTCGTCGAGGATCTTGACGCCGAGGCCCTCGCATTTGCTGCAGACTTTTCTGCTGAAGTTAATCCTATGCTGGCGACGCTCGTGAACTTCCATGAAGGAGGCATCGTCGAGTCTTGGGTTGATTATTGCAGAAATATCGAGGCTTGCCTGCATGAGATAGAGCTCAAGCGTCCCGCTCCGGAAGTATCGGATTTGAACTCCCAGCGAGCTGCATGGGTTAAGCAGAGTGTTCTTTTCCTTCGCCATTTTGAACAAGAGGCGACCCTGAGGCGAAAGGAATGTGAGGTGGCTTCCACCAAGTCTGTCTAATTGCGTGCCCAGGTCAAAGCGAATGCTGCACAACTGAAAGCAAATTTTGAAGGCCTCCAACGATGTATTTCTGACGGGCTGGTACTGAGGCAGAAGCTCGACTTCACTGAGCGGCGCAGAGTCGCGAAGTTGCTCAGCAGAAAATTGATGAGAAACATTCATCCTGTTTGCAGCAACGGGCTCGAATTGAAGCGGCGTTGGCCGCGGCGACTGACCGTGAAAAGGAGTTGAGAGGAGTGCGCGAGCAGCTTGCTGACTTACTGAAAACACCTCCTTCTTAGTAGCCGCCTTTGTGTCGACTGAAAATTTGTAATCTATGAATAACATGCATTCATTCATTTTTTATTCTTTTATATGACGCATCTTGTACTCAATTGAATTCATGAATAAAGTACACATTTTTTTATCTTGTACTATCGCTTCCTTTTCTTTGCCGTGTCATTGGCATGTTATTTTAGCAAATGTGACCTGTAGATAGTAGATAGCAGTCCATCTTAACCTCCTTGTAGGGTAGAGACGGCTTAGGAAATAGGTTCAGGCCTGCTGCCTAAGACTTTTCATCTTTATGAACCATGTGGGTCTCATAAAGACTTTTCTCCCTACGAGTCGAGAGGATCTCGTATGTGTAATTTCTCCTTAGGAATCGTGAGGATTCCTAAGTGCATGTTTTCTCTCGAGAGTCGTAAGGATCTCACAAGAGAATTTTTCCCTTTTACAAGTCGAGAGGACTGGTAAATGGTTGTTTCCCTCCTTGTCGAGATTCGAGTTTGGAGGGTGTGACCCGTGAATAGTATGCAATGGCCCATTTTGGACCGACTTGCAGGGCCCCAGTGCTTAGGAAACAGGTTCTTATCCCCATTGCCTAAGGCTTTCCCCTACGAGTCGAGACGAACCGAGAGATTATTGGTTGACTTGCTCCGCTTTTTGCGGTATCATGGTTGACTTGCTCCGTTTTCTGCGGTGTCGGGGTTGACATGCTCCGGTTTCTGCGGTGTCAGGTTTGACTTACTCCGCTTTCTGCGGTATCAGGGTTGACGTGCTCCGCTTTCTGCGGTGTCAGGTTTGACGTGGTCCGCTTTCTGCGGTGTCAGGGTTGACGTGGTCCGCTTTCTGCGGTGTCAGGGTTGACGTGCTCCACTTTTTGCGGTGTCGGGGTTGACTTGCTCCGCTTTCTGCTGTGTCGGGGTTGACTTGCTCCGTTTTCTGCGGTATCGGGGTTGACTTGCTCCGCTTTCTGCGGTGTCGGGGTTGACTTGCTCCTCTTTTTGCGGTGTCGGGGTTGAATTGCTCCGCTTTCTACGGTGTCGGGGTTGACTTGCTCCGCTTTCTACGGTGTTGGGGTTGACTTGCTCCGTTTTCTGCGGTGTTGTGTTTGAATCTAGGTTGTTTGTGAACCGTAGAGTTTTAGAACTAGAGATTGTACCGTAGCTCTGATTGGTGATGCCGTGTCCGTATCCTATTAGAACGAGGATGAACGTCGTTGCTGATCTCCTGGGATGCAGATGTTGCCGGCGAGATCTGGCTCTCTGTTTGACAGAGTTTGTCGGGAAATGTGGTTCCCTTTTCGTTTATGCCCATGGATTGTATACAGGGGTCTGTATGGACTCACCTGTAGGGATAAAGTTTCATTCTTTCATCATTTTTTTTATTTCTTTCGGCGATGCTCTATCATTTCAGCTTTTTATATCGCGAAAGTAGCGATTGCCCAATCATTTTGGCTATTTTACGCGGTGCCTAATCATTTCGGCTATTTTTTCTTTTCTTTACTCGCTGCTTTTTATTGCGAGTTGCTCAATCATTTCAGGTATTTTTATATGCATATATTTTACTCGCTGATTTTTGTTGCGAGTTGCCCTATCATTTCGGTTATTTCATATGCATTTTTGGCTCGCCGACTTTTTGCTGCGGGTATGGAACTTGGAATCTGATGCCAATCGTAGCATCAACATTGCTGCGACTGGAATATTGCCAGGAGCGAATCATTATTTTCTGTGAAAGGACTTGAAATTTGATACCTATTTAGGCATCAACATCGCTACCATTAGGACATTGCCAGGAGCGAATCATCATTTGCCTCTGTCGATTCGAACAAAGGTGGCTTAGCAAACATGGTTAGGATCCCGTCGACTAAGGCTTTTGACTTCATGAGCCGTAAGGGTCTCATAAAGGTGTTTTTCCCTATGAGTCGTGAGGATAGGTGCGATTTCTCCTTAGAAATCGTGAGGATTCTTAAGTGCGTTTTCTCTTGTAAGTCGTAAGGATCTTACAAGAGTGTTTTCTCCTTATAAGTCGAGAGAACATATAAGTGTCATTCGCCAAATGGGAAAATTTTGCGCCATTGGTGGAACTTGGTGGGGGAGACGTATTTTTGTGCCCGTGGATTGTATACAAGGGTCAATATTGAACCTCTTGTACAATCTGTGGTGTGATGGCTTAAGAACATGTTCAGATCCCTGTGGCTTAAGGCTTTTGAATCCTATGAGCAGTGAGGGTCTCATAAGGGGATTCTCCTTACGAGTCGTGAGGATCCCGTAAGTGTAATTTCTCTTTAGGAATCGTGGGGATCCTTATGTGTGTTGCTCCCTTGTGAGTCGTAAGGATCTCACGCGGGTATTTTCTCTTTACAATGTCGAGAGGACCTTGTAAGTGTGCATGAATTTTTTACGAGTCTGCGCTCTTTCGGATTTTCACAAATATCGCTAGTAACCTTGTTGTTTTTACTCACGGAGCCCTTTCAGATTTTCATCCGTGCCCATCTTGTTTATAGACATACCCTTTTTTTTGCGTCAGCCCAAGGATGCTACGATTTGTAGTAGTTTAAAGACGTTTCGGTTCGTAGTTAGTTTAGGGACGTTTCGGTCCGTTGTTAGTTTAGGGACGTTTCGGTCCGCAGTTAATTTAAGGACATTACGGTCCATTGTTAGTTTAGGGACGTTTCGGTCCGATGTTTTCCGTGTTTGGGACGGGGTATCGTCAGATACTACTTTTAGAGTCTTGACTCAAGAAGATAGCGAGCGGACATAGGCGTCGTCATCTATCATTAACCTGGTTCGTGACTCGTCAGGCATAGTACTTCTTAAGGAATCGGCCGTTTATTGGCCGGAAGGGTCTCTCGCCATGCATATCCATGAGCAAGTAAGCCCCACCTTAGTAGACTTTGTCTATGATGTATGGGCCCTCATAGTTCGGCTCGAATTTCCTCCGTTTGGCGCGATTAGGGATCATAGGTCTTTTTACGACTAGCACGAGTTCGCCTTGGCGGAATGTTCTCGGCCTAGTCAATCTTTCGTATGAGCGTGTCATCCTTACTTTGTAAGCTTCTAGGTTTTGCTGCGCCATGAGATGGGTTTCATCGAGGGCGTCGAGATCCTCAAGCCGAAGATGAGCATTCTCTTCATCCGTTAGTTCGTGATGAACCGCCACTCGCAGGGAGTGTAACTCTATCTCCAAGGGGAGTACCACTTCTGTGCCGAATACCAATGCGAATGGCGTTGTACTCGTAGTCGTTTTGAACGTAGTCTGATACGCCCAGAGAGCTTCATGCAGTCTCTCATGCCAGTCATTTTTATTTTTGGACACCGTCTTCTTTATGATCTTCATCAAGGTTTTGTTGAAAGCCCCAGCTAGACCATTAGCTCGGGGATTGTAGAACAAAGAGTATCTCCGGTCTATATTATGCTGCTGTGCGAAGCGGCTGATTCTGTGACTTCTGTAAGCCGGCCCGTTATCGGAGATAATCCGTCGCGGAGTGCCGAACCGATAGATGACGTGTGTCTTGAAGAAATGGAGAATATTCTCCATCTTCACTTCTCTTAGCGGTATTGCTTCTGCCCATTTAGGGAAGTAATCAGTTGTCGCCAATATGAACCGATGTCTTTTGGATGACACCGGTTCGATCGGCCCGATTATGTCGGTTTCCCACAATTCGAACGGCCAGCTAGCTACTGTTGGGTGTAGCGGGTTTGGATGCTGGTGGATGAAGTCTCCATGAATTTGGCACGAATGGCATTGCTTCACGTATTCGAGGCAGTCCTGAATCATCGTGGGCCAGTAGTACCCCATTCATTTGATCTTCAGCTTCATCTTTGGCCCGGCTTGATGAGAACCACAAAGTCCGTCGTGAGTTTCTTGAATGACTCTACTTACTTCTTCTGGTCCTAGGCATCTTAGCCACAGAGAGTTGAACGATCTTTTATACAGAGTATCATTGACAAAGGTGAAAGACAGAGCTCATTTCATGAGCTGGTGTCTTGAAGATGTATCTTCATGTGTTCGACGGGATTTGAAGTAGTCTATAAAGACTTCTCTCCAATCCTTAACCCTTCCTTGGTCCTCTATTTACCGAGCTGTTTGCTTGGTCGCTTCTTTTTCTTCAGACGACTTCGGGGATATTTCTGCTGGTGCAAGAACTCGACGGCTTTGCACAACGATCCTTACGTCATCGAGGTTTTCGTTAGCCAATTCTTTAGTGAGCTTAGCTAACGCATCCGCCTTGCTATTTTCCACATGCGGTATGCTTTTCAGGGCATAGGAAGGGATTTGAGTCAGCAATTGTTGCACTCTCTCGCCGTACTTTACCAACTCTGGTTTGCATGTTTGATAGTCGACGTTTACTTGACTAACGACCAGCTGAGAGTCTCCGTATATGAGGAGATTTTCGATTCCCATGTCTACAGCGATCTCAAGACCTGCTATCAAAGCTTCATATTCTGCTTCATTGTTTGTCCTTGGTTCTATTAAGGAAAAGGCAAAGCGCATTATCCCTCATTGTAGAGTTACGAAGATGAGGCCTACCCCAGATTTGATTATGGGGGAGCTGTGCTTTTGCTTCTTCATGGAAGATGCCCCATCGAAGTAGAGTTCCTATTGGGTATCACTCCCTCCTCTTTCCCCGTCGATCGTGTCAAATGCGTGCACGTCTGGCAATTCGCAATTTAGGGTGAATCGGCAAGTATCGGATGCTCAGCGAGGAAGTCGGCGATGGCCTGGCCTTTCACTGCATTGAGAGGTCGGTATGTTATCGAGAACTCTATTAAGAATACGGCCCATTTAGTGAGCTGCCCTGTTTATATGGCTCTTGACATCAAATATTTGAGAGGGTCCACTTTTGATTTGAGATGGACCTCATGCGCCAAAGCATAATGCCGAAGCTTCGTTATCGTGAAGATTAACGCCAGGCAATGTTTTTCGATAAGGGAGTAGTTGTTTTCTGCCCCCAGGAGAACTCGACTCAAATAGTAGAGAGCTCTCTCTTTCCCTTAGTCATTCTCATGTGCCCATAACGCGCCTAAAGAACCTTCAAGGGCTGTTGTGTACAGGATAAGGGGCTTTCCCTTGACCGGCACGGTCAGTACCGGCGGGTTCTACAGATATTGCTTGATTTCGTCCAGTGCACTTTGGCATTTGCGATCCCAAACGAACGGGGTTCCCTTCTTCATCGGGTGACGGTAGGGACGGCATTTGCCGGAGAGATTAGCTATGAACCGCCGGATATACGCGAGCTTTCCTTGGAGAGACCGTAGTTGCTTTAAAGTTCTTGGCGAAGGCATTTCCATAATCGCCTTGATTTTTGACGGGTCTATCTCGATGCCCCGGTGTCGTATGATGAATCCTAGGAATTTGCCTGAGGAAACTCCGAACGCGCATTTGAGAGGGTTCATCTTCAGGTTGTATTTCCGAAGGCGCTGAAACACGATCTTCAGATGCTCCCAATGTTCCTCGTACGATTTGCTTTTCACCACGAGGTCGTCAATATAACATTCGACAATCTCGTGTATGAGGTCATCGAAAATCTTCGTCATGGCCCTCTGGTAGGTAGCGCCGGCGTTCTTTAGACCGAAGGGCATCACTTTGTAGCTGAATATTCCCAGAGGAGTCCGGAAAGCGGTATGCATCCGGTCTTCGGGATGCATCTTTATTTGATTGTACCTCGATGATCCGTCCATGAAGGAGAAGAATTCGTGAGTGGACATTTTATCTATCATCAACTTGGTAACTAGTACGGGAAAATCATCCTTCGGGCAAGCTTTGTTGAGGTCCCGAAAGTCCACGCAGATGCGCACCGTCCTATTTTTCTTCATCACTGGGACGATGTTGGCGATCCAGTCAGGGTACTGAACTCCTTGGATGAAGCCGGAGTCGATTAGCTTCTTGACTTTGGCATTGATGCTCATTTCAAGTTCGAACCGCATTCTTCTTGGTGCTTGTTTGACTGGCTTGACGTCCGGAGATATCGCCAATTTATGCACCGCTATCTCTGGATCTAGCCCCGGCATCTCGGAATAGTTCCATGCGAAGAAGTCTTTATACTGCATGAGAACGTCTTTTAGCGTAGCCACCTGTTCTTTAGACCGCAGCTCACTGACGAACGTTGTCCGCGGGTCGTTTGCCGTCCCCAAGTCGATTTTCCTTAGGTTGTTTGTAGTAGTATGTATTCCATCTTCCAATTCTTTTTGCGCCGGTGGAAACTCTGAAATCAACTCATCTTCATCTTCATTTTCGAAGCACCAGGAGAGGTCGTCCATATTCTTATGCACTCCTTCTTCCGACAACGTTATCACGTGACATGTACGAGATCGTTTCCAAGACTGGTGTTGATCTGGTTCTACTCCTGCTATATACGTTGCTTTTGGCACATGCTTTTGTGGTGGGGATACCCTCCAACTGTTGGATAGAGTGAACCTGCCGAGTTGATATTGGTCTTCGACCCATTTTTTGAAAGTGAAACAGTCTTTAAGAAGATGACCTATTACTCGGTGATAGGAGCAATAATCTGGCTGACAGACCTCGTTTTCTTGTTCAGGGTGCTTGGACTCCGGCAGTGTCATCATTTGATGCTTCATGACGAAGTTGAAGATTCTCCTTGTCTTGTCTCGAGGGAAAGAATATGCTCGACCCATCTTTTTCAAAAGAGACAGATTCCGGCTGATCCTTTCTTGATCACGTGGCCTTTTGGATCTGTTTTTCCGCCGTCGAACATTTTTTCCGTTCCTTAACTTGTTTTTGCCTTCGCGTTGGGTCTTTTTCTTGTCTTAGGAATGCATGGTAGGCTAACGGTGAAGGGCATTGTCATCCTCCGTAGCCTGCTGAAGGAGGCGTCGCGTCTTGGCTTTCTTATAAATGGCCATTCCGCGGCAGTGGTCGTTCCGAACCCTTTGACTCGCTTCCCTCACTAGCTTGTCCATCTGTTCTTCAAATAGCGAACTCGGCATTTTTATGGCAGGACCGCGTTCTGGTTCAGCGTCAGAGTCTTTTAAAAGAGTATCCACTTCTTCATCAAGGTCCTTTATGACATGGCAACCATGGAACTGCTCCCGTTTCTTGGAATGGACATATCCAAGCCCGATCGTTTCCATTTTTCCGTTGGGCAATTTTCACTGAGTTCCGGGGACGTTCCAGATCCTGTTGTAGAATTGGGCCTGTCTCGCGGTTTGCTTAAAGGGTACGCCTTGGCATCTCAATAATCTTTTCAATCCCTCTGTGTAGCATCTGGGGAGATGGATTGGTTGGAGCCTGTCGAGCGCAAAATCGGCACCATGCCAGACTTCTCTTTCGACTTTAGTCTCCGTGGATCGGTAGAATAAGATCGCCTTTTCACCTCTTCGCCTGGAAGACGTAGAATGTCTGCAGCTCTTGCACACTATATGTCTCAAACGCATCATGCTCTCTGTAGTGATACCGCGGAACCATAGCGATTTGCAAATTCTGATCATCTCCAGCGAGGGCCTGTGCTGATGGATGGACCGAGAACACTGCGTTGACTTCGTCTTCAGAGTCGCTGCAGAAAACCAGAATAGGGGTAGATGGTCCAGTTAGTTATATGTATGCCCTAGAGGCCATTACTGTACATACGATGTATATTGTAATGGATGTTTGGATATATATAGGGAGGACTTTCTTGCTCGACATGATAGTATGCTATCTGGTTGTACTTTATCTTAACATGTACTTTAATTGTCTCTATGTTACATGTTGATAAAGCCCTTAGGATATGTACTCGACTACTAGGACTATGATGAGATCATACTAGTGGGGCCATGGTAGTCGACGAGTACATCCTATAACAGTTCCTAGTCGAGGGTGTATCGAGACAGGGCATCGATACACCAGAGTAGACTAGCGTATACGCATCTTGACCCATATGATGGGGAATGGATGATCCTATATCCATCGGTGTTTGACATCAAGGATGGTGTACGGGTGCTCAGTAGAGACTGGGTACACTGGACGGACTCGCCGAGAACTCCCAGATGGTATTATACCTCACGTCAGATGGCAGTTCTCCGGTGACACTGGTACAGAGTAGTCTGTTGACCCGAGATCGTCATAGAGTCTTGTGTGATTCCCACTGTACTTTGATTTCCATCATACCATGTCCAAGAGGGCGTGCAAAAAGGTGGCTTTTGGGTACATTCCCGAATCACATGGAGGCAATGAGCGATAGGAGGGGATTCGTCTCTCCCGGTATAGGGAGTTGATGTTGTGCTGTGGCCGATTGGCTATAACTGGAAATCCCTGGGCAGGGTTGTTGAGATTTACTGGTAAGTGTTATTAGTAGTTTCACAAACTGTTATAGACCTCATATCGACACGATTTATCAAGCTACTGGGATCTGACGTTTACCACCCTTAGGCGAGATATGCGACATATCAGACGACGAGACCGGACTGTACGGGAGTGTTACTGATTGGATTCATAGGAGAATGTACAGGCTTGCTTGTTGATTTTCTGAGCGCTCAATACCTGGGTGGCTGTTACGTTTAGCCGACCGCTTGCAGCTTGTGGGTGTTTTATATGATCATTACCTACTGTCGGCGTATTGACGATTCTTTAGAGTCCTACACAGAGGTTTCTTGGCTCAGGAAAAACGGAGTAGGAGCACATACGTGATATGTGCGGGACCGAGGATAATGCGGTATGTGATACCGTATTGGATTCTCGCGATATGAGATATCGGCCGGGTATATGTGATATAGCCGGATCATCGTATTAGTCGGTTATATGCGATATAGCCGGATTGTCGGATCAAGTGTTGATTCGATAATTTAATGTATAATACTATATATGATATATTAAATTACATTAACTAATATTAGCTCACTAAAAGATTCTTTTTCTCACTCGGGTAATACATTGATATATATGCGATACATGTTAAATGTATTATTTTATTTTGTTACAATAAATATTATATATGTGATATATAATATTGTAACATGATGTGATTACTAATGCAACATGTTTAGTGGAGTTTAAACATGATTAGGGTTTGGATTAGGGTTAAGACTTCTAGTAGATTCTAGAAGCTTTTCTTTTGTCTTGAAAAAGATATTATGCTTGATATTTTCAAGTGACTCACTTTTAACCCAACCCAAACCCTAGCCCTAGTTAATTCTCTACATGGGTTTAGTTGACCATGGTTGCATTATTCATCATATTTATCTTTTCAATATTCATCACAAAAGGAATTCTAATATTATTCATCTTCTTCCTTCTTTTTTCTTTCATGGAAAAAGCTTTCTAGCTTTTTCCAAGTGATGAAAATGAGTGAGAATAAGAAAATAAAAGAGAGCAAAAATCCTACTTCATCATTCTCATCTATCCTTGCCCTTTAGATGAGAGTGTTCACTTCATTTAGTGAGTGTTAGCTTGTGTTAATGAAACTTCAAGGTAGATCATCTTTGTTATCGAAGATCGGAAGCAAGAGTGCATCTTTCTCTTCGTGAAGCCTCTCGAGAGTCCGGAACACGATGATCGCAGCGAAGGGACCTCAACACGGAGCTTGAGAAGTGAAGGACCAGATCTACAAAGGTTGTAATCCCTCTCACTTAGTGTTAAAAAGTTTAACATGCTTGTTTTCACCTAAAATCTAGTTTAAAGATCCGGCTTTGGGTTGTTCGGCACGGCTAAATTTTTAATCGGGCATGGTTGATACCTCGTAGACCCTTGTGCGTGTGTCCAGCAACCCTACAGTGGTATCAAAGCTAAGCTAGAGCTTTAGGCGATGTCTAGGCGAAGTTTAAAGTCCGATCGAACCCCGAAACCCTGATACGAACCCTTCTCTGGATATTTTTTAAAACTGTTGTTTTTTCCTAATTCAAAATGCTCAAAAAAACAAGCAGGAAAAACTAAGAATTACTGTGAAGTACGGCCCACTAATGCTCTTATATGACCGCGGAACCGCGGCCAAAGCAAGAGTTTGGCGGCGGTTCCGCGGCCAAAATTATGACTTAGTCCCTCATACTTCATATATTTATTCTTGGGTCCTTTCTTGTCATTTTTTTCTGGGAATTTTTAATTCCACTCAAGTGTTGAGTTTTCTAGGGTTATATTGGAGACTCGTTGATTCGATCGGATAATTTAACTTTGTTTAGTTTGTCCGGGTAATTTTTAGATCGTGTTAAAAAGTTCGACCGGATATCAATAACTCACTTTTTCCCCTGCCGGAAAATTTTCAAAAGTTGGATTTTTCCTAGTGTTTAAGAACGTTCTAAGTCATGCAAGTAACACGGTGGACCCTCTAGAAGAAAACAAAGCTTAACTCGATTATGTGACCGTCTTGAACTGCCTCTAAACCTTAGGGTTTGGGGAAGTACGGCGTGCCACATGTGAGGCGTTGGCTTGACCCTTCTACGGCTGGACCATTGGTACCGTGGCATGTGATGGATGTGTTGAGATATATTGGGGAAGTCTTGGGTGTTTGATTATTCGATTGGAAAGTTTAACACTGTCTTTTTATCTGGAATGTGATACAATATTTGGAATCCACAAGTAGTTATGAGATAACTAATTTGAATGTTATAAATCTAGCAGTTCAGTCTCAGATGATCGGTTGCCACGGGATTTTGATGCGATCAAAAGTCAGTCGCAATCACATAGCGTACGCGGATACTCGCTGGGTAAACTTAATAGACAGCCACACCCCAAAGCCCCGATCAAGTGACTGTAGGAGAACCCCGTTGCCAAAAGTATCCGTTCGGGTGCTCGCGGCAGCGGTGTTCCGCCTTAGTGCACTTCGTCGACGGTATCCGGGGGTGCGGCCGTCTACTAAAGTTTGCGACAAGCATTCGATCAGGATGTCGGGGATCTTGTTGAATTGCCCGACTTGATATTGAAAAGAGTTTTCGATAATGAGACAAAAATGCGGGGTTTATAATTGTTAGGCATGCGATGTCCAAGGAATTCATATGGTTAGGCATGCGATATCTAAGGAGGTTGGGGATTCCAACTGTTGTAGTTTTACACTTTCTTTTCTGTGACCGTAAGCGTAGTATGTGGTGTATCGCCGGTTTCGTTGCTATACATCAACGACAATCGGGATACGCATACTTGCTTACGTTGATGATATGAGATATTATGTGTTGCTGTGATATGTTATATTGGATCGTTGCGTTCTGAATAGCCGAGGGTTTTATGTGAGATGAAAGTTTTTTCTTTTTCATTCATGTAAAATTCATTTGTATGTAATATTCTTTTATTGGGGCACTTCCGGGCTGAGGATGATGTCACTATTGTATATTATTTACTTTTCCGTATTAGGTAGATCCAAGGCGGGGAGCATAAGTAACCGGGTTCTGGGGTTCAATGGGAGACTATCTCGAGGAGTCGAGACTGGGTCTCCTAACCCTAGAATTGGCAATGTTGCTTGCCGCTCTCGTAGGGGTCTAGGGATGTGGGTTTGGCTATTCATCGCGACCGTGGAATCCGTGTTTTATACAGGCTCGTATTGAAAACACGGACGTCCTAGTATATCCAATATTTCATATATGTTCTTCTGCTGCAATGTTCTGTGATGAGATCATATTACTGCCTGAGACAAATGTTTATATTATATATATGAGATATATGTTATATTGAAGATTTCGTTTCAAATGATGATGCTTGTGAAGCACAATAAAAATGGGACTTCATTAATGAGATTAATGAAACTAAAAAGAAACCTAAAGATGTTGTAGAAAGTTGTTTAAAAATTGGTAGCTCTAGTTCTTGCTTTGCATAGCGGTGTTTCTTGGAGAACATCCATCACCTTATTCGATAAGGAAAGAGCCGAGATCCCTTCACCGGGACTGACCTCTTTAGTGAAACTAGCAGATGCTACAAACTTGGTTTGTTTTTTGATTGCTTCTATAGTTTTTTCTTTGCATAGCGGTATTTGCGAAATATCCTGCATCTTACTTGATGAGGAAAGAGCCGACGATCCCTTCGCCGGGAGTGACCTCTTTAGCCAAACTAGAAAAGCCTCAAAAACACTCCATTTAAAATCACTCGATTCTACAACGATATCAAGTTCTTTATGCTCATGGTTTTCTTAAAAACCTGCGTAACCCTCCGTCATTTCAGATAAGTACTACTTAGTATTCGTGCTGCAGTAGTTTGGCATGCGTCAAGGCGTAGTGTACGGTAGCTAACTAGTGCTTATCTGTTAGCATACGATGCGATTGGATTAGGGTATTCGTACGGCGTTGTTTGGCATGCGTCAAGGGTCGTGCGGGTGGGTTTAATTCAATCAAGAAATGTACGGGTTGAACCTGACTAGCGGACTATGGGTTGTTTGGTATGCGTCAAGGTCATAGCATGCTAGGGGTAAAATATTATTGGGAATTTCAAATGTTGAAATTTGCAATGAGATTGCATACCTTCTATGAGATAGTTGGATCCCGATACCCGCTGCGAGTAAGAGTTACTCCTGGGAGAGTTTTACACATTACAATTAGCCGATCAAGTAGGTGTCTAGAAAGGTTTTAACGGGGTTACGCCCTTGGGAAAACGAGGTTTACTTTAATTAGGTTCGTGCGAAAGCACGGGGAACCTCCCTCAAAGTACCGGCACTAGCCTGGCTGAAAGATTGGCGAACTTGTAGCGTGTAATTAATCCCGGCTAGTCTTTCCTTTTAGGGTTTGAAGGAAGATTTGATTAAAACATTAGGAGACATCCTGATTAGATATATTAGATAACCAATCTAATCTTGCAAGAGCATACGTTGAGTGTTTTCTTCTCTCTCTCTCCAGGTAGCGACCATATTACGCCTTAATCAAGATAATAAAATGGATATATTAACCGAACCCGCTTGTTATACTGAGCTGGGGAACGTTGGTCCCGCTCCAACTTATAATTGTTATAAGACAGAGCAGGAAATTGGAGATTACCAGAATTCCCGTGCCGCCCAAACGAAGAAAGTGCATGTTGATGCATCATTTTTGGGTGTGTTCATTACATAGAACTGTTTCTCAGTATCCTTTACGTCCTGGGTATGAGATACCGGATCAGGATCCCGCATATGTAATCTATTACATGGGCTACAGATAGGTAGAGAACTGAGAACGGGTGATAAGTTTCATGAGATAGAAACGGTGCAAGTGTTGCAGCCAAGTCTGTTGGTCACTATCACCCTGTATTACCAGAATACATTGATTCTGAACGAATGTTATTAAATACTGAACCTGATATACAACATCATATCAATCTCTTTATTAGTAAAGAAAGGATATAATTTTGTATTGTTGGATAATGTTTTGAACATTTCCTATATCAAGAGTTGATCGGTTCAGGCACGTTATCTAAAAGCATAGATGTTCTAAATCAAACCACAGTTCTTAACGTACAGAACACACACAAGAGGAAGAGTTCAGAAATGAATAAATCCTTCTTGAGGCATTGTAGACTAGGTCATATCAATGCGACCCGACTGGCTGAAGTTACATATAGATGCATATTTAAATTAGTTTGAATTTACATCTTGTGAAACTTGCCGGTCATGTCACAAAGATACGATGACCATAGCTCTATTTATTGGAAATAGAGAAAGAGTTAGTGAACTCTTGGGATTGATACATGATGATGATGGTCCCCTGTCTACACATGCCAAGACTAGTTCTTTGTACTTCATTACATTCTCTGATGATCTCTCAAGATTCGGACATATGTTCCTGTTGAAACACAAGTCTGAACCTTTTGAGATATTCACAGAATATAAGTAAGAAGTAGAGAACCAAAAAAATGGGTATAAGTATTATGTCCTTTGATGAGATCAAGGAGGAGAATACTTGAGCACGGAATTCCTGGACTATTCTAAAGGAGAATGAGATTCTCTCTCAGCATTACTCCTCCGTATACACCATAGCACGATGGTATATCGGGGCGGAGCAATAGCATCCTATGTGATATGGTGTGCTCTATGATGAGTACTACTGAGTTTCCTATTTCCTTTTGGGAGTTATGCACTTGAGAAGCTGCATACCTATTGAATAGGGTTCAAATCAAATCAGTTGCCTACCACTTCATATGTGATATGGAATGGGAAGAGCCCATATCTTAAGTTTGTTAAGATTTGGGGTTGTCCGGCCTATGTCTAAAAAGCAAAATCCGGACAAGTTCAAGGCAAAGTTAGATCTGTAGAAGTTTGTTGGATATCCCAAGCATTTGCAAGGGAATATCTTCTACCAAACCGAGGAACAAAAGATGTTTTTGTTTCTCAACATGCCACCTTTATGAAAGGGAATTTCTTATGAAGAAATTAGTGGTCATGAGGTAGAACTGGAAGGAGTTCCAGCTATACAAACTACATCAGATGATTTAGTTGAACCAAAGGATTCAATAGTAACCAACGAACCTCAGCCTCTCCGTCGATCTAGTAAGGTTCCTCACCCACCTGAGAGATACTTCGGTTTCTCTATGACAGTGGGAGCGAGGATTGAATCATGAGATGATGACCCAACTAGTTTCGAGCTGGCCATCAGGAGTGAGACTCTGTAAGAATGACTGGATGCTTATCGATCTGAGATGGAATCCTTATACACCAACAAAGTATGGACTTTGGTTGCTTTATCTGAAGGGTTAAATCCCCATCAGGAGCAAGTATATCTTGAGAAGATTACTTGGTGTACATGGAAAAGTTGAGACTTTCAAAGCTATGCTTAAGTCCATCCAGATCCTACTTGCCACGGCTACATACCATGACTACGATATCTGGCGGTTGGGTGTCATGACAGCTTTTCTAAATGATGATTTGGAAGAGAGCGTCTATAAGTACACAGCCAGAGGGCTTCGTAGACAGTGGGAGCAGCGGAAACGTGTGCAAGATGTTTTATGTGATAAAGCAGGCATCGCGGAGTTGGAACTTCTGTTTTGATGTGGTAGTCAAAGAGTTTGACTTCATCAAAATGGTATATGAACCTTGTATATACAAAAAGGTAGTAGAGAGTATGGTGGTGATCTTCGTAGAGTACGTGGATGACATACTCTTGATAGGGAAGGAGTTTCCTATGCTACGCTCGGTCAATCTCTGCTTATGACAAGGATTCTCCATATAGGATCAAAATGATACCTCCTAAATCCTGGTTTTTGGATCTATGAGATAGATCTAATTGGATGTTAGGATACTCACTAGTTGTAGTGAGATGGTATCAATCGATCCTGGGGAGAATCACTGGAAAGGTTCCAGGATGATAAGGATGACTGAATGTCAGTCGCAGGCATTGTCTTTACCCTCAGTGGAGGGACGGTATGTTGGAAGAGTTCTAAGCTAGATACCGTGACATACTAGACGATTAAAGGCAAGATACATCGTTACCAAAGATGCTACCAAAGAGGCAGTCTGGATATATATATAAGTTCATGAGATGAACTTCGTTCCTACCATTGTGTGACAATGGAGTTGTGGCTTTAGCCAAGGAATTACTGTCCCATCAGAAATCCAGATATAATTCTTAGGCAGTATCACCTGATCATGGAGATGGTTGATCTCCAGGGAGATCGAGGTTAGGAGAGTAGACACAGAGGACAACGGCGCAGATCCACTCACAAAGGCCTTTTTCCCAGTAGAGACTTTTATGGGATGGTTGAGTATGAGATACTTCAACCACAGCTAATTGTTGGGTATGTGATACCACAACAGATGGCCCTAGTGCAAGTGGGAGATTGTTAGTTATATGTATGCCCTAGAGGCCATTACTGTACATACGATGTATATTGTAATGGATGTTTGGATATATATAGGGAGGACTTTCTTGCTCGACATGATAGTATGCTATCTGGTTGTACTTTATCTTAACATGTACTTTGATTGTCTCTATGTTACATGTTGATAAAGCCCTCAGGATATGTACTCGACTACTGGGATTATGATGAGATCATACTAGTGGGGCCATGGTAGTCGACGAGTACATCCTATAACAGTTCCTAGTCGAGGGTGTATCGAGACAGGGCATCGATACACCAGAGTAGACTAGCGTATACGCATCTTGACCCATATGATGGGCGATGGATGATCCCATATCCATCGGTGTTTGAAATCAAGGATGGTGTATGGGTGCTCAGTAGAGACTGGGTACATTAGACGGACTCGCCGAGAACTCCCAGATGGTATTATACCTCACGTCAGATGCCAGTTCTCCGATAACACTGGTACAGAGTAGTCTGTTGACCTGAGATCGTCATAGAGTCTTGTGTGATTCCCACTGTGCTTTGATTTCCATCGTACCACGTCCAAGAAGGCGTGCAAAAAGGTGGCTTTTGAGTACAGTCCCGAATCACATGGAGGTAATGAGCGATAGGAGGGGATTCGTCTCTCCCGGTATAGGGAGTTGATGTTGTGCTGTGTCTGATTGGCTATAATTGGAAATCCCTGGCCAAGGTTGCTGAGATTTACTGGTAAGTGTTATCAGTAGTTTCTCAAACTGTTATAGACCTCATATCGACACGACTTATCGAGCTACTGGGGTCTGACGTTTACCACCCCTAGACGAGATATGCGACATATCAGACGACGAGACCGGACTGTACGGGAGTGTTACTGATTGGATTCACAGGAGAATGTACATGCTTGCTTGTTGATCTTCTGAGCTCTCAATACCTGGGTGGCTGTTACGTTTAGCTGACCGCTTGTAGCTTGTGGGTGTTTGATATGATCATCACCTACTGCCGGCGTATTGACGATTCTTTAGAGTCCTACACAGAGGTTTCTTGGCTCAGGCAAAATGGAGTAGGAGCACATATGTGATATGTGCGGGACTGAGGATAATACGGTATGTGATACCGTATTGTATTCTCGCGATATGAGATATCGGCCGGGTATATGTGATATAGCCGGGTCATCGTATTAGTCGGTTATATGCGATATAGCAGGATTGTCGGATCAAGTATTGATTCGATAATTTAATGTATAATAATATATATGATATATTAAATTACATTAACTAATATTAGCTCACTAAAAGATTCTTTTTCTCACTTGGGTAATGCATTGATATATATGCGATATATGTTAAATGTATTATTTTATTTTGTTACAATAAATATTATATATGTGATATATAATATTGTAACATGATGTGATTACTAATGCAACATGTTTAGTGGAGTTTAAACATGATTAGGGTTTGGATTAGGGTTAAGACTTCTAGTAGATTCTAGAATCTTTTCTTTTGTCTTGAAAAAGATATTATGCTTGATATTTTCAAGTGACACACTTTTAACCCAACCCAAACCCTAGCCCTAGTTAATTCTCTACATGGGTTTAGTTGACCATGGTTGCATTATTCATCATATTTATCTTTTCATTATTCATCACAAAAGGAATTATAATATTATTTATCTTCTTCCTTCTTCTTTCTTTCATGGAAAAAGCTTTCTAGCTTTTTTCCAAGTGATGAAAATGAGTGAGAATAAGAAAATAAAAGAGAGCAAAAATCCTACTTCATCATTCTCATCTATCCTTGCCCTTTAGATGAGAGTGTTCACTTCATTTAGTGAGTGTTAGCTTGTGTTAATGAAACTTCAAGGTAGATCATCTTTGTTATCGAAGATCGGAAGCAAGAGTGCATCTTTCTCTTCGTGAAGCCTCTCGAGAGTCCGGAACACGATGATCGCAGCGAAGGGACCTCAACACGGAGCTTAAGAAGTGAAGGAACGGATCTACAAAGGTTGTAATCCCTCACTTAGTGTTAAAGAGTTTAACATGCGTGTTTTCACCTAAACTCTAGTTTAAAGATCCGGCTTTGGGTTGTTCGGCACGGCTAAATTTTTAATCGGGCATGGTTGATGCCTCGTAGACCCTTGTGCGTGTGCCTAGCAACCCTACAGGTCCCGACTTGTTGCATTGGGGCGGCCCTGAATAAACTATCTCTTCTTCCTCCTCGGTATCACTCCCGAAGACTGGAATAGTGGTGATACCTTTTTTCTTATTCTACGGTTTATGGCATCATTCCGTGTCTTCAAAGTCTGGCAGGAAATACTTTGCATCCTCATACTTTCGGACTTCATTTATAGAAAATGGGTTCAGTTCCCCTGTCACGGTATACTCGAGACCATCTTTGAAATACTTCACACACTGATGTTGTGTAGAAGGGATGATGTTGTACTCGTGCAACCAAGGCCTGCCGAGCAAAGCGTTGTAGTAGGTCTTGGCATCGATGACATGAAATTTGATGTTAGTGACGAGCAGACCAAAGCGTAACATCAGTATTACAGACCCGAGCGTCCGTGATGACTGAGAGTCGAACCCGGAGATGGTGATTTTGTCCCGGGCGAGGTGCTGAACGCTCATGCAGATTTCTTTCAGCACCCTCACATTTAGGAGGTTGACGGAGGACCCGTTGTCAATTAAGATCTTCCCTATCTTGATGTCATGGCAGTACCCGGTGACATACAGGGGACGGCTGTGCTCACACGTTCTGAGGAGGAGATCTTCGTCGCCGAAAGTGATGTCAGCTGTGTGCACTTCTTCCAGCTCGTCCTTCATCTTTTCTTCGGCGAGAAAAGCTTGAAACTGCTCGGGCTCTTGTAGTGCCCCGATTAGAGAATCTTATGCTTCTTTAGGCAACAGAAGGGCATCCAAGACGCTTAGCTGTGAGGGTATCTTCCTCAGGTGTGTTAGGACATTGTAATCCACTTTGTTTTTCTTGGGCGGGTCCTTAGCTGCCAGCTCTTCGACGACTCTCTCATCGAGGGCAATATCCTCAGGGACTTTTTCCTTCCCTTTATATTTTTTGTTCGATCCCCTGTTTTCAGCTCCGAGATTCTTTTCGAGCAACGTACGGTTGCGCAGCTGAATATTCCCACAGTCCTTCGTCTCTTCCTTATTTCCAGAGGTGGTTTCTTTGAAGAGAGGGCCGAGGGCTGCTTCTTCATCGGAATCTCTTCCGAAGGTGAGAACTTGCGATCTCCTGGTATCAACCATGTGACAGTTGCTGGCAGTTCTTTTGTGCTCATCCGTCGTATTTCTCTGCTCCCGAAGAATTTTGCGCTTCATTCGCTTGAAATGTTGTCGATGAGCAATGTATCCTTGCCACCACTTTTTAAAGGCCATGCACTCTTTAATAGGGTGTGCAATCTTCTGATGGTATAAGCAGTAGTTAGGATGAACGTCCGCTTTGTCAAGGTATATACCGCCAGGAGTATCTCCTTTGAAAGGTGGCAGTTTCATTCCCATTGACAGGGCTTTAGCGAACCGTTTCCTCGTTTTAAGCCTTATTTTGTCTGCCGCGGGCGTGCTTCGATCTGGTTAGAGTGCTTCAACCCTTTCATCCACTCGCCGATGTTTGGCTTTTTCGAATATGGCCATTCCGTGATCTCGATCTGCTTTGCTCCTCTGACGGACTTCATTCAGCAGCATATCAATCACCTCGTCTGACGGTTCCAAGGATTTTGGCACCGATCCTGCCCCCAGCACCTCTATATTATCTTATGATGTCGAGTGAGCTTCTTCGTCGTTTATTGGTGAATGAGAGATTATGTGACAACTTGCCACATAATTCTCAGGTTCTTCTGACGAGTCTTCTCGCTCATCATTGTCGTCATCTCCGCCCTCAAGGATGTGGTTGAGAAACTCTTGGAGTGTGACCGGGGTTCACGCCTTTTGGTTATATTCTTCCAGCGCGCCAATATGCTTTTGCAGCTCCGTGCACTTGTCGTCAGGCTGCATGGGCTTCTTGGTCTTCTTCTTTTTCTTCGAAGATTTTGACGGCTGGACCTGAGTTCTTTTCCCCTCGTTACCAATTCTCGGTGTTGGGCGCGGTTTCAGCATCCCTTCAATGACCTCAGGCTCTAGCGGGCTTTTCCACCTGATTGCCGGGCATGCTTGGAGATCTTTCAGCATGCTTTTAGTTTTTGCCGAAAGAACAACTTCCCATGGAGCTTCCTCTATGAATGAGCATGATGCCCCCGGCGTGTCCATCTTTTTCGAAGTATGTGGTTGTGGCGGGTTTACCCTCCAGTTTTCAGACATCGCGAATTTGCCTTGCTGGTACTGGTCTTCAATCCAATTTTTGAAGACAAAGCAATTTTCGATTGGATGGCCCAATATTCGATGGTAGGGGCAATAGTTGGGAGTGTTGACTTCACCGGGCTGCAGTGGGCGTTTCGGATCCGGCAGGGTGATGTGCCTGTTGCGCACCGCTAGTTCGAATAGTCTCCTCGTTTTATCCAGAGGAAACAAGTAAGGATGCTTCAACTTTTCGTTGAGGAATCGCGATTTGTTGCCTTGGCGAGCAACCGGTTTCGGGTCACTCGGCTGTTGCTGAGCATTGGCGATGAAGGTCGCTTTCCCTTTCCCCTTTTCATTCCGAAAATCCGCTTTTGAAGAGGACGGCCTATGGCCCATCTGAGCCAGCTTGTCAATCAAGGCCTGGAAGGCTGTCGGCTTGAAGAACATCATAAATTGAGATATGGTCGCCTGAGGATCGAGGATTCCCACAAACATGCCTACGGCAGGAGCTTCCTCTATGCGATGTTCACACTTTGACCATAGGTTCCGCCACCGAATGGCGTATTGAACCCAGGTCTCTCCCGGCTTCACTCTGGCGTTGATCAATGCAGTGATTGGGGTACATTCGCTGGCGCTTGCAAATCTTTGTGTAATACCCCAAAGCAGTACGGTCTTAAGACATCTTGGTGATCTGCTCTGTCCACACTCAGTGCGGTTTGTTGCGAACATCTTGGTGATCTGAGTGAGGGAGCCATTTCAGAACAATGGGATCGGATCCCTAAAGCACATTCCGAAAGAGGAACGAACTGCATTATAAATATAATGATACCACCCTCAATTATAGAGGCACCTTTTAAGTGAACCGGAACTACATGAGCTTGAGAACTCCGTAGTTAAGCGTGCTCGGGCCAGGGAAGTCTTGGGATAGGTGACCTCCTGGAAAGTAGCCCCTGGTTGGGTCCGGTTCGCTCTAAAGGGAAAAACCGTGCGGTTTCGGCCAGAGCGGACAATACCATCTGTACTGGAGCGTAGGGCGTTATATTTATGGTGTCCCATGCAGGTCCCTCAATAGTAGGTCTGTGGTTCGAGGACGGACCATTTTTCTTAGATGGGGGGAATGTAATACCCCAAAACAGTGCGGTCTTAAGACATCATGGTGATCTGCTCTGTCAACACTCAGTGCGGGTTGTTGCGGACATCTTGTTGATCTGAGTGAGGGATCCATTTCAGAACAATGGGATCGGGTTCCTAACGAACATTCCGAAAGAGGACCGATCTGCATTATAAATATAATGATACCATCCTCAATTACTGAGGCGCCTTTTAAGTGAACCGGAATTACAGGAGCTTGAGAACTCCGCAGTTAAGCATGCTCGGGCCAGGGAAGTCTTGGGATGGGTGAACTCCTGGGAAGTGGCCCCTGGTCGGGTCCGATTCGCTCTAATGGGAAAAACTGTGGATTCGGCCAGAGTGGACAATACTATCTGTACTGGGGCGTGGGGCGTTACACTTTGTGTAAACAGTAGCTCCATTTCTGCAAATGTCTTGATAGAGTCATTCGGGAGCTCGGAGTACCATTCGAATGCTATCTCCGACAAGCTGCCAACAAACCGGCGAAGCAGCAGTTTATCGTCACCCCCAATATTACCGCACAAGGACCTGAATTGAGCAACGTGCTGGTGTGGATTACCCGTCCCCTTATACACGTGGAATTTAGGGATCGTATATCCCGGCGAGTACTTTATTTGATCATACCAACCCGGATAGGGTAGTCCAGTTTTGACGATTTGGCCAGCCGCTTCGCTCACTTGATAAGCTCGTATCTGTTTATCTATATAGTCGTCAAGGGCAGCTTTCGAGATCGTCTCCTCTTTGGCTGCTGAAAAAGCAGGAAGAGGGTTTGATGTCTTCCCTCTATCGTCTTCAAGGATAATCGGAGGGTCTTCAGCTGGGGGATCTGGCTGTATCATCATCCCGACCATATCTTGAAACAGAAGCGCCATTTTCTTTATGTTAGCCGCTTGTTCCGCGGCCTCTTTGTCTTTCTTCTCGAGCATTCTTCGAAGGAATTCGGCATCGGTTTCCTGCTCCTGGCGCTGCTCCGACGATGTCTCTGGGCTTTCTTTTGGCCCAGTGTGTGCGGCCATCTTTATCAACAACTCCTGGAACTTTTGCTGTTGTTGCTCCTGAGCCTTAGTTACTAATCGCGTAAGTGGTCGATGACCCATGGAGGTACGGCTATCCTCTTTTCCGGATGCCATGTGGACGGTGTGCACTACCATGCCCCCAGACTTGGGGCGTTTGGATTTAGCGCCCTTGAGATTTGTCATGGACACGAGGATCTTCTCCGGCTTTCTCCTTTTATGAACGGTCGAAGTTGAGGGTGTTGTTGTAGCTAATGCTTTCTGTGGTACGACGGCGGTGAGATGGTCTTCCTCCTGCCGAACCTTCATTTTCTTCTGTCGGCGGGAGTAGTCTTGGTCGATTACAGAGGTTTGGACTCTTCGCCAGACCCTATGGACTTTGGAGGACAGCCGCTGAGAAGGATGCTCCGTCTTCACCTTAATAACATTTTCAGCGGGTGGAGGAGACCTTTTAAGTACGACAATCGGAGAGTTCTTGCGCACCCTCCTGAGC
Source organism: Agapanthus africanus (assembly GCA_030015575.1). Taxonomy (NCBI): domain Eukaryota; kingdom Viridiplantae; phylum Streptophyta; class Magnoliopsida; order Asparagales; family Amaryllidaceae; genus Agapanthus; species Agapanthus africanus. The sequence continues at coordinate 539,264,571 of JASDDO010000010.1, read as the reverse complement.
GGCTCAAAGTTGTTCCCAGTTGGAACAACAACATCAATTTCCACCATTGGAGCTGGTGGAGTCAGTCCAGAGGGAGAGCTGCCCCTAGTTTTCCTCACTCGGCACCAGTGGCGACGTAGAGCATGTTGTGCGGCCGGGATCACCTCCGTCGTTGGGGTAGATTCGTCCAGCCCCCCGCTTTGAGGAGGGTCTGTTGTTGGTGCCAGCCTGTCGAAGACTGACGTCCGCTGAGAGGAAACGGTCAATCTTGAAAAGACCGACTTTTTGGCAGGGGAAGCATTTTTAACGGCCCTGCCTGCAGCAGGAGTTGGAACGGCCAGTCTTGCGAAGACCGATCCCTTAGCAGGAGAAGCCCCTTTGACGACTTCGTCCGTCGGAGTTGGAATGGCTATCCGCTTCGGGATAACTCCTTTAGGTATTGTAGGCTTCTTTAAGGGCCCACTGGAACTCAGGCTCAGCCTGTCGAAGACTGATGCAGTAGACTTTGAATTGGACGACCCGTTGAGAGGGGCCATGGTAATTGTAAGCCGATCGAAGATCGACTTCTTCGGAGGTTCCTGTGACGGCATTGGGACGCTGAAGCTTGCCGGTGGGATCATGGTCCCAAAGAACAGTCCAGTGGTGGTCTGAGTAACCTGTTCCACTGGCATGGCGAAGATGGAGGCCGCTTGGGGCCTATAGGTCACTCTTCCGGCGAGGACGGAGTGGGAGTTATTGTTGCAGTTGGTGCAGTTGGAGGCCATTGCTCTTCTTTTTTCTGCACGGGAGCAAGACACCAAATCTTAGTACCTCGAATCCACAGGCAACCATAGCAGACCGCGATTTGTTCGTGAAACAGGACACACGAAGTGTGGAGTGGAAATAGGAAAATGTCCCACCGGGCGTGCCAGAATCTGTTTACCACCGAAAACAGAGACGAAACCGCGTAGGTCGTCTTGCCTTAATTTGGGGGCAGATACTATTTGGTTTTATCCATCCACCTCTCTGAAGATGCCAAGTTGATTTATGGCACCGTGTATCGGAGGTTTGGACAGATGCGGCCGTTGTAGCAGACTTCATCAGATTCCCTCTCATTGTGAGGGGTTTTTGATTGTGAGGACGCTCTTCCCTGCAGGTGTAAGCCCCTGCAGTTAATTACGTTATCGCGTAACGATAGCCACTTTCTCCTTCTCCAGATGTTCACTTCGTGTCGTGTGTGTTTGTTTTGTTTTAGGTTACCCGTGGATTGTATACGAAGACTAATTTATGTTATCGCCCGTAGGGCGGGGATTAGTCCAAATCCGTATTTTCTTAAATTTGGGTTTGGTTTGATTTAAGGATCGTTAATCTCGTTTGAGATTAAGATCAACTTAAATGTTCGTTGAGGATACGTTAGTCTAATTTTAGACTAAGATCTACTCAACGGGAATTTGGGATCATTTAGATCCAATGAAAGAGAATTTGAGCTCTATCTTCTTAGTTTAGGGATGTTGCGGTCCATTGGGTTTAAGGACATCATAGTCCATGTAAGTTTAAAGACATCATAGTCTGTAGGGTTTAAAGACATCATAGTCTGGTTTAAAGACATTATAGTCTGTGGAGTTTCTGGTTGTCGGGACCCGCCACCTCCCTGAAGACGTTGAAGAATTACAACGACATGTATCAAAAGAGTGAAGAGATGTACCCTTAAACCAATGTTGGTTGGGAGATCTATAGTCAGGTTTGGGACTAAGACCAATTAGAGAAATTGTGAGCACATGGGCTTGGTTGATCTGAATTAAGGACTTGTGGCCAACTTGGGCTTAGTCCACTCAGTTTTGAATAAAATATTGAACATTTATTTAGGCTCAGTCCCTTTTTGGTCAACAATGCTGAGCATTGATTTGGGTTTTGATACCCCTCTTTCTTTTTGTTTTTTTATTGAGTGTTGAACACTCTTTATGGCGCTGGGGCTTTATTTCCTCAGCGCTTTGTGTTTCCTCAGCGCCCACGTGAGGAGCATGTGGAGCGCTTGGAGCTAAGCGCCAGACATAGAGTGCTAAAGCGCTTCTTATAAAATAGCGCCCACATGAGGAGCACGTGGAGCGCTTGGCGCTGAGTGCCAGACTTGGAGCGCTAAAGCGCATCTTATAAAATAGCGCCCACGTGAGGAGCACATGGAGTGGTTGGCGCCAAGCGCCAGACTTGGAGCGCTAAAGCGCTTCTTATAAAATAGCGCCCACATGAGGAGCACGTGGAGCGCCTGGTGCTCAGCGCTGAGCGCTCCACGTGCTCATCAAGTGGGCGCTGAGGAAACAGAAAGTGCTCTGTAAATAAAGCCCCAGCGCCATAAAGAGTGTTCAAACACTCAATAAAAAAACAAAAAGAAAGAGGGGTATCAGAACCCAAATCAATGCTCAGCATTGTTGAACAAAAAGGGACTGAGACCAAATAAATGTTCAACATTTTATTCAAAACTGAGTGGACTAAGCCCAAGTTGGCCACAAGTCCTTAATTCAGATCAACCAAGCCCATGTGCTCACAATTTCTCTAATTGGTCTTAGTCCCAAACCTGACTATAGATCTCCCAACCAACATTGGTTCAAGGGTACATCTCTTCACTCTTCTGATACATGTCGTTGTAATTCTTCAACGTCTTCAGGGAGGTGGCGGGTCCCGACAACCAGAAACTCCACAGACTATAATGTCTTTAAACCAGACTATGATGTCTTTAAACCCTACAGACTATGATGTCTTTAAACTTACATGGACTATGATGTCCTTAAACCTAATGGACCGCAACATCCCTAAACTAAGAAGATAGAGCTCAAATTCTTTTTCGTTGGATCTAAATGATCCCAAACTCCCGTTGAGTAGATCTTAGTCTAAAATTAGACTAACGTATCCTCAACGAACATTTAAGTTGATCTTAATCTCAAACGAGATTAACGATCCTTAAATCAAACCAAACGCAAATCTAAGAAAATACGGATTTGGACTAATCCCCGCCCTACGGGCGACAACATAAATTAGTCTCCGTATACAATTCACGGGCAACCTAAAACAAAACAATCACACACGATACGAAGTGAACATCTGGAGAAGGAGAAAGTGGTTATCGCTACGCGATAACGTAATTAACTGCAGGGGCTTGCGCCTGCAAGGAAGAGCATCCTCACAATCAAAAACCTTTCACAATGAGGGGGAATCTGATGAAATCTGCTACAACGGCCGCATCTGTCCAAACCACTGATACACGATGCCATAAATCAACTTGGCATCTTCGAAGAGATGGACGGATAAAACCAAATAGCATCTGCCCCCAAATTCAGGCAAGACGACCTACGCGGTTTCGTCTCTGGTTTCGGCGGTAAACAAGCATTCCAAACTCGATATGGATATTACGAGTATTTAATGATGCCATTTGGAGTTACTAACGCACCAGCAATATTTATGGACTTAATGAACCGAATCTTTTCACCATATCTGGATCATTTCGTAGTGGTGTTTATTGAAGATATTTTGGTTTATTCGAGGAGCAAAGAAGAGCATACAGAACACTTGAAGATCGCACTGCAAACGTTGAAGCAAGAAAGGTTATATGCTAAGATGAGCAAGTGCGAGTTTTGGTTCGAAGAAGTGAAGTTCTTGTGTCATGTCATATCTGGAGATGGAATTGCCGTTGACCCTGAAAAGATTGCAGCTGTTCATGATTGGCCAATTCCAAAGAATGTAAGGGAGATCAGAAGTTTTCTTGGGCTTGCCGGATATTATAGAAGGTTTGTGAAGAACTTCGCTCGAATAGCAGAACCATTGACCAAGCTAATACAAAAGGTGGTACCGTTCGTATGCACGGAGAAACGTGCATCAACTTTTGAAGCGTTGAATCAAAAATTGACCACCGCTCCTATCTTGACAGTGCCAGACGGTTCCGGAGGGTTGGTTATTCACAGCGACGCATCTGAGAAAGGCTTGATGTTCTAATGCAGAATAGGAAGGTTATAGCCTACGCGTTGAGACAATTGAAGACTCATGAGAAGAACTATCCAACTCATGATTTGGGGCTAGCAGCAGTGATTTTCACTTTGAAGATTTGGATACACTACTTATTGGGTGAAAGGGTAGAAATATTTACCGACCACAAGAGCCTAAAGTATGTGTTCACACAGAGAGAGCTCAACATGAGGCAGCGTAGATGGTTGGCGCTGATGGCTGATTATGATCTTGACCTAAAATACCATCCGGGGAAAGTTAATGTAGTGTCGGATGCTCTAAGTCGGTTGCCAGCAATACGGATGTTGACTGCACAGAAGATTATAGCTGATTTTTAGATATTCGAGTTGGAGATTGTACTACCAAATTCGTCGAGACAGTTGAAGTACAGTCATCCTTTATCGATAACATTAAAGTAGCGCAGTCGCACGATCCAAGGTTGCAGAAGATTCGAAGACAAGTTGAAGCGGGACTTCGAACGGAATTGTTAATTCATGAAGATGGTTTATTACGATATGAAATTTGTTTATGTGTGCCTAAAGGAGATGTTCGAGAAGAAGTCATGAAGGAGGCTCATAGTTCCACGTATTCAGTACATCCGGGAGGCACAAAGATGTATAGAGATCTACGACAACATTTCTGGTGGAAAAGCATGAAAAGGGAGATTGCTCTCTTCGTATCGAAGTGCTTGGTGTGTCAGCAAGTCAAGGCTGAATATCAAAGGGTAGTTGGTTTGTTGCAACCACTTCTGATTCCTCAATGGAAGTGGGAACATATAACCATGGATTTCGTGACAGCTTTACCATGGAGTCCAAGGGGCAATAATGAAGTTTGGATTATTGTCGATCGATTGACCAAGGCAGCTCACTTTATACCATTTCGAGTTGGTCAGTCGACGGAAGCTTTGGCAAAGCGGTACATGCAGGAGATTGTGAGATTGCATGGAGTACCCGTGAGCATCGTTTCAGATCGTGATACTCGATTTCTATAATACTTTTGGAGGAGTCTACAGGAAAGTTTGGGAACTCGCTTAAAATTTAGCACGGCCTATCATCCTCAGACAGATGGCCAGTCTGAAAGAACGATCCAAACTATTAAAGATATGTTGAGGGCATGCATATTAGATTTCAAGGGTTCATGAGAGGATCTTTTACATTTAGTGGAGTTTTCATACAACAACAATTTTCAGGCAACTATACAGATGGCTCCATTCAAAGTATTGTACGGTCGTAAGTGTTGTTCTCATGTTTGTTGGGACTATGTTGGAGAAAGAAGATTGTTGAGATTGTGCAAACTGTAGAGAATGTAAACTTGATCCGTAATCATATGAAGGTGGCACAGGATCGACAGAAAAGTTGGGCTGATACTAGAAGAAGACCTTTAGAGTTCGCTGTTCATGATCTTGTGTTCTTAAAGATATCACCGACTAGAGGAGTAATACGATTTGGTAGTCGAGGATGCTTAATCCTTGATTCGTGGGGTCTTTCGATATCATCGAGCTGTTGGAGAGGTAGCTTATCGATTGGCTTTACCATCATCCTTAGCAGGTGTTCATGACGTGTTTCATGTATCTCATCTCCACAAGTATGTTTGAGATGAGACGCACGTCCTAGATCACTTAGAATTGACAGTGAGAGAAGATTTGACTTATAAAGAGCAACCGATGACGATTGTGGATCGACGAGAAAAGGTTCTCAAGAATAGGGTGATCCTTCTAGTGCTTGTTTCATGGGGAAATCGTTCACATGGAGAATCTACTTGGGAACGTGAAGATGAGATTTGACAAAAGTTTCCACATCTTTTTCCTTAGATCCGTATCTTCTTATCTTTTCGTGTTTCGTGAATTTCGAGGACGAAATTCTTTTGTAGTTGGGTATAATGTAACACCCTAGTACGGTCATACAATATTAATTGGTATTTTAACACTTGCTTTATATTTCTTCTATTCTATCTATTGGGCCGCGAATGATTCGAATAGTAGTAGTCGTTATCCGACCCGACCCACAAGTTTAGAACCCAATATGGTGCAAGATTGTATCTGAGATTTATCAGTAAAGTATATCTATGTGAATTTAGTATAATACCTACATTATATTTTTAGATCTTTATATATCATATATCTAGATCATCATATATATTTTAATATTCACAAGTTAAGAATAAGTTATATTTTGTTAACTGTCATCATATGGTTGCCATCCCATATCTTATTTTGCTTTTATCTTTTACGTTTAAATCTCAAGATATCTAATATCAAATATTTACTAAATCTAGATATGTTTTAGAATCTTTTTAAATCTTAAATTAGGGGTATGAGTTATTTAAAATATATTCTTGCATTATGGTTGAGAAGTTTACATATGTGAATTATTTTCCAAAATATATTTTTGATGAGATTTTGGTGGATATTGGTTGTAGTTTGATATTATCTATATACATTAAACAAGTATATAATTATATACAATGTATGATGTTTACAACTTGCGACATGCTATAATTATATCTATAAATATATATATCGTCGTAATATTTCTTATTATTATCATTAATTAGTTTATAATCTGCATTTTATAACGTTATACAAAATATAGTTTGAAAATTTTATAGTTTACACATGAAATGTCATCGCAAAGCGGATACGACAAATCTGAAATTTACTGTACACCTTACTTTATAAAATTCATTATAAATCATAGACAAATCATTAGCATACGTTCTTTAGTTTGTTACGAAGCTAACTCAGAATACTATAATGTTGTGAAATATTTACTTGCAAAATAAATCCTTTAAATAACGTAAACTGTAAATGAAAGTTTCTCTGAACTGCTGTTCAAGAAAATTCCAACAGCAAACTTTCAATTTCGAACGTTCATAATTTTTTGCAGGAACAACCTGAGATACTTTGACTTATAAAAATAAAAATTTTATTGAATTAGCTTTGTTTTTGTATATGACACGTCCCTTTTGGAGGACGTTTGTTGTTTTTAAGCTATTTTATAAATCAGGGTGACGCTGAATTTCTGAACGGAACTTTCTTGTGCATGGTTAATCAATACCATTTTTATAGTTATTAATCAGATTGAATATGTTATCCATAATAATGTTATTATATCAATATCTATTTAATAAATAATAGTGCATGTGTTTTAATATTCAGCAAATATTACCGATTTACAGTTTTACAGTATCCGTTCGTATCCATACTGATAATAGCATATCCAGTTGCATGCCGGAATATCATGATATCATTATACTATTATATTAGTATAACGTGTTATCTAGTTGCATCATACGTAGTCATGGACGTATAAAAGGTTATTACAGATAGATACATGTGCATCCGTGCATTAACCGTGTTCCATATTCGTTACAGTTTCACATTTGGGTATCTATTGATACATATGCATCACATGACATGTCCACGACACACTACTTGACCAGTTACTTGGATTTTGTTACCAATGCCAATGATATTGATGTGTTGTCCTGACGGACGTAACTTGTTGTCTTCATAGACGAGGACTGTACATGTTTGATCCTGTGTTGGCATTAGATTTATATTGACAATACTTGACTTGAACACAAAGCTGGGGTAAAGGGGAAATAAAAAATGTAACCGAAACGTAACTCAAAAGGCTATTATTACATGTTTGCCGTTTTTCCGGGCATTATGGAATAATTACCTGTTTGTCGTTTTTCCGGGCGTTACGAAATAATTACATGTTAGCCATTTTTCCGGGCGTTACGGAATAATTACTTGTTTGCCGTTTTTCGGGGCATTACGGAATAAATCCTGTTACCGCGGTCCCATAGGGAATGAACGGGACATAGACTGTTAGGTTACGATGAGGATTAAATTAATTGATTTTAAAGACTTTTAGAATAGATAACCTAGTAGCACAGTTTTAGGTTACACATCACATACATACACCACTGTTTCATATCTGTATTATTTATTTATATTCATGTTTAATTATATCGTTATATCCTGAATTATCACTGTTATTTGGTATTATGATGCACTGACGTTTGGGTTTTGCATGGCCCAGTTTCTCTATCTTTATCGCAGGCTGAACATGAGTACTTTAACAATCAAACCGAGCAGTGAGGAATTGAACATGTGTATTTAGAGATGTTTAGTTTATTTTCCGCAGTTTTATTTCTTAATGTGAGCCTATATTGGGACATGTTTCATATGTTGTTTATTGGATTTAATTCGTTTCCGCTCATGCATTTTCTTGACTCTATTTACTTTGGCAAATGGACATGTACTAGATAGATTTTATATTTTACTGGTCTTAATATCCTATAGACAGCCGTAATGTGACTGTGGAGGGATGTTTCCTAGCCACAGGTAGCATGGTTGGCTCTGTCACGTTCCGTAGTTTGCGCATTCTAGGAAGCGGGGCGTGAAAACTCTGCTTCTTCCTCAACGAAGTTTTTCGAAATGATATGTCGATTTTGGAACCCTAACTATCGCCAGAGCACGTCTACTTCATGAAGTTTTTCAAAGTGGTTGTGGTAAATTTTTTTACTTCTAAGTTTACATGTGCTACCATGTCGATTAATATAACCTATCAGTGGACTATCCCTAATTATGAAGAAGAAGATGAAGAATTAGCGGTGGAAACAGACGAAAATGAATGCTTGAAAATACCTATTATTCTTATCGACCTAGTAACTCTTGAAGGAAAAAATGCTAAGTTTATATCATCAACTAGTGAAAGTAAATGTACGAATGTTTCTTCTCCTAAAGCCGAGTTTATATCGTCAACTAGTGGACGTAAATGTAAGAATGTTCTTTCTTCTAAAGTTGAGTTTATCTCGCCAACGAGTGGAAGAAAATGTAAGAATGTGTCATCTTCTAAAATAAGTCCTGATGTGAATAACGAGCGAGGTATAACAAGTGATTTGGCAGAACCTAAAATTGGCATGATATTCAATTCACTAGATGATGCTTATGAATGTTATTTGGTTTATGCTCGAAATATAGGGTTTGCTATCAAAGTTCGTTCTACTCGTCGTGTAGTTTGCAGTATTGAACCTATCTCCATACTATATGAATGTAACAAGACAGCAAAATCTAAAAATTTCAAGCCCGATGTAAAACGTAAAATATCTTTTTCGACATTCCAGAGAATTAATTATATTGGATCCAAGTTCGAAGCTCGTATGTTTGTTGTTAAAAAGGAAGATCGATGGAATGTAACTTCTTACAAGAGTGATCACAACGATCCATTTGTACCGCAGTTGATGGTGCACTACCTATCTTGTCACATAAGTATTTCCAAATTCGAAAGAAGTCAAATCCGTAATTTGAAGGATAGTAGGGTTGGTCCAAGAAAAACATATACAATACTATAAAAAGGTCACAGGGTAGAGAATCATGGTTACGGGCTAAACGATGTAAAGAATGAATTAAGAAAAATAAGTCAACATCAATCTATGGACGTATCGAATGCCCAAGCTAGTTTAGCTTATTTGTAATCTATTCAAGTTAAGGAGCCTAATTTGACTTACGTAGTAAAATATGACGAAGAAAATCATATCGAAACCCTTTTATTCGTCGATACACGCTCAAAAGCTTCCTATACAACTTTCGGTGATGCAATTACTTTTGACACCACATATCGAAAAAACAAATATCAAATGCCCTTCGCCCCATTCACCGATATTAATCATCATTATAAATCACAAATATTTAGTTTGGCATTAATGTGGAATGAGTCCGAAGAGTCTTTCACCTGGTTGTTTAAGCGGTGGTTAATTACGATGAATAATAAGGCACTGCTATCTATAAGCACCGATCATGATCATGCTGTGACAAATGCTATTGCTAATGTGTTTCCGATTACAAGACATCATTATTACATATGGTACATTAGTCAGAAGTATCCGGAGAAATTGCAGAATTTATATCATCAGGATACCAGTTTTCGAAACGACTACAAACGTTACGTAGATAAAAGTTTGATAGTTGAGAAATTTGAAGAAAAGTGGTCTGTGCTAGATGAAAAGTACCAAGTTAGTGGGTATAAATGGCTTACAATGATGTATGGTTTATGGGAGAAATGGATACTGGCTTATACATCAAGAAACTTTTCGGCAGGTATGCGAACAACCGGACGTAGTGAGAGCATGAATGCTTTTTTGATGTCTATCTTAATTGGAACCCCACAATTAAATAGTTTGTTATGAAAACAAGAAGTGCACTATGGATAAAATACGAGCACGAGAAAAGAATGGATTTTGATACGCTATACAAGAATCGTATGTGTGCCACAAATATGTCACTGGAATTAGACTCTTCCAAAGTTTACACCAAAAGCATATATGTATCTGAACTTCCAGTTGAAATACCGAGTTTGAAAGAAGACTTGGTAGATGTAGCAAATTTGAAATCGGTGAAAGGTGATATTTCAAAAATACAAAATCATTTGCAATCTAACACTAGGGATCGTTGATAGAGATTTTATTAGTCTCTAAATTTTAACTGCAAATATACAGTCATGCAATTATAATACTTGAGAATCGATCTGTTAGGAATATGTATGCCCTAGAGGCCATTATTGTATATTATAGTGGATGCTTGGACACGCGCGCGCGCACACACACATGACTTTCTTGCTCGACATGATAGTATGCTATCCGGTTGCTCTTTATCTTAATATGTGCGCTTGTTTTAGTTTATTATCTCATTGATACATGTTGATAATGCCCTTAGGATGTTGTCTTGACTACCGGGACTATGATGCAGATCATACTAGTGGGGCTTGTTTAGTCCATAAGCACATCCTTAACGGTTCCTAGTCGAGGGAGTATCGAGATAGAGTATCGATATTCCGGAGTATCGAGATAGAGTATCGATATTCCAGAGTAGACTAGTGTGTACGTTTCTTGACCCTGTATGGGGCGATGGTTGATCCCATAGCCATTGGTGTTTGACATCAAAGATTGTATACATGTGCTCATTAAAGAATGAGTACACCGAACAGGACTCGCCGAGAACTCCTAGATGGTACCATACTTATCGTTTGATTGCAGTTCTCTGGTGACACTTGTACAGTCTGTAGACCCGAGATCGTCATAGTGTCTTGTGTGGTTCCCACTGTGCATTGATTTCCTCCCGACCCTTGTTCAAATGAGTCATGCAAATAGGTGGTTTTTAGGTACAGTCCCGAGTCACATGGAGGCAATGAGCGATAGGAGGGGTTTCGTCTCTCCCGGTATTGGGAGTTGATATTGCGCTATGCTCGATTGGCTATAACAGCAAGTCTCTGATCAGGGCTGATGAGATTTACTGATAAGTGTTATTAGTAGTTTCTCGAAAGGTTATAGGCCACACATTGGCATGACTTATCGAATCATTAGGGTCTGACGATTTCACGCCCAGACTCGATATGCGACATATCAGACGAAAAGACCGGACTGTACGGTAAGTGTTGCTTATAGGCTCTACAGAAGTTTGGAAAAGTTTGCTTGTTGATCTTCTATTCGTTCAATACCTGGGTAGTAGTTAAGTCGAGCTAGTACCGCTGACGGCTTATAGGTATCTGATGTGATCATTACCTACTGCTGGCGTATTGACGAGTCTTTAGAGTCCTACATAGAGGTTTTCTAGCTCAAGCGAAACGAAGTAGGGCACGTATGGAGATATGTGCATGATCTTGATTAAATATGAGTATGATATCGTATTCTAATCTAGCGTTTTTGATATCAGCTGTGTAGGGTGTTTTTCATCACCCCATTGAGATAGGAATACGCGCACACTTGTCAGGCGTACTACAGATTCCCCCTGCCTAGGATAGGCGATGGTTTATTGATTTTGGGGATCCAAATCTTCGGCAGCCACGGACTAAGCTGCCGTTAATTACCCTTTGCCTTTGGAGCGAGAGAACCTCCGATTAACGGGTCAAACAGGTCATGCGAACTCAATGTGCAGTGTACATATGTTTTAAAAAGGGTTTTAGATATATCGGGGGTATTTTTACGGGGGTCCCACTACCCGGATAGCGGGCTGGGGGTCAAGGGGGCTAGCAGCCCCCTTTGTGAGGTGCGGGACAGCGCCCCGTTAGAAATTTTTCCTAACAGGGACAGTGTCATGGAGTGTGTGTGTATCTATATATATACATATATACATACATACATATATATATATAAAGGGGAAAAACGTCCAAAGGATGCGTCGGGGCCAGCGCCTCACGTGCTCAGCACACGTGCGCTGGACACTGGGTGTCAGCGCCCCCAGCGCCTCACGTGCGCGGCACGCGGGCGCTGGGCGCCAGCAGGAAAGAGGGCCTAGCCTCTCGCAGAGGAGTTGAACTCCTAAAAAAAGAGGTCATGTGTGCTGCATGCGACCGCGGGGCACCCGCGGATCATGTGTACTGCACGCGACCGCGTGGCTCCCGTGGATCACGTATGCTGCACACGACCGTGGGGCGCCCACGGGTCATGTGCTCGGCACGTGATCACTAGGCACCTAAGGGTCACGTGTGCGGCACGCGACCGCTGGGTACCCGCGGGTCATGTGCGCGGTACGCGACCACGGGGAACACCAGCGGGAAGGGGCTTAGCCCCTAGGTTGGGGAGTTGAACTCCTAAGGGGTTTTGGAGTTGAACTCCTAACAGAAATTTAACTTATGGAGTTAAACTCCAACAAATCTAGAAAGGAGTTAAACTCCTAGAAATCTTTGGCTCTTCTTTTGAGCCTTGGATCCTCCCAACGTGGGATTTTTGGAGATGGGTCTCCTTCTTCTTCCTCTCGGTTGGCTGGATCTTAGGGGAAAAGGGGAATGAGATTCAAAATCTCCCCTTTTAGAGATTTGATGGGAGATCTGAGCTTCCCTTTATGGGTTTTGTGGTGAAAAACTACTTCTTTTTGATAAAGGAAGAGTTAAACACTTGATTTACTTCCAAAAGAGGAAGAAGGTTTTAGACCCTTGAGAGAGGGGAAGGAGTCACACAAACCCTAGTTTTTGGGAGAATGAATTGTTTTTTTATTTCATTATCATGTTGCCTTTTATAGGCTTACACATTTACATATAGCCCCTTGGGCTTTACAAAATGGCATTTTGCCCATCCCATATCTCATGTGCTCATTTATTTTGCACATGAGCCATAGACTTACAAAAATTTGGCTTTATGCCCATTTCTCTTACATTCATATATAAAAACTTACATCAAAATTATTTATTACATGATTTCATTTTGACATAGGGGAGGCCGGCCGCGGGGCTCAACTTGGGCATGGGCCCACTTGACCTGGGCTTGGGCCCACCTGGCTTGGGGTTGACTTTGACTTTGACTTGGTCAACCGGGATACAATTTTCGACCCCAACAAGCTAGGTTGTATATGATATAACCGGATTATTGAATCAAGTATTGATTCAATGATTTGATATATATGTATATATTTGTATATTTGATATTAGTCGGGTTATATATGATATAACCGGATTATTGAATCAAGTGTTGATTTAATAATTTGATGTGTGTGTGCATATTAACTAATATTAAATACTCATCTGACGACGCCACCGCTTCTCACCCAACCAACTGTAGGAGACGAGCTGCTGCTGTACCTGGCCGTCTCCAACCAAGCTGCCAGCTCCGTGCTTATCAGAGAATCTGAGGGGATACAAAGACCAGTCTGCTATGTCAGCCACGTTTTCAAAGACGCGGAGACCAGGTACCCAACCATTGAAAAGATAGTTCTAGCGCTCGTAGTCACATCCCGAAAACTTCGGCATTATTTCCAGGTTCATACCATCATCGTTCTCATCAACCGACTCCTGGGAAACATCCTCGGTTCCCCCGAGTGGTCGGGACGCTTGGAGAAGTGGAGATGAGAGTTGTCGTAGTTTGACATCCGATACCGACCGAGGCAAGCCATCAAAGCCGGTCTACGAATCTCTTCGGGAGTGTGTCTAAAGAGAATTAGAATTCGCAGTGACTCCGCGTTGGTCGTCGGCCAGGTGAAAGGACGATTCGAAGCCCAGGAACCCCTGATAATGAAATACCTAACCTAGGTAAAAAGGCTCTGGAGAAATTTCGACGAGGTTCAAATGGAACAGATTCCCCGGAGTATGAACGTCGAGGCAGACGCGTTGAGAAAACTCGCCTCCTCCCATTCGGTCAATCATAAAAGGAACATCCTCTTCGAAGTCCTACCACGACCCAGCATCGAAGATAAAGAGATGATACACCGGGTCTACACCATTCAGGGGGGTGTCTCAGATTGGAGAAAGCCCATAGTGGAGTTCCTCAAGGATGAAGTGCTCCCCGAGGACCGAACCGAGGCGCGCTGGCTCCGCATGAAAGCTCGCCACTTCGTGTGGAGAAAATAGAACTTGTACAAAAAATTATACACACAGCCCCTATTCAGATGCGTCGATTCCGACAAAGCAAAGTACGTTCTCCACGAGATACACGAGGGCATCGATGGTGCACATTAGGGTGCCAGCAGCCTAGTTCAAAAGACACTGCTGAAGGAATATTATTGTCCGACTATCCACGGCGACGCGGGAAAACTCGTACGAAGGTGCAAGACATGTCAACTCTTCGACAGCACTCCTCGGCTACCAGCCACTAAGTTAACACCGCTAAGCTCCCATTGGCCATTCACACAATGGGGAATGGACATAATTGGCCAACTTCCCACCGGCACTGGTGGGCACAAATACATCCTTATCACTGTAGACTAGTTTACGAAATGGGTCGAAACCGCGCTGATCAGGAAACCGGATGCCGCCTCCACAGTGAAGTTCCTGCAGAACAATGTAATTGCTCGCTTTGGAATTTCGAGGTGCATCATCACCGACCACGGAACCAACTTTGAAAAGGATGAAGCCAGAGAATTCTGCAGTGACTATCACATATTTATGAAGTTCTCCGTGGTCGCACATCCCCAGTGCAACGGGCAAGCTGAGGTAGCAAACCGAGGTGTCATCCGAGGCTTCAGAGCCCGCCTGGAAGGAAGACAGGGTGGATGGGTCGAGGAACAGCCATGGGAACTGTGGGCATTGCGAACGCCAAAAAAGACACCCATGGGGGAAACCCCGTTCAGTCTCTGTTATGGCACCGAGGCAATGGTCCCCACAGAAATCGTCCTTCCCAGTTATCGAGTCGAGCACTTTGACGACGAGGCCAACGTCTTGGCTATTCGAAGCAACTTGGAAATCCTATTGGAAAAGAGGGACCGGGCGCAAATAAGGCTAGCCATATATCAGCAACAGACCGTCCGATATTACAATGCCCGGGTCAAACACCGAACATTCAAGATGGGAGACTTAGTCCTACGACGAAATAAGTTCGAGAACCAAGGGAAGCCGCACAAGTTCTTCCCGAAATGGGACGGTCCCTTCCTCGTGACCGAGGAGTTACCTGGAGGAGCCTACCGCCTCTAAGATTTCTTGGGGTGCAACTTTCCACGGCCATATAATGCCGAAAAACTTAAATTGTATAGATGAACTTGTACTCTCTTAAATAATGAGACTCTTTTTTTCTGTCATCAAGTTTGTTTTAGTTTTCGAGCAAAGCCCTCACGTGAGTAGGTTCCTACTCGGTTTCGAGGCCGGCGGTCAGCCTCCTTTTCATCGTAACCAGGTAGCTTCCTACCCAGCCTATCCGCAGTGGATAGCTTCTTGCCCAACAACGCCGTGGATCAAAAAGCCCCCTCTACGAGATAGCCGGGTAGTTTCTTGCCCGGTCAAACCCGTGAATCATTAGGAGGCGGGCTACCTCACCCCTATGACTAAAATATAGGCACGCCTATAGGAAATCGACCTAAGTACCACTCCACCCATCTTACCTCGACTCCAAGGGAAAGAAAAATAGAAAACGAGAACGAGAATTTTCAACAACCGACACTCTGAGCGAGGAGAAACTTGTAAGCAAAAGACAATATTTTATTGATGAGAGGTATTCTCGGCTCCTCAGCCTTACAAAAATGCCTGGGGGCTAGCAAAACAAAAACTATTACAGCAAAGGGGGAAGGGGGTCCAGAGGGCATTGACCGTGGTACTCAAAGCTGAGATCAAACAACCAAGCTTGTCACACCTCGCTTCCCAAGATATGGGGAAGTAGACATGATGGACACACAACGTATTTACTCAGAAGTAAACACGTTGAGCGTAAATAAGCAATATAAATAAATACACAAGTATAACAAGAGATGTAATATGAACAACAACTTTTTATTAACTTTCATTCTTTACATTACAACTGATTTGAAAAAGAAATGTACAATGATAAAAAGCAATGCCTAAACAGTGACATATGAACTGAAATAAGTACAAGTAAAAGGTAGAAGTCTGGCTGCTCTATGAACTGGTCCAAGTCGTCCTGGCTGGGCTCGGTCTCCTGAGGGTCCGGTCCTCCCGATGAACATTCCAAAGAAAGAAATAGAAGGAATGTCGTCAGCAAACTAGCACTCGGTAAGTCCCAAAAGTAAGAGTAGAATAGAATAGAATAGGACAAGGAGAGAGTATATGACTGGTAATTTGTACAGGTATATGTTTGTTATACTAACGTAGTTGTTTGTAGGTTGGTACAGAAGGTATCAGTGTATACGAGAGGAGTCCAAATGCTCCATGGACTATGGTAACCCGTAGTACAAGGCCCCGTCAAAACCCACGGGACAACGGCATATGATATTCAAGATATTCAGGTAGGTGTATTTTAGTGACCATCTCGTTCCATTTCTAATACATTCCGTGCCAGTCTACCCCGTTAAACCCCGTAATGTATATTGTATTGATTGTAGTTATCAGACATGTCGAGACCATGGATACAAGTTGTTCATGTAATCAGATTCAGGATGTATCAAGTAGTCAGGTAGTCAGGTCAAGATATAGCCATGGTTCGGTCAAGTCAAGTCACGTTTGCATGTTGATATTGTTCTGGTATTCAAGTTCAGGTTCAAGTATTCATGTTTGGTATATTGGATTCATGTTTGGATTAGATTCATGTTAGACTTAGGCTCAGATTGAGTCAGACACTTTAAAACAGATTTGGATCTTGAATTATATTCGAATGTTATCGGTAACTGCTGCACATTGACGACAGGATTTGTGTCTTTTTCCAAGACAATTACCATTGATAACTCCGTTAAGTTTTTCTACCTTAAATAGGCAAGCACTCAATTTCTCCGACTCCCTGAGGCTCAAGAGAATTGATCTCGCTTAAACCTATACTTACTAAGGTCGTTAACGTAATTTTATATAACTCGAAAGGGTTTTATGAAAAATATTTTATACTTTCAAAATAAATCTCGAGTAATTATTGTAAGTCCATGTTACACACCCCACATGTTCGCGGGGAGGCGGAATATATGAAAAACAATTATCAAAGCTTCGTAACACAGACTTGAGCACACGGATCGTGTCTAAACCATTACTAGCAAACTACGAGAGATTTAACTATTCTGATTCGAAGTTATACCTCACGTTACTTATCCTTCGGGTCTTCATCGCTGTCCTCCACACCTCATTGGCTCTATGGAACATGGGTACCTCAACGGCCTCCTCGAGTCAAAGACGATCCACCCGAGAGTCTATAGTCTGAGCTCCTATCTCGAATCTGAGATAACTACGGCTTCTAGTTTGCTAATCTAGAAGTCCTAGAGGGTGTAGAGTATTTAGATGGATTACTTAGTCACTTAAACCCTAGGATTCTCAACTCATGAGAGCTTTTAGGGTTTGAGGAAGAAGATGAAGACTTGAGGAGAGAGAAGTGTTTTGTGATAATGAAATGAATAATACTCATGCTAGAATAATATGAAGCATACAAATATCTCTCTTGATAATATCAAGATAATATCTATTATGCTTCATTTAATTTTAAGGGTGAATCACCTCATGAGTCATTAAGCATTTAATGTAAACTACACCTCATCTCCTCTACCTTATTTAGTTTAAATCTAAAAAGAAATAAACACAAATGAGTCACCTCCTTCTAGAAGCTTCCCAACAAATTACGAGACTGCCCCTCCCATCCGTATTTCTAAAAAACACGGATAATTTTTGACTGAATAAATCCATCTATATAACACTAGAATCTGGCTTAAACCAAAGCCCGCTAGTATTACCTGCCCGATCATAGTACGTGCACAAGAGTACGTAAGTGATCGCGGCCCTGCCGTAAAACCATACGGCCTTTACACCTTTTGCCCAGTGCGGGAAAACTCTGTGTGTGGGACTCTAAAGACTGGACACTAAGCTGGCAGTGGGTTTAACCACAGGCCGTAAGCGGTACTAGCTGTACGTAATGGTCCCCAGGTAGATGTCGATAAGAAGGACGATGAGAAAACCCATCCGAACTCCTACTGACCCTGTATGTGACAATCTTCATACAGTCCGGTCTGTTCGTCTAGGACTATCGCATATCGGGCCTAGGGGGCGGTAAACGTCAGACCCCTAATAACGGTATAAGTCGTGTCGGAGTGAAGCCCATTACACCTTGAGAAACTACTGAAACCTACCAGTAAATCTTGCTTGCCCTGGCCAGGGACTTTGCGTAATGGCTCTCCATACACAGCGTGATATCAACCCCCAATACCGGGAGAGATGAATCCTATCTAACCGCCACTGCCTCCAAGTGCTTCGGAACTGCACCCAACTACTACCTGTTTGCATGACTCCTTTGAGCCGTGGTAGGGTAGTAATCTAAGTATAGTGGGAACACACCTGAGGCGAAGTAGCAGTGTCAAGTCGATGGACTAAGCTGTACTCATATCACCTGGGAACTGCTATCTGACGATGGGTATATAACCAACCTGCAGTTCCCGGCGAGTCCTGTCCGGTGTACCCGTAACCTAACGAGCACCTGCATACTATCTCTAGTACGACGTACTGATGGCTGTAGGACAGACCATCTCCCTAGCTGGGATAAGAAGCATATACACCAGTCTACTCCGGAGTATCGATGCCCCGTCTCGATAATCCTAAGACCAGGGACCTATATAGGATGTTGTTTATAGACTACCCAGCCCCCACTAGTGTGACTGCCATCATAACGCTGGTAATCAAGAAAAGATCCTAAGGGCTCTACTAATATGTATAAGCGATATGTTAAAAGAAACACATGCACATATTAAAGTAGACACAAACCAAGTAGCATACTACCATTTTTAGCAAGACTATCAATACAACTGTGAATATCCCAAGCTTCCATTAAGTAATATACAAACTAGTATGATACAGTAATGGCTTCTAGGGCATAAACATTATCAATCTCCCACTTGCACTAGGGCCATGTACTGGCATATCGCAGACCTATCATCTCGAATAGCCTCTCGAACCGCGTCTGAGGAATGGCCTTTGTGAATGGATCAACAGTGTTATTCTCCGTATCTACTCTCTTTACCTCGATCTCCCGGCGATCTACGATCTCCCTGATCAGGTGATACCGCCTTAAGATGTGTCTGGACTTCTGATGGGACCTGGGTTCCTTCGCTAAAGCTATAGTGCCGTTGTTGTCGCAATACAGAGGTATTGAATCAACACTGGTAGGAACCACCTGAAGTTCTTTAAGGAACTTCTTCATCCAGACAGCTTCTTTTGCGGCATCGCAAGCAGCTATGTACTCCGCTTCTATCGTCGAGTCAGCAACGGTGTCCTGCTTGGAACTCTTCCAACAGACCGCCCCTCCATTCAGGGTAAAGACATAACCCGACATGGATTTGGAGTCATCCTTGTCACTCTGGAACCTGGAGTCGGCAAAGGCCTCGATCTGGAGGTCCTTTCCACCGTACACCAAGAACATCTCCTTAGTCCTCCTCAGGTACTTGAGAATGTTCTTTATTTCTATCCAGTGCTTCTCTCCTGGGTTTTCCTGATACCTGCTTACAACGCTCAATGCGTATGCTACATCTGGTCTGGTACATAACATCGCATACATTATAGAGCCTACCACAGAAGCGTAGGGTATAATCGACATGCGATCCCTTCCTAAATCAGTCTTGGGAGACATCTCTTTAGAGAGGGTGATTCTGTGACAAGACAGTAGGTTACCGCGCTTAGAATCTTCCATACTGAATCTTTTCAATATGGTGTCTATGTACCTGGACTGTGAAAGTCCCAACATCCTCTTTGACCTATCACGATAGATCCGGATCCTCAGAATGTAGGTGGTATCACCTAGGTCCTTTATGGAGAACTTCTGTGACAAGAATCCTTTGACTAACTGTAGCATATGAATATCATTTCCTATTAGGAGAATGTCATCCACGTACAAGATGAGGAATACTACAGCTCTCCCTACAATCTTACTGTATATGCATGGTTCATTTGGATTCTTGATAAAGTCAAATTCTTTAACAATATCATCAAAACAGATGTTCCAACTCCGCGATGCCTGCTTTAGTCCATAAATGGACTTAAGCAACTTGCACACTTTACCGCTGCTCCCACTCGGAATGAATCCCTTGGCTGATCCATATAGACGCACTCTTCTAAATTACCATTCAGAAAAGCCATCTTTACGTCCATCTGCCAAATCTCATAATCGTGGAAGGCGGTAATGGCAAGAAGGACCCGAATGGATTTGAGTACAGCCACTGGAGAAAAGGTTTCGTCATAGTCCAAACCAGATCTTTGACGAAAACCCTTTGCAACAAGTCTAGCTTATAGGTTTCAAACCTGTCCATCTACACCAATATTCTTTCTGAAGATCCATTTCCATCCTATGGGTTTTACCCCATCTTGAGCAATATCCAAAGTCCATACTTTTTTAGTATACATGGACTCCATTTCGGTCCGCATTGCATCCGGCCATCTTACTGAATTGCCGCTCTGAATGGCTTGCTGGAAGCTAGTAGGGTCATCATTGTCAATGATGCAATCTTCTTTATCCCCGTCTATGAGAAAACCGTAGTATCTTTCGGGCGGATGAGACTGCCTACTACTTTTGCGGATAGGCGCTGGGATGTCCCTTTCTTCTGAAACTTCTGATTATACCATACTTTCAGTAACAACTTGTGGTTCTGGAATTTCTTCCAGTTCTATTGCGCTCCCATTCTTCTGATTTTCTAAAAATTCAGCTTCCAAGAAGTGGGCATGACGAGAAACAAAAACCTTTTGTTCCTCTGCGCAATAGAAACAATACCCCTTGGAGTTCTTTGGATATCCCACTATTCCCTGATAAAATATCAGGAAATTCCCCAATGGGGTATCACGTGCTCACACGTGACCAAGGGTCACGTGCTGACACATGATAGGTTCCTGTGATCTCTACTTTATAGAATTAAATTCTATCCAAACAAAATATAACAAAAACAGCAAGGAAAAACCTCAATGAGGCGTCACGTGCTCACACGTGACCAAGGGTCACGTGCTGACATGTGATGATTCCTCAGCTCCCTAAAAGCAGAATTAAATTCTAGTCACGTGTCAACACGTGATGGGCTTATAAGCTCTTTAATCAATAGAATTAAATTCTATTTAATAATCAAATAATGGGATCACGTGCCAACACGTGATAGACTTTTAAAATCCTTCTAAACTAATAGAATTAAATTCTGATTAAGGGAAATCAAATGCCCTAACTGAGAAAATATTTCTTTAAATCTTTCCAAACAAAAAAAGACGGTGCTCTGTAAAATAGAGCACCGTTGGATTAAAAATCCAATGGTGATTAAAAATCACCAATTTATGGAACGATTTTATACAAGGAAAGATTTCCCTGAAATTCACCAAGAATAACAAACAGAATATCTTCTGGATTAAAAATCCAATGGTGAATAAAATTCACTGAGTGGTCTAAAAGATCATGTTAGTTATAAAAACAACCAAAATTTTTCAATGAAAGATTCACTAAACAAATTGATTCTTTTATTTCTCCTATAAATAGGAGCCAAGAAGAGAAGAGAAGAGATCTTGGAATTTTGGTTTTTTGGAGAAAAAACAACAACAGAGAGAAAAAAGAAAGGAGAATTTAATTCTCAAGAAAAGAAACCCTAGGTGAGAAAGGGGAAGGAGATCTAAGCTCCATAAAACGAAAAAGAGAATTTAATTCTCGATCTAAGAGTTTAACTCTTCTGAATAAGAACTTAGTTCTTTATCCGGTTAAAGATCTACAGAAGCAAATCTCCCCACAAGTTGAGAATTTAATTCTCATCAGGGAGATTCTGCCATGCAGATCCAAAACTTAGAGGGAGAATTGAGTTTAGAGAATTTAATTCTCCCAAATTCATATGAATTTAATTCCTCTAAAACAGAACTAGGGTTTAAGCTTATATGAGAATTTAATTCTCCCAAATTCATAGAAATTTAATTCCTCTAAAATAGAACTAGGGTTTAACCCTATATGAGAATTTAATTCTCCCAAATTCATAGGAATTTAATTCCTCCAAATAAAACTAGGGTTCAACCCTGCATGAGAATTTAATTCTCCCCAAATTCATAAGAATTTAATTTCTCTAAATGAAATTAGGGTTTAACCCTACATAAGAATTTAATTCTTCTACATACACAGGAATTTAATTCCTCTAAAATAGAATTAGGGTTTAACCCTACAGAGAATTTAATTCTTAAAACAAGAGACTTAAAGCTCTCTATGCACGTAAAGAACTTGGTCACGTGGCAACACGTGACCCCATTCTCAATGAGCAGAAAAGAAAGAACAAAACTAGGTCACGTGTTCCCACATGACCCTTAAACAGACTCCCCAAAACAAGAAGGAATTAGCGCAGAGGCAATGCCTCATGTGCTCCTACGTGACCTTCAAAACAAAGAGAACAAAGGCAAAGATAATACTGATTTTGGGCGCTCTCACGTGTCCTCACGTGACCCCTAATAAACACTTTAATAATCAATACATGGATATCCATCACGTGCCAACACATGATGGCCTGAAGACTAAAAGTGTTTAACACTTATTTGAATATTCTGATAATAAAATAAAGGAGGTCTGGCCCCATCTTCAGGCGCCTCACGTGACCCCACGTGACCCCTTCCTTTCTAGTGTTTAACACTATTTTGAGCATTTTGTCTCCAATGTTTAACACTGTTTTAAATACATCACGTGAGGACACGTGACCGCCAGATGTCCTTTAGTGTTTTACACTATTCTAGAACCAGCTTAGCCCAAATTGGCTAAGTTTTTCCAGAGGAAAATATCCCCTTCAAACGAGCCTTAAAATCCAGAGCTATAATGTTTAATGCTCAGCCAAAAACAAAATGTTATCAGAGCCTTCAAACTCTTGTTTAGCATTGCTAAATAATGAGGGGCTGAAACCAGACAAATGTTCAATAGTCC
This sequence comes from Agapanthus africanus, assembly GCA_030015575.1. Classification (NCBI taxonomy): domain Eukaryota; kingdom Viridiplantae; phylum Streptophyta; class Magnoliopsida; order Asparagales; family Amaryllidaceae; genus Agapanthus; species Agapanthus africanus. Next base: position 539,241,366 of record JASDDO010000010.1, on the reverse strand, counting down.
AATAAAGGGCTAACATTTCAAACTTAATTGGACTTAGCCTAAATTGGTCATAAGTCCTCAATTCAGATTTAACTGAGCCAATGTGCTCATAATCTAATTAATTGAACTTAGTTCCAAATGGGATTACAGATCTCCCAATCAATCTTGGTTTAAGGGTATTTCTCTGAACCCCTCTGATATTTGTCGTTGTAATCCTTCAATGTCTTTAGAGAGGTGACGGGTCCCGACAACCATACATTTTTTGGACTATGATGTCCTTAACCATGACTGTGAGGTCTTTAAACTCATGGACTATGATGTCCTTAACCTTGACTGTGAGGTCTTTAAACTCACGGACTATGATGTCCTTAACCTTGACTGTGAGGTCTTTAAACTCACGGACTATGATGTCTTTAACCTTGACTGTGAGGTCTTTAAACTTACGGACTATGATGTCCTTAACCTTAGACCGTAATGTCCTTAAACTAATCGACCGCAATGTCCCTAAACTAAACAATAGAGCCTAAATGCTCTTTTGTTGGATCTAAACGATCCCGTTAAGTAGATGTTAGTCTAAAAATCAGACTAACGTATCCCTAACAAACGTTTAAGTTGATCTTAGTCTCAAATGAGACTAACGTATCCTTAAACCCAACCCCCAAACCCAAATCTAAGAAAATACGGATTTGGACTAGTCCACGCCCTACAGGCGACGACATAAATTAGTCTCCGTATACAATCCACGGGCAACCAAAAACAAAACAAACACCCACGACACGAAGTGACCATCTGGAGAAGGAGAAAGTTATTACCGCGATACGGTAGCGTAATTCACTACAGGGGCTTGCGCCTGTAGGGAAGAGCGTCCCCACAATCAAAAACCCCTCAACGAGGGGGAATCTGACGAAGTTTGCTACATCGGCCGCATCCGTTGAAACCTTCGATACATGGTATCATAAATCAACTTGACATCTTCGAAGAGGTGGGCGGATAGCACCAATTAGCATCTGCCCCGAAATTCAGGCGAGACGTTTATCGCATCTCCGATTTTCGGCAGGGAACAGATTCTGGCACGCCCGGTGGGACCTTTTCCTCTTTCCTCTCCACACTTCGTGTGTCTTGTTCACGAACGAATCGCGGTTTGATATGGTTGCCCTTAGATTCGAGGTACTAAGATTTGGTGTCTTGCTCCGTGCAGAAAACAAAAGATCAATGGCTTCTACCTGCACAAAATGCTCCAGCTGCAACTGCAACTCCCGTTCCGCCTCATCTGGAGGTGTAACTTACGGGCCCCAGGCAGCCTCCCTGTTCACGATACCAGTAGACCAAGTAACTCAGGCCACCACTGGGCTGTTCTTTAGGACTATGATCCCACCCATGAGCTTCAATGCCCCGATGCTGCCGCAAGAAGTCCTAAAGAAGTCGGTCTTTGATCGACTTACCATTACCGTGGCCCCTCTGAACGGGTTGCCCAACTCCACTGCCCCAGTTTTCAACAAACTGGGCCAGAACGCTAACAAGCCCGCGATACCTGAAGCAGCCATCCCTAAGCGGATAGCCATCCTGGTTCAAGCGGATGAAATCATCGGAGAGGCTTCTTCTGCCAAGAAGTCAGTCTTCACAAGGCTGATCATTCCGGCTCCTGCTCCAGGCTAAGTCCCCAAAGCTGCTTCCCCTGCCTAGAGGTCTGTCTTTGACAGATTGGATGTTGCTTCTCAATAGACATCGGTCTTTAAGAGGCTGACGTCGGCAACAACCCTTCGCCAACACAGGGGACATGATGAAGTCACCCCTACAGCTGAGACAATCCCATCCGCACGACATGCTCGACGTCGCCATTGGCGCCGAGTAAGGAAGGCTGGGGCAGCTCCCCTTCTGGACTAACTCCGCCAGCTCCGATGGTGGAAATCAATGTTGCTGTTCCAACTGGGAATAGCTTTGAACCGCTTAGGAAGGTTCGCAAGAACTCTCCGACTGCCATGCTGAAGAGATCTGCTCCACCTATGGAGATTACTACAGAAAAGAAGACGGAGCTAGCCCCCTCAGCGGTTGTCCTCCAAAACTTATAAGGTCCGGCGACAGGTCCAGGAATCGGTAATTAACCAGGACTACTCTCGCCGGCCAAAGAAGCTCAAAGCTCAGCAAGAAAAGAGCCATCTCGTGGTACCACAGAAGACATCATCCGTCTGGGTGCCCACTGCAACGGCCCCCTCGACTTCAACTGCTCACAAGAGAAGGAGGCCAGAGAAAGCCCCCGTGAATGCGGCAAACCGTAAGGACGTCGAATCTAAACGCTCCAAGTCTGGGGGCATGGTAATACATACCGTTTATATGGCTTCCGGAAAAGAAGAAAGCCGTGCTTCTACGGGTCACCGATTGCTTACCCGATCGATAACGAAGGCTCAGGAACAACAGCAGCAGAAACTTCAGGAGATGCTGACTGCAATGGCCGCACTCACTGGGCTAAAAGAAAATCCAGAGACCTCGGACCAGCGTCGGGAACAAGGGACTGATACCGAATTCCTCCAAAGAATGCTCGAGAGGAAAGAAAAAGAGGCTGCGAAGCAGGCAGCCAATATAAAACGAATAGCCTTTTTGTTCCAAGTCATGGCTGAGATGATGTTACAGCCGGAACCTCCAGCTGAAGACCCCCCGATTATCATTGAAGACGACAGAGGGGAAACATTGAACCCTCCTCAGGCTCTTTCAGCAGCCAAAGAGGATACCATCTCCAAGGCCGCTTTAGATGATTACATTGCTCAGCAAATACGAGCTCAGCAGGAAAACAAAGTGGATGGCCAAATTGTTAAAACTGGGCGACCATATCCAGGCTGGTATGACCAAATAAGGTACCCGCCGGGATATACGATCCCTAAATTCCACGTATATAAAGGGACGGGGAATCCACATCAGCATGTTGCTCAATTCAGAGCCTTGTGCGGCAACACCGGGGGTGACGATAAACTTCTGCTCCGCCAGTTTGTTGGTAGGTCGGAGACGGCATTCGAGTGGTATTCTGAACTTCCAAATGACTCTGTTAAAACTTTTGCAGAGATGGAGCCACTATTCACCCGGCGTTTTGCGAGTGCTAATGAACGCACCCTAATAATGGCATTGATCAATGCCAAGGTGAAGCCAGGAGAAACTTGGGTACAATACGCAATACGGTGGCGAAATTTATGGTCAAAATGTGAGTAGCGCATCGAGGAAGCGCCGGCAGAGGGCATGTTCATGGGCACTCTGGACCCTCAGACAACTATTTCCTAATTCATGATGTTCTTCAAGACGACCACGTTCCAGGCCTTGATTGACAAACTGGCCTAAATGGACCAGATGGGTCATAGACCGTCTCCTTCAACGCCGGAGCCGCGGAACGAAAAGGGTAAAGGGAAGGCGACCTTCGTCGCGAATACTCAACATCAGCCCAGTGGTCCAAAATTAACGGATCGACTAGACGAGAGACGACAATTCTATAATGAGAAGATGAAGCGCCCATATTCATTCTCCCAGGACAAAACGAGGAGATTGTTTGAGCTGGCGGTGCACAACAGACTCATCAATTTATCGAATCCAAAACGACCGTTGCAACCCAACGAAGCTAATAGTCCCAATTATTGCCCCTACCCTCAAACGGTAAGCCATCCAATTGAGGATTGCTTCGTCTTTAAAGGCTGGATCGAAGACCAATACCAACAGGACAAGTTCGCGCTGTCCGAGAATTGGAAGGTGAACCTACCACAGCCACACACTCCCAAGAAGACGGACACACCGGGGGCATCATGCTCTTTCATAGAAGAAGCTCCATAGGAGGTCGCTCTTTCAGCCAAGACGAAAAGAATGCTGAAGGATCTCCAAACATGCCCAGCGATCAGGTGGAAAAATCCACTGGAACCCGAGATCATCGAAGGAATGCTGAAACCGCGCCTAACTCCAAAAATTGGTGGTGATAGCCAAAGCGCTCACACCCAGTAGTCAAACTCTTCGAAGAAGAAGAAGAAATCCAGGAAACCCGTGAAGCCTGGTGACAAGCGCATGGACCTACAAAAATATATCGACGCGCTGGAAGAATATAATAAAAAAGTACGGACTCCAGTCACACTCCAAGAATTTCTCAGCCACGTCCTTGAGGACGGAGATGATGACAATGGAGAAGACTCGTCGGATAAATCTGAAGATTATGTGGCAAGTTGCCATGTGATCTCTCACTCGACGATAGACGATGAAGAAGCTCCTTACACAAAGAAACTGGGGGCAAATCCTGAGCCGGAACTTCTAGGGCCATCAGACGAAATGATTGATGCATTCCTGGACGAAGCTTTTCTTAAAAGCAAAGCTGCTCGAGAGCATGAGATGGCCATATTCGAAAGAGCCAAACGCCGGCGACTGGACAAAAGGGTTGAAACACCCCTGCCTGATCAAAGTACATCCGCTGCAAATAAAAGCAGGATCAAGACGAGGAAGAGGTTCGCCAAAGCCATATCGATGGGAATGAAGCTGCCACCCTCCGAAGGAAACACTCCTGGTGAAGCGGAAATACATCCTAACTACTGCTTATATTATCGAAAGATTGCGCACCCCACCGAAGAGTGCAACGCTTTTAAAAGATGGTGGCAGGGATATGTTGCTCATCGGCAACATTTCAAGCGGATGAAACGCAAAACTCGTCGGGAGCAAAGAAATACGACCGAGGAGCATAAAAGAACTACCGGCAACTGTCACATGGTCGACGCTGGGGGATCGCAAGTTCTCACCTTCGGAATCGACTCTAACGAAGAAATGACTCTTGGCCCTCTCTTTAAAGAATCCACCTCGGGAAAAGAGGAAGAACCGAAGACCTGTGAAAATATTCAGCTGTACAATTATACGCTGCCCGAAAAGAATCTTGGGTTCTCGAACAGTGGGTCAAATAGAAAAGATAAGGGGAAAGAAAAGGTCCCTGAGGATATCATCCTTGATGACCAAGTCGTTAAAGAGCTGACAGCCAAAGACCCGCCCAAGAAAAGTAAGGTGGATTACAACGTTCTTGCACACTTGAGAAAGCTACCTTCGTAGCTAAGCATTCTCGACGCCCTTCTGCTATCCAAAGAGGCGAGAGATTCTCTGATCAAGGCGTTTCAAGAGCCCGAACAGTTCCAAGCTTTCCTCACCGAAGAAAAGATGAAGGACCAGCTGGAAGAAGTGCATACGGTCGATATCACTTTCGGCGATGAAGATCTCCTCCTCGGGACGTGCGAGCATAACCGTCCCCTTTATGTCTCCGGATATTGTCATGATATCAAGATAGGCAAAATCCTGGTTGACAATGGGTCCTCCGTCAATCTCCTCAATGTGAGAGTGTTGAAGGAAATCTGCATGAGCGTTCAGCACCTCGCTCGCGATAAAATCGCCATCTCCGGGTTTGACTCCCAGTCATCACGGATGCTTAGGTCTGTAATATTGACACTACGCTTTGGGCTGCTTGTCACGGACATTAAGTTTCATGTCATTGACGCCAAGAAATGCTACAATGCTTTGCTCGGCAGGCCTTGGTTACACGAGTACAACATTATCCCTTCTACACGACATCAGTGTATGAAGTATTTCAAGGATGGTCTCGAGTATACCGTAACAGGGGAGCTGAACCCATTCTCCATGAACGAAGTCCGAAAGTACGAAGATGCGAAATACTTACCAGATTTCGAGGACACGGAAAGATGTCACAAACCGAAGAACAAAGCAATCACTACTATTCCAGTCTTCGGGAGTGATACCGAGGAGGAAGAAGAGATAGTTTATTCAGGGCCGCCCTAATGCAACAAGCCAGGACCGTCCACCGCTATGTTGATCTTTGGCAGAGACTCAGAAGATGAAGTTAATGCCATATTTTCTGTTCGGCCATCAATGCAAGCCCTCGCTAATGATGATCGGAGTTTGCAAATCGCTATGGTTCCGCGGGAGCATTACAAAGAGCTCGATGCACTTAATGCATATAGTGTGCAAGAACTGTAGACATTCTATGTCCCCCTACGCGAAAAGGTGAAAAGGCGATCCTATTCTACCGATCCACGGAAACCAAAGTGGAGAAAGAAATTTGGCAGGGTGCGGATTCTACACTTGACAGGCTCCAGTCCAGCCGTCTGCCTAGATATTACACAGAAGGCTTGAAAAGGCTGTTGAGGCGCCAAGGTGTACCCTTCAAACAGACCGCTCGACAAGCTCGGTTCTATAACAGGATTTAGAACGTCCCCGAAACTCAGCGAAAGTTGCCCAACGGGAGAATGGAAACGATCGGGCTTGGATATGGTCAATCCAGAAAACGGGAGCGAGTCCATGGCAGCTACGTCATACATGATTTCGATGAAGAAGGATACGCCCTATTAAAAGACGCTGACCCTGAACCAAAACGAGATCCTGCCATCAGAATGCCGGATCCGTCGTTTGAAGAACGGATGGACAAGCTAATAAAGGAAGCAGTTCAAAAGGTCCGGGATGACCATAATCGTGAAATGGCCATTTACGAGAAAACCAGGAACCAGCGCCTCCTTCAGCAGGCCGCAGAGAATGACAATGCTCCTCGTCGCCAGCCCGCCATACAAAAGGTCCGGCGCAGAGGCAAAAATAAACCAAAGAACGGAAAAAACGTTCGACAACAGCCAAGCGGGTCTAAGAAGCCACGCGAGCAAGAGTCGAGCAGCCGGGATCCGTCCCTTATAAAGAAGATGGGTCGGGAATATTCTTTTCCCCAAGATAAGACAAAGAAGATATTCAATCTCATCGTAAAGCATCAGATGATGACACTCCCGGAGTCCAAGCATCCCGAGCAAGCAGACGAGGTCTCTTACCCAGACTATCGCTCTTACCACCAAGCAATAGGGCATCCTCTCGAAGGCTGCTTCACCTTCAAAAACTGGGTCGAAGACCAATATCAACAAGGCAGGTTCGCTCTATCCAGCAGCTGGAAGGTAAGCCCGCCAAAGAAGCATGAACCAAAAGCGACGCGTATAGCGAGAGTAGAACCTGATCAACATCGATCTTGGAAACGATCTCGTACCTGTCACGCGATAACGCTGTCAAAAGAAGAGCCTGAGAATAAGGATGACCTCCCCCGGTGCTTCGAAAACGATGGTGGCGAGGTGATCTCAGAGTTTCCACTGGCGCCGAAAGAGCTGGAAGATGGGATACATACTACTGCAGATAACCTCAAGAAAATTGATTTGGGAACGGCAAGTAACCCGCGGCCGACATTCGTCAGTGAGCTGTTGTCTGAAGAAAGGGTGGTTATGCTAAAGGACGTGCTCATGCAGCATAGAGATTGCTTCGCGTGGAACTATTCCGAGATGCCAGGACTAGACCCAGAGATTGCTGTACACAAGTTGGCAATATCCGCGGACGTCAAGCCGATCAAACAAGCACCGAGAAGAATGCGGCTTGAGCTTGAGATGAGCATCAACGCCAAGGTCAAGAAGCTAATCGACTCCGGCTTCATCTAAGAGGTTCAATATTCTGACTGGATCGCTAACATCGTCCCGGTGATGAAGAAAAATGGGACGATGCGCATATGTGTGGACTTTCGGGATCTCAACAAAGCTTGTCCAAAAGACGACTTTACAGTACCAGTCACTGTGCTGATGATACATAACACATCCACTCACGAAGTCTTCTTCTTCATGGATGGATCATCATAATACAATCGGATAAAGATGCACCCCGAGGACCAGAAGCACACCTCTTTCCGGACCCCTTTGGGCATATTCTGCTACAAAGTGATGCCCTTCGGTCTAAGAACGCCGGTGCCACCTATCAGAGGGCCATGACGAAGATCTTCGATGACCTCATATATGAAATCGTCGAATGTTATATCGACGATCTTGTAGTTAAAAGCAAATCATATGAGGAACATCTAGAGCATCTGACGATCGTATTTCAACGCCTTCGGCAATACAACTTGAAGATGAACCCTCTCAAATGCGCGTTCGGAGTTTCCTCGTGCAAATTACTAGGATTCATCGTCCGACACCGAGGCATCGAGATAGATCCGTCAAAGATCAAGACGATTATGGAAATGCCTCCGCCAAGGAATCTCAAGCAACTGCGGTCTTTCCAAGGGAAGCTCGCGTATATCCAGCGATTTATAGCCAATCTCTCCGGCAAGTGCCGCCCCTACAGTCACTTAATGAAGAAGGGAACTCCGTTCATCTGGGATCACAAATGCCAAAGCGCACTGGATAAAATCAAGCAATACCTGCAGAATCTACCAGTACTGGTCGCTCCCGTTAAAGGAAAACCTTTCGTCCTGTACACAACAGCCCTCGAAGTTCTTTAAGTGCGCTGTGGGCACAAGAAAACAACCAAGGGAAAGAGAGAGCCCTTTATTATCTGAGTCGAGTTCTCCTGGGGGCAGAAAGCAATTACTCTCCCATTGAAAAACACTGCCTGGCATTGATCTTAGCGATAACGAAGCTCAGACACTATGCGTTGGCACATGAGGTCCATTTCATATCGAAGGTGGATCCTCTCAAATATTTAATGTCAAAGGCTATATTAACGGGATGACTCGCTAAATGGGCCCTGCTCTTGATGGAGTTATCGATAACTTATCGACCCCTCAAGGCAGTGAAAGGCCAGTCCATCGCCGACTTCCTCGCTGAGCATCCGATACCTTCCGAATCTCCCTTGAACTGTGAATTGCCAGACGAGCACGCGTTTGACACGATCGACGAAGAGAGAAGAGAGTATGATACCCAGTGGGAACTCTATTTTGACGGAGCATCTTCTATGAAGAAGCGCAAACAAAGTACCCCAATAATCAAATCAGGGGTAGGCCTCATCTTCGTGACTCCACAAGGAGGGATAATGCGCTTTGCCTTCTCCTTAACAGAGCCGATGACAAACAACGAAGCCGAATACAAAGCTTTGATAGCAGGTCTTGAGATCGCTATCGACATGGGAATTGAAAACCTCCTCATATACGGAGACTCCCAGCTGGTTGTTAGCCAAGTAAACGGTGACTATCAAACGTGCAAACTACAGTTGGTAAAGTACGGTGAGAGAGTGCAACAACTGCTGACTCGAATTCCTTTCTACACCCTGGAAATTATACCACGCGCAGAAAATAGCAAGGCGGTTGCATTTGCCAAGCTCGCTAAAGAACTGGCCGATGAGAACCTCGATGACGTGAGGATCGTTGTGCAAAGCCATCGGGTTCTTGCACTGGCAGAAATATCTCCGGAATCGTCCGAAGAAAAGGGAGCGACCGAGCAAACGACTTTACAAATAAAAGACCAGGAAGAGGCTAAAGATTGGAGAGAAGTTTTTATAGACTACTTCAAATCCCGTCGAACACCCGAAGATGCATCTTCGAGACATCAGCTCATGAAACGAGCTCTTTCTTTTGCCTTCGTCAATGATACTCTGTACAAGAGGTCATTTGATTCTCTATGGTTAAGATGCCTGGGACCTAAAAAAGAAAAAAGAGTCGTCCAAGAAACTCACGATGGACTCGGCGGTTCTCATTAAGCCGGGTCGAAGATGAAACTAAAGATCAAAAGGATGGGCTACTATTGGCCCACGATGATCCAAGACTGCCTCGAATACGTGAAGCAGTGCCACTCGTGCCAGATTCACAGAGACTTTATCCGCTAGCATCCAAATCCACTACATCCAACAGTGGCTAGCTGGACGTTCGAAATGTGGGGAACCGACATAATCGGGCTCATCGAACCAGTATCGTCCAGAGGATATCGGTTCATTTTGGCGACAACTGATTACTTCTCCAAATGGGCAGAAGCAGTACCACTGAGGGAAGTGAAGACGGAGAATATCCTCCATTTCTTCAAGACGCACGTCATTTATCGGTTTGGAATTTTGCGACGGATCATCTCCGATAACGAACCAGCCTACAGAAGCCACAAGATCAGCCGCTTCGCATAACAGCATAACATAGACTGGAGATACTCTTCAGTCTATAATTCTCGAGCTAACGGTCTAGCTGAGGCTTTCAACAAGACCTTGACGAAGATCGTGAAAAAGATGGTGTCTCAAAATAAGAAGGACTGGCACGAGAGACTGCATGAAGCTCTCTGGGCGTATCGAACTACGTTCAAAATGGCCACGAACACAATGCCGTACGCGTAGGTATTCGGTACGGAAGCGGTACTCCCTCTCGAGATAGAGTTACCCTCTCTACGAGTGGTGGTTCACTACGAGCTAACAGACGAAGAAAATGCTCGCCTTCGTCTTGAGGAGCTCGACGCCCTTGATGAAACCCGGCTCAATTCGCAACAAAATCTGGAGGCTTATAAAGCAAAGATGACGCGCTCATATGAAAGATTGACTAGGCCTAGAACATTCCGCTAAAGCGAACTTATGCTAGTGGTCAAGAGACCCATGATCCCTAATTGTGCCAAGCGGGGGAAGTTCGAGCCGAACTAGCCTGTATATCATAGACAAAGTCTACCAACGTGGAGCCTACCTACTCATGGACATGCATGGCGAAAGACCTTTCAGGCTAATAAACGGTCGCTTCCTAAAAAAATACTACCTCTGACGAGTCATGGCCTAGGTCAATGATAAATGACGACGCCTATGTCCGCTCGCTATCTTCCTAAGATCAAACTCTATAAGTAGTATCTGGTGACGGACCGAAACGTCCTTAAACTAACGATGGACCGAAACGTCCTTGAACTAACGATGGACCACTACGTCCTAAAACTGGCGTTGGACCGAAGCATCCTTAAACTAACGATGGACCACTATGTCCTAAAACTGGCTGTTGACCGAGACGTCGATAAACTACTATGGACTGCAGCATCCCAAGGCTAACACAAAAAATAATAATAATAATAAAACGGTATGTCCATAAGCAAAATGGGCACGGATGAAAACCCGAAAAGGCTCTGTGAGTAAAAATAGCAGGTCTACCGGCGAGTTTTTGTGAAAACCCGAAAGGGCGCGATCTCGTTAAAAGACACTTGCAAAGTCCTCTCGACCTTGTGAGGAGAAACCACCTGCGTGAGATCCTTACGACTCACAAGGGAGCAACATACTTAAGGATCCCCACGATTCCTAAGGAGAAATTACACTTGCGAGATCCTCACGACTTGTAAGGAAAAACCTCTTATGAGACCCTCATGGCTCATAAGATTCAAAAGTCTTAAACTACAGGGATCTGAACCTGTTCTTAAGCGGCCACCACAACGTCCAATGCTGCCCTACAAGCGGCTCAATGCTGACCCTTGTATACAATCCACGGGGGCGAATAAACATTTCCCTAACAAAGTCTCATCCGTGTCTACGGATATGTTTGCACAGTGAACCCCCCTTGTAAGCCCTCTAGACTTATAAAGAGAAAGCACTCTTGTAATATCCTTACGACTTATAAGAGACCATGCACTTAGGAATCCTCACGATCCCTAAGGAGAAAACGCACCTACGATATCCTCAAGACTCGTAGGGAGAAATACCTTTATGAGACCCTTACGACTCATGAATTCAAAGCCTTAGTCGACAGGATCCTAATCCTGTCTACTAAGCTATCTTTGTTCGATATCGACGAAGGCAAATGATGATTCACTCCTGGCAATATCCCAGTTGTAGTGGAGCTGATGCCGAAATCGGTGTCTAATTCCAAGCTTCCAGCAAAAAGCCAGCGAGCCACACATGCATACGAAATAGCCGAAATGATGAGGCAACTTGCAACAAAATCAGCAAGTAAAAATGTATGCATACAAAAATAGCCGAAATGATTGGGCAACTTGCAATAAAAAGAAGCGAGTAAAAATAAAACAAATAGCGAAAATGATTGGACACCGCGAAAAATAGCCGAAATGATTGGGCAATCACAACCTTCGCGATATAAAAGCTGAAATGAAAGAGCATCGCGGAAAGATAAAAAAATTTGAAAAAAATGAAATTTTTGCCCTACAGATGATATCACATCAATCCCTGTATACAATTCAGGGGCGCAAACAAAGAAGGAATCACACCTTCTCTCCCCAGGCCCCATCAGAAGAAGAGGCCAAATCTCAATGGTTCACAGATAGCCTAGAGATCATCTCAATATCCGTCTCATTTCAACAGACACGACATCAACAAATCGGAGCTGCGGCAAAATTCCCAGTTCCATGACTCGACGATGCACAAACAACCGAGAGTCAATCTTTCCTGATCATGTAGAACACGGCCTATGTCAATCCTGACCCCGTGGGAAATGTCCAGAGAGGAGCCTGGTCCTCGCAGAACATGGCTATGTCAATCAGACCCCATGGGAAGCATCCAGAGCAAATTCCTGGTCACGTAAAACACGGCCTATGTCAATCCTGACCCTGTGGGAAACGTCCAGAGCGGAGCCTGGTCCTCGCAGAACACGGCTATGTTAATCAGACCCCATAGGAAGCATCCAGAGCAAAATCCTGGTCACGTAGAACATGGCCTATGTTAATCCTGACCCCATGGAAAACGTCCAGAGCAGAGCCTGGTCCCCGCAGAACACGGCTATGTCAATCAAACCCCGTGGGAAGCATCCAGAGCAAATTTCTGGTCACGTAGAACACGGCCTATGTTAATCCTGACCCTGTGGGAAACGTCCAGAGCGGATCCTGGTCCTCGCAGAACACGGCTATGTCAATCAGACCCTGTGGGAGGCATCCAGAGCAAATTCCTGATCACGTAGAACACGGCCTATGTCAATCCTGACCCCATGGGAAACGTCCAGAGCGGATCCTGGTCCTCGCAGAACACGGCTATGTCAAACCGACCCTGTGGGAAGCATCCAGAGCAAAATCCTGGTCACGTAAGACATGGCCTATGTCAATCCTAACCCCGTGGGAAACGTCCAGAGAGAGGCCTGGTCCTCGCAAAACACGGCTATGTTAATCAGACCCCGTGGGAAGCATCCAGAGCAAATTCCTGGTCACGTGGAACATGGCCTATGTCAATCCTGACCCTGTGAGAAACATCCAGAGCGGAGCCTGGTCCTCGCAGAACACGGCTATGTCTATCAGACCCCGTGGGAAGCATCCAGAGCAAAATCCTGGTCACGTGGAACATGGTCTATGTCACTCCTGATCTCGTGGGAAACGTATAGAGCGGATCCTGGTCCTCGCAGAACACGGCTATGTCAAACCAACCCCGTAGGAAGCATCCAGAGCAAATTCCTGGTCACGTGGAACACGGTCTATGTCAATCCTGACCCTGTGGGAAACGTCCAGAGCGGATCCTGGTCCTCGCAGAACACGGCTATGTCAAACCGACCCCGTGGGAAGCATCTAGAGCAAATTCCTAGTCACGTGGAACATGGCCTATGTCAATCCTGACCCCGTAGGAAATGCCTAGAGCCGATCCTGGTCCTCGCAGAACACGGCATCCTGTTCACGTAGAACACGGCCTATGTTAATCCTGACCCCGTGGGAAATGTCCAGAGCGGAGCCTGGTCCTCGCAGAATACGGCTATGTCAATCAGACCCCGTGGGAAGCATCGAGAGCAAATTCCTGGTCATGTGGAACACGGCCTATGTCAATCCTAATCCCGTAGGAAACGTCCAAAGAGGAGTCTGGTCCTCGCAGAACACGGCTATGTCAATCAGACCCCGTGGGAAGCATCCAGAGCAAAATCCTGGTCATGTAGAACACGGCCTATGTCAATCCTGACCCCGTGGGAAACGTCCAGAGCGGAGCCTGGTCATCGCAGAACACGGCTATGTCATTCAGACCCCGCGGGAAACATCAAGAGCAAATTCCTGGTCACGTGGAACACGGCCTATGTCAATCCTGACCCCGTGGGAAAAGTCCAGAGCGGAGCCTGGTTCTCGCACAACACGGCTATGTCAATTAGACCCTGTAGGAAGCATCCAGAGCAAATTCCTGGTCACGTGGAACACGGCCTATGTCAATCCTGACCCGTGGGAAACGTCCAGAGTGGATCCTGGTCCTCGCAGAACATGGCTATGTCAAACCGACCCCGTGGGAAGCATTCAGAGCAAATTCCTGGTCACGTGGAACACGGCCTATGTCAATCCTGACCCCGTGGGAAACGTCCAGAGCAAATCCTGGTCCTCGCAGAACACGGCTATGTCAAACCGACCCCGTGGGAAGCATCCAGAGCAAATTCCTGGTCACGTGGAACACGGCCTTTGTCAATCCTGACCCAGTGGGAAACATCCAGAGCGGAGCCTGGTCCTCGCAAAACACGGCAATGTCAATCAGACCCCGTAGGAAGCATCCAGATCAAAATCCTGGTCATATAGAACACGGCCTATGTCAATCCTGACCCTGTAGGAAACGTCCAGAGCGGAGCCTGGTCCTCGCAGAACACGGCTATGTCAATCAGACCCCATGGGAAGCATCTAGAGCAAAATCCTGGTTATGTAGAACACGACCTATGTCAATCCTGACCCTGTAGGGAACGTCCAGAGCGAAGCCTGGTCCTCGCAGAATACAGCTATGTCAATCAGACCCCGTGGGAAGCATCCAGAGCAAATTCCTGGTTACGTGGAACGCGGCCTATGTCAATCCTGACCCCGCGGGAAACGTCCAGAGCGGATCATGGTCCTCGCAGAACACGGCTATGTCAATCAGACCCCATGGGAAGCATCCAGTGCAAATTCCTGGTCATGTAGAACACGGCCTAAGTCAATCCTGACCCCGTGGGAAACGTCCAGAGTGGATCCTGGTCCTCGCAGAACATGGCTATGTCAATCCTGACCTCGTGGGAAGAATCCAGAGCAAAATCCTAGTTACGTGGAATACGGCCTATGTTAATCCTGACCCTGTGGGAAACGTCCAGAGCAGATCCTGGTCCTTGAGGAACACGGCTATGTCAATCCTGACCCCGTGGTAAGCATCTAGAGCAAATCCTGGTCCCATAGAACACGGCTAAAGTCAATCTTGACCCCGTGTGATATGGCCAGAGCAACCCCTGACCCCGTGAAATGCGGATAATGTCAACCTCATCCATCACTTACGGGTCCTCTCGACTTGTAAGGGAGAAAACTCTTTTGGGAGATCCTTACGACTCTCAGAAGAAAACGCACTTAGGAATCCTCACGATTCCTAAGGAGAAATTACACCTACGGGATCCTCTCGACCTGTAGAGAGAAAATTCTTTATAAGGCCCTCACGGCTCATAAAGTTGAAAAGTTTTAGGAGGCAGATCTTAACCTTGAATCCTAAGCCATCACTGTCCTACAGAGAAATCAAAATAGATTATCCACAAAATGCATTTACGGAAAGGGACACACCGTCATGAAGAAAAATATGTCTTTTATTCATGAATCAAAATGAATACAAAGTACAATTTATGAAAGAATAAAAGAAAATATACTTTCATTGAGGAGTATGTACAAAAGAAGAAAAAAATATACAATTCTTCAAGCCGGCGGACGATTCAGTAGATTTGCCAGTTCACCCATTTTCCGCTGGGTCTCGACTTCATGATTCATTATCGTCAAAAGACGGGCCTCCGCTTGAGCCTGTTGGGTCTGGTATGAGGCAAGCCGGCCTTCAAGCTCTTTTCAGTAACCTTATGGTCTTCGACCATTTCACGAGTAAAAATGACGGCCTTATCAATGGCTACCACCTCCTTGACAGCCTCTTGAAGCACCCGCCAAAGTTCATATGCCCTAGTGGTCTTGGCCGTAAGATTGGTTTGATGTTCCCTCAGCGCTTTGGAAGGCAGCTCCCTCTCCGAAAACTTGCGGCCGAGCCTCTTCTCGCATGATATTATGTTCGCAGCGCACCGCTCAATCAACCCCCGCAAGCTCGCCTTTGCAGCCACGACCTCTGAAGAAAGGTGTGTACATTCAAGTAAAGGGTTACCTACGACGGCAATAAGGTTTCGGGAGGCATCGTCTATGCCAAATTAAAATTTTGCCGATTTAGATAACCTTAACATAGATCGTCTACTAGAAATAATACGGAAAACTAAAGCAAACACTTTGCAATATGTAGTGAGCAAGGAATACAACCTTTGTAGACCGGTACCCAAAAGCCACCGTTTTGCATGCCCTCTTGGACGTGGTATGATGGAAATCAAAGCACAGTGGCAATCACACAAGACTCTATGACGATCTCGGGTCTACAGACTAACCTGTACCAGTGTCACCAGAGAACTGCCATCTGACGATAGGTATAATACCATCTGAGAGTTCTCGACGAGTCCGTCCAGTGTACCCAGTCTCCACTGAGCACACGTATACTGTCTCTGATGTCAAACACCAATGGATATAGGATCATCCATCGCCTATCTACATGGGTCAAGAAGCTATACGCTAGTCTACTCTGGTATATTGATGCCATGTCTCGATACACCTACGAATAGGAACATTTGAAGGATGTACTTAGCGACTACACTGTCCCCACTAGTATGATCTGCATCATAATCCCGGTAGTCAAGTACTCATCCTAAGGGCTTTATCAACATGTAACATAGAGGCAATCAGAGTACATGTTAAGATAAAGAGCAACCAGATAGCATACTATCATGTCGAGCAAGAAAGTCCTCCCTATATATGTCCAAGCATCCACTGCAATATACATCGTATGTACAGTAATGGCCTCTAGGGCATACATATCACTAACAATCTCCCACTTACACTAGGGCCATCTATTATAGTATCTCATACCCAACAATCAGCAGTGGTTGAAGTATCTCATACTCAACCATCCCATAAAAGTCTCTACTGGGAAATGGGCCTTTGTGAGTGGATCCGCACTGTTTTCCTCTGTGTCTACTCTCCTAATCTCGATCTCCCTGAAGATCAACCATCTCCATGATCAGGTGATACTGTCTAAGAATATGTTTGGATCACTGATGGACGGGGGTTCCTAGGCCAAAGCCACAACTCCATTGTCACACAATGGTAGGAACGAAGTTCATCTCCTGAACTTATATATATATATATATATATATATATATATATATATATATATATATCCAGACTACTTCTTTGTTAGTATCGTAGGTAGCCATGTATCCAGCCTTTATCGTCTAGTATGCCACGGTATCTAGTTTGGAACTCTTCCAACATACTGTCCCTCTACTGAGGGTAAAGACAATGCCTGTGACTGACATTCAGTCGTTCTTACCACCCTGGATCCTATCCAGTGATTCTCCCTAGGATCGATTGATATCATCTCACTACACCTAGCGAGAATCCTAACATCCAATTAGATCTATCTCATAGATTCATAACCCAGGATTTAGGTGTCACGACCCAAGTTTGGATGTGACCGGCACTTAGATTGTATCATATCTAAACATATGTACACAGTCCAAGTAAGCCGAAAACCAAGATCAAAATCCTTTTTGCGGAATTCTTTATATAGAAAATTTAGTTTTTTAAGTAAAAATCGCATATTATGAAGTTAAAATACCAAACAAGTATAAGGTGTTAAATTTGGTTGCTTCCCTAGTTGGGATCAACAATAACAACAACGGAAAATAAAATCTCAGTATATAAGACATCAACACGAATCTCAGACATAAAGAAAGGAACCACAATTTATAGAACTAAATGATCTCAACTGTCAATAACATACATATCATCTCTCCCTCTAAGTCATATACAGGTCTGATGGAGATTTTCTAGATACAAAATACAATACCAAAAGAGAAGGTTACTACATATGTAACCAACATATCAAAAGATGTGATAAAGCAGCAAAACTAAATATGCACCGCAGCTAACTGCCCACTCTACCCCTGCAAGGAACTGTGGCACAACGGAGGTGAGTTGCCAACTCAGTGAATATAACTAACATATAACGGATAAAAATGTAAATATGCCGATCATACTAACTGAGATGCGAACAAGTATAATGTATGATTATATGTGAAAATCAAGAATCTATAATATGAATCTCATAGTCCAAACTGAAATCTCGTCATTTATTCCCAATAAAATTAATTTTCCCGTGTCCATCATCGACACAAAACTTCCATTTCTCACAGGCATCATTCCTCGAATGATCCTGAAATCAACAATATCGGCCGTTATCCTCTAGATATACGCCGTGTTTTTACCACTATCTCCGATATCGAGTAACCTCGCTAGGCTCCCCCGTCTCAATGCGGCTATCCTGCCCCTCGGTCTCGATCGGGTCCACCATGTATCCAACTGTATATCTCCCCCGTTTAGTATGGATAACATAAAATCTGCGACCGTATATCTCCCCCACTCGGTCCGGAATAAAACCAAATCATAAAACATCTCATGGTGGACATAACGCATCAATCATAAAATCACTGGTTTTATGTAATAGTATTCAAAACTCAAAACCATAAATCCTCAATAATACATTTACCTCTTATATCAACATGAAATACACAAATACTAACATGATATTAATGATGCAATTTACTACTATTATTGGTATGTAAGATACGATATGAATCATTTTAACAAGTATTGTACTAAGTGTAAAAGTGACATAGTAATATCGATGAGGTGTGTAT
Source organism: Agapanthus africanus (assembly GCA_030015575.1). Lineage (NCBI taxonomy): Eukaryota > Viridiplantae > Streptophyta > Magnoliopsida > Asparagales > Amaryllidaceae > Agapanthus > Agapanthus africanus. The sequence continues at coordinate 539,222,957 of JASDDO010000010.1, read as the reverse complement.
AACATATAAGACGTGCACGTGGCATGACTCGTCGATACTTGTGTAGTATTCTAGCAACTAAACAAGTATATGGGAATGATAAATGTATATTGTCAATTTGGCATCACAAAATAAAGCATTAAGTTAAATAAAACTATGGGCGTATCACGCCATCTTTACACAATTCCCCGGTAGATATTTAGTCTACTCACCGGAAAACATGAATCTATTCCGGAATTGCCAATCCTTTCCCTTTCCTCGCTGCCTCCGCAAATCCCGTATTCGAATCTAATATCACAATTTAATTTATATAAGTAAACGGCTACTCCGACATGACGGAAAAGAAAAACACCCGTTCCCACGTACTAATTATATTATATACGACTATATCGAGCTATTAAACACTTAACCTTACTGGATTTTAACCCTAACCTGCATCGCTACAGAATTTAAATCGCGATGCGTTTTAATCATATCGTATTTGGTGTTTTAAGATATCCTTTCCGATATACGCTTCCAGATTCTATCTTCAGTTAAACTAATTTACTTAAACAATACCAAAATGACCAAAATGATCTACTGAAACCTACACAATTCCCTAAATTACCCTAGCTACCCACAAATCCGGCGACGCCGGATTTACCTTCTTGGTCGCCGGCCCAAATCCGAGCCCTCTGTTTCGTGATCCTATAGGTTGCTCTAGGTGTTACATATATCATTTTAGCACTGTTTTATTAAGTTTATTATCTTCCAAACAAAAGCAGATTTACACAGAGCCTAGTTTGGACAAAAATACGAAACTATAGGACATTGTTCATTTCAAATTAAACTAAGCTACAGAATTTAAATCTCCTACTGTGTTTAAGAATTTTACCCTCCAAATAGTTGTTGGAATAACCCCTCCAAGATGCTAAGCCCCTCCTAACTTGATGGTGATGAAAAAATAGAACTTAGCTTCCTTCTTCTTCTTCTTCCTCTTGTTCTTTCTTTTTCTTTTTATTTATCTTTTGATTTCAGAAATTTTCAGAATTTGTAATTAACTATGATCTGAACATATCCTATATATGAGAAGAAGGAAGGGTGAGATGGTAGAAGGAGGTGTCAAGGGTTGAAGAGTGCTCATTTCATGCAAGGAGGAGGTGTGAGATGAGTGTGTGCATGCAAGCAAGAGGTGGGCTTGCATTATCCTTTAAATTTTGTTTTAATTTACAATAAAATTCTGAGTTAAATGCTTTCTATCACTTTTTCATTTACACCCCTAACAATTTTCTATTTGCACAAAAATCCTAAACTTTACCTAAAACCCCTCACAACTTAGTTTATTATAAAACACACATTTTATTAAAATGAAGCTAAAATTGTCACTAAAACCCTTATAACTTATTTATGTTGCATACTAAAATTTTAATTTAAATTGTTTTACATAGAATTTATGAAAATTGACTTATTTGTTTTTAACAACTTTGCGATTTATCATATTATTATTAATTAATTTTATTTATTTCTAAATTTTCAGAATGCTACAATATCCCCCCTTAAGAAAATTCGGTCCCCGAATTTAAAATAATTAACTAGACATACCTTCAAAAAGATGTGGAAATTTCTTCCGCATCGCATCCTCGGTCTCCCAAGTAATCTCCTCGCGATTATTTCCTTGCCAAAGAACCTTCACAGACGGAAGTACCCTCAATCGTAGTTTCTTTGTCTGCCTATCAAGAATAGCGACTGGCTGCACTGTGTAGGATAAATCCGGCTCAAGTTGTAAGGTCTGATGCTGGATCGCATGAGATGGATCGTGAAGATACCTCCGAAGCATCGAAACGTGGAACACCGGATGCATGTCGGGAAAACTCGGTGGAAGTGCTAAGCGATAAGCTACAGCACCCACTCTCTCCAGAATCTCGTAAGGTCCGACATATCTGGGGCTGAGCTTCCCCTTCTTCCCGAAATGCATCACACCTTTCATTGGGGATACCCGAAGGAACACATGATCCCCTACTCCAAACTCGAGTCTACGACGTCGTCGATCTACATACGATTTCTGTCTGCATTGGGCCGCCTTCATTCTATCCCGTATCAACTGAATCTTCTTTGTAGTCTCCTGTACTATCTACGGTCCCAAGATGCAACTCTCGCTCAGTTCCGTCCTGCAAACGGGCGATCGACATTTCCTCCCATACAAAGCTTCAAAGGGTGCCATCTGGATCGTCTCCTGAAAACTGTTGTTGTACGGGAATTCTATCAAAGGTAGGCGACGATCCCAACTACCACCGAAATCAAGGCTACAAGCCCGAAGCATATCCTTTAGTGTCTGAATGGTCCGCTCCGACTGACCATCTGTCTGTGGGTGAAAAGCCGTACTAAAACTCAACCGTGTACCCAGATCTTCTTGAAGTTTCTGCCATAGCCTGCTAGTAAACTGGGTACCCCTATCTGAAACTATGCACGTCAAAACTCCATGCAGACGTGCAATCTTATCGATATAAATCTGAGCATACTATGCAAAACCATACGTCGTCTTCACTGGGAGAAAATAAGCTGCCTTCGTCAATCTATCAACAATCACCCAAATGGAATCGTACCCTCTGCTAGTCCTGGGTAGACCTACCATGAAATCCATGGAAATCTGTTCCCATTTCCATTCTGGAATGGGTAAGGGCTGAAACTCTCTGGCTGACCTCTGGTGTTATGCTTTGACTTGCTGACAAGTCAAGCATCTCGAAACATATTCCGCAACATACCTCTTCATTCCTTCCCACCAGTAAACATCCTTCAAATCATGATACATCTTGGTGGAACCAGGATGAATAATGTATGCTGACATATGGGCCTCATCTAAAATCTCATGCCTCAATCCGTCAGAATCTAGCACACAAAGACGAGTCCTAAAACGTAATACTCCATGATCATCAATCACAAACTCCGTCTCCCTGCCCTGCCTAACCTGATCCATAATCTCCATCATACGAGTATCTGCGGGCTGTGCCACTCGAATGCGATCCAATAACTGAGATCGGGTACGAACATGTGCTAGCTGTCCTCCTGTCGATGTGAACTTAAACTGTATACGACTATCACACAAGATCTTCCAGTCTGTAGAAGGCCGCCTCTGCAAGATGCACAAATGAGATAAGCTACCTCCAGGTCTTCGACTCAAAGCATCTGCTACAACATTCGCTTTGCCTGGATGATACAAGATCTCACAATCGTAATCCTTCACCAGTTCCATTCATCTACGCTGCCTTAGGTTCAGATCCTTCTGCTGAAAAATATACTTTAAGCTCTTATGATCTGTGAAGATTTGACACGGCTCTCCATACAAGTAATGTCTCCAAATCTTCAATGCGAATACCACAGCAGCCATCTCTAGATCATGAGTGGGGTAGTTTTGTTCATGCCTCTTCAACTGTCGAGAAGCATAAGCTATAACCCTGCCGTGCTGCATCAACACACAGCCTAAACCCACTCTAGAAGCATCACAATACACAATAAAACCACCTGACCCGGAAGGTAAAGATAAGACAGGTGTAGTCGTCAAGCGCGTCTTCAACTGCTGGAAACTCTGCTCACATGCATCTGTCCACTAAAATGGAACCTCCTTCCTAGTCAATCCGGTCAAAGGTATAGCTATCCATGAAAAATTCTGCACGAAGCGTCAGTAATAACCTGCCAGACCTAAGAAACACCGAACCTCTGTAACTGACACAGGTCTGGGCCGGTGCTGTACCGCTTCAATCATCTTTGGGTTCACACATATACCCTCTCTCATAACTATGTGACCCAAGAACTCCACACTATCGAGCCAAAAAGCACACTTAGAGAATTTTGCAAACAACAGATGCTCCTTCAAGGTCTGCAATGTAATACGCAAATGCTGCTCGTGCTCCGTCCGACTCTGAGAATAAACAAGAATGTCATCTATGAACACTATAACAAACTGATCAATGAAGGGTCTAAAGATACGGTTCATCATATCCATAAAAGTTGCTGGAGCATTGGTGAGTCCGAACGACATCACCAGAAATTCATAGTGCCAATATCTTGTGCGAAACGCCATCTTCGGAATATCGTCTTTCCGAACCCTCAACTGGTGATACCCCGACCTCAAATCAATCTTCGAGAAATAACCAGCTCTCTGCAACTGATCGAACAAGTCATCTATACGTGGTAGTGGATACCTGTTTCGCACAGTGACGCGGTTCAGCTGTCGGTAGTCGATGCACAGTCTCATACTACCGTCCTTCTTCTTTACAAATAAGACAGAAGCTCCCCACGGTGATACACTGGGACGAACAAGCCCTCTATCTAACAATTCTTGCAACTGGCTTTTGAGTTCCTTCAATTCCATCGGTGCCATTCGATAGGGTGGTATAGAAATAGACCCCGCACCCAGAATTAAGTCAATGCAAAATTCAATATCACGATCGGGTGGCAATCCTGGTAACTCAGCAGGAAACACCTCAGGAAATTCTCGTGCTATCGGAACCTGGTCCAATAGAATCTCAGCGACCCCAAAGTCCTGAACGAATGCCAAGAACCCATGACAACCCTTCTTCAAGAGTCGCCCCGCCCAAAGAGCAGAAATCATGTTGGCAGGAGTTATTTCACAATCCCCCTGCACAACAAACACCGGTTCACCAGGAAAACAAAATCTAACCGCCTTTCCCTGATAATCTACATATGCATGACAGGAGGCCAACGAATCCATACCAAGAAGTATATCAAAATCTAGCATATCCAGGAGAATCAGATCAACTAGCGAATCTCTATCACCAATACGCACAGAACATGACCTGAATACGTGCCGAGCGATAAAAGAATCTCCCACCGGGATAATCACCACTAATGGTAACTCTAACAACGACGACTCTTTCCCCAAAGAAAGTGCAAACGTGAAGATACATAAGAATGTGTAGAACCGGGATCAAATGAAACATGTGCCTCTAATGAGCATACTGTAAGAGTACCTGTCACGACTGCATTTGATGCCTGGGTATCCTGTGGAGTCAACGCAAATACTCGTGCCTGGCCCCTGCCCGCATCCTGTCTGTAACACTTCAGAAAAATAAAATATTATTTTTGGGAATTTTAATAATTAAATAATATTATATTGAATATTTTAATATTTCGGTATAATTAAATACCGATAAATTTGGAAAATTTTTGGAAAATTATGGAAAATCCTAAAAGAGGTTTTTTTTATGGAATTATGCAATTTTTAAGTTTTTATGATTAGTTTGACACTAATTTTGTGCTAATCGCGATTAAAAATCGCTAATCGGATTTTGGGGGTGTTTTGTGCAAAACATGCACATATCATTTTTTTTACACTTGTGCATTTCTACCATGTTGTTTTGGGGTTACTATTGGGGTGAGAAGGAATTTGGGTTAAAGAAAAAAAGAAAAGAAAAAGGAAAAGGATTAGAATATAGAAGCATGGTGAGAGAGAGAAAGAGTAGGTGAGAGTGCTTGACTTAGTCATTCTTCTTCATTTCCTTCACTCATTTTCTCTCCCCTCTCTTCCTTTGTGCTGCTGCTACAGCTGCCTCTTCTCTCCTTCTCCCCCCTCTTCAACCCCTCAAAACACATCCAAAAACACCTCAAAACCCTATCCCCATTTCACAAATATTGTGAACAAGCTCAAGGGAAACACATTGGACCAAGAAAGCAAGGATTTTGGCCACTTGGGGCAACTCAAGAAAATTCTTGAGTTGCCAAATGAGAAATTTTCTGGACCATTAGCTTAGTTTTTGTATTACTTATACCCCCATGCTAGATTAGAACCGATATTGTGTGATTTGGTGGACTTGGGAAAAACCTAGTTAGGGTTATGGGAATTTGAGAGTTGTAATGTGAAATTGAGCTCATTAGAGGCAGCACAAACACTCTAGTGCTTGAATTAAGACCCAAACCTGAGACTTGAAACCCGGAATACGGATTTAGAAACCGATACCGGAAGAATTGTAACTTCTGTGGATGTATAATGGAATCTGCCAACACCCGGAGCCTCTAAAAATTATTTTGCAATTACTGGGAGTCGTGCAGGCACCTTGGAAGCTACCATAGAGACCCGAGCCCCTAACTCCAACCCCAGGCCGTAGGTATATTCATTCTGGCCGCAATTTGCGGCCAGAGCAGGGAAATATGGTCCCAGATTTGGTCCATGGCTCCTTTTGCACTAAAATAGACCCATCCTATATGCAGTTTTGGATAATTGTCACCTGGGGAAAATCTGGAAGCATTTTGGTGTGTTTTAGGCTATGTTTTCCGTATTTTAAAATGCACTTTCATGATATTTGGATTTGTATTTGGTTGTCGGATGTTTGTACATCGACAACAGGGGTTGTTTGATTGATTTGCACGTATAGGTCCATATCGGTTTTCCGAATTCGATTTTAATACGCATTGCGACTGTTGATTATTGTAGGTACCTTCGCATGGATTCCGAGGTGACGGAGCGTGGTGTCATCGATTTCAGCGAGCGAAGACCAGGTGAGTGGATCTATATCCACGGGGGAAGTCGGGTGGATGGCGTATAGCACCCCCGTAATGTATTGATGGAAAACCGATTTTAGAATATGGTTAGGAAACCTAGATTAGGAAACTAGGGTTACAATGAGGATAGCTACGAAACCATATTAGAAACTAGAGGATAGTTAGAAGTGATGTGTTACGACTTATGTGATGACCGACGTTTTTCGATATTGCCGTTTAGGGTACCGCAGGACTACATAGTCGATGTAGATGCGTCATCCGAACCATACCTTTTTCTAAACCGAATATTCGTATGTATCTTTTAAAAATATACCTTGAAGGATGTTATGAATATTCAAATGATATCTTTTTCTTAAAACACCGTACCCCTATTTTCAAAACTACGATTTGCTTCTTTAAAAAATCGGATTGTATGGTTCGGGTGTGTATGTTAGATTAGAATGTTATGTAGATTCAATTTGATATGGGTTATAAATGCGATGAAAAGATTAAGACGGATATGATGAACTGATGATATGTTGGTATACGGATGCGAGTCGATCGAGATGATTTGTACCCTGCCGGTCCCCTGATATGAGATTATTGCGGATGTGACCTGGGACATAGGTACATAGATATATTTACATATATAGAATGTTGTGAATCATGGATGATAGGCCGTACCCTCATGTGTCTTATAGGATGATAGGGTCCCTATTAGCTTAATGCCGCCGTACGATGATTTTCCGTGCGTGATGAGTTTGACTTGATGATTGATCCTTACCCTTGACCAGAGGTTGCCGTACGATGGATTATACCGTACGCGAGGTTGTGAGGCTGGATGCCGGTTGATATATTCCACGACTTGGTCATATTAGATACGTATACCCGTCAGCATTATATGATTTACCTTATGCTTTATTCATATTATTCCCATCGCATTGCTTATACTTGTGCTAGTACACTTGCACTATTATCGATGATGCGTATGTTACACGCACACAGATTTGCCGGCTCACACACTTCATCATCGATAATTGCCATGTCACTACACAGTAGGATTGCTGCATCATGATATACTGTTATGCTTACATTTCCATCACATGTCGCATACATCATGCTTTATGATTTTACGCATTGAGATATGCTATTTTCATGAGATTTCTGGATTTGAGAACCGTGGCTATTTCAAAGAAAGCATGTACTGATTTAAAAACCCGGTTTCTCTTGATATGATATTTCAGTGCGTCCACCATGCGTTTTCTCGGTTCTGATACGTGTGACTTGTGAACCCGAATCGAGGAGCTGGATGAGGCCGATTGCGGGTACATGGTGGACCCGGTATGGTACCCCGGAGCGAGAACGGATCTGCTGTGTAGCTAGACGGTGAGCCTGGCAGAGGTACCACTACCTACCGGTGATTGGTTGGACCTGGCGGTCATCCGGAGGATACTGACAGAGTCGATAGATGGATACGGATGACCCGTACTGTCGGGGCCGAGGGCCGATTCCGCAGACGGAGCATGTGGGCCGATCCGGACTGACGGAGCCCGATATATGAGGATTCATGTGCCGATGCTGGGCACGGTTTTCATGATGTTTTCGAGTGTCGATGATAGGCACTCAGGTTCCATGATTTTGATGTGCCGGGAGGGACACCGCCGATATATATATATCCTCATACTTTCATGCACACCCTTTATGATATTTATGTGCATGCAGACATTGATTTTGGGTGGACGAGATCCATATGCATACATATCTTGATTATGGTTGGATGAGATCCATATACATGCATTGATTATTACAGTTGGATGTTATCCACATGCATATAGGTATTGACTACCTTTTTGGCACATATACAGACCTGGTTACCCTAGATATCATAGTACTACCCTTATGATATAGTTGACCGAGGAGTCGTTGTTTATTCGATTTCTATCTGTTGATATTTTTCTACTCACGAGTTGGCAACTCACCCCCGTTGTGCCACAATTCTTGCAGGTTGACCACTTGGATCAGTAACGGCTTCGCTGGCACACAGTTGTATTCAGGTGTTTTGCATTGGTAGGTGGGATATTTGTATCATTCCCACTCTTGTATCTATATTTCATATTGTATCTAGTTAACTCCATCAATCAAAAGTTGTAAATTGTATAAGTGATGAGACTTAGTGAGACTTGTAGTTGCGAGATTTGAGCGATGGGTTTTATTTTCACTTTTAAGGTTATATCTTGCTCATTTCTTTATCTTTTTATGGTGAGCTTCGCCGTTGGGCGTCGTATACTTATTTTTATTGCCTTACGTGGTTATGATCCGCCGTTTGGCGAAGAGTTAGCTCCCGCTTGGGGATGCCATTATTGTTATTATGTATTTGTGGTTTTGGATCAAAAAATACAAAGGAGGTGCTGCCAAAATTTTAAAAGACGAAACATGTATTCAAATTAGCAAATTTCACTTGCATCGTTCATGTTCCTTTTCTTGCATTAAGAAAACTTGATTTCATATACCTTTATTTCAAAAACTCACCTCCTTTATTTTCTTAAAAGGTTTAGATTTCTGGGTTTCAGCTTACTTGAATTCCGTTACGCCTTTAGACGTTGCGTGATTCAAGTGCTGGTCACGAGCTAATATTTCGGGTCGTGACAAAATTGGTATCAGAGCGCTAGGTTTAACCTTGTTCGAGTTTATGTTTTACTTTGCGGAGTCTAGGGTGGGAGTGTATTTCCGAACCTAGGTTTGACCTTACGGAACTTAGACTTGGACGAGGGGGGGTATTAGACCCGAACTTTCGTTTCATAGGCTGACCCTGATTGATGGAGTAGGTAGCTTGAGTAGAGTGACGTACCGTACGTATGTTCCACGGCATATTTACGCTACGATACTCCACTTAAGAAACCTTAGGATGTACATATTTTTGAGACCAGTGATTCTCTTCGTATCCATGATTATACATCTATTGGAGATCCTTGATTTTATTTAGTTCGTGATCATACTTTCATTGATGATGTTCCTTCTTATGATCATGTATCCATTCTGGATCTGTCGTTTCCTCTCATGCAGTGATCTATTTTCTTCGATACTCGATTGAGTTTCCTGTCACCATAGTTTGAGCGCAGTTTGAGCTGCTGCTAGTGTTGGGGTCAGGGCGAGCTCGTATGGTACGAGGGCTGACCATTGTGTTTTCTGGTGATACGGGAACGTCTCGAGTTAGTATTTATGTTGTGACCTCTTGTGGAGGCGAGTGCTTGGTTTTACATCGGATGGTCGGGCCATTGTGAGAGCTGCCAATTGCGAGAGGACTGTAGATGTACGGCCTACCTCAGAGATTATGATGTCGCCTACCGTGCAGACAGGTGACCCAGCTGTCGCTGAGATGATAGGATGTCGCTTCCAGAGCTAAGATCGCCAGAGCTTCCAGGCAGAAATGCGACAGATGATAACTAGTTTACCCCGATTTGAGAGACGGAGGCGATTCGTCAGATTGATGCGCCGACACAGACCTAATTGAGTTGAAGATTTCCAGTGTGGAAATAATCTTACTCAGACCTATAGCAGACCGATCCAGAGATGACCGCCGATGTATCGCCTTTCAAAGAGGATAGAGGCATTGATTAGCATGCGGGCGAAAAATATTCACATGTTGTATAGGCAAAGCAAAAAGGTTCGAACGAGTGTCAGAAACCCATTTTCCCAAGTTTAAAGTGTTTGGAGGAACATGCAGGTAAGTCTGTGGACCCTCTGGAAGAATGAAACCCTAACTCGACATGATGATTATGGAACCGCTTTGAACCTTAGGGTTTGTGGCAGTTTAGCGGTGCCGTCAGTGAGGCTTGGGTTTGCCCTTCTACGGCTGGTCCAGAGGTGCTGTGGTATGTACCAGATATTTTTAGACTGCGCTCAAGTGTTGAGCCTTCAGGAAATTTTAGGACCTTGATGACTCGATCGAAAAGTTTGACATCGTCCGGATACCATGTGATAAGAGATCAGCAAGCTGACCAGATTTGGATAGAGGACCTCACCTAGAGGCGTTGTGAGTTGATCGAGAACGGACGAGTATTGAGTATTGCTCTGATGGTTAGGGCGAGTTCCCGAGGATGTGTTCGGCCAGATATCTTCTACAGAGTGATGAAGCTACAGAGTACGCGATTTCGAGTCCGTGCGAGAGACTTCGGATTGACCGTGGACGAGAACTGTTGCAGTGCACAGATAGCGTGGCGTGATGTCATAGTGAGAGATGATAAAGACGAGTGGAACCAGAAGTTCGTGCGAGACGCTGACGAGCTGTTATTACTCCCCGTCGAGATCAAAGACCTGATATGCTTACAGAGGCGTTGGGATACGGCCAATTTCCGAGGAATTGTGTGCGGAATGCGCAGATGTCCAGAAAACGAGAAAAGATTATGTTAGAGTACCAGCCTCCGTACAGTTCGGCATAGGCGAGACCGGAAGGGACCTTGAACAGGATTCCTTCCTGGACACTGCTGCAATGAGAATTGCACCCAGGATCAGATGTGCACGTGTATTCAGAGGACTAGAGACCGACGCCAGTAACGTGCTGCTTTACGAGTGGTCGTGTTGATTAACCGAGAGATGACCAGAGAAGTGCTAGAGCGGAATCGTTCCCATTAGCACACCTGACAGGGCCGATGAGCCGATGGATTGCGAGATTGGTGATCCATAGAGAAGATAAGGACCCAGATACAGAGGACGCCAGGCCGTGAGCAGAAGGCGAGAGGATGTTCTTACCCTGCTAGTTTTGGGCGCCCGATATTTTCCGACATTGTAGGAGGTGTACCTCGATGTCATTTTTTGTGATTTGCGTTTGTGATCCGAGTGTCACGCTTATATCGCTTGGATTTGAGTTTGATGACGAGTTTCCTGATGTTGATTTCATGCACCATGGCTGCACTTACTGAGTGTTTACGTTTTGTGCATAGTTATCGCACCTGATATATATTTTATACACCGTTGTGTTGATTTGCGATTGTGCATGCTTATTGCGTTTGATGTCAATTTTATACCTGCGTAGCATGTGTTTATGATTTCATGGATTTCATGCGGATGATTTGATTTTTGCACTCGGTATAGCTTATATGTGTTTTGCGCACGCAGTTGCACACGATTTTGATTTATACATCTTGGTATACTCGGTGTTGCTTTTGATGCGTTCGAGTTATTGATTGTATTTCATGCATTTGATCCACCCGATGTTATTTCATGCACAATAGGTGCACCAGATATTGTTGTCATGCACACCGTTGCAATGGACAGATGCTTTCGTGCACACCCGTTGCACGTAGTTTTGAGATTTTAGGCATATTGTGGCACATGTATTTGGATTTGATTTCCATGCGCACCAGATGCATGTGATTTTTGGATACGCCTTTTAGGCTAATTTTTGCTTTTGAGCACTATATTGTGTATTAGCCAACAGGACTGATCTGATAACAGTACCTGAGTACTTTGCATGCATGGATATACTACCAAAAGGGTTTTCAAAAAGAGCTATAGTTTTGCTATTTCCTACGTGTCCGTGAGCGACACGAACGTTTATAAGGAAAAAACTTTTGGGATATTTTTGAAACGACGGAACGTGTATTTAAGAAAACATATATGGACATATATTATTACTTTAAAATGAGCGTCCGTCAGTTATGCCGTGAGTTACGCATTTCCGCGGCGGTTTAGAAAAGATTTCGCATGTATTTCATTCATATTTTGGAGTTTTTCAAAGATACGTACTATACACGTATTATAGTATTTTACTAGTGTATATTGGATTTCAGTAGTGGATTTCGAGATCTGTATCTCTATTGTAATTCCGAGGATATGCGTGCAAAATAAGATGATTTGCGTAACACTTGACGGAGTTCGATTTTGAGCTTCGTATTCATTTTCACGTGCACTTGGCGCGATGTGCTATTTCAGCGTTTTCCATGATTTCGGAACCCCGACGACTTGGATTTTTACTGAAATGTTTTAGTATTGAGAGGTTTAAATTTAAATTCGGGGACCGAATTTCTTTAAGGGGGGAAGATTGTAACACTTCAGAAAAATAAAATATTATTTTTGGGAATTTTAATAATTAAATAATATTATATTGAATATTTTAATATTTCGGTATAATTAAATACCGATAAATTGGGGAAAATTTTGGAAAATTTTGGAAAATCCTAAAAGAGGTTTTTTTTATGGAATTATGCAATTTTTAAGTTTTTATGATTAGTTTGACACTAATTTTGTGCTAATCGCGATTAAAAATCGCTAATCGGATTTTGGGGTGTTTTGTGCAAAACATGCACATATCATTTTTTTTACACTTGTGCATTTCTACCATATTGTTTTGGGGTTACTATTAGTGTAAGAAGGAATTTGGATTAAAGAAAAAAAGAAAAAAAAAAGGAAAAGGATTAGAATATTGAAGCATGGTGCGAGAGAGAAAGAGTAGGTGAGGGTGCTTGACTTAGCCATTCTTCTTCATTTCCTTCACTCATTTTCTCTCCCCTCTCTTTCTTTGTGCTGCTGCTGCAGCTGCCTCTTCTCTCCTTCTCCCCCCTCTTCAACCCCTCAAAACACATCCAAAAACACCTCAAAACCCTATCCCCATTTCACAAATATTGCGCACAAGCTCAAGGGAAACACATTGGACCAAGAAAGCAAGGATTTTGGCCACTTGGGGCAACTCAAGAAAATTCTTGAGTTGCCAAATGAGAAATTTTCTGGACCATTAGCTTAGTTTTTGTATTACTTATACCCCCATGCTAGATTAGAACCGATATTGTGTGATTTTGTGGACTTGGGAAAAACCTAGTTAGGGTTATGGGAATTTGAGAGTTGTAATGTGAAATTGAGCTCATTAGAGGCTGCACAAACACCCTAGTGCTTGAATTAAGACCCAAACCTGAGACTTGAAACCCGGAATACGGATTTAGAAACCGATACCGGAAGAATTGTAACTTCTGTGGATGTATAATGGAATCTGCTAACACCCGGAGCCTCTAAAAATTATTTTGTAATTACTGGGAGTCGTGTAGGCACCTAGGAAGCTACCACAGAGATCCGAGCCCCTAACTCCAACCCCAGGCCGTAGATATATTCATTCTGGCCGCAATTTGCGGCCAGAGCAGGGAAATATGGTCCCAGATTTGGTCCATGGCTCCTTTTGCACTAAAATAGACCCCTCCTATATGCAGTTTTGGCTAATTATCATCTGGGGAAAATCTGGAAGCATTTTGGTGTGTTTTAGGCTATGTTTTCCATATTTTAAAATGTACTTTCATGATATTTGGATTTGTATTTGGTTGTCGGATGTTTGTAGATTGACAATAGGGGCTGTTTGATTGATTTGCACGTATAGGCCATAGGTTCTAACCTATGAGCACACCGTGCGCCATATCGGTTTTCCGGATTCAATTTTAATACGCATTGCGACTGTTGATTATTGTAGGTACCTTCGCATGGATTCCGAGGCGACGGAGCATGGTGTCATCGATTTCAGCGAGCGAAGACCAGGTGAGTGGATCTATATCCACGGGGGAAGTCGGGTGGATGGCGTATAGCACCCCCGCAATGTATTGATGGAAAAATGATTTTAGAATATGGTTAGGAAACCTAGATTAGGAAACTAGGGTTACAATGGGGATAGCTATGAAACCATATTAGAAACTAGAGAATAGTTAGAAGTGACGTGTTACGACTTATGTGATGACGGAATTCGAGGACGACGTTTGTCGATATTGCCGTTTAGGGTACCGCAGGACTACATAGTCGATGTAGAAGCGTTATCCGAACCATACCTTTTTCTAAACCGAAGAGTCGTATGTATCTTTTAAAAATATATCTTGAGAGATGTTACGGATATTCAAATGATATCTTTTTCTTAAAACACTGTACCCCTATTTTCAAAACTACGATTTGCTTCTTTAAAAAATCGGATTGTATGGTTCGGGTGTGTATGTTAGATTAGAATGTTATGTAGATTCGATTTGATGTGAGTTATAAATGCGATGAAAAGAATAAAACGGATATGATGAACTGATGATATGTTGGTATACGGATGCGAGTCGATCGAGATGATTTGTACCCGGCCGGTCCCCTGATATGAGATTATTGCGAATGTGACATGGGACATAGGTACATGATATATTTACATATATAGAATGTTTTGAATCATGGATGATAGGTCGTACGTGATATTAGGCCGTACCCTCATGTGTCTTATAGTATGATAGGATCCATATTAGCTTAATGCCGCCGTACGATGATTTTCCGTGCGTGATGGGTTTGAGTTGATGATTGATCCTTACCCGTGACCAGAGGTTGTCGTACGATGGATTATACCGTACGCGAGCTTGTGAGGCTGGATGCCGGTTGATATATTCCCCGACTCGGTCATATTAGATACGTATACCCGTCAGCATTGCATATGATTTATCTTATACTGCATTCATATTATTCCCATCGCATTGCTTATACTTGTGCTAGTACACTTGCACTATTATCGATGATGCGTATGTTACACGCACACAGATTTGCCGGCTCACACACTTCATCATCGATAATTGCCATGTCACTACACAGTAGGATTGCTGCATCATGATATACTGTTATGCTTACATTTCCATCACATGTCGCATACATCATGCTTTATGATTTTACGCATTGAGATATGCTATTTTCATGAGATTTCTGGATTTGAGAACCGTGGCTATTTCAAAGGAAGCATGTACTGATTTAAAAACCCGGTTTCTCTTTATATGATATTTTGGTTCGTCCAACATGCGTTTTCTCGGTTCTGAGACGTGTAACTAGTGAACCCGAATCGAGGAGCTGGATGAGGCCGATTGCGGGTACATGGTGGACCCGGTATGGTACCCCGGGGCGAGAACGGATCTGCTGTGTAGCTAGACGGTGAGCCTGGCAGAGGGACCACTACTTACCGGTGATTGGTTGGACCTGGCGGTCATCCGTAGGATACTGACCAGAGTCAATAGATGGATACGGATGACCCGTACTGCCGGGGCCGAGTGCCGATTCCGCAGACGGAGCCCGTGGGCCGATCCGGACTGACGGAGCCCGATATATGAGTATTTATGTGCCGATGCTGGGCACGGTTTTCATGATGTTTTCGAGTGTCGATGATAGGCACTCAGGTTCCATGATTTTGATGTGTCGGGAGGGACACCGCTGATATATATATATCCTCATACTTTCATGCACACCCTTTATGATATTTATGTGCATGCAGACATTGATTTTGGGTGGACGAGATCCACATGCATACATATCTTGATTATGGTTGGACGAGATTCATATACATGCATTGATTATTACTGTTGGATGTTATCCACATGCATATAGGTATTGACTACCTTGTTGGCACATATATAAACCCGGTCACCCTAGATATCATAATATTACCCTTATGATATAGTTGACCGAGGAGTCGTTGTTTATTCGATTTCTATTTGTTGATATTTTTCTACTCACGAGTTGGCAACTCACCCCCGTTGTGCCACAGTTCTTGCAGGTTGACCACTTGGATCAGTAGCGGCTTCGCTGGCACACAGTTGCATTCGGGTGTTTTGCATTGGTAGGTGGGATAGTTGTATCATTCCCACTCTTGTATCTATATTTCATATTGTATCTAGTTAACTCCATCAATCAAAAGTTGTAAATTGTAAAAGTGATGAGACTTAGTGAGACTTGTAGTTGCGAGATTTGAGCGATGGGTTTTATATTCACTTTTGAGGTTATATCTTGCTCATTTCTTTATCTTTTTGTGGTGAGCTTCGCCATTGGGCATCGTATACTTATTTTTATTGCTTTGCGTAGTTGTGATCCGCTGTTTGGCGAAGAGCTAGCTCCCGCTTAGGGATGCCATTATCGTTATTATGTATTTGTGGTTTTGGATCAAAAAATACAAAGGAGGTGCTGCCAAAATTTTAAAAGACGAAACATGTATTCAAATTAGCAAATTTCACTTGCATCATTCATGTTCCTTTTCTTGCATTAAGAAAACTTGATTTCATATACCTTTATTTCAAAAACTCACCTCCTTTATTTTCTTAAAAGGTTTAGATTTCTGGGTTCCGTTACGCCTTTAGACGTTGCGTGATTCAAGTGCTGGTCACGAGCTAATATTTCGGGTCGTGACACTGTCGTCCTCTACCCCTATCTCCTCGACCTCTTTGAGAACGTCCGGCAAAGCCTTGACCTCGTGGTGCAACTGCCTGTCGTGTAGCGCCAACTAGGGAAGGAAGTAAAGCCATCGGCGTTGAAGGTGGAAGGGGTAAAGCAGCCTGTGGAACAACGGTCCCTCCCTGGAATCTACAATCCCGTGCAAAGTGTCCGGGACGTCCACAACTAAAACTGGTAGATGGAGGCCTCTGATCATCGGGATAAGAACTGAACTTCTGGCCCTGGGTCCAACCTCGTCCGACACTGCGGCCTGGAGTATATCTGCCTCTACCTCTGCCAAACTGTCTAGTCAGTGGCCCGATCGGTCTACTCCTCTTTGGCTCTGGAACAACCACTGTCTCGCTCAAACGCTCCTCCACTCATATCGTTGCATCCTTGGCCTGCGCATACGTATCAAAATGCTGGGAGCCTATAGACAGATACAACTGTGTGTCCAGACTCCTTAGGAACCTCTTCACCCGAAGCTCCTCCGTAGGTACTAAGTATGGGGCATAGTGCGACAGCTGGGTGAATCGTAAATCATAATCTGCCACCGACATACTTGCCGATTTCCGCAACGCTTCAAAACTGCTAGCTATAGCGTCCCTCACACTCTGGGGAAGAAATCTGGCAAGAAAAACCGTGGAAAACTCGGTCCATGACATCGGAGGAAGACTCGTGGCTCGCCCTTTCTCCATCGACTCACACCACTCCTGTGCAAGTCCCTCCAAACGAAAGCTAGTCAGCTCAACTGACCTCGCATCAGAACATCGCAATGATCTTCCAATCCTCGCCATCCTATCAAGAAAGGACTGAGGATCTTTCGCTACATCGGTCCCCGTAAACACCGGAGGTCTCAACCTCATAAACTCCGCAAGGGATACCTCTATCACCCTCGTATCTACTAGTGCTACCGTCTGCGTAGGCTGTACCTCGGACTCTGCTACGGTCGGTGCCGGATCCTGTCTCAGTACTCAAGTGGCCTCAGCTAACTGTCATACCACTCTCTGTAATCCCAACATACCCTCCTCAATCCTAGTCATGCGATCTGGAGGAGCAGGATCAACATGCTCATGCACCGCCGGAACGTCCGGTGTACCAGTCGTCGTCATAGGCGGACTTGCTCTAGCTGCATCTCTGGCTGCGGCTCGCCTAGCCCGCATAGCCATAGCAACTGGAACAAGAAATGAGAGTTGATAAGGCGTATGAATAGGAACAATCAATAACAGAGAATCAACAGAAGGATAGATCAAGATATACATCCTAAGGTTAGTTAGGCTGAATACGATAGCGTAAATATTCCGCGGAACATACGTACGGTACTGCATTCATCCTAATTCACATACTCCATCAAACCAAGGTCATCCTAACTCACGGACTCATGTCAACCTATTTTAATTCCCTACTCAATTCCGTAAGGTTATTCCTAAGCTCTGATACCAACTTTGTCACAACCCAAGTTTGGATTTGACCGGCACATAGATTGTATCATATCTAAAGATATGTACACAGTCCAAGTAAGCCGAAAACCAAGATCAAAATCCTTTTTGCGGAATTCTTTATATAGAAAATTTAGTTTTTTAAGTAAAAATCGCATATTATGAAGTTAAAATATCAAACAAGTATAAAGTGTTAAGTTTGGTTGCATCCCTAGTTGGGATCAACAATAACAACAACGGAAAATAAAATCTCAGAATATAAGATATCAACATGAATCTCAGACATAAAGAAAGGAACCACAATTTATAAAACTAAACGATCTCAACTGTCAATAATATACATATCATCTCTCCCTCTAAGTCATATACAGGTCTGATGGAGATTTTCTAGATACAAAATACAATACCAAAAAAGAAGGTTACTACATATGTAACCCACCTATCAAAAGATGTGATAAAGCTGCAAAAGTAGATCTACACCGCAGCTAACCGTCCACTCTACCCCTGCAAGGAACTGTGGCACAACGGAGGTGAGTTGCCAACTCAGTGAATATATCTAACATATAACGGATAATAATGTAAATATCCCGATCATACTAACTGAGATGTGAACAAGTATAATGTATGATTATATGTGAAAATCAAGAATCTATAATATGAATCTCATAGTCCAAACTGAAATCTCATCATTTATTCCCAATAAAATTCATTTCCCCGTGTCCATCATCGACAAAAAACTTCCATTTCTCACGGGCATCATTCCTCGAATGATCCCGAAATCAACAATACCGGTCGTTATCCTCTAGATATACGCCGTGTTTTTACCACTATCTCCGGTATCGAGTAACCTCGCTAGGCTCACCCGCCTCAATGCGGCTATCCTGCCCCTCGGTCTCGACCGGGTCCACCATGTAGCCAACTGTATATCTTCACCACTCAGTATGGATAACGTAAAATCCACGACCGTATATCTCCCCCACTCGGTCCGTAATAAAACCAAATCATAAAATATCTCATGGTGGACATGACACATCAATCATAAAATCACTGGATTTATGTAATAGTATTCAAAACTTAAAACCATAAATCCTCAATAATACATTTACCTCTTATATCAACATGAAATATGCAGATACTAACATGATATTAATGATGAAATTTACTACTATTATTGGTATGTAAGATACGATATGAATCATTTTAACAAGTATTGTACTAAGTGTAAAAGTGACATGATAATATCGACGAGGTGTGTGTAACATATAAGACGTGCACGTGGCATGACTCGTCGATACTTATGTAGTATTCTAGCAACTAAACAAGTATATGTGAATGATAAATGCATATTGTCAATTTGGCATCACAAAATAAAGCATTAAGTTAAATAAAACTATGGGCGTATCACGCCATCTTTACACAATTCCCCGGTAAAAGTTTAGTCTACTCACCGGAAAACGTGAATCTATTCCGGAATCGCCAATCCTTTCCCTTTCCTCGCTGCCTCCGCAAATCCCGTATTCGAATCTAATATCACAATTTAATTTATATAAGTAAACGGCTACTCCGACATGACGGAAAAGAAAAACACCCGTTCCCACGTACTAGTTATATTATATACGACTATATCGAGCTATTAAACACTTGACCTTACTGGATTTTAACTCTAACCTGCATTGCTACAGAATTTAAATCGCGATGCGTTTTAATCATATCGTATTTGGTGTTTTAAGATATCCTTTCCGATATATACTTCCAGATTCTATCTTCAGTTAAACTAATTTACTTAAACAATACCAAAATGGCCAAAATGATCTACTGAAACATACACAATTCCCCAAATTACCCTAGCTACCCACAAATCCGGCGACGCCGGATTTACCTTCTTGGTCGCCGGCCCAAATCCGAGCCCTCTGGTTCGTGATCCTATGGGTTGCTCTAGATGTTACATACATCATTTTAGCACTGTTTTGTTAAGTTTATTATCTTCCAAACAAGAGCAGATTTACACAGAGCCTAGTTTGGACAAAAATACGAAATTATAGGACATTGTTCATTTCAAATTACTAAGCTACAGAATTTAAATCTCCTACTGTGTTTAAGAATTTTACCATCCAAATAGTTGTTGGAATAACCTCTCCAAGATGCTAAGCCCCTCCTAGTTTGATGGTGATGAAAAACTAGAACTTAGCTTCCTTCTTCTTCTTCTTCCTCTTGTTCTTTCTTTTTCTCTTTATTTTTTTTTTGATTTCAGAAATTTTCAGAATTCTTAATTAACTATGATCTGAACATATCCTATATATGAGAAGAAGGAAGGGTGAGGTGGTAGAAGGAGGTGTCAAGGGTTGAAAAGTGCTCATTTCATGAAAGGAGGAGGTGTGAGATGGGTGTGTGCATGCAACCAAGAGGTGGGCTTGCATTATCCTTTCAATTTTGTTTTAATTTACAATAAAATTCTGAGCTAAATGCTTTCTATCACCTTTTCATTTACACCCCTAACAATTTTCTATTTGCACAAAAATCCTAAACTTTACCTAAAACCCCTCACAACTTAGTTTATTATTAAACACGCATTTTATTAAAATGAAGCTAAAATTGTCACTAAAACCCTTATAACTTATTTATGTTGCATACTAAAATTTTAATTTAAATTGTTTTACATAGAACTTATGAAAATTGACTTATTTGTTTTTAACAACTTTGCGATTTATCATATTATTATTAATTAATTTTATTTATTTCTAAATTTTCAGAATGCTACATTAGGAGGTATCACCTTGATCCTATATGGAGAATCCTTATGATAAGAGGAGATTGACCGAGCGTAGTATAGGAAACACCTTTCTTATCAAGAGTATATTATCTACGTACAATACGAGGATCATCACCATACTTCCTACTACTTTTTTGTATATACAAGGTTCATCTACTATTTTGATGAAATCAAACTTTTTGACTACCACATCAAAACAGATGTTCCAACTCCGCGATGCCTGCTTTAACCCATAAAGCAACTTGCACACGTTTCCGCTGCTCCCACTTTTCATCTGGCTGTGTACTTATAGACACTCTCTTCTAAATCATCATTTAGAAAAGCAGTCATAACACCCAATCGCCAGATATCGTAGTTATGGTATGTAGCAATGGCAAGTAAGATCTGGATGGACTTAAGCATAGCTTTGAAAGTCTCAACTTTTTCATGTACAACAAGTAATCTTCTCAAGATATACTTGCTCCTGATGGGGATTTAACCCTTTAGATAAAGCAACCAAAGTCGATACTTTGTTGGTGTAAATAGATTCCATCTCAGATCGCATAGCATCCAGCCATTCTCACAGAGTCCCCACTCCTGATGGACAGCTCGAAACTAGTTGGGTCATCATCTCATGATGCAATCCTCGCTCCTACTGTCATAGAGAAAACCGAAGTATCTCTCAGGTGGGTGAGGAACCCTACCAGATCGGCAGAGAGGCTGAGATTCGTTGGAAACTATTGAATCGTCAGGGTTTACCAAATCATCAGCAACAGTTTGTATAGCTGGAACTCCTTCCAGTTCTACCTCATGACCACTAATTTCTTCATAAGAAATTCCCTATCCAAAAGGTGGCATGCTTAGAAACAAAACACATTTTGCTCCTCAGTTTGGTAGAAGATATCCCCTTGCGAATGCTTGGGATATCCAACAAACTTCCACAGAACTGATCTTGCCTCGAGCTTGTCCGGATTTTGCTTTTAGACATAAGCCGGACAACCCCAAATCTTAACTTCCTTAAGAGATGGGCTATTCCCATACCATATCACATATGGAGTAGTAGGCACCTGATTTGGTTGGAACCCTATTCAATAGGTATGCAGCTTCACAAGTGCATAACCCCCAAAAAGAAATAGGCAACTCAGTAGTACTCATCATAGAGCACACCATATCATATAGGGTGCGAGTGCTTCGCCCCGATATACCAACGAACTGTGATGTATTCGGAGGAGTAATGCTGAGAGTGAATCTAATTCTCCTTTAGAATAGTCCAGGAATTCCGTGCTCAAGTATTCTCCTCCCTGATCACATCAAAGGACATAGTACTTATACCCGTTTTTGTTCTCTACTTCTAACTTATATTTTGTGAATATCTCAAAAGGTTCAGACTTGTGTTTCAACAAGAACACATGTACGAATCTTGAGAGATCGTCAGTGAATGTAATGAAGTACTAAGAACCAGTCCTGACATGTGTAGACAGGGGACCTTCATACATCAGCATGTATCAATCCCAAGAGTTCATTAACTCTTTCTCTGTTTCCAATAAACGGAGCTATGGTCATCTTATCTTTGTGACATAACTGGCAAGTTTCACAAGATGTAAATTCAAACTGATTTAAATATGCATCTTTATGTAACTTAGCTAGTCGGGTAGCATCGATATGACCTAGTCTACAATGCCTCAAGAAGGATTCGTTCATTTCTGAACTCTTCCCCTTGTGTGTGTCCCATACGTTTAAGAACTGTAGTTTGATTTAGAACGTATATGCTTTTAGATAACGTGCCTGAACCGATCAACTCTTGATATAGGAAATGTTCAAAACATTATCCAATAATACAAAATTATATCATTCTTTACTAATAAAAAGACTGATATAATGTTGTACATCAGGTTCGGTATCTAATAACATTCGTTCAGAATCATTGTATTTGGTAATACAGGGTGATAACTGCCAACATACTTGGTTGCAACACTTGCATCGTTTCCAACTCTTGAAACTTATCACCCGTTCTCAGTTCTCTACCTATCTGTAGCCCATGTAACAGATTACATATGTGGGATCCTGATCCGGTATCACATACCCAGGACGTAGAGGATACTGAGAAATAGTTCTCTGTAATGAACACACCCGAAGATGATGTATCAACATACACTTTCTTCGTTTGGGTGGCACGGGAATTCTGGCAATCCCCAATTTCCTGCTCTGTCTTATAACAATTATAAGTTGGAGCGGGACCAACGTTCCTAAGCGCAGTATAACAAGCGGGTTCGGTCAATACATCCGTATTATTATCTTGATTAAGGCGTGATATGGTCGCTACCTGGAGAGAGAGAGAAGAAAACACTCAGCGTATGCTCTTACAAGATTAGATTGGTTATCAATATATCTAATCAGGATGGTTCCCACTGTTTTAGTCAAATCTTCCTTCAAACCCTAAAAGGAAAGACTAGCCGGGATTAATTACACCCTACAAGTTCGCCAATCTTTCAGCCAGACCAGTGCCGGCACTTTGACGGAGGCTCCCCATGCTTTCGCACGGACCTAATTAAAATAAACCTCATTTTCCTAGAGGCGTAACCCCGTTGACACCTTTCTAGATACCTACTTGATCGGCTAATTGTGAAGTGTAAAACTCTCCCAGGAGTAACTCTTACTCGCAGTGGGTATCGGGATCCAACTATCTCATAGGAGGTATGCAATCTCATTGCAAATTTCAACACTTGAAATTCCCGATAATGTTTTGCCCCGAGCGATCTATGACCTTAACAAGGTCAACAAACCATAGACCGCAAGTCAAGTTCAACCCGTCATTTCCTGATTGAATTAAACCCATCCGCACGACCCTTGACAAGGTCAACAAAGTCGCACGACTACCCTAATCCAATTGCATCATATGCTTATGCAGATAAGCATAAATAGCTACCGCAGCACGAATACTATGAAGTACTTATCTGAAATGACAGAGGGCTATGACAGGTTTTTATGAAAACCTTTTGCGTAATGAACTTGATATCGTTGTAGAATCAAATGATTTAAAATGGAGTGTTTTTTAGGCCTTTGCTAGTTTCGCTAAAGAGGTCACTCCTGGTGAACAGATCGTCGGCTCTTTTCTTATCGAATAAGGTGCAGGATATTTCACAAATACCACTATGCAAAGCAAAAACTATAGAAGCGATCAAAAGACAAACCGAATGTGTAGCATCTTCTAGTTTCGCTAAAGAGGTCACTCCCGGTGAAGGGATCTCGGCTCTTTCCTTATCGAATAAGGTGCTGGATGTTCTACAAGGAACACCGCTATGCAAATAACAACTAGAGCTACCTGTTTTTGAAAATTCGATTCCACAATATCTTTAGGTTTCTTTTATTTCATTAATCTCATTAATGAAGTCCCATCATATAAGTTACCTAAACAACACAGATAAATACAACGTATGCTTATGCCATCCGCATTCGTCTCGATTTCCCCTCGTACATCGTTAGGTTAGGTAACTAACGGCAGAGCGGGGCAGTGCTAGCACGGGTGTAAAACATAAGCAACGTCTATATAATATATCACATATACTATATCCTGTATCCATCTCAACATATCAAATGATCACATCACAGATATCGCAGCAGAAGAACAACATATGAAATATTGGATATACTAGGATTTCCGTGTTTTATTTTAAGCCTGTATAAAACACGGATTTCACGGTCGTGATGAATAGCCAATCCCACACCCCTAGACCCCTATGAGAGCGTCAAGCAACCCTACCAATTCTAGAGTTAGGAGACCCAGTCTCGACTCCTCGAGGTGGTCTCCCACTGGACTCCAGAACCCGGTTACTTGTGCTCCCCGTCTTGGGTCTATCCTAATGCTGAAAAGTAAATAATATACAATGGTGACATCATCCTCAACCCGGAAGTGCCCCAATAAAAGAATATTATATACAATGAATTTTACATGAATGAAAATAAAAACCCTCATCTCACATAAAACCCCCGGCTATTCAAAACACGAAGATCCAATATAACATATCACAGCAACACATAACATCACATGTCATCAACGTAAGTAAATATGTGTATCCCAATTGTCGTTGACATATAGCACTGAAACCGGCGATACACCACATATTACACTTACGGTCGCAGAAAAGAAAGTGAAAAACTACAACAGTTGGAATCCGCAACCACCTTAGACATCATAAACCCAATGTATCACATACTTTGGATTTCATGCCTAAACAAATGAATTCCTTAGACATCGCATGCCTAACAATCATAAATCCCGCATTTTAGTCTCAATCTTGAAAACACTTTTCAACATCAAGTCGGGTAATTCAACAAGATTCCCGACAGTCTGATCGAATGCTCGTCGGAAACTTTAGTAGATGGCCGCACCCCCGATGCCGTCGACGAAGTGCACAAGGCGGAACACCGCTGCCGCGAGCATCCGAACGGATGCTTTTGGTGACGGGGTTCTCCTACAGTCACTTGGTCGGGGCTATGGGGCGTAGCTATCTATTAAGTTTAACCGGCGAGTATCCGCGTACACTATGTGATTGCGATGGACTTTTGATCACATCAAAATCCCGTGGCAACCGATCAAATGAGACTAAACTGCTAGATTTATAACATTCAAACTAGTTATCTCTTAACTACATGTGGATTCCAAATATTGTATCCCATCACATAATATCCGGAAGATGTTAAACTCTTCGATCGATTCATCAAAGTCCCACAATTTCCCGATAGCTCAACACTTGAGCACAGTTTTAGTAATACCCAGAAGATGCCATAGTACCTATGAACCAGCCGTAGAAGGGTCAAACCAACGCCTCATATATGAAACGCTAAACTACCATAAACCCTAGAGTTCAAGTGGTGGTTTTGACGGCCACATAATCGAGTTAAGGTTTCGTTCTTCTAGAGGGTCCACGCAATCACTTGCATGTTTTTCCGAATACGTTAGACTTGGAAAAATGAGTTTTTGACATTCGATCGAACCTTTTAACATTGTCTAGAAAATATGTGAAACACCCGAAACAATGTTAAAACTACGAATACGAAACACTCCGAATTGCTTATAGTGTAAAATTACATCACATGCAAAATTAGCAAAAATAAACAACGCCTGAAATATCAAAACCAAGTCACTGGAACACAGGCAAAATTTCAGGGGAGGGGGCTCGGTTTTGGCCGATATGGGACCTATGGTGGCCGGCCCATTTTTCACCAAATGTCCTGAAAATTTTCCAGTGTTCATGATATATCCCATACATCAATCTGTACTTCTTTAAAAAAAAATTGACAACTTTTAAAATCGACAGAAACTATGATTTTCTGTTTCAAGTTACGGAGTTGTTTCGGTTTCGTGATCTTAACAAAATCCGTATTTATTCCTAGCATGGCTCTGATACCACTAAAGGGTTACCTACGACGACAGCAAGGTTTCGGGAGGTATCGTCCATGCCAAATTAAAATTTTGCCGATTTAGATAACCCTAATATAGATCGTCTACTAGAAATAATACAGAAAACTAAAGCAAACACTTTGCAATATGTAGTGAGCAAGGAATACAACCTTTGTAGACCGGTCCTTCACTTCAAATAGCTCCGTATAGTAGTCCCCTCCGCTGCGATCTCAAGCTCCGGACTCTAGAGAGGCTCCATAGAAGAAACGAACTTGCTTGCTTTGAAGACTTTGAGGCCGAAGATGATCTACGTCGGGAAGACACTAACTCAAGCTATTCCTTCACTAGGTCATGAACTTTGTGAAGAGAACACCCTATACTACATGGCAAGTAGTAGAGGATGATGAAGTAGGAAGTGGGCTAACTTTATAATTGATTTTCTCACACTTTTTCTCAAAGCACCATCAGAGCTAGCAAGCTTTTTCATGGAGCTTGAAGAAGAAGAAGAACTAATGAAATAATTCATCCAAAAAGAATTTATATCACCCATGGTTGAGTTAAGCTATCATTCTTAACTCATGTAGAGACTTTATTAGGGTTGGTATAATGGTTGGGTTGATAAAAATCTACAAGAGAAATAAAAAGGGAAGACTTTGGTCAAAGCATCCATAAGCTTCTACAAGCTTCTTGCCTTGCCAAAATTGCATCCAATTTTGAATTACTTAGATAATTACAAACCCTTGATTATATCAACCATGGTATAAGTCTCATACACCCATGTATCATGTATCATCAAACATGACACAAAACTATGTACATTAATATATATCACATATATATACATGCACAAATCAAGTAAGAAAATAAATCTTAAGTGAGCTAATACTAGTTAATATAATGTAATATATCAAATATATAATTATACATTAAATTATTAAATTAACTCTTGATTTAATAATCCGGCTATAACCGACTAATATCATGTGTAACAACTTATCGAATCAACACTTGATCCGATAACCCGGCTATATTGCATACAACCGATCAATGTCCCAAATCGCGAGAATAGAATACGGTATCTCATATCGTATTAATCTCGGTCCCGCACATATCACATATGTGCTCCTACTCCGTTTCGCTTGAGCCAGGAAACCCTTGTGTAGGACTCTAAAGACTCGTCAATAAGCCGGCAGTAGGTGATGATCATATCAAACACCCACAAGCCGCAAGCGGTCTGCTAAATGTAATGGCCACCCAGGTATTGAGTAATCAGAAGATCAATAAGCAAGCCTGCTCACACTCCTACGAATCCAATCAGTAACACTACCGTACAGTCCGGTCTCTTTGTCTGATATGTCGCATATCTCGTCTAGGGTTGGTAAACGTCAGACCCCAGTAACTCGATAAGTCGTGTCGATATGAGGCTCATAACGGGTCGAGAAACTACCGATAACACTTACCAGTATATCTCTGAAGCTGCCTTGGTCAAGGACTTCCTGTTATAGCCAATCGAGCATAGCGCAACATCAACTCCCTATACTGGGAGAGACGAAACCCCTCCTATCGCTCATTACCTCTATGTGACTCGGGACTGTACCCAAAATCCACCGTTTTGCATGCCCTCTTGGATGTGGTATGATGGAAATCAAAGCTCAGTGGGATCACACAAGACTCTATGACGATCTCGGGTCTACAGACTAACCTGTACCAGTGTCACCAGAGAACTGCCATCTGACGATAGGTATAATACCATCTGGGAGTTCTCGGCGAGTCCGTCCAGTGTACCCAGTCTCCACTGAGCACCCGTATACTGTCTCTGATGTCAAACGCCAATGGATATGGGATCATCCATCGCCCATCTACATGGGTCGAGAAGCTATACGCTAGTCTACTCTGGTATATCAATGTCCTGTCTCGATACACCTACGACTAGGAACATTTGAAAGATGTACTTAACGACTACACTGTCCCCACTAGTATGATCTGCATCATAGTCCCGGTAGTCAAGTACTCATCCTAAGGGCTTTATCAACATGTAACATAGAGACAATCCGAGTACATGTTAAGATAAAGAGCAACCAGATAGCATACTATCATGTCGCGCAAGAAAGTCCTCCCTATATATGTCCAAGCATCCACTGCAATATACATCGTATGTACAGTAATGGCCTCTAGGGAATACATATCACTAACATCAAGAATATGCAAGCAAGCCTCCACCTGCCGACAAAACTCAACCCAGACTTGCACCAAGGTTTCACTATGGTAGGTGGCAAGAAAGGGAAGAGAACCGTTGGCTTCAGCGGTAAACGCTTCAGCCGTGATTAGACTGCCAGCACGAAGGTCTTCAATTAGGGCTGATAGGGAGTGAAGGCTTAGCTTTGCCATCCGCTCCGAGGCACGCAGAGCATAGGGGCCGGGTGGTATGACGATGCGAGATTCCAACATGGTAAGAACTGGCAAAGCTGTTAAGATTTATAAACAGTCAACGAGACTTGTAAGCAAAGAGCAGATGGAACAACATTGAGACTTTACTTACCAACGGTCATGCAAGAAGGGTCTGAAGGCTCCCCAGGCCCGTCAAGAATCTAAACCTCGTCTTCGGCTTTCAGAACTATAGAAGACATCAATGTTATTATATGAAATAAAGATGATGCTGGGAGGAGAGGGCAAACGACACTAACCTTACCCGGAAGAGAGGACGATGCGTTGAGGAGATATCGCCTGCGGAGCGGCCATCTCCAACAGGCGCTGAAAGGACTTCCTAAGAGACAGATCAGCAATAGATGCCGCCAATCCGCGCAATTCTGAAAAGACAGAAGGGTTCAGATAATGGAGAAATTATTAATATAAAATATAGAAACCTACCTTCGATACTTCTCCCATTCTGGACTGGAGGGATAGCAGCTTCGGCGGCTTCCTCCATGCCCCCAGGCACATCATCGGGAACGTGGGCCGGTATAACAACTTCTGAGTGAGGAGCAGTGGCCGCCACTGCAGGCTCCAATGGAAGGACGGTAGCCTCGACTACCTGCCCCTAATCTCCGGGCCATCCCCAGAAAGATCCCTTGAATCGAAGACCAACGAAGATGCCTCTTCCGAGGGAGCAAGCACTTGGGGAGAGAGAATCACCGAGGGAAGCTCCATCACAGGAGCAACAGTTGCATCGACCCCCTCCACACTGATTAGTGTTTCATTGGGGATATTGGCGGATCTACAGTCAAAGCGCGACTCGAACTCAGATCCTCCGCCATCACCAAAGTCCCTGCAAAGTTTGTACGAGGATAAGGATATGTATATATATACGAGCAATACAAAATATTACAAAGAGATACATGAACATACCGATGCGCAAAGGAGCTTCTAGTATGGCTAGTTCAAGCCGACGCTCCTTCCTGAGGAGGTATGCTCGCCAAGGTTCGAGAGTAGAGTCGTGGCCACCGGTCCACAATGAAAGTGCATCTTCGGCGTCGGCTGAGATAGCCTGCTTAAGAGCCCTCTCTCCCGATTCTTCCAAAGGGCCTATGAATAGCCGCCATATCGATGGAGGGTCTTCATAAAAGATGACTGCAGGATAAGGCCTCTTCGGGATCCTTACATTCTCGGATTCATCTTGTGAGCGTCTGATAGACTCAGCCAATTATGTGGCTTCCTCGGCAGATGGACCCGGGTAAAGTAGACCACCATCTGATTCCTGCATGGCTAGTGGTTCGTCTTGGAGGATAGGCTCGGATTCCACTTAAGAGTCGAGCAGATTGGTGACCGTCTTCCTCTGCCTCTTCGGCCCAGAACTAACCACCGAAGACGATCGCTTCCTTCCCCTTGGTGCATTGGTACGGCGTTGACCTACTTCACCTTCAATGTCCTCGCTCGGCGGTGCTACCGATGACGACACGGCCATTGCTGACGCCGCAGTTGATGACATTGCTACTGGCGCCCTATTGGCCCTCGATTGAGCTCTAGTACGCAATGACATACCAGCTGTGGGAGTTAAATCCACTTCCGCCGCCTCCGGAATAAGCACGACGCTAGTATCTCTCAAGGGAGGGCGAACCGCTGCACGCGGTTGCGGCGGAACTCCCGTGGCTTGGATCGGTGTCACGCCCCACTTTCCAGAGTACGCTAGATTGGGCACGTGATATAGCCAACCATGCTACCTATGGGTAGGAAGTATCCATCCACAGTCACATTACGGCTGTAGAGATATTAAGAACAAGATAAAACTATCTAAAACATGTTCATAATCCAGAATAACAGGAGTCAATAATAAATAAATGCGGAAGCAAATGATCCAATACAAATAACTGAAAAGTGTGTCCCATAATGCGGGCTCACATCAGGAAATAAATGCAGGAAATAATACTAACTACTACTGAACTCACAGCTCAGCCTGCTGGCTGAAGTACTCCTGCTCGGACTGCAACAGCGGTACGGAATCTGGGTCATGCAAAACCCAGACGTCAGCGCGTCATGTCATCAAGTAATATAATATGAACAGTGTAGCAGGCAATGTAATATAAACATGAATACAGCAAGAATAACAATAATATGAATCATACCAGTACAGGGTAGCGTGCAGTGGGTAAACTAAACTTTTCTATCTGGTTTTCTATTCTAAAGTCTTTGAAATCAATTGATGAATCATCGATATAACTCAATAGTATCCCGTGCATGCCCGGGACCACGGTCAAGACCCTCGGGGCTGAATACGAGACGTGCCGCTAGGCAGTAACAGGTAGCAGAATGGGCGAGTGATGTCAGCATCATCACTCCGGGGCTGGCCTAGCCCGTAAGACTGATCAGAACATGTATCGAACTGTTGAGTTACAAGTCAGGTTTCACCTTTGATTTCCCCATACCCCCAAGTTATGTATGTCAAGTCAGGTATTCAGTAGTCAAGAACTAATGCCAATACAGGAACAGGTAAAAGAAGGTTTGTCTGGATAGACAACAGGAGCGGTCCATGAGGACTACATGTCAGGTTTGTTGGCATTAGGTACAAGATCAGGTAACGGGTCAGGTCATGGTACATCATGTCAAGTCAAGCAGTATACGGTACCATGTCGGGTCAAATAGGAAGTGTAACAGGTCATGTCAGGAAGCACAAGATGTCATGTAGGTGCTCATAATCAAACTAACATAAGCATGTGTATAAATAAACAAGCATGAGTACTATCAGAACAATAAACTGGAACATGTAATATGATATGCAAATAGATATAATTTCAAGGATATGGATGCACAGTTATCGATTAGGGTTACATTTATAGTTCCAATATTAATTAGGATGCAATTTATTAAACATGGAGTGTTGATATCACATTATTATGTAGTAATGTGATCTATGGATGCAATTATATGTATCTTAAATGCGATGGATGCAAACGGGTATCCGAAAAGTTATAAAACTATAAAATGGTAATGTGGGATGTACAACTAAGCAATATGTGATATAAATATTGATATAATAATATTAATATGGATAGCATATTCAAAGCGATTAATAACTATAAAAGTGGTATTGATTAACCAGCACAAGAAAGTTCCGTTCAGAAATTCAGTGTCACCCTAATTTGTAAAATAGCTTAAAAATAACAAACGTTCTCCAAAAGGGACGTGTGTTATACCAAAACAAAGATAATTCAATAAGGTTTTCATTTTTATAAGTATAAGCATCTCAGGTTGTCTCTACAAAAAGTTATGAACATTCGAAGTTGAAACTTTGCTGCTGGAATTTCCCTGGACAGCAGTTTGGAGACATTTTAATTTGCATTTTACGTTATTTAAACAATTTATTTTGCAAGTAAATATTTCATAGAATTATAGTATTCTGAGTTATCTTCGTAACGAACTAAAGAACGTATACCAATGATTTTTCTATGATTTATAATGAATTTTATACGGTAAGGTGTACAGTAAATTTCAGATTTGTCGTATCCGCTTTATCAACGACGTTTCATGTGTAAACTATAATATTTTAAATATATAATTTCATAAAATGCAGATTATAAACTAATTAAAGATAATAATAAGAAATATTATGACGATGTATATTTTAATTGATATGGATGCAGTATAATATAATTTAGTATGTCACAAGATAAGTTTTCATAATCTAGATTTAATATGATATAAACGGATGCAAACGGAACATCGAAACGTTAATAAAATTAAACATGGGGCACTAGATTTAAATTATAGGTATGGTATTTATTTAAATAGATATAAAATGAATTATATAGCATGTAGCAAGATTAACTTGCCTCGATGGGTCGCGAATCGGGAAAACGGAACGTTAATCGTCGGCGGGGAAAACTCGCGACGGGCGCATGGTTCACGGAATGAACTCAAACGACGAAAAAAGAAACCACACGGGTCAGGGTACCTCGCTGGAACGTCGTGAAGCGTCACCGGCACGACGGAATTCCGACAATAAAAGAACAGTTAAAAAAATGAGAAACGAGATATGAAGTAAGAAGAGAAAGAATGATAAAGAGAAGTACGAGAGAATATATGAGAGAGAGAGAGAGAGAAAAAGTGGAGAGAGAGAGAGAGAAGAGGGAGAGAGAGAAAGTGGAGAGATAGAGAGAGAGAGAGAAGAGGGAGAGAGAGAAAGTGGAGAGATAGAGAGAGAGCGAGAGAGAGAGAAGTGGGGCCCACGGGGTTAAAGGGGAGGTTGCGATTAGCTGAGAGAATAAATTGAGAAAGATATAAAAGATTGTAAAAATATTATATGGATAACTAAATTATATATGATTGTTTAAATATATTAAAATCTGGGATTTTGGCGCAAAGTAAAACATTTCCAAATCGCGCCCGGGTCGGGTCCAAAAATTTGAAATTGAAATAATAGAATTTTAGGCGAGATCCAAAATTTAAAATTAAGTGTTTTATGATTAAAAAGCATACCCCCAAAACGGACACACGTACGTGCACGTAGCCGTCCAAACTCGCCCGTTTCACTGAACGGGATGAGAACACGATGCACGGACGCTACAACGAGGCTAGGGGTGTCAAGTAGGCCAAGATGAATATTTTCAATTTTATTTTAAATGCCAAAATTTGTTATATGTAGAAATGACTTTGCCGGGTAAATTTTACAGTAAGCAACAAATAAGCAAGTTAAATGAAATGATTACCACATTATGCTCAAACAGTAACTAAAAATAGTAGCATTGGGCTCGGGTGTTACATTATACCCAACTAAAAAAAGAATTTCGTTCTCGAAATTCCAAGAATACAAAGATAGATAACTACAAGAAAATGTGAGGAAATTTCTGCCGGATTTCATCTTCTCGTTCCCAAGTGGACTCTGCATGCGAGCGATTACCCCAAGAAACAAGCACAAGGGGGATAACCTTGTTCTTAAGAACCTTTTTCCCTTCGATCCACGACTTCAATCGATCGCTCCTCAAAAGTCAAGTCTTCTCGTACTGTTAGCTCCGAATGATCCAAAACGTGTGTTTCATCTCGAACATACTTACGGAGTTGAGATACGTGAAACACATCGTGCACATTTGCCAAGGACTGCGGTAACGCCAAACGATACGCTACCTCACCAACACGCTCCACGATCTCAAGGGTCCAACGAATCGAGGACTAAGCTTTCCTCGACTTCCAAAACGAATCACCCCACTAGTCGGTGATATCTTCAAGAATACCAAATCATCCACGGTGAACTCTAGAGGTCTTCTTGACGTATCTGCCCAACTCTTCTGTCGGTCCTGTGCTGCCTTCATATGATTTCTGATAGGGTTAACCTTCTCAACTGTCTCCACAACCAAATCTGGTCCCAATAATCTTCGTTCACCGACATCGTCCCAACAAACAGGTGAACGGCATTTACGACCGTACAAAGCTTTAAATGGAGCCATCTGAATAGTTGCCTGATAACTGTTGTTGTAAGACAACTCCACCAAAAGTAGATGATCCTCCCAAGACCCCTTGAAGTCCAACGTGCATGCTCTCAACATATCCTTAAGAGTTTGGATCGTTCTCTCCGACTGACAATCAGTTTGAGGATGATAAGCTGTGCTAAACTTCAATCGAGTCCCCAAACTTTCCTGTAAACTCCTCCAGAAGTGTGATAAGAACCGAGTGTCCTGATCGGACACGATGCTCACCGGTACTCCATGCAATCTTACAATCTCCTGCATGTACCGCTCTGCCAAAGTCTCTGTTGATTGACCAACCCGAAAAGGAATAAAGTGAGCTGCCTTGGTCAATCGGTCAACAATTACCCATACTGCATTGTTGCCTTTTGGACTCCGCGGTAAAGCCGTCACGAAATCCATGGTTATATGTTCCCACTTCTACTGAGGAATCGGAAGTGGTTGCAATAAACCAGCAACCCTTTGATGTTCAGCCTTAACTTGCTGACACACCAAGCACTTTGCCACAAAGCGAGCAATCTCCCGCTTCATGCCCTCCCACCAGAAATGCTGTCGAATATCTCGGTACATCTTTGTGCCTCCTGGATGTACAGAATAAGCTGAACTGTGTGCCTCCTTCATAAGCTCTTCACGAACATCACCCTTTGGCACACACAAACGGCTACCATACCTCAACGAACCATCTTCGTGAATCAATAAATCTGTTCGTAGCCCGGCTTCAACCTGCTCTCGAAACTTTTGCAGTCTAGGATCCTGCGATTGAGCTGCTTTAATATTCTCGATCAAAGACGAATGTACTTGCAGCTACAACAACTGTCCCGTAGAACGCGGTAACACAACCTCCAAGTCAAATCTTCGAAAATCTGCGACGATCTCCTTCTGCGTAGTTAAAACCTGAATTACTGGTAACCGACTAAGCGCATCCGGCACAACATTAACCTTCCCCGGATGGTACTTAAGATCAATATCGTAGTCAGCCATCAGCTCCAACCATCTACGCTGCCTCATGTTAAGCTCTTTTTGTGTG
This sequence comes from Agapanthus africanus, assembly GCA_030015575.1. Lineage (NCBI taxonomy): Eukaryota > Viridiplantae > Streptophyta > Magnoliopsida > Asparagales > Amaryllidaceae > Agapanthus > Agapanthus africanus. The sequence goes on along the minus strand of JASDDO010000010.1, from coordinate 539,187,814 downwards.
AACACATACTTCAAGCTCTTATGATCAGTAAAAACTTCGACCGTTTCGCCCAAAAGGTAGTGTCTCCAAATCTTCAAAGCGAAAATTACAGCCGCAAGCTCTAAGTCATGAGTTGGATAATCCTTCTCATGGGTCTTCAACTATCTCGATGCGTATGCTACAACCTTCCCATGCTCCATCAAAACACATCCCAATCCTTTCCCAGATGCGTTGCTGTGAATCACCAATCCTCCGGAATTGTCTGGCACGGTCAGAATAGGGGCGGTTATCAACTTCTGCTTCAACATCTCGAAAGTTAACGCACACTTATCCGCCCATACAAAAGGTACCTCCTTGCGCGTAAGCTTGGTCAACGGCTCTGCCAGACGAGCAAAGTTCTCCACAAATCTCCTGTAGTATCCGGCTAATCCAAGGAAACTTCTTATCTCAGCAACATTCTTTGGAATAGGCCAATCTCGAACTGCTGCAGTCTTTTCTGGATCGACGGCAATGCCATCGCCAGACACAACATGCCCCAAAAACCTTACTTCCTCCAGCCAAAACTCGCACTTACTCATCTTCGCATACAATTTCTCCTGTCTCAACGTCTGCAGTGCGATCTTCAAATGCTCAGCATGCTCTTCAAAACTCTTCGAGTAAACCAGAATATCGTCAATGAATACGACAATGAACTGATCCAAGAACGGTAAAAAGATTCGGTTCATCAAGTCCATGAATACTGCCGGCGCATTCGTTACTCTGAAGGGCATCACTAAGTACTCGTAATGTCCATACCGAGTTCGGAACGCCGTCTTACAAATATCTTCTGTTTTCACTCAGACCTGATGATATCCGGATCGTAAATCCAGCTTTGAGACTACCCTCGCGCCACTAAGCTGCTCAAAAAGTTCTCCAATGCGAGGGATCGGGTACTTGTTATTAATAGCCACCCGGTTTAATTCTCGATAGTCGATGCACATCCTTCTTGTGCCATCCTTCTTCTTTACTAGAAGAACTGGAGCTCCCCAAGGCGAGTTACTGCTTCAAATCCAACCCTTTTCAAGCAATTCAGCAACCTGTTTCTTTACGTCTTCTAACTCTACTGGCGCCATTGGATAATACGCTTTAGATACTGGCGCTGCACCAGGAATAAGATCAATTGCGAACTCCACGTCTCTCCTCGGCGGTAAACCCGATATATCTTCAAACACGTCCATAAAATCACGAACAACAGCCGGCTCTTCACTTTCATCACTTCCATTGATGTAAGAATATTATTTGTCGGCCTAGCCCTAAACTCGACTGGCCCGACAGAAAAACTCCCCTTCATCCCAGATAAACTCTGCTGCTCTCGGCTGCCGCAAGTACTTGTGAGAAAGTGGTCAAACCCAGGGAGACAATCTGCCTCTGGATGTCCACGTCCAGTCTGCGCATGAACCTCCGTGCCCTGTCTGCATCGTTGGCAACTAAAGGTCCAGCGAAACTACTGAGTCTCGTCCATTCTGCTACATGCACATCTACGGGTGCTCCCTTCTGCTTTACTCCAATGAACTTCTCTTCCATTTCCTCCTGTGCAGTCCGCGGGAAAAACTTCTTCAGGAAACTCTTAGAAAAATCAGCCCACTTGATCGGCTTGGGCAAGCGGGTCTCCTCAACAAGCCACCATTCTCAGGCGTAGTCCACTAGCTGAATGCGTACCACAACAACTTTTTTGTCATCTGAAATCTGTGCCGGAAAAAGCAAGTTCTCTGTGTCAACTAGCCACTGCTCCACTGGCAACGGCTCCTTTAAACCAGTAAATGTAGACGGACCCAACCGCCTGAAATCTGCTACGGTCCCTACTCGGTCAACTGGTCTAGCTCCAACATTGTTCACAGACTGCTGAACGATCTGCAAACCTTCCCGAAACGAGTTCGCTTGCTGCTGGATCAGCTCGGTCTGTTTCTTTGATTCTCCAGTATTCCTCTTATCACTTTAAGCATGGCGGCTTCGTCCACACGCCTCTGGTATGTCTTCAATTTCTTACCGGACATAATCCTGAATTCAAAATACCCAACATTAGCATGATGATAGATTTTGAATATAGATCAAGGCTAGAACTCCAAAATACTTAAATAGAGTACCGCATTGTAACTATGCCGCGGTATCATAGCCACAATTACATAACTCCATCCAAGTCGCCTAAGTCCTAGAGATAACAAGGAATCAGGTTTTCGAATCGATATGCAAAGGAAGTTTGCACATCGTAAAAGATATAATCAGGAAGAATGTGATTCAAGAATGGTAAAAAGATGGCAGGACATGTTTCCTAAACACGGGTATTCTGATTCGGGTATTGGGTATAATACCCAAATACAAAAGAATCAACCCGACTATCCTATGGCTCTGATACCAAAAGAACCATGTCACGCCCCGCTTCCCAGAGTACGCTAGATTGGGCACGTGACATAGCCAACCATACTACCTGTGGGTAGGAAGTATCCATCCACAGTCACATTACGGCTGTAGAGACATCAAGAACAAGATAAAACTATCTAAAACATGTCCATAATCCAGAATAACAGGAGTCAATAATAAATAAATGCGGAAGCAAATGATCCAATATAAATAACTGAAAATTGTGTCCCATAATGCGGGCTCACATCAGGAAATAAATGCAGGAAATAAAACTAACTACTACTGAACTCACAGCTCAGCCTGCTGGCTGAAGTACTCCTACTCGGACTGCAACAGCGATACGGAATCTGGGTCATGCAAAACCCAAACGTCAGCGCGTCATGTCATCAAGTAATATAATATGAACAGTGTAGCAGGCAATATAATATAAACATGAATACAGCAAGAATAACAATAATATGAATCATACCAGTACAGGGTAGCGTGCAGTGGGTAAACTAAACTGTTCTATCAGGTTTTCTATTCTAAAGTCTTTGAAATCAATTGATGAATCATCGATGTAACTCAATAGTATCCCGTGCATACCCGGGACCACGGTCAAGACCCTCGGGGCTGAATCCGAGACGTGCCGCTAGGCAGTAACAGGTAGCAGGATGGGCGAGTGATGTCAGCATCATCACTCCGGGGCTGGCCTAGCCCATAAGACTGATCAGAACAGGTATCGAACTGTTGATTTACAAGTCAGGTTTCACCTTTGATTTCCCCATACCCCCAAGTTATGTATGTCAAGTCAGGTATTCAGTAGTCAAGAACTAATGCCAACACGGGAACAGGTAAAAGCAGGTTTGTCTGGATAGACAACAGGAACGGTCCATGAGGACTACATGTCAGGTTTGTTGGCATTAGACACAAGATCAGGTAACAGGTCAGGTCATGGTACATCATGTCAAGTCAAGCAGTATACGGTACCATGTCGGGTCAAGTAGGAAGTGTAACAGGTCATGTCAGGAAGCACAAGATGTCATGTAGGTGCTCATAATCAAACTAACATAAGCATGTGTATAAATAAACAAGCATGAGTACTATCAGAACAATAAACTGGAACATGTAATATGATATGCAAATTGATATAATTTCAAGGATATGGATGCACAGTTATCGATTAGGGTTACATTTATAGTTCCAATATTAATTAGGATGCAATTTATTAAACATGGAGTGTTAATATCACATTATTATGTAGTAATGTGATCTATGGATGCAATTATATGTATCTTAAATGCGATGGATGCAAACGGGTATCCGAAAAGTTATAAAACTATAAAATGGTAATGTGGGATGTACAATTAAGCAATATGTGATATAAATATTGATATAATAATATTAATATGGATAGCATATTCAAAGCGATTAATAACTATAAAAGTGGTATCGATTAACCAGCACAAGAAAGTTCCGTTCAGAAATTCAGCGTCACCCTAATTTGTAAAATAGCTTAAAAATAACAAACGTTCTCCAAAAGGGACGTGTGTTATACCAAAACAAAGATAATTCAATAAGATTTTCAGTTTTATAAGTATAAGCATCTCAGGTTGTCCCTACAAAAAGTTATGAACATTCGAAATTGAAAGTTTGCTGCTGGAATTCCCCTGGACAGCAGTTTGGAGACATTTTCATTTGCATTTTACGTTATTTAAATAATTTATTTTGCAAGTAAATATTTCATAGAGTTATAGTATTCTGAGTTAATTTCGTAACGAACTAAAGAACGTATACTAATGATTTTTCTATGATTTATAATGAATTTTATACGGTAAGGTCAAGTAGGAAGTGTAACAGGTCATGTTAGGAAGCACAAGATGTCATGTGGGTGCTCATAATCAAACTAGCATAAGCATGTGTATAAATAAACAAGCATGAGTTCTATCAGAACAATAAACTGGAACATGTAATATGATATGCAAAGAGATATAATTTTAAGGATATGGATACACAGTTATCGATTAGGGTTACATTTATAGTTCCAATATTAATTAGGATGCAATTTATTAAACATGGAGTGTTAATATCATATTATTATGTAGTAATGTGACCTATGGATGCAATTATATGTATCTTAAATGCGATGGATGCAAACGGGTATCCGAAACGTTATAAAACTATAAAATGGTAATGTGGGATGTACAACTAAGCAATATGTGATATAAATATTGATATAATAATATTAATATGGACAGCATATTCAAAGCGATTAATAACTATAAAAGTGTTATTGATTAAACAGCACAAGAAAGTTCCGTTCAGAAATTCAGCTTCACCCTAATTTGTAAAATAGCTTAAAAATAACAAACGTTCTCCAAAAGGGACGTGTGTTATACCAAAACAAAGATAATTCAATAAGGTTTTCAGTTTTATAAATATAAGCATCTCAGATTGTCCCTAAAAAAGGTTATAAACATTCGAAGTTGAAAGTTTGCTGCTGGAATTTCCCTGGACAGCAGTTTGGAGACATTTTCATTTGCATTTTACGTTATTTAAACAATTTATTTTGCAATTAAATATTTCATAGAGTTATAGTATTCTGAGTTAGCTTCGCAACGAACTAAAGAACATATAGTAATGATTTTTCTATGATTTATAATGAATTTTATACGGTAAGGTGTACAGTAAATTTCAGATTTGTCGTATCCGCTTTTTCAATGACGTTTCATGTGTAAACTATAATATTTTAAATATATAATATCATAAAATGCAGATTATAAATAATTAAAGATAATAATAAGAAATATTACGACGATGTATATTTTAATTGATATGGATGCAGTATAATGTAATCTAGTATGTCACAAGATAATTTTTCATGATTTAGATTTAATATGATATAAACGGATGCAAACGGAACATCGAAACGTTAATAAAATTAAACATGGGGCACTAGATTTAAACTATAGGTATGGTATTTATTTAAATAGATATAAAATGAATTATATAGCATGTAGCAAGATTAACTTGCCTCGATGGGTCGCGAATCGGGAAACCGGAACGTTAACCGTCGGCGGGGAAAACTCGCGACGGGCGCATGGTTCACGGAATGAACCTAAACGACGAACAAAGGAACCACACGGGTTGGGGTACCTCGCTGGAACGTCGTGAAGCGTCACCGGCATGATGGAATTCCGGTAACAAAAGAACAGTTAAAAAAATGAGAAACGAGAAATGAAGCAAGAAGAGAAAGAATGATAAAGAGAAGTACGAGAGAATATATGAGAGAGAGAGAAAGTGGAGAGAGAGAGAGAGAAGAGGGAGAGAGAGAAAGTGGAGAGATAGAGAGAGAGAGAGAAGAGGGAGAGAGAGAAAGTGGAGAGATAGAGAGAGAGAGAAGAGGGAGAGAGAGAAAGTGGAGAGAGAGAGAGCGAGAGAGAGAGAAGTGGGGCCCACGGGGTTAAAGGGGAGGTTGCGATTGGCTGAGAGAATAAATTGAGAAGGATATAAAAGATTGTAAAAATATTATATGGTTAACTAAATTATATATGATGGTTTAAATATATTAAAATCCGGGATTTTGGCGCAAAGTAAAACATTTCCAAATCGCGCCTAGGTCGGGTCAAAAAATTTGAAATTGAAATAATAGAATTTTAGGCGGGATCCAAAATTTAAAATTAAGTGTTTTATGATTAAAAAGCATACCCCCAAAACGGACATACGTACGTGCACGTAGCCGTCCAAACTCGCCCGTTTCACTGAACGGGACGAGAACACGATGCACGGACGCTACCACGAGGCTAGGGGTGTCAAGTAGGCCAAGATGAATATTTTCAATTTTATTTTAGATGCCAAAATTTGTTATATGTAGAAATGACTTTGCCGGGTAAATTTTACAGTAAGCAACAAACAAGCAAGTTAAATGAAATGAGTACCATATTATGCTCAAACAGTAACTGAAAATAGTAGCATTGGGCTCGGGTGTTACAATCGGTGTGGGAGCCCTGTATCCGAGAAGCACCCTCCTCTCCTCGGTAATAATTGGACTGACTCGGTGGAGGTACCGGCCCGTGAAAGACCCCACGCATCGAGGAATATGATCAGCTTCAGGAATTACGAAGCGGGAGCCAGTGTTCAGCCGCATGAAGTGATGAGCGGCGTCACGAACAACTTCTGACGACGGACTAGGCTCCAATATAAATGCCTCAAAGGGGACGCCCTGGTCATATCCGAGTTTCCGTGCAAAGTGGTGTGGGTTTTATCGCATAAAAAGGGCCGCACTGTTCTGACGAAATACCAGATAACCTAGTCTGATCGAATATAGGTGCATGGCTTCCCTGGGCTTCAGAGAAGGTACCCCCTCTTTCGACGAGTCGCAGAGCTTTTGAACCGGTCCTAAGGGAGCAGAGAGGACTCGATCGTTGAATACCATCCCACCCGCATTGGCATAGGGATTAATCAGCACACGAATAGCTCCGAACTGAGTCGGGTCGGGGGCAAAAGCTTCCACCAGCCGCATGAGTCGCGGAAAAGTGTAAGCGTCATAAAAACTGGGTCTTTGGTGTGCAGCAAATGCTCCCAGCACATGCAACTCAATCCAGAACGTAAAGTAATGAAGAAAGAAATTTACCACATCTACGCCTGGGGTTGAGGTATTAGCCGCAGCACTTAGCCCATGATACAGATGCGCCAGCCCCGCAATACCCACAGCTAGTCGCATCCCCTCAGCAATGTGATGAGCGGGGTAAATAACCGAGGCTCTCATGAAACGACGGTGCATGGGAATGGCGAACCAACTAAGCCAAACACTGATGAAGCCCACGAAGAAAGTCTCCTCATCCATACCAGGAGCTGCGATTGACTCGAAAGAAACGGCCGACATGATGCGAATGTAGAATTGCGGCAAGTCCTCTTCTTTAGTAGGCCGCTTATTTAAACCAAACCCAAAGGGGTCGTTGATATTTGCGAACTTCGGAGACGTCTTTGATAGAACGTCTTCGCGAAGGAAGAAAATGATAAAGCTTTTGAAAGTGATACCCTGCTCCTCTGACTCTATGAATAGCTTCTCCAAAATGCTCAGAGTCTTGATCAAATTTGAGCGCTTGTGGCGGACGGCATTCTCGGTCGACAAGCCGTCAAGCATGGCAGGCTCGGTTTCGAAGACATACTCATCATGAGACAATAGTTCTTCATAGAGTGTCCCCCTGACCGACAACCCTGAGATTTCGCGAAACTCTTCCAGAGAAATTGAAACTTTGCGGTCCCCTAGAAAGAAGGTGTTGGTGGGAAGATTCCATTGGTTTAAAAAGGCCTTAACCCACCAGACATGGGGAGACTGATAGTGGAAAAGAGATGCATACACCGCCTGATAAAGTCCGACCCTCTGCAGTCGCGCACGATGGGCGGACAGGATATAACGGGCCCAGAGAAGGTAGCCCGTGGGATGTCGAGGGGTAAGCCCTCTCTTGTAAATCCGTCCCCATGGCTGGGCTTCGCCTTGGCAAATGCGGCGCCCTAAAATATCTATAGCCGGCACAGGATGGTTCGGAATACCAGTTGTTGATGGCTCAAGCAATCCCATAGGGGTCCAATTCAGCATCTCCACAGCAAAGGCGGTCCGTGGATGATCCATCGGCAGAAATGGATAGGTAGGCTCTGTCGGTATCTCGCAAAGAAAACTGCGGCGACCGTGGATGATATGACCGTACCAGGTCCCCCATAAAAGTAGGTTGGTGCAATTCGGGTCATGGGCCCTGATCATCGCCATTACCTCTTCGTCTGACGGTGATTTAGGAAAAGCCGCCTCCGAGCGAGTAAAGGGAAAGTATGGGAGAGAAGCCATTACTCCTGAAACAAAGGAAAGGAAATTGTTAGTGAACCCCACGCGTGTATATGTATTTATAAATATATAGATAAAGACAGTGGAAGAAAGCGACAAAAGACTTATTTTATGGGACCATTGGTTACAAAACACAAGGGCCCCACAAAATCAAGATGGCGGCTCACTAATAATGAGGCAGAGTAATCATTATGAGAACAAAAGGAAGATTCTCAATAAATGAACAATGGATTTCAAATGAATCTACACATTCCCCTAAAGAGAAACCTGTCTTGGACTCTGCGAAAATCAAGCAGAACAGGGGAATTAAATTCCCAAAAAACTTTACTGAAATTCTTTTTTTTTTTTGCAAAGAACAACTCAGGAAGAAAAATCCCAAGAAATCTTCTTTTAAAGAACTAAGTCCTTTAGAGGAATTAAATTCCTTTTGAACAGAGGAATTAAATTCCCAAAAAAACATTTTCGGAGTTAAAGCTCTTTGGAATGGAATTAAATTCCAGAGAGAAGACAAGCATCACCATCGATCCTTGAAGATCAGAGAAGCCCTAAGAGATTTATTATTTAAAGATTGGACATTATTTCAACTTAGAAAGATGGGTTCTTGTTAAAGGGAAAAACCCTTGGTGTGGATTTAAAATCCAACGAAGATTTCTACAAAATGTTTTTCGGCCGTTCAAGATTCTTACCTAAAAAAGGAAATCTTTTGTTGACAGAGTTAAACTCTGGAAAATTTTGAATCAGAGAACTAAGCTCTGGGAAAGAGAATTAAATTCTCAAAGGAAAAACAAGCAAGGAAGAAGATGGAAAAAGTGGAGGCGCTTCTGAAGGGACTCCTGCATTTATAGGATGTGATGGGAAACGGTTCATCTCCCCTGTTCCCCATACAGATCCAACAGTCACAAAGGTGACAGCGTTGCACTCACGTGAAAACAACGCTGTGGGGGCATTTGTTTCCTGATAAAATATCAGGAAATTCCCCAATAGGGTATCACGTGCTCACACGTGACCAAGGGTTACATGCTGACACGTGATAGGTTCCTGTGATCTCTACTTTATAGAATTAAATTCTAGCCAAACAAAATATAACAAAAACTGCAAGGAAAAACCTCAATGAGGCGTCATGTGCTCACACGTGACCAAGGGTCACGTGCTGGCACGTGATGATTCCTCAGCTCCCTAAAAGCAGAATTAAATTCTGGTCACGTGTCAACACATGATGGGCTCATAAGCTCTTTAATCAATAGAATTAAATTCTATTTAATAATCAAATAATGGGATCACGTGCCAACACGTGATAGACTTTTAAAAGCCTTCTGAACTAATAGAATTAAATTCTAATTAAGGGAAATCAAAAACCCTAACTGGGAAAATATTTCTTTAAATCTTTCCAAACAAAAAAAGATGGTGCTCTTTAAAATAGAGCAATGTTGGATTAAAAATCCAATGGTGATTAAAAATCACAAATTTATGGAAAGATTTTATACAAGGAAATATTTCCCTGAAATTCACCAAGAATAACAAACAGAATATCTTCTGGATTAAAAATCCAATGGTGAATAAAATTCACTGAGTGATCTAAAAGATCATGTTAGTTATAAAAACAACCAAAATCTTTAATGAAAGATTCACTAAACAAATTGATTCTTTTGTTTATCCTATAAATAGGAGCTAAGAAGAAAATGGAAGGGATCTTGGAATTTTGGATTTTTGGAGAAAAAACAACAACAGAGAGAAAAAAGAAAGGAGAATTTAACTCTCAAGAAAAGAAACCCTAGTGAGAAAGGGGAAGGAGATCTAAGCTCCATAAAACGAAAAAGAGAATTTAATTCTCAATCTAAGAGTTTAACTCTTCTGAATAAGAACTTAGTTCTTTCTTCGGTTAAAGATCTGCAGAAGCAAATCTCCCCACAAGTTGAGAATTTAATTCTCATCAGGGAGATTCTTCCATACAGATCCAAAACTTAGAGAGAGAATTGAATTTAGAGAATTTAATTCTCCCAAATTCATAAGAATTTAATTCCTCTAAAACAGAACTAGGGTTTAACCCTATATGAGAATTTAATTCTCCCAAATTCATAGGAATTTAATTTCTCTAAAACAAAACTAGGGTTTAACCCTATATGAGAATTTAATTCTCCCAAATTCATAGGAATTTAATTCCTCCAAATAAAACTAGGGTTCAACCCTGCATGAGAATTTAATTCTCCCCAAATTCATAAGAATTTAATTTCTCTAAATGAAATTAGGGTTTAACCCTACATAAGAATTTAATTCTTCCACATACATAGGAATTTAATTCCTCTAAAACAGAATTAGGGTTTAACCCTACAGAGAATTTAATTCTTAAAACAAGAGACTTAAAGCTCTCCATGCACGTAAAGAACTTGGTCACGTGGTAACATGTGACCCCCATTCTCAATGAGCAGAAAAGAAAGAACAAAACTAGGTCATGTGTTCCCACGTGACCCTTAAATAGACTTCCCAAAACAGGAAGGAATTAGCCCAGAGGCAATGCCTCACGTGCTCCCACGTGACTTTCAAAACAAAGAGAACAAAGGCAAAGGCAGTACTGATTTTGGGCGCTCTCACGTGTCCTCGCGTGACCCCTAATAAACACTTTAATAATCAATACATGGATATCCATCACGTGCCAACACGTGATGGCCTGAAGACTAAAAGTGTTTAACACTTATTTGAATATTCTGATAATAAAATAAAGGAGGTCTGGCCCCATCTTCAGGTGCCTCACGTGACCCCACGTGACCCCTTCCTTTCTAGTGTTTAACACTATTTTGAGCATTTTGTCTTCAGTGTTTAACACTGTTTTAAATATATCACGTGAGGACACGTGACCGCCAGATGTCCTTTAGTGTTTAACACTATTCTAAAACCAACTTAGCCCAAATTGGCTAAGTTTTTCCAGAGGCGAATATCCCCTTCAAATGAGCCTTAAAATCCAGAGCTATAATGTTTAATGCTCAACTAAAGACAAAATGTTATCAGAGCCTTCAAACTCTTGTTTAGCATTGCTAAATAATGAGGGGCTAAAACCAGACAAATGTTCAATAGTCCAATAAAGGGCCAACATTTCAAACTTAATTAGACTTAGCCCAAATTGGCCATAAGTCCTCAATTAAGATTTAACTGAGCCAATGTGCTCATAATCTAATTAATTGATCTTAGTTCCAAATGGGACTACAGATCTCCCAATCAATCTTGGTTTAAGGGTACATCTCTGAACCCCTCTGATATTTGTCGTTGTAATCCTTCAACGTCTTCAGAGAGGTGATGGGTCCCGACAACCATACATTTTATGGACTATGATGTCCTTAACCTTGACTGTGAAGTTTTTAAACTCACGGACTATGATGTCCTTAACCTTGACTGTGAGGTCTTTAAACTCACGGACTATGATGTCCTTAACCTTGACTGTGAGGTCTTTAAACTCAAGGACTATGATGTCCTTAACCTTGGACCGTAATACCCTTAAACTAATCGACCGCAATGTCCCTAAACAAAACAATAGAGCCCAAATGCTCTTTTGTTTGATCTAAACGATCCTGTTAAGTAGATCTTAGTCTAAAAATCAAACAACGTATCCTTAACAAACGTTTAAATTGATCTTAGTCTCAAATAAGATTAACGTATTCTTAAACCCAACCCCTAAACCCAAATCTAAGAAAATACAGATTTGGACTAGTCCACGCCCTACGGACGACGACATAAATTAGTCTCCGTATACAATCCACGGGCAACCAAAAACAAAACAAACACCCACGACACGAAGTGACCATCTGGAGAAGGAGAAAGTCGTTACCGCGATGCGGTAGCGTAATTAACTGCAGGGGCTTGCTCCTGCAGGGAAGAGCGTCCCCACAATTAAAAACCCATCAACGTGGGGGAATCTGACGAAGTCTGCTACATCGGCCGCATCCGTTTAAACCTTTGATACATGGTGTCATAAATCAACTTGACATCTTCGGAGAGATGGACGGATAGCACCAATTAGCATTTTCCCCGAAATTCAGGCGAGACGTTTATCGCATCTCCAATTTTCGGTGGGGAACACCCACAAACATATACTGTACTGAGTGTGCCTCGAGCTTGTCTGCATGCTGCTTTTTAACAAAAGCTGGACATCCCCATGTCTTTAAGTACTAAAGATAGGGTTTCTTCCCACTCCACATCTGATATGGTGTGGTAGGCACAATCTTGGTTGGAACCTTGTTCAAAAGATATACAGCTATTCTAGTGCATAACCCCAGAAAGATCGCGGTAACTCAGCCTTACTCATCATGGAACGAACCATATCCAATAGGGTTCGATTCCGCCTTTCCGATACATCGTTGTGTTGTGGTGTGTATGGAGGAGTAAGCTGAGAAAAAATTCCATTCTCTTTTAAGTAACCCAGGAGCTCGGCACTTAAGTATTCACCACCTCGATCAGATCTCAGCGTCTTGATACTTTTGCCTGTTTGGTTTTCCACTTCATTCTTGTATTCCCGGAATTTCTCAAAGGCCTCGTATTTATGCTTCATCAAGAAGATATGTCCATACCTAGAGAAATCATCCGTAAAAGTAATGAAGTAGGAATAACCACCTCGCGCATGTATAGACATTGGACCACACACATCACTGTGTATAAGTCCCAAGAGCTCGCTCGCTCTTACTCCATGTCCAGTAAACAGAGTCTTTATCATCTTTCCCATGAGACAAGATTCACAAGTAGCATAAGATTGATATTTGAACGGATTCAAATATCCTTCTCTATGTAATTTAGTCAACCGTGTTTCATTGATGTGACCTAGTCTACAATGCCATAAGAAAGCCTGATTTATTTCCGGAGACTTTCTTTTAAGTGTGTTCTGGACATTGAAAACCTGAGCTTGATTCAATACGTATATACCGTCATCTAATGTACCAGACCCTATTAGAACTTGATTTAGGTGGATGTGAACCACATCGCTTACGAATGTAAAATCATATCACTCTCTCGAAAGTGAGGACATTGATATGATATTACAAGTCAAACTAGGTACATACAAACAGTTACGTAGAATCAATATTTGCCCACTTGTTAAACCTAGGCGATATTCTCCCACGGATTCAGCGTCCACGCTCATTCCGTTCGCAACTCTGAGAGACAAATCGCCTACCCTGATAACTCTACGGTTTCTCAAAGCATGTAATGAATTACAGATATGAGATCCCGCTCCGGTATCTAGTACCCAGGAAGTAGAGTTAATTGACAAACATTTCTCAATTACAAACACACTTGAGGCCGAAGCTACAACATGCTTCGAATCCTGGCTGCTGGCTTCCAAAGCCCTACAATCCTTCTGCCAATGCCCGTTCTGATAACAATAGGAACATCCCTCCTTACCTACACCAAGTCCCGAAACTTTTGCTCTTCCCTTTACTTCTACTTCACTGACACCGTATATCGGCTTTGTGGAGGTTTTCCTCTTTTCACCCTTTGCTTTCGCCCTGGATGCAGAACAAGAAGGTCCCCCATTAAGCAGAGCGGGTGTCTCCCTGGTTTCTTTCAGAGTGTAAGTAGAGGGTAGGGACTGTGGAAATAAGTCAGTATATAACCTGTTTCCCAACGTGGTCTCCAGGTCTGTGAGCTCATCAATATAGCTAGTCATCGTAAGGACGTCGTCCCTTACAGATGACCCGACAGCCAACATCGCTTGATGCAATTCGTTCGAGGTCTCATATCTTGCGGTACGAGATTGCTCTCCATATAAATCTTTGTTATGGAGGAAGATGGAAACTGAGCCATCTTCTCGTGCTGCTTCTGGTATACACCATCTACTGAAGCCAACACGAGACACTTGGCATTCGCACTGTCCTTTTCCCTTGTCTGACGAATATCCATATCCGCGACGGCGGAAACTGGACCTGGGATGGCAGGGGCTTGAGTAGTAATAGGGTGGTCTAGCTTGTCATAGGCAATGGACATCTGGACAGACCTTTACCAGTCATAAAAGTCAGATTCAGTCAACTTGTTATCTAGATGTAACCTAGTCATGGTCACATGGTCGCTGTAGTTGAGAGAGAGAAGAAAACACTTTAGCATGATGCTCTTGCAAGTTTAGATTGGTTTTTAGTTTATCTAAACAGGATGGCTCCCACTGTTTCTCGAATCCTTCCTCAAACCATAAAAGAAGAATTAGTCAGGACCGATCTCACCGTACAATACTTGCTTAACCATTCTGCCATGCTAGTGTCAGTACTTCGAGGGAGGTTTTACGACGCTTTCGCGAAGTTTCTTAATTAAATAACCTCTTTTCTCTGGAGGCATAGCCCCGCTGACATCGTTCTAGACACCTACTTGGTTTATAGCATTGATCGTTAAGTGACGAATCTCCTGATAAGTAGCAGATACTCACAGTAGGATCGGGATCCAAATATCATCGTGTGATAATGCTGAAGGAATTCTACCAACATTATCAAACTCCAAATGGTCTGTAATACTAGCAAGTTTCAGTTTCTTTAGAAACTCCCGATATGGATTTTTTCCCCATACTCTTATGACCTTGACGAAGGCCAACAAATCATAAGTCACATGTCAAGTTTTTCCCATCATTATCCTTGTTAATTTGAACCCACCCGTACATACCCTTGACGAAGGCCAACAAAGTAATACGACTGTCCCAAACCAACGCATCTATCTATGCTACATATGAATACCCCAGCAGCTATCAAACACTATGCTTTGACGAAGGCCAACAAACATAGCTTGAATACTACTAACCATCCATATGAAATGATGGAGGGCTACGACTGGTTTTGGCGAAACAGTGAACGTAGTGAACTTGATATAACCGAAGGAACATGATAGCTTTTTAAAAGGAGTGGTTAAAGCTCCGTAATTAAAAATTCTGCTCTTTTAAAATAACCGAGTGGTTTCTTTTAAATTTGTTCCAACGATTCAGCTTTGGTTTGTTTTCTTTGTATTAATATAATGCGTCCCACCATTTATCCTATCATTGCAGAAAACAACGAAAATACAACGTCCGCTTATACCATCTGCATTCGCCACTGGGCCTCGTCATTCACCCGTTAGGTTACTTAACTAACGACAGAGCGGGGTTGGGCTAGCGCGGATGCAAAACATAAGCAACACCGACTAGATATCATTTATAGATATTGTACATTCGTCAGACGCAATAATAGGCATTCCAGATCACAGATGAACATATTGGATATACTAGGAATCCGCTTTTCATTTGAGCCCGCTATAAAAGACGGATTACACGGTCGTGATGAATAGCCAAACCCCACCCTAGACCCCTACGGGTGCGGCAAACTACCCGCCTAGTACCAGAAGTGAAACTGTCTCCCTCAACGACGTGAGTAGGCCATTAAACACTTCAAAGTACCCGGTAGTTTGTGCACCCCATCTTGGGTCTATCCTAGGAGCATAAAACAGTAAATGACAAAATACAACGGTGGCTACAATCTCAACCCGGATGTGCCCCGCAAAATAATATTACAACATATTACAATTTACATCGAATGAAAGATAAAAACTCTCATCTCACATCCCCGGCTATTCATCCACGACAATCCAATGAAGTTCATATCCACAAACCAATATCCATTAAAGAAATGTGCAACCCCCAACTAATCGACATACTAGCAATTAGCGGAGGTTTACGAACACATTAAACATCACAGATAAAACCTGATTAGCAAATAACTTAGAATTACGATCGACAACCTTTTTCCGTGTCTACCCCAAATGCAAGCCAGCACTAAAAAAACCTGGGCAGAAACAAAATATACAGGAAAACAGAACACCCAGAAATAAGAGTTACTGTGTAAATACGAGTCAACTCGGAGTTGACTCGGCTGCGGATCCACGGCAGATTGCACTAATCTGCCGCGCTTCCGCGGTCGTCTCACCGAGTTAGCAACTCGTATTTCTCCAGTATTCTTAGAATTCCCTGCTGTGAATTTTTATACTTCTGAAATATTTTTTCGACAAGTTTAAAATCGACAGAAACTTTAAGGAACCGGGGTTAAGTTTTCGTGTTTTTCCGACGATCGAAGTTCTAATTAGTTGCTAACAAGCTAGTAAAGGTTTAGTAGGCTCTGATACCACTGTAAGTCCATATCACGCACCCCACGTGTTCGCGGGGAGGCGGAATATATGAAAAACAATTATCAAAGCTTCGTAACACGGACTTGAGCATACGGATCATGTCTAAACCATTACTAGCAAACTACGAGAGGTTTAACTACTCTGATTCGAAGTTATACCTCACGTTACTTGTCCTTCGGGTCTTCATCACTGTCCTCCACACCTCATCGCTCTATGGAACATGGGTACCTCAATGGCCTCCTTGAGTCAAAGACGATCCACCCGAGAGTCTATAGTCCGAGCTCCTATCTCGAATCTGAGATAACTACAGCTTCTACTTTGCTAATCTAGAAGTCCTAGAGGGTGTAGAGTATTTAGATGGATTACTTAGTCACTTAAACCATAGGATTCTCAACTCATGAGAGCTTTTAGGGTTTGAGGAAGAAGATGAAGACTTGAGGAGAGAGAAGTGTTTTGTGATAATGAAATGAATAATACTCATGTTAGAATAATATGAAGCATACAAATATCTCTCTTGATAATATCAAGATAATATCTAGCATGCTTCATTTAATTCTAAGGGTGAATCACCTCATGAGTCATTAAGCATTTAATGTAAACTACACCTCATCTCCTCCACCTCATTTAGTTTAAATCTAAAAAGAAATAAACACAAATGAGTCACCTCCTTCTAGAAACTTCCCGACAAATTACGAGACTGCCCCTCCCCTCCGTATTTCCGAAAAACACGGATAATCTTTAACTGAATAAATCCATCTATATAATACTAGAATCTGGCTTAAACCAAAACTCGCTAGTTTTACCTGCCCGATCATAGTACATGCACAAGTGTACGTAAGTGATCGCGGCCTTGCCGTAAAACCATACGGCCTCTACACCTTTTGCCCGGTGCAGGGAAACTCTCTGTGTGGGACTCTAAAGACTCGACACTACGCTGGCAGTGGGTTTAACCACAGGCCGTAAGCGGTACTAGCTGTACGTAACGGTCCCCAGGTAAATGTCGATAAGAAGAACGATGAGGAAACCCATCCGAACTCCTAATGAGGATGTATGTGACAATCTCTGTACAGTCCGGTCTGTTTGTCTAGGACTATCGCATATCGGGCCTAGGGGGCGGTAAACGTCAGACCCTTAATAGCGGTATAAGTTATGTCGGAGTGAGCGCATTACACCTTGAGAAACTACTAGAACCTACCAGTAAATCTCGCTTGCCCTGGTCAGGGACTTTGCGTAATGGCTCTCCATACACAGCACGATATCAACCCCCAATACCGGGAGAGACGAATCATGTCTAACCGCCACTGCCTCCAAGTGCTTCAGGACTGCACCCAACTACGACCTGTTTGCACGACTCCTTTGAGCCGTGGTAGGGTAGTAATCTAAGTACTGTAGGAACACACCCAAGGCGAAGTAGCAGTGTCAAGTCGACGGATTAAACTGTACTCATGTCACCTGGGAACTGCTATCTGACGATGGGTATAGAACCAACCTGCAGTTTCCAGCGAGTCATGTCCGGTGTACCCGTAACCTAACGAGCACCTGCATACTATCTCCAGTACGACGTACTGATGGCTGTGGGATAGACCATCTCCCCAGCTGGGATGAGAAGCATATACACCAGTCTACTCTGGAGTATCGATGCCCCATCTAGATAATCCTACGACCAGGGACCTGTATAGGATGTTGCTTATAGACTATCCAGCCCCCACTAGTGTGACTGCCATCATAACGCTGGTAATCAAGCAAAGATCCTAAGGGATCTACTAATATGTATAAGCGATATGTTAAAAGAAACACATGCAGATATTAAAGTAGACACAAACCAAGTAGCATACCACCATTTTTAGCAAGACTGTCAATACAACTGTGAATATCCCAAGCTTCCATTAAGTAATATACAAACTAGTATGATACAGTAATGGCCTCTAGAGCATAAACACTAACAATTATTTATGTTCTTTAGGGTTTTCATGGATGTGAATTTTAAAGAGTGAGGTATATTAGTGAATATTTACATAGTTTAACAGTTCAAGGTATTTTAGTGTAAAACTTGTCTTGTATTAAAACATGGAATTTTATTATAACTTGAAAATATGTGGTTTGATAATATTTATATAATATTAAAAATTAATTTTATTATTAATTAGAAAATCTCATTTTTCTTAAAATCGTATGAAAAATCTTTCGAGACCGAATTCTCTGTAAGGAGGTCTGCATCTCGCTCTACTAGCCCAAGGATGTGCGATAATTCACATCATCCAATAGCGGGTCCCCTAAAAAGGATTATAAAGGTATAATCGCAAAGAGTTTTGATAATACTATTAAAAGAAAACCGGGTTTTTATAGTTCATGGTATTTTAATGAAATGTTGTAATCGCCACAAAAATATGTTTCAAAGAGTATCATGCTATGTAAACATGTGTGTATGTGAGGAGTGGGTCATTGTCCCGTGAAGCTTTCTAAAGGTAATAGTAAGCAAAACAATAAAAGATGACGTGTATAAAGTTCATGGTATTTAAGTGTAAAACTCAATTTGAAGTTATTTAACATGATGATTTAGGGTGAAAGTTGTTTCTAGTTATTAGTTTTATGGTTATAAACATATGTTAAGAATATGTATGAGCAATGATTAAGAAAAAGTGTGATTTCAAGGTTTTGGAATCAAAAGTCGGTGTTAACTCCACTTACCGACATGTTTTGAAAAAGAGAACTTTTTATATAGAAAGAGAAGAATGAGGTGGGATTTACTAGCTAGAAGGGTAGGAAAGAGGTAGAATAACATAGTTTGATCGTTGCGACGCCGCAGGGTTACCAGAACTTGCTCGATTCCTCGCCAGAAGTTGGTCTTGGGCTAACTCCACTTCTACTCCATTTATACTTAGAAAAATTTGATAATTTTGGCTAAAGATTTTAGAATGAGGAAAGGCTGGGATATGAAGTTGTATTTATAGTGTGGAATTAGGGTTTTGGAATTGAAAGAATGAATTAAAATGCATTTAAATTGGATTTAAAGGTGAAATTGAATTCTCTGTTTTAATTCAGAGTAAACAACAGTGCATGGATAATGAGGGTAGGGGAAACGACGAGTGTGCAAAGCCCGGGCAGTTTTGCCCACGAGCTACCCGTCGCCGCCGACCTATAGGGTCATCTCGCCAGTGAGGGGAATGCCGGTGGATTTGTGCCACGTATTCTCTTTTGTATATATATCATTTTACACATGTTTATTTTTCTTGACTGTTCATTTTTGTGTGCAATGCACGTGTAAACTTTTGGGCTTCCAAAAGTTTAATAGAAAATCAGAAAAAATAATATATGGCTGATGGGATTCGAACACAGAGGCTATGTCACAGCAGTGCAAGGCTTTTCTAATGAACTACAAGTGCTTTCTTGCTATTCTTAAACAAGAATAACTTTTAAATTGTGCTTAGACTTGCATACTTCTTTCTGTACTTTAAGAAGAAAAAATTTTGTACAGAAAATTCAGAGTCGTTACACTAGGCAACATCCAATCACTCTCTTTGCCTATGCCTGTGGACCCGAGCAGCTATGGTTCCGCCGGGGACTTCCGCGGCCGAGCATGACGCTATAATCAGCCTCTGTTAGAAAGCTCGACGAACGATATCTATCGAACGGCCCTGCCTGCTCTTTGAGATCATGCCCAACTCATAGGCCGTGTGCATCTTGTCGATGGCCTCCTCCAACGCTTGTTGGGACAAAGCCCTGAAAAGGCCCGGGAAGGACCTCCAGATCGCATAGATGAGCACGTGCAAAAGAGAAGATTGGCGTGGGAGTAAATGCCCGCAATGACGCTCTAGGTGACTTATCACGGTCTCGTATGTCGCCTCGGAACCGTCAAATTCGTAATGGTAGACGTCGTGGCGTGTCATGATATCTTGAGTGTTGTGCATATTGCCGGCCATTAGGAAACAACGAACTATGGAGATAGATCAAAGAAAAAGGGAAGAAGATGAAGATAACTAGAGGCAAGTCAATGAGAGTGCCTGAGAGAAGGGGCCAGGCAACCCCTATTTATAGCTTTAACAGAAATTTCCAAACGGTCGAGATCCTCTCCCACCAAGACACGAATCACGGAGTATCATCATACGCATCACGTCACTCGATACGGCGCTGCCACGCGGCGCCCGGCTATTGGCCCCATCCCTTTCATGAGGATTTGGGAAGATTGAACAACGTCTTCGAGAGATTCGCATAGATCTCGAGATACCCGTCGCACGCCATGTGGAACCGGGAATCGGGGATGCGCAAACATTAGCGTCATGGTAATCCCGCCATCGAACGACCAATCAACATGGATGGATTCCTAATCGAGAGGCAGCTGGGTAGCTTCCTACCCGGCCTATGCATAGTGGGAGGCTTTCTGCCCAACAACGCCGCAGATCTAAAGTCCTCATTACGAGGCTGCTCGCAGCAGGTAGCTTCCTACCCAACAATGCTATGGATCCAAAGCCCTAATTACGAGGTAGCCAGGTAGCTTCCTGATCGTTCCATCCACAGTAGGTAACTTTCTGCCCAACGACGCCGTGGATCCAAAGCCTTCTTCATGCGGCAGCCGGGTAGCTTCCTGCCCGGCGCCAACGGTGGAACCTGAGGTCTCACGTTAAAACCCGCAGGCTGACCTCTACCAGGCGCACGTACACGAAATAAGCAAACTCCTAACATGGCCTAAGTAAATAAAGCTTGGGTTCTGTCGATAGCCGGCCCAACTCTAACCCCATTTGACCTCTACTAAGGTCGCTCGTCTCACGTCACCGCAATTCCGGGATAAGGAGGGACACCGGTCTACCTATACTTGGTGTTCGCTCGTCTCACATTGCCTTGACTCCGGGGTGAGGAGGGACACCATTCTACCTATACTTGGTATTCGCTCGTCTTACATCGCCTAGACTCCAAGGCGAGGAGGGACACCGGTCTATCCATACTTGGGAAATAAACGAAGAAATTCACATTGCAGTCGGGCACATCAAAGACGAGCTAAAAATAGTTCATTAATGTTCTAAATTATATATAAGGTATTATAAGTTCCTCGGCTTTACAAAAATGCCCGAAGGCTTACAAGAATAAACAAAAAAGGAGAGATGGAGAGCAGAGAGAACGGCAGCTTCAAACCACCTTCTCGGCCAAGGCCTTCCCGCCGTCAGCCTGCTCGACGCCTCCGCTAGCAGGCTCATCTCCGCCCGCCGGCTCGATACTACCGTCGTAGGGTCCTTCCTTCACAAGGGGATACCTTGCATGGATCTCCCGATCATCGAACCCGGGCACCACCTCCTTGACGGCGTTGTGCCACCCGACGACCGCAGAATCAGCAAGGTCGACGTAGAATTGGTCAGACGCCTTGTAGTATTCCACGGCCTTTTCCGTCCTATCCTCGGCCCGCTTCGCCACTTCCCAGGCCGCCCGGCATCCCTCATGAACTAGTCTCTCTGCTTCCTCATGGCTTCGAAGAGCTCGTTAACCTCGTCGATCTGGGCCTAAAGAGCCTGGTTAGACTCGGTCAGAGCCCGATGAGACTCCTTCAGCCTCGTGGTCTTCACACCCTCCGAGACCAGCCTCGACTCAAAGGAAGTGGCACTGTCCTCGGCCTCCTTCAGCTTGCCGAGGAGCTTTTCCTCACGCGAGGATGACTTTTCGGTCTTTTTCATCGCCAGGGCAACCTTCTCAGCCTCCATAGCGGCTAGGAGGGCACAATGTTGGAGAACCTGCAGAACAACACGAACCACATTCGTCAGTGTTCTCCTCCGAATACAGAGACGCGACCGCTTAGGTTCGTCTTGCCTGAATTTAGGGGCAGATACTATTTGGTGCTATCCGTCCACCTCTCCGAAGATGCCTAGTTGATTTATGGCACCATGTATCGAAGGTTTAAACGGATGCGGCCGATGCAGCAGACTTCATCAGATTCCCTCTCGTTGAGGGGTTTTTGATTGTGGGGACGCTCTTCCCTGCAGGCGCAAGCCCCTGCAGTTAATTACGCTACCGCATCGCGGTAACAACTTTCTCCTTCTCCAGATGGTCACTTCGTGTCGTGTGTGTTTGTTTTGTTTTTGGTTGCCCGTGGATTGTATACGGAGACTAATTTATGTTGTACCCCGTATGGCGTGGACTAGTCCAAATCTGTATTTTCTTAGATTTGGGTTTGGGGTTGGGTTTAAGGATGCGTTAGTCTCATTTGAGACTAAGATCAACTTAAACGTTTGTTAAGAATACGTTAGTCTAATTTTAGACTAAGATCAACTTAACGATTTGTTAAGAATACGTTAGTCTAACTTTAGACTAAGATCAACTTAACGGGATCATTTAGATCCAACAAAAGAGCATTTGGGCTCTATTGTTTTAGTTTAGGGACTTTGCGGTCCAGTTTCATAGCCTGTAAAGTTTAAGGACATCATAGTCCATGAGTTTAAGGACCCCCCAGTCCGTAGTAATTTAGAGACATCATAATCTGTAAAGTTTAAGGACATCATAGTCTATGAGTTTAAGGACCTCACGGTCCATGGAATGCCTGGTTGTCGGGACCCGTCACCTCTCTGAAGACGTTGAAGGATTACAACGACAAATATCAGAGGAGTGAAGAGATGTGCCCTTGAACCAATATTGGTTGGGAGATATGTAGTCCAATTTCGGACTAAGATCAAAGATTTATGAGCATATGGACTCAATTAATCTGAAGTAGGGTTCTGTGGCCACTTTGGGCTCGGCCCATTTAATTAAAATGTTGAACTTTTAACAATGCTGAGTATTGGTTTGGGCTCTAACAATCTTTTTGTCTTTTATTGAGTGCTGAGCACTCATCATGGCTCTGGGGCTTAATTGTTTAAAGAACAATTTATGTTCTCTTAGCGCACACGTAAGTAGCACGTGGCACGCTTGGCGCTGTGCGCCTGTCAATGAACGCAGAGTGCTTCTTTTAAGTAGCGCACACGTGAGGAACACGTGACGCGCTTAGCGCTGTGCGTCAGATAATGAGCGCAGAACGCTTCTGTGAGTAGCGCACACGTGGGGAGCACGTGGCGCGCTTGGCGCTATACGCCAGATAATGAGCACAAAGCGCTTCTTGTGAGTAGCGCACACATGAGGAGCATGTGGCGCGCTTGGTGCTATGCGCCAGATAATGAGCGCAAAGCGCTTCTTATGAAATTTGGAGCGCTAAGGCTCTGCAACACTATGCGTTAGTTTTGGAGCGCTGAAGCGTTTCTTTTAATTGGAGCGCTAGGGCTCTTTTTAGGCAGCTTTGCACTCTGAGAATTAGATTCTCTCTTATAAAAGACTTTGTCTCATGGATCTAAGAACAAAGTTCTTATTTTATAGAAAATGTTTCAATCTCTTATGTTCTTGGTGAAAGGCTTTGCCTTTATGGATCTGTGATCCTAAGAGAATTGAATTATTCTCCCCCCTTTTATAATGAGATATTATGATCTCTTTTTGAAAGACGATTTTTCTTATAGATCTATGATCTGGTATAAGAACTAAGTTCTTTTTATGATGAGTTACTTTGATCTCTTTATTTTACCTTGAAGAAATTCTTCTTCTGCTAAGAGTTTTGCTCCTCTCTGAACTTTCTCAAAATTTATTGGGGGGTTCTTCTATTTCAGACTTGAAGTCTTGGGGCCTTTATATAGGGCAAGCTGATTTGTTGAATCAGTTGAAGAGAACTTTTCTCTAATTGATTTGGGGATTTCCCGACCGTTGGATCTTGATCCTAGGGCTTCTAATTTACAGAAGGCAATCTTCTTGTTTTTAACAAGATTGGGAAATCTTTCCCCACACAAAATTTATTCCATGTTTTAGTAATTTTTAATCACCATTGAATCATTGATCCGACGGTGCTCTGATTTACAGAGCAAAATCTTTTTGTTTGGAAAGATTCTGAAGAATGTTTTCTTAACAGAATTTTATTCTGGTAACTTGATGATTTATCATCTTTGTTGGATCTTTGATCCAACGGTAGGGAATATTTAGTTCTAGCGCTAGCGCACTCGTCCTGTGCACGTGAGCGCTGCTTTAGAGCTCTGGAGCACTGGCGCTCTTAGCGCTAGCGCACTCGTACTCTGCACGTGAGCGCTGCTTCAAAGCGCTGGCGCTCTTAGCGCGAGCGCACCCGTGCTTTGCACGTGAGCGCTGTTTGCTGGCGCTTTTATGAAGCGCTGCTTTATTTCAAATTTTGAAAATTTGAACAGAGTTTTGCTCTGATTGGGGGAAACAAATGGCCCCCCACCGTTGCGCTCACGTGGCCTGCACGTAAATGCAGCAGTGGTAGCATCTCTGCCATTGGATCAACTCAGAAGTTGAAACGGCTCTCTAGGCCTATAAATAGGACCCTTGGCCTTTTGAGATGATCTTTGTTCATCTTCTTACTTTTTTTGAGAATTATTTCTCCTTCAGAGCATAGCTCTTCGTCTTAAGAATTTTCTTAGGGACACAACTCTGTCAAAAATTTAGGTAAAGATTAAATCTTTCTAAGGTTTTCCCCATTAATAGAGATTTTCTCTTTTCAAATCATATAGATTTTTAGGGTTTCTCAATAGAGCTTTGCTCTTCATAGATCTAAAGAGATCTTTCTTACGGTTTCTTAACCCATTAATAGAGCTTTGCTCTTTTCAAATCATATAGATTTGTTAATCTTTCATGAAAACTTTTAGAGTTTGTTCATAGATCTTGAAGTCTCAGAATTAAAAACTTTACTTTAAGTTTTCTGATGGATTATTCCATCATCTTTACAGAGCATGGCTCTTCAGAATTTTTTGAGGAATTTTATTCCTTTCATCATCAGAGTTGACAGATATCACTCTATTGTAGAGTGCTGCTCTCAATGGGAGATTTACTCCTTGGCCCGAGGGGCCCTCATTAAATGAGAATCTTTTGAGGATTTTCTCATTTAATGACAGTCTCATCAAATGATGAGACTGTTTTATTAATGATGAACTGTCATCTAGATTGAGTGGGTCCCCTTTGGATCCTTTTCACTGCATTGCAGTGCGGTACGAATTTAAAGTACCTAGTGATAGAACTTAAACTGTAGCATTAACGGCTGAAAATTTTGTTCTTTTCCATGCAGGTACTATGTCTTTCGACACTTCTTTCCCGTTCGTTCGTTCGTTCGGAAGGAGGATTCCCCGAAGCGCCTGTGGATAGGGAAGTCTTCGCGCTGATAAAAGATCATGACCCAGAGCATAAGAATCTTCATCTATGGGGAACATGGTACAATCAAATTATCAGGGGCCGACGAAGCTTTTCTTGCGCGATACCCTCGGAGCACATTTCAGCGATCTCTTACGCCGACCCACCCCTAGTGAACTACACTATGGAGGAGGTCAATTGGACTTCAGATGGTCTCCTTCAACCTTCTTTGGCTGTGATACCCGTACAGCCTCCAATGGTGTTGGATATCTTGGGGCAACGTATATGTCAAGGTGAGTCACGCCCTTGGGGACGACTTATAACATAGGATTAACTCTCCGTCACCCAACCGGATATTTGCAGTGGGCCCGATACATTTTGTCCGCCAAAAGGTTGCAGTTGCTGAGGCTCGGGTTGTATCCCGTGATTTACGTTTCTCTCTTTCAGTACTCCACGCCTCCTACATGGTGGGTAAAATCCTTCTTGAAACAATGAAACGTTCCAACTCACACCTTTCTTTTGTTGGATCGGGAAGTCTCAATCCCTCTAGAGGAGTTCGCGGAGATCTTTAGCTTGCCAGTCATAGGGGAGCATTATGAGGAACTACTTCCTCATGATGAGTAAGTCTTTGCTGCCAGGTCGGTGATGATGGGCCTTACCCCGGAAAATGCCATTCAACATCAATCCCCAAGTTTGATTAAGGTGTTGAATATCTACGAGGGCTTATTTCTTGAATTTGGGAGCCATGGGGTTAATTTCACAGACTTCATCGCTCGTTTTCTCCGCCCGGAAGTCCTATCGAAGGAAGCCGCGAAATTCGCCAAACTCGACGATCTTTTTGGCTTAGGCTTGAGCAACCTGCCCACGGCGGAGGCGGATCAGAAGAGTTTCTTTCTCCCCGACACCCCGGTCATCTCTTTTGCAGAGCTTGCAGCTCTTGAGATTGACGAAGAAGCGTTCTTTTTGGGGTTTATCGGGCTATGGCTAAGCTGGTTTGCGCTTCCGATGCACCTTCGTCGTATGAGGCCGTCCGTCTTCTACCCAGCTCACCGAATGGTTATTGGGGTGAAAGTGGCTGTCGGGGTCGCTGGGTTAGCCCATTTGTATCACGGCCTCAGCCTAGCGGCAGATACTACCCAACCAGGGGTGCAGCCCATAAACTTCTCGATGCATTATTTCACCTCGTGGCTCGAGTTGCATGTACTTGGCGCCTTTAGAGTTCACAAAAGGCCCCCTTTTTATGAAAGATAAAACTTTCCTCGATTACTGCGGCTAGTTGACGCTTCCATTTTGGAACCGACTCCGCGAGAGGCTCGGGGCTTACTCCTTTGCCCGCGTATCGGCAGGGATGGCATGACCTTTGTTGATAAGGTCTTAAATATAGGTAAAAAATCTGCAAAGACGATGCAGCCGCTGCGGGACACCTTTAAAGGCGGCGCCTCTACTTTGAAAACTCGGGAGACTCTTCATCTATATTCAATCAGGCTGAGCTTTCTGGTGTTTAGGGAGAATGATGCGGCATTGTTTATGAGATACAACCCGCAACGTTTTTCCCAACAATCTGGCTATAATCAGGGTGTTCCGCTCGAGGCCTTTCTAGCTAAGCTGATTACCACAGAAGAAGGCATCCGCAACGCACTATACTATTTCATGAGGCTCAACACCGGGTCTAACTTCTTTATCAGTGAGCCAGGCTGCATCCCGAAGTCGTTGAACATGTACGTGGCGTGGTACTAGCACGTGGGTTCCGTCATCAGGGAGGAAAAGAAGTTGTTGCTTGATCGTAAGGGTGCAGCCCCTGCTGGTAATCCAGCTATTCCTTTGAAGCAACGGACCGTCGTTCGTCCTCCTTTGAGAGACATTGGTGCGGTTGTGGTACCACGTGAGATGCCCGAGCTGCCGCTACCCCCGTTCTCTCATCGAAGTGGCAGCTGTGGCGTCTCTTAAGTCCAGTTTAGGTGCAAAGATCGGGACTCGCCGCCCGATGTTGCCTTCTAAACGCAAGCTCGTGTTACCGGCAGCCGGTACTCGCTCGCAGAAGAAGAAGTCGATTCTTTCTGCAGACGTCGTATTCGGCCAAGAGCCCCATGCTCCTTATAGCGAAAGCTTAAGCGAATACGGGACAAACGAGGGTTTATTCATGGCGCCAAATGATACTGATCTGGAGGCTGCAACGCAGCTTCCGAGAGACTATATAGCCACAAAGCAGGACTGATCATCCTCGCACAGTCAGGTATACTTCCGCCGTATCTTTGCGTGGTTACATCACACACATTTTTTATCATTATGCTTTGACTGACACTTCTTTTTCAACAGGCGTCTCCACAGAAGAGGCTCTCGCGGCTTCTCTCAAGACTTTTGAAGAGGAGGAGAGGCTTCGCGTTTTCTTGGGCCTCGGTATATTTCAGTTCATTGTGCCTTCTTTCCCTTCCTTTTTATGGGTAGACTGACCCTCCTTTTTCACCTTATCGCAGGGACTACTTCGACCCGAGTTATCCCGAGTGCAGTGCTGATTTTGCAGAGTGGTGTGGAGACGCTTCCAAAGCTGGCTACCGAAGTCCCAGATTCCCTAGTATTTCCAAAAGAGGCTTCACTTAAGCAACCAATGACGGATGCCATAACGGCTCCAGAGGTAGCTCCTGGCTCGGACGATGACGTATCCTTGGCGGAGGTCTTAAGAAGATCAGCTCTCACGGCCCAGGCAAGAAAAAAGTGCAGGAGGCGTGCAGCAAGAGAACGTAATGCCGCCTTGGCTGTAGGTGTAGGCTCGAGCGCTGCTTCCCATGTCCCTATTTCTCCAGAGGGTGCTCCGGCCGCCCTGTCTACCGCTCATAGACAGGCGGTACGCGCGGCTAAGGAGGCAATTGAAGGGCCATCCCAAGGTAACGTAACACTGGGTCCTTTTATTAGAGTTTGATCTTCAGATTCTCATATATCATACCCTGCAGGGCCAAGTCCTGATGAGGAGGTGGCAGGTGAGATGATGGCAACCACCGATCTTGAAGTGACCACTCTTTCTCAGAAGTCCGGCACTGCCCCAATTGCTACTCTTTCCCCTTGCGGTTCCCTGCCATCGCTCGGCATTGTGAGTGTCACGATGGCTCTCGTAGAATCGGGGGATAAAGCCACCGGTGCCGAAACCCTTCCAATGGAGGAGAGCGAAAGAGTCGCTATGCCTAATGATGCTCTTGTCGCAGTTTCGATTGGTGACTCATCAGGTAGATTTTGAGTCATTGTTTTCCTTTTTTATTCCGCAATCCCTTTCAATCCCTTCTGACAGCATTTCTTTTGTTTCTAATGCAGGTGTGGTGAGCACTGAGGTCGTGCCACCCGAAGAAGCATCGCCGGTTACCACTCTGGCGGTCGCCGACCCTTCGCCTTCTCTCGCATCCTCTCAAATGCTGGAAGGTATGGGTTTGTGATTTAATTTAAATCGAGGATAGTGTCTTTCATGTACTGACCATGTATCATCGTAACCTTGCAGGAGTTCTCTTTGATCATTTGTATCAAGTGCTGAACCCGCACTTCTCTTTCCATTCGGAAATTAGTCTGCCTGCTGGTGTCGGTGAGTATCTTTTCTAACCGACGTCTCTTCTTTTCTTCAACGGATGACCCTGTCGTTGCTAACTGTAAACTGATTACGGCACTAAAAATTGAAGGAGGGGATGAGAGAATTGTCGTGCCACCAGTACTCCCAGCTCTGCCACCTATCGTAGCCGGTATAGTAGCCTTCACCGCTCTTTCATCTTCTTTGTCTCTTAAACCGATGTCTGACTATGATTTGTTTTGCATCAATCACACTGACTCCAGCTCCCTTCGAGTCTCAGATTCCCATGCCGGCAGGGCCTTTT
This sequence comes from Agapanthus africanus, assembly GCA_030015575.1. Lineage (NCBI taxonomy): Eukaryota > Viridiplantae > Streptophyta > Magnoliopsida > Asparagales > Amaryllidaceae > Agapanthus > Agapanthus africanus. The sequence continues at coordinate 539,158,519 of JASDDO010000010.1, read as the reverse complement.
GCTAAATGCCCTGCTTCCAGGGATGCTGCGAATAGCCTGCGGATGTTAAGCGAGTTCGTCGAGGACCTTGACGCCGAGGCCTTTGCATCTGCTGCAGATTTTGCCGCTGAAGTTAACCTCATGTTGGCGATACTCGTGAACTTCCATAGCGAGGGCGTTGTCGAGTCTTGGGTAAACTACTGCAGGAAGATCGAGGCCTATCTGCATAAGATTGAGCTCAGGCGTCCCATTCCAGAAATGTCGGCTTCGAATTCTCAACGGGCCGCATGGGTTGAGCAGAGCGTTCATTTCTTCCGCTATTTCGAACAAGAAGAGACCTTGAGGCAAAAGGAATGCGAGGAGGCTTCAAGTGAATCCACCCGGCTGCGTGCCCAAGTTAAAGCAAACGCTGCGCAATTGAGGACTGTCTTTGACAATTTGCGACAATGCATTTCGGACGGACTAGCACTAAGACAAAAGCTCGACCTTCTGGAGTGGGTTACGCGAAATCGTGAAGTTGCTCAATAGAAAATCGATGAGAAAATTTCGTCTGGCTTGGAGCAACGGGCTCAAGTCGAAGCGAAGCTGGCCGTAGCGGCTGACCATGAAAAGGAGCTGAGAGGAGCGTGCGAGCAACTAGCTGACTTTTTAAAAACGCCTCCTTCTCAGTAGCTGCCTTTGTATCAATTAAATATTTATAATGTTTGAATAACATGTATCCATTTTTTATTCTTTTATATGATTCGTCTTGTACTTAATTGAATTCATGAATAAAAGATACACATTTTTTCTTCTTCTCCTACTGTTTCTTTCTTCTCTTTGCTGTGTTGTTGCCATGTGATTTTTGCAAGTGTGGCCTGTATATAGTATGTAGCTGTCCATATTGGACTCTTTGCAGGGTGGTGATGGCTTAAGTGACAGGGTTAGGATCTGTCACTTAAGACTTTTCAACTTTATGAGCCGTGAGAGTCTCACAAAGACTTTTCTCCCTACGAGTTGAGAGGATCTTGTAGGTGTATTTTCTCCTTAGGAATCATGAAGATTCCTAAGTGTGCTTTTCTCTTGAGAGTCGTAAGGATCTCACAAGGGAATTTTCTTCCTTACAAGTCGAGAGGACTCGTAAGTGATTGATGAGTTGGCCTGCTCCCGAATCAAAGCATTGCTTTGACGGGGAAGTCAAGGGTTGACTTTGGTCGTTTTGCACGGGGTCAGGATTGACTTTGGCCATATAGGGTCAGGATTGACTTTGGCCATACGGGGTCAGGATTGAATTTAGCCATACGGGGTCAGGATTGAGTTTAGCCATATAGGGTCAGGGGTTGACTCTCGGTTGTCTGTGCACCGCCGAGTCCTGAAACTGGGAACTTTGCCGCTACTCCACTTTGCCAACGTTGCGTCTACTGTAACGAGACGAATGTCGAGGTGGTCTCTAGGTTGTCTGTGAACCGTGGAGATTTAGAACTAGGGACTTTGCCATGACTCCAAGATTGTTTGTCACGTCTGAATCCTGCTGGAATGAGGAGGAACGCTGTTGTGAGTTTCCAGGCTGTAGATGTGGCCGTCGAGACTTAGAACTAGGGACTCTTCCGTGGCTCCGAGATTGATTGTCGCGTCTCAATCCTGCTGGAACGAGGAGGAACGCTGTTGTGGGTCTCCAGACTGTAGATGTGGCCGTCGAGACTTGGAACTAGGGACTCTGCCGTGGCTCCGAGATTGATTGTCGCGTCCGAATCCTGCTGGAATGAGGAGGAACGCTGTTGTGGGTCTCCAGGCTGTATATGTGGCCGTCGAGACTTAGAACAAGAGACTCTACCGTACCTCCGAGATTGATTGTCGCGTCTGAATCCTGCTGGAACGAGGAGGAACGATGTTGTGGGTCTCCAGGCTGTAGATGTGGCCGTCGAGACTTGGAACTAGGGATTTTGTCGTAGCTTCGAGATTGATTGTCGCGTCCGAATCCTGCTGGAATGAGAAGGAAAGCTGTTGTTGATCTCTTGAGATGCAGATGTTGCCATCGAGACTTGGCTCACTTTCTGATGGACCCTGGTAGGATGATATGGTTCCCTATTTGTTTGTGCCCCTGGATTGTATACAAGGATCGATGTGATCTCACCTGTAGGGCAAAAGTTTCAAGTTATATGTATTATCTTTTTTTGTTTTCTTTCTGCGATGCTCTATCATTTCAGCTTTTTCGTATCGCGAAAGTCGTGATTGCCCAATCATTTCGGCTATTTTTCACGGTGCCCAATCATTTCGGCCATTTTTCCTTTTTTACTAGCTGCTTTTTATTGCGAGTTGTGTTAGTTATATGTATGCCCTAGAGGCTATTACTGTACATACGATGTATATTGTAGTGGATGCTTGGCATATATAGGGAGGACTTTCTTGCTCGACATGATAGTACGCTATCTGGTTACCCTTTATCTTAACATGTATTCTGATTGTCTCTATATACATGTTGATAAAACCCTTAGGATGAGTACTTGACTACCAGGACTATGATGCGGATCATACTAGTGAGGACAGTGTAGTCGCCAAGTACATCCTTCAAATGTTCCTAGTCGTGGGAGTACCGAGACAGGGCATCGATACTCCAGAGTAGACTAGCGTATGTGCTTCTTGACCCATATGATGGGTGATGGATGATCTCATATCCATTGGTGTTTGACATCAGAGAAGGTATACGGGTGCCCAGTAGAGACTGGATACACTGGACGGACTCGCCGAGAACTCCCAGATGGTATTATACCTCACGTCAGATGGCAGTTCTCCAGTGACACTGGTACAGAGTAGTCTGTTGACCCGAGATCGTCATAAAGTCTTGTGTGATTCCTACTGTGCTTTGATTTCCATCATACCACGTCCAAGAGGGCGTGCAAAAAGATGGCTTTTGGGTACAGTCCCGAATCACATGGAGGCAATTAGAGATAGGAGGGGATTCGTCTCTCCTGGTATAGGGAGTTGATGTTGTGTTGTGCTCGATTGGCTATAACTGGAAATCCCTGGCCAGGATTGCTGAGATTTACTGGTAAGTGTTATCAGTAGTTTCTCAAACTGTTATAAACCTCATATCTACACGACTTATCAAGCTACTGGGGTCTGACGTTTACTACCCCTAAGCGAGATATGCGACATATCAGACAACGAGACCGGACTGTACGGGAGTGTTACTGATTGGATTCACAGGAGAATGTACAGGCTTGCATGTTGATCTTCTGAGCGCTCAATACCTGGGTGGCTGTTACGTTTTGCTGACCGCTTGCAGCTTGTGGGTGTTTGATATGATCATCACCTACTGCCGGCGTATTGACGATTCTTTAGAGTCCTACACAGAGGTTTCTTGGCTCAGGCAAAACGGAGTAGGAGCACATATGTGATATGTGCGGGACCGAGAATAATGCGATATGAGATACCGTATTCTATTCTCGCGATATTTGATATCAGCCGGGTCATCGGATCAAATGTTGATTCGATGAATCGGTAATTGAGATATTAGTCGGTTATATGCGATATAGCCGGATTGTCAGATCAAGTGTTGATTCGATAATTTAATGTATAATAATATATATGATATATTAAATTACATTAACTAATATAAGCTCACTAAAAGATTCTTTTTCTCACTCGGGTAATACATTGATATATATGCGATATATGTTAATTGTATTATTTTATTTTGTTGCAATAAATATTATATATGTGATATATAATATTGTAACATGATGTGGTTATTAATGCAACATGTTTAGTGGAGATTAAACATGGTTAGGGTTTGATTTGGGTTAAGCTTTTCTAGAAGTTTCTAGAAGCTTTCATTTTTGTTTTGGAAAAGATACTTGTGTTGATATTTTTAAGTGACTCATCTTTAACTCAACCCAAATCCTAGCCCTAGTTAAATCTCTACAAATGTTAGTTTAACCATGGTTGCATTTCTAACGTTATCATAACTTTCATTATTCATCACAAAAGGATTCATTATTCTTCTTTTTCTTCTTCTTCCTTGATGCAAAGCTTTCTTGCTTTGATTTTTGTGATGAAAGTGAGTGAGAATAAGAAAACAAATGAGAGCAAAAATCCTACTTCATCATCCTCATCTACCCTTGCCATTTAGATGAGGGTGTTAACTTCATTTTGTGAGTGAGAGCTTGTGTTAATGAAACTTCAAGGTAGATCATCTTTGTTATCGAATATCGGAAGCAAGCTTGCATCTTTATCTTCATGGAGCCTCTCGAGAGTCCGGAACACGATGATCGCAACAAAGGGACCTCAACACGGAGCTTTAGAAGTGAAGGACCGGATCTAAAAAGGTTGTAATCCCTCTCACTTAGTGTTAAAGTGTTTAACATACTTGTTTTCGCCTAATCTCTAGTCTAAGATCTTGGTTTAGGGTTGTTCGGCATGGCAAAATTTTAAATCAGGCATGGTTGATGTCTTATAGACCCTTGGTAGTGTGTCCAGGAACCCTACAAGTTGCCCAATCATTTCGGCTATTTCATATGCATTTTTGGCTCGCTGATTTTATCGCGAGTATGGAACTTGGAATCCGATGCCAGTCTTAGCATCAGCATCACTGCGACTGGAATATTACCAGGAGCGAATCATCATTTTCCGTAAAAGGACTTTGGATTTGATACCGATTTAAGCATCAGCATCGCTACAACTAGGATATGGCCAGGAGCGAATCATCATTTGCCTATGTCGATGTCGAACAAAGGTGGCTTAGCAAACAGGGTTAGGATCCTGTTGACTAAGGCTTTTTGACTTTACGAGTCGTAAGGGTCTCATAAAGGTATTTCTCCCTACCAGTCGTGAGGAACTCGTAGGTGTATTTTCTTCTTAGGAATCATGAGCATTCCTAAGTGTGTGTTCTCTTATAAGTCGTAAGGATCTTATAAGAGTGTTTTCTCCTTATAAGTTGAGAGGAATTACAAGGGTTGTTCACCGTGTGAGCATATCCCTAGTCGCTGGCGGGACTCTATTAGAGAAATGTTCATTCGTGCCCGTGGATTGTATACAAGGGTCAATGTTGAACCGCTTGTAGGGCGGTCTGTAGGTTGTGATGGCTTAAGAACAGGTTCAGATCCCTGTAACTTAAGGCTTTTGAATCCTATGAGCCATGAGGGTCTCAAAGGGGAATTCTCCTTACGAGTCGTGAGGATCTCATAAGTGTAACTTCTCCTTAGGAATCGTAGAGATCCCTAAGTGTGTTGCTCCCTTGTGATTCGTAAGGATCTCACGTGGGTATTTTCTCCTTACAAGGTCGAGAGGACCTTGCAAGTGTCTTTTAACGAGATTGCGCCCTTTCGAGTTTTCACAAACTCGTCGGTAGCCCTGCTGTTTTTACTCACGGAGCCCTTTCGGGTTTTCATCCGTGCCCATTTCGCTTATGGACATACCATTTTTTTTCTTTTTTCTTTTTTTTGCGTTGGCCTTGGGATGCTGCGGTCCGTAGTAGTTTATAGACGTCTCGGTCAGGCGTAGTATTTCTTCAAGAAACGGCCGTTTATTGGTTTGAAGGGTCTTTCTTCATGCATATCCATGAGAAAGTAAGCCCCACCCTAGTAGACTTTGTCTATGATGTACAGGCCTTCATAGTTCGGCTCGAATTTCCCCCGTTTGGCACGATTAGGGATCATAGGTCTCTTGACCACTACCATGAGTTCGCCTTGGCGGAATGTTCTCGGCCTAGTCAATCTCTCGTATAAGCGCATCATTTTTTCTTTGTAAGCTTCCAAGTTTTGCTACGCCATGAGCCGGGTTTCATCAAGGGTGTCAAGCTCCTCAAGCCGAAGATGAGCATTGTCTTCGTCTGTTAGCTCGTAATGAACCGCCACTCATAAGGAGGGTAGCTCTATCTCTAAGGAGAGCACTGCTTCAATGTCGAATACCAATACATACGGCGTTGTGTTTGTGGCCGTTTTGAACGTAGTTCGATACGCCCAGAGAGCTTCATGCAGTCTCTCATGCCAGTCCTTTTTATTTTTGGACACCGTCTTTTTCACGATCTTCATCAAGGTCTTATTGAAAGCCTCAGCCAGACCATTAGCTCGGAGATTGTAGACCAAAGTGTATCTCCAGTATATATTATGTTGTTGTGTGAAGTGGCCGATTTTGTGGCTTCTGTAGGCCGGCCCATTATCGGAGATAATCCGTCGCGGCTTGCCGAACCGATATATGACGTGTGACTTGAAGAAATGGAGGATGTTCTCCGTTTTCACTTCTCTCAGCGATATCGCTTCTGCCCACTTAGAGAAGTAATCGGTTGTCACCAATATGAACCGATGTCCTCTGGACGATGCTGGTTCAATAGGCCCGATTATGTCAGTTCCCCACATTTCGAATGGCCAGCTAGCCACCGTTGGATGTAGTGGATTTGGATGATGATGGATGAAGTCTCCGTGAATTTGGAAAGAGTGGCACTGCTTCGCGTATTCGAGGCAGTCTTGGATCATTGTGGGTTAATAGTAGCCCATCCTTTTGATCTTCAGTTTCATCTTTGGGCTGGCTTGGTGAGAACCGCAAAGTCCGTCGTGAGTTTCTTGGACGACTCTTCTTGCTTCTTCCGGTCCCAGGCATCTTAACCATAGAGAGTTAAACGATCTCTAATACAGAGTTATCAAGCTACTGGGGCCTGACGTTTACCACCCCTAGGCGAGATATGCGACATATCAGACGACGAGACCGGAATGTACGGGAGTGTTACTGATTGGATTCACAGGAGAATGTACAAGCTTGCTTTTTGATCTTCTGAGTACTCAATATCTGGGTGGCTGTTACGTTTAGCTGACCGCTTGCATCTTGTGGGTGTTTGATATGATCATCACCTACTGCCGGCGTATTGACGATTCTTTGGAGTCCTACACAGAGGTTTCTTGGCTTAGGCAAAACGGAGTAGGAGCACATATGTGATATGTGCGGGACCGAGGATAATTAGATATGAGATACTGTATTCTATTCTCGCGATATTTGATATCAGTCGGTTCATCGGATCAAGTGTTGATTCGATGAATCGGTAATTGAGATATTAGTCGGTTATATGCGATATAACCGGATTGTCGGATCAAGTGTTGATTCGATAATTTAATGTATAATAATATATATGATATATTAAATTACATTAACTAATATAAGCTCACTAAAAGATTCTTTTTCTCACTCGGGTAATACATTGATATATATGCGATATATGTTAATTGTATTATTTTATTTTGTTACAATAAATATTATATATGTGATATATAATATTGTAACATGATGTGGTTATTAATGCAACATGTTTAGTGGAGATTAAACTTGGTTAGGGTTTGATTTGGGTTAAGCTTTTCTAGAAGTTTCTAGAAGCTTTCATTTTTGTTTTGGAAAAGATATTTGTGTTGATATTTTTAAGTGACTCATTTTTAACTCAACCCAAACCCTAGCCCTAGTTAAATCTCTACAAAGGTTAGTTTGACCATGGTTGCATTTCTAACGTTATCATAACTTTCATTATTCATCACAAAAGGATTCATTATTCTTCTTTTTCTTCTTCTTCCTTGATGCAAAGCTTTCTTGCTTTGATTTTTGTGATGAAAGTGAGTGAGAATAAGAAAACAAATGAGAGCAAAAATCCTACTTCATCATCCTCATCTACCCTTGCCATTTAGATGAGGGTGTTCACTTCATTTTGTGAGTGAGAGCTTGTGTTAATTAAACTTCAAGGTAGATCATCTTTGTTATCGAAGATCGGAAGCAAGCTTGCATCTTTATCTTCGTGGAGCCTCTCGAGAGTCCGGAACACGATGATCGCAGCGAAGGGACCTCAACACGGAGCTTTAAAAGTGAAGGACCGGATCTACAAAGATTGTAATCCCTCTCACTTAGTGTTAAAGTATTTAACATGCTTGTTTTCGCCTAATCTCTAGTCTAAGATCTTGGTTCAGGGTTGTTCGGCACGGCTAAATTTTAAATCGGGCATGGTTGATACCTTATAGACCCTTGGTAGTGTGCCCAGTAACCCTACAGTGGTATCAGAGCCGAGCTAGAGCTTCAGGCGAAGTCTAGGCGAAGTTTAAAGTCCGATCGAACTCCGAAACCCCGACACGGACCCTTCTCTGGAAATTTTATAAAAATGTTGATTTTTTCATATTAAAAATACTCAAAAAAATCAGCAGGGAAATATAGGAATTACTGTAAAATACGACAACTTAATTCAATTAATGTGCCGCGGAACCGCGGCCATAACATGCATATTGCGGCGGTTCCACAACCGTATGTGAAGATTAGGCACTCAATTTTATACAGTAACATTCGTAGGTGTCTCTGCATTTTTCTGGGAATTTTTAATTTTACTCAAGTGTTGAGTTTTCTGGAATGTATTGGGGACTCGTTGATTCGATCGGATAATTTAACTTCGTTTAATTTTTTTTCCGGATAATTTTAGAAACTGTTAAAAAGTTCGAACGGATATCAATAACTCACTTTTTCCCCTGTCGGAAAATTTTCAAAAGTTGGATTTTTTTCTCGAGTTTGAAACTTCCGGAAAATCATGCAAGTAACGCGGTGGACCCTCTAGAATAACACAAACCTTAACTCGATTATGTGACCGTCTTGAACTGTCTCTGAACCTTAGGGTTTGGGGCAGTACGGCGTTGCCACATGTGAGGCATTGGCTTGACCCTTCTACGGCTGGGCCATTGGTACTGTGGCATGTGATGGATGTTTTTAAACTTATTTCAAGTGTTGAGAACTATTTAGGAAATCTTGGGTATTTGATTATTCGATCGGAAAGTTTAATATTGTCTATAGTATCTGGAATGTGATACAATATGTGGAATTCACATAGTTAGGCATGCGATGTCTAAGGTAGTTGCGGATTCCAAATGTTGTAGTTTTATATTTTCTTTTTTTTGACCGTAAGCGTAGTATGTGGTGTATCGCCGGCTTCGTTGCTATACATCAATGACAATTGGGATACGCATACTTGCTTACGTTGATGATATGAGATATTATGTGTTGATGTGATATGTTATATTGGATCGTCGCGTTCTGAATAGCCGGAGGTTTTATGTGAGATGAGGGTTTTTATTTTCATTCATGTAAAATTCATTTGTATGTAATATTCTTTTATTGGGGCACTTTCGGGCTGAGGATGATGTCACCCTTGTATATTATTTACTTTTCCGCATTAGGTAGACCCAAGGCGGGGAGCACAAGTAACCGGGTTCTAGGGTCCAGTGGGAGACCATCTCGAGGAGTCGAGACCGGGTCTCCTAACCCTAGAATTGGCAGTGTTGCTTGCCGCTCTCGTAGGGGTCTAGGGATGTGGGTTTGGCTATTCATCGCGACCGTGGAATCCATGTTTTATACAGGCTCGTATTAAAACACGGACGTCTTAGTACATCCAATATTTCATATATGTTCTTCTGCTGCAATGTTCTGTGATGAGATCATATTACTGCCTGAGACGAATGTTTATATTATATATATGAGATATATGTTATATTGCAGATTTCGTTTCAAAAGTGATGCTTGTGAAGCAAATTAAAATGGGACTTCATTAATGAGATTAATGAAATAAAAGAAACCTAAAGATATTGTAGAAACTTGTTTAAAAACTGGTAGCTCTAGTTCTTGCTTTGCATAGCGGTGTTCCTTGTAGAACATCCAGCATCTTATTCGATAAGGAAAGAGCCGAGAACCCTTCACCAGGAGTGACCTCTTTAGCGAAACTAGCAGATGCTACGCACTCGGTTTGCTTTTTTATTGCTTCTATAGTTCTTGCTTTGCATAGTGGTATTTGTGAAATATCCTGCACCTTATTCGATGAGGAAAGAGCCAACGATCCCTTCACCGGGAGTGACCTCTTTAGCAAAACTAGAAAAGGCCTAAAAAACATTCCATTCAAAATCACTCGATTCTACGACGATATCAAGTTCATTACGCAAAATGTTTTCTTGAAAACCTGTCGTAACCCTCCGTCATTTTAGGAAGTAGAGTACTTAGTATTCGTGTTGTGTTTGTTGACCTTAGTTAAGGCACAGTGTATGGTAGCTAAGTGATGTCTTCCTATATAGTATATGATACGATTAGTTAGGACAATCATGTGATTTTGTTGACCTTAGTTAAGGGTCATGTGGGTGGGTCTAATTAATCAAGAAATGACGGGTAGAACTTGACTAGTGCTTATGATTTGTTGACAATAGTTAAGATCATATGTCATTAGGGGTAAAATATTATTGGGAATTTCAAGTGTTGAAATTTGCAATGAAATTGCATACCTTCTATGAGATAGTTGGATCCTGATACCCGCTGCGAGTAAGAGTTACTCCTGGGAGAGTTTTACACATTACAATTAGCCGATCAAGTAGGTGTCTAGAAAGGTGTCAACGGGGTTACGTCCCTGGGAAAACGAGGTTTATTTTAATTAGGTCCGTGCGAAAGCGCGAGGAACCTCCCTCAAAGTACCGGCACTGGCCTGGCTGAAAAATTGACGAACTTGTAGAGTGTAATTAATCCCGGCTAGTCTTTCCTTTTAGGTTTTGAAGGAAGATTTGACTAAAACAGTGGGAGACATCCTGATTAGATAAATTGATAACCAATCTAATCTTGTAAAAGCACACGCTGAGTGTTTTCTTCTCTCTCTCTCCTGGTTGCGACTATATCACGCCTTAATCAAGATAATAATACGGGTGTATTGACCGAACCCGCTTGTTATACTGAGCTGGGGAACGTTGGTCCCGATCCAACTTATAAATGTTATAAGACAGAGCAGGAAATAGGGGATTACCAGAATTCCCGTGCCGCCCAAACGAAGAAAGTGCATGCTGATGCATCTTCTTCGGGTGTGTTCATTACCAAGAATTGTTTCTCAGTATCCTTTACGTCCTGGGTATGAGATATCGAATCAGGATCCCGCAAATGTAATTTTTTACATGGGCTACAGATAGGTAGAGAACTGAGAACGAGTGATAAATTTCATGAGATAGAAACGGTGCAAGTGTTGCAGCCAAGTCTGTTGGTAGTTATCACCCTGTATTAGCAGAATACATTGATTCTGAACGAATGTTATTAGATACCGAATCTGATATACAACATCATATCAGTCTCTTTATTAGTAAAGAAGGATATAATTTTGTATTGTTGGATAATGTTTTGAACATTTTCTATATCAAGAGTTGATCGGTTCAGGCACGTTATCTAAAAGCATAGACGTTCTAAATCAAACCATAGTCCTTAATGTATAGAACACACACAAGAGGAAGAGTTCAGAAATGAATGAATCCTTCTTGAAGTATTGTAGACTAGGTCATATCAATGCGACCCGACTAGCTGAAGTTACATATAGATGCATATTTAAATTAGTTTGAATTTACATCTTGTGAAACTTGCCGATCATGTCACAGAGATAAGATGACCATAGCTTCGTTTATTGAAAATAGAGAAAGGGTTAGTGAACTCTTGGGATTGATACATGCTGATATATAAAGGTCCCCTGTCTACACATGCCACGACCGGTTCTTTGTACGTTATTATATTCACTGATGATCTCTCAAGATTCGCACATGTGTTCCTGTTGAAACACAAGTTCGAAACTTTTGAGATAATCACAGAATATAAGTTAGAAGTGGAGAACCAAAAACGGGTAAATGTATTATGTCCTTTGATGAGATCAGGGAGGAGAATACTTTAGCACGAAAATCCTGGACTATTCTAAAGGAGAATGAGATTCTCTCTCAGCATTACTCCTCCGTATACACCATAGCACGATGGTATATCGGGGCGGAGCAATAACACCCTATATGATATGGTGTACTCTATGATGAGTACTACTGAGTTTCCTATTTCCTTTTGGGAATTATGCACTTGAGAAGCTGCATACCTATTGAATAAGGTTCCAATCAAATCGGTTGCCTACCACTTCATATATGATATGGAATGGGAAGAGCCCATATCTTAAGTATGTTAAGATTTGGGGTTGTCCAGCCTATATCTAAAAGCATAATCCGGACATGCTCGAGGCAAAGTCAGTTCTGTAGAAGTTTGTTGGATATCCCAAGTATTCACAAGGGAATATCTTCTACCTGACTGAGGAACAAAAGATGTTTTGTTTCTCAACATACCACCTTTGTGAAAGGGAATTTCTTGTGAAGAAATTAATGGTCATGAGGTAGAACTGGAAACAGTTCCAGCTATACAAACTGCAGCTAATGATTTGGTAGAACCGAAGGATTCAATAGTAACCAACGAACCTCAGCCTCTCCGTCGATCTAGTAGGGTTCCTCACCCACCTGAGAGATACTTCGGTTTTCTCTATGACAGTGGGAGCGTGGATTGCATCATGAGATGATGACCCAACTATTTTCGAGGTAGCCATCAGGAGTGGAACTCTGTAAGAATGGCTGGATGCTTAGTGATCTGAGATGGAATCCTTATACACCAACAAAGTATGGACTTTGGTTGCTTTATCTGAAAGGTTAAATCCCCATCAGGAGCAAGTATATCTTGAGAAGATTACTTGGTGTACATGAAAAAGTTGAGACTTTCAAAACTATGCTTAAGTCCATCTAGATCCTACTTACCACTACTACATACCATGACTACGATATCTGGCGGTTGGGTGTCATGACTGCTTTTCTAAATGATGATTTAAAAGAGAGCGTATATAAGTACACAGCCATAGGGCTTCGTAGATAGTGGGAGCAGCGGAAACGTGTGCAAGATATTTTATGTGATAAAGTAGGCATCGCGGAGTTGGAACATCTGTTTTGATATGGTTGTCAAAGAGTTTGACTTCATCAAAATGGTAGATGAACCTTGTATATACAAAAAGGTAGTAGAGAGTATGGTGGTGATCCTCGTAGAGTACGTGAATGACATACTCTTGATAGGAAAGGATTTTCCTATGCTACGATCGGTCAATCTCCTCTTATCACAAGGATTCTCCATATAGGATCAAGGTGATACCTCCTAAATCCTGGGTTGTGAATCTATGAGATAGATCTAATTGTATGTTAGGATTCTCACTAGTTGTAGTGAGATGGTATCAATCGATCCTGAGAAGAATAACTGGAAACGGTTCCAGGGTGATAAGGACGACTGAATGTCAGTCGCAGGCATTGTCTTTACCCTCAGTGGAGGGAGGGTATGTTGGAAGAGTTCCAAGCTGGATACCATGACTTACTAGACGATTAAAGGCAAGATACATCGTTACCAAGGATGCTACCAAAGAGGCAGTCTGAATATATATAAGTTCATGAAATGAACTTCGTTCCTACCATTGTGTGACAATGGAGTTGTGGCTTATGCCAAGGAACCCCCATCCCATCAGAAATCCAGATATAATTCTTAGGCAGTATCACCTGATCATGGAGATAGTTGATCTCCAGGGAGATCGAGGTTAGGAGAGTAGACACGAAGGACAACAGCGCGGATCCACTCACAAAGGCATTTTTCCCAGTAGAGACTATTATGGGATGGTTGAGTATGAGATACTTCAACCACAGCTAAATGTTAGGTATATGATACCACAACAGATGGCCCTAGTGCAAGTGGGAGATTGTTAGTTATGTGTATGCCCTAGAGGCCATTACTGTACATACGATGTATATTGTAGTAGATGCTTGGACATATATAGAGAGGACTTTCTTGCTCGACATGATAGTACGCTATCTGGTTACCCTTTATCTTAACAGGTACTCTGATTGTATCTATTTACATGTTGATAAAGCCCTTAGGATGAGTACTTGACTACCAGGAATATGATGTGGATCATACTAGTGAGAACAGTGTAGTCGCCAAGTACATCCTTCAAATGTTCCTAGTCGTGGGAGTACTGAGACAGGGCATCGATACTCCATAGTAGACTAGCGTATGCGCTTTTTGACCCATATGATGGGTGATGGATGATCTCATATCCATTGGTGTTTGACATCAGAGAAGGTATACGGGTGCTCAGTAGAGACTGGGTACACTGGACGGACTCGCCGAGAACTCCCAGATGGTATTATACCTCACGTCAGATGGCAGTTCTCTGGTGACACTGGTACAGAGTGGTCTGTTGACCTGAGATCGTCATAGAGTCTTGTGTGATTCCTACTGTGCTTTTATTTCCATCATACCACATCCAAGAGGGCATGCAAAAAGGTGGCTTTTGGGTACAGTCCTGAATCATATGGAGGCAATGAGTGATAGGAGGGGATTCGTCTCTTCCAGTATAGGGAGTTAATGTTGTGCTGTGCTCGATTGGCTATAACTGGAAATCTCTGGCCAAGGTTGCTGAGATTTACTGGTAAGTGTTATCAGTAGTTTCTCGAACTGTTATAGACCTCATATCGACACGACTTATCAAGCTACTGGGGCCTAACGTTTACCACCCCTAGGCGAGATATGCGACATATCAGACGACGAGACCGGAATGTACGGGAGTGTTACTGATTGGATTCACAGGAGAATGTACAAGCTTGCTTGTTGATCTTCTGAGCGCTCAATACCTGGGTGGCTGTTACGTTTAGCTGACCGCTTGCATCTTGTTGGTGTTTGATATGATCATCACCTACTGCCGGCGTATTGACGATTCTTTAGAGTCCTACACAGAGGTTTCTTGGCTCAGGCAAAACGGAGTAGGAGCACTGTTCATAACATAATATTGCATTTTGTATTCCCCATTCTTATGCATTTTACAATAAAAACAGGTGCTTTTGACCCATGTCTGCTACATGTTACAGGTTACAGGTTGTTGGAGCAAAAACAGTGAAAAACACAAAAGAAGACACAAAAGAAGGATTTTGACCAACAAATAGGAAGATCTTAGTAAAGCTCAGCAGAAGAACGGTTCACCATCAACAAGACAACAAAAGATCCAAATTTACAAGAAAGACGGTTACAAGATCCATTGCAAAGTGTTCGTTGAAAATCTGGTATCACTGTAGAAGCCCAAATGATAACCTGAATACAGAACTAGGAAGACCAGAAGAACCCCAAGAAGCCCAAGAAAAATCCAAAGATGACCTCATCATTGGGCCGCGCTTCCGCGGCCCAAAGCGCATATACGCGGCGCTTCCACGGCTACCTTGAGCCCTAGTGCTCATCTCTTTTTACCATAACTCCTTGGCGGCTGTGAAAAGATTTTCTGGGGGTATATTTGTAATTGTAGACATGCGGTGCAATCTGTAGCCCTAGGGTTTCTATGTCCTATAAATAGAACCCAATACCTTGTAAATTCTCATGCCTCTTTTCAATCAATAAAATTCAGATTTTTTGAGAGCAAAATTCAGATCTGTTCTTCTTGTTTGGAGGGAGCCGTCAACTAGTAAGTATTTTTATCTCTTTTAATTTAATGTCTTCTCATCCCCTAATGAGCGAGTAGTCTCCTCGCTTGTTAGGGTTAGCCTTAGGGAAAGGGTTGAGAGATGAAATCTCTCGCCCCTTTCAATGCACCCTTCACCTAATGAATAAGAACTTCACGCATACGAGCACAACCGCTCCCTGCGGCATCCTACCCTTCGAGGTAACGATGAACCGTAGTATAAAGGGCCGGTTCCGCGCGTTTTCCGTGAGGGTTAGGATAATTATCAATAAAGGTAGGATACAAATCTAGAGGAAGAAACATCTTCCCAAAAGATTTGTATCCACTTTATTGATAATTAACTTAACATCTAAGAGATCTAAAAAAGGAAGGTATTGAAAGCGGTGAGGAAAAAAATCTTTAATTTCCAAAACTTCCCCTAATCCTAACCCTAGCAAGATTCTTAATTAAATTAATTAGATCCAGTCTTTAGATTTTTATAAACCTACCAAAACTACAAAAAGAATCAACTCGTTAAAACACTTTAAAGAAATTTACCCGTCTCTGTGGATCGACCCGTACTCACCGGCTAGCTGCGAAGCGACGCCGTTTCTGATTGCGGTAAACTCATAATTTTTGGATTAAGCACATATGTGATATGTGCGGGACCGAGGATAATGCGATATGAGATACTGTATTCTATTCTCGCGATATTTGATATCAGCCGGGACATCGGATCAAGTGTTGATTCGATGAATCGGTAATTGAGATATTAGTCGGTTATATGCGATATAGCCGGATTGTCGGATCAAGTGTTGATTCGATAATTTAATGTATAATAATATATATGATATATTAAATTACATTAACTAATATAAGCCCACTAAAAGATTCTTTTTCATCACAAAAGGATTCATTATTCTTCTTTTTCTTCTTCTTCCTTGATGCAAAGCTTTCTTGCTTTGATTTTTGTGATGAAAGTGAGTGAGAATAAGAAAATAAATGAGAGCAAAAATCCTACTTCATCGTCCTCATCTACCCTTGCCATTTAGATGAGGGTGTTCACTTCATTTTGTGAGTGGGAGCTTGTGTTAATGAAACTTCAAGGTAGATCATCTTTGTTATCGAAGATCGGAAGCAAGCTTGCATCTTTATCTTCGTGGAGCCTCTCGAGAGTCCGGAACACGATGATCGCAACAAAGGGACCTCAACACGGAGCTTTAGAAGTGAAGGACCGGATCTACAAAGGTTGTAATCCCTCTCACTTAGTGTTAAAGTGTTTAACATACTTGTTTTCGCCTAATCTCTAGTCTACGATCTTGGTTTAGGGTTGTTCGGCACGGCTAAATTTTAAATCAGGCATGGTTGATTCCTTATAGACCCTTGTAGTGTGCCCAGTAACCCTACAAGTTGCCCAATCATTTCGGCTATTTCATATGCATTTTTGGCTCGCTGATTTTATCGCGAGTATAGAACTTGGAATCCGGTGCCAGTCTTAGCATCAGCATCGCTGCGACTGGAATATTATCAGGAGCGAATCATCATTTGCCGTAAAAGGACTTTGGATTTGATACCGATTTAAGCATCAGCATCGCTACAACTGGGATATGGCCAGGAGCGAATCATCATTTACCTATGTCGATGTCGAACAAAGGTGGCTTAGCAAACAGGGTTAGGATCCTGTTGACTAAGGCTTTTTGACTTTACGAGCCGTAAGGGTCTCATAAAGGTATTTCTCCCTACCAGTCGTGAGGAACTCGTAAGTGTATTTTCTTCTTAGGAATCATGAGGATTCCTAAGTGTGTGTTCTCTTATAAGTCGTAAGGATCTTATAAGAGTGTTTTCTCCTTATAAGTCGAGAGGAATTACAAGGGTTGTTCACCGTGTGAGCATATCCCTAGTCGCTGGCGGGACTCTATTAGGGAAATGTTTATTCGTGCCCGTGGATTGTATACAAGGGTCAATATTGAACCGCTTGTAGGGCGGTCTGTAGGTTGTGATGGCTTAAGAACAGGTTCAGATCCCTGTAACTTAAGGCTTTTGAATCCTATGAGCCATGAGGGTCTCAAAGGGGAATTCTCTTTATGAGCCGTGAGGATCTCATAAGTGTAACTTCTCCTTAGGAATCGTAGAGATCCCTATGTGTGTTTCTCTCTTGGGATTCGTAAGGATCTCACGCGGATATTTTCTCCTTACAAGGTCGAGAGGACCTTGCAAGTGTCTTTTAACGAGATTGCGCCCTTTCGAGTTTTCACAAACTCGTCGGTAGCCCTGCTGTTTTTACTCACGGAGCCCTTTCGGGTTTTCATTCGTGCCCATTTCGCTTATGGACATACCATTTTTTTTTCTTTTTTCTTTTTTTTTTGCGTTGGCCTTGGGATGCTGCGGTTCGTAGTAGTTTATAGACGTCTCAGTCAGGCGTAGTATTTCTTCAAGAAACGGCCGTTTATTGGTCTGAAGGGTCTTTCTTCATGCATATCTATGAGCAAGTAAGCCCCACCCTGGTAGACTTTGTTTATGATGTACAGGCCTTCATAGTTCGGCTCGAATTTCCCCCGTTTGGCACGATTGGGGATCATAGGTCTCTTGACCACTACCATGAGTTCGCCTTGGCGGAATGTTCTCGGCCTAGTCAATCTCTCGTATAAGTGCATCATTTTTTCTTTGTAAGCTTCCAAGTTTTGCTACGCCATGAGCCGGGTTTCGTCAAGGGTGTCAAGCTCCTCAAGCCGAAGATGAGCATTGTCTTCGTCTGTTAGCTCGTAATGAACCGCCACTCATAAGGAGGGTAGCTCTATCTCTAAGGAGAGCACTGCTTCAATGTCGAATACCAATACATACGGCGTTGTGTTTGTGGCCGTTTTGAACGTAGTTCGATACGCCCAGAGAGCTTCATGCAGTCTCTCATGCCAGTCCTTTTTATTTTTGGACACCGTCTTTTTCACGATCTTCATCAAGGTCTTATTGAAAGCCTCAGCCAGACCATTAGCTCGGAGATTGTAGACCGAAGAGTATCTCCAGTATATATTATGTTGTTGTGTGAACTGGCTGATTTTGTGGCTTCTGTAGGCCGGCCCATTATCGGAGATAATCCGTCGCGGCGTGCCGAACCGATATATGACGTGTGACTTGAAGAAATGGAGGATGTTCTCCGTCTTCACTTCTTTCAGCGGTATCGCTTCTGCTCACTTAGAGAAGTAATCGGTTGTCGCCAATATGAACCGATGTCCTCTGGACGATGCTGGTTCAATAGGCCCGATTATGTCAGTTCCCCACATTTCGAACGACCAGCTAGCCACCGTTGGATGTAGTGGATTTGGATGATGATGGATGAAGTCTCCGTGAATTTGGCAAGAGTGGCACTGCTTCGCGTATTCGAGGCAGTCTTGGATCATTGTGGGCTAATAGTAGCCCATCCTTTTGATCTTCTGTTTCATCTTCGGGCTGGCTTGGTGAGAACCGCAAAGTCCGTCGTGAGTTTCTTAGATGACTCTTCTTGCTTCTTCCGGTCCCAGGCATCTTAACCATAGAGAGTTGAACGATCTCTAATACAGAGTATCATTGACGAAGGCGAAAGACAGAGCTCTTTTCATGAGTTGATGTCTTGAGGACGCATCTTCAGGTGTCCGACGGGATTTGAAGTAGTCTATAAACACTTCTCTCCAATCCTTGAACTTTCCATGGTCCTCTATCTGTAGGGCCACTTGCTTGGATGCTTCCTTTTCTTCAAATGACTCCAGAGATATTTCTGCCGGTGCAAGAACCCGACGACTTTGCACAACGATCCTCACATCATCGAGGTTTTCGTCAGCCAGTTCTTTAGCGAGTTTGGCTAACGCATCCGCTTTGCTATTTTCTGCACGCGGTATGCTTTCCAGGGCGTAAGAGGGAATTTGAGTTAGCAATTGTTGCACTCTCTCACCATATTTTATCAACTCTGGTTTGCACGTTTGATAGTCGCCATTTACTTGACTAACGACTAGCCGGGAGTCTCCGTATATGAGGAGATTTTCGATCCCTATGTCGACAGCGATCTCAAGACCTGCTATTAAAGTTTCATATTCTGCTTCATTATTTGTCCTCGGCTCTGTTAGGTAAAAGGCTGTAACATTTCAGAAAATATAAAATATTATTTTTGAAATTTAATATTAAAATAATATATTTCCCGAAAACTGCCCGATTTGCGAAATTGGGGTTTTCGAAAAAGAGTATAAATATATACCAATAATTGTGAGATAAAAGGAAATTAAAATTATTTATTCATTTAAAAATATATTTAACGGATTTGGCAATTTTAAAATTTATTATACGCAGTTTTGATAAAAACCCGATTAGTGCACTGCTAATCGCGATTAAGCCAAATCCGTGTTTCTACTGTTTTCATGGTTAGTGCACCAAGACATGTTTCATTTGGTTACATGTTATTTCATTTGTGGTTTTATACGGGTGTATGTGTTTTTGGTGAGAAAAACAAATGAGAAAAGGGAAAAGTCAAAGGGGGGACATAATGAGTGGGTTAGGTATACTTTGGAAAGAGAGAGAGTGTGTGTGATTATGTGAGAGAGGGGGGCTGCTGCCATAGTTCATTTCCCCCACCATTTTTTTCTTCTCTCCTTCATCTTCCTCAAGCCACAACCCTCCACCTAAATCCTTAGATCTATCTCCAAACAATCCCCAAAACCCTACACTCCCTTCACAAAAATTAATCCCCATCTCTTCCTCTACGCGTTGAACCGAGCAAAGTGGGATTTTGACGACCTTGGCAAGTTAGTGCTGCCTAGAGTGGACTAGATGAGGTATAACTTCTTCCTTTTAGTTTAGTTGTGTATGATGTCGTATTTTAGTGTCGTTTTGTGCTATTCATGACCTGCTGTGACCCCGAGCATTCACTGGGAAAACAAACAGTGTGTTAGTGTTGTGCTCAAGACCTGGAGTGTTCACCTGAAACCCTATCCCATACCCACCGGTTTTGGCCGGTGACCTTGGGCAAATCCGGCGACCCCGGGTGAGTAGGAGAGCTAGGGTTTGGATTTTGTAGGGTAGATACCTGAAAGTGTTTAAGGGTGTTTGGTCCTACTTGATTTTTCTGTAATGACTGTAGGTGGAATCTGGGAACATTGGTGAGTGTTTACATGACCTTGGTGACACGATTCCTGACCTGAGCCATAGAGGTGAACCCGATACACGAACTTAGGATTTTTGTTCCGTATTGGTTTTGTGATTTTTAGTGTGCCTACAGTGAATCTGGGATGACCTGGGGACTTTCTAAGACAACCAAACAATACCAGGGGCCTAGATATACTACTAGGAGACCACCCTGGCCTGATGAACCTAAACAGAGACCCCCTGGCCGGCGAGCTCGGAATATTGGGTATAGGGGCCGGCAACTTGGTGAATGTAGGAGCCTAGGTTGGTCCAGTAGCTCATATATACCTTATACATCACCCTAGACTTGTTTGCTTGGTTTTATTTGACCTGATTCAAAATCTGGGAACACTTGTGTGTGATTTAGGATATGTTTCCATATTTTGAATGATGAGTTTTGATATTTGGATTCGTTTTCGGTTGTCGCATGTTTGTACATCGACAACAAGAATTGTTTGGTTGATTTTGTACGCGTAAGCTATAGGTTCGAACCTATGAGCAATGCGCGTGCCGTTTTGGATTTTTGAGCTTGATTTTAATATCGCTACGATATGTGTTGTATTGTAGGTACCTTCATGTGGATTCCGAAGCGACGGAGCGAGGCATCATCGACTTCGACGAGCGAAGACTACGGTGAGTAGATCTATATCTACCGGGAAAGTCGGGTGGATAGCGTATTGCACCCCCCGCAAAGTTTTGATGGAAAACTGATTTGTAGAATATGGTTAGGAAACCTAGATTAGGAAACTAGGATTAGAATGAGATAGCTATGAAACCATATTGGAAACTAGAGCATAGTTAGAAGTGATATGTTACTACTATCATAGGATGACGTTTAGCGATATTGCCGTTTAGGGTACTGTAGAACTAGATAGTCGATATAGATGCGTCATCCGAACCATACCTTTTCTAAACCGAAGAATCGTATGTATCTTTTAAATATATACCTGGAGGGATGTTACGGATTTTCAAATGATATCTTTTTCTTAAAACACCGTAACCCCTATTTTCAAAACTACGATTCACTTTTTTAAAAATATGATTGTATGGTTCGGGTGTGTATGTTAGATTAGATACTTATACTTATAGTAGAGATAGAATGTTTATGTAAATTCGATTTGATATGAGATATAAATACGACGAAAGAATATAAGACGGATTTGATGATGTGATGAGCTGATGATATGATGATATGATGGTATACGGATGCGAGTCGATCGAGATGATTTATACCCTGCCCGTCCCCTGATATGAGATTATTACAGATGTGACCTGGGACATAGGTATATAGGGATATATATATATATATAGAATGTTGTGAATCATGGATGATGGGCCGTAGGTGATTTTAGGCCGTACCCTCATTGGTCGTATAGGATATTAGGATCCCTATTAGCTTAATGCCGCCGTACGATAATTTTCCGTGCGTGATGAGTTTGGCTTGATGATCGATCCTTACCCTTGACTAGAGGTTATCGTACGATGGATTGTACCGTACGCAATGCTGTTAGGCTGGATGCCGACTGATAGATTCACCGACTCGACCATGTTAGATATGCATGCCTTATAGCTGCTAGCTAACGTTTGCCTTATGATGCATTCATGCTGTTTATACTGTACTACTTATACCTGTGATAGTACACCTGCACCATTATCGATGATGCGTATATTACACGCACACAGACTGTAGGCTCACATACTTCATCATCGATAATTGCCATGTCACTATACAGTAGTATTGTTGCATCATGATATGACTCTTCGCATGACATGCTTGCATATACATTCATATCTGCGCACATACACATTGTATATTCATATTAGTGCACATATACATTGATATATTCATATCTGTGCACATACACATTGTATACTCATATTGGTACACATATACATTGATATATTCATACTTGCGTACATACACATTGTATATTCATATTGGTGCACATATACATTGATATATTCATATCTGCACACATACACATTGTATATTCATATTGGTGCACATATACATTGATATATTCATACTTGAGCACATACACATTGTATATTCATGTTGGTGCACATATACATTGATATATTCATACCTGCGCACGTACACATTGTATATTCATGTTGGTGCACATATATATTGATATATTCATATCTGCGCACGTACACATTGTATACTCATATTGGTGCACATATACATTGATATATTCATACTTGCGCACATACACATTGTATATCCACATTGGTGCACATATACATTGATATATCCATACTTGCGCACATACACATTGTATATCCACATTGGTTTACATATACATTGATATATCCATACTTGCGCACATACACATTGTATATCCACATTGGTGCACATATACATTGATATATCCATACTTGCGCACATACACATTGTATATCCATATTGGTGCACGCATACATTGGTACATCTATACTTGCGCATATACATATTGTACCTATAGATCACTGATTGTATTGGGAGATTGGGAACCACGGGATATATTTTAAAAACTGGAATCATTTAAAAGAGCGGTTTTCCCTTAATATGTCATATCACTGTTCCAGGTTGCATGATATATTGATATGCTTATATTTCTGTTATATGTCGCATACATCATGCTTTACGCTTTTACGCATTGAGATATGCTGTTTTCATGAGATTTCTGGATTTGAGAACCGAGGCTATTTCAAAAGAAAGCATGTACTGTTTTAAAAACCCGGTTTCTCTTGATATGATATTTCAGTGCGTCCATCATGTGTTTTCTCGGTTCTGAGAGTGGCATGTGAAACCCGATTCGAGGAGCGGTAAGCACCGTCTGCGGGTACATGGTGGACCCGGTGAGGTACCCCGGGGCAAGAAGACTCGTATATGTTAGATGGTGAGCCCGGCAGGGGAGCACTACCTACCGGTGATAGCTTTTAGACTCGGCGGTTATACGGAGGATACCGACCGGAGTAGCGAGATGGATATGAGGGCCGACCAGGGTGTGCGGCGCCTGAGGGCCGATCTGAGGATGCGGCACCTGAGATATATGAGTATTTACGTGCCGATACTGGCACAGGTTTCATGATGTTTTCGAGTGTCGATGCTGGACACTCAGGTTCCATGATTTTGATGTGTTGAGAGGGTCACACGCTGATTTATATCCTCATACTTCCATGCATATGCTTTATGATCTTTACATGCATGGTGCTTTATATCGTTTGGTGACACGTGGACGAGATCCACATGCATATAGTTGACATCGATGACATTGATCACATAGTTGGATGATATCCACATACTTATAGACTTCCTGATATAGTTGACATTTATTACATTGATTATATGGGTGGACGAGATCTACATGCATACATTCATTGATTTATTACTGTTGGATGTTATCCGCATGCATATAGGTTTGACTACCTTGTTGGCATATATACCAACCCGGTCACCCTAGATATCATAGTATTACCTTTATGATATAGTTGACCTAGGAGTCGTTATTTATTCGATTTCTACTTGTCGATATATTTCTATTCACGAGTTGGCAACTCACCCCCGTTGTGCCACAGTTCTTGCAGGTTGACCGCTTGGATCAGTAGCAGCATCGCTGGCACACAGTTTCATTTGGGTGTTTTGCAGTGGTAGGTGGGACATTTGTATCGTACCCACTCTTGTATTATATTTCATATTGTATCTAGTTAACTCCATCAATCAATCAAAATTAGAAATTTGTAAGTAATGAGACTTAGTGGGATTGTGGTTACGAGACTTAGAGGGGTTTTTCGCTACTTGTGGTATTTTTGTCTTGCTTTCCTTTATCTTTGTGGTGAACTTCGTCGTTGGACGCCGTATACTTATTCTTACTGTATTGCGTGGTTGTGATCCGCCGTTTGGCGAAGAGCTAGCTCCCACTTGGGGATGCTTTTATCCTTATTATCTATCTGTGGTTTTGGATCAAAATACACAAAGGAGGTGCTGCCTAAATTTTCAAAAGACGAAATATGTTTTTAAACTTGCATAATCCACTTGCATTTTCATGTTCCTTTTCTATGCATTAAGCACACTTGATTTCATTATACCTTTATTTCAAAAACTTCACCTCCTTTATTTTCTTAAAAAGGTTTAGATTTCTGGGTTTCAGCTTACTTGAATTCCGTTACGCCTTTAGACGTTGTGTGATTCAAGTGCTGGTCACGAGCTAATATTTCGGGTCATGACAAAGGCAAAGCGCATTATCCCTCCTTGTGGAGTCACGAAGATGAGGCCTACCCCGGACTTGATTATGGGGGAGCTGTGCTTTCGCTTCTTCATAGAAGATGCCCCGTCGAAGTAGAGTTCCCATCGGGTGTCACTCTCTCCTTTCTTCCCATCGATCGTGTCAAACGCGTACTCGTCTGGCAATTCGCAATTTAGGGGTGAATCGGCAGGTATATGATGTTCGGCGAGGAAGTCGGCGATGGCCTGGCCTTTCACTACCTTAAGAGGTCGATATGTTATCGAGAATTCCATCATGAGGAATGCCCATTTAGCGAGTCGTGATCAGTCGAAAATACTGCATTTCTAACACGGCAATTTCCCTACCTTTTGCATTCAGGTATAGGTATCCGGTATTCATATCACACATATTTGCAAAACACATGTAAAATACTGGATTACTTGTACTGTATACTAAAACCGGTACTTTTAGGGAAATTGATTGTGTTTCATGGCATCACATCATCCTTGTATTACGCAACTCTTGTCTGGGGTCTAATGCAGGAAATTCCAGAAGCAAAAGCCCAAAACTGAGAAAAGATCTGATAAAAGATATGCCAACTCAAAGATGCAAGATCTGGCAGTGACACAGAAGGCCAAATAAGATTTCACATATTGTATAAAGGCCCACCAGGAAGCCCAAGAATTACCATAAAAAGATAAAGCCCTAAGGCCACTAAAGGACCGCGGATCCGCGGCCCAAACCCCCTTGGAGCCGCGAATCCGCGGCCATATGATGAGATCTTCGGCTCCAATTTTGTACACGTGTCCCCCCTAACGGCCAAAGCTTCCAGAAGACCCCAGAAGCTCCACGTGGCACATCTAGAAGGCTCGGCTTAACAAACTCTTGGAGGGAAATTCAAATTTTGGCTTAACAAACTCTTGGAGGGAAATTCAAACTTTGGGTTAACTAACTTGTGGAGGGAGAATTCAAAATTCAATTCTAGATCTAGAATTTGGAGGTCTATGAAAAGGAGCCTAGATCTAGGGTGCAAATTGTTCAAGAATCAACACCATCTTCAACCCACAAGATGAGTGACACGACTTGTGCCTCAAATCCAATCCCAATTCAAAATCAAGATCAAGATCCCGAGAGCAATTCAAGCAAGAGAGCCTTCAACCTTTAGAAGCGACGCCGGATTCCAACGGAGCAAGAGATCCTCGCCGATCCGCGACTCAAGGAGCCGAGCGAAGCCGAAATCGACAATCTAGTTCCTTCCTTTTGTAAATTCAAGAGAGTTGTAACGAAAATTGTCGATAAATAAAGGTGAATTTTCTATATTCTTGCTTATCTTTTAATTCAAGTATAATGATTAGATCTCAATTTATGATTGTGTTTGTGATCATGATGTTTGAGTAATCTCCGCTCGTGTAGGAGTTGTGACGATCTTTAGATGATGATGATTTAGATATTTTTACAATTCTTAAATCCTCTAATGTTTGGAAATTCTAGTGAATCAAATGATTAATAACCTAGTTTCGAGATGATGCTTTCTTGATCGTGTTCACTCGAAACTAGGGAACAACTATTAAACATTTGATTAACTAGAAGCTAGAATTTGAATGCGATCCATCGAAAGGACAAAGGATGAGTTGCGAAATTCTTAATTTCCTCGCAAAGATCCTTAAACCTCGATGAATTTGCATCGATCTAGTATCAATTCGTTAATGGATAAGAATGAGTAATCATTAGATCTCATCACATCTATAGATCCGATCTACTTCTACGAGCCATACTTATAATCTTGATTGTTGATTGGAAATTATCTCTCATTTCAATTCTTGTTTTTAATGTTTCTTTTAGATCTAGATTTTTCTTACTCTTGATCTTCAAATGCAAATCATGAATTGTTTTCTTTTCTTTGCCTTAAATTTTTGACTCATCTAATTCGGAAATTGAACGGATTACACTTTCCCTGTGGACGATCCGCACTCGCTAACGATCTACATCCGACACCATTATTGATTGCGGTCAAAATATTTTTTTGGTTGTGATTTCTAAATACAATTTTCTATAAAACCAATACACAATCGGAAATCAAATTCTTTATCAATCAAGTCGTCCTGTTAGTATGGCTCTTGACATCAAATATTTGAGAGGATCCACTTTTGATATGAGGTGGACCTCATGCGCCAATGCGTAGTGTCTGAACTTCGTAATCGTGAAGATTAATGCCAGGCAGTGTTTTTCGATGGGGGAGTAGTTGTTTTCTGCCCCTAGGAGAACTCGACTCAAATAGTAAAGGGCTCTATCCTTCCCTTGGTCATTCTCCTGTGCCCATAGCGCGTCTAAAGAACCTTCAAGGGCTGTTGTGTACAGGATGAGAGGCTTTCCCTTGACCGGAGCGGTCGGCACCGGCGGATTCTGCAGGTATTGCTTGATTTCATCGAGTGCACTTTGGCATTTACGATCCCAAACGAACGGGGTTCCCTTCTTCATCAAGTGACTGTAGGGACGGGACTTTCCGGAGAGGTTAGCCGTCGAATATACGAGAGCTTTCCTTGGAGAGACCGCGGTTGTTTGAGAGTCCTTGGCGGAGGAATTTCCATGACCGCCTTGATTTTCGACGGGTCTATTTCGATGCCCCGATATCGTATGATGAATCCAAAGAATTTTCCAGAGGAAACTCCGAACGTGCATTTTAGAGGGTTCATCTTGAGGTTGTATTTCCGAAGATGTTGGAACACTATCTTCAAATACTCCCAATGTTCCTCGTGCGATTTGCTCTTCACCATAAGGTCGTCGATATAGCATTCGACGACTTCATGTATGAGGTCATCGAAAATCTTTGTCATGGCCCTCTGATAGGTAGCTCCGACGTTCTTCAAGCCGAAAGGCATTACTTTGTAGCAGAATATGCCCAGAGGAGTCCGGAAAGCGGTATGCTTCTGGTCTTCAGGATGCATTTTTATTTGATTGTATCCTGATGAGCCGTCCATGAAGGAGAAAACTTCATGAGTGGACGTGTTGTCTATCATCAGCTTGGTAACCGGTACGGGAAAGTCATCCTTCAGACATGCTTTGTTGAGGTCCCGAAAGTCTACGCAGATGCGCACCGTCCCATTTTCTTCATCACTGGGACGATATTGGCAATCCAGTCAGGGTACTGAACCTCTTGGATGAAGCCGGAGTCGATTAGCTTCTTGACTTCGGCGTTGATGCTCATTTCAAGTTCGAGCCGCATTCTTCTCATCGCTTGTTTGACTGGCTTGATATCCGAAGATATCACCAATTTGTGCACAGCTACTTCTGGATCTAGTCCCAGCATTTCGGAATAGTTCCATGTGAAACAGTCTTTATACTGCATGAGCACGTCTTTGAGTGTAGCCACATGTTCTTTAGACAGCAGCTCGCTGACGAATGTAGGTCGTGGATCGTCTGCTGTCCCCAAGTCGATTTTTCTGAGGTTATCTGCAGTAGTATGTATCCCATCTTCCAGTTCTTTTGGCACCGGTGGAAACTCTGAGATCACTTCGTCATCATCATTTTCGAAGTACCAGGAGAGGTCATCCATATTTTCGGACACTCCTCCCGTTAGCATTATTACGTGACAGGTACGAGATCGTTTCCAAGACCGATGTTGATCTGGTTCTACTCTCGCTGCATACGTGGCTTTTGGTTCATGCTTCTGTGGCGGGGTTACCCTCCAACTGCTGGATAAAGAGAACCTGCCTTGCTGATATTGGTCTTCTACCCAATCTTTGAATGTGAAGCAGTCTTCGAGAGGATGTCCTATCGCTCGATGATAGGAGCCATAGTCTGGGTGATGAACCTCACTTGCTTGTTCAGGGTGCTTGGACTCCGGGAGCGTAATCATTTGATGTTTCATGATAAGATCGAATATCTTCCTTGTCTTGTCTTGGGGAAAAGAATATGCTCGACCCATCTTCTTTATAAAAGACGAATCCCGGCTACTCGATTCTCGATCGCGTGGTTTCTTGGACCCACTTTGCCGCTGTCGAACGTTTTTTCCGTTCTTTAACTTGTTTTTGCCTTTGCATCGAGTCTTCTTCGTGACGGGCTGGTGACGAAGAGCATCGTCATTTTTCGTAGCCTGCTGAAGGAAGCGATGCATCCTGGCTTTCTCGTAGATGGTCATTTCGCGGCTATGATCATCCCAGACCTTTTGACCCGCTTCTCTTATTAGCTTGTCCATCTGTTCTTCAAACGACGGACTTGGAATTTTTACGGCGAGACCTCGTTTTGGTTCAGGGTTAGCATCTTCTAACAGAGCATCTCCCTCTTCATCAAAGTCATGTATAACGTAGCAGCCATAGAATCATTCTCGTTTCTTGGATTGAACATATCCAAGCCCGATCGTTTCCATTCTCCCGTTGGGCAATTTTCGCTGAGTTCCAGGGACGTTCCAGATCCTGTTGTAGAACTAGGCTTGTCGCGCGGTCTTCTTTAAGGATACGCCTTGGCGCCACAACAGCCTTTTTAATCCTTCTATGTAGTATCTGGGCAAACGGATGGGCTGGAGCCTGTCAAGCGTAGAATCGGCACCATGCCAGATCTCTTTCTCCACTTTGGTTTCCGTGGATCGATAAAAGAGGATCACCTTTTCATCTTTTCGTCTGGGAGGGACGTAGAACATCTGCAGTTCTTGCACACTGTAGGTATCAAGTGCGTCGAGCTCTTTGTAATGCTCTTGCAGAACCATGGCGATCTGTAAACTCTGATCATCTCCAATGAAGGTTTGTATTGATGGACGAGCCGAGAATACTGCGTTGACTTCGTCTTCAGAGTCACTGCCAAAGCCCAGAATAGGGTTAGACGGTCCCGGTTTTTGTATCGGGGAGATCCTGAATAAACTATCTCTTCCTCCTCTTCGGTATCGCTCCCAAAGACCGGAATAGTGGTGATATCTTTCTGCTTATTCTCAGGCTTATGTCACCTTTCCGTGTCTTCGAAGTCTGGCAAGAAGTATTTTGCGTCCTCGTATTTGCGGGCTTCATTCACGGAGAATGGGTTTAGCTCCCCCGTCGCGGTATATTCGAGACCATCTTTGAAGTACTTTGATTGATTGAATTTCTCGTTGTGTCGGTATTTAGAAAATTGTATAGAAACCACAACCAAAAATATTTTGACCGCAATCAATAACGGTGTCGGATGTAGTGCGTTAGTAAGTGCGGATCGTCCACAGGGAAAGTGAGATCCGTTCAATTTTCGAATTAGATGAGTAGAAAATTTAAAGAAAAGAAAAGAAACAATTCATGATTTGTAAAATTGAATATCAAGAATTAGAAAAATCTAGATCTAAGAAAACATTAAAATCAAGAATTGAGATGTGTGATGATTTCCAAACCAACAATCAAGATTCGAAGTGTGGCTCGTAGGAGTAGATCGGATCTATAGATGTGATGAGATCTAATGATTACATATTCTTATCCATTAACGAATTGATACTAGATCGATGACGATTTATCGAGGGTTAAGGATCTTGCGAAGAAATTAGGGATTCCTCATCTCATCCTTTGTCCTTTCGATGAATCTTATTCAAAATCTAGCTTCAAGTTAATCAAATGATCAATCGTTGATCCCTAGTTTCGAGCGAACACAATCAAGAAAGCATCGTTTCGAAACTAGGTCATCGATCATTTGATTCATAAGAATTTACAAACGTTATAGGATTTAAGAATTGTAAAAGAGTCTAACTCATCATCATCTATCGATCGTAACAACTCCTACACGAGCGGAGTTTTACTCAAACATCATAATAACAAACACAATCACAAATTGAGATCGAATCATAATGCTTGAATTAAAAGATAAGCAAGATATAGAAATTTCACCTTTATTTATCGACAAATTTCGTTACAACTCTCTTGAAATTTACAAAAGGAAGGAACTAGATCGTCGATTTCGGCTTCGCTCGGCTTCTTGAGTCGCAGATCTCCTTGGATCTCTTGCTCCGATTAAGTCCGGCGTCGCTTTCTAAAGGATCGAAGACTTCAAGCTTGATATGGTACTCGGAATTCTTGATCTTGATTTTGGAATTGGAATTAGGGTTAGGGTTTTGAGGCACAAGTTGTGTCACTCAACTTATGGGTGGAAGATGAAGGATAATTTCTTGAACAACCTCAACTCTAGATCTAGGCTCCTTTTTATAGACCTCAAAACCCTAGATCTAGAATTTCAAATTTCAAATTTCCCTCCAAAAGTTTGTTAAAGAGAGCCTTCTAGAAATAGTTTGTTAGGCCGAGCCTTCTAGATGAAGCCACGTGGAGAATCTGGAGTCTGCTGGAAGCTTGGGCCGTTATTGGAGACACGTGGAAAAAATCTTCGTCACTGCTGACGTCACCAAGCCGCGGATCCGCGGTGCAAGCCGGCTCCGGCCGCAGATCCACGGCTCGTTTGAAGCCTTGGGGCTTGAGCTTTCAACTGTGGCCTTCTAATGATATTTTGGTATTTTTCTGATATTTTTAATATTGTAACTCCTTCTAGTTTATTGCCAGATCAACAATCTTAGACTTGGCGTAATTTTGATCAGCTCTTTTCCCAATTTTGGCTTTGTTCCTGCAATTTCCTGCACAATTTCTCGAGACAAGAGTTGCGATATACAAGAATGATGTGATGCCATGAAAAACAGTCAATTTCCCTAAAAATGCCGGTTTTAATATACAGTACAGGTAACTCGGTATTATACAGGTGTTTTGCTAATATGTGCAATATGAATACTGAACACCTCTAGATGAATGCAAAAGATAGGGAAATTGACGTGTTAAAAATGCAGTATTTTCGACTGATCAAATTCTCCCAAACTTATTTTCGGTTGTCTCGAGCGAACTGTTTTATTAAAAAGAGAAGGAGAAAATAAAGAAAGAGAAAAACTAACTAGCACACTTTCGTAGGCAACACGATTGCACTGAGCACGTTCAACAAGCCTTTAAACCTCTAGGTGTCCCTAGTAGGAGGAGTGTTGTCTCCTGAGGGTTTTCAGCGGATTGCACCCACAAAATCCAATAATAAAAGCAAGATCATGAATATTACATTTAAAGAAAAGAATTGTAAAAGAAAAGCCTTGAAAATTAGGGTTTCCAACTAAGCTAGCTTTTCGGTTGTCATGAGCCCTATCTTAATAGTCATGAAAAGATATCAGAAATCACGTCCTCCCTCAATAAAACATCGTCTTATTCTTCATTCCTATCTGTCATCCAAACATCGATCATATAACCCTACATGTGTGTAAAGAACATCCCTACGCCCGGAGAATTCAATTCAAGCTATCATACTCTTGCCCCATCAGCCTCAGTACTTTTTAATTAATGAATATTTAGATGAAGTTGCTCACACACTTTCATGCGACCGTTAATACTTCTTGAGGTACTAACCGACCGATTACTTATGTGCTTGCTTATTTGGTGTTTTTCCTCGTCTTGCACCACCTAAGGTTTAGCAGTGACTCCCAGACCAGTTGGCCTTAGGGCACTAGGTGAAGAGGCACCCTCGCTATATTTTTTTATTGCTGCCTTGGCGATAAAAAAACCAGTGTTCATTTTTCTCACCATTTTATATCTTATTCATTTTTTATTTCCTTCATACTTTGTCTTTTAGACAAGAGCATTTCAATGTATCCTCTACTATCCCGGGCTTCAAGACGTGTGTAAGTGCGAATAGCAGGGTATCAATGTTCAAAATGTTTGGCTTCCAGAATAGGAACTATTTTTCAGACTTATTTTTATCCTCAGATTAGTGACTTCCTTCATCTTATTAACCCTTGGGACAACGGCTCATAACTACTTATTACTAGTTCGTATAAGAAAACTTCTAATTTTCTTGGTTTTCTTAAATTTTTCTAATCTCATGGATGTAATTTTTCACTATCTAATCTTTTATTATCTTATTTATGTATAAAAATGTTAAATATTAAATATTTTTATATTTTGAAAATTTTTAAATTTTTATGGGTTTTTAAAATTTTTAAATTTTTATAGGTTTTTTAAAGAAATGTTTTGTGCTTATGCAAATGATATGCAAATAATGCAAAAATAAGCACAAACCTCCCCCAAACTTGTTTTCAACAGTGTCTTCACTGCTGCCAACCGCTATATCTACAAAACCTGTAAGCCTGGGAGGAATTTATTAGTGGGGAAAAAATATATAAGTGAAGATCCTCCCCCAAACTTATTCTTTTCACTCACCTCCATTCAAAAAGATGATGCAGTAATATACGAAGTGAGACGGAGGAATTTTAATCAAGGTAAAATGGCTCCTGTAAGAACAGGAGCTCCTCCGTGGGGTCAGTGGAAAAATACGGCTTTAGTCTATGTCCATTCACTTTGAAAAATGTGCCGTTTTTAACATTTTCTACCTCTACTGCCCCGTGTGGGTATACAGACCGCACAACAAAAGGTCCCTTCCACCGAGATCGAAGCTTACCCGCGTGAAGGTGTAGTCGTGAATCATAAAGAAGGACATGCTGACCAGGTGTAAATGTTTTCCTCAAAATGTTTTTATCGTGAAAAATATTGGTCCTATTCTTTACGATTACAGCGTTATCATAAGCTTCATCGTGGAGTTCGCTTAGCTCATTTAATTGCAGCTTCCGAAAGTTGCAGGCTTGGTTTAAGTCAAAGTTGATTTCCTTAATTGCCCACAATGCTTTATGATCAATCTCGATTAGCAAGTGACAAGCCTTCCCAAACACTAACCTATATGGAGACATCCCTAAATCGGTTTTAAATGCAGTTTGGAATGCCCAAAGAGCATCCGTCGGTTTGATCGACCAATCTTTTCTATTCTTGGCAACAGTCTTCTCCAGGATTTGTTTGACCTGTCTATTCGAAATCTCAGCCTGCCCGCTCGTTTGGGGATGATAGGGTGTAGAGAGTCTGTGGTTGATTGCGTATTTCCGCATCAGAGTCTCGAAAGATCTGTTGCAGAAATGTGTCCCGTTATCGCTAATGATAGCGCGTGGGTGTCCAAATCGCGAAAAGATGTTTTCTTTTAAGAACTTAATGACAACCTTCTTGTCATTAGTGCGACATGGAATGGCTTCCACCCACTTCGAGACGTAATCAACCGCAAGCAGTATGTACAAATTCTCAAAGGAGTTGGGAAAGGGACCCATAAAGTCAATGCCCCAAACATCGAAAATTTGAACCACTAAGATGGGTTGCTGTGGCATTTCATTTCTCCGGGAAATCTTACACGTGTGTTGACATTGTGTACAGGTTTTGCAATAATCAAATGCGTCCTTGAATAAGGTCGGCCAATAAAAACCGCATTGCAAAACCTTCTCCGCTGTCTTTTTAGGACCGAAGTGACCCCCACAGGAATGATCATGACTAAAAGATAGAACACTCTTGAACTCCTCATTCGGGACACACCGGCGAATGATCTGATCAGGACAATACTTAAACAGATATGGATCATCCCAGTAAAAGTGTTTTACTTGGGATAGAAAATGGTGTTTGTCCTGTTTTGAATAATCGCTGGGTATCAGTCCCGTGACAAGATAGTTCACAATATCTCTGAACCAAGGTTCATTGGATACGCTCAAGAGTTGTTCGTCTGGAAACGAATCATTGATCGGCAGGGTCATAGGTGAAGAAGAGATGCGTGAAAGATGGTCGGCTACAACGTTTTCGCATCCTTTCTTATCTTTAATAACAAGATCAAATTCTTGTAATAGAAGGATCCAACGTATTAGCCTACCTTTTGCATCTTTCTTCGCCAAAAGATGTTTCAAGGCGGAGTGGTTAGTGTACGCAACTATTGGTGAGCCAATCAAGTAAGGCCTGAATTTTTCTAATGCAAATACAACCGCCAAAAGTTCTTTTTCGGTAGTTGTATAGTTAATTTGAGCATCATTCAGGGTCTTACTTGCATAATAGATCACGTGTGGCATCTTTTCAATGTGCTGTCCTAAGACTGCACCAACTGCAAAATCCGATGCATCACACATAAGCTCAAAGGGGTAGTCCCAATTTGGAGACGATAGAACGAGGGCTGTAGTGAGGGAGTGTTTGAGTGAGTCGAATGCTGCCTCACAATCCGAGTCAAAGTGGAAGGTCGTATCCTTAGCCAAGAGAAAAGTTAAGGGTCTAGCAATTTTGCTAAAATCCTTAATGAATCTCCTATAAAAGCCCGCATGGCCAAGAAATGATCGGATATCCTTGACGCTTTTGGGATGAGGAAGGTTTTGAATGACATCCATCTTAGCTCTGTCAATCTCAATGCCTTTCCGTGAAATAACATGTCCAAGCACAATTCCCTCTTGGACCATGAAATGGCATTTTTCCCAATTCAAGGATAAGTTCTTCTCTTTGCAACGAGTAAGAACTGCGTCAAGATTCGTTAGGCAGTCAGAAAAAGAGTCTCCGAAAATCGAGAAATCGTCTATGAAAATCTCCAAAAAATTCTCGACCGTGTCGGAGAATATCCCCATCATACACCGCTGAAATGTAGCGGGAGCATTGCATAACCCAAAGAGCATGCGTCTATAAGCAAAGGTACCAAAAGGACAAGTAAAAGTGGTTTTATCTTGATCCTTTTTGGCTATAGGGACCTGATTATAGCCAGAGTATCCGTCCATAAAGCAATGATACTCACGTCCAGCTAAGCGTTCCAGCATCTGATCAATGAAAGGTAGAGGAAAGTGGTCTTTCCTCGTAGCGGCATTGAGTTTTCTGTAATCAATACATACACGCCACCCAGTTTGGGCGCGTGTCTAAAATAACTCATTTGCCTCATTGGTAATAACAGAGATGCCAAATTTCTTAGGGACGACATGTATAGGACTCACCCATTGGCTATCAGAGATTGGGTATATAATACAATTATCAAGGCATTTGACGATCTCTTTCATCACCGCTTCCTTCATGACGGGGTTCAACCGTCTCTGTGGTTCTCGGGTTGGTTTGGCATCATCCATCAAGTGTATATGATGTTCTACAATCAAGGGACTAATCCCTTTGATGTCCGCCATAGTCCAACCAAATGCCTCCCTATTAGATCTCAATACCGACAAAAGTGCATTCTCTTGCTCTGATGCTAGAGAAGCGGATATGATAACCGGTAAAGACTCATTCTTACCTAAATATGCATATTTAAGATGAGAAGGTAAAAGTTTAAGATCTAATGCTGGCGGAGAAATAGAAGGTGGGATCATCGACTGATTTTCGGAGTCACAAAGAAGCTCATAGCCTGTAAAAGATACAGACTCGGATGGTGATGAGTCAGGAGTGTCGGACTCAAGCATGGAATGGTGTCCTCACTAAGATAGTGTGCAAGATCAAACAGTGATGTGGTAGTGTCGTCGAGATCTGTAAAGCAAAGTTCCTCAACTCCGCAACTTTCAGGAGCAATCTTGTGGACAGAGCATACATCAAGGATATGAGCAGAGGGTTCTGATGGCTGACTTCCAATTTTGTAGATATTCAGTTCAATGGTCATATTTCCAAATGATAAGTTCATTGAACCATTTCTACAGTTAATGACAGCATTGGAAGTGGCAAGGAATAGTCGACCCAAAATCACCGGAATTTGGCTCCGGAGGTTCGCTATAGGTTGTGTATCGAGAACAATGAAGTCCACAGGGAACACAAATTCCCCGACTTTTATCAACACATTCTCTAGTTCACCTCTAGGTTTGGTGATTGAACGGTCTGCCATTTGGAGAGTGCAGTGAGCTGGTTTCAACTCTCCAATACCTAGCTGCTCATAAACAGAGTATGGAAGTAGGTTAACACTTGCGCCAAGGTCTAAAAGAGCACGGTTGATGTTTTTACCCCCAATAGAAATCGATATCGTAGGACATTCTGGGTCCTTACGTTTCTTTGGTAGCTGTGGGATAAAAGCAGTGCTAATGTTATTAGACATGAAGACCTTCTTTGGCACTTGAGTCTTCCTCTTCCTAGTGCACAAGTCTTTAAGAATTTTCGCATAAGCGGGGATTTGTTGAATAGCATCTAGGAGAGGGATGTTGATGTTAACCTGTTTGAACATTTCCATAATTTTCTCCATATGTGGACTCGATTCGTTACCCCTTAACCGATTCGGGTAAGGAGCTTTAGCAATAAGCGCTGGGTCCATCATAAGAGAAGGAAGTTGGGGTAGACGTGATCCCAAAAGAGGAGTGGGGATCGTCTGTGAAGGACTAGAAGAGGGTTGCTGAGGTGTCGAGCCTAGAGGGAAACGGAGAATAGGCTCATGAGAAGGCGGTGGGGTAGAAGAACAAGGATTAGAAGTAGAAGTGTGTGTGTGAGGAAAGGTCTCAGCCGGGGTGTTATTGATAGGATTTTCAATATCATCAATTTCTTCCCCAACATGATTATTCAGCACTCTTCCTGATCTCAACGTTGTGACGACATTTACATTGTAATGCCCAGGATTCGGTAGGGGTTGAGACGGAAGTTTCCCTTTTTCTCTTGCACTCATTTCGGCTTT
Source organism: Agapanthus africanus (assembly GCA_030015575.1). NCBI lineage: Eukaryota > Viridiplantae > Streptophyta > Magnoliopsida > Asparagales > Amaryllidaceae > Agapanthus > Agapanthus africanus. Next base: position 539,121,490 of record JASDDO010000010.1, on the reverse strand, counting down.
AAGTCGTGCAATTTCTGCTTCCATTATTCTGATACTCTCAGCTTGGGACGCTGAGTTTTTCTTTATCTTACTGACGGAAGACCTAACCTCAGCCGACACTTCCATGAAATTTGACAAGAGTGACTTCATGGTTTGTGTGAATTGAGAGAACTCGTCAGAACAAGTCAACTGCATAGGATTAGACGGTGCAGGAGGGTTAACCTGGTTTTGAAAATTTTGTGACTGGTAGGGGTGCTGAGTGAGTTGAAGTGGTTGCTGTTGTGGTGGAAGAACCCTTTGGAAATTATTTTGGCTTGGAACCGTGTTTTGATGTTGTTGTTGTTGGTTCCAAGTAAAATTCGGGTAGTTCCTCCAACCCTGATTATACGTGGAAGAATATGGATCGTTTCTAGGTCTTTGAAATGCGGCATTGGTATGCTCATGACCTTGAAACGGAGAATTTAATGGACATTCTTCCGTCAAATGAGAAGGATCAGAACAGCACCCACATACAGTTTTGGGGAGCGACATCGGATTAGGGAGGCTGCTAAAAATTTGTGTTCCATAACCTCGAGCTTCTTTTGCATTGCTGCCATTTCAGCTCAAACACCTATGGACACATCAATTTGGTGTACACCACTCCTAGACGATGACTGGGTTCCATTCTCCCACTGTAAGGATTTTTCAGCGAACTCTTCTAAAAATTTCCAAGCTTCCCCATCATCCTTGGTCATAAAGGTGCCTTGACACATGTTTTCAAGGTTTTGTTTAGTGGTAGGATTAATGCCCTCATATATGATTCGGCAAAGATCCCATCTCGGGATGCCGTGATGTGGACATTGAACCAAAAGATCCTTGAAGTGTTCAAAGCATTTTGAGAATGGTTCAGTCGGAAGCTGGGTGAATTGATTTAGTTCGCTACGGATTCGAGCTGTCTTTTGCATAGGGTAGAATTTCTTAAGGAATGCCGCAACGAATTCTTTCCAATTTGTAATAGAATGTGCGGTAGTGTTATACAGCCACTTCTCGGCTATATCACACAAAGTAAATGGAAGAAGACATAGACGCATAGCATCCACTGAAAGTTGTGACGTACCCATCATTGCGTATACATTATCAAATTTGGTGATAAAGACGTATGCGTCTTCAGTCTCGAGGCCGTGGAATTTGGGTAGAAGGTTGATGTATTGGGTTTAATCTCAAAATTATCCATGTTGGCTGGTGGAATGGATAAGCAGGTCGAAAGAGGACCTTGCAAAGGATAGCACCTCTCTTGGAGAGAGATGCGGGGTGGATTCTGTGCACCTACGGACTGCGGCAGAGTAGTGGTAAAGCGGTTCGATGGAGACGGATCCATCGGTGAGGGTGTGGTGGTAGGTAAAGAAGAATTAAATGTAGAAATACCGACTTCGGAGTCGATCGGGGGGGCGCAGACTAAACGGGCACTAGAATCCCGTGTCCGACCTATCTTGCACTAAAAAGGGTTTAGTACAAGTGGCAGCGTAGATATAATTAGGGGAAATGAATGAAGTGTTTTGGTGTTTGTTTTGAAAAATATACGGATTTTTGAAAAAATGATGCGATTACAACAAATGCAACAAGCAAAACCCTAATTCTAGTGGTCTCCTAGGTCAAAGCTCTAGACCGCTCCTAACTGCCAAAAGATAAGTCGCAGGATAAATCCTCCACTGCCTCTTTGTCTCTCCTGTGGCCAGGTAAGTGCCAGGTGAGTGGGAGGTTCTCCACTACGTAAGTAGTGGGCCTAATTAAGTAACAATTTTCCTTAGACACACTTGCCTTAGACACCACAAAAGAAACGCGGATAAGCAATGAATTACCCACGACCTTCTCTTGTCCTAAGTGAGCGCGACGGTCCTTAGAGTCATCTCTAGATATTTTTTAGTTAATGAGGGTAAATGCGGATGCAAGTTTGTGATTTTTGGGGCTTAGGAAGGGTAATGAACTCCCCACCTAATCTGGATTTGGCCGTGCCGCTTAAATTCCGTATTAGTATGCAAACAACCACACAAATCAAAAACAAGCACAATTTATTTTGCTTTTTGCGGCGCTGCGAATTTTGCAAAGAAACATGCAGCAAATTGTTAATTGGAGCAGATTGAGAAAGAGATAAGAAAGATAGAATTTCACCGAGAAATTTTCTTGCAGCGAAGCCTCAACCCCACCGCGGTTCCGCCGCAATGATGCCCTTACGCCGCGCTTCCGCCGCGGTTCAACAAGAACTCTGCACAAAAATTTCACAGAAGGCTTCTGTTCACCCCCTGAGTCCTCTGGAATTCTCCAAATATTTTTCCAATTGCACAGCAAGCTCCAGATTTCCTTGCAACAAACCAAAACAAATCGTTTAGTGTTTTGCGCGAATTTTGAACTCAAAATTACGATGGAATAAACTTTTCAACTCAAATTTCAAAAAATGAACAAATTAGCACACGATCCCCGGCAACGGCGCCATTTGATTGATTGAATTTTCTCGTTGTGTCGGTATTTAGAAAATTGTATAGAAACCACAACCAAAAATATTTTGACCGCAATCAATAACGGTGTCGGATGTAGCGCGTTAGTAAGTGCGGATCGTCCACAGGGAAAGTGAGATCCGTTCAATTTTCGAATTAGATGAGTAGAAAATTTAAAGAAAAGAAAAGAAACAATTCATGATTTGTAAAATTGAATATCAAGAATTAGAAAAATCTAGATCTAAGAAAACATTAAAATCAAGAATTGAGATGCGTGATGATTTTCAAACCAACAATCAAGATTCGAAGTATGGCTCGTAGGAGTAGATCGGATCTATAGATGTGATGAGATCTAATGATTACATATTCTTATCCATTAACGAATTGATACTAGATCGATGATGATTTATCGAGGGTTAAGGATCTTGCGAAGAAATTAGGGATTCCCCATCTCATCCTTTGTCCTTTCGATGAATCTCATTCAAAATCTAGCTTCAAGTTAATCAAATGATCAATCGTTGATCCCTAGTTTCGAGCGAACACAATCAAGAAAGCATCGTCTCAAAACTAGGTCATCAATCATTTGATTCACAAGAATTTACAAACGTTATAAGATTTAAGAATTGTAAAAGAGTCTAAATCATCATCATCTATCGATCGTCACAACTCCTACACGAGCGGAGTTTTACTCAAACATCATAATAACAAACACAATCACAAATTGAGATCAAATCATAATGCTTGAATTAAAAGATAAGCAAGATATAGAAATTTCACCTTTATTTATCGACAAATTTCGTTACAACTCTCTTGAAATTTACAAAAGGAAGGAACTAGATCGTCGATTTCGGCTTCGCTCGGCTCCTTGAGTCGCGGATCTCCTTGGATCTCTTGCTCCGATGAAGTCCGGCGTCGCTTTCTAAAGGATCGAAGGATTCAAGATTGATATGGTACTCGGCATTCTTGATCTTGATTTTGGAATTGGAATTAGGGTTAGGGTTTTGAGGCACAAGTTGTGTCACTCAACTTGTGGGTGGAAGATGAAGGATAATTTCTTGAACAACATCAACCCTAGATCTAGGCTCTTTTTTATAGACCTCAAAACCCTAGATCTAGGATTTCAAATTTCAAATTTCCCTCCAAAAGTTTGTTAAAGAGAGCCTTCTAGAAATAGTTTGTTCGGCCGAGCCTTCTAGATGAGGCCACGTGGAGAATATGGAGTCTTCTGGAAGCTTGGGCCGTTATTGGAGACACATGGAAAAAATTTCGTCACTGCTGACGTCACCGCACCGCGGATCCGCGGTGCAAGCCGGCTCTGGCCGCGGATCCGCGGCTCGTTTGAAGCCTTGGGGCTTGAGCTTTCAACTGTGGCCTTCTGATGATATTTTGGTATTTTTCTGATATTTTTAATATTGTAACTCCTTCTAGTTTATTGCCAGATCAACAATCTTAGACTTGGCATAATTTTGATCAGCTCTTTTCCCAATTTTGGCTTTGTTCCTGCAATTTCATGCACAATTTCTCGAGACAAGAGTTACGCTATACAAGAATGATGCGATGCCATGAAAAACGGTCAATTTCCCTAAAAATGCCGGTTTTAATATACAGTACAGATTATACAGGTGTTTTGCTAATATGTGCAATATGAATAGGTAAAAATGCCGGTTTTAATATACAGTACAGGTAATTCAGTATTATACAGGTGTTTTGCTAGCGCTCCGAAATGTTGGTGAACAACAATTCCATCTCCGTAAAAGTTTTGACAGAGTCGTTAGGAAGCTCTGAGTACCATTCGAACGCCATCTCCGCCAAGCTGCCGACGAATTGGCGAAGCAGTAGCTTATCATCCCCTCCAGTGTTGCCGCAGAGAGCCCTGAGCTGAGTGATATGTTGATGGGGATTGCATGTCCCCTTGTACACATGGAATTTAGGAATTGTGTATCCTGGCGGGTACTTTATCTGATCGTACCATCCTGGATACGGTCGCCCAATTCTAACAACTTGGCCGGTTGCTTCATTCTCTTGATGACTGTTAGGTCCACGTTACCCACCCCGGTTCTTTCGGGAAGGCGGAATAGGTAAAAATCAAAATTTTCTCACAAGGTGACATGGACCATCTATGATGGATCTTTGCTAAACAAAAACTAACATACTAACTACAAGTTCTAGCTACTATGTAGAATGGTTATACCTAGATCTTGAACTCCTTCTCTTCTTGTTATGGTTCCCCTTCTTGCTTGCTCCTTGTAGTGGCAAAGACGGCTCCTCCTCGTCGTCTTCCCTTTGCCGAAGATAGATCCACCCGAGGGCCTCTATCTTGAGCTCCTACCTCAACCAAGAGATAACTGGAGTGCTTGGTTTGCTAGACAAAGAACCCTAGAAAGAGTAGAGAGATGTTTTGTGGTTTTGTCTCAAGAGCTTTTGATTTTCAACACATGAAAGATTAAAGCTTTGAGAGGAAGAGGGAGAGCTCAAGAATATGAGAGAGAAAGAGAAAGAGAGAATGAGAGTAGAATTCTACAACCATACTCAAATATTAGTGAATTATGAAATAATAATAATGATTAAAGAAATTGTGATGGTTCATTTGGAATGACCATTATCATTTCACATTAAATGAATTTTGTAAGAATCAAGAAGCATCTTTCATGTGAAATGATGATGGTCAAATTGTCAACATAAGTCAACCGGTCAACCAAAGTCAAAAAGTCAACATAAGTCAAATGGTCAACCTAACCATGGCACAATTATCTTTAATTAATATCATTAATCATATTTCTCATTTTCATTAAGGTTTGGAAAAAGTTAACGGTCAACAACCCTAATGAGAATCCGCTGCCTCTGTCAACTGTGCATACACACCCGCATCCGTGTTCCGAGGAACACGAATACAATGAGACAAAACCAATCCCAAAACAAATACTAGGATCTGGCTTAAAACAAAGACCGCTAATAATAACTGCCCAGACACCAAACGTGCACAAGTGCGCGGATGTGAACGAACCCCGTCGCAAAACCATACGACCTCTACTCTGTTTTGCCCAAAGGAGAATAATCCTCTGTGTGGGACTCTAAAGGCTCGACACTATGCTGGCAGTGGGTTTAACCACAGGCTGCAAGCGGTACTAGCTGTACGTAACGGTCCCCAGGTAGATGCCGATAAGAAGACCGATGAGGTAGATCCATCCGAATTCCTACTGAGCCTGAACGTGACAATCTCCGTACAGTCCGGTCTGTTCATCTGAGAGTATCGCGTGGCGGGCTTAGGGGGTGGTAAACGTCAGACCCCTAATAGCAGTACAAGTCATGTCGGAGTGTAGCCCAGAACACCCTGAGAAACTACTGGAAACACTACCAGTAAATCTCGCTTGCCCTGGCCAGGGACGACTATGTGTAATGGCTCTCTTAGACACAGTGCGATATCAACTCCCAATACCGGGAGAAACGAATCCTGTCTAACCGTCACTGCCTCCAAGTGCTTCGGGACTGCACCCAACTACTACCTGTTTGCACGACTCAATAGAGCCATGGTAGGGTAGTAATCTAAGAACAGTAGGAACACACTCGAGGCGAAGTGACAGTGTCAAGTCAGCGGACTAAGCTGTACTCATGTCATCTGGGAACTGTTAACTAACAATAGGTATAATACCAACCAACAGTTCCCGACGAGTCCTGTCCAGTATACTCGTAACCTAACGAGCACCTACATACTATCTCCAGTACAACGTACTGATGGCTATGGGACAGACCATCTCCCCTGCTGGGACGAGAAGCGTATGCACCAGTCTACTCTGGAGTATCAATGCCCTGTCTCGATAATCCTATGACTAGGGACCAAAATAAGGATGTGCTTATAGACTACCCAGCCCCCACTAGTGTGATCGCCATCACAACGCCGATAGTCAAGCAAAGATTCTAAAGGCTCCATCAATATGTATTAGCGATATGTTAAAAGAAACATATACACATATTAAGATAGAAACAAACCAAGTAGCATACTACTATATCGAGCAAGACTATCGTAAACCCGTATATATATATCCCAAGCTTCCAAAATGTATTATACAAACTAGTACTATACAATAATAGCCTCTAGAGCATATATATCCAACAATCTCCCACTTGCACTAAAGGCCAGTAATTGGTGTACAGCATACCCAACGTCTGCACTAAGGCCAGCTATTGGCGTACCGCATATCCAATAGCTCAAAATGTCGCTCGAACTGTGTTTGAGAGAAGGCCTTTGTGAATGGATCCGCCGTGTTGTCTTTTGTGTCCACTCTCCATACCTCGATCTCCTGACGATCAATGATCTCCCTGATCAGGTGATACCGCCTTAAGATATGTTTGGATTTCTGATGGGACCTTGGTTCCTTCGCTAAAGCTATAGCCCCATTGTTATCGCAATACAAAGGTATTTGGTCAACAATGGACGGAACCACCTGAAGTTCACTAATGAACTTCTTCATCCAGACCGCCTCTTTTGCGGCATCGCTTACAGCAATGTATTCAGCCTCCATCGTCGAGTCTGCGACGGTATCCTGTTTGGAACTCCTCCAACACACCGCCCCTCCGTTGAGGGTAAACACAAAACCCGAGACAGACTTGCTGCCGTCTTTGTCACTCTGGAAGCTTGAATCGGTAAAGGACTCGACCCTGAGGTCTCCATTACCGTAAACCAGGAACATCTCCTTAGTTCTTCTCAGGTACTTGAGAATGTTCTTCACTGCCGTCCAGTGGTCCTCACCTGGGTCTGACTGATACCGGCTCACCACGCTCAGTGCGTAAGCTACATCTGGTCTTGTACATAGTATCGCATATATTATAGATCCTACCGCCGAAACGTAGGGTATAGTGCTCATGCGAACCCTCTCCTCGTCAGTCTTAGGGGACATCTTCTTGGAGAGGGTGATTCCGTGCAATGTGGGTATATTACCACGCTTGGAATCTTCCATACTAAATCTCTTTAGTACGGTCTCTATGTACCTGAACTGCGAAAGTCCCAGTAATCTCTTGGATCTATCTCTGTAGATCTTGATCCCCAGAATGTACGAGGCATCACCCAGGTCTTTCATGGAGAACCGTTGTGACAAGAATAGCTTGACCGATTATAGCATAGGAATGTCATTTCCTATCAAAAGAATGTCGTCCACATACAAGACTAGGAACACGACAGTTTGTCCTACAATCTTCTTATAGACACAAGCTTCATCTTCGTTCTTGATAAAATCAAATTCCTTGATTGCCTCATCAAAATAGACGTTCCAGCTCCGCGATGCCTGCTTTAATCCATAAATGGATTTAAGCAGCTTGCACACCTTCCCGCTGCTCCCACTGTCTATGAAACCTTCTGGCTGATCCATGTAAACGCACTCTTCCAAACAGCCGTTTAGAAAAGTTGTTTTTACGTCCATCTGCCAGATTTCATAATCATGGAAGGAAGCAATGGCAAGTAGGATCCGAATGGATTTGAGCATAGCCACTGGAGAAAAAGTTTCGTCATAGTCCACACCAGGTCTTTGACGAAAACCTTTTGCAACGAGTCTAGCCTTATAGGTTTCCACCTGCCCATCTACACCAAGTTTCCTTTTGTAGATCCATTTGCATCCAACGGGTTTTACCCCAGGTGGAGCAATATCTAAGGTCCACACTTTATTGGTGTACATGGACTCCATTTCGGATTGCATAGCATCCAGCCACCTATCAAAGTCCCTACTGATAATGGCCTGCCTGAAACTAGTAGGGTCATCTTCTTCCAAGATGCAATCCTCTCGATCCCCGTCTATGAGAAAATCGTAATATCTCTCGGTCGGATGAGAAATCCTACCAGATCTGCGGAGTGGCTGAGGTTCGTCTGGGGTTATTGAATCCAGTGGTTCCTCCAAATTTTCAGTTACATTTTGTGGTTCATGGATTTCTCCCAGTTCTACCGAACTCCCACTAGTTTCTTTTGCAAGAAACTCCCTTTCTAAAAAGGTGGCATGGCGAGATACAAACACCTTATGTTCCTCAGTGTGGTAGAACAGATATCCTAGTGAATCTTTAGGATATCCCATAAATTTACATAGAACTGACCGTGCATCTAGCTTGTCCGGTTTTTGTATTTTCACATAGGCCGGACAACCCCATATCTTAAATCGCTTAAGATATGGATTTCTTCCACTCCATACTTCATATGGAGTCTTAGGCACAGATTTGGATGGAACGTAGTTCAGTAGGTATGCCGCTGTCTGAAGCGCATGTCCCCAAAATGAAAGAGGCAACTCGGCACTACCCATCATGGAGCGAACCATATCCAATAAGGTACGATTCCTCCTCTCCGATACACCGTTGTGCTGTGGTGTATAAGGAGGAGTAAGCTGAGAGAGAATTCCATTCTCTTTTAAGTAATCTAGGAATTCCGTGCTTAAGTACCCCCCTCCCATATCCGATCGGAGAATCTTGATACTTTTTCCAGTCGGGTTCTCTACTTCGTTTCTGAATTCCTTGAATTTCTCAAAAGCTTCAGATTTGTGTTTCATCAGATACACATACCCGAATCTAGAGAGATCGTCAGTGAATGTGATGAAGTACGAGAACCCACCCCTTGCATGTATAAACATTGGACCATATACATCACTGTGTATGAGTCCCAAAAGCTCTGTTGCTCTTTCTCCATATCTGGTGAACGGAGATTTGGTCATCTTTCTTTTGAGACAAGACTGACAAGTTTCATAAGATGAGAACTCGAACGTATTCAAGAGTCCATCTTTATGCAACTTACTTAGTCTTTTCTCTCCGATATGACCAAGTCTACAATACCACAAGTAGGATTCATTCGTATCTGAATTCTTTCTCTTGCGTGTGTTTTGTACATTGAGAACTGTATTCTGATTTAGAACGTAGATACCATTATACAGTGTACCTTCTGCAACCAGTACCTTATGAAGGTAAATGTTCATGATATTTCTATCAAGAACAAAGTTATATCCATCTTTATTGAGTAAAGAAACCGATATGATGTTGCAAATCATGGAAGGTACATAGTAGCAATCGTTCAAAATCATAGTATTGCTATTAGGCAACACTATGTGATATTCACCGACGGCTGCAGCATTAACTTGTGCTCCGTTTGCTATCCTGAGCGACATTTCACCAGGTACAACTTTCCTACTTTTTATCAGTCCCTGCAATAAATTACAGATATGAGATCCTGATCCGGTATCAAGTAACCAGGAGGTAGGGCTGACCGTAAAGCAGTTCTCAATTACAAGAACACCTGAAGTAGATGCAAAACTATGCTTCTTCTTCAACTGGGTATCTTTGGAATCCATACAATCCTCTTTCCCTTGCTCATACTTACGACTGTTGTCACAAGTTAGAGCTGAACCGGCGTTCCTCAGCCCCAAATAAGAATTCGGATCGGTCAAGCGATACATTTTATTATCTTCATTAGGGGGTGAAATGGTTGCTACCTGAAGAGAGAGAAAAGAAACACTCAGCGTGCGCTCTTTCAAGATTAGATTGGTTTATTAATTTATCTAACCAGGATGGCTCCCACTGTTTCCTCAAATTCTTCTTCAAACCCTAAAAGAAGAACTAGTCAGGATTAATCGCATGTTATAATACTTGCTTAATCTTTCAGCCAGGCTAGTGTTGGTACTTCGAGAGAGGTTTTCCAACGCTTTCGCGAAATTCCTTAATTAAATAACCTCTTTTTCCTGGAGGCGTAGCCCCGCTAACACCGTTCTAGACACCTACTTGGTTTATAGAAATTGATTGTTAAGTGAAATAATCTCCCGAGAGTAATCCAACTCATCAGTGGGATCGGGATCCAACTATCATTGTGCGATGACCCAGATGGAATCCACTCTAGTCACCACACTCCAGAAGGTATGCTAAATCTGCAAGTTTCAGTTTCTTTAGAAACTCCCGATGTGGATTTTTGCCTCTAGGACCCAAGTGACCTTGACGGAGTCAATAAATCAAAGAGTCCTAGTCAAGTTCAACCCGTCATTATCTGGATTGCATTAAACCCACCCGCATAACCCTTGACGAAGTCAACAAGGTTATACGACTGTCCTAACCAATCCCATATACTGCTACAAACAAGCAGTACTCAGCTACCGTACACTACGCCTTGACGGAGTCAACAAACGCAGCACGAATACTAAGTGTTACTTGTAAGAAATGATGGAGGGCTACGACTGGGTTTTTGGCGAAAAACCCGTTAACGTAATGAACTTGATATCGTTGAAGGAACATGATTGCCTTTTTAAAATTATAGTTGCGAAAACTTTTGCTAAAGAGGTCACTCCCTGTGAAGGGATCTCGGCTCTTTCCTCATCGAATGAGGTGCAGGATATTCCAAACTGAATACCTCGATGCAAAGCAAGAATAATCGACTATAGTGAAGTTATTACCCTGACGCAAACTTTTGTCCAAGGGGTCACTCCCGATGAAGGGATCTCGGCCCTTGCCTCGTCGAATGAGGTGTTAGGCATTCATAACCGAATACCTCTGTGCAAAACAGAAGAGAACGTCCTTGCAATAACAGCTTTTTGAAAATTGTTCCAACAACATCTTTTAGGTTTGTTTTTCTTTGCATTAATATAATGCGTCCCATCAGTTAATCCTACCATTGCAGAAAACAACGAAAATATGACGTACGCTTATGCCATCCGCATTCGCCACGGGGCCCCGTCATCACCCGTTAGGTTACTTAACTAACGACAGAGCGGGAGCTGGACTAGCGCGGATGCAAAACATAAGCAACGCCTACTAGATATCATATATAGATATATACATTCGTCAGATGCAATGATAGCCATTCCAGATCACAGATGAACACATTGGATATGCTAGGAATCCGCGTTTCGTTCGAGCCTGCAATGAAAGACGGATTACACGGTCGCGATGAATAGCTAAACCCCACCCTAGACCCCTACGGGTGCGGCAAACTACCCGCCAAATACCCGAAGTGAAGCAGCCTCCCTCAACAACATGAGTAGGCCACTCGGCACTTCAAAGTACCCGGTAGTTTGTGCACCCCACCTTAGATCTATCCTAGGAGCAAAAACAGTAAAAGAAATAATATACAATGGCGGCTACAACCTCATCCCGGATGTGCGGCCATAAAAATAATATTACATCAATTTACATATTACATCAAATGAAAGATAAAGAAACTCTCATCTCACAAACCCCGGCTATTCATCCGCGAAAATCCAACAAGTTCATATACACAAACCAACAACATTACAGATCAAAGATATGCACAACCCCCACTAATCGACGTATAGCGATTAGTCGACGTTCAGTGCATATATCACATCACAGATATAACCAAATAGCTAAAGTTATAGAACTTCGATCAAAATACCAATTTGTAACTACCCCAAACATAACATTGTTCTCTGGAAAATTTGGGCAGAAACAAAACATCTTAAAAATCATAAAACCAACACAGAGAACCCGTGGAAAAATTTGGTGCGCGGCCGAGTCGACTCAGCCGCGGAACCGCGGCGGATCGGTTGAATCGGCCGCGGATCCGCGGTCATCTGAGGGACTCAAGCGCCCAAATTTCTGCAGTTTTCTCAAAAAACCCTGCTTGTATTTTTCATGTCAGTTAAAATATTTTTAGGCCTGTTTTATAAATCGATGGAAAACACAAGTTTTTAGACGGATTTTGCGATTTTTTCCGGATCGAAGTTCTAAACACTTTGCTAACAGTTAGTTGTTGTTTAGCTAGGCTCTGATACTACTGTTAGGTCCATGTTACCCACCTCGGTTCTTTCGGGGAGGCGGAATAGGTAAAAATCAAAATTTTCTCACAAGGTGACATGGACCATCCATGATGGATCTTTGCTAAACAAAAACTAACATACTAACTACAAGTTCTAGCTACTATGTAGAATGGTTATACCTAGATCTTGAACTCTTTCTCTTCTTGTTGTGGTTCTCCTTCTTGCTTGCTCCTTGTAGTGGCGTAGACGGCTCCTCCTCGTCGTCTTCCCTTTGCCGAAGATAGATCTACCCGAGGGCATCTATCTTGAGCTCCTACCTCAACCAAGAGGTAACTAGAGTGCTTGGTTTGCTAGATAAAGAACCCTAGAAAGAGTAGAGAGATGTTTTGTGGTTTTGTCTCAAGAGCTTTTGATTTTCAACACATGAAAGATTAAAGCTTTGAGAGGAAGAGGGAGAGCTCAAGAACATGAGAGAGAAAGAGCAAGAGAGAATGGGAGTAGAATTCTACAACCATGCTCAAATATTAGTGAATTATGAAATAATAATAATGATTAAAGAAATTATGATGGTTCATTTGGAATGACAATTATCATTTCACATTAAATGAATTTTGCAAGAATCAAGAAGCACCTTTCATGTGAAATGATGATGTCAAATTGTCAACATAAGTCAACCGGTCAACCAAAGTCAAAAAGTCAACATAAGTCAAATGGTCAACCTAACCATGGCACAATTATTTTTAATTAATATCATTAATCATATTTCTCATTTTCATTAGGGTTTGGAAAAAGTCAACGGTCAACAACCCTAATGAGAATCCTCTGCCTCTATCAACTGTGCATACACACCCGCATCCGTGTTTCGAGGAACACGGATACAATGAGACAAAACCAATCCCAAAACAAATACTAGGATCTGGCTTAAAACAAAGCCCACTAGTAATAACTGCCCGGACACCAAACGTGCACAAGTGCGCGGATGTGAGCGAACCCCGTCGCAAAACCATGCAACCTCTACTCTGTTTTGCCCAAAGGCGAATAAACCTCTATGTGGGACTCTAAAGGCTCGACACTATACTGGCAGCGGGTTTAACCACAGGCCGCAAGCGGTACTAGCTGTACGTAACGGTCCTCAGGTAAATACCGATAAGAAGACCGATGAAGTAGACCCATCCGAACTCCTATTGAGCCTGAACGTGACAATCTCCGTACAGTCCGGTCTGTTCGTCTGAGAGTATCGCATGGCGGGCCTAGGGGGTGGTAAACGTCAGACCCCTAATAGTGGTACAAGTCGTGTCGGAGTGTAGCCCAGAACACCCTGAGAAACTACTGGAAACACTACCAGTAAATCTCGCTTGCCCTGGCCAGGGACGACTATGTGTAATGGCTCTCTTAGACACAGCGCGATATCAACTCCCAATACCGGGAGAGACGAATCCTGTCTAACCGTCACTGCCTCCAAGTGCTTCGGAACTGCACCCAACTACTACCTGTTTGCACGACTCAATAGAGCCGTGGTAGAGTAGTAATCTAAGAATAGTGGGAACACACTCGAGGTGAAGTGACAGTGTCAAGTCAGCGGACTAAGCTGTACCCATGTCACCTGGGAACTGTTAACTGACAATAGGTATAATACCAACCAACAGTTCCCGACGAGTCCTGTCCAGTGTACTCGTAACCTAACGAGCACCTGCATACTATCTCCAGTACAACGTACTGATGGCTGTGGGACAGACCATCTCCCCTGCTGGGACGAGAAGCGTATGCACCAGTCTACTCTGGAGTATCGATGCCCTGTCTCGATAATCCTACAACTAGGGACCAAAATAAGGATGTGCTTATAGACTACCCAGCCCCCACTACTGTGATCACCATCACAACGCCGGTAGTCAAGCAAAGATCCTAAGGGCTCCATCAATATGTATTAGCGATATGTTAAAAGAAACATATACACATATTAAGATAGAAACAAACCAAGTAGCATACTACTATATCGAGCAAGACTGTCGTACACCCGTATATATATCCCAATCTTCCAAAATGTATTATACAAACTAGTACTATACAATAATGGCCTCTAGGGCATACATATCCAACAATGAGCTCGTATTTGCTGAGCTATATAATCATCGAGTATGGCTTTGGAGATGGTCTCCTCCTTGACTGCTGATAGAGCCGATAGAGGATTTTGCAAAGAATCCTGCAGAAAATAGATTTTATTGGATTTTAGAGAAGAGAGAAGGGAGTTAGAATCTTACCAGAGAAGTGTGAACCCTAGATCTCCTGTTTCCTCAAGTCCGTGACTCCAGATTTCCTCGCAAAAATTCACACAATAATCGTTAAATATGCAATTTGCAGTTTTGTTTTAATAATGATATGGATCGTCTAAGAATTCAACACAAATAGTAAGAATAAAAAATTACGCACGTATCCCCGGCAACGGCGCCATTTGATTGATACGAAAAATTGTGTTTGTAGTTAACCGCAATCAATAACGGTGTCGCGTGTAGCTAGACCGAGATGAGTACGGGTCGTCCTCTGGGAAACGTGGAACCTTTTTTTTTTACTTTAGATGTGTTGAGAAAGAGATGAGGGATAAATAATTTTATAGAAAGATTTCTAGATCTACGTTAAACAAGAATGTAAAATATAGATCTAGATTATTTTAAAGATGTAATTAATATAATAAGAGGGCTTGTAGGGTTCGTTAGGATTTAGTAGTTATGGACGATTAATTAAAAGTTACCCTTTTTATCCATTAATATATTTAGAACTAGAACGACGGTGATGCGTGTAGATTAGGGTTTCTGGAGGGAAAAGGAATCCCACTCTTAACCCTTATCTCGACACGGAACTCCGTTCATATCTAGCCTTTACCAAAACAATCATTAATCTAATCTCTAATCACGGTCGGAACTAGCAAAGAATTGCTAGCGCGCCCGATTAGGATGTTAATGATTATTTTGATAAAGTTCATAAACTTTATAGGACTTAAAAAGGGTTTAGGGATTTTCATCATCCATTAACCTACCCTAATCCTACGAACCCTAACAAGCGGAGAATTACTCGCGCATGTTGGGAGAAAAAGAGATGGAAGGAAATTGCATAATTAAACTACGAAGAAATAGAATAAGAAAAAGAGCTACCTTTATTAATCAACAGAATCAATTACACTTTGTTCCCTTAGAAAATGATTACAAATACTAGTTTGCTTCTCGATCTCTTCTGAGGAGGTAGATGAACCGTTGATGATCAGCCTGGATGCTTGAGTCGTCTTGGACTTCGTGATCTCTTCGGCTTGATGCCTTCTAACTTTAGCCCTTGGTCCTTTATATAGCCCTCAAAGAAGAAAACTAGTTACCATATATAGTGACTTCCTAATATGGTGACTTTCCATGCCTGGATTCTGAGTCCCTGTCAGTATTGATTTTATGATTTTGGCAGATTTTTGATCCTGACATCTTGAACATCTTGATCTCTTGACCTGAGCTAAATCTTGCACAATATCTCTATGAATAATGTTAGTACTATTTATTAAATTAGAGAGAATATTTTAATCACTATATATGGTAATAAATCTTTAAGAAACTTGATTAAGAATATTTAATATGCTATGCACTTTATATGGTAATAAATCTTTAAGAAACATGATTAAGAATATTTGATGTGCTATGCATCTTTTAATTACTAAAATATTATGCATATATTTTGAAATATTATTCTAACCATTTATATGATATTATATTTTTTAAGAATTGTGATTAGAATATTGGATATGATATGCATATTTTCAATTACCAAAATATTATATCAATATAAAATGCTTATATTTTCCTTCATAATATTAATTATAATATATAAACATATGGAAAATAGTATTTTGCAGATAAATCCAAATATATTTAATATTTATAATAAACACCTTTTATTATTTAAGAAATGTAAGGAAAATACTTATACCAAAATGCAATATTTTCAACTGAACAAATACCCCCAAACTTAACTTTGATCGTCCCGAGCAAACTAGTTATTCAAGAGAAAGAGAAAAAGAAAAAGAAAAATCTAAATAGCACACTTTCGTAGGCAAACACGATTGCACTGAGCACGTGCAACAAGCCGTTAAACCTCTAGGTGTCCCTAGTAGGAGGAGTGTTGTCTCCTGAGAGTTTTCAGCGGATTACACCCACAAAATTCTATAATAAAAGAGAGATGGTGAAATTTACATATAAAGATAAGAACCATAAAAGAAAGACTTTGAAAATAAGAGTTTCCAATCATACTAGCTTTTCAGTTGTCATGAGCCCTATCTTAATAGTCATGAAAAAATGTTAGAAATCACATCATCCCTCAATAAAACATCGTCTTTATTCTTCATTCCTACCTTTCATCCAAACATTGATCATATAACCCCACGTGTGTGTAAAGAACATCCCTACACTCGGAGAATTCAATTCAAGCTATCATACTCTTGTCCATCTACCTTAGTACTTTTTAATTTGATGAATATTAAGATTTGCTCACACATTTTCATGCGACCGTTAATACTTCTTGAGGTACTAACCGACCGATTACTCATGTGCTTGCTGATTCGGTGATAATATTTTCCTCGTCTTGCACCACCTAAGGCTTAGCAGTGACTCCCAGACCAGTTGGCCTTAGGGCACTAGGTGAAGAGGCACCCTCGCTATATTTTTTTATTACTGCCTTGGCGATAACAAAACCAGTGTTCATTTTTTTCTTTTCACCATTTTTATATTTTCTTCATTTTTTTATTTTTTTCATTTCCTTCATACTTTGGCTTTTAGACAAGAGCATTTCAAGGTATCCTCTACTATCCCGAGTTTCAAGACGTGTGTAAGTGCTAATAGTAGGGTATCAACATTCAAATGTTTGGCTTCCAGAATAGAAACTATTTTTCAGACTTATTTTTATCCTCAGATTAGTGACTTCCTTCATCTTACTAACCCTTGGGACAACGGCTCATAACTACTTATTACTAGTTCGTTTAAGAAAACTTCTAATTTTCTTGGTTTTCTTAAACTATTCCTATCTTTTGGATGTAATTTTTCACTTTCTACTCTTTTGTTATAAATTTTTTTTTTTTTAGATTTTTGAAAATGTTGTGCTTATGCAAAATATGATGCAAATTGATGTGTAAATAAGCACAACCCCCCCAAACCTATTTACAGCAGTTTCCTTACTGATGTCATCCGTTAAGCTCAAAAACCTGTAGACTTGGGAGGAAATTATTAATGGGGGCAAGAATATATGAAAGTGAAAATCCTCCCCCAAACTTATTTTTGGCTCACAAATTTGAGGACAAAAGTTATGATCAAGAGCCAAAAATATACCCCCCTCAAACATGAGTTAGACAATACGAAGCATTTTAAGAGGGGGTGAGTCATTTGGTCAAAGTAAGACTTTACAAAGACCAAAAGTCAACACCAACCATTCAAAGATTTTATCAGTATATCGTATAGGTTGGTGGAAGAATGCGTTGTATCGAGTCAAGAAAAAGTGGGGAAGGGATAAGAGGTGGTCAGGAAAGGGTTTGAATTTAGAGAAAAGAAAGAATGAGGAGGAATGTGAATGATTAGGAAGAAGGAATGGTGACGGTTCAACCTCTATAGGTGGAGATTGATCAATCACAAAATCCGTATTGTTTAAAAATTCAAGTTCGTCGGCGAAAAGTTCTTCAAAACTTTTATCAATGGTGTGATTGAACATTTTGCTGTCAAAGAGTTTTATGCCAGAATTTATTCTACTTGATTCATAAAAAATCACTGAGGTAGAGGACTCGAAAAACTCATCCACCTCCTTTTCAAAAATATCCAAATCAAGTTGAATTTCTGGTATTATTGAACTTGAATTAACGGATTGTGATTTATCAAAACTCACTGAAACTATAGGAACAGAAGAAGAACCGAAGAAAGTAGAAGGTGAAATGGGTAAACAAATTGGTGTGTCGAGTGTTGCTGAACCAGATGTGGAAGATGGAGGATGTATTTCGATCTGATCTTCGGGTATACCTTTATCATCAATTTCAAGACATATTTGGGATTCGGGAAGAATTAAAGGCTCAAGATGATGACCACAAGGAAGTGAAAAGATTTGATGAATTGGTGGGACAAAATCATCCAATATTTCGGGTTCATCATTCAAAATATCCCCAACGTCAATCACCTCATTCAAGTGAAGGTTAAAATTCTCAAACTCCTCATCAAAAGTATGGTTTTCAATCAGTTTTGGTTCAAGAGTGGAGGTGTAGAGATCACAAGGGTTGGGTATGGTTTCACTTGAAAGGGACCCTTCACAGTTGGGTAAATCAAACAATACAAAGTCACACAACTTATCAGTCATTCTATTTGGTGTACTTGATGAATCTATGAAACTGGAGTTGTAGATTTCAGTTTGGAAAGGGGAGGTTTGATTAGGAAGGGTATATAATTCTGTCTTTCTACCCAAATTCTCATTTTGTCCGATACCCGTATTATATACTGAAAAATTTTGGGCTGGTTCGGAACTCGTTGCCCTTTCATATTTAACCATGCTTTCCTTCCATTCCTCTCTAATGCGGTTCATCATCACTATACCTTCTTCTAATTTCTGCTCAAGACTAGACTTTGGTTGATAAAGGGTTTCGGTATAAGATTGAAATTCCTGTGGATAATTAAAACTCCCAAATGACTGATTAAAAGAACTGTCTAGAGAAGGTGGAAAAGTCGGATTGGATTAATAGTAATAGAATGGTTGCGAAAATTGGGTAGGAGTAGGATTAAAATTATGATAAGAAGAATATTGATATGGGTTGGTCGGTTGGCTATCAAACTCTTCTTTAGAAAGTGGAGGTGATGGTTGATATCGGTCCGGGTTGAAACTTTGGCCTCTAGACCTAGCTATGTGCTCAGCAATGGACATTCGTCTAGGGGCTTCCTCACTCTGGGTATGAAATGAAACAGGTGTATGATTAGGATACGGTTGATAAGACCTAGACTGAGGTGGCCAACTGTTTCTTCCTGCTTGTTCTATATGATCTCTTAAGGACATGGAAGAGCCGGACGGTATACCGAAGGGATTTCGAAAACAAGAGATATCTGGTTGTGGACAGCAAAGCTCGGCAAGTGTTTTTCTGTTTAGGTTACCCATTACAAGAATAGAAGAAGGGGGAAGGGGTAAAAAGGGGAGAAAATAATTGGTTTGTTTTGAAAAAGTGGGACTCAAGACAAATCACCCTAAGATGCATAAGCAACCCTAGAACTAAGGTTACATAGGTCCAGTCTCTAGACCGCTCCTAGACTTCCAAAGGACAAGCCGCAGGATAAATCCTCTGCCGCCTCCGTACTACCCTTGTAGCCAGGTAAGTGCCAGGTAAGTGGGAAGGAACCACGTCATGGGCCTAATTAAAAACCACTAGCCTTTGTCACACTTGCCTAGGCACTATAAAATTATTGCGGATAAACGATAGATTACCCACGACCTTCCTCTGTCCTTATTGAGCGCGACAGTCCTTAGAGTCTGGTCTAGATATTTTTTTAATTAATGAAGGGTTGATCTATATGCTTGGTTTATGATTTGTGGGGCTTAGGAAGGGTGATGAAATCCCCACCTAATCTTGATTTGGTCCTTTCCCCTTAAAGATCCGTATTAAAATATGCAAAAACAAACCAAAAAACAAAACTTTGCAAAAAGTTTTTTGAGCAGCGATATTTTGCAAAGAATCCTACAGAAAATAGATTTTATTGGATTTTAGAGGAGAGAGAAGGGAGTTAGAATCTTAGCAGAGAAGTATGAACCCTAGATCTCCTGTTTCCTCAAGTCCGTGACTCCAGATTTCCTCGCAAAAATTCACAGAATAATCGTTAAATATGCAATTTGCAGTTTTGTTTTGATAATGATATAGATCGTCTAAGAATTCAACACAAATAGTAAGAATAAAAAATTACGCACGTATCCCCGGCAACGGCGCCATTTGATTGATACGAAAAATTGTGTTTGTAGTTAACCGCAATCAATAACGGTGTCCCGTGTAGCTAGACCGAGATGAGTACGGGTCGTCCTCTGGGAAACGTGGAACCTTTTTTTTTTACTTTAGATGTGTTGAGAAAGAGATGAGGGATAAAGAATTTTATAGAAAGATTTCTAGATCTACGTTAAACAAGAATGTAAAATATAGATCTAGATTATTTTAAAGATGTAATTAATATAATAAGAGGGCTTGTAGGGTTCGTTAGGATTTAGTAGTTATGGACGATTAATTAAAAGTTACCCTTTTTATCCATTAATATATTTAGAACTAGAACGACGGTGATGCGTGTAGATTTGGGTTTCTGGAGGGAAAAGGAATCCCACTCTTAACCCTTATCTCGACACGGAACTCCGTTCATATCTAGCCTTTACAAAAACAATCATTAATCTAATCTCTAATCGCGGTCGGAACTAGCAAAGAATTGCTAGCGCCCCCGATTAGGATGTTAATGATTATTTTGATAAAGTTCATAAACTTTATAGGACTTAAAAAGGGTTTAGGGATTTTCATCATCCATTAGCCTACCCTAATCCTACGAACCCTAACAAGCGGAGAATTACTCGCGCATGTTAGGAGAAAAAGAGATGGAAAGAAATTGCATAATTAAACTACGAAGAAATAGAATAAGAAAAAGAGCTACCTTTATTAATCAACAGAATCAATTACACTTTATTCCCTTAGAAAATGATTACAAATACTAGTTTGCTTCTCGATCTCTTCTAAGGAGGTAGATGAACCGTTGATGATCAGCCTGGATGCGTGAGCCGTCTTGGACTTCGTGATCTCTTCGGCTTGATGCCTTCTAACTTTAGCCCTTGGTCCTTTATATAGCCCTCAAAAAAGAAAACTAGTTACCATATATGGTGACTTCCTAATATGGTGACTTTCCATGCCTGGATTCTGAGTCCCTGTCAGTATTGATTTTATGATTTTGGCAGATTTTTTATCCTGACATCTTAAACATCTTGATCTCTTGACCTGAGCTAAATCTTGCACAATATCTCTATGAATAATGTTAGTACTATTTATTAAATTAGAGAGAATATTTTAATCACTATATATGGTAATACATTTTTAAGAAACTTGATTAAGAATATTTGATGTGCTATACATCTTTTAATTACTAAAATATTATGCATATATTTTGAAATATTATTCTAACCATTTATATGATATTATATTTTTTAAGAATTGTGATTAGAATATTTGATATGATATGCATATTTTCAATTACCAAAATATTATATAAATATAAAATACTTATATTTTCCTTCATAATATTAATTATAATATATAAACATATGGAAAATAGTATTTTGCAGATAAATCCAAATATATTTAATATTTATAATAAACACCTTTTATTATTTAAGAAATGTAAGGAAAATACTTATACCAAAATGCAATATTTTCAACTGAACATATCCCAAGCTTCCAAAATGTATTATACAAACTAGTACTATACAATAATGGCCTCTAGGGCATACATATCCAACAATGAGCTCGTATTTGCTGAGCTATATAATCATCGAGCATGGCTTTGGAGATGGTCTCCTCCTTGACTGCTGATAGAGCCGATAGAGGATTTGATGTCTCTCTCTATCATTTTCAATTATTACTGGAGGATTTTCGGTTGGAGGGTCCGGCTGGATCATCAGGCCCACCATATCTTGGAATAAAATGGCCATTTGTTTTATATTGGCTGCTTGTTCCGCAGCCTCTTTGTCCTTCTTCTCAAGCATTCTCCGATGGAATTCGGCATCCATTTCCTGCTCATGACGTTACTCCGAAGATGTCTCCGGGCCTACTTTTGGTCTAGTGAGTGCAGCCATGGCTGTCAACATTTCTTGGAGCTTTTGTTGTTGTTACTCCTGAGCCTTAGTCACTGACCGTGTAAGTGGTCGGTGACCCGTAGAGATACGGCTATCCTCTTTTCCGGAAGACATATAAATAGTATGCACCACCATACCCCCAGACTTAGGGCGTTTAGATTCAGTGTCCTTGCGATTCGCCAAAGACGCGGGGATCTTCTTTGGCCTCCTTCTTTTATGGGCGGTCTAAGTTGAAGGAGCCGTTGCAGCGGGCACCCAAACATATGACACCTTCTGTGGCTTGATAGGGTGATCCCTTTCTCGTCGAACTTTCATCTTTTTCTGTCGGCGGGGGTAGTCTTGATCAATCACGGAGTCATGGACCTGTCGCCAGACCTTGTGAATTTTGGAGGACAGCCGCTGAGGGGCTGCTCCAGCTTTGCCTTTGTAATGCTCTCCACAGATGGAGAAGATCTCTTCAGCACGGCCGTCGGAGAGTTCTTGCGCACCCTCCTGAGTGGTTCAAAGCTGTTCCCAGTTGGAACAGCAGCATCAATTTCTATCGTTGGAGCTGGCGGTGTCAATCCAGAAGGGGAACTGTCCCCAGTCTTCCTCACTCAGCGCCAGTGGCGACGTCGAGCATGTCGTGCGGCCGGGATCACCTCCACTGTTGGATGAGCTTCCTCATTCCCCCTGCTTTGGGGAAAGGCTGTTATTGGCGCTAGCCTGTCAAACACAGACAGCCGCTGAGAGGGAATGGTCAACCTGTCAAAAGCCGACCTTCGAGTAGGGAGAGTAACTTGGACGACCTCTACCGTAGTAGGAGTTGGAGTGTCCTTCTATGGTATTGCGATCCTCTTTGCAGGCCCACTTGAGTTTTAACCCATCCTGTCGAAGACTGAGGCAGTGGAGTTGGACGACCCGCTGAGAGGGGCCATGGTGGTTGCAAGCCGATCAAAGACCGACTTCTTCGCAGCTTCCTGTGACGGCATCTGAACGTTGAATCTTGTTGGTGGGATCATAGTCCCGAAGAATAGCCCAGTGGTGGCTTGGGTCACCTTTTCCACCGGCATTGTAAAAAGGGAGGCCGCTTGAGGCCCGTAGGTTACTCCCCCAGATGAGGCGGAAAGGGAGTTGTTGCAATTAGTGCAGTTTGAAGCCATTGATCTTCTATTTTTCTGCACGGAGCAAGATACCAAATCTTAGTACTTCACATCCAAAGACAACCATAGCAAACCACAATTCATTCGCAAAACACAACACACGAAGTGTGGAGTGGAAAGAGGAAATGGTCCCACCAGGCGTGCCAGAATCTGTTCTCCTCCGAATATAGAGACGCGACCGCTTAGGTTCTTCTTGCCTGAATTTGGGGGCAGATGCTATTTGGTGCTATCTGTCTACCTCTCCAAAGATACCAAGTTGATTTATGGCACCATGTATCGAAGGTTTAAACGGATGCGGCCGATGTAGCAGACTTCGTCAGATTCCCCCTCGTTGAGGGGTTTTTGATTGTAGGGACGCTCTTCCTTGCAAGCACAAGCCCCTGCAGTTAATTACGCTACCGCATCGCGGTAACAACTTTCTCCTACTCCAGATGGTCACTTCGTGTCGTGTGTGTTTGTTTTGTTTTTGGTTACCCATGGATTGTATACGGAGACTAATTTATGTTGTCGCCCGTAAGACGTGGATTAGTCCAAATCCATATTTTCTTAGATTTGGGTTTGGGGTTGGGTTTAAGGATCGTTAGTCTCATTTGAGACTAAGATCAACTTAAACGTTTGTTAAGGATACGTTAGTCTAATTTTAGATTAAGATCAACTTAACGATTTGTTAAGGATACATTAGTCTAATTTTAGACTAAGATCAACTTAACGGAATCATTTAGATCCAACAAAAGAGCATTTGGGCTCTATTGTTTTAGTTTAGGGACTTTGCGGTCCAGTTTGAAGACGTCATAGTCTGTAAAGTTTAAGGATATCATAGTCCATGAGTTTAAGGATCCCCCAGTCTGTAATAGTTTAGAGACATCATAGTCTGTAAAGTTTAAGGACATCATAGTCCATGAGTTTAAGGACCCCACAGTCCATGGAATGCCTGGTTTTCAGGACCCATCACCTCTCTGAAGACGTTGAAGGATTACAGCGACAAATATAAGAGGAGTGAAGAGATGTACCCTTGAACCAATATTGGTTGGGAGATCTATAGTCCAATTTGGGGCTAAGATCAAATATTTATGAGTATATGGGCTCAATTAATCTGAAGTAGGGTTCTGTGGCCACTTTAGGCTCGGCCCATTTAATTAAAATATTGAACTTTTAACAATGTTGAGCATTGATTTGGGCTCTGACAATCTTTTTGTCTTTTATTGAGTGCTGAGCACTCATCATGGCTCTGGGGCTTTATTGTTTAAAGAACAATTTATGTTCTCTTAGCGCACATGTGAGGAGCATGTGGCGCGCTTGGCGCTGTGCACCAGTCAATGAGCGCAGAGCGCTTCTTTTAAGTAGCGCACACGTGAAGAGCACGTGGCGCGCTTGGCGCTGTGCGTCAGATAATGAGCGCAGAGCGCTTTTGTGAGTAGCGCAGACGTGAGGAGCACGTGGCGCGCTTGGCGTTATGCGCCAGATAATGAGCGCAAAGCGCTTCTTGTGAAATTTGGAGCGCTAAGGCTCTGCAACGCTATGCGTTAGTTTTAGAGCGCTGAAGCATTTCTTTTAATTGGAGCGCTAGGGCTTTTTTTAGGCAGCTTTGCGCTCTGAGAATTAGATTCTCTCTTATAAGAGACTTTGTCTCATGGATCTAAAAATAAAGTTCTTATTTTATAGGAGATGTTTCAATCTCTTATGTTCTTGGTGAAAGGCTTTACCTTTATGGATCTGTGATCCTAAGAGAATTGAATTTTTCTCCCCCCTTTTTATAATGAGATATTATGATCTCTTTTTGAAAGACGATTTTTCTTATAGATCTATGATCTGGTATAAGAACTAAGTTCTTTTTATGATGAGATGTTTTGATCTCTTTATTTTACCTTGAAGAAATTCTTCTTCTGGTAAGAGTTTTGCTCTTCTCTCTGAACTTTCTCAAAGTTTATGAGGGGTTCCTCTATTTCAGACTTGAAGTCTTAGGGCCTTTATATGGGGCAAGCTGATTTGTTGAATCAGTTGAAGAGATTTTTTCTCTAATTGATTTGGGGATTTCCCCACCGTTGGATCTTTGATCCTAGGGCTTCTGATTTACAGAAGGCGATCTTCTTATTTTTAACAAGATTGGAAAATATTTCCCACACAGAATTTATTATGTATTTTAGTGATTTTTAATCACCATTGGATCATTGATCCGACGGTGCTCTGATTTACAGAGCAAAATCTTTTTGTTTGGAAAGATTCTGAAGAATGTTTTCTTAACAGAATTTTATTCTGGTAACTTGATTATTTATCATCTTTGTTGGATTTTTGATCCAACGGTGGGGAACATTTAGTTCTAGCGCTAGC
Source organism: Agapanthus africanus (assembly GCA_030015575.1). Classification (NCBI taxonomy): domain Eukaryota; kingdom Viridiplantae; phylum Streptophyta; class Magnoliopsida; order Asparagales; family Amaryllidaceae; genus Agapanthus; species Agapanthus africanus. The sequence continues at coordinate 539,095,987 of JASDDO010000010.1, read as the reverse complement.
GCACTCGTGCTTTGCATGTGAGTGCTGCTTTAGAGCGCTGGAGCGCTGGCGCTCTTAGCGCGAGCGCACTCGTGCTCTGCACATGAGCGCTGCTTCAGAGCGCTGACGCTCTTAACGCTAGCGCACCCGTGCTTTGCACGTGAGCGCTGTTTGCTGGCGCTTTTATGAAGCGCTGCTTCATTTCAAATTTTGAAAATTTGAACAGAGCTTTGCTTTGATTGGGGGAAACAGTCAGGAACTAAACAGAGGAAAAATCACTTGAAAAATTTTGTAAGGATTACCAACCTAGACGGCCTCTTGAGCTATCACCGCGACTTGGGCCTTCATGGTATCCCGGAGAATCTTGGCCCCCGCTGCTTTTTCCTTGTCCGCCATCGAGCTGTCGGCCAAGGAAAGCCCCGATGGCACCTCAATACAAAAGTCGCCCTCCTGCACCTCTATCCCGGCCGAGGGTGGCCCGAAAACCACTTTCTTGAGTCTCTTGGACAGAGACTCGGCGAAGGAAGGCGCCTCCGATCTCACCCGGGGAACCTATTTTCGGGCATGCTTCTGCCCTCCACTCCTACGCTCCTCCGAAACAGGGGGAGCGACAGAGACCTTGGTGGGAAGACCTTGTCGGGGTTCCACACCCGACGCGGGCTTGGACGAACTGCCGCTGCCGCCCTTCCTTCCTTGCACCTTGGCGGCGAAGACGGCCATGATCTTTGATTGATCCATGGGCTCTGCGAAAGAAAATGGAAAAAAAGGTCAGCAACAAGAACGAAAAATTATGCTAGGTCTAAATTAATCGGCGAAGTCCTAACTTACCCTTGAAGCGCGCGGGGCTGAGTCCCGCCTAGCTCAGAGCATGCTCGAAAAGCAAGGCGTCGGCACGCTGGATCGGCTCCTACCGAGACACGATCCCTGCCTCCGGGACACTTGACCGATTGGCCCTCAGGCAATCTGCACTATGCCACTTGATGGGCACTGGCCATTCCTCTCCCTTCGGAGGATCGACAAATACGAACTTCTCTTTTCGCTCATGGATAGAAGAAGGGATGACCACTACCCCTGACCTGGCTGCTCTACTCTTATACTATTTAAAAGAGAAATAAACCCAGCTCGGCTCATCCTTACGGTTACCGGAGTGATTTTTGTAGAAAAGAAAGGAGAGGAGAAGACCTAAGCTGAAAAGGATCCGAACAATTTTCAACCGGACCAGGAACCCGAGAAGAATCCTCCATGAATTCGGTGCTAGCTGACCCAGGCTAAGTTGGAAGCAATGGAGAACTGCACAAATCTTGGGTGAGAAGGGAAGACGCATCCCTGCTCGGAACGCTTCCAGGTACATAGCAATCTCATTGCCTCGGACCGATTCAATATCGAGGACGCATCGCGAGTATTTTTTATGCGTACTTTAGGAGCCCTTTTTACTCTTCGACGACGAAGAACAAAGGCCTTACCATCCCTTGGGGGCGGGCCCGACGCGGAGGAAGAAGAACTTCCTCGGCTATCAGAAGCCGAGGAAGAGGAGGATGACCTAATGGGCTCGGCTTCAGAAGCTGAAGCCCCATCGCCTGACTCAACTACATCAACAAAAATATCAGAGGAAGAAATTTGACCTGATTCATGGGAAGAGTGGCTGAGGATGAATTTTGACTGGGGATCCGACCTAAGGGATGAAGCACCGAGCAATTCTCAGATGACAGGAGACAAATGAAACAAAGGTGTTTCTTAGAGAAAGGCCTCCCCTATTTATACGCTCAGCAATAGCCATCTGACGACCCAAATTTGCTCCCGCTAAAATGAAGCGTCGCGCCCCTCAGCCCTAATGACGCCACACGGTAGCCAACCATTAGATGTTTCCCTCCTCATGCGAATCCAACTGGCGGAAGCGACATTTCGCAATTCGCCACCCAATTATGGCCATGTGGCACGAAAATCGACAACCTAAGCAAGCGAAGCGACATCACTTTTATGGCACCACCATTTCGTTGATCCACTGATGTTACCAAGGATACGCACGAAAATTGAGGCGCGTCGTGAAACGCCACGTGGATCCAGAGATCGAAGAAACGCGACCGCCTAGCGCCACATCGTTCCCAGACAACCCACTACGGAGAATCCTCGGTACTAAGCTGAACGTTGAAGACCGAACAGACCAATCTCGATTCGACCCTTAAATAGGTTAGAACGAGGGTGGGGGGCTAATGATGATGCACGTAGGTGGGAATTCTCCAGATCACGACACGTAGCGGACGACGTGTCGTCCACGTAAACCCGCTAGATTTCTGGGGATTGCAGAGCGGGAATAAGTATGATACATGGGGGACATTACTCGGCATCTTGCCTTCTAGGCTGCGTCCGACCTTCCAGATAGCCTTCCCGGAGCACATTCCCCCTTCGGCTGACCGTCGGCCAAATAGCTCATTTTCGAGCTATCCTATAGCTCGAACTCCTCAGCTCACTTGCTCGTCTCCTAATTGTCCTATAGCTGAGACTTCTCAGCTCACTTGCTCGTCTCCGAGCTCTCCTGAGACTCCTCAACATCCCTGTTTGGCCGGGAGCACGGAGTCTGAGAGCCCTCTTAAAGGCTCCGTGTATCTCGTCACGACGAAATCTCTGCCGCTCCACATCCCGCACGCTAGCGTATCTCGCCATTAATGGGCGTATCCCGCCATCAATGTGAAAGTGACGCAGGGGCGTAACGGACGGCGAGAATCTTATATCGGCTCGCTCCATGCGACCGCTATATAAACTTCTCTTCCAGACAACTCAGGTATCTCGGACTCATCCCAATTCGCCACTACTCTGCCCTAATATTTCTCGGTACTTGATCGTCGGAGGGTCCTACGGTGGTTTCCCATCCCGGGACTTCCTTTGCAGGTAGCTCGACGTACAACCAACAACCTATTGAGATCCACATGTTAAATCCTCAAATCAAATCTCAACCGTTCAGCCCCGCTGTGTTGGGAGGGAGAGTCGATCAACGGAACAGTGCTCGCGACAAAACCTAAATCACGCAAAAATACAATCACGCAATTAAACGATGAAAGATAATATAAATTAAAGTGCAGGAATAAGAAAACAATCAATCACAAACAAGATAGATTTGTTAACGAGATCCACCCACCGTATGGCTAGTCCCCGGCAAAGCGGAATCTGCAAACGTCTACTATACTTGAATCAAGTTTACACACAAGAACAACTCTAGGAGATTTCTCTCAAATCTCTCTATACAAATCTCTCTTAGCCTTTGCCTCTTGTGATGATGCTTGTGATTGATACAAAATGCCTCACTCATAAGATGTGCTTTTATAGCACCCAGGACAATGTCACTATCTAACAAAGTCACCACCTTTCATTGTCACCGCCTAATAATATCATGCATGTCAAAAGTAGCACCTAACAAAGTCACCGCCTTTCATTGTCACCACCTAACAATGTCATGGATGTCAAAAGTAGCACCTAACAAAGTCACCATCTATCATTGTCACCACCTAACAATATCATGCATGTCAAAGTAGCGCCTAACAAAGTCACCACCTAACATTATTACCACCTAACAATTTCATGCATGCCAAAAGGTGGCACCTAACCCTAAACTTTAATTTACATCAATTTTCAACAAACTCCACCTTGATGCAAATTCATCGCAATCTCGACATTGTCCCACTTGGAGTATTTTTTTGGCTTGATTCTCAACACTAGTAAACTTCACACGATTCCACTGCTGCTCTCTCCTCATCAAATTTTCATGGAGAGATTCACCGTTCTGCAACAGAGATTCTGCTTATCTCTGTCTACAATTTTGGTGAACATATCCGCCGGATTCTTTTCTCCCGCGATCTTCTGCAATGTCAACTCACCATCTTCTGACGCCCTGCATATGAAGTGGTACCGCATCTTGATATGCTTCGTCCGAGAATGATATGCTGCATTCTTCGCCAAATGTATTGCACTTTGGCTGTCACTCCACAAGGTACTGAAGTCTTGCTTCTTACTCAACTCTTCGAGTAACCCTTGTAACCATATCATCTCTTTGCTGGCTGTTCAGTTGATAAAACTGCACACTTGTATTACATTTTTCCTACCATTTTCATATTAAAAAAGGACTATATTATAATATATTATACATATGAGGGTTTATGTGTAAAAACATTATTTTCCATGTGTTAATATATTTTAATTATCATTTGGTAGGAAAATGTATGCAAATAATATTATTGATCTAATCCTAGTAGAACAAAGTCTACTAAAATCTTATTTGAGTTGTTGTGCAGAATATTTCCAAGTTGTTATGAAGGATTTAACAAACAAATCAATTTGTTGAAGAAATCTTGCCAAATTAAGAAGCAAACTTGGAGACCAAGTCTGGAAGCAACAGAGAAAAGATTTTCAGATTCTAAAGATGCCTAGGATTGCCACATGTCACCAGATGAAAGCCCAAGAAAAAGAATCAAATGATCCCTACCCTTGAGCGCGGATCCGCGGCCAAACCCACCCTGGGGCCGCGGATCCGCCGCAATTTGAGGAGGTTAGAGTGCAAGATTTTGGGGCATTATTCTTTGCTGAATTTTACCAAGTTTTTAACAATAAGATTCTGGGTTTTCACTATAAAAAGGCACCGAGAGCCTCTTGGAAAAGGTATCAAGCCGACGAGATCACGAAGTCCAAGACGGCTCACGCATCCAGGCTGATCATCAACGGTTCATCTACCTCTTTGGAAGAGATCGAGAAGCAAACTAGGTTTTTGTAATCATTTTTTAAGGAATCAAAGTGTACTTGATCTTGTTGATTAATAAAGGTAGTTCTTTTTCTTATTCTATTTCTTCGTAGTTTAATTATGCAATTTCTCTCCATCTCTTTTTCTCCCAACATGCGCGAGTAATTCTCCGCTTGTTAGGGTTCGTAGGATTAGGGTAGGCTAATGGGCGATGAAAATAATTAAACCCTTTTTAAGTCCTATAAAGTTTAGGAACTTTATCAAAATAATCATTAACATCCTAATCGGGCGCACTAGCAATTCCTTGCTAGTTCCGACCGTGATTAGAGATTAGATTAATGATTGTTTTGGTAAAGGCTAGATATGAACGGAGTTCCGTGTCGAGATAAGGGTTACGAGTGGGATTCCTTTTCCCTCCAGAAACCCTAATCTACACGCATCACCGTCGTTCTAGTTCTAAATCTATTAATGGATAAAAAGAGTAACTTTTAATTAATCTTCCATAACTACTAAATCCTAACGAACCCTACAAGCCCTATTATTATATCATTTAAATCTCTAAAATAATCTAGATCTATATTTAACATTCTTGTTTAAAGTAGATCTAGAAATCTTTCTACAAAATTCTTTATTCCTCCTCTCTTTCTCAACACATCTAAAGTAAAAATAAAAGGTTCCACGTTTTCCAGAGGACGACCCGTACTCATCTCGGTCTAGCTACGCGCGACACCGTTATTGATTGCGGTTAACTACAAAAACACACCTTTTCGTGTCAATCAAATGGCGCCGTTGCCGGGGAAACGTGCGTAATTTTTTATTTTTACTATTTGTGTTGAATTCTTCGACGAGTCATATCATTATTAAAACAAAACTGCAAATTGTATATTTAACGATTATTGTGTGAATTTTTGCGAGGAAATCTGGAGTCACGGACTTGAGGAAACAGGAGATCTAGGGTTCACACTTCTCTGGTAAGATTCTAACTCCCTTCTCTCTCCTCTAAAATCCAATAAAATCGATTTTCTGCAGGATTCTTTGCAAAATATCGCCGCTCAAAAATCTTTTTGCAAAGTTTTGATTTTCAGTTTGTTTTTGCATATTTTAATACGGATCTTTAAGGGGCAAGGACCAAATCAAGATTAGGTGGGGATTTCATCACCCTTCCAAAGCCCCACAAATCACAAACCGAGCATATAGATCAACCCTTCATTAATTTAAAAAATATCTAGACCAGACTCTAAGGACTGTCGCACTCAATAAGGACAGAGGAAGGTCGTGGGTAATCTATCGTTTATCCGCATTACTTTTGTAGTGTCTAGGCAAGTGTGACAAAGGCTAGTGGTTTTTAATTAGGCCCACGACGTGGTTCCTTCCCACTTACCTGGCACTTACCTGGCTACAAGGATAGTACGGAGGCGGTAGAGGATTTATCCTGCGGCTTGTCCTTTGGAAGTCTAGGAGCGGTCTAGAGACTGGACCTAGGTAACCATAGTTCTAGGGTTGTGCATTTTTGTGTGATTTGTCTAAATCCGTCATTTTTCAAAACAAACCAATTACTTTCTCTCCTTTTTACCCCTTCCCCCTTCTTCTCTTCTTATAATGGGTGACCTAAACAGAAGAACACTTGCCGAGCTTTGCTGTCCATAACCAGATATCTCTTGTTTTCGAAATCCCTTCGGTATACCGTCCGGCTCTTCCATGTCCTTAAGAGATCATATAGAACAAGCAGGAAGAAACAGTTGGCCACCTCAGTCTAAGTCTTATCAACCATATCCTGATCCTACACCTGTTTCAGTTCATACCCAGAGTGTGGAAGCCCCTAGACGAATGTCCATTGCTGAGCACATAGCTAGGTCTAGAGGCCAAAGTTTCAACCCGGACCAATATCAACCATCACCACCACTGTCTGGAGAAGAGTTTGATATGCGGTTTGTGGCATATAATATGTCTGTTGAAAATAGCCAACCAACCAACCCATATCAATATTCTTCTTATCATAATATTGATCCTACTCCTACCCAAGTTCCGCAACCATTCTATTCCTATCAATTCAATCCGACTTTTCTACCTACTCTAGACAGTTCTTCTAATCAGTCATTTGGGAGTTTTAATTATCCACAGGAATTTCAATCTTATACTGAAACCCCTTATCAGCCCAAGACTAGTCTGGAGCAGACATTAGAAAAATTTATGGAAATGTCGAACCAAATTATGAAGGATTTAGGTAGTAAGACAGAACTGTACCTCCAAACTGAAATCCACAACTCCAGTTTCATAGATTCATCAAGTACACCAAATAGAATGACTGATAAGTTGTGTGACTTTGTAGTGTTTGATTTACCCAACTGTGAAGGGTCCCTGTCAAGTGAAACCATACCCAACTCTTATGATCTCTACACCTCCACTCTTGAACCAAAACTAATTGAAAACCATACTTTTGATGAGGAGTTTGAGAATTTTAACCTTCACTTGAATGAGGTGATTGACGTTGGGGATATTTTGATTGATGAACCCGAAATTTTGGATGATTTTGGCCCACCAATTCATCAAATCCTTTCACTTCCTTATGGTCATCATCTTGAGCCTTTAATTCTTCCCGAATCCCAAATATGTCTTGAAGTTGATGATAATGGTATACCCGAAGATCAGACCGAAATTCAATCTCCATCTTCCACATCTGGTTCAGCAACACTCGACATACCAATTTGCTTACCCATTTCACCTTCTACTTTCTCCGGTTCTTCTTCTGTTCCTATAGTTTCAGTGAGTTTTGATAAATCACAATCCGTTAATTCATGTTCAGTAATACCGGAAATTCAACTTGATTTGGATATTTTTGAAAAAGAGGTAGATGAGTTTTTCGAGTCCTCTACCTCAGTGATTTTTTATGAATCAAGTAGAATAAATTCTGGCACAAAACTCTTTGACAGCAAAATGTTCAATCACACCATTGATAAAAGTTTTGAAGAACTTTTTGCTGACGAACTTGAATTTTTAAAGAATACGGATTTTGTGATTGATCAATCTCCACCTCTAGAGGTTGAACCGTCACCATTCCTTCTTTCTAATCATTCACATTCATCCTCATTCTTTCTTTTCTCTAATTTCAAACCCTTTCCAGACCACCTCTTATGCCTTCCCCACTTTTTCTTGAGTCGATACAACACATTCTTCCACCAACCTATACGATATACTGATAAAATTTTTGAATGGTTGGTATTGACCTTCGTTCTTTGCAAAGCTTGGCATCGACCAATAACCTTGACCCCCTCATGTGATTTTAAAAGATTAAAATTGTTTAAAGTTTGGGGGGTGGTATATTTTGGCTCTTGAAAAGAAAATGATTTTTACAAATTTGTGAGTCTAAAATAAGTTTGGGGGAGGATTTTCACTTTCATATATTCTTGCCCCCATTAATAATTTTCTCCCAAGTCTACAGGTTTTTGAGCTTAACGGATGACATCAGTGAGGACACTGCTGTAAACAGGTTTGGGGAAGGTTTGTGCTTATTTACACATCAATTTGCATCATATTTTGCATAAGCACAATATTTTCAAAAAAATTAAAAATTAAAAAAAAAATTATAACAAAAGAGTAGAAAGTGAAAAGTTATATCCAAAAGATAGGAATAGTTTAAGAAAACCAAGAAAAATAGAAGTTTCTTAAACGAACTGGTAATAAGTAGTTATGAGCTGTTGTCCCAAGGGTTAGTAAGATGAAGGAAGTCACTAATCTGAGGATAAAAATAAGTCTGAAAAATAGTTTCTATTCTGGAAGCCATACATTTGAATGTTGATACCCTACTATATGCACTTACACACGTCTTGAAACTCGGGATAGTAGAGGATACCTTGAAATGCTCTTGTCTAAAAGCCAAAGTATGAAGGAAGTGAAAAAATGAAGAAAATATAAATGGTGAAAAGAAAAATGAACACTGGTTTTGTTATCGCCAAGGCAGCAATAAAAAAAATATAGCGAGGGTGCCTCTTCACCTAGTGCCTTAAGGCCAACTGGTCTGGGAGTCACTGCTAAGCCTTAGGTGGTGCAAGACGAGGAAAATACTATCACCAAATCAGCAAGCACTTGAGTAATCGGTCGGTTAGTACCTCAAGAAGTATTAACGGTCGCATGAAAATGTGTGAGCAAGTCTTTAATATTCATTAAATTAAAAAGTACTAAGGTAGATGGACAAGAGTATGATAGCTTGAATTGAATTCTCCGAGTGTAGGGATGTCCATTTCACACACGTGGGGTTATATGATCAATGTTTGGATGAAAGGTAGGAATGAAGAATAAAGACGATGTTTTATTGAGAGATGATGTGATTTCTAACATTTTTTCATGACTATTAAGATAAGGCTCATGACAACTGAAAAGCTAGTATAGTTGGAAACTCTTCTTTTCAAGGCCTTTCTTTTATGGTTTTTATCTTTATATGTAAATTTCACCATCTCTCTTTTGTTATAGGATTTTGTGGGTGTAATCCGCTGAAAACCCTCAGGAGACAACACTCCTCCTACTAGGGACACCTAGAGGTTTAACGGCTTGTTGCACGTGCTCAGTGCAATCGTGTCTGCCTACGAAAGTGTGCTTAGTTTTCTCCTTTCTTTTTCTCCTCTTAAATAAACTAGTTTGCTCGGGACGATCAAAGATAAGTTTGGGGGTATTTGTTCAGTTGATAAAACTGCACACTTGTATTACATTTTTCCTACCATTTTCATATTAAAAAAGGACTATATTATAATATATTATACATATGAGGGTTTATGTGTAAAAACATTATTTTCCATGTGTTAATATATTTTAATTATCATTTGTAGGAAAATGTATGCAAATAATATTATTGATCTAATCCTAGTAGAACAAAGTCTACTAAAATCTTATTTGAGTTGTTGTGCAGAATATTTCCAAGTTGTTATGAAGGATTTAACAAACAAATCAATTTGTTGAAGAAATCTTGCCAAATTAAGAAGCAAACTTGGAGACCAAGTCTGGAAGCAACAGAGAAAAGATTTTCAGATTCTAAAGATGCCTAGGATTGCCACATGTCACCAGATGAAAGCCCAAGAAAAAGAATCAAATGATCCCTACCCTTGAGCGCGGATCCGCGGCCAAACCCACCCTGGGGCCGCGGATCCGCCGCAATTTGAGGAGGTTAGAGTGCAAGATTTTGGGGCATTATTCTTTGCTGAATTTTACCAAGTTTTCAACAATAAGATTCTGGGTTTTCACTATAAAAAGGCACCGAGAGCCTCTTGGAAAAGGTATCAAGCCGACGAGATCACGAAGTCCAAGACGGCTCACGCATCCAGGCTGATCATCAACGGTTCATCTACCTCCTTGGAAGAGATCGAGAAGCAAACTAGGTTTTTGTAATCATTTTTTAAGGAATCAAAGTGTACTTGATCTTGTTGATTAATAAAGGTAGTTCTTTTTCTTATTCTATTTCTTCGTAGTTTAATTATGCAATTTCTCTCCATCTCTTTTTCTCCCAACATGCGCGAGTAATTCTCCGCTTGTTAGGGTTCGTAGGATTAGGGTAGGCTAATGGGCGATGAAAATAATTAAACCCTTTTTAAGTCCTATAAAGTTTAGGAACTTTATCAAAATAATCATTAACATCCTAATCGGGCGCACTAGCAATTCCTTGCTAGTTCCGACCGTGATTAGAGATTAGATTAATGATTGTTTTGGTAAAGGCTAGATATGAACGGAGTTCCGTGTCGAGATAAGGGTTACGAGTGGGATTCCTTTTCCCTCCAGAAACCCTAATCTACACGCATCACCGTCGTTCTAGTTCTAAATCTATTAATGGATAAAAAGGGTAACTTTTAATTAATCTTCCATAACTACTAAATCCTAACGAACCCTACAAGCCCTATTATTATATCATTTAAATCTCTAAAATAATCTAGATCTATATTTAACATTCTTGTTTAAAGTAGATCTAGAAATCTTTCTACAAAATTCTTTATTCCTCCTCTCTTTCTCAACACATCTAAAGTAAAAATAAAAGGTTCCACGTTTCCCAGAGGACGACCCGTACTCATCTCGGTCTAGCTACGCGCGACACCGTTATTGATTGCGGTTAACTACAAAAACACACCTTTTCGTGTCAATCACTGGCTTCCGTGATCGCCACGTACTCGGCCTCTGTAGTTGACAATGCTACCACTTTTTGCAGTTGAGATACCCAACTCACCGCTGTTCCCCCAACTGTAAATACGTATTCTGTTGTGCTCTTCCCACTATCTCGATCACCCGAGTAGTCCGCATCAACGTAACCTTGCACCTTTAGAAAGTCACCCCCGAAACATAAGCAGTGACTAGACGTACCCCTAAGATACTTCAAAATCCACTTCACCGCATTCCAATGCTCCTTCCCCGGGTTTTGCATATACCGGCTCACAACTCCCACTGCATGTGCAATATCTGGTCTCGTACTCACCATTGCATACATTAAACTTCCCACCGCAGAAGCATAAGGCACTCTTACCATCTCGTCTTTCTGCTCTTGAGTTGTCGGGCAAAACTCCTTCATGAGTTTGAAATGTTTTGCTAAAGGCGTACTCACCGGTTTTGACTTGTCCACATTGAACCGCTTCAAAACCTTCTCGATATAGTCGCTTTGCGATAACCACAGCTTCTGCTGCTTCCTATCTTGAACGATCTTCCTGCCCAAAATTTGTTTGGCCGCTCCCAAATCTTTCATGGAAAACTTTTCATCCATCATCTTCTTCAGACTTTGAATTTTCTCGAAATTCGGACCCGCTACCAACATATCATCTACATAGAGTGATAGAATGATATAGTCTCCATCCTCAAAAGTCTGAATATAGACACGGTGATCTGACTCACCACGCACAAATCCCGTCTCTAACATGAAGTGATCGAATTTGAGATACCACTGTCTTGGAGCTTGCTTAAGGCCGTACAAGCTCTTTCGCAGTCTACACACCATAGTTTCTTTTCCCTTCACCTCATATCCCGGTGGCTGCATCATATAGATCTCCTCCACCAAATCTCCATGAAGGAACGTAGTCTTCACATCAAGCTGCTCCAAGTGCAGATCCTCCACCGCCACAATACTAAGAATCACCCGAATTGATGTCATTTTCACCACAGGGGAAAAAATCTCTTGATAGTCAATTCCTTGTTTTTGCGCATATCCCTTGACTACCAAGCGAGCCTTATACCGCTTCACACCATCAGCCTCATCTTTTATCATGTACACCCATCTATTCAGCAACACTTTTCGACCCTTGGGTAGCTTCACTAGGTCCTGCGTGCGGTTCTACTTCAAAGAATCCATCTCCTCGTCCATAGCTCGCTCCCACTGCTTACTAGCACCGTCTTGTGTCGCCTCTTCAAGGAATTCAGGCTCTCCTGAATCCATGTACAAAATGAAGTCGGTCACAAGTCTTTCAGGTAGTCTCCTTTCTCTCGTAGATCTCCTCAGAACTGGCACATCTAGTTGCTGAACATGGTCACCATCATGTTCTTGAGTCTGATCCTGCACTGCAGCTTCCTCCATGTTCTGACCCCCACTTGTGGACAACTGATTGTTCTCTTGAGTTCCGACTAACTCCACGAACTCAGATACAACACTATCTTTGGCTTGCTTTTCTTCTATATATAAGTGCTGCTCATCAAAGACAACGTTCCAGCTTCGTATTACTTTCTTACTTGTGTAATCCCTCAGCCGATATCCGAACTCGTCTCCACCATACCCGATGAAAGCACACTTCTTAGATTTGGAGTCAAGCTTACTCCTTTCTGCCTTATCAATCAAAGAATACGCGATACAGCCAAATACTTTAAGATGCAAATAGTTGACCAGTTTACCCGACCAAATTTCTTCTGGAATGCCTCCATCAAGCGCACTCGCCAGGCTTTTGTTGATCAGATATACAGCAATATCGACCGCTGCTGCCCATAAGAATTTTGGCAGATTCGCATCCAAAGTCATGCTTCGCACTCGCTCTAGGATCGTTCTGTTCATCCTTTCAGCGATACCATTTTGCTGTGGCGTCCCAGGTACTGTCTTCAACCAACGAATACCTTTTTGAGAGCAAAACTCCTCGAACTCTTGGGTGCAGTATTCCCCGCCATTATCCGACTTTAGGCATTTAACCTTCATCCCCGTTTGGTTCTCCACCTGTGCAATCTAATGTTTGAAGATGCCAAATATATCGGACTTTTTCTTCATCGCGTATACCCATGTCTTCCGACTTGTATCATTGATGAACGTCACGAAGTACCGATTTCCTCCATAAGACTCTACCGAGGCCGGACCCCACACGTCGGTATGCACCATCTCCAGTTTCTTGGTCTTTTTCGCTACGCCTCCAATTTGAAAACTGAGCGCGTTTTGCTTCCCACAAACGCAGCACTCGCAAAACCCCAAATCCACTTTTTTCAGCCCCGAAAGAAACCCCTTGGCTTGAAGAATTTTCATGTTCTTCTCGCTGAGGTGCCCTAACCTCTTATGCCACAACGAAGTCTCCGAACTTGCCGTCAATGCAACCGAGCCTCCGCTGCTCCTATTGAATGAGTACAACGAACCGCTCAGCTTGTCCCTTGCGACCTCCAACGATCCTTTGGAAATCTTCCATTGAGAATTCCCAAACGTTGTAGTAAATCCTTCGTTGTCTAGCTGACTTGTAGAAATCAAGTTTTTCTTCAAATCCGGAATATGACGAACATTCTTCAATTTGATTTGACCACCTCCTGACGGTTGCAAAATGATCGTCCCCTTTCCAACGATCTTACAGGATTGACCGTTTTCCACCGTCACATGTCCAAGATCGCCTTGAACATACTCTCTAAAGTGGTGTCTGCTCGAAGTGTAATGAAAAGAAGCCCCTGAATTTAGGAACCAAGTATCCGCCTTTGTGTTCTCGCTCGCCGATAGACAAAGACCTTGTTTCCCTTGTTCTTTTGTAGATACCACATTCGCTTCCTTTTCATCCGTCTTCTCATCCGAGCCTTTCTTCGGAAGCCTACATTCACTTCTTCTATGGCCCTTCTTTCCGCAATTCCAACAGGCGCCTTGGATTTTTCCTTGAGATTTACCTCGGCTTTTAGAGTTGTCCTTTTTCCACTTTCCTCTTTCAATTGTTCTGCCACGATTCTCCACCGAAAGCGCAGAAGTTCCAGAACTCCCACTCATGGACTTTCTCCGCATCTCATCGTTTAATATGCAGCTTACCGCATCATTAAACGTGAGAATCCCCGAGATAGAGTTGCTAACCGCCATCACTAGGTTCTCCCAACTCTCTGGCAACGAACATAGGAACGGTAGGGCTCGAATCTCGTCTTCAAAGATGATTGAAACGGACTCAAGTTGGCTTGTCACGCTGTTGAACTCGTTCATGTGCTCTATCACCGAACCATTCTCTACCATCTTCATGTTGAAAAGCTTCTTCATCAAAAATATTTTATTTGATGTCGATGGCTTCTCATACAACTTCGCTAACGTCGCCATTAATGCCTTAGTTGTTTTCTCCTTTGAGATATTAAAGGCAACCTGCGGAGTCAACGACAATCTGATCGTCGCCAGGGCTTTCCTATCCAAAAGGTTCCACTCCTTATCGGTTATCTTCTCGGGCTTTTCTCCTAGCAACGGAAGATATAGATCTTTTTGGTATAGACAGTCTTCCAACTGCATGCGCCACCAACCAAAATTGTGACCATTGAATTTCTCAATTCTTATCTTATCCTCCGCCATCTTTCGTCTGTATCACAGCAAACCCGACTTCTTCCTAGATCTGAACCAACGCCTTCAAAACTACAATCTAAGAAAGTGGAGAAGAGGACACAAGCGTCGTTACCCACCGTTACCTAGATTATAGTGTAAGTCCACGTTGCCCACCCCGGTACTTGCGGGGAGGCGGAAAACGGAATAAAAATCGGATTTTTATCGAATTAGGCAACATGGACTAACTTAAGGAGGATCTTTGCTAAACAAAAACTAACTACAAGCTAACTAGTTTTAGCTACATGGAAGAAAGGTTATACCTTGGGCTTTATGTCCTTCTCTCCTTGCTCCTTGGAGTGGAAGAAAGAGATCACCTTGTCGCCTTCTCTAGTCGAAGAAGGATCCACCCGAGAGCCTCAGCCTTTGGCTTCAACTTCAAGCTAGAAGTAACTAAGGTGCTAGAAGTGCTAATCCTAGAACCTTAGATGAGAGTAGAGATTACTTTAGAGAGGTTTATCTCAAGCTCAAGTGTTTCTCAACACATGAGAGGGGAGAGCTTGAGAGAGACGAAGAGGAGGAGAGAGAATCAATATGATAGAATGAGAGAAAATAATGAACCATTCTCTCTAATATGGGTGAATTATGAAATTAGATAATTAGCTAGATAATTGTCATGGTTAATCAAGACTTGACCATTATCATTTCATATTTAATGCAAATTGCAAGGATCAAAGAGCATCTTTTATATGGAATGATGATGATCAAAGTGTCAACCTAGGTCAACAAGTCAAGTATGGTCAAAAGGTCAACAACCCTAACCATGCACAATTATATATAACTAATATCAATTATTCATAATACACACATAAGTCTTAGGGTTAAGAAAATGACAATGGTCATTAACCCTAATCAAAGTCCTCTCCCTCTGTCTCAGTCAACTGTGCATACGCACCCGTATTCGTGATCCGAGAAACATGAATACAATGAGATAAAACCAATCCCAAATCATATACTAGGATCTGGCTTAAACCAAAGCCCGCTAGTATAAGCTGTCCGGACAGCAAACGTGCACAAGTGCGCAGATGTGAACGAACCCTGTCGCAAAACCATGCGACCTCTACTCATTTTGCCTAAAGGCGAATAACTCTCTGTGTGGGACTCTAAAGACTCGACACTACGCTGGCAGTGGGTTTAACCACAGACCGCAAGCGGCACTAGCTGTACGTAACGGTCCTCAGGTAGATGCCGATAAGAAGACTGATGAGGTGACCCCGTCTGAACTCCTACTGAGCCTGTATGTGACAGTCTCCGTACAATCCGGTCTGTTCGTCTGATACATCGCATGGCGGGCCTAGGGGGTGGTAAACGTCAGTCCCCTAATAGCGGTACAAGTCGTGTCGGAGTGTAGCCCAGAACACCCTGAGATAACACTGGAAACCTACCAGTATATCTCGTTTGCCCTGGCCAGGGACTACTTGTGTAATGGCTCTCCTGGACACAGCACGATGTCAACCCCCAATACCGGGAGAGACGAATCCTGTCTAACCGTCACTGCCTCTAAGTGCTTCGGGACTGCACCCAACTACTACCTGTTTGCACGACTCCTTTGAGCCGTGGTAGGGTAGTAATCAAAGTACAGTGGGAACACACTCGAGGCAAAGTGACAGTGTCAAGTCAGCGGACTAAGCTGTACTCATATCACTTGGGAACTGATAACTCACGATAGGTATAATACCAACCAACAGTTCCTGACGAGTCTTGTCCAGTGTACTCGTAACCTAACGAGCACCCGCATACTATCTCAAGTACGACGTACTGACGGCTGTGGGACAGACCGTCTCCCACGCTGGGATGAGAAGCGCATACGCTAGTCTACTCCGGAGTATCGATGCCCTGTCTTGATAGTCCTACGACTAGGGACCTGTATAAGGATGTGCTTACGGATTACCCAGCCCCCATGAGTGTGAGCGCCATCACAACGCTGGTAATCAAGTAAAGATCCTAAGGGCTCTACTAATATGTATATAAGCGATATGCTAAAAGAAACACAAGCACATATTAAAGCAGAGACAAACCAAGTAGCATACTACCATTTCGAGAAAGATTGTATATACAACTATGAATATCCCAAGCTTCCATCAAGTAATATACATACTAGTATGATACAGTAATGGCCTCTAGGGCATATACACTAACAATCTCCCACTTGCACTAAGGCCATGTACTGGCGTATCGAAGACCTATCATCTCGATCAGCCGCTCGAACTGAGTCTGGGGTAAGGCCTTCGTGAATGGATCTGCAGTGTTATCTTCTGAAGCAACCCTCCGAACCTCGATCTCCTGGCGATCCACGATCTCCCTGATCAGGTGATACCGCCTCAAGATGTGTCTGGATTTCTGATGGGAACTGGGTTCCTTCGCTAAAGCTATAGCCCCGTTGTTGTCACAATACAGAGGTATTGGATCAACAATGGACGGAACCACTTGAAGTTCTTTCAAGAACTTCCTCATCTAGACAGCTTCTTTTGCGGCATCAGATGCAGCGATGTATTCCGCTTCCATAGTCGAGTCAGCAACGGTTTCCTGTTTGGAACTCTTCCAACATACCGCCCCTCCATTGAGGGTAAAGACAAAACCCGACACTGTCACTCTGGAAGCTGGAGTCAGCAAAGGCCTCAATCTGGAGGTCTTTTCCGCCATACACCAAGAACATCTCCTTAGTCCTTCTCAGGTACTTGAGAATGTTCTTTACCGCTATCCAGCGTTTCTCCCCAGGGTTTGACTGATACCTGCTTACCACACTCAGTGCATAAGCCACATCTGGTCTGGTACACAACATCGCATACATTATAGAGCCTACCGCAGAAGCGTAGGGTATAATAGACATGTGATCCCTCTCCAAATCAGTCTTGGGAGACATCTCTATGGAGAGGGTGATCCCGTGACAAGCCGGTAGATTACCGCGCTTGGAATCTTCCATACTGAATCTTTTCAATATGGTGTCGATGTACCTGGACTGTGAGAGTCCTAAAATCCTCTTGGATCTGTCACGGTAGATCCGGATCCCCAGAATGTATGAGGCATCACCCAGGTCTTTCATGGAGAACCTGTGTGACAAGAACCCTTTGACAGATTGTAACATAGAAATGTCATTTCCTATTAAGAGAATGGCATCCACGTATAAAACGAGGAATACTACAGTTCTCGCTACAAATCTACAATAGATGCATGGTTCATCTGGATTTTTGATAAAGCCAAATTCCTTGACCGTCTCATCAAAACTGATGTTCCAACTCCGCGATGCCTGTTTTAGTCCATAAATGGACTTAAGCAACTTGCACACCTTTCCGCTGCTCCCACCCTGAATGAAACCCTCTGGCTGGTCCATATAGACACACTCCTTTGAATTTCCATTTAGAAAAGCGGTCTTTACGTCCATCTGCCAAATCTCATAATCATGGAAGGCAGCAATGGCAAGAAGGATCCGAATGGATTTCAGCATAGCCACTGGAGAAAAGGTTTCGTCATAGTCCAAACCGGGTCTCTGACGAAAACCATTTGCAACCAGTCTAGCTTTATAGGTCTCAACATGTCCATCTACACCAATCTTCCTTTTGAAGATCCACTTGCATCCTACGGGTTTTACCTCATCTGGAGCAATGTCCAACGTCCATACTTTGTTGGTGTACATGGACTCCATTTCGGCCTGCATTGCATCCAGCCATTTTACCGAGTCAACGCTCTGAATGGCTTGCTGGAAGCTAGTAGGCTCATCACAATTTATAATGCAATCCTCTCTATCCCCGTCTATGAGAAAACCGTAGTATCTCTCGGGCGGATGAGACTGCCTACTACTCCTGCGGAGTGGCATGGGAATGTCCTGATCTTTCGAACTCTCGGTTCTACTAAGCTTTCAGTAATAGCTCGTGGTTCTGGAATTTTTTCCAGTTCTATTGCGCTCCCACTAATTACTTTTTCTATGAACTGGTGTTCTAGAAAGTGGGCATGGCAAGAAACAAAGACCTTTTGTTCCTCTTCGCAATAGAAGAAATATCCCTTGGAGTTCTTTGGATATCCCACAAACTTGCACTGTACTGAGCGTGCCTCGAGCTTGTCCGCATGCTGCTTTTTGACAAAAGCTGGATATCCCCATGTCTTAATGTGATTAAGATAGGGTCTCTTCCTACACCACATCTGATATGGCGTAGTAGGCACAGTCTTAGTTAGAACTCGGTTCAAAAGGTATGCAGCTGATTCTAGCGCATATCGCCAGAACGATCGCGGCAACTCAGCGTTACTCATCATGGACCGTACCATATCCAATAGGGTTCGGTTCCGTCTCTCCGATACACCGTTATGTTGCGGAGTGTATGGAGGAGTGAGCTGAGAGAGAATTCCATTCTCTTTTAAGTAACCCAGGAACTCGGCACTCAAGTATTCACCACCTCGATCAGATCTCAGTGCCTTGATACTTTTGCCTGTGTCACGCCCCGCTTCCCAGTGTACGGCGAAGTGGACACGACGAGGCGCGCTACGTATATACTCAGAAGTACATACGCTAAGCGTAACTAAGCAATATAAAGTAAATCACAAGAGACGAACAATATAGAAATAACAGCAACTTTTATTAATAACATTCTTTGTACAATGCATGAAAAGAAAATACAACTGGAATGAAAAGCAATGCCTAAACAGTGGCATAACAGAAAATGAAATAAACTGGAAAGAACAAGGTACAGTATCTAGAGCTCTGGATCTTCCTGGAACTGCTCCAAATCTTCACCGGTGGGCTCGATCTCAGCTTGGTCCAACGCATCTGACGACATTCAAAGAAGAAAGAAATAGAATGTCGTCAGCGAACATGTCGCTCGGTAAGTTCAAAAGATAAGGAAGAATGAGAATGACAGAGTAACAGTATTTTCTAAAGTATTATATTGTTGAATATTATGGAACATTGTGTAACGCTGTTGTTTGTAGCTTGGTACAGAAGGATGCCAGTGTATACGAGGGGAGTCTCACTTGCCAGAGACTAAGGCACGTGTAGTACAACGAACCGTTATGCCACGGTACAACAGCAATAGGATTCAGGTTAGGTGTCTTAATCTGACCACCTCGTGCCACCTTTAACACCTTCCGTACCAATCTACCCCTTAAACCCCGTAGTGTTTTAACAGTATTGTAGTATTGGAATATGCAAGTTGGGTGACTGACCAAAACCATGATATCAGTAAACATATTGTAACTGTATAATCAGGTAAATGGATGAATATCCATGGTTTGATTCAGTCAAAAAGAATATATTGTTAACTGGATTCAGGGTTTCATGTATTCAAATTGTATTGGAATATAAAACAATATAGATTGACTTGAATCATATTCAAGTCAGAAATAGTCAGACTCTAACTCGAGTCAGACTAAAAGAAAGGTAATTTGAAGTTCAATATTAGTTAGGGGCCTTATTGTAATTTGTAAAACTTGAGGGGGTTTTATGCAAAAAGTACTTTTGTATAGTTTTCAAAATACACCTCAAGTATTTATTATTCGTCTTTATTGTTATAATGAATATGAATTTTATTTGTGTTATTCTAGTGAATATATCCTAATAAAAATATTAATTGTTTTATCTGAAATTCATGGTATTTTAGTGTAACTTTTAATCTTGTAATTTTTAGAAAAATGTGGAAACTTTATATTATGATAAAATAGATGTCTAAATGATAATTAAATATATATTAATACAAGAATAATCTTAAATAAATATTTTATTTTCAAAAATCTCATTTTCCTTAAATGTCGTATTTTAAACCTTTCGAGACCGAATGCTCCTTGCGGAGGTCTGAATCTCGCACTACTAGCCTGCGGGTGCACGATGAACCGTACTATCCCTAACAGGTTCCCCAAAAGTGGGTTGTAGCGGCACTTTGCTTAGGTTTTATAAATACTATTCATTTAGGAAAACGGTGTTATAAATATAAGGTATTTATTTGCAAAAGAGTATAGTTTTCCGTATTTTAGTTGTTAGGGTTTCCTAAGCCAACTAGCCTATTTGTAAGGTCTAAACGATAAGTTATTAGAAGCCTCAAATCGCCTCTTCACCGTCAATTGCGGCCAGGTAAGTGCCAGGTAAGTGGGAAGGAACCACAGTCGTGGGCCTAATTAAAAACCACTAGCCTTAAACACACTTGCCTAGACACCACAAGACAGTTTAGATAAACGATCGATGTCCATGACCAATCGTGTTTTCATTTTATTAAAAGATTTTATTTAGAAATGTTTACAACTTAAAGCTTTAAATAAAGGTTATAAAGATTATGGTATTTTAGTGAAAAGTCCTGTAATTTCGTATTCTGTGTTTTGATATTTATCAGTTAGGGTTATATTTGAGTGTGTGTAGAGGTAGGTCATTATCTCGTGACTTGTTTTAAGTTTTGATGACATTTAGAGGCAAACCATGACATATTAAAGTTGAAGGTATTAACGCGCAAGAATACGGTATTTGAAAACGTTATCATTTCATGTGTAAAATTTCATTCAAATTGGTTTCTACAAGTTTAGTGATCAAGATAAACCTATTTAGGAGTGAGGGAATTAATTAAACTAAGCAAAATGAACTTCATGGTATTTTTATGAAAAGAATACGGTTTTGCAAAGAAGCTATCATTTCATGTGAGAAAGTTTGTTTAAATTGGTTTATGGGTGATTAATAGTCAACATGAATATAGGTAGGTGTTATGTATTATGTGACAAGTGGAAATTTATAGAAAAACCGAATCGGAAATCGGTTTGTCCGATTTCTGTCGGGTTCCAAAAAGTCGTATTTTTACATTTATAGAAAAGAGAGATAGAAGGGATAGGACTTACGGTTTGGACAAGATAAGGAAGCTAAGGGATGTGGTGGTTGTCGATTCGTCGAAAACGTCGCGAAGGTTCTGATCCGGTCGCCGGAATCCGTCGTCGATTTCGGCAGCGCTTCGCTTCTCACTCTTCGTATCGAGTTCTCGAGAATTTGTGAGAGTGGACTTAGAGTGGTGAGGTGAAAAGGTAGAGAATAGGGGTCTTTATATAGGGCTAGGCTAGGGTTAGGGTTTGGATTAAAAAAAATATTTTAAAAATGTAAAAATCATTAAAAATTCATTAATTTTGGTCTTAAAAGAGGATTAATGGAAAATTGGTAACAGTACTGGAAAATTAAAGTATACAGGGGGGTTGACCAAGTCAACACGAAACTTTTTCGTGTTGACGACTCGGCCGACCGGCCGATTCGGCCGAGTCGCCGGCCGACTCGGCCGAGTCAGGTGCCGTCGGGTGGGGTTTGGTCTGGGGGAGATTTTAGTATACTTTATTTTTTATAATTCGCAATAAATTGTGAGTTATGGCTGTTTGACCGTTTGACTTCTAAAAAAATAAAACAAAATGATATAAAAATTATGCGGGGCATGGGATTCGAACTCTGGTGGCTTGGTTCAGCAGTGCAAGGTATTACCAATGAGCTACAAGCTCCTTCTTGTAATTATTGTAAGGAATTAGATACTTAAATTGTTTCCAGCAACATCAATACTTCAAGCATACACTATATTTAAAGTAAATTTTTGGAATACAAAATTGGAGTTGTTACAATCTACCCTCCTTACAAAAATTTCGTCCTCGAAATTTACAACTTTTATTTTGAGGACTAGTTTACAAAAAGGTGCGGATATCTTGCACGCATCTCATCCTCCCTTTTCCACGTGGATTCTCCTGGAGTGTCTTTCCTCCACATTACCCGGACCAAATTAACTTCTTTGTTCCGAAGTGTCTTCACTTTCCTGTCCAGGATCTCCACAGGTTGTTGCTCACAAGACAAATCGGGCTGTATCGTGAGCTCGGAATGATCAAGTACATGGCTGGGGTCACTCACATACCTTCTGAGTTAGGATATGTGGAACACGTTATGCACTCCTTTCAATGAGGGTGGAAGCGCTAAACGATATGCCACCTCACCGACTCGTTCGAGTATATCGAACGGTCCAATGTATCTTGGACTCAACTTTCCCCATCTTCCAAATCTGATCACTCCATGGTTCGGAGAGATTTTCAGGAATACATGATCTCCTGGCTGGAACTCCAAGTGTCGTCTCTTCGCATCAGCCCAGTGTTTCTGTCTATCTTGGGCTAGCGCATTCTTTCCCTGATAGTACGGACCACATCAACGGTCACTACTATCATCTCTGGTCCAAGGAGTTTTCTATCTCCGATGTCGTCCCAACTTAATGGCGATCAACACTTCCTTCCATATAAAGCTGCAAAAGGTGCCATTCCTATGCTTGCTTGGTAGCTGTTGTTGTACGCAAACTCCACAAGATGCAGGTGATCTTCCCACGATCCCTTGAAGTCGAGCATACATGCTCTGAGCATATCCTCCAAGATCTGAATAGTTCGTTCCGACTGACCATCTGTTTGTGGATGATAAGCCGTGCTGAAGTTCAGACTTTTTCCCAAGCTTGCTTGCAGACTTTGCCAAAATTGCGATCGGAACCTGGTGTCACGATCGGAGACAATGCAGACCGGTACTCCATGAAGTCTCACAATTTCCTGTATGAGTTCATGGGTATCAGAGATAGTACATTATGAAGAGTTTAAATCTTAATTTAGATTATTATCTCCATGTACTTCTTCGCTAGTGTCTCAGTTGATTGGCCAACTCGAAATGGAAAGAAGTGAGCCGACTTTGTGAGTCGATCCACAATGACCCAAATCGCATCGTTACCCTTTGTGCTGCGAGGAAGAGCAGTTACAAAGTCCATCGTGATGTGCTGCCACTTCCATTCAGGAATTGGTAACGGTTGAAGTAGTCCAGCTGTCCTGTGATGTTCAGCTTTTACCTGCTGACACACCAAACATTTGCGACACTTCTGGCTACTTCACGCTTCATACCATGCCACCAATAATTCTGACGTAGATCCTTGTACATTTTGGTACCTCCAAGATGTACTGAATAGGGAGAGATATGAGCTTCTTTCATTAACTCTTCCCGAACAGGACCCTTTGGTACACACAATCTGCTGCCGTATCTCAAAGATCCGTCTTCATCGATGATGAAATCTGTTCTGAGTCCATTCTCCACTTGTTCTCTGATCTTTTGCAACTTAGCATCGCTGGCTTGAGCTGCCTTGATCTGGTTGACAATAGTTGATTGGACTTATAGATTCATCAAACTTGAAACATCACCTGGCATGACTAGTTCGATCTCTATCTGATGTAGGTCTTGCTGAACCTTCCACTGGGCGGTGAGATTCATTGATAATGGTTGGCGACTAAGAGCATCAAGTACTACGTTCACCTTTCCTGGGTGATATTGTAAGTTGATGTCGAAGTCCGCCATGAGTTCTAACCATCTTCTCTGCCGCATATTCAACTCCTTCTGAGTAAACACATACTTCAGACTCTTGTGATATGTGTAGATGTTCACTCGTTCACCAAGTAAGTAGTGGCGCCAAATCTTGAGAGCAAAAATAACAGCTGCCAACTCTAGATCATGTGTCGGATAATTGCGCTCATGAGTCTTCAGTTGTCTTGAAGCATAAGCCACAACCTTACCGTGCTGATGTAGAACACACCCTAATCCCTTACCGGATGCATCACAATGTACTTCGAATCCTCCAGATTGATCCGGTATGACGAGAATAGGTGCAGATGTCAGTCTTGACTTGAGTTCTACGAAAGCTTGCGAGCATGCTTCTGACCACACAAATTCTTCAACTTTTCGTGTGAGCTTGGTCAGGGGTGTTGCTATCTTCGAAAAGCCTTCGATGAATCTTCTGTAATATCCAGCTAAGCCCAAGAAACTCCGTATATCCTTCACTGATTTTGGTGTAGGCCATTCGCTGACTGCTGAAACTTTTACTGGATCTACAGAAATTCCTTCTCCTGATACGATGTGTCCAAGAAAACCAACTTGTTTTAGCCAAAACTCGCACTTGCTGTATTTGGCATAAAGCTTATGTTGTCGAAGAGTTTCTAGGACAATTCGTAAGTGCTCCGCATGCTCTTTCCGATTCTTAGAATATACCAGGATGTCGTCGATGAAGATGACAATGAACCTGTCTAAATACTCCCGGAAAACTTGGTTCATAAGGTTCATGAAGATTGCTGGTGCATTGGTCACTCCAAATGGCATTACTAGAAATTCGTAATGTCCATAGCGAGTTCTGAAAGCTGTTTTGTGAATATCAGCTTCCTTGACCTTCACTTGATGATAACCTGAAAAAGATCTAGTTTAGAGAAGACACAAGATCCACTTAGCTGATCGAATAAATCATCGATGCACGGGAGTGGATATTTATTCTTTATAGTAACTTCGTTCAAGGCCCTATAATCGATGCACATTCTGTATGAACCTTCCTTCTTCTTCACCAATAGTACAGGTGCTCCCCAACTTGAAGTGCTGGGACGAATCCATCCTTTTGCCAGTAATTCGTCCAACTGTGTTCGAACTTCCTTCAAACCTTCCGGACTTAGTCTATACGGTGCTTTGATCACTGGTTGTGCTCTTGGTACTAAGTCAATACTGAATTCAAGAGCTCGATCGGGAGGCAAACCTGATATATCGTCAGGGAATATATCGTCGAACTCTCGAACTACCTCCGGTCTTGATTCTTCCTCTGCCTGAGCCGCTGCAACTACTGCTTCCCTTGGCTTTGCTTTGTAAGTACTTAGCTCCAGTGTACGATCTCCACTCTTAAAATAGAAGACCGGATGATCTGGAATCTCAAATACTACCCTCCTTTGATGACAGTCGATGGTAGCATAAAAGGTTCCAAGCCAGTCCATTCCTAAAACCACATCGAAATTTGGTATGTCCAGTACCTTGAAGTCAGTGTAAAACTCTCGACTGCAGACGATGACTGGACACATGCTGTATCCCATAGTTGCCTTTAGAACACCATTTTCAGAACTGACGTTCCAGCTGGATACAAGCGGTGAGACTGGAATCGCATGGGTTCGGACAAACCGTTGCGACATAAAGCAGTGGGATGCTCCAGTATCAAACAGTGCAAGTGCAGGTAGTGAAGTTACTAGGATTGTACCTAAGGTATAAGGGATAGGTTTCAGGTATAGGAAAAGTATGTAGGTAAACAAGACTAAAGATAAGTTTGAGAAAGAAAGTTTACCAGTAATGACTTGGCCAGTGGCCTCAGCTTCTTCCACAGACATCATGAAAGCCTGGCGCTTCGGCACATTCCTCCTAGCCTGAGGAGCATTCCTCTGAACGTTCCTTTGAGCTTGATGGAACTGTCGAGGAGGTGGTGCAGCTTGTGGTCCCCTAGGTGGTACAGGCAGTGCAAGTCTGGGAGCAGGTGCCTGAAGAGCCGGTCGCTGCTGATAAGTATTTGCTGGCCTGGGTGCAGCAACTGAGTTCTGCCTTTGAGGACAAGATCCAATACCGTGAGTAGCTGAACCGCAGATCAAGCAAAGGCGGTTGGCTCGACGGCAGTCCTTCATCATATGTCCAGTTCTCCTGCAGTAGGTGCAAAAGGCTGGGCTAGGACGATGGGTTGGTACTCCGGGTCGTCTTGGCATGAAAGATGGTCTGGACGTGGCTCCACCTGCCATCTGATTGGCAGGACGCTTGACTCCTGCAGACTGAGGTCTGCCCCTCTCTTTTATCACTGCCTCATAACTGCGGGCAGCTTCTAGGGCTTCTTCATGAGTCAAAAACTTTCCTGTGGCTAGAGCAGCCTTGATCTCTGTGTCCAAACCTTGCTGAAAACGATGGGCTCTGATCTCGTCCGTCGGTATCAGGTGTGCCGCGAATCGGCTCAACATAGTGAACTCAGTATCGTATTCATCTACCGATTTCTCCCACATTGATCCTTACTGTAGATGAATAAACTGCTGCTCCATAGCGAACCTGGCAGTCACAGGGAAATATTTCGCATCAAACTTCTCGCGAAATGTCTTCCATTCAATCGGTTGTGCTAGACGGGTTTCTTCCGCCTTCCACCAATTGCCAGCATTATCCGTGAGCTGTAGTTTCGCTACACGGACCCAAGCGTGGTCTGGCACTTGAGCTGCTTCCAGATCGTCTTCGATGCTTTGTGCCCATTCTTCCGCTTCAAGAGGGCTTCCTTTACCAGAGAACTGCTTTGGGTGCAAAGCCCTGAATTTCTTTACTCCCGGTGCATCGTTATCAGGACGGTTCAAAAGTTGTTGCTGTCCCTCGAGAAGGCTGCGGATCGCCTCGAGTAGCATCGTTTGCTCAGTGGGTGGTGCAGGAACAACTGGTGTGAGAGGTAGTGCTGGAGGGGTGTTGTTAACGTTGGTGCTGGTGTTGTTCGGGGAATCCATAACCCTGAAGAAAAATTTGGATTGGGACAGATTCAAATACATGAAATGATAAGATTCAAGGAATAGAGATTTGCAAATTTCAAAGAACATGAATTGTAAAGAATGTTTTGGTTGCTGGTTCTTATGTTATATTACTTAGGTTGTTCACGCAGACCAGAACTGCATGACAGGGATTCATACAGCTCTGACCTGCATGGGCCACCAACAAAACCTGTCACGCCCCGCTTCCCAGTATACGGCGAAGTGGACGCGACGAGGCCCGCTACGTATATACTCAGAAGTACATACGCTAAGCGTAACTAAGCAATATAAAGTAAATCACAAGAGACGAACAATATAGAAATAACAGCAACTTTTATTAATAACATTCTTTGTACAATGCATGAAAAGAAAATACAACTGGAATGAAAAGCAATGCCTAAACAGTGGCATAACAGAAAATGAAAGAAACTGGAAAGAACAAGGTACAGTATCTAGAGCTCTGGATCTTCCTGGAACTGCTCCAAATCATCACCGGTGGGCTCGATCTCAGCTTGGTCCAACGCACCTGACAACATTCAAAGAAGAAAGAAATAGAATGTCGTCTGCGAACAGGTCGCTCGGTAAGTCCCAAAGATAAGGAAGAATGAGAATGACAGAGTAACAGTATTTTCTAAAGTATTATATTGTTGAATATTATGGAATATTGTGTAACGCTGTTGTTTGTAGCTTGGTACAGAAGGATGCCAGTGTATACGAGGGGAGTCTCACTTGCCAGAGACTAAGGCACGTGTAGTACAAGGAACCGTTATGCCACGGTACAACAGCAATATGATTCAGGTTAGGTGTCTTAATCTAACCACCTCGTGCCACCTTTAACACCTTCCGTACCAATCTACCCCTTAAACCCCGTAGTGTTTTAACAGTATTGTAGTATTGGAATATGCAAGTTGGGTGACTGACCAAAACCATGATATCAGTAAACATGTTGTAACTATATAATCAGGTAAATGGAATATCAGGATAATGGATGAATATCCATGGTTTGATTCAGTCAAAAAGAATATATTGTTAACTGGATTCATGGTTTCATGTATTCAAATTGTATTGGAATATAAAAGAATATAGATTGACTTGAATCATATTCAAGTCAGAAATAGTCAGACTCTAACCCGAGTCAGACTAAAAGAAAGGTAATTTGAAGTTTAATATTAGTTAGGGGCCTTATTGTAATTTGTAAAACTTGAGGGGGTTTTATGCAAAAAGTACTTTTGTATAGTTTTCAAAATACACCTCAAGTATTTATTATTCGTCTTTATTGTTATAATGAATGTGAATTTTATTTGTGTTATTCTAGTGAATATATCCTAATAAAAATATTAATTGTTTTATCTGAAATTCATGGTATTTTAGTGTAACTTTTAATCTTGTAATTTTTAGAAAAATGTGGAAACTTTATATTATGATAAAATAGATGTCTAAATGATAATTAAATATATATTAATACAAGAATAATCTTAAATAAATATTTTATTTTCAAAAATCTCATTTTCCTTAAATGTCGTATTTTAAACCTTTCGAGACCGAATGCTCCTTGCGGAGGTCTGAATCTCGCACTACTAGCCCGCGGGTGCACGATGAACCGTACTATCCCTAACAGGTTCCCCAAATGTGGGTTGTAGCGGCACTTTGCTTAGGTTTTATAAATACTATTCATTTAGGAAAACGGTGTTATAAATATAAAGTATTTATTTGCAAAAGAGTATTGTTTTCCGTATTTTAGTTGTTAGGGTTTCCTAAGCCAACTAGACTATTTGCAAGGTCTAAACAATAAGTCATTAGAAACCTCAAATCGCCTCTTCACCGTCAATTGCGGCCAGGTAAGTGCCAGGTAAGTGGGAAGGAACCACAATCGTGGGCCTAATTAAAAACCACTAGCTTTAGACACACTTGCCTAGACATCACAAGACAGTTTAGATAAACGATCGATGTCCATGACCAATCGTGTTTTCATTTTATTAAAAGATTTTATTTAGAAATGTTTACAACTTAAAGCTTTAAATAAAGGTTATAAAGATTATGGTATTTTAGTGAAAAGTCCTGTAATTTCGTATTCTGTGTTTTGATATTTATTAGTTAGGGTTATATTTGAGTGTGTGTAGAGATAGGTCATTACCTCGTGACTTGTTTTAAGTTTTGATGACATTTAGAGGTAAACCATGACATATTAAAATTGAAGGTATTAACGCGCAAGAATACGGTATTTGAAAACGTTATCATTTCAAGTGTGCAATTTCATTCAAATTGGTTTCTACAAGTTTAGTGATCAAGATAAACCTATTTAGGAGTGAGGGAATTAATTAAACTAAGCAAAATGAACTTCATGGTATTTTTATGAAAAGAATACGGTTTTGCAAAGAAGCTATCATTTCATGTGAGAAAGTTTGTTTAAATTGGTTTATGGATGATTAATAGTCAACATGAATATAGGTAGGTGTTATGTATTAGGTGAAAAGTGGAAATTTATAGAAAAACCGAATCGGAAATCGGTTTGTCCGATTTCCGTCGGGTTCCAAAAAGTCGTATTTTTACATTTATAGAAAAGAGAGATAGAAGGGATGGGACTTACGGTTTGAACAAGCTAAGGAAGCTAAGGGATGTGGTGGTTGTCGATTCGTCGAAAACGTCGCGAAGGTTCTGATCCGGTCGCCGGAATCCGTCGTCGATTTCGGCAGCGCTTCGCTTCTCGCTCTTCGTACCGAGTTCTCGAGAATTTGGGAGAGTGGACTTAGAGTGGTGAGGTGAAAAGGTAGAGGATAGGGGTCTTTATATAGGGCTAGGCTAGGGTTAGGGTTTGGATTAAAAAAATATTTTAAAAATGTAAAAATCATTAAAAATTCATTAATTTTGGTCTTAAAAGAGGATTAATGGAAAATTGGTAACACTACTGGAAAATTAAAGTATACAGGGGGGTTGACCAAGTCAACACGAAACTTTTTCGTGTTGACGACTCGGCCGAGTCAGGGCCGAGTCAGGTGCCGTCGGGTGGGGTTTGGTGTGGGGGAGATTTTAGTATACTTTATTTTTTATAATTCGCAATAAATTGTGAGTTATGGCTGTTTGACCATTTGACTTCTAAAAAAAATAAAACAAAATGATATAAAAATTATGCGGGGTATGGGATTCGAACTCTGGTGGCTTGGTTCAACAGTGCAAGGTATTACCAATGAGCTACAAGCTCCTTCTTGTAATTATTGTAAGGAATTAGATACTTAAATTGTTTCCAGCAACATCAATACTCCAAGTATACACTATATTTAATGTAAATTTTTGGTATACAAAATTGGAGTTGTTACAGCCTGTTTGTTTTTCTACTTCATTCTTATATTTCTGGAATTTTTCAAAGGCCTCGGATTTATGTTTCATTAAGAAGACATATCCGTACCTTGAAAAGTCATCCGCAAAAGTAATGAAATAAGAATAACCGCTTCGTGCATGCGTAGGCATTGGACCGCACACGTCGCTGTGTACGAGTCCCAAGAGCTCGCTCGCTCTTAC
The DNA here is from genome assembly GCA_030015575.1 of Agapanthus africanus. NCBI lineage: Eukaryota > Viridiplantae > Streptophyta > Magnoliopsida > Asparagales > Amaryllidaceae > Agapanthus > Agapanthus africanus. The sequence continues at coordinate 539,065,718 of JASDDO010000010.1, read as the reverse complement.
TCCGTGTCCAGTGAACGGAGTCTTTATCATCTTTCCTTTGAGACAGGATTGACAAGTTGCATACGATTGATATTCGAACGGATCCAAATATCCTTCTGTATGTAACTTAGTCAATCTTCTCTCATTGATGTGACCCAGTCTACAATGCCATAAGAAAGTTTTATTGATTTCTGGAGACTTTCTTTTGTGTGTATTCTGGACATTGAAAATCTGTGGTTGGTTCAATACGTATATACCGTTGTTTAATAAACCTGACCCAATCAAAACTTGATTAAGGTGAATGTTCATTACATTACTTATAAATGCAAATTCATAACCTTCTTTAGATAATAAAGATACAGAAATGATATTACAGGTTGCATTTGGTACAAAATAACAACTACGCAAAACCAAAAAGTGTCCATCTGACAATCCCAGATGATAGTCCCCCACGGCCTCAGCATCCATGCTAGCTCCGTTTGCAACTCTGAGGGTCATATCACCTGCTTTCAAAACTCTACGCTTTCTCAACGCCTGCAAAGAATTACAGATATGAGATCCTGATCCGGTATCCAATACCCAGGATGTAGAGTTTATTGATAGACAGTTTTCAATAACATACACACCTAAAGCTGAAGCCGCAACTCGCTTCAGATCCTGGATTATGGCTTTCCAAGCCTTGCAATCCTGTTTCCAGTGTCCACTTTTGTGACAGTAGAAGCATTCTTCCTTTCCCACCAGCTTTCCTGCTACCTTTGTTGCCTTTCCCTTTCCTTTCGTATCCACTTTACTGACACCGCCCCTTGGTTTGGCGGGGGCTTTCTTCTTCTTTCCCTTGGCTTTCGTCCTGGACCTAGAAGAGGAAGATCCTCCTATAAACAAAGTGGATGTCTCCCTACCTTTCTGTAGGGTGCCCTCAGCACTCCTCAACATGTTCAGAAGTTCGGAAAGTTCAACCTCCTTTCCTTGCATGTTGAAGTTAAGGATAAACTGGGCGTAACTGGAAGGAAGGGACTGGAGAATCAAATCAGTGTAGAGTTCATTCTCCAACGTGGTCCCAAGGTCCGCAAGCTCCTCTATGTAGCCAATCATCTTAAGCACGTGTTCCGCTACCGATGATCCGATGGCCAATCTTGCCGAAAATAGCTTTTTCGACACTTTGTATCTGGCGATACGAGACTGCTCTCCATACAGTTCTTTTGTATGGAGAAATATGGACTCTAGGTCCATATTCTCATGCCTCCTCTGATGTTAATTGTCCATCGAGGCAAGCACGAGGCATTTGGCCTTCGCGCAATCGATCTCCCATGTCTTACGGATTTCTATATCCGCGACGCTGGAGGTGGGACCTGGGACAGGGGGAGCTTTGGTGGTAAGGACATACCCCAACTTGTCGTAAGTGATTGCCATCTTGACATTCCTGAGCCAATCTTTGTAGTTTGGCCCTGTCAGTATGTTTTTATTTAGTAATAACTTAAGTCCGGTCATGTTGAATGGTCGCTGCAATTAGGAGAGAGAAAAGAAACACTTTAGCATGATGCTCTTGCAAGTTTAGAGTGGTTTTTAGTTTGTCTAAACAGGATGGCTCCCAATGTCTCTCGAATCCCTCCTCAAATCATAAAGGAAGAATTAGTCGGGATCAATCTCACCGTACAATACTTGCTTAACCGTTCAGCCAGGCCAGTGTCGGTACTTCGAGGGAGGTTTTCCAACGCTTTCGCGAAGTTCCTTAATTAAGTAACCTCTTTTCCCTGTGGGCGTAGCCCCGCTAACACCTTTCTAGACACCTACTAGGTTTATAGCATTGATCGTTAAGTGAGAGTTTCCCCGAGGAGTAGCATATACTCACAGTAGGATCGGGATCCAAATATCATCGCGTGATAAAACCGAAGGAATCCTACCAGAATCATCACATTCCAAATGGTATGCAGCGCTAGCAAGTTTCAGTACTTATGAAACTTCCAACGTGGATTTTTGCCCCATGCTCTTATGACCTTGACTTTGGCTAAAATATCATAAGTCACATGTCAAGTTCTACCCGTCATTCTCCTGGTTAATTTGGACCCACCCGTACCTACCCTTGACTTTGGCCAAAATGGCAGCACGACTGTCCCAAACCAACGCATCTATCTATGCTGCACATGAATACCCAATAGCTACCAATCACTATGCCTTGACTTTGGTCAAAATACATAGCTTGAATACTTTTTGACCATTCATGTGGAATGACGGAGGGCTACGAATGGTTTTGGCGAAACCGTGAACGTAGTGAACTTGATATAATCGATGGAACGAGATAGCTTTTAAAAGGAGTGGTTCAAGCTCCGCATTTAAAAGTTTAGTTTTGAAAAGAACCGAGTGATTTTCAAAGTGTTCCAATCGACTTTTACTTGGTTTATTTTCTTGCATTAGTTCTTTTAATGCGTCCCATCATTTAATCCTACCATTGCGGAAAACAACCAAATTATGGTGTACGCTTATGCCATCCGCATTCGCCACGGGGCCCCGTCATCACCCGTTAGGTTACTTAACTAACGACAGAGCGGGGGCTGGACTAGCGCGGATGCAAAACATAAGCAACACTATTACACGGTCGCGATGAATAGCCAATACCCCACCCAAGACCCCTACGGGCGCGGCAAACTACCCGCCAAGTACCCGAAGCGAAGCAACCTCCCTCAACGACGTGAGTAGGCCACTCGGCACTTCGAGATACCCGGTAGTTTGTGCACCCCTCCATGGGTCTATCCTAGGAGCAAAAACAGTAAAAAGAAATTATACAATGACGGCTACAACCCCGACCCGGTTGTGCGGCCAAACAAATAATATTACATCAATTTACATATTACATGAATGAAAGAAAAAAGAAACTCTCATCTCACATCCACCCCGGCTATTCATCCGCGACAATCCACCGAGTTCATATACACAAACCAATAAGCATTACAGATCACAGATATGTATAACCCCCACTAATCGACGTATAGCGATTAGCAGACGTTAAATACATATAAAACATCACAGATATAACCCAATAGTCAAAGTATGGTGAAGTTCGATCAAAAATACGGATTTATAGCCACCCCAAATACAAATTTCTATTCTGGAAAATCTGGGCAGAAATAAAATATCTTAAAAATCCCAAAACCATATCAGAAGAACACTGCACCAAACTCGGTCCAGAACCGAGTCAACTCGGCCGCGGATCCGCGGCAAGAGCATGCTCTTGCCGCGGAACTGCGGCGCTTTGAACGGTTCACTGGATCGTTTTTGGTGTGCTTCTTAACAAAACCCTGAGCCTATTTTTGAAGTATGATTTATTAGATTCTGAGCAGAAAAAAAATCAACAGAAACTTAGGGTTTTGAAATTTTGGTTTTGCGATTTTTACCGATCGAACTTCTATACACTTTACTACCTAGCTAGTTTATGTTTAGTTAGGCTTTGATACCACTGTAAGTCCACGTTGCCCACCCCGGTACTTGCGGGGAGGCGGAAAACGGAATAAAAATCGGATTTTTATCGAACTAGGCAACATGGACTAACTTAAGGAGGATCTTTGCTAAACAAAAACTAACTACAAGCTAACTAGTTTTAGCTACATGGAAGAAAGATTATACCTTGGGCTTTATGTCCTTCTCTCCTTGCTCCTTGGAGTGGAAGAAAGAGATCACCTTTTCGCCTTCTCTAGTCGAAGAAGGATCCACCCGAGAGCCTCAACCTTTGGCTTCAACTTCAAGCTAGAAGTAACTAAGGTGCTAGAAGTGCTAATCCTAGAACCTTAGATGAGAGTAGAGATTACTTTAGAGAGGTTTATCTCAAGCTCAAGTGTTTCTCAATACATGAGAGGGGAGAGCTTGAGAGAGAGGAAGAGGAGGAGAGAGAATCAATATGATAGAATGAGAGAAAATAATGAACCATTCTCTCTAATATGGGTGAATTATGAAATTAGATAATTAGCTAGATAATTGTCATGGTTAATCAAGACTTGACCATTATCATTTCATATTTAATGCAAATTGCAAGGATCAAAGAGCATCTTTTATATGGAATGATGATGGTCAAAGTGTCAACCTAGATCAACAAGTCAAGTATGATCAAAAGGTCAACAACCCTAACCATGCACAATTATATATAACTAATATCAATTATTCATAATACACACATAAGCATTAGGGTTAAGAAAATGACAATAGTCATTAACCCTAATCAAAGTCCTCTCCCTCTGTCTCAGTCAACTGTGCATACGCACCCGTATTCGTGATCCGAGGAACACGAATACAATGAGATAAAACCAATCCCAAATCATATACTAGGGTCTGGCTTAAACCAAAACCCGCTAGTATAAGCTATCCGGACAGCAAACGTGCACAAGTGCGCGGATGTGAACGAACCCTGTCGCAAAACCATGCGACCTCTACTCATTTTGCCTAAAGGCGAATAACTCTCTGTGTGGGACTCTAAAGATCCGACACTACGCTGGCATTGGGTTTAACCACAGACCGCAAGCGGCACTAGCTGTACGTAACGGTCCCCAGGTAGATGCCGATAAGAAAACTGACGAGGTGACCCCATCTGAACTCCTACTGAGCCTGTATATGACAGTCTCCGTACAGTCCGATCTGTTCGTCTGATACATCGCATGGGGGGCCTAGAGGGGCGGTGAACGTCAGTCCCCTAATAGCGGTACAAGTCGTGTCGGAGTATAGCCCAGAACACCCTGAAATAACACTGGAAACCTACCAGTATAGCTCGCTTGCCCTGGCCAGGGACTACTTGTGTAATGGCTCTCCTGGACACAGCGCGATGTCAACCCCCAATACCGGGAGAGACGAATCTTGTCTAACCGTCACTACCTCCAAGTGCTTCGGGACTGCACCCAACTACTATTTGTTTGCACGACTCCTTTGAGCCGTGGTAGGGTAGTAATCAAAGTAAAGTGGGAACACACTCGAGGCGAAGTGACAGTGTCAAGTCAGCGGACTAAGCTGTACTCATGTCACCTGGGAACTGATAACTCACGATAGGTATAATACCAACCAACAGTTCCCGACGAGTCCTGTCCAGTGTACTCGTAACCTAACGAGCACCCGCATACTATCTCAAGTACGACGTACTGACGGCTGTGGGATAGACCGTCTCCCACGCTGGGATGAGAAGCGCATACGCTAGTCTACTCCGGAGTATCGATGCCCTGTCTCGATAGTCCTACGACTAGAGACCTGTATAAGGATGTGCTTATGGATTACCCAGCCCCCATGAGTGTGAACGACATCACAACGCTGGTAATCAAGCAAAGATCCTAAGGGCTCTACTAATATGTATATAAGCGATATGCTAAAAGAAACACATGCACATATTAAAGCAGAGACAAACCAAGTAGCATACTACCATTTCGAGCAAGATTGTATATACAACTGTGAATATCCCAAGCTTCCATCAAGTAATAAACATACTAGTATGATACAGTAATGGCCTTTAGGGCATATACACTAACATATAGAATCGAAGAACTCTAGGTTCTCTTAACCTTTCTCTGATACCAGTTGTTAGGAGGGAGAGTCGATCCACGGAACAGTGCTTGCGACAAAACCCAAATCACGCAAAAATACAATCACGCAATTAAACGACGAAAGACAATATAAATTAAAGTGCAGGAATAAGAAAACAATTAATCACAAAAAAGATAGATTTGTTAACGAGGTTCACCCACCGTATGGTTAGTCCCCGGCAGAGCGGAATCTGCAAACATCTACTATACTTGAATCAAGTTTACACACAAGAACAAGCCTATGAGATTTCTCTCAAATCTCTCTATATAAATCTCTCTTAGCCTTTGCCTCTTGTGATGATGCTTGTGATTGATACAAAATGCCTCACTCATAAGATGTGCTTTTATAGCACCTAGGACAATGTCACTATCTAATAAAGTCACCATCTTTCATTGTCACCACCTAACGATGTCATACATGTCAAAAGTAGCACCTAACAAAGTCACCACCTTTCATTGTCACCACCTAACAATATCATGCATGTCAAAAGTAGCACCTAACAGAAAGAAAGCATACGACGTCAACTCGCTCTCCTTGCTTTATAGTAATCGCGCGAGCCAGCAAAAGGATAAAATCCCAGCAAGAAAACGGAGAGTCACCATCTATCATTGTCACCGCCTAACAATATCATGCATGTCAAAGTAGCACCTAACAAAGTTATCACCTAACATTATTATCACCTATCAATGTCATGCATGTCAAAAGGTGGTACTTAACCCTAAACTTTAATTTGCATCAATTTTCAACACGCTGGCAGCAAAATCGACGGAGGACAACAACTGAGGGAGATTCCGACCTCCATCATCCATATTTAAAAGTTATCTCATGTTTTAGCTAATAAGGAATGGTATACTTGTGGACATAGTATTCTAAAATTGTTAATAGTGCAGACCAGCTTCGAAGCTCCAAATGGGAATGATCCAGTTGGAGTAGACTTGTGTGGAATGGGCAAGGGAGAAGCTTGGGTGCATAGGCAGAGTATTGGACGCTAGTGGCCCACCAACGTTTCACCACAGAATGGCTGCGCTACTTCATGTAACTACAGAGGAGCTTACAGCTCTAATAAACGCTAGAAATCCTGCGGAAAGACATCTCAGAAACTGGAACTATTGATCACACATAGGCATCATGTTGAATCAAGCAGCGGCAACACGCTGGTGCTGTTTGAGGAGATGGGAGGAGATCCAACCCAGATATCTTTTGCTACTAGACAGGCCGGGACCTTATGCGCACATGTATCGGAGTCCCATCCACCCCCTGTTGATGCCTGGCTCTCTTCATCAAGAGCAAGAGCTAAACCTGAACCATGGGAAACGCTGAGGGTTCATCTAAAATGCCCATATCCCAACCAAAGCATTTCATCAATTAAGTTTGCTAGCTTTGGGACTCCCCATGGCTTTTGCAGGAGCTACAGCCAGGGAGAATGCAGCAGCAGCAGCAGCAGCACGGTGCTCTCAATTGTTCAAGAGGTGACGTTTAATTATTGATTTATATATGGTTCCTTTCTTCCTTCTTGAGAAAGACTGCATCGGATGGTGCAACTCTTTGTATTTGTGGTTTATGATAAATTGGCCAAAAAAACACAATGTAGGCATGCATTGGGTCAGAAAGTTGCGATGTTGCAGTAACAGCAAAGATGCTTGGAGACCCGTACAAGGGGGTTACAAAGAGCCTTGCAGTAGAAGCCATATGCTCGTGAGGATGAGCATTGGCCATATTGACCTGTTGGTGGGAGCAAAGTGCTCCCTACTGGTGTACAATATACAAGAAAAGAAGAGGAATATATAGCATGAGACGAACATTTTATGCCCATCTCGATCTTCTTTAAAAACGAAAAAAAGAAAAAAGAAAAAGAAAAAGAAAAAGAAAAAGAAAAGGAATGAATAAATATGTTGAGCAACAATGTTTTAAGTCTTATAATGATATAAGATGCATAATTATTTTTTATCCTGACCTCAGAGCTTTCAGAATATTCAGTATATATGTAAAAATACCGTACGTACCCAACTTCTGATCAACACTGGCTTCTGGATTGTCAGCAAAGGGAGTTAAATAAAAACACTTTTTGTTATCATATTAATTATTAATGATTACTAAAGCAGGTTGAATCAGGTGATAAACTCTCCATGTTTGGGCTAAGAATTTTACATCCTAACTCAACACAGGGAACTCAAGATTAATGAAATGGCTTCTTTCTTGGGTTTGAACTCTGAATTTTAAAATTTGGAGCCAGAAGCACGAAGTAGTACTCTCCTTTGTCTTTGTTAAGATGACATGGCACCTGCTCCAGCCAGAATAAGAAGGCAGTATTTTCTTTTGGCTTTATCAATCAAGACAAGATGGCATGGCATATCCAGTTTATTATAAAGTGCAATCTTTTTTATTTCTCTCTTTTAATTCCATAAAATCTTGAAATGTTTAATCAACTATAAATCATTTTGGCATCTTATTGAAAGTTGTCATTATTAATAGAGATATATATATAATCCAAGCATCATGCAGAGAAAGGAGACGTGAAGTAATAAATTATAACCGTAGATGTGAAGATGATCCTCTAACGTTATCGCATTATTACAAATTCTACTCTCTTGTCATGTATAGTTGACATTCCAAAATATATCTTTGCCGTGCCACCATTATCAGAAGAAGAAGATTGGGGATGTATGTTTTCCATGAAGTCAATGACAAACTTGCAATTGGGTAATGCCAAAATTATTATTATTAGGCCTTCGTGCTCAATTGTTTTGTATATCATTTAGTAATATATTATGGGCTGATGGCCCAACCAAACTGCACGTCTTTGTTCCCCTGCAGCAAGGCTTGGCTCCTCCTCTGTCTCGTTTCAAACCATTTTCATTGAACAGCCGTGTTGCTAATTACAACTTCTTTTGTTTTCTTATAAGTTAAGCGCCTTTCGATATAATATAATAATATAAGTATAAAACGCAATATAAAATACCATATAACATGACTTGTACAATTGTGCTAGTTAAGATGGGGTATGTAAAGCAGCGTGTGTTTCGTTGTGAATGATCAAAGTGGTAAAATCTAAGATATTTCTATTATTATAATGCTAAAAGGAGGAGGTCTCAAAATTGCAAATCTAATTTCAATGAAAGACCTTTAAATAGCTATAAAATTATCTTATTTTTTCTATCACAAAAAAAATTGCTAACCACTCCCTCCCTCCCTTTCTCTGGACTAACTACTCTTCCATTATCTTTTATTCCACAAATCTCTCTCAATTACTAACATCTACTCTTCCATTATCTTTTATTCCACAAATCTCTCTCAATTACTAACATTCATCGCATATGTAAAATAGTTATTATTAATGAAAAGAGACCAAGGGAATTAATACATGACATGATGATTGATGGATCATGCGTTTTAAGATTAATTATAATTTCCATTCTTTTTAAGGGTAATGAGGACTTAGGACTTATGTATACGCTTGGTAGCATAAGCCCAGTAATATAAAAAGAAGAAGAAGAAGAAGGAAAAAGGCCTAAACCAAAATGGAGCCCAATTACCCACTCACATCCACATGGCATTATTATTCTATTTCTTCTGTCTAGGGCTAATGAAAGGAACATACAAGAGGGTAAGAAGAGCCAAGCGAGGGTTTTTTGGGCGGCTGCTGCTAAACAACCTTTGCATCCATCATCAATCCATCAAGAGAAATCTATGGAGGAGATGATTATGAGAGAGCCATCAACAACAACAACAACAAACGAAGCTGAAGCTGATGAGATCCAATCCTCCACGGCCAGAATCATTTCTTCTTCCAGCACCTCCTCCTCCTGCTTTCAGAAACGCAAGAGAGATGACGATGACGATGGCCATGAGAGCCGTGCCGAGAAACCACAAGAAGCGGATTCGGGTCGAGGCCCTTTGTGGAAGACGAGCCTCTGCTCCTACTTCAGGAGCAGCCGTCATCATCATCAGAAGAACAACAACAACAACAAGGGCGGCAGATGCAGCCACGGAGACTCCTGCCGCTACGCTCACGGCGAGGAGGAGCTCCGACCCCGACCAGACAGCACCTGGGATCCAACATCCGACAGGGCAAAGAAGCTCCAAAAGACCACGACCAAGGGCCAAGAGGAAGAGGAGGAGGAGGAAGAGGAACAGGTGGATGCCACCAGCCTCGACAAGTGCATATTTGGACTCCCCAGGAATTGGGCATCCGATAATCTCATCCAATTCCTTGATGCCCAGGCTAGTCTCCCCCACAAAAAATCCATCTTTTACATTCCCTTCCTTCATTACTGCCAATTAATTTCATTTCTCTGCAGAAAACTACTCCAAATATATCATTAGTAGTAGTAGAGTCTGCTTCACTTATTTTGTATGCTACCATTTTGGAGCTCATACTAATTCGTATACCCGTGTTGTGCTTAACACGAATGTGAGAGCCCGATTCGAACAATAAAGCTGTATTATTCAATTCAGCATGAGGAATATGCTTCACTTAATTAATAAATTGCACACTACATTTCCCTGAATCACATGTACCTAAATTGACGACATCAAGCCTACAATGCCAAACTCTAGTCCAATACATGTGACCAGTTGTTACCTATATCAATGCTAGAGTATTAGTCCAGCCAAACCATCTAGCCCCAATTTGATAACTCCCAACCCTTAAAAGGATTTAATAGCTTCTCTCTTGGATTCGTACATTCCTCTTCTGTTAGAAACTATGGACTTCAACTCCCAGTCCTCTTTCCATACGGGATCCATATTTTTTTTGTGGAGATTTGATTTTTTTTTAAAGAAACAATTTGGTATCTAATTTAAATTCTAATTATTCTATCTTATATCTTTTTGTACGCTCTTTTTACTTGTGAATTTTGATCTTTTTATGTTAACTTAACTTCTATCCATTAACCACTTTAGTAGAATATCTTTTGGCCTTCTTATTTGTAGGAGTTGATAAGACAACACTTTATAAGTTTAGAATGTTGATCAAATCAATCAAGAAACACAAAAAAATGGAGAAGTGAAAACATTGAACGGTATCATTAATGACATCGTTATTCCCTTGCTCAGCATGCCGATCCTTTACTTATGTTTAAAAAATTATATGGTTAGCACTTACTATGATAGAGAAGTTTATATGGTTTGAGTTTAATTAATCAACTCTTTGTTAATATTATATTCACAACAATTCACCATAAACAATCTTATCTTTGTAGTTCTATTTGCTAACTTTTTTGTAGATGCAAAAGCTAAAATTCTCTTTAGAGCATATGTTTGCTCAGCAATATGGTATAACTAGCCCTACGCTGTTGCGCACGGGCATAAAAGAAAATCAAAGAAAGTTAAGTTTTAAAAAGTAAAAATGTTGTCTTACTGAACGATTCAACCTTATAAATAAAACATACGTGAAAAATGTAATTAAATTACAATAGGAAGAGTTTGATTTTTCTATAGAATATAAATCAAAACATTATATTAAAACATATATGTAGTAAAATTAGGAAAAATAATACCAATTCTTATATACATTCTTTATTATCCATCCAAGAGGGCAACAAAGAAGAATTTTTTGATAAATATTATTTGATAACTGTAAAAAAAATTCTGTTGTCTTAGTAATCAAAGGAATTAAAAATCTCTTCCTTATCAAACTAAATGAGACCTAAAAGTAGTAAAACTGTCACGCCCCGCTTCCCTAAATACGGAATACAAGGGTGACAAGGCCAGCCATGCTCCTACGATGAAGGAAAGATCCCGTCGTAGTCACATTTCGGCTTCTAGCATTATGTGGTAATCAGTAAAATGCAATACGGGTAAAGAGAATGCAGTCACTAAAACTATCAGGTATAAAGGAATCTGAGCTCAATGGAAGTAAGCAAAAGGGCAACTGGTCAGGAATATCAATGGAGAAATGTAACTGCTTCACTAGTCTGGATCTAAACAGTCTCCTCGAGGTCAGGCGAATCCACCTCTATCACTGAGCATGCATACTCAGGTCGTCAGAGCGACACAATAGCAATATTATAATAGTATTCATGAGACAAGAAAATTAAAAGTAATAATGATGGAAATAATAAATGCAGGCAATCGATGTGTCAATAACTGATGCAATATAGGATTTGTGTCCCTATCGGTCTCTAAGTCACTTTTGAAATCGAGTTGTGGAAAGAATGATCATGTTTAACGAGAGTCTAATACATATCCGAGACTACGGCCCGCTGTTGCCCGGGACATAACCCTGTCAGCCAGATCGCTAGATCCTACCTATTATATATAAGAGTCGCCGTTCGAATGATTATCCTCTAAATCACTGTCCTCGCTAAATACGATTTCCTTTCCACTTCGATTTCCCCTTTTTCCTAGGTTTTCACTATTTATGAGTATGGTCTAGTCGTGTACAAGTACGCACCAATAACACGGTTTTAGTCACTGTTCACTGTATTGTTCACGGTAACGAATCATTCACTTTTCACTGGCGTACTTAACACTCCTAAACCGATACCATTCACGCACGACAATGCACTGTACACTGAATAATAACGCGCACTATCACTAAAAGTATGGCAGTCGGGTAAAATATGTGCATTTATGCAGTTAAACAAATCATGTGTAATACGAGCTATCATGCATCTTATGAACTTATAAAAATTGCCTTAAATCATACATTAAAAATTCAGTAAAATGATACAAAGGCGGAAGCAAGTAAACTCAGTCGGCAATACAATGAAATTAATTTCAAGCCAAACGGGTTTCGGGTTCACAAGTTATAGACGTTTCAAATTAAGTGTTCGCTGCTGGAATTTCAGTTCCTGAACTGAAAGTCTGTTTCGCAACACCGTTTTCACCCTGTTGGGATCAGAATTAGGCGACGCTATAGTTGAACAATGTTTAGGTTTTACAGTTAGGTTTCCAACGCAATCGGCAGATCAGTGATATCCTATATCAACAGTGAGTTAAGGTCATGTTATGTTCGATGTGTAAAATCTGTCACTGCAGAATTCAGCAGAACATATCGACATTATAAAATATGTTAAAAATACCATACAGTTAAGGAATTCATTGAAACAGTAGGATAAGGAAGCTAACTCGATTCTCTAAGTAACGATATAAGGTTCCGCACATTACCGCATTTGTGCAAGGATATTCAGTGAATTAAAAACAGGGGTTACCTGGAATTACCGTTCTGGACTGCAGTTCAGAATCTTAATTCACCGCAATTTTCTCTATCGTAACTAGTTCAAATTTAGGTATCAAAATAGGGTTCTGTAGCTTATTCTGTTGGCTTCGATACAAGCCAGGGAACGCCAAAAACCGATTCGTAAAAGATCTAATGTGAATTTAACGGTCTAGCATATTTAGGAAATTCAGGTTTCGTAATGATTGTTGGGATTAACATTTCATAGGTGAAACGACCGTGGTTTCCAACCAAATTTCTACAGCACATCGGTAAATAGTAGACGGGTCTAATGATTACAAGTTCCGTCATTTAAAGTTAATTTTTCATTTAAAGTTTCATATCGAACACTTATCTTCATTGGCGCGCACGAAACTATATATATACGATATTAACTCTAAACTGGATTAAATATGAGCTAATAGTATGAAGCAAGTAATATACTTGCCTAACGACGTGTCGACGACGGAACGGCAGCGGCAACGGCACGAACGCGACCCGAACACGACACGGCAACGACTAGGCTCGAGCCTCAGCTGCGACTGCGTCGAGGAGGTGTCGATGGTGGCGGGGTTGCTTGCTGTGTGGTGGCCGGAAGAGGAGGCGAAGGCGAGGTGAACGGCGGTGGCTGTGGTGGTCGCCGGTGAGGGTGCAGCGTAGGGGTCGAGGCTCGAAGCTTGGGTGTAGGGTGCAGTGAAAGGAGTGAAGTAGTGGAGGGGGGTCGGGTAGTAGAAGGTGATGGTGATGATGCTGAGGGATCGACGAGGTGGTCGGCAGCGAGAGGGGACGGCGACGTGGAGGCGGCGGCGGCGGCTAGCACGGAGTCGGGTGTGCAGGCGAGGTGGGGAAACTCGGGGTTTTTCTGGAGAGGAAAGATGAGGGAGTTGCAGTAAGGTGATGGGTCTCGGTGTGCTCGGGAGTTGCGGGTGAGTTCGATCGGAGGAGAGGAGAAAGGGAGGAAGGCGAGGGGAATCACAGGCGTGGGCGTGGGCGTGGATTCAAGAGAGGGGGAGCGGGAGAATATGGGGAAGGAGAGAGGGTGAACGAGAGTGAGGGGGAGAGAGAGAGACGGGGTCGAGATGGGGAGCGGGCGATTGTGAGATCGGGGGTCACGGCGTGGGGTCGTGGTCGCGAACGAGGAGCGAGGCGTGGGGCTCGCGGCGACGTCGGGAGAAGGAGAAGAAGCGGGAAAATTTTGAGAGTGGGGAAGAAAAGGATGCGGCTCAAGTATGGGGGCATGGGGCTGGGTCGGTAGGGTTGGGCCGGGATTGGGTTTGGGCCAGGAATTATTATTTTCTTTTGGGGTTTTTAGTTTAGGCAAAATTTTAATATTTAAAACGTAAGCATCTAAATTCATACAAAAATGCAGAGAAAATAGAAAAACATTCAAGGGGACTTGGAAAATATGGAAAAAATTTTATTTACAGATCTGGGAATTTACATCATACCCTCACAAAAATTTCGTCCTCGAAATTTAAAAAGAGACAACGAAACAATAGCACTACACAAATAGATGTGGAAAACGTGCACGGATATCTTCCTCACGCTCCCAGATAGATTTCCTGGGGAACGACCGTCCCAAAACACTCGGACTAACGGGATGACTTTATTCTTCAGCACTCTCTCTGCGGTCGAGGATGGTGGTGGGCTGCTTCTCTTAGGACAGGTCAATGCCCAAAGCTAACTCCGAATGGTCCAGAACATGGCTGTCATCTCGGATATAATGTCGCAACTGAGATACGTGGAAAGTATTGTGCACACCCGCTAGCGACGGAGGCAAGGCAAGTCGATAGGCCACCCCTCCTACTCGCTCTAGCACCTCAAAAGGTCCGATGAAACGGGGGCTGAGTTTCCCGCGACCTCCAAACCTGATAACTCCGCGGGTAGGGGAAATATTCAGGATTACGTAATCTCCGACTTCAAATTCTAGTGCTCTCCTGCTGGCATCCGCCCAACTCTTCTGTCGATCCTGAGCCGTCTTAATACGCTGTCTGATTATTTGGACTTTGTCTACCGTCTGGACAATGAGTTCGGGGCCCAATAATCTTCGTTCGCCCACATCATCCTAACAAACTGGGGATCTACATTTACGCCCGTAAAGTGCTTCGAAAGGAGCCATCTGGATGCTAGCCTGATAACTGTTATAAGAAAACTCAACTAGATGCAGATGATCCTCCCAAGAACCCCGGAAATCCAATATACAACCTCTCAACATGTCCTCGAGCTTGTGAATCGGATTTTCCGTCCGTCTGTGGATGATACGTTGTGCTGAACTTGAGGCGGGTACCCAGACTCTCCTGTAAACTCTTCCAAAAGTGCGAAACAAATCTGGTGTCTCGATCTGACACAATGCTGATCGGAACTCCGTGAAGTTGCATTATCTCTTGCATGTATTTCTCCGCAAGAGACTGTCGACTGTCCCACCCGGAAGGGTATAAAGTGTGCGGGTTTCGTAAGGCGGTCGACGATAACCCAAACGGCGTTGTTGCCCCTAGGGTCCGTGGTAAGGCTGTCACGAAATCCATAATAATGTGCTCCCACTACCATTCTGGTATCGGAAGCGGTTGTAACAATCCCGCTGCCCTCTAATGTTCCGCCTTCACTTGCTGGCATACCAAGCACCTGGATACAAACCGCGCAATTTCTCGTTTCATCCCGTTCCACTAAAAGTGCTGCTTTAGATCTCAATACATCTTCGTGCCTCCCAGATGCACAGAATAAGCTGAACTATGAGCCTCAGCTAGTACTCCTTATCGAACATCCTCCCTTAGGAGCACAGAGTATGCTACCGAATCTCAAGGAACCGTCTCGATGTATGAATAAGTTTGTTCTTAGTCTGGCTTCCACCTGCTCTCTGAACTTCTGTAGTCGAGAATCGTCAGTTTGCACAGCCTTAATGCGTTCTACAAATGAAGACTGCACCAGCAACTGCTAAAACTGCCTGATTATACTCGGTGTAACAATCCCTAGTTCGAGCCTCTGAAAATCCTCAATGATGCTCCCCTGCCTGGTCAACATCATGGCCGCTGACTTGCGACTGAGGGCGTCGAGTATAACATTTACTTTTTCCCGGATGGTACTGTAAATTCCAAGTCGTAACCCGCCCCTCGCTATAGCCATTGGCGTTGTCTCATATTCAATTCTCCATAAGTGAACATGCATTTCGGACTCTTATGATCCACATACACTTCCACCTTTTTGTCCAGTAAGTAGTGTGTCCAGATCTTTCATGTGAAAACTACTCGGCTAACTCCAAGTCGCGTGTTGGGTAGTTCCCCTCGTAATTCTTCAGCTGCCGTGAGGCATAAGCAACTACCTGACCGTTTTGCATCAGAATGCGGCTTAAACCCTTCTATAAATCATCGTTGTGTATCACCACACTACCTGAATCGTCTGGCACTCTAATAGTAGGTGTCATGGTCAATTTCTGTTTCAGTATCTCAAAATCCTGAGTACATCCCTCTGCCCATACGTAAGGCACTTCTCTCCACGTCAGCCAAAAATGGGGGTTAGGTTATTACAAGGTTCAAGGATGGAATAAATGTAATGTCTTTGCAAGAAGGGAAAGGAATTTGCAAGAAGGATCAATTAATGCATCAAATGGATTTTAAAGGTACAATACTCTAGGAAAATTTGATCGAACCGAAACTTTATTAATCAAAAATTTGACAGAGTACAACTGAGAGATAAATGCGGCCCTAAACTATACATCGTTTTTATTTGACCCCAAGAAAAGAAAAATAAGCCGTATCAGTCGCAATTGTGGAGGTTCAACAAGTTGCGATAAGTTCTCGCGCTAAGATGGGGGCGTCCATTCCCAAAGTGTCCTTCCTGAATATATGCTTGAGCTTCTTCAGCCTCGAGTTCCTCTTCACTCGAGGTTTCATCTTCCCACTCCTCCTGGACTGGAGCTTTGTCTTCGGATTCCTCCCCTATAGAGTTTTCTTCTCATAACTCTTCTTCTTCGGCAGGAGCTTCCTCATCAGAATCCTCCTCCATATGTTCTGCCTCTCCCGGATCCTCTTCCGGATCCTCTTCCATAGGGTGTTCCTCAGGATTCTCCTCTTCAGGATCCTCATCTGGATCCTCCTCTATTGCGTTTTCCTGTGGGTCCTCTTCTATCGGGTCTTCTTCAGGATTCTCCTCCTCAGGGTCTTCTTCCGGGTCTTCATCTTCATCGTCCGAATCATTAATCATATTGATCTCTGGAATTGCGACACCGACTCCCTTGTCCTCGGATTCACTGTCGTCGAAGATGACCTGTGGTCTATCGATCTCGTCATCTGAACTCACTAATATACAGTTGAAAGAAACGCAGGACCGAGTGTCCTCATCAAGAAGCGGTGCTGCTCCAGGGTTGGCCATGGCCTGAAAAGTAAGGGTCATGATCAGATAGTGGAACACGAATGAAAATAACTATTAGTGATGCGGAACACGAGGAAAAGGTAAAGTAGATAAGATTTCAAAACATGAACTTGAGTGGTGACGCACCAGTAGCATATGGAAGTGAAAGCAAGGAGACAAGATATGATACAAGGGATCCCTAAATTGAACTGCAATCTTATTCTAAACCCAAGGCTCTGATACCAACAAAACCATGTGATGCCCCGCTTCCCAAAATACGGAATACAAGGGTGACAAGGCCAGCCATGCTTCTACGATCAAGAAAAGATCCTGTCGTAGTCACATTTCGGCTTCTAGCTTTATGTGGTAATCAGTAAAATGCAATACGGGTAAAGAGAATGCAGTCACTAAAACTATCAGGTATAAAGGAATCTGAGCTCAATGGAAGTAAGCAAAAGAGTAACTGACCAGGAATATCAATGAAGAAATGTAACTGGTTCACTAGTCTGGATCTTCACAGTCTTCTCGAGGTCAGGCGAATCCACCTGTATCACTGAGCATGCATACTCAGGTCGTCAGAGCGACACAATAGCAATATTATAATAGTATTCATGAGGCAAGAAAATTAAAAGTAATAATGATGGAAATAATAAATGCAGGCAATCGATGTGTCAATAACTGATGCAATATATGATTTGTATCCCTATCGGTCTCTAAATCACTTTTGAAAGCGAGTTGTGGAAAGAATGATCATGTTTAACGAGGGTCTCATACATACCCGAGACTACGGCCCGCTGTTGCCCGGGACATAACTCTGTTAGCCGGATCGCTAGATCCCACCTAATATTTATAAAAGTCGCTCGAATGATCATCCTCTAAATCACTGGCGTCGCTAAATACGATTTCCTTTCCACTTCGATTTCCCCCTTTCCCCAGGTTTTCACTATTTATGAGCATGGTCTAGTCGTTAAGATGTGGAGAGATTTGAGAAGTATAAAATGGCTAAAAAGGAAGTTAAGAAAGCTGTTCGGGAAGCTAAATCTAAGGTCTACAAGGAGGTGTACGAGAAATGAGACACTAAAGAGGCTGAAAATGATATATACCGGATTGCTCGGATGCGGGAAAGAAAGACTAGAGACTTATGTGCGGTGAAGTGTGTCAAAAATGAAAATCAGAAGGTTTTAGTTCGAGATGAGGATATCAAAGAAAGATGGAGAGATTATTTTGACAAATTGTTCAATGAGAGCTTTACTAAGAATTTGGATGAACTTGTCATTCAATCTCAAGATATAAACCGTGATTTCATGCGTAAAATAAGACTACCCGAGGTTAAAGAAGTTTTGAACAAAATGAGTTTAAGAAAAACGGTTGGTCCTGACGGGATTCCTATTGAGATTTGGAGATGCTTAGAATAAATAGGCGTTAAATGGCTGACAGATCTGTTTAATAAGATTTGGCAGACAAAAAAGATGCCAAATGAATGGAGGAAATGTATCCTTGTACCTATCTACAAGAACAAGGATGACATTCAAAGACGCTCAAACTACCGTGGAATAAAACTTATGTGTCACACCATGAAATTTTGGGAGAGAGTGATTGAACACATGCTAAGGAAGGATATTAAGGTAACAGAGAACCAGTTTGGGTTCATGCTTGAACGATCGACGACAGAAACTATTCATTTGCTTCGTCAACTTGTCAAGCGTTTTCGAGAGAGGAGAAAAGATTTGCATATGATATTTATTGATTTAGAAAAAGCATACGACAAGGTACCGAGAGAGGTATTATGGGGGACAATGATGAAGAAGGGGGTCCCCGTTAAGTATATTGACATAATCAAGGATATATACGATGGAGTAGTGGCAAATATCAGAACCTGTGGCGGTTTAACGAGTGATTTTCCGATTACAATTGGTTTACATCAAGAATCTGTATTAAGTCCATTCTTGTTTACTATCGTGATGGATGAACTTGCTAGAACTATCCAAGATGAGGTACCTTGGTGTATGCTATTCGCTGATGATATTGTTCTAGTAAATGAGACGAAAGTAGGGGTTAATGCCAAATTGGAATTATGGAGGCAAACATTGGAATCTCGGGGATTCAGATTGAGCAGGTCCAAGACAGCATATATGCATTGTAAATTTAGTAACCAGAGAAGTCAAAACCATATTAGTATAACATTGGAAGAGCAAGAGATATCACCGAGCGACCAGTTTAGATATCTAGGTTCCATCATCCAAAAGAATAGGGAGATTGATAATGATGTTAATCAAAGAATCCAAGCTGGTTGGTTGAAATGGAGGAGTGCAACAGGGATTTTGTGTGATCGTAACTTTTCGTTAAAATTGAAAGGGAAGTTTTATCGGAGCACTATTCGGCCTGCCTTATTATATGGTACAGAATGCTGGGCTCCTAAGAAGCATCATACACAGAAGATGCACGTAGCGTAGATGCGCATGCTTCGTTGGATGTGCGGTAACACTAGAAAAGATAAGGTGCGAAATGAGGATATTCGTGCAAAAGTTGGTGTAGCACCTGTGGAGGAGAAGATGCGGGAAAACCGGCTAAGATGGTTTGGTCATGTGCGATGCAGACATATGAAAGCACCGATTCGACGAATAGATACTCTCGATATGGGCAATGGCAAAAAGACAAAAGGGAGACCGAAGAAAACATAGATGGAGGAGATACGAAACGATATGGTTGCCAAAGGACTCGATGAAAGTATATTGTTCGATAGGAGTGAGTGGAGGCGGAGGATTCATGTGCTGGACTCGAAATGATTCTCATGTTGGTTCATGTAACCTACCCCATATGTTTAGGATAAAAGACTCAGTTGTTGTTCTAGTCGTGTACAAGTACGCACCAATAACACGGTTTTAGTCACTGTTCACTGTATTGTTCACTTTCACGAATCATTCACTTTTCACTGGCGTACTTAACACTCATAAACCGATACCATTCACGCACAACAATGCACTGCACACTGAATAATAACGCGCACTATCACTAGAAGTATGGCAGTCCGGTAAAATATGTGCATTTATGTAGTTAAACAAATCATGTGTAATACGAGCTATCATGCATCTTATGAACTTATAAAAATTGCCTTAAATCATACATTCAAAATTCAGTAAAATGATGCAAAGGCGGTAGCAACTAAACTCAGTCGGCAATACAATAAAATTAATTTCAAGCCAAACGGGTTTCGGGTTCACAAGTTATAGACGTTTCAAATTAAGTGTTCGCTGCTGGAATTTCAGTTCCTGAACTAAAAGTCCGTTTCGCAACACCGTTTTCACCCTGTTGGGATCAGAATTAGGCGACGCTATAGTTGAATAATGTTTAGGTTTTACAGTGGCGGATCAGTGATATCCTATATCAACAGTGAGTTATGGTCATGTTATGTTCGATGTGTAAAATCTGTCACTGCAGAATTCAGCAGAACATATCGACATTATAAAATATGTTAAAAATACCATACAGTTAAGGAATTCAGTGAAACCAGTGGGATAAGGAAGCTAACTCGATTCTCTACGTAACGATATAGGGTTCCGCACATTACCGCATTTGTGCAAGGATATTCAGTGAATTAAAAACAGGGGTTACCTGGAATTACCGCTCTGGACTGCAGCCCAGAATCGTAATTCACCGCAATTTTCTCTATCGTAACCAGTTCAAATTTAGGTATCAAAATAGGTTTTGTAGCTTATTCTGTTGGTTTCGATACAAGCCAGGGAATGCTAAAAACCGATTCGTAAAAGATCTAATGTGAATTTAACGGTCTAGCATATTCAGGAAATTCAGATTTCGTAATGATTATTGGGATTACCATTTCATATGTGGAACGACCATGGTTTCCAACCAAATTTCTACAGCACATCGGTAAATAGTAGACGGGTCTAATGATCACAAGTTCAATTTTTCATTTAAAGTTTCATATCGAACACTTAAATTCATTGGCGCGCACGAAACTATATATATATATGATATTAACTCTAAACTGGATTAAATATGAGCTAATAGCATGAAGCAAGTAATGTACTTGCCTAACGACGTGTCGACGACGGAACGACAGCAGCAACGGCACGAACGCGACCCGAACACTACACGGCAACGACTAGGCTCGAGCCTCAGCTGCGACTGGTGGCGGGGTTGCTTGCTGTGTGGTGGCCGGAAGAGGAGGCGAAGGCGAGGTGAACGGCGGTGGCTGTGGTGGTCACCGGTAAGGGTGCAGCAAGAGGGTCGAGGCTCGAAGCTTGGGTGTAGGGTGCAGTGAAGGGAGTGAAGTAGTGGAGGGGGGTCGGGTAGTAGGAGGTGATGGTGATGATGCTGAGGGATCGACGAGGTGGCCGGCGGCGAGAGGGGACGGCAACGTGGAGGCGGTGGTGGTGGCTAGCACGGAGTCGGGTGTGCAGGCGAGGTGGGGAAACTCGGTGTTTTTCTGGAGAGGAAAGAGGAGAGAGTTGCAGTGAGGTGATGGGTTTCGGTGTGCTCGGGAGTTGCGGGTGAGTTCTGTCGGAGGAGAGGAGAAAGGGAGGAAGGCGAGGGGGATCGCGGGCGTAGGCATGGGTGTGGATTCGAGAGAGGGGGAGCGGGAGAATATGGGGAAGGAAAGAGGGAGAACGAGAGTGACGGGGAGAGAGACGAGGTCGAGATGGGTGAGCGGGCGCGCGTGAGATTGGGGGTCACGGCGTGGGGTCGTGGTCGCGAACGAGGAGCGAGGCGTGGGGCTCGCGGCGACGTGGGGAGAAGGAGAAGAAGCGGGAAAATTTTGAGGGAGTGGGGAAGAAAAGGATGCGGGTCGGGCATGGGGCCGGGTCAGTAGGGCTTGGCCGGGATTGGGTTTGGGCTAGGAATTATTATTTTCTTTTGGGCTTTTTGTTTAGGCAAAATTTTAATATTTAAAACGTAAGCATCTAAATTCATACAAAAATGCGGAGAAAATAGAAAACATTCAAGGGGACTTGGAAAATATGGAAAAAAAATTTATTTACGGATCTGGGAATTTACATCATACCCTCCTCACAAAAATTTCGTCCTCGAAATTTAAAAAGAGACAACGAAACAATAGCACTACACAAATAGATGTGGAAAACGTGCACGGATATCTTCCTCACGCTCCCAGGTAGATTCTCCTGGGGAACGACCGTCCCAAGACACTCGGACTAACGGGATGATTTTATTCTTCAACACTTTCTCCCTGCGGTCGAGGATGGTGGTGGGCTCCTCGTAGGACAGGTCAATGCCTAAAGCTAACTCCAAATGGTCCACAACATAGCCGTTATCCCGGACATAACGTCGCAACTGAGATACGTGGAAAGTATTGTGCACACCCGCTAGCGACGGAGGCAAGGCAAGTCGATAGGCCACCCCTCCTACTCGCTCTAGCACCTCAAAAGGTCCGATGAAACGGGGGCTGAGTTTTCCGCGACCTCCAAACCTGATAACTCCGCGAGTAGGGGAAATCTTCAGGAATACGTGATCTCCGACTTCAAATTCTAGTGCTCTCCTGCTGGCATCCGTCCAACTCTTCTGTCGATCCTGAGCCGTCTTAATGCGCTGTCTGATTATTTGGATTTTGTCTACCGTCTGAACAATGAGTTCGGGGCCCAATAATCTTCGTTCGCTCACATCATCCCAACAAACTGGGGATTGACATTTACGCCCGTAGAGTGCTTCGAAAGGAGCCATCTGGATGCTAGCCTGGTAACTGTTGTTATAAGAAAACTCAACTAGATGCAGATGATCCTCCCAAGAACCCTGGAAATCCAATATACAAGCCCTCAATATGTCCTCGAGCGTCTGAATCATGCGCTCAGATTGTCCGTCCGTTTGTGGATGATACGTTGTGCTGAACTTGAGGTGGGTACCCAGACTCTCCTGTAAACTCTTCCAAAAGTGCGAAACAAATCTGGTGTCTCGATCTGACACAATGCTGACCGGAACTCCGTGAAGTCGCACTATCTCTTGCATGTATTTCTCCGCAAGCGACTCTGTCGACTGTCCCACCCGGAAGAGTATAAAGTGTGCGGGTTTCGTAAGGTGGTCAACGATAATCCAAACGGCGTTGTTGCCCCTAGGGCTCCGTGGTAAGGCCGTCACGAAATCCATAGTAATGTGCTCCCATTTCCATTCTGGTATCAGAAGCTGTTGTAACAGTCCCGCTGTCCTCTGATGTTCCGCCTTCACTTGCTGGCATACAAAGCACCTGGATACAAACCGCGCAATTTCTCGCTTCATCTCGTTCCACCAAAAGTGCTGCTTTAGATCTCAATACATTTTCATGCCTCCCGGATGCACAGAATAAGATGAACAATAAGCCTCAGCTAGTACTCCTTATCGAACATCCTCCCTTAGGAGCGCAGAGTATGCTACCGAATCTCAAGGAACCGTCTCGATGTATGAATAAGTTTGTCCTTAGTCTGGCTTCCACCCGCTCTCTGAACTTCTGTAGTCGGGGATCGTCAGTTTGCGCAGCCTTAATGCGTTCTACAAATGAAGACTGCACCAGCAACTGCTAAAACTGCCTGATTATACTCGGTGTAACAATCCCTAGTTCGAGCCTCTGAAAATCCTCAATGATGCTCCCCTGCCTGGTCAACATCATGGCCGCTGGTTTGCGACTGAGGGTGTCGAGTACAACATTTACTTTACCCCGGATGGTACTGTAAATTCCAAGTCGTAACCCGCCCCTCGCTATAGCCATTGGCGTTGTCTCATATTCAATTCTCCATGAGTGAACATGTATTTCGGACTCGTGTGATCCGCATACACTTCCACCTTTTTGTTCAGTAAGTAGTGTCTCCAGATCTTTCATGTGAAAACTACTGCGGCTAACTCCAAGTCGCGTGTTGGGTAGTTCCCCTCGTAATTCTTCAGCTGCCGTGAGGCATAAGCAACTACCTGACCGTTTTGCATCAGAACGCGGCTTAAACCCTTCCATAAATCATCGTTGTGTATCACCACACTACATGAATCGTCTGGCACTCTAATAGTAGGTGTCATGGTCAATTTCTGTTTCAGTATCTCAAAAGCCCGAGTACATCCCTCTACCAATACGTAAGGCACTTCCCTTCACGTCAGCTAAAAATGGGGGTTAGGTTATTACAAGGTTCAAGGATGGAATAAAAGTAATGTCTTTGCAGGAAGAGAAAGGAATTTGCAAGAAGGATCAATTAATGCATCAAATGGATTTTAAAGGTACAATACTCTAGGAAAATTTGATCGAACCGAAACTTTATTAATAAAAAATTTGATAGAGTACAACTGAGAGATAAACGCGGTCCTAAACTATACATCGTTTTTATTTGGCCCCAAGAAAAGAAAAATAAGCCGCGTCAGTCGCGATTGTGGAGGTTCAACAAGTTGCGACAAGTTCTCGCGCTAAGATGGGGGCGTCCATTCCCATAGTGTCCTGCCTGAATATATGCTTGAGCTTCTTCAGTCTCGAGTTCCTCTTCACTCGAGGTTTCATCTTCCCACTCCTCCTGAACTGGAGCTTCGTCTTCGGATTCCTCCTCTATAGAGTTTTCTTCTCATAACCCTTCCTCTTCGGCGGGAGCTTCCTCATCAGAATCCTCCTCCATATGTTCTGCCTCTCCTGGGTCCTCTTCCGGATCCTCTTCCATAGGGTCTTCCTCAGGATTCTCCTCTTCAGGATCCTCATACGGATCCTCCTCTATTGCGTTTTCCTGTGGGTCCTCTTTTATCGGGTCTTCTTCGGGATTCTCCTCCTCAGGGTCTTCTTCTGGGTCTTTATTTTCATCGTCCGAATCATTAATCATATTGATCTCTGGAATTGCGACACCGACTCACTCGTCCTTGGATTCGCTGTCGTCGAAGATGACCTGTGGTCCATCGAGCTCGTCATCTGAACTCACTAATATACAGTTGAAAGAAACGCAGGACCGAGTGTCCTCATCAAGAAGCGGTGCTGCCCCAGGGTTGGCCATGGCCTGAAAGATAAGGGTCATGATCAGATAGTGGAACACGAATGAAAATAACGATTAGTGATGCGGAACACGAGGAAAAGATAAAGTAGATAAGATTTCAAAACATGAACTTGAGTGGTGACGCACCAACAGCATATGGAAGTGAAAGCAAGGAGACAAGATATGATACAAGGGATCCCTAAATTGAACTGCAATCTTATTCTAAACCCAAGGCTCTGATACTAACAAAACCATGTCACGCCCCGCTTCCCTAAATACGGAATACAAGGGTGACAAGGCCAGCCATGCTCCTACGATCAAGGAAAGATCCTGTCGTAGTCACTTTTCGGCTTCTAGCATTATGTGGTAATCAGTAAAATGCAATACGGGTAAAGAGAATGCAGTCACTAAAACTATCAGGTATAAAGGAATCTGAGCTCAATGGAAGTAAGCAAAAGGGCAACTGGTCAGGAATATCAATGGAGAAATGTAACTGCTTCACTAGTCTGGATCTAAACAGTCTCCTCGAGGTCAGGCGAATCCACCTCTATCACTGAGCATGCATACTCAGGTCGTCAGAGCGACACAATAGCAATATTATAATAGTATTCATGAGACAAGAAAATTAAAAGTAATAATGATGGAAATAATAAATGCAGGCAATCGATGTGTCAATAACTGATGCAATATAGGATTTGTGTCCCTATCGGTCTCTAAGTCACTTTTGAAATCGAGTTGTGGAAAGAATGATCATGTTTAACGAGAGTCTCATACATATCCGAGACTACGGCCCGCTGTTGCCCGGGACATAACCCTGTCAGCCAGATCGCTAGATCCTACCTATTATATATAAGAGTCGCCGTTCGAATGATTATCCTCTAAATCACTGTCCTCGCTAAATACGATTTCCTTTCCACTTTGATTTCCCCCTTTTCCTAGGTTTTCACTATTTATGAGTATGGTCTAGTCGTGTACAAGTACGCACCAATAACACGGTTTTAGTCACTGTTCACTGTATTGTTCACGGTAACGAATCATTCACTTTTCACTGGCGTACTTAACACTCCTAAACCGATACCATTCACGCACGACAATGCACTGTACACTGAATAATAACGCGCACTATCACTAAAAGTATGGCAGTCGGGTAAAATATGTGCATTTATGCAGTTAAACAAATCATGTGTAATACGAGCTATCATGCATCTTATGAACTTATAAAAATTGCCTTAAATCATACATTAAAAATTCAGTAAAATGATACAAAGGCGGAAGCAAGTAAACTCAGTCGGCAATACAATGAAATTAATTTCAAGCCAAACGGGTTTCGGGTTCACAAGTTATAGACGTTTCAAATTAAGTGTTCGCTGCTGGAATTTCAGTTCCTGAACTGAAAGTCTGTTTCGCAACACCGTTTTCACCCTGTTGGGATCAGAATTAGGCGACGCTATAGTTGAACAATGTTTAGGTTTTACAGTTAGGTTTCCAACGCAATCGGCAGATCAGTGATTTCCTATATCAACAGTGAGTTAAGGTCATGTTATGTTCGATGTGTAAAATCTGTCACTGCAGAATTCAGCAGAACATATCGACATTATAAAATATGTTAAAAATACCATACAGTTAAGGAATTCATTGAAACCAGTAGGATAAGGAAGCTAACTCGATTCTCTAAGTAACGATATAAGGTTCCGCACATTACCGCATTTGTGCAAGGATATTCAGTGAATTAAAAACATGGGTTACCTGGAATTACCGTTCTGGACTGCAGTTCAGAATCTTAATTCACCGCAATTTTCTCTATCGTAACTAGTTCAAATTTAGGTATCAAAATAGGGTTCTGTAGCTTATTCTGTTGGCTTCGATACAAGCCAGGGAACGCCAAAAACCGATTCGTAATGTGAATTTAACGGTCTAGCATATTTAGGAAATTCAGGTTTCGTAATGATTGTTGGGATTAACATTTCATAGGTGAAACGACCGTGGTTTCCAACCAAATTTCTACAGCACATCGGTAAATAGTAGACAGGTCTAATGATTACAAGTTCCGTCATTTAAAGTTAATTTTTCATTTAAAGTTTCATATCGAACACTTATCTTCATTGGCGCGCACGAAACTATATATATACGATATTAACTCTAAACTGGATTAAATATGAGCTAATAGTATGAAGCAAGTAATATACTTGCCTAACGACGTGTCGACGACGGAACGGCAGCGGCAACGGCACGAACGCGACCCGAACACGACACGGCAACGACTAGGCTCGAGCCTCAGCTGCGACTGCGTCGAGGAGGTGTCGATGGTGGCGGGGTTGCTTGCTGTGTGGTGGCCGGAAGAGGAGGCGAAGGCGAGGTGAACGGCGGTGGCTGTGGTGGTCGCCGGTGAGGGTGCAACGAGGGGGTCGAGGCTCGAAGCTTGGGTGTAGGGTGCAGTGAAGGGAGTGAAGTAGTGGAGGGGGCTCGGGGTAGTAGGAGGTGATGGTGATGATGCTGAGAGATCGACTAGGTGGCCGGCGGCGAGAGGGGGTGGCGACGAGGAGGAGGCGGTGGTGGCTAGCACGGAGTCGGGTGTGCAGGTGAGGTGGGGAAACTCGGGGTTTTTCTGGAGAGGAAAGAGGAGGGAGTTGCAGTGAGGTGATGGGTCTCGGTATGCTCGGGAGTTGTGGGTGAGTTCGGTCGGAGGAGAGGAGAAAGGGAGGAAGGCGAGGGGGATTGCGGGCGTGGGTGTGGATTCGAGAGAGGGGGAGCGGGAGAATATGGGGAAGGAGAGAGGGAGAATGAGAGTGAGGGGGGGAGAGTTAGAGAGACGATGTCGAGATGGGTGAGCGGGCGCGCGTGAGATCGGGGGTCGCTGCGTGGGGTCGTGGTCACGAACGAGGAGCGAGGCGTGGGGCTCGCGGCGACGTGGGGAGAAGGAGAAGAAGCGGGAAAATTTTGAGGGAGTGGGGAAGAAAAGGATGCGGGTCGGGTATGGGGGCATGGGCCTGGTCGGTATGGCCGGGATTGGGTTTGGGCCGGGAATTATTATTTTTTTTTGGGCTTTTAGTTTAGGCAAAATTTTAATATTTAAAACGTAAGCATCTAAATTCATATAAAAATGCGGAGAAAATAGAAAAACATTCAAGGGGAGTTGGAAAATATGGAAAATTTTTATTTACGGATCTGGGAATTTACAAAAACCCACGTGAAACAAATTAATAATTAAAGATCTTTCAAATAACCAAGCACACAAGATAGAATAAGTAATAAGTTATGATTTCATTGAGGCTAAATTTGAGATTAATTTCTAAATTATTTTAATAAATTATAGAATGATGCTAAATTTGTTATAAGAACTTGGTAAATTAGAAATTATTTTAATGGGGTTTAGGTTAAAATATTGTCTTAAGATTCACATACTAATAATTAAATCCACATCTAAAAGAAAAAGTGGCATACATGCGTATCTCTTGCTACAATTTTAAAATCATAAAAAAGACAATTCCATGTTAAATTAAAAAGGAATAGAAATTATAATTTTAGATTTTTCATTATAGGAGAAACAAATTCATCCTTGAAAAAATAGTTACTGATGAAAGAAAAAGGAAAAAATGTGATATTTGGACGGTTCTTATCTAATCTGTAGACTAGAGTTGCAAACAATACTCTATATAGCACGGGTTTGGATACGGATACTGGATACGATATGGACTCGTGGATTCACAATTTTTCAAAATCTTAGGATACATGATACGTCTTTATATTGGTTTGTATTTAACTAAATGCGAATATATATTAGGGTATACATACCAATATATAATAATATAACTAAATTATATATCTAATATAATTAAATAATGACATTATCTTAGATATTCAAGACACCTTCAAACTTTTAAATGCCTTAATTTTCAAGAGAAAGAGAAAATGCGTCAAATTAAAATAGGTTGGTAAGACATTTACAAGTCCGAACGAATCTGAAAGAATCTGAGAGTTTCTGACCCCGATACGTGAAGCATATATAAATATACATGCTTCATAGACAACACTATAACAATATTATTTTGGAGAGGATTATTAACAATATTTGTTCACACAAATTCTCTGCTAAATTGCTAATATTTGATTATTATTTGTTTAAATATTGATCTTATACAAATCCTAGATTTTTGGGTTTGTTTGAAGCCGTAGAGAACGAAAAAGAATGTGAAATAGACTTGAGAGTTAGACATTGAGATGATTTCCCATCTTATAGAACTCATTTTAGCCACTAATTAAATTTGATGAATGACTTGAGGGATGCAAATTTTTTAAACAGTGATAGGCTATCTCCCATCGAAACTTTATCTGGTTAAAAAGTTAATTTTTTTCACTTGAAAAAATTCTTATTTACATGTGACCAAAAAAATGACAGTCACATGCATTTAGGAAAAAATAGATAAAAATGTTGATACTAACTCCTATTACGTAAATTTTTTGTTGAGGGCATATAAGGAATATATGAAAATTTTATAACTATCTCCTTTTACGAGTTTATCCAATTGAACTCAATTCAACGATAATTTTAGAAAAAATCATGCGTTTTGTCTTATTAATTTTTTAGTTTTATATTGTAGTATAGATGGAGGGAGGGAAAAGACCTTTTCATTCACCAATATTCAAAAACAACGATAGTTACTCTCATTCTTTCTTTGCCGTCTAATTTCTTAAAAAACGCTTCTTTTCATCTTCTTTCGATGTCTTATATTTACTTTTTCCTTAGCGTGTATAGGTTCATTTTTGGAGACGCTTATTTTACTGCTTACATCTCAAAGGCTCATTTGGATCCAAAAGAGGATGTTGAAAGCAAAGTTTTAAATCTCGGTATTAGGATCTGTATCGGATGGTTACTCTTAAAATCGGAATCGACAATCTCAGCCATATGCGAAAAATAATTTGCAAGAATTAGCACAAATTTTCAAATAAAATATTTGAAGTAACAAATAAACAATTTGTCAAATTCTAAAAGTAATAACCCAATAACCTATAATAAACCACTAACGAACGTATTAACCCATTAGTAAACCCACTAACCATTTATAAAGTTAATTCAAAAACCCAATTGTAAAATTGTAAATACAATATTATTTGGTATCAGACGGTACTGGTGTAAGAACTGATGATTATTTTTGGGATCAGAATTAGCCATTTCAGATCTTGTTAGTCTTTCGAAACTTCTCTCTTGATATATTTAGAGACGAAAAAGGATATGAGGTGGCGGCTCTTTTTTTAATATAAGAGAGACTCTCGTTTCAAACACCCATTCCCACCGTGTTTTTCACCGATTCAAACTAGACATCTTGATCTACTTATCATAAAACCCGTATATACAAAAAAGATCTCATGATTTAAAGATTTTTAACTCGTTCATTAAATGGATAGAGAAATTAACATCTTATCGGTATAGGAAAAATTCCATCATTTGATAGACGCGTTGGAGGACTTTAAATCTTGAGTTTTTTTTACATAGGGGTTTCATGAAATGTAGATCGAGATGGCCGGATTGGATCGATGAAATATACAAGGGTATGTGTGTTTTGAAACGGGGGACCCTTTTTAAAAAAGGGCGCCACCTCATATCCCTTTATATATATACTAGTGAGGTGCACGTGCCAAGCACGTGATAAGTCATTCGATTTGCTATCATTTTGTACGAAATGTAAAGTGAATTTAGTGAAAAAACATATCCATAATTTTTTGTCATTAATTTTTCTTAAAGATTGTTCGCAATATGTCCATTTAATTATTACAAGTAAAAAAAGCCGAAAAACTTTGAATTTGAATTGATTTAAATAGACGCTGAAGGTCTTAAAGTAAAAAAGTCGCTTCGAATAAATGTAACATGCTCTCTAGATTTATAATTTGAAAGAGCTGAATGTTAATAGAAATGTTTCACCCATAATCATTCTTAAAAACAATAAAATATATCATGTTAAAAATTGTTCAAATATCTAGTAATTATAACAAAAAATAAATATATTCATACACCAATAACTTTCCTCACATGTCAATCATTTGTCGCCGCCTCCAGAGCAAAATATTTTACTTGATAATATGAGCAACAAAAACAGATATAAAACGATCAAAAAAAAATTAAACAACGAATTCAACAACAAATCAAACATAATAATAAGCTACAACATTTTTCGTTCAAAAATAATTGAACAAGATAGATTGAACGAAAGAGAGATTGAAGAATTAATTGAATTGAAGTTTCTTTGAATGATGAGCAAGAGCTATATTCGAGAGTCATGATGTAACACATAAAACATAAAATTGCAAATATGATGTAAGATGCTATTTCTTTTAGTATGACTTAATAAAATATGATTTGATGTGAGGGGAGAAGAGAAGAAGTTTGTTTTTATAGAGAGGATTTTATAAGGGTGCCCGCTGCGCACTAATGATTAATATAAATAGGGAAAACGTTTATGATTGAGAGCTTTAAATATGTTCAATGCATAGATTAATTGGAGTGGCGGTTGGAATATGCATGGACACCGATATTCATGTTGATGGTGTTTGTAATTTTTGAAATTTCTATACACCTTGTTTAACCATCATAATTATGGGAAAATTTAAATCTTTTCTCATTATTATAAACATTATGAAAGAATGCGTTGGGGCATAAATCTGTCTTTCTTTAAGTCATTATAATGGATAATTTATATGCTAATTAATTAGTACATACTACATACATGAGAATTTTTTTCATCTTCTTTTCTGTGAAAAAATTTACAATTATTAATACATGTAGACTAATACTATCATCTAACTTTTTTTTATATTTCGACCTCTATTTTTAAAAACAAATAATTTTCAAACCATTTAACCTAGCAAATAAAAAAGATAAAAATATAAAAAGGGCTACCAAAACATGGACTTCAATTGTATAAATTTTTTTAATTCCATTATCTAACTGTCAATCATATTACTTTCACTAATAGCATTCTTTTTTACTATTCAACTATTATAACCATAATAATAATATAATTAGTACAAAATGGTGAGACTATAATAATTGAGGATGAACATATATATACAACATATTTTATTAAATGCATTGAAGAAAACAAATGCAATTAAATATATATTAAAGTAAAGACATGCATACTATAACCGTCTTATTTTTAAATTAAATTCACGTCTTTACATAAATAGGTTTTTAATAGCATTAGAGTACATAATCTAAATCAAGGAGTGTAAAAGGGGACTTCCAAAATTTTTGTTCATTTAAACTTAGTAGAGCACTATATATATATATATATATATATATATATATATATATATATAGAAGGAAGAGAAA
Organism: Agapanthus africanus; assembly: GCA_030015575.1. NCBI lineage: Eukaryota > Viridiplantae > Streptophyta > Magnoliopsida > Asparagales > Amaryllidaceae > Agapanthus > Agapanthus africanus. The sequence continues at coordinate 539,033,422 of JASDDO010000010.1, read as the reverse complement.
GAGAGAGAGAGAGAGAATAATGGAGGAAAGAGGCCCTATGAGGCTTTTTCGTCAGGTGGCGTCAAAAAATTACGTCCTCTATCGTTTTATTCGACGATCGGCATCCATCATCTTCATCTTTAATATGTGGATACACCGAATTTCATATGATGTTACCACTTTTTCACCGTTGAACTAGTGGGTGCAAAATTAACGGTTTACCGATAATAGAACTTTTTACTTTGCTAATTCAACGGTGAAAAAGTGGTAACATCATATGAAATTCGGTCTATCCACATCTTAGATGATAAAGATGAAGATGATGGGTGTCGATCGTCGGATAAAACAGTGGAGGGTATAGTTTTTTGACGCCACCCGACGAAAAAGTTTCCTAGGGATTCTTTCCTTCATTTTATATATATATATATATATATATATATATATATATATATAAAAGAATAATGGAACACAATGGCCCTAGAAGGGAAATCCTCCTATGGCGTCAGAAAAAGTCGACCCTCCATTTTCCTGACGATTGGCACCGTCCATCTTGATTCTTATCGTCTAAGATGTAGATACGTCAAATTTCACGTGCTTCTGACACCTTTCACTATTGATCAAGTGATGTGAAAAATCTAAAAATGTTCTATTATCGTAAAACCGTTAATTTTGCACCACTAAATCAACGGTGAAAAGATTTTATAATCACATGAAATTTTGGTGTATCTATATCTTAGCCGATGATGATGAAGACGGTGAGCGCCGATCGTCGAAACAAGTGGAGGGTCGACTTTTCTCAACGCCGTACGAGGAAATCTCCTCCTAGGGTCATTGTCCTCTCTCTCTCTCTCTCTCTCTCTATATATATATATATATATATATATATATTCTGTTCAAGTTTTCAAACCATGGTTGAAAGTACATATTTCAGATATCTCATGTGGACCTTGAAAAGATGCATATAGAGGTATATATTCAGGATTCAGGATGTAGATTGCTTATATTCCTTCGAGTTATTGATAGCTCTTTTGGCATTTACTTGGTAGATCTTCACACAACTAGGGAATTTCTGTAATATAGCAAAGTGTTCATTTAGATATGACAGTTGATGTTACCAATTATCAGACCCCTATCATATATGAATTAAAAATTAAACTACAGATAGGGACCTAGAGTACTACATGCAGTGAGGGCCACCTGCCAAAATCCATAGGTACTGTTGGTGTGGCAGAGTAGACACCCTATTATATATGTTCATTACATTTTGGTCGTGCTTCAGTTTTTACAGATTTGACATGTCTGCTTTATGACTTTATTAACATTGTTATTGAAGATCTTTCTTATTAGTTTGCTTATCAACTTTTCCAGGGAATTCTCTATAAATCAGCCATAAAGAAGAAGACAATGTCAGTAGGCTTTGTTGTTTTTGAGAATGCTGAACAGGTTAAAAATGCTATTGAGGTACCTCCTGTAACCTGAATTGGATATTAAACAAATTATGCATTTTCTTTTGCAGTTTCAGTTTTATTATTTAAAAATTTTGTCTGACAGGTTTTAAATGAAAAGTCCAGCGATAAGCAAATAAAGATTGCTGACGCAACTCGAAGATTTCAGGAGAAGAAACACACGTTTGAGAAAACTGAAAGCGGCCTAGGCAATGAGGATCGTAGTGAAAGTAAAGATGCTATTGATAACGACACCTCTGTTACTGAAGGGTTGGTACCAAAGACAAGAAGTGCTCGTGATGCGGTTACTCCTCTAGCTCATATGTCGTACTTAGACCAATTGGAGTACAAGAAAACTTTGTTGTCGCGGATACTAAAGAAATTAGTAAGGGAAATCAATCCAGATGTGGCAATTTCTTATTAGATAACATGTTTTCTATATACTGTCATCGTAATATCAATGAAAAATACTCACTGAATTTGTCATTTATTTGAGCTTTTTCCTTTTAGGATTATAGTGAATGTTGTTTTTTCATTCAGTTTGGTATGGCCCATTTCATTGCAGACTAGGAATGCACGCAAGGCATGTCCAGATGCTATTCCTCTTCCAGAATGGATTTTGAAATCTCGAGAAATAGGTATTTTTTTATTTTTTACCCTTGGCTGTATCTTCTCCTTGTTGTTTTGTCTGTTATTTACTTGGTTCTTTCACAATGGATCTTCCATTTGTGTGTAGAAGATTATATTAATGTGACTGAGAATGAATTCACATTATAGAATATTGGAGTGTGGTAGTCGTTGATTCATATGATTATAAATTCCTTGTTCTTTAATTCTCCAGATTTAGTTCTATTTCTTGCTTTTGCTTCTTATAAGTAGGGTCTTATGGTTGGACTGCGCATGTGTTGACCTGTAGGTGCCTTTTGTTCAGTTTGCGTCTGGCTTTCCTTAGCATCCTTGCCTATCGACCAGTTGCTCCCTGGGATTTGAATTACAGAAAATCTAGTTGAGTGGTGGTCTAGGTCCTGCATTTATATTTTGAAATGGCAAACTCAGGCGTCATGTTTTTTCTTTGCAAGTATGTAAGTTTGCTCGGCAATTGATTATTCCAAAGTCTGATGTGGATAGCCTATACGACAACAACAACTGAGCCTTTATCCCAAGCATATGGGGTAGGCTACATGAACCAACATGAGAATCACGCCGGGTCAACCACATGAATTCACCGCCTCCACTCACTCCTATCGAACACTATACTTTCATTAAGGCCTTTGGCATGCATATCTTATCGTATCACCTCCATCCATGTTTTTTTCGGTCTCTCTCTCACCCTTTGACTTGGTCTAAATCGAGAATATCCATTCGTGGAGTCGGTGCTTCCGTAGGTCTGCGTATAGCCTATATTTGGTTTGAATGCACGGCAGTGCTTGTAATCATAAATACAAACTTCACCGTAATTGTCTGATAAATTTTAGCTCTCACTGTCTCTACATGAAATGCAAACACAGGAGGACATATTGACGCAAGGTTGAGTAGGTAAGAAACAGTGCTATTATTATCAGAATCTCTATGGCTAAACCCTTGAACTTACCCCATCCGGTGATTTATTTGCTTCTGACCTCACAGCATTTGGATTGTGGGCTGTGCCTTCCCAGGTGCATACTAGTTGTGCTTCATTTAGATATATTTCAACTATCAAAAAATGACCACCGGAACAAAAAATCTGAGCAAGCTTAATTTTTTTGTCATTCACCATTGCAGCGGATAAAATTGTAGGTTGTGCTGTCATGTCACAAAGTTCTCTCACATTTTCAATCATGTATGAAAATGATCTCCCCCCCCCTCTCTTTTAAATCATGTAGGTGGTCTTCCATGCAAATTTGAAGGCGTTTTGGAATCACCAGTTGTTGATGGATACCGAAATAAATGTGAGTTCTCAGTGGGTTACTCAGTACAGGGAAAGCGAACTGTGGGATTTATGCTTGGAAACTTCAGGTCTGGTTGCTTTTATTGTTTGATATTGTAGAGGCGAAGCACCGATGTAATGTAGCTACTCACTAGTTTTCTATAAATCATGATATTTCAGAGAAGGTGTGACTGCAGTGGAGGAACCTGTTAATTGCCCAAATGTCTCCAGAATCTCCTGCAAATATGCCCTTATATTTCAAGACTTTGTACAGTCTTCTGAATTTCCTGTCTGGAACAGAATTAATAACACTGGGTTTTGGCGGCAATTCACGGTGCAGTCTGATCCATCCTTTTTGAAATTTGCATCCTTCGAAGTATTATATACTTCGACATAAAATGGGTTGTAGTCCTTGTTAATTTAAATGATATTGCCACTGTTGTAGATTTAATGGTCCTCTGGGTCTTTCTAGTGATTGTAAACATTACAAATAAATTCACACAGAATCTCTAATATTAGGTTCGAGAAGGAAGAAATCCAGGCCAAGCTACTTTACATGAGAATCAAGAAATTCCAATTGCAGAAGTCATGCTTATTATTCAGGTTTGATTCTAGCAAACAAATAACTAGTTGTATATGTTTCAGAAAATCAATATGTCTGGATGCAAGAATTCATACATGTTTGATGGAGTCCATCACTTGGAAGCATACAGATATGTTGACATTCTTTTTACATGTGTATTAAAAGGCATGCATACTGCGTGGGTCTACAATTTGAGTGGTGTATCATTTTGACATGTTCCAGAAAATGTAGGGTGATATACTTGGTTCATCTCGGTCATACTCTTTATCGTGCTAATAAGTTAATAATACCATGCGTTTATCATTGAAATGTTTGACTGGATATTCAACTTTCCTCAAGAAAGAAATTTTAGAATGCCATTAATTCTTCTGTTTCTAATTGAATGCTCCACACTTTTAAAGGTTTGCTCGCTAGATGTTGATGAAGAACAAATGAAAAATGAGTTCAAAAGGATGGTTCAGGCTTTTGCAGACGGTGCAGCTTCATGTTCCCCTCCACTACCTCTGTCAACAATAATAGTGCAGGTGGGTTTCTTGATTTGGCATCTTGTTTCTGCATTGCTTTTTGTTGTTTTAAGATTCTGATTTGGATTGACATGTTGATCTAGCAGTAATTATTTGAGACATTGATTGTTATTCAGTCAAAATTCTGGACTGGAATGATAGCTAGGGGATGTGCTTCTGTTTAGCTAGCCCTTTCATAGTTTTTCCATCTAAAAATTTGACATTATTTGAGAGAGGGTTAGCATCAAGTTAACAGTCGATCGAAAACTTTCTCAAACCTTTCATGGAGTAATGCACTATAGCTGACCCCATGGGTGCCTCCACATCATGATTTCTATGTGGTTAGTTACCCTCTTAGATTTGTTCTGCTCGTTAACATAACATGGTAAATCCATCTGAAAGGACTTTCAGATGCCATATGCTGTCTCCCAAATCGGCTAAACTGTGATGAATGATGACCTTCCACTAACCTATTAACCATCCTTACATATACATAGTGATACAATAGTTTCTGATTTTACCTCTTCCACCCTGCTTCAAGTCCATCACGGTTGGTACATTGCCTTAGACTATGACACTGATACTTGCTAGGCTGTTGGAACTGTGTTGTCAAGAAATATTTCTTGGGAAAGATGTCATGCTCTACCATTGCAGACATGAAAAGAACAACCTTATTCTGTATTCTTCCAGTTAACAGGCACATTTTTTGTTCTATTTCCTAAGGCTTTAGTTTGACACTTTCATATAGATTCAGTCATTGTTGATTTGGAGTCCACATATTGGATTAGTGAGTATTATTCTTGTATTACTGGTTTATGATATCTTAATCACGTTTTTTGTTCGATTTATCAAGGCCTTAGTTTGACACTTTCATATTGGTTCAGTGACTTCAGTCATTGTTGATTTAGGGTTGACACATGGGATTAGTGAGTATTATGCTTGTATAACTAGTTATGATATTTTAACAAAGTTTAATGTTTGTACAGGTCCACAAAGGAATATCGAATGCTGCACCAGCTGACTGTCCATTACTGCCATTGACTATACCAGATGTGGAAGGCCATTCTTCGCCTAGAAGTTCAAGTATCACAGAATCAAGAATTCATGATTATATAAGCAATCTCCGCTTCTCCATATCGCCAACAGCATTTTTCAAGTCAGATGTTCAACTTTTATTTCTTCCTGTAAGATTTAATTTATTCATGGCTCACAAGAGTACAGGTTAACACTCTTGCTGCAGAGAGGCTGTACTCCCTTGCTGGTGATTGGGCAGAGCTGAGTCCAGATACTCTACTTTTTGATGTATGTTGTGGGACGGGAACAATTGGCTTAACTTTAGCGCACCGAGTTGGCATGGTAACTTTCTGAAACATAATTTGGATGTACATTATCAAATTTCTGTTATTTAATTGTGCTTCACATACTATTTAACATAGGGAGCTTTATCCGTGGTGATAAGGTTGATGACTTTTTTTGGGGTGTGTGTGTGTGTGGGTTGGTGGGTGGGGGGGGGGAGAGAATGATGTGTGTAATGCCCCCACATTTCATTAAAAGTTTTAAGGAATGTTGATATAACTGCAGGCACATGAACACATTTATTTAAATCAAATTTCACCGCTTGTTGTTTCCCGAGCATTCGTGAGGGTATAGTTGGCAATTTTAAGAACAAAGTTGTAGCCCATTCTACTAAAACTTTGTAGATTATTTAAATCAGTATATAATTTTATGATTTTTAACAATAACAACAATTTCTAGATTTTGGTATGTAATTATCACACCAGTCTTCTGAAAAATTTCATGTTCTCCAGGTTAATGAAAAGTGTGGATGTTTTCTTGTTCATTGTTCTTACCAATCCCTCTTCCTCCACAGCCCAATCCCTGCCTCACTCTTAATGTATTTCTTCTTTCCACTTTTGACCTCAGGTTGTTGGCATCGAAATGAATGAATCGGCAGTTTCAGATGCACACAGAAATGCACAGATCAATGACATAAAGAATTGCAAGTTTGTTTGCGGAAAGGTGATATTTGCTTAGATGAGATATTCTCTATTTATCTCAATTCTTTAGCCATTGAAATCTTTAAAATTTATGGTGCTTATACTTGAAACTTTCCATCTTTGGTCTGGAAAGGTCAAAAAGTTAAAATGTTTTGAGCATAACCAATGGTATGCAGCTGTGGGAACCCTGCTGTTTATAGATTCAAATTAAAAGGACAGTCCTGTGCCTTAGGCTCCTGGTCTGGGGAGCATGTGATGGGTATTTTCTTATCGCCTAATGGCAGGGATAGTTTCTGTGACTTGAGCGGTGTTGATCTCCAGTTCTCTATGGAGGAATCTTATTGTTGTTCCAAGGAAACCCAAACCTGTCAAATTATAACGTACGCTCTGAGAAAGCTCAATAATCTGGTCTCAACTATCCATTGAGGCATTAAACTAGTTAGGCGGTTTGATCATGAGACAGCTAGGTTTATTTTACAGTAGGCATAAAATAATGTAGCAAGCCGTTAATGGTGTGCTATCATCATATATTCATCATGCTGTGGATATCGAAAGAGAGAATGAATTGTATTATAAAGAGTGATGTAATCTTAATATTAAGGTGGTTGTATAAAGCAGTCCATTTCCATAAATTGTGGAGTACAACATGAACTCATGCTCACTCGTAGGTTTGTAAATACTGTGAGTTTAGCTACCAGTCTGCGAACTAGTGAATTAACCTTCTACTTTAAGATGTGCTCACTGTATAGTAGGTGCCTGCCGCCTCTGTGGCTGGTTTATAACCACCATTCTAGAGTTTTGATCTAGCATTCCAAAACTCGGTCCTCTGAAAATTATTAAATAAAAAAGCATTTAATGACGTCATACTATACCTTGAAAAGGAGGAAGACAGGCATCAAGCAAGCTCAAACCGCTAATCTTGCTATCAAAACTAATTTCAGGTGCTATATTAAAAACTGCATTTATGATATGAACCGCAATAGAGATTATTCAAATAACTAATTCACTACCCACTTTTTAATTTGGGAGGTGACAGGCAGAGGATGTTATAGGGGCACTACTGAAGGAGTATCTTAGTGTGCCACAGCAGCATGGTGATGCTTCTGATGCTTTGGTGGGAGGCAATGACAGTGGCATAGATAAAGATGCAAACACAAGCAATGACACCGAAAATGAAAAGCTTCCGCCCAATGAGGATGTTTGGGAGGACAATCTTGCAGCTAATGCCAGTGATGAGGAAATTTTGGGCATGTCTGAGAATTTGGAAGGAAAAAGAAAAACGAACTCTGATAAAGAAAATGGTGATAATGATTCCTTAGCAGATAGAAGCCCAAAGCATGAAACCAATGGAGTCAGCGATTCAACAATATTTTTGAAAAGCTGCACCACAGGTCAAAAGAATAAAGAATTCGAAGATAAAAGTGAAGATATTCTGAAGGGCGTCGATACAAATAAAGAGAATGGTGAATGCAGAAATACAGGTCAGGATGCTTACCCTTTCGAAGAGAAGAAAATAAGCACTGCTCCTGTTCGGCACTTTAAGAATGTTGTCGCTATTGTTGACCCACCACGAGTTGGGCTCCACCCTATCGTAAGTATTGCTTTTATATGTAATTTTTCGTCATTGTTTTAGTTGTTACTTGATACTTTACTATGTTTTGGTAATACCTATTTTATAAGTCACAGGCCTTTTAAAATTTGGTCCAGCTAGTTGCAACATTGAAGAACCTTATTAGGCATGTAGACAAGCTTTCACCTTAGAGCAAAGAAAAGTTGGGTGTGTACCTTGATTCTGCAAAAAACAAGGGTGAAAGCAAGTTGCCCTTTTCGATCCGCCTATATTATTTGTTTCATATTGACTGTACTGCAAGATCAATCGATATAGTTTCTTGTTTACATTGCTATTTGAGTTGGATATCTTGCATGGTTAATTATGCATTTGGTGTGATATATATATTTTATTTATGTATCGCTTATAAATGCCTTGCAGGTGATTCGCGCTCTGAGGACCAATCCACGACTAAGGCGACTTGTGTAAGTCATGGATCCGTCTTTTGGTTATGAATTTTTATCCAGCTTCCCCTCTTAGTAATTGACAAAGAATTTGTATTGTGGTTGTCATCAGCTATATCTCTTGCAATCCTGAAAGCTTAGTGGCAAATGCAATAGAGCTCTGCACTCCAAGTTCAGATAAGTTAGAGAAAGGGAAGGGGAACAGAGTTTGGAGGAGCATGAGCAGTGCTGGTCTTGCACGCCACCGTACAAAATCAATACCTCTTTCAGAGCCCTTCAGACCAGTCAGAGCTATGGCCGTCGACCTTTTTCCTCATACCTCCCACTGTGAAATGGTCATGCTGCTTGAGAGGTAAAAAGTGAGCATCAGCACCACCCCACATTTATTATTTAATATTCTTAATTTTGTGATGTTAGTTATCATAAATCTCCTTGAGCTCTGGTCTAGTCATTTTGATCCTTTAATGTTAATCGGGGAACTAGTCAGAACTTTTTACATTTGTAACTTTATCCAACCAGAACTCTCGGCTATTTATTTAGTGTTTATACACCATCAGTTATTTCTTGCCTTGCTGTCTTTTTGTTAATTGGAGCAACTGGAGCCCTCGCGAAATGACTTGGTGGATTCAATATCATGATGCTTCAGTCTTAGGGTCGGTCGCGTGTTTGTGCCAAATGATATGATAACAATATCGGGGCAGGCATCCTTTTGGCAGTTTTTAATCTGTAGTGGTTTGCATTTGAAGTGAAAGCAAACTTCTTCAGCAGGGGATGGCTTATACATGTTACTGGGTTGACATGCTTCATGTTAATTTCGTGGGGGCTAGAAAGCCGAAAAGGAGGGAGGTGCAGCTGATACGAACTTGTATTAGTGTGTACATGTACCCTTTTTTTCTGCCCCTTTTTTTTATAAATGATAATAAGCTGTAGTTTGATACCTATCGGATTGGAACTCAGCGTGTGCAGTTTGTACGAGCTGAAAGCAGATGATATATATGGGCAGCAGTATCTTTGCATTCTGATTCTGCAAGATTCGAAAGAATATAAAAATAATAATAATAATAATAATAATAATAATGGAGAAAAGAGGCCGGAGAGAATTTGCATTGAAAAAATATAACCTCCACCATTTTTTCCGACGATCGGCACCCATCTTCTTCATCATCATTATCATCATCTAAGATGTGCATACACCAAATTTTTCATGTGATTCCGTCATTTTTTCACCATTGAATTAGCAATGTAATAAGTTCTATTGTCGGTAAAACGTTAATTTTGCACCAACTAGAAAAAATGGTATAATCACATAAAATTTGGTGTATCCACGCCTTAGATGATATAGATAGATGATATAGATGGAGGTGATGCATGCCGATTGTCGAAAAAAATCATGGAGGGTGCATTTTTCCTACGCCATAAGAGGAAATTTCTTCCTATGACACATTTCCTCCATTAACCTATATATTCTTTATATATATATATATATAGAGAGAGAGAGAGAGAGAGAGATCGATCTCAGGATACTTTCAGACTTTTTCACCTTTAGATTATCATATTACATTACGTAGTAGTCTGTAATGAGCACATGAAGCTAGTGAAAGTGATGATCCATATCCACAAATATCCCACAATTCAATTACAGGAGGGAGGAAGAAATTAGATTGATGATGCTCAATATTGGCGACCTCCAAGATCAGGACACGTGGCAGGTGATGTGTCCAGAATTTAGAAGAAAGGGCCCACAGGGGCCGACCAGGCTACCCTGTACCTGACCTGCAAACACAAACTGGCCCTCCTCGGGGCCTCCTGCAAATTGGCTTCCTCGGTCCCGTAGTTCGCGCCGGGTTGCCACAAGACCTGGACTCCTCAGCCTTCTCGCTCGTCCCGAGCTCTAGGCCGTGGCCGTCCTTTTCGGCCCTCCGACCAGCTCCACCACTCATAGGCGTAACCGCCGCTCCGCGAATCTCGCCATGCGCGGATTTTACGCCAGCAACGTCCCACGTTCCACGCCATCGCGATCCCTATTAATGGGCGATCCGCTCTCTACGCGGGCGTGACGTCGGGAGCATAACTGCCGGTGAGAGTCTCGCGCCTGCTGCTGCATTCCACCGCCGTTATATAAACCCCCATCACAGAGGGGTCAAGTAAGCCATTTTTTACTCTTTAAGTCGTTACTCTGCTCGGATCTCATCAGTAACTTGATCGTCGGAGGGTTCTTGGTGGTACCAAACCACCCCGGGACTTCTTTACAAGTACTCGGCACTGAACTCCTTATATCAACTCTTCCACCAAAACCCATTGAGAACTACACGCAACGGAAGGTAACCATCTAAGTCCACCAGGAGATCAGCGGAAGACAACATCTGACGGAGACCCGAAAAGGACCTCCATCATATATGGAAACCTAATTCAATTAATAATATGTGCATATGTGGGGAGTCTGTTGCTGCCTGCTTGTTTCTAGTGAACAGCTGTTAAAGGTAGTCCATAGCATTATCATCTGAACAAAGACGGTAGCATCCTGGTAGTTGCTGGGCTTTAATGTTAAATAAACAACTAAAACGCAGCCCATTTCCATCATGGTATCATTGGAGGCCTGGTTGATACGTCATCAGCACTCACGGCAATTGAAAGGGGTTATTCTTTGCTGCTTCCACCAATTTTCTCTCTCTCTCACTCACACACACTCACTCTCTCTCTCTCTCTGAAAGCACCAAAGAATTTCCCAATTGAAAGAGGCACTAGGCTTGTGTTACACTACGCATGTGAAGGCGTCCAAATGGTTCTTCTTGTTTTATGTTGTACCACACATTTATTCTATTTCAACACAAATAATTAATTGAGGCATGGAGGTTGATTCCATCAATTAATATTTCGATCTATCACCGGCGATACCTTATTTTGAAAACCATCTCATTTGGATACATTCACCGTAATATTGGCTAAAGCATCAGGTATACCACAACCTTAATATATTTTTGGGCTAAATTTGTTAGGTTTCACAGTTCCATTCCGAAAAACCTTTTTTGTCTATGGCAATTCATTCTTGGAAAATTGAAAACCTTTAGATCTACTTCAAATGAGAGATATAGGTGAAGGAGGACAATCCATTATATGCAAAGCTCAATCCTAAAATCTTAAGCATATGTTTTTGGATAGAGTTGGGATAAAATTGTTACATCAAATAATTCACGTGCCTTTGCAATCTTGAATTACCTTTTGAATCTTGAATACCTATCTTCGGCCATTCTCATCTTTCTGATTTTAATTTTAATTTTCTTGTTTAAAATCTTGAATACCTATATTCGAACAAACACAAACGTATCACATTTTTTATATGCTCCACATTTTACTTGTAAACACAGACTCTACAAATTTATAATAAACACTTGAACGCCAACTATGCACAATTCTGATCCGAAATCTGATCTCTATTTGATAACAGAAACAGATCATGGATCAAGAGAAATGAAATCTAATTATAAAACCAATAACAAAAAAGAAAGAAGAATAGGAATGAGGAGGAGCTAGCTAGTGTATTATATATATATATATATATATATATATATGATCTATTATAAAGAAAGAAATGAAAGAAAGAAAGAATCTGCAGTAAACAACTAAAAGTGTAAAGTAGTAGCAGTAAAGAATCAAAGTAGCACAGCAGCAAGCGAGCGAGCATGATGAATATATTTATTGAATCGAATCAGAATTAGAATCGGAATAAAAAATCAAATCATCTCCATCATCCTTGCGTTGTAGCCGTACCTGGCTCGCCTGATGTTATCCTTCCGCTTCTTGTACACGAGGGCGCCCAATCCCACCAGAGCCGCCGCCGCCAAAACTCCGATGACGATCCCATCCTTGCTTCCTTCACTCATCCCACCAGCACCTGCAGATCCGCCGCTGCTCTCATCCTCAGCAGCCTTGTTGTCGTTGACATCTGCAGATTTCTGGACCTCGTTGGCAGGCGCCGGTGTTGGGGACGCCGAAGGAGAAGGAGAAGGAGAGGAATGGTCGTTGTCGTCGGCGGGGTTGGGAGAGGGAGGGGAGAGGAGGGCGTCGGAGGGTGATGAGGAGAGCGGGGAAGGGGAATATGGGGATGGCGACAAATGCTGCAGAGAGATGATGAGGGATGCAGCAGCAGGGGATGGAGAGGGAGAAGGGGAGATCAGCTGATGAGACAAGGAGGGATCTGGGGAGGTGATGAGTAGTACCAGTAGAAGAAGAAAGACAAGAGGCCGGATCATCGATGACGAAGGCATTGATTGATGAGAGCTTTCTTTCTTTTCAAGAATTCTAAGAGTGAAATCTGAGAGAGAGAGAGGAAGCGCCGCTAATCATTTAATTAATTTTGGATATTTGAGGAGGTATCTTGGACCGTAGGGAGACTTTTTCACAGAAACTTGCGTCGCTGGTGACGGGATCATTTGGGATGGGACCCTGTTGTTTTTCTCATTTTATTCCAACCATTTATTTATTTAATTAAATTATTATTCATAATATCATACTTCTTCTTCTTCTTTTAATTATTCATTTATTCTTTACTCGGCCTTGGCATTATGGCATAGGATCCTGTTGGCAATGGATAATCGCGTCTCTATAAAGGATCTGTATTGTTATCTATCTATCTATTGATGCTACCAAGTATCTCCTGCATGCGGTTAAGCAAGGTTGTTAAAGAAATTAGATTTGGACATCATAGATTGCAAATTATGGTTACTATTAGAATAAATATTTAAAATCTGTAGTAAATTATTCATTTCCAGTAAATTATTCATTTCTCTTTCACATGATTTTAAAATTAAGGTCGGATGAAACAATGTATACCACAATATAATATTATGATGATGCTTTATAGTTTAAGAAAATTCGGAAAGCAGAATTTTTAAAGGAAGAGTGATATAAAAGAAAGGGCCAACGTATTTCAAGCGAAATCTCAAGGGTTTAATTATAATTTTCCAGCATATAAGCTATAGATGTTACAGAAAGAAGAGTTAGATGTAACCAATTTTTTTTAGGGTCTTGATTGAATCTCCCACTAAAGTTAAAGTTAGATGAGTGAATATTCCAACTAAAGTCCAATGCGAGCGGAAAGTTAAGAAAAATGATATTAACTTATATATTTAGGGTTATATGAATCCAATATGTAAAATATATGAAGCATTAATCTGCAAATATCTGGGCATTATTCAGCTTCTGTTGCTATATCATACGAAAATCACAAAATGCATTCTCAATATTTTCATTTTTCTTCAATTTTTCAATATTTTGCTTGTTAACACATGAGAATCACGAAATGTACAAAATTCCCAATTTTTTTTACACATCTTCAATACCTTATTTGCTATATCTAACACAAGAAAATCAGAAATTTTTAAAAATAAAGTATCGCTGTTTTCTTCAGTTTTTCAATATTTCCATTATATAGCACTCGATAATCAAAAAATTTTCCGAAAATGTAAAAAAAAAATGTTTTTTTAATATTATGCATGCCAAGCAAAAAAAATTATGAAATTTCAAATATCTCATATTTTTCTATTTTCTTCGGTTTTTAAATATTTTGCATGTTGTATATGCCAATCGCCCAAAATTCACACAAATCCCAAAATTATTATCTTTTCTCAAATTTACAACATTTTGCACACTGCAACATGAAAATTGTAAATTGCTTAATTTTTGAAAATTTCAAATTTTTCTGCTTTATTCGGATTTTCGATATTTTGCTTGCACACATGAAAATTATGAAATTTTCAAAAACTTTCGGTTTTATCAATTTTTAATATTTTACATGCATAGCACACAAAAATCACGAAATTTTTACAACTCACAAAACTTTCTATGCGCTTCGATTCTTCAATATTTCGCTTGTAACACATGCAAATCGTGATTTTTTTTCCAAGAATACCAAAATTTCCTATTTACTTCAAATTTTTAATGCCAATATTATAGCATATGAAATTCTCAGAATTTTCAAAAATATTATCTATTTTGTTCGATCAATATTTTTATTACACAAAGATTGAGAACCTTTTCGAAAAATCAAAATTTTGTACCTTGTTCTGTATTTCAATATTTGCTTCTTAGAATACAAAAAATCGCTAAATTTTGAAAAATCCCAAAAAAATCTATTTTCTCCGGTTTTATAATTTCTATGTATTACACAAAAATGGTGAAAATTTAAATTCCTCAAAAAATTTTGTTTTCTTCAATTTTTCAATATTTTGCTTGCTATATAAAACATGATAATTGCAAACTTTCGAAATTCCTAAAATTTTCTATTTTATTCCATTTTGACATTTTTGTTGTTATAACAAACAAAAAACCGCAAGATTTAAAAAATTCTTAAAAATCTTCTTCTTTTTCTATATTTTGCATGATATATAACATATGAAAATTGCAAAAGTTTCAAAACTCTGATTTTTTCCCTTTTTCAAAATTTTTTATTTTCTTTAGTTTTTAAAATTATTTTACTTGCAATATTTTATTCTTTTTCAATACTTTTTTAGTGCGTGATATATCACACGAAAATCATTAAACTTTAAAAATCTCATAATTTTCTAATATCTTCCGTTTTTCACTATTTTAATTGCTCATAATTTTGGAGAACTTCCGGTTACCAAAAAAACAAAACACTATGTGAAGTAAAAAAAAGGTCATTAATTGATAGTAAGAACCAAATCGAGCAAAGAAATATAATCCAAGTGAATAAGACTTCAGGTGACTGAGAACCCGTAGCAACACATGAAAATTATGAATTTTGAAAAATTCCATAATCTTTTGTTTTCTTCATATATCCAAATATTTTGCATGTTTTTGCGGCACACGAAAATCATGAAATTTTCAAAATCTAAAGAAGGTTTCTGTTTTATTCTTCCAGTTTTTAAAATTACTGCAGCACATGAAAATCATGAATTTTTCAAAAGTCTTCATAATTTCTTTTTTATATTTTACATCCTATAGCATAAGAAAAGTGCAAAATTTTCAAAAATTTCAAGAATTTCTGTTTTCTTCTATTTTCTATATTATGCATTCTATAGTACACAAATACCACGAAATTTTAAAAAATCTCAAAAAAATCCGTTGCATTCAAAATTTTAATATTTTTATATATTAGAGCATGAAAATGAGGAAACGAGGCTTGTAGGTCCAAAACTGCAGGGACCTGCAGGCCCATTTCCTCCATGAAAATAGTCATTTTTTCAAAATTTTCTGCTTTCTTTCGTTTTTTATATTTCTTTTTTGTAATACCAACGAAATTTTCAACTCTCAAAATTCAAATTTTTTTAATTCTTCAATATTTTGCATGCTATAACACAAAAAAAAAATATTGAAAATTTTCAATATTTTGCCAAGAAAACTTAACCAGAGAAAAAATAAAAAGAGATTTTAAAGAAGAGAACCGATTAGAATTTTTCCCATAAAAGTCTAGATGTATAAGATAAAAGAGAGATAAATATTGAATAGTAGCTATTGACAAAATTTTCATTACTTACTAAGAGAATTAAATAAGTATTAGATAACAATTTTCCATTAAAATGCCATCTAGATGGCAGATATTCTTTTGAATATTCTCTCATATAGATTTTACAATATATTACATGGTTAGATTGAGAAAGATATGGTGGCTGGAAATTATAAATGTATTTAATTTTGATTAATGTGAGTTGATAAATTACCTGGCAAAACATACTGGAATATGAAGCAACACTTGTTAATTAAACCGGGGAAGATGGGAAAAAGAAGGGAAAAAGACCCAAAAAAAAAATTAAAGAAGAAGAAGAAGGCTTCACTTGTAATTAACAGGTTTCAAGTCGTCTGTCTCAATGTCTGGTTCCGGAAGCAACTTATTCTAGTTTTAATGTACTACTTGGGATTTGGTGGTCTTCGGATACCGCTTTTGCGAAATGAAGTACTTGTAAAGTATATTTTTATTATTTGCCCCCTTCAATTATTGTTTTAATTTTTGTAGAAACAAAAGAAGCTTTACTTATTAGTCAGCAACGTGACATGCATGCACGGAATATATTGAGCTACTTCTAGATTTGCCAACCCAATAAATACTGAGCTTTTTTGTTCGTTTGAAGGAATGCCTCCCCCCCACACCCAAACCCATCTCACGCTTGAAGTGAAACTGGCATTTATCAATCTTTTCGTTTGATTACCCTATAATCCATATATATATGTTCTTCCAAAACTAAGGCCGTCAACTCATCAGGCTATGTTTGGAATGGAGTTAAAAGTTTTCTAAACCCGAGTTTCCCTAAAGTTAGCTAAACTTAAAATGTAAACTTTGTGTCTTTTTTGACATTAATTTTGGAGTTGAGTTAATTGTGGTTTTCTCCTATCCAAAGTCGAGATAACTGTATTTATTTAAACTTCAATTCAATCTAAGTTTTCTAAATTCCGCTTTCCTAAACATGTTAACTATAACATTATTAAAGTTTATTTTTGAATGGAGTTCGAACCTTGTGAACCATAGTTTGTAACCCCTGACCTCTGCTTTGCATTGAGATAAAACCACCAATGTTTCTCTTATTATTATTATTATTTCTCAACTAACTGACAGAGCAAATCCTCATTCATTTTTTCTTCTTTTAAGGTATTATGGTAGAATGTCGTGATTATGGGAGTTTCCTGATTCTTAATTACTGGATCCCATGCATGGACTTCGCATTCATAATAAGTGTAAGACCATGAAAGTCGATGACTTTGAGCATTCAGAAGTATCTTCTACCATATCTTAAATATGAACTGAACAAAAGAGATACCGAAACTTTATACTTGAGAAGGTTTTTACAACAGTGAGGTTCTCCGCTCACTCAGAAATTATTTTCAAAAATATTTTCTATCCGTCCCAGGTGAATCATCCATCGATTATTATTCAATAAATACATGAAAGAAATTCTGGAATAGACGAGTCATTGTCACAAGAAAGGCATATATAGCTTTATTCCTATTGCTTCGCAGTGTGTAATCCTTCTTTTCTTCTTACAGGGATGGTATCACAAAAGATTCAAAGTAAGACACTGCTGAGGCAACCAAAAAGGCCCACACCAATAAAACATCCAGCCAAGGATCATGCCAGTTATTTTGTTCTAAATTTTCGTGGTGTAGCAGCTCTAATTCCTATTTGCCTACAATAACAACAACAACAACAAAGCATGTCTACCGTTAAGCCTACAATTCATCTTTAACACTTGTGCTGCTGCCACTCTTCTCAGCCTCACCATCCTCGGATTTAACTGCTGATGCAGGCTTCTGAAGCTTAAAAGGGATTGCTGCGTTCTTCTTGAGGAACTTGTAGAATGCCACCACTGTACGATCCGTATCAACAGTGGTCTTTGGGGGGGGGGGGGGGGGGGTCGTGATATATATACATTTTGAATAAATGGAAGTTAGATTTACTAGCATCATAGTTAGAAAATGAATTAACAAAACACGAAAACACTGGAAACTACGAGACGGAAAGGCAAATGTATTTACTTACAGGATCAAAGCTCTTGTTCAAGAAAGAAGAGAATTGTTGGGAAACCATCAGCCTGATATATTCCAAGATCAAGATAAGAAGAAGAATATCGCATCATCAGATTTGTCAGATCATAGGAAGAGAAAAAACTCACTTCAAACATACCCAACAAGATAATACTGTAGGGTGTTTTTCGTCACCCCATTAAGATGTGAATATGCGCGCGCTTGTCGGGCGCATTGCAGATTCTCCCTGTCTTGGGTAGGCTGGGGTTTATTGATTGTGGGGATCCGAATCTCCGGCATCCGCGGACTAAGCTGCTGTTAATTACCCCTCGCCTTTGGAGCGAGAAAACCCTCGATTAACAGGTCAAATTGGTCATGCAAACTAAATGTGCAGTGTTGTGTTTTGAAGGGGTTTTGGATATATCGGGGGCCCGCAGAGTCTTTACGGGGGTCCCGCTATCTGGATAGCGGGCTGGGGGTCAAGGAGGCTAGCAGCCCCTTTGCGGGATGCGGGGCAGCGCCCCGTTAGAAATTTTTTCTAACGGGAACGGTGTGGTGGAGTGTGTGTGTAAAAGGAAAGGGCATCCAAAGGATGCGTGGGAGATGGCGTCAGCGCCACACGTGCCTGGCACGCGGGCGCTTTGCGCCAGAGCACCAGCGCCACATGTGCCTGGCATGCGGACGCTGTGCGCCAGAGTGCCAGTGGACCACGTGCCTGGCACGCGGGCGCTAGGCGTCAGCAGCAGAAAAGGACCCGGTCCCTGCACTGGGAGCTGTGCTCCCGCTTTGACTTGTGGAGTCGAACTCTAATGGATCTTGAATAGAGTTAGGCTCCTAAAAATATTTAGAAATGGTCAGAGGGGGCTTCTTTGTTTCTCCCTTTGGCTCTGGATCTTCCAATATAGGATTTTTGGAGACGGGTCTCCTCCTTCCTCCTCTGTTGGCCGTATCTTGAAGAACAAGAATTATGAGATCTTAAAAATCTCTTATTTTTAAGATCTGATGGAAGATCTAACTTCCCCTTTGTGGATTTTGTGGTGAAAAACTATTTAGTTTTGGAAAAAGAAGAGTAAAACTCTTGATTTAATTGAAAAAGGGAAGAAGGTTTAGAACCTTGAGGAAGAAGAAAGAGGCACAAAAAATCCTAGAGTTTTGAAGAGAATGAAAAGTCTATCTGCTTTATTCATCATCATGTTGCCTTATATAGGCTTACACATTTACATATAGCCACTTGGGCTTTACAAAATGGCATTTTGCCTATCCGATGCCTCATATGCTCATTTCTTTTGCACATAAGCCATGGGCTTTACAAAAATTTGGCTTTATACCCATTTTGCATACATGCATGCATAAAAAATTACCCCAAAATTATTATTACATAATTTTTATTTTGGCATGGAGGAGGGCAGGCCGCTTCATATTCGGACTCGATTTAGGTATGGGCCCACTTGATCTGGGCTTGGGTCCACTTGGTTTGGGGTTGACCTTGACTTTGACTTGGTCAACCGGGGTGCAATTTTCGACCCCAACAAATTGCCCCCCATCAATAAATGCACACCACATATGTGGGTCGTGTGCATGAAATTGATGGATTTTCTTTCATGTGGAGGCGACTTGATTTTGTTACCGCTTTCTGGGAAGCCGACACTGCCCTTTTTATGACATGGACGGTCGACGCTTGACGCGTCTCCGAGACGGAGTGTCCGTGGTAGACTTTTTCCTGACCCGGAGTGATTTGGTTCCCTCTTTGTAGGAAGCCTGCACTGTCCTTTTTACGACATGGACGGTCGACGCTAGACGCGTCTCCGAGGCGGAGTGTCCGTGGTAAACTTTTCCCTGGCCCGGAGCGATTTGGTTCCCGATTTGTGGGAAGCCTGCACTGCCCTTTTTACGACATGGACGGTCGACGCTTGACGCATCTCCAAGGCGGATTGTCCGTGGTAGACTTTTTCCTGTCCCGGAGCGATTTGTGGGAAGCCTGCACTGCCCTTTTTACGACATGGACGGTCGATATTTGCGTCTCCGAGGCGGAGTGTCCGTGGTAGACTTTTTCCTGGCCCGGAGCGATTTGGTTCCCGATTTGTGGGAAGCCTGCACTGCCCTTTTTATGACATGGACGGTCGACGCTTGACACGTCTCCGAGGCGGAGTGTCCGTGGTAGACTTTTCCCTGGCCCGGAGCGATTTGGTTCCCGATTTGTGGGAAGCCTGCACTGCCCTTTTTACGACATGGACGGTCGATGCTCCGACCCGGAGCGATTTGGTTCCCGATTTGTGGGAAGCCTGCACTGCCCTTTTACAACATGGACGGTCGACGCTTGACGCGTCTCCGAGACGGTGTGTCCGTGGTAGACTTTTCCCTGCCTCGGAGCGATTTGGTTCCCGATTTGTGGGAAATCTGCACTGCTCTTTTTACGACATGGACGGTCGATGTTTGCGTCTCCGAGGCGGAGTGTCCGTGGTAGATTTTTCCCTGGCCCGGAGTGATTTGGTTTCAGATTTGTGGGAAGCCTGCACTGCCCTTTTTATGACATGGACGGTCGATGCCTTGACCTGGAGCGATTTGGTTCCCGATTTGTAGGAAGCCTGCACTGCCCTTTTTACGACATGGACGGTCGACGCTTGGCGCGTCTCCGAGGAGGAGTGTCCGTGGTAGATTTTTCCCTGGCCCGAAGCGATTTGGTTCCCGATTTATGGGAAGCCTGCACTGCCTTTTTTACGACATGGACGGTCGATACCCGATTTGACTGCTCTGCTTCTTGCAGTGTCAGGGGTGATCTTGACTTGCTCCGCTTCTTGCGGTGTCGAGATTGGATTCTGACTTGCTCCGCTTTCTGCAGTGTCGAAGTTGAAGTTGACTTGTTGATTGTGATTTGGGTTGACATCAGTATCACTACACTGGAATATGGTACCAGGAGCGAATCATCATCTGTCTTTGAGAGGATTTGGGGATTTTGGTTTTGGTCGGCATCTGCATTGTTGCACTGGAATAATGTGTAACATTCTGAAAATTTAGAAATAAGTAAAATTAAATAATTAAATAATAAAATATTAAATTAAAAAGTTATTAAAACCAAATAAGACAAATTCATAAGATGTATGTAAAACAAATTAAATTAAAATTTTAGTATGCAACATAAATAAATTATAAGGGTTTTAATGTGAATTTTAGCTTCATTTTAATAAAAAGGGTGTTTTATAATAACATAAATTGTGAAGAGTTTTTATATAAAGTTTAGGATATTGTGCAAATTGGGTTTTGATTAAGAGTGTAAGTGAAAAAGGGGTAGAAAATATTTTAGCTCAGAATTTTATTTCAAATTAAAATAAATTGATTGGGATAATGCAAGGACACCTCCTACTTACATGCACACACACACACAACACCTCCTCCTTGCAGTAAAAAGATTAGTACAGTTGGAAAGGTAGTAACCTAATAAAGTTAGACTTGTAGTAAAAAGTTTTCGTCAAATACCCACTGTGGATTGTGATGAAACTTTTATTTCAGCGTCTATTCTGAAGTCCATACGGATATAACTTGTCATTGCTGCTGTTCATGACTATGAGATCTGGCAGGTGGATGACTATAATGTCTTTCTAAATGGAAATTTAGAAGTGCAAGTGTATATGACTCTGCTATAGAGTTATCGTAGTCGGTGGGAGCAACAAAAGGTGTGCAAATAGTTTATGTCTATTTATAGACTAAAGCAGGCATAGCGGAGATAGATCATCTATTTTGATGTGACAGTTAAAATGTCTGACTTCATTAAAATATGAACCTAGTAAGTGATAATGTTCCTAGCATCCTTGCCGCTACAGCTGCGGCCTTTGCGGAATGAAAAACGAAAAATTTCGAGAGGCGCTAGAAACTCAAACCCTAGAATCTTAACTAAACACTAAAACTAGTAAACTACAAAAAGTTTTAACTAGTAGGTTGGGATGTTATACCTAAGAATTCGTGTCCTTTGGTTTTCTATCGACTTCTTTAGCTCCTCTAGACTGCTGGATCAAGCTTGGAGGCCGGCCTTCCCACGTTGAAGATGATCCACCTGAAGAAATGGGTTCAAGGCTCTAGCTTCACACAAACAAACAATTAAAGCAACTAAAAACCCTAGGTTGCTAATTTAAGGTGCTTAGGGATGTAGTTATTTGTTCTAGTATTTTTCTATTTCTCGTTTCCTTTAATTCTCAACACATGAGAGGTTAGGGAAAAGGATGAAGAAGGAGAAGCTAAGTAAGGAAAGAGAAAGGAAATAGTGAAATGAGAAATCCTTGGTGAGAGAAATTAGCTAGCATGGTTTTGATAAAATCATTTTCCTAATAGAAAATAGCCACCATACTTGAAGAGTAGAAACAAATCAAATAAACAAATACAAAGCATTCCCCTCACCATTCTTCCTTTACATCTCACCCTTCCATCTCATTTCCATTTTCCAATAAATGGAAAAGCTCACAAATGAGGTGTCTTCCTTCTAAAATGTGTTTTGTATAAATACAAAATACATTCTCCGTATATACATACCCGTATTTGTATCAAAATACGAATACCCAAAGAGATAGAATAATCAATGAAAATAATAGTAGAATATACGTATCGAAATATATATATATATATATATATATATATAAATTATTAAATCAATACTTGATTTAATAATCCGGCTTAATCCTAAGCCGGCTAGTATTACCATTCGTCTGATTAAAATCCGTGTTGCTAGTGCACGTATTTAATTGAAACGATGCACATATCAAAATGCGGTCACTACATCATTTCGCCTGACCAGGGAATCTCTCTGTGTGGGACTCTAAAGACTTGACAGTATGCTGGCAGTGAGTTACTGGATAAATCCATAACCATAAGCACGTCAGCGGCACTAGTTATATGTAACGGCTACCCTGGTATTTGTCGAAAAGGAAGGCCGACGAGCAAGATCATCCGAACTCTTACTAAGCTTATCTGTGACAGTCTCTGTATAGTCCGGTCTCTTCGTCTATGTAACAACTTCATTTTTAGTGTACATAAATTTGTTTAAAATTTAAAGTATATTTAGAGTATTTAATGTTGTTTTTACCACTTTAAATATTTATTTCACACAATAATTACAAGAAGGAGCCTGTAGCTCATTGGTAATACCTTGCATTGCTGAAACAAGCCACCCGAGTTCAAATCCCCTGCCCACATTATTTTTTAATATTATTTTGTTTTAAATTCTTGGAAGCCCAACAATCCACACACAATAACTCCCGAAACTTGAACTGAACCTGAAAATCTAAATATACCAGTGCCTACAACTCGAGACCCCCCACCTCCCAAGGCCTTGACTCGGCCCGAGTCGGCCGGCGGACCGGCCGACTCGGACCGGCGCCGCCGGACGGACTCTGCCGGACGGCCGAGTCACCAACCGAGGAAATGTGTCTCTTCATCTCCTTAACCCCCTGCACACTCTAATTTATGAGATCGGTTCCAGAGAGCCCAATAACTCTCAATTACTTTATTTTAATACTTTTTTCACACTTTTCATAATTTTTTTTAATTAAAAACCCTTCATCTATCCTAATCCTAACCTAACCCTATAAATGCACCCCTACCCCCTACCATCTCATCCCAAAATTCTGAGCCCACTCTCTCAAATTTCCAAGAATTTTGTGCACTTTGAAAACGAGCTCGAGGCGAAGCTCCGACGAATTTCCGGCGGAACTTCCGGCGATCGTTTTAGGAACTACCGACAACGACGCAACACATCGGCGATTCCTCTGGTTCCCTCTCACTCTCTTGTGTGATCTAAAACCCGTAAGTCCCAATTTCTACCTATCTCTTCTATCTAAAAATACGGTTTTACAAAACCCGACGGAATCGGAACAAATCCGATTTCCGATTCGGTTTCTTATAAAATTCCACTTCTCACTAATATAATCATACTTAAACTTCCTTATGTTGACTATTAAACACTAATTGACCAAATTGATCAATTTTCTTTACATGAAATGATGGCTATTTCAATTTATCGTATTTTTTCACTTAAATACCACATTGTTTAAATTCTACATTTAACTCCATTAAACTTGCTATACCTTTAAAGTAGAGCACGAGGTAACGACCTACCTCCTCACACACTTATATGCAACATAACACGATACCCTCGAGAACCTAAAATACGAGAAAACAAACATTTTCATTTAAATACCATTGACTTAATAAAACCATTTCTAAAAGATTTAGTATTGATACACTTTTTAAATAAATACCTTTTATTATGAAAATATGATAAGTTGTGGACATCAGTCGTTTATCTAAATCTGATTTTGTGGTGTCTAGGCTAGGTAAGTGAGAAAGGTAACTTTAAAAGGCCCGTCTCACGGTGATTCGTGAGCGGATCCCTCCTTTCTTCACTTGTACTGACCTGGCCACAATTGACGGTGAAGAGGCGATTTGAGACATCTCACAACTTGTCGTTTTGGACTAGTTAGAAATAGTCTAGTTGACTTAGGAGACCCTATAACATAGAATACGGGAAAATTTACATCTTTACAAATAAATACCATTTACTTCATAAAACAGTTTTTAAAAGATTTAGTATTTTACAATCTTTGCAAAGTGCCGCGACAACCCATTTTGGGGAACCCGTTCGGATGGTGCGGATTATCGCACATCCTCGGACTTAGTAGTGCGAGATTCAGACCTCCGCAAGGAGCATTCGGTCACGAAAGATTTAAAATACGACATCTTAAGAAAATGAGATTTTCAGAATATAAAAAAATATATATAAAACTATTTTTGTATAAATATATGTATATTTATCATTAAAATATCTATTTTGTTATGATATAAATATTCCACATTTTTTCTAAAAAACTCACAAGAATAAATTTTACTCTAAAATGCCATGAATTCCAAATAAATAAATACCTTTATTTCTGAAATTAGGATATTTTCACTAGAAATATCACAATACAAAATCTACCTTCATTACAACTTGAAAGACGAATAATGAATACTTGGGGTGCATTTTGAAAAGAATATAAAAGTATTTTTACATAAAACCCCCTCAAGTTCTATAAATTACCCTAAGGACCCTAGTAAATATAGGTTTAAGCAGAACCAATCTCTTGAGCCTCAGGGAACCGAAGAAGTGGGTGCTTGCCTATCTAAGGTAGACAAATTAATAAAAACAATCAGGACTTCAATTTACTTTGCTAATTGTCTGACTCAGTTTGAGTCTCTGTATAATCTGACTTGAATATGATTCAAGTACAATCTACAATCTACAATCTTTAATATTACAATTCAACATGAATACATGAATCCAATTATCAATCTATACAAGTTGACTGAACCGAACCATAGATATATATTCCATTTACATGGTTCTCTAGTTATTCCATTTACATGATTCTACAGTTGCATCCGTTTACTGATATCATGGTTTCGGTCAGTCAATCAATTATACAATAAATACAATTTACAAGACAAGCAATACAATCCAACACTACGGGGTTTAAGTGGTAGATATGTACGGAAGATGTTAAAAGTGGCATGAGACTGGAAGACTTAATACACCTAACATGAATCCAGTTGCTGTTGTACCGTGGCATAAACGGTTCCTTGTACTATACGTGCCTCTAGTCTCTGGCATATAAAGACTCCTCTCGTATACACTGGAATTCTTCTGTACCAAGCTACAAACAACAACGTTAATACAACATTACAATAAGATAATACAACTTTAAAAGATACCTTCTTATTCTGTCTATTCTGCTTTCCTTTTATCTTTGGGACTTATCGAGCGACATGTTCGCTGACGACATTCTATTTCTTTCTTCTTTGAATGTCGTCAGGTGATTTGGACCCGTCAGACATCGAGCCAACTGCAGAAGACTTGGAGCGGTACAGCGAAGACCCTGAGCTCTAGACATTGTACATTTTCCATTCAGTATTTTTTCATTTCCTGTTATGCCATTGTTTAGGCATCGGTTTTATTTCAGTTGTATTTCCTTTTCATGCATTGTACAAAAGAATGTTAATAAATAAAGGTTGCTGTTTTTATTATACCCTGTCTCTTGTGTATTTCTTTTATATTGCTTAGTTACGCTTAGCGTATTTGCTTCTGAGTAAATACGTAGCGGCCTCGCCGTGCCCCCTTCGCCGTACACCGGGAAGCGGGGCGTGACAGGTTTTGTTGGTGGCCCATGCAGGTCCGAGCTGTATAGAACCATACTATGCAGTTCTGTTCTGCGTGAACAAACCTAAGCAATATAAGACAAGAACCAGCAACTAAAACATTCTTTACAATTCATGTTCCTTGAATCTTACAATTTCATATTTCTTGAATCTTATCATTTCATCTACTTGAATCTGTCCTAACCTAAATTTTTCTTCAAGATTATGGATTCCCCGAACAACACCAGCACCAATGTCAACAACACACCTCCACCACTACCTCTCACACCTGCATTTCCTGCTCCATCCACCGAGAAAACGGTGCTACTTGAAGCGATCCACAGCCTTCTTGAGGGACAGCAACAACTTCTGAACCGTCCCGAGACTGACGCACCTGGGGTAAAGCAATTCAGGGCTTTACATCCCAAGCAGTTCTCAGGAAAGGGGAGCCCACTTGAAGCTGAGGAATGGGCACAAAGCATAGAGGATGATCTGGCAGCAGCACAAGTGCCAGACATAGCTTGGGTTCGAGCTGTAAAGCTGCAACTCACGGACAATGCTCGCAACTGGTGGAAGGCAGAAGAAAGCCTGTTCCCCTCCAAAAGACGGCCAAGACAGGGACGTCTTGCCTGAGATTCGGGGCAGATGCTATTTGGTTTTATTCGTCCACCTCTCCGAAGATGCCAAGTTGATTTATGGCACCGTGTATCGGAGATTTAGACGGATGCGGCCGATGTAGCAGACTTCGTCAGATTCCCCCTCGTTCGAGGGGTTTTTGATTGTGGGGACGCTCTTCCCTGCAGGCGCAAGCCCCTGCAGTTAATTACGCTACCGCATCGCGGTAAGAACTTTCTCCTTCTCCAGAATTTCACTTCGTGTCGTGGATGTTTGTTTTGTTTGTGGTTGCCCGTGGATTGTATACGGAGACTAATTTATGTCGTCGCCCGTAGGACGTGGATTAGTCCAAATCTATATTTTCTTAGATTTGGGTTTGGGGTTTCGGTTTAAGGATACGTTAGCCATATTTGAGGCTAAGATCAACTCAAACGTTTGTTAAGCATACGTTAGTCCAGTTTGAGACTAAGATCAACTTAACGGGATCGTTTAGATCTGACAAAAGAGTGTTTGGGCTCTATTGTTCCAGTTTAGGGACGTAGTGGTCCATTGCATGTATGGCCATCGGGACCCGTCACCTCTCTGACGACGTTGAAGGATTACAACGACAGATGTCAGAGGAGTTCAGAGACGTACCCTTGAACCAAAGTTGATTGGGGGATCTATAGTCTAATTTGGGACTAAAGTCTGTTTGAAGGTTTAAGGATACGCTAGCCATATTTGAGGCTAAGATCGACTTAAACGCGATCATTTAGATCCGACAAAAGAGCATTTGGGGCTCTATTGTTCCAGTTTAGGGACATGGGGGTCCACTGCCAGTTTAGGGACATGGCGGTCCATTGGTTTAAGGACACTTAAGTCCGTATATTGGTTTAAGGACGCTTAAGTCCATGAGTTTAAGGACCCCACAGTCCGTACTGTTGGTTTAAGGACGCATAAGTCCATGAGTTTAAGGACCCCACAGTCCGTATCGGTGTGTGGCCATCGGGACCCGTCACCTCTCTGACGACGTTGAAGGATTACAACGACAAATGTCAGAGGAGTTCGGAGATGTACCCTTGAATCGGGTGTAAATTGATTTAAGAGAGCAGTCGTGCTCAGTCAATTTTAATTTGAGGACTTATGGCCATGATTGGGTTAAGTCCAGTTGAAAATATTTAACATTTTATTTATCATTGGCCTACTAGATCTTTGCTTGGGCTCTACCCTTTATTAATGCATAGCATTGGGCTTTTAATTAAATGCACAGCATTTGTTTTGGTCTAACAGACCTCTGTTTGGGCTCTGCCCCTTTTTTTTAATAATGCATGGCATTTTATTTTAGTCTGCTTTAGACTTTTTTCTTTTTAATTGGGCTCTGCCCCTTTAAATAGTGCATAGCACTTTAATTTTTATTGGGCTCTGCCCTTGATAATGCATTGCATTAAATGTTCTGACAGCGCTCCACGTGGCTTGTCAGGCGCAAGGCACAAACTTATATGATGGTGACACGTGTCACGCTCTGGTGAGCGCAAGCGCAGTGCGCTGCGCTGTTGAGCTGCTGACACGTGGCACGCTCTGGTGAGTTGCGCCAACCCAAGAGCGCAATGCTCATTTTTTAAAGCGCAAGGCGCAGATTGCTCTAGGGCTGACACGCGGAACTCTTTGGTGACTTGCGCCAACCCAAAAGAGCAACAGTGCAAATTTTACAAGTGCAGGGCACTATTTTATATTTTGACCAAATTTAGATCAAAGAAAACAAGATTTTTTTTGTTTTGTTTTCCAGAGAAGTTTTACCTCAACTATCAAGAATCAGTGGTTCATCAAAAGGCAATGCCTTTATTATTATTATATTTTTTTTATTGAAGATCTTTGATCTTGTTCTTAGATCAATGATCTTTTAGAAGAAACTCTTCTTTTTATCCAAAGGGTTTTACCTTTTTTTTTTGTGAGCTCTTCTCAAAATTTTCTAGAGAAGTTCTGAATATCTCTCTTTGTTTTTCGTGTGTTTTAGACTTGGAGTCTAGGGGACTTTTTATAGTGCCAGTTGATTTGTTAAATCAGTTAAAAAGATCTTTCTCTGAGTGATTTAGGGATTTTTCCCCACCGTTGGATCTTTGATCCAAGGGTTTCTGTTTTACAGAAGAGAATCTTATTGTTTTAATAAGATCAGAAAAATCTTTTTAGAATTTTAATTCTGTTTTGGTGCTGGTACAGTTGGCGCAAGCGCACCTGCGCTTGACACGTGTCGCGCAGCGCAGAGCGCAGCGCAACTGCGCTGCCACGTGTCGTACAGCGCAACTGCGCTGCCACGTGTCGCGCATCGCAGAGCGTAGATCATCTGAAGCATTGCTTCCTTTATTAAAATTTGAATTTTAAACAGAGCCTTGCTCTGATTGGATGCGCTGCCTTGGGCGCTTGATTTGTATATCAAAAACTATCTAGTAACCGCAATTAAGAACGGCGTCGCATGAAGCTAACCGGTGAGTACGGGTCGGTCCACAGGGATGTTGTGAATCTCTTAATCGCTCTAACGAGTTAATTCCGAAGGGTGTTCGGATTAATTATTAAATCTAAACACCTAATTATTCTATACTACGATTATCTAGATCTAGTCTTGCTAGGGTTAGGTTTAGGGATGGTTTGGAAATGCAAGTAAATCTCAACGCTTTCTATACCCGAATGAAGATCTATGAGGAGTTATGGTAATTATCAATAAAGGGGATTAGATCCATTCGGGAAGATATTCCTTCCTCTAGGTTCTTGTCCTTCTTTAGAGATCCTTTCCCTAACCTCCATGGAAAACGCGCGCAACCGGGCCTTTACACTACGGTATCACCGCTACCCCGAGGGATAGGGTGCCGTAGGGCGCGGTGTGTGCGTGTATGCATGGAGTCCTATTGTAAATATATAATGGGTAAGAAAGGGATGAGAGATCTCATCTCTCAAAAGCCTTCCCCAAAGCTAACTCTAAATAATTTATCTACGGCAAGGAAATAAATCCACCCAGGGCAAAGAATTAAAATCTAAACTAGGGCAATGAATTAAATCTACTTACAGATGCATTTCTCCAATCATCAACGCAGTTTTGTTAGATCTGAATTTCTGAATTGAAGAGAGGCACCGATGCTCTCCATAAAGAATTTTGGAATTTATTATTAAAAGGAGGCATAAGAAATTACAATGTTTAGAGTTCCTATTTATAGAGAATAGGAAACCCTAGGGTTATATTTTGATCCGCATTTCTAAATTTACAAAAATAGCCCTAGGTCAACTTTTCAGCGCCGCTAAACATTTTGGTAAAATGATATCTGCGTACGGGCACAATATGGCCGCGGAACCGCGGCAATAGCAGGCTTGGGCCGCGGTTCCGCGGCCCTTTAACAGGATTGGATGATCATTTTTTTCTGGTCTTCTTCAGGGTTCTTTGGGCTTGTTATTTATTTCATTCTTTTCTCCATTTAGCTTCTGAGTCTTCTCCAGATCTCTCAGTGAAAACTTGTAGCGATCTTTTAACCGTTTGCCTTGACATTTTGGATCTTGCGTTGCCTTGTTGATTGTGAACTGTTCTTCGTCTAGGCTTGACTAAGATCCTCCTATTTGTTGGTCAAAAGTCCATTTTTTCATCGTCTTTACACCGTTTTCACTGTTTTCTGTCCAAGAACCTGTAACCTGTAACATGTAGCAGACATGCGTCAAAAGCACCTGTTTATTTATAAAAAGAATAAGAATGGGGAATATAATAATGCAATATTATGGTCTGAACAAATACCCCCAAACTTATCTTTTGCTCGTCCTCGAGCAAACTTATTTTTATTCACGAAAATCCTAGCCGCACTTTCACAGGGAAACGCGATTGTACTGAACACGTGCAACAAGCCGTTAAACCTCTAGGTGTCCCTAGTAGGAGGAGTGTTGTCTCCTGAGGGTTTTCAGCGGATACTACCCACAAAATCCTATCAATTTGGCTTTTCGACTTTAATTCTCCAATTAGGTTTTCTAACAAGGAATTCTATTATCGTCGACCCGTAAATTATCCACCCATATTCTTCACGCTTCCTCATTATTTAACTTAAGATTGTATATGTCCTGCAGACCTACTTAGCTTTCGGCATTTCTTAAGTTTTCCTTCTAGGTTTCCATCTCCACTTAGGAATTTCTATCAACTCTATTAAAGATACAAGTTCTATTCTTCACTCCTTTCTCTCATCTAAACTCCAATCACATATCCCCACGTGTGTGTTAGTGTATATGCCCTAGAGGCCATTACTGTATCATACTAGTTTGTATATTACTTGATGGAAGCTTGGGATATTCACCTTGTATAAACAATCTTGCTCAATATAGTAGTATGCTACTTGGTTTGTTTCTACTTCAATGTGTACTTGTGTTTATTTCAGTATATCACTTATACGCATTAGTGGAGCCCTTAGGATCTTTGCTTGATTACCAGCGTTGTGATGGCAGTCACACTAGTGGGGGCTGGGTAATCTATAGGCACATCCTTATACAGGTCCCTAGTCGTAGGACTATCGAGACAGGGCATCGATACTCCAGAGTAGACTAGCGTATGCGCTTCTCATCCCAGTGTGGGAGATGGTCTGTCCCACAGCCATCAGTACGTCGTACTGGAGATAGTATACGGGTGCTCGTTGGGTTACGAGTACACTGGACAGGACTCGTCGGGAACTGACAGGTTGGTATTATACCTATCGTCAGTTATCAGTTCCCAGGTGACATGAGTACAGCTTAGTCCGCTGACTTGACACTGACACTTCGCCTCGAGTGTGTTCCCACTGCACTTTGATCACTACCCTACCACGGCTCAAAGGAGTCGTGCAAACAGGTGGTGGTTGGGTGCAGTCCCGAAGCACTTGGAGGCAGTGACGGTTAGACAGGATTCGTCTCTCCCGGTATTGGGGGTTGACATCGCGCTGTGTCTAGGAGAGCCATTACACGAGTAGTCCCTGGCCAGGGCAAGCGAGATATACTGGTAGGTTTCCAGTGTTATCTCAGGGTGTTTTGGGCTTCACTCCGACACGACTTGTACCGCTATTGGGGGACTGACGTTTTACCGCCCCCTAGGCCCGCCATGCGATGTATCAGACGAACAGACCGGACTGTATGGAGAATGTCACATTCAGACTCAGTAGGAGTTCAGATGGGGTTTCACCTCGTCAGCCTTCTTGTCGACATCTACCTGGGGACCGTTATGCACAGCTAGTGCCGCTTGCGGTCTGTGGTTAAACCCACTGCCAGCGTAGTGTCGAGTCTTTAGAGTCCCACACAGAGGGTATTCGCCTCTGGGCAAAACAGAGTAGAGGTCGCATGGTTTTGCGACAGGGTTCGTTCTCATCCGCGCACTTGTGCACGTTTGGAGTCCGGACGGATTATACTGGCAGGCTCTGGTTTGAGCCAGATACTGGTATATGTTTTGGGGTTGCTTTTATATCTTGGTATTCTTGTTCCTCGGAACGAGCAGGTGTGTATGCACAGTTGCTTGAGGCGGAGAATGAGGTTTTTCATTAGGGTTTCGGAACGGGTGCGTATGCACAGTTGACAGTCTTCATTTTCCAAACCCTAATGGATTTATATATTATCTATTAATAATAGTAATTAAATGAGAATTATGTTATGGTTGATTTTTTGTTGACTTGTTGACCTTGGTTGACTTGTTGACCATTGACCACCATCATGCCTTGAAAGTCTTCCTTGATTCATGCTTACACTTCATTTAAAGAAGTATGATAGTGGTCATTCCAAAATTACCATCAACTATTCTTATTTCAATTATTATCATTTAGATAATTCTTTTCTTTTGCAATATGGTTGCAAGAAAGAGAAAAGATATCTCATTCTATCATAACCTCTCTCTCTCCTCATTTCATCTTCTTCTTCCTCTAGAAAAGAGAAACCTTCTCATGTGTTGAGAATCATTCTCTTTAGAAAGAAAAGCAAACCCTAATCACTCTCTACTCATTCTAGGATGAAGGTTTAGCAAGCCGGAAACCCTAGTTCACTCAAAGATCGAGGAAGAGCCCAAAGGTCGAACCTTCGAGGTGGATCCATCTTCGACGGGAGAAGGCGACGAAAAGAGAACCATCAACCTCTACAAGGTTTGAAGAAGAAGGAGTTCAAGTTTAGGTATAACCATCTTCCATAGTAGCTAACTCTGTTTAGCTTGTATACTAGTTTTAGTTTAGACAACGATCCCGACCTAGTTTAGTCCATGTTGCCTCTTGCGATAAAAATTCGTTTTTTATACCGTTTCCGCCTCCCCGTAAGCACCGGGGGTCGCAATATGGACTTACAGTGGTATCAGAGCCTAACTAAACTTAAACTAGCTTGGTAGTGAAGTGTAACGAAGTTCGGAACCGAAAAATCGCAAAACCGGAAAACCAAAACCCTAAGTTTCTGTTGAAATTTTTTCTGCTCAAAATGAAAAACTTTATACTTGTAAATTCGTCTCAGGGTTTTCTAAGAACACCCACGAAATACGATAGCATGATTCATCCAAAGCGCCGCCCTTCCGCGGCCTCACCTCTTCATCTGGCCGCGGAACCGCCGCAGTTTGGCTTCTTCTCTGCATCGTTTTTCGTGCAGTGTTCTTCTGTGTTGGTTTTGGGATTTTTAAAATATATTATATGTGCCCAGATTTTCCAGAACAGAAATTCACTTTTGGGGTCCTATAATTCCGTATTTTTTTCCGAACTTCACTGCACTTTGGCTATGTTGGTTATATCTGTGATGTTTGCATGTATTGAACGTCGGCTAATCGCTATAAGTCGATTAGTCGGGGTTATACATGATCTGTAATGTGCTGGAATGTGTATATGAATGTGTTGGACTGTCGCGGGTGAATAGCCGGGGTGGATGTGAGATGAGCTTTTGTTTTTCTTTCATTCATTATAAATGTAAATTGATGTAATTATATTATTTGTTTGGCCGCACAACCGGGTCGGGGTTGTAGCCGTCATTGTATAATTCTTTTTACTGTTTATGCTCCTAGAATAGACCCATGGAGGGGTGCACAAACTGCCGAGTACTTGGCGGGTAGTTTGCCGCACCCGTAGGGGTCTTGGGTGGGGTATTTGGCTATTCACCGCGACCGTGTTATCCGCTTTTCGTTTCAGGCTCGAAAGGATTGCGGATTGCTAGTATATCCAATGTATTCATCTGTGATCTGTAATGTCTATCATTGCTTTCTATTTAGGCGTTGCTTATGTTTTACAGCCGCGCTAGCCCAGCCCCCGCTCTGTCGTTAGTTAAGTAACCTAACGAGTGATGACGGGACCCCGTGGCGAATGCGAATGGCATAAGCGTACGTCATATTTTGGTTGTTTTCTGCAATGGTAGGATTAAATGATGGGACGCATTAAAAGAACTAATGCAAGAATATCACGCATTAAAAGAACTAATGCAAGATAATAAACCAAGTTTAAGTCGATGGAACACTTTCGAAAAACCACTCGGTTCTTTTCAAAAACTAACTTTTAAATGCGGAGCTTGAGCCACTCCTTCTAAAAGCTATCTCGTTCCATCGATTATATCAAGTTCACTACGTTCACGGTTTCGCCAAAACCATTCGTAGCCCTCCATCATTTCAGTTAAATATACGGTAGTATTCAAGCTATGTATTTTGACCTCACGCCAAGGCATAGTGATTGGTAGCTGCCGGATATTTATCTGTTGCATAGATAGAATGCGTTGTTTTGAGACAGTTGTACCACCATTTTGGCCTACGTCAAGGGTAGGTACGGGTGGATTCAAATCAACCGGGATAATGATGGGAAGAACTTGACATGTGACTTATGACATTTTGACCTCACGCCAAGGTCATAAGAGCATGGGGCAAAAATCCACATCGGGAGTTTCATAAGTACTGAAACTTGCTAGATTTGCATACCATTTTGAGTGTGATGATTATGGTAGGATTCCTTCATTTTCGTCACGCGATGATATTTGGATCCCGATCCTACTGTGAGTATATGCTACTCCTCGGGAAATTTCTCACTAAACGATCAATGCTATAAACCTAGTAGGTGCCTAGAAAGGTGTTAGCGGGGCTACGCCCCCAGGGAAAAGAGGTTCTTAAATTAAGGAACTTCGCGAAAGCGTTGGAAAACCTCCCTCGAAGTACCGACACTGGCCTGGCTGAACGGTTAAGCAAGTATTGTACAGTGGGATTGATCCCGGCTAATTCTTCCTTTGTGGTTTGAGGAGGGATTCGAGAGACAGTGGGAGCCATCCTGTTTAGACAAATTAAAAACCATTCTAAACTTGCAAGAGCATCGTGCTAAGTGTTTCTTCTCTCCCCCTGCAGCGACCAAATCGAAATGACTGGACTTAAGTTACTTCTAGATAAAAACATACTGACAGGGCCAAACTACAAAGATTGGCTCAGGAATGTCAAATTGGCAATCTCTTACGACAAGCTGGGGTATCTTCTTACCACCAAAAGCTCCCCCCGTCCCAGGTCCCACCTCCAGCGTCGCGGATAAGGAAATCCGTAAGACTTGGGAGATTGACAGCGCGAAGGCCAGGTGCCTCGTACTTGCCTCGATGGACAACGACCATCAGAGGAGGCACGAGAATATGGATTTGGAATCCATATTTCTTCATACAAAAGAACTGTATGGAGAGCAGTCTCGTATCGCAAGATACGAAGTGTCGAAGAAGTTATTTTCGACAAAGTTGGCCGTCGGATCATCGGTAGCGGACCACGTGCTTAAGATGATTGGCTACACTGAGGAGCTCGCGGAACTTGGGACCACGTTGGACAGTGAACTTTATACAGATATAATTCTCCAGTCCCTTCCATCCACTTACGCCCAGTTCATACTGAATTTCAACTTGCAAGAAAAGGAAGTTGAACTTTCAGAACTCCTCAACCTGCTGAGGAGCGCAGAGGGCACCCTACAGAAGGGTAGGGATACATCCACTTTGTTTGTAGGAGGATCTTCTTCTTCTAGGTCCAAGGCGAAAGCCAAGGGAAAGAAGAAGAAAGCCCCCGCCAAACCAAGAGGCGGTGTTAGTAAAGTGGGTGCGAAGGGAAAGGAAAAGGCAACAAAGATAGCGGGGAGGCTTGTTGGTAAAGAGGAATGCTTCTATTGTCACAAGAGTGGACACTGGAA
Source organism: Agapanthus africanus (assembly GCA_030015575.1). Taxonomy (NCBI): domain Eukaryota; kingdom Viridiplantae; phylum Streptophyta; class Magnoliopsida; order Asparagales; family Amaryllidaceae; genus Agapanthus; species Agapanthus africanus. Next base: position 538,997,637 of record JASDDO010000010.1, on the reverse strand, counting down.
GAAAGATTGCAGGGCTTGGAAAGCCAGGACACAGGAACTGAAGCAGGTTGCGGCTTCAGCTTCAGGTGTGTATGTTATTGAAAACTGTCTTTCTATAAACTCTACTTCCTGGGTATTGGATACCGGATCAGGATCTCATATCTGTAATTCTTTGCAGGCGTTGAGAAACCGTAGGGTTTTGAAGGCAGGTGACATGACCCTCAGAGTTGCGAACGGAGCTAGCATGGATGCTAAAGCCGTGGGGGACTATCACCTGGGAATGTCAGATGGGCATGTTTTGGTTTTGCGTAATTGCTTTTTTGTACCCAACGCAACTTGTAATATCATTTCTGTATCTTTGGTTTCTAAAGAAGGTTATGAATTTGCGTTTGTAAGTAATGTTGTTAACATTCACCTTAATCAAGTTCTGATTGGGTCAGGTACATTGAGCAATGGTATATACGTATTAAACCAACCACAGATTTTCAATGTCCAGAATACACACAAAAGAAAGTCTCCAGATATCAATCAGACTTTCTTATGGCATTGTAGACTGGGTCACATCAATGAGAGAAGGTTGACTAAGTTACATACAGAAGGATATTTGGATCCGTTCGAATATCAATCGTATGCCACTTGTCAATCCTGTCTTAAAGGAAAGATGACAAAGACTCCGTTCACTGGACACGGAGTAAGAGCGAGCGAGCTCTTGGGACTCGTACACAGCGACGTGTGCGGTCCAATGTCTACACATGCGCGAAGCGGTTATTCTTATTTCATTACTTTTACGGATGATTTTTCAAGATACGGTTATGTCTTCTTAATGAAACATAAGTCCGAAGCTTTTGAAAAATTCCAGGAATTTAAGAATGAAGTAGAAAAACAAACCGGCAAAAGTATCAAGATTCTAAGATCGGATCGAGGTGGAGAATACTTAAGTGCCGAGTTCCTGAATTACTTAAAAGAGAATGGGATTCTCTCTCAGCTTACTCCTCCATACACCCCGCAACATAACGGTGTATCGGAGAGACGGAATCGGACCCTATTGGATATGGTACGGTCCATGATGAGTAACGCTGAGTTACCGCGATCATTCTGGGGGTATGCGCTAGAAACAGCTGCATACCTATTGAACCGAGTTCCTACTAAGACTGTGCCTACCACACCATATGAGTTATGGAGTGGGAAGAAACCCTATCTTCAGTACCTGAAGATTTAGGGATGTCCAGCTTATGTCAAAAAGCAGCATACGGACAAGCTCGAGGCGCGCTCAGTACTGTGCAAGTTTGTGGGATACCCAAAGAACTCCAGGGGGTATCTTTTCTATTACGCAGAGGAGCAAAAAGTCCTTGTTTCTCGTAATGCCCATTTTCTGGAACATCAGTTCTTAGAAAAAGAAGTAAGTGGGAGCGCAATAGAACTGGAAGAAATTCCAGAACCACAGACTATTACTGAAAGCTTAATGGAACCAGAGGGTTCAAATGAACAGGACATTCCTATGCCGCTCCGCAGAAGTAGTAGGCAGTCTCATCCGCCCGAGAGATACTACGGTTTTCTCATAGACGGGGATAGAGATGATTGCATCATAGACTATGATGAGCCTACTAGCTTCCAGCAGGCCGTTCAGAGCGTTGACTCGGTAAAATGGCTGGATGCAATGCGGACCGAAATGGAGTCCATGTACACCAACAAAGTATGGACGTTGGACATTGCTCCAGACGGGGTAAAACCCGTAGGATGCAAGTGGATCTTCAAAAGGAAGATTGGTGTAGATGGACAGGTTGAGACCTATAAAGCTAGACTTGTAGCAAAGGGTTTCCGTCAAAGACCTGGCTTGGACTACGACGAAACCTTTTCTCCAGTGGCTATGCTGAAATCCATTCGGATCCTTCTTGCCATTGCTGCCTTCCACGATTATGAGATTTGGCAGATGGACGTAAAGACCGCTTTTCTAAATGGAAATTTAGAGGAGTGTGTCTATATGGATCAGCCAGAGGGTTTCATTCAGAGTGGGAGCAGCGGAAAGGTGTGCAAGTTGCTTAAGTCCATCTATGGACTAAAGCAGGCATCGCGGAGTTGGAACATCTGTTTTGATGAGACGGTCAAGGAATTTGACTTTATCAAAAATCCAGATGAACCGTGCATCTATAGTAGATTTGTAGCGAGAACTGTGGTATTCCTTGTTTTATACGTGGATGACATTCTCTTAATAGGAAATGACATTCCTATGCTACAATCTGTCAAGGGTTTCTTGTCACACAGGTTCTCCATGAAAGACCTGGGTGATGCCTCTTACATCCTGGGGATCCGGATCCATCGTGATAGATCCAAGAGGATATTAGGACTTTCACAGTCCAGGTACATCGACACCGTACTGAAAAGATTCAGTATGGAAGATTCCAAGCGCGGTAACTTACCGGCTTGTCACGGGATCACCCTCTCTAAAGAGATGTCTCCCAAGACTGATTTGGAGAGGGATCGCATGTCTATTATACCCTACGCTTCTGCGGTAGGCTCTATAATGTATGCGATGTTGTGTACCAGACCGGATGTAGCTTATGCACTGAGTGTAGTAAGCCGGTATCAGTCAAACCCTGGGGAGAAACATTGGATAGCGGTAAAGAACATTCTCAAGTACCTGAGGAGGACTAAGGAGATGTTCTTGGTGTATGGCGGAAAAGACCTCCAGATTGAGGCCTTTGCTGACTCCAGCTTCCAGAGTGACAAGGATGATTCCAAGTCCATGTCGGGTTTTGTCTTTACCCTCAATGGAGGGGCGGTGTGTTGGAAGAGTTCCAAACAGGAAACCGTTGCAGACTCGACTATGGAAGCGGAATACATCGCTGCATCTGATGCCGCAAAAGAAGCTGTCTGGATAAGGAAGTTCTTAAAAGAACTTCAGGTGGTTCCGTCCATTGTTGACCCAGTACCTCTGTATTGCGACAACAACGGGGCTATAGCTTTAGCAAAGGAACCCAGGTCCCATCAGAGATCCAGGCACATCTTGAGGCGGTATCACCTGATCAGGGAGATCGTGGATCGCAAGGAGATCGAGGTTCGGAGGGTTGCTTTAGAAGAGAACACTGCAGATCCATTCACCAAGGCCCTACCCCAGACTCAGTTCGAGCGGCTGATCGAGATGATAGGTCTTCGATACGCCAGTACATGGCCTTAGTGCAAGTGGGAGATTGTTAGTGTATATGCCCTAGAGGCCATTACTGTATCATACTAGTTTGTATATTACTTGATGGAAGCTTGGGATATTCACCTTGTATAAACAATCTTGCTCAATATAGTAGTATGCTACTTGGTTTGTTTCTACTTCAATGTGTACTTGTGTTTATTTCAGTATATCACTTATACGCATTAGTGGAGCCCTTAGGATCTTTGCTTGATTACCAGCGTTGTGATGGCAGTCACACTAGTGGGGGCTGGGTAATCTATAGGCACATCCTTATACAGGTCCCTAGTCGTAGGACTATCGAGACAGGGCATCGATACTCCAGAGTAGACTAGCGTATGCGCTTCTCATCCCAGTGTGGGAGATGGTCTGTCCCACAGCCATCAGTACGTCGTACTGGAGATAGTATACGGGTGCTCGTTGGGTTACGAGTACACTGGACAGGACTCGTCGGGAACTGACAGGTTGGTATTATACCTATCGTCAGTTATCAGTTCCCAGGTGACATGAGTACAGCTTAGTCCGCTGACTTGACACTGACACTTCGCCTCGAGTGTGTTCCCACTGCACTTTGATCACTACCCTACCACGGCTCAAAGGAGTCGTGCAAACAGGTGGTGGTTGGGTGCAGTCCCGAAGCACTTGGAGGCAGTGACGGTTAGACAGGATTCGTCTCTCCCGGTATTGGGGGTTGACATCGCGCTGTGTCTAGGAGAGCCATTACACGAGTAGTCCCTGGCCAGGGCAAGCGAGATATACTGGTAGGTTTCCAGTGTTATCTCAGGGTGTTTTGGGCTTCACTCCGACACGACTTGTACCGCTATTGGGGGACTGACGTTTTACCGCCCCCTAGGCCCGCCATGCGATGTATCAGACGAACAGACCGGACTGTATGGAGAATGTCACATTCAGACTCAGTAGGAGTTCAGATGGGGTTTCACCTCGTCAGCCTTCTTGTCGACATCTACCTGGGGACCGTTATGCACAGCTAGTGCCGCTTGCGGTCTGTGGTTAAACCCACTGCCAGCGTAGTGTCGAGTCTTTAGAGTCCCACACAGAGGGTATTCGCCTCTGGGCAAAACAGAGTAGAGGTCGCATGGTTTTGCGACAGGGTTCGTTCTCATCCGCGCACTTGTGCACGTTTGGAGTCCGGACGGATTATACTGGCAGGCTCTGGTTTGAGCCAGATACTGGTATATGTTTTGGGGTTGCTTTTATATCTTGGTATTCTTGTTCCTCGGAACGAGAATGCAGGTGTGTATGCACAGTTGCTTGAGGCGGAGAATGAGGTTTTTCATTAGGGTTTCGGAACGGGTGCGTATGCACAGTTGACAGTCTTCATTTTCCAAACCCTAATGGATTTATATATTATCTATTAATAATAGTAATTAAATGAGAATTATGTTATGGTTGATTTTTTGTTGACTTGTTGACCTTGGTTGACTTGTTGACCATTGACCACCATCATGCCTTGAAAGTCTTCCTTGATTCATGCTTACACTTCATTTAAAGAAGTATGATAGTGGTCATTCCAAAATTACCATCAACTATTCTTATTTCAATTATTATCATTTAGATAATTCTTTTCTTTTGCAATATGGTTGCAAGAAAGAGAAAAGATATCTCATTCTATCATAACCTCTCTCTCTCCTCATTTCATCTTCTTCTTCCTCTAGAAAAGAGAAACCTTCTCATGTGTTGAGAATCATTCTCTTTAGAAAGAAAAGCAAACCCTAATCACTCTCTACTCATTCTAGGATGAAGGTTTAGCAAGCCGGAAACCCTAGTTCACTCAAAGATCGAGGAAGAGCCCAAAGGTCGAACCTTCGAGGTGGATCCATCTTCGACGGGAGAAGGCGACGAAAAGAGAACCATCAACCTCTACAAGGTTTGAAGAAGAAGGAGTTCAAGTTTAGGTATAACCATCTTCCATAGTAGCTAACTCTGTTTAGCTTGTATACTAGTTTTAGTTTAGACAACGATCCCGACCTAGTTTAGTCCATGTTGCCTCTTGCGATAAAAATTCGTTTTTTATACCGTTTCCGCCTCCCCGTAAGCACCGGGGGTCGCAATATGGACTTACAGTGGTATCAGAGCCTAACTAAACTTAAACTAGCTTGGTAGTGAAGTGTAACGAAGTTCGGAACCGAAAAATCGCAAAACCGGAAAACCAAAACCCTAAGTTTCTGTTGAAATTTTTTCTGCTCAAAATGAAAAACTTTATACTTGTAAATTCGTCTCAGGGTTTTCTAAGAACACCCACGAAATACGATAGCATGATTCATCCAAAGTGCCGCCCTTCCGCGGCCTCACCTCTTCATCTGGCCGCGGAACCGCCGCAGTTTGGCTTCTTCTCTGCATCGTTTTTCGTGCAGTGTTCTTCTGTGTTGGTTTTGGGATTTTTAAAATATATTATATGTGCCCAGATTTTCCAGAACAGAAATTCACTTTTGGGGTCCTATAATTCCGTATTTTTTTCCGAACTTCACTGCACTTTGGCTATGTTGGTTATATCTGTGATGTTTGCATGTATTGAACGTCGGCTAATCGCTATAAGTCGATTAGTCGGAGTTATACATGATCTGTAATGTGCTGGAATGTGTATATGAATGTGTTGGACTGTCGCGGGTGAATAGCTGGGGTGGATGTGAGATGAGCTTTTGTTTTTCTTTCATTCATTATAAATGTAAATTGATGTAATTATATTATTTGTTTGGCCGCACAACCGGGTCGGGGTTGTAGCCGTCATTGTATAATTCTTTTTACTGTTTATGCTCCTAGAATAGACCCATGGAGGGGTGCACAAACTGCCGAGTACTTGGCGGGTAGTTTGCCGCACCCGTAGGGGTCTTGGGTGGGGTATTTGGCTATTCACCGCGACCGTGTTATCCGCTTTTCGTTTCAGGCTCGAAAGGATTGCGGATTGCTAGTATATCCAATGTATTCATCTGTGATCTGTAATGTCTATCATTGCTTTCTATTTAGGCGTTGCTTATGTTTTACAGCCGCGCTAGCCCAGCCCCCGCTCTGTCGTTAGTTAAGTAACCTAACGAGTGATGACGGGACCCCGTGGCGAATGCGAATGGCATAAGCGTACGTCATATTTTGGTTGTTTTCTGCAATGGTAGGATTAAATGATGGGACGCATTAAAAGAACTAATGCAAGAATATCACGCATTAAAAGAACTAATGCAAGATAATAAACCAAGTTTAAGTCGATGGAACACTTTCGAAAAACCACTCGGTTCTTTTCAAAAACTAACTTTTAAATGCGGAGCTTGAGCCACTCCTTCTAAAAGCTATCTCGTTCCATCGATTATATCAAGTTCACTACGTTCACGGTTTCGCCAAAACCATTCGTAGCCCTCCATCATTTCAGTTAAATATACGGTAGTATTCAAGCTATGTATTTTGACCTCACGCCAAGGCATAGTGATTGGTAGCTGCCGGATATTTATCTGTTGCATAGATAGAATGCGTTGTTTTGAGACAGTCGTACCACCATTTTGGCCTACGTCAAGGGTAGGTACGGGTGGATTCAAATCAACCGGGATAATGATGGGAAGAACTTGACATGTGACTTATGACATTTTGACCTCACGCCAAGGTCATAAGAGCATGGGGCAAAAATCCACATCGGGAGTTTCATAAGTACTGAAACTTGCTAGATTTGCATACCATTTGGAGTGTGATGATTATGGTAGGATTCCTTCATTTTCGTCACGCGATGATATTTGGATCCCGATCCTACTGTGAGTATATGCTACTCCTCGGGAAATTTCTCACTAAACGATCAATGCTATAAACCTAGTAGGTGCCTAGAAAGGTGTTAGCGGGGCTACGCCCCCAGGGAAAAGAGGTTCTTAAATTAAGGAACTTCGCGAAAGCGTTGGAAAACCTCCCTCGAAGTACCGACACTGGCCTGGCTGAACGGTTAAGCAAGTATTGTACAGTGGGATTGATCCCGGCTAATTCTTCCTTTGTGGTTTGAGGAGGGATTCGAGAGACAGTGGGAGCCATCCTGTTTAGACAAATTAAAAACCATTCTAAACTTGCAAGAGCATCGTGCTAAGTGTTTCTTCTCTCCCCCTGCAGCGACCAAATCGAAATGACTGGACTTAAGTTACTTCTAGATAAAAACATACTGACAGGGCCAAACTACAAAGATTGGCTCAGGAATGTCAAATTGGCAATCTCTTACGACAAGCTGGGGTATCTTCTTACCACCAAAAGCTCCCCCCGTCCCAGGTCCCACCTCCAGCGTCGCGGATAAGGAAATCCGTAAGACTTGGGAGATTGACAGCGCGAAGGCCAGGTGCCTCGTACTTGCCTCGATGGACAACGACCATCAGAGGAGGCACGAGAATATGGATTTGGAATCCATATTTCTTCATACAAAAGAACTGTATGGAGAGCAGTCTCGTATCGCAAGATACGAAGTGTCGAAGAAGTTATTTTCGACAAAGTTGGCCGTCGGATCATCGGTAGCGGACCACGTGCTTAAGATGATTGGCTACACTGAGGAGCTCGCGGAACTTGGGACCACGTTGGACAGTGAACTTTATACAGATATAATTCTCCAGTCCCTTCCATCCACTTACGCCCAGTTCATACTGAATTTCAACTTGCAAGAAAAGGAAGTTGAACTTTCAGAACTCGTCAACCTGCTGAGGAGCGTAGAGGGCACCCTACAGAAGGGTAGGGATACATCCACTTTGTTTGTAGGAGGATCTTCTTCTTCTAGGTCCAAGGCGAAAGCCAAGGGAAAGAAGAAGAAAGCCCCCGCCAAACCAAGAGGCGGTGTTAGTAAAGTGGGTGCGAAGGGAAAGGAAAAGGCAACAAAGATAGCGGGGAAGCTTGTTGGTAAAGAGGAATGCTTCTATTGTCACAAGAGTGGACACTGGAAGAAAGATTGCAGGGCTTGGAAAGCCAGGACACAGGAACTGAAGCAGGTTGCGGCTTCAGCTTCAGGTGTGTATGTTATTGAAAACTGTCTTTCTATAAACTCTACTTCCTGGGTATTGGATACCGGATCAGGATCTCATATCTGTAATTCTTTGCAGGCGTTGAGAAACCGTAGGGTTTTGAAGGCAGGTGACATGACCCTCAGAGTTGCGAACGGAGCTAGCATGGATGCTAAAGCCGTGGGGGACTATCACCTGGGAATGTCAGATGGGCATGTTTTGGTTTTGCGTAATTGTTTTTTGTACCCAACACAACTTGTAATATCATTTCTGTATCTTTGGTTTCTAAAGAAGGTTATGAATTTGCGTTTGTAAGTAATGTTGTTAACATTCACCTTAATCAAGTTCTGATTGGGTCAGGTACATTGAGCAATGGTATATACGTATTAAACCAACCACAGATTTTCAATGTCCAGAATACACACAAAAGAAAGTCTCCAGATATCAATCAGACTTTCTTATGGCATTGTAGACTGGGTCACATCAATGAGAGAAGGTTGACTAAGTTACATACAGAAGGATATTTGGATCCGTTCGAATATCAATCGTATGCCACTTGTCAATCCTGTCTTAAAGGAAAGATGACAAAGACTCCGTTCACTGGACACGGAGTAAGAGCGAGCGAGCTCTTGGGACTCGTACACAGCGACGTGTGCGGTCCAATGTCTACACATGCGCGAAGCGGTTATTCTTACTTCATTACTTTTACGGATGATTTTTCAAGATACGGTTATGTCTTCTTAATGAAACATAAGTCCGAAGCTTTTGAAAAATTTCAGGAATTTAAGAATGAAGTAGAAAAACAAACCGGCAAAAGTATCAAGATTCTAAGATCGGATCGAGGTGGAGAATACTTAAGTGCCGAGTTCCTGAATTACTTAAAAGAGAATGGGATTCTCTCTCAGCTTACTCCTCCATACACCCCGCAACATAACGGTGTATCGGAGAGACGGAATCGGACCCTATTGGATATGGTACGGTCCATGATGAGTAACGCTGAGTTACCGTGATCATTCTGGGGGTATGCGCTAGAAACAGCTGCATACCTATTGAACCGAGTTCCTACTAAGACTGTGCCTACCACACCATATGAGTTATGGAGTGGGAAGAAACCCTATCTTCAGTACCTGAAGATTTAGGGATGTCCAGCTTATGTCAAAAAGCAGCATACGGACAAGCTCGAGGCGCGCTCAGTACTGTGCAAGTTTGTGGGATACCCAAAGAACTCCAGGGGGTATCTTTTCTATTACGCAGAGGAGCAAAAAGTCCTTGTTTCTCGTAATGCCCATTTTCTGGAACATCAGTTCTTAGAAAAAGAAGTAAGTGGGAGCGCAATAGAACTGGAAGAAATTCCAGAACCACAGACTATTACTGAAAGCTTAATGGAACCAGAGGGTTCACATGAACAGGACATTCCCATGCCGCTCCGCAGAAGTAGTAGGCAGTCTCATCCGCCCGAGAGATACTACGGTTTTCTCATAGACGGGGATAGAGATGATTGCATCATAGACTATGATGAGCCTACTAGCTTCCAGCAGGCCGTTCAGAGCGTTGACTCGGTAAAATGGCTGGATGCAATGCGGACCGAAATGGAGTCCATGTACACCAACAAAGTATGGACGTTGGACATTGCTCCAGACGGGGTAAAACCCGTAGGATGCAAGTGGATCTTCAAAAGGAAGATTGGTGTAGATGGACAGGTTGAGACCTATAAAGCTAGACTTGTAGCAAAGGGTTTCCGTCAAAGACCTGGCTTGGACTACGACGAAACCTTTTCTCCAGTGGCTATGCTGAAATCCATTCGGATCCTTCTTGCCATTGCTGCCTTCCACGATTATGAGATTTGGCAGATGGACGTAAAGACCGCTTTTCTAAATGGAAATTTAGAGGAGTGTGTCTATATGGATCAGCCAGAGGGTTTCATTCAGAGTGGGAGCAGCGGAAAGGTGTGCAAGTTGCTTAAGTCCATCTATGGACTAAAGCAGGCATCGCGGAGTTGGAACATCTGTTTTGATGAGACGGTCAAGGAATTTGACTTTATCAAAAATCCAGATGAACCGTGCATCTATAGTAGATTTGTAGCGAGAACTGTGGTATTCCTTGTTTTATACGTGGATGACATTCTCTTAATAGGAAATGACATTCCTATGCTACAATCTGTCAAGGGTTTCTTGTCACACAGGTTCTCCATGAAAGACCTGGGTGATGCCTCTTACATCCTGGGGATCCGGATCCATCGTGATAGATCCAAGAGGATATTAGGACTTTCACAGTCCAGGTACATCGACACCGTACTGAAAAGATTCAGTATGGAAGATTCCAAGCGCGGTAACTTACCGGCTTGTCACGGGATCACCCTCTCTAAAGAGATGTCTCCCAAGACTGATTTGGAGAGGGATCGCATGTCTATTATACCCTACGCTTCTGCGGTAGGCTCTATAATGTATGCGATGTTGTGTACCAGACCGGATGTAGCTTATGCACTGAGTGTAGTAAGCCGGTATCAGTCAAACCCTGGGGAGAAACATTGGATAGCGGTAAAGAACATTCTCAAGTACCTGAGGAGGACTAAGGAGATGTTCTTGGTGTATGGCGGAAAAGACCTCCAGATTGAGGCCTTTGCTGACTCCAGCTTCCAGAGTGACAAGGATGATTCCAAGTCCATGTCGGGTTTTGTCTTTACCCTCAATGGAGGGGCGGTGTGTTGGAAGAGTTCCAAACAGGAAACCGTTGCAGACTCGACTATGGAAGCGGAATACATCGCTGCATCTGATGCCGCAAAAGAAGCTGTCTGGATAAGGAAGTTCTTAAAAGAACTTCAGGTGGTTCCGTCCATTGTTGACCCAGTACCTCTGTATTGCGACAACAACGGGGCTATAGCTTTAGCAAAGGAACCCAGGTCCCATCAGAGATCCAGGCACATCTTGAGGCGGTATCACCTGATCAGGGAGATCGTGGATCGCAAGGAGATCGAGGTTCGGAGGGTTGCTTCAGAAGAGAACACTGCAGATCCATTCACCAAGGCCCTACCCCAGACTCAGTTCGAGCGGCTGATCGAGATGATAGGTCTTCGATACGCCAGTACATGGCCTTAGTGCAAGTGGGAGATTGTTAGTGTATATGCCCTAGAGGCCATTACTGTATCATACTAGTTTGTATATTACTTGATGGAAGCTTGGGATATTCACCTTGTATAAACAATCTTGCTCAATATAGTAGTATGCTACTTGGTTTGTTTCTACTTCAATGTGTACTTGTGTTTATTTCAGTATATCACTTATACGCATTAGTGGAGCCCTTAGGATCTTTGCTTGATTACCAGCGTTGTGATGGCAGTCACACTAGTGGGGGCTGGGTAATCTATAGGCACATCCTTATACAGGTCCCTAGTCGTAGGACTATCGAGACAGGGCATCGATACTCCAGAGTAGACTAGCGTATGCGCTTCTCATCCCAGTGTGGGAGATGGTCTGTCCCACAGCCATCAGTACGTCGTACTGGAGATAGTATACGGGTGCTCGTTGGGTTACGAGTACACTGGACAGGACTCGTCGGGAACTGACAGGTTGGTATTATACCTATCGTCAGTTATCAGTTCCCAGGTGACATGAGTACAGCTTAGTCCGCTGACTTGACACTGACACTTCGCCTCGAGTGTGTTCCCACTGCACTTTGATCACTACCCTACCACGGCTCAAAGGAGTCGTGCAAACAGGTGGTGGTTGGGTGCAGTCCCGAAGCACTTGGAGGCAGTGACGGTTAGACAGGATTCGTCTCTCCCGGTATTGGGGGTTGACATCGCGCTGTGTCTAGGAGAGCCATTACACGAGTAGTCCCTGGCCAGGGCAAGCGAGATATACTGGTAGGTTTCCAGTGTTATCTCAGGGTGTTTTGGGCTTCACTCCGACACGACTTGTACCGCTATTGGGGGACTGACGTTTTACCGCCCCCTAGGCCCGCCATGCGATGTATCAGACGAACAGACCGGACTGTATGGAGAATGTCACATTCAGACTCAGTAGGAGTTCAGATGGGGTTTCACCTCGTCAGCCTTCTTGTCGACATCTACCTGGGGACCGTTATGCACAGCTAGTGCCGCTTGCGGTCTGTGGTTAAACCCACTGCCAGCGTAGTGTCGAGTCTTTAGAGTCCCACACAGAGGGTATTCGCCTCTGGGCAAAACAGAGTAGAGGTCGCATGGTTTTGCGACAGGGTTCGTTCTCATCCGCGCACTTGTGCACGTTTGGAGTCCGGACGGATTATACTGGCAGGCTCTGGTTTGAGCCAGATACTGGTATATGTTTTGGGGTTGCTTTTATATCTTGGTATTCTTGTTCCTCGGAACGAGAATGCAGGTGTGTATGCACAGTTGCTTGAGGCGGAGAATGAGGTTTTTCATTAGGGTTTCGGAACGGGTGCGTATGCACAGTTGACAGTCTTCATTTTCCAAACCCTAATGGATTTATATATTATCTATTAATAATAGTAATTAAATGAGAATTATGTTATGGTTGATTTTTTGTTGACTTGTTGACCTTGGTTGACTTGTTGACCATTGACCACCATCATGCCTTGAAAGTCTTCCTTGATTCATGCTTACACTTCATTTAAAGAAGTATGATAGTGGTCATTCCAAAATTACCATCAACTATTCTTATTTCAATTATTATCATTTAGATAATTCTTTTCTTTTGCAATATGGTTGCAAGAAAGAGAAAAGATATCTCATTCTATCATAACCTCTCTCTCTCCTCATTTCATCTTCTTCTTCCTCTAGAAAAGAGAAACCTTCTCATGTGTTGAGAATCATTCTCTTTAGAAAGAAAAGCAAACCCTAATCACTCTCTACTCATTCTAGGATGAAGGTTTAGCAAGCCGGAAACCCTAGTTCACTCAAAGATCGAGGAAGAGCCCAAAGGTCGAACCTTCGAGGTGGATCCATCTTCGACGGGAGAAGGCGACGAAAAGAGAACCATCAACCTCTACAAGGTTTGAAGAAGAAGGAGTTCAAGTTTAGGTATAACCATCTTCCATAGTAGCTAACTCTGTTTAGCTTGTATACTAGTTTTAGTTTAGACAACGATCCCGACCTAGTTTAGTCCATGTTGCCTCTTGCGATAAAAATTCGGTTTTTATACCGTTTCCGCCTCCCCGTAAGCACCGGGGGTCGCAATATGGACTTACAGTGTGTGTATAAATCACCCCTACACTTGGAAATTGAAATCAAGCAATCATACTCTCGTCCGTTGTCCAAAGCACTTCTTAATTGGTGAATTTTTAATTGAATTTTGCTTATACATCCTTCATGCGACCGTTAATACTTCTTGAGGTACCAACAACCGATTACAAGATGCGTTAGCACTTTAAAGCGTACTTCCTAGTCTTGCAACACCCAAGGCTTTAGCAGTGACTCCCAAACCAGTTGGTCTAAGGCACTAGGTGATGAAGTACCCTCGCTAAATATTTTTCTATTTTTGCAGCCTTAAGTAATCACAAAAACCAGTGTCCATTTTTTTTTATTCTTTATTCACACTTATATAACATTTTCATTTTCTTCGTACTAAGGATATTAGACAAGAGCATTTCAATGTCTCTTCTACTATTCCAAGTTTCAAGGTGCGTGATTGTGCAATTTGTAGGGTATACATTTTCAGAATCTAGACTTAAGCTAGGAACTATTTTTCAAACTTATACTCTAATAAGAACATCAATATTTTTCCTTCGTTTCGACTTAGCCCAAGAAGTGAACTCAAAATTTGCCTATTTCTAAATAAACTACAAAAACATATATTTTCTACCGCTAAACTTTAAGGAAGGTTATCTTTTAGGGTTTTTAATTTACTACGTCTAAGATCTAGTTGTTCCTAGCTAGTTAACCTATCTGCCAAACTCAAGTCAATTAGCCAAAATTGAATACATTAATTTTTATAATTTTTGAAATTTTTCAAATTTTTATGGGTTTTCAAATAAATATGCAAATGCAAAAATATGTACAAAATGAATGCGAAGGAAGAAGACGTAACGAGCATACCCCCAAACTTGAACTTGACAGTGTCCTCACTGTCATGCTAAACCAAGAGGGTTAAAATGCCGGCACTCCCCTGTTTATTTATTTATAATTTTTTTTTGATTTTTTTTTTGATTTTTTTTTAGAAAAAGAAAACAAAAATATATATGCATATATACAACAAGGTTCCCCCCCCAAACTTAAGCTTGGCCTTACACAAGCCAAAGGTTAGCACCAACCATTCAAAAATCTTATCGTGGTAATGGTCTAGTTGGTGAAAGAATGGAGTAGAAAGAAAAGAGATGAGAAACACACGAGACCGAATGGGAAGAAGAGAATATGGTCTCGGTGGGGTAGAAGAATGGCGGAAAGAAGAAAGAAGGGTTGCGCGATCTTGAGGGTGTAAATCGAGTGAATAAATTAGCGCAATTTGTGATGACCGATTTGTTAAAAGCGATTGCGCTAACCTATCAACTCGTCGAGAAATGGGATCAAATCCCTCAAGATTCACAAGAAAACTTGGGTACGTCGAACTTGGTATTGGAGATGAAAGCGTAACGGTCACTTGTATGGTCGGAACAATAGGAAGGACGAAAGGGAGTGAATTAGGGATAGTCTCATTCTCACCGTAGTAAACTGTCTCGAACTTGAAAGATTCCATTAATGGTTTGAAACTACTGTAAGCAACCGAGTCTGATGGTTCAACTAACTCATCTGAAAATGTAAAGGCCTCAAACTCGGGGGGTGAGTCATCAATATCGTCCGAAAAAGTAAAACACTCATAAGTGTTATCGGCTGTGAGAACTGTGTCAGATTCAAAGGAAAATTTTTCAAGCTCACAGTCTTCAAGCGTGATATTAGGCGTGGTCGGAACGATGGAAAGGAGTGAGGGTGATATAGGGAAAGGTTCAAGAGGATGAATTGGAAAATCAGACATATCAAACAAAAATAGTTCAACCTCAATATGATCCTCAAAACTCTCCTCAATACTATCCTTATAATTCTCCTCAAGATTCAACTCATCCATGCCATTATCATCAAAGTCAAGATGCATATGAGATTCGGGAGAAACATTTAATGACTCGGGATGATGAATTGGACATAAAATTTCAACCACATCAACGGGTTCATCATCCAAAATATTCTCGGCGTCTGTATCCTCAATCAAGTGAAAATCAATTTCTTTAGACACCTCATCAAAAGCATAGATATCTATCGATTTAGGTTCTAGATGGGAGGTGTAAAGATTGAAAGGATTAGGTGCGGTTTCACTCGAAAGGGGTTCTTCACAATTTGGCAAATCAAACACTACAAAGTCGCACAACTCATCATTTTGAACTTGTGAATCATTTAGGACATTCGATGGAAAACTGGAGTTGCGGGCTTCAATTGGGTATGGGTAGGTTTGATTTGGAAATCCTCTCTCATTCTCACTCAGTCCAACCGCCTCCTTATACATTGAAAAATTTGAAGCTAGCGGGAAACTAGCTACCGGTTCAGCAGGTTGCATAAGGGCGGCCACGGACGCTTCCACCTTCCTAACCATTTTGTTTGTTGCTGCGATATACGCCTCCAACGACTCTTCCAAACTAGACTTGGGTGGTAAGGGGGTTTTGGTAAAAGATTCGAAATCGTGTGGATATGCAAAACTCCCAACAGGCTGTGTAGAAGCAGTGTCTAGTGAGGGTGGGAAAGTCGGGTAGGACTGGTAGGAAGTGGGTGATTGGATAGGGGTAGGGTCAACATATGGATAAAAAGATGAATAGTCGTGTGGATCCCTAAAACTAGATGAGTGGAGAGGGTTGAAAGATCGGCTGCTAGATTGAGAAATATGCTCAGTAATGGACATCGGCTTAGGAGTGACAGAAGGACTTGAAGAAGTGGTGTCAACATATGGAGGTGGTAAAAATTGACTTGGTTGACACAAAGTGGGTTGAAAAGTCAAACTGTTTCTCCTAGACGCCTCTATTTGATCTTTCAAAGATATTTTAGGCAAGGAAGGATCGTCTTTAAATTGACCGAACAAATTGACGTACGACGCAAAATTAGGTTCGGGATACCAAAGTTCGGCAAGTGATTTATTATGTGGGGTACCCATGTTAGAAGAAAGGGAAAAGAAAGAAGGTTGGTTGGTGCAGGGATTTATTTGCGGCAAAAGTTTGCAAGTTTTCTAATACTAATTTTCCTTTTTCTTTTTCTTTATTTGAAAATTGTTGCAAAAAGATTTTTTAATTAAAGATATGCAACCGAAAAATATTACTTGCAATCAGTTATTATTTTAAGCATATCACAAAGAATCTTTATTTGGAAAAAATTGTTACAAAAAGATATTCGAGAAAAGATATGCAATAAAAAAGATTACTTGCAATCACTTTCTATTTTAAACGAGGCGCACAAATCCTGCACAAGATTGTTATTTGGAAGGGGAAATATTTTTATAGCGCACAGAATCCTGCAGGAATTTTCAGAAAAGATATTTCAAATATTACAGAGGAGGAACAGAAAAGCTTACAGAAAAATTTTCACGAAATAGTGCCACGAGATGGCCGCCCTTCCGCGGCAAAACTTGGTTCCCACCGCGGTTCCGCGGTGGGGTAGTCGGCGCGAGTTCCAAAAAATTTTCTGACGCTCTGATTTGACTATAAAGCCGTGTTTCCGCGGTCTAAGATGGGTATGCGCGGCGGAATCGCGGCGTGGTGGAGGCTTCAGGGTGCAGGAAAAATTCCACTGTTCTGTTTTGAAAATCCTTCTCTGTTCTGATCTCCTGATTTCTGTTTCGCTCTCTGGAAATTTCCAGATTCGATTTTGTATATCCTGCAAAAATTCAAACAACAAAGTATCCCTTCCAAAAAAATAACAGATGAAATATTTTTATATTTTTTATGATTTTTCAGATTTTTCAGATTTTTTATTTTATGATTAACCCGAAATTGCAAAAAGGAAAGTTCTACGCCATCACCGGCAACGGCGCCATTTGATTCGTCTCAAAAACTATCTCTAAACCGCAATCAAGAACGGCGTCGCATGAAGCTAGCCGGTGAGTACGGGTCGGTCCACAGGGATGTTGTGAATTTCCGATTCGCGCTAACGAGTTAATTCCGAAGGGTGTTCGGATTGATTATTAAATCTAAAATCCTAAATTATTCTACCTAGGGCAATTAATTGAAAGTTATAACTAGGGCAGATAAATAAAATCTATACTAGGGCAAGAAAATAAATTTAATCTAGGGCATGAATTGAAATTATCTAGGGCAAGAAAATAAATAAATCTACTTACTTTACAGATGGATCTCTCCAAATATCAACGCAGGTTTGTCAGATCTGAATTTCTGAATTGAAGAGAGGCACCGATGCTCTCCATAAAGAATTTTGGAATTTATTATTAAAAGGAGGCATAAGAAATTACAATCTTTAGAATTCCTATTTATAGAGAATAGGAAACCCTAGGGTTACATTTTGATCCGCATGTCTAAATTTACAAAAATAGCCCTAGGTCAACTTTTCAGCGCCGCTAAACATTTTAGTAAAAAGATATCTGCGTACGGGCACAATATGGCCGCGGAACCGCGGCAATAGCAGGCTTGGGCCGCGGTTCCGCGGCCCTTTAACAGGATTGGATGATCATTTTTTTCTGGTCTTCTTCAGGGTTCTTTGGGCTTGTTATTTATTTCATTCTTTTCTCCATTTGGCTTCTGAGTCTTCTCCAGATCTCTCAGTGAAAACTTATAGCGATCTTTTAACCGTTTGCCTTGACATTTTGGACCTTGCGTTGCCTTGTTGATTGTGAACTGTTCTTCGTCTAGGCTTGACTAAGATCCTCCTATTTGTTGGTCAAAAGTCCATTTTTTCATCGTCTTTACACCGTTTTCACTGTTTTCTGTCCAAGAACCTGTAATCTCTAACATGTAGCAGACATGCGTCAAAAGCACCTGTTTATTTATAAAAAGAATAAGAATGGGGAATATAATAATGCAATATTATGGTCTGAACAGCGCTGCGCTGGCGTGTCTGCTTTAGACACGTGGCGCATTGCGCGCAGCGCAAGGGATCTGAAGCGTTGCTTCAATTTTTGAATTTTTGAAATTCAAACAGAGTTTTGCTTTGATTGGGGGAAAAAAATGCCCCCCAACCGTTGAACTCACGTGGCGCACACGTGAGTGCAACGGTGGCAAGATCCCAGCCGTTGGATCAACTCAGGAGTTGAAGGGGCGCAAGCACCTATAAATAGGACCCTTGGTCCTTCACAAATGATCACCATTTTCAAGAACTTTGATTCTCAGAACTTCAGAGCCTTGCTCTTGCTTTCAAGAACTCCAAGAGTTAAACTCTTAAAACTTTTTAGGTAAATTTTTTAATTTAAATTAAATTAAATTAATTTAATTTTAATTGACAGACTCTTGCTCTTATAGATCTTTGATCTAAAGAAAACCCTTTTGGGGTTTCACCAACAGAGCCTTACTCTCAACAATCCATAGATCTAAAGAGATCTTGTTTCAGGGTTTTTTAACCCATGAACAGAGCTTTGCTCATGGACAGAGCATAGATCTTTTTGATCTAAAAATGATGAACTTTTAAGAGTTTTCATGGATCTTTAAGATCCCAATTTTTTTTTAATTTTTAGGAGTTAAATTCTTTTTAAGGGATTTTCTCATCACTATTACAGAGCTAGGCTCTTTTAAGGAATTTTATTCCCTTGAGACCAGAGTTTGACAAGTGTCACTCTGTGACATAGCTTTGCTCTGAAAAAGGAGATTTTCTCCTTGTCTCTAGGGATTTCTCATTAATGAGAATATTCTTTTGGGGATCTCCTCATTAATTGACAGTCCCATCCAATGATGGGGCTGTCTTATTAACTGTTGAATTATCATCTAGATTTTGTGGGTCCCCCTTTGGTCCCATATCCACTGTATTGCAGTGTGGTATAAATTTTAAAATGCTAAGCGTTGGAATTACAATACTGACGGCTGATTTTTGTCCCTCCGCAGGAACCATGTCTGCTGACCTGTCATTCCCGTTTGTTTGCTCAGAGGAAGGATTTCCCGAGGTGCCGGTGGACCGGGAGGTGCTCGCTCTCATTAAGGCTCATGAACCCGAGCACAAGAACCTTCACCTATGGGGTAGGTGGTATAACGAAATCATCAAGGGTCGCCGAAGCTTCGGTTCCGCAATGCCGTCTGAGCCCATCTCGTCGATCCCCTATGCGGATGAACCCCCGGTGAAATATGCCGTGGAGGTCAAGAACTGGAATTCGGAGAATCTTCTCCACCATTCGATCGCTGCCGTTCCCGTGCAGCCGCCGCCGGCCGTGGACATCTTGGGGCGGCGCATATGTCAGGATGAGGCATGCCCTTGGGGACAGGCTTACAATATTGGATTGACCCCCGACAACTGGCCGGATATCTGCAGTGGGCCAGATATATTCTATCAGCGAAGAGGACGCATCTGATGAAGATCGGTTTGTACTCCGTAGTCTATGTCTCCCTGTTTGAGTACCCTGTTCCTCCGACTTGGTGGGTTAAGGCATTCATCGAACAATGGAATATCCCCACCCACACCTTCTTTATGACGGACAGGGAAGTCTCCATCTCCCTGGAAGAGTTCGCCGAGATCTCAAGTTTGCCGGTGAGGGGGGAGCATTACGAGGAGCTGCTTCCTCCTGACGAGTACGTCTTTGCCACCAAGCCACTGGTATTTGATTTGACGCCGGAGAATGCTATTCAGCACCAGTTTCCGGGCTTGGTGAAGGTGCTGAATATATACGAAGGTCTCTATTTGGAATCAGGAGTCCAGGGAGTTAGTTTTGCAGATTTTATCGCCCGCTTCCTTCGATCGGAGATTCTATCGGAGCGGAGTGAAAATTTCGCCAAGCTAGACGACCCTTTCGGCTTCGGCTTAGATCGTCGACCAGTATCTGAAGACGATCAAATGAATTTCTATCTCCCCGATGCCGCCATCATGCCCTTATCAGAAATCGCCGCCCCGGGCATTGATGAGGAGACCTTCTTTTTAGGGTTTCTGGGCTTGTGGCTGTGCAGCTCTGCGCTCCCCATGCACCCGCGCTACATGCGGCCGTCCGTTTTCTACCCAGCGCATTGGATGGTGGCTGGCCTACAGTTGTCAATATGAATCGCCGGGTTGGCTCACCTATACAATGGACTCAGCATGGCGGTGGACGCTAATGAACCTGGGGTGCAGCCTGCCAATTTCCCGATGCACTACTTCACTTCGTGGATGGAAATGCATGTGCACAGGGTATTCGGCATCCGTAAGAGCCCTTCGTTTTTTGAGAGGTGCAGACTCCCAAGAGTCATGCGGCTGATCGGCGCCTCGATCGTGAATCCGTCTCCGTGGGAGGCTAGGGGGTTGCTCCTTCGTCCACACCTGGTCGGAGCGAAGATTTCTTTTATGGACAAAGTCATAACTATCGGCTCAGAAAACTCCAAGGCGGTGGTGGCGCTGCGTGACGGCTTCAAGGACGGGGCCTCCGTACTGAAAGCCCGGGAGAGTCTTCACATCTACTCCATTCGGCCGGGCTACCTGGTGTTCAGGCAGAACGAGATGGCACTTTTCATGAGGTACAACCCCCATCGGTTCGCCCAGCAATCAAGCTATAACCACGGGGTCCCGCTGGAGGCGTTTTTGGAAGAGCCCGCGGCCAGCATGGAGGGGATACGGAGCGCGATGCACCATTTTATGCGGCTGAATACGGGCTCCCACTTTTTCATCAGCGAGCCGAGCTGCGTCCCCCGGGTCCTCCACGCGTACGTGGCTTAATATGCGCACGCAATGGGTTCAGTCATCCATGAGGAGAAGCGCATGTTGGTTGACCGTAAAGGTGCGCCTCCCGGCGGCGACCGCAAGGCTCCCCTGAAGCCAAGGACCCCTATCGTGCCTCCGCTAAAAGATGCTGGAGCTGGACCACCGCGTGTGTTGAGCCCTCCGCGCTGATTACCTCGTGCTACCGCAGACGTGCCATCAGCGCTCCGTGCTCCAGTGGAAACGGTAAATGTGGTTTTGCCGGAGTCCGGCATGGGCGCGGATATCGGAACCTGCCGCCCTAAAGTGCCTGCAAAGCGCAAGTTGATCTTGGGTGCACCCGGGGCTTGCGTGCAGAAGAGGAAGAAGAAGTCGCTCCTCTCTCTCGATGCTATCCTCGGCTTAGAGCCTCAGGCCCCTCTCGCGGAAGGCATAAGTGAGTACGACAGTAATAAGGGCTTCTCGGTAGATCCAGCAGACACCAATCTGGCGGCCGCCATTGCGGCTTCTGAACGATCGGCAAGGCTCGAAGCGTGGTTGGCGAAACTTGCTCAGTCAGGTAATCATTGCTTGCACTCTTCGTCATTTCATTGTACCTTTATTATTGTCTTTGACTAATGCTTTTCCCCCTTTTTTAACAGGCGTCACCACTGAAGAAGCTATCGTTGCTTCTCTCAAAACTTTCCAGGAGGAGGAAAGGAAACGCGCTCTGTCGGGCGCTGGTATGTATCGGCTTGCTGAGTCTTTATTCTTTTTTTATAGCCAATCTAATCTTCTCTTTGTCTCTTTGCAGGGGCCGTGCAAGCCGATGCGGGGACTCTCCTCGGGCCAACTACTGAAGTCCCGGCCTCATCAGGGCCGCCGCGAGAAACCCGACTTGAGAAGCCGATGAGAGATGCCTTGAAGGCTCTGGAGGCAACTCTATACGAGGACGAAGACGCCTTGATGAAGGAAGCGTCGAAGAGGTCCGTCGTGACGGCCCGGGAGGAGAGGAAGCGGTTGAGGCACGAGGCGAAGGAGCGCAGAGCTACTTTGGCCGTGGGAGCGGGCCCAAGCACCATTATTCCTGCTGCTTCTCCTTCTGAAGAGCCCTCGGTCGCCTTGTCTACCACTTACAGACAAGCGGCGCGTGCAGCTTGGGAGACCAACGATCGATCCTCCTCAGGTAATGTGTCTCTCGAGACTTTGTTGTAAGAATTGTAAACCTATCGGTTCTTATATATCTTGTCCTGTAGGGCCAAGTCCAACCGAAGGGGTGGCAAAAACTGTCGAGCCTAAGGGGACGGTAGAGAAGGTAGCAGCCGAAACCGAGCCGACGGTAGGCGGTGCGGCCGTAGTTGCCGGGCCCGAGCTAGTAGCTGACGAAACGGTCACGCCTACTATGCCTGAGAAGGTTACCGATGCCGAACCCGAGGTAGCGGCGGATGAGACGGCTGCTATAACCGAGCCTGGGGCAGAAGCGGATGGAGCGGCTAAGACCGACGACCCCATGGCAACGGTAGACGAGACGGCCACGACCGCTGAGCCCGAGGGAGTAGCGGGTGAGACGGGTATGATTCCTGAGGACAAGCCGGCCGCTCTTTCTCAAGAGTCTGGTAATGCTCCGATCATTGCTCTCCCCGCCTACGGTCCTCCGTCGTCTCCTGGCCTCACGAGCACGACGACGGCTCCCGTAGAGTCTGGCGATGAGGCGTCAGGAGGTGGTCTCATGTCAATGGAGGGAGACGTCGCCGTTTCGGCTGGATCATCATCAGGTAAATTTTGGGCTACCGTCCTTCTTTTATTCTTTTTGTAATCCTCCCTGACAGGGCTTATCTTGTTTCTAACGCAGGTGCGGCCAGTGTTGATGCCCCTTTGTTCGAGAAAGCGCCGTCAACTACTGCCTTAACGGTGGCCACCTCTCCCCCTTTTCTCGCGCCGTCGCAAATGCTGGAAGGTATGGATTCGTGACCCATCAGTTTTATCTCTCAGCCGTATAATTCATGTATTGACGTTATACCATTGCGTCCTTGCAGGAGTACTTTTTGATCACCTTTACCAGGTGCCGCACCCGTATTTTTCCTTCCTGTCGGAGCTCGCTTCCTCCAGTGGCGCCGGTGAGTATGGTTTTCAATTAATATCCTTCCTTTTTCAGTAATGGAATTATTTCTGATTTTTCCTTGCCTTGACTGCAGTGCTACAGATCGAAGGAGGAGATAAGGGATCGGCCACGCCACCGGTCCTCCCGGCCTTACCGTCTGCTGCAGCTAGTATAGTAAACTCCCTCATTGATGGCTTTCCTATATTTCTTGAGCCGTCATCTGATTGCGTTTTGTCTTTTCAGCTGTTGTTCCGGTTCCGGCCTTCTTTGAGCCTCGCATCATGATGCCGGCAGGCCCCTTCTTGAGACGTCCATCTTCAAAGGGTGCCGCGATGAGCTTGGGCATGCTGAGCGGATACGTCAAAGAGCTTGACGCAGACGCTCCCCCATCTGCCGTAGATTTCGCTGCGGAGGTTAACCCGATGTTGGCGGCGCTTGTAAATTTTCATAATGAAAGCGTTGTCGAGTTTTGGGTTAATCACTGCAGGGAACTCGAGGCCCGCCTGCATCAACTGGAGTTTATGCGCCCTGCCCCCCGAGACCTTAACCGGAAGCACTCAACGAGCAGCATGGATCGAGCAAAACGCTTCTTACTTCCGCCATTTGGAACAAGAAGCGGTTTTAAGGCTGAGGGAATGCCAAGAGACCTCAAGCGAAACTGCTCGCCTGCGTGCTGAGGTTGAGGCGAACGCTGCTCAAGTGAAGGCTATCTTCGAGGGTCTTCTGCAAAGGATTTCTGATGGGCTAGCAATGAAGCAGAAGCTCGATACCGCTGAGCGTGATACCCCAGGTCGCAACGCAGCTCAACAAGCAGTTAAGGAGCAGCTCTCATCCTTCCTGCAGCAGCGGGCTCAAGTGGAAGCAGAACTGGCGGTGGCAGCCGATCAGGAGAAAGCACTAAAGGAAGTGCGCGAGCAATTTATGGGGCTATTTAAGACGGTTCCTTCTCCTTGAACATTTTGTACCATTGGCAATTGTACATAAAATGTATTTGTTTCTTTTATTCTTTAACACAATGTATCTTGTACTCAATCAAATTTATGAATAAAAGATATGCATTCTTTGTAATGTCTTATGTTATTTCTCCGCTTTTTTCTTTCTTTTATTATCAGCATGTTACTTTAGCAAACATGGTTGACAGATGATAGAGCGAACATCCTGTCTTGGCTTCTTCAAGAGGTAGTGATGGCTTAGGACGCAGGTTCAGACCTGCTGCCTAAGACTTTTCAACTTTATGAACCGTGAGGGTATCACAAAGACTTTTCTCCCTACGGATCGAGAGGATCTCGTAGGTGTATTTTCTCCTTAGAAATCGTGAGGATTCCTAAGTGCGTTTTCTCTTATAAGTCATAAGGATCTTATAAGAGAATTTTCCCTCTTACGAGTCGAGAGAACTCGTAAGCGGTTGTTTCCCTCTTTGTCGAGATTCGACTTTGGAGAGTGAGACCCGTGAATAGTATGCAACAGACCGTTTTAGACCGACTTGCAGGGTCCCAGTGCTTAGGAAACAAGTTTTTTAATCCCTGCTGCCTAAGGCTTTATCTTGCAAGTCGAGACGAATCGGGAAGTCCTCGCGAAGACACTAATTTCCTCACGAGTCGAGACGAATCGAGCAGCTCTCATCAAGGGCACTAATTTCCCTGAGTTGAAGTATTTTGCCGAGGACACTGGTTTCCTCGAGGTTGAAACGAATTGGGGTATTCCTGCAAAGACACTGGTTTCTCTGCGGGTCGACGCGAATCAAGAAGCTCTCGTCAAGGACACTGGTTTCCCTGAATTGAGGAGGTTGCCAAGGACACTGATTTCCTCGGAGTTTAAACGAATCGGGGTATTCTTGCAAAGACACTGGTTTCTCTGCGGGTCGACGCGAATCGAGGTACTCTCTTCAAGGACACTGGTTTCCCTGAATCGAGGAGGTTGCCAAGGACGCTGATTTCCCTGGGGCTGAGACGAGTCGAGGTATTCCTGCAAAGACACTGATTTCTCTGCGGGTCGACGCGAATCCAGGTGCTCTCGTCAAGGACACTGGTTTCCCTGACTTGAGGAGGTTGCCAAGGACACTAGTTTCCCTGGGGTTGAAATGAATCGAGGTGTTCCTGCAAAGACGCTAATTTCTCTGCAGGTCGACGTGAATCAAGAAGCTCTCATCAAGGACGCTAGTTTCCCTGAGTCGAAGCATTTTGTCGAGGACACTGGTTTCCTCGAGGTTGAAACGAATCGAGGTGTTCCTGCAAAGACGCTAATTTCTCCACGGGTCGACGCGAATCAAGAAGCTCTCATCAAGGACGCTAGTTTCCCTGAATCGAGGTAATTGCCAAGGACACTGATTTCCTCGAAGTTGAAACGAATCGGGGTATTCCTGCAAAGACACTGGTTTCTCTGCGGGTCGACGCGAATCAAGGTTCTCTCGTCAAGGACACTGGTTTCCCTGACTTGAAGAGGTTGCCAAGGACACTGGTTTCCCTGGGGTTGAAACGAATCGAGGTGTTCCTGCAAAGACGCTAATTTCTCTACGGGTCGACGTGAATCAAGAAGCTCTCATCAAGGACGCTAGTTTCCCTGAGTCGAAGCATTTTGCCGAGGACACTGGTTTCCTCGAGGTTGAAACGAATCGAGGTGTTCCTGCAAAGACGCTAATTTCTCTGCGGGTCGACACGAATCAAGAAGCTCTCATCAAGGACGCTAGTTTCCCTGAATCGAGGTATTGTGTCTTTCAGGTTTTATATGAATTACCGTCAAGACTTGGCTCCGTTCTCTGATGGAGCATGGGGAGGAAAGATGCGTTTCCTTCTTTGTTTGTGCCCCTGGATTGTATACAGGGATTGCTATGATATCTCCTGTAGGGCATAAATTTCATTACATATATATATATATATTTTATTTTATTTCTTTCCGCGATGCTTTATCATTTCAGCTTTTATATCGCGAAAGTCGCGATTGCCCAATCATTTCGGCTATTTATCGCGGTGCCCAATCATTTTGGCTTTTATATTTTATTTTCACTCGCTGCTTTTTATTGCGAGTTGCCCAATCATTTCGACTTTTTCGCATGCATACATTTTTACTTGCTGATTTTGTTGCAAGTTGCCCCATCATTTCGGCTATTTTGCATGCATGTGTGGCTTGTTGTCTTTTCGCCGCAAGCTTAGGATTAGACACCGATTTCGGCATCAGCACCGCTACAACTGGGATGCTGCCAGGAGCGAATCATCATTTGCTATGAAAGGACTTGGAATTTGATACCGATATAGGCATCAGCATCGTTACAACTGGGATATTGCCAGGAGCGAATCATCATTTGCCTCTGTCGATGTTGAACATAGGTGGCTTAGCAAACAGGGTTAGGATCCCGTCGACTAAGGCTTTTGACATCATGATCCGTAAGGGTCTTACAAAGGTATTTCTCCCTGTGAGTCGTGAGGATCTCGTAGGTGTGTTTTCTCCTTAGGAATCGTGAGGATTCCTAAGTATATATTTCCCTGTAAGTCGTAAGGATCTTACAAAAAAGGTTTTCTCCTTATAAGTCGAGAGGACTTACAAGGTTGTTCACCATATGGACATATCCCCAGTCACGGGTGGGACTTTGCTGGGGAAATGTTTATTCGCGCCCGTGGATTGTATACAAGGGTCAGTATTGAGCCACTTGTAGGGCACTATCGAAGGTTGTGTGGGGGTTGCTTAAGAACAGGTTCAGGTCTCTGTAACTTAAGACTTTCAAATCTTATGAGCCGTGAGGGTCCCATAAGAGAGTTCTCCTTACGAGTCGTGAGGATCTCGCAAGTGTAATTTCTCCTTAGGAATCGTGGGGATCCCTAAGTTTGTTTCTCCCTTGTGAGTCGTAAGGATCTCACGCGGGTGGTTTCTCCTTACAAGATCGAGAGGACCCTGCAAGTGTCTTTTAACGAGGTTGCGTCCTTTCGGGTTTTCACAAACACTCACCGGTAGCCCTGCTGTTTTTACTCACGGAGCCATTTCACGTTTTCATCCGTGCCCATTTCGCTTATGGACATATCGTCTTCTTTTTTTATATTCTTTTTATTCTTTTTTCTAACGAGGTCGCGCCCTTTCGGGTTTTCACGAACACTCGCCGGTAGCCATGCTGTTTTTACTCACGGAGCCCTTTCGGGTTTTCATCCGTGCCCATTTTGCTTATGGGCATACCGTTTTATTTTATTATTATTATTTTTTTTCTCTTTTTTTATTTATCTCGTCAGCCTGAGGATGCTGCGGTAGTAGTTTAAAGACGTTTCGGTCGGCAGCTAGTTTTAGGACGTAGTGGTCCATCATTAGTTTAAGGACGTTTCGGTCCGTGGTGAAGAAGGCCAGTTACTATTTATAGAGTTTGGGTTTAGGAAGATAGCGAGTGGACATAGTCGTCGTCATCTATCATTGACCTAGGCTGTGACTTACTAAGCGTAGTATTTCTTTAGGAAGCGACCGTTTATTGGCATGAAAGGCCTTTCACCGTGCATATCCATGAGTAGATAGGCTCCACCCTGGTAGACCTTATCTATGATGTACGGGCCTTCATAGTTCGGCTCGAATTTTCCCCGCTTGGCGCGATTGGGGATCATAGGTCTTTTGATTACTAGCACGAGTTCACCTTGGCAAAATGTCCTCGGCCTGGTCAATCTTTCATATGAGCGCGTCATCTTCTCTTTATAAGCCTCCAGATTTTGTTCCGCTATGAGCCGGGTTTCATCAAGGGCATCAAGCTCCTCAAGCCGAAGGTGAGCATTTTCTTTGTCCGTCAGCTCGTAGTGGACTGCCACTCGTAGAGAGGGTAACTCTATCTCGAGGGGGAGTACTACTTCTGTATCGAAGACTAACGCGTACGGCGTTGTGTTCGTGGCCTTCTTGAACGTAGTTCGATACGCCCAGAGAGCTTCTTGCAGTCTCTCGTTCCAGTCCTTCTTATTTCGGGACACCGTCTTCTTCACAATCTTCGTCAAGGTTTTGTTGAAAGCCTCAGCTAGACCGTTAGCTTGGGGATTATAAATTGAGGAATATCTCCAGTCTATGTTGTGTCGTTGAGCGAAGCGGCTGATCTTGTGGCTTCTGTAGGCTGGCCCGTTATCGGAGATGATCCGTCGTGGAGTTCCAAACTGATAAATAACGTGCGTCTTGAAGAAATGGAGGATATTCTCCGTCTTCACTTCCCTCAACGGTACTGCTTCTGCCCATTTGGAGAAGTAGTTAGTCGTCGCCAAGATGAATCGATGTCCCCTTGACGATACTGGTTCAATGGGGCCGATTACGTCAGTCCTCCACATTTCGAATGGCCAGCTAGCCACCGTTGGACGTAGTGGATTTGGATGCTGATGGATGAAGTCCTCATGAATCTGGCATGAGTGGCATTGCTTCGCATATTCGAGGCAGTCCTGAATCATCGTTGGCCAATAGTAGCCCATCCGTTTAATTTTCAACTTCATCTTCGGGCCTGCTTGGTGAGAACCGCAGAGTCTGTCGTGAACTTCCTGAACGACTCTTTTCGCTTCATCAGGTCCCAGGCATCTCAACCACAGAGAATCAAACGAACTCTTGTACAGAGTATCATTGACGAAGGCGAAAGACAGAGCTCGTTTCATGAGCCGATGTCTTGAGGATGCATCTTCAGGCGTTCGACTGGATTTGAAGTAGTCTACAAAGACTTCTCTCCAATCCTCAGTCTTTTCCTGGTCTTTTATTTGCATAGCCATTTGCTCAGTCGCTCTCTTTTCTTCGGATGATTCCGGAGATATTTCTGCTGGGGCAAGCACCCGACGGCTTTGTACCACGATTCTTACGTCATCGAGGTTCTCGTCGGCCAGTTCTTTAGCGAGCTTAGCTAGTGCGTCCGCCTTACTATTTTCTGCACGCGGTATGCTTTCCAGCATATAGGAGGGAATTTGAGCCAGCAATTGCTGTACTCTCTTACTATATTTCACCAGTTCTGATTTGCATGTTTGGTAGTCGCCATTTACTTGACTGACAACCAGTTGAGAATCTCCGTATATAAAGAGGTTCTCAATTCCCATGTCGATGGCGATCTCGAGGCCTACTATCAAAGCTTCGTATTCGGCTTCGTTGTTCGTCTTTGGCTTCGTTAAGGAGAAAGCGAAGCGCATTATCCCTCCTTGTGGGGTCACGAAGATGAGGCCTACCCCTGATTTGATTACAGGGGTGCTTTGTTTGCGCTTCTTCATAGAAGACGCTCCATCAAAATAGAGTTCCCATCGGGTATCACTACCGTCGATCGTATCAAATGCATGTTCGTCTGGAAGCTCGCAATTCAGAGGAGAATCTGCCGGTATCGGATGCTCAGCGAGGAAGTCGGTGGTGGCCTGGCCTTTCACTGCTTTAAGAGGCTGATAGGTTATTGAAAACTCCATTAAGAGCAAGGCCCATTTAGCGAGTCTCCCTGTCAATATGGCCTTCGACATTAAATATTTGAGAGGGTCCACCTTCGATATGAGACGGACTTCATGTGCCAATGCATAGTGCCTGAGTTTTGTTATAGCGAAGATCAACGCCAGACAGTGTTTTTCGATGGGGGAGTAGTTGCTTTCTGCCCCAGTAGAATTCGGCTCAAATAGTAGAGGGCTCGTTCTTTCCCCTGATCATTCTCCTGTGCCCATAATGCGCCTAAAGAACCTTCGAGGGTTGTTGTATACAGAATGAGAGGCTTTCTCTTAACCGGAGCGGCCAGTACTGGCGGATTCTGCAAGTATTGCTTGATTTCGTCTAGCACGCTTTGGCATTTGTGATCCCAGACGAACGGGGTTCCCTTCTTCATCAGATGACTGTAAGGGCGGCACTTGCCTGAAAGGTTGGTTATAAATCGCCGGATGTACGCGAGCTTCCCTTGGAGAGACCGCAATTGCTTGAGAGTCCTTGGCGAAGGCATTTCCATGATCGCCTTGATCTTTGACGGATCTATCTCGATACCTCGGTGTCGGACGATGAATCCTAGGAATTTCCTCGAGGAAACTCCGAACGCGCATTTGAGAGGGTTCATTTTTAAGTTGTATTGCCGAAGACGTTGAAACACGATCTTCAGATGTTCGAGATGTTCCTCGTATGATTTTCTTTTCACCACGAGGTCGTCGATATAACATTCGACGATTTCATGTATGAGGTCATCGAAGATCTTCGTCATAGCCCTTTGATAGGTGGCACTGGCGTTCTTTAGACCGAAAGGCATCACCTTGTAGCAGAATATACCCAAAGGGGTCTGGAAAGCGGTGTGCTTCTGGTCTTCGGGATGCATCTTTATTTGATTGTATCCTGATGATCCGTCCATGAAGGAGAAAACCTCGTGAGTAGACGTGTTATCTATCATCAGCTCGGTGACTGGCACTGGGAAATCGTCCTTCGGGCAGGCTTTATTGAGATCCCGGAAGTCTACACATATGCGCATCGTCCCGTTCTTCTTCATCACTGGGACGATGTTGGCGATCCAATCGGGATACTGAACTTCCTGGATAAACCCAGAGTCGATCAGCTTCTTGACCTCGGCGTTGATACTCATCTCAAGCTCGAGCCGCATTCTTCTCGGTGCTTGTTTGATTGGTTTAACGTCCAGGGATATCGCCAATTTATGCACAGCAATTTCTGGATCTAGTCCTGGCATTTTGGAATAGTTCCATGCGAAGCAGTCTTTATACTGCATAAGCATGTCTTTTAATGAAGCCACCCTTTCTTCAGATAGCAGCTTGCTGACGAATGTCGGTCGCGGGTCGTTCTCTATCCCCAACTCAATTTTCTTGAGGTTATCTGCAGTAGTATGTATTCCATCTTCCAGCTCTTTCGGCGCTGGTGGAAATTCGGAGATCACCTCGTCATTGCTGTTTTCGAAGCACCAAGGAAAGTCATCCATATCCTCAGGGTCTTCTTTTGATATTGTTATCATATGACAAGTACGAGCTCGCTTCCAAGACCGATGTGGATTTGGTTCTGCTCTCGTGGCTTTGGGTTCATGCTTCTGTGGCGGCGTTACCTTCCAGCTTTCAGATAGAGCGAACTTGTCGAGCTGATACTGATCTTCAACCCAATTCTTGAAGGTGAAGCAATCTTCGAGAGGGTATCCTATTACCCTGTGATAAGAGCAATAGTTCGGGTGTGAGACCTCGCCTGCTTGTTCAGGGTGCTTGGACTCCGGAAGTGTAAGCATTTGGTGCTTTATGGCTAGGTCAAGTATCTTCTTCGTCTTATCTTGACGAAAAGAGTACGCTCGACTCATCTTCTTCATAAGGGACGAATCCGGACCGCTCAATTCCTGCTCGTGTGGCTTCTTAGTCCCGTTTTGTTGATGTCGAGCGCCTTTTCCACTTTTTGACTTGTTTCTGCTTCTGCGTCGAGCCTTTTTTATAACAGGTTGGCAGGGTGCGGCATTTTCATCTTTCGCGGCCTGTTGGAGGAGGCATTGCGTCCTGGCTTTCTCGTAGATGGCCATTTCGCGGTTGTGGTCGTCTCAAACTTTTTTTCCTGCTTCCCTTATAAGCTTGTCCATTTGTTCTTCGAACGAAAGACTGGGCACTTTTGCATCAGGAACTTTTTCTAGTTCAGGATTAGCGTCCTCCCATTGAGCATCCCCTTCTTCATTGAAGTCATGTACGACGTAACAGTCGCGGAGTAGTTCTCGTTTCTTGGATCCAATGTATCCAAGCCCGATTATTTCCATCCTCCCACTAGGCAACTTGTGCTGAGTTCTGGGAACGTTCCAGACCCTGTCATAGAATTTGGCTTTTCGAGCGGTCTATTTGAAGGGTATCTCTTGGCGCTTCAATACCCTTTTCAAGCCTTCTGTATAGTACCTAGGCAGACGAATGGGCTGGAGCCTGTCAAGAATAGGATCCGCACCGTGCCAGACTTCTTTCTCCACTTTGGTTTCTTAAGAGCGGTAGAATAGAATTGCCTTTTCGTCTTCTCGCCTGGGAGGGACATAGAACGTCTGCAGCTCCTCTACACTGTAGGGATCGAACGCATCCAGTTCTTTATGATGTTTAAGTGGAATCATGGCGACTTGCAGACTTTGCTCTTCGTCAACGGATGTTTGTATTGAAGGTCGAGCAGAGAATATAGCATGGACCTCATCTTCCGAGTCACTACCAAAGATCAACGTAGGAGCGGACGGTCCCGGCCTGTTGTATTGGGGTGGACCCGAATAAACTATCTCTTCCTCGTCCTCAGTATCACTCCCGAAGACAGGGATGGTGGCGTTAGTTTTGTTCTTCGACTTGCGACACCTCTCCGTGTCTTCGAAATCCGGTAAGAAGTATTTTGCATCTTCATATTTGCGGACTTCGTTCACGGAGAATGGGTTCAACTCTCCTGTTACGGTATACTCGAGACCATCCTTAAAATATTTCATACACTGATGCTGTGTAGAGGGGATGTGTTGTACTCGTGTAACCAGGGTCGGCCGAGCAAAACATTATAGCATGTCTTGGCGTCTATGACGTGGAATTTAATGTCCGTGACGAGTATCCCAAAGCGCAGCGTTAGTATCACAGACCCGAGAGTCCTGGACGATTGAGAGTCGAACCCGGAGATGGTGATCTTATCCCGAGCGAGGTGATGGACGCTCATGCATATTTCTTTCAACACCCGTACATTGAGGAGATTGACAGAAGAGCCATTGTCAACCAAGATTTTGCCTATCTTTATATCATGGCAATATCCTGAGACATAGAGGGGATGATTGTGTTCGCATGTCCCAAGGAGGAGGTCTTCATCACCGAAAGTGACATCATCTGTGTGCACTTCTTCCAGCTCGTCCTTCATCTTTTCTTCGGCGAGAAAAGCTTGGAATTGCTCTGGGTCCTGCAGCGCTTTGATCAATGAATCCCTTGCTTCTTTGATAACAAGAGGGCGTTAAGAATGCTGAGCTGCGAAGGTAGCTTCCTCAAATGTGCCAGAACGTTGTAGTCCACCTTATTTCTCTTTGGCGGATCCTTAGCGGTTAGCTCCTCTATGACTTGGTCATCTAAGGCGATATCCTCAGAAACCTTTTCTTTCCCCTTATCTTTTTATTTGAGGGTCCAAGATTCTTTTCGGGTAGTGTACGATTACGCAGCCGAATATTTTCGCAGGCCTCCGGCTCTTCCTCTTTTCCCGAGGTGGACTCTTTAAAGAGAGGGCTAAGCTCCATTTCCTCGTCAGAGTCACTCCCGAACGTGAGAACTTGCGATCCCCCGGCGTTAACCATGCGACAATCATCGGTGGTTCTTCTGAGCTCCTCGGCCGTACTTTTCTGCTCTCGACGAGTTTTGCGCTTCTCCCGCTTAACATGTTGCCGGTGAACCACATACCCCTGCCACCATCTATTGAAAGCTTTGCACTCTTCGGTGGGGTGCGAAACCTTTCGATGATACAAGCAATAGGAAGGGTGCGTTTTTTCTTTGCCGGCAATGTTTCCTTCAGAGGGTGGTAGCTTCATCCCCATTGATATGGCTTTAGCAAACCTCTTTCTCATCTTGAATTTGTTTTTATCCGCAACGGATGTTTCTTGATTTAACGGGAGCGTCTCAACCCTTTCGTCTAATCGCCGGCGTTTGGCTCCTTCCAATATGGCCATCTCACGTTCCTGATCGGCTTTACTTTTCAGACGAATCTCATCCAGAAAGGCGTCGATCATTTCGTCTGACGGCCACACAGTTTCCGGCTCAGGCTCTGCCCCCAGCTTCTCGGTGCAAGGAGTTTTCTCATCGTCCATAAACGAGTGAGAGATCATATGACAACTCGCCACGTATTCTTCGGATTCATCCGACGAGCTCTCCCCTTCATCTTCCTCTTGAAAGACGTGGCTGAGGAACTCCTGGAGTGTGATAGGAATTCATGCCTTTTGATTGTATTCTTCCAGCGCGTCAATCTGTTTCTGTAAGTCCGTGCGCTTGTCGCCAGACTTCACGGGCTTTTTGGATCTCTTCTTCTTCTTCTTTGAAGATTTGGACGGCTGGGTACAAGTGTTTGGGCCACCGCCATCGATCTTTAGAGTTGGGCGCGGTTTCAGCATCCCTTCAATGATCTCAGGTTCCAATGGGTTTTTCCACCCGATCGCCGGGCATGTTTGGGGATCATTCAGCATCCTCTTGGTTTTGGCTGATAGCACGACCTCCCACGGAGCTTCTTCAATAAGGGAGCACGTTGCCCCCGCCGTATTCACCTTTTTAGGGATATAAGGTTGTGGCGGGTTCACCTTCCATCTTTCGGACAACGCGAACTTGCCTTGTTGGTTTTGGTCTTCAATCCAGTTTTTGAAGACGTAGCAATCTTCGATCGGATGACCCAATACTCAATGGTAGGGACAGTAATTGGGATCATTGATGTTGTTTGGCTACAACGGACGTCTCGAATCCGGAAGATTAATGAGTCTGTTGGGCAATGCCAGCTCGAACAGTCTTCTCGTTTTGTTTTGAGGAAACAAGTAAGGACATCCTAGCCTCTCCTCGAGGGGTATGCGTGGACGCATATTGTTTTGACGGACAACCGGCTTCAAGTTGGTCGTCTGTTGTTGAGCATTGGCGACGATAATCGCTTTTCCTTTCCCCTTCTCATTCCGAGAGTCTGGCTTTGGAGGAGACGGTCTATGGCCCATCTGGTCCATTTGGGCTAGCTTGTCGATCAGGGCCTGGAAGGTTGTCGGCTTAAAGATCATGAATTGAGATATGGTCGCCTGCGGATCGAGGGTTCCCACAAACATACCCACTGCCGGCGCTTCTTCAATGCGTTGTTCGCATTTTGACCACAAGTTCCGCCACCGTATCGCATACTGAACCCATGTTTCGCCTGGCTTCACCCTGGCATTAATCAATGCTGTTATCGGGGTGCGTTCGCAGGCGCTTGCGAATCTTTGTGTAAACAATAGCTACATCTCCGCAAAGGTCTTGATAGAGTCGTTTGGGAGCTTGGAGTACCACTCGAATGCTGTCTCCGATAAGCTACCGACGAACTAGCAAAGCAACAATTTATCATCACCGCCGGTATTGCCACAAAGAGCCCTGAACTGGGCAACATGTTGATGGGGATTGCCAGTCCCCTTATACACATGGAATTTCGGTATTGTATAGCCCGGCGGGTACTTGATCTGATCATACCAGCTCGGATATGGTCTCCCTGTCTTGACAACTTGACCGGTTGCCTCAGATGCCTGGTGAACTTGTATCTGCTGAGCTATATATTCATCTAGGTCAGCCTTGGAAATTGTCTCCTCCTTGGCTGTTGACAGAACCGGTGGAGGAATCGACGTCTCTCCTCTATCATCTTCAAGGACGATCGGAGGATTTTCAGCAGGAGGATCTTGCTGGATCATCATACCCACCATATCCTGGAATAGAAGGGCCATTCGTTTTATATTGGCTGCTTGTTCCGCAGCCTCTTTGTCCTTCTTCTCCAATATTCTCCGAAGGAACTCGGCGTCGGTTTCTTGCTCCTGGCATTGATCCGAGGACGCTTCGGGGCTTTCTTTTGGCTCAGTGAGTGCGGCCATCGCATTCATCATTTCTTGGAGCTTCTGCTGCTGCTCCTGAGCTTTAGTCACTGACCGTGTAAGCGGTCTATGACCTGTAGATGTACGGCTGTCCTCTTTCCCGGACACCATGTAGACGGTGTGTACCACTGTTGGACATAGTGCCCTCAGAGTCAATTATTGGATCACAGGCACGTGATTGCAATGATTGAGGGAGGACCAATCCCGGTAGGACAGTCTTACTCGAGATGATAGTATGCTATCTGGTTTATCTTTATCATCGTGTACTGCTTTAGGGGACCTGACATGTCGCTATTACACGTTGATAGAGCCCCTAGAATTCTTGCTTGACCACCAGCAGTATGAGGGCGATCATATTAGTGGGAGCTGGGGTCTATAAGCACATCCTTAAAAGGTCCCTAGTCGTGGGAGTTTCGAGACAGGGAATCGATACTCCAGAGTAGACTAGTGTATACAGTCGAGACCCCGACGAGGGACGGTGGCCGGTCTCACAAGCCACTGGTGTCAGTTGGTTCACCTAAGATGTATACAGGTGCTCATTGGGTTATGAGTACACCGGACAGGACTCACCGGGAACATGCTAGTTGGTCTTATACCTGACGTCAGATAGCAGTTCCCTGGTGACATGTGTATAGGTTAGTTCATCGACCTAGGGATCATCATTTGTCTCGTGTGAGTTCCCACTGTACTTTGATTACTACCCTACCATGCTCAAAGGAGACGTGCAAACAGGTTTTAGTTGGGTACAGTCCCGAGCCACATGGAGGCAGTGAGCGGATCTTCAGGGGTTCGTCTCTCCCGGTATTGGGGGTGAGGCCGCGCTGTGTCTAGGAGAGCCATTACACGAAGCCCTCGGCCGAGGCAGGATATTTACTGGTAGGTATTCCAGTAGTATCTCAGGGTGTTCTGGGCTACACTCTGACACGACTTGTACCGCTTTTGGGGTTCTGACTTTTACCAACCCCCTAGGCCCGCCATGCGATGCTCATAGACGAACGGACCGGACTGTACGGATATTGTCACTGACAGGATCAGTAGGGTGTCATGATGAGTTCGCTCATCGACGTCCTTTATGGTCAATACCTGATAGCCCGTCACGTATTGGCTTATACCTCTGACGTGCTAGTGGTTAAATCCACAACCAAGGTGTTGACGAGTCTTTAGAGTCCCCCACATTCAGTTGCTCAAGTTTTCGGGCGAAACGCTGTAGAGGCCGTATGGAGATATGGCAGGGTTCGATCAGATACGTGCGGTATTGCACGGATCAGGATCGAACGGATAATACTAGCCGACTTTGGTTTAAACCGGATCCTAGTATTATACAGTGTAGAGTTTGTCTCATTGCATTTGTATTTCGGTCGGAATACAAATGCGGGTGTGTATGCACAGTATCGGGGTTTTCCTGTAATTTATTATGGGACCAGTTTTCTGGAGTTGCCAGTTTGTTTTCCGTTTCGGCCATATTTCTTTGTATCGTTCATTGGCCGAAGATTGGTGGAGGAGAGCTTATTTGCATTTGTGCAAATAAGCAATTTGGAAGGGGATCTTTGCATGTTGTTGGATCATGATGGGTGCACCATCCTTTGACCTCACTTGACTTTTTGCTTCATGATAGTTTTCATGATGGCTTGACCTTTGTTGGGTGATGATGGTAGTATGAGTGTTGGAGTTTCTTTATGATCATTGCTTATTATGATGGCCTTTTCTCTCTCTTACATTATTCTTGTGGCTACCTCTTTGTTACTCTCCCTCATTCTCTCACTCTCTGGCTAATGCTTGGCCGGCCAAGGAAGAAGGGGAGGGCTGTCCCAATTTTGGTGAGGGGTTTTTTGTTCATTTGTATTGCACAAAATCCATTTAGCTCCATCTCCAAAACTCTATTCCTCCACCATCTCAAAAGGCAACTCCATACAAACCCCAAATGAGATATAGATCTCTTCACTATTCTACAGTAAATCTTGGGCACGTCGACTCGCTAGCTTCGTGCCCGAGTTGCCTCGGTATAGAGGCGGGAGCCCGTAAAAGAAGCCGGCGACATGGTGCCCTTTCCGGCGAGGAGGTGGAGACCGAACATTCCGCGGGAGATCGGGACGACGACGAGAAGACCGGAGGACTCGGATCGCTCGGTATATCTCTCTTCCCCATCTTGTAGTTAGCTAGGACTAGTTAATGGTACAATCCGGGTTTTAGTGCGCGGTGGTGCCGGTTCAAGAAAAATTAAAGTAAACCATCGCTTCCGCTTTCGGCCTCGGGATGGAGGCCGGGGCGCCGCCGTGCACTTACAGTGGTATCAGAGCCTCGCCATTAACATAGTCTAGTTTTGTCTAATGTGTTTTGCATTTCCGATCGAACAAATGTTCCAAAACCGTGTTTTTCAAAACAACAGTTTTCTGTCGAAATTTTTTTGTCTCGAAATTTTTTTCAGGTAGTCTCAGAATACTGTACAGGGAAGCATAAGCCTACTGTAAAAATTTGGTCGCGAGATCTCTTTATTAGACCGCGGAACCGCGGCCAAACCCATGCTTGGGCCGCGGTTCCGCCGCTGTTTTGAAGGATCAGTATACCAATTTTTTTACAGAGGCATCCTGACTTGAAAATAGGGCTTTTGGAACATTCTTTTTGGGCCCAGAATTTCTTGATGTGCTACAGTAGTACTTGGGGGCCCACTTGGTAAAATTTGATCGATCGGATATTTTAAACACATTAGTTCACAGTATTTACATTATATCTGCGACCGTGAATGTCACTTGATCGGTAAATCCTGTCTAACTGCTATAGCCCGGTTAGACGGATTTGCGAACGTGACTTTCACGTTGATGTTCTGTGTATTGCTGTGATGTTGCGGATCGGTCGTGGGGGATAGCCTGGATGCAATGCTAGTACAGTTTTTGTTGTATTATGTACATTT
This sequence comes from Agapanthus africanus, assembly GCA_030015575.1. NCBI lineage: Eukaryota > Viridiplantae > Streptophyta > Magnoliopsida > Asparagales > Amaryllidaceae > Agapanthus > Agapanthus africanus. The sequence goes on along the minus strand of JASDDO010000010.1, from coordinate 538,959,293 downwards.
GATATTGCGGGGCGAGCGTCCGACATGTGGACTGCCGTCACTGCCTGATTGTATATTATTATTTTGGGGCACGACCAGGTTGTGGTCGATGTACCCGTCGTATGTATATTTTACTTTCTGTACTAGGATTACCCCACGGAAGGGTGCACGGATAGCCGGGTTCTAGAAGGCAACAAGCCCGCATCTCATGGCATTGAGACGGAGGGGGCTTCACTCTAGAATTGGCGGGCTATTCGCCGCACTCGTAGGGGGTACAGGTTGACCCACGGGGGGTGCCCAAGTTGCTGGATTCCGTGAAGTGCCGGATGGTCCATTCACGTCGCTGAAGGGGACTGCCTCGCTTCAGGTTTTGGCAGGTAACTTGCCGCGCCCGTAGGGGTCTAGGATTTTCATTGCACAGGCTATCCACACGACCAGGGGAACATCGGGTTTCAGTAGTGGCTCTGTGAAACCCGGGGATCCCAGATATCTGTATTGTTTCTATGATACTGTACATTCCTGTGATGTTGCATTTTATCACGTCTTGAGCGAAATATTATATATTGGTATATATATATTAGTAGATGTTGTATATGTTTTGCATCCGCGCTAGTCCAGTCCCCGCTCTGTCGTTAGTTAGCTAACCTAACGGGTAATGACGGGACCCAGTGGCGAATGCGGATGGCATATACGTACATCAGTGTATTTTCGTTCTTTGTGGTGTGATCAATTGATGGGACTGCGTTGATTCGGATCAATGCAAGTTAAAACAAACCTAATCTGATGTTGTTGGAACACTTTTCAAAAAGCTGTTATTGCAAGGACGTTCACTTTTGTTTTGCACTGTGGTATTCAGTTGGAATATCCTGCTCCTCAGTCGACGAGGCAAGGGCCGAGATCCCTTCACCGGGAGTGACCCCTTGGACAGAAGTTTGCGTCAGGGCAATAACTTCACTATGGCCGATTACTTTTGCTTTGCATCGTGGTATTCAGTTGGAATATCCTGCATCTCATTCTACGGAGAAAGAGCCGAGATCCCTTTACCGGGAGTGACCTCTTTAGCAAAGGTTTTCGTCACTATATTTTAAAAAAAAAGCTATCTGTTCCTTCAACGATATCAAGTTCATTACGTTAAAGGTTTTTGCCAGAAACCATTCGTAGCCCTCCGTCGTTTCAGACGGGTAGCACGTAGTATTCATGCTATGTTTGTTGACCTTCGTCAAGGCATAGTGTATGGTAGCTGCTTGTTGCCTTTCTGCTGCATAGATAGATGCGTTGGTTTGGGACAGTCGTATAGCCTTGTTGACCTTCGTCAAGGGCTTGTACGGGTGGGTTCAAATTAACCTGGACAATGACGGGTAGAACTTGACATGTGACTTATGATTTGTTGACCTTCGTCAAGGTCATAAGAGCATGGGGTAAAAATCACATCGGGAGTTTCAAAAGAACTGAAAGTTGCCAGATATGCGCATACCTTCTGGAGTGTGACAGCGTGAGCGGATTCCGTCACGTTATCATGCGGTGATAGTTGGATCCCGATTCCCACTGATGAGTTGGTTTACTCCTCGGGTGATCCCGGCTAATTCTTCTTTCAGGTTTGGAGGAGAATTTGAGGTTACAGTGGGAGGTTTCCAGATTAGATAAATTGGTAACCATTCTGATCTAGGTTAGAGTGCACGCTGAGTGTTTCTTTTCTCTCTCTCTTTGGCAGCGACCCATTGACCCAACCCTAGACTATGACTCAGAGACCAAAATTAACCGAACCTTCTTAAACACTGGCTTTTGGATTGTCAGAGTTGCAAACCTCATTGCCACTCCTACTTTTACCCTTTTCTCTAGGACACCCCGTATTACTGCGAACGTCCACTTCCATTGGATAAAACCATCGTATGGTTATATACGAACTCGAAGGGATTTATTCGAGGACGGTTTCCGGTTCTGGAGAAAACGAATAGGACTATTCAGTTGTCTTTTCCTTTTACCTTTTCTCAGTCTGCGAGTACTCCTTGGTTTAGGAGATAGTACACCTATTACGCAAATTGGATAGTCTTCTTCCAAACCTTAGGCTGGTACCGAACGGTGGGGAATGAAGAAAACCAATTAGCATAACAATGGTGTGCAGAAGGTATTAAGTTAAGACAAAGCAAGGGATTAGTAAGAGGGCAAAGTAAATTGCAACTGATATTCATGACCAAACCAGGTATTTCATTACCACTTCCACTTCACCTTTGTATTTCTTCAGGACACTCCGTATCACTACGAAGATCCACAGTTTATTAGATATTCCATCGTATGGTTATATACGAACTCGAAAGGAACTTGTTCCAGTTCGAGAATGGATTCTGGTTCAGGAGAAATAGGAATAAGGTTTATTCGGTTGTCTTTTATCCTCACCCTCTCTCGCATTGCGAGTGCTCCTAGGATTAGGACAGTACACCCATTATGCTTATTGGATAGTCTTCTTCCAAACCATAGGCTGGTGCCGAACGGTAGGGAAGGAAGAAAACCATTTGGCCTAAAGGGGTGTGCAGAAGGTAATGACTAAAGACATAAAAAGGGATTTGGAGAGGTGGCAAAGAATTATACGGTTACAGTCGTGAATCTGGAAGAGGCATTACTAGGAATACCGGGATACCCCGTCGAAACATTTCAATGTTTCAGTTTCACTGTGTACTGTTAAAAGAAAACTGATTTCCCAATTAGTCCTCACTCCAGGGTATGTATTTACCAGGTATGATTCTCACATCTGTATGGTTTTACAGATGATGAGTGGGAGTAGGTTAGTGGGAATTAGGTGATCATCCTCATTATATCGGGATTCGTTGTAATCGGTGATATTTGAGGAAATCACCTGGGCTGTTTGCCGGTCGGCAAATATTTTGTTTTGAATATCCGCTGTTATGCACCAATTTCAAATTGATATATTTGTACGTCTATTTTCATAGAGTGAGATATACCTTTTTGAAATTATGTTTATGACATTTACCTATATCAGTGGATGGTTAGGTAAGGAGCATTAAACAACGGTGTAATTTTTCTAAACCATAAGTACAGTTTTCAACCTACGACACATAGTGAATGAGTTATCAGACTCAAGGGACTTATACAGAGTATTGTATGTTGTCCAGGGTCCATTAGGACAGAGGGGTTGGTTCTCGTACTATATTCGGTTTACTTATGACTTCTCTAGTTTTTAGACAAGTGTTTCGTGGAAACACAGGGTCCGAATTTTGAGAAGTTATAGGTATTTGAATAAAGTAGAGAACCAGATATTGCAAGTATCGGGATTCTTCAAAGTGATCGAAGATGTAGATACTTGTGTATGGTGTTCAGTTGATAATAATGATTTGAGAGAACTTGCTTCTCTTTCAGGTTACTCATAATTGGAAGTATTCCTAAGTTGAGTAACGCTGATCGGCCTCCTTCCATTTAGTTGACATGCACTGGAGACAGCTGCATGATTTGAATCTGGTTCAATTAAATCAGTATCTCTGATTCTATATTGGATATAGAACAATTCATATCTTAACGTTGTTAAGGTACGGGGAGTTGTCCGGCTTATGATTAAAACCAGACTCTGGATAACTCAAGGCATGTTTCTGTAATGGCTGTTTGTGGGTTGACCCAGGCTATGACGAGGGTTGACTTTCTACCATCTGGAAGATCAATAGTGATATTATTCTTAACTCGCCACAGTTTTAACAAAAATGGATTTTTTCAGAAAACAGTAGTGGGAGTATGGTAGAACTGGAAGTGAGTCCAGAACCGCAAACGATTACTGAAAATTTGATAAGGAACCTAAAGATTCAATCTGGCTTGACATTCCATTGACCACTCCGCAGATAAGGTGGGTAACTTCAGGCACCCGAGAGGTATTTCGGTAGCCTCAAGGACGGTGACAGGGAAGTTCTTGTTTACCCACACTTGCCATTGCTGTTGTTCCAGGTTGCGAGACCCGGCGGGAGGATGAGTATAGCGTCGTTCTAAACTAGTTTTAGAAGTGTACGTGTATATGACTCTGCCAGAGGGTTGTCGTAGTCAGTGGGAGCAGCGGAAGCATTGGTGGACAGGTAGCTTATGTCTATTTATAGACTAAAGCAGATATAGCGGAGATAGATCATCAATTTCTGATGTGACAGTCATAGGTTTGACTTCATCAGACTAGGGGATGAATCTGTTAAGAAGGTAGTAGGGTGTGATGTCATGGTATTTGGATGACATACACAGAATAGGAAAAGAAACTCCTATACTACGATCGGTTATACTTTGGTCGTCACACAGTAGTTTCTCCACATGGGACTTAGACATTATATCAGACATACTGGTTACTGGATCTATGGTTTTAGATCTAGATTTGGGTGGTTTCCCAATCAGGGTACTTAGACAGCATTCTAAGAGTATTTAGAATGGACGACTCCTGGCACGGTAGTGTACCTGCAGGTGATGGAGTCACCCTCTCTAAAGGTGTCTTGCAGACTAAAGGGGAGAGGGATGTGCATGGTTGGCAGATCACTTGCTCAGGCAATTGAACCAATCATGAGATGTCAAGTACCACACCAGATGTTGTTCTTGCACCAGATCCAATAAGTTGATGTTGATCCAATCCTGGAGAAACAGTCGGAAGCGGTTTTAGAACATAAGTGGATGTTCTAGGGATATGATAACGACAGCCTCATTCGGGAGACAGTTATCATTCCAGGCTTCCAAGGTGACTTGGACGACAGGGAGGTTGTCAGAGTTATAGTTTTTCCTTTTGACGAGGGGCAGTATTTTGGACAGGTGGTCCAAGGCAATAATACTGAGAGAGGCATGGCGCTGGATACTGATTAAGTTCAGTTGACGATACAGTCTAAGAAGTTTGGATTTGGAGTTCATTTATGAGCTAGGTCCCATCAGACATCCACACACAGTCTAAGACAGGTATTGCTCATTTCGGGAGATGGCTTTCTCCGCGAACTTGAGATATAAAGAGACATAGAAAGAAACATCAAGGCGGATCCACTCACTGAGGCTATTCCTCGAACGCAATAGTTTCGTAAACGAGCTTTGTGAGACTGACTAGTAGAGGAGTTGGGTGTTCGGCATCACACGGGCTGTGAGTATGCGACATCGCAATAATTAGCCTTGAGTGCAAGTGGGAGATTGTGGAAGATAGTGCCCTCAGAGTCAATTATTGGATCACAGGCACTTGATTGCAATGATTGAGGGAGGACCTATCCCGGTAGGACAGTCTTACTCGAGATGATAGTATGCTATCTAGTTTATCTTTATCATCGTGTACTGCTTTAGGTGACCTGACATGTCGCTATTACACATTGATAGAGCCCCTAGGATTCTTGCTTGACCACCAGCAGTATGAGGGCGATCATATTAGTGGGAGCTGGGGTCTATAAGCACATCCTTAAAAGGTCCCTAATCGTGGGAGTTTCGAGACAGGGAATCGATACTCCAGAGTAGACTAGTGTATACAGTCGAGACCCCGACGAGGGGCGGTGGCCGGTCTCACAAGCCACTGGTGTCAGTTGGTTCACCTAAGATGTATACAGGTGCTCATTGGGTTATGAGTACACCGGATAGGACTCGCCGGGAACATGCTAGTTGGTCTTATACCTGACGTCAGATAGCAGTTCCCTGGTGACATGTGTACAGGTTAGTTCATCGACCTGGGGATCGTCATTTATCTCGTGTGAGTTCCCACTGTACTTTGATTACTACCCTACCACGCTCAAAGGAGACGTGCAAACAGGTTTTAGTTGGGTACATTCCCGAGCCACATGGAGGCAGTGAGCGGATCTTCAGGGGTTCGTCTCTCCCGGTATTGGGGGTGAGGTCACGCTGTGTTTAGGAGAGCCATTACACGAAGCCCTTGGCCGAGGCAGGAGATTTACTGGTAGGTATTCCAGTAGTACCTCAGGGTGTTCTGGGCTACACTCTGACACGACTTGTACCACTTTTGGGGGTCTGACTTTTACCAACCCCCTAGGCCCGCCATGCGATGCTCATAGACGAACGGACCGGACTGTACGGATATTGTCACTGACAGGCTCAGTAGGGTGTCAGGATGAGTTCGCTCATCGACGTCCCTTTTGGTCAATACCTGGTAGCCCGTCATGTATTAGCTTATACCTCTGACGTGCTAGTGGTTAAATCCACAACCAAGGTGTTGACGAGTCTTTAGAGTCCTCCACATTCAGTTGCTTAAGTTTTCGGGCAAAACGCTGTAGAGGCCGTATGGAGATATGGCAGGGTTCGATCAGATACGTGCGGTATTGCATGGATCAGGATCGAACGGATAATACTAGCCGACTTTGGTTTAAGCCGGATCCTAGTATTATACAGTGTAGAGTTTGTCTCATTGCATTTGTATTTCGGTCGGAATACAAATGCGGGTGTGTATGCACAGTATCGGGGTTTTCCTGTAATTTATTACGGGACCAGTTTTCTGGAGTTGCCAGTTTGCTTTCCGTTTCGGCCATATTTTTTTGTATCGTTCATTGGCTGAAGATTGGTGGAGGAGGGCTTATTTGCATTTGTGCAAATAAGCAATTTGGAAGGGGATCTTTGCATGTTGTTGGATCATGATGGGTGCACCATCCTTTGACCTCACTTGACTTTTTGCTTCATGATAGTTTTCATGATGGCTTGACCTTTGTTGGGTGATGATGGTAGTATGAGTGTTGGAGTTTCTTTGTGATCATTGCTTATTATGATGGCCTTTTCTCTCTCTTACATTATTCTTGTGGCTACCTCTTTGTTACTCTCCCTTATTCTCTCACTCTCTGGCTAATGCTTGGCCGGCCAAGGAAGAAGGGGAGGGCTGTCCCAATTTTGGTGAGGGGTTTTTTGTTCATTTGTATTGCACAAAATCCATTTAGCTCCATCTCCAAAACTCTATTCCTCCACCATCTCAAAAGGCAACTCTATACAAACCCCAAATGAGATATAGATCTCTTCACTATTCTACAGTAAATCTTGGGCACGTCGACTCGCCAGCTTCGTGCCCGAGTTGCCTCGGTATAGAGGCGGGAGCCCGTAAAAGAAGCCGGCGACGTGGTGCCCTTTCCGGCGAGGAGGTGGAGACCGGACATTCCGCGGGAGATCGGGATGACGACGAGAAGACCGGAGGACTCGGATCGCTCGGTATATCTCTCTTCCCCATCTTGTAGTTAGCTAGGACTAGTTAATGGTACGATCCGGGTTTTAGTGCGCGGTGGTGCCGGTTCAAGAAAAATTAAAGTAAACCATCGCTTCCGCTTTCGGCCTGGGGATGGATGCCGGGGCGCCGCCGTGCACTTACAACCACAATGCCCCCGGACTTAGGGCGTTTGGGCTCACTGCCTTTGACATTTGCGGCAGGCGTGGGGACTTTCTCCGGCCTTCTTCTTTTTTGAGTAGTCGACGTGGAAGGGGCCGTTGTAGTGGGCACCCAAGTGGTTGTCGTCCTTTGCTGTTTGACAGGACGGTTTTTTTCTTCCTGAACTTTCACCCTCTTCTGCTGACGAGAGTGATCTAGATCAATTACTGAGTCTTGAACTCGCTGCCAGACCTTGTAAATTTTGGAGGACAGCTGCTGAGGGGGCTGCTCCGGCTTTGCTTCTGTAACATTCTCCACGGGCGGAGGAGATCTTTTCAGCATGGCAGTCAGAGAGTTCTTGCGTACCCTCCTTAGCGGTTCAAATCTGTTCCCAGTTAGAACAGCAGCATTAATTTCCGCCATTGGAGCCGGTGGAGTTAGCCCAGAGGGGGAATTGCCCCCGGCCTTCCGTACTCGGCGCCAGTGGCGACGTCGAGCATGTCGAGCTGTTGGGGCTGGTTCGGCGATGGGGATGGTTTTGTCTTGCCCCCTGTCTAGACGAGACGCCGCTGGTGCCAGCGTCTTGAAGACTGATTTCTTTTGAGTGGCGGTGTCCAATCTGTCAAAGACAGACCCTCGAGCAGGAACGGGAGCCGAAATAGTCAGTCTTGAAAAGACCGACTCTTTAGCAGGAGAAGCCGTCTTGACGGCTTCAGGAATAGAGATGGTTGTCCTCTTTATGATGGCCACGTCAGGGGTCATGGGCTTCTTGGTAGGCCCATCAGAGTTCAGGTTCAGCCTGGTAAAGACCGAGGCTGCCGGCTTGACATTGGACCACCCGTTGAGAGGGGCCGTGGTAGTAGTGAGTCGATCGAAGACCGACTTCTTTTGCACTTTCGGTACGGGCACTGGAATGGAGAAGCTTGCTGGCGGGAGTATGGTCCCGAAGAACAGACCGGTGGTGGCCTGAGTCACTTGTTCTACCGGCATAGCAAGGATGGAGGCCGCTTGAGGCCTATAGGCTACACCTCCAGGTGAGGCGGAGCGTCGGTTGCATTTGCGTTTGGAGTATTTCGAGCAGTTGGTCGTCATTGTTGTTTGATTTCTGCGCTAAGCAAAAGACCAAATCTTAGTAACTTGAAACCCGAAGGCAACCATTAACAAACCGCGATTCGTTTGCGAAGACGACACACGAAGTGTGGAGTGAAAAGAGGAAAAGGTCCCACCGGGCGTGCCAGAATCTGTCCCCCTCCGAAAGACGGCCAAGACAGGGACGTCTTGTCTGAGATTCGGGGCAGATGCTATTTGGTTTTATCCGTCCACCTCTCCGAAGATGCCAAGTTGATTTATTGTTAGTTTTACCTAGCACCTCATGAAGGGTTTGGAAGCATCACATGTGGCAAAATCAAATTTTTATAGTGCTAAGTGAACATATAAAGAATCATCACTAGAATTTTAGGGTTTCTCTAAACAAACACATCATCACAAGTAGATAAAGCTAGGTTTTTGAGAGTACAACCTTTGTAGCTCCCTACGCTAGACTCCTTGGCTACTTGAGGGTTGTAAAAGGTCCGCTTGAACTCCTCTAGGTCCACGATGATCCACCCGGAGTCCGCTTTGTCCAAGCTTGTAACTTCACAAGATCAAGAGAAGAAAATGGAAGCTAACACTCTTCACAAGTGGGCAAGACTAGTGTAGAATAGTGTCGTGGTTGGTTTTCTCACTTCAAAATCCTAACTTGATTACTCTTTTGCTTACTTGGAAGAATTAGAGAGCAAGAGAGAAAGGAGGAAGAAGATGATGGCTTTCTAAGCTCAAAATAATGATAAGCTTAATATGAAAAATAGAAAATATAAGTATATATATTTTCTACTCTTCATCTTAAACCATGGTTACATAATAAAGATATTATTGTACTTGAGTTAAAACACAAAAGGAAGATTAACTCATGGTTAAAAAGTGGGTGAACAAAGGTTAGTTCAAAGAAGTGTGTAGAAGATAACCATGGATTAATCTTTTTCTTTTCTTTTGTTTTAAAACAAATACAATATATATCCATATATAATCATAAGGTGTGAGTCTTATATTGCTACCATCTTCTATATATACAACCATGATAGAATGATGTATGCATGTATGTGTGCATGCACATCCATATGTGCATGAATAAGAATGAATGCATACATTCATGCATACACCCAAAAAGACAAGAAAGGATTTGCAGTGAGAAACTAATGGTCAAATGATAAATCAACACTTGATTTAGCAACCCGGTCATATCACATACGACCCGACCAAAAGCAAGTCACCCGATTAATATACGGTATCTCATACGCGCATTTTAACCGGGTCCACGCGCATATCGCATATGCGCACCACAAATTTTCGGCTGGACTAGGTAACTCCATTGTGGGACTCTAAGACTCGTCAATACGTCGGCAGTGGGTGATGATCATATCAAGCACCCCCAAGCCGCAAGCGGTCAGCTAAACGTAACGGCCACCCGGGTATTGAGCGATCAGAAGAAAACAAGCGAACCTGTTACAACTCCCGTCGAGCCAACCGGCAACACTACCGTACAGTCCGGTCTCTTCGTCAGATATGCTGCATATCGAGTCTAAGGATGGTAACGTCGACCCCAATAACTCAATAAGTCATGCCGATGAATGGTCTATAACAGATTGAGAAACTACTGATAACACTTATCAGTAAATCTCAGCAGCCCTGGCCAGGGATTTACTGATATAACCGGTCAAGCACAGCACAGCATCAACTCCCAATACCGGGAGAGACGAAACCCTTCCTATCACTCATCGCTTTCATATATCTCGGGACTGTACCCAACGGCCACCTGTTTGCACGACTCAGTAGAGCCGTGGTAGGGTGGTAATCAAAGCACAGTGGGAGAACACACAAGACTCTATGACGATCTCGGGTCTACAGACTAACCTGCACCAGTGTCACCTGAGAACTGCTATCCGACGATAGATATAATTCCATATAGGAGTTCTCGGCGAGTCCGTCCAGTGTACCCAGTCACCACTGAGCACCCGTATACGATCTCGATGTCAAACATCGATGAATGTGGGAACATCCATCGCCCATCATATGGGTCTAGTATCATATACGCTAGTCTACTCCGGTATATCGATGCCCCGTCTCGATACACCTACGACTAGGGACATTTCAGGATATGCTTATAAACTACAGATGTCCCACTAGTATGATCTCCATCATAATCACAGTAGTCAAGACAATATCCTCAGGGCTTTATCAACATGTGTGAATGAATAAAAGCATGATTAAATCAACATGTCAGATAAAGAAAAACCAGATAGCATACTATCATGTCGAGCAAGAATGTACACTGAATATATATATATATATATATATATATATATACATGTATAAATACATCCACTATCATATAATGGCCTCTAGGGCATACATATATCCAACAATCTCCCACTTGCACTAAGGCCAGTTATTGGCGTATCTCATACCCAACATCTCAAAAAGTCGCTCATGCTGCGGCTGAAGGAGGGCCTTGGTGAGTGGATCCGCGGCGTTATTCTTTGTGTCTACTCTCTTAATCTCTATCTCGCGGCGATCTACAATCTCCCGGATCAAATGAAAGCGCCTCAGGATGTGTCTGGATCGCTGATGGGACCTGGGCTCCTTAGCTAACGCCATAGCCCTATTATTATCACAATACAATGGTATTGGATCAATAATGGTTGGAACTACTCCTAGCTCCAAGACGAAACGGCTTCCTTGGCGGCATCATTCGCAGCAATGTACTCAGCTTCCATCATAGAGTCTGCAACGGTATCCTGTTTGGAACTTTTCCAACTTACCGCCTCTCCATTGAGGGTAAATACAAACCTCGAGATAGATTTGCTGTCGTCCTTATCGCCCTGGAAGCACGAATCGGTAAAGGCTTCCATTTGGAGATCTCCATTACCATATACCAAGAACAATTCTTTAGTCCTTCGTAAGTACTTAAGAATGTTCTTCACAGCTATCCAGTGATTCTTCCCTGGGTTGGATTGATACCTGCTTACAACACTAAGTGCATAAGCTACATCTGGGCGTGTACATAACATCGCATACATTATAGATCCTACTGCCGAAGCATAGGGTATAATGCTCATGCGAGCTCTCTCTTCATCGGTCTTTGGACAAGAGTCCTTGGAGAGAGTGACCCCATGGCAAGCGGGTAAGGCACCCCGCTTGGAGTCTTCCATACTAAACCTTTTTAGGATGGTGTTGATGTACCTGGTTTGGGACAATCCCAATAACCTCTTGGATCTATCCCTATAGATCCTTATGCCCAGAATGTATGTGGCATCACCCAGGTCCTTCATGGAGAACCTTAGTGATAAGAAAGATTTGACCGACTGTAGCATAGGAATGTCATTTCCTATCAAAAGAATGTCATCCACGTACAATACGAGGAATGTGACAGCTCTCCCTACAGCCTTCTTATAAACACAAGGTTCATCTGGATTTTTGATGAGATCAAACTCTTTGATAACATCATCGAAACAGATTTTCCAACTCCGTGATGCCTGCTTTAACTATATATGGATTTAAGCAATCTACATGCTTTCCCGCTGCTCCCACTGTCAATGAAGCCTTCTGGCTGATCCATATAAACGCACTTCTAAATCCCCATTTAGAAATGCCGTTTTAACATCCATCTGCCAGATTTCATAGTCGTAGTGAGTAGCAATAGCAAGTAGAATCCGAATGGATTTAAGCATGGCCACGGGCGAAAAAGTCTCGTTATAGTCCAAACCTGGTCTTTGACGAAAACCCTTCGCCACAAGTCTTGCCTTATAGGTCTCTACCTGCCCATCTACACCAATCTTTCTTTTAAAGATTCATTTGCACCCTACAGGTTTTACCCCAGGGGGTACAACGTCCAAAGTTCATACTTTGTTGGTATACATAGACTCCATTTCGGATCTCATGGCATCCAGCCACTTCACAGAGTCTTTACTCGTGATAGCTTGCTGAAAACTAGTAGGATCATCATCCTCTATGATGCAGTCTTCTCTGTCACCATTAATGAGGAAACCGTAGTACCTCTCCGGTGGGTGAGAAGTCCTACAAGACCTTCGGAGTGGCCGAGGTTCCTCAGTTTCTATTGCAACAGCCGGTTCAACCAAGTTGTCATTTGTAGTTTGTGTCTCTAGAACTTCTTCTAGATCCACCACTTTGCCATCATCTTTATCTGTGAAAAACTCTTTTTCTAAGAATGTGGCATACTGAGAAACAAACACCTTTTGTTCCTCCTTGTGGTAGAATAGATATCCATAAGAGTTCCTTAGACATCCCACAAAGTTACACATGACTGACCGTGTCTCGAGTTTGTCCGGATTTTGCTTTTTAACATAGGCCGGGCAACCCCAAATCTTAATTCTCTTAAGAGATGGTCTCTTCCCATGCCATATCTCATATGGCGTGGTAGACACGGTTTTGGTTGGAACCCTGTTTAGTAGAAACGCTGCAGTCTCCAATGCATGCCCCCAAAATGAGACAGGTAACTCAGCATCACTCATCATGGAACAGACCATATCTAATAGGGTCCGATTCCGTCGTTCAGACACACCGTTGTGCTGTGGTGTGTAAGGAGGAGTGAGCTGAGAGAGAATCCCATTCTCTTTTAGGAAGTTTGCAAATTCGGTACTGAGGTACTCCCTACCTCGATCTGATCGAAGCATTTTGATACTCAAGCCGGTTTGTTTTTCTACTTCTTGTTTAAATTCAGTGAATTTCTCAAAAGCTTCGGATTTGTGCTTTAATAAAAATACATGACCGAATCTTGAGAAATCGTCAGTGAAAGTAATGAAGTAAGAAAAACTGCCTCTAGCCTGTGTAGACATTGGCCCATATACATCACTATGTATGAGTCCTAGGAGCTCGGTAGCTCTTTCTCCGTGTCCGGTAAACGGAGTTTTGGTCATTTTACCCTTGATACAAGACTGGCAAGTCGTATAAGATTTATATTCAAAAGGGTTTAAATATCCATCTTTGTATAACTTGTTTAGTCTTGTTTCGTTAATATGACCAAGTCTACAGTGCCAAAGAAAAGCTTTATTTATTTCTGAAAGTTTTCTTTTATTAGTGTGTTGTATGCTGAAAACTGTGTGTTGATTTAGGACGTATATCCCGTTATTAAGTGTACCATACCCAACCAACATTTGATTCAGGTGAATGTTCATAACATTGTTCTGCAATACAAAATTATATCCTTCATTGTCTAACAAAGAAACAGATATTATATTACAAAGCATACTTGGTACAAAATAACATGGGTTCAAAACCAATATACACCCAGATGGCAACCCCAAGTGATACTCTCCCACTGCGACTGTATGTACATTGGAACCATTTCCAACGCGGAGAGTATGGTCACCTGTCTTCAAAACCTTGCTATTTCTCAGCCCCTGCATAGAATTGCAAATGTGAGAACCTGAACCGGTATCTAATACCCAGGAAGCAGAGTTTATTGAAAAACAGTTTTCTGTCACAAACACACCTGAAGCGGAAGCATCCCCATGCTTCTTCTTGAGATTTAAGTACTCCGTACAGTTGCACTTCCAATGTCCTATTTTGTGGCAATGAAAACATTCACCTTTCCCCGATTCTCCAGCTTTGGACTTTTCCTTCCCCTTAACCTTTTTAACTCCACCCTTAGGATTGGTGGGCTTCTTCTTCTTCTTCTTTCTGTTAGTTGTATGTATGCCGTAGAGGCCAGTATTGTACAGATGATGTATATTATATTGGATGCTTGGACATATATAGAGATGACTTTCTTGCTCGATATGATAGTATGCTATCTGGTTGCTCTTTATCTTAACATGTATACTTGTCTCTTTATACTGTCTTATGGTTACATGTTGGTAAAGCCCTTAGGATGTGTACTTGACTACCTGGACTATAATACGGATCATACTAGTGGGGACATGGTAGTCCATAAGTACATCCTTCAAGGTCCCTAATCGTAGGTGTATCGAGACGGGGCATCGATATACCAGTGTAGACTAGCGTATACGCTTCTCGACCCATGAGATGGGCGATGGATGATCCCATATCCATTGGTGTTTGATATCAGAGATGGTATACGGGTGCTCAGTGGAGACTGGGTACACTAGACGGACTCGCCGAGAACTCCGAGATGGAATTATACCTCACGTCAGATAGCAGTTCTCTGGTGACACTTGTACAGGTTAGTCTGTAGACCCGAGATCGTCATAGAGTCTTGTGTGATTCCCACTGTACTTTGATTTCCACCTTACCACGTCCATGAGGGCATGCAAAACGGTGGTTTTTGGGTACAGTCCCGAGTCACATGGAGGAAATGAGCGATAGGAAGGGTTTCGTCTCTCCCGGTATTGGGGGTTGATGTTGCGCTGTGCTCGATTGGCCGTAACAGGGAAGTGCCTGGCCAGGGCTGATTCAGAGATTTGCTGGTAAATGTTACCAGTAGTTTCTCGACCCGTTATGAGCCTCACATCGGCACGACTTATCAGTTATTGGGGTCTGACGTTTACCACCCCTAGACTTGATATGCGACATATCAGACGAGGAGACCGGACTGTACGGGAAGTGTTGCCGATTGGCTCGACGGGAGTTGTAGCAGGTTCGCTTGTTTTCTTCTGATCGCTCAATACCCGGATGGCCGTTACGTTTAGCTGACCGCTTGCGGCTTGAGGGTGCTTGATATGATCATCACCCACTGCCGGCGTATTGACGAGTCTTAGAGTCCTACAATGGAGTTTCCTAGTCCAGGCGAAACGTTGTGGTGCGCGTATGCGATATGCGCATGGACCCGATTAAAATGCGCGTATAGGATACCGTATATTGATCGGACGGCTTGCTTTTGGTGGGGTCATATGTGATATGGCCGGATTGATAAATCAAGTGTTGATTTATCATTTAACCATTAGTTTCTCACTTGAAATCCTTTCTTGAGTTTGATGGATGTATGCATGCATGTATGCCTTCTTTATAGATTCATGCACATATGGATGTACATACACACATACATACATACATCCTTCATGGTTGTACATACATGAAAATGGTGGCAATATAAGACTCACACCATGGTTTTATATATGGATTTTATTGCATTTGATTTAAAACAAAAAGGAAAAAGAAAAATGGTTATCATTGATTTGTTTCTACACTCTTTTTTTGACCTAACCATCCTCACCCACCTTTTAACCTTGGGTAAACTTTCCTTTTGTTCTTTAACTCAAGTTCAATAAGATATTCATTGTTTAACCATGGTTTGAGATGAGAACAAGAAAATATATATACATATATTTTCATTTTTCTTAACAAGGGTTATTCTTTTCACTCTTGTAAAAGATATAGCCATCATCTTCTTCTTCCTCTCTCATTTGCTCTCTAGATTTTTGTAGTGAGCAATATACTCATCAAGTTAGAATTTTGAAGTGAGAAAGAGAACCACAACACCATTCTACACAAGTCTAGCCCACTTGTTTGGAGTGTTAGCTTCATTTCATTCTCTTGATCGGGTGAAGTTGCAAGCTTGGACAAAGCGGACTCCGGGTGGATCATCGTTGACCTAGAGGAGTTCAAGCGGACCCATTTCCAAACCCCAAGTAGCCGAGGAGTCTAGCGTAGGGAGCTACAAAGGTTGTACTTTCAAAACCCTAGCTTTTCTTGCTTATGTTGATGTGCAAAATTTTGAAACCCTAATTTTCTAGGAATGATTCAATGATCGTTAACTTAGCACCATAAAAATTCCATCTTTGGTACATGTGATGCTTCCAATCCCTTCATGAGGTGCTAGGCTAACCCAACATTGGTATCAGAGCCGACCTAGAACATTAGGCGACACTTTAACGAAGTTGAAACCCCGATCGAACCCGATATCGACAAAATCAACCCCTCTCTGGATAATTTTTAAAATCTGGGATTTTTGGGAATTAAAAATACTTAAAAAATACAGCAGGAATTTCTAAGAATTATGGAGCAAAAATTATGAAATGATCTGTACGGACCGCCGCGGTTCCTCGACAATACCCTACTTATGCCGGGGGACCGCGGCCGTACAGTGAGATCTTTGCAGTATGTTTGCATTGTAATTCTTGTGTCTGAATGTGTTATTTTATGGGTATTTTTAAACTGACTCATGTGTTGAGCATTTAGGGGTTCATTTTGTTACCATCGATTCGATCGGAGAATTTAATTTTGTTATGTTTCTTTCCGGGTAAATTAGAAAGTATTGAAGTGTTTGAACGAGTATCATTTGCTCACTTTTCACGGGGTTTAAATATTTTGGAGATACGTGCAAGTTTTGTGGTGGACCCTCTAGAAGACAACAAACCTTAACTCGATTGTGTGACCGTCTTGAACTGCCCTTTGAACCTTACGGTTTGGGGCAGTACGGCGTGCCACATGTGAGGCGCTGGCTTGACCCTTCTACGGCTGGACCGCTACTACTGTGTCACACTCCGGGTTTTTTGAACTCCGCTCAAGTGTTGAGCTTTAGCGAATCTTGGGTATTTGATCGTTCGTTCGAAAACTTTAATACTGTCTAATTATCTGGAATGTGATGCAATGAGTGGAATTCATATTACTAGACATGAAATACGAAGTATGTGATATTTCGCATTTACGATGTCTGAATAGAACGTGGATTCCAGATATTGCAGTTTTACACTTTCTTTTCTATGACCGTAAGTGTAGTATGTAGTGGTATTGCCGATTGTCGTTGCTATACGTCGACGACAATCGGTGTATGCATACTTACTTATGTTGATGATATGAGATATTATGTGTTGCTGAGATATGATGTGCAGGATTGTCGCGATTGAATAGCCGGGGGTTTTTATGTGAGATGAGAGTTTTATATTTTCATTCATGTAAATTCAAATGTAATGTAATATTCTTTTATTTGGGGCACTTCCGGATTGAGGTTGATGCCACCAGTGTTGTATATTATTTACTTTTCCGCATTAGGATGGACCCAAGGAGGGGAGCACAGTTGACCGGGTTCTGGGGTTTAGTGGGAGGCCATCTCGAGAAGTCGAGACCGGGTCTCCTAAACTCCAGAATTGGTAGGGTCGCTTGCCGCTCTCGTAGGGGTCCAGGGTGTGGGCTTGGCTATTCATCGCGACTGTGGAATACGTATTTTCTATTTCTGGCTAGATACTAAATACGGACGTCCTAGTATATCCCACATTATATCTATGTTTCTGCTGCGATATCTGTGATGTGATCATGTGATGTGCTGTGATAGATACTTTATATAGTATATATGATATATTATATAGACGTTACTTATGCTTTGCACCCGCACTAGCCTTGCCCTGCTCTGTCGTTAGTTACCTAACCTAACGGTGCACGAGGGGACATCGAGGCAAATGCGGATGGCATAAGTGTACGTCGTATTTATCTGTGATGTTTAGGTGACTTAAATGATGGGACTTCATTAATGTGATTAATGAAAGAAAAGAAACCTAAAAGATGTTGTAAAATCAAATTTTAAATAAAAGGGTAGCTACAGTTTTGCTTTGTATAGCGGTATATATGATATACCCTGCACCTTATTCGATGAGGAAAGAGCCGAGATCCCTTCACCGGGAGTGACCTCTTTAGCAAAACTGGCAGATGCTACAACACTCGGTTTGACTTTTGACTGCTTTTGGAGTTTTGCTTTGCACAGTGATATACATGATATATCCCGCACCTTATTCGATGAGGAAAGAGCCGAGATCCCTTCACCGGGAGTGACCTCTTTAGTAGAACTAATAAAAGCCTCAAAATCACTCCATTTCAAAAATTCACTCGATTCTACAACGATATCAAGTTCATTACGCTCATGGTTTTTTCTGAAAAACTTGCGTAGCCCTCCGACATTTCAGATAGATATTACTTAGTATTCGTGCTATGGTCATTTGGCATTCGTCAAGGCGTAGTGTACGGTAGCTATTTACTATTTATTTGTAGCATATGATGCGATTGGATTAAGGTATTCGTACGGCGTTGTTTGGCATTCGTCAAGGGTCGTGCGAGTGGGTTTAATTCAATCAAGAAATGTACGGGTTGAACTTGACTAGCGCACTATGGGTTGTTTGGCACTCGTCAAGGTCATAGTACATTAGGGGCAAAAGATTATCGGGAATTTCAAGTGTTGAAATTTGCAATGAGATTGCATACCTTCTATGAGATAGTTGGATCTTGATACCCACTGCGAGTAATTGTTACTCCTGGAAGAGTTTTACACAGGATAATTAGCCGATCAAGCAGGTGTCTAGAAAGGTGTCAATGGGGTTACGCCTCTGGGAAAACGAGGTTTACTTTAATTAGGTCCGTACGAAAGTACGGGAAACCTCCCTCAAAGTACCGACACTGGTCTGGCTGAAAGATTGGCAAAGTTGTAGGGTGTAATTAATCCCGGCTAATCTTTCCTTTTAGGGTTTGAAGGAAGATTTGATAAAAACCAGTGGGAGCCATCCTGATTAGATAAGATAATAACCAATCTGATCTTGCAAGAGAATACGCTAAAGTGTTTTCTTCTCTCTCTCTCCAGTTAGCGACCATGTCATGCCTTAATCAAGATAATAATATGGATGTATCGACCGAACCCGCATGTTATACTGTGCAGGGGAACGTTGGACCCGTTCTATCTTATAAGTATTATAAGACTGAACAGGAAACAGGAGAATATCTGGATTCTCACGCCGCCCAAACGGAGAACATGCATGATGATGCACCTTTTTCGGGTGTGTTTGTTATTGAGAACTGTTTTTCAGTTCACCCTACGTCCTGGGTATTAGATACCGGATTAGGATCCCACATATGTAAGCAGTTACATGGGCTACGAAAAGGTAGAGAACTGGGAAAAGGTGATCATTCCGTTCAAGTAGTGAATGGGGCAAATGTTGCAGCCAAAGCAGTTGGCGAATATCACCTAGTATTACCAAGTGGTAATACACTGATTCTAAATGAATGCTATTATATACCAAACATGATGTGCAACATTATATCAGTTTCTTTATTAAGTAAAGAAGGATATAATTTTATAGTAAAGGATAATGTTATGAACATATTCCTAGATCAAAAGTTGATTGCATCAGGCTCGTTACATAATGGCATATTCATTCTCAATCAAAATACAGTCCTCAATTTACAAAACACACACAAGAGGAAGAGTTCAGAAATGAACGAATCTTTCTTGTGGCAATGTAGACTTAGTCATATCAATGCGACATGACTAGCTAAGTTACATAAAGATGGATATTTGAAACCGTTCGAATTATCATCTTATGACACTTGCCATTCATGTCTCAAAGGAAAAATGACCAAAACTCCGTTTAGTGGACACGGAGAAAGAGTTACGGAACTCTTAGGGCTGATACATAGTGATGTATGCGGACCCATGTCTACACATACCAGGGACGGTTCTTCCTACTTCATTACATTCACTGATGATCTCTTTAGATACGAACATGTGTTCCTGATAAAACACAAGTCTGAAGCTTTTGAGAAATTCAGAGAATATAAGCACGAAGTAGAGAACCAAACGGGCAAAAGTATTAAGATCCTTCGATCTGATCGAGGAGGAGAATACTTGAGCAATGATTTTCTGGATTATTTAAAAGAGAATGGGATTCTCTCTCAGCTAACTCCTCCATATACACCACAACACAACGGTGTATCAGAACGGAGGAACCGCACCCTATTAGATATGGTGCGCTCTATGATGAGCACAGCTGAGTTGCCTATTTCCTTCTAGGGGTATGCGCTAGAGACAACCATACATCTACTGAATATGGTCCCCACCAAATCTGTGCCTACCACTCCATATGAGATATGGAAAGGGAAGAGACTATGTCTTAACTATGTTAAGATATGGGGTTGTCCAGCCTATGTCAAAAGACAAAATCCGGACAAAATCGAGGCAAGATCAGTCTTATGTAAGTTTATTGGATATCCCAAAAATTCATAAGGGTATATCTTCTACCACCCCGAGGAACAAAAGGTGTTTGTTTCTCGACATGCCACTTTCTTAGAAAAATGTTTTCTTATGAAACAGACAAACGTCATTGAGGTAGAACTGGAAGAAGTTCCAACAACACAAACTATAACAGAAGACATGGTAGAACCAGAGGATTCAGTAGTACCTGACGAACCCCAGCCGCTCCGCCGATCTAGCAGGGTTTCTCTTCCGCCTGAGAGGTACTACGGTTTTCTCATTGATGGTGGGAGCGAGGATTGCATCATGGAGGATGATGACCCAACTAGCTTCGAGCAGGCCATCACGAGTGGGGACTCAGTGAAATGGCTGGATGCTATGCGGTCCGAGATGGAATCCATGTACACCAACAAAGTGTGGACTTTGGAAGATGCTCCTGAAGGGGTAAAACCCATTGGGAGCAAATGGATCTTCAAGAAAAAACTTGGTGTAGATGGGAAAGTGGAGACTTTCAAAGCTAGACTTGTTGCAAAGGGTTTTCGTCAAAGACCAGGTGTGGACTATGACGAAACCTTTTCTCCAGTGGCTATGCTTAAATCCATCCGGATCATGCTTGCCATCGCTGCATATCATGACTACGAAATCTGGCAAATGGATGTTAAGACCGCCTTTCTAAACGGTGATTTAGAAGAGTGCGTGTACATGACTCAGCCAGAGGGCTTCGTAGATAGTGGGAGCAGCGGGAAGGTGTGCAAGCTGCTTAAATCCATTTATGGATTAAAGAAAGCATCGCGGAGTTGGAACATCTGCTTTGACGTCGTTATCAAAGAGTTTGATTTCTTCAAAAACGTAGATGAACCTTGTATTTACAAGAAGGTAGCAGAGAGTAAGGTTGTCTTCCTCGTATTGTACGTGGACGACATACTCTTGATAGGAAATGACATTCCTATGCTGCAATCGGTCAAGCTCTTCTTATCACAAAGATTCTCAATGAAAGATCTTAGTGATACCTCCTGCGTATTGGGGATTAGGATCTATAGAGATAGATCCAAACGGATATTGGGATTGTCCCAATCCAGGTACATTGACACCATACTAAAGAGGTTTAGTATGGAAGAATCCAAGCGTGGGAACTTACCCGCGATCTCTGGAGTCACTCTCTCCAAAGAGATGTCTCCCAAGACTGATTTGGAGAGAGCTCGCATGCAAGGGATACCCTATGCTTCGGCTGTAGGCTCTATCATGTACGCGATGCTATGTACCAGACCCGATGTAGCATACTCACTAAGTGTAGTGAGCAGGTATCAAGCTGATCCTGGAGAGAGTCACTGGAGAGCTGTGAAGAGCATTCTCAAGTACTTACAAAGGACTAAGGAGATTCTCTTGGTGTATGGTAACGGAGAACTCTAAGTGGAGTCCTTTACCGATAAAAGCTTCCAGAGTGATAAGGACGACTCTAAGTAGCAGTCGGGATTTGTCTTTACCCTTTACGGAGGGGCGGTTAGCTGGAAGAGTTCCAAGCAGGAAACCGTGGCAGACTCGACGAGGGAGGTTGAATACATCGCTGCCAACGATGCTGCCAAAGAGGCTGTCTGGATCAAGAAGTTCATTACTGAACTTGGAGTGGTTCCATCCATTGAGAATCCAATACGTTTGTATTGCGATAACAATGGAGCGATGGCTTTGGCCAAGGAACCCATGTCCCATCAGCGATCCAGGCATATTCTGAGGCGGTATCACCTGATCCGGGAGATAGTTGATCGCCGGGAGATCGAGGTCAGGAGGGTTGACACGAAGTATAACACAGCGGATCCACTCACAAAGGCCATTCTCCAGATACAGTTTGAGAGACTCTTCAGGATGCTCGGTATGCGATACTACAGCAGCTGGCCCTAGTGCAAGTGGGAGATTGTTAGTTGTATGCCTTAGAGGCCAGTATTGTAGAGATGATGTATATTATATTGGATGCTTGGACATATATAGAGATGACTTTCTTGCTCGATATGATAGTATGCTATCTGGTTGCTCTTTATCTTAACATGTATACTTGTCTCTTTATACTGTCTTATGGTTACATGTTGGTAAAGCCCTTAGGATGTGTACTTGACTACCTGGACTATGATACGGATCATACTAGTGGGGACATGGTAGTCCATAAGTACATCCTTCAAGGTCCCTAATCGTAGGTGTATCGAGACGAGGCATCGATATACCAGTGTAGATTAGCGTATACGCTTCTTGACCCATGAGATGGGCAATGGATGATCCCATATCCATTGGTGTTTGACATCAGAGATGGTATACGAGTGCTCAGTGGAGACTGGGTACACTGGACGGACTCGCCGAGAACTCCCAGATGGAATTATACCTCACATCAGATGGCAGTTCTCTGGTGACACTTGTACAGGTTAGTCTGTAGACCCGAGATCGTCATAGAGTCTTGTGTGATTCCCACTGTATTTTGATTTCCACCTTACCACGTCCATGAGGGCGTGCAAAACGGTGGTTTTTGGGTATAGTCCCGAGTCACATGGAGGCAATGAGCGATAGGAGGGGTTTCGTCTCTCCCGGTATTGGGGGTTGATGTTGCGCTGTGCTCGATTGGCCGTAACAGGGAAGTCCCTGGCCAGGGCTGATTCAGAGATTTGCTGGTAAGTGTTACCAGTAGTTTCTCGACCCGTTATGAGCCTCACATCGGCACGACTTATCAGTTATTGGGGTCTGACGTTTACCACCCCTAGACTTGATATGCGACATATCAGACGAGGAGACCGGACTGTACGGGAAGTGTTGCCGATTGGCTCGACGGGAGTTGTAGCAGGTTCGCTTGTTTTCTTCTGATCGCTCAATACCCGGATGGCCGTTACGTTTAGCTGACCGCTTGCGGCTTGAGGGTGCTTGATATGATCATCACCCACTGCCGGCGTATTGACGAGTCTTAGAGTCCCACAATGGAGTTTCCTAGTTCAGGCGAAACGTTGTGGTGCGCGTATGCGATATGCGCATGGACCCGATTAAAATGCGCGTATAGGATACCGTATATTGATCGGGCGGCTTGCTTTTGGTGGGGTCATATGTGATATGGCCGGATTGATAAATCAAGTGTTGATTTATCATTTAACCATTAGTTTCTCACTTGAAATCCTTTCTTGAGTTTGATGGATGTATGCATGCATGTATGCCTTCTTTATAGATTCATGCACATATGGATGTACACACACACACATACATACATACATCCTTCATGGTTGTACATACATGAAAATGGTGGCAATATAAGACTCACACCATGGTTTTATATATGGATTTTATTACATTTGATTTAAAACAAAAAGGAAAAAGGAAAATGGTTATCATTGATTTGTTTCTACACTCTTCTTTTGACCTAACCATCCTCACCCACCTTTTAACCTTGGGTAAACTTTCCTTTTGTGCTTTAACTCAAGTTCAATAAGATATTCATTGTTTAACCATGGTTTGAGATGAGAACAAGAAAATATATATACATATATTTTCATTTTTCTTAACAAGGGTTATTCTTTTCACTCTTGTAAAAGATATAGCCATCATCTTCTTCTTCCTCTCTCATTTGCTCTCTAGATTTTTGTAGTGAGCAATATACTCATCAAGTTAGGATTTTGAAGTGAGAAAGAGAACCACAACACCATTCTACACAAGTCTAGCCCACTTGTTTGGAGTGTTAGCTTCATTTCATTCTCTTGATCGGGTGAAGTTGCAAGCTTGGATAAAGCGGACTCCTGGTGGATCATCGTTGACCTAGAGGAGTTCAAGCAGACCTGTTTCCAAACCCCAAGTAGCCGAGGAGTCTAGCGTAGGGAGCTACAAAGGTTGTACTTTCAAAACCCTAGCTTTTCTTGCTTATGTTGATGTGCAAAATTTTGAAACCCTAATTTTCTAGGAACGATTCAATGATCGTTAACTTAGAACCCTAAAAATTCCATCTTTGGTACATGTGATGCTTCCAATCCCTTCATGAGGTGCTAGGCTAACCCAACACTTTCCCTTGGCCTTAGACTTTGGGCGAGAAGAGGAAGATTGTCCAACAGTCATAACGGGAGTTTTCACTGATTTCAGTGTGCTCTCTGCACTCCTTAACATATTAAGGAGTTCATGTAGTTCCCTCTCCATATTATGCATGTTGAAGTTAACTATGAATTGAGCAAAGGTGTAGGGGAGGGACTGCAGAATAATATCCGTATATTGTTCGTTGTCCATCGTCCATCCAAGGTCCTCAAGCACTTCTATGAGAGCTATCATCTTCAGAACATGGTCTCCTACCGATGTGCCAAGGGCCATTCGCATCTGAAATAATTTCTTTGATACTTCGTATCGTAATACACGGGATTTCTCTCCATACAACTCCTTTGTATGGAGGAATATGTCATGAATGTCCATATTCTCGTGCTGCTTTTGATGTGTGTTGTCCATCGATGCAAGCACGAGGCATTTGGCCGTGGCACAGTCAGCCTCCCATGTCTTGCAGACTTCTTTGTCCGCAACTGAGGATTTTGGACCTGGGACGGGCAGGGCTGAAGCCGTGAGGACATATGATACTTTATCATAAGTCAAGGCAATTTTCATATTCCTCAGCCAGTCTTTATAATTGGTCCCATTCAGTTTGTTTTTATCTAGTAAAAGCTTGAGTCCAGTCATTGGTATCTGCCATTAAGAGAGAGAAAAGAATACACTCAGCGAAAGCTCTTGTAAAGATCAGATTGGTTATTATCTTGTCTAATAGATGTCTCCCACTGCTTTAATCAAGTTTTTCTTTCAAACCTTAAAAAGAAAACTAGCCAGGATTAATTACAGTCTACAACTTCGCTAACCGTTCAGCCAGGCCAGTGTCGGTACTTGAGGGAGGTTCCTCGTGCTTTCGCACGGACCTAATTAAAGTAAACCTCGTTTTCCCAGAGGCGAAGCCCCGTTAACACCTTTCTAGACACCTAATGAGTTAGCTAATTGTAAACTGCAAAACTCTCCTGGGAGCAACTATTGCCCACAGTGGGATAGGGATCCATCATCATATGGAAGGTATGCAATCTTATTGCAAATCTCAACACTTGAAATTCCCGATATGATTTTTACCCCTAGTACCTATAACCTTAACTATGGTCAACAAATCATAAGTACCAGTCAAGTTCTACCCGTCATTTCTTGATCAATTAGACCCACCCATATGACCCTTAACTATGGTCAACAAAGTCGTATGAATGTCCTAATTAATCTACATCATATGCAGTGTAGGAAGACATCACTTAGCTACCGTACACTACGCCTTAACTAAAGTCAACAAACGTAGATCGAATACTAAGTACTCTACTTCCTAAAATGATGGAGGATTGCGGATGATTTTTAAGAAAATCTTTAACGCTTTGAACTTGATATCGTCGTAGAATCAAATGGTTTTCAAAAGGAGTGGCTTGTACTCCGTAGTTTTGAAATGTAGCTTTTTCATAAAGAGCCGAGTGGTTTTCAAATCCGATTCTACAACATCTTTTTAGGTTTATTTTCTTTACATTAATCATATTAATGTAGTCCCATCATTTAAGTTCTTAAGCCAATCACAGAAAAGAAACGAAAATACAACGTACGCTTATGCCATCCGCATTCGCCGCAATGTTCCGTTATGCACCGTTAGGTTACTTAACTAACGGCATACCGGGACGGGACTAGCGCGGGTGTGAAACATAAGCAACATCTACTATATATCTCATATATAATATATCATTCGTTTCAGATATCACAGAACACAGGCAGCAGAAACATATATATAATGTGGGATATACTAGGACGTCCGTATTTAGTATTTAGCCACTAATAGAAAATACGGATTCCACAGTCGCGATGAATAGCCAAGCTCACACCCCTAGACCCTTACGAGAGCGGCAAGCGACCCTACCAATCCTAGAGTTTAGGAGACCCGGTCTCGACTCCTCGAGATGGCCTCCCACTGAACCCCAGAACCCGGTCACTTGTGCTTCCCTCCTTGGGTTTATCCTAATGCGGAAAAGTAAATAATATACAACACTGGTGGCATCAATCTCAACCTGGAAGTGCCCCAAATAAAAGAATATTACATTACATTTGAATTTTACATGAATGAAAAATAAAACTCTCATCTCACATAAAACCCCCCGGCTATTCAATCGCGACAATCCTGCACATCATATCTCAGCAACACATAATATCATATATCATCAACGTAAGTAAGTATGCGTACCCCGATTGTCGTTGATGTATAGCAACGAAACCGGCGATAAGCGACATACTACACTTACGGTCATAGAAAAGAAAGTGTAAAACTACAATATTTGGAATCCACATTATCTTTAGACATCGTAAATCCGAAATATCACATACTTCGCATTTCATGCCTAACTATATGAATTCCACATATTGTATCACATTCCAGATAAATACACAGTATTAAAGTTTTTGAACGAATGATCAAATACCCAAAATTCCCTAAAGCTCAACACTTGAGCAGAGTTCAAAAATCCCGGAATGTGACACAGTAGTAGCGGTCCGGCCGTAGAAGGGTCAAGCCAATGCCTCACATGTGGCACGCCGTACTGCCTCAAACCCTAAGGTTCAAAAGGCAGTTCAAGACGGTCACATAATCGAGTTAAGGTTTGTTGTCTTCTAGAGGGTCCACCACAAAACTTGCACGTATTTCCGAAAGATTTAAACCCCGTGAAAAAGTGAGTAAATGATACTCGTTCGAACAATTCAGTACTTTCTAAATTACCCGGAAAAAAGCACGAAATTAAAATTCTGATCGAATCATAGAATCCAAAACAATCTCCAGAACATATATCACTGAAACCAAACTAAAAATACCCAAAAACATCTACAAGCAGGCAAGAAGATCTATGTACAAAAACGAGGCCTTAATGGATCTGTACGGCCGCGGAACCGCGGCCCAAGCAAGCTTTGGCCGCGGTTCCGCGGTGGGATATAAAGATTAGGGCTTCGTTTTTTACACAAATTCTTATAATTCCCTGTTGAAGTTTTTACATATTTTTAATTCTGGAAATTCACAGGTTTGAAAAAAATGTCCAGAGAGTGTTCAAAAACCGTATTTTTTGGTTCGATCGGAGTTTTAACTTCGTTAAAGTGTCGCCTAAAGTTCTAAGTCGGCTCTGATACCAATGTTAGGTTTACCTAGCACCTCATGAAGGGTTTGGAAGCATCACATGTGGCAAAATCAAATTTTTATGGTGCTAAGTGAACATACAAAGAATCATCACTAGAATTTTAGGGTTTCTAAACAAACACATCATCACAAGTAGATAAAGCTAGGGTTTTTGAGAGTACAACCTTTGTAGCTCCCTACGCTAGACTCCTTGGCTACTTGAGGGTTGTAAAAGGTCCGCTTGAACTCCTCTAGGTCCACGATGATCCACCCGGAGTCCACTTTGTCCAAGCTTGTAACTTCACAAGATCAAGAGAAGAAAATGGAAGCTAACACTCTTCAGAAGTGGGCAAGACTAGTGTAGAATGGTGTTGTGGTTGGTTTTCTCACTTCAAAATCCTAACTTGATTACTCTTTTGCTTACTTGGAAGAACTAGAGAGCAAGAGAGAAAGGAGGAAGAAGATGATGGCTTTCTAAGCTCAAGATAATGATAAGCTTAATATGAAAAATAGAAAATATAAGTATATATATTTTCTACTCTTCATCTTAAACCATGGTTACATAATAAAGATATTATTGTACTTGAGTTAAAACACAAAAGGAAGATTAACTCATGGTTAAAAAGTGGGTGAACAAAGGTTAGTTCAAAGAAGTGTGTAGAAGATAACCATGGATTAATCTTTTTCTTTTCTTTTGTTTTAAAACAAATACAATATATATCCATATATAATCATAAGGTGTGAGTCTTATATTGCCACCATCTTCTATATATACAACCATGATAGAATGATGTATGCATGTATGTGTGCATGCATATCCATATGTGCATGAACAAGAATGAATGCATACATTCATGCATATACCCAAAAAGACAAGAAAGGATTTGCAGTGAGAAACTAATGGTCAAATGATAAATCAACACTTGATTTAGCAACCCGGTCATATCACATTCGATCCGACCAAAAGCAAGTCGCCCGATTAATATACGGTATCTCATACGCGCATTTTAACCGGGTCCACGCGCATATCGCATATGCGCACCACAACTTTTTGCCTGGACTAGGTAACTCCATTGTGGGACTCTAAGACTCGTCAATACGCCGGCAGTGGGTGATGATCATATCAAGCACCCCCAAGCCGCAAGCGGTCAGCTAAACGTAACGGCCGCCCGGGTATTGAGCGATCAGAAGAAAATAAGCGAACCTGTTACAACTCCCGTCGAGCCAACCGGCAACACTACCGTACTGTCCGGTCTCTTCATCAGATATGCTGCATATCGAGTCTAGGGATGGTAACGTCGACCCCAATAACTCAATAAGTCGTGCCGATGAATGGTCTATAACAGATCGAGAAACTACTGATAACACTTATCAGTAAATCTCAGCAACCCTGGCCAGGGACTTACTGATATAACCAGTCAAGCACAGCACAGCATCAACTCCCAATACCGAGAAAGACGAAACCCCTCCTATCGCTCATCGCCTTCGTATGTCTCGGGACTGTACCCAACGGCCACCTGTTTGCACGAATCAGTAGAGCCGTGGTAGTGTGGTAATCAAAGCATAGTGGGAGAACAAACAAGACTCTATGACGATCTCGGGTCTAAAGACTAACCTGCACCAGTGTCACCTGAGAACTGCTATCCGACGATAGATATAATTCCATATAGGAGTTCTCGGCGAGTCCGTCCAGTGTACCCAGTCACCACTGAGCACCCGTATACGATCTCGATGTCAAACATCGATGAATGTGGGAACATCCATCGCCCATCATATGGGTCTAGTATCATATACGCTAGTCTACTCTGGTATATCGATGCCCCGTCTCGATACACCTACGACTAGGGACATTTCAGGATATGCTTATAAATTACAGATGTCCCACTAGTATGATCTCCATCATAATTGTAACAACTCCAATTTTTGTATACCAAAATTTGATTTAAAATTGAAGTATACTTGGAGTATTAATGTTGCTGATAACACTTTAAGTATCTATCTCTTTACAATAATTACAAGAAAGAGCTTGTAGCTCATTGGTAATACCTTGCATTGCTGAACCAAGCCACCAGAGTTCGAATCCTATACCCCACATTATTTTTATTATTGATTTTTTAAAAACCTTTAGAATACCAAGAGTTTACACGTGCATATCTCACAAAAACCCCACTACACCCAAAGATGTAACACTTTCAGAGGGTAGATGAACCGCCGGGGGAGATCCAGGTCACCGGACTTGGTCGGGAATCGGCCAACTCGGCCTTGACTCGGCCGACTCAGTGATCCGACCGAGTCACGGCCGAGTCACCCCGGATTCGGCCGATTCCGGCGAGGGTCACAACATGAAAGTTGTGTCTTTTGGTATTCCCTACGCACCTGAAAAGTTTCAGCCTCATACCACTTCCATAGCTCTTTAAAACCCCCAATTACTCCACTTTTAATACATTTTTATTACATTTTATCACATTTTTATTTTTTAACTTTTCATCTACCCTAACCCTAACCCTAGCCTAGCCCTATATAAAGGCCCCTACCCTTTACCTTTTCCCCTCACAACTCTAGGCATACTCTCTAAAATTCTTGAGAACTTGGTGCAAAGAGCGAGAAGCGAAGTGCTGCCGAAACCGACGACGGATTCCGGCGACCGGATCAAGACCGACGTGACGTTTCCAACGAATCGGCAACCACCACACCTTTTAGAACGCTTAGCTTTTCCAAACCCTTAAGTCCCAACCTTCTATCTTTCTTTTCTATAATTGTAAAATACGACTTTTTGGAACCGACGGAAATCGGACAAACCGATTCCCGATCCGGTTTTTCTTTAAAATTCCACTTGTCACCTAATACATATTATCAACCCTATTGCATGTTGACTATTAATCACCCTTAAATCAAATTTAATCACACTTTTCCACATGAAATGATAATTTCTTTACAAAACCGTATTTCTTGCATAAAAATACCATCGAGTTCAATTTTAATGTTCTAATTAGATCCCTCACTCTTAATCATGTTTATTTTGATAACAAAACTTGTTTCATTCAATTTGGATGAAATTTCACACATGAAATGATAACGTTTATGAATACCGTATTCTTGCACCTTAATACCCTTAAGTTTAACATAGCTTATTTCACCTTGAAACTTCACCAAAACTTAATATAAGTCATGGGGTAATGACCTACCCTTACACACACTCATTATAACCCTAATTGATAAATAACAAAAATACAGAATACGATATTATAGGACTTTTTCACTAAAATACCATAACCTTTATAACTTTTAGTTTAACCTTTAAATTGTAAACTTTTCTAAATAAAACTTATATAAAATGAAAGCACGATTGGTCATGGACATCGATCATTTATCTAAACTGTCTTGTGGGTCTAGGCAAGTGTGTCTAAGGCTAGTGGTTTTTAATTAGGCCCACGACTGTGGTTCCTTCCCACTTACCTGGCACTTACCTGGCTGCATTCGACGGTGAAGAGGCGATTTGAGGCTTCTAATGACTCATCGTTTAGACCATAGAATATAGGTTAGATGGTCTAGGAAACCCTAACAACTAAAATATGGAGAACTATATACTTTTACAAATAAATACCCTATATTTAGAAAACCTTTTCCCTAAATTAAAAGTATTTATAAAAACCTGAGCAAAGTGCCATTACAACCCATCTTTGGGGAACCTGTTAGGGATAGCACGGTTCATCGTGCACCCGCAGGCTAGTAGTGCGAGATTCAGACCTCCGCAAGGAGCATTCGGTCTCGAAAGGTTTAAAATACGATATTTAAAGAAAGTGATATTTTTGTAAATAAAATATTCATTTAAAAATTATTTATGTGTTTAATTATATATAATTATCATTTAAACATTTATTTTGTTATAATATAAAATTTCCACTTTTTCCTAAAATTCAAAGATTAAAAGTTACATTAAAATAACACGAATTTCAAATAAACAATTAATACTTTTATTAGGAAATATTCACTAGAATAACACAAATAAAATTCACATTCATT
Source organism: Agapanthus africanus (assembly GCA_030015575.1). Classification (NCBI taxonomy): domain Eukaryota; kingdom Viridiplantae; phylum Streptophyta; class Magnoliopsida; order Asparagales; family Amaryllidaceae; genus Agapanthus; species Agapanthus africanus. The sequence continues at coordinate 538,927,877 of JASDDO010000010.1, read as the reverse complement.
ATAACAATAAAGACGATTATTAAATACTTGAGGTGTATTTGGAAAACTATACAAAAGTATTTTTACATAAAACCCCCTCAAGTTTCACAAATTACAATAAGGCCCCTAGCTAATATTGAACTTCAAATTATATTTCTTTTAGTCGGACTCGGGTTAGAGTCTGAATAATTCTGACTTGAATATATTTCAAGTCAATCTATATTTCAGTTATATTCCAACACAACTTGAATACATGAATCCCAGAATCAATTAACAATCTGTCTGACTGAACCGAACCATGGATATTCTTTTTACAACTTTCCAGTATTCCATTTACATGACTCTATGGTTATAACCGTTTCCTGATATCATGGTTTCGGTAAGTCAATCAGTTAATCAAGTCAATCAAGCAATCATTACAAGTTTACAAGATAACAATACAAACATGACATCGCGGGGTTTAAAGGGGTAGATTGGTACGGAAGATGTTAAAAGTGTAATGAGGTGGTCAGATTAAGACACCTAACCTATATTCCGTTGCTGTTGTACCGTGGCATAAACGGTTCCTTGTACTATACGTGCCCTTAGTCTCTGGCATATAGAGACTTCCCTCGTATACACTGGCATCCTCCTGTACCAAGCTACAAACAATTACGTTAAACAATATTTCATAATATTCTACAATACAATACTTTAGAAAATACTATACTCTGTCACTCTCATTCTTCATTCTTCTTTGGGACTTACCGAGCGACCTGTTCGCTGACGACATTCTATTTCTCTCTTCTTTGAATGTCATCAGGTGCGTTGGACCAAGTTGAGACCGAGCCCACAAGTGAAGATTTGGAGCAGTTCCAGGAAGACCCAGAGCTCTAGACATTGTATCTTGTTCTTTCCAGTATTTCCTTTTATTGTTATGCCACTGTTTAGGCATTGCTTTTTCATTTCAGATGTATTTTCATTTCATGCATTGTATAAAGAATGTTATTAATAAAAGTTGCTGTTATTTCTATTATTCGTCTCTTGTGATTCATTTTATATTGCTTAGTTACGCTTAGCGTATGTACTTCTGAGTACATACGTAGCGGGCCTTGTCACGTCCACTTCGCCGTACACTGGGAAGCGGGGCGTGACAGGTTTTGTTGGTGGCCCATGCAGGTCAGAGCTGTATGAATCCCTGTCATGCAGTTCTGCTCTGCGTGAACAACCTAAGCAATATAACACAAGAAACGGCAACTAAAACATTCTTTACAATTCATGTTATTTGAATCTTACAAGTCTTTATTCCTTGAATCTTATCATTTCATGTATTTGAATCTGTCCTAATCCAAATTTTTCTTCAGGGTTATGGATTCCCCAAACAATTCTCCGAACAACACCAGCACCAACGCCAACAATACCCCTTCAGCACTACCTCTCACTCCAGTTGTTTCCGCACCATCCACTGAGCAAACCATGCTATTCGATGCGATCCGCAGTCTGCTAGAGGGACATCAACAACTTCTGAGTCGTCCCGAGACAGATGCACCGGGAATAAAACAATTCAGAGCTTTGCACCCAAAGCAATTCTCGGGTAAAGGAAGCCCTCTCGAAGCAGAAGAATGGGCACAAAGTATCGAAGATGATCTGGCAGCAGCTCAAGTGCCAGATAATGCCTGGGTCCGTGTAGCGAAGCTACAGCTCACGGATAACGCTCGCAATTGGTGGAAGGCGGAAGAAACCCGCCTGGCCCAGCCGATTGAATGGAAAACATTTCGCGAGAAGTTCGACGCGAAATATTTCCCTGTGACCGCCAGGTTCGCTATGGAACAGCAATTTATTCACCTACAGCAAGGATCAATGTGGGAGAAATCTGTAGATGAATATGATGCTGAGTTTACTATGTTGAGCCGGTAAGATCTGTCACAGTAGTTCAATTTTTAATATCACATACTACACAGCTAACACAATCTTTAAACAGATTCGCGGCACACCTGATACCGACGGACGAGATCAGAGCCCGTCGTTTTCAGCAAGGTTTGGACACCGAGATCAAGGCTGCTCTAGCCACCGGGAAGTTTTTGACTCATGAGGAAGCCCTTGAAGCTGCCCGCAGTTACGAGGCAGTGATAAAAGAGAGGGGAAGACCTCACTCTGTAGGAGTCAAGCGTCCTGCCAACCAGATGGCAGGTGGAGCCACGTCCAGACCACCCTTCGTGCCGAGGCGACCCGGAGTACCAACTCATCGTCCTAGCCCAGCTTTTTGCAACTACTGCAAGAGATCTGGGCATATGGTGAAGGATTGCCATCGAGCCAACCGCCTTTGTTTGATCTGCGGTTCAGCCACTCATGACATTGGATCTTGTCCTCAAAGGCAGAACTCAGTTGCTGCAAACCGGCCAGCAAACAACTATCAGCAGCGACCAGCTCTTCCAGCACCTGCTACCAGACTTGCACTGCCTGCCCCACCTAGAGGACTACAAGCTGCACCACCTCCTCGACAGTTCCATCAAGCCCAAAGGAACGTTCAGAGGAATGCTCCTCAGGCCAGGAGGAATGTGCCGAAGCGCCAGGCTTTCATGATGTCTGTTGAAGAAGCTGAGGCCACTGGCCAAGTCATTACTGGTAAATTTCCTTCCTAAATTTATCTTCTAGTTTTGGTTACCTACACACTTTCCCTATACCTAAAACCTATCCCATATACCTTAGGTACAATTCTAGTAGCTTCACTACCTGCACTTGCACTGTTTGATACTGGAGCATCCCACTGCTTTATGTCGCAACGGTTTGTCCGAACCCATGCGATTCCAGTTTCATCGTTTGTATCCTGCTGGAACGTCAGTTCTGGAAATGGTGTTCTAAAGGCAACTATGGGATACAGCATGTGTCCGGTCATCGTCTGCAGTCGAGAATTTTACGCTGACTTCAAGCTACTGGACATACCGAACTTTGATGTGGTTCTAGGAATGGACTGGCTTGGAACCTTTTATGCTACCATCGACTGTCGTCAAAGGAGGGTAGTATTTGAAATCCCAGATCATCCGATCTTTTACTTCAAGAGTGGAGACCGTACATTGGAGCCAAGCATTTACAAAGCAAAGCCAAAGGAAGCAATAGTTGCAGCAGCTCATGCAGAAGAAGAAGCAAGACCGGAGGTAGTTCGAGAGTTCGATGACGTATTCCCTGACGATATATCAGGTTTGCCTCCTGATCGAGCTCTTGAATTCAGTATTGACTTAGTACCAGGATCACAACCAGTAATCAAAGCACCATATAGACTAAGTCCAGAAGGTTTGAAGGAAGTACGAACACAGTTGGACGAATTACTGGCGAAAGGATGGATTCGTCCCAGCACTTCAAGTTGGGGAGCACCTGTGCTACTGGTGAAGAAGAAGGAAGGTTCATATAGGATGTGCATCGACTATAGAGCCTTGAACGAAGTTACTATTAAGAACAAATATCCACTTCCGCGCATCGACGATTTATTCGATCAGCTAAGTGGATCTTGTGTCTTCTCTAAACTAGATCTTCGTTCAGGTTATCATCAAGTGAAGGTCAAGGAAGCTGATATTCACAAAACAGCTTTCAGAACTCGCTATGGACATTACGAGTTTTTAGTAATGCCATTCGGAGTGACCAATGCACCAGCAATCTTCATGAATCTTATGAACCAAGTTTTCCGGGAGTATTTAGACAGGTTCGTTGTCATCTTCATCGACGACATCCTGGTATATTCTAAGAATCGGAAAGAGAATGCGGAGCACTTACGAATTGTCCTGGAAACTCTTCGACAACATAAGCTTTATGCCAAATACAGCAAGTGCGAGTTTTGGCTAAAACAAGTTGGTTTTCTTGGACACATCGTATCAGGAGAAGGAATTTCCGTGGATCCAACAAAAGTCTCAGCAGTCAGCGAATGGCCTACACCAAAGTCTGTGAAGGATATTCGGAGTTTCTTGGGTTTAGCTGGATATTACAGAAGATTCATTGAAGGCTTTTCGAAGATAGCAACACCCCTGACCAAGCTCACACGAAAAGATGAAGAATTTGTGTGGTCAGAAGCATGCGAGCAAGCTTTCGTAGAACTTAAGTCGAGACTGACTTCTGCACCTATTCTTGTAATACCGGATCAATCTGGAGGATTTGAAGTGCATTGCGATGCATCCGGTAAGGGATTAGGATGTGTTCTACATCAGCACGGTAAGGTTGTGGCTTATGCTTCAAGACAACTGAAGACTCATGAGCGCAATTACCCGACGCATGATCTAGAGTTGGCAGCCGTTATTTTTGCTCTCAAGATTTGGCGCCACTACTTACTTGGTGAACGAGTGAACATCTACACAGATCATAAAAGTCTGAAGTATGTGTTTACTCAGAAGGAATTGAATATGCGGTAGAGAAGATGGTTAGAACTTATGGCGGACTTCGACATCAATTTGCAATATCATCCAGGAAAGGTGAACGTAGTACCTGATGCTCTTAGTCGCCAACCAGTAGCAATGAATCTCACCGCACAGTGGAAGCTTCAGCAAGACCTACATCAGATGGAGATCGAACTAGTCATGCCAGGTGATGTTTCAAATTTGATGAATCTACAAGTTCAATCAACTATTGTTAATCAGATCAAAGCAGCTCAAGCCAGCGATGCTAAGTTGCAAAAGATCAGAGAACAAGTGGAGAATGGACTCTGAACAGATTCATCATCCACGAAGACGGATCTTTGAGATACGGCAGCAGATTGTGTGTACCAAAGGGTCCTGTTTGGGAAGAGTTAATGAGAGAAGCTCACAGCTCTCCCTATTCAGTACATCCTGGAAGTACCAAAATGTACAAGGATCTACGTCAGAATTATTGGTGGCATGGTATGAAGCGTGAAGTAGCCAGAAGCGTCGCAAAATTCTTGGTGTGTCAGCAAGTAAAGGCTGAACATCACAGGACTGCTGGATTACTTCAACCGTTACCAATTCCAGAATGGAAGTGGCAGCATATTACGATGGACTTTGTAACTGCTCTTCCTCGCAGCACAAAAGGTAACGATGCGATTTGGGTCATTGTGGATCGACTCACAAAGTCGGCTCACTTCATCCCATTTCGAGTTGGCCAATCAACTGAGACATTAGCGAAGAAGTACATGGAGCTAATAATCTAATTTAGATTTAAACGAAATTCTTCATAATGTACTATCTCTGATACCCATGAACTCAAACAGAAAATTGTGAGACTTTATGGAGTACCAGTCTGCATTGTCTCCGATCGTGACACTAGGTTCCGATCGCAATTTTGGCAAAGTCTGCAAGCTAGCTTGGGAACAAGTCTGAACTTCAGCACGGCTTATCATCCACAAACAAATGGTCAGTCGGAACGAACTATTCAGATCTTGGAGGATATGCTCAGAGCATGTATGCTCGACTTCAAGGGATCGTGGGAAGATCACTTGCATCTTGTGGAGTTCGCGTACAACAACAGCTACCAAGCAAGCATAGGAATGGCACCTTTTGCAGCATTATATGGAAGGAAGTGTCGATCGCCATTAAGTTGGGACGACATCGGAGATAGGGAACTCCTTGAACCAGAGATGATAGTAGCGACCGTGGATGTGGTTCGTACTATCAGAGAAAGAATGCGCATAGCCCAAGATAGACAGAAACATTGGGCTGATGCAAAGAGACGACACTTGGAGTTCCAGCCAGGAGACCATGTATTCTTGAAGATATCTCCGAATCGCGGAGTGATCCGATTTGGAAGACGGGGAAAGTTGAGTCCGAGATACATTAGACCGTTCGACATACTCGAACGAGTCGGTGAAGTGGCATACCGATTAGCGCTTCCACCCTCATTGGAAGGAGTGCATAACGTGTTCCACATATCCCAACTCAGAAAGTATGTGAGTGACCCCAGCCATGTACTTGATCATTCCGAGCTTACGATACAGCCCGATTTGTCTTGTGAGCAACAACCTGTGGAGATCCTGGATAAAAAGGTAAAGACACTTCGGAACAAGGAAGTTAATTTGGTCCGGATAATGTGGAGAAAAGACACTCCAGGAGAATCCACGTGGGAAAGGGAAGATGAGATGCGTGCAAGATATCCGCACCTTTTTTGTAAATTAGTCCTTAAATAAAAGTTGTAAATTTCGAGGACGAAATTTTTTGTAAGGAGGGTAGATTGTAACAACTTCAATTTTTGTATACCAAAATTTGATTTAAAATTGAAGTATACTTGGAGTATTAATGTTGCTGATAACACTTTAAGTATCTATCTCTTTACAATAATTACAAAAAAGAGCTTGTAGCTCATTGGTAATACCTTGCATTGCTGAACCAAGCCACCAGAGTTCGAATCCCATACCCCACATTATTTTTATTATTGATTTTTTAAAAACCTTTAGAATACCAAGAGTTTACACGTGCATATCTCACAAAACCCCCACTACACCCAAAGATGTAACACTTTCAGAGGGTATATGAACCGCCGGGGGAGATCCAGGTCACCGGACTCGGTCGGGAATCGGCCAACTCGGCCTTGACTCGGCCGACTCAGTGATCCGACCGAGTCACGGCCGAGTCACCCCGGATTCGGCCGATTCCGGCGAGGGTCACAACATGAAAGTTGTGTCTTTTGGTATTCCCTACGCACCTGCAAAGTTTCAGCCTCATACCACTTCCAGAGCTCTTTAAAACCCCCAATTACTCCACTTTTAATACATTTTTATTACATTTTATCACATTTTTATTTTTTAACTTTTCATCTACCCTAACCCTAACCCTAGCCTAGCCCTATATAAAGGCCCCTACCCTCTACCTTTTCCCCTTACAACTCTAGGCATACTCTCTAAAACTCTTGAGAACTTGGTGCAAAGAGCGAGAAGCGAAGTGCTGCCGAAACCGACGACGGATTCCGGCGACCGGATCAAGACCGACGTGACGTTTCCAACGAATCGGCAACCACCACACCTTTTAGAACGCTTAGCTTGTCCAAACCCGTAAGTCCCAACCTTCTATCTTTCTTTTCTATAATTGTAAAATACGACTTTTTGGAACCGACGGAAATCGGACAAACCGATTCCCGATCCGGTTTTTCTTTAAAATTTCACTTGTCACCTAATACATATTATCAATCCTATTGCATGTTGACTATTAATCACCCTTAAATCAAATTTAATCACACTTTTCCATATGAAATGATAATTTCTTTACAAAACCGTATTTCTTGCATAAAAATACCATCAAGTTCAATTTTAATGTTCTAATTAGATCCCTCACTCTTAATCATGTTTATTTTGATAACAAAACTTGTTTCATTCAATTTGGATGAAATTTCACACATGAAATGATAACGTTTATGAATACCGTATTCTTGCACCTTAATACCCTTAAGTTTAACATAGCTTATTTCACCTTGAAACTTCACCAAAACTTAATATAAGTCACGGGGTAATGACCTACCCTTACACACACTCATTATAACCCTAATTGATAAATAACAAAAATACAAAATACGATATTATAGGACTTTTTCACTAAAATACCATAACCTTTATAACTTTTAGTTTAACCTTTAAATTGTAAACTTTTCTAAATAAAACTTATATAAAATGAAAGCACGATTGGTCATAGACATCGATCGTTTATCTAAACTGTCTTGTGGGTCTAGGCAAGTATGTCTAAGGCTAGTGGTTTTTAATTAGGCCCACGACTGTGGTTCCTTCCCACTTACCTGGCACTTACCTGGCTGCATTCGACGGTGAAGAGGCGATTTGAGGCTTCTAATGACTCATCGTTTAGACCATAGAATATAGGTTAGATGGTCTAGGAAACCCTAACAACTAAAATATGGAGAACTATATACTTTTACAAATAAATACCCTATATTTAGAAAACCTTTTCCCTAAATTAAAAGTATTTATAAAAACCTGAGAAAAGTGCCATTACAACACATCTTTGGGGAACCTGTTAGGGATAGCACGGTTCATCGTGCACCCGCAGGCTAGTAGTGCGAGATTCAGACCTCCGCAAGGAGCATTCGGTCTCGAAAGGTTTAAAATACGATATTTAAAGAAAGTGATATTTTTGTAAATAAAATATTCATTTAAAAATTATTTATGTGTTTAATTATATATAATTATCATTTAAACATTTATTTTGTTATAATATAAAATTTCCACTTTTTCCTAAAATTCAAAGATTAAAAGTTACATTAAAATAACACGAATTTCAAATAAACAATTAATACTTTTATTAGGAAATATTCACTAGAATAACACAAATAAAATTCACATTCATTATAACAATAAAGACGATTATTAAATACTTGAGGTGTATTTGGAAAACTATACAAAAGTATTTTTACATAAAACCCCCTCAAGTTTCATAAATTACAATAAGGCCCCTAGCTAATATTGAACTTCAAATTATATTTCTTTTAGTCGGACTCGGGTTAGAGTCTGACTAATTCTGACTTGAATATATTTCAAGTCAATCTATATTTCAATTATATTCCAACACAACTTGAATACATGAATCCCAGAATCAGTTAACAATCTGTCTGACTGAACCGAACCATGGATATTCTTTTTACAAGTTTCCAGTATTCCATTTACATGACTCTACGGTTATAACCGTTTCCTGATATCATGGTTTCGGTAAGTCAATCAGTTAATCAAGTCAATCAAGCAATCATTACAAATTTACAAGATAACAATACAAACATGACATCGCGGGGTTTAAAGGGGTAGATTATTACGGAAGATGTTAAAAGTGGAATGAGATGGTCAGATTAAGACACCTAACCTATATTCCGTTGCTGTTGTACCGTGGCATAAACGGTTCCTTGTACTATACGTGCCCTTAGTCTCTGGCATATAGAGACTCCCCTCGTATACACTGGCATCCTCCTGTACCAAGCTACAAACAATTACGTTAAACAATATTTCATAATATTCTACAATACAATACTTTAGAAAATACTATACTCTGTCACTCTCATTCTTCATTCTTCTTTGGGACTTACCGAGCGACCTGTTCGCTGACGACATTCTATTTCTCTCTTCTTTGAATGTCGTCAGGTGCGTTGGACCAAGTTGAGACCGAGCCCACAAGTGAAGATTTGGAGCAGTTCCAGGAAGACCCAGAGCTCTAGACATTGTATCTTGTTCTTTCCAGTATTTCCTTTTATTGTTATGCCACTGTTTAGGAATTGCTTTTTCATTTCAGATGTATTTTCATTTCATGCATTGTATAAAGAATGTTATTAATAAAAGTTGCTGTTATTTCTATTATTCGTCTCTTGTGATTCATTTTATATTGCTTAGTTACGCTTAGCGTATGTACTTCTGAGTACATACGTAGCGGGCCTTGTCACGTCCACTTCGCCGTACACTGGGAAGCGGGGCGTGACAATAATCACAGTAGTCAAGACAATATCCTCAGGGCTTTATCAACATGTGTGAATGAATAAAAGCATGATCAAATCAACATGTCAGATAAAGAAGAACTAGATAGCATACTATCATGTCGAGAAAGAATGTACACTGAATATATATATACATGTATAAATACATCCACTATCATATAATAGCCTCTAGGGCATACATATATCCAACATTTATGGTACCGTGTATCGGAGGTTTAGACGGATTGGGCCGATGTAGCAGACTTCGTCAGATTCCCCCTCGTTCGAGGGGTTTTTGATTGTGGGGACGCTCTTCCCTCCAGGCGCAAGCCCCTGCAGTTAATTACGCTACCGCATCACGGTAACAACTTTCTCCTTCTCCAGAATTTCACTTCGTGTCGTGGGTGTTTGTTTTGTTTGTGGTTGCCCATGGATTGTATACGGAGACTAATTTATGTCGTCGCCCGTAGGACGTGGATTAGTCCAAATCCGTATTTTCTTAGATTTGGGTTTGGCGTTTCGGTTTAAGGATACGTTAGCCATATTGAAGGCTAAGTTTAACTCAAACGTTTGTTAAGGATACGTTAGTCCAGTTTGAGACTAAGATCAACTTAATGGGATCGTTTAGATCCGACAAAAGAGCGTTTGGGCTCTATTGTTCCAGTTTAAGAACGTAGTGGTCCATTGCATGTATGTCCATCGGGACCCGTCACCTCTCTGACGACATTGAAAGATTACAATGACAGAAGAGGAGTTCAGAGATGTACCCTTGAACCAAAGTTGATTGGGGGATCTATAGTCCAATTTGGGACTAAAGTCTGTTTGAAGGTTTAAGGATATGCTAGCCATATTTGAGGCTAAGATCTACTTAAACGGGATCATTTAGATCCGACAAAAGAGCATTTGGGGCTCTATTGTTCCAGTTTAGGGACATAGTGGTCCATTGCCAGTTTAGGGACATAGGGGTTCATTGCCAGTTTAGGGACGTGGTGGTCCATTGGTTTAAGGATGCTTAAGTCCGTAAGTTTAAGGACGCTTAAGTCCGTATATTGGTTTAAGGACGCTTAAGTCCATGAGTTTAAGGACCCCACAGTCCGTACTGTTGGTTTAAGGACGCATAAGTTCATGAGTTTAAGGACCCCACAGTCCGTATCGATGTGTGGCCATAGGGACCCGTCACCTCTCTGACGACGTTGAAGGATTACAACGACAAATATCAGAGGAGTTCGGAGATGTACCCTTGAACCGGGTATAAATTGATTTAAGAGAGCAGTTGTGCTGAGTCAATTTTAATTTGAGCACTTATGGCCATGATTGGGTTAAGTCCAGTTGAAAATATTCAACATTTTATTTATCATTGGCCTATTAGGCATTTGCTTGGGCTCTACCATTTATTAATGCATAGAATTGGGCTTTTAATTAAATGCACAACATTTGTTTTGGTTTAACAGACCTCTGTTTGGGCTCTGCCCCCCATTTTTTTAATAATGCATGGCATTTTATTTTAGTCTGTTTTAGACTTTTTTCCTTTTAATAAGGCTCTGCCCCTTTAAATAGTGCATAGCACTTTTATTTGGTCTGATAGACCTTTTTTATTGGGCTCTGCCCTTGATAATGCATTGCATTAAATGCTCTGACAGCGCCCCACATGGCTTGTCCGGCGCAAGGCGCAAACTTATATGATGGTGACACGTGTCATGCTCTGGTGAGCGCAAGCGCAGTGCGCTGCGTTGTTGAGCTGCTGACACATGGCATGCTCTGGTGAGTTGCGCCAACCCAAGAGCGCAATGCTCATTTTTTAAAGCGCAAGGCACAGATTGCTGTAGGGCTGACACGTGACATTATCTGGTGACTTGCGCCAGCCTAAGAGCGCAACAATGCAAATTTTATAAGTGCAGGGCACTGTTTTATATTTTGATCAAATTTATATCAAAGAAAACAAGTTTTTTTTTCCAGAGAGGTTTTACCTCAAATATCAAGAACCAATGGTTCATCAAAAGGCAATGCCTTTATTATTATTATATTTTTTTATTGAAGATCTTTGATCTTGTTCTTAGATCAATGATCTTTTTAGAAGAAACTCTTCTCTTTATTCAAAGGGTTTTACCTTTTTTTTGTGAGCTCTTCTCAAAATTTTCTAGAGAAGTTCTGAATATCTCTCTCTGTTTTTCGTGTGTTTTAGACTTGGAGTCTAGGGGCCTTTTTATAGTGCCAATTGATTTGTTAAATCAGTTAAAGAGATTTTTCTCTGAGTGATTTAGGGATTTTTCCCCACCGTTGGATCTTTGATCCAAGGGCTTCTGTTTTATAGAAGAGAATCTTATTGTTTTAATAAGATCAGAAAGATCTTTCTAGAATTTTAATTATGTTTTGGTGCTGGCACAGTTGGCGCAAGCGCATCTGCGCTTGACACGTGTCGCGCAGCGCAACTGCGCTGACACGTGTCGCGCAGCGCAGAGCGCAGATCATCTGAAGCGTTGCTTCCTTTATTAAAATTTGAATTTTAAACAGAGCCTTGTTCTGATTGGGTGCGCTGCCTTGGGCGCTGCGCTGGCGTGTCTGCTTTAGACACGTGGCGCGTTGCGCGCAGCACAAGGGATCTGAAGCGTTGCTTTAATTTTTAATTTTTGAAATTCAAACAGTGCTTTGCTCTGATTGGGGGAAACAAAGCCGTCTTGTATAGCCTATTGAATGGAAGACTTTTCGCGATAAGTTCGACGCGAAGTACTTCCCTGTGACTCCCAGGTTTGCCATGGAACAACAGTTCATTCATCTACAACAAGGTTCGATGTGAGACAAGTTAGTAGATGAGTATGACGCTGAATTCACCATGCTAAGTCGGTAAGATATGTCATAATAGTTCAATTTTTAAAATACCACATAATACACAGCTAACACAATCCTTTAAATAGATTCGCGGCATACTTGATACCGACGGATGATATAAAAGCCCGTCGCTTTCAACAAGGTTTGGACACGGAAATTCAAGCTGCACCAGCCACAGGGAAATTTCCAACTCATGAAGAAGCTCTGGAAGCTGCCCGCAGTTATGAGGCAGTGATAAAAGCAAGGGGCAGTGCTCAGTCTGCAGGAGTTAAGTGCCTTGCCAACCAGATGGCAGGAGACCCCTCGTCCAGACCACCTTTTGTGCCAAGACGTCCAGGAGTACCAATCAACAGGCCCAGCCCAGCCTTTTGTAACTACTGCAAGAGAAATGGGCATCTGGCGAAAGATTACCGGCGTGCGAACAACCTTTGCTTGATTTGCGGCTCAGCTGCTCATGGTATTAGGTCTTATCCTCATAAACAAAATCCAATTGCTGCACCCAGGCCAGTAAACAATTACCCACAGCGCCCAGCCATACAAGTCCCTGCTCCAAGACTTGCATTACCTGCACCACCCAGAGGACCACAAGCTGCACCACCTCCTCGTCAGTTCCATTAAGCTCAAAGGAATGTTCGAAATGCTCCTTAGGCCAAGAGGAATGTACCAAGGCGCCAGGCTTTCACTATGTCAGTGGAAGAAGCTGAGGCCACTAGCCAAGTCATCACTGGTAAACTTTTCTTCTCAAACCTTTCTTTTCAATCTTGCTACTTATTTACATACTTTTCCCTATACCTAAAACATATCCCACATACCTTAGGTACAATCTTAGCAGCCTCACTACCTGCACTAGCACTGTTTGATACTGGAGCATCTCACTGCTTTATGTCGCAACGGTTTTTCCGAACCCATGCGATTCCAGTCTCACCGCTTGTATCCAGCTGGAATGTCACTTCAGGAAATGGCGTTCTAAAGGCAACCATGGGATACGGCTTATGTCCAGTCGTCGTCTGCAGCAGAGAGTTTTATGCTGACTTCAAAGTGCTGGACATACCGAACTTCGATGTGGTTTTAGGAATGGATTGGCTTGGAATTTTTTATGCTACCATCGACCGTCGTCAAAGGAGGGTAGTATTCGAGATTCCAGACCATCCGGTCTTCTATTTCAAAAGCGGAGACCGTACCCTGGAGCCAAGTACCTACAAAGCAAAGCCAAGAGAAGCGGTAGTTGCAGCAGCTCAAGCGGAAGAAGAATCAAGACCAGAGATAGTTCGAGAGTTCGACGATGTATTTCCTGACGATATATCAGGTTTGCCTCCCGATCGAGCTCTTGAATTCAGTATTGATTTAGTACCAGGAGCATAACCGGTGATCAAAGCACCTTATAGATTAAGTCCGGAAGGTTTGAAGGAAGTCCGAACACAGTTGGACGAATTATTGGCGAAAAAATGGATTCGTCCCATCATTTCAAGTTGGGGAGCACCTGTACTACTTATGAAGAAGAAGGAAGGTTAATACAGAATGTGCATCGATTATAGAGCCTTGAACGAAGTCACTATAACGAACAAGTATCCACTCCCGCGCATCGATGATTTATTCGATCAGCTAAGTGGATCTTGTGTTTTCTCTAAATTGGATCTTCGTTCAGGATATCATCAAGTGAAGGTCAAGGAAGCTGATATTCACAAAACAGCTTTCAGAACTCGCTATGGACATTACGAATTTCTAGTGATGCCATTTGGAGTGACCAATGCACCAGCAATATTTATGAACCTAATGAATCAAGTTTTCCGGGAGTACTTAGACAGGTTTGTTGTCATCTTCATCGACGACATCCTGGTGTATTCTAAGAGTCGGAAAGAGCATGCAGGGCACCTACATATTGTCCTGGAAACTCTTCGACAACATCAGCTTTATGCCAAGTACAACAAGTGCGAGTTTTGGCTAAAGCAAGTTGGTTTTCTTGGACATATCTTATCCGGAGAAGGAATTTTTATGGATCCAGCAAAAGTTTCAGCAGTTAGCGAATGACCTACACCAAAGTCAGTGAAGGACATTCGAAGTTTCTTGGGTTTAGCTGGATATTACAGAAGGTTCATTAAAGGATTTTCGAAGATAGCAACACCCCTGACCAAGCTCACACGTAAAGATGAAGATTTTGTGTGGTCAGAAGCATACGAACAAGCTTTCGTAGAACTCAAGTCAAGGTTGACATCAGCACCTATTCTAGTCATATCGGATCAATCTGGACGATTTGAAGTGCATTGCGATGCATCCGGTAAGGGATTAGGATGTGTTCTACATCAGCATGGTAAGATTGTGGCTTATGCTTCAAGACAACTGAAGACTCATGAGCGCAATTATCCGACGCATGACCTGGAGTTGGCAGCCGTCATCTTCGCTCTTAAGATTTGGCGCCATTATCTACTTGGTGAACGAGTGAACATCTACATAGATCATAAAAGTCTGAAGTACGTGTTTACTCAGAAGGAGTTGAATATGCGGCAGAGAAGATGGTTAGAACTAATGGAGGACTTTGACATCAACTTGCAATATCACCCAGGGAAGGTGAATGTAATACCTGATGCACTTAGTCGCCAACCATTAGCAATGAATCTCACCGCTCAGTGGAAACTTCAACAAGACTTGCATCAGATGGAGGTTGAGGTAGTCATGCCAGGTAGTGCTTCAAGTTTGATGAATTTACAAGTTCAATCAACCATTGTCAATCAGATCAAAGCAGCTCAAGCAAGTGATGCTAAGTTGCAAAAGATCAGAGAACAAGTGAAGAATGGACTCAGAACAGACTTATCGTCCATGAAGACGGATCTTTGAGATACGGCAGCAGATTGTGTGTACTAAAAGGTCCTGTTCGGGAAGAGTTAATGAAAGAAGCTCACAACTCTCCCTACTCAGTACATCCTGGAGGTACCAAAATGTACAAAGATCTACGTCAGAATTATTGGTGGCATAGAATGAAGCGTGAAGTAGCCAGAAGTGTCGCAAAATGTTTGGTGTGTCAGCAAATAAAGGCTGAACATCACAGGACAGCTGGACTACTTCAACCGTTACCAATCCCAGAATGGAAGTGGCAACACATCACGATGGATTTTGTGACCGCTCTTCCTCATAGCACAAAGGGTAACGATGCCATATGGGTCATTGTGGATCGACTCACAAAGTCGGCTCACTTTATCCCATTTCTAGTTGGCCAATCAACTGAGACACTAGCAAAGAAGTACATGGAGGAAATTGTGAGACTTCATAGAGTACCGGTCTGCATTGTCTCCGATCGTGATACCAGGTTCCGATCGCAATTTTGGCAGAGTCTACAACCAAGCTTGGGAACAAGTCTGAACTTCAGCACGGCTTATCATCCACAAACAGATGGTCAGTCTGAGCGAACTATTCAGATCTTGGAGGATATGCTCAGAGCGTGTATGTTAGACTTCAAAGGATCGTAGGAAGATCATCTGCATCTTGTGGAGTTCGCGTACAATAACAGCTACCAGGCAAGCATAAGAATGGCACCTTTTGCAGTATTGTATGGAAGGAAGTGTCGATCGCCATTAAGTTGGGAAGACATCGAAGATAGGGAACTTCATGGACCAGAGATGATAGTAGTGACTGTTGATGTGGTTCGTACTATCAGGGAAAGGATGCGCATAGCCCAAGATCGACAGAAACACTGGGCTGATACAAAAAGACGACACTTGGAGTTCCAGCCAAAAGATCACGTATTCTTGAAGATATCTCCGAACCGCGCAGTGATCCGATTTGGAAGACGGAGAAAATTAAGTCCGAGATACATTGGACCGTTCTACATACTCGAACGAGTCGGTGAAGTGGCATACCGCTTACCGCTTCCACCCTCATTGGAAGGAGTGCATGATGTGTTCCACATATCCCAACTCAGAAAGTATGTGAGTGACCCCAGCCATGTTCTTGATCATTCCGAGCTCACTATACAGCCCGGCTTGTCTTGTGAGCAACAGCTTGTGGAGATCCTGGACAGGAAAGTGAAGACACTTCGGAACAAGGAAGTGAACTTGGTCCGAGTGATGTGGAGGAAAGACACTCCAGGAGAGTCCAATTGGGAAAGGGAAGATGAAATGCGTGCAAGATATCCTCACCTCTTTGTAAACTAGTCCTCAAATAAAAGTTGTAAATTTCGAGAACGAAATTTTTGTAAGGAGGGTAGACTGTAACAACTCCATTTTTAGTGTACATAAATTTGTTTAAAATTTAAAGTATACTTGGAGTATTTAATATTGCCGTTACTACTTTAAGTATTTATTTCACACAATAATTACAAGAAGGAGTTTGTAGCTCATTGGTAATACCTTGCATTGCTGAAACAAGCCACCAGAGTTCAAATCCCCTGCCTTACATTATTTTTTAATATTATTTTGTTTTTAATTCTTGAAAGCCTAACAGTCCACACACAATAACTCCCAAAACTTGAACTGAACCTAAAAATCTAAATATACCAGTGCCTACAACTCGAGACCCCCCACCTCCCAAGGCCTTGACTCGGCCCGACTCAGGCCGGCGCCGCCGGCCGGACTCGGCCGGACGGCAGAGTCACCAACTGAGGAAATGTGTCTCTTCATCTCCTTAACCCCCTGCACACTCTAATTTATGAGATCGGTTCCAGAGAGCCCAATAACTCTCAATTACTTCATTTTAATACTTTTTTTCACACTTTTTACAATTATTTTTTATTAAAAACCCTTCATCTACCCTAACCCTAGCCTAACCCTATAAATACACCCCTACCCCTTACCATCTCACCCCAAAATTCTGAGCCCACTCTCTCAAATTTCCAAGAATCTTGTGCACTTTGAAAACGAGCTCGAGGCGAAGCTCCGACGAATTTCCGGCGGAACTTCCGGCGATCGTTTTAGGAACTACCGGCGACGACGCAACACATCGGCGATTCCTCTGCTTCCCTCTCACTCTCTTGTGTGATCTAAAACCTGTAAGTCCCAATTTCTACCTATCTCTTCTATCTAAAAATACGGTTTTACAAAACCCGACGGAATCGGAACAAATCCGATTTCCGATTCGGTTTCTTATAAAATTCCACTTCTCACTAATACAATCATATTTAAACTTCCTCATGTTGACTATTAAACACTAATCAACCAAATTGATCAAGTTTCTTTACATGAAATTATGGCTATTTCAATTTATCGTATTTTTTCACTTAAATACCACATTATTTCAATTCTACATTTAACTCCATTAAACTTGCTATACCTTTAAAGTAGAGCACGAGGTAACGACCTCCCTCCTCACACACTCATATGCAACATAACACGATACCCTCGAGAACCTAGAATACGAGAAAACAAATATTTTCATTTAAATAACATTGACTTAATAAAACCATTTCAAAAAGATTTAGTATTGATACACTTTTAAATAAATCCCTCTTATTATGAAAATATGATAAGTTATGGACATCAGTCGTTTATCTAACCTGACTTTGTGGTGTCTAGGCTAGGCAAGTGAGAAAGGTAACTTTAAAAGACCCGTCTCACGGTGATTCGTGAGCGGATCCCTCCTTTCTTCACTTGTACTGTAGGGTTCCTAGGCACACTCAAGAGGTTCCACAACTGATCAACCATGGCAAAATCAAATTTTCCATGTGCCTAACAACCCTAATGATAGATCGATAACTAGAGGCAAAGGCGAAACATGCAAGTAAACAACTTTATTGCTAAGTGAATGGAAATACAACCTTTGTAGATCCGGTTCACCACTTCTTTAGCTCCGTGATGACGTCCTTTCGCTGCGATCACCGGCATCCCAGACTCTAGCGATGGTTTCGTTGGAGAAATGAGCAGGCTAGGTCGTTGACTTCAATGCCGAAGATGATCTACGTCGAGGCAACTCTAACTCAAGCTCCATCTTCACTAGGTCATGAAACTTGTGAGGAAAACACCCCATACAACATGGCAAGTGGTAAAGGATGAAGAAATAGGAAGTGGGTTCACTTTGGATTTGGATTTCTCACTTGGAATCATCACTTGGAAATTTTCAAGCAAGCTTTCATTTTCTTCATGAAGAAGAATAAGAAGATGAAAGAAAAAAAATAATGAGAAATAGAAAATCAAGTGATATCTATCATATTGCAACCATGGGTTAGATAAACTCATGTAGAGAATAAACTAGGGTTAAGGTAAATGGTTAGGGTTAAGGAATAAAACAAAATGGTAAGACTTATTCAAAGATGCTAGAAATATCATGAAGCTTCTTGCCAAAATAAGAAAAGCCACCATTTTGTTTTTCCAAAAATAAATAAAGAAAGAAAATAAGACCTTAACCATTAACCTAAACCATGGTTTAAAACATATACACCCAAGTTTGCATGTATCATCAAACATGATACAAACTAGTGCACAAAAATATATCACATATATAACTTGTGCACATCAAGTGAGAAAGTTAATCTTAAGTGAACAAATACTAGTTAATGTAAAGTAATATATCAAATATATAATTATACACTAAATCATTAAATCAACACTTGATTTAATGATCCGGTCATAATGCATATAACCGACTAATATCAAGTGTATCAAAGTACCGAATCGACACTTGATTCGGTAACCTGGCTATATCACATATAACCTGCCGATGATACAAATCACGAGAATAGAACACAGTATCACATACTGGTATTATTCTCGGTCCCGCGCATATCTCATATGCGCTCCTATTTCGTTTCGCTTGAGCCAGGAAACCTCTGTGTAGGACTCTAAAGACTCGTCAATACGCCGGCAGTAGGTGATGATCATATCAAGCACCCACAAGCCGCAAGTGGTCTGCTAAACGTAACGGCCACCCGGGTATTGAGCGATCAGAAGATCAACGAGCAAGCCCGCTCACACTCCTGTGAATCCAACCAGTAACACTTACCGTACAGTCCGGTCTGTTCGTCTGATATGTCGTATATCTCGCCTAGGGGTGGCAAACGTCAGACCCCAGTAGCTCGATAAGTCGTGTCGATATGAGGTCTATAATAGTTCGAGATACTACTGGTAACACTTACCAGTAAATCTCAGCAACCCTGGCCAGGGATTTCCGGTTATAGCCAATCGAACACAACGCAACATCAACTCCCTATACCGGGAGAGACGAATCCCCTCCTATCGCTTATTTCCTCCATGTGATTCGGGACTGTACCCAAAAACCACCGTTTTGCACGCCCTCTTAGACGTGATAAGGTGGAAATCAAAGCACAGTGAGAATCACACAAGACTCTATGGCGATCTCGGGTCTACAGACTAACCTGTACCAGTGTCACAAGAGAACTGCCATCTGACGTAAGGTATAATACCATCTGGGAGTTCTCGGCGAGTCCGTCCAGTGTACCCAGTCTCTACTGAGCACCCGTATATCATCTCTGATGTCAAACATCAATGGATATGGGATCATCCATTACCCATCTGTATGGGTCGAGAAGGTATACGCTAGTCTACTCTGGTATATCGATACCCCGTCTCGATACACCCACGACTAGGGACCTTGAAGGATGTACTTATGGACTACTATGTCCCCACTAGTATGATCCGTATCATAGTCCAGGTAGTCAAGTACACATCCTAAGGGCTTTACCAACATGTAACAGAGAGACAATCAGTGTACACGTTAAGATAAAGAGCAACCAGATATCATACTATCATGTCGAGCAAGAAAGTCCTCCCTATATATGTCCCAGCATCCACTACAATATACATCCAATGTACAGTAATAGCCTCTAGGGCATACATATAACTAACATGTACTTACCTGGCCATAATTGGCGGTGAAGAGGCGATTTGAGGCATCTCACAACATGTCGTTTTGGACTAGTTAGAAATAGTCTAGTTGACTTAGGAGATCCTAAAACATAGAATACGGGAAAATTTACATCTTTACAAATAAATACCATTTACTTTATAAAACCGTTTTCTAAAGGATTTAGTATTTTACAATCTTTGCAAAGCGCCGCTACAACCCATTTTGGGGAACCCGTTCGGATGGTGCGGATTACCGCACATTCTCGGGCTTAGTAGTGCGAGATTCAGACCTCCGCGAGGAGCATTCGGTCTCGAAAGATTTAAAATACGACATCTTAAGAAAATGAGATTTTTAGAATATAAAAAAATATATATAAAACTATTTTTGTATAAATATATGTATATTTATCATTAAAATATCTATTTTGTTATGATATAAATATTCCACCTTTTTTCTAAAAAAATCATAAGAATAAATTTTACTCTAAAATGCCATGAATTCCAAATAAATCAATATTACAAATAAATACCTTTATTTCTGAAATTTGGATATTTTCACTAGAAATATCACAATACAAAATCCACCTTCATTACAACTCTAAAGACGAAAAATGAATACTTCGGGTGCATTTTGAAAAGTATATAGAAGTATTTTTACATAAAACCCCCTCAAGTTCTGTAAATTACCCTAAGGACCCTAGTAAATATAGGTTTAAGCGGAACCAATCTCTTGAGCCTCAGGGAGCCGGAGAAGTGGGTGCTTGCCTATCTAAGGTAGACAAATTAATAAAAACAATCAGGACTTCAATTTACTTTGCTAATTGTCTGACTCAGTTTGAGTCTCTGTATAATCTGACTTGAATATAATTCAAGTACAATCTACAATTTTCAATATTACAATTCAACATGAATCGATGAATCCAATTATCAATCTATACAACTTGACTGAACCGAACCATGGATATACATTCCATTTACATGGTTCTCCAGTTATTCCATTTACATGATTCTACGGTTGCATCCGTTTACTGATATCATGATTTCAGTCAGTCAATCAATTATACAATCAATACAATTTACAAGACAAACAATACAATCCAACACTATGGGGTTTAAGGGGTAGATTGGTACGGAAGGTGTAAAAAGTGGCACGAGACTGTAAGACTTAATACACCTAACATGAATCCAGTTGCTGTTGTACCGTGGCATAAACGGTTCCTTATACTATACGTGCCTCTAGTCTCTGGCATATAGAGACTCCTCTCGTATACACTGGCATTCTTCTGTACCAAGCTACAAACAACAGCGTTAATACAACATTACAACAAGATAATACAACTTTAAAAGATACCTTCTTATTCTGTCTATTCTACTTTCCTCTTATCTTTGGGACTTACCGAGCGACCTGTTCGCTGACGACATTCTATTTCTTTCTTCTTTGAATGTCGTCAGGTGATTTGGACCCGTCAAAGATCGAGCCAACTGTAGAAGACTTGGAGCGGTACAGCGAAGACCCTGAGCTCTAGACATTGTACATTTTCCATTCAGTATTTTTTCATTTCCTGTTATGCCATTGTTTAGGCATCACTTTTATTTCAGTTGTATTTCCTTTTCATGTATTGTACAAAAGAATGTTAATAAATAAAGGTTTCTATTTTTATTATACCTTGTCTCTTGTGTATTTATTTTATATTGCTTAGTTACGTTTAGCGTATTTGCTTTTGAGTAAATACGTAGCGGCCTCGCCGCGCCCCCTTTGCCGTACACCGGAAAGCGGGGCGTGACAGCCTAAACGTATCGCATACCGGGTCTAAAGGGTGATATACATCAGACCCTAATAACCCAATAATTCGTGCCGATGTCGCTCAGGAATGATCCGAGAAACTACTGATCTAACCGTCAGTAAATCTCATCTGCCTTGACCAAGGTCTTATGGTGCTGGCCAACCGAACACAATGCGACATGAACTCTCTATACCGGAAGAGACGAATCCCTAACATTCGCTCACTGCCTCCATGTGGCTTGGGACTGTACCTAACTAAAACTTTTTTGCATGACTCAGTAGAGCCGTGGTAGGGTAGCAACCTAAATACAGTGGGAACTCACACGATAAATATGATGATTTCAGGTCTAAAGACTAACATGTACTTATGTCACCTGAGAACTGCTATCTGTCGATAGATATGATACCCTTTAAAAGTTCTCGGCGAGTCTGTAAAGTATACTCACCCCCAGTAAGCACCTGTATACGATCTTAGGTGCCAGACACCAATGGTTGTGGGACCAAACATCATCTCTCGTCGGGGTCTAGAAACATATACACCCGTATACTCCGGAATATCGATACCCAATCTCGATACTCCCACGACCAAGGACTTTTAAGGATGTGTTTATGGACTACCTAGCCCCCACATGTATGAACGCCATCATAACGCTGGTAGTCAAGCAATAATCCTACGAGCTTTATCAACATGTATTAACGATAAATAATAAGTAAAACATATACACATGTTAGGATAAAAAAAAACAAATAGCATACTATAATATCGAGCAAGATTGTCCTGTACAAACATATGTCCAAGCATCCACTATATATAAATACAATAATAGCCTCTAGGGCATACATACCCAACAATCTGCCATTAGCACTAAGGCCAGTTATTGGCGTATCAAGTACCCAACGTCTGCTCTAGGGCCAGTTGTTGACGTACCGCATACCCGACATCGCAAATAGTCGCTCGAACTGTGCTTGAGGGAGGGCCTTCATTAATGGATCCGCCGTGTTTTCTTTTGTATCTACTCTCCGAATCTCGACCTTCAGGCGATCTACGATTGTAACATTTCAGAAAATATAAAATATTATTTTTTGGAATTTAATATTAAAATAATATTATTTCCGAAAATTCCCCGATTTGTGAAATTGGGGTTTTCGAAATAGGGTATAAATATATACCGATAATTGTGAAATAAATGGAAATTTAAAATGATTTATTCATTTAAAAATATATTTAAAGAATTTGGCATTTTTAAAATATATTATATGCAGTTTGGATAAAAACCCGATTAGTGCACTACTAATCGCGATTAAGCCAAATCCATGTTTTTACAGTTTTCATAGTTAGTGTACCATGACATGTTTCATTTGGTTACATGCTCATTTGTGTTGTTTTATGTTATGGCTTTATTATGGTGAGAAAAGAAAAGAAAGGAAAAGGATGTCATGATGACTTGAGGAGAGATAGAGGGGACATCATGATGGGGGGTAAGCATGCTTGAAGAGAGAGAGAGTGAGAATAATTAAGAGAGAGAGAGAGTGGGTTGCCTCATTTGTTCTCCTCCTACATTTTCTTCCCCTTCTTCTTCTTCATCTCCCTTATCCTTCAACCCTAAAATCCATCTCAAAAACCTTGCCAAAATCCTATACCCCTTTCACAAAAAATGATCACCTCTTCATCCTCTACACCATGGACCAAGCAAAGTGGGATTTTGATAACTTTGGGAAGCTAGGGTTCTCTTGAGTTCATCCATGAGGTATAATCCTTTTCATTTAGATTGTTTTAAGTTCCTTTACATTCTAGTTTTAGTTTAGAATTGGTTTAGTGGTGATTTATGAAGTTAGAAAATTCTAGAGAGTGTTTGGGTGACTTGTGGACTTGTGATCAGTAGTGAGGATGTGCAAGAACCTAAAGATCAAATTCTGGACCTAGAACAGAGATTATAAACTTAGATTAGTTTCGTGTCGGTTTTGTGTTGATTTGTGAGCCTACTGTGAATCTGGAGCAACTCGGGGAATTTCTGAGTTTAGCAAACAACTCAAGAGACCAAATTAACATACTAGGAGACCACCCCGACCATACGAACCCAAACAGAGGCCATGGGGCTGAGGAGGCCAGATTTTAGAGGGTTCTGGACGGCCACTTTGTGGATTCTGATTCCTAGGTTGCTTCTGTAGGTCATATACCCTATATACATTATCCCAGTATTGTTTGTTCATCCAAATTTCACCTGAGTCAAAATCTGCGAGCACTTTGGTGTGACTTTTGGCTATGTTTTCCGTATTTTGAAATGTTTAGTTTTGATATTTGGATTGGTTTTTGGTTGTTGGATGTTCGTACATCAACGACAAGGGATAATTGGTTGGTTTTGCATGCGTGGCCTATAGGTTCTAACCTATAGGAGATCCGTGTGCCGTTTTAGTTTCCGGATTCGATTTTAATAGCGATTGCGACTGTGTATTATTGTAGGTACCTTCCTGTGGATTCCGAGACGACGGAGCGTGGCGTCATCGACTTCGGCAAGCAAGAAGCAAGGCGAGTAGATCTATATCTACGGGGGAAGTCGGGTGGATGGCGTATAGCACCCCCGCAAATTTTGATGGAAACCGATTTATATATATATATATATATAGATTATGATTAATGAAACCTTTAATAGAAAACTATAGATAGAGTTAAAAGGTAGTTAGAGAACCGTATTAGAAACTAAGGATAGTTAGAAGTGATATGATACGACTAGTATGTGATGACGGGATTTGAGGATGATATTTGATAATATTGCCGTTTTGGGTACTATAAGACTAGATAGTCGACGTAGATGTGTCATCCGAACCATACCTATTTCCAAACTGAAGAATCGTATACATCTTTTAAACAGATACCTTAAGGGACGTTAAGGATTTTCAAATGATATTTTTTCTTTAAAAATACCGTAGCCCCTACTTTCAAAACTACGATTCGCATCTTTCAAAAACTGTTTGTATGGTTCGGGTGTGTATGTTAGATTAGATGCGTATGCTTATAGTAAAGGTAGAATGTATTTGTAAAATTGACTTGATGTGTGATATAAATGCGATGAAAAAATATATGACGTGATATGATGATTTGATGATATGTTGGTATACGGATGCGGGTCGATTGAGATGATTTATACCCTGTCGGTCCCCTGATATGAGATTGTTGCGGATGTGACCTGGGACATAGGTATATAGAGATATTTATATATGTTGTGAATCGTGAGTGATAGCCGTATGAGACGTTAGGTCCGTACCCTCCTCGTCTTGTAGGTTGATAGGATCCCTGATAGCTTAATGCCGCCGTACGACGATTTTTCGTACCTGATCAGTTTGACTTGATGTTTGATCCATATCCTTGACTAGAGGATGTCGTACGATGGATTATGCCGTACGTAATGTTGTGAGGCTGGATGCTGATTGATAGATTCACCGACTCGATTATGTTAGATATGTATACCTTATACCTTTTAGCTGACGATTTACCTTATGATGCATTCATGTTATTCGCATTGCATTACTTATACCTGTGCTAGTACACTTACACCATTATCGATGATGCGTATGTTACACGTACACAGATTTACCGGCTCACACACTTCATCATCGATAATTGCCATGTCACTACATAGTTGGGTTGCTGCATCATGACATACATATTGTACATTCATACTTGCGTATATACCACTTGTACATCCTCATTGGCGCATATACATATTGTACATTCATACTTGCGTATATACCACTTGTACATCCTTATTGGCGCATATACATATTGTACACTCATACATATGTAGATACCACTTGTACATCCATACTTGCGCACATACATATTGTACATTCATACTTGCGTATATACCACTTGTACATCCATATTGGCGCATATACATATTGTACACTCATACATGCGTATATACCACTTGTACATCCATATTGGCGCATATGCATATTGTACACTCATACATGCGTATACACCACTTGTACATCCATACTTGCGCACATAAATATTGTGCATTCATACTTGCGTATATACCCCTTATACATCCATACTTGCGCACATACACATTATACACTCATACTTGCGTATATACCACTTGTGCATCCATACCTACATACATACTTATTGTACATACATAGATGATGATGGCTTTGGTTTTGAAGAATTGGGGTCCGCATGAGATATTTTCAAAACTGGATCCATTTAAATGAGCGATTTCCCTTAATATGTCATATCACTGTTTCATGTTGCATGATATACGGATATGCTTACATTTCTGTTATATGTCGCATACATCATGCTTTACGCTTTTACGCATTGAGATATGCTGTTTTCATGTGATTTTTGGATTTGAGAACCGTGGCTATTTCAAAAGAAAGTATGTACTTTTAAAAAACCCGATTTCTCTTGATATGATATTTCAGTGCGTCCACCATGTGTTTTCTCAGTTCTGTGAGTGGCATGTGAAACCCGATTCGAGGAGCTGTAGGCACCGTCTGCGGGTACATGATGGACCCGGTGAGATACCCCAGGGCAAGAAGACTCATATTGTTAGACGGTGGGCTTGGCAAGGGAGCACTACCTACCGGTGATAGTATTTAGGCTCGGCGGATATTCGGAGGATACCGATCGAAGTCGATATATGATATGGGCCGATCCGGACTGACGGAGCCCGTGGGTCGATCCGGACTGACGGAGCCCGAGAGATATGAGGATTTGCGTGTCGATGCTGGACACGGGTTTCACGATGTTTCGAGTGTCGAAGCTGGACACTCAGGTTCCATGATTTTGAGGTGTCGCGAGGGACACATGTGGATTTATATCCTCATATTTTCATGTATATGCTTTTATGATATTTACATGTATGATGTTGCTGTGTCAGTGGTTGACACGTGGACGCGATCCACATGCATACATACATTGATTATATGGGTGGACGAGATCCACATGCATACCTATATTGATTACATGGGTGGACGAGATCCACATGCATACATACATTGATTATATGGTTGGACGAAATCCACATGCATACATACAATGATTATACTGTTGGATGTTATCTACATGCTTATATGCATTGACTATCTTGTTGGCATATATACAGACCCGGTCACCCTAGATATCATAGTATTAACTTTATGATATAGTTGACCGAGGAGTCGTTATTTATTCGATTTCTACTTGTTGATGGTTTTCTACTCACGAGTTGGCAACTCATCCCCACTGTGCCACAATTTTGCAGGTTGACCGCATGGATCCGTAGCGGCATCGCTGGCACATGCTTCTTTTGGGTGTTTTGCAGTGGTAGGTGGTGTTGGATATAGTGCCCTCAAAGTCAATTATTGGATCACAGGTACGTGATTGCAATGATTGAGGAGGACCTATACCGGTAGCACAGTCTTACTCGAGATGATAGTATGCTATCCGGCTTGCCTTTATCAGTCGTGTATAGGTTCAGGTGACTGATCACGATTACACGTTGATAGAGCCCTTAGCATCTTGCTTGACTACCAACAGTGTGAGGGCGATCATATACATGAGAGTTGGGTAGTCTATAAGCATATCCTTAAAAGTGGTCCCTAGTCGTGGGAGTCTCGAGACAGGGCATCGATACTCCGGAGTAGACTAGTGTATACAGTGGAGACCCCGGCGAAGGGCGGTGGCCGGTCTCACAAGCCACTGGTGTCAGTTGAATCACTTAAGATGTATACAGATGCTCATTAGGTTATGAGTACACCGGACAGGACTCGCCGGGAATCTGTTAGTTGGTATTATACCTATCGTCAGATAGCAGTTTCCTGGTGACATGTGTACAGGTTAGTTCATCGACCTGAGGTTATCATTTGTCTCGTGTGAGTTCCCACTGTGATTTGATTTCTACCCTACCACGGCTCAAAGGAGTCGTGCAAACAGGTATTTTTTGGGTACAGTCCCGAGCCACATGGAGGCACGTGAGCGGATCGACAGGGGATTCGTCTCTCTCGGTATTGGGAGTGAGATCGTGCTGTGTCTAGAAAAGCCATTACACCAAGTCCTTGGCCAAGGCAGGTGAGAATTACTGGTAGGTACTCCGGCAGTTTCTCAAGGTGTTCAGGACTTGTCTCCGACACGACTTATACCGCTATTGGGGGTCTGACGTTACCAGCCCCCTAGGCAGGATATGCGATACTCATAGACGAACGGACCGGACTGTATATACATTGTCACTGTTAGGCTTAGTAGGGTTTCCGGATGAGTTCGCTCATCGGCCTCCCTTGAGGTCAGTCTATGGGCAGCCGTTATGCACAGTTAGTGCCGCTGACGGCTTGTGGTTAAACCCACTGCCAGGGTGCTGACGAGTCATTAGAGTCCCCCACAGATAGTTTCCCAAGTTCGAGCGAAACGTTGTAGAGGCCGTATGGTTTTATGGCAGGGTTCGGAAAAT
This sequence comes from Agapanthus africanus, assembly GCA_030015575.1. Taxonomy (NCBI): domain Eukaryota; kingdom Viridiplantae; phylum Streptophyta; class Magnoliopsida; order Asparagales; family Amaryllidaceae; genus Agapanthus; species Agapanthus africanus. The sequence goes on along the minus strand of JASDDO010000010.1, from coordinate 538,899,702 downwards.
GCACGTGCGTTTACGCACGTGTCATATTTCGAGCAGATAATACTGGTGGGCTTTGGTTTAAGCCGGATCCGAGTATTATACTTAGTAGATATAATATTTTTGTCTCAGTTGCATTTGTATTTGGTGGTAATACAAATGCGGGTATATTTATACAGTTATGGGGTTATCCTGAAATTCGTTTCGGGATCACTTTTGGAAGTTGTCAGTTTCCAGTTTTCTATCACCCGCTTTAACATTCGGTTAAATGCGGATTTATCTTTTATTCACTTGGGTGAGTCATGAGGGTAAGTCGTGTGGAAGGTTCTAGAAGAGGTGACTAGGTTTCATGACTCATGGTTTGCATTTATTGTTATGCAAGGTGTCATTAGTGAGTCACCTTTAGCATTAATGTTTCTTGTTAACCTTAGGATATTTCTTCTAGATATTATTCCTTTGTGGTCACCTCCCTTGCTCCTACACTCACCCTCTCTTCCTCATATATTTGGCTGGCCCCTCTTTGAAATGATAAGGGATTCATTGTGAGAAAATAGATGGTTGTTGATTAAAAAGATTAGGAATTTGATTCACGGAAATTTCATATTCTCATTTCTCATTTACTCGATCCAAAAGGCAAGTTCATTAACCGTTCGTCCATGGCTTTGGACGAAGCGAGACAAAGTGTTCTACTCATACTCTACATCAATCTTGGTCATATCTTTTAGCAAACTTGATGACCGAGTTGCCTCGGGTCAGAGGCGAGAGCCCGTTTAAAGATCCGATGACGTGGTGCCACCTTGACGAGGAGATCGGAGTTCGACGAGATCGGAGCAGCCGCAACGAGAGCGTGGGATGATGGTTAAAGAACGAAGGACTCGGATCGTTCGGTATAACCTTTCTACCCTCTTTGTAGTTTGTTAGTTTAGCGTTAATGGCAGATCCGGGTTATAGTATGCGATAGTGCCAGTTATAAAAGTTTTTGTTCCGCATTTGGCGTCAGTTTGACGGTCGGGGCGCTACCGTAGACTTACAGGTGTGACATTTGTATCATACCCACTCTTGTATTTATATTTCATATTGTGTTTAGTCAACTCTATCAATTAAACTAGAAATTTTGTAAGTAATGAGACTTAGCAAGACTTGTAGTTGCGGGACTTGAGCGATGGGTTTTATGTTCGCATTTGGGGTTGATGTCTTGCTTATTTATTTATCTTTTGTGGTGAACTTTGCCGTTGGGCATCGTATACTTATATTTATGCTTTGCGTGGTTGTGATCCGCCGATTGGTGAAGAGCTAGCTCCCGCTTGGGGATGCTATTATTCTTGTTATGTATTTTTGGTTTTGGATCAAAATATACAAAGGAGGTTCTGCCCAAATTTTTAAAAGACGAAACATGTTTTCAAAACTAGAAATTTTCACTTGCATTTTTATGTCCCTTTTCTATGCATTAAGAAAACTTGATTTCCTTATACCTTTATTTTAAAACTTCACATCTTTCATTTTCTTAAAAAGGTTTATATTTCTGGGTTTCAGCTTACTTGAATTACGTTACGCCTTCAGACGTTGCGTGATTTAAGTGCTGGTCACGAGCTAATATTTCGGGTCGTAACAAAGTTGGTATCAGAGCGCTAGGTTTAACCTTGGTTCGAGCCTATATTTGACTATGCGGAGTCTAGGGCGGGTATGTATTTTGGAACCTAGGCTTGACCTTACGGAAGTTAGACTTGAACGGGGTGGGGGGTATTAGACCCGAACTTTCGTTTCATAGGCTGACCCTGATTGATGGAGTAGGTAGCTTGAGTAGAGTGACATACCGTACGTATGTTCCGCAACATATTTACGATACGATACCCCACTTAAGAAACCTTAGGATGTACATATTTTGAGATCCTTGATTCTATTCATTTCCATGATCATACTCTCATTGATGCTGTTCCTTCTTATGATCATGTATCCATTCTGGATCTGTCGTTTCCTTTCATACCGTTGATCTACTTTCTTCGATACTCGATTGAGCTTCCTGTCACCATGGTTTGAGCACAGATTGAGCTGCTGCTAGTATTGCGGTCAGGGAGAGCTCTTCATGGATGACGACTGACCATTGTGTTTTTTGGTGACATGGGAACGTGTCGATGTAGTATTTATGTTGTGACCTCTTGTTGAGGCAAATGGTTGGTTTTGCACCGGATGATCGGGCCATTGTTAGAGCTGCAAGTTGCGAGAGGACTGTTGATGTACGGCCGACCTCAGAGATTGTGATATCGTCTACCGTGCAGACAGATGACCCAGCTGTTGCTGAGATTGATAGGATGTCGCCTCCAGACTTTACGAGCTGAGATCGCTGGAGCTCCCAGGCAGAGATGCGAAAGATGATAGCTAGGCTACCCCGAATTGAAAGACGAAAGTGATTCGTCAGATTGATGCGCCGACGCAGGCCTAGTTGAGTTAGAACTAGAGTAGGCCGATCCAGAAATGACCGTTGATGTATCGTCTTTCCTGGAGGATTGAGGCATTGTTAGCATGCGGAAGAAGGGTATTCGCATGTCTCCTAGGCGAAGTTAAAAAGTTCGAACGAATGTCAGAAATCCTATTTTTCCAAGTTTAAAGTATTCGGAGGAACATGCAAGTAATTCTGTGGGCCCTCTAGAAGAAAGAAACCCTAAATCGACATGATGACCATGGAACCGCTTTTGAACCTTAGGGTTTGCGGCAGTTTAGCGGTGCCATCAGTGAGTTTTGGGTTTGCCCTTCTACGGTTGGTCCAGAGGTACTGTGGTATGTACCATATATTTTTAAACTGTACTCAGATGTTGTGATTTCGGGAAATTTTGGAACCTTGATGACTCAATCGAAAAGTTTAGCGTCGTCCGGATATCATGTGATAAGAGATCAGCAAGCAGACCAGTTCCGGATAGAGGACCTCACTCAGATGCGTTGTGAGTTGATCGAGAACAGATGAGTATTGAGTATTCCTTCGATGGTTGGGACGAGTTCCCAAGGACGTGTTCGGCTAGAGATCTTCTACAGAGTGATGAAGATACCGAGTTCGTGATTTCGATTCCGTATGAGAGACTTCAGATTGACCGTGGCCGAGAATAGTTGCAGTGCACAGATAGTATGACATGACGTCGAAGTGGACGATGATAAAGACGAGTGGAACAAGGGGTTCGTGCGGGATGCTGACGAGCTGTGGTTACTCCCTGTTGAGATTAAAGATCAGATATGTCTACAGAGGCATTGGGATGTGACCAGTTCTCGAGAAAATGCTGTGCTGAGGACGTAGTGTTAGTTATATGTATGCCCTAGAGGCCATTACTGTACATAGGATGTATATTGTGGTGGATGCTGGGACATATATAGGTAGGACTTTCTTGCTCGACATGATAGTACGCTATCTGGTTGCTCTTTATCTTAACATGTATATTTACAGTCTCTCTATTACATGTTGATAATGCCCTTAGGATGTGTGCTCGACTTCCAGGACTATGATGTAGATCATACTAGTGGGGCCTGGGTAGTCCATGAGTACATCCTTCAATGTTCCTAGTCATGGGAATATCGAGACGGGGCATCGATATTCCAGAGTAGGCTAGCGTATATCTTCTCAACCCATGTGATGGGCGATGGATGATCCTATATCCATTGGTGTTTGACATCAAAGATGGTATGCGGGTGCTCAGTGGAGACTAGGTACACTTAACGGACTCGCCGAGAACTCCCAGATGGTATTATACCTCACGTCAGATGGCAGTTGTCTGGTGACACTGGTACAGCTTAGTCTGTTGACCCGAGATCGTCATAGAGTCTTATGTGTCTCCCACTGTGCTTTGATTTCCACCCTACCACGGCTCTACTGAGTCGTGCAAACAGGTGGTTTTTGGGTACAGTCCCGATTCACATAGAGGCAATGAGCGATAGGAGGGGATTCGTCTCTCCCGGTATTGGGGGTTGATGTTGCGCTATGCTCGACTGGCCATAACTGGAAATCCTTGGCCAGGGTTGCAGTGATTTGCTGGTAAGAGTTATCAGTAGTTTCACGCTTGTTATGGACCTTACATCGGCATGACTTATCAAGCTACTGGGGTCTGACGTTTACCACCCCTAGGCGAGATATGCGACATATCAGACGAACAGACCGGACTGTACGGTAAGTGTTGCTGGTTGGATTCACAGGAGTGTGAGCGGGCTTGCTCGTTGATCTTCTGATCGCTCAATACCCGGGTGGCCGTTACATTTAGCAGACCGCTTGCGGCTTGTGTGTGTTTGATATGATCATCACCTGCTGCCGGCGTATTGACGAGTCTTTAGAGTCCTACACAGATGTTTCCTGGCTCAAGCGAAACGAAATAGGAGCGCATATGAGATATGTGCGGGACCGGGAATAATACCAGTATGTGATACTGAATTCTATTCTCGCGATTTGTATCATCGGACGGTTATATAAGAAATAGCCGGGTTACCGAATCAAGTGTTGATTCGATACATTGATACACTTAATATTAGTCGGTTATATGCAGTATGACCGGATCATTAAATCAAGTGTTGATTTAATGATTTAATGTATAATTATATATTTGATATATTACTTTACATTAACTAGTATTTGTTCACTTAAGATGGATTTTCTCACTTGATTTGCACAAGTTGTATATGTGATATATTTTTGTGCACTAGTTTGTATCAAGTTTGATGATACATGCAAACTTGGGTGTGTGTATGCTATACACCATGTTTAGTTAATAGTTAGGGTTTCCATTACCTTATTTATTTATTTATTTATTTTGGTAAAATAGAATGGTTGCTTTCTTTGTCTTTATGCAAGAAGCTTCATGATGCTTCATGCATTTTTGAAAAAGTCTACCATTTTGTTTTATGCTTAACCTAACCATTTAACTAAACCCTAGTTTATTCTCTACATTAGTTACACTCACCCATGGTTGCTAAATGATAAGAATCACTTGATTTTCTATTTTGAGATAATTGATTATTCATTTTCTTTTCTTCTTCTTCTTCTTCTTCATGAAGAGAAAAAGCTCTCTTGAAAATTCCAAGTGATGAGTCCAAGTGAGAAATCCAATTCCAAAGTGAACCCACTTCCTATTTCTTCATCCTCTACCACTTGCCATGTAGTAGAGTATGTTATCTTCACAAGTTTCATGACCATGTGAAGATGGAGCTTGAGTTAGAGTTGCCTCGACGTAGATCATTTTCGGCATCGAAGTCATCGACCTAGCCCGCCCATTTCTCCAATGAAACCGACAATAGAGTCTGGGATCCGATAATCGCAGTGGAGGGACATTATCACGGAGCTAAAGAGGTGGAGGACCGGATCTATAAAGGTTGTAGTCTCTTTCACTTAGCAATAAAGTAGTTTGCTTGCTTACTTTCGCCTATCCTCTAGTTAACGATCTAGAATTAGGGTTTCTCGGCACATGGAAAAATTTGATTTTGGCATGGTTGATCAGTTGTAGAACCTCATGGGTGTGCCTAGGAACCCTACAGTGGTATCAGAGCCTAGCTAGAGCTTTAGGCGATGTATAGACGATGTTAGAAGTCCGATCGAACCCGAAACCCTAATTTTCAACCCTCTGTGTACATTTTCTGAAACTGTGGATTTTTCCAGATTAAAAATGCTTAAAAAATTCAGCAGGAAGTTCTAAGAAATACAGTGCAAAACGACAAAAAGATGCGCCCAAAGCGCCGCGGAACCGCGGCACAAGCTTGGCTTCTGCGGCGGTTCCGCGGCCATATGATGACGTAATCCCTTACTTTTTGCACAGTAATTTCTTTCTGTACATGCTGTATTTTATGGGAATTTTTAATTGATACTCAACAGTTGATTTTTCTGGGTTGTTTTGGGGACTCGATGATTCGATCGGATTGTCTAACTTTGTCTATGTGTTTTTCCGGGTAATTTTAGAATATGTTAAAAAGTTCGACCGGATATAAATACCCACTTTTTCCCCTGCCGGGAAATTTCCAAGTGTTGGATTTTTCCGTGGTTTAAGAACATTCTAAGTAGTGCAAGTAATTCGATGGACCCTCTAGAAGACAACAAACCTTAACTCGATTATGCGACCGTCTTGAACTGTCCTTTGAACCTTAGGGTTTGGGGCAGTACAGCGTGCCACATGTGAGGCGTTGGCTTGACCCTTCTACGGCTGGACCGTTGGTACTGTGGCATGAAATGGATGTTTTTGAACTTATTTCATGTGTTGAGCTGTTTCGGGAAAACTTCGGTGTTTGATTGTTCGATCGGAAAGTTTAACATTTTCTATTTATCTGGAATGTGATACAATATTTGGAATCCACAAGTAGTTATGAGATAACTGAATGAATGTTATAAACATAGCAGTTTAGTCTCACTTGATCGGTTGCCACGGAATTTTGATGTGATCAAAAGTCCGTCGCAATCACGTAGCGTACGCGGATACTCGCCGGGTAAACTTAATAGATAGCTACACCCCATAGCCCCGACCAAGTGACTGTAGGAGAACCCCGTCGCCGAAAGCATCCGTTCGGGTGCTCGCGGCAGCGGTGTTCCGCCTTGGTGCACTTCGTCGACGACATCGGGGGTGCGGCCGTCTACTAAAGTTTGCGACGAGCATTCGTTCAGGATGTCGGGAATCTTGTTGAATTGCCCGACTTGATGTTGAAAAGAGTTTTCGATAATGAGACTAAAATGAGGGGTTTATAATTGTTAGGCATGCGATGTCTAAGGAATTCATTTGGTTAGACATGCGATGTCTATGCAGGTTGCGGATTCCAACTGTTCTAGTTTTACACTTTCTTTTATGCGACCGTAAGTGTAATATGTGATATCGCCGGTTTCGTTGCTATATGTCAACGACAATTGGGATACGCATATTTACTTACGTTGATGACATGTGATGTTATGTATTGCTGGATATGTTATATTGGATCGTCGTGTTTGAATAGCCGGGTTTTTTTTTATGTGAGATGAGTGCTTTTCTTTTTCATTCATGTAAAAACTTGTATGTAATATTATTTTATTAGGGCACTTCCAGGTTGCAGATGATGTCACCATTTGTATATTATTTAATTTTCCGCATTAGGATAGACCCAAGAAGGGGAGCACAAGTAACCGGGTTCTAGGGTCCAGTGGGAGACCATCTCGAGGAGTCGAGTCCGGGTCTCCTGACCCTAGAATTGGTAGGGTTGCTTGCCGCTCTCGTAGGGGTCTAGGGGTGTGGGATTGGCTATTCATCACGACCGTGGAATCCGTGTTTTATTCAGGCTCAAAATAAAACATGGACGTCCTAGTATATCCAATATTTCATATGATATTTTCTGCTGCGTTATCTGTGATGTGATCATGTGATATGTTCAGATAGATATTGTATATAGTATATATGATATATTATATAGACGTTGCTTATGTTTTACATCCGCGCTAGCCCTGCCTCGTTCTGGCGTTAGTTACCTAACCTAACGGTGCAGACGGGACATCGAGGCGAATGCGGATGGCATAAGCGTACGTTATATTTATCTGTGATATTTAGGTGGACTTAAATGATGGGACATTCATTAATGAGATTAATGAAAGAAAATAAACCTAAAAGATGTTGTGGAATCGAATTTCAAAAATAAAAACAGGTAGCTACAGTTCTTGCTTTGCATCGCGGTGTTCCTTGTAGAACATCCTGCACCTTATTCGATAAGGAAATGGCCGAGATCCCTTCACCGGGAGTGACCCCTTTAGCGATAACTGGCAGATGCTACAACCCTCGGTTTGTCTTTTGATTGCCTCTATAGTTTCTGCTTTGCACAGCGGTATATATGATATATCCTGCACCTTATTCGATGAGGAAAGGGCCGACGATCCCTTCACCGGGAGTGACCCCTTTAGCAAAACTAAAAAAGCCTAAAAAACACTCCATTTAAAAACCATTTGATTCCGCAACGAGATCAAGTTCATACCGTTAAAGGTTTTCTTAAAAACCATCCCTAACCCTCCGTCATTTTAGGAAGTAGAGTACTTAGTATTCGTGCTGTGTTTGTTGACCATAGTCAAGGCACAGTGTACGGTAGCTAAGTGATGTCTTCCTACACCGCATATGATGCGATTAGTTAGGACAGTCGCGTGACTTTGTTGACCTTAGTTAAGGGTCATGTGGGTGGGTCTAATTAATCACGAAATGACGGGTAGAACTTGACTAGTGATTATGATTTGTTGACCATAGTTAAGGTCATAAGTGCTAGGGGTAAAAGCCTTTATCGGGAGTTTCAAGTGTTGAAATTTGCAATGAGATTGCATACCTTCTATATGATAATTGGATCCCGATACCCGCTGCGAGTAATTGTTACTCCTGAGAGAGTTTTGCACTTTACAATTAGCCGATCAAGTAGGTGTCTAGAAAGGTGTCAACGGGGTTACGCCTCTGGAAAAACGAGGTTTACTTTAATTAGGTCCGTGCGAAAGCACGGGGTACCTCCCTCAAAGTACCGACGCTGGCCTGGCTGAAAGATTGGCGAACTTGTAGAGTGTAATTAATTTCGGCTAGTCTTTCCTTTTAGGGTTTGAAGGAAGATTTGATAAAAACAGTGGGAGCCATCCTGATTAGATAAAATATATAACCAATCTAATCTTGCAAGAGCGCACGCAGAGTGTTTTCTTCTCTCTCTCTCCAGGTAGGGACCATATCACGCCTTAATCAAGATAATAATATGGATGTATGGACCTAACCCGCTTGTTATACTGAGCTGGGGAACGTTAGTCCCGCTCCAACTTATAATTGTTATAAGACCGAGCAGGAAATAGGGGAATACCAGGATTCCCATGTCGCCCAAACGAAGAAAGTGCATGATATGCATCTCCTTCGGGTGTGTTCATTACAAAGAACTGTTTCTCAGTGTTCTCTACGTCCTAGGTATTAGATACCGGATCAGGATCCCGCAAATGTAATCCGTTACATGGGCTACAGAAAGGTAGAGAACTGAGAACGGGTGATAAGTTTCATGAGACAGAAAACTGGGCAAGTGTTGCAGCCAAGTCTGTTGGTCACTGTCACCCTGTATTACCAGTACATTGATTCTGAACGAATGTTATTAGATACCGAACCTGATATACAAAATCATATCAGTCTCTTTATTAGTAAAGAAAAGATATAATTTTGTATTGTTGAATATTGTTTTGAACATTTCAAAAGTTGATCGGTTCAGGCACGTTATCTAAAAGTATTGACGTTCTAAATCAAACTACAGTTCCTAGTATACAGAACACACACAAGAGGAAGAGTTCAGATATAAACGATTCCTTCTTGAGGTATTGTAGACTAGGTCATATCAATGTGACCTGACTGGCTGAAGTTATATTTTAGATGCATATTTAAATCAGTTTGAATTTACATCTTATGAAACTTGCCAGTCATGTCATAAAGATTAGATGACCATAGCTCTGTTTATTGGAAACAGAGAAAGAGTTAGTAAACTCTTGGGACTGATACATGATGATGTATGTAAGGTCCCCTGTCTACACATGCCAGGACCGGTTCTTTGTACTTCCTTACATTCAATGAGAATCTCTCAAGATTTGGACACATGTTCTTGTTGAAACACATGTCTGAAACTTTTGAGAAATTCAAAGAATATAAGTCAGAAGTAAAGGACCAATACGGGTATAAGTATTATGTCCTATGATAAAATCAGGGAGGAGAATACTTGTGCATAGAATTCTTGGACTATTCTAAAGGAGAATAAGATTCTCTTTCAGTGTTACTCCTCTGATTATACCACAGCACAACGGTGTATCAGGGCGGAGAAATAGCACCCTATATGATATGGTGTGCTTTATGATGAGTATTACTGAGTTACCTATTTCCTTTTGGGGTTGTGCACTTGAGAAGTTGCATACCTATTGAACTGGGTTCGAATCAAATCAGTGCCTACCACTCCATATAAGATATGGTATGGGAAGAGCCTATCTCTTAAGTAAGTTAAGATTTGGGATTGTCCGGCCTATGTCGAAAGAAAAATCCGGACAAGATCAAGGCAAGGTCAGTTCTGTAGAACTGGAAAAGTTCCAGCTGTACAAACTACAGCTGATGATTTGACAGAACCAGAGGATTCAATAGTCCCTGACGAACCTCAGCCTCTCCGCCGATCTGGTAGGGTTCCTCATCCGCCAAAGAGATACTTCGGTTTCTCGATGACAGTGGGAGCGAGGATTGCATCATGAGATGATGACCCAACTAGCTTCTAGCAGGCCATTAAGAGTGGGGACTCTGTAAGAATGGCTGGATGCTCAGCGATCTGAGATGGAATCCATGTACACCAACAAAGTATGGACTTTGGTTGCTATATCTGAAGGGTTATATCCCCATCAGGAGCAAGTATATCTTGAGAAGATTACTTGGTGTAGATGGAAAAGTTGAGACTTTCAAAACTAGACTTGTTAAAGGTTTTCTTCATCGACCAGGTATGGATAATGATGAAACCTTTTTCAGGGACTATGCTTAAGTCCACCCAGATCCTACTTGCCATTGCTACATACCATGACTACGATATCTGGTGGTTGGGTGCCATGACTGCTTTTCTAAAATGATAATTTAGAAGAGAACGTCTATAAGAACACAGCCAGAGGGCTTCGTAAACAGTGGGAGCAGCGGAAACATGTGCAAGTTGCTTTGCAGAATAAAGCAGGCATCGCGGAGTTGGAACGTCTGTTTTGATATGGTAGTCAAAGTGTTTGACTTCACCAAAATGGTAGATGAACCTTATATATACAAAACGGTAGTAGAGAGTAAGGTGGTCATTCTCGTATTGTACGTGGACAACATACTCTTGATAGGAAAAGAGTTTCCTATACTACACACGGTCGATCTCCTCTTATCACAAGGATTCTCCAATAGGATAAAGATGATACCTCCTAAATCCTGGCTTTTGGATCTATGAGATAGATCTAAATGGATGTTAGGATTCTCACTAGTTGTAGTGAAATGGTATCAATTGATCCTGGGAAGAATCACTGGAAAGGTTTCAGGGTGATAAGGACGACTGAATGTTAGTTGCAGGCATTGTCTTTACCCTCAGTGGAGGGACGGTATGTTGGAAGAGTTCCAAGCTAGATACCGTGGCAAACTAGACGATAAAGGCTGGTAACATCGCTATTAAAGATACTACCAAAGAGGCAGTTTGGGTGTATATTGGTTCATGAGATGAACTAGGTTCCTACCATTGTGTGATAATGGAAGTGTGGCTTTGGCCCAGGAACCCCGATCCCATCAGTGACCCAGACATATTCTGAGGCAGCATCACCTGATCATAGAGATAGCTGATTTCCAGGGTGATCGAGGTTAGGAGAGTAGACTCAGAGGAAAACACGGCGGATCCACTCACAAAGGCCTTTTCCCAAAGAGAGACTTTTATGGGATGGTTGAGTATTAGATACTGCAACCACTGCTACAGATGGCCCTAGTGCAAGTGGGGGATTGTTAGTTATATGTATGCCCTAGAGGCCATTACTGTACATAGGATGTATATTGTGGTGGATGCTGGGACATACATAGGTAGGACTTTCTTGCTCGACATGATAGTACGCTATCTAGTTGCTCTTTATCTTAACATGTATACTTGCAGTCTCTCTATTACATGTTGATAAAGCCCTTAGGATGTGTGCTCGACTTCCAGGACTATGATGTAGATCATACTAGTGGGGCCTGGGTAGTCCATGAGTACATCCTTCAATTTTCCTAGTCGTGGGAATATCGAGACGGGGCATCAATATTCCAGAGTAGACTAGCGTATATCTTCTCGACCCATGTGATGGGTAATGGATGATCCCATATCCATTGGCGTTTGACATCAGAGATGGTATGCGGGTGCTCAGTGGAGACTGGGTACACTGAACGGACTCGCCGAGAATTCCCAGATGGTATTATACCTCACGTCAGATGGCAGTTCTCTGGTGACACTGGTACAACTTAGTCTGTTGACCCGAGATCGTCATAGAGTCTTGTGTGTCTCCCACTGTGCTTTGATTTCCACCCTACCACGGCTCTACTGAGTCGTGCAAACAGGTGGTTTTTGGGTACAGTCCCGATTCACATGGAGGCAATGAGCGATAGGAGGGGATTCGTCTCTCCCGGTATTGGGGGTTGATGTTGCGCTATGCTCGACTGGCCATAACTAGAAATCCCTGGCCAGGGTTGCAGTGATTTGCTGGTAAGAGTTATCAGTAGTTTCACGCTTGTTATGGACCTTACATCGGCATGACTTATCAAGCTACTGGGGTCTGACGTTTACCACCCCTAGGCGAGATATGCGATATATCAGACGAACAGACCGGACTGTACGGTAAGTGTTGCTGGTTGGATTCACAGGAGTGTGAGCGGGCTTGCTCGTTGATCTTCTGATCGCTCAATACCAGGGTGGCCGTTACGTTTAGCAGACCGCTTGCGGCTTGTGTGTGTTTGATATGATCATCACCTGCTGCCGGCGTATTGACGAGTCTTTAGAGTCCTACACAGATGTTTCCTGGCTCAAGCGAAACGAAATAGGAGCGCATATGAGATATGTGCGGGACCGGGAATAATACCAGTATGTGATACTGAATTCTATTCTCGCGATTTGTATCATCGGACGGTTATATAAGATATAGCCGGGTTACCGAATCAAGTGTTGATTCGATACATTGATACATTTAATATTAGTCGGTTATATGCAGTATGACCGGATCATTAAATCAAGTGTTGATTTAATGATTTAATATATAATTATATATTTGATATATTACTTTACATTAACTAGTATTTGTTCACTTAAGATGGATTTTCTCACTTGATTTGCACAAGTTGTATATGTGATATATTTTTGTGCACTAGTTTGTATCATGTTTGATGATACATGCAAACTTGGGTGTGTGTATGCTATACACCATGTTTAGTTAATGGTTAGGGTTTCCATTACCTTATTTATTTATTTATTTATTTTGGTAAAATAGAATGGTTGCTTTCTTTGTCTTTATGCAAGAAGCTTCATGATGCTTCATGCATCTTTGAAAAAGTCTACCATTTTGTTTTATGCTTAACCTAACCATTTAACTAAATCCTAGTTTATTCTCTACATTAGTTACACTCACCCAGGCGTTGGGATAAGACCAGTTCCCTAGGAAATGCTGTGCTAAGGACGCAGATGTCCAGAGAGCGAGAAAAGATTATGCAAGAGTACCAGTCCGTACAGTTCGGTATAGGCAAGATCGAAAGAGCCTTGAGTAGGTTCCTTCCAGGACACTGCTGCAATAAGATTTGCACCGTGGATCAGTTGTGTCACGAGTATTCAGAAGACCAGAGGCCGACGCCAGTAACGTGCTGCTTTACGAGTGGTCGTGATGATTGGCCGAGAGATGACTACAGAAGTGCTAAAGCGGAATCGTTCCCGTTAGCACACCTGACTGGGCCGATGAGCCGATGGATTGCGATATTGATAATCCGAGGAGAAAATGAGGACCCAGAGACAGAGGACGCCATACCGTGAGCAGGAGGCAAGTGAATATTCTTGTTTTGCTGGTTTTAGGCGCACCGATTTATTTTTCGATATTATAGGAAGTGTACCTCAATGTCATTTATTGCGATTTGCGTTTGTGATCCGAGTATCACGCTTATATCGCTTGGATTTGAGTTTTGATGATTGAGTTTCATGATATTGGTTTTCGTGCACCATGGCTGCACCTGCTGGGTATTTACATTTTGCGCATAGTTATCGCACTTGATATATATTTTATACACCGTTGTGTTGATTTGCGATTTGTGCATATCCATTACATTTGATGTTGATTTTGTACCTTCATAGCATGTGTTTATGATTTCGTGGATTTCATACGAATGATGTGATTTTTGCACTCGGTGTAGCTCACATGTGCTAGCAGTGCGTTGATACGGATATTATGCACATAGTTGCACACGTTTTTGATTTATACACCTTGGTGCACTCGATGTTGTTTTTTATGTGTTTGAGTTATTGATTGTATTTCATGCATTTGATGCACCAGATGTTGTTTTCGTGCATAATAGATGCACCAGAGATGTTGTCATGCACACCCGTTGTGCTGGACAGATGCTTTCATGCACACCCGTTGTACTTAGTTTTGCTTTGTGCATATTGTGGCACCTATGTTTGGATTTAATTTCCATGCGCACCAGACGCACGTGATTTTTGGATACGCCTTTTGAGGCTGATTTTGCTTTTGAGCACTTTGTTTTCATGATGGGTGCTATATTATGAAGTAGCCGAACATGACTGATCTGAGGACAGTACCTGAGTACTTTGCATGCATTTAAAAAGTTTAACAAGAGGTTTTCAAAAAGGAGCTATAGTCTCGCTATTTCCTACGTGTCCATGAGCGACACGAACGTTTTTAAAAGAAAATCTTTTGGGATATTTTGAAATGATGGAACATATATTTAGCAAAACATATATGGATATATATTATTATTTTACAAAAAAGCGTTCGTCATTTATGCCATGAGTTACGTATTCACGCGGTGATTCAGAAAGGATTTTGCATGTATTCTATTCAGTTCTTGAAAGTTTTCTAAAGATGCGTACTATACACGTTTATAGTATCTGACTAGTGTATATTGGATTTCAGTAGTGGATTTCGAGATCTGTATCTCTATTGTAACTCCGAGGATATGCGTGCAAATCAGATGATTTGAATGACGCTTGACGGAGTTCGATTTTGAGTTTTGTACTCGTTTTCATGCGCACTTGACGCGCTATGTTATTCTGTATCTTCCGTGATTTCGGAGCCCCGTTGATTTGAGTTGATTATTGAAATGTTTTAGCATTTGAGGGTTTAAATTTAAATTCGAGGACCGAATTTTTTTAAGGGGGAAAGATTGTTACATTTCAGAAAATATAAAATATTATTTTTTGGAATTTAATATTAAAATAATATTTTTCCCGAAAACTGCCCGATTTGCGAAATTGCGGTTTTCGAAAAAGGGTATAAATATATACCGATAACTGTGAAATAAATGGAAATATAAAATGATTTATTCATTTAAAAATATATTTAAAGGATTTGGCATTTTTAAAATTTATTATATGCAGTTTGGATAAAAACCCGATTAGTGCACTGCTAATCGCGATTAAGCCAAATCCGTGTTTTTACAGTTTTCATGGTTAGTGCACCATGACATGTTTTATTTGGTTACATGTTCATTTATGTTGTTTTATGTTATGGTTTTATTGTGGTGAGAAAAGAAAAGAAAGGAAAAAGGTGTCATGATGACTTGAGGAGAGAGAGAGGGGACATCATGATGAGGGGTAAGCATGCCTGGAGAGAGAGAGTGAGAATAATTAAGAGAGGAGGGGCTGCCCCATTTGTTCTCCTCCACCATTTTCTTTCCCTTCTTCTTCCTCATCTCCCTCCACCTTCAACCCTAAAATCCATCTCAAAAACCTTGCCAAAATCCTATACCCCTTTCACAAAAAATGATCACCTCTTCATCCTCTACACCATGGACTAAGAAAAGTTTGATTTTGATAACTTTGGGAAGCTAGGGTTCTCTTGAGTTCATCCATGAGGTATAATCCTTTTCATTTAGATAGTTTTAAGTTCCTTTACATTCTAGTTTTAGTTTAGAATTGGTTTAGTGGTGATTTGTGAAGTTAGAAAATTCTAGAGAGGGTTTGGGTGACTTGTGGACTTGTGATCAGTAGTATGGATGTGCAAGACCCTAGAGATCAAATTCTGGACCTAGAACAGAGATTATAAACTTAGATTAGTTTCTTGTCAGTTTTGTGTTGATTTGTGAGCCTAATGTGAATCTGGAGTAACCCGGGGAATTTCTGAGTTTAGCAAACAACTCCAGGGACCAAATTAGCGTACTAGGAGACCACCCCGACCATACGAACCCAAACGGAGGCCATGGGGCTGAGGAGGCCAGATTTTGGAGGGTTCTGGCCGGCCACTTTGTGGATTTTGATTCCTAGGTTGCTTCTGTAGGTCATATACCCTATATACATCATCCCAGTATTGTTTGTTCATCCAAATTCACCTGAGTCAAAATGTGGGAGCACTTTGGTGTGACTTTTGGCTATGTTTTCTGTATTTTAAAATGTTTAGTTTTGATATTTGGATTGGTTTTTGGTTGTTGGATGTTCGTACATCAACGACAAGGGATAATTGGTTGGTTTTGCATGCGTGGCCTATAGGTTCTAACCTATAGGAGATCCGTGTGCCGTTTTGGTTTCCGGATTCGATTTTAATAGCGATTGCGACTGCGTATTATTGTAGGTACCTTCGCATGGATTCCGAGCCGACGGAGCGTGGCGTCATCGACTTCGGCAAGTAAGAAGTAAGGTGAGTAGATCTATATCTACGGGGGAAGTCGGGTGGATGGCGTATAGCACCCCCGCAAACTTTGATGGAAACCGATATATATATATATATATATATATATATTATGATTAATGAAACCTTTAATAGGAAAGTATTGATAGAGTTAAAAGATAGTTAGAGAACCATATTAGAAACAAAGGATAGTTAGAAGTGATATGATATGACTAGTATGTGATGATGGGATTTGAGGATGATAATTGATAATATTGCCGTTTAGGGTATTATAAGAATAGATAGTCGACGTAGATGTGTCCTACGAACCATACCTATTAACAAACTAAAGAATCGTATCCATCTTTTAAACAAATACCTTAAGGGACGTTGCGGATTTTCAAATGATATTTTTTCTTTAAAAACACTGTAGCCCCTACTTTCAAAACTACGATTCGCATCTTTCAAAAACTGTTTGTATGGTTCGGGTGTGTATGCTAGATTAGATACACATGCTTAAAGTAATGGTAGAATGTATTTGTAAAATTAACTTGATGTGTGATATAAATGCGATGAAAAGAATATATGACGTGATATGATGATTTGATGATATGTTGGTATACAGATGCGGGTCGATTGAGATGATTTATACCCTGTCGGTCCCATGATATGAGATTGTTGCGGATGTGACCTGGGACATAGGTATATAGAGATATTTATATATGTTGTGAATCGTGAGTGATTGCCGTACGAGACGTTAGGTCTGTACCCTCCTCTTCTTATAGGTTGATAGGATCCCTGATAGATTAATGCCGCCGTACGATGATTTTTCGTACCTGATGAATTTGACTTGATGTTTGATCGATAACCTTGACTAGAGGATGTCGTACGATGGATTATGCCGTAAGCGATGTTGTGAGGCTGGATGCCGATTGATAGATTCACCGACTCGATCATGTTAGATATGTATACCTTATAGCTTTTAGCTGACGATTTACCTTATGATGCATTCATGTTATTCGCATTGCATTACTTATACCTGTGCTAGTACAATTACACCATTATCGATGATGCGTATGTTACACGTACACAGATTTGCCGGCTCACACACTTCATCATCGATAATTGCCATGTAAGTACACAGTAGGGTTGCTGCATCATGACATAAATATTGTATATTCATACTTGCATATATACCACTTGTACATCCTCATTGCCGCAAATACATGTTGTACACTCATACATGCGTATATACCACTTGTATATCCTTATTGGCGCATATACATATTGTACATTTATACTTGCGTATATACCACTTGTACATCCATATTGGCGCATATACATATTGTACACTCATACATTCGTAGATACCACTTGTACATCCATACTTGCGCACATACATATTGTACATTTGTTCTTGCGTATATACCACTTGTAAATCCAAATTGGCGCATATACAAATTGTACACTCATACATGCGTATATACCACTTGTACATCCATATTGACGCATATACACATTGTACACTCATACATGCGTATATACCACTTGTACATCCATATTGGCGCATATGCATATTGTACACTCATACCTGTGTATATACCACTTGTACATCCATAATTGCACATATACATATTGTGCATTCATACTTGCGTATATACCCTTGTACATCCATACTTGCGCATATACACATTGTACACGTATACTTGCGTATATACCACTTGTGCATCTATACCTACATACAAACTTATTGCACATACATAGATGATGCTGGCTTTGGTTTTGAAGAATTGGGTACCGCATGAGATATTTTCAAATCTGGATCCATTTAAACGAGCGGTTTCACTTAATATGTCATATTACTGTTCCATGTTGCATGATATACGGATATGCTTATATTTCTATAATATGTCGCATACATCATGCTTTATGCTTTTACGCATTGAGATATGCTGTTTTCATGAGATTTTTGGATTTGAGAACCATGGCTATTTCAAAAGAAAGCATGTACTGTTTTAAAAACCCGGTTTCTCTTGATATGATATTTCAGTGCGTCCACCATGTATTTTCTCGGTTCTGAGAGTGGCATGTGAAACCCGATTTGAGGAGCGGTAAGCACCGTCTGCGGGTACATGGTGGACCCGGTGAGGTACCCCGGGGCAAGAAGACTCGTATTGTAAGACGGTGAGCCTGGCAGGGGACCACTACCTACCGGTGATAGTATTTAGGCTCGGCGGATATCCGGAGGATATCGACCGGAGTCGAGAGATGATATAGGCCGATCCGGACTGACGGAGCCCATAGGCCGATCCGGACTGACGGAGCCTGAGAGATATGAGGATTTGCGTGTCGATACTGGACACGGGTTTCATGATGTTTCGAGTGTCGATGCTGGACACTCAGGTTCCATTATTTTGAAGTGTCGCGGGGGACACATGTGGATTTATATCCTCATATTTTCATGCATATGCTTTTATGATATTTACATGCATGATGTTGCTGTGTCAGTGGTTGACACGTGGACGAGATCCACATGCATACATACATTGATTATATAGGCAGACGAGATCCATATGCATACCTACATTGATTATATGGGTGGACGGGATCCACATGCATACATATATTGATTATATGGTTGGACGAGATCCACATGCATACATACATTGATTATACTGTTGGTTGTTATCCATATGCTTATAGGCATTGACTACCTTGTTGGCATATATACAGACCCGGTCACCCTAGATATCATAGTATTACCTTTATGATATAGTTGACATAGGAGTCGTTGTTTATTCGATTTCTACTTGTTGATGTTTTTGTACACACGAGTTGGCAACTCACCCCCGTTGTGCCACAGTTCTTGCAGGTTGACCACATAGATCTGTAGCGGCATCGCTGGCACATAGGTAGGACATTTGTATCGTACCCAATCTTATATTTATATTTCATATTATATCTAGTCAACTCCATCAATCAAACTAGTAATTGTGTAAGTAATGAGACTTAGCAAGACTTGTAGTTGCAAGACTTGAGCGATGGGTTTTTTGTTCGCATTTAGGGTTGATGTGTTGCTTATTTTTTTATCTTTTATGGTGAACTTCACCGTTGGGCGTCGTATACTTATATTTATGCTTTGCGTGGTTGTGATCCGTCGGTTGGCGAAGAGCTAGCTCCCGCTTGGGGATGCCATTATTCTTGTTATGCATTTGTGGTTTTGGATCAAAATATACAAAGGAGGTGCTGCCCAAATTTTTAAAAGACGAAACATGTTTTCAAAACTAGAAATTTTCACTTGCATTTTTATGTCCCTTTTCTATGCATTTAGAAAACTTGATTTCCTTATACCTTTATTTCAAAACTTCCCCTCTTTCATTTTCTTAAAAAGGTTTATATTTCTGGGTTTCAGCTTACTTGAATTACGTTACGCCTTTAGACGTTGCGTGATTTAAGTGCTGGTCACGAGCTAATATTTCGGGTCGTGACAAACTTGGTATCTGAGCGCTAGGTTTAACCTTGATTCGAGCCTATGTTTGACTATGCGGAGTCTAGGGCGGGTATGTATTTCGGAACCTAGGCTTGACCTTACGGAACTTAGACTTGAACGGGGTGGGGGGTATTAGACCCGAACTTTCGTTTCATAGGCTGACCCTGATTGATGGAGTAGGTAGCTTGAGTAGAGTCACGTACCGTACGTATGTTCCGCGGCATATTTACGATACGATACTCCACTTAAGAAACCTTAGGATGTACATATTTTGAGATCTTTGATTCTATTCGTTTCTATGATCATACTCTCATTGATGCTGTTCCTTCTTATGATCATGTATCCATTCTAGATCTGTCGTTTCCTTTCATGCTGTTGATCTGCTTTCTTCGATACTCGATTGAGCTTCCTGTCACCGTGGTTTGAGCATAGATTGAGAAGCTGCTAGTGTTGCGGTCAGGGCGAGCTCATCATGGACGAGGACTGACCATTGTGTTTTCTGGTGATATGGGAACGTCTCGATGTAGTATTTATGTTGTGACCTCTTGTTGAGGCGAGTGGTTGGTTTTGCACCGGATGATCGGGCCATTGTTAGAGCTGCCAGTTGCGAGAGGACTGTTGATGTACAGCCGGCCTCAGAGATCGTGATGTCGTCTACCGTGCAGACAGATAACCCAGCTGTTGCTGAGATTGATAGGATGTCGCCTCCAGACTTTACGAGCTGAGATCGCTGGAGCTCCCAGGCAGAGATGCGACAGATGATAGCTAGTCTACCCCGAATTGAAAGACGAAGGTGATTCGTCAGATTGATGCGCTGACGCAGGCCCAGTTAAGTCAGATCTAGAGTAGGCCGATCCAGAAATTACCGTTGATGTATCGTCTTTCCTGGAGGATTGAGGCATTGTTAGCATGCGGACGAAGGGTATTTGCATGTCGCCTAGGCGAGATTAAAAAGTTTGAACGAATGTCAGAAAACCCATTTTTCCAAGTTTAAAGTATTCGGAGGAATATGCAAGTAATTCTGTGGGCCCTCTCGAAGAAAGAAACCCTAACTCGACAAGTTGACCATGGAACTGCTTTTGAACCTTAGGGTTTGCGGCAGTTTAGCGGTGCCATCAGTGAAGCTTGGGTTTGCCCTTCTACGGCTGGTCCAGAGGTACTGTGGTATGTACCAGATATTATTAAACTGTGCTCAGGTGTTGAGCTTTCGGGAAATTTTGGAACCTTGATGACTCGATCGAAAAGTTTAGCGTCGTCCGGATATCATGTGATAAGAGATTAGCAAGCAGACCAGTTTCAGATAGAGGACCTCACTCAGATGCGTTGTAAGTTGATCGAGAATGGACGAGTATTAAGTATTCCTCCGATGGTTGGGACGAGTTTCCGAGAACGTGTTGGGCTAGAGATCTTCTACAGAGTAATGAAGATACTGAGTTCGTGATTTCGAGTCCGTGTGAGAGGCTTCAGATTGACCGTGGCCGAGAACAGTTGCAATGCGCAGATAGTATGATGTGACGTCGAAGTGGACGATGATAAAGACGAGTGGAACAAGGGGTTCGTGCGGGATGTTGACGAGCTATGGTTACTCCCCGTTGAGATTAAAGATCGGATATGTTTACAGAGGCATTGGGATGCGACCAGTTCCCGAGAAAATGCTGTGCTGAGGACGCAGATGTCCAGAGAGCGAGAAAAGATTATGCAAGAGTACCAGCTTCCGTACAGTTCGGCATAGGCGAGATCGGAAGAGACCTTGAGCAGGTTCCTTCCAAGATACAGCAGCAATAATATTTGCACCAAGAATCAGTTGTATCACGAGTATTCAGAGGACCAGAGGCCGACGCCAGTAACGTGCTTCTTTACGAGTGGTCATGATGATTGGCCGAGAGATGACCAGAGAAGTGCTAGAGAGGAATCGTTCCCATTAGCACACCTGACCGGGTTGATGAGCCGATGGATTGCGATATTGGTAATCTGAGGAGAAAATGAGGACCCAGAGACAGAGGATGCCAGACCGTGAGCAGGAGGCAAGCGGATATTCTTGTTCTGCTGGTTTTAGGCGCATCGATTTATTTTTCGACATTGTAGGAGGTGTACCTCAATGTAATTTGTTGCGATTTGCATTTGTGATCCGAGTATCACGCTTATATCGCTTGAATTTGAGTTTCGATGATTGAGTTTCATGATATTGGTTTTCGTGCACCATGGCTGCACCTGCTGGTTATTTACATTTTGCGCATAGTTATTGCACTTGATATATATTTTATACACCGTTGTGTTGATTTGCGATTTGTGCATTTCCATTACATTTGATTTCTATTTTGTACCTTCGTAGCATGTGATTATGATTTCATGGATTTCATACGAATGATGTGGATTTTGCACTCGGTATAGCTCACTTGTGCTTGCAGTGCATTGATACGGATATTATGCACATAGTTGCACACATTTTTGATTTATACACCTTGGTGCACTCGGTGTTGCTTTTTATGCGTTTGAGTTATTGATTGTATTTCAAGCATTTGATGCACCAGATGTTGGTTTCGTGCACAATAGATGCACCGGATATGTTGTCGTGCACACCCGTTGCACTGGACAGATGCTTTCGTGCACACCCATTGCACTGAGTTTTGCTTTGTGCATATTGTGACACCTGTGTTTGGATTTGATTTCCATGCGCACCAGACGCACGTGATTGTTGGATACGCCTTTTGAGGCTGATTTTGCTTTTGAGCACTTTGTTTTCATGATGGGTGCTATATTATGAAGTAGCCGAATATGACTGATCTGAGGACAGTACCTGAGTACTTTGCATGCATTTAAAAAGTTTAACAAGAGGTTTTCAAAATGGAGCTATAGTCTCGCTATTTCCTACGTGTCCGTGAGCGGCACGAATGTTTTTAAAAGAAAACCTTTTAGGATATTTTGAAACGACGGAACCTATATTTAGCAAAACATATATGGATATATATTATTATTTTACAAAAGAGCATCCGTCATTTATGCCGTGAGTTACGCATTTACGCGGTGATTCAGAAAGGATTTTGCATGTATTCTATTTAGTTCTTGAAAGTTTTCCAAAGATGCGTACTATACACGTATTATAGTATCTGACTAGTGTATATTGGATTTCAGTAGTGGATTTCGAGATCTGTATCTCTATTGTAACTCCGATGATATGCGTGGAAATCAGATGATTTGCGTGACGCTTGACGGAGTCCGATTTTGAGTTTTGTACTCGTTTTCATGCGCACTTGACGCGCTGTGTTATTCTGTATCTTCCGTGAGTTCGGAGCCCCATTGATTTGAGTTGATTATTGAAATGTTTTAGCATTTGGGGGTTTAAATTTAAATTCGGGGACCAAATTTATTTAAGGGGGAAGATTGTAACATTTCAGAAAATATAAAATATTATTTTTTGGAATTTAATATTAAAATAATATTTTTCTCGAAAACTGCCCGATTTGCGAAATTGGGATTTTCGAAAAAGGGTATAAATATACCGATTTGTGAAATAAATGGAAATTTAAAATGATTTATTCATTTAAAAATATATTTAAAGGATTTGTCATTTTCAAAATTTATTATATGCAGTTTGGATAAAAACACGATTAGTGCACTGCTAATCGCGATTAAGCCAAATCCGCGTTTTTACAGTTTTCATGGTTAGCGCACCATGACATGTTTTATTTGGTTACATGTTCATTTGTGTTGTTTTATGTTATGGTTTTATTGTTGTGAGAAAAGAAAAGAAAGGGAAAAGGTGTCATGATGACTTGAGGAGAGAGAGAGGGGACATCATGATGAGGGGTAAGCATGCTTGGAGAGAGAGAGTGAGAATAATTGAGAAAGAGAGGGGGGATGCCTCATTTGTTCTCTTCCACCATTTTCTTCCCCTCCTTCTTCCTCATCTTCTTCCACCTTCAACCCCAAAATCCATCTCAAAAACTTTGCCAAAATCCTATACCCCTTTAACAAAAAATGATCACCTCTTCATCCTCTACACCATGGACCAAGCAAAGTGGGATTTTGATAACTTTGGGAAGCTAGGGTTCTCTTGAGTTCATCCATGAGGTATAATCCTTTTCATTTAGATAGTTTTAAGTTCCTTTACATTCTAGTTTTTGTTTAGAATTGGTTTAGTGGTGATTTGTGAAGTTAGAAAATTCTAGAGAGGGTTTGGGTGACTTGTGGACTTGTGATCAGTAGTGAGGATGTGCAAGAACCTAGAGATCAAATTCTGTACCTAGAACAGAGATTATAAACTTAGATTAGTTTCTTGTCGGTTTTGTGTTGATTTGTGACCCTAATGTGAATCTGGAGCAACCCGGAGAATTTCTGAGTTTAGCAAACAACTCCAGGGACCAAATTAGTGTACTAGGAGACCACCCCGACCATACAAACCCAAACGGAGGCCATGGGGCCGAGGAGGCAGGATTTTGGAGGGTTCTGGCCGACCACTTTGTGGATTCTGATTCCTAGGTTGCTTTTATTGGTCATATACCTTATATACATCATCCCAGTATTGTTTGTTCATCCAAATTTCACTTGAGTCACAATCTGGAAGCACTTTGGTGTGATTTTTGGCTATGTTTTCCGTATTTTGAAATGTTTAGTTTTGATATTTGGATTGGTTTTTGGTTGTTGGATGTTCGTACATCAACGACAAGGGATAATTGGTTGGTTTTGCATGCGTGGCCTATAGGTTCTAACTTATAGGCGATCCGTGTGCCGTTTTGGTTTCCGGATTCGATTTTAATAGTGATTGCGACTGTGTATTATTGTTGATACCTTCACATGGATTCCGAGGTGATGGAGCGTGGCGTCATCGACTTCGGCAAGCAAGAAGCAATGTGAGTAGATCTATATTTACGGGGGAAGTCGGGTGGATGGCGTATAGCACCTCCGCAAACTTTGATGGAAACCGATATATATATATATATATATATATATATATATATATATTATGATTAATGAAACATTTAATAGAAAACTATAGATCAAGTTAAAAGGTAGTTAGAGAACCATATTAGAAACTAAGGATAGTTAGAAGTGATATGATACGACTAGTATGTGATGACGGGATTTGAGGATGATATTTGATAATATTGCCGTTTAGGGTACTATAAGACTAGATAGTCGACGTAGATGTGTCATTCGGACCATACCTATTTCCAAACTGAAGAATCGTATGCATATTTTAAACAGATATCTTAAGGGATGTTGCGGATTTTCGAATGATATCTTTTTTTTAAAAACACCGTAGCCCCTACTTTCAAAACTACGATTCCCATCTTTCAAAAACTGTTTGTATGGTTCGGGTATGTATGTTAGATTAGATATGTATGTTTATAGTAAAGGTAGAATGTATTTGTAAAATTGAATTGATGTGGGATATAAATGCGATGAAAAGAATATATGACGTGATATGATGATTTGATGATATGTTGGTATACAGATGCGAGTCGATTGATATGATTTATACCCTGTCGGTCCCCTGATATGAGATTGTTGCAGATGTGACCTGGGACATAGGTATATAGAGATATTTATATATGTTGTGAATCGTGAGTGATAGCCGTACGATACGTTAGGTCCGTACCCTCCTCGTCTTATAGGTTGATAGGATCCCTGATAGCTTAATGCCTCCGTACGATGATTTTCCGTACCTGATGAGTTTGACTTGATGTTTGATCCATACCCTTGACTAGAGGATGTCGTACGATGGATTATGCCGTACGCGATGTTGTGAAGCTGGATGCCGATTGATAGATTCATCGACTCGATCATGTTAGATATGTATACCTAATAGCTTTTAGCTGACGATTTACCTTATGATGCATTCATGTTATTCGCATTGCATTACTTATACCTGTGCTAGTACACTTACACCATTATCGATGATGCGTATGTTACACGTACACAGATTTGCCGGCTCACACACTTCATCATCGATAATTGCCATGTCAGTACACAGTAGGGTTGCTGCATCATGTCATACATATTGTACATTCATATTTGCGTATATACCACTTGTACATCCTCATTGGCGCATATACATGTTGTACACTCATACATGCGTATATACCACTTGTACATCCTTATTGGCGCATATACATATTGTACATTCATACTTGCGTATATACCACTTGTACATCCATATTGGCGCATATACATATTGTACACTTATACATGCGTAGATACCACTTGTACATCCATACTTGCGCACATACATATTGTACATTCATACTTACGTATATAGCACTTGTACATCCATATTGGCGCATATACATATTGTACACTCATACATGCGTATATACCATTTGTACATCCATATTGGCACATATATACATTGTACACTCATACATGCGTATATACCACTTGTTCATCCATATTGGCGCATATGCATATTGTACACTTATACCTGTGTATATACCACTTGTACATCCATACTTGCGCACATACACATTGTGCAATCATACTTGCGTATATACCCCTTGTACATCCATACTTGCGCATATACACATTGTACACTCATACTTGCGTATATACCACTTGTGCATCCATAACTACATACAAACTTATTGCACATACAAAGATGATGCTGGCTTTGGTTTTGAAGAATTGGGGACCGCATGAGATATTTTCAAATGTGGATCCATTTAAACGAGCGGTTTCCCTTAATATGTCATATCACTGTTCCATATTGCATGATATACGGATATACTTATATTTCTATTATATATCGCATACATCATGCTTTATACTTTTACGTATTGAGATATGCTGTTTTCATGAGATTTCTGGATTTGAGAACCGTGGCTATTTCAAAAGAAAGCATGTACTGTTTTAAAAACCCGGTTTCTCTTGATATGATATTTCAGTGCGTCCACCATATGTTTTCTCGGTTCTGAGAGTGGCATGTGAAACTCGATTCGATGAGCGGTAGGAACCATCTGCGGGTTCATGGTGGACCCGGTGAGGTACCCTGGGGCAAGAAGACTCGTATTGTTAGACGGTGAGCCTGGCAGGGGACCACTACCTACCGGTGATAGCATTGAGGCTCGGCGGATATCCGGAGATACCGACCGGAGTCGAGAGATGATATGGGCCGATCCGGACTGACAGAGCCCGTGGGCCGATCCGGACTAACGGAGCCCGAGAGATATGAGGATTTGCGTGTCTATACTGGATAAGGGTTTCATGATGTTTCGAGTGTCGATGCTGGACACTCAGGTTCCATGATTTTGAGGTGTCGCGAGGGACACATGTGGATTTATATCCTCATATTTTCATGCATATACTTTTATGATATTTACATGCATGATGTTGCTGTGTCAGTGGTTGACACGTGGACGAGATCCACATGCATACATTGTTAGTGTATATGCCCTAGGGGCCATTATTGTATCATACTAGTTTGTATATTATTTAATGGAAGCTTGGGATATTCACGGTTGTATTAACGGTCTTGCTCAACATAGTAATATGCTACTTGGTTTATATCTATCTTAATATGTGTATATATTTATTTTAGCATATCGCAAATACATATTGATAGAGCCCATAGGATCTTACTTGACTACCAGCGTTGTGATGGCAGTCACTCTAGTGGGGGCTGAGTAGTCTACAAGCACATCCTTTTTCAGGTCCCTAGTCGTTGGATTATCGAGACAGGGCATCGATACTCCAGAGTAGACTAGTGTATACGCTTCTCATCCCAGCAGGGGAAATGGTCTGTCCCACAGCCATTTGTACGTTGTACTAGAGATAGTTTGCAGGTGCTCGTTGGGTTACGGGTACACCGGACAGGACTCGCAGGGAACTGTTGGTTGGTATTATACCCATCGTCAGTTAACAGTTCCCAGGTGATATGAGTACAGGATAGTCCGTAGACTTGACACTGCTGCTTCGTCTCGAGTGTGTTCCTACTGTTCTTAGATTGCTACCCTACCACGGCCCAAAGGAGTCGTGCAAACAGGTAGCAGTTGGGTGCAGTCCCGAAGCACTTGGAGGCAGTAGCGGTTAGATAGGATTCGCCTCTCCCGTTATTGGGAGTTGATATCGCACTTTGTTTGGAGAGCCATTACGCAAGTCCCTGGCCAGGGAAAGCAAGATTTACTGGTCGGTTTTCCAGTAGTTTCTCAAGGTGTAATGGGCTTCACTCCGACACGACTTATACCGCTTTTAGGGGACTGACGCTTGCTGCCCCTAGGCCCGATATGCGATAGTATTAGATGAACAGACCGGACTTTACGGAGATTGTCACATTAGGCTCAGTAGGAGTTCGGATGGGTTTCCTCATCGACCTTCTTATCGACATTTACCTGGGGACCGTTACGTACAGCTAGTACCGCTTACGGTCTGTGGTTAAACCCACTGCCAGCATAGTGTCGAGTCTTTAGAGTCCCACACAGAGAGTTTCCCTACTTCTGGCGAAACGATATAGAGGTCGTATGGTTTTACGACAGGGTTCGGACATATACGTGTACTTGTGCACGTAAGATGTTCGGACAGATTATACTAGCAGACTCTAGTTTAAGCCAGATTCTAGTATTGGATTATTGGATTTATGCAGTCTCAGTTTATCCGTGTTTTTCGTAAATACAGATGGGAGGGGCATTCTCGTAATTAGTCGTGAAGCTTCTAGAAGAAAGGTGACTCATTTAGTTTTAGTTCATTTGTGAATTAAATTTAAAGAGGTGGAGAGCTTATGTGTTATTTGCATTAATTGAAGCCATGACTCATGAGATGATTCATCCATTTGTATTAAATGAAGCATGAAAGATATTTGTGCAAGATATTTTTATGTTTCATGATATACACAAATGAGTTATATTTCAATTCATAATTAACATACACACTCTCTCTCTTCAAGCTCTCCTCTTCTTCAACCTAACCCTAATCCTCTCATGTGTTGAGATCCCAAGGGTTAGAAAGACTAATAGATCCTTAATCCACTTTTATATCTTCTAGGTCACTTGGATTAGCAATCCTAGCCACTTAGTTATCTCAAGTTAGAGGTTAAAACTTGGAGGAGGAACTCTCGGGTGGATCTTCTATTACATCGAGGAGGCCGACGAGGAGGTGAACAACAAGAACAAGAAAGACTAGTATCTTGAGGTATAATCATCTATCATAGTAGTTTAGCACTTCTAGATAGTTTGTTAGTTAGGGTTTAGCAAAGATCCGTAAAGTTAGTCGATGTTACCTTAAACAAAATGATTGTTTTACCTATTCCGCCTCCCCGCATCTTGTGGGGTGTGTAACGTTGACTTACAGTGGTATCAAAGCCTAGCTAAACCATAACTAACATGTTAGCAAAGTTTTTAGAAATTCGATCACAATTTAATCCCCAAAAAACGACGTTTTCACCTAGTTTCTGCCGATTTTAACTTGGGGTCTAAAATTTTTTCAGGGACCCTTAAAAATACAAGCAGGGTTTTTTAAGAATTGTGAAGAAATTTAGGATCGTGACTCGTCCAAACCATCGCGGAACCGCAGCCGATCCAAGCGATCCGCCGCGGATCCGCGGCCGAATTGACACCGAGTCAACCCAAATTTGCTCAGTTATTCTTCTGTGTTGATGTTGTATTTTATGGGATGTTTTGTTTCTGCTCAGGTTTTATGTGCATAGAGAATTGTTTGGAGTAGATTAATATGTGTTGCTTGATCGAAATTCTAAGAACTTTGGCTAACTGGATTATATCTGTATTGTGTTTAATGTGTTCATAAACCTCCCCTAACTGCTAGTATGTCAGTTAGCAGGGGGTTGCACATTTTTGTAATGGTTTTTACTGGTTTGTGAATATGAACTTGTTGGATTGTCGTGAATGGATAGCCGGGGATGTGAGACAAGTGTTTCTTTCATTCAAATGTAAATTGTAATTTGTTGTAATATTCTTTTGCGGGGCACATCCGGGTTAAGGTTGTAGCCACCGTTGTATTATTTCATTTACTGTTTTCTGCTCCTAGGATAGACCCAAGGTGGGGTGCACAAACTACTGGGTACTTTGAAGTGCTTAGTGGCCTACTCACGTCGTTGAGGGAGACCGCTTTACTTCGGGTACTTGGCGGGTAGTTTGTTGTACCCGTAGGGGTCTAGGGTGGGGGTTTGGCTATTCATCACGACTGTGTAATCCGTCTTTCATTGTAGGCTCAAAAGAAATGCGGATTACTTGTATATCCAATATGTTCATCTGTGATCTGGAATGCCTATTATTGCGTCTGACGAATGTACAATATCTATATATGATATCTAGTAGGCGTTGCTTATGTTTTGCATCCGCGTTAGCCCAGCCCCCGCTCTGTCGTTAGTTAAGTAACCTAACGAGTGAATGACTGGGCCCAGTGGCGAATGCGGATGGCATAAGCGGACGTTGTATTTTCGTTGTTTTCTGCAATGATAGGTTAATTGATGGGACACATTATTTTAATGCAAAGAAAATAAACCAAAGTTGAATCGTTAGAACAGTTTAAAAGAAACCACTCGGTTATTTTAAAACAGAAGATTTTTTTACTTGCAGAGCTTAAACCACTCCTTTTAAAAGCTATCAGGTTCCTTCGATCATATCAAGTTCACTACGTTCACGGTTTCGCCAAAACCATTCGTAGCCCTCCGTCATTTCATTTGGGTATTCAGTAGTATTCAAGCTATGTATTTTGACCAACGCCAAGGCATAGTGTTTGGTAGCTGCTGGGTATTCATCTGTTGTATAGATAGATGAGTTGGTTTGGGACAGTCGTACTGCCATTTGGCCAACGTCAGGGGTATGTACGGATGGGTTCAAATTAACAAGATAATGATGGATAGAACTTGACATGTGACTTATGACATTTTGACCAACGCCAAGGTCATAAGAGCATGGGGCAAAAATCCACATCGGGAATTTCTAAAGAAACAGAAATTTGCTAGAGTTGCATACCATTTGGAGTGTGATAATTTTGGTAGGATTCCTTCAGCTTTATCACACGATGATATTTGGATCCCGATCCTATTATGAGTATATGCTACTCATCGGGAGATTCTTTCACTTAACGATCAATGCTATAAACCAAGTAGGTGTCGAGAAAGGTGTCAGTGGGGCTACGCCCCCAGGGAAAAGAGGTTATTTAATTAAGGAACTTCGCGAAAGCGTCGTAAAACCTCCCTCGAAGTACCGACACCGGCTTGGCTGAACGGTTAAGCAAGTATTGTACAGTAAGAATAGTCCTGACTAGTTCTTCTTTTTTGGTTTGAGGAAGGATTCGAGAAACAGTGGGAGCCATCCTGTTTAGATAAACTAAAAACCACTCTAAACTTGCAAGAGCATCATGCTAAAGTGTTTCATCTCTCTCTCCTAATTGCAGCGACCCAGAACATGACAGGCCTTATGTTATTATTAGATAAAAATATTTTGATAGGGCCAAACTATAAAGATTGGTTCCGGAATGTCAAGATGGCAATAACTTATGACAAATTGGGGTATGTCCTTACTACTAAGGCCCCTGCCGTCCCAAGTCCTGAATCCAGTGTCGCGGATAAGGAAATCCGCAAGACCTGGGAGTTAGACTGCGCGAAGGCCAAATTCATCGTGCTTGCCTCTATGAATAATGAACATCAGAGGAGGCATGAGAATATGGATCTAGAATCCATATTTCTCGACACCAAGGAACTGTATGAAGAGCAATCTCGTATAGCTAGATACGAGACCTCGAAGAACTTGTTTCAGTCGAGGATGGCCGTCGGATCATCTGTAGGGGAACATGTCCTTAAGATGATTGGCTATATTGAAGAGCTCGCAGACCTCGGGACAACATTAAAGAACGAGCTGTATACAGAATTGATTCTCCAGTCCCTTCCTTCCACCTACGCCCAGTTTATCTTGAATTTCAACATTCAAGGTAAAGAAGTTGAACTTCCAGAACTTCTCAACATGTTAAGAAGTGCAGAGGGCACCTTACAGAAAGCAAGGGAAACACCTACTATGTTTGTTTGTGGTGCTTCTTCTTCCAGGTCCAAGGCAAGGGCCAAAGGAAGAAGAAGAAGGCCGCTACCAAACCAAGAGGTGGTGTTGGTAAGGTGGAAGCCAAGGGAAAGGCAAAGGTTGCGGTACCGGTAGTGGCAAAGGACGAGTGCTTCTACTGTCGCAGGAAAGGCCATTAGAAGAAGGATTGCAAAGCTTGGATTGCCAAGAACCAGGACCCGAGGCAAGTTGTGGCTTCGGCTTCAGGTCTGCTTGTAATTGAAAATTGTCTGTCAATCAACTCTACTTCCTGGGTATTGGATACCGGATCAGGATCTCATATATGCAATTCATTGAAGGCACTGAGAAACCATAGAGTGCTGAAGGTTGGTGATATGACCCTCCAGGTTGCTAACGGAGCTAGCGTGAATGCTGTGTCCATAGGGGATTATCACCTAGGATTGACGAATGGATATATTTTGGTTTTGTGCAACTGTTTTTGTGTACCTAGTTTAACGTGTAATATCATATCAGTATCGTTGAAAAGAAGGTTATGATTTCATGTTTGTAAGCGATGTTGTTAACATCCACCTTAATCATGGTTTGATTGGGTCTGGTATACTAGATAACGGTATATACGTGTTAAACCAATTACAGATTTTCAATGTCCAGAACACACTAAAAAGAAAGTCTCCAGATATAAATCAGGCTTTCTTATGGCATTGTAGACTGGATCACATCAATGAGACAAGGTTAACTAAGTTATATAGAGAAGGATATTTGGATCCGTTCGAATATCAATCTTATGCCACTTGTCAATCATGTCTCAAAGGAAAGATGACAAAAACTCTATTCACTGGACATGGAGTAAGAGCGAGCGAGCTTTTAGGACTCATACACAGCGATGCATGTGGTCCAATGTCTACACATGCAAGAGGCAGTTTTTCTTATTTCATTACTTTTACGGATGATTACTCTAGGTATGGATTCATTTTCTTGATGAAGCATAAATCCGAGGCCTGTGAGAAATTCTGAGAATATAAGAATGAAGTAGAAAACTAAACCGGCAAAAGTATCAAGACACTGAGATCTGATCGAGGTGGTGAATACTTAAGTGCCGAGTTCCTGGGCTACCTAAAACATAATGGAATTCTCTCTCAGCTTACTCCTCCATACACTCCACAACATAACGGTGTATCGGAAAGACGGAACCGAGCCCTATTGAATATGGTACATTCCATGATGAGTAATGCTGAGTTACCTCGATCTTTCTGGGGTTATGCACTAGAATCAGCTGCATATCTTTTGAACAGGGTTCCTACCAAGACTGTGCCTACCACACCATATCAGATGTGGAGTGGGAAGAAACGCTATCTTCAGTATCTCAAGATATGGGGATGTCAGGCTTTTGTTAAAAAGCAGCATGCGGACAAACTCGAGGCACGATCAGTACAGTGTAAGTTTGTGGGATATCCAAAGAACTCCAAGGGGTATTTTTTCTATTACGCAGAGGAACAAAAGGTTTTTGTTTCTCGTAATGCCCATTTTCTAGAACAGCGGTTTTTAGAAAAGGAAACAAGTGGAAGCGCAATAGAACTGGAAGAAATTCCAGAACCACAAACTACTACTGAAAGTTTGGTAGAGCCAGAAGTTCCAGAAGAGCAGGACATTCCCGCACCCCTCCGTAGGAGTAGTAGGCCGTCTCATCCACCTAAGAAATGCTACGGTTTTCTCATAGACGGGGATAGAGAGGATTGCATCATTGATAATGATGAACCTACTAGCTTCCAACAGGCCATCCAGAGCGGTGACTCAGTAAGATGGCTGGATGCAATGCGAATCGAGATGGAGTCCATGTACACCAACAAAATATGGACTTTGGACTTTGCTCCAGATGGGGTAAAACCCATAGGATGCAAGTGGATCTTCAGGAAGAAGATTGGTGTAGATGGACAGGTAGAAACCTATAAGGCTAGACTTGTTGCAAAGGGTTTTCGTCAAAGACCTGGTTTGGACTACGACAATACTTTTTCTCTAGTGGCTATGCTCAAATCCATTCGGATCCTTCTTGCCATTTCCGCTTTCCATGATTATGAGATCTGGCAGATGGACGTAAAGACGGCTTTTCTAAATGGTAATTTAGAAGAGTGCGTCTATATGGATCAGCCAGAAGGTTTCAATCAGAGTGGGAGCAGCGGGAAAGTGTGCAAGTTGCTTAAGTCCATTTATGGACTAAAGCAGGCATCGCGGAGTTGGAACATCTGTTTTGATGAAATGGTCAAAGAATATGACTTTATCAAAAATCCAGATGAACCATGTATATATAGTAAAATTGTAGCACGAACTGTCGTATTCCTCGTCTTGTACATGGATGACATTCTCTTGATAGGAAATGACATTCCTATGCTACAATCTCTCAAAAGATTCTTGTCACACAGGTTCTCCATGAAAGACTGGGTGATGCCTCTTACATTCTAGGGATCCAGATCTATCGTGATAGATCTAAGAGGATGTTGGGACTTTCGCAGTCCAGGTATATCAACACTATATTGAAAAGATTCAGTATGGAAGATTCTAAGCGCGTTAATTTACCGGCTTGTCACGGAATCACCCTCTCCAAAGAGATGTCTCCCAAGACTGATTTGGAAAGGGATCGCATGTCGATTATACCCTACGCTTCTGCGGTAGGCTCTATAATGTATGCGATGTTGTGCACCAGACCAGATGCAGCTTATGCACTGAACGTGGTAAGCCAATATCAGTCAGACCCAGAGGAGAAGCACTGGATAGCAGTAAAGAACATTCTCAAGTACCTGAGAAGGACTAAGGCTATGTTCTTGGTTTACGGCGGAAAAGACCTCAAGATCGAGGCTTTTGCTGACTCCAGCTTCCAGAGTGACAAGGATGACTCCAAGTCCATATCAGGTTATGTCTTTACCCTCAATGGAGGGGCGGTGTGCTGGAAGAGTTCCAAGCAGGACACCGTTGCTGACTCAACGATGGAAGCGGAGTATATAGCTTCTTGCGATGCCGCAAAAGAAGCAGTCTGGATGAAGAAGTTCCTAACAGAACTTCAAGTGGTTCATACCATTATTGATCCAATACCGCTGTATTGTGACAACAACGGCGCTATAGCTTTAGCGAAGGAACTCAGGTCCCATCAGAAGTCCAGACACATCTTAAGGTGGTATCACCTGATCAGGGAGATCATAGATCGTCGGGAGATCGAGGTCCGGAGAGTTGCTACGGAGGATAACACTGCAGATCCATTCACAAAGGCCATACCTCAGATACAGTTCGAGAGGCTATTCGAGATGATAGGTCTTCGATAAGCCAGTACATGGCCCTAGTGCAAGTAGGAGATTGCTAGTGTATATGCCCTAGGGGCCATTATTGTATCATACTAGTTTGTATATTACTTAATGGAAGCTTGGGATATTCACAGTTGTATTAACAGTCTTGCTCAACGTAGTAGTATACTACTTGGTTTATATCTATCTTAATATGTGTATATGTTTCTTTTAGCATATCGCAAATACATATTGATAGAATCCATAGGATCTTGCTTGACTACAAGCGTTGTGATGGCAGTCATACTAGTGGGGGCTGGGTAGTCTACAAGCACATCCTTTTTCAGGTCCCTAGTCATAGGATTATCGAGACATGTCATCGATACTCCAAAGTAGACTAGTGTATACGCTTCTCATCCCAGCAGAGGAAATGGTCTGTCCCACAGCCATTAGTACGTTGTACTGGAGATAGTATGCAGGTGCTCGTTGGGTTACGGGTACACCGGACTGGACTCGCAGGGAACTGTTGGTATTATACCCGTCGTCAGTTAACAGTTCCCAGGTGACATGAGTACAACATAGTCCGTAGACTTGACACTGCTGCTTCGTCTCGAGTGTGTTCCCACCGTTCTTAGATTGCTACCCTACCTCGGCTCAAAGGAGGCGTACAAACATGTAGCAGTTGGGTACAATCCCAAAGTACTTGGAAGCAGTGGCGGTTAGATAGGATTCGTCTCTCTCGGTATTGGGAGTTGATATCGCACTGGGTTTGGAGAGCCATTACGCAAAGTCCCTGGCCAGGGAAAGCAAGATTTACTGGTAGGTTTTCCAGTAGTTTCTCAAGGTGTAATGGACTTCACTCCGACACGACTTATACCGCTTTTAGAGGACCGACGCTTGCCGCCCCCTAGGCCCGATATGCGATAGTCTTAGACGAACAAACCGGACTGTACGAAGCTTATCACATCAGGCTCAGTAGGAGTTCGGATGGGTTTCTTCATCGACCTTCTTATCGACATCTACCTAGGGACCGTTACGTACAGCTAGTACCGCTTGCGGCCTGTGGTTAAACCCACTTCCAGCATAGTGTCGAGTCTTTAGAGTCCCACACAGAGAGTTTTCCTGCTTCAGGCGAAACGATATAGAGGTCGTATGGTTTTACGACAGGGTTCGGACATATACGTGTACTTGTGCACGTAAGATGTTCGGACAGATTATACTAGCGGGCTTTAGTTTAAGCCTGATTCTAGTATTGGATTATTGGATTTGTGCAGTCTCAGTTTATCCGTGTTTTTCGTAAATACGGATGGGAGAGGCATTCTTGTAATTAGTCGAGAAGCTTCTAGAAGAAAGGTGACTCATTTAGTTTTAATTCATTTGTGAATTAAACTTAATGAGGTGGAGAGCTTATGTGTTATTTGCATTAATTGAAACCATGACTCATGAGATGATTCATCCATTTGTATTAAATGAAGCATGAAAGATATTTTTGCGAGATATTTTTATGCTTCATGATATACACAAATGAGTTATATTTCAATTCATAATTAACATATACACTCTCTCTCCTCAAGCTCTCCTCTTCTTCAACCTAACCCTAATTCTCTCATGTCTTGAGATCCCAAGGGTTAGAAAGACTAATAGATCCTTAATCCACTTCTATATCTTCTATTTCACTTGGATTAGCAATCCTAGCCACTTAGTTACCTCAAGTTAGTGGTTAAAGCTTGGAGGAGGAACCCTC
Source organism: Agapanthus africanus (assembly GCA_030015575.1). Taxonomy (NCBI): domain Eukaryota; kingdom Viridiplantae; phylum Streptophyta; class Magnoliopsida; order Asparagales; family Amaryllidaceae; genus Agapanthus; species Agapanthus africanus. The sequence continues at coordinate 538,862,963 of JASDDO010000010.1, read as the reverse complement.
GGGTGGATCTTCTATTACTTCGAGGAGGCCGACGAGGAGGTGAACAACAAGAACAAGAAGGACTTGTATCTTGAGGTATAATCATCTATCATAGTAGTTTAGCACTTCTAGATAGTTTGTTAGTTAGGGTTTAGCAAAGATCCGTAAAGTTAGTCGATGTTACCTTAAACAAAATGATTGTTTTACCTATTCCGCCTCCCCGCATCTTGTGGGGTGTGTAACGTTGACTTACATACATATATTGATTATATGGGTGGACGAGATCCACATGTACTTACATTGATTATATGGGTGGACGAGATCCACATACATACATACATTGATTATATGGTTGTATTAGATCCACATGCATACATACATTGATTATACTGTTGGATATTATCCACATGCTTATAGGTATTGACTACCTTATTGGCACATATACAGACCCGGTCACCTTAGATATCATAGTATTAGCTTTATGATATAGTTGACCTAGGAGTCGTTGTTTATTCGATTTCTACTTGTTGATATTTTTCTACTCACGAGTTGGCAACTCACCCCCATTGTGCCACAGTTTTTGCAGGTTGACCGCATGGATCCGTAGCGGCATCGCTGGCACATAGCTTCTTTTGGGTGTTTTGCAGTGGTAGGTGGGACATTTGTATCGTACCCACTCTTGTATTTATATTTCATATTGTATCTAGTCAACTCCATCAATCAAACTAGTAATTGTGTAAGTAATGAGACTTAGCAAGACTTGTAGTTGCGAGACTTGAGCGATGGGTTTTATGTTCGCATTTGGGGTTGATGTCTTGCTTATTTATTTATCTTTTATGGTGAATTTCGCCGTTGAGAATCATATACTTATATTTATGTTTTGCGTGGTTGTGATCCGCCGGTTGGCGAAGAGCTAGCTCCCGCTTGGGGATGCCATTATTTTTGTTATGTATTTGTGGTTTTGGATCAAAATATACAAAGGAGGTGCTGCTCAAATTTTTAAAAGACGAAATATGTTTTCAAAACTAGAAATTTTCACTTGCTTTTTTATGTCCCTTTTCTATGCATTTAGAAAACTTGATTTCCTTATACCTTTATTTCAAAACTTCACCTCTTTCATTTTCTTAAAATGGTTTAGATTTCTGGGTTTCAGCTTACTTGAATTACGTTACGCCTTTAGACGTTGCGTGATTTAAGTGCTGGTCACGAGCTAATATTTCGGGTCGTGACAAAGTTGGTATCAGAGCGCTAGGTTTAACCTTGGTTCGAGTCTATGTTTGACTATGCGAAGTCTAGGGCTTGTATGTCTTTCGGAACCTAGGCTTGACCTTACGGAACTTAGACTTGAACGGGGGAGGGATATTAGACCCGAACTTTCGTTTTATAGGCTGACCCTGATTGATGGAGTATGTAGCTTGAGTAGAGTGACGTACCGTACGTATGTTCCGCGATATATTTACGATACGATACTCCACTTAAGAAACCTTAGGATGTACATATTTTGAGATCCTTGATTCTATTCGTTTCCATGATCATACTCTCATTGATGCTGTTCCTTCTTATAATCATGTATCCATTCTGGATCTGTCGTTTCCTTTCATGCCGTTGATCTGCTTTCTTCGATACTCGATTGAGGATCCTGTCACCATGGTTTGAGTGCAGATTCAGCTGCTGCTAGTGTTGCGGTCAGGGCAAGCTCGTCATGGATGAGGACTGACCATTGTGTTTTCTGGTGACATAAGAACGTCTCGATGTAGTATTTATGTTGTGACCTCTTATTGAGGCGAGTGGTTGGTTTTGCACCGGATGATTGGGCCAATTAGAGCTGCCAGTTGCGAGAGGACTGTTGATGTACAGCCGACCTCAAAGATTGTGATGTCGTCTACCGTGCAGATAGATGACCCGGATGTTGCTGAGATTGATAGGATGTCGCCTCCAAACTTTACGAGCTGAGATCGCTGGACCCAGGCAGAGATGCGACAGATGATAGCTAGTCTACCCCGAATTGAGAAACGAAGGTGATTCGTCAGATTGATGCGCCGACGCAGGCCCAGTTGAGTCAGATATAGAGTAGGCCGATCCAGAAATGACCGTTGATGTATCGTCTTTCCTGGAGGATTGAGGCATTGTTAGCATGCGGACGAAGGGTATTCGCATGTCGCCTCGGCGAGGTTAAAAAGTTCGAACGAATGTCAGAAAACCCAATTTTCCAAGTTTAAAGTATTCGGTGGAACATGCAAGTAATTCTATGGGCTCTCTAGAAGAAAGAAACCCTAACTCGAAATGATGACCATGGAAACGCGTTTGAACCTTAGGGTTTGCGGCAGTTTAGCGGTGCCATTAGTGAGGCTTGGGTTTGCCCTTCTACGGCTGGTACAGAGGTACTGTGGTATGTACCAGATATTATTAAACTGAGCTCAGGTGTTGAGCTTTCGGGAAATTTTGGAACCTTGATGACTCGATCGAAAAGATTAGCGTCGTCCGTATATCATGTGATAAGAGATTAGCAAGATGACAAGTTTCGGATAGAGAACCTCACTCAGATGCGTTGTGAGTTGATCGAGAACGGACGAGTATTGAGTATTCCTCCGATGGTTGGGATGAGTTCCTGAGGACGTGTTCGGCTAGAGATCTTCTACTGAGTGATTAAGATACCGAATTCATGATTTCGAGTCCGTGTGAGAGACTTCAGATTGACTGTGGCCGATAACAGTTGCAGTGTGCAGATAGTATGGCATGACGTCGAAGTGGACGATGATAAAGACGAGTGGAACAAGGGGTTCGTGCGGGATGCTGACGTGTTGTGGTTACTATCCGTTGAGATTAAAGATCGGATATATCTACAGAGGCGTTGGGATACGACCAGTTCCCTAGGAAATGCTGTGCTAAGGACGCAGATGTCCAAAGAGCGAGAAAAGATTATCAAGAGTACCAGCTTTCGTACAGTTCGGCATAGGCGAGATCGGAAGAGACCTTGAGCAGGTTCCTTCCATGACACTGCTTCAATAAGATTTGCACCGAGGATCAGTTGTGTCACGAGTATTCAGAGGACCAGAGGCCGACGCCAGTAACGTGCTGCTTTACGAGTGGTCGTGATGATTGGCCGAGAGATGACCAGAGAAGTGCTAGAGTGGAATCGTTCCCGTTAGCACACCTGACCGGGCCGATGAGCCGATGGATTGCGATATTGATAATCCGAGGAGAAAATGAGGAACCTGAGACAGAGGACGCTAGACCGTGAGCAGGAGGCAAGTGGATATTCTTGTTCTGCTGGTTTTAGGCGCACCGATTTATTTTTCGACGTTGTAGGAGGTGTACCTCAATGTCATTTATTGCGATTTGCGTTTTTGATCCGAGTATCATGCTTATATCGCTTGGATTTGAGTTTTGATGATTGAGTTTCATGATATTGGTTTTCGTGCACCATGGCTGTACCTGCTAGGATTTACATTTTGCGCATAGTTATCGCACTTGATATATATTTTATACACCGTTGTGTTGATTTGCGATTTGTGCATATCCATTGCATTTGATTTCTATTTTGTACCTTCGTAGCATGTGTTCATGATTTCATGGATTTCATACGAATGATGTGATTATTGCACTTGGTATAGCTCACATGTGCTTGCAGTGCATTGATACGGATATTGTGCACATAGTTGCACACGTTTTTGATTTATACACCTTGGTGCACTCGGTGTTGCTTTTTATGCGTTTGAGTTATTGATTGTATTTCATACATTTGATGCACCAGATGTGTTGTCGTGCACACCCGTTGCACTGGACAGATGCTTTCGTGCACACTCGTTGCACTTAGTTTTACTTTGTGCATATTGTGGCACCTGTGTTTGGATTTGATTTCCATGCGCACCAGATACACGTGATTGTTGGATACGCCTTTTGAGGCTGATTTTGCTTTTGAGCACTTTGTTTTCATGATGGGTGCTATATTATGAAGTAGCCGAACATGACTGATCTGAGGACAGTACCTGAATACTTTGCATGCATTTAAAAAGTTTAACAAGAGGTTTTCAAAAATGAGCTATAGTCTCTCTATTTCCTACGTGTCCGTGAGCAACATGAACGTTTTTAAAAGAAAACCTTTTGGGATATTTTGAAACGACGGAACATATATTTAGCAAAACATATATGGATATATATTATTATTTTAAAAAAGAGTGTCCGTCATTTATGCCGTGAGTTACGCATTCATGCGGTGATTCAAAAAGGATTTTGCATGTGTTCTATTCAGTTCTTGAAAGTTTTCCAAAGATTCGTACTATACACGTATTATAGTATCTGCCTAGTGTATATTGGATTTCAGTAGTGGATTTCGAGATCTGTATCTCTATTGTAACTCCGAGGATATGCAAGCAAATCAGATGATTTGCGTGACGTTTTACGGAGTCCGATTTTGAGTTTTGTACTCGTTTTCATGCGTACTTGACGCGCTGTGTTATTCTGTATCTTCTGTGATTTCGGAGCCCCGTTGATTTGAGTTGATTATTGAAATGGTTTAGCATTTGGGGGTTTAAATTTAAATTCGGGCACCGAATTTATTTAAGGGGGGAAGATTGTAACATTTCAGAAAATATAAAATATTATTTTTTGGAATTTAATATTAAAATAATATTTTTCCCGAAAACTGCCCGATTTGTGAAATTGGGGTTTTCGAAAAAGGGTATAAATATATACCGATAATTGTGAAATAAATAGAAATTTAAAAATATTTATTTATTTAAAAATATATTTAAATGATTTGGCATTTTTAAAATTTATTATATGCATTTTGGATAAAAACCCGATTAGTGCACTGCTAATCGCGATTAAGCTAAATTCGTGTTTTTACAGTTTTCATGGTTAGTGCACCATGACATGTTTCATTTGGTTATACGTTCATTTGTGTTGTTTTATGTTATGTTTTATTATGGTGAGAAAGAAAAGAAAGGAAAAAGGTGGCATGATGACTTGAGGAGAGATAAAGGGGACATCATGATGAGGGGTAAGCATGCTTGGAGAGAGAGAGTGAGAATAATTGAGAGAGGGGGACTGCCTCATTTGTTCTCCTCCACAATTTTCTTCCCCTTCTTCTTCCTCATCTTCTTCCACTTTCAACCCTAAAATCCATTTCAAAAACCTTGCCAAAATCCTATACCCCTTTCACAAAAAATGATCACCTCTTCATCCTCTACACCATGGACTAAACAAAGGGGGATTTTGATAAATTTGGGAAGCTAGGTTTCTCTTGAGTTCATCCATGAGGTATAATCCTTTTCATTTAGATAGTTTTAAGTTCCTTTACATTCTAGTTTTAGTTTAGAATTGGTTTAGTGGTGATTTGTGAAGTTAGAAAATTTTAGAGAGGGTTTGGGTGACTTGTGGACTTGTGATCAGTAGTGAGGATGTGCAAGTCCTTAGAGATCAAATTCTGGACCTAGAACAGAGATTATAAACTTAGATTAGTTTCATGTCGGTTTTTTGTTGATTTTTGAGCCTAATGTGAATCTGGAGCAACCCGGGGAATTTCTGAGTTTAGCAAACAACTCCAGGGACCAAATTAACGTACTAGGAGACCACCCCGACCATACGATCCCAAATGGAGGCCATGGGGCCAAGGAGGCCGGATTTTGGAGGGTTCTGGCTGGCCACTTTGTGGATTCTGATGTCTAGGTTGCTTCTGTAGGTCATATACCCTATATACATCATCCCAGTATTGTTTGTTCATCCAAATTTCACCTGAGTCAAAATCTGGGAGCACTTTGGTGTGATTTTTATCTATGTTTTCCGTATTTTGAAATGTTTAGTTTTGATATTTGTATTGGTTTTTGGTTGTTGGATGTTCGTACATCAACGACAAGGGATAATTGGTTGGTTTTGCATGCGTGGCCTATATGTTCTAACCTATAGGCGATCCATATGCCGTTTTGGTTTCCGGATTCGATTTTAATAGCGATTGCGACTGTGTATTATTGTAGGTACCTTCGTGTGGATTCCGAGACGACGGAGCGTGGCGTCATTGACTTCGGCAAGCAAGAAGCAAGGTGAGTAGATCTATATCTACGGGGAAGTCGGGTGGATGGCGTATAGCATCCCCGCAAACTTTGACGGAAACCGATTTATATATATAGATTATGATTAATGAAACCTTTAATAGGAAACTATAGATAGAGTTAAAAGGTAGTTAGAGAACCATATTAGAAACTAAGGATAATTAGAAGTTATATGATACGACTAGTATATGATGACGGGATTTGAGAATGATATTTAATAATATTGCCCTTTAGGGTACTATAAGACTAGATAGTCGACGTAGATGTGTCATCCGAATCATACCTTTTTCCAAACTTAAGAATCGTATGCATCTTTTAAACAGATATCTTGAGGGAAGTTATGGATTTTCAAATGATATATTTTCTTTAAAAACACCGTAGCCCTTACTTTTAAAACTACGATTCACATCTTTCAAAGACTGTTTGTATGGGTCGGGTGTGTATGTTAGATTAGATACGTATGCTTATAGTAAAGGTAGAATGTATTTGTAAAATTGACTTGATGTGGGATATAAATGCGATGAAAAGAATATATGACGTGATATGTTGATTTGATGATATATTGGTATACGGATGCGAGTCGATTGAGATGATTTATACCCTGTCAGTGCGTCCACCATGTATTTTCTCGGTTCTCAGAGTGGCATGTGAAACTCGGTGAGGTACCCCCGGGCAAGAAGACTCGTATTGTTATACGGTGAGCCTGGCAGGGGAGCACTACCTACCGGTGATAGTATTTAGGCTCGGCGGATATCCGGAGGATACCGACCGGAGTCGAGAGATGATATGGGCCGATCCGGACTGACGGAGCCCATAGGCCGATCCGGACTGACGTAGCCCGAGAGATATGAGGATTTGCGTGTCGATGCTGGACACGGGTTGTAACAACCGAGTTCAATTATACCAATTTCTGTTGCCGTATGTGTTTTTTGTGGTGTTTATTTCATTTACTGTGTTTGGATGTGAATGGTAGCTTACTTTACGTTCGACCCACTTCCTTGAACTTGTTGTTTTATAATTATAGAATACCCTAGCATCACGTATTTTTTGCATATAACAAATTAAGTCACGTAAAATAATTTAAAAATACATGACATGGCTTGCATGATACCCCTAACCCTGTGGTAGCCTTCTTGCATCGTGTTCTCGTCCCGTTCAGTGAAACGGACGTTTTTGGATGGCTACGTGCACGTGCGTGCGTCCGTTTTTGGGGGTATGCTTTTTCGTTACATAATCTTTCATTTTAAATTTTGGAACTTGCATAAAATTTTCGTATTTCAAATCTGAAATTTTAGACCCGAACCGGACGCGTTTTGGAATATTTTTGCATTCCGCCTAAATTCAAATTTTATTAATATTTTATTTTAACCGTACCTTTAAAATTTTAGTTAATCATTTCTTTCGTTAACAAATAAAATCTTTTTCTATTTTTTAAAAATCTTTGCTAACCCCAGTCTCTCTCTCCTTCCCAACAAATTAAATCATTTCCTTTATTCGACGCCGGCCCCACTCCCTCTTCTCTCTTTCTCTCTCCCCTTCCGTTCCACCAATCATCTCCTCTTTCGTGTTGGTGGCCCCCACGAGCTCCCTCTCTCTCTATTTCTCTCTCCTTCTCTTTCTCTTCCCCTCTCTCTCTCCGCAGCTCTCTCTCTCTCTCTCAAGCCTTTCTCTCTTTCCTCTCGCTTTTCCCTCTCTCCCCTCTCGCGGTAGACATAGGTCCCAACACCGCCTCCTTCGCTTATCATCACCTCCCTCCTTCTTTTCTCCCTCTTCTTCTTTTAAACCCCAAGCCCATGAGGAAAAACCCATTGCAAACTCAACCCTAACCTTAGCCGCCTCCTCTGCCTCCTCGAACCCAACCTCGTCACCACCTCCATCTCATCTTCTCCTCCTCCTCCTCCTCCTCGTCGCCATTTTCTTTTTCTTTTCCTCCATCCCGATCACCCACAGAACCCTGCACACCCAAACTATAGCTCCTCACTTCGCCGACCTCCACCGCCGACGATCCTCAACTCATCATCACCGTCACCACCATCTTCTCCTCTCCTCCTCTTCATTCTCTTCTCCTCCTTATTTCCTTTTCTTCTTCTCTCTTAAACCCTACAACCAACAGAACCCCAGCCTGAACCCTGCACCCATGCGGCACCTCACCGCCAATGACCCCAACACCACCATCTCGTCTCCCTGACCCTTGTGTACAACCTAGTAAGCAATCCCTTCTTCTTCTTCTTCTTCCTCCTCTACCCTTCCCTTCTCTTCTCTTCTCTCTCTTTGTCTTTCTTCTTGAATTCATGTTCACTGTTTTATAGATCGCCGGAATCCGGTCGTGCCGTCGACAATCCCGACGACCCAGCGAGGATATCTGACCCGTGTGATCCCATCGTGCGTTGTTTGGACTCATTCCGTGTACCGTGCGCGCGTCGCGACTTTTTTCGCCGACGTGTGACGTTCCGTATATCGTATCACGATCAGTCAAGGCAAGTAAAACTTGCTATATGCTATCTATATGATTTTACAACTATTTATCTGAATATTAAACTTATAGATTGAATCTAAAGTCACGTGTTCCAAGTTAACAGTTTGATGTTCCGTTTATATCTTTTAGATTCAGAACTTGAAAGATACCCGTTGCATTTTAGTTTACTATACCTAGTAACCACATCTGTATGTTAAATCACATGATAACTATTTTACATAGTCTATGGTACCCTTTTATAGTCTTACCCTATTGGACACCCGTGTGCATCTCTAACATGTTTTAGATACATTTGCATCCCTAGATCTTTTAACCCATAATAACGAGATTTTAACAATCCATATTTGTTTAAGTGTATGATACTTAATGTTGGAACCATAACCCTAACTCTAATCGATACCCGTACATCCAAATAGTTTAATCTGTACCTATTTGCATATCATATTACATGTTCCAGCTTATTGTTCTATTAGTACCCATGCTTGTGATGTATACCCATGCTTACGCTAGTTTGATTATGAGCACACACATGACATTTGGAGCACCCTGACATGATTTGTTACACCTATTACTTGACACGACATGGTACCGTGCAACTCTTGACATGACATAACACCTCTATACATTACTTGACTTGACCTGATGTACCATGGCTTTTCCTGTTACCTAATCTTGTGTCTAATGCCAGCAAACCTGACCTGTTGTCCATACGGACCGTTCCTGTTGTCTATCCAGACAAACATGTACCTGCCTGATCCTGTGTTGGCATTTGCTCTAGATTATTTAATACATGGCTTGAACACTTATAACTTGGGGGTATGGGGAAATCAATGATGAAACCGGACTTGTAACTCGACAGTGTGCTACATTTACTGATCAGTTTTAGAGGCTAGGCCAGCCTTGGGATGATGCTGCTGACATCATCCATCATATCCACTACCTTTTAGAGGCTAGGCCAGCCTTGGGATGATGCTGCAAACATCATTCATCATTACCCTGTTCCTTTAGTGCCTAGCGGCATATCTCGGTTTCAGCCCGAGAATCTTCACCGTGATCCCGGGCACGCACGGGATACTATTGAGTTACATCAATGATTCATCAATTTGATTTCAAAGACTTGAGAGTAGTTAATCTAATAGACCAGTTTAGATTACTCACTGCATACTACCTTTCACTGCCCTGATTTATATTGCTGTTACACCTGCTTTACCATTATGTTTATACTTGCATGTCTTGCTACCCTGTTTATATATTATTGCTTGATGTTATGACGCGCTGACGTCTGGGTTTTGCATGGCCCAGATTCCGTACCTTTGCTGCAGTCCGAGCAGGAGTACTTCCGTCAGCAGGCTGAGTAGTGAGGACCCGTTAGTAGTTAGTTCTTTTATTTCCAGTATTTTCATTCCTGATGTGAGCCTGCATTATGGGACATACATTCCTGTTATTCTTGTATTGGATCTTTTGCTTCCGCATTATGTGATTCTTGACTCATTTATTTCTGCCTTATGGACATGTGTTAGATAGTTTATTATTTTTCTTGATATCTCTACAACCGTAATGTGACTGTGGATGGATACTTCCTACCCACAGGTAGCATAGTTGGCTATGTCACATGCCCATCTTAGCGTGCTCTGGGAAGCGGGGCGTGACACGGGTTTCATGATGTTTCGAGGGTCGATGCTAGACACTCAGGTTCCATGATTTTGAGGTGTCGCGAGGGACACATGTGGATTTATATCCTCATATTTTCATGCATATGCTTTTATGATATTTACATGCATGATGTTGCTGTGTCAGTGGTTGACACGTGGACGAGATCCACATGCATACATACATTGATTATATGAGTGGACGAGATCCGCATGCATACCTACATTGATTATATGGGTGGACGAGATCCACATCCATACATAAATTGATTATATGGTTGGACGAGATCCACATGCATACATACATTGATTATACTGTTGGATGTTATCCACATGCTTATAGGCATTGACTACCTTGTTGGCACATATACAGACCCAGTCACCCTAGATATCATAGTATTACCTTTATGATATAGTTGACATAGGAGTCATTGTTTATTCGATTTCTACTTGTTGATGTCTTTTTACTCACGAGTTGGCAACTCACCCCCGTTGTGCCATAGTTCTTGCAGGTTGACCGCATGGATCCGTAGCGGCATCGCTGGCACATAGCTTCTTTTGGGTGTTTTGCAGTGGTAGGTGGGACATTTGTATCGTACCCACTCCTGTATTTATATTTCATATTGTATCTAGTCAACTCCATCAATCAAACTAGTAATTGTGTAAGTAATGAGACTTAGCAAGACTTGTAGTTGCGGGACTTGAGCGATGGGTTTTATGTTCGCATTTGGCGTTGATGTCTTGCTTATTTATTTATCTTTTGTGGTGCACTTCGCCATTGGGCATTGTATACTTATATTTATGCTTTGCGTGGTTGTGATCTGCCGGTTGGCGAAGAGCTAGCTCCCGCTTGGGGATGCTATTATTCTTGTTATGTATTTGTGGTTTTGGATCAAAATATACAAAAGAGGTGCTGCCTAAATTTTTAAAAGACGAAACATGTTTTCAAAACTAGAATTTTTCACTTGCATTTTTATATCCCTTTTCTATGCATTAAGAAAACTTGATTTCCTTATACCTTTATTTCAAAACTTCACCTCTTTCATTTTCTTAAAAAGGTTTAGATTTCTAGGTTTTAGCTTACTTGAATTACGTTGCGCCTTTAGATGTTTCGTGATTTAAGTGCTGGTCACGAGCTAATATTTCGGGTCGTGACAACGATCTCCCTGATCAGGTAATACCGCTTCAAGATGTGTCTGGATCTCTGATGAAACCGTGGTTCTTTTGCTAAAACTATAGCCCCATTGTTATCGCAATGCAAAGCTATCGGATCAACAATGGACGGAGCCACCTTAAGTTCAGTAATGAATTTTTTCATCCAGACCGTTTCTTTTGCGGCAATGTTGGCAGCAATATATTCAGCCTCCATTTTCGAGTCTGCGACGGTGTCCTGTTTGGAGCTCTTCCAAAAGATCGCCCATCCGTTGAGAGTAAACACATAACCCGAGACAGACTTACTATTATCATTTTCACTTTGGAAGCTTGAGTCGGTAAAGTACTCCACCTGGAGATCTCCATTACCGTACACCAAGAATATCTCCTTAGTTCTTCTCAGGTACTTGAGAATGTTCTTTACTGCTGTCCAGTGGTTCTCCCCTGGGTTTGACTAATACCGACTTACTACGCTAAGTGTGTAAGCTATATCTGGTCTGGTACATAGCATCGCATACATTATAAATTCTACCGCCGAAGCGTAAGGTGTAATGCTCATGCGAGCCCTTTTCTTATCAGTCTTGAAAAACATCTCTTTGGAGAAGGTGATTTCATCCAAAACGGGTATATTACCGCGCTTGGATCTTTCATACTAAATCTCTTTAGTATAGCATCTATGTATCTGGACTGTGAAAGTTCCAACATTCTCTTGGATCTATCTCTATAGATCTTTATCCCTAAAATGTAAGAGGAATCACCCAGATCTTTTATGGAGAAATTTTGTGACAAGAACAGCTTGACCGATTGCAGCATAGGAATATTATTTCCTATCAGGAGAATGTCATCGACGTACAAGACGAGAAATACGACAGCTCTTGCTACAATCTTCTTGAAGATGCATCGCTCATCCTTATTTTAATCTATAGATGTTCCAGCTCCGTGATACTTGTTTTAATCCATAGATGGATTTAAGCAACTTGCACACCTTTCCGCTACTACCACTGTCTATGAATCTCTCCAGCTAATCTATATAAATGCACTCTTCTAAACTTCTATTTAGAAAAGTCGTTTTTACGTCCATCTGCCAGATATCATAGTCATAGAAGGCATCACTGGCAAATAGGATCCGAATGGATTTGAGCATAACCACTGGAAAAAAGATTTTTATCATAGTCCACATTGGGTCTTTAATGAAAACCTTTTGCAACAAATCTATCCTTATAGGTTTCCACATGTCCATCTACATAAATCTTCTTCTTGAAGATCCACTTGCATCCAACATGTTTTGCCCCAGGAGGAGCAACATCCAAATTCCAAACTTTGTTAATGTACATGGACACCATTTCAGATCGCATAGCATCCAACCATTTCTCAGAGTCCTTACTGGTAATGGCCTACTCGAAAATAGTAGGATCATCTTCTTCCAAGATGCAATCCTCTCAATCCCCGTCTATGAAAAAACCGTAGTATCTCTCGGGCGGAAGAGAAATCCTACTAGATCTGCGAAGTGGCTGAGGTTCATACAAGACTATTGAATCCTCTGGTTTCTATCAAATCTTCGGTTACAGTTTGTGTTTCTGGAATTTCTTCCAATTCTACCGCGCTTCCACTAATTTCTTTTGCAAGAAATTCCTTCTCTAAAAAGATGGCATAGCAAGCAACAAACACCTTCTGTTTCTCAGTGTGGTAGAACAGATATCCTAAAGAATTCTTAGGAAATCCTACAAACTTACAAAGAACTGATCATACCTGAATTTTTTCTGGTTTTTGCGTTTTTATATAGACCGGATAACCCGATATCTTAAACCGCTTAAGATATGAATTCTTTTCACTCCATATTTCATATGGAGTCTTAGGCATGGATTTGGATGGAACATAATTCAAAAGGTATGCTGCTGTATGAAGCGTATAACCCTAGAATGAGAGAGATAACTCAACACTACTCGTCTTAGAGTGAACCATATCTAAGAGGGTACGATTCCTTTGCTCAGACACACCGTTGTGTTGTGGTGTATATGGAGGAATAAGCTGAGAGAGAATTCCATTCTCTTTTAGAAAATCAAGGAATTCCGTGCTTAAGTATTCACCATCTCGATCAGATCGAAGGATTTTAATACCTTTTCCAATCGGATTTTCTACTTCGCTTTTATATTCTTTGAACTTCTCAAAAGCTTAAAATTTATATTTCAATAGAAATACATATCCGAACCTCGAGAGATCATCAATGAATGTAATGAGTATGAGAACCCACTCCTTACATGTGTAGACATTGGACCACATACTTCACTGTGTATGAGTCCCAAGAGTTCAATGGCTTTTTCTCCGTGTCCCGTAAACGGAGCTATGATCATCTTTCTTTTGAGACAAGACTGACAAGTTTAATAAGATAAAAATTTGAACAGATTCAAATATCCATATTTATGCAACTTAGATGGTTTTTTCTCATTGATATGATCAAATCTATAATGCCACAAGTAGGCATCGTTCACATCTGAACTCTTTCTCTTACGTGTGTTTTGTATATTAAAAACCATGTTTTGATTAAGAATATTTATACCATTACATAATGTAATTTCTGCAACCAGTACCTGATTAAGGTAAATATTCATAATATTTTTATCTAGAACAAAGTTATATCCATCTTTATTATGTAAAGAAACTGATATAATATTGCACAATATGGAAGGTACATAGTAGCAGCTGTTCAAAATTAAGTGGCAACACTAGGTGATAATCTCCGACAGCAACAACATCAACTTGTGCTCTATTCTCTACTCTGAGAAACATATCACATAGTCCAACCATTCTACTTTTTCTCAGTCCTTGTAATAAATTACAGATATGAGATCATGATCCGGTATCTAATACCCAGGAGGTAGGACTGACCGAAAAACAGCTCTCAATAAAAAATACACCCGAAGAAAATACATGAGAATACTTCTCCTTCATCAGGGTCAAATGGAAGTCTTTGCATTCCTCTTTCCCTTGTCCATACGTGACAGTTGTCACAAGTTAGACCTGAACCGACGTTCCCTAGCTTAGTGTAATAAGCGGGTTTGGTCAAGTCATACATTTTATTATCTTGATTAAGACATGATATGGTTGCTACCTGGAGAGAGAGAAAAGAAACACTCAGTGTGTGCTCTTGCAAGATTAGATTGGTTTTTAATTTATCTAATCAGGATGGCTCCTATTTTTTTCTTGAATTCTCCTTCAAATCTTAAAAGGAGAACCAGTTGGGATCATTTACACCTTATAAGTTTGCTAACCGTTCAGCCAAGTGGGTGTTGGTACTCCGAGGAAGGTTCCCCGTGCTCTCGCGCCGACCCAATTAAAATAAAACTCGTTTCCGCATAGGCGTAGCCCCGTTAATACATCTCTAGACACCTAATAAGTTAGCTAATTGTGAAGTGAAAAATATCTCCCAAGAGTAATCCTACACATCAATAGGAATCGGGACCCAAATATCATCGCGTGATAACCTACATGGAAACCACTCCATTCAACACACTCCAGAAGGTATGCACACACCTGGCAAGTTTCCTTTATGTTTGAAACTCCCAATATAGTTTGCCCCTAGAACCCTGGTGACCTTGACGGAGTCAACAAATCATAAAGTCTTAGTCAAGTTCAACCCGTCATTATCTTGATTGCATTAAACCCACCCGCATAACCCTTGATGAAGTCAACAAGGTTACATGACAGTCCTAACTAATCACATCCCATGCTACAAATAAGCACCACTCAGCTACCGTATACCACGCCTTGATAGAGTAAACAAATGCAGCACGAATACTAAGTACTACTCATAGGAAATGACGGAGGGCTGCAACTGGTTTTTGGCGAAAACCCTTTAATGTAATGAACTTGATATCGTTGAAGGAACCGTGTGGTTTTGAAAAGGAGTGGTTTAGGCTCCATTTTTAAAACGAGTGGTTTTGAAGAAAAATGAGTAATCTATAGTAACAAAAACTTTTGCTTAAGAGCGAAATCCCTGTGAAGAGATCAAGGCTCTTCTCTCATCGAATGAGGCGCATGATATTCCTAACCAAATATTTCTATGCAAAGCAAAAGAATACGACTATAGTTTTCAAAAAATTGGTTTCGACTGTTGGGGTCAAAATTTACACCCCGGTTGACCAAGTTAAAATCGAAGTCAACCCCAAGCCAAGTGGGCCTAAGCCCGGGTCAAGTGAACCAATGCCCGGGTTGAGCCTGAACATGAAGCGGCCGGCCTCCCCCATACCAAAATAAAATTTTTTTAATAAATAATTTTGGTGTATTTATTTTATTTTATGAATAAATGTAAGAAAAATAGGCATAAAACCAAATTTTGAAAACCTATGGCTCATGTGTAAAAGAAATAAGCACATGAGGCATGGGATGGGCAAAATGCCATTTTGTAAAGCCTAAGGGGCTATATGTAAAGTTTGTAGCCTATAAAGGCAAACACGATGAAAATATCTATGACAACTTTTTCATTCTCTAAAAACTCTAGGGTTTTTGTGCCTCCTTCTTCTTCAAGGTTCTAAACCTTCTCTTTTTCGAATTAAATCAAGAGTTTAACTCTTACTCTTCCAAAAATAAATAGTTTTCCACCACAAAACCCACAAAAGGGAGCTCGGATCTTCCATCAGATCTTAAAAAGGAGAGAGCTTTAAAATCTCACCCCTCTTGTTCTCCAAGATCCGGCCAACAAAAGAGGAGGGAGGAGACTCATCTCCAAGGATCCCATTTTGGGAAAGATCTAACGCTCAAGGGAGAAGAAAAGGGTCCCCTTGAGCATTTACAAGGATTCTCTGGAGTTTAACTCCGCAAATCAAAGTTTCTGGGAGTTTAACTCCATAAAAATAAATAAAAAATAATAATACATCTTTTTTAAAAGAGTTTAACTCCAAAAGTCAATAGGAGTACAACTCCCAGTATGGGGGCTGAGCCCCCTATTTTCCGCTGATGCCTTGCGCCCAGCGCCCACGTGCCGGGCACGTGAGGCGCTGGCTATTTGCGCCTCCTTGCGCCCAACGCCCGTGTGCCAGGCACGTGAGGCGCTGGCGCCTTGCGCCCAGCACCCGCGTGCCAGGCAAGTGAGGCGCCGGCGCCTTCTCCCACGTGTCCTTTGGACACCCTTTTCCCTTTATATATATATGTATATATTTATACATACACACACTCCACATTCAAAAGCCCAGGTCAAGCGGGACCCCCGTAAAAACTCTGCGGGCCCCCCTATATATCCAAAACCCTTTCAAAAAACGCACACTGCATATTGAGTTCACATGAATAGTTGACCCGTCAATCGGAGGTTCCCTCGCTCCAAAGGCAAAGGGTAATTAACGGCAGCTTAGTCCGCGGCTGCCGGAGATTCAGATCCCCACAATCAATAAACCCTCGCCTACCCTACGCAGGGGGAATCTATAGTACGCCTGACAAGCGCGCACGTATTCCTATCTGAATGGGGTGACGAAAAACACCCTACAGAGATCGGGCACGCCCGGTGGGACCTTTCTCTCCTCCCATATATCGGGTCAAGCGTTCATGCGAACTCATTTAGCATATATATCGATGTTTGTACTGAAGTAGTTTTCTTTTCGTGCAGCAATCAACTTTCAGCGAAAATGTCTCCTAAGATGGATCCAGCTTCTGATGCGACCCCGATTCCGTACGTGGTCAAGATCAAGGCTCATGTGGTTCTCCCCGCAAGCCTCAGTCGACAGTGGGAGGAACTGCCCCGCCAGTTTGGTTTCGTCATCATCTACCCTGCCGGAAGCGCTCATCTGGCAGAAATCCCGGCAAAACAAGTGGCCAAGCCGGTCTCAAGGGGTAAGAGGCAGAATGTTGTGATCGCTAAGGCACCGCGACCGAAACTTAAGACGGTGTCTGAACGACTCTCTGGTGCTCCAGCTGAGGGCAAGACTTCCGGTACAAAGGGCAACATTAAACGTTGCGGACGAGCTCAGGAGATGACTCCAACCAATGCACAATCAGGAGTATCTCCAAAGCCCTCCATCGTCCGGTCTACGGAGGCTTCCCGAAGAGCCGTAACCAGCCAAGTGCTCAGAACAGAAAGGCTGAGACAGAAGCGGCTCAGGTATCGAGCCAACAAGAGGGCCAGGACTTTGGCCATGTGGAATCTTGTGAGGTTCCAAAAGCAAGGTTACTCCACGACGACGGCTGAGTGGGCCGTAAAAATCAGCAATTCCTTCGATCCTCTGAAGTGGGTTCAGAAAAATGCCATGACCGCCAGAATCAAGAAGACAGCGGTCCGAACGTTGCTATAAAGAGACGTGTCCCGGCCCCAGCAGAAAAGGTATGACACTGTCTCTTCAAGAGTCTATCAGGCGCTCTGTGCCGCGCGAAAACAGCGGGGCAAAACCAAAAAGGAAGCGTCATCACCATTCAAGAATCCGGCCAGGCCAGCCCCCTTCAGTCGACTGCCCTTTATTGAAAAAGGAGGGTCAAGACAGCGATCCGTGAAATCAGCCGCCGATAATAAAAAGACGGCTGGATATGTTATCCATACGGTCTATATGGCGGGCGGGCGCCCCAGCAACAACTTTCACAGCAAAAGTAAGGATGGGGCCACCACATCCCAAGCCCAATCTGGCTTGAATGTGGTTCCCGCTTCCCAAGAACAGCCGCCTCCGCTGGATGATGAAAACCCTCTCGATGAGGATGATATGCAGAAAGACCCCTCAGTCCATGTAGATTCAAGCTCGGACAGCGAGGAAGAGCCAACTTTCCGTCCCAGGACCGCGGAGTAAGAGCTGCTTCAAGAGCTTCGAAAACAGCTCAGGAGCAAAGATAAAGAGATGGCCGAGCTCTATTCGAAAATTGACGACCTAACGAACGTTGTGATGCAGCTTACGGCTCAAATTGATCGAGCGCCTCCCAATCAAGCACAAGTCTCTACTCATGAGCCAGGTGATGACAATCCGAAGCAGCCGATGCCTGTCCCTTTGGGTCTAAGATTAGTTGAACCGCACGAAAGCCGGCCGCATTCTTCTTCTGGGGACGCCTTGGCCTCATATAGCACTATCCCGCTAACACAAGATCAGATAATGGATTTGGTCACCAGCAAGGTTAAAACATTGGTGGCCAAAGCTAAAGCTCAGAAAGAAATTGGAAGTAGTGGGCGGCCATATCCCGCACAGTACGATCTGATTGAGTTCCCGAGCGGCTACATCATTCCTAAGTTCGGAAGATTTGACGGGATAGGAAATGCAAATCAGCACGTCGCCCACTTTAAAGTATCGTGCGGAAATACATAGGGCAATGATGCGCTCCTTCTTCGTCAGTTTGTCAACAACCTGACCAGTGTCACTTTCGACTGGTACGCGAGTATACTAGACGGGTCCGTCATTACCTTTGCCCAAATGGAGTCTCCGTTTCGGCAAAGGTTCGTGAGTGTCAGCGATAAAATCTCCTTTGCTGACCTTGTGAGGACCAAGCCGGGGAAGAATGAAAGCAATACCGACTTTATCGCCCGATGGCGTAATCTCACGGTCATGTGCAAACCACCGCTGGAGCAGGACCAGTCCGTCAGCCTCCTCATTGGGAATCTCAGCAATTGGATGGTCTCGTTTTTATGTACAGCAAGCCTCAAGACATTTCAGGAGCTAACCAAGAAAGTCTAAGTGTTGGAACGCTCGAAGCAAGAGTCTACCCCGGACTCTCAGAAAGACAAGACTTAGACAAGCAAGAGGGAAGACAACCGTAGAAGCGGGAATTCCAGCAATACCAATGTCCTCAATGCGTCTGACAATGAAGAAAAGCGAAGGACACGCGAATCCAAAACCAACCGGTCTCGAAAGCTATTGCTGGGAGGAGAAGGGCCTTCCATAGAGGTGAAAAAGAACAAGGTTTACTCATTCAGGAGGGACAAGGTCCGAAAGATATTCAAAGATGCCCTGAACAACGGTCTACAATTGCCGGAGTCGAAAAGATCTCATGAAGCAAAAATGACCGACAATCCTCTATATTGCCCGTACCACCGAGTAGTGAGTCATGCAATCGAGGATTGCTATATCTTCAAAGATTGGGTCGAGAAGCAGTATAAGACTGGAGAGATCGAGCTGTCCAAGAGTGTATTGGTGAACAATCAAGTTGCAACCACCAACTTTATACAAATGGAAGCTGAAGCCATCTGGGAGCAAACGGCTAAACCCGCTGCCTCGAGAATGAATCCGACTCGCCGCAACCCCCTTGGAGTAAGCACATATCTATTAAGACGAAGAAGATGCTAAAGCTACTTCGGAAAGAGCCCAGGACGGAATGGGAAGGGAAGAAGAAGCCTACCATTCCAGCTGCCAATGCGGCTCCATCAGGCTCAAAATCCAAAAAGCTCAAGAAGAAGAAAAGTGCAGCTCGACGCGAAAAAGTGTCTGCAGGGAGATCGACCATTCAAAAATATATTGATTCCCTTGAAGACTATGAACAGAAGGAAAAAAATCTAATTCAATTGAAAGAGTTCTTCCATGCAGAAGCAGCTGAGATTTTAGAGGAGCTAGAAGAAGACTCCAATGAAGAGATCCCTGTAGTGACCTGCTACGCCATCCATCTGGGCAGCGACTCTGAGGAGGAGCTCTGTTTCCCCGAAGAGGAAGAGGAGCTCGCCACAAAGGCCAACAAAATCCGGCTTAGAAGCGGCAGGGCTCTACTGCCAAGTCAGGACAATGCCCCAAAAGGGAAGGAAAAACAAGTCACTAATGAAGAAGATGGCGGAGAGCCGGCTCATGAAAATTCGAGTCCTTCCTCAGTGGACTATAATGTCTTGGCTCATCTCCGGAAGCTTCCGTCTCTCCTGATCATCTACGATGCCTTGGTCCTATCTAAGGAACTTAGAGATGTTCTCATCCACGCTATACAAAACCCTGAGCGGTATCAGGATCGCTTTGCGGAAATTAATATGAAAGAAGCCCAGTATGATCTGCATGCCACCGCAGTAACGTTTAAGGACGAAGACTTGCTACTGGGAACGGCTGAGCATAATCGGCCGCTTTATGTGACAGGGTACAGCGACGGAGACCGGATTAATCGCATATTGATTGATCCAGGGTCCTCAGTGAACACCATGAACTTGTGAACTCTGAAGTGTTTGTCAATGGACGTCCGACACCTGTCAAGGGAAAGGATTGTCATTCAAGGCTTCAATCAAAATTGCCAGCAAGTTCTAGGATCCATAGCTCTGCCAATCAAATTTGGGGATCTGCAGACCGAAGCTAAGATATACGTGATCGAAGCTGACACGTCTATAAAATTCTCTTGGGGCGGCCGTGGCTCCACGATTACGGCATCATTCCGTCAACTCTCCATCAGTGTATGAAGTACACTAAAATAGCGAAGAAAGACGCATTGATGGAGACATCCAGTCGTTCGGTGTGCATGAAGTCCGATATGA
Source organism: Agapanthus africanus (assembly GCA_030015575.1). Lineage (NCBI taxonomy): Eukaryota > Viridiplantae > Streptophyta > Magnoliopsida > Asparagales > Amaryllidaceae > Agapanthus > Agapanthus africanus. The sequence continues at coordinate 538,842,260 of JASDDO010000010.1, read as the reverse complement.
GGATTTTCGATACTTTATGAACCACCGAAATACTAAGCCACAACTGACTGAGGACAGAGCGGCCCTAAAACCCAAAAAAAATCCGAGCTGGCTGTCACCTTTGTAAGCAAAAACCCCTAAGTGCGCCCATCGTTTCGGTAGTGACACTGATGAGTCCGACGCTGGAATTCCGTCTTTCCGTAAAACTCGCCCTCGTTTCGGTAGCGATACGGACGAATCTGATACTGAAAGCCCATCTAGTAGCAAAGTCCCCCCTCATCTTGGTAGCGACACTGAAGAGTCGGAGGAAGAGAACTTGCCTTACAACAGCTGTGCAGATTGGACCCCCATGCAACAAGCGAAACTACGAGAGACCTTCGAAATTACAGAAGGGTCCCTAGTTGTCACAAGGGTGCCGGAGCAGATGTGCAAAGAGCTCGATGCATTGTCAGTCTCTACCGTGGACCAGCTGAAAATATTTTACGTTCCCAGAAGGAAAAATGGATAGAAGGGCATCCTGTTTTATGGGTCAAATCCTGTTGTGCACCCGGACGATTTGTTTGTCACGGAAAGCGCAACAAGTCAAATCGAATTCTGACACCGCAAGAAGCGGAGCAAGCCAAATCAAGAACCGACCGTCCACGTCGCTAAAAGGACAGTATCGACCGTCCACGTCGCTAAAAGGGCACATCGACCGTCCACGTCGCTAAAGGGGGCAGCACCGACCGTCCACGTCGCTAAAAGGGCAGCATCGACCGTCCACGTCGCTAAAAAGGGCAGCATCGACCGTCCATGTCGGTAAAAGGGCAGCACCGACCGTCCAAGTCGCAAAAAGAGCAGCGTCGACCATCCACGTTGCTAAAAAGGCAGTACCGACCGTCCACGTCACTGAAAGGGCAGCACCGACCGTCCAAGTCGTAAAAAGGGCAGAACCGACCGTCCACGTCGCTAATATAGCAGCACCGACCGTCCAAGTCGCAAAAAGGGCAGAACGGACCGTCCACGTCGGTAAAATGGCAAAGTTGACTGTCTAAGTCGCAAAAAGGGCAGCACCGACCGTCCAAGTCGTAAAAAGGGCAAAACCGACCGTCCACGTCGCTAAAAGAGCATCACCGACCGTCCAAATCGCAAAAAGGGCAGTATCGACCGTCCAAGTCGCAAAAAGGGCAGCACCAACCGACCACATTACAAAAATGGCAGCATCGACCTCCACGCGAAAGAAGATCCATCAATTCATGCACACGACCCACATATGTAGTGTGCATTTATTGATGGGGGCAATTTGTTGGGGTCAAAATTTACACCTCGGTTGACCAAGTCAAAATCAAAGTCAACACCAAGCCAAGTGGGCCCAAGCCCAGGTCAAGTGGGCCAATGCCCGGGTCGAACCCGAACATGAAGCGGCCGACCTCCCCCATACCAAAATAAAAAAATTTATAATAAATAATTTTGGTGTATTTATTTTATTTTATTTTATGAATAAATGTAAGAAAAATTGGCATAAAACCAAATTTTGTAAAACCCATAGCTCATGTGCAAAAGAAATGAGCACATGAGGCATGGGATGGGCAAAATGCCATTTTGTAAAGCCCAATGGGGTTATATGTAAAATTTGTAGCCTATAAAGGCAAACATGATGAAAATATCTATAAAATTTTTTCATTCTCTAAAAACTCTAGGGTTTTTATGCCTCCTTCTCTTTTCTCAAGGTTCTAAACCTTCTCTTTTCGAATTAAATCAAGAGTTTAACTCTTCCTCTTCCAAAATAAATAGTTTTCCACCACAAAACCCACAAAAGGGAGCTCGGATCTTCCATCAGATCTTAAAAATGAGAGATTTTTAAAATCTCACCCCTCTTGTTCTCCAAGATCTGGCCAACAAAATAGGAGGGATGAGACTCATCTCCAAAGATACCATTTTGGGAAAGATCTAAGGCTCAAGGGAGAAGAAAAGGGTCCCCTTGAGCATTTACAAGGATTCCCTGGAGTTTAACTCCACAAATCAAAGTTTCTGAGAGTTTAACTCCACAAAAATAAACAAACAATAATAAGACATCATTTTTTAAGGAGTTTAACTCCAAAAGTCAATAGGAGTACAACTCCCAGTATGGGGGTTGAGCCCCCTATTTTCCGCTGGCACCTTGTCCCCAGCGCCCGCGTGCCAGGCACGTGAGGCGCTGGCGCCTTCTCCCACGCGTCCTTTGGACGCTCTTTTCCCTTTACACACACACACACACACACACACACTCTCTCTCTCTCTCTCTACACTCAAAATACCTCTCCCGTTAGAAAAAAAATTTGTGGGCCCCCCGATATATCCAAAACTCTTTCAAAACACGCACACTGCATATTGAGTTCGCATGAATAGTTGACCCGTCAATCGGAGGTTCCCTCACTCTAAAGGCGAGGGGTAATTAACGGCAGCTTAGTCCGCTGCTGCTGGAGATTCGGATCCCCACAATCAATAAACCCCTATCTACCTTAGGCAGGGGAATCTGTAGTATGCCTGACAAGCGCACGTGTATTCCCATCTTAATGGGGTGATGAAAAACACCTTACATCAACATCTTATTATGTTTATTTTCTTGCATTAATCAAAATTAATGTTTTCCCATAAATAAATTCCTATCTGTCACGTCCCGCTTTCCAAAATACATACATACGGGAATGTAACAAAGCCAGACACGCTACCTACGGTGAGGAAATATCCTTCCATAGTCACATTACGACTGTCAATCAGATATCAAGAACAGAATATAAACATCTATCTCACTCATGTACAAACTGCCACAATAAATAATAACGAGAAAGGTAGCGGAAGCAAAAAGGTCCAAGATAATAAAAGAAACAATATCCTAGGCCCGTCTCTTATGGGATCACAACGATAAAATGATAAGTCCAGAACTAGAAAAGAAATCTAAGACATCACTAAACTAAATAAACGGAAAGCTCTTCACTGCTCAACAATCTTGTCAAAGTGTTCCTGATACTCCTGTGATATAGTCAAAGGATCTGAGCAATGCAAAACTCAGACGTCAGTACGTCATAAATATTATTATAATAATAATATAAACAATAGGTGATAAAGTATACTATGTGCAAGAACGAGATGTCATGAGTATAAACAATAAGCGATAACAGTAAATGTGATGCAACAAGTAAGATATCGGTATCAACCATATCATGTATATCCTAAGGGTTCATGTCGCTCTGTTATCTATACTAAGATATTTGAAACCAAGCAATAGAATTCTTGATGTAACTCAATAGTATCCCGTGCATGCCCGGAACCACGGTCATGATTCTCGGGGCTGAATCCAAGACGTGCCACTAGGCTGTAAAACAATGTCATGTATAGATGAATGATATCAGTATCATCATTCCAAAGCCCAAAACTCGTATCGACTGATCAGTCTCTGGAAAGTAGTGAACTGTTGAGTTATAAGTCGGCTTTCATTTTTTATTTTCCCTTTCTCCCAAGTTTCATGTTCATGTCAGGTATAAAAGTAATATCTACCTAATACCAACACAGGAACAATCAGGTACATGATACGTCCATCAGGACAACAGGAATATGTCCATCAATACAATAGGTCAAGTCAATCAAGTCAAGTCAAGGTTGTTGGCATTAGTAAATATTACGGCAAATAGGTACTAGCATGATATAGGTAATAGTAACAGAATGGCAGGGTACAAATCATGAATTAGTGTACAGGCATGTCAGGGATGATGTAATCAGTGTCTACATCACAGTCACATATTACAATCAAATGATGGAATACAATAAGCAATATAGTTGTAACAGAATATCGGTAAACACTAACGGATATAGATTAACAAGCGTGTCATGTTTCAAGTTAGTTATATGATCAAATGCGACTATCGTTCCTATCTAGATGCGATAAATGAAATAACAAATATGATTCTATCTTCAAGTTTATTACATCAATTTAACCATATTAAGGATAGACTTTTGTCGTAATTATTAGATATCGTTAATTAGATATATTTTTCGTAAAATATTATAAACTAAACTTATATAATTATAAATAAAACATATTAATGTTAAATTGTTTAACGGCATAAAATGATAAAAATATATAATAATATTACGACAACATATATATGTGTATCATAACTATAGCATGTGGCAAGTAAAATACTTGCCTCTAATCGACGATCACAAGAACAGAGCAACACAAAAACGCAAAGCACAACATGATGCAAGGTATCGGCTTGATGTGCTTCAGTGATGGTGATTGTAATGAAATTCTCGTTGTGTAGTTGGAAAATTGTAAAGAAATCACAACCACATTTTGATTGAATTGATTTTCCGGATGTGTATGTTTTGGGAAAATTGTATTTAGAAATCACAACAAAAAATATTTGATCGCAATCAATAACGGTGTCGAATGTAGCGCGTTAGTAAGTGCGGATCGTCCACAGGGAAAGTGTAATCGTTCGTCTTTTGAATTAGATGAGTCGAAACTTTAAAAAAAAGAAAAGAAAACAATTCATAATTTGTAATTGAAGATCAAGAATTAGAAAAATCTAGATCTAAAAGAAACATTAAAAACAAGAATTGAGAGTTTGTTGATTTTTCCAAACCAAATATCAAGAATCGAAATGAGTCTCGTAGGAATCGATCGGATCTATAGATGTGATGCAATCTCACGATGACGTATTCTTATCCTTCGAAGAATTGATACTAGATCGATGATGATCGACGAGAATTAGGGATTTCTAGTGAAACTAGGGTTTCATCATTTATCCCTTGTTCCTTCGTCGATATCATTAACATTCTAGCCTCTAGTAAATTCAAGAAACGATCGTAGATCCCTAATTTCGAGCGATAACAATCAAGAAAGTATCGCAACGAAACTAGGTCATCGATTCTTCAATTTGCTAGGGTTTACAAAACTCGTAGGACTTAAGAATATTCTAAGATTTATTACATCATCATTCTATTGATCGTCTCGACTCCTTTACGAGCGGAGTTTTACTCAAACATCATAAAAAGAACTACAATTACAAATTGAGATCGAATCATGATGCAAGAATTTAAAGAAATCAAGATTCAAGAATTTCACCTTTTATTTATATCAACAATTTCATTACAATCGCTCAAGAACTACAAGAGGAAGAACTCGATCGTCGATTTGGTTTCGCTCGTCTCCGTGAGTCGCGGATCGGCTTGGATCACTTGCTCGATTGGAGATCGGCTCCTCTCCTAAAAGGTGAAGGGCTTATCGCTTGATTGGTACTCGGGATCTTGAATTTGGATTGGAATTAGGGTTAGGGTTTCGCACAAGTCGTGTCATTCAACTTGTGGAAGAAGATGGAGAGATGAAGAATGAACTAAAGATTAAGGAAGAAGTTTAACCCTAGGTCTAGGCTTCTATTTATAGGCTTACCAAACCCTAGATCTAGGATTTGAATTTTGAATTTCCCTCCAAACGTTAGTTAGAGAAGATTTGAATTTCCCTCCAAAAGTTTGTTGAGGAGAAGCTTCTAGATGAAGTTTGTTAGGAGCTTAATCAAGATTAGCTTAATCAATCATCTTTGCTGATCTGGCAGAATCTTCGAGAGAATTCTGGAATTTGAAGTATATTAAAGGAATGTGGGCCCTGAGAGAAGAATTTTGTGCTAAAAATGGAAGCTTGATAACGTCACATAGCTGCGGATCCGCGGCTCAAGCAGGCTCCCGCCGCGGATCCGCGGCGCTTTAAGGGCCTTAGGGCTTGGGCTCTCAGCTGCTTCTTTGGGCTGACGTTTGGGGCTTTTTATGATATGTTGAATATTGTAATTCCTTCTGTATTGCTACCAGCTCTCAGGTCTTTGAGTTGGCATAATGTTTGATCAGCAAAATGACAATTTTGGCCTTTCTTCTGGAATTTCCTGCACAAATCTCGACACAAGTGTTGCGCAATATAGGGATGATGTGATGCCATAAAATACAGTCAATTTCCCTAGAAATGCCGGTTTTAAAGTCTAACACATGCAATCCGTTATTTCAGGACTGTTTTGCTAATATGTGAAATATGAATACCGAACACTTCTGGATGAGTGCAAATGATATGGAAATTGCCGTGTTAAAAATGCATTATTTTCGACCAATCAAATTCCCCCAAACTTATTTTCGATCATCTCGATCGAACTGTTTTATTAAAAAGAGAAGGAGAAAATAAAGAAAGAGAAAAACTAACTAGCACCCTTTCGTAGGCAACACGATTGCACTGAACACGTGCAACAAGCCTTTAAACCTCTAGGTGTCCCTAGTAGGAGGAGTGTTGTCTCCTGAGTGTTTTCAGCGGATTACACCCACAAAATCCAATAATAAAAGGAAGATCATGAATATTACATTTAAAGACAAGAATTGTAAAAGAAAAGCCTTGAAAATTAGGGTTTCCAACTAAGCTAGCTTTTCGGTTGTCATGAGCCCTATCTTAATGGTCATGAAAAGATGTCAGAAATCACGTCCTCCCTCAATAAAACATCGTCTTATTCTTCATTCCTATCTTTCTTCCAAACATCGATCATATAACCCTGCGTGTGTGTAAAGGATATCCCTACACCCGGAGAATTCAATTCAAGCTATCATACTCTTGCCCATCAGCCTCAGTACTTTTTGATTAATGAATATTTAAATGAATTTGCTCACGCACTTTCATGCGACCGTTAATACTTCTTGAGGTACTAACCGATCGATTACTCATGTGCTTGCTTATTTGGTGTATTTTCCTCGTCTTGCACCACCTCAGGCATAGCAGTGACTCCCAGACCAGTTGGCCTTAAGGCACTAGATGAAGAGGCACCCTCGCTATAAATTTTTTATTGCTGCCTTGGCGATAACAAAACCAGTATCCATTTTTCTCACCACTTTATATTTTACTCAATTTTTTATTTCCTTCATACATCGGCTTTAAGACAAGAGCATTTCAAGGTATTCTCTACTATCCCGGGTTTCAAGACATGTGTAAGTGCGAATAGCAAGGTATGAACGTTCAAAATATTTGGCTTTTCAGAATAGAAACTATTTTTCAGACTTATTTTTATCCTCAGATTAGTGACTACCTTCATCTTACTAACCCTTGGGACAACGGCTCATAACTATTTATTACTAGTTCGTATAAGAAAACTTCTAATTTTCTTAGTTTTCTTAAATTTTTCTAATCTCATGGATGTAATTGTTCACTATCTAAACTTTTATTATCTTATTTATGTACAAAATATTTTTATCCTTTTGAATTTTTTAAAATTTTTTTATAGGTTTTCAAAAATGTTTTGTGCTTATACAAATGATATGCAAATGATGCAAAAATAAGCACAAACCTCCCCCAAACTTGTTTTCAACAGTGTCCTCACTGTTGCCATCTGCTAAATCTCGAAAAACCTGTAATCTTGGGAGGAATTTATTAGTGGGGGCAAAATATTTAAGTGAAAAACCTCCCCCAAACTTATTCTTGGCTCAAAATTTTGTAAAAATTTCTTTTCAAGAGCCAGAAAAAATGTACCCCCCCAAACTTGAGTTAAGCAATGTTAATCTTTTGAAAATCACATGAGGGGGTCAAAAATCATTGGTCGATGCCAAGCTTTGCAAAGACCGAAAGTTAACACCAACCATTCAAAAATTTTATCAATGCAGTGCTCGGGTTGGTGGAAGAAGAAGTGGGGAAAGGGTAAGTGGTGGAATAGAATGTGTGTGCGTCTCATTTTGGAGAGACGATGCAGTGAATATGATGGATTGCTCGCATTCTTTTTACAATTCAGAAGAAGGGGTGGAGGTTCAATTTCATTGATTGGGAGATGATTCATCTCAACACCCGTGTCATTTAAAAATGCGAGTTCATCAGCGAAGATCTCCTTAAAAGTTCCATTAATACCCCGATGAATAATGTCATCACAAAGTGCGGGGTGATCTTCAGACTCTAGAAACTGTTCATAATCGGTGTTAGTTGTTGACTCGGACAACTCGGTGGAAGAGTCCGTATGTGTATGATACATAGTTGGGTCAAACAATAACATATGAAAAGATTCAAGATCGGTATCAGGAGGATCATTAAATTCGCTGCTGTCGACATCCATTAAGTCGACAGAACAGACCTGAGCATAAGGTTCGGAGGGTACACTTCCCAACTTGTAAATGTTCAGCTCAATAGACCTATTCCCGAAAGATAGGGTCACAGAGCCATTACGACAGTTGATGATAGCGTTGGAAGTGGCCAAAAAGGGGCGACCTAAAATCATCGGAATTTGATTCCGTGAGTTCGCTACAGGCTGTGTATCAAGTACAATAAAATCCACAGGGAATACGAATTCCCCGATTTTTATTAACACATCCTCCAGTTCACCCCTAGGTTTGGTGATTGATCGGTCAGCCATCTCGAGAGTTATGCTCGAGGGCTTTAACACTCCGATACCTAATTGCTCATAAACTGAATATGGAAGCAAGTTAACACTAGCGCCAAGGTCTAGTAGAGCACGGTTGATGTGTTTTTCCTCGATAGAAATGGAAATAGTAGGACAAGCAGGGTCCTTACGTTTCCTCGGTAATTGTTGGGGAAAGGCTGTGTCTACTGTTTTTGCCATGAATATCTTCTTAGGCACTTGAGTCTTTCTCTTCCTAGTGCACAAGTTCTTAAGAGTTTTCGCATAGGACGGAACTTGTTGGATGGCATCTAGGAGAGGGATGTTGATGTTAACGTGCTTAAAAATGTCCATAATCTTCTCTATGGGCTCGATGTGTTAGCCCTTAACCGATTAGAATAAGGTGCTTTAGCAATAAGCGTTGGGTCCATCATAGGAGAAGGAAGTGTGTGTGGACCTGATCCCAAAACAGAAGTGGGGATCGTCTGTGGAGGAGTAGAAGAGGTGGGCTGTGGTGGCAAGCCTTGTAGGAAATGAAGAATAGGCTCGCAAGAAGGTGGTGGGGTAGAAGAACTGGGGTTAGAATTAGAAGTAGAAGTGGAAGGAAAGGTCTCAGCCGGGGTATCATTGATAGATTTTTCAGTGTCATCAATCTCTTCCCCAACGTGATGGTCAAGCACTCTTCCAGATCTCAACGTGATTGCATCCACATGATGTGAATAGCCAGGATTGGGTAAAGGTTGAGCTGGAAGTTTCCCTTTCTCCCTTGCACTCATTTCAGCTTTTAATTGTGCAATTTCTTCTTCCATCGATTTAATAGTCTCGCTTTGGGACGCAGAGTTTCTCTTTATGTCATCGACGGAAGTTTTTATTGTCAAAAGCAAGTTCATGAATAAAGAGGATTCATCAGTACCGGTTAACTGCAAAGGATTAGACGGTGCAGGTGTGTTGACCGGATTTTGAAAATTTTGTGCTTGAAAGGGATGCTGACTCAAATGAAGTGGTGGTTGTTGTTGTGGTGGAGGGACCCTTTGGAATTGATTTGGATTTGGAACCGTGTTTTGAGATTGGGATTGGTTCCAAGCAAAGTTCGGGTGATTCCTCCAACCCTGATTATATGTGGAAGAAAAAGGGTCGTTTCTAGATCCTTGTTGGTAAGCAGAATTTATATGCTCATGACCTTGAAACAGAGAATTTCGTGGACATTCTTCCATGAGATGCGATGGATCAGAACAACAACCACATACAGTTTTGGAGAGTGACATTTGATTTAGGGCGGCAGCTAAAAATTTGCTTTCCATAGCGTCAAATTTCTTGTGTAAAGCTGAAATTTCAGCTCTAATTCCTATGGAAATATCATTGCCATCCCTAGTCGATTGACTCACACTCTCCCACTGTAACGATTTTTCAGCGAAATCTTCTAGGAATTTCCATGCTTCCCCATCATCTTTGGTCATGAAGTTGCCTTGACACATGGATTCTAGGGTCTGTCTTGTGTTAGGATTAATGCCCTCATAAATGATTCGGCATAGTTCCCATCTCGGGATTCCGTGATGTGGACATTGGACTAACAAATCCTTGAAGCGTTCAAGACATTTTGAAAATGTTTCATTTGGAAGCTGGGTGAATTGATAGATTTTGCTACGGACTCAAGCTGTTTTGTGATGTGGGTAAAATTTCTTAAGGAATACTTTGACGAATTCTTCCCAATTTGAAATGGAATGTGCGGTAGTGTTATATAGCCACTTCTCGGCTAAATCGCACAAGGTAAATGGGAGAAGACGAAGACGCATAGCATCCACAGACAGCTGTGAGGTACCCATCATTGCGCATACATTTTCAAATTTCGTGATAAACACGTATGCGTCCTCAGACTCGAGACCATGAAATTTTGGTAGAAGGTTGATGTATTGCGGTTTAATCTGAAAATTTTCCCCGTTGGCTGGTGGAATGGAGAGACAGGTGGAAAGGGGGCCTCGTGTAGGATAATACCTCTCCTGGAGAGAGATGCGAGGTGGATTCTGCGCACCAACGGACGGCGGCAGGGTAGTGGAAAAGAAGTTCGATGGAGACGGATCCATCGATGTGGGTGTGGAGGTGGGTAAAGAAAGGGTAAATGTAGAAATACCGACTTTAGGGTCGATCGAAGGGACACGGACTAACAAGCACTAGAATCCCGTTGTCCAGCCTATCTTGTACTAAAAAGGGTTAGTACAAGTGGCAGCGTGAATTTATAATAAGGGGAGAGAATGAATGAATGCGGTGTTTGTTTTGAAAATTGGACGGATTTTTGAAAAAATGATGCAACACAACAAATGCAACACACAAAACCCTAAAATCTAGTGGTCACCTAGGTCCGGCTCTAGACCGCTCCTAACTGCCAAAAGACAAGTCGCAGGATCAATCCTCCACTGCCTCTTTGTCCCCCTGTGGCCAGGTAAGTGCCAGGTAAGTGGGAAGGTACTCCACTACGTAAGTAGTGGGCCTAATTAATAACTACTAGCCTTCGACACACTTGCCTTAGACACCACAAGAAAATGCGGATAAGCAATGAATTACCCACGGCCTTCTCTTGTCCTAAGTGAGCGCGACGGTCCTTAGAGTCATCTCTAGATCTTTTTTAATTAATGAGGGTAAATGCGGATGCAAGTTTGTGATTTTTGGAGCTTAGGAAGGGTAACGAACTCCCTACCTAATCTGGATTTGGTCGTGCCCCTTAATATCCGTATTAATTATGCAAACAACCAAAAATCAAAACACACACAATTTAATTTTGCTTTTTGCACGGCGCTGCGATTTTTTGCAAAGAATCCTGCACAAAATGTTATTTGGAGCAGATTTTAGAGAGAGATAAGAAAATTGAGAAGTTACCAGAGAACTTTTGAGCAGAGATGAGGTAATCGCGCCGTGGAACCACGGTTTAAGTCGCCTATTGCCGCGCTTTCGCGGTGGTTTCAGGGGATTACTGCACACAATTTTCTACAGAGGCTCCTGTTCACTCCCCAAGCTCTCTGGAACTATCTGAAAAAAATTTCTCAAGCTCCATAGGTTCCAGAATTCCTCGCACAAATCACAACAACTCGTATTAGTGTTTGCGCGAATTTTGATCACAAAATTATAATGGAATAAACTTTTCAACTCAAATTTCAAAATACGAACAATTAGCGCACTATCCCCGGCAACGGCGCCATTTTGATTGAATTGATTTTCCGGATGTGTATGTTTTGGGAAAATTGTATTTAGAAATCACAACAAAAAATATTTGACCGCAATCAATAACGGTGTCGAATGTAGTGCGTTAGTAAGTGCGGATCGTCCACAGGGAAAGTGTAATCGTTCGTCTTTTGAATTAGATGAGTCGAAACTTTAAAGAAAAGAAAAGAAAACAATTCATGATTTGTAATTGAAGATCAAGAATTAGAAAAATCTAGATCTAAAAGAAACATTAAAAACAAGAATTGAGAGTTTGTTGATTTTTCCAAACCAAATATCAAGAATCGAAATGAGGCTCGTAGGAATCGATCGGATCTATAGATGTGATGCAATCTCACGATGACGTATTCTTATCCTTCGAAGAATTGATACTAGATCGATGATGATCGACGAGAATTAGGAATTTCTAGTGAAACTAGGGTTTCATCATTTATCCATTGTTCCTTCGTCGATATCATTAACATTCTAGCCTCTAGTAAATTCAAGAAACGATCGTAGATCCCTAATTTCGAGCGATAATAATCAAGAAAGTATCGCAACGAAACTAGGTCATCGATTCTTCAATTTGCTAGGATATAGACCTGCTCCGGTCTTGTTGGGTCTTGGGTATAGACCTGCTCCGGTCTTGTTGGGTTCTCGGTTGTCGAGTTCGGAGGTGGTGCAGGGAGATGGCGGAGGCGATGATGGGCTGCGGTGATGGTGATGATCAAGGTGTGTGGGGTTTGGTTGCAGGTGGTAGGGTCGAGGTTGAGGAGATAGCAAAGGTAAAGAAGATGATGATGGCGACTGGAGTCGCGTCGGGGTTGAGTGAGTCGAGGGTGATCGGAGAAAGGGTGCCCGGTGTTACCAGAGGAAGGAGAAGGAGATGGCGATGGTGAAGATGAGGCACGGTGGCTGTGGACAAGTTGGAGGCGCCGGCGGTGGAAATGAGGTCAAGGGGAGATGGGTGTGTTTAAATATAGAGGGGAGAGATTTTTTATGAGGGAGAGAGAGATGCAAAATTTTCATTTTCATTTTCTTTTTTTATAAATAGAATGATGGTAAACTTGCACAAACCCCCAATATTTATTTTAAAAGTTTTACAGGGATTTTCTCAAATATCTTATCATAACAAATATTTAACTAGAATATATCTTATGGATATAAATAAGATATTAGCAAATTAGCAAACACAACTTCATACCAACAAAATATCATAAGAAAAATTAAATAAGATATTAGCAAACAATTGTTAGATACTAAATATCATCTATTAGCCACACTTATTTAATAATAGTATATTCCATCTAAAATTTTAACCCCCAAATTAATAATAGTTTATATACAAGCGGGTCGGATACAAACACTTATATCAATTGAAACTAGGGATCAAGGCAAGGTAAATTATGATCATCATGCAGAACCATCCAAACAATAAGTCATAACCCAATAACAAAGATAATATAAAGTGCGTAACACACCTATTTAATATAATTAAATAACGTATGATCGTGTTAGGGTGCTACACTATTGATTGAAGCAGAAAAACCGCGAAATGTTTTATGATATGCGTTCTACTTTGTTCTCTACTTACCGCAATCAAGTCGGTTTCGCTTGTAGCTAGCCGGTTGAGTACGGGTCGATCCATAGGGAGATGGTTGTATTTGAGTTCTTGTCTTAGACGAGTCAATTCAAGAATGTATATGTGTATATTCAAATCTATCCTAAGAGTTCGTATTTATGTTCAAGTAAAACTTGTTAGGGTTAAGGTTGGTTCGTAGAGTTAGGATTAGTCTTGTGCTTTTCTTTTGTCATTCTTAAAATGAAGTCGGGATAAAAAAGAGTAGCGGGGATTAGGAGGACATAAGAATGGGATTTGCAAGTTTAAGCAAGCTTTCCAACGCTAAATCCATTCCTAGTGCCCCTTGTCCTTCCGCTACATCCGCTTATTTCCTACCCTAGGCCAAACACCCGCAACCATGTATCCAATTAAGTCACAACTATATGTTATGTTGTAGTGCGCCCAAAAGACTTCTCAACTTAGGTCATGGTTATATGTCACGTATAGCGCGCCTAAATGAGGGGGTTGTGTTTGTTTGGTCTAGATTCGTTTTAGGATGTTTGGCGAAGAGAAGCACAAGGTATTTTTCCATCCCTCATACTAACCTTCCTTAGCCCTTAACAAGTGTGGAAATTATTCATATTTAAATGAAAATAAAAACAAAACAAGAAGGAAGAAAAGAAAAAAAGGAAAATGCGGTTTTACAAATGATTGCAAGCTAACCACTTGGGCCCTCACCTAAGCAAAGGACTCTATAGAACTACTTAACAACAATAAATAAACGTTAGACTAGGAATTAAAATTACAAGACAAGAAAAGTAAAGATACAAGTTAATAAAAAACAACCTTCATCTTCATTAACTTCCACTCAAGAGCTCTCACTACACTTTAATGGAGGAAAGATGAAGAAGAAGAAGAACTACAAACTAAACTACACTAAAATCTAACAAAGAAAAAGAATTTCTACAATGGCTCAAAACTGGAGTATTTATAGGTAGAAAACTGAAACCCTAGGGCCAAATTCTGAGCCTAAATACAATTACAAAACTACCCCCAAAACACGGCAAAGAGAGGAATTGATGGCTCCGCGGAACCGCCGCGAAAACATCGTTTTGGCTGCGGTTCCGTGGCCGTTTAGAGGAATTGTTGGGCAATTTTTCTAGAGCTTCTCCACGTTACTTTATTCTTCTGTTGTATAGGTCCTAAATTGCAAAATGCTTCAAACATTTCTTCAGATTTTCAACAGTCGAAATTGGCTTCACTTTTAATCCATTTGACCTTTATCTCACTCGAGCTCCGCGCACCCATTGAATCTTGTGCTTCCCCTCTCGTGCTCTATGCTTGACCAAGAAACGAATGACCACTGTTTTTCATCTTGTCTCTTGAACTGGTAAGCGGCATTGGACGGTTGTGGATGAACGGTACCCGGATTTTATCTGTCTGTGGCAGATGTTCTGGATTTTGGCGTTACTGTGGGGATTTTGTATAATTTGCATTATTTTGGAATAGAAACCTGTAACCTGTAAATATGTAGCAAACACGGATCAAAAGAACCTGCATATAAACAAACGAGCAGAAGGATGGGCGGTATTAAATGCAATATTCTGGTGTGAATAAATACCCCAATACTTAACTTTTTCTCGTCCCGAGCAAAACCATTTATTCACAAAAAATCCTAAGCTCACTTTCGTAGTCATCACGGTTTCACTTAGCGTGTGGAACAAGCCGTTAAACCTCTAGGTGTCCCTAGTAGGAGGAGTGTTGTCTCCTGAAGGTTTTCAGCGGATAGTACCCACAAAATCCCGTTAAGCTAGTTTCATAAGTTAACATCGATTCTACTCCTACAGTTTAGTATCTAAATTAGAAACTCTATCATCCCAAATTAGAAATATCCATCCCTTTATTTTTCACGCCTCCTATTTATTCAACCCAAGATCCTATACGTTTTGACAGTTTAGAAAGATCTCGGTATCTCTTGAGTTTTCCTTCTAAGGCGCGGTCTCCAATCCGGAATTTTTATCAACTCTACGGAAAACATAAGTCTTATTCTTTATTCCTATCTTTCTTCCAAACATCGATCGTATACCCCTACGTGTGTGTAAAATTTCACTCCACACTTAAGAATTCAATTCAAGCTATAGTACCCTTTCCTTAATACCTAATACTACTTCTTTTCATTAATGATGGAAGGATTTGCTCATGCATCTTTCATGCGACTATTAATAATTCTTGTGGCACTAACAGCCGATTACTGAATGTGTAAGCTTTAAAGTTGAAATTGAAGTTTCCAGGTCTTGACTTTATTTTTTTTATTTCTTTTTCTTTTCCTTTCAAGACTGGATATTTTTTTCTTCAATGATGCTCTTTTGGTGGTTAGCTTTAAATACCGTTTTTTCTTTCATACTAGGTTTTTAGGCAAGAGTATTTCTAGGTATTCTCTACTATCCTAAGTTTCAAAGTGCGTGTAAATGTAGTTTATAGGATATATACTTTCTAAATTTGAACTTAAGAGTAGGAACTATTTTTCAGACTTATCTTTCCATAAAACTTTCAATACTTTCCCTTCAATAAAACTTTCAATACTTTCCCTTCATCTCGACTTAACTCAAGATTATCTACTTCTAAAAAAACTGCAAGAACGTATATTTACCAAGGTTAAACAGAAAGAGGGTTATTTTTAGGGTTTTCAATTGCTAAGCCTAAGTTTTATTTATTTCTAACGTATCAACTAAATTTTCGGAATAAAAATCTAAGCTCACCTATTAGCTAACTTAACGATAAAGTTTTTATGTTTTTGTAAGAATTTTCGATTTTTGTGGGTTTTAAATAAGTATGCAAATGCAAAATATACACATGAATGTAAAGGTAGAAAGCTTACCGAGCATACCCCGAAACTTAAACTTGACAGTGCCCTCACTGTCATGCTACACCAAAGGGGTCAAAATTGTCGGTGCTCCCCTTTTTTTATATAAAAGAAAAAGCAAACAAAAAAATATATATGCACAAAAATATCCCCCTAAACTTAAGTAAAACAGTGTTTCCACTGTTTAAGAGTTAAATTTCAAAGTTGGGGGGAGAGAACAGTTTCAATCTATATAAGACCTTACACAGAACGAAAGTTAACACCAACCATTCAAAATTTTTATCGTGATAATGTCCGGGATGGTGGAAGAATGCGTAGAGAAAAGAGATGAAGAATACGCGAGACCGTGTGTGGATGGAAGCGGAATACGGTCTCGGTGGAGGAGATGAATGGCGGAGGGGGAAAAGAAATGGAATACGAACTTGAGGGCGGAAATGGAGTGAATAAATTAGTACAATTTGTAATGATCGAAGTGAAAAATTGGATTGTACTAATCTACCAACACGTTGAGAAATGGAGTCAAACCGTTCAAGATTCGCAAGAAAACATGGGCCGACCGAACTTGGTGAACCAAACATAAGAAATGAAGGAGATGCGGCGTCTTGCAAAGTGGGAACGATGGAAAGGATTGAAGGAAGTAATTGAGGAGTGGTATCGGTTAAACGTTCAGGAGGATGTGCACAGTCAGTGGAAGGGACAGGATGAATTGGAAAATCCGACTCATCTAATAAAACTGCTTCATCCTCAATAATATCCTCAAAATTCTCCTCAAAATTCAGCTCATCCATGCATTCATCATCAATAGTATCCAGACGCATATGGGGTTCGGGAAAAATAGTTAGTGGTTCGGGATGATGTCCACACGGAATTGAAATGACATGATGAATTGGTGAGAAAAACTCATCCAGAACTATGGGTTCATCATCCAAAATATTCCCAGTATCGATATTCTCAATCAAGTGAAAGTTAAATTTCTCAAGCACCTCATCAACATCATGGATTTTAATCAATTGTGGTTCTAGGATGGAGGTGTAGAGGTCAATAGGATTGGATGTGGTTTCACTTGACATGGTCCCTTCACAATCAGGTAAATCAAACACTACAAAGTCGCACAACTCATCAAACGTTCTATCTTCAATTTGTGATTCATTTAGGACACTCGATAGATTTTCGAAACCGGAGTTGTGAAATTCAATTTGAAATGGGTAGGTTTGATTTGGAAGGGTATACTACTCACTCTCACGACTCAAATCCGCAAACTGTCCAATCGCCTCATCATACATTGGAAAATTCTGAGCTAGTTAGAAACTAGCTGCCAGTTCGTTAGGTTGTATGAGGGCGGCCATGGACGCATTCTAATCCATCATTTGTTGACATGAAGCTACCCAAAGTTCTTCGAATGAATGCTCAAGACTAGACATGGGTTGTGAAGGGGTTTCAGTAAAAAATTCAAAGTTGTCTGGATACGTGAAACTCCTATATGGCTGTTCAGAAGAAATGTCTAGAGAATGTGTAAAACTCGGATAGACTTGATAAGAATCGAATGGATGGATAGGATTAGGATCAACGTTATGATAAGAAGATGATTGGAATTGTTATCCTAACGAATTTGGAGTGGGGAAAGGAGTGAAAGATCGGCTACGGGATTGTTCAATTCTGTCAGCAATGGACATGGTTTTGGAGTCGCAACATGACTTTCAAAAGGGGTATCAATGTAAGAGGGTGGGGAGGTTGAAATGGTTGATACGAAGTGGATTTTGGAGTCCAATTGTTTATCCTAGACGCGTCTATCCGATCTCTCAATGAAATTTTGGGCATGGATGGATCGTTCGAAGTTCGTCTAAAGCAAGAACCGTATGAAGAAATATCTGGTTGTGGGTATCAAAGTTCAGCAAGAGTTGGTCGTTTTGGGGTATTCATGTTATGAAAAGGTAGGGAGGGTGGAAGTGGATTTTTTTTATAAATTTTTGAATTTTTGATTTTTTTGTTTTTAGAGTTTTTGAAATTGTTTGTTGGTTTTTGAAAGAATACGGAATTATGGGGCTAAAGTTACACAAGCACAAGCACAATCACAATCACAATATGCACAAACAACACCTAGAGTTAGGGTCTTCAAAGTCCAACTAGACTGCTCCTAGACTTCCAAGCGACGAATTGCAGGATAACCCTCGAATTGCCACTTCACTGCCAATTGTGGTCAGGTAAGCACAAGTGAGGTAAGGAGGGTTTCGTTCATGAATCACCGTGAGACGGGCCTTTTAAAATTACCTCCTCACTTGTCTAGCCTAGGCACCACAAAGTCAAGTTTAGATAAACGGCTGATTCCCCACACCCTTCACTTGTCCTAAATGAGCGTGACAAGTCCTTATACATTTGGTCTAGATATTTTTTTAGTAACTCAAGGTGATGCGTATGCTTTTTGTGATTTGTGGGGTCTTAGGAAGGGTGATGAAATCCCCACCCAATCTTAATTGGTGTTATAGCCCCTTAATGTTCGTATTATTATATGCAAAGCGTATAAACAAACAAAATCTAAAACAACAAAAAAATTATTTGGCGGCAGCGCAATCTGTGCAAAGAAACCTGCATAAAATACAGTTCAGTAGAGTTTACAGAGGGGTTTAGAGTAAAGAGAAGGAGTGGAAAAAATTTGGGCTCATAATCCATAATACGACCGTGGAACCGCCGCGAAACCCTATCTTTGACCGCGGTTCTGCGGTCAAAATGTTGACTTGGGACTTTTACTTTGTTCCCTGCACTCTCTTGTTCTTTACTCCAAAATAAAATGCACTGTTTCTTTATTTAATTACTGTACTTGCTCCAAATAGCCTGCACACTTGCACAAAAAAAATATTTAAAATAACAAAAAGGCTTTTATTATATTTATTATTATTATTTTATATATATATATACAAAAAATAAAATATATTATCAACCCGAATGACAAGAAAGAAATAAGTTATCGTCTCCCCGGCAACGGCGCTATTTGATTGAAGCAGAAAAACCGCGATATGTTTTGTGATATGCGTTCTACTTTGTTCTCTACTTACCGCAATCAAGTCGGTCTCACTTGTAACTAGCCGGTTGAGTATGGGTCGATCTACAGGGAGATGATTGTATTTGAGTTCTTGTCTTAGACCGGTCAATTCAAGAATGTATATGTTTATGTTCAAATCTATCCTAAGTGTTTGTATTTTTGTTCAAATAAAACTTGTTAGGGTTAAGGTTGGTTAGTAGAGTTAGGATTAGTCTTTTGTTTTTCTTTTGCCATTCTTAAAATGAAGTCGGGATAAAAAAAAAGTAGCGGGGATTTGGAGGATATAGGAATGAGATTTGCGAGTTTAAGTAAGCTTTCCAATGCTAAATCCATTTCTAGTGCCCCTTGTCCTTCCGCTACGTGCGCTTATTTCCAACTCTAGGCCAAACACCCGCAACCATGTATCCAATTAAGTCATAACTACATGTCATGTTGTAGTGCGCCCAAAGGACTTTTCAACTTAGGTCGCGGCTATACGTCACGTATAGCGTGCCTAAGTGAGAGAGTTGTGTTTGTTTGGTCTAGATTCATTTTAGGATGTTTGGCGAAGAGAAGCACAAGGTATTTTTCCATCCCTCGTACTAACCTTCCTTAGCCTCTAAAAAGTGTGGAAATTATTCACACATTTAAATGAAAATAAAAACAAAACAAGAAAGAAGCAAAGAAAGAAAGGAAAATGCGGTTTTACAAATGATAGCAAGTTAACTACTTGGGCCCTTACCTAAGTAAGGGACTCCATAAAATATCATGGCTTGAGAAAAAATACGGATAAGAAAAAAAGAAAAAGACAACAAGAAATAACAACTACTTAACAACAATAAATAAAAATTAGACTAGGAATTAAAATTACAAGACAAGAAAAGTAAAGATACAAGTTAATAAAACACAAGCATCATCTTCATTAACTTCCACTCAAGAGCTCTTACTACACTTTAATGGAGGAAAGATGAAGAAGTAGAAGAACTACAAACTAAACTACACTAAAATTTAACAAAGAAAAAGACTTTCTATAATGGCTCAAAACTGGAGTATTTATAGGCAGAGAACTGAAACCCTAGGACCAAATTCTGAGCATAGATACAATTACAAAACTACCCCCAAAACACGGCAAATAGAGGAATTGATGGCGCCGCGGAACCGCTGTGAAAACGCCGTTTTGGCTGCGGTTCCGCGGCTGTTTAGAGGAATTGTTGGGCGATTTTTCTAAGGCTTCTCCACGTTACTTTATTCTTCTGTTGTATAGGTCCTAAATTAAAAAATGCTTCAAATATTTCTTCAGATTTTCAACATCCAAATTGGCTTCACATTTAATCCATTTGACCTTTATCTCCCTCGAGCTCCGCGCACCCATTGAATCTTCTGCTACCCCTCTCATACTTTATGCTTGACCAAGACATGAATGACCACTGTTTTTTGTCTTATCTCTTAAACTGGTAAGCGGCACTGGACGAATGCAGATGACCGGTACCCGGATTTTATCTGTCTGTGGTAGATGTTCTGGATTTTGGCGTAACTGTGGAGATTTTGTATGATTTGCGTTATTTTGGACTACAAATCTGTAACATGTAAATATGTAGCAAACACGGATCAAAAACACTTGCCTATAAATAAACGAGTAGAAAGATGGGCGGTATTAAATGCAATATTCTGGTGTGAACAACTATCACACCAGAAAATAACGAAAATAGAATGTACGTATATATCATTCGCATTCGCTATGGGGTTCAGGGACTTCACCGTAAGCTTACTTAACTTACGGCGGTGCATGGGCAGGGCTAGCGCGAATGCAAAACATATATATATATATATATATATATATATATATATATATAATCATCTCATACAATAAACATCACAGGCATGCGATAAGCAATATGGAATAGCGGATAATTTATGAGCCCCACGTTTCCATTGAGCCGCAAATGAAATTTGACGTTTCCCGGTCATGTAGATAGCACGTACAACATCAGACCAAGACCCCCTACGAGCACGGCAAGTTACCTGCCAATTCTAGAAGGTAACCTACACTCTAGGTCTTGAGTGGGCCATCCGGCACTTCACGGAATCCGGTAACTTGAACACTTCACCGTGGGTCATACTAAAACCCCTACAAGTGCGGTGAATAGCCCGTCAATTCTAGAGCGGATTGGCTCGAACTCACCACTGTGAGACGACCACCTAGCGCACTCTAGAACTCGGCTATTCGAGCATCCGCAGGTTTATCCTAGTACAGAAATGAAATAATATACAATGGTGACATCGATCTCAACCCGTCCGTGTCCCAATAAAAGAATATACAAACAGATAGAAACAACAGTTCATAAGTCGAACGCTCGCCCTGCAATAATGAATATAAAAAAGACACAATTGTACAACTAATATCGCACGAGGGGCTATCCAACACGACAATCCGTATAAACCATCACAGAGACATCACAGCAACACAAGCAAGTATGTGCAATCTCATCTAAATGACTTATAGCAATTAGACGATGTTTGAAACACATATACAACATCACATCACAGATTTCAACGATGCAAAAGTTTTGAGTTTTAAAACTTTCTGTGTTGCCTCTAAGCACAAACAGTACTAACCAAATCTGGACAAAAGAGAAGTATGCCAAAAATCCCAATTTCCAAAACCCAAGCCAAGGAAAAAAGACGAGACAAAATAAATTCATTCTGGCCACAATTTTTCCCGCTTTGGGCTGTTTTGGCATCTCTGATTGCCTCCATTTTGCTTCAATTGCTTGGATACATGGAATTAGGATTTTTAGACCTATTTGTTTTTGCCTAGATTTTGTTTTGTTTTTCGATTCCGCATTGGCCGCAGTTGTAGCGGCAAGTGTATTAGGAACTTTTAATGGTATCAGAGCCATTTTCTAATAAACAAATAAAACTCATTCCTATAACCATACCCTAAGGCACCTTACTCTCCACCTCATTTCCTAATGATTTTCTAAAAGGAAAATCAAGTGATGAGGTGTCTTCCTTCTAGAGGTATTCCGTATAAATACGGAGTATAACCCGGCATGCGTATCGAAATACATATATGCATATCCGTATAAAAATACGAATAGCCGAGAGAGAGAGAAAATGAATAGTGAACAATAATACTAGAATATATATATATATATATATATCAAATCAAATCAATACTTGATTTAATAATCCGACTTAATCCTAAGCCGATTAGTATTATCGACCGTCCAATTAAAGTCCGTGTAGTAAGTATACGTATTTAATCAGACACCTGCACGTATCAATATACGGCCTCTACGAGTGTGGAAAGCCACCTGCCAATTCTAGAAATTGGGTAACCCGCCCTCAATAACATGAGTCGGTCACCTGTCGCTTTCTAGAATCCGGTAATTTGGGCACTCCTAGGGAGGCCCCTATGCTTTCACACGGACCCAATTAAATAACTCTGTTTCTGCAGAAGCATAATCTCGTTAACACTTTCTAGATACATAATAGGTTAGCTAGTTGTGAAGTAAAAATCTCCTATTGATGAGTAGGTATTACTCTTACCATTCGTCCTTTACACCTCACCCCTCCATCTCATTTCCATTTTCCAATAAATGGAAAAGCTCACAAATGAGGTGTCCTCCTTCTAGAATGTGTTTTGTATAAATACAAAATACATTCCCTGTATATACATACTCGTATTCATATCAAAATACGAATACCCAAAGAGATAGAATAACACAATGAACATAATACTGGAATATACATATCGAAATATATATATATATATATATATATATATATATATATATAAATTATTAAATCAATACTTAATATAATAACCGGCTTAATTCTAAGCCGGCTAGTATTACCAACCGTCCGATTAAAGACCGTGTAGCTAGTGCATATATTTAATCGGAACCCTGCACGTATCAAAATACGGCCACTACATCATTTCGTCTGAACCAGAGAAACTCTCTGTGTGGGACTCTAAAGACTCAATAGTACATTAGCAGTGAGTTACTAGATAAATTCATAAGCACAAGTACGTTAACGATACTAGTTGTATATAACGACTACCGATGTATCTGTCAAAAGGGAAGGCTGATGAGAGAGCTCATCCAAACCCCTACTGAGCCTATCCGTGACAATATTCGTACAGTATGGTCTCTTCGTCTAAGAGTATCGCATACCGGGTCTAAGGGGTGGTATACGTCAGACCTTAATAACCCGATAATTCGTGCCGATATGGCTCAAGACCAATCTGAGAAACTACTGATCTAACCGTTAGCAAATCACATCTGCCTTGGCCAAGGTCTTATGGTGCTGGCCAACCAAATACAGTGCGACATCGACTCCCTATACCGGGAGAGACGAATCCTGATTAATCATTAAAAAGTGTTTTGTAAAGTAACCGCAATCAAGACGGTGTCGCTAGTAGCTAGCCGCGATGAGTCGTCCGCAGGGAAACGTGAACTCTTTTCTTGATTTAGACGAGTTAATTGAAGATGGGATAGTTGTTTTTGTAGGGTTCCTAGGCACACTAAGGAGATCTCACAAGGCATCAACCATGCCAATTTCAAATTTTATGGGTGCCGAGAAACCCTAATACGGATCGTTAACTAGATTTTAGGCGAAAGATGCAACTAGCTAACAACTTAACTAAAAGAACGGAAATACAACCTTTGTAGATCCGGTCCTCCACCTCCATAGCTCCGTAATGAAGTCTCCTCGCTGTCCAAATCGAATCCCGGGCTCTAGTGTCGGCTTCATCGGAAAATGGGCGGGCTAGGTCATCGACTACGATACCGAAGATGATCTACGTCGAGGCATCACAAGATCAAGCTCCCACTTCACCAAGTCATGAAACTTGTGAAGAAAACAACCTATACTACATGGCAAGTGGTAGAGGATGAAGAAATAGGAGGTGGGTTCACTTTAGAATTGGATTTCTCACTCATTTGCTCAAGTTGCCATTGATGGAGCAAGGTTTCTTCTTGAAGAAGAAGAAGAAGAAGATAATATTATGATTTTTCAAATAGAAAATAAAAACAATACTTATCATATGGCAACCATGGTCAAGTGTAGAGAATAAATCATGGTTAGATGGAATGGTTAGGGTTAAGCATGAAGACAAAATGGTCACATAGTCAAAGCTTCATGAAGCTTCAACTTGAAAACAAATCAAGCCACCATTTTACCTTTTGCCAAATAGAATAAATAAATAAATAAATGAATAAGTAAATAAAATCAAAATCCTAACCATCACATAACCATGGTTTAATCTAAACATATACACTAACACTCATGTATCATCAAACATGATACAATCTTGTGCACAAAAGTATATCACATATACAACTTGTGTACATCAAGCGAGAAAATCCATTTAAAGTGAACATATACTGGTTAATGTAAAGTAATATATCAAATATATAATTATACATTAAATCATTAAATCAACACTTGATTTAACGATCCGGTCATATCGCATATGACCGACTAATATACAATGTATCGATTTATCGAATCAATTCTTGATTTGATAACTAGGTTATATCGCATATAACCATTCGACACATTCATCGCGAGAATGAAATACGGTATCACATACACCTATTATTCTCGGTCCCGCACATATCTCATATGCGCTCCTATTTCGTTTCGCTTGAGCCAGGAAACCTCTGTGTAGGACTCTAAAGACTCGTCAATACGCCGGCAGCAGATGATGATCATATCAATCACCCACAAGCCGCAAGCGGTCTGCCAAATGTAATGGCCACCCGGGTATTGAGCGATCAGAAGATCGACGTGCAAGCCCGCTCACACTCCTGTGAATCCAACCAGTAACACTTACCGTACAGTCCGGTCTCGTCGTCTGATATGTCGCATACCTTGCCTAGGGGTGGTAAACGTCAGACCCCAATAGCTCGATAAGTCGTGTCGATATGAGGTCTATAACAGTTCGAGAAACTACTGGTAACACTTACCAGTAAATCTCAGCAACCCTGGCCAGGGATTTCCGGTTATAGCCAATCGAACACAGTGCAACATCAACTCCCTATACCGGGAGAGACGAATCCCCTCCTATCGCTCATTGCCTCCATGTGATTCGGGACTGTACCCAAAAACCACCGTTTTTCACGCCCTCTTGGACGTGGTAAGGTGGAAATCAAAGCACGGTGGGAACCACACATGACTCTATGACGATCTCGGGTCAACAGACTACTCTGTACCAGTGTCACCAGAGAACTGCCGTCTGACGTAAGGTATAATACCATCTGGGAGTTCTCGGCGAGTCCGTCCAGTGTACCCAGTCTCCACTGAGCACCCGTATATCATCTCTGATGTCAAACACCAATGGATATGGGATCATCCATCGCCCATCTGTATGGGTCGAGAAGGTATACGCTAGTCTACTCTGGTATATCGATGCCCCGTCTCGATATACCCACGACTAGGGACCTTGAAGGATGTACTTATGGACTACCATGTCCCCACTAGTATGATCCGCATCATAGTCCAGGTAGTCAAGTACACATCCTAAGGGCTTTACCAACATGTAACAGAGAGACAATCAGTATACACGTTAAGGTAAAGAGTAACCAGATAGCATACTATCATGTCGAGCGAGAAAGTCCTCCCTATATATGTCCCAGCATCCACTACAATATACAACCTATGTATAGTAATGGCCTCTAGGGCATACATATAACTAACAATCTCCCACTTGCACTAGGGCCATCTGTAGCAGTGGTTACCGTATCTCATACTCAACCATCCCATAAAAATCTCTCTCTGGGAATAGGCCTTCGTGAGTGGATCCGCCGTGTTGTCCTCTGAGTCTACTCTCCTAACCTCGATCCGCTGGAGATCAACCATCTCCATGATCAGGTAATACTGCCTTAGAATATGTCTGGATCACTGATGGGACGGACGTTCCTTGGCATAATCCACAACTCCATTGTCACACAATGGGAGGAACTAAGTTCATCTCATGAACAAATATACATCCAGACTGCCTCTTTGGTAGCATCTTAAGTAGCGATGTACCGAGCCTTTATCGTCTAGTATGCCACGGTATCTAGCTTGGAACTCTTCCAACATACCGTCCCTACACTTAGGGTAAAGACAATGCCTGTGACTGACATTCAGTCGTGTTTATCATCCTGGAACACTTCCAGTGATTCTCCCCAGGATCGATTGATACCATCTCACTACATCTAGTGAGTATCCTAACATCCAATTACATCTATCTCATAGATGAAAACTCAGGATTTAGGAGGTATCACTTTGATCCTATATGGAGAATCTTTGTGATAATCGGAGATTGACCGAGCGTAGCATAGGAAACTCCTTCCCTATCAAGAGTATGGCATCCACGTACTCTACGAGGATCACTACCATACTCCCTACTACCTTCTTGTATATACAAGGTTCATCTACCATTTTGATGATGTCAAACTATTTGACTAACTCATCAAAACAGATGTTCTAACTCCGCAATGCCTGCTTTATCACATAAACCATCTTGCACACGTTTCCGCTGCTCCCACTGTCTACGAAGCCCTCTGACTGTGTACTTACAGACTCTTTCTTCTAAAACATTATTTAGAAAAGCAGTCATGACACCCAACCGCCAGATATCGTAGTCAAGGTATGTAGCCGTGGCAAGTAGGATCCGGATGGACTTTAGCATAGTCACTGGAAAAGGTTTCATCATTATCCACGCCTGGTCGATGACGAAAACCTTTAACAAGTCTAGCTTTGAAAGTCTCAACCTTTCCATCTACACCAAGTAATCTTCTTAAGATATACTTGCTCCTGATGGGGATTTAACCCTTCAGATATAGCAATCAAAGTCCATACTTTGTTGGTGTACATGGATTCCATCTCAGATCGCTAAGCATCCAGCCATTCTTACAGAGTCCCACTCCTGATGGCCAGCTCGAAACTAGTTGGGTCATCATCTCATGATGCCATCCTCGCTCCCACTGTCATAGAGAAACCGAAGTATCTCTCAGGTGGGTGAGGAACCCTACTAGATCGGCGGAGAGGCTGAGGTTCGTTGGAATTTACTGAATCCTTTGGTTCTACCAAATCATCTGCTGTAATTTGTATAGTTGGAACTTTTCCAGTTGTACATAACAGACCTTGCCTCGAGCTTGTCCAGATTATGCTTTTAGACATAGCCCGGACAACCCTAAATCTTAACCAACTTAAGATATGGGATCTTCCCTTTCCATATCACATATGAAGTGGTAGGCTTTGATCTGATTCGAACCCTATTCAATAGGTATGCAGCTTCTCAAGAGCATATCTCCCAAAAGGAAATAGGAAACTCAGTAGTACTCATCATAGAGCACACCTTATCATATAGGGTGTGATTGCTCCGTCCCGATATACCATCGTGCTATGGTGTATATGGAGGAATAATGCTGAGAGAGAATCTCATTCTCCTTTAGAATAGTCCAGGAATTCTGTGCTCAAGTATTCTCCTCCCTGATCTCATCAAAGGACATAATACTTATACCCGTATTTTGGTTCTCTACTTCTAGCTTATATTCTGTGAATATCTCAAAAGGTTCAGACTTGTGTTTCAACAGGAACATATGTCTGAGTCTTGAGAGATCATCAAAGAATGTAATGAAGTATAAAGAACCGGTCTTGGCATGTGTAGACAGGGGACCTTTCATACATCAGCATGTATCAATCCCAAGAGTTTACTAACTCTTTCTCTGTTTCCAATAAACAGAGCTATGGCCATCTTATCTTTGTGACATGACTGGTAAGTTTCATAAGATGTAAATTCAAACTAATTTAAATATGCATCTAAATATAACTTCAGCTAGTCGGGTCGCATTGATATGACCTAGTCTACAATGCCTCAAGAAGGATCCGTTCATTTCTGAACTCTTCCTCTTGTGTGTGTTCCGTATACTAGGAACTGTAGTTTGATTTAGAACTTCAATGCTTTTAGATAACGTGCCTGAACTGATCAACATTTCATATAGGAAATGTTCAAAACATTATCCATCAATACAAAATTTTATCATTTCTTTACTACTAAAGAGACTGATATGATTTTGTATATCAGGTTCGGTGTCTAATAGCATTTGTTCAGAATCAATGTATTGGTAATACAGGGTGACAGTGACCAACAGACTTGGCTGCAACACTTGCCCCGTTTTCTGTATCATGAAACTTATCACCCGTTCTCAGTTCTCTACCTTTCTGTAGCCCTATGTAACATATTACATTTCTGAAATCCTGATCCGGTATCAAATACCCAGGACGTAGAGAATACTGAGAAACAGTTCTTTGTAATGAACACACCCGAAGATGATGCATCAGCATGCACTCTCTTCGTTTGGGCGGCACGGGAAATCTGGTATTCCCCAATTTCCTGCTCTGTCTTATAACAATTATAAGTTGGAGCGGGACCAACGTTCCCCTGCTCAGTATAACAAGCGGGTTCAGTCAATAATCCGTATTATTATCTTGATTAAGGCGTGATATGGTCGCTACCTGGAGAGAGAGAGAAGAAAACACTCAGCGTGCGCTCTTGCAAGAATAGATTGGTTAATATTTTATCTAATCAGGATGGCTCCCACTGCTTTTTATCAAATCTTCCTTCAAACTCTAAAAGGAAAGACTAGCCGGGATTAATTACGCACTACAAGTTCGCCAATCTTTCAGCCAGGCCAGTGTCGGTACTTTGAGGGAGGTCCCCCGTGCTTTCGCACGAACCTAATTAATGTAAATCTCGTTTTCCCAGAGGCGTAACCTCGTTGACACCTTTCTAGACACCTACTTGATCGGCTAATTGTAATGTGTAAAACTCTCCCAGGAGTAACAATTACTCGCAGTGGGTATCGGGATCCAACTATCTCATAGAAGGTATGCAATCTCATTGCAAATTTCAACTCTTGAAATTCCCGATAATTTTGCCCCTAGTGTCCTATGACCTTGACGCAGGCCAACAAACCATAGTGCACTGGTCAAGTTCAACCCGCCATTTCCTGATTGAATTAAACCCACCCGCACGACCCTTGACACAGGCCAATAAAGTCGCACGACTACCCTAATCCAATCTGCATCATATGCATAAGCAGATAAATACTAGTTAGCTACCGCACACTACGCCTTGACGCAGGCCAACAAACGTAGCACGAATACTAACTACTACTTATCTGAAATGACGGAGGGCTACGACAGGTTTTTCTGAAAACCTATTGCGTAATGAACTTGATATCGTTGAAGAATCAAATGATTTTAAAAATGGAGTGCTTTTAAGGCTTTTCTAGTTTTGCTAAAGGAGTCACTCCCGGTGAAGGGATCGTCGGTCCTTTCCTCGTCGAATGAGGTGCGGGATATATCATATATATCACTGTGCAAAGAAAAACTCTTAAAAGTAGTCAAAAGACAAACCGAGGGTTGTAGCATCTGCCGGTTATTGCTAAAGGAGTCACTCCCGGTGAAGGGATCTCGGTCCTTTCCTCATCGAATAAGGTGCAGGATATATCATATATACCACTGTGCAAAGCAAGAACTGTAGCTACCTATTTTATTTTTGAAATTCGATTCTACAACATCTAAGGTTTCTTTTATTTCATTAATCTCATTAATGAAGTCCCATCATTTAAATACCTAAACATCACAGATAAATACGACGTACACTTATGCCATCCGCATTCGCCTCGATGTCCTCTCGTGCACCGTTAGGTTAGGTAACTAACGGCAGAGCGGGGCAGGGCTAGCGCGGGTGTAAAACATAAGTAACGTCTATATAATATATCATATATACTATATACAGCATTTATCACAGAACATATCACATGATCACATCACAGATATCGCAGCAGAAGAATCATATGAAATATTGGATATACTAGGACGTCCGTGTTTTCAATACGAGCCAGTATAAAACACGGATTCCACGGTCGTGATGAATAGCCAAACCCACACCTCTAGACTCCTACGAGAGCGGCAAGCAAACCTACCAATTCTAGAGTTAGGAGGCCCGGACTCGACTCCTCGAGTTGGTCTCCCACTGGACCCTAGAACCCGGTTACTTGTACCCTCCTCCTTGGGTCTATCCTAGTGCGGAAAAGTAAAAAATATACAAATGGGGACATCATCTGCAACCTGGAAGTGCCCCAATAAAAGAATATTATATACAAGTTTTTACATGAATGAAAATGAAAAAACACTCATCTCACATAAAAACCCCGGCTATTCAAACACGACAATCCAATATAACATATCCAGCAACACATAACATCACATGTCATCAACGTAAGTAAATATGCGCATCCCAATTGTCGTTGACATATAGCAACAAAACCGGCGATATCACATATTACACTTACGGTCACAGAAAAGAAAGTGTAAAACTACAACAGTTGGAATCCGCAAACTCTTTAGACATCGCATGCCTAATCAAATGAATTCTTTAGACATCGCATGCCTAACAATTATAAACCCCGCATTTTAGTCTCATTATCGAAAACACTTTTCAATACCAAGTCGGGCAATTCAACAAGATTCCCGACATCCTGATCGGATGCTCGTCGCAAACTTCAATAGACGGCTGCACCCCCGATGCCTCCGATGAAGTGCACCAAGGCGGAACACCGCTGCCGCGAGCACCCGAACGGATGCTTTCGGCGACTGGGTTCTCCTACAGTCACTTGATCGGGGCTATGGGGCGAGGCTGTCTATTAAGTTTATTCGGCGAGTATCCGCGTACACTACGTGATTGCGACGGACTTTTGATCACATCAAAATTCTGTGGAAATCGATCAAGTGAGACTAAACTGCTATGTTTATAACATTCATTCAGTTATCTCATAACTACTTGTGGATTCCAAGAATTGTATCACATTCCGGATAAATAGAAAATGTTAAACTTTTCGATCGAACAGTCAAACACCCAAGTTTTCCCGAAACAGATCAACACATGAAACAAGTTTAAAAACATCCAGTTCATGCCTCAGTACCAACGGTCCAGCCGTAGAAGGGTCAAGCCAACGCCTCACATGTGGCACGCCGTACTGCCCCAAACCCTAAGGTTCAAAGGGCAGTTCAAGACGGTCACATAATCGAGTTAAGGTTTGTTGTCTTCTAGAGAGACCATCGCGTTACTTGCACTACTTAGAACGTTATTAAACAACGGAAAGATCCAACACTTGGAAATTTCCCGACAGGGGAAAAGTTGGGTATTTATATCCGGTCGAACTTTTTAACATATTCTAAAATATCCGGAAAGCCACATAGACAAAATTAGACAATCCGATCGAAACACCGAGTCCCCAATACAACCCAGAAAACTCAACTCTTGAGTTCAGAAAAAAAATATCCCAGGAAAACCAGCACTGCAAAATCGGAATTACTGTGCAAAATTCAATGGGAGAAGAGACAAAATGGCCGCGGAACCGCGGCATTAGCAAGCTAATGCCGCGGTTCCGCCGCACTTTAGATAGATCATTAGGTAACTAGGCACACTAAGGAGGTCTCACAAGGCATCAACCATACCAATTTCAAATTTTACGGGTGCCGAGAAACCCTAATACGGATCGTTAACTAGATTTTAGGCGAAAGATGCAACTAGCTAACAACTTAACTAAAAGAACGGAAATACAACCTTTGTAGATCCGGTCCTCCACCTCCATAGCTCCGCAATGAAGTCTCCTCGCTGTCCAAATCGAATCCCGGGCTCTAGTGTCGGCTTCATCGGAAAAATGGGCGGGCTAGGTCATCGACTACGATGCCGAAGATGATCTACGTCGAGGCATCACAAGATCAAGCTCCCACTTCACCAAGTCATGAAACTTGTGAAGAAAACACCCTATACTACATGGCAAGTGGTAGAGGATGAAGAAATAGGAGGTGGGTTCACTTTAGAATTGGATTTCTCACTCATTTGCTCAAGTTGCTATTGATGGAGCAAGGTTTCTTCTTGAAGAAGAAGAAGAAGAAGAATATAATATTATGATAAGTTATTTTCAAATAGAAAATAAAAACAATACTTATCATATGGAAACCATGGTCAAGTGTAAAGAATAAATCATGGTTAGATGGAATGGTTAGGGTTAAGCATGAAGACAAAATGGTCACATAGTCAAAGCTTCATGAAGCTTCAACTTGAAAACAAATCAAGCCACCATTTTACCTTTTTCCAAAATAGAATAAATAAATAAATAAATGAATAAGTAAATAAAATCAAAACCCTAACCATCACATAACCATGGTTTAATCTAAACATACACACTAACACTCATGTATCATCAAACATGATATAATCTTGTGCACAAAAGTATATCACATATACAACTTGTGTACATTAAGTGAGAAAATCCATTTAAAGTGAACATATACTAGTTAATGTAAAGTAATATATCAAATATATAATTATACATTAAATCATTAAATCAACACCTGATTTAACGATCCGGTCATATCGCATATGACCGACTAATATACAATGTATCGATTTATCGAATCAATCCTTGATTTGATAACTAGGTTATATCGCATATAACCATTCGACACATTCATCGAGAGAATGAAATACGGTATCACATACAACTATTATTCTCGGTCCCGCACATATCTCATATGCGCTCCTATTTCGTTTCGCTTGAGCCAGAAACCTCTGTGTAGGACTCTAAAGACTCGTCAATACGCCGGCAGCAGATGATGATCATATCAATCACCCACAAGCCGCAAGCGGTCTGCCAAACGTAACGGCCACCCGGGTATTGAGCGATCAGAAGATCGACGAGCAAGCCCGCTCACACTCCTGTGAATCCAACCAGTAACACTTACCGTACAGTCCGGTCTCGTCGTCTGATATGTCGCATACCTTGCCTAGGGGTGGTAAACGTCAGACCCCAATAGCTCGATAAGTCGTGTCGATATGAGGTCTATAACAGTTCGAGAAACTACTGGTAACACTTACCAGTAAATCTCAGCAACCCTGGCCAGGGATTTCCGGTTATAGCCAGTCGAACACAGTGCAACATCAACTCCCTATACCGAGAGAGACGAATCCCCTCCTATCGCTCATTGCCTCCATGTGATTCGGGACTGTACCCAAAAACCACCGTTTTGCACGCCCTCTTGTACGTGGTAAGGTGGAAATCAAAGCACAGTGGGAACCACACAAGACTCTATGACGATCTCGGGTCAACAGACTACTCTGTACCAGTGTCACCAGAGAACTGCCGTCTGACGTAAGGTATAATACGATCTGGGAGTTCTCGGCGAGTCCGTCCAGTGTACCCAGTCTCCACTGAGCACCCGTATATCATCTCTGATGTCAAACACCAATGGATATGGGATCATCCATCGTCCATCTGTATGGGTCGAGAAGGTATACGCTAGTCTACTCTGGTATATCGATGCCCCGTCTCGATATACCCACGACTAGGGACCTTGAAGGATGTACTTATGGACTACCATGTCCCCACTAATATGATCCACATCATAGTCCAGGTAGTCAAGTACACATCCTAAGGGCTTTACCAATATATAACAGAGAGACAATCAGTATACACGTTAAGGTAAAGAGTAACCAGATAGCATACTATCATGTCGAGCGAGAAAGTCCTCCCTATATATGTCCCAGCATCCACTATAATATACAACCTATGTATAGTAATGGCCTCTAGGGCATACATATAACTAACAGTTTTGTCATTACGAATATAAGATTTATAAAGAAAAGGCTTGTAGGGTTCATAGGACTTAGTAGTAATGGATGAATAATTAAAAATGACTCATTTATCTTTTAATAGTTTAAAACTAGATCAATAGTGATGAATATAGATTAGGGTTGTTGGAAGAAACTAAGGTTTCCCCAATACTAACCCTTGTCCTTGCATTGATCTCTATTCATGTCTAGCCCTTAACAAAACAAGTGTTAAACTAATTTCAAATCATGGTCGTGACTATCAATAAATTGGTAGCGCGCCTGATAAGAATGTTAACAATTGTTTTGCTAAAGTTTATAAACTTTAAAATGTATAAAAGATGTTAAGAGATTTTCTCATCCATTTTTCTACCCTATCCTACGAACCCTAACAAGTTAGTAATTACTCGCTCATGGTTAAAGATTTAAAAGAAAGGTTGAAGAATGAAAGCATGATTAAGATGCAGAAATGTAAGTGCAGCAAGTAAGTGCGGAAATTAATTGCAAAAAGAATAATAAAAACACTATCTTTATTAATCAACTATTGCATTTACAATTCTTCGCAGATAGTAGAATACAAGAAGCCTAGTTTGCTCTAAATCTCTCTCTTGTTGGAGGTAGATGAATAGGTGATGATCACTCGGATACGTGGACCTCTTGGATCTCTTGATCTTTTCGGTGTTGATCTTCAATGTACAGCTCTTGGTACCTTATATAGTCCCTCAAACTAGAAACCCTAGATTCCATAAGTGGGTATATCCAGTTAATATCTAAACCAAAAAATCTCACATCCAATGACTATCAAAGAGCCGCGAAACCGCCGCATATAGCCATGTTTGGCGGCGGTTCCGCCGCAACTTGGTGGCATCAGGGTTTTGGATTTTATCTGGTATTTTAGGTTTATGTTTGGAGATCCTCTTGATGTCTAGATTCTGAAAAGAATGCTATGAGTCTCTGCCGTTGCTAGATCTCTCGATTTGCTTCTAAATTTGGTAGATTCGGTTTCGATAACCCGATTTGACTCGGATCTCTTACTTGGATTCCAGACCTAAGTTAATATCTGCACAATATCTCAAATCATAGTGTTAGTAGCATTTGGTATTTTTGAGATATTATCCTAACCATTTTATATGATATTAAATCTGAAGAATATTGAATAGAAATATTTGATATGATATGCATATTTTAATTACTTAGATTTTATTTAAATATTATATGCATATATTTTCCCTCATTATGTTAATTATAATATAGAAACATATGATAATAAACTTTGTACAAATAAACCCTCATATGTTCTAAATTTACAATAAATACCTTTTAGTACTTAACAATAGTATGGAAAAAATTCATTCAAATGTGCAATATTTTAGACTAATCAAATACCTCCAAACTTTACTTTGATCGTCCCGAGCAAGCTAGTCATTAAAGAGAAAAAGAAAAACCTAACTAACACACTTTCGTAGGCAACACGATTGCACTTAGCACGTGCAACAAGCCTTTAAACCTCTAGGTGTCCCTGTAGGAGGGGTGTTGTCTCCTGCGGGTTTTCAGTGGATTACACCCACAAAATCCCATAGTAAAAAGGAGGAAGATGAAAGTTGTATACGAAGATAAGGAAATTATATAAGAAAGAACTTGAAAATAAGAGTTTCAAACTACGCTAACTGCTATGAGCCCTATCTTAATAGTCATGAAAAAATGTCAGAAATCACATCATCCCTCAATAAAACATCGTCTTTAGTCTTCCTTCCTACCCTTTCTTCTAAACATCGATCATATAACCCTACGTGTATGTAAAAGACATTCCTACACTTATAGAATTCAATTCAAGCTATCATACTCTTGTCCATCTTCCTTAATACTTTTTAGTCGGTGAATATTTTAGATGGAATTGCTCACACATTTTTTATGCGACCGTTAATACTTCTTGAGGTACTAACCAACCGATTACCAAATGTGCTCACTTATTAAGGCGTAATTAGTAATATTCTAGTCTTGCAACACCTAAGGCTTAGCAGTGGCTCCTAAACCAGTTGGTCTAAGGCACTGGGTGATAAGACACCCTCGCTATAATTTTTTATGCTGCCTTAAGTAATTACAAAACCAGTGTTCATTTTTCTTCACCATTTTTTGTGTCATTTTTATTTTTGTTTATATATATATATATATATATATATATATATATATATATATCTTCATACTAAGGCTTTTAAACAAGAGCATTTCAAGGTATCCTCTACTATCCCAACTTTCAAGAAGTGTGCAAGTACGTATAGTAGGGTATCAACGTTCAGAAGTTTGGACTCAAGAATAGGGACTATTTTTCAGACTTATTTCTAGCCTCAGATTAGTAATTCCTTTCATCTTACTAACCCTTGGGACAACAGCTCATGACTATTTATTACTAGCTTTATTTTAAATTGTCTAATTTTCTTGCTTTTCTGGAATTTCTTCCTATCTTTCATATGTATTTTTCACTTTCTAACTTTTATTATCAAAAAAAAATTATGTGCTTTTATTTAGTATAACGCAAAATGATGCGTGAATAAGCACAAACCTCCTCCAAACCTATTTGCAGCAGACTCCTCACCGATGTCACCTTTTAAGCTCAAACCCTTAAGACTTGGGAGAAAAAGTTCTCAATTATTAGCAAAAGGGGACAAAAAGTCAATGACAGTGAAATCCTCCCCTAAACTTATTTTTGGCTCACAATTGTGTAAAAATTTATTTTTCTTTCAAGAGCCAAAATATTTTTCTCCCCCCTCCCCCCCAAACTTGAGTAAAACAGTTTTTTTAAGCATTTAAAATCATAAGGGGGTAAAGTTAGTGGTCTATACAAAACTTTACAAAGACCAAAAATCAACACCAACTATTTGAATATTTTATCAATGTTACACCATGGTTGGTAGAAGATCATAGATGTGAAGAAGTAGGGAGATAAGAGGCGTAATCGATCGAGTTTACTTCTCGGTTGGTAGAGACAAAACAGTGATGGTGGATGAAAACGAGAATGTGAATGATTAGGAATAAGTGGAATATTCGCATTCTCGTACTTGATAAGAAGAAAGGGTGGCGGTTCAACTTCTTCGGGTGGAGCTTGATTTATCACAATATCCATGTCTTTTAGGAATGCGAGTTCTTCAGCGAAAATGTCTTCAAAACTTTCATCAATGGTCCGAATAATAATTTCATCGATATCTATATTAATGGAATATGCAGATTCACTAGGACGGTTGAAAGTTCCAAGATCAAACTTTTGCGTACCAAGATTCAAAACACTCAATTCATCATATATTATGGAGGTAGGAGATTCGAAATGATCGTCTCCCTCCTTCTCAAAAGAGTCTAAATCGAGTGATCTTTCAAGAATCATAGAACTCGAAATATCGGAATGTGATTCATCAAAACTCGGTGGAGTTGAAAGAAGATTAGAAGAACCAAAGAAAGTGGGTGATGAAATGGGTAAACAAACTTATGTGTTGAGTGTTTTTGAACTAGATGTGGGAAATGAAGGCCGGATATTGTTTTGCATATCGGATAGGTCGGTGGTAAGAATATGATCGGTTAAATGTACATGAAGATGTTCACTTTCAATAGAAGGGACATGATGGGTAGGAGAATCCATCTCATCCAACATAACGGGTTTATCTTCAACGATATTCTTATCACCGCTCTCACTGACACGTTCGGTCAAATCAAACGAATAGGTATTTAAGAATTCATCAATTATACTATCCTCAATCAATAAATCACTTGGTTCACTTGATGGAGTTGGAAGGTTTGAAATATCAAGTATAGTCGAATACGGATCGGTTTGATTTGAAATGGTGTAAAGCTCTCTTTCATGCTTACTATTAGAAAAGTCAAACATGTTATTCTCGGGCACCTCATCACTTAGACTATGAAGCGGTTGAACATCGAATATATTCGGTTGGAGTGCAGGATGGAAGGTGTCGAGATCAAAAGAATTGGTTTTGGTTTAACTTTAATGGATCTCTTGTTCTTTTTCACTACTCAATTCCAACTCTACTTCAAGACTAGACATGGTTTATGAAGAAATTCCAATGAAGGATTCTCTTTGAACCGTGGAACTTCCTAATTGATTTTCAGAAGAACTGTCTAGATAAGATGAGGAAGTTGAGTATGGTTGGAATGTGTCTAATTGTTGGCTACGGGCAAGTTCAATGTGTTCCGCAATCGACATGAGTTTATGATTTTCCGCATTAGCCTGAAGAGAAATGTTAAGAAAAGATGCCTTTAATTGTTGGCTACGGGCGAGTTTATTATGTTCTGCAATCGACATGCGTTTATGACTTGTCCCATTAGCCTCAAGATAAGTGTCAATATGAGAGCGTCTGAAAGTTTGGTACTGTGGATAAGGATTAGAAGGGCGTACCCAAGTTTCATAAACAAGATTATGATCAACATTGTGATATGAAGAATATTGAGATTGGTTGGTTAGTTGACGACTGGCAATTTCTATTTGTTCAGCAATGGTAATAAAAGATGCCATATTCGCCTCAAAACGAGTATCAATATTT
Organism: Agapanthus africanus; assembly: GCA_030015575.1. NCBI lineage: Eukaryota > Viridiplantae > Streptophyta > Magnoliopsida > Asparagales > Amaryllidaceae > Agapanthus > Agapanthus africanus. The sequence goes on along the minus strand of JASDDO010000010.1, from coordinate 538,804,056 downwards.
TCATATGGAAATGATGGTGTTTGTTGTCCTAACGTTTTTGGATTAGTGAAAGAATTTAAACTTTGGCTATTAGCCTTCGAAATATGCTCAGCGATGGACATGCGTTTAGAAATTCTCTCACTAGCCTTAGACGGATTATCAACATAAGAAGATGTTAAATTTTGATGCGGTTGATAGGACCTTGAGTGAGGTATCCAAATGTTCTTTTCCGCGTGCTCTATCCTATATCTTAAAGACATGGTAGAGTCGGAATTTGTACCGAAGCAATTACAAAAAAAAGAGATATCTGATTCTGGATAGCAAAGCTCGGCAAGAGTTCGTCTGTTTAGGTTACCCATTATAAGAAAGTGAAAAGAAAAGAGGGTGAAATTGTAATGATTTAAGCTCTTTTTGGATTTTGGAAATTGTTTTTCTTTTAAAGAGGGACTCGACAAACGTGCATAAACAATACCTAGAAGTAGGGTTACCTAGGTCAATTTACTAAACCTCTCCTAGACTTCCAAATGACAAGTAGTAGGACCAATCCTCTACTACCTCCTTATCAATTTTGTGGTTAGGTAAGTGTCAGATATCTGCTATACGAATCACCGAAATAGTGGGCTTAATTAAGTAACCACTTTCCTTTGTCGCACTTGCCTTAGACACCACAAGAAAAATGCAGATAAGCAATAGATTACTCACGATCTTTCTCTATCCTAATTGAGTGCGAATGTCCTTAGGGGCTGGATCTAGATATTTTTTATTAATGTAGGGTTATGAGTATGCACGTTTGTGATTTTTGGGGATTAGAAAAGGTGATGAAATCCCCACCTAATCTGAATTTGGGTTTATTGCCTCTTAATGTCCTTTTTAAATATGCAAAACAAACCAAAATCTAAAACACGCAAAAAGATTTTTAGCGGCGATATTTACAAAGAATCCTGCAGGTAAAATCAATTTATTGGAGTTTTAAAGGAGAGAGAAAGATAGTAGGAAATTACCACAAAAGTTTGGGGGCCCAACTCCACCAATGTGCTGCGGTTCCGCCGCCAAAACCACCAAAATGCCGCGGTTTCGCCACTTACTTGGAGGATCTTCTGCTAATTTTTCTTCAAGGCCCTCCTATACTCCTCTGGTCCAAGTTGAAATCTCTGAATCTCTATTTCTTGCTCCAGTTACTCCAGATTCCCTTGCAAAGCTCGCACAATAATCATTAAAAGCGCACGATGCGGTTTTGTTTGTTTTATGTTTGCTGAATTTTATAAGAAATCAACCAGAACAACAAGAAAAAAATTACGACCGTTTCCCCGGCAACGGCGCCATTTGATTGGTCTACGAAGAAGTGTTTTTTAAATAACCTCCTTATCAAGACGGTGTCGCTAGTAGTTAGCCGCGATGAGTACTGGTCGTCCGCAGGGAAACGTGAACTCTTTTCTTACTTTAGACGAGTTGATTGAAGATGAGATAGTTGTTTTGTCATTACGGATATAAGATTTATAAAGAAAAAATTTGTAGGGTTCATAGGACTTAGTAGTAATGGATGAATAATTAAAAATGACTCATTTATCTTTTAATAGTTTAAAACTAAATCGAAAGTGATGAATGTATATTAAGGTTCTTGGAAGAAACTAGGGTTTCCCCACTACTAACTCTTGTCCTTATATTGATCTCTATTCATGTCTAGCCCTTAAAAAAACAAGTGTTAAACCAATCTCAAATCGTGGTCGTGACTATCAATAAATTGATAGCGCGCCCGATAAGGATGTTAACAATTCTTTTGCTAAAATTTATAAACTTTAAAATGTATAAAAGATGTTAAGAGATTTTCTCATCCATTGTTCTACCATATCCTACGAACCCTAGCAAGTTAGGAATTACTCGCTCATGGTTAAAGATTTAAAAGAAATGTTGAAGAATGAAATCATGATTAAGATGCAGAAATGTAAGTGCAGAAAGTAAGTGCGGAAATTAATTACAAAAAGAATAATAAAAACACTATCTTTATTAATCAACTATTGCATTTAAAATTCTCCTTAGAAAGTAGAATACAAGAAGCCTAGTTTGCTCTAAATCTCTCTCTTGTTGGAGGTAGATGAATAGGTGATGATCACTCAGATACGTGGACCTCTTGGACCTCTTGATCTTTTCGGTGATAATCTTCAATGTACAGCTCTCGGTCCCTTATATAATATTTCATAAGTGAGTATATGCGGTTAATATCCAAACCAAAAAATCTCACATCTAACGACTATCAAAGAGCCGCGGAACTGTCGAATATAGCCATGTTTGGCGGCGGTTCCGCCACAACTTGGTGGCATCAGGGTTTGGGATTTTATTTTGTATTTTGTGTTTATGTTTGGAGATCCTCTTGATGTATAGATTCTGAAAAGAATGCTATAAGTCTCTGCCGTTGCAAGATCTCTCGATTTGCTTCTAAATTTGGCAGATTCGATTTCGATATCCCGATTTGACTCGGATCTCTTACTTAGATTCCAGACCTAAGCTAACATTTGCACAATGTCTCAAATCATAGTGTTACTAGCATTTGGTATTTCTGAGATATTATCCTAACCATTTTACATGATATTAAATCTTAAGAATATTGATTAGAAATATTTGATATGATATGCATATTTTAATTACTAAGATTTTATTTTTATATGCATATATTTTCCCTCATTATGTTAATTATAATGTAAAAACAAATGATAATAAACTTTTTACAAATAAACCCTCATATGTTCTATATTTACAATAAACACATTTTAGTACTTAACAACAGTAGGGAAAAATTCATTCAAATGTGCAATATTTTAGACTAATCAAATCCCTAACAATCGCTCACCGCCTCCATGTGGTTCGGGACTGTACCCAACTAAAACATGTTTGCACGACTCAGTAGAGCCGTGATAGGGTAGTAATATAAGTACAGTGGGAACTCATACGAGACAAATGACGATCTCAGGTCTAAAGACTAACATGTACTCATGTAACCTGAAAACTGCTCTCTGACGATAGATATAATACCATCTAAAATTTCTCGGCAAGTCCGTCCAGTGTACTCACCCCTAGTGAGCACCTGTATACGATTTTAGGTGCCAGACACTAATGGTTGTAGGACCAACCATCGTCCCTCATCGGGTTCTAGAAACGTATACACCATTCTACTCCGTAATATCAATGCCCAGTCTCGATACTCTCATGACCAGGGACTTTTAAGGATGTGCTTATGGACTACTCATTCCCTACATGTATGATTGCCATCATAACGCTGGTAGTCAAGCAATAATCTTACAGTCTTTATCAACAAGTATTAGCGATACGTGATAACAAGCAAAACATATACACATGTTAAGATAAAAACAAACCAAATAGTATACTATCATATTGAGCAAGATTGTCTTGTACATACATATATTCAAGCATCCACTACACACACAATAATGGCCTCTAAGGTATACATATCCAACAGTAAGAAGGATGTAGTGAGTATTGTCATATAATACATGGACGACTTATTCCTGATAGGAAATGATATTCCTATACTATAATCAGTCAAACTATGGTTGTCACGGATATTCCTCCACATAAGATCTGGAAAATGTATCAAGAATTATGGTGACTAGATCTATATCGATAGACCTAGATTTGAGAAGTGTCCCAATCCGGGTACTTGGACACTATTCTAATAGGGTTTAGAATGGAAGACTCCAAGCGCAGTAGTGTACCCTCATGTACTGGAGTCACCCTCTCTAAAGAGATGTCTTTAGGACTGATGAGGAGTGGGACTCGCTTGAATGACATTCGACATGTTTTGAAAGTGGCGTCAATCATGCGATGTCATGTACCAGACCAGATATTGTTTTTGCACTTGTTGTAATAAGCAGATATTAATCCAATTATGAAGAAACAAAAGGAAGCAGTGAAGAACATAAGAGGATGTTCTTGGTGTATGGTAATGGCAGCCTCCGATAAGAGACAGTTACCGATTCTAGTTTCCTAGGTGACATGGATGTTAGAATATCTGTCAAGAGTTATAAGTTTACCCTCTTATGAGGGGCAGTATGTTGAAAAGGGTTCCAAGCAGGATACTGAGGTAGATATGGTGCTGAATGCTAATTATGACTCAGCGGAGGATACAACCTAAAATGTTGCTGGATAATACAGCGTAACAATTTGTTGGATAAAAGTGTTCATTTATGAACTTGGTCCTATCATTTATCCAGACAAATTCTAAGGCAGAAATCGCTCATTTCGGGAGATGGTTGATCTCCGTTAAGTTGAGATATAGAGAGATAAAGTTAGAAATATTGTAGATCTACTCGCTGAGGCTATTTCTCGAATACGGCTGTTTCTCAAACATGCTTTGCGAACCTGTTAGTAGTGAAATTGGGTATTCGATAACACACGAGACATGTGGGTATGTGGTGTCGCAATAATTGACCTTAAGTGCAAGTGGGAGATTGTTGGATATACCGCCCTCAAGGAAATTATGGTAATTATAGGAAGAAAATTATGGTAATTGAAGTTAGTGTATATGCCCTAGGGGCCATTATTGTATCATACTAGTTTGTATATTACTTAATGGAAGCTTGGGATATTCACATGTATATAACAGTCTTGCTAAATATGGTAGTATGCTACTTGGTTTTTCTATCTTAATATGTGAGTATACGTATTGATAGAGCTCTTAGGATCTTGCTTGACTACCAGCGTTGTGATGGCAGTCACACTAGTGGGGGCTGGGTAGTCTACAAGCACATCCTTATTCAGGTCCCTAGTCGTTGGATTATGAGACAGGGCATCGATACTCCGGAGTAGACTAGTGTGTACGCTTCTCATTCCAGTTGGGGAGATGGTCTGTCCCACAGCCGTCGGTACGTCGTACTGGAGATAGTATACAGGTGCTCGTTGGGTTACGGGTACACCGGACAGGACTCACAGGGAACTGTTGGTTGGTTTTATACCAGTCGTCAGTGAACAGTTCCCAGATGACATGAGTACAGCATAGTCCGTAGACTTGACACTGCTACTTCGTCTCGAGTGTGTCCTACTGTTCTTAGATTGCTACCCTACCACGGCTAAAAGGAGTCGTGCAAACAGGTAGCAGTTAGGTGCAGTCCCGAGCACTTGGAGGCAGTGGTGGTTAGACAGGATTCGTCTCTCCCGGTATTGGGGGTTGATATCGCGCTGTATCAGAAAGCCATTACGCAAAGTCGCTGGCCAGGGCAAGCGAGATTTGCTGGTAGGTTCCAGTAGTTTCTCAGGGTGTAATGGGCTTCGCTCCGACACGACTTATACCACTATTAGGGGACTGACGCTTGCCGCCCCTAGGCCCGATAAGCGATAGTCTTAGACGAACGGACCGGACTGTATAAAGATTGTCACATCAGACTCAGTAGGAGTTCGGATGGGTTTCCTCATCGGCCTTCTTATCGACATCTACCTGGGGACCGTTACGTACAGCTAGTGCCGCTTGCGGTCTGTGGTTAAACCCACTGCCAGCGTAGTAGTCGAGTCTCTAGAGTCCTACGCAGAGAGTTTCCCTACTCCAGGCGAAACGATATAGAGGTCGTATGGTTTTACGACAAGGGTTCGGACGCATACGTGTGTTTACGCACGTACGACTTTCGGACAGTTTTTACTAGTCGGTTTTGGTTTAAGCCAGTTATTAGTATCCGGTTATTGGATTTATACAGTCTAAATTTTTTCCGTGTTTTCATGGATAGGAGGGGCGTTCTCGTAATTGCGCGAGAAGCTTCTAGAAGATGGTGACTAAGGAGGTTTAGGTGGCATATACATTGAATGAGATTAGTGAGTCATATGGATGATTCATCCATGTCATTAATGCTTCATAATTGCTTAATGACTCATGGAGATGAATCACCACAAGATATTTATCAAGCATGGTTGTAAATCATTTTCTTTTCTTTTCTTGATAAATAAAAATGCTTGATATATATTATGATAACTCATTTTCTCTTCTCATTATTATGTTCATCTTCTCTCTCCTCAAGCTCTCTCTCTTCAAACCCTAATCCTCCCCTCTCATGTGTTGAGTACAAGGATTAGTTAGACTACTTAATCCATAACCATACTCTATTTCATCTAGGTACTTTGATTAGCACTTAAAGATACCTAGTTGCCTCAAGTTTAGAGGCAAAGCTTGGAGTTTAGCTCTCGTGGTGGATCATCTACTACTTAGAGAAGGCCGAAGAGGAGGTGGAGTTCGTAAAGACGAAGGACACGGTTCTTTAGGTATAATCCCTTTAGATAGTATTTTAGAACTTCTATGTTTGATGTTAGTTATCGTTTAGCTTCGATTCATGCGGTTAGTCGATGTTTAAGCAAAGAACAAGATCGTTTTTCATATTTCTGCCTCCCCGCAAGTCGTGGGGTGTTGTACATCGACTTACAGTGGTATCAGAGCCTCGCTAAACAATAAATAACTCACTTGCAAAATTGTATGAATTTCGATCGGAAAAAACAAAACCGGAAAACCCCGATATCATGGTATTCTGTCGATTTTTAAATGTGGTCCAAAAATTTTTCAGGGACCTTAAGAAAGCTCAAAATGATAGTATTAGAACACCCAAGAAAACTGGGCTCACGAATCGACTAAAGCGCCGCGGAACCACGGCGGATCCTACCGATCCGCCGCGATTCCGCCGCCGAGTTGTCGATTCATCAGCCCAATTTTCCTGTGTTGGTTCTATGTGATATTTGGTATTTTCTGGAATTTTTTTAATTTTTGCTCAGGTTTCAGATTTACAGAGAAGTATTGGAGCAAAATTAAATGTGTTTAATCGATTGAAATTATACGGTATTTGCTTGTTGGATTATATCTGTAAGTCTACGGTAGCGCCCCGGCCGTCTACAGACGCCAAATGCGGAACAAAAACTTTTTAACTGGCGCTATCGTATACTTTCACCCGGATCTACCATTATTGCTAAACTAACAAACTGTAAAGAGTGTAGAAAGGTTATACCGAACGATCCGAGTCCTTCGTTCTTTAACCATCATCCCATGCTCCGTTGCGTCTGCTCCGATCTCCTTGTCCAGGTGGCACCACGTCGACGATTCTTTAAACGGGCTCCCGCCTCTGACTTGAGGCAACTCGGTCGTCAAGTTTGCTAAAAGAGACGACCAAGATTGATGTAGAGAATGAGTAGATGACTTTGTCTCACTTCGTCCAAATTCGTGGACGATCGGTTAATGAAGTTGCCATTCGAATCGGGTGATGGAATGAAATGAGCTGTGAAATTCCATGCACCCCAAAATCTATCATATCTTTTGTAACCAAATGAAAAACCATCAAGTGAATGAGAGAGAGAGAGGAGGGGCCGGCCATTTATAGGAGTGGGGGGGTGAGTGTAGGAGAGGGGGAGGTAACCACAAGAGAAAAGATCAAGGGAAAATATCCTAAGCAAGAACAAAATGCATTAATGAAATGGATGACACATCTAAACCTAGTCATCAATTTATTAAATGCAAAGATGAGTCACCCGCTACCTCATCACCCTAGTCACCATTTCCAGAACCTTCTAGAAGCATGACTCACCCTTATCCAAGAAAAGATAAATCCGTCTTTAACCGAATGTTAAAAGACGGCTGATAGAAAACTAGAAACTGGCAACTTCCAAAAGTGATCCTGAAACAACTTTCAGGATAACCCCGTAACTGTATAAATATACCCGCATTTGTATTACGACCGAATACAAATGTAACTGAGACAAAGATATTATATCTACTCAATATAATACTTGGATCCGGCTTAAACCAAAACCGACCAGTATCATCTGCCCGAAAAATAACACGTGCGTAAACGCACGTGTATTTTCCGAACCCTGCCATAAAACCATACGGCCTCTACAACGTTTCGCCCGAACTTGGGAAACTGTCTGTGGGGGACTCTAATGACTCGTCAGTACCCTGGCAGTGGGTTTAACCACAAACCGTCAGCGGCACTAGCTATGCGTAACGGCTGCCCATGGACTGACCTCAAGGGAGGCCGATGAGCGAACTCATCCAGAAACCCTACTGAGCCTAACAGTGACAATGTATATACAGTCCGGTCCGTTCGTCTATGAGTATCGCATATCTGCCTAGGGGGCTAGTAACGTCAAATCCCCAATAGCAGTATAAGTCGTGTCGGAGTGTAGCCCAATAACACCCTGAGATACTACTGGAGTACCTACCAGTAAATCTCCTGCCATGGCCATGGACTTTGTGTAATGGCTCTCCTAGACACAGCACGACCTCGCCCCCAATACCGGGAGAGACGAATCCCCTGCCGATCCGCTCACGTGCCTCCATATGGCTCGGGACTGTACCCAAAAATTACCTGTTTGCACGACTCCTTTGAGCCGTGGTAGGGTAGAAATCAAAGCACAGTGGGAACTCACACGAGATAAATGACGACCTCAGGTCGATGAACTAACCTGTACACATGTCACCAGGGAACTGCTATCTGACGATATGTATAATACCAACTAGCAGGTTCCCGGCGAGTCCTGTCCGGTGTACTCATAACCCAATGAGCACCTGTATACATCTTAGGTGATCCAACTGACACCAGTGGCTTGTGAGACCGGCCACCGCCCCTCGTCGGGGTCTCGACTGTACACACTAGTCTACTCCGGAGTATCGATGCCCTGTCTCGAAACTCCCACGACTAGGGACCACAATTAAGGATATGCATATAAACTACCCAACTCTCACGTATATGATCGCCATCATACTGTTGGTAGTAAAGCAAGATCCTAACGGCTCTATCAAAGTGTAACATGTAATCAGTCACCTGAACATGTACACGACTGATAAAGGCAAACCAGATAGCATACTATCATCTCGAGTAAGATTGTCCTACCGGTATAGGTCCTCCGCAATCATTGCAATCACGTACCTGCGATCCAATAATTGACTCTGAGGGCACTATCTCCAACAATCTCCCACTTGCACTCAAGGCTAATTATTGCGATGTCGACTACTCACAGCCCGTGTGAAACAGAACATCCAACTCCTCTACTAATCAGTTTCACAAAGCCCGTTTGTAAAACTATTGTGTTCGAGAAATAGCCTCAGTGAGTGGATCCGCCTAGATGTTTCTTTCAATATCTCTCTAAATCTCAAGTTCGCGGAGAAAGCCATCTCCCGAATTGAGTAATACCTGTCTTAGAATATGTCTGGATATCTGATGGGACCTAGTTCATAAATGAACTCCAAATCCAAACTTCTTAGACTGTATCGATCACTGAACCTAATCAGTATCCGGCACCAAGCCTCCCACGGTATCCTCTTGGACCACCTGTCCATAACACTGTCCCTCTTCGTCAGAGGGAAAACTATAACTCTGACAATCACTCTGTCAACCATGTCACCTTTGAAGCCTGGAATGATAACCGTCTCCCGAAAGAGGCTGCCGTCATCAAATCCGTAGAACATGTACTTATGTTCTAAAACTGCTTCCTTATGTTTCTCCAGGATTGGTTTAATACAAACTTATTGCATCTAGTGCAAAAACAACATTTGGTGTGGTACTTGACATTTCATGATTGACTCAATTGCCTAAGCAAGTGATCTGCCAATCATGCACATCCCTCTCCACTTTAGTCTGTAAGACACCTTTAGAGAGGGTGACTCCATTACCTGCAGGTACACCACCATGCCAGGAGTCATCTATTCTAAAAACCATTAGAATACTGTCAAAGTACCCACATTGGGAAACTACCCAAATCCAGATCTAAAACCATTGATCTAGAAACCATAATGTCAAATATTATATCCATATCCTGTCTGGAGAAACAACTGTGTGACGACCACAGTACAACCGATCGTAGTATAGGAATTTTACTTCCTACTCTGTGTATGTCATCAAATACCATGACATCACACCCTACTACCTTCTTAACAGATCCATCCATTATTCTGATTGAAGTCAAACCTATGAATGTCACATCAAAAATAGACGATCTATCTCCGCTATAACTGCTCAAGTCTATAAATAGACATAAGCTACTTGCCCACTATGCTTCTCCTGCTCCCACTGACTACGACAACCTTCCTACCGGGTCTCATAACCTGCAGCAACAGTAGTGTCAAGTCTGGGTAGATAAGAACCTCCCTGTCACCGTCCTTGAACCTACCGAAGTACCTCTCGGGTGTCTGAGGTTACCCACCATATCTGCGGAGTGGCTATTGGAATGTCAATCTTGATTGAATCTTTAGGTTCTATTAAATTTTCCGTAATCGTTTGCAGTTCGGGAATCACTTTCAGTTCTACCATACTCCCACTATTGTTTTCTGAAAAATATCCATTTTACTAAAACTGTGGCGAGTCAAGAACAATATCACTATTGATCTTCCAAATGGTTGAATATCAACCCTTGTCATAGCCAGGGTCAACCCACAAACAGCCATTACAGAAACATGCCCTGAGTTATCCTGAGTCTGGTTTTAAGCATAAGCTGGACAACTCCCCGTACCTTAACATCTTTTAAGGTACGATCCATTCTATATCCAATATAGAAACTTTGGCACTTATTTAATTGGAACCTTATTCAAATCATGCAGCTGTCTCCAGTGCATATCTACTTAATGGAAAGAGGCTAATCAGCATTACTCAACTTAGGCATCCATCCAATTATGAGTAACCTGAAAGAGAAACACGTTTCTCAAAACCATCACTATCATCTGAATACCAATTACAAGAATCTACATCTTCGATCTCTTTGAAGAATCCCGATATTTGTGATACCTGGTTCTCTACTTTATTCTTATACCCACAACTTCTCAAAACTTAGACCTTGTATTTCTACGAAACACTTGTCTAAATACTAGAGAAGTATAAGTAAACAGAACATAGTATGAGGACCTACCCCTTTGTCCTGATGGACACTTGGACAACATACAATACTCTGTATAAGTCCTTTGAGTTAAACAACTCAAAACCTGTGCATCGTAGGTTAAAAACCGTACCCTGGCGATTTCCTCAAATATCACCAATTACAACGAATTCCGATATAATGAGGATAATTACCTTATTCCCAATATCTTACTCCCACTCATCATCTGTAGAACCATACAGATATGAGAATGAAACCTGGTAAATACATACCCTTGAAGTAAGTATCTAATCGGGAAAACAGTTTTCCATTAACAATGCACTGAAACATGAAAATGTTTCGTAGGGGTATCCTGGTATTCATAGTAATGCCTCTTCCATAATCCAATTCATGACTTTAACCGTATATTTTATTGCCTTCTCTCTAAATCCCTTTATTTGTCTTTAGTCGTTACCTTCTGTACACCATCGTTAGGCTAAATGGTTTTCTTCGTTCCCTACCGTTCGGCACCAGCCTATGGTTTGGAAGAAGACTATCCAGTAAGCATAATAGGTGTACCCTCCTAAACCAAGGAGTACTCATATCTTGAGAGAAGGTGATGATAAAAGACAACTGAATAATACCTTATTCCTTTAAAAGTGAAATAGGAGTGGCGATGATGTACGCGGTTTGGTCGTGAATGATAACAGTCGCAATTTACTTTGCCCTCTTTCTAATCCCTTTATTTTGTCTTTAGTTATTGCCTTCTGCACACCCTACTTAGGCTAATTGGTTTTCTTCATTCGCTACCTTTCGGCACCTGCCTATGGTTTGGAATAAGACTATCCAATAAGCGTAATAGGTGTACTCTCCTAAACCAAGGAGCCCTCGCAACCTGAGAGAAGGTGATAATAAAAGACAGCTGAATAAACCAATTCTATTTCTCCTGAAGCTTGATCCATCCTCGAAGAAGTCCCTTCGAGTTCGTATATAACCATACGATGGATCTATCCAATGGAAGTGGATGTCCGTAGTAAAACGGGTGTTCTGAGAAATGCAAAGGGTAGAAGAAGAGTGGCAATGACTTATTCAACATAGACAATCCAAAAGCCAGTATTTTAAGAAGGTTCGGTCAACCTGGTCACTGAGTCATAGTCTAGGGTCGGTCAAAGGTCGCTGCCAAAGAGAGAGAGAAAAGAAACACTCTGCGTGCACTCTAACCTAGATCAGAATGGTTATCACTTTATCTAATCCGGAAACCTCCCACTGTCCTGTCAAATTCTCCTCCAAACCTGAAAGAAGAATCAATCGGGATCACCCGAAGAGTAAACCAACTCACCAGTGGGAATCGGGATCCAACTCTCATCGTATGATAACGTGATGGAATGCATCCACGTTACTCATACTCCAGAAGGTATGCTCATACTTGGCAAGTTTCAGTTTCTTTAGAAACTCCCGATAAGATTTTTGCCCCATGCTCTTATAACCTTGGCGTTAGGTCAAAATGTCATAAGTTACATGCCAAGTTCTACCCGTCACTATCTTGTTAATTTGAACCCACCCGCACATGCCCTTGGCGTTAGGTCAAAATAGCAGAACGGCTGTCCCAAACCAACTCATCTATCTATGCAACAATTGAATGCCCAGCAGCTACCAAACACTATGCCTTGGCATTAGGTCAAAATACATAGCTTGAATACTACTGAATACCCAAAAGAAGTGATGGAGGGCTACAGCTGGTTTTTGGCGAAAAACCTTTAACGTAACGAACTTGATATCGCTGAAGGAACCTGATAGCTTTTTAAAATATAGTGGCGAAAACCATTTGCTAAAGAGGTCACTCCCGGTAAAGGGATCTCGGCTCTTTCCTCGTGGAATGAGGTGCAGGATATTCCACTGAATACCGCTATGCAAAGCAACTTGTAATCGACTATAATGAAGTTATTACCCTGACGCAAATTTCTGCCCAAGGGGTCAGTCCCGGTGAAGGGATATCGGCCCTTGCCCCGTCAAATGAGGTGCAGGATATTCCACTGAATACCGCTATGCAAAACAAAAGGAAACGTCTTTGCAATAACACTTTTTAAATTGTTCCAACAACTGCCAAAAAGGTTTGCTTTCCTTTGCATTGATCAGAATCAACGCAGTCTCATCAATCAATCACACCAGAAAAGAACGAAAATAAAATGTACGTATATACCATCCGCATTCGTCACTGGGTCCCGTCATCACCCGTTAGGTTACTTAACTAACGACAGAGCGGGGACTGGACTAGCACGGGTGTAAAACATATACAACATCTAATAGTATATAAACCAATATACAATAATCACTCCAGGCGTGATAATATGCAACATTACAGAAAAGTAATAAGCATCACAGAACAATACAGATAATCTGGGATCCCCGAGTTTCACAGAGCCGCTGCTGAAACCCGACGTTCCCCTGTCGTGTGGATAGCCTGTGCAATGAAACCTAGACCCCTACGGGTGCGGCAAGTTACCCGCCAAAACCTGAAGCGAGGCAGCCCCCTACAGCAAAGTGAATGGACCACCCTGCACTTCACGGAATCCGGTAATCTTGGGCACCCCTCCTTGGGTCAACCTGTACCCTCTACGAGTGCGGCGAATAGTCTGCTAATTCTAGAGTGAGGCCCCTCTGCCTCTCAAAACCATGAGATGCGGACCCGTTGCCCTCCAAAACCCGGCTATCCGTGCACTCCGTCGCGGGGCAAAACCTAGTACAGTAATGAAAAACAGTACAACAGGTACATCGACCGCAACCTGGTCGTGCCCCAAAAGAATATTATACAACAGGCAGTGACGGCAGTCCACAAGTTGGACGCTCGCCCCGCAATATCAAATGTACAAATAAATCCAAACTGCACTATCATTGCACACTGCTATCCACCACGACAAATCCGCAACATCACAGCACAACACAGAACATCAACGCGAATGTCACGTTCGCAAACCCGTCTAAAAAAACTATAGCAATCAGACGCGGTTTACCGATCAAATGACATTCCCGGTCGGAGATATAATGTAAGCACTGTAAACTAACATGTTTAAATTTCGATCGACAAAATATCACGAAGTGGGCCCCACGAACAACTGGTGAACAGTAACAAAATCTGGGCCCAAAAGATATATACCAAAAACCCCAATTTCCAGAGAAGAATACACTGTGTAAATTTGGGGGCATGATCTCACCAAATGGCCGCGGATGCGCGGTCAAACCCTAGGTTTGACCGCGATTCCGCGACGGTTTGGTCGTATCATGTGCCCAAATTTTTACAGTATTCTTAGAAAACCCTGCACAACTTTCTGTGATATGTAGAATAATTTTAGGAACCCTTTAAAAATCGACAGAAACCGTGAACTTGGATTTTGCAGTTTTTGATTTCCGGTTCGATCGATGTTTTAAACACGTTAGCACAAGTTAGTATAGCAAAATGGTGAGGCTCTGATACCACTGTATGTCTACGGTAGCGCCCCGGCCGTCTACAGACGCCAAATGCGGAACAAAAACTTTTTAACTGGCGCTATCGTATACTTTCACCCGGATCTACCATTATTGCTAAACTAACAAACTGTAAAGAGTGTAGAAAGGTTATACCGAACGATCCGAGTCCTTCGTTCTTTAACTATCATCCCACGCTCCGTTGCGGCTGCTCCGATCTCGTCGATCTCCGATATCCTTGTCCAGGTGGCACCACGTCGACGATTCTTTAAACGGGCTCCCGCCTCTGACTTGAGGCAACTCGGTCGTCAAGTTTGCTAAAAGAGACGACCAAGATTGATGTAGAGAATGAGTAGATGACTTTGTCTCACTTCGTCCAAATCCGTGGACGATCGGTTAATGAAGTTTCCATTCGAATCGGGTGATGGAATGAAATGAGCTGTGAAATTCCATGCACCCCAAAATCTATCATATCTTTTGTAACCAAATGAAAAACCATCAAGTGAATGAGAGAGAGAGAGGAGGGGCCGGCCATTTATAGGAGTGGGGGGGTGAGTGTAGGAGAGGGGGAGGTAACCACAAGAGAAAAGATCAAGGGAAAATATCCTAAGCAAGAACAAAATGCATTAATGAAATGGATGACACATCTAAACCTAGTCATCAATTCATTAAATGCAAAGATGAGTCACCCGCCACCTCATCACCCTAGTCACCATTTCTAGAACCTTCTAGAAGCATGACTCACCCTTATCCAAGAAAAGATAAATCCGTCTTTAACCGAATGTTAAAAGACGGCTGATAGAAAAATAGAAACTGGTAACTTCCAAAAGTGATCCTGAAACAAATTTCAGGATAACCCCGTAACTGTATAAATATACCCGCATTTGTATTACGACCGAATACAAATGCAACCGAAACAAACATATTATATCTACTCAATATAATACTTGGATCCGGCTTAAACCAAAACCGACCAGTATCATCTGCCCGAAAAATAACACGTGCGTAAACGCACGTGCATTTTCCAAACCCTGCCATAAAACCATACGGCCTCTACAACGTTTCGCCCGAACTTGGGAAACTGTCTGTGGGGGACTCTAATGACTCGTCAGTATCCTGGCAGTAGGTTTAACCACAAACCGTCAGCGGCACTAGCTATGCGTAACGGCTGCCCATGGACTGACCTCAAGGGAGGCCGATGAGCGAACTCATCCAGAAACCCTACTGAGCCTAACAGTGACAATGTATATACAGTCCGGTCCGTTCGTCTATGAGTATCGCATATCTGCCTAGGGGGCTAGTAACGTCAAACCCCCAATAGCAGTATAAGTCGTGTCGGAGTGTAGCCCAATAACACCCTGAGATACTACTGGAGTACCTACCAGTAAATCTCCTGCCATGGCCATAGACTTTGTGTAATGGCTCTCCTAGACACAGCACGACCTCGCCCCCAATACCGGGAGAGACGAATCCCCTGCCGATCCGCTCACGTGCCTCCATATGGCTCGGGACTGTACCCAAAAACTACCTGTTTGCACGACTCCTTTGAGCCGTGGTAGGGTAGAAATCAAAGCACAGTGGGAACTCACACGAGACAAATGACGACCTCAGGTCGATGAACTAACCTTTACACATGTCACCAGGGAACTGCTATCTGACGATATGTATAATACCAACTAGCAGGTTCCCGGCGAGTCCTGTCCGGTGTACTCATAACCCAATGAGCACCTGTATACATCTTAGGTGATCCAACTGACACCAGTGGCTTGTGAAACCGGCCACCGCCCCTCGTCGGGGTCTCGACTGTACACACTAGTCTATTCCGGAGTATCGATGCCCTGTCTCGAAACTCCCACGACTAGGGACCACAATTAAGGATATGCATATAAACTACCCAACTCTCACGTATATGATCGCCATCATACTGTTGGTAGTAAAGCAAGATCCTAAGGGCTCTATCAAAGTGTAACATGTAATCAGTCACCTGAACATGTACACGACTGATAAAGGCAAACCAGATAGCATACTATCATCTCGAGTAAGATTGTCCTACCGGTATAGGTCATCCGCAATCATTGCAATCACGTACCTGCGATCCAATAATTGACTCTGAGGGCACTATCTCCAACAATATCTGTGTTTCTATAATGTG
The DNA here is from genome assembly GCA_030015575.1 of Agapanthus africanus. Taxonomy (NCBI): domain Eukaryota; kingdom Viridiplantae; phylum Streptophyta; class Magnoliopsida; order Asparagales; family Amaryllidaceae; genus Agapanthus; species Agapanthus africanus. Next base: position 538,787,639 of record JASDDO010000010.1, on the reverse strand, counting down.
TTCGTAAACCTCCCCTAACTGCTAGTATGTCGGTTGGCAGGGGGTTGCACATTTCTGTAATGGATTTTATCTGTTTGTGTATATGAACTGTGTTGGACTATTGTGATGTATAGCCGGGGTTATGTGATGGGTTATTATTTAATTCATTTGATGTAAATGTAATTTGTTGTAATATTATTTTGCGGGACATATCCAGGTTGCAGTTGTAGCCACCGTTGTATTATTTCATTTTACTGTTTATGCTCCTAGGGCAGACCCAAGGTGGGGTGCACAAACTGCCCTGCGGGGAGTTTGCCGTACCCGTTGGGGTCTTGGGTGGGGTAATGGCTATTCATCATAACTGTGTAATCCGTCTTTTGTTGCAGGCTCAAAACAAACACGGATTGCTTGCAAATCCAATAAAGTTCATCTGTGATCTGGAATGAATATTATTGCGTCCGACGAATGTAAAATATCTATATATATGATAGCTATTTAGACGTCACTTATGTTTTACACCCGCGCTAGCCCAGCCCTCGCTCTGTCGTTAGTTATGTAACCTAACGGGTGATGACGGGACCCAGTGGCGAATGCGGATGGCATAAGAGGACGTTATATTTTCGTTGTTTTCTGCAATGATAGGTTAATGATGGGACGCATTATTTATAATGCAAAGAAAATAAACCAAAAGTTTAATCATTGGAACAATTTAAAAGAAACCACTCGGTTAATTTTAAAAACAGATATTTTTAATGCGGAGCTTTAACCACTCCTTTTAAAAGCTATCAGGTTCCTTCGGTTATATCAAGTTCACTACGTTCACGGTTTCGCCAAAACCATTCGTAGCCCTCCGTCATTTCATCTGGGTATTCAGTAGTATTCAAGCTATGTATTTTGACCTAACGCCAAGGCATAGTGTTTGGTAGCTACTGGGTATTCATTTGTTGCATAGATAGATGAGTTAGTTTGGGACAGTCGTATTATCATTTTGGCCGAACGTAAGGATATATACGGATGGGTTCAAATTGACAAGATAATGATGGGTAGAACTTGACATGTGACTTATGACATTTTGACCTAACGCCAAGGTCATAAGAGCATGGGGCAAAAATAAATATCGGGAATTTCTAAAGAAACTCAAATTTGCAAAGAGATGCATACCATTTGGAGTTTGATGAATGTTGGTTGGATTCCTTCAACATTATCATATGATGATATTTGGATCCCGATCCTACTGTGAGTATATACTACTTATCAGGAGATTTGTCACTTAACGATCAATGCTATAAACCAAGTAGGTGTCAAGAAAGGTGTCAGCGGGGTTACGCCCCCAGAGAAAAGAGGTTATGTAATTAAGGAACTTCGCGAAAGCGTTGGAAAACCTCCCTCGAAGTATCGACACTAGCCTGGCTGAACGGTTAAGCAAGTATTGTACGGTGAGAATAGTCCTGGCTAATTCTTCGTTTATGGTTTGAGGAAGGATTCGAGAAACAGTGGGAGCCATCCAGTTTAGATAAACTAAAAACCACTCTAAACTTGCAAGAGCATCATACTAAAGAGTTTTCTTCTCTCTCTCCTAATTACAGCGACCCAGAAAATGACTGGACTTAAGTTACTTTAGAGAAAAATATACTGACAGGGCCAAACTATAAAGATTGGCTGCGGAATGTCAAAATGGCTTTAACCTATGACAAATTGGGGTACGTCCTCACCGCTACGGCACCTGCTGTCCCTGGTCCCAAATCCAGTAATGCGGATAAGGAAATCCACAAAACCTGGGATTTCGATTGCGCGAAAGCCAAGTGCATCGTGCTTGCCTCGATGAACAATGAACATCAGAGGAGGCACGAGGATATGGAACTAGATGCCATATTTCTCCATACAAAGGAACTTTATGGAGAGCAATCTTGTATAGCAAGATACGAGACCTCTAAGAAATTGTTTCGAGCGAGGTTGGCTGTCGGGTCATCGATAGGAGAACATGTCCTAAAGATGATTGGCTATATAGAAGAGCTCGCAGACCTTGGGACGACTTTGGATAATGAGCTCTATACAGACCTTATTCTCCAGTCCCTTCCTTCCACCTACGCCCAGTTTATCCTGAACTTCAACATTCAAAGAAAAGAAGTTGAACTTCCGAAACTCCTGAACATGTTAAGGAGTGCAGAGGGCACCTTGCAGAAAGCAAGGGAAACACCCGCTATGTTTGTTAGCGGTGCATCTTCTTCCGGGTCCAAGGCTAGGGCCAAAGGAAGGAAGAAGAAGGCCGCCACCAAACCTAGAGGAGGTGTTAGTAAGGTGGGAGGGAAGGGAAAGAAAAAGTTTGCGGTACCGGTAGTGGGCCAGGATGAGTGCTTCCATTGTCACAGGAAAGGGCACTGGAAGAAAGATTGCACGGCATGGAACGCTAAGAACCAGGAACCGAAGCAAGCTGTGGCTTCGACTTCAGGTGTGTTTGTGATTGAGAATTGTCTGTCAATTAACTCTACTTCCTGGGTATTGGATACCAGATCAGGATCTCATATTTGCAATTCATTGCAGGCACTGAGAAACCGTAGAGTGCTGAAGGAAGGTGATATGACCCTAAAGGTTGCTAACGGAGCTAGCGTGGGAGCTGCGTCCGTCGGGGATTATCACCTGGGATTGACAAGTGGACACATTTTGGTTTTACATAACTGTTTTTTTGTACCAAGCTTAACGTGTAATATCATATCAGTTTCCTTATTATCAAATAAAGGTTATGATTTCACGTTTTTAAGAGATGTTAACATCCACCTTAATCATGGTTTGATTGGGTCCGGTACACTAAATAACGGTATATATGTTTTAAACCAACTCCAAATTTTCAATGTCCAGAACACACTAAAAAGAAAGTCTCCAGATTTAAATAAAGCTTTCTTATGGCATTGTAGACTGGGTCACATCAATGAGAGAAGGTTGACTAAGTTGCATAGAGAAGGATATTTGGACTCGTTCGAATATCAAACTTATGACACTTGTCAATCTTGTCTCAAAGGAAAGATGACAAAGACTCCATTTACTGGATATGGAGTAAGAGCGAGCGAGCTCTTAGGACTCATACACAGCGATGTATGTGGTCCAATGTCTACGCATGCAAGAGGTGGTTTTTCCTATTTCATTACTTTCACAGATGATTACTCAAGATACGGATTCATTTATCTGATGAAACATAAATCCGAGGCTTTTGAGAAATTCCAAGAGTATAAGAATGAAGTGGAAAACCAAACCGGCAAAAGTATCAAGACACTAAGACCTGATCGAGATGGTGAATACTTGAGTGCCGAGTTCCTAGGTTACCTAAAAGAGAAAGGAATTCTCTTTCAGCTTACTCCTCCATACACTCCACAGCATAACGGTGTATCGGAGAGACGAAATCGAACCCTATTGGATATGGTACGATTCATGATGAGTAATGCTGAGTTACCGCGATCTTTTTGGGGTTATGCGCTAGAATCAGCGGCATATCTTCTAAACATGGTACCTACCAAGACTGTGCCTACCACTCCATATCAGATGTGGAGCGGGAAGAAACCCCATCTACAGTATATAAAGATTTGGGGATGTCCAGCTTTTGTTAAAAAGCAGCATGTGGACAAGCTCGAGGCACGATCAGTAAAGTGTAAGTTTGTGGGATACCCAAAGAACTCTAGAGGATATATATTCTATTACGCAGAGGAACAAAAGGTATTTGTTTCTCGTAATGCCCATTTTCTAGAACATCAGTTTTTAGAAAAGGAATCAAGTAGGAGCGAAATAGAACTGGAAGAAATTCCAGAACCACAAACTGCTACTGAAAGTTTGGTAGAACCGGTAATTCAAGAAGAACAGGACATTCCCGCACCCCTCCGCAGAAGTAGTAGGCCGTCTCATCCGCCTGAGAGATACTACGGTTTTCTCATAGATGGGGATATAGAGGATTGCATCATAGATGATGATGAACCTACTGACTTCCAGCAGGCCATCCAGAGCGGCGACTCGGTACGATGGCTAGATGCAATGCAAACCGAAATGGAGTCCATATACACCAACAAAGTATAGACTTTGGACTTTGCTCCAGATGGGGTAAAACCCATAGGATGCAAATGGATCTTCAAGAAAAGATTGGTGTAGATGGAAAGGTGGAAACCTATAAGGCTAGACTTGTTGCAAAGGGTTTTCGTCAAAGACCTGGTTTGGACTATGACGAAACTTTTTCTCCAGTGGCTGTGCTCAAATCCATTCGGGTCCTTCTTGCTATTGCTGCCTTCCATGATTATGAAATCTGGCAGATGGACGTAAAGACGGCTTTTTTGAATGGAAATTTAGAAGAGTGCGTCTATATGGATCAGCCAGAGGGTTTCAATCAGAGTGGGAGCAGCGGGAAAGTATGCAAGCTGCTTAAGTCCATTTATGGACTAAAGCAGGCATCGCGGAGTTGGAACATCTGTTTTGATGAGACAGTCAAAGAATATGACTTTATCAAAAATCCAGATGAACCGTGCATATATAGTAAAGTTGTAGCCAGAAGTGTCGTATTCCTCGTCTTGTACGTGGATGACATTCTATTAATAGGAAATGACATTCCTATGCTACAATCTGTCAAAGGATTCTTGTCACACAGGTTCTCCATGAAAGACCTGGGTGATGCCTCTTACATTCTGGGGATCCGGATCTATCGTGATAGATCCAAGAGGATGTTGGGACTTTCGCAGTCCAGGTATATCGAAACTGTACTGAAAAGATTAAGTATGGAAGATTCTAAGCGCGGTAATCTACCGGCTTGTCACGGAATCACCCTCTCCAAAGAGATGTCTCCCAAGACTGATTTGGAAAGGGAACGCATGTCTATTATACCCTACGCTTCTGCGGTAGGCTCTATAATGTATGCGATGTTGTGCACCAGACCAGATGTAGCTTACGCACTGAGCGTGGTAAGCCGGTATCAGTCAGACCCAGGGGAGAAGCACTGGATAGCAGTAAAGGACATTCTCAAGTACCTAAGAAGGACTAAAGAGATGTTCTTGGTTTACGGCGGAAAAGACCTCAGGTTGGAGGCCTTTGCTGATTCCGGCTTCCAGAGTGATAAGGACGATTCCAAGTCCATGTCGGGTTATATCTTTACCCTCAATGGAGGGGTGGTGTGCTGGAAGAGCTCCAAGCAGGACACCGTTGCTGACTCGACGATGGAAGCGGAGTATATAGCTGCTTGCGATGCCGCAAAAGAAGCAGTCTGGATGAAGAAGTTCCTAACAGAACTTCAGGTGGTTCCTACCACAGTCGATCCAATACCTCTGTATTGCGACAACAACGGAGCTATAGCTTTAGCGAAGGAACCAAGGTCCCATCAGAAGTCCAGACACAACTTAAGGCGGTATCACCTGATCAGGGAGATAATTGATCGTCGGGAGATCGAGGTTCGGAGAGTTGCTTCTGAAGAGAACATTGCTGATCCATTCACAAAGGCCCTACCTCAGATTCAGTTCGAGAGGCTACTCGAGATCATCGGTCTTCGATATGCCAGTACATGGCCCTAGTGCAAGTGGGAGATTGTTAGTGTATATGCCCTAGGGGCCATTATTGTATCATACTAGTTTGTATATTACTTAATGGAAGCTTAGGATATTCACATTTATATAACAGTCTTTCTAAACATGGTAATATGCTACTTGGTTTTTCTATCTTAATATGTGAGTATACGTATTGATAGAGCTCTTAGGACCTTTCTTGACTACCAGCGTTGTGATGGCAGTCACACTAGTGGGGGCTGGGTAGTCTACAAGCACATCCTTATTCAGGTCCCTAGTCGTTGGATTATCGAGACAGGGCATCGATACTCCGGAGTAGACTAGTGTGTACGCTTCTCATCCCAGTTGGGGAGATGGTCTGTCCCACAACCGTCGGTACGTCGTACTGGAGATAGTATACAGGTGCTCGTTGGGTTACGGGTACACCGGACAGGACTCACAGGGAACTGTTGGTTGGTTTTATACCAGTCATCAGTGAACAGTTCCCAGGTGACATGAGCACACCATAGTCCGCAGACTTGAAACTGCTACTTCGCCTCGAGTGTGTCCTACTGTTTTTAGATTGCTACCCTACCACGGCTCAAAGGAGTTATGCAAACAGGTAGCAGTTGGGTGCAGTCCCGAGCACTTGGAGGCAGTGGCGGTTAGACAGGATTCGTCTCTCCCGGTATTGGGGGTTGATATCGCGCTGTGTCAGAGAGCCATTACGCAAAGTCCCTGGCCAGGGCAAGCGAGATTTGCTGGTAGGTTCCAGTAGTTTCTCAGGGTGTAATGGGCTTCGCTCCGACACGACTTATACCACTATTAGGGGACTGACGCTTGCCGCCCCCTAGGCCCGATATGCGATAGTCTTAGACGAATGGACCGGACTGTATGGAGATTGTCACATCAGACTCAGTAGCAGTTCGGATGGGTTTCCTCATCGGCCTTCTTATCGACATCTACCTGGGGACCGTTACGTACAGCTAGTGCCGCTTGCGGTCTGTGGTTAAACCCACTGCCAGCGTAGTAGTCGAGTCTCTAGAGTCCCACGCAGAGAGTTTCCCTACTCCAGGCGAAACGATATAGAGATCGTATGGTTTTACGACAAGGGTTCGGACGCATACGTGTGTTTACGCACGTACGACTTTCGGACAGTTTTTACTAGTCGGCTTTGGTTTAAGCCAGTTACTAGTATCCGGTTATTGGATTTATACAGTCTAAAGTTTTTCCGTGTTTTCACGGATAGGAGGGGCGTTCTCGTAATTGCACGAGAAGCTTCTAGAAGATGGTGACTAAGGAGGTTTAGGTGGCATATACATTGAATGAGATTAGTGAGTCATATGGATGATTCATCCATGTCATTAATGCTTCATAATTGCTTAATGACTCATGGAGATGAATCACCACAAGATATTTATCAAGCATGGTTGTAAATCATTTTCTTTTCTTTTCTTGATAAATAAAAATGCTTGATATATATTATGATAACTCATTTTCTCTTCTCATTATTATGTTCATCTTCTCTCTCCTCAAGCTCTCTCTCTTCAAACCCTAATCCTCCCCTCTCATGTGTTGAGTACAAGGATTAGTTAGACTACTTAATCCATAACCATACTCTATTTCATCTAGGTACTTTGATTAGCACTTAAAGATACCTAGTTGCCTCAAGTTTAGAGGCAAAGCTTGGAGTTTAGCTCTCGTGGTGGATCATCTACTACTTAGAGAAGGCCGAAGAGGAGGTGGAGTTCGTAAAGACGAAGGACACGGTTCTTTAGGTATAATCCCTTTAGATAGTAGTTTAGAACTTCTATGTTTGATGTTAGTTATCGTTTAGCTTCGATTCATGCGGTTAGTCGATGTTTAAGCAAAGAACAAGATCGTTTTTCATATTTCTGCCTCCCCGCAAGTCGTGGGGTGTTGTACATCGACTTACAATTGAGAGAGGACCTGTACAGGTAGAAAAATCTTGCTAGATGATAATATTATGCTATCTAGTTTGTCTTTATAACACCCTAGCACTTTTAAACTATATATTTGGGTATTTCAAATCTTGCGGTAAAATTCTTTATTATTGTTGCTTTTGGGTTGCGAATGATGCAATTAGTAGCTGTGGTTATTATCCAACCCAACCCGCATGTTTGAAACCCAACATGGTTCGAGATTATATCAAATATTTGCTAGCACGGTGTATCCATACAAATCTAGAATATATATACATATAATATATATTTTAAGCTCTACATATATTTTTATAATACAATATAAAAAGTAAATAATATTTTTCCCATCTAGCATTACATGGCAAAGTACCTCATATCAGGTGGTTGAGCCCATATATCATGTTCGTATCCTAAGAGTTGGACAGACAGATTATTAGATCGCTACGTATATTTACGTAGATTTTTATTTAGAGGGTATATGTTTTAATTACAGGAAATTGTATCATGGTTTAAATCCTTACGTATATTTTTTATATTTAAAAACTAGAATTTTAAAGGGATATGGGTAATATTCGGAGCAATCTGGTATTATCTGTAAAATTCTACCATATATATTATATTTTCATATAACTAATATATATATATATATAACAGTTAATATATATATAAACATATAGTATATTTTTTAATTTTAATTATTAAAACTCTAGACTCTCTCTCTGTCTCTCTCTCACTCCATCCCTACCTCCCTCCCTCTCTCCCTATATATATATATATATATATATATATATATAATTTATTAAAAAAACTCTCTTCCTCTCTCTCTCTCTCTCTCTTGCCTTCTTCCCTCGCTCGCCAACCCCGTCCCCTAAACCCACACCGTCCCCTATCGTCGCCGCCCCTCTCGTCGTTGTCGTCCCCATCTCCTCGCCTTCCCGTCGCCGTCAGCAACTCCTCCTCCCCCTCTTTCCCTGAGACCTCGACTGAAACTAACCCCGACACCAAGAACCCACCTTCAGCCCCGCCGTCGACCTCGTCGCTGTTCACCCTCATCTCCTCCTCGTCCTCGCCGCCTCGCCGCCATCACCATCCTCTCCACCTCCTTCCCGAAGACCACCCAAGCCCCAGACTCCGACGCCAGAATCCATCACCTCACCCCTCTTCATCAACCTCGCCGGAACCCGACCACCACCCGACCACCTCCATCACTCCCTCGTCTCGTCAGCAATCTCAGGGCTCAGCCAGCCCCGGAATCATGATGCTGACATCATTCATCTATACATATTACATGTTTACTGCTTAGTGGCATGTCTCGGATTCAGCCCTGAGAATCTTGACCGTAGTCCCGGGCATGCACGGGATACTATTAAGTTACATCGACGATTCTATTAAATTGATTTCAAAGACTTGTAGAATATATAACCTAGAAGCGCATACCTTAGGATACACATCACATACATGTAGCTCATTGTTTTATACCTGTGTTTATTATTTATACTCATGTTTAATCATAGCATCATATCCTGGTTATTACTATTATTTTGATATTTATGACGCACTGATGTCTGGATTTTTCATGGCCCAGTTCCTCTGACATTATTCCAGACAGATCAGGAGTATTTTAGCAAGCAAGCCGAGCAGTGAGGAGTATGATGTTTAGTTTAGAGATACTTAGTTTCTTTTAATTCTGTAATTTTATTTTTATCGATGTGAGCCCATAAGGGACGTGATTTAGAGATTATTTTTTATTTGGATCTTGATTCGTTTCCGCTATATGCATTTCTTGATTTTATTTATTGTGGCAGATGGACATGTGTTAGCTAGATTTTATTTACTGTTCTTGATATCCGATTGACAACCGTAATGTGACTATGGAAGGATTATTCCTAGCCATAGGTAGCATGATCGGTTTTGTCACGTGCCATATTGTCACGCCCCGCTTTCCAGAGTGCGCTAAGATCGGTACGTGACAGAGCCAACCATGCTACCTATGGCTAGGAAACATCCCTCCACGGTCATATTACGGCCGTTTATAAGATATCAAGAACAGTAAAAATAAAATAAACTATCTAGTACATGTCTATATTCCAGAATAAACGAGTCAAGAAATAATATGTGGAAGCAATAAATCCAAGTAACAATAACGATCTGGAAAGTGCGTCCCAAATACGGGCTCACATCAGGAAATGGAAATGCTAAAAAAAACTAAACTAAAATACTAACAGGATCCTCACTGCTTGGCCTGCCGACTGAAGTACTCCTGATCGGCCTGCGACAAAGATAGAGGATCTGGGCCATGCAAAACCCAGACGTCAGTGCGTCATAATATCATGCAATAATACATGAACATGATACATGATACATGAGATATGCATGCATGAGTATAAAAGATAACATGAATATAACCAGTAAACATGGATAGAGAACAGTGAAGTGTATACGTGCAGGTGAAGTGCAGTGGGTAATCTAAACTATACTACTGGGTTATCTATTCTAAAGTCTTCGAAATCAATTAATGTAATCCTCATCGTAACCCATCGGTCTATGTCCCGTTCATACCCCACGGGACCACGGTAACAGGATTATTCCGTAACGCCAGGAAAAACGGCAAACAATATATTCCGTAACGCCCGGAAAAATGGCAAACAATATAATAGCCCTTTGAGTTACGTTCGGTTACATTCTTGATTTTCCCTTACCCCCAAGGTTATGTGTTCAAGTCGGGTATTGCCAATTGATATCTAATGCCAATCTAGGATTAAGCAAGTACAGGTTTTGTCTATTCAGACAACAAGATATGTCCATCGGGACAACAGGTCAGGAATGTCGGCATTAGGAACAGGATCAGGTCAGCAGTGGTGCATCAGGTCATGTCAGGGGTGCACAGTGTATCAAAATGGATGCCCATCAGAAAAATATATCAAGTATCGAATCACGGTAACATTATGGATGTACGGTAAAAGCATGGATGCACAAATATCTATCAGGGGTTACATCATGACTATGTAGGATGCACATTATAAAGCATGGGGTACTAATGTAACAATAATTTGAATTAATATAATATGGCATGCAAATAGATATGCATAATTAATGGTATGGATACACAATAAAACATGGATGCACAAATATCTATCAGGGGTTATAACTACAGCTCATACTATCAAGTATGGGGTGTTAATATAACAGTAATATGAATTAATGTGATCTGTAGATGCAGCTACATATATATTAAATGATATGGATGCATACGGGTATCCGAGAATAGTAAAACATTAATATGGATGTACAATGCAATCAACATGTGGTATTTTTATTCATATGGATGCAAAATATGTATTATAGCATGTAACAAGATAAACTTGCCTGAACGGATCACACGACGAGTGCGTACGGCACGTCCGACGTCGGGTAATAGTCGCAACGCACACACGGCACGCGGGACTGTCCAGGCAAAGCAAGAAGATAACCACGCAGGCAGGGGACGTCCACTGGATTACTCGGATCGTCGGCAGCGGCAAGGCTCCGACGGTGATCACCGAAAAATACGAATCAAGAAAAGAGAAGAAAAGAAAAGAAGAAGAAGAAAGAAAAGAAGAGAAGGGGCTGTGGGTTCTTTGGTGTTGCCTCAGGTTAGAGGATTTGGAGAGGGGTGACGTCGACGATGGGGTTAAGCTCCGGCAACGTGGGTGTGCAGGCGAGGGTTTAGGCAGTGGGTAATCTTGGGTCGAAAGGGTGTGCAGGGAAAGCTCTGGTTGTTTGGGATGAAGTGATGGTGGTGATGGTGGTGTCAGGAGTCAGAGGTGATGATGAGGACAGTCGCGAGAAGTGCGGCGAGGAGGTTGGCGGTGAGGGTGCTGCCACGGGGTGCAGTGTTGGGTTCGTGCAGGGTTTGGGGAGCTCGGGAAAAATGTGATGAGGTGGTCGAGTTGAGTGAGAGGCAGGAGGTCGAGGAAGAGATGAGTTCGGGGAGATGGGTGAGGGTGAAGGCTAGGGTTAGGATTCTGTTCTGAAGACGAGGCGGCAGGGATTTAAAAAGAAGAAGAAGAAAGGAGAAGGGAGGTAATCGTAGTGGAGGAAGTGGTGACGGGATCTCACATTTGCGAGAGGAGAGAGAGAGGGGGGGAGGGAGAGAGAGAGAGGGAGAGATCTCTTGTAAAAAGATTTGATTATAAAATCTTTTAAAATATTTTCGTTTTAAAAAATTTAAACATACATAACAGTATACAAAATATTATATTAATAAAATATTTAATATTTTGGCTAATACAAAAATAGTCCAAAACACTCCTGCGTCGGGTCTAAAAATCCAGTTTTAAAATACGGAAAATATACGTGTCGACCAACATTAAAACAGGATAACCAAGTCACGAAAAAACATACCCCCAAGAACGGATGCACATAGCAATCCAAACAGGTCCATTTTACTGAACAGGACGAGAACAAGATGCGCGGATGCTACGACAGGGCTAGGGGTATCATGCAGCAATGCTAGATATTTTTTAAAATATTTTATGTGACATTATATGTTATATTGAAAAAATATGCAGGTGCCAGATAAAATGCCAGTATGCAGTATAAACAATATGAAAGTGCACAGATCCTCGTAACTAGCCGGGATAAGTCATAAACAGGAATCAACACGGGTTTCGAGCAAGCTGGTCGGGTCGGATGCAAATACAGATGTCAAATACACTATTCGCACCCAAAACACAGTAAACCAGGAAAATACAATAAGTAAAGAAATACTTGAAATAGAGCTGGTATAAATGAATTAGGGTGTTACATTATACCTAACTACAAAAAGAATTTCATCCTCGAAATTCCAGGAACAAGAAAAGATAAATAAACAAGAATCTATAAGAATAGGTGTGGAAACTTCTGTCGAATCTCGTCTTCACATTCCCAAGTTGATTCTCCATGCGAGCGATTCCCCCAAGAAACAAGTACGAGAGGGATAACCTTGTTCTTAAGGACATTTTCTCGTCGATCAACAATCGACATCGGTCGTTCCTCAAAGGTTAAATCCTCCCTTACAGTCAGCTCTGAATGATCTAGCACGTGTGTTTCATCTCGAACATACTTACAGAGTTGAGATTCATGAAACACGTCATGAACACTCGCCAAAGATGGTGGTAAAGCCAATCGATAAGCCACTTCTCCAACACGCTCCATAATCTCGAAAGGCCCCACGAATCGAGGACTAAGCTTTTCTCGACTCCAAAAATGAATAACTTCTCTAGTCAGTGATATCTTACAGAATAAAAGATCACCAACAGCGAACTCTAGAGGTCTTCTCGATGTGTCGGCCCAACTCTTCTGTCGATCCTGCGCTGCCTTCATATGATTCCGGATAGTATTAACCTTCTCTGCTGTTTGCACGATCAAATCCGGTCCCAACAATCTTCTCTCTCCAACATCGTCCCAACAAACGGGTGAGAGACACTTGCGACCATACAATGCTTCGAATGGAGCCATCTGAATAGTCGTTGTTCTCCGCCGAAAGTCGCGGCCGGGACGTCAGGCCTGAATTTCGAGGGCAGATGCTATTTGGTGCTATCCATCCACCTCTTCGAAAATGCCAAGTTGATTTATCGCACCTTATATGGAAGGTTTAAACGGATGCGGCCGATGTAGTAGACTTCGTCAGATTCCCCCTTATTTGAGGGGTTTTTGATTGTGGGGACGCTCTTCCCTACAGGTGCAAGCCCCTGCAGTTAATTACGCTACCTCATCGCGGTAACCACTTTCTCCTTCTCCAGATAGTCACTTCGTGTCGTGGGTGTTTGTTTTGTTTTTGGTTACCCGTGGATTGTATACGGAGACTAATTTATGTTGTCGCCCGTAGAGCGTGGATTATTCTAAATCCGTATTTTTTAGATTTGGGTTTGGGGTTGGGTTTAAAGATACGTTAGTCTCATTTGAAACTAAGATCAACTTAAATGTTTGTTAAGGATACGTTAGTCTAATTTTAGACTAAGATCAACTTAACGGGATCGTTTAGATCCGACAAAAGAGCATTTTGGCTCTATTGTTTAGTTTAGGGACATTACTGTCAATAATTAGTTTAAGGACATTACGGTCCAAGGTTAAGGACATCATAGTCCATGGGCTTAAAGACCCCACAGTCCGAGGTTAAGGACATCATAGTCCATGGGCACACAGTCCAAGGTTAAGGACATCATAGTCCATGGGTTTAAGTACCCCACAGTCCAAGGTTAAAAACATCATAGTCCATGGGTTTAAAGACCCCACAGTCCAAGGTTAAGGACATCATAGTCCATGGAATGTATGGTTATCGGGACCCGTCACCTCTCTGAAGACGTTGAAGGATTACAACGATATATATCAGAGGGGTTCAGAGATGTACCCTTAAACCAATTTTGGTTGGGAGATCTGTAGTCCAATTGGGACTAAGATAAAAAAAAAGATTAATAAGCATATGGGCTCAGTTAATCTGAATTGAGGACCTATGGCCAATCTTGGGCTAAGTCCAATCAAGTTAAAATGTTTAACATTTATTTTGGGCTGTTGAGCATTTATTTGGGCTTGGCCCTTTAACAATGCCGAGCATTGATTTAGATTCTGACATTATTCCTGTCTTTTGTTGAATGCTGAGCATTCATCATAGCTCTGGGGCTTATTAAAGAACAATTTATGTTCTATCAGCGCAGCACATGGTGCGCTTAGCGCTTTGCGCCAGTCAAAAGAGCGCAGAGCGTTCATGCTGGGTAGCACACACGTGAGGAGCATATGGCGCGCTTGGCGCTAAGCGCCCGATAATGGGCGCATTGCGCCAGTTTATAAGCGCAAAGCGCTATTTTATAAGCGCAAAGCGCTATCTGTTTAGTGGCTCACATATGAAGATCATGTGGTGCGCTTGGCGCTGAGCGTCATTCCATGAGCGCAAAGCGCTAGTCCAAGAGCGCAAAGCGCTATCTGTTTAGTGACGCACACGTGAGGAGCATGTGATGCGCTTAGCGCTGAGCGCCATTCCATAAGCGCAAAGCACTTGTCTAAGAGCGCAGAGCGCTATTTTATAAGCACAAAGCGCTATCCGATCAACTTTATGATCTGAGAAATAAATTTTCGTTCAGAAGAAACTTTGTCTCAAGATTCTAAGAACAAAGTTCTTATTTTGTAGGAGATGTTTCAATCTCTTATTTTTGTGAAAAGGTTTGCCTTTATGGATCTGTGATCCTCAGAGAATTGAAGTATTCTCCCCACTTTTTATAATGAGATATTATGATCTCTTTGTATAAAAGACCTTAGTCTTATAGATCTATCTGTGAGAAGAATTGTGTTCTTCCTCTTGTTTTATGATGAGATCTTTTGATCTCTTTGTGAAAGACCTTTGGTCTCATAGATCTATGATCTTAAAAGAAGTGAATTCTTCTTTTTAATATGAGATGATTCCATCTCTCTGTTCTTTTATCTTGAAGAAAAGTTGTTCTTCTATCGAGAGCTTGGCTCTTCTTTCTGAGATATTTCTCAAAGCTTATGGGGGGTTCCTCTCTATGCTTCTGTATATCTTTCTGTATATGAGACTTGAAGTCTTGGGGCCTTTATATAGGGCAAGCTAATTTGTTCAATCAGTTAAAGAGATCTTTTCTCCAATTGATTTGGGGATTTTCCCATCGTTGGATTTTTGATGCAAGGACTTCTGATTTACAGAAGGCAATCTTCTTGTTTTTAACAAGATTGGGAAATCTTTTCTTTAACGGAATTTAATTCTGATTGATTAATGATTTATCATTATTATTGGATCTTTGATCTGACGGTGGAGAGCTTTTAGTTCCAGTGCTAGTGCACCCATGCTTTGCACGTGGTGCGCTGCTTAGAGAGGCACAAAGCACGTGCTTAGGGCGCAGCGCACTTGGCGCTAGCGCACATGTGCTTTGCACGTGGTGCGCTGCTTAGGGCGCAGCACACTTGGCGCTGCTTCTGAAGCGTTGCTTCATTTCAAAATTTGAATTTTGAACAGAGGTTTGCTCTGATTGGGGGAAACAAATACTCCCCCACCGTTGCGCTCATGTGGCTCACACGTGAGTGCAGTGGTGGCAGCATCTGCGCCCTTGGATTAACTCAGAAGTTGAAATGGCATCTCAGTGCCTATAAATAGGATCTTTGGCCCTTGAGATGTTTTCTGTTCATCTTCTTCCTTCTGAGAATTTTTATTCTCTTACAGAGCATAGCTCTTTGGCTTAAGAACTTTCTTAAGGACAGAACTCTATCAAAATCTTAGGTAAAGATTAAATCTTTGAGTAGATCATTTAATAATCTAAGGTTTCACCCATTAACAGAGCTTTGCTCTTCATAGATCTTCGATCTAAAGAAAACCTTTTTTAGGGTTTTGTTGATAGAGCTTTGCTCTCTTGAACCCATAAATCTAAAGAGATCTTTCTTAGGGCTCCTTAACCTATTAACGGGGCTTTGCTCTTTTCAAATCACATAGATTTATTAATCTTTCATAAAAAACTCTTAAGAGTTTGTTCATGGATCTTAAAGATCATGGAATTTTATTCCATTAAAACATTATTTTAAGTTCTCTGATGGGTTATTCCATCATTTTTATAGAGCAAGGCTTTCAGAATTTTCTTGAGGAATTTTATTCCTTCATCATTAAAATCTGACAGGTGTCATTCTGCCATAAAGCACTGCTCTCAAGGAGGGATTTACTCCCTGACCCGAGGAATTCTCATTAAATGAGAAGCAATTGAGGATTTCCTCATTTAATTGACAGTCTCATCAAATGATGAGGCTGTTTTATTAATGATGCAATGTCATCTGGATTATGTGGGTCCCCTTTGGTTCCTTTTCACTGCATTGCAGTGTGGTACCGATTTAAAGTACCTAGTGACAGAACATAAATTGTAGCATTGGCGACTGAAAATTTGTTCTTTTCCATGCAGGTACTATGTCTTTCGACACTTCCTTCCCGTTTGTCCGCTCAGAATGCGAATTCCCCGAAGCGCCCGTAGACCGAGTGGTTATTGCGCTTATCAAAGACCATGACCCGGAGCACAAGAATCTTCATCTATGGGATAGATGGTACGATCAGATTATCAGAGGCCGTCGGAGTTTTTCTTGTGCGACACCCTCGGAGCCTATCTCTGCGATCTCTTATGCAGATACACCCTCGATAAGCTATACTGTGGAGGAGGTGAATTGGACTTCAGAGGGTCTCCTTCGGCCTTCCATCGCCGCAGTACTCGTGCAGCCGCCTGTGGCTTTAGACACTCTAGGGCGGCGCATATGTCAGGGCGAGTCACGCCCTTGGGGACAGCCCTACAACATAAGACTAACTCCCCGTTACCCGGCCGGATACTTACAGTGGGCCCGATATATCTAATCGGCGAAGAAGTCGCAGCTACTGAAGCTCGGATTGTACCCTGCGATCTATGCTTCCTTGTTCCAGTATTCTGCATCTCCTACATGGTGGATCAAGGCGTTTTTAGAGCAATGGAACATTCCGACCCACACATTCCTCTTATTGAATCAAGAAATCTCCATTTCCTTATAGGAATTTGCCGAGGTCTCTGGTTTACCCGTTAGGGAAGAGCATTACGAGGAGGTGCTTCCTCCGGATGAGTATATTTTTGCCACCAAATCAGTGGTAATGGGTCTTACCCTAGAGAACGTCATTCAACACCAGTTCCCAAGTTTAATAAAGGTGTTGAATATGTATAAGAGCCTCTTTCTCGAATCCGGAGGCCGCGGGGTTACTTTTACAGATTTTATCGCTTGTTTTCTCCGTACGGAAGTTTTATCGCGACATGGTGAAAAGTTTGCCAAACTTGATGATCCTTTCGGTTTTGGCTTGGATCGCCGGCCAATATTGGAAGCCGATCAAAAGGATTCTTTCTTCCAAACGTCGCAATCGTCCCCTTTTCAGAAATTGCCGCTCCGGGCATTGATGAGAAAGCGTTCTTTCTAGGGTTCCTCGGTTTATGGTTAAGCTGGTTCGCGCTTCCCATGCACCCTCGCTATATGAGGCCGTCCGTCTTCTACCCAGCGCATTGAATAGTTGCCGGGATACAAGTGGCCGTCGTGATCGCTGGGTTAGCCCACCTGTATCACGGCCTCAGCTTGGCAGCGGATACTACTGAGCCAGGGGTGCATCCTGTTGTAGAATTTTGAAAATTTAAAAATAAATAAAATTAATTAATTAAATAATAAAATTTTAAATTAAAAAGTTATTAAAACCAAATGTGACATTTTCATAAATAGTATGTAAAAAAAATTAAATTAAAATTTTAATATGTAACATAAATAAATTATAAGAGTTTTAATGAGAAATTTAGCTTCATTTTTAATTAAAATAGTATTATATAATAACATAGTTAGTGAGGGGTCTTCGTGTAAAGTTTAGGGAATTGTGTAAATGGGAATTGTTAAGGGTGTAGGTAGAAAAGAGGTTAAATAAGGTTTAGTTCAGAATTTATCACAAGATAAATCAATTTGGAAATTATAATACCTTGACACATCCTTCTTGCATGCACAACACACACACAACACCTCCTCCTTGCATGAGAATGGCACACCTTGATCATTGACACCTCCTCATACACATCACTCTTACCTTTGTCATATATATATCATTTGTTCAGATCACTTAGCTAATTTAAAAATCTGAAAATTCAAAAGAAAGAAAAAGAAAACTAGAACAAACAAAGAAGAACAAGAGAAAGGAGAAGAGAAGAGCCAAGTTCTAGGATTTCCACCATCAAGTTAGGAACTAGGAACTTGTACATTTTGGAAGGAGTTCTTCCAGCAATCTCTTGTAGGTAAAATCCTTAATCACTATAGGAATTTAGTTCTGTAACTAGTTTAAATTAGAAATCAAAATGTCTATAATATCGTAATTTAGGCAAAACTGAGCTCTGTTTTAATCTGCTATAGTTTAGATAAAATTTAACTTAACCAAACAGTGCCTTAATGTTGTATGTTGGACCTAAAACAAACCATAGGAGCACGAACCCAGGGGCTCGGATTTTGGCTGGCGAGATTAAGGCCAGATCCGGCGTCGCCGGATTTTTGGTGGACTATGGTGATTTGGGTTTTATGGTAGGTCTCTGTATAGATGTTGAGATATTTTGGTATTGTTTAATTAAATTAGTTTAACTGTATATGAAATCTGGAAACTAATATCGGGAAAAGGTATCTAAAATCTAAAATACGACACGGTTAAAATATAACGCGTTCTTTTTTCTGTTGCGAAACAGCGTTTGGGTAAATTCCAGTTAAGATAAGTGTTAGATAGTTTGCTATAATCGTACGTAGTGTAATTAGTACGTACACTTTTGTTTTCATGTTTTCACCGTATCGGAATATAGTCGTTTCTTATGTAAGTTAAATTCAATGTTAGATTTGAGTGCGGGTTAGGAAAATGATTGGCGATTCCTGAGTAGTTGCGACGTATTCCGGTGAGTAGACTAAACATCTACCGGAGGATTGTGTAAAGATGGCGTGATACGCTCGTATTTTGTTAAATTGAAAGATTTGATTTTATATGCAAAATTAATAATATGCATTCATATACCTATACATCACTATGTTAATAGATGTTAGAACACTGCACAATTATCGACGAGTTATGCCGCACGTGCACATCTTTATATGTTACACTACATCTCGTCGATATTAACATGTCACTTTTACACTAAATAATTATCCTGTTAAATATGATTCCTATCATACCTTAATTATTAATAACAGCAGTAACTTGCATCAATGACATCATGTTTAGTATCCGAGTATTCTAAGTTGATATAAGAGGCATTTCTATTATTGAGGATTTATGGTTTTGAGTTTTGTTCTATATTGTCGTATAAATTTAGTGATTTTTCATATTGATGTAAGATGTCCACCATGAGATGTTGTTTTTATGAATTGGTTTTATTCCGGACCAAGTGAGGGAGATATACGGTCACGGATTTTTACGTTATCCAGACTGAGTGGGGAGAGATATACAGTTGGATACATGGTGGACCCGGTCGAGACCGAGGGGCAGGAAAGCCGCATTTGAGGCGGGAAGACTAGCGAGGAACTCGATACCGGAGACAGTAGTAAAACACGGCGGATATCTAGATGATACCGACCGGTGTTATTGATTACAGGATCGTTCGAGGAACGATGCCTGAGGGAAACAGAAGATTTGTGTCGATATTGGACACAAAAGGATGAACATGATTTGGAAATAAGTGATGAGATTTCATTCTTGGTTTATATGATTATTAGTATAAATTCATGCTTTCATATGCTATTATGCATCATACTTATCCTTATCGCAATTAGTTATAGTTGTCATATTTACATTATCAGCCGCTATATGTTAGTCTTATTCACTGATTTGGCAACTCACCCCCGTTGTGCCACAGTTCCTTGCAGGGGTAGAGTTGACGGTTAGCAGCAGTGCAGATCCATTTATCAGCTTTGATCGCATCTTTTGCTAGGTGGGTTATCTAAGTAGTAACCCCCTCTTTTGGTATTGTATATTGAATCTAGAATATCTGCATCAGACCCTGTATTATGACTTAGAACGAAAAGTGGTTGTATGTATATTATTTGACAGATGAGATCGTTGGTTATATGGAGTGATATTTCTTTTTCTTATGTCTGAGATTCTTACTGATGTCGTATTATGAGTATATATTTATTTCCGCTGTTGGCATTGTTGATCCCAACTAGGGATGTAACCAAATCAAACACTTTCTAACCGCATTCGTTATGAATTCAATAGGGAATTACTGTTAAGATCTTAATTACTTAAAACTGTGATTTTTACTTAAAAACTACATTTTTCAAAAATTCCGCAAATAGAGGTTTTGATCTTGGTTTTTGGCTTACTCGGGCTGTGTAGATATCTTTAGATATTATACAATCTAAGTGCCGGTCACATCCAAACTTTGGGTCGTGACAAAGTTGGTATCAGAGCTTAGGATTAACCTTAAGGAATTGAGTAGTGAGTTAAGGTAAGTCGACTTGAGTTCATTGCGTAGAATGACCTTTAGGTTGATGGAGTAGGTGAATTAGGATGAGTGTAGTACCGTACGTATGTTCCGCGGCATATTTACGTTACAATACTCAGCCTAACTAACCTTAGGATGTATATCTTGATTTATTCTTCCCTTGACTCTCTGATATTGATTATCCCTATTCGTAAGCCTTATCAACTCTCGTTTCTTATTCCAGATGCTATAGCTACGCGAGCTAGGCGAGCCGCAGCCAGAGATGCAGCTAGGGCGAATCCACCTGCTACTGCGACTGACGCACCGGACATTATGGCGGTACATGAGCATGTCGATCCTCATCCAGATAGATTGACTAGGATAGAGGAAGGCATGTTAGGATTGCAGCACGTGGTAGGACAGTTGGCTGAGGCCACTCGAGTACAGAGACAGGACCAGGCACCGACCATGGTAGGGCCCGATGTACAGCCCGTGCAGGCAGTCGCACTTGTAGACACGAGGGTGATGGAGGTATCACTTCCAGAGTTTTTGAGGTTGAGACCTCCGGTATTTACAGGGACCGATGTAGCAGAGGATCCTCAGTCCTTTCTAGATAGGATGGCAAGGATTGGCAGATCATTGCGATGTTCTGATGCGAGGTCAGTAGAGCTGACTAGCTTTCGATTGGAAGGACTTGCACAGGAGTGGTGTGAGTCGATGGAGAGAGGGCGAGCTGCTGGTCTTCCTCCGATGTCGTGGACCGAGTTTTCTGAGGTCTTTCTTTCCAGATTTCTACCACAGAGTGTGAGGGACGCAAGAGCTAGCAGTTTTGAAGCGTTGCGAAAATCTGCGAGTATGTCGGTAGCGGATTATGATTTACGATTCACCCAGTTGTCGCGCTATGCTCCATACTTAGTTCCTACGGAGGAGCTTCGGGTGAAGAGGTTCATAAGGAGTCTGGACACGCAGTTGATTCTGGATATAGGCTCCCAGCATTTTGATACGTATGCGCAGGACATGAATGCAGCGATACGAGTGGAGAAGCGTTTCAGCGAGGCAGTGGTTGTTCCGAAGCCAAAGAGGAGTAGACCGATTGGGTCGATGACTAGGAAGTTTGGCAGAGGTAGAGGCAGATACACCCCAGGCCGTAGTTTCGGATAAGGTTGGGCCCAGGGCCAGATGTTCAGTTCATACCCCAAGGATCAGAGGACTCCATCTATATGTTTTAGTTGCGGACTTCCAGGACATTATGCGAGGGATTGTAGATCCCAGGGAGGGACCCGTTGTTCCACAAGCTGCCTTACCCCTTCCACCTTCTACTTCGATGGCCTTACTTCCTCCCCCAGTTGGCACTATGCGTCAGACTATTGTACCACAAGGTCGAGACTTTGCAGGACGCTTTCAGCGAGGTTGAGGGGATCGAGGGAGAAGATGACAGGATGCGGGCAGAGGCCAGGCACGAGTTTTTGCACTAACTCCACAGGATGCTCAGGCATCAAATGCAGTTGTGACAGGTATTCTTGCAGTATGTTCCATAGATGCACATATTTTATTTGATCCCGGTTCTACACAATCTTATGTATCTTCACGCTTTGCACATTCTCTGGGGAGAGAGTCGTCGTTGTTAGAGTTACCGTTAGTGGTGATTACTCCAGTGGGAGATTCTTTTGTAGCTCGACATGTATTCAGGTCTTGTTCAGTACGTATTGGTGATAAGAATTTTTTAGTTGATCTAATTCTCCTGGATATATTAGATTTTAATGTACTTCTTGGTATGGATTGGTTGCCCGCTTGTGTAGATTGTCGGGAGAAAGCGGTCAGATTTTGTTTTCCGGGTGAACCGAGCTTTGTTGTGCAAGGGGACTGTAAGATAACTCCTACCAACATGATTTCTGCTCTTTGTGCGGGACGACTCTTAAAGAAAGGTTGTCATGGGTTCTTAGCATTTGTTCAGGACTTAGGAGCCACTAAGATTCCGTTGGATCAGGTTCCGATCGCACGAGAATTTCCGGATGTGTTCCCTGCTGAATTACCGGGATTACCACCCGATCGCGATATTGAATTTTGTATCGACTTGATTCCAGGTGCGGGGCCTATTTCTATACCACCTGTAACACCCGAGCCCGATGCTACTGATTTCTGTTACTGTTTGAGCGTAGGGTGTCACGTATTTCCTTTATCTTGCTTGTTTGTTGCTTACTGTAAATTTTTACCCGGTAAATTCATTTCTGCATATAACAAATTTTAGTATCTAAAATAAAATTAAAAACATTCATCTTGGCCTTCTTAACACCCCTAACCCCGTGGTAGCATCCGTGCATCGTGTTCTCGTCCCGTTCAGTGAAACGGGCAAGTTTGGACGGCTACGCGCACGTACATGTGTCCGTTTTGGGGGTATGCTTTTTAATCATAAAACACTTCATATTAAAATTTGGATCCCGCTTAAAATCCTATTATTTCAATTTCAAATTTTTGGACCCGACCCGGACGCGATTTGGAAATGTTTTATTTTGCGCCAAAATCCCAAAATTCCAATATTTTATAACCAATGTATATTATTATTTAACCTTATAAATCCTACTGTTCTTTAAAATCTTTTGAATCTTTAATTAATATTTTTCCCCTAACTAACGATTCCCCTTCAGCCAATCGCATTCCTTTTAATCCCGTGGGCCCCCACCTATATCTCTCTTTCTCTCTCTCTTGCTTTCTCTATATCTCTCTCTCTATCACTTTCTCTATCTCTCCTTCTCTCTCTATCCCCTAAATCTCTCTCTCTCTCTCCCCCTCAAATCTCTTTTTCTCTCTCCTATATTTTTAAAAACTCTCGTTCCCTCCTCCATTCTTTTTCTCACGAGAACCCACCATCGCGCTGCCTTAGCCACCGCCTCCCTCCTCGCCGCCGCAGCCCAACGCCGGCACCCTCGCCTCCTCATCCTTACCTCACCAAGCCCCTCTTCCTTCTTTCCCCATGTTCCCAGCCACCTGCACAACCCGCCGCGACCTCCTGCACCCGTTTCTGCTTCTCGCTGCCGGTGACCCCATCTCCGTTCTCCCCTGCCTCGTGCAACCCTCGGTGAGCGCTTGCTCCATCTCATTCTTCCTTTTTTCATCTATACTAGCTTCTTGGATGTTTACTGCTTTGGGTTCTTGAAGGTGCTACTGTTCACTGCCGGATATGTCGCCGCCGACGATCTCGCCTCTGTACCCGGCCTTCGTACAACCCACTGTAAGCCTTCTACTCATCTTCCCTCCTTCCTTTCTTCTCTAGTTCCTTTCTATTCTTGATTGCATATCTTGATCGTTCACTGTTCACAATTTTGCCGGAATCCGACGATGCCGACGACGTGACCCGACATTCCAGCGAGGTACCCCGACCCGTGTGGTTCCATTGTTCGTTGTTTGGGTTCATTCCGTGAACCGTGCGCCCGTCGCGAGTTTCTCCGCCGACGTTTATCGTTTCGTTTTTCCCGGTTCGCGACCCGTCGAGGCAAGTACCCCTTACTACATGCTATACAATATTTACATATACATTATGACACCCTAAACCTGTAAATTTAGCTTTGGTACAATTATTCCTCATTTTCATGTACAATATTGTATTATATCATTTTACTGCTACACTTGGAACCTATAGTTTGCAAATTGAACCTAATAACCATATGTACCTATTTAATCACATTTTTAATGTTAACATAGCTTGTGGCATTTATCCCTGTAGTTTTGTTCCATTCGGACACTCGTATGCATTTAACCTGTAATAGCTACACTGAACCGTTATATAAAACATTGGGCCTCTAAGGGTTCTTAAACTTGTTAACATGACTAAACGGCTATCATTGTCTTACTGCATGCTTATATGGTTGAAATTGTATCTGTGACACACTTGATAACGGTATTGCTAATTGAATGAAACTGCCTATTACTTAATTCATTGCTTATCTCATGTTGTTGATACCCATGCTTGATTATATAACTGATTGTGAGCACACCCACGATATTGTTTACATCTTGACCTGACTTGCTACATATATATATTGATATACCTGACATGGTACCGTATACTGTTGACTTGACCCGATGTACCATGACCTGACCCGTTACCTGATCTTGTGTTTAATGCCAACAAACCTGACATGTAGTCCTCATGGACCGTTCCTGTTGTCTATCCAGACAAACCTGTTTACCTGATCCTGTGTTGGCATTAGTTTCTTGATTACTGAATACCTGACTTGACATACATAATTTGGGGGTATGGGGAAATCAAAGGTGAAACCTGACTTGTAACTCAACAGTTCGATACCTGTTCTGATCAGTCTTACGGGCTAAGCCAGCCCCGGAGTGATGATGCTGACATCACTCGCCTATACCTGCTACCCTTTACTGCCTAGCGGCACGTCTCGGTTTCAGCCCTAGAGTCTTAGACCGTGGTCCCGGGCATGCACGGGATACTATTGAGTTACATCGATGATTCATCAATTTGGTTTCAAAGACTTTAGAATAGAAACCCTGATAAGACAGTTAGTTTACCCACTACACACTACCCTGTACTGCTCTGATTCATATTATTGTTACTCGTGCTTTATTCATGTTTATATTGCATTGCCTGTTACCCTGTTCATATTATATTACTTGATGACATGACGCGCTGACGTCTGGGTTTTGCATGGCCCAGATTCCGTACCGCTGTTGCAGTCCGAGCAGAAGTACTTCAGCCAGCAGGCTGAGCTGTGAGGTGTCAGTATTAGTTAGTTTTTATTTCCTGCAGTTTATTCCTGATGTGAGCCCGCATTATGGGACATACATTTCAGTTATTTGTATTGGATCATTTGCTTCCGCATTTCATTATTCTTCACTCATGTTATATTGGATTATGGACATGTTTTAGATAGTTTTATTGTGTTCTTGATATCTCTACAGCCGTAATGTGACTGTGGATGGATGCTTCCTACCCACAGGTAGCATGATTGGCTATGTCACGTGCCTATTTTAGCGTACTCTGGGAAGCGGGGCGTGACATAGTTCTTTTGGTATCAGAGCCATAAGTTAGTCGGGTTGATTCTTTTGTAGTTGGGTATTGTACCCAATACACGAATCGGAATACCCGCGTTTAGGAAACATGTCCTGCCACCTTGCCGTTTACCATTCTTGAATCACATTCTTCCTGATTATATCTTTTACGATGTGCAAACTTCCTTTGCATATCAACTCGAAAACCAGATTCCTTGTTATCTCTAGGACTTAGGCGACTTGGGTGGAGTTAAGTAATTGTGGCTATGATACCGCGGCATAGTTACAATGCGGTACTCTATTTAAGTATCTTGGAGTTCTAGTCTTGATCTATATTTTGAATCTATCATCATGCTAATGTTGGGTGTTTTGATTTCAGGAATATGGCAGATAAGAATTTGAAGACGTACCAGAGGCGTGTGGACGAAGCCGCCATGCTTGGAGTGATAAGGGGAATGCTGGAGAATCAAAAGAGACAGACCGAGCTGATCCAGCAGCAAGCAGAATCATTCCAGGAAGGTTTGCGGACCGTTCAGCAGTCCGTAGACAGGTTGAGGCTAAACCAGTTGATCGAGTTGGGACCGTGGCAGATTTCAGGCGTTTGGGTCCGTCTACATTTACTGGTTTGGAGGAGCCGTTGCCAGCAGAGCAGTGGCTAGTTGACACGGAGAATTTGCTTATTGCGGCACAGATTCCAAATGACAAAAGAGTTGATGTGGTACGCATTCAGCTAGTGGACTACGCCCGAGAATGGTGGCTTATGGAGGAGACCCGCTTGTCCAAGCCGATCAAGTGGGCGGATTTTTCTAAGAGTTTCCTAGAGAAGTTCTTCCCGCGGACTGCATGGGAGGAAATGGAAGAGAAGTTTATTGGGCTAAGGCAGAATGGAGCACCCGTGGATGTGCATGCAGCAGAATGGACGAGACTCAGCAGATTCGCTGGACCTTTAGTTGCCAACGATACAGACAGGGCATGGAGGTTCATGCGCAGCTTGGATGTGGACATCCAGAGGCAGATTGTCTCCCTGGGTTTGACCACTTTCTCACAGGTTCTTACGGCAGCTCGGGAACAGCAGAGTTTATCTGGGGTGAAAGGGAGCTTGCAGCAAACGGCAGTTGCGGTAAGGAAGCCAGCATTTGTACCAAACCGAGCTCATGGTCGCAAGGGTATTCCAGTGAACCGTCGAGGTGTAGCACACATGAAGAAGCCTGTGATCGTTGATCGAAGAAGGAGTGTGATTTTTGACTACTGCCGTTTACCTGGGCACGTGCAGAAGGAGATTCGAAGGAGGCTGGGACTTTGTTTGGTTTGTAGAGCGGCTGATCACGCCGTTGGTGCTTGTCCGTCGAAGCTTCGTACGAGGGATGATATTCCGAAACCTCCGCAGAAACCGTTCCAAGGACAGAAATAACTGACTCAAGGACCTAATCAGACTCGAGCTTTTACTTTGACAGCTGAGGAAGCTAAGGCGTCAGGAGAAGTTGTTTCAGGTACTTTACTCATTCATGGTTTTCCCACATTGGCATTATTTGATTCTGGTGCATCCCACTGTTTTATGTCATCCAAGTTTGTGGCTACGCATTCGATTACCTGCACGACCCTGTCTAGTTTCTGGGACATACACACTGGGAATGGGAAAATCATATCTAGTAGGGAATGTAAAGATTGTACAGTTGTTGTGTGCGGACGGGAGCTTTTTGCAGATTTCTTGGTGATTGATACGGGCAGCTATGAAGTCGTCTTGGGAATGGATTTTCTTGGCACATTCCACGCCCACATTGATTGTAGGGCAAAGAAAGTAATTTTCCAGATTCCCGGACATCCTGAGTTTACCTTTACTGGAGGAAGCAGTTCTGTCGGGCCAGTCGAGTTTAGGGCTAGGCCGACAAACAATACTCTTGTAGCAATGGAAGTTGATAACGGTGAAGAGCCGGCGGTTGTTCGCGATTTTATGGATGTGTTTGAAGATATATCGGGTTTACCGCCGAAGCGAGACGTGGAGTTCGCAATTGATCTTACTCCTGGTGCGGCGCCAGTATCTAAAGCGTATTATCCAATGGCACCAGTAGAGTTGGAAGAAGTCAAGAAACAGGTTGCTGAATTGGTTGAAAAGGGTTGGATTCGAAGCAGTAACTCGCCTTGGGGAGCTCCAGTTCTTCTAGTAAAGAAGAAGGATGGCACAAGAAGGATGTGCATAGACTATCGAGAATTAAACCGGGTGACTATTAAGAACAAGTACCCGATCCCTCGCATTGGCGAACTTTTCGAGCAGCTTAGTGGCGCGAGGGTATTCTCGAAGCTGGATTTGCGATCCGGATATCACCAGGTCCGAGTGAAAACAGAAGATATTTGCAAGACGGCGTTTCGAACTCGGTACGGACATTACGAATACTTAGTGATGCCCTTCGGAGTAACGAATGCGCCGGCAGTATTCATGGACTTGATGAACCGAATCTTTTCACCTTTCTTGGACCAATTTATTGTGATATTCATTGACGATATTCTGGTTACTCGAAGAGTTTTGAGGAGCATGTTGAACATTTGAAGATCGCACTGCAGACGTTGAGACAGGAGAAGCTTTATACGAAGATGAGTAAGTGCGAGTTTTGGCTGGAGGAAGTGAAGTTTTTGGGGCATGTTGTGTCGGGCGATGGAATTGCCGTCGATCCCGAAAAGATTGCAGCAGTTCGTGATTGGCCAATTCCAAAGAGTGTTGCTGAGATAAGAAGTTTCCTTGGATTGGCCGGATACTACAGAAGATTTGTGGAGAACTTTACTCGTCTGGCGGAGCCGTTGACCAAGATTACACGCAGGGAGATACCTTTTGTATGGATGGACAAATGTGCGTTAGCTTTTGAGACGTTGAAGCAGAAGTTGATAACCGCCCCTATTCTGACCGTGCCAGACAATTCCGGAGGATTGGTGATTCACAGCGACGCATCTGGGAAAGGATTGGGATGTGTTTTGATGCAGCATGGGAAGGTTGTAGCATACGCATCGAGACAATTGAAGACCCATGAGAAGAATTACCCAACTCATGACTTGGAGCTTGCGGCTGTGATTTTCGCTTTGAAGATTTGGAGACACTACCTTTTAGGTGAAAGGGTCGAAGTTTTTACAGATCATAAGAGCTTGAAGTATGTGTTCACACAGAAGGAGCTTAACATGAGGCGGCGTAGATGGTTGGAACTGATGGCTGACTACGATCTTGATCTTAAGTACCATCCGGGGAAGGTTAACGTCGTGCCGGATGCGCTTAGTCGGTTACCAGCAATTCAGGTGTTAACTACACAAAAGGAGATCGTTGTAGATTTTCAAAGATTTGACTTGGAGGTTGTGCTACCGCATTATACGGGACAGTTGTTGCAGCTGCAAGTACATTCGTCATTAATCGAGAATATTAAAGCAGCACAATCGCAGGATCCTAGACTGCAAAAGTTTCGAGAGCAGGTTGAAGCCGGACTGCGAACAGACTTATTGATCCATGAAGATGGTTCGTTGAGATATGGTAACCGTTTGTGTGTGCCAAAGGGTGATACTCATGAAGAACTTATGAAAGAGACACACAGTTCAGCTTATTCTGTACATCCAGGAGGCACAAAGATGTACCGAGATATTCGACAGCATTTCTGGTGGGAAGGCATGAAGCGGGAGATTGCTCGCTTTGTAGTAAAGTGCTTGGTGTGTCAGCAAGTTAAGGCTGAACACCAAAGGGTTGCTGGTTTATTGCAACCACTTCCGATTCCTCAGTGGAAGTGGGAACATATAACCATGGATTTCGTGACGGCTTTACCGCGGAGTCCAAAGGGCAACAATGCAGTATGGGTAATTGTTGACCGATTGACCAAGGCAGCTCACTTTATTCCTTTCCGGGTTGGTCAATCAACGGAGACTTTGGCAGAGCGGTACATACAAGAGATTGTAAGATTGCATGGAGTACCGGTGAGCATCGTGTCCGATCGGGACACTCGGTTCCTATCACACTTTTGGCGGAGTTTACAGGAAAGTTTGGGGACTCGATTGAAGTTTAGCACAGCTTATCATCCTCAAACTGATGGTCAGTCGGAGAGAACGATCCAAACTCTTGAAGATATGTTGAGAGCATGCATGTTGGACTTCAAGGGTTCTTAGGCGGATCATCTACATTTGGTGGAGTTTTCTTACAACAACAGTTTTCAGGCAACTATCCAGATGGCTCCATTTGAAGCATTGTATAGTCGTAAGTGCCGTTCACCTGTTTGTTGGGATGATGTTGGTGAACGAAGATTGTTGGGACCAGATTTGGTGGTGCAGACAGTTGAGAAGGTTAACACTATCAGAAATCATATGAAGGCAGCACAAGACCGACAGAAGAGTTGGGCTGACACGTCAAGAAGACCTCTAGAGTTCGCCGTGGGTGATTTGGTATTCTTGAAGATATCACCGACTAGAGGGGTGATTCGTTTTGGGAGTCTAGGAAAGCTTAGTCCTCGATTCGTTGGACCCTTTGAGATTTTGGAGCGTGTTGGGGAGGTAGCGTATCGTTTGGCGATACCGCAGTCTTTGGCGAGTGTGCACGATGTGTTTCACGTATCTCAACTCCGTAAGTATGTTCGAGATGAAACAAACGTTTTGGATCATTTAGAGCTAACAGTACGAGAAGATTTGACTTTTGAGGAGCGACCGATTGAAATCGTGGATCGAAGGGAAAAAGTTCTTAAGAACAAGATGATCCTTCTTGTGCTTGTTTCTTGGGGTAATCGCTGGCATGGAAAGTCCACTTGGGAACGAGAAGATGAAATCCGGCAAAAGTTTCCTCACCTTTTCCTGTAGTTTTCTATCTTTGTATTCTTGGAATTTCGAGGACGAAATTCTTTTTGTAGTTGGGTATAATGTAACACCCGAGCTCGATGCTACTAATTTCTGTTACTGTTTGAGCGTAGGGTGTCACGTATTTCCTTTATCTTGCTTGTTTGTTGCTTACTGTAAATTTTTACCCAGTAAATTCATTTCTGCATATAACAAATTTTAGCATCCAAAATAAAATTAAAAATATTCATCTTGGCCTACTTGACACCCCTAACCCCGTGGTAGCGTCCGTGCATCATGTTCTCGTCCCGTTCAGTGAAACGGGCGAATTTGGACGGCTACGCACACGTACGTGTGTCCATTTTGGGGGTATGCTTTTTAATCATAAAACACTTCATTTTAAAATTTGGATCCCGCTTAAAATCCTATTATTTCAATTTCAAATTTTTGGACCCGACTCGGGCGAGATTTGGAAATGTTTTATTTTGCGCCAAAATCCCAAAATTCCAATATTTTATAACCAATGTATATTATTATTTAACCTTATAAATCCTACTGTTCTTTAAAATCTTTTGAATCTTTAATTAATATTTTTTCACTAACTAACGATTCCCCTTCAGCCAATCGCATTCCTTTTAATCCCGTGGCCCCCCACCTGTATCTCTCTCTCTCTCTTGCTTTCTCTATCTCTCTCTCTCTCTATCTCTCCTTCTCTCTCTATCCCCTAAATCTCTCTCTCTCTCCCCCTCAAATCTCTTTTTCTCTCTCCTATATTTTTAAAAACTCCCGTTCCCTCCTCCATTCTTTTTCTCACGAGAACCCACCGTCGCGCTACCTTAGCCACCGCCTCCCTCCTCGCCGCCGCAGCCCAACGCCGGCACCCCCGTCACCAGCACCCTCGCCTCCTCATCCTCACCTCACCAAGCCCCTCTTCCTACTTTCCCCGCGTTCCCAGCCACCTGCACACCCCGCCGCGACCACCTGCACCCGTTTCTGCTTCTCGCCGCCGGTGACCCCGTCTCCGTTCTCCCCTGTCTCGTGCAACCCTCGGTGAGCGCTTGCTCCATCTCATTCTTCCTTTTTTCATCTATACTAGCTTCTTGGATGTTTACTGCTTTGGGTTCTTGAAGATGCTACTGTTCACCGCCAGATCTGTCGCCGTCGACGATCTCGCCTCTGTACCCGGCCTTCGTACAACCCACTGTAAGCCTTCTACTCCTCTTCCCTCCTTCCTTTCTTCTCTGGTTCCTTTCTATTCTTGATTGCATATCTTAATCGTTCACTGTTCACAATTTAGCCGGAATCCGACGATGCCGACGACGTGACCCGACATTCCAGCGAGGTACCCCGACCCGTGTGGTTCCATTGTTCGTTGTTTGGGTTCATTCCGTGAACCGTGCTCCCGTCGCGAGTTTCCCCGCCGACGTTTATCGTTTCATTTAGATAGCATACTATCATGTCGAGCAAGAATGCATACTGAA
The DNA here is from genome assembly GCA_030015575.1 of Agapanthus africanus. Lineage (NCBI taxonomy): Eukaryota > Viridiplantae > Streptophyta > Magnoliopsida > Asparagales > Amaryllidaceae > Agapanthus > Agapanthus africanus. The sequence goes on along the minus strand of JASDDO010000010.1, from coordinate 538,755,984 downwards.
TATATATACATGTATAGATACATCCACTATCATATAATGGCCTCTAGGGCATACATATATCCAACAATCTCCCGCTTGCACTAAGGCCAGTTATTGGGTATGAGATACGCCAATAACTGGCCTTAGTGCAAGCGGGAGATTGTTGGATATATGTATGCCCTAGAGGATATTATATGATAGTGGATGTATCTATACATGTATATATATTCAGTATGCATTCTTGCTCGACATGATAGTATGCTATCTGGTTCTTCTTTATCTGACATGTTGATTTGATCATGCTTTTATTCATTCATACATGCTGATAAAGCCCTGAGGATATCGGCTTGACTACTTTGATTATGATGGAGATCATACTAGTGGGACATCTGTAGTCTATAAGCATATCCTGGAAAGTCCCTGGTCGTAGGTATATCGAGACGGGGCATTGATATACCAGAGTAGACTAGCGTACATGATACTAGACCCATACGATGGGCGATGGATGTTCCCACATTCATCGATGTTTGACATCAAGATCATATACGGGTGCTCAGTGGTGACTGGGTACACTGGACGGACTCACCGAGAACTCCTATATGGAATTATATCTATCGTCGGATAGCAGTTCTCAGGTGACACTGGTACAGGTTAGTCTGTAGACCCGAGATCGTCATAGAGTCTTGTGTGCTCTCCCACTGTACTTTGATTGCCACCCTACCATGGCTCTACTGAGTCGTGCAAACAGGTGGCCGTTGGGTACAGTCCCGAGACACACGAAGGCAATGAGCGATAGGAGGGGTTTCGTCTCTCCTAGTATTGGGAGTTGATGTTGTGCTGTGCCCGACTGGTTATATCAGTAAGTCCCTGGCCAGGGCTGCTGAGATTTGCTGATAAGTGTTATCAGTAGTTTCTCGATCTGTTATAGACCATTCACCGGCACGACTATTGAGTTATTAGGGTCGATGTGACCATCCTAGGCTCGATATGCAGCATATCTGACGAAGAGACCGGACTGTACGGTAGTGTTGCCGGTTGACTCGACGGGAGTTGTAGCAGGTTCGCTTGTTTTCTTCTGATCGCTCAATACCCGGGTGGCCGTTACGTTTAGCTGACCGCTTGTGGCTTGGGGTGCTTGATATGATCATCACCCACTGCCGGCGTATTGACGAGTCTTAGAGTCCCACACAGGAGTTACCTAGTCCAGGCGAAACGTTGTGGTGCGCGTATGCGATATGCGCATGGACCCGATTAAAATGCGCGTATATGATACCGTACATTGATCGGGCGGCTTGCTTTTGGTAGGGTCATATGTGAGATGGCCGGATTGATAAATCAAGTATTGATTTATCATTTAACCATTAGTTTTCTCACTTAAAACCTTTTTTCTTGTATGTGATGGGTGTATGCATGCATGTATGTTTTTCTTTCTATCTTACTAGTTTCATGCACATATGGATGTGCATACATACATACATACATACATACACCATCTATCATGGTTGTTTACACATGGAAATGGTGGCAATATAAGACTCACACCATGGATAAATGGATGGATTATTATTTGATTTTATGTTTAAAACAAAATAGAAAAGAAAAGGATAATTCTTGCTTGCTTCTACATTCTTCTTTAAACCTAACCATGCTCACCTACTTCTAACCATGAGTTATCCTTCTCTTTGTGTTTTAAACTCAAGTTAAATAATGTCTCCATCATCTAGCCATGGTTTGAGATGAGGATTAAAAAATATATATACATATATTTTCTATTTCCTTCATGAGAGTTATCATTTTCTACTCTTGTTAAAAACAAAAGCCATCATCTTCCTCCTCCTTCTTCCTTTTGCTCTCTAGTTTTTTCTAGTGAGTAAAACACACATCAAGAAAGGTTTTTGAAGTGAGAATCATAGCCACAACATCATTCTACACAAGTTTAGCCAACTTGTTTAGAGTGTTCTCTTCGTTTCTCATCTTGATAATCGAAGTTGCGAGCTTGGACAAGGAACTCCGGGTGGATCGTCGTGGACGCGAGAAGACTTCAAGAGGACCTTCTTCCAACACCCAAGAGGCCAAAGAGTCTAGCCAAAGGGAGCTACAAAGGTTGTAGTCTCGAAACCCTAGTTTTTATTGGCTTTAACTTTCGAAACCCTAATTTTCTAGGATCGATTCCTTTGTATGCTTGCTTAGCACCATAAAAATTTAAACTTTGTGACATGTGATGCTTCAAAACTATGCATAAGGTGCTAGGCAAACCTTTCACATTTTTCCCGGTTCGCGACCCGTCGAGGCAAGTACCCCTTGCTACATGCTATACAATATTTACATATACATTATGACACCCTAAACCTGTAAATTTAGCTTTGGTACAATTATTCCTCATTTTCATGTACAATATTGTATTATATCATTTTACTGCTACACTTGGAACCTACAGTTTTCTAATTGAACCTAATAACCATATGTACTGTTTAATCACATTTTTAATGTTAACATAGCTTGTGGCATTTATCCCTGTAGTTTTGTTCCATTCGGACACTCGTATGCATTTAACCTGTAATAGCTACACTGAACCGTTATATAAATCATTGCACCTCTAAGGGTTCTTAAACATGTTAACATGACTAAACGGCTATCATTGTCTTACTGCATGCTTATATGGTTGAAATCGTATCTGTGACACACTTGATAACGGTATTGCTAATTGAATGAAACTGCCTATTACTTAATTCATTGTTTATCTCATGTTGTTGATACCCATGCTTGATTATATAACTGATTGTGAGCACACCCACGATATTGTTTACATCTTGACCTGACTTGCTACATATATATATTGATATACCTGACATGGTACCGTATACTGTTGACTTGACCAGATGTACCATGACCTGACCCGTTACCTGATCTTGTGTTTAATGCCAACAAACCTGACATGTAGTCCTCATGGACCATTCATGTTGTCTATCCAGACAAACCTGTTTACCTGATCCTGTGTTGGCATTAGTTTCTTGATTACTGAATACCTGACTTGACATACATAACTTGGGGGTATGGGGAAATCAAAAGTGAAACCTGACTTATAACTCAACAGTTCGATACCTGTTCTGATCAGTCTTACGAGCTAGGCCAGCCCCGGAGTGATGATGCTGACATCACTCGCCTATACCTGCTACCCTTTACTGCCTAGCGGCACGTCTCGGTTTCAGCCCGAGAGTCTTAGACCGTAGTCCCGGACATGCACGAGATACTATTGAGTTACATCGATGATTCATCAATTTGGTTTCAAAGACTTTAGAATAGAAACCCTGATAAGACAGTTAGTTTACCCACTACACACTACCCTGTACTGCTCTGATTCATATTATTATTACCTCTTGCTTTATTCATGTTTATATTGCATTGCCTGTTACCCTGTTCATATTATATTACTTGATGACATGACGCGCTGACGTCTGGGTTTTGCATGGCCCAGATTCCGTACCGCTGTTGCAGTCCGAGCAGGAGTACTTCAGCCAGCAGGCTGAGCTGTGAGGTATCAGTATTAGTTAGTTTTTATTTCCTGCAGTTTATTCCTGATGTGAGCCCGCATTATGGGACATACATTTTAGATATTTGTATTGGATCATTTGCTTCCGCATTTCATTATTCTTGACTCATGTTATATTGGATTATGGACATGTTTTATATAGTTTTATTGTGTTCTTGATATCTCTACAGCCGTAATGTGACTGTGGATGGATGCTTCCTACCCACAGGTAGCATGGTTGGCTATGTCGCGTGCCCATTTTAGCGTACTCTGGAAAGCGGGACGTGACACCACCCTATCGGATGGCCCTAACAGAATTGAAGGAATTCAAAAGCCAGTTGCAAGAGTTGTTAGATAGAGGACTTGTTCGTCCAAGTGTATCACCGTGGGGGCTGTAGCTTATTGTTTAGCACTTCCAACAAATTTTCCCGATGTGCATCAAGTGTTTCATGTGTCTATGCTTCGCAAGTATCTTCACATTCCTTCTCACGCGATCCAGCATCAGACCATACAGCTTGAGCCGGATTTATCCTACACAGTGCAGCCTGTAGTTATTCTAGAACGGCAGGCAAAGAAACTGAGATCACGGGTACTTCCAACTGTAAAGGTTCTTTGGCGAGAAACGAATCGCGAAGAGATCACTTGGGAGACCGAGAATGCGATGCGAAAGAAATTTCCCCATCTTTTCGAAGGTACGTCTTATTAAGTTTTAAATTCGGGGACCGAATTTTCTTAAGGGGGGAATATTGTAGTATTTTGAAAATTTAGAAATAAATAAAATTAATTAATTAATTAATAAAATTTTAAATTAAAAAGTTATTAAAACCAAATGTGACATTTTCATAAATAGTATGTAAAACAAATTAAATTAAAATTTTAATATGTAACATAAATAAATTATAAGGGTTTTAATGAGAAATTTAGCTTCATTTTTAATTAAAATAGTATTATATAATAAAATAGTTAGTAAGGGGTGTTTGTGTAAAGTTTAGGGAATTGTGCAAATGGGAATTGTTAAGGGTGTAGGTAGAAAAGAGGTTAAATAAGATTTAGTTCAGAATTTATCACAAGATAAATCAATTTGGAAATGATAATACATTGACACATCCTTCTTGCATGCACAACACACACACAACACCTCCTCCTTGCATGAGGATGGCACATCTTGATCATTGACACCTCCTCCTACACATCATTCTTACCTTTGTCATATATATATCATTTGTTCAGATCACTTAGCTAATTTAAAGATCTGAAAATTCAAAAGAAAGAAAAAGAAAACTAGAACAAACAAAGAAGAACAAGAGAAAGGAGAAGAGAAGAGCCAAGTTCTAGGATTTCCACCATCAAGCTAGGAACTAATAACTTGTACATCTTGGAGGGAGTTCTTCCAGCAATCCCTTGTAGGTAAAATCCTTAATCACTATAGGAATTTAGTTATGTAACTAGTTTGAATTAGAAATCAAAATGTCTATAATATCGTAATTTAGGCAAAACTAAGCTCTGTTTTAATCTGTCATAGTTTAGATAAAATTTAACTTAACCAAACAGTGCCTTAATGTTGTATGTTGGACCTAGAACAAACCATAGGAGCACGAATCCAGGGGCTCGGATTTTGGCCGGCGAGATTAAGGCCAGATCCGGCGTCGCCGGATTTTTGGTGGACCATGGTGATTTGGGTTTTAGGGTAGGTCTCTGTATAGATGTTGGGAATTTTGGTATTGTTTAATTAAGTTAGTTTAACTGTATATGAAATTTGAAAACTAATATCGGGAAAAGGTATCTAAAATATAAAATACGATACGGTTAAAACGTAACGCGTTCTGTTTTCTGTTGCGAAACAGCGTTTGGGTAAATTCCAATTAAGATAAGTGTTAGATAGTTTGTTATAATCGTACGTAGTGTAATTAGTACGTACACTTGTGTTTTCATGTTTTCACTGTATCAGAATGTAGCCGTTTCTTATGTAAGTTAAATTCAATGTTAGATTTGAGTGCGGGAACTGCGAAGGCCACAAGGAATGGAAAATGATTAGCAATTCCTGAGTAGTTACGATGTATTCCGGTAAGTAGACTAAACATCTACCGGGGGATTATGTAAAGATGGCGTGATACGCCCGTATTTTGTTAAATTGAAAGATTTGACTTTATATGCGAAATTAATAATATGTATTCATATCAATAAGGCTAGCCTAGCTCCAGATTATTTAATACCTGACTTGAATACTTATAACCTGGGGGTATGGGAAAATCAATAATGAAATCTGACTTGTAACTCGACAGTTCGCTCCCTTTACTGATCAGTTTTAAAGGCTAGGCCAGCCTTGAGATGATGTTCCTGACATCATCCATCGTTATCTACTACCTTTTAGAGGCTGGGCCTGCCTTGGGATGATGCTGCAGACATCATTCATCATTACCCTTTTCTTTTAGTGCCTAGCGGTATGTCTCGGTTTCAGCCCGAGAATCTTCACCGTGATCCTGGGCACGCACAGGATACTATTGAGTTACATCGATGAATCATAAAATTGATTTCAAGACTTGAGAGTAATTAACCTAATAGACCAGTTTAGATTACTCACTGCACACTACCTTTCACTGCCCTGATTTATATTGTTGTTACACCTGCTTTACCATTTATGATCATACTTGTATGTCTTGCTACACTGTTTATATATTATTGCTTGATGTTATGACGCGTTGACGTCTGGGTTTTGCATGGCCCAGATTCCTTACCCTTGCTGCAGTCCGAGCAGGAGTACTTCAGTCAGCAGGCTGAACAGTGAGGACTCGCTAGTAGTTAGTTCATTTACTTTCAGTATTATTTCATTTCTGATGTGAGCCCGCATTATGGGACATACATTCCAGTTATTCTTGTATTGGATATTTCGCTTCCGCATTATTTTATTCTTGACTCATTTATTTCTGGCTTATGGACATGTGTTAGATAGTTTATTATTGTTCTTGATATCTCTACAGCCGTAATGTGACTGTGGATGGATATTTCATATCCACAGGTAGCATGGTTGGCTATGTCACGTGCCCATTTTAGCGTACTCTGGGAAGCGGGGCGTGACAATCTACATAGGCATGACAGGCGGCTAACCAATCCATACCAAGAAGTATATTGAAATCTAGCATATCCAGGAGAATCATATCAACTAGTGAATCTCTATCACCAATACGCACAGAACATGACCTAAATACGTGCCGAGCTATAAAAGAATCTCCCACCGGGGTAATCACTACTAACGGTAATTCTAACAACGATGACTCTTTCCCCAAAGAAAGTGCAAATCGTGAAGATACATAAGAATGTGTAGAACCGGGATCAAATAAAACATGTGCCTCTAACGAGCATACTGTAAGAGTACCTGTCACGACTGCATTTGATGCCTGGGCATCCTGTGGAGTCAGCGCAAATACCCGTGCCTGGACCCTACCCGCATCCTGTCGTCCTCTACCTCTATCTCCTCGACCTCTCTGAGAACGTCCCGCAAAGCCTCGACCTCGTGGTGCAACTGCCTAGCGTGTAGCGCCAACTGGGGGAGGAAGTAAATCCATCGGCGTAGAAGGTGGAAGGGGTAACGCAGCCTGTGGAGTAACAGTCTCGCTATAACGTGTACACCCTCTAGCCGTATGCCCTGGACGCCCGCAATTATAACATGTAAGTGGGGTCCCCTGATCATCGGGGTATGAACTGAACATTTGGCCTTGAGTCCAACCTCGTCCGAAACTGCAGCCTGGAGCATATCTTCCCTTACCTCCACCAAACTGTCTAGCCAGTGGCCCGGTCGGCCTACTCCTCTTTGGCTCCGAAACAACCACTGCCTCTCTCAACCACTCCTCTACTCGTATTGCTGCATCCATGGCCTGCGCATATGTATCAAAATGCTGGGAGCCTATAGCCAGATACAATTGCGTGTCCAAACTCCTTAGGAACCTTTTCACCCGAAGCTCCTCCGTAGGTACTAAGTATGGGGTATAGCGCGACAACTGGGTGAATCGTAAATCATAATCTGCCACTGACATACTTGCCGATTTCCGAAACGCTTCAAAACTGCTAGCTCTAGCGTCCCTCACACTCTGTGGAAGAAATCTAACAAGAAAGACCGTGGAAAACTAGGTCCACAATATCGAAGGAAGACTCGTGGCTCGCCCTCTCTCCATCGACTCACACAACTCCTGTGCAAGTCCCTACAAACGAAAGCTAGTCAGCTCAACTGACCTCGTATCGGAATATCACAATGATCTGCCAATCCTCGCCATCCTATCAAGAAAGGACTGAGGATCTTCCGCTATATCGGTCCCCGTAAATACCGGAGGTCTCAATCTCATAAACTCCGCAAGTGATACCTCCATCACTCTCGTATCTACAAGTGCTACCGTCTGCGTAGGCTGTACTTCGGACTCTGCTACGGTCGGTGCCGGATCTTGTCTTAGTACTCGAGTGGCCTCAGCTAACTGTCCTACCACTCACTGCAATCCCAACATGCCATCCTCAATCCTAGTCATGCGATCTGGAGGAGGAGGATCAACATGCTCATGCACCGCCGGAACGTCCGGTGTACCAGTCGCCGTCACAGGCGGACTCGCCCTAGCTGCATCTCTGGCTGCGGCTCGCCTAGCCTGCATAGCCATAGCAACTATCAAAAGATTTGATAAGGCTTATGAATAGGAACAATCAATAACGGAGAATCAACGGAAGAATAGATCAAGATATGTATCCTAAGGTTAGTTAGGCTGAGTATGGTAACGTAAATATGCCGCGGAAGATACGTGCGGTACTGCATTCATCCTAATTCACCTACTCCATCAAACCAAAGGTCATCCAAACTCACGGACTTACGTCAACCTATTTTAATTTCCTACTCGATTCCGTAAGGTTACTCCTAAGCTCTGATACCAACTTTGTCACGACCTAAGTTTGGATGTGACCGGCACTTAGATTGTATCATATCTAAAGATATGCACACAGTCCAAGTAAGCCGAAAACCAAGATCAAAATCCTTTTTGCGGAATTCATTATATAAAAATTTAGTTTTTTAAGTAAAAATCACATGTTATGAAGTTAAAATATTAAACAAGTATAAGGTGTTAAGTTTGGTTGCATCCCTAGTTGGGGTCAACAATATCAACAGCGGAAAATAAAATCTCAGTATAAAGAACATCAACACGAATCTCAGACATATAGAAAAGAAACCACAATTTATAGTACTAAACGATCTCAACTGTCAATAATATACATATCATCTCTCACTCTAAGTCATATACAGGTCTGATGGAGATTTTCTAGATACAAAATACAATACCAAAAGAGAAGCTTACTATATATGTAACCCACCTATCAAAAGATGTGATAAAGCTGCAAAAGTATATCTGCACCGCAGCTAACCGTCCACTCTACCCCTGCAAGGAACTGTGGCACAACGGGGGGTGAGTTGCCAACTCAGTGAATATAACAAACATATAACGGTTAATAATGTAAATATGACGATTATACTAACTGAAATGTGAACCAGTATAATGTATGATTATATGTGGAAATCATGAATCTATAATACAAATCTCATAGTCAAAACTGAAATCTCATCATTTATGCCCAATAAAATTCATTTCCCCGTGTCCATCATCGACACAAAACTTCCATTTCTCACAGGCATCATTCCTCGAATGATCCTGAACTCAACAAAGTCCACTATGTATCCAACTGTATTCCCCACCGACTCGGTCTGGATAAAACTGTAAATCCGTAACCGTATATCTACCGACCCGGTTCGGAATAATACTATAAATCCGTAACCGTATATCCACCGACTCGGTTCGGAATAAAACCAAATCATAAAACATCTCAGGGTGTACTTGTCACATCAATCATGAAAATCACTGGATTTATGTAATGGTATTCAAAAACTCAAAACCATAAATCCTCAATAATACCATTACCTCTTACATCAACATAGAATACTCAAATATGAAACATGATATTAATGATGCAATTTACTACTATTATTAGTGTGTAAGATACGATATGAATCATTTTAACAATAAATTGCTAAGTGTAAAAGTGACATGGAAATATCGACGAGGTGTGTGTAACATATCAGATGTGCACGTGGCATGACTCGTCGATACTTGTGTAGTGTTCTAGCAACTAAGCAAGGTATGTGTGAATTATGAATGCATATTGTTAATTTAGCATATCAAATAACTCATTTGTTTAAATAAAACTACAAAATTCCCCGGTAGATTTTTAGTCTACTCACCGGAAACGTCGAATCTATTCAGGAATTGCCAATCCTTTCCCTTTCCTCGCTGCCTCCGAAAATCCCGTATTCGAATCTAACATCACAATTTAATTTATATAAGGAAACGGCTACTTCGACATGACGGAAATGAAAGACATCCGTTCCCACGCACTAGTTATATTGTATACGACTATATCGAGCTAGTAAACACTTAACCTTACTGGATTTTAACCCTAACCTGCATCGCTACAGAATTTAAATCGCGATGCGTTTTAATCGTGTCGTATTTTGTGTTTTAAGATATCATTTCCGATATACGCTTCCAGATTCTATCTGCAGTGAAACTAATTTATTTAAACAATACCAAAATGGCCAAAATGACCTACAGAAACCTATACAACCACTCAAAACACCCTAGCTACCCACAAAACCGGCGACGCCGGAATTACCCTTTTTGTCGCCGGCCCAATTCCGAGCCCTATGGTTCATGATCCTATGGTTTGCTCTAGGCGTTACATACATCATTTTATCACTGTTTTGTTAAGTTTATTCTTCTCTCCCGCCTATCCCTCTTTCCGACGGTTTCCGATCTTTCTTTCTATACGCAAAAAAAATAAAGACCGATAGATTTTAACAGAGCCTATAATTAACTAAAATACGATATTATGGAACTTGTTCATTTCAAAATAAATTAAGTACAGAACCTAAATTCCTACTGTGATTAAGAATTTACCCACAATAAGTTTTTGGAATAACCCCTCCAAGATGCTAAGCCCCTTGTCCTAGCTTAATGGTGATGAAAACCTATAACCTAGCTTCCTTCTTCTTCTTCTTCCTCTTGTTCTTTCTTTTACTCTTTAATGTTGTTTTTCTTTCAGAAATTTTCAGAATTTTAATTAACTATTGATCTGAATCGGGTTTATATATGGCAAATGAAAGGGATAAAGTGAAGGAAGAGGTGCCATCAAGCTAGATGTGTTGGTTTCATGCAAGGAGGAGGTGGTGGATGTGTGTATGCATGCAAGTATGAGGTGTGCTAGCCTTATCTTCATAATTTGTTTTAATTTGAAATTAAATTCTGAACTAAATGATTTTCCATCCCATTTTCATTTACACCCTTAAAAATTTTCCATTTGCACAATAATCCTAAATTTTACCTAAAAACCCCTCACAACTTAGTTTATTATAAAACACACATTTTATTAAAATGAATCTAAAATTGTCACTACAACCCTTATAACTTATTTATGTTGCATACTAAAATTTTAATTTAAATTGTTTTACATAGGACTTATGAAAATTGACTTATTTGTTTTTAACTTTGTGATTTATCATATTATTATTAAATTAAATTAATTTTATTTATTTGTAAATTTTCAGAATGCTACAGTATAATACCATCTAGGAATTCTCGGCGAGTCCGTTCAGTGTACCCAGTCTCCACTGAGCACCCGTATACTTTCTCTGATGTCAAACATCAATGGATATGGGATCATCCATCGCCCATCATATGGGTCGAGAAGTGCATACGCTAGTCTACTCTGGAGTATCGATACCCTGTTTCGATACTCCCACGACTAGGAACAATCTAAGGATGTACTTACCGACTACCTCTGCCCCACTAGTATGATCTGTATCATAATCCTGGTAGTCAAGTACTCATCCTAAGGGCTTTATCAACATGTAATAGAGGGACAATAAGTGTACATGTTAAGATAAAGTGCAACCAGATAGCATACTATCATGTCGAGTAAGAAAGTCCTCCCTATATATTTCCAAGCATCCACTACAATATACATCACATGTACAGTAATGTCCTCTAGGGCATACATATAACTAACATTTATTTTATGTTTCTGGTTTTTATAAAAAAATCAATCCGAATAACAAGAAAATTAATTACGACCGTTTCCCCGGCAACGACGCCATTTGATTGATCGTGTGAAAAGATGTTGTGTGTTTTGTAAATAACCGCAATCAAAACAGTGTTGCAAATAGATAGCCGTGATGAATACGGGTCATCCGCAGGGAAACGTGAACTTCTTTTCTTGCTTTAGACAAGTTAATAAAAGAGAGGAGGGATTTTGTCGTTTTATTTTAATATGGATATAAATTTTATAATATAAGGGCTTGTAGGGTTTATAGGACTTAGTAGTTAATGGATGAATGTTAGAAATGATTCTTTTTATCTTTTAATTGTTTAAAATTAGAGAGATAGCGATGAATGTGGATTAGGGGTTCTTGAAGGAAATTAGGGTTTCCTACTACTGCCCCATGTCCTTCTACTGATCTCTATTAATCTCAAGCCCTTAAAAAAACAAGTGTTTAACTAATCTCAAATCGTGGTCGTGACTATCATTAATTGATAGCGCGCCCGATAAGAGATTTAACATTTATTTTGCTAAAGTTTATAAATATTAAAATGTCAAAAGAAGTTAAAAAATATTTCATCTATTATTCTACCCTATCCTACAAAGCCTAGCAAGTAAGAATTTACTCGCTCATGGTTAGTAGCGATTTAAAAGAAAGGTTGAAAATGAATGAAACCATAATTAATAGTACAAAAAAGTAATGCGAAAAAGTAATACGTAAAGTAAATGCAAAAAGAATTAAAAAAAAAACTACCTTTATTAATCAACTATTGCATTACAATTTTTCTCCTTCAAAAGTAGATTACAAGAATCCTAATTTTGCTCGTAAATCTCTCTCTTTAACTTTGAGTTTAGGATCTTCAATTGTTGGATGATTTGGAATGCACGGCTCTCGGTCCTTTATGTAGTCTTTAAAATTAGAAACCCTTGATGCCATATGTGGGTAGATGTAGTTACGGTCATGCCCCCAAAATCCCACATCCAACGGCCACCGCGGTTCCGCCGCCTAATGCCACGTATGACCGCGAATCCGCCGCCTCCTAGTGGGATTGGGACTTGGGATTTTTTTTATGGATTTTTGTCTCGATATTTGAAGATTCTCTTGATATATAGATTCTGAAAATATTGCCCCTAATCTCTGTCGTTGCTAGATTTCTTGATTTGCTTCTAAAATTTGGCCGATTCGGTTTCGATATCCCGATTTGACTTGGATCTCTTACATAGATTTCAGACCTGAGCTAATACCTGCAAAATATCTCAAATCAAAGTGTTAGTAGCATTTGGTATTTTTGAGATATTATTCCAACCATTTATATGATATTATATTTTAAGAATATTGATTAGGAATATTTGATATGATATGCATATTTTAATTACTAATATTTCATTTAAATATTATATGTATAGATATTTTTCCTAATTATATTAATTATAAATGAAGAAACATATGATAATAAACTTTAACAAATAAACCCACATATGTTCTTTATTTACAATTAACACCTTTTATTTATTAATAATAGTAGGGAAAATGTCTATACAAATGTGCAATATATTTGACTAATCCGATGAATAACGTCAGACTCCTAATAACCCGATAAGTCATGCCGGAGTCAAGCTCATCACCAACCGAGAAACTAATGAACTCCTATCAGTAAATCTCATCCACCGTGGCCATGGATTTATGGTGATGGTCAACCGAACACGGCGCGACATTGACTCCTAATACCAGGAGAGACGAATCTTTGACAATCGCTCACTGCCTCCATATGACTCGGGACTGTACCTAACTAAAACCTATTTGCATGACCCCTTTGAGCCTTGGTAGGGTAATCTAAGTACAGTGGAAATTCACACGAGATAAATGACGATCTCAGATCAAAGGACTAACATGTACTCATGCCACTATAGAAATGCTATCTGACGATAGGTATAATACCATCTAAAAGTTCTCGGTGAGTCCGTCCAGTGTACTCACCTCTAGTAAGCACTTGTATACTATCTTAGGTGACAAAACACCAATGGCTTGTGAGACCGACCACCGCTCCTTGTCGAGGTTTAGAAATGTATACATCGGTCTACTCCGGAATATCGATGCCTAGTTTCGATACTCTCTCGACTAGGGACATTTAAGGATGTGCTTGTGGCGGGACATGTTTCCTAAACACGGGTATTCTGATTCGTGTATTGGGTACAATACCCAACTACAAAAGAATTAACCCGAATATCCTATGTCTCTGATACCAAAAGAACCATGTCACGCCCCGCTTCCCAGAGTACGCTAAAATGGGCACGTGATATAGCCAACCATGCTACCTGTGGGTAGAAAGTATCCATCCACAGTAACATTACAACTGTAGAGATATCAAGAACAAGATAAAACTATCTAAAACATGTCCATAATCCAAGATAACATGAGTCAAGAATAAATAAATGCGGAAGCGAAAGATCCAATACAAAATAACTGGAATGTATGTCCCATAATGCGGGCTCACATCAGGAATAAAATGCAGTAAAGAAAAGCTAACTACTGCTAACACTCACAGCTCAGCCTGTCGGCTGAAGTACTCCTGCTCGGGCTGCGACAGCGGTACAGAATCTGGGCCATGCAAAACCCAGATGTCAGCGCGTTAAGTCATCAAGTAATAACATAATAAACAGGCAATGCGAATATAAACATGAATAAAGCAAGGGTAACAATAATGTAAATCAGGGTAGTGACAGGTAGTGTGTAGTGGGTAAACTGGACTGTTCTATCAGGTTTTCTATTCTAAAGTCTTTGAAACCAAATTGATGAATCATCGATGTAACTCAATAGTATCCCGTACATACCCGGGACCACGGCCTCAATATTCTCGGGCTGAAACCGAGACATGCCACTAGGCACCAAACAGGAATGTGTACACTCAATAGTATCCCGTACATACCCAGGACCACGGCCTCAATATTCTCGGCTGAAACCGAGACATGCCGCTAGGCACCAAACAGGAATGTGTACAGATCAGAACAGGTAGTGAACTGTTGAGTTACAAGTCAGGTTTCACCTTTGATTTCCCCATACCCCCAAGTTATAAGTGTAAGTCAAGTCAGGTATCCCAAAATCAAGAAACTAATGCCAACACAGGATCAGGTAAGCAGGCTTTTCTGGATAGATAACAAGAATGGTCCATGAGGACTACATGTCAGGTTTTTTGGCATTAGACACAAGATCAGGTGACGGGTCAGGTCATGGTACATCAGGTCAAGTCAAGCAGTATACGGTACCATGTCGGGTAAATCAATATGTATGTAGCAAGTCAGGTCAAGATGTAAACAATATCATGGGTGTGCTCATACTCAGTTATATAATCAAGCATGGTTAACAACCTGATCTAAGCAATGAATTAAGCAATAGGCAGATTCATTCAATTAGCAATACAGTTATCAATTGTGTCACAGAGGTGATTTCAACATTATAAGAATGCAGTAAGACAATTATAGCCGTTTAATCATGTTACCAAGTTAAGACTTCATGGATGCAATGATATCTACATATATAGGTTCCAATTTTGAAAGATAAAATGTTATATAACAATATTGAACACAAAAAGGAGAAATGAACGTACCAAAGTTAAATTCATAGGTTTAGGGTGTCATTAATATGTATGTAAATATTGTTTAGCATGTAGCAAGGGGTACTTGCCTCGACGGGTCGCGGATCGGGAAAACGGAACGTAAAACGTCGGCGGGGAAAACTCGCGACGGGCGCACGGTTCACGGAATGAACCCACCCATCGCACAGATCCTCGTGAGCATTTCCCTTCTCCATGCTCCCTCCTTTCTTCTTTATTTTCTTTTCTTTTCTTGTTGCAATCTTGATCATTCACTGTTTTGTATCTCGCCGGATTCCGGCCATGCCGGCGACGCGTCCCGACGTTCCAGCGAGGTACCACGACCCGTGTGGTTCCACTGTTCGTCATTTGGGTTCATTCCGTGAACCGTGCGCCCGTCGCGAGTTTTCCGCGCCGACGTTTTACGTTCCGTTTTCCCGATCCGTGACCCGTCAGGGCAAGTACCCCTTGCTACATGCTAAACAATATTTACATACATATTAATGACACCCTAAACCTATGAATTTAACTTTGGTACGTTCATTTCTCTTTTCCGTGTTCAATATTGTTATATAACATTTTATCTTTCAAAATTGGAACCTATATATGTAGATACCATTGCATCCATGAAGTCTTAACTTGGTAACATGATTAAACGGCTATAATTGTCTTAATGCATTCTTATAATGTTGAAATCACCTATGTGACACAATTGATAACTGTATTTCTAATTGAATGAATCTGCTTATTGCTTAATTCATTGCTTAGATCAGGTTGTTAACCATGCTTGATTATGTAACTGAGTATGAGCATACCCATGATATTGTTTACATCTTGACCTGACTTGCTACATACATATTGATTTACCCGACATGGTACCGTATACTGCTTGACTTGACCTGATGTACCATGACCTGACCCGTCACCTGATCTTGTGTCTAATGCCAACAAACCTGACATGTAGTCCTCATGGACCGTTCCTGTTATCTATCCAGACAAGCCTGCTTACCTGATCCTGTGTTGGCATTAGTTTCTTGATTTCGGGATACCTGACTTGACTTACACTTATAACTTGGGGGTATGGGGAAATCAAAGGTGAAACCTGACTTGTAACTCAACAGTTCACTACATGTTCTGATCTATACACATTCCTGTTTGGTGCCTAGCGGCATGTCTCGATTTCAGCTGAGAATATTGAGGCCGTGGTCCTGGGTATGTACGGGATACTATTGAGTGTACACATTCCTGTTTGGTGCCTAGCGGCATGTCTCGGTTTCAGCCCGAGAATATTGAGGCCGTGGTCCCGGGTATGTACGGGATACTATTGAGTTACATCGATGATTCATCAATTTGGTTTCAAAGACTTTAGAATAGAAAACCTGATAGAACAGTCCAGTTTACCCACTACACACTACCTGTCACTGCCCTGATTTACATTATTGTTACCCTTGCTTTATTCATGTTTATATTTGCATTGCCTGTTTATTATGTTATTACTTGATGACTTGACGCGCTGACGTCTAGGTTTTGCATGGCCCAGATTCTGTACCGTTGTCGCAGCCCGAGCAGAAGTACTTCAGCCGACAGGCTGAGCTGTGAGTGTTAGCAGTAGTTAGCTTTTCTTTACTGCATTTTATTCCTGATGTGAGCCCGCGTTATGGTACATACATTCCAGTTATTTTGTATTGGATTTTTCGCTTCCGCATTTATTTATTCTTGACTCATGTTATCTTTGATTATGGACATGTTTTAGATAGTTTTATCTTGTTCTTGATATCTCTACAGCCGTAATGTGACTGTGGATGGATACTTCCTACCCACAGGTAGCATGGTTGGCTATGTCACGTGCCCATCTTAGCGTACTCTGGGAAGCGGGGTGTGACAATGTGCTTATGGACTACCCAGCTCTCATGTATATGCTCGCTATCATAATATAGTCAAGCAAGAATTCTTCGGGCTTCATCATTATGTATTAATGGCACGTAATATTAATTAAAACGTATACACATCAATGATAAAGACAAATCAGATAGCATACTATCATTTTGATTAAGACCGTTCTACCTATATAGGTTCTCCCTCAATTATCATAATCGCATACCTGCAATTACAATAATTGTCTTGAGGGCACTATATCCAACAATCTCCCATTTGCACATAAGGCCAATTATTGTGTTATCGTATACCCACAACTCATGTGCTACCGAATACTCAACTTCTCTACCAATCAGTTTCACAAACCATATTTGTGAAACATCTGTGAGTGGATCTGCACGATGTTCTAACTTCCTCTCTCTATATCTCAATTTCACGGAGATTAACAATCTCCCGAATTGAGAGATACCTTGCCTCAAGAATTTTTCTGGATACTTAATGGGACCAAGCTCATAAATAAACGACTTTATCCCACAAACTTCTTGGGCTGTATCCTCCATTGAGTCATAACCAGCATATTGCACCATGTCTACCTCAGTATCCCTATTGGAACTCTATCCAATATACTGCTTCTCAGAAGAGAGTAAACTCAAAACTCTGACAGTATCTCTGTCATCCAGGTCACCTTGGAAGCCTGAACCGATAACCACCTCCTGGAGGAGGCTGCTGTTACAGTATACCAAGAACACTCTCTTATGTTCTTAACTGGTCATCTATCCGGTCATCTATTCATCCGGTCATCTATTCATCTACTCCCATTATCTGGTCATCTATTCATCTACACCCATTAAAGGAGAGAGATCTAAAGCGAAACTAGGGTTCTTGTAATCTACTTTTAAAGGAAAAAAGTTATAATGCAATAGTTGATTAATAAAAATTGTTTTTATTTTAATTCATTTTTGCATTTACTTTACGCATTTTTTTCCGCATTAATTTTACGCATTACTTTTCTGCACTTTTAATTATGGTTTCATTCATCTTCAACTTTTCTTTTAAATCGCTATTAACCATGAGCGAGTTCTTTCTTGCTAGGGTTTGTAGGATAGGGTAGAATAATAGATGAAATATCTTTTAACTTCTTTTGACATTTTAATGTTTATAAACTTTAGTAAAATAAATGTTAACTCTCTTATCGGACGCGCTATAAATTTATTGATAGTCACGACCACGATTTGAGATTAGTTAAACATTTGTTTTGTTAAGAGCTTGATATTAATAGAGATCAATGGAAAGACAAGGGGCAGTACTGGGAAACCCTAGTTCCCTCCAAGAACCCCTAATCCACATTCATCGCTACCTCTCTAAGTTCCAAACTATTAAAAGATAAAAAGAGACATTTCTAAACATTCATCCATTAACTACTAAGTCCTATAAACCCTACAAGCCCTTCTATTATAAATTTCATATCCATATCAAAATAAAACAACAACAATCTTTCCTCTCTTTTATTAACTTGTCTAAAGAAAGAAAAAAAAAGTTCATGTTTCTCTGCGGATGACCCGTACTCATCGCGGCTAGCTATTTGCAACACCATCTTGATTGCGATTATTTACAAAAAACATACACACCTTTTCGCACATACCAATCAAATGGCGTCGTTGCCGGGGAAACTGTCGTAATTACTTTTCTTGTTATTCGGGTTGATTTTTTATAAAAAAAAAACAGAAACATAAAATAAACGAGAACCAAAACCATAACTTGTGCTTTTAACGATTATTGTACGAGTTTTTGCAAGGACATCTGGAGCAATTAGAGCAAGCAAACAACGATTCAGAGACTTTAAATTTGGACCAGAGAAGCATAGGGGTGCTCTGAAGAAATTTTAGTAGAAGATCTTTCCAAACGGAGGCGGAACCGCGGCCCAAGTGTGCATTAGGCGGCGGAACTGCGGTCCCTTTGACGATTTGGGCCCCCAAAACTCTCTGGTATTCTCCTATTTTCTTCCTCTCTCCTTTAAAGCTCCAATAATCTGATTTTACCTATATAATTCTTTGCAAACAGCGCCGCTAAAAAAATCTTTTTGTGTGTTTTGATTTCGGTTTGCTTTGCATATTTAAACCGGACTTTAAGGGGCGATAAACCCAAATTCAGATTAGGTGGGGATTTCATCGCCCTTTCTAGGCCCCACAAATCACAAACGAGCATACTATCACGCTACATTAATAAATAAAAATATCTAGACCAAACCCCTAAGGACTGTCGCGCTCAATTAAGATAAAAGAGGGTCGTGGGTAATCTATTACTTATCCGCATTTCTCTTGTGGTGTCTAGGCAAGTGTGACTAAGGAAAATGGTTACTTAATTAGGCTCTCTATTTCAGAGATTCGTATAGCAGATACCTCCCAATTACCTGGCACTTACCTGGTCGCAAGATTGATAAGGAGGTGGTAGAGAATTGATCCTGCGTCTTGTCCTTTGGAAGTCTAGGAGCGGCTTAGAGACTTGACTTAGGTGACCCTAGCTCTAGGGCTTGAGTGTGCATTTTGTGATTGGTTGAGTCAAGCCTCACGTCCAACATTTTTTTTTCAAAACAAGCTTTCTTAAAAATATCGTTCTCACACGTTTCACACGCTGCCACGTGCACTAAACCCGCTTAGTGCATGATCGGCTGGACACAGAATCCTATTGCTTGTCTAGTCCGCGTTTTTGCTGTCGACTATGAAGTCGAAACTTTTTCATCTTCTATTTCTCCTCCACCTACCACATTTCCCGAGATGGACGGATCTCCATCAGGTTTTAACACCACCATCCTACCACCACCCGTAAGTGCACAAAATCCACTACGCATCACTCTGCAAGACAAATGTTATCCCGTACGCGGACCCCTTCCTACGTGTCTGTCTCTTCCACCAGCCAATGGGGATAATTTTAAAATTAAACCCCACTTCATCAACTTGTTGTCCAAATTTCACGGGCTTGAATCTGAAGATGCATAGTTTTTATAACCAAATTCGAAAACGTATGTGTAATGATGAGCACCACAAAACTTTCAGGAGATGCTCCGCGATTATGTCTTTTCGCTTTTACCTTGTGCGATCTCGCAGAAAAGTGGCTCTATAGCACCGTCGCACATTCTATCGCTAATTGGGATGAATTCGTTAAAGTATTCCTTAAGAAATTCTATCATCATCACAAAACCACCCGTATTTGGAGCGAGATTAACCAGTTTGCCCAACTTCCCAACGAACCCTTTTGGAAATGCTTTGAATGGTTTAAAGACCTACTTTTCCAATGCCCTCATCACGGAATTGACAGATGGCAAATTTGCCCAATTATGTATGAGGGTATTAATTCAGCTACGAAATAAATGCTAGAAACCTTTTGTCAATGTCATTTCATGTCAAAAGACGACGGCGAAGCATGAAAATTTCTGGAAGATCTTGCCGAACAGACATTACAGTGGGAGAGCACTAGACCAACCACATCGTTTTCATCTAGGGTAAGTATCCATCAGCTCGACGCTTCCATCGCAATGAAAGCCGAAATGCCTGCAATGCAAAAGAAACTCAAAGCAATGGAAAGCAAATTCTCTTCAGCCTCCCTAAAACAAGTCACGCTCCTCAAAACCGTGTATGGTTGCCGTTTTGACTAACTACATTTAACGGAAGAATGTCCTTTGAATCTTCCATCTCAAGGTCAAGAACAAACTAATACTGCTTTTCAGGAACAACCTAGAAACAATCCTTATTCATCTACATATAACCAGGGATGGAGGAATCATCCTAATTTTGCTTGGAACCAAAACCAGACTCAAAATCAAAATCAGTTCCCAAGTCAAAATAACTATCAAAGGCTTCCACCACAGCAACAACAGCCACCACAACAAATTCAGCAGCCCTTTCAACCGCAATCTTTCCAAAATCCGGCCAACAACTTTGCCCATTATAATAATTCTTTTCAACCACAAACTATGAAGGGATTCCTTAGCACCACTACTAGGGTTTGGTAGCATCACTCATTCCATATTTAAAATTTTAGAGGATGCTAACGAATTAATCCTAGGAATCAAACTAGAAAAGCTAGGGTAACAAAAAGATAGTAAGCTTTTTACCACTAAGTGAAATAGAAATACAACCTTTGTAGATCGGTCCTTCACTTCAATAGCTCCTTGTTGTAGTCCCTTCGCTGCGATCAAGGCAATCCCGGACTCTAGCATAGCTTCTCGAGGTGAAAAAGGGCGATCTTGCTTGAAATCTTCGAGGCCGAAGATGATCTACGTCGAGGGATACTAACTCAAGCTATTACTTCACTAACTAAAGGATTAGTGAAGCAAACACCCTATACTAAAGTGCTAATCTAGTAGAGGATGAGGAAATAGGAAGTGGGCTCACTTTAGAATTATTTTTCTCACAATATTTTTCTCTCTTTTGAAAACCTAGCAAGCTTATCTCAAGGAAGAAGAAGATGAGCTCAAGAAAAAATGAGAATGAACTTGTGAGGTTGAGAAAGTGAACCATGGGTGAGTGTGTATCATATACTAACTCTTGTAGAGACATAACCATGGCTAATTAAAATGGTTAGGTTAACAAATATCTAAAGTAAAACAAACCTAGTGGACTTAGTCAATGCATCCACAAGCTTCTACAAGCTTCATGCACTTAACAATAATCCACTAATTTTGGATTTACTTTAAACATTAAAAACCCATCACTAGAATTAGTATGGTGTATGTCTCATACACCCATGTAGTGTGTATCAACAACCATGACACACACAAAACACAATTTAATATATCACATATATATTAAGTTGTGCACATGTGAGAAAAACAAATGCTTAAGTGAACCAATGTTAGTTAATGTAAATTAGTATATCAAATATACAATAATACACTAAATTATCAAATCAACACTTGATTTAATAATCTGGCTATATCACATATAACCGACTAACACTAAATGTACCAACTTATTGAATCAACACTTGATTCAATAACCCCGCTATATCACATATAACCGACCGATACAAAAATCGCGAGAATAGAATACGGTATCACATACGCGCATTATTCTCGGTCCAGCACATATTACATACGTGCTCCTATTTCGTTTTGCCTGAGCCAGTAAAACCTCTATGTAGGAATCTAAAGACACGTCAATACGCCGGCAGTAGGTGATGACCACATCAAGCACCCACAAGCCGTCAGCGGTACTAGCTGGACGTAACGGCCACCCGAGTATTGAGCGATCAGAAGATCAGCAAGCAAGCCCGCTCCAACTCCTGCAAAAGCCTGATGGTATCACTTTCCGTACAGTCCGGTCTCCTCGTCTGATATGTTGCATATCAAGTCTAAGGGCGGTAAACGTCAGACCCCAATAACCGATAAGTCATGCCGGTGTGAGGCTCATAACGGGTCGAGAAACTACTGGTAACACTTACCAGTAAATCTCTAAATCAGCCCTAGCCAGGGAATTCCCTGTTATGGCCAATCGAGCACAGCGCAACATCAACTCCCAATATCGGGAGAGACGAAACCCCTCCTATCGCTCATTGCCTCCATGTGACTTGGGACTGTACCCAAAAACTACCGTTTTGCACGCCCTCTTGGACGTGGTAAGGTGGAAATCAAAGCAAAGTGGGAATCACACAAGACTCTATGACGATCTCGGGTCTACAGACTAACCTGTACAAGTGTCACCAGAGAACTGCCATCTGACGTGAGGTATAATACCATCTGGGAGTTCTCGGCGAGTTCGTCCAGTGTACCCAGTCTCCACTGAGCACCCATATACCATCTTTGATGTCAAGCGCCAATGGATATGGGATCATCCATCGCTCATCTCATGGGTCAAGAAACGTATACGCTAGTCTACTCTGGTATATCGATGCCCCATCTCGATACACCCATGACTAGGGACATTAAAGGATGTACTTATAGACTACCATGGACCCACTAGTATGATCTGCATCATAGTCTTGGTAGTCAAGTACACATCCTAAGGGCTTTACCAACATGTAACCATAAGACAGTATCAAGAGACAAGTATACATGTTAAGATAAAGAGCAACCAGATAGTATACTATCATATCGAGCAAGAAATTCCTATATATATATATATATGTCCAAGCATCCAATATAATATACATCATATGTACAATACTGGCCTCTAGGGCATACATACAACTAACAATCTCCCACTTGCACTAGGGCCAGCTGCTGCAGTATCGCATACCGAGCATCCCGAAGAGTCCCTCGAACTGTATCTGGGGAATGGCCTTCGTGAATGGATCCGCTGTGTTGTTCTTCGTGTCAACCCTCCTGACCTCAATTTCCTGGCGATCACAGAATATGCCTGGATCGCTGATGGGACCTGGGTTTCTTGGCCAAAGCCACCGCTCCATTGTTATCACAATACAAAGGTATTAGATCCTTAATGGATGGAACCACTCCAAGTTCGGTTATGAACTTCTTAATCCAGACAGCCTCTTTGGCAGCATCGTTGACAACGATGTATTCAGCCTCCATCATTGAGTCTGCCACGGTTTCCTGCTTGGAACTCTTCCAGCATACCGCCCCTCCATAGAGGGTGAAGACAAATCCCGAGTGCGACTTAGAGTCGTCCTTATCACTCTGGAAGCTCGAATCGGTAAAGAACTCCACTTGGAGTTCTCCATTACCATACACCAAGAGCATCTCTTTAGTCCTTCGTAAGTACTTGAGAATGCTCTTCACAGCTGTCCAGTGACTCTCTCTAGGATCTGCTTGATACATACTCATTACACTTAGTGAGTGTGCTACATCGGGTCTGGTACATAGCATCGCGTACATGATAGAGCCTACTGTCGAAGCATAGGGTATCCCTTGCATGCTAGCTCTCTCCAAATCAGTCTTGGGAGGCATCTCTTTGGAGAGAGTGAGTCCTGAGATCATGGGTAAAAACCCACGCTTGGACTCTTCCATACTAAACCTCTTTAGTATGGTGTCAATGTACCTGGATTGGGACAATCCCAATATCCTTTTAGATCTATCTCTATAGATCTTAATCCCCAAGATGTAGGAGGCATCCCCTAGATCTTTCATTGCGAATCTTTGTGATAAGAAGAGTTTAACCGATTGCAGCATAAGAATGTCATTTCCTATCAAGAGTATGTCGTCCACGTAAAATACGAGGAAGACAACCATACTCTCTGCCAACTTCTTGTATATACAAGGTTCATCTACGTTTTTGACGAAATCAAACTCTTTGATAACGACATCAAAGCAGATGTTCCAACTCCGCGATACTTGCTTTAATCCATAAATGGATTTAAGCAGCTTGCACATCTTCCCGCTGCTCCCACTAGCTACGAAGCCCTCTGGCTGAGTCATGTACACGCTCTCTTCTAAATCACCATTTAGAAAAGCTGTCTTAACATCCATTTGCCAGATTTCGTAGTCATGATATGCAGCGATGGAAAGCATGATCCGGATGGATTTAAGCATAACCACTGAAGAAAAGGTTTCGTCATAATCGACACCTGGTCGTTGACGAAAACCCTTTGCAACAAGTCTAGCTTTGAAAGTCTCCACTTTCCCATCTACACCAAGTTTTTTCTTGAAGATCCACTTGCTCCTAATGGGTTTTACCCCTTCAGGAGCATCTTCCAAAGTCCATACTTTGTTGGTGTACATGGATTCCATCTCGGACCGCATTGTATCCAGCCATTTCACTGAGTCACCACTCGTGATGGCCTGCTCAAAGCTAATTGGGTCATCATCCTCCATGACGCAATCCTCTCTCCCACCATCCATGAGAAAACCATAGTATCTCTCAGGTGGGTGAGGAACCCTACTAGATCGGCGGAGTGGTTGGGGTTCATCGGGAACTACTGAATTCTCTGGTTCCACCAAATCTTCTGTTGCAGCTTTTGCAG
Source organism: Agapanthus africanus (assembly GCA_030015575.1). Lineage (NCBI taxonomy): Eukaryota > Viridiplantae > Streptophyta > Magnoliopsida > Asparagales > Amaryllidaceae > Agapanthus > Agapanthus africanus. The sequence continues at coordinate 538,730,979 of JASDDO010000010.1, read as the reverse complement.
CTGGAACCTCTTCCAGTTCTACCTCATAGCCACTAATCTCTTTTGCAAGAAATTCCTTTTCTAAAAAGGAGGCATGCCGAGAAACAAACACCCTTTGTTCCTCGGTGTGGTAGAAGATATACCCATGTGAATTTTTGGGATATCCTACAAATTTGCATAGAAAAGACCGTGCTTCGAGTTTGTCCGGATTTTGCCTGACATAAGCCGGACAACTCCATATCTTAACATAATTAAGACATGGTCTCTTCCCCTTCCATATCTCATATGAAGTGGTAGGCACAGATTTGGTGGGGACCATATTCAATAGATGTATGGCTGTCTCCGGCGCATACCCCCAGAAGGAAATAGGTAACTCAGTTGTGCTCATCATAGAGCGCACCATATCAAATAGGGTGTGGTTCCTCCGTTCCAATACACCGTTGTGCTGTGGTGTATATGGAGGAGTCAGCTGAGAGAGAATCCCATTCTCTTTTAGGAAGTCCAGGAATTCATTGCTCAAGTATTCACCTCCTCAATCAGATCGAAGGATTTTAATACTTTTCCCGGTTTGGTTCTCGACTTCTTGTTTATATTCTTTAAATTTCTTAAAAGCTTCAGACTTGTGTTTCATCAAGAACACATGTTCGTGTCTAGAGAGATCGTCAGTGAATGTAATGAAGTACGAAGAACCATTCCTGGCATGTGTAGACATGGGACCGCATACATCACTATGTATCAGTCCCAAGAGTTCAGTAACTCTTTCTCCGTGTCCCGTAAACGGAGTTTTGGTCATCTTGCCTTTGAGACATGACTGGCAAGTGTCATAAGATGAAAATTCGAACGGGTTTAAATATCCATCTTTATGCAACTTAGCTAGCCGCGTCGTATTGATGTGACCTGGTCTACAATACCACAAGAAGGATTCGTTCAATTCTGAACTTTTCCTCTTGTGTGTGTTTGTTATGTTCAGAGCTGTTGATTGATTTAGAACATAAATGCCATTGCACAACGTGCTTGATTGAACCAACTTTTGGTTCAGAAAAATGTTCATAATATTATCCTGTAATGCAAAATTATATCCCTCTTTACTTAATAAAGAAACCGATATAATGTTGCATATCAGGTTCGGCATGTAATAGCATTCGTTCAGAATCAATGTATTACCAGTTGGTAATATAAGGTGATATTCCCCGACGGTTTTAGCTGCAACAATTGCACCATTTCCACCCCTTATGTCTTTATCACCTTCTCCAAGTTCTCTACCTTTTCTAAGCCCATGTAACTGATTACATATATGGGATCCTGACCCGGTATCTAATACCCAGGACGTAGAGCAAATGGAAAAACAGTTCTCTGTAACGAACACACCCGAAGAAAATGCATCAACATATACTTTTTTCATTCGGGTGGCATGGGAATCCTGGTATTCCCCTATATCATGTTTAGTCTTATAATTTTTATAAGAAAGAAACGTTCCCCAGCACAGTATAACATGCGGGTTCGGTCAATACATCCATATTATTATCTTGATTAATGCATGATATGGTCGCTACCTGGAGAGAGAGAGAAGAAAACACTTTAGTGTATGCTCTTGCAAGATCATATTGGTTATTATTTTATCTAATCAGGATGGCACCCACTGTTTTTATCAAATCTTCCTTCAAACCCTAAAAGGAAAGACTAGCCGGGATTAATTACACCCTATAACTTCGCCAATCTTTCAGCCAGGCCAGTGTCGGTACTTTGAAGGAGGTTCCCCGTGTTTTCGCACGGACCTAATTAAAATAAACCTCGTTTTCCCATAGGCATAACCCCGTTGACACCTTTCTAGATACCTACTTGATTGGCTAATTGTCCTGTATAAAACTCTCCCAGGAGTAACCCTTACTCGCAGTGGGTATCGGGATCCAACTATCTCATAGAAGGTATGCAATCTCATTGCAAATTTCAACTCTTGAAATTCCCGATAATATTTTTCCCCTAACGTGCTATGACCTTGACGAAAACCAACAAACCATAGTCCGCTGGTCAAGTTCAACCCGTACCTTTCTTGATTGAATTAAACCCACCCGCACGACCCTTGACGAAAGCCAACAAAGTCGTATGACTACCCTAATCCAATCGCATCATATGCAGCAGATAAGCAGTAAATAGCTACCTCACACTACACCTTGACGAAAGCAAACAAATGTAGCACGAATACCATATATTACTTATCTGAAATGTCGGAGGGCTACGACAGGTTTTTCTGAAAGCCTATTGCGTAATGAACTTGATATCGTTGTAGAAACAAGTGAATTTTGAAAAGGAGTGTTTTTAAGGCTTTTACTAGTTTTGCTAAAGAGGTCATTCCCGGTGAAGGGATCTTGGCTCTTTCCTCATCGAATAAGGTGTGGGATATATCATATATATCACTATGCAAAGCAAAACTCCAAAAGCAATCAAAAGACAAACCGAGTGTTGTAGCATCTGCCAGTTTTGCTAAAGAGGTCATTCCCTAGTGAAGGGTCCCGGCTCTTTCCTCATCGAATAAGATGCAGGATATATCATATATATCACAATGCAAAGAAAAACTGTAGCTACCCTTTTTGAAAATTTGATTCTACAACATCTTTTAAGTTTCTTTTCTTTCATTAATCACATTAATGAAGTCCCATCATTTAAATCACCTAAACATCACAGATAAATACAACGTACATTTATGCCATCCGCATTCACCTCGATATCCCGTCATGCACCGTTAGGTTAGGTAACTAACGGCAGAGAGGGGCAGGGCTAGCGCGGGTGTAAAACATAAGTAACGTCTATATAATATATCATATATACTATATACAGTATCCATCTCAACATATCAAATGATCACATCACAGATATCACAGCAGCAGAAGGTACATATGCAATAATGGATATACTATGAGGTCCGTGTTTTATTTTGAGCCTCTATAAAACACAGATTCCACGGTCGCGATAAATAGCCAAACCCACACCCCTAGATCCCTACAAGAGCGGCAAGCAACCCTACCAATTCTAGAGTTAGGAGACCCGGACTCGACTCCTCGAGTTAGTCTCCCACTGGACTCTAGAACCCGGTTACTTGTGCTCTCCTCCTTGGGTCTATCCTAATGCGGAAAAGTAAATAATATACATCAATGGTGACATCAACCTCAACCCGGAAGTGCCCCAATAAAAGAATATTACATACATTTAATTTTATATGAATAAAAATAAAAACTCTCATCTCACATAAAACCCCCGGCTATTCAAAATGCGACGATCCAATATAACATATCCAGCAACACAGAACATCACATGTCATCAACGTAAGCAAGTATGTGCACCCCAATTGTCGTTGACATATAGCAACGAAACCGGCGATACACATACTACGCTTATGGTGGCAGAAGAAGCATCACATACTACTAGGCGATGTTAAACCCTTCGATCAAATTAACGAACACCCATATTCCCCAGCAAACTCAACACTTGAGCACCGTTAAACAATACCCAAAATCTATGCCACGGTATTTAATGGACCAGCCGTAGAAGGGCAAACCCAAGCCTCATGTGTGGCGCCACTCACTACGGCAAACCCTAAGGTTTAGCCGTGGTACCGTGGTCACATATCGAGTTAGGGTTTCATTCTTCTAGAGGGTCCATAGGAACACCTGCATTATCTACTGAGTACGTTCAACCTGGAAAAATACGAGTGTTTGATATTCGTTCAACCTGTTTAACGTCGTCTAGGTTACCAATACAATGCTAAAAATATACGAATACGAAATACTCCGCAAAGAGTCCAATACCAAATTAACATCCCATGCAATTCTGGACTACCCAAACAATACCAGAAACCCCAAAACAAGAGTAAAAGAGCACTGGTGCAATACGAGTAGGAGGGGAGCACACTTGGCCGGCGTCGTCGGAAAACTAGGCTAGGTCGCCGGTTCGAATCCGAGCCCCTCCTCCCCCCCCCCCCACTCGTATTTCACCTGTGTTCTTAAAACATCTTAAATGCCACTCTGCAGTTGCTAAAATAATTTTTAACCTAATTTTCAAAAATAATCCAGAGAGCATTTTTAGGGTTTCTAAAACAGTATTTTTGCGGAGTTTTTTGGTTTCGTATTATCTTAACACGGTCTAGATTTCTAGTCAGGCTCTGATACCATGAAGGGATTCCTTAGCACCACTACTAGGGTTTGGTAGCATCACTCATGCCATATTTAAAATTTTAGAGGGTGCTAACGAAATAATCATAGGAACCAAACTAGAAAAGCTAGGGTAACAAAAAGATAGTAAGCTTTTTACCACTAAGTGAAATAGAAATACAATCTTTGTAGATCGGTTCTTCACTTCAATAGCTTCTTGTTGTAGTCCCTTCGCTGCAATCAAGGCACTCCCGGACTCTAGCATGGCTTCTCGAGGTGAAAAAGGGCGATCTTGCTTGAAGTTTTCGAGGCCTAAAATGATCTACGTCGATGGATACTAACTCAAACTAATACTTCACTAACTAAAGGATTAGTGAAGCAAACACCCTATACTAAAGTGCTAATCTAGTAGAGGATGAGGAAATAGGAAGTGGGCTCACTTTAGAATTATTTTTCTCACAATATTTTTCTATCTTTTGAAAACCTAGCAAGCTTATCTCAAGGAAGAAGAAGATGAGCTCAAGCAAAAATAAAAATGAACTTGTGAGGTTGAGAAAGTGAACCATGGGTGAGTGTGTATTATATACTAACTCTTGTAGAGACATAACCATGGCTAATTAAAATGATTAGGTTAACAAATATCTAAAGTAAAACAAACCTAGTGGACTTAGTCAATGCATCCACAAGCTTCTACAAGCTTCATGCAATTAACAATAATCCACTAATTTTGGATTTACTTTAAACATTAAAAACCCACCACTAGAATTAGTATGGTGTATGTCTCATACATCCATGTAGTGTGTATCAACAACCATGACACACACAAAACACAATTTAATATATCACATATATATTAAGTTGTGCACATGTGAGAAAAACAAATGCTTAAGTGAACCAATGTTAGTTAATGTAAATTAGTATATCAAATATACAATTATGCACTAAATTATCAAATTAACACTTGATTTAATAATCCGACTATATCATATATAACCGACTAACACTAAATGTACCAACTTATCGAATCAACACTTGATTCCATAACCCGGCTATATCATATATAACCGACCGATACAAAAGTCGCGAGAATAGAATACGGTATCACATACGCGCATTATTCTCGGTCCAGCACATATCACATACGTGCTCCTATTTCGTTTTGCCTGAGCCAGTAAAACCTCTATGTAGGACTCTAAAGACTCGTCAATACGCCGGCAGTAGGTGATGATCACATCAAGCACCCACAAGCCGTCAGCGGTACTAACTGGACGTAACGGCCATCCGGGTATTCAGCGATCAGAAGATCAGCAAGCAAGCCCGCTCCAACTCCTGCAAAAGCCTGACGGTATCACTTTCCGTACAGTCCGGTCTCCTCGTCTGATATGTTGCATATCAAGTCTAGGGGTGGTAAACGTCAGACCCCAATAACCGATAAGTCATGCCGATGTAAGGCTCATAACGAGTCGAGAAACCACTGGTAACACTTACCAGTAAATCTCTAAATCAGCCCTGGCCAGGGACTTCCCTGTTATGGCCAATCGAGCACAGCGCAACATCAACTACCAATACCGGGAGAGACGAAACCCCTCCTATCGCTCATTGCCTCCATGTGACTCGGGACTGTAGCCAAAAACCACCATTTTGCATGCCCTCTTGGACGTAGTAAGGTGGAAATCAAAGCACAGTGGGAATTACACAAGACTCTATGACGATCTCGGGTCTACAGACTAACCTGTACAAGTTTCACCAGAGAACTTCCATCTGACGTGAGGTATAATACCATCTAAGAGTTCTCGGTGAGTCCGTCCAGTGTACCCAGTCTCCACTGAGCACCCGTATACCATCTCTGATGTCAAGCACCAATGGATATAGGATAATCCATCGCTCATCTCATAGGTCGAGAAGCGTATACGCTAGTCTACTCTGGTATATCAATGCCCCGTCTTGATACACCCACGACTATGGACATTAAAGGATGTACTTATGGACTACCATGGCCCCACTAGTATGATCTGAATCATAGTCCTGGTAGTCAAGTATACATCCTAAGGGCTTTACCAACATATAACCATAAGACAGTATCAAAAGACAATTATACATGTTAAAATAAAGAGCAACCAGATAGCATACTATCATATCGAGCAAGAAAGTCATCTCTATATATGTCCAAGCATCCAATATAATATACATCATATGTACAATACTGTCCTCTAGGGCATACATACAACTAACAGACTAATATTCCAACGACCGGTACCTATAAAATTTCTGCACTCGAAAGAAGCTTAGAAACGTTTATTAAACAATCCACACAAACGACGGCTAATTTAACATCTTCTATCCAAACGCTAATGCAACACACTGCTTCCCACGGTGAAATCATGAAATCACAAATTGCACAGTTAAATGCCGGAATGAGTGAGAGAGAGAAAGGGAAACTTCCATCTCAATCTCTACCAAATCCCGGACACTCACAAAGCGCTAACATCGTCCTTAACCAACAAAATCAAAACGTGAGTGCCATAACTACGATGAGATCGGGAAGAGTGCTGAATAACCAAGTTGATGAACAAGTTGATGATTTAGATGATACCCGGCTACCATTTCTACTCCTACTTCGTCTAATCCAACATCTTTTTCCGAGCTTATTCTCCGTTCTTCGCTAGGCTCGAACCCTCAGCCCGCTTCCTTGAATGAATTACCATATAAGACCATCCCAGATCCAATTTTGGGATCCATTCCATCCCCACAAACTTCTCCACAAGAGTTGGACCCAACCCCTGTTAATAAAGCTCTTTTTCAAACAGGTTGAGGCCCAACAGACCAAGTCCACAAATGGAGAAGATTGTGGAAATTTTTAAGCAAGTAAGTATAAATTTTCCTCTCTTAGATACTATCCAACAAGTTCCATCCTATGCTAAAACTCTAAAGGACTTGTGCACTAGGAAAAGGAAAACTCAAGTGCCTAAAAAGGTTTTCTTAGCGAGTAATATGAGCAATGCTCTTACCCAACATGTGCGCAAGAAACATAAGTTCCCCGGTTGTCCTACAATATCTATTGTTATTATGGGTAAAAACATCAATCGTGCTCTACTAGATTTAGGTGATGGTGTTAACTTGCTCCCATATTCTGTTTATGAGCAATTAGGTATAGGAGAGTTGAAACCTGTGCACTGCACTCTCCAGATGGCCGATCGATCTATCCCCACCCTAGGGATGAGCTAGAGGACGTGTTGAACAAAGTCGGGGAATTTATATTCCCTGTGGACTTTATAATTTTAGATACACGACCTGTGGCAAACTCATGGAGCCAAATTCCGGTGATTCTAGGTCGACCTTTTCTAACAACTTCCAACGCGATAATCAATTGTCATAATAGTTCCATAAACCTGTCCTTTGGGAAGATGACAATTGAGTTTAACATTTACAGGGTAGGAAGTCAACCCTCCGAACCTTCTGCTCATATAATTGATATATGTTCTATCGATAAGATAGCTTCCGACAGTTGCGAATTTGAAGTGCTTCACGATACTGATCTCGATGCCACTAGTGCGTTATTGTGTGATCCAGCTATTTATATGAGTAAGGACCCTTCTGTCGACAAGTCCACCCCCGAGTCCAAATCCTTTGACTTATCGAACAACTTAGTCGAGCTATCCGAGTCAATCTCTTACGCTAGATATGAACCTCTTATGGAGCCTGAGTATCATACTCTTCTTTCCGATGAGATTATCATTCAGAATATCGATGAAAGTGTCGAAGATATTTTCGCTGAAGAACTCGCGTTCCTTAAAGACATGGATGTTGTGATGAATCAACCTCCACCCGAAGAATCTGAACCGCCATCCCTTCTTCTTATCAAGTACGAGAATGCGACTATTCCACATATTCCTTAACTTTCACATTCTCGTTTTCATCCACCATCACGGTTTCGTCTCTACCAACCGAGACGTAAAACCGTTCAATTACACCTCTTGTCTCCTCCCCACTTCTTCACGTCTATCTGTAACATGATTTTCTACCAACCATGATGTTACATTGATAAAATATTTGAATGAAATTTTTGGTCTTTGTAAAGTTTTATATAGACAAATAATATTTATCCCCCTCTTATGATTTTAAATACTTAGTAATGAAAACACTGTTTTAATTAAGTTTGGGGGGGAGAAAAATATTTTGGATCTTGAAAAAAAAGAAATTGTTTGCACGATTGTGAGCTAAAAACAAGTTTGGGGGAGGATTTCACTGTCATTAACTCTTTTCCCTTTTACTAATCATTGAGAACTTTTCCTCCCAAATCTACAGGTTTTGAGCTTAAAAGATGACATCGGTGGGGACACTGCTGCAAACAAATTTGGGAGGATGGTTTGTATGGATGGTTTATCTACACATCATATGTAAATATTCCATTGCATAATTTTTTTTTGGAAAATAAAAGTTAGAAATTGAAAAATACATATGAAAGATAGGAAGAGATTTAAGAAATGCAAGAAAATTAGATATTTTAAAATGAAGCTAGTAATACGTAGTCATGAGCTATTATCCCAAGAGTTAGTAAGATGAAGGAAATTACTAATCTGAGAATAGAAATAAATCTGAAAAATAATCCCTATTCTTAAGTCCCAACATCTGAACGTTGATATTCTACTATATGCACTTGCACACGTCTTGAAACTTGAGATAGTAGAGGATACCTTGAAATACTCTTGTCTAAAAGCTTTAATATGAAGGGGGGAAATATACAAACAAAAATATAAAAAATAAATGGTGAGGAAAAATAAACACTGGTTTTATAATTACTTAAGGCAGCATAAAAAAAATATAGCGAGGGTGCCTTATCACCTAGTGCCTTAGACCAACTAGTTTGGGAGTCACTGCTAAGCCTTAGGTGCTGCAAGACTAAAATATTGCTAATTACGCCTTAATAAGTGAGCACATTTGGTAATCAGTTAGTTAGTACCTCAAAAAGTATTAACGGTCGTATGAAGAATGTGTGAGCAAATCCATCTAAAACATTCATCGACTAAAAAGTACTAAGAAATAAGAACAAGGGTATGATAGTTTGAATTGAATTCTCCAAGTGTAGGGATGTCTTTTACACACACGTAGGGGTATATGACCAATGTTTGGAAGAAAAGTAGGGAGGAAGACTAAAGACGATGTTTTATTGAGGGATAATGTGATTTCTGACATTTTTTCAAGACCATTAAGATAGGGCTCATGACAACTGAAAAGCTAGTGTAGTTTGAAACTCTTCTTTTCAAGTTTTTCTTTTAAATGTTCTTACCTTTGCATGTAATTTTTATCTTCTTTTCTTTTATTATGGGATTTTCTAGGTGAAATCCGCTGAAAACCCTCAGGAGACAACACTCCTCCTACTGTGAACACCTAGAGGTTTAAAGGCATGTTGCACGTGCTTAGTGCAATCGTGTGTTGCCAATGAAATTGTGCTGGTTTTTTTCCTTTTTCCTTTTAATAAATAGTTTGCTCGGAACGATCAAAGATAAGTTTGGGGGTATTTGATTAGTCAAAAATATTGCACATTTGTATAAGCAGTTTCCCTATTATTATGAATAAATAAAAGGTGTTAATTGTAAATAAAAAACATATGAGGGATTATTTATAATAAGATTATTATCATATATTTCTTCATTTATAATTAATATAATTAGGAAAAATATATGCATATAATATTTAAATGAAAGATTAGTAATTAAAATATGCATATCATATCAAATATTCCTAATCAATATTCTTAAGATATTATATCATATAAATAGTTGGAATAATATCTTCAAAAATACCAAATTCTACTAACACTTTGATTTGAGAATATTGTGCAGGTATTATAAAAGATTTGCTCAGGTCTGAAATCTATGGAGGAGATCCATGTTAAATCGGGATATCGAAACCGAATCTGCCAAATTTTAAAAGCAATTCGAGGAATCTAGCAACGGCAGAGACTAAAGACAATATTTTCAGAATCTATATATCAAGAGGATCTCTAAATATCGAGAAAAAAACATAGAAAAAAATCCCAAGTCCCAATCCCACTAGGAGGTGGATCCGAGATTAAACAAGGGTATGGGCGGCGGAACCGCGGTTAAATAGGGGTATGGGCGGCGGAACCGCGGTCATCTCTGGGCCATGGGATCTGAGATTTTGGGGGCATGATTGTAACTACACCTATTCTAATATGGAATCTAGGGTTTGTACTTTCAGGGGCTATATAAAGGACCGAGAGCTGTGCATTCAAAAACCATCCAACAATTCAAGATCCCATTATCTGGTCATCTATTCATCTACACCCATCAAAGGTGAGAGATCTAGAGCGAAACTAGGATTTTTGTAATCTACTTTTGAAAGAGAAAAGTTGTAATGCAATAGTTTATTAATAAAGGTAGCTTTTGTTTTAATTCTTTTTTTGCATTTATTTTTCCGCATTAATTTTACACATTACTTTTCTGCACTTTTAATTATGGTTTCATTCATCTTCAAACTTTCTTTTAAATCGTTATTAACGATGAGCGAGTAATTTCTTACTTGCTAGAGTTTGCAGTATAGGGTAGAATAATTGATGAAATATTTTTTAACTTCTTTTGATATTTTAATGTTTATAAGCTTTAGCAAAATAAATGTTAACCCTCTTATCGGGCGCACTATCAATTTATTGATAATCACGACCACGATTTGAGATTAGTTAAACACTTGTTTTGTTAAGGGCTTGATATTAATAGAGATCAATGGAAGAACAAGGAGCTAGTTCCCTCCAAGAACCCCTAATCCACATTCATCGCTACCTCTCTAAGTTCTAAACTATTAAAAGATAAAAAGAGACATTTCTAAACATTCATCCATTAACTACTAGGTCATATAAATCCTATAAGCCCTTCTATTATAAATTTCATATCCATGTTAAAATAAAACGACAACAATCTCTCATCTCTTTTATTAACTCGCCTAAAGCAAGAAAAGAATTTCACGTTTCCCTGTAGACGACTCGTACTCATCGCGGCTAGCTATTTGCGATACCGTCTTGATTACGGTTATTTACAAAACACATACACACCTTTTCGCACATACCAATCAATAAACCTCTTCCAGAGTCATATACACGCGCACTTCTAAATTCCTATTTAGAAATATATTATAGTCATCCACCTGCCAGATCTCGTAATCATGAATAACAGCAGTGGTAAGTCATATCCATATGGATTTCAGTATAAACTTTGAAGTAAAAGTTTTATCACGATCCATGCCGGGTATTTGATGAAAATCTTTACAACAAATCTAACCTTATTAGGTTAATATCTTTCCACCAGCACAGATCTCGAAAGATCTACTCGCTCCTAATGGGTTTTATCCCTTTAGGAGCATCTAAAATATTTCATAATTTGCTGAAGTGCGTGGAGTCCAACTGGGATATAATGCATCTGGTCACCTGGAAGTTACCATTTCCTATGACCTGCCAATTACTAGTAGGGCCATCATAACCATGATGCTGACCTCACTGTCACCGTCTATAAGAAAACCGAAATATCTCTTAGGTGACTGAGGTTACCTACTAAAATTTACGGAGTGGCTATGGTTTGTCAAGTCCAATTGAATTCTCAGGTTCTACTAAATTTTCGGTAACCGTTTGTGGTTCTGAAATGACTTCCAGTTCTACCAAATTCCCACTAGTTTCTTTTGAAAATAAGATTCCTTTTATAAAAAGGTGGCGAGTCAAGAACAAATCAATTATTGTCACGCCCCGCTTCTCAGTAGATGGAAACGATGACATGGCAAGTCCGCGGCATATTTATTCAAAGAAGATCATTCCCTAAATAAATATATTAAGCGTATTGAAACAATAATACACAATGCCGGAATAAATGGAGACTATAAAATTTTCAACAAACAACTTTATTTACATTCAACTTAAAATATTTACAGGTACATGAGTTTCAACTAGAAATTAAATACAATAAAAGAAAATGCCTAAACATGTAGCATACATAAGCTGAAAGAAAAAAGAAGTTAAGCTAATTACGAGTAGATATCTGGTCGTAATCTTCTTCTGTAGCCTATGTTAGTAATATATGCCCTAGAGGCCATTATTGTATAGTACTGGATTGTATATTACATTTTGGAAGCCTGGGATATACACGGATATAATAACAGCCTTGCTCAATATGACAGTATGCTATCTGGTTTGATTCCATCTTAATATGTGTACATGTTTCTTTTAACATATCGCTAATACATATTGATAGAGCCCTTAGGATCTTTGCTTGACTACCAGCGTTGTGATGGCAGTCACACTAGTGGGGGTTAGATAGTCTATAAGCGCATCCTTATACTTGTCCCTAGTCGTAGGATTATCGAGACAGGGTATCGATACTCCAAAGTAGACTGGTGTATACTCTTCTCATCCCAGTTCGGGAGATGGCATGTCCCGCAGCCATTGGTATGCGATACCGGAGATAGTATACAGGTGCTCATTGGGTTATGAGTTACACTGGATGGAATCGCGGGGGAACTGCTGGTTGGTATTATACCTATCGTCAGTTAGCAGTTCCTGGGTGACATGAGTACAGGTTAGTCCGTTGACTTAACATCACTATTCGTCTCGAGTGTGTTCCCACTGTACTTAGATCACTACTCTACCACGGCTCAAATGAGTCGTGCAAACAGATAGTGGTTGGGCGCAGTCCCGAAGCACTTGGAGGCAGTAGTGGTTAGATAGGATTCATTTCTCCCGGTATTGGGGGTTAATATCGCGCTATGTTCGGATAGCCATTACACAAAGTTCCTAGCCAGGGCAAGCGAGATTTACTGGTAGGTACAACAGTAGTTTCTCAAGGTGTATTAAGCTTTACACCGACACGACTTATTACGGTATTAGGGGTCTAACGGTTACCACCCTCTAGGCCCAATATGCGATACTCTTAGACGAACAGAGCGGACTGTACGAAAATTATTACAGATAGGCTTACTAGGAGTTCGGATGAGTTTGCTCATCGGCCTTCTTATCGACAGATACCTAGGTAGCCATTACGTACAGCTAGTGCCACTGACGAATGTGTAGTTAAACCCACTGCCCGCGTACTGTCGAGTTTTTAGAGTCCCACATAGAGAGTTTCTCTGGTTCAGGCGAAACGATGTAGAGGCCGTATGGTTTTAAGGAAGGGTGGCGATCATATACATGCACTAGCTGCACGGATGTTGTTCGGACGGATAATACTAGTGGGCTTTGGTTTAAACCAGATTCTAGTATTATATTATTGGATTATTATTATCTCATTGAATTTGTATTTTTGCAGTACGAATATGGGTATGTATATACGGTAAGGGCATTCTTGTAATTTCATAAGAAATGCTTCTAGAAGAGCACACCTCATTATTTGGATTTATCTATTTTTGGAAATAGATTAATGAGGTGGAAATTGAAGATATTTGTGGTATGGTGAAGCATGGCTCATTTCTTTTGTTTATTGGTTTGGGTTTACTATTAAAGCATGGTTGATATTTCCTATTGGAAAATAATCCATGCTCATGTGAGATGAGATGAGCCATTCTTCACACTAGCCAAGACTTAGCTCATTTGCTCTTTTCTTTTCTCTCTCCATTTTTCCTTTCCTTCTTCCTCAAGACCCTAACCCTTACATGAGGTGTGAACCATAGGGTCACTTGAGATTAAATACTCTAATAAACACTCTACATTTTCTAAGCTACCTAGATTAGCGAACTAGGTACCTTAGTTACCTCGGTTTAGAGGTTGAAGCTTAAACCACAAACTCTCGGGTGGATCATCTTTGACATGAGGAGACCGACAATCAAACGCGATCCAGATCTTCGAGGAGCTCAAGAAGAGGAGGAGAAGAAGACCCGAAGGATAAGTAACAAGGAGGTATAAACACTATCATAGTAGTTAGAACCTCCAAGTAGTATAGTTTGTTTAGATTTCCGTAAAGATCCTGGAGTTTAAGTCGGTGTTGCAAAGTATGAAAAATCGTTTTTTGAAAATTCCGTCTCCCCACAAGTGCATGGGGTGTGCAATATCGACTTACAGTGGTATCAGAGCCTACTAAACCTTAACTAGATTGTTAGCAAGTAATTAGAATTTCGATCGACAGAAAATTGTCCGAAATCACATTTCCAAATATGCTTGCTGTCGGATATTTTAAACTGTTCAAAAATTATTTCAATGACCTTAAAAATACATGCAGGCTTTTCTAGGACCAAGGAATTTTTTATAGCACATGACTCATCAACTAGACCGCGGAACCGCGGCCAAATCGGCCATAACTCGGCCGCGAATCCGCGGCCGAGTTATGGCCGATTTGCTTCTAATTTTTTCTGGGGTTCAAGTCTTTGGAAATATGATTTTTGGTATATTTGGTTTCTACCCAGATTTGTTTGTGTACTGGTCTGTGCATAGGATAGACACGGAAAATTATCATCGATCGAAATTCTAAGTTTTTGCTAATCAGTATTTCTGTGATTGTATATGTGTTGCTAAACGTCTACTAATTGTTATATGCCGATTAGTGGGGGTTGCACATAACTGTATCTTGATGATGGTTTGTGTATATGATGTATTAGATCATCATGAATGAATAGCCGGGGGATATGAAAAGAGTGTTCTTTTCTTTCATTCATGTATATTTGTAAATTGATATAATATTATTTTTCGGGGCACATCCGGGTTGAGCTTGTAGCCGCCGTTGTATTATTTCATTTACTTTTTCTTGCACCTAGGATAGACCCAAGATAGGGTGCACGAACTACCGGGTTCTTGAAGTGCCGAGTGGCCTACTCATTTTATTGAGAGATGTTGCTTCACTTCGGAAATTTGGCGGGTAGTTTGCCGCACCCGTAGGGGTCTAGGGTGGGGTTTGGCTATTAATCACGACCGTGGAATCCGTTTTTCGTTCTAGGCTAAAATGAAACACGGAAATTCTAATATATCCAATATATTCATGTGTGTTTCTGAGATCTGGAATGCCTATTATTGCGTAAGACGAATGGATATATATATATATATATATATATATATATAATAAACGTTGCTTATGTTTTGCACCCACGCTAGTCCAGCCCCCGCTCTGCCGTTAATTAAGTAACCTGGCGGTGCATGACGGGGCCCCGTGGTGAATGCGGATGGCATAAGCATACGTTCTATTTTTCGTTTCTTTCTGCAATGAAGGGGTTAAATGATGGGTCTGCATTAATATTGGTTAATGCAAAGAAAACAAACCAAAGTTAAATCGTTGGAACAATTTCAAAACCACTCGGTTTTCTTGAAAAACAACTTTTAAATGCGGAGCCTAAATCGCTCCTTTTAAAACCTATCATGGTTCCTTCGACTATATCAAGTTCATTACGTTCACGGTTTTCGCGAAAACCAGCCGTAGCCCTCCATCATTTCAGATGGGTATTCAGTAGTATTCAAGCTATGTATTTTGACCTTCGCCAAGGCATAGTGATTGGTAGCTGCTAGATATTCATCTGTAGCATAGATAAATGCGTTAATTTGGGACAGGCGTACAATTATTTTGGCCTTCGTCAAGGGTTTGTACGAATGGGTTCAAATTAATCTGGACAATGACAGGTAGAACTTGACTTGCGTTTTATGATATGTTTGCCTTTGTCAAGGTCATAAGAGCCTGGAGTAAAAATCCACATCGGGAGTTTCAAAAGAAAAGGAAACTTGCTAGTTTTGCATACCATCTGGAGTGTGATGATTTTGGTAGGATTCCTTCAAATTATCACATAATGATATTTGGATCCCGATCCCACCGTGAGTTATGTTACTCATCGAGAGATTTTTTCACTAAAACAATCGATGTTATAAACTAAGTAGATGCCTAGAACAGTGTTAGCGGGGCTACGTCTCTAGGGAAAAGAGGTTTTGTAATTAAGGAACTTCGCGAAAGCGTTAAAAAACCTCCCTCGAAATACTGACACTAGCATGTTCGAAAGGTTAAGCAAGAATTGTAGGGTGAGATTAATCCTGACTAATTCTTCTTTTATGGTTTGAAGGAGGATTCGAGAAACAGTGGGAGCCATCCTGTTTAGATAAACTAATAACCAATCTAAACTTGCAAGAGCATCATGCTGAATGTTTTCTTCTCTCTCTCTCTCCTGACTGCAGCGACCAAAATGACTAGGCTTAAGTTATTTCTAGATAAAAATAAATTGACTGGGCCAAACTATAAAGATTGGCTAAGGAATGTCCAGATGGCCATTACCTATGACAAGCTAGGCTACCTCCTTACTACCAAAGCCCCCGCCGTCTCAGGTCCAAATTCCACCGTCGCGGATGTTGAGATCCGTAAGACATGGGAAATAGATTGTGCGAAAGCCAAGTGCCTCGTGCTGGCCTCAATGGATAATGAACACCAGAGGCGGCACGAGAAGATGGACTTAGCTTCCATCTTCCTCCATACCAAAGATTTATATGGAGAGCAATCTTGTATCGCAAGATATGAGACCTTGAAGAAATTGTTTTAGGCGAGATTGGTTGTCGGGTCATCTGTAGGAGACCACGTCCTTAAGATGATCAGCTATATTGAAGAGCTCGCGGACCTTGGGACCACATTGGAGAACGAGTTATATACAGACTTGATTCTACAGTCTATCCCCTCTACCTACGCCCAGTTTATCTTGAATTTCAATATTCAAGGAAAGGAAGTTACACTTTCAGAACTTCTCTACATGTTGAGTCCAGAGGGCACCCTAAGGAATA
This sequence comes from Agapanthus africanus, assembly GCA_030015575.1. Classification (NCBI taxonomy): domain Eukaryota; kingdom Viridiplantae; phylum Streptophyta; class Magnoliopsida; order Asparagales; family Amaryllidaceae; genus Agapanthus; species Agapanthus africanus. Next base: position 538,714,122 of record JASDDO010000010.1, on the reverse strand, counting down.
CTAGGGAGACACCCGCTCTGCTTATTGGGGAATCTTTCTCTTTTAGATCCAAGGTGAAAGCCAAGGGGAAGAAGAAGGCACCGACCAAGCCAAAAGGCGGTGTCAGTAAGGTAGAGGGAAAGGGCAGGGAAAAAGTTTCGGGGCCGACAGTAGGGAAGGAGGAATGTTTCTATTGTCACAAGAAAAGCCATTGGAAGAAGGACTGCAAGGCCTGGAAAGCCCAGAACCAAGATTCGAGGCACGTTGTGGCTTCGGCTTCAGGTGTGTTTATGATTGAAAACTGTTTGTCAATCAACTCTACTTCCTGGGTATTGGATACTGGATCAGGATCTCATATCTGTAATTCATTACAGACGTTGAGAAACCGTAGAGTTATAAAACCAGGTGATATGACTCTCAGGGTTGCTAACGGAAAAAGCATGGATGTTGTATCCGCAGGGGAATATCACATAGGATTGACAAGTGGAAACACTTTGATTTTGCGTAACTGTTTTGTGTACCTAGTTTGACATGTAATATCATCTCTGTATCTTTACTATCTAAAGAAGATTATGATTTTACATTTGTAAACGATGTCGTAAACATCCACCTTAATCATGGTTTGATTGGGTCAGATACACTAGACAATGGTATATACATATTAAATCAATACCAAGTTTTCAATATCTAGAACACACTTAAAAGAAAGCCTCCAGAATTAAATCAAGCTTTCTTATGGTATTGTAGACTGGGTTACATCAATGAAATACGGTTGACAAAGTTACATAAAAAGGGATATTTGGATCCGTTTGAATACCTTCCTTATGCAACTTGTCAATCATGTCTCAAAGGAAAGATGATATTCATATCAGATTTTTGCATTTTTATACCGCCCAATTTTTATCATATTGCTTATCGGTAGGTACTCTTGAGCCGTGTTTGCTAGTCAATTGCAGGATACAGGTTCTCGGCTCTAAACGATGAAATTCATGGAAAAGCACGACAAAATCCGGATTCCTGCCAACCACAGATAAAACACGGGTCTCCGCTCTCTATCCGTATGTTGCCATACACCAGTTTAAGAGACAAAATGGCAAATCGATTGTCATCTTCATGCACAAGGCTCAATGGCAACACAAGATCTAAGAAATCTACGCGGAGCTCAAGAAAATCATGACAAAAGATACACATCCAATCACCTTTTGATCAACAGAAATTCTGGAAAAATCATGAAACAAATCTGAGAAAAAACATATACTAGACTAAAAGGCACAGAAGACCAGGGCAGCACAAAAAATCACATGACCCAACTCCTCTAAAGCGCCGCGGTTCCGCGGCATAAGCATGCTTAGGCCTCGGAACCGCGGCCGTACGGCCTCCTCAGTTGACGAAACTTCAGGGTTATTTTGGTCTTTTTATGAAGAGGCAGATTGTTGCCCTAGATTTCCAGTTCCCTGCCTATAAATAGTCCAGAACTTGCCAAAACCAAGGGTACTTAATCTTGTATTTTAGGTTTTAGAATACTTGTTGTTCTTCTTCCTCTTCTCATCTCTTCTCCATTGAAAAACTTGTAGTGAGCTTTTGTGAGTGAAGAATGATGAATAAAGAAGTTCTTTTTGTTATTATACCTGTCTTGCTCTTGTTATGTTAATTGCTTGTAATCTTCAATTGATAATTTAGTTGTTGTTATTTATTGTTGTTTCTTTCTTATTCTCTTTTCCTTTATCCTTAAACAATCATGATGCTTACGTTTGATCCTTGCCAAGGTGAGGTCGCAAATAGCTAGTTGTTATCTTCTAATCTCCTTCTTTCTATCTTCCTCCTTTGTTTTATTTTTTCGTTCTTCTTGTAATGGGTGAGTAGTTTCCATACTTGTTAGGGTAGGATAAGGGAAGTTTGAGAGAAGGAAATCTCTCTCACTCTTTCCTTGCCCAACATCTTAAATCGAACTCCCGTTAATTGAACCACAATCTGCTCCCTACGGCACCCTATCCTACATGATAGCGGTGATTCCGTAGTGAGACCGGTTGTGGTTGAATTAACCGGAGGTTAAGGCTAAGAGCCAAGAACGGACGGACAAACACCAAAAGGAAGAACTTATGCGTTGGAAAGCCTAGCTTATACTCGCAAGTTCCTTCCTAGTCGTGCCAATCCCCGTTGTTGCCGATTATCGTAACACCGACATTAAGAGTGGCAACGAAAGAAGTGAGCGACTCCTCAAACTAACATAATCCTAATCCTAACAAGCTCTCTTTAAATATCATTTTAACACTTAGTTAATCACAAACAAATCTGGACTTTTGAACTTAACTCGTTAAAGCACATAGAAAAAGATTCCCATCTCCCTGCGGACGACCCGTACTCAACCGGCTAGCTACAAGCGAAACCGTTTTGATTGCGGTAATTAACTAAACTTGAACACGCAAAAACTCTAACAATCAAATGGCGCCGTTGCCAGGGAGACGGTAGTTTATTTCTTTGTGTAATTTCGGGTTAATTTGTGAATATAAATACAACCAAAAAAAAACAAAAGAAAAAAAAATATACATTGTAAAAAAACCATCTTGTTATTTTTGATTAGTTTTTGTGCAAGTGTGCAGGATAATACGAAGTTCGAGTTCAGTGCCAAAGACGTGGGAAGTTAGACCCATAACTCGTGGCTACACCGTGACGAATCAAGACGGAGCCAACGGTCTACAGTGAAAATCTGGAGCAGATACAGTAAACAAATCAAGATTCAGGACATCCAGACAAGTAGAGGACACCCAAAACAGCACACACCAGAAATTTGAAGCCCCGATCCCTCCATATAGCCGCGGAACCGCGGCCTAAGCACGTGTTTGGCCGCGGAACCGCGGCCATTTAGTGCTTTCAGAGTGCTATTTTTTTTTGGTGAGTTTCTCTTCTCTCCCCCACTCCTCTGGACTCCACTGAACTGTGTTTTCTGCAGCATTCTTTGCTCAAATTCTCTTCCTCCTTCCAATAAATTGTTTTTGTGCAGGATTCTTTGCGCCGCGCTAAAAAAATAAAAAAAAATTGCAGTTGATTGTTACTGCTTTGCATTCATTAATACGGACTTTAAGGGGCTTGAAACCAATTCAAATTGGGTGGGGATTTCATCACCCTTCCCAGGACCCCAGAAATCACAAAAAGCATATGCATTGACCACTATTAATTAAAAAATACTAGACTCAACCCTAAGGACTTCGCGCTCAATAGGACAGAGGACTAGTTACAGGCATCGGCCGTTTATCCTATCCTGACTTTTGCGGTGTCTAGGCAAGTGTGTCGAAGGCAAGTTGTTACTTAATTAGGACCACTACTTACGTAGTGGGGAGCCTCCCACTTACCTGGCACTTACCTGGCCGCATTTGTTGGAGAAGAGGCGGTTTGAGGTCCTGTTTCTAGCCCTTTGGAACAGTTAGGAGCTGTCTAGCTGACCTAGATGACCCTAGATCTAGGTGTGATTGTGCATATTTTGTTTGTGATTGCTTGAAGCTGTAAGTCCGTACATAATTCTGTAAAGCTCTTTCTAAAAAAAAAGGAAAAAATCAAAAAACTTTTATAAAAACTTGCCCATTGTCGCCAAAATCCCATTTTTTCACCCACCACCCATCGTATTTCTCCATTGACGTTTTCTTTCCCTCACCTTCTCCGCTTTGACTATACTAAACTCGTTTAGTGTATGTCCGCTTGGACTCAGGACACTAGCGCCCGCCTCGTCCGCGTTACGTTAGTCGCTACCGACTACGCGATCGACTCAGACATCGAAACTCCGTCCACGCCTCTTTCACCCTTACCTTTGCCGGCCAACTCCGACGTTGACCGGAATTCTGTTCATACATCCTCACCTTCACCTTCACCAACCTCTTCTTCCGCGATGTCAGGATTTAATCCAATCATCTCTTTGACTACCCCAGGATTGACTCCACCTCCTATGGAGACAAATAACCCACCGCCGCCGCCTGTTGTAGCGCCGCAGCGAATCGCGCTCCAGGATCGTTTCTATCCCACCCGTTCTGCACTTCCTACCTGTCTTTCTCTTCCACCGGCCAATGGGGATAATTTTGAAATTAAGCCCCACTTCATTAACATGCTCCCAAAATTTCATGGGCTTGAATCTGAAGATGCCTATATCTTCATCAACAAATTTCAAAACGTTTGTGCCATGATGAAAACCACCCAGCTGTCGGACGATGCTATACGGCTACGGGTCATTCCGTTCACTTTATGCGATCTTGCTGAAAAATGGCTGTATAGCACCGCTTCCCACTCCATAACCAGTTGGGACGAGTTTGTAAAAGCGTTTCTCAAGAAATTTTATCCGAATCATAAAACCGCAAGGATCCGTAACGAAATCAACCAATTCTCTCAGCTTCCTTCTGAACCCTTCTGGAAGTGTTTTGACCGGTATAAAGACCTTGTTCAGTGCCCTCACCATGGTATCGAAAAATGGCAACTTTGCCAAACCTTATACAAGGGCCTGAACCCAGCAACCAAGCAGTTGTTGGAAACCATTTGTCAGGGCCACTTCCTATCGAAATCTGACGAGGAAGCGTGGCAATTCTTCGACGACCTTGCGGAACAGACGCTACAATGGGAGAGCACCAGACTGACTTCTTCTTCTTCTACCTCCGCTTCTACCGGTCAGTCTAGGATAGGAATTCACCAACTTGATGTCTCTATTGCGATGAAAGCTGAAATGGCTGCAATTACGAGAAAACTTGAAGCGATAGAGAGAAAATTTTCTTCTCCTGCTCCTACCCCTGTTCTTCCCCTTCGTACCATTTGCGCTTGTTGTTCTGATCCTTCTCACTTAACCGAAGAGTGTCCTTACAATCCACCATCGCAAGGACAGGATCAGGTTAATGCTGCATTTCAGCAAAGACCGAGGAATGATCCATACTCTTCCACCTACAATCCCGGTTGGAGGAACCACCCTAATTTCGCCTGGAATCAGAATCAGCATCAATTCCAAGGCAACAATTTCCAGAGGCCCCCTCCGCCGCAACAACAAGCACAACAACAAACTCAACATCAATTTCAGCAGCCCTTCCAACCCTAACCTTTTCAAAATCAGACGAACAACTTTGCACCCAACAATTCTTTTCCCCAAAACAACTTTGTTCCGTCAAACAAAGATAAGGTTTCCTCGCTCGAACGAAGTCTGAAGGCGTTCGTTAAACAATCGACACAATCCACTGCCAACATCCAGTCTTCCATTCAGTCCTTAGTGCAACACACTGCCGCTCACGGGCAAAGCATCAAGACCATCGAGGCCCAGATTGCATAGCTGAATGCGGCGTTAAGCGAGCGAGAAAAGGGGAAGCTCCCGTCCCAGCCACTCCCTAATCCCGGTCACCCACATAATGTACATGCTGCTCTTGAACAACAGAACCATAATGTGAGTGCCGTGACCACATTGAGATCGGGAAGGATGCTGCAAAACAACATTGGCATACGAATCGACGATGACACCCCGGCCGCTTCTTCTTCTTCTTCTTCTTCTTCTTCTTCTTCTTCTTCGTCTTCTGAGCCTATTCTCCATTCGTCAAAAGGCTCTTTTTCTTCTTCTGCTCTAAACGGACCCAATTCTCACTCCATGAAAACACCAGTTCTGGGATCCGTTCCAACTCCACAATCTCCTCCTCCAGCATTGCACTCAACCAATTTTAAAAACGTTCCCTTTCCAAACCGGTTGAAGTCCACCAAACAAAATCCACAAATGGAGAAGATTCTGGAGTTGTTTAAGCAGGTTAACATCAACATTCCTCTTTTAGATGTTGTCCAACAAGTCCCGTCCTACGCAAAAATCTTAAAGGACTTGTGCACGAAAAAGAGGAAGTCTCAGATACCCAAGAAAGTTTTCTTGGCTAGTGCTGTGAGTGATGCCCTTACCCAATGTTTACCGCAAAAACAGAAGGACCCTGGCTGTCCTATAATTTCTATTACCATTGGGGATAAGAACATCAACCGCGCACTTTTAGATCTTGGTGCCAGTGTTAACCTGCTTCCATACTCAGTATACGAGCAATTAGGCGTAGGAGAGCTGAAACCCACACACTGTACTCTCCAAATGGCCGACCAATCGATCACCCATCCTAGGAGTGAGCTAGAGGATGTGTTAATCAAAGTCGGGGACTTCATATTCCCCGTTGACTTCATTGTATTGACACACAGCCTGTAGCTAAACCCCGGAATCAAATTCCGGTGATACTCGGTCGCCCATTCCTTGCAACCTCAAATGCTGTGATCAATTGTCGTAATGGTTCGATGAACCTATCTTTTGGAAATATGACGATTGAACTCAACAGTTTTAGGTTGGGGAATCAGCCCACCGAACCTAATGCTCATATACTGGACATTTGCTCGATCCAGGAGATCACCCCAGAAGAGTGTGAATTCGAGGAGTTTCTGTTCGAACACGATAACCTTAATGCCACTAGTGCGTTCCTCTTCGAACCTGCTGCTGTTTCTGCGCCCGACAACGACTACGAGTGTTTCACTTTCTCGAACGATCTTAGCCACTCACCACCCGAGTTTGAATCCTTCGAATTTCCGGATGAGTTACCTGAACCATCCAACTCGGTCGCTTACACTCGTTTTGAACCTTTGCTGGAGTCCTTTGAGTTTGAGACCTCTTCACCAATCTTGCCTTCCATCGTTTCACCTCCAACGCTCGAACTCAAGCCTTTGCTGTCTCAGCTTAAGTATGCTTACTTGGATAAGAAAGAGACCCTCCCTGTAATCATCTCGGCTTCTCTAGCTCCCGAGCAAGAGAAAGCCCTTCTTGTGATCTTGCACAGCAATAGGCAAGCTTTTGGCTGGTCCATGGCGGACATCAAGGGGATTAGTCCCCTGATCGTTGAACATCACATTCATCTGATGGATGATGCCAAACCAGCCAGGGATCCACAAAGACGACTCAACCCAGTCATAAAGGAGGCTATGAAGAAGGAGATCGTAAAATGTCTGGATAGTGGTATCATTTACCCTATCTCTGATAGCCAGTGGGTTAGCCCCATTCATGTTGTCCCCAAGAAGTCAGGCATAACGGTCATAACCAACGAGGCGAACGAGTTAATCCCTGCTCGCACCCAAACTGGGTGGCGAGTATGCATCGATTACAGAAAACTCAACGCCGCAACGCGGAAAGACCACTTTCCGCTACCTTTCATTGACCAGATGCTTGAACGATTGGCCGGACACGAGTACTACTGCTTTCTTGATGGCTACTCCGGCTATAATCAAATTCCCATCGCCGAAAAAGACCAGGACAAGACCACTTTCACTTGTCCTTTCGGCACGTTTGCATATTGTCGCATGCCCTTTGGGTTATGCAATGCGCCCGCTACCTTCCAGCGGTGTATGATGGGAATCTTCTCAGACATGGTGGAAAAATTTCTGGAGATCTTCATGGACGATTTCTCCATCTTCGGCGATTCCTTCAACGAGTGTTTGCTGCATCTTGACGTTGTCCTTACCCGATGTAAGGACAAGAACCTCACTTTGAATTGACAGAAGTGCCACTTCATGGTGCGCGAAGGTATTGTCTTAGGACATATCATTTCGCAAAATGGCATAGAGGTTGACAAAGCGAAGAATGAGGTCATTTCCAATCTCCCTCCTCCCAGATACGTCAGAGACATCGGAGCCTTCCTTGGCCATGCCGGTTTCTATAGACGGTTCATCAAGGACTTTAGCAAGATTGCTAGGCCCTTGACTCTTTTGCTGGCCAAGGACACGCCATTCGACTTCAACTCGAGCTGTGTGACTGCATTCGAGTCATTAAAAAGCTCACTCACTTCTGCTCCCGTTCTTTCTTCACCTGACTGGACACACCCATTTGAGATTATGTGCGATGCATCCGACTTTGCCATTGGTGCTGTCCTTGGACAACACATCAACAAGATGCCACACGTAATCTATTATGCGAGCCGAACCCTGAACGGCGCCCAACTCAATTATACAACAACTAAGAAGGAATACTTGGCTGTTTTATTTGCTTTAGAAAAGTTCAGGCCGTACCTCATCGGCTCTCCAGTCATTGTCTACACAGACCATTCTGCTCTGTGCCATCTTTTTGCGAAGAAAGATGCAAAATCTCGGCTAATACGTTGGATCCTCTTGCTTCAAGAGTTTGACTTTGTCATTAAGGACAAACGAGGATGTGAAAACGTAGTTGCCGACCATCTCTCACGACTTCCTTCATCGCCTTCGCTTCCAATTCCGATCAACGACGTTTTCCCGGATGAACAGCTCTTGACAGTATCTTACGAACCCTGGTTCGCAGATATTGTGAACTATTTGGCCACAGGATTACTACCGACTGAATGGTCAAGTCAGGACAGACTTCGCTTCTTATCCCAAGTAAAACACTTTTACTGGGACGAACCCTATCTGTTCAAGTACTGTCCCAACCAGATTATTCGTCGGTGTGTCCCTGACGAGGAATTCAAGAGTGTGCTGTCATTTTGCCACGATCAAGCATGTGGCGGGCATTTTGGCCCCAGAAAGACAGCTGAGAAGATCTTGCAATGTGGTTTCTACTGGCCACAACTCTTCAAAGACGCTCATGACTATTGCAAGACTTGCTCCCGGTGCCAACACTTGGGCCGGATATCCCGGAGGAACGAGATGCCGCTCCAACCAATCTTGGTTGTGGAGATTTTCAACGTTTGGGGGATAGATTTCATGGGGCCGTTTCCCAGCTCTTTTGGGAATTTGTACATCCTTCTTGCTGTTGATTACGCCTCTAAATGGGTCGAGGTTGTGCCCAGCCGGACTAACGACAACAAGGTTATCGTTAGGTTTCTTAAAGAAAACATTTTCTCCCGTTTTGGGCACCCCCGAGCGATCATTAGCGACAATGGAACTCATTTCTGCAATAAGACTTTCGAGGCCTTGATGCGGAAATATTCCATTAATCATAAGCTATCCACACCCTACCACCCCCAAACCTGTGGGCAGGCCGAAGTTTCAAATCGGCAAATCAAGCAGATACTGGAGAAGACGGTTTCCAAGAACCGAAAAGATTGGTCACTGAAACTCACTGATGCCCTTTGGGCATTTCGAACCGCTTATAAGACCGATCTTGGCATGTCTTCCTATCGACTTGTGTACGGAAAGGCTTGCCACCTACCTGTCGAAATAGAGCATCGCGCATTTTGGGCGATAAAAGAACTGATCTGTCTCTCGAAGATGCGGACAGCCATCGGAAGCTGCAGTTGAACGAATTGAGCGAGCTTAGGGATGAGGCTTACGATAACGCGGTTGTCGTTAAGAACCGAACGAAGGTGTTTCACGATAAACACCTTTTGCGCAAAACTTTCGTACCTGGTCAACAGGTACTGCTTTACGACACCCGGCTACACTTCCATCCAGGAAAGCTTAGATCTCGCTGGAAAGGGCCGTATTTTGTGAGGAATGTGTATCCGCATGGCGCTGTGGATTTGGAGAATCCAAAGGACGGTTCATTTTTCAAAGTAAATGGACACCGACTAAAACCGTACCTTAGCGCCGAACCAACAGAGGAGCTCCTGGTCTTACAGGAGCCGGTTTACCCTGCATAATCTTCCTCTGCCTACCACCAAACTTCGTTTATCCAGCCAAGAACATTGGACACTGTTCCAAATAAGTTTGGGGGTATGTATATACCATTTTGTACATTTTTGTGGATATTCTTTTCCATTTTTGCTGTTTTTCTTTTCTTTGAAAACAAAAACAAAAAAAAATTTGTGTATAGCTAACCGACAATTTTGACCCTTCAAATGATCTCTTCATGCGATGACAGTGAGGACACTGTCCAGTTTAAGTTTGGGGGTACGCTCGGTACGCATTTCTAACCTTCGCATTCATATGTATATTTTGCATCTGCATACTAAAATCCATAAAATCCATAAAAATCAAAAAAAATTCTAAAAACATAAAAACTTTTCTGTCAAGTTAGCTAGTGGGAGAACTCTGATTCAACATTTCGACGGTTTTGTTTCATAAGATAAGAATAACTAAATCTTATTTTTAGATTTTGAAAACCTAAAAGATAACTCTCCTTTGAAGTTAACTATAGCTGATATACGTCTTTACATCACACTACACGTGTCGTGAGTTTTGGAAATTAGATGACAAGTCTTTTATGTCTAAAAACTTTTAAATGGAGCAATAATTTTCTGAGAATCAAATAGGTTTGTTCTGAAATAAGTAATATCAAGAATAGTTTATGAAGTGAAGTGAATATGAAGGAATGTTATTGATGCCTTAATTGGAACTAAGTCTGAAAAATAACCCATCTGTAACTTGATTGGAATGATTACACACCGAACCCACTAAACACGTCTTTTATCCAAAAAAATAATTGAACTGCCGGTTATGTCTCCATTCATATTGAATCATCATGATTTTCACGCCAAACTGTCTTTTGTTTTTGGACCTAGGTAACTTGAGTAATTAAGTCCGCTGGGGTGTTTCTACATCTAATGCCCTAAAGCCAACTGGTTTGAGTGCATTGGCCCAAAGCTCGCTAAGAAGCCTAGAAAGTCCAGATTAAAACAAAATCAAGCAAGTGTTCTCTCCGAGTTAAAATTCCTAATGGTTCTTTGTGTGAGAATAATCTTGATAAAAGACAGGCTTTTATAAAAAAAAATTAGGGAGATATAAAGGTTTTATTCTATGATAAAGACTATTGCACGTTCACAGAGGTGTGTATGAAATGAAAACAAGAAAAAGGTGGAGTGAAAAATAAGACCTGGTTTCCTGTTAAGGAAGATAGAAATTCTGAAGTTGAAACTTTATTGGAAAACGAAACTTGAAAAATACTTAACTCTTTATAAAACTTATGTGATCCTTTCAAAAATTTTATCTGTGCTTTATTGTGTGACATGATGACTTAAATCGATCCTTCTGGAAACTTAACGACACTATTTGCACTGCACGTAAAGACATATAAAATCTGTAGTTAAATAAGAAGCGAGGTGTGAAAAATAAAGGTTTGATAGTCTAGAGTTAGGATAATAGAATTGTTATTTTCTGAAACAAAACTTTAGGGTTTGAATCTTAGTTATTTTGCAAAACTAGCTTGACTGTATTTTGTTGGTAGTATCCGCTGAAAACCCTCAGGAGACAACACTCCTCCTACTAGGGACACCTAGAGGTTTAACGGCTTTTTGCACATGCTCAGTGCAACCGCGTTCGCTGCGAAAGTGAGGTTAGGAAATTATTTGTGAATAAATTGGCTTTGCTCGGGACGAGCAAATGATAAGTTTGAGGGTATTTGTTCATATCAGATTTTTGCATTTTTATACCGTCCAATTTTTATCATATTGCTTATCGGTAGGTACTCTTGAGCCGTGTTTGCTATTCAATTGCAGGATACAGGTTCTCGGCTCTAAACGATGAAATTCATGGAAAAGCACGACAAAATCCGGATTCCTGCCAACCACAGATAAAACACGGGTCTCCGCTCTCTATCCGTATGTTTCCACACACCAGTTTAAGAGACAAAATGGCAAATCGATTGTCATCTTCATGCAGAAGGCTCAATGGCAACACAAGATCCAAGAAATCTACGTGGAGCTCAAGAAAATCATGACAAAAGATACACATCCAATCACCTTTTGATCAACAGAAATTCTGGAAAAATCGTGAAACAAATCTGAGAAAAAACATATACTAGACTAAAGGGCACAGAAGACCAGGGCAGCACAAAAAATCACATGACCCAACTCCTCTAAAGCGCCGCGGTTCCGCTGCATAAGCATGCTTAGGCCTCGGAACCGCGGCCGTACGGCCTCCTCAGTTGACGAAACTTCAGGGTTATTTTGGTCTTTTTATAAAAAGGCAGATTGTTGCCCTAGATTTCCAGTTCCCTGCCTATAAATAGTCCAGAACTTGCCAAAGCCAAGGGTGCTTAATCTTGTATTTTAGGTTTTAGAATACTTGTTGTTCTTCTTCCTCTTCTCATCTCTTCTCCATTGAAAAACTTGTAGTGAGCTTTTGTGAGTGAAGAATGATGAATAAAGAAATTCTTTTTGTTATTATACTTGTCTTGATCTTGTTATGTTAATTGCTTGTAATCTTCAATTGATAATTTAGTTGTTGTTATTTATTGTTGTTTCTTTCTTATTCTCTTTTCCTTTATCCTTAAACAACCATGATGCTTACGTTTGATCCTTGCCAAGGTGAGGTCGCAAATAGCTAGTTGTTATCTTCTAATCTCTTTCTTTCTATCTTCCTCCTTTGTTTTATTTTTTCGTTCTTCTTGTAATGGGTGAGTAGTTTCCATACTTGTTAGGGTAGGATAAGGGAAGTTTGAGAGAAGGAAATCTCTCTCACTCTTTCCTTGCCCAACATCTTAAATCGAACTCCCGTTAATTGAACCACAATCTGCTCCCTACGGCACCATATCCTATATGATAGCGGTGATTCCGTAGTGAGACCGGTTGTGGTTGAATTAACCGGAGGTTAAGGCTAAGAGCCAAGAACGGACGGACAAGCACCAAAAGGAAGAACTTATGTGTTGGAAAGCCTAGCTTATACTCGCAAGTTCCTTCCTAGTCGTGCTAATCCCCGTTGTTGCCGATTACCGTAACACCGACATTAAGAGTGGCAACGAAAGAAGTGAGCGACTCCTAACTCAAACTAACATAATCCTAACCCTAACAAGCTCTCTTTAAATATCATTTTAACACTTAGTTAATCACAAACAAATCTGGACTTTTGGACTTAACTCGTTAAAGCACATAGAAAAATATTCCCATCTTCCTGCGGACGACCCGTACTCAACCGGCTAGCTACAAGCGAAACCGTTTTGATTGCGATAATTAACTAAACTTGAACACGCAAAAACTCTAACAATCAGATGACAAAGACTCCATTCAATGGACAAGGGGTAAGAGCAAACGAACTCTTGGGACTCATACACAGCGACGTGTGTGGTCCAATGTCTACATATGCAAGAAGTGGTTATTCCTATTTCATTACTTTTACTGATAATTTCTCAAGGTATGGACATGTATTCTTGATGAAACATAAATCCGAGGCCTTTAAGAAATTTCAGGAATATAAGAATGAAGTGGAAAAACAAACAGGCAAAAGTATCAAGACGCTTAGATCTGATCGAGGTGGTGAATACTTAAGTACCGAGTTTCTGAATTACTTAAAAGAGAGTGGAATTCTCTCTCAGCTTACTCCTCCATAAACACCTCAACACAACGGTGTATCGGAAAGGCGGAACCGCACCTTATTGGATATGGTACGTTCCATGATGAGTAACGTTGAGTTACCATGATCCTTCTGGGGTTGTGCACTGGAATCTGCTGCATATCTTTTGAACAAGGTTCCTACAAAGTCAGTGCCTACCACACCATATGAAATGTGGATTGGGAAGAAAGTCTATCTTAAGTATCTTAAGATATTGGGATGTCCACTTTTGTCAAAAAGCAGCATGCAGACAAGCTCGAGGCACGCTCAGTACTGTGTAAGTTTGTGGGATACCCAAAGAACTCCAGGGGGTATCTTTTCTATTACGTGGAGGAACAAAAGGTCTTTGTTTCTCGGGCATGCCAACTTTTTGGAAACTCAATTTCTTGAAAAAGAAATAAGTGGGAGCGCAATAGAACTGGAAGAAATTCCATAACCATAAGCTATTACTGAAAGCATGGAGGAACCAGAAGTTTCAAAGGAACCGTACATCCCTGCGCCACTCCGCGGATATATTAGGCAGTCTCATCCGCCCGAAAGATACTACGGTTTTCTCATAGATAGGGATAGAAAGGATTGCATCATCGACGATGATGAGCCAACTAATTTCCAGCAGACCATTAGGAGCAGTGGCTGGATGTAATGCGGACCAAAATGGAATCCATGTACACCAACAAAGTATGGACTTTGGACATTGCACCTCAAGGGGTAAAACCCGTAGGCTGCAAATGGATCTTCAGAAAGAAGACTGGTATAGATGGACAGGTTGAAACCTATAAGGCTAAAGTTGTTGCAAAAGGTTTTCGTCAAAGACCTGGTTTGGACTATGATGAAACCTTTTCTCCGGTTGCTATGTTTAAATCCATTCAGATCCTACTTGCCTGCTCCCTTCCAAGATTATGAAATTTGGCAGATGGATGTAAAGACCACTTTTCTAAATGGAAATTTGGAAGAGTGCGTTTATATGGATCAGCCAAAGGGTTTCATAGAGAGTGAGAGCAGCGGAAAATTGTGCAAGTTGCTTAAGTCTATTTATGGATTAAAACAAGTATCGTGGAGTTGGAACATATGTTTTGATGAGACGGTCAAAGAATTCAACTTTATCAAAAATCCAGATGAACCATGCATTTATAGCAAGATTGTAACGAGAACCGTGGTATTCCTTGTCTTGTACATGGATGACATTTTCCTGATAGGAAATGACATTCCTATGCTACAATCAGTCAAAGGATTCTTGTCATAGAAATTCTCCATGAAAGACCTGGGTGATGCCTCCTACATTCTGGGGATCCAGATCTATCGTGATAGATCTAAGAGGATTTTGGGACTTTCACAGTCTAGGTACATCAACACCATACTGAAAATATTTAGTATGGAAGATTCCAAGCGCGGTAATCTATTGGCTTATCACGGGATCACTCTCTCCAAAGAGATGTCTCCCAAGACTAATTTGGAAAGGGATCGCATGAGTATTATACCCTACGCTTCTGCGGTAGGCTCTATAATATATGCGGTGTTTTGTACCAGACCAGATGTTGCAAACGCACTGAGCGTGGTAAGCAGGTGTCAGTCAAACCGTAGGGAGAAGCACTGGATAGCAGTTAAGAACATTCTCAAGTACCTGAGAATGACTAAGGAGATGTTCTTGGTATACGACAGTAAAGACCTCCAGATCGAGGCCTTCGCTGACTCCAGCTTCCAGAGTGACAAATATGACTCCAAGTCCATGTTGGGTTATGTCTTTACCCTCAATGGAGGGGTGGTCTTTTGGAAGAACTCCAAGCAGGACACCGTTGCTGACTCGACGATGGAAGCGGAGTATATCGCTGCATGTGACGCCGTGAAAGAAGCAGTCTGGATGAGGAAGTTCATAACAGAACTTCAGGTGGTTCCGTCCATTGTTGATCCAATACCTTTGTATTGTGACAACAACGGGGCTATAGCTTTAGCGAAGAAACCCAGGTCCCATCAGAAGTCCAAACATATCTTAAGGCGGTATCACCTGATCAGGGAGATCGTGGATCGTCGGGAATCGAGGTGCGGAGAGTAGACACGGAAAACAACACTGCAAATCCACTCACAAAGGCCATCCCTCAGACGCAGTTCGAGAGGCTATTCGAGATGATAGGTCTGTGATATGCCAATGCATGGCCTTAGTGTAAGTGGGAGATTGTTAGTGATATATGCCCTAGAGGCCATTATTGTATAGTACTGGATTGTCTATTACATTTTGGAAGTTTGGGATATACACGAATATAATAACAGTCTTGCTCAATATGATAGTACGGTATCTGGTTTGATTCTATCTTAATATGTGTATATGTTTCTTTTAACATATCGCTATTACATATTGATAGAGCCCTTAGGATCTTTGCTTGACTACCAGCGTTGTGATGGCAGTCACACTACTGGGGGCTGGATAGTCTATAAGCACATCCTTATACTTGTCCCTACTCGTAAGATTATCGAAACTGGGCATCGATACTCCAAAGTAGACTGGTGTATACGCTTATCATCCCAGTTCGGGAGATGCATGTCCCGCAGCCATTGGTATGCGATACCGGAGATAGTATACAGGTGCTCATTAGGTTATGAGTTACACTGGACGGACTCATGGGGGAACTGCTGGTTGGTATTATACCTATTGTCGGTTAGCAGTTCCCAGGTTACATGAGTACTGGTTAGTCCGCTGACTTGACATCGCTATTCGTCTCGAGTGTGTTCCCACTATACCTAGATCACTGTCCTACTACGGCTCAAACGAGTCGTGCAAACAGGTAGTGGTTAGGTGCAGTCCCGAAGCACTTGGAGGCAGCAGTGGTTAGATAGGATTCGTCTCTCCCGGTATTGGGGTTGATATCGCGCTGTATTCGGATGGTCATTACACAAAGTCACTGGCCAGGGCAAGCGAGATTTACTGGTAGGCACACCAGTAGTTTCTCAGGGTGTATTGAGCTTTACACCGACACGACTTATTGCGCTATTAGGGGTCTGACAGTTACCACCCCCTAGGTCCGATATGCGATACTCTTAGACAAACAGACCGGACTGTAGGGAGATTGTCACAGATAGGCTCAGTAGGAGTTCAGATGAGTTTTCTCGTCGTCCTTCTTATCGACAGATACCTGGGTAGCCGTTACGTACAGCTAGTGCCATTGACGGACTTGTGGTTAAACCCACTGCCAGCGTACTGTCGAGCCTTTAGAGTCCCATACAGAGAGTTTTCTTGGTTCAGGCGAAACGATATAGAGGCCGTTTGGTTTTACGACAGGGTTGCGATCATATACGTGCACTAGCTGC
Organism: Agapanthus africanus; assembly: GCA_030015575.1. Classification (NCBI taxonomy): domain Eukaryota; kingdom Viridiplantae; phylum Streptophyta; class Magnoliopsida; order Asparagales; family Amaryllidaceae; genus Agapanthus; species Agapanthus africanus. The sequence continues at coordinate 538,697,646 of JASDDO010000010.1, read as the reverse complement.
ACGGATGTTGTTCGGACGGATAATACTTGTGGGCTTTGGTTTAAGCCAGATTCTAGTATTATATTATTGGATTATTATTATCTCATTGTATTCGTATTTTTGCAGTACGAATACGGGTATGTATATATGGTGAGGGTATTCTTATAATTTCATAAGAGATGCTTCTAGAATAGGACACCTCATTATTTGGATTTATCTATTTTTGGAAATAAATTAATGAGGTGGAAATTTGAGATATTTGTGGCATGGTGAAGAATGGCTCATTTCTTTTGTTTATTGGTTTGGGTTTACAATTGAAGCATGGTTGATATTTTCTATTGGAAAATAATCCATCCTTTATGTGAGATGAGATGAGCCATTCTTCACACTAGCCAAGACTTAGTTCATTTGCTCTTTTCTTTTCTCTCTCTATTTTTCCTTTCTTTCTTCCTCAAGACCCTAACCCTCACATGAGTTGTGAACCATAGGGTCACTTGAGATTAAATACTCCAATAAACACTCTACATCTTCTAAGCTGCCTAGATTAGCGAACTAGGTACCTTAGTTACCTCGGTTTAGAGATTGGAGCTTGAACCACAGACACTCAAGTGGATAGTCTTTGACACGTTGAGACTGACGTTCAAGCGCGATCTGAATCTTCAAGTAGCTCAAGAAGAGGAGGAGAAGACCCGAGGGACAAGTAACAAGGAGGTATAAACACTATCATAATAGTTAGAACCTCCAAGTAGTACAGCTAGTTAATGTTTCCGTAAAGATCCTGGAGTTTAAGTCGGTGTTACAAAATATGAAAAATCATTTTTTGTAAATTCCGCCTCCCCATAAGTGTGTGGGGTGTGCGACATCGACTTACAGCCTCCACTTCCTCCGTCTCGACCGTATCTGACGAATATTCCAAGAACACAAAGGTGGGTGGAATACCCGTCAGCGAACTAATGCTCGGTAAGTCCTAAAGGTAGGGTAAGAGTGAAAAGTGACAAGTATATAATAACATAAATAACATAAATAACCAGTAAAAGTGTGTAGAACTGAATGAGGGTATATCTATCTATAAGCCTCTATATGGTTATTATGTTAACGTTAAGTTCCAAATATGAATGTCAACGCAACCGTAGAAGTATTCACGAACTCAAGAGTAGGGCCCCAGGAGCAAGAAAACATGGGCCCATTTCATGTGTTAGCATCGGGACTCCAACCTGTGGAGGAGTCGACCCAACTGAGATTCGAGTAAATGAAAAAAAAATAAGTTAATACGCGACTCCTGATGCTCCGTTGGATTTACACAAGAAACTATCCCTAACACCCCGAGTATAATATATATTATAACTGTAAAATATCCTTAGTTAATTTGGTTGTTTATAACATGTCTTGATCGAAACCAAAGATTGCAAAAGTTGGAGAATGAAGTCGAGTAAGTCGAGTAGAATGCGAGTCATGTCAATTGCAATCTTGGATCGAGTCAAGTTAGTCGAGTAGATTGAGTTCGAGTTTGAATTGAATTATAGTTCGAGTTTGGGTTCGAGTTCGAGTTTGGGTTCGAGTTCAAGTTTGGATTCAAGTTATAGATATTTCTTGTGAATGGATTTAACTGTTGAAATCTTAAGTTCAGGAGAAATCGAGCAACTGCTGCACATGGACGGCAGGATTTGTGTTTTTTTCCAAGACAATTGCCATTGATAACTCCGTTAAGTTGTCTAACATGAATAAGCATACACTCACTTTCTCCGGCTCCCTGAGGCTCAAGAAAATTGATACCGCTTAAACCTATATTAATCTAGAGTCCTTAAATATTTATTATTCTTGTTTATATTGTATTTATATTGTATACATTTCTCGAGGGGGTTTTATGAAAAATATTTTAATATTGTTCAAAAATAAATCTCGAGGGTGATTTATAATATTTAGAGTTTTTTTGAAGATATATTTTAGTTTTAGTGGTATTTTAGTGATAAAAACCTAGCTTTTAAAAGTTTATGGTATTTTTATGAAAACTACTAATTTTGGAAACTTAGTGGTATTTTATTAAAATTTTAATCTATCCTTTTAAAGGTATAGTTTCATAATTTGTTTGTATTGAAAATACGGTTTCATAATTTTTATATAATTTTCCATAGTTTAATTTGTTTTAAAAAGTCGTATTTCATTTAAATCATATTTTCATTCCTTTCGAGACCGAATTCTCCGTGAGAAGCTTTACATCTCTCTCTACTATCTCAAGAATGTACGATAATCCGCACTATCCATTAGCTGGTCCCCTAACGAGAGTTGTAGAGGCGTAATTGCAAAACGCGGTAAAAATATCGATAAAAATGTATTTTTATAAAGTGATGGTATTTATTTGAAAAACATATTCTTTTAAGTTAACCATACATCTAAACATCGTACTATGAATCAAAGTGTGCGTGTAGGGTAGGTCTCCTGTAAATTTTCTAGAGGTATACATTCTAGTTATCGAAATAACGGCTATACTAAAGTCATAGTATTTTTCTGAAAAATTCGTTATATGATTATTTCACATGGAATTTTGGTTACAAAACGAAACAAATGATATGAATATTGATTTGAAGTGAAATTGGGGTTATTATGTTACATATTTACCTATCAAGAATGATAAAAATATTTCAAAGAAAAAACTTTTAATGTTAACTCCATTTTGTCGGTATGATTTTAGAATACAATTTGTGATGAAAAGAAAAGAGGGAGAAGGGACTTACTGGTTGCGTAGCGTTAACAAGATGGTAAGAAACAGAGAGGGGATCTCCTTGGGGTCGCGGTAGCGTCGGGAAAGCTCCGGTCGTCGAGATTGGATCGCTACTCCTCTTGGCTTGTTTAACTCCACTTTGTACTTAGAAAATTTTAAGAATTTTTTATAGCGATTTTTAGAATGGGGGAGAGTTAGGGAAGGAGTGTATTTATAGTGAAGAATTGAGTGCATGAAAATTAAAAATTTTGAATTAAAAAGAATTAAAATGGTTTTAATGAGGATTTGAATGGTCTCTGGTTGAATGCAGAGTAATCAAACAATACAGGGGAATGGTGGGGACTCAATGGGACGCGTGAGCGAAGCACGGAGGCAAACGGAGATAGATGAACCGCGAGCAGCGGGTGATTTGAGGGTTTAGGCGGTCGGATCTTGGCGATTTGCCTCGAGATTCGTGCCAGGTGTTTTAATAAGTGTTAACTCCTCATTTATCCTGTTTGATTTTTCTGAAATTTTTCGATTCTCCGTGTATTGCACGTGCAACTCTTGGGCTTTCGAAAATTTAAAAAGAAAAATATTAAAAATAAATAGGGCTGATGGGAATTGAACACACAAGCTATGTCACAGCAGTGTAGAGGCTTTACCAATGAGCTACAAATTACTTCTTGTTTTTATTGAACAAAAATAACTTATAACTCCTAATCAGGCTGAAATACTTATTCTATACATTAAACAAATTAATTTTGTACAGGGGTTTTCAGAGCCGTTACATTCTACTCTCTTCATAAAAATTTCGTTCTCGAAATTTATACAAAGGACTAATTTTTGAATAAATGAGGGTATCGTGCACGCATATCGTCTTCTCGCTCCCATGTCGATTCTCCTGGCGAATCCTTCCTCCACATCACCCGGACTAAGTTCACCTCCTTGTTCCGTAGCATCTTCACCCTCCGATCCAAAATCTCGACTGACTGCTGCTCGCAAGTCAGATCGGTCTGTACAGTGAACTCTGAATGATCAAGTATGTGGCTGGGGTCGCTCACATATCGTCGTAGCTGGGATATATGGAACACATTGTGCACTCCTTCCAATGAGGGTGGTAGTGCCAAGCGATATGCCACTTCTCCAATTCGGTCGAGTATGTCGAACGGTCCGATATACCATGGACTGAGTTTATCCCTCTTGCCAAAACGTATCACTCCTCTATTCGAAAAGATCTTCAGAAACACATACTCTCCGGGTTGGAACTTTTGGTATTGACGCTTTGAATCTGCCCAATGTTTCCGTCGGTCCTGGACTATGCGCATATTTTCCCTGATCGTGCGAACTACATCCACAGTTGCCACGATCATCTTTGATCCAACGAGTTCACGATCTCCAACGTCATCCTAACTCAGCAGGGAACGACACTTTCGTCCGTAGAGTGCTGCGAATGGTGCCATCCCAACGCTTGCTTAGTAGCTGTTGTTATAGAAAACTCCACAAGGTGTAGGTGATCTTCTCACAAACCTCTGAAGTCTAGCATACAGGCTCTCAGCATGTCTTTCAGGATCTAAATTGTTTGCTCGTACCGTCTGTCTGTTTTTGGATGATACGCCGTGCTAAAATTCAAACTCGTTCCCAGACTAGCTTACAGACTCTGCCAAAATTGTGATCGGAATCTAGTATCATGATCGGAGACGGTGCAGACAGGTACCCTATGTAATCTCACGATCTCCTGCATGATTTTATGGGTATCAAGACAAGTATAGTACATCTTGAAGGTTTAAATCTTACTTTAGATTTCTACTCACCTCCATGTACTTTCTTGCCAGCGTCTTGGTTGATTGGTCAACTTTGAATGGAATAAAATGAGTCGACTTGATGAGTCGATCCACAATAACACAGATTGCGTCGTAACCCTTCATGATGCGAGGGAGAGCAGTCACGAAGTTCATCGTAATGTGCTGCCATTTCCATTCTGGGATTGGTAACGGCTGAAATAGATCAGCAGTTCTATGATGTTCAGCCTTCACTTGCTGACACACTAAACACTTCGCTACGCTCCTTTCTATTTCTCGTTTCATTCCATACCACCAGTAGTGTTTCCATAGATCCTTGTACATCTTCGTGCCGCCGGGGTGTATCAAATAAGGAAAGTTGTGAGCTTCTTTCATCAACTATTCTCGAACAAGGCCGACTGGCACGCATAAACGGCTCTCATACCGTAAAGTTCCATCTTCGTGAATGATGAAGTCGCTTCGAAGACCGCTTTTTACTTGTTCTCGGATCATTTTTAGCTTGGCATCATTTACTTGAGCTGCCTTGATCTGATCGACAAGAGTGGACTGGACTTGTAAGTTCATCAATGATGAAGCGTTACCAGGCATAACTACTTCAATCTCCAATCAGTGCAGTTCTTGTTGTAGTCTCCACTAAGCGGTGAGATTCATTGCAAAAGGTTGGCGAATAATTGCATCAAGAACTACGTTCATCTTTCCAGGATGATATTGTAGATTGATGTCAAAGTCCGCCATGAGTTCTAGCCATTTTCTCTGCCGCATCTTGAGTTCTTTCTGAGTAAATACATACTTCAGACTTTTATGGTTAGTGTATATATCCACTCATTCTCCCAAAAGGTAGTGACGCCAAATCTTGAGTGCGAAAACCACGGCTGCCAATTCTAGATCATGCGTTGGATAGTTGCGCTCATGAACCTTTAATTACCTTGATGCAAAAGCCACAACTTTCCCATGCTGATGTATAACACATCCTAATTCTTTACCGGACGCATCACAATGTACATTGAATCTGCCAGATCGATCCGGTATTAAAAGAATAGGCGCAGAGGTTAATCTCGACTTGAGTTCTACAAAAGCCTTCTCGCATTCTTCTGACCACACGAATGCTTCGTCCTTACGTGTGAGCTTGGTCAGGGGTTCTGCGATCCTTGAGAATCCTTCGATGAAGCATCTATAGTATCCTGCTAAGCCCAGAAAACTTCTTATATCTTTTACCGTCCTTGGTGTCGGCCACTCGCTGACAACTGACACCTTAACTAGATCTACAGAGATTTCTTCGCCTGAAACAATGTGTCCAAGAAATCCGACTTGATCTAGCCGAAATTCACACTTGCTGTACATGGTATAGAGCTGGTGTTGTTGTAATGTCTTCAGGACAATGCATAAGTGTTCAGCATACTCTTTCCGATTCTTTGAATACACCAGGATGTCGTCGATGAAGATAACAACAAACCTATCTAAGTACTCTCGGAAACCTTGGTTCATTAGGTTCATAAAAATGGCTGGTGCATTAATCACTCTAAATGGCATTACGAGATATTCATAATGACCATAACGAGTCCTAAACGCCGTCTTCGGAATGCCGGACTCCTTAACCTTCATCTGATGATTTCCTGAACGGAGATCTAACTTTGAGAATACACAAGATCCACTTAACTGATCGAAAAGGTCATCGATGCGAGGTAGCGGATACTTGTTCTTAATCATTACTTCATTCAGAGCTCGATAATCTACACACATCCGGTAGGTACCCTCCTTCTTCTTCACTAGCAACACTGGTGATCCCTAACATGAAGTACTGGGTCTGATCCAACCTTCCTTCACGAGTTCGTCCAATTGAATACGGATCTCCTTCAATCCCTCCAGACTTAGTCGGTATGGATTTTTGATTACAGGTTATGCGCCGGGTTGCAAATCAATACTGAATTCAAGAGCTCAATCGGGAAGCAAACCTGATATGTCTTTAGGAAAAACATCCTAAAACTCTCTAACAACCTCTGGTTTCAATCCTTCCGCTTGCAACACTGCAATATGTACCTTCTTTGGTTTCGCTCGGTAGATACTAGGCTCCAAATTCCGGTCTCCACTTTTGAAATAGAACACTGAGTGATCTAGTATTTCAAACACTATCCTTCTTTGGCGACAGTCGATGGTAGTGAAGAAAGTCTTCAGCCGGTCCATTCCCAAGACTATGTCGAAATTCGGTATGTTCAGTATCTTGAAGTCTGCATAGAATTCTCGACTGCAGACGACCACTGGACATGAATCGTATCCCAAAATTGCTTTTAGAACGTCGTTCCCTGAACTGACATTCCAGCTAGATACGAGCGGCTTAACTAGGATCGCATGAGTTCTTACGAACTATTGCGGCATGAAGCAATGCGATTCCCCGGTGTCGAAGAGCGCGAGTGCATATATGGTGGCTACTAAGATAGCTACTACGATTGTACCTAAGTCGCGTGGGATAGATTTAGATATAACAAATATTGATGGCTAGGATATGAAATAACTTGAAAGGGAATAGAGAAGAGATTCACCAGTGATAACCTGACCCATAGTTTCGGCCTCTTCGACCGACACAGGGAATGCTTGGCGTCGCGGCACCTTCCTTTGTACCTGGTTAAACACTCGGCGTTGAGATTGAGCGGTCTAGATGTGGGGAGCTGGTGCTGGTAGAGCTAACTGGGTAGGAGGAGCTTGGATCGCCGGTCTAGCTGGAGGGTTGTTAGGTCCTTGGTTCTGGGGGCATGTTCTGATAGCGTAGAAGACCCATAGATCAAGCATAAGTTGTTCGCCCTACGGCAGTTCTTCACTAAATGCCCTATTCTTTTGCAGCAGCTGCAAAAGTCTGGCATATTGTTAGCGAACGAACCTCCTGACCTCCGAGATGGTCCGTTGAAAGATGGCCTGGAAGAGTCCCCTCCTGCGATCTGGTGCAAAGGGCGTTTCATACCGGCCGACTGGGGCCTGCCCTTTTTCTTCACAACTGCCTCATATCGTCGGGCAGCCTTCAAAGCGAGCTCTTAGGTTGGGAAATCTTCTGTAGAGAGTGCATCTTGGATTTCAGAGTCCAACCCCTGCTAGAATCGTCGTGCCCGGATCTCAGCAGTGGGAATGAGGTGCGCAGCGAACCTGTTATGATCTTGGTTTAGCGGTGTTGTAAGTGAGATAGGAAATTGAACTTGAAATTATAATTTACCTGCCGAGTATGGTAAACTCAGCATCATATTCATCCACACCCACATCGAGCCTTGGTGTAGATGGATGAATTGCTGCTCAATTTCAAAGCGGGCAGTCTCCGAAAAGTACTTCATGTCGAAGAGATCTCGGAATGTTTTCCATTCTATCGGTTGCTCGAGATTGCTCTCCTCAACTTTCCACCATATTCTAGCATTATCGATCAGTTGCAACATAGCAACTCTTACCCAAGCTATATCTGGCATTTGGGCCGCTGCCAGATCATCCTCTATTGCCTGAGCCCATTCTTTCCATTCTTTTGCTTCAAGCGGGCTCTCCTTACCCGAGAAGTTCTTTGGGTGTAAGGCCCGGAACTGTTTTACTCCAGGTGGTTCAGCCTCGGACGGCTCATAATGATAGCAGTCAACTGCTTCTGACCCTCCAATAGGCTCTTGATAGCATCAAGAAATACCATTTGCTCATTGATAGGACCTACAACGGTAGGTGGTGGTCGTGGTGTAGGAGGTGGAGTATTGCCGTTGACGTTGGTGCTGCTATTGTTCGGAGAGTTCATCACCTTGATATAAAATATATATTATGATAGATTCAAGGAATTTGAAATGTAAGGAATGTAAATGTTTGTTGAATTCATTAATTCTTGTGGTATATTGTTTACGACTTCATACAGAACTGACCTGAATGGGCCACCAATAAAACTTGTCACGCCCCACTTCGCAGTAGACGGAAACGATGACGTAGCAAGCCCATGGCATATTTATTCAGAGAAGATTATTCCCTAAATAAATATATTAAGCGTATTGAAACAATAATATACAATACAAGAATAAATGGAGACTGTAAAATTTTCAACAAATATCTTTATTTACATTCAACTTGAAATATTTACAGGCACATGAGTTTCAACTGGAAAGTAAATACAATAAAAAAAATACCTAAATATGTGGCATACATAAGTTGAAAGAAAAATAAAGTTAAGCTAATTCCAAATAGCTATCTGGTCGTAATCTTCCTCTGTAGCGTCCACTTCCTCCGTCTCGACCGTATCTGACGAACATTCCAACAAAACAAAGGTGGGTGGAATGCCCGTCAGCGAACTAGTACTCGGTAAATCCCAAAGGTAGGGTAAAAGTGAAAAGTGACAAGTATATAATAACAGAAATAATATAAACGACCAGTAAAAGTATGTAAATCTGAATATGGGTATATGTATCTATAAGTCTCTATATGGTCATTATGTTAACGTTAAGTTCCAAGTGTGAATATCAACGCAATCGTAAAAGTATTCACGAGCTCAAGAGTGGGGCCCCAGAAGTAAGAAAAGACAGGCTCATTTCATATGTTAGCATCGGGACTCCAAACTGTGGAGGAGTCGACCCGACCGAGATTCGAGTAAATGAAAAAAATAGGTTAATACGAAACTCCTGAAACTCCGTTGGATTCACACAAGAAACTATCCCAAGCATCCCGAATATAATATATACTATAACCGTAAGATATCCTTAGTTAATTTGGATTTTTATAACATATCTTGATCGAAACCATAAATTGCAAAAGTTGAAGAATGAAGTCAAGTAAGTTGAGTAGAATGCGAGTCATGTCAATTGCAATTTTGGATCGAGTCGAGTTAGTTAAGTAGATTGAGTTCGAGTTTGGGGGAATTGGATTAGAGTTTGAGATTAGGTTCGAGTTCGAGTTTAGATTCAAGTTTGGATTCGAGTTATAGATATTTCTTGTGAATGGATTTAACTATTAAAATCTTAAGTTCGGGAGAAATCAGACAACTGCTGCACATAGACGCCAAGATTTGTGTCTTTTTTCAAGACAATTGTCATTGATAACTCCGTTAAATTGTCTAACCTGAATAGGCAAGCACTCACTTTTTCCGGCTCTCTGGAGCTCAAGAAAATTGATGCCGCTTAAACCTATATTAATTTAGAGTTTTTAAATATTTATTATTATTGTTTACATAGTATTTATATTATTTACATTTTTCGAGGGGGTTTTATGAAAAATATTTTAATATTGTTTAAAAATAAATCTCGAGGATGATTTATAATATTTAAAGTTTTTATGAAGATATATTTTAGTTTTAGTGGCATTTTAGTGATAAAACCTAGCTTTTAAAAGTTAATGATATTTTTATGAAAACTACTACTTTTGGAAACTTGGTGGTATTTTATTAAAATTTTAATCTTTCCTTTTAAAAGTATAGTTTCATAATTTTTTTGTATTGAAAATACGGTTTCATAATTTTTATATAATTTTCCAAAGTTTAATTTGTTTCAAAAAGTCGTATTTCATTTAAATCGTATTTTCATTCCTTTCGAGACCAAATTCTCCATGAGAAGCTCTGCATCTCGCTCTGCTATCCCAAAAATGTGCGATAATCTGCACCATCTATTAGCGAATCCCGTAACGAGGGTTATAGAGGCACAATTGCAAAAGGCGGTAAAAATATCGATAAAAATGTGATTTTATAAAGTAATGGTATTTATTTGAAAAACGTATTCTTTTAAATTAATCATACATCTAAACATCGTGCTACGAATCAAAAGTGTGCGTGTGGGGTAGGTCGTTACCCCATGAATTTTCTAAAGGTATATATGCTAGTTATCGAAATAATGGTTATACTAAAGTTCATGGTATTTTTCTGAAAAATTCGTTATATGATTATTTCACATGGAATTTTGGTTACAAAAAAAACAAATGATATGAATATTGATTTGAAGTGATATTAGGATGATTATGTGACATGTTTACCTATCAAAAATGAGAAATGCATTTAAAAGAAAAGACTTTTAATGTTAACTCCATTTTGTCGGTATGATTTTAGAATACGATTTGTGATGAAAAGAAAAGAGAGAGAAGGGACTTACTAGTTGCGTAGCGTTAACAAGAAGGTAAGGAAGAGAGGGGGTCTCCTTGGCATCGTGGTAGTTTCGGGAAAGCTCCGGTCATCAAGATTGGAGCGCTACTCCTCTTGGCTTACTTAACTCCACTTTGCACTTAGAGAATTTTGAGAATTTTTTATAAGGATTTTCAGAATTGTGGAGAGCTAAAGAATGGGTGTATTTATAGTGAAGAATTGAGTGTATGGGAATTAAAAATTTTGAATTAAAAAGAATTAAAATGGTGTTAATGAGAATTTGAATGGTCTTTGGTTGAATGCAGAGTAATCAAACAATACAGGAGAGTAGTGGGGAGTCAAAAGGACGCGTGAGCGAAGCACGGAGGCAAACGAAGCTAGATGAACCGCCTGTAGCGAGTGGTTTGAGGGTTTGGGCGGTCGGATCTTGGCAATTTGCTTCAAGATTCGTGCCAGGTGTTTTAATCAGTCTTAACTCCTTATTTATCCTGTTTGATTTTTCTGAAACTTTTCGATTCTCCGTGTATTGCACGTGCAACTCTTAGGCTTCCGAAAAGTTAAAAAGAAAAATATTAAAAATAAATGGGGCTGATGGGAATCGAACATACAGGCTATGTCACAGCAGTGTAGAGGGTTTACCAATGAGCTAAAAGTTGCTTCTTGCTTTTATTGAACAAAAATAACTTATAACTCCTAAGCAGGCTGAAATACCTATCCTATACATTAAACAAGTTAATTTTGTACAGGTGTTTTCAGAGCCGTTACAATTATTGATCTTGAAAATGGTAGAAGCTAAACCCTTGCGAATGCTTGGGATAACCCATAAACTGCCATTGCTGAAACGTGCCTTGAGTTTGTCCGGATTCTACTTTTAAACAGAAACTGGATAACTCCATATCTTAACATACTCAAGATTTGCAACCATTTTATATCCACATAGAATCAAAGGCACTAATTTAGATGGAACCATTGGCATGCATCTGTTTCCAGTGCATATGACCTGAATGGAAGAAGGTCATACAACATTACCCATCAAGGAGCGCACCCACGAATGAGTAATATGTGAGAGAATCAAGTTCTCAATATTACTACAATGGAATACCAAGCATAAGTATCGACATCTTCGATCACTTCGAAGAATTCTGATACTTCCAACGTTTAGTTCTTTACTTCAATCTTATACATATAAACTTCTCAAAAATTTTGGACCTTGCATTTCAATGAATGTGTGTCTAAAATCAGAGAACTCATTGGTAAACTGAATAAAGTAAGATTACCAACCCCTTGTTCTAAAGGACACCAGACAACATACATTACCATGTATAGGTCCCAAAAGTACAATAACTCGAACTCCGTGGGTTGTACGTTGAAAACTGTATTTTGGTTAAGAATGTCTTACACCGTTATTCAATGCACTTTACTTTATTCTCAACTGATAAAGGTAAATATTTGGAACACAATTTTCAAAATTTATATCTCACTTTATAAAATAAATATACAGATATTTCATTTCAAAAAAAGGTGCATAATGGTTATTCAAAACCAAATATTTGCCGTTAGGCAAAACCAGACGATTTAATTCAATATCACCAATTGCTACAAATTCTGATTGAGGATCAAATCACCCGTTTCCCAATATTCTACTCTTACTCAGTATCTGTAACGTCATACAGATGTGAGATTCTAATCTGGTATATACATACTCTGGAGTCAGAATCAATTGGGAAAACAGTTTTCAATTATAACATTACAGAAATTCTGAAAAATAAATATTACAGAAATTCTGAAACATAAATGTTTCAAGGGATGGCTGGGTATTCCTAATAATGTCTCTTCCACTGTGCAGATTTACGACACTATTTGCAATTTCATTTGCTTTCACTTCAATCACTTTATATGTCTCTACATCTTATTTTCTGTACACCACACTTAAGCTATTAGTTTTCTTCCTTTCCCAACTTTTAGCACCAGCCTAAGTTTTGGAAGAAGACTATCCAACAAGCGTAACAGATGTACTCTCCTAATACAAGAAGCTCACGCAACCTGAGAGAAGGTAAAGGGAAGAGACAACCGAATAATTCTATTCAATTTCTCTAGAACTGGTAGCCATTCTCGACTGAAGCAACTTCTTTGAGTTCGTATGTAACATATAATGGTCGTTCCAAGCAATATGGATCATCGTAGTGATACGGAGTGTTCTGGAGAAATCAAAGAGATAGTAGGAGTGGCATGGAAATATACGACTTTATCGTAAATCATGACAATCCAAAACTAAAGTGTGTAAGAAGGTTCGGTTAACTTGATTAATGAGATTTAGTTAAAGGTAAGTCATGGTCGTATAACTAGAGAGAGAGAAAAGAAATACTCAGCATGCACTCTATCAAGATTAGATTGGTTAATCACTTTATCTACTCAGAATGGCTCCCATTGTATTCTCGAATTCTCCTTTAAACCATAAAAGAAGAACTAGTCGGGATCATATACACCTTACAAGCTCACTAACCGTTCAGCCAGGCTAGTATTGGTACTTCGAGAGAAGTCCCCCGTGCTTTCGCACGGACCCAATTTAATAACCCCATTTCCGCAGAGGCATAAACTCATTAACAATTTCTAGACACCTAATAGGCTAGCTAATTGTGAAGTGAAAATCTCCCGAGGAGTAACACCTACTCATCAGTAGGAATCGGGGCACAACTATCATTGTGTGATAATTTTGACGAAATCCGACCAAAATTACAACTCCAGAAGATATACGCAGACTTGGAAAGTTTAACTTATATTTGATACTCCCGATATGGTTTTTACCCCCAAGCGACTTATGAACTTGACGAAAGCCCACAAATCATAAGTCGCAAGTCAAGTTCTACCCGTCATTGTTCTGATTAATTTAGACCCACCCATATGCGCCCTTGACGAAGGCCCACAAGGCTGTACGACCGTCTTAGATTAATGTATCTCTATATTACAGATAAGCAACACTTAGCTAGCGTACACCATGCCTTGACGGAGGCCAACAAACATAGCATGAATACTAAACACTACCTATTTGAAATGACGGAAGGCTGTGGTTGGTTTTTGGCGAAAAACCTTTAACGTAATGAACTTGATATCGTTAAAGAAACTCGAGTGGCTTTTGAAAAAGGAGTGGTTTAGGCTCCACGTTTTAAAAACGAGTGGTTTTAAAGAAAACTGAGTGTCATAGTAACATAAACTTTTGCTTAAGAGCGAACTCCCCGTAAAGAGATCAAGGTTATTTCCTCATCGAATGAGGTGCGGGATATTCCTAACCGAATACCTCTATGCAAAACAAAAAAAATAAGACTATAGTTTTAAAAAGTGGTTCCAACATCATTTATGTTTATTTTTCTTGCATATAATGCAGTCTCATCATTCAAATTTCTAAGCCACACCTGAAACAACCAAAATAGTATGCTTTTATATGTCATCCGTATTCGCCACGGGATCCCGGATCTTCACCATAAGGCTGCTTAATTTACGGCAAGGCGGGGACAGGGTTAGCGCAGATGCAAAACATATAGAGGCGTCTAATATAATATGTGTGTGTATCAACGCAGGTAAATAATAATCATCACAGGCAGAAAATAACCATCACAGGCATGCGAACAAAAATATGGAATAGCGGATAAACTAGGAGCCCCGCGTTTCATCTGAGCCGCAAATGAGACACGACGTTCCCCGGTCGTGTGGATAGCACGTACAACATCGATCCTAGACCCCTACGAGTTCAGCAAGCCACCTGCCAATTTTAGAAACTGGGTAACCCACCCTCAAATCATGAGTCAGTCACCCGTCGTTTTCTAGAATCCGGTAATTTGGGCACTCCTCCGCGGGTCGATCCTATAACCTCTACAAGTGCAGCGAGCAACCCACAAATTCTATAGCGAGGCGACCCGATCTCAAACACCATGAGACAGAAACCTACTGCACTCTAGAACCCGGCTACTCGAGTACTTCTCCTGGGTTAATCCTAGTACAGAAATGAAATACACACAAGGGTGAAAACGACCATATTTTGGTCAAGCCCCAATAAAAGAATATACATAATACGGAAACAACGGCCACAAGTTAGAGCTCGTCCCGAACAAATGAATACAACATTATAAATCAAAATTGTACAATCAAATCACACGAAGGGTTATCCGTCACGATAATCCATCTAAACCATAACAAGAGATATATATACAACAGAACAAGCAACACCACAATATGTGCAACACCGTCTAATCGAACATATAACAGTTAGACGACGTTTAAAAACACACACTCAAATACGAATCATAAACGATGTAAAAGTTTCGATCGAAAGTTTTCCGACAAACCAAAATTCCATATCACAGAAACTGAGACCTAAGCAAAGACAAAGTATACCATAAATCAAGTTTCTTCAATTCCAAGCAACTGCCAAAACCCAAGGACCTAAAAATAAAATTGGAAAGTAAATAGCGGCCAAAATGAATTTTCCGGTGGCCAGATTTTTGAGTTAGGTCCCCAGGTTTTGTATTATATTTTCATACCTCAAAACAAGTCCACTGACATACTTTTAAAAAAAATTCGGGTGCGTTTTAAAAAGTGGACAGAAATTTGGAATTCGAAACTCAATCCGGCAAAACTTTCAGCATCGAAACTATAACATTGTCTACAACTGGTTCTAGTGTTTGGATGGCTCTGATACCATTGAAAATTCCTGATACCATTGAAAATTCCTAATACCCTTGCCGCTACAACTGCGGCAAATGCGGAATTGAAAAACAAAAATTTTACGGGAAACACTTGAAACTAATCTCTAGCGATCGTTCCAAATACTAAACTAGAAAACTAAGCATGTAAAGTTTAGGGATTACAACCTTTGATGCGTGTCCACCCAATCGTGGAAAACCCCTCCAAGCTCCTCGTAGACCGTTGAGAACAACCTTGAGAGACGACCGCTCTTGCCGAAGATGATCCACCCGAGGAAAACCAATTCAATCTCCAGCTTCACTTGATGAAGCAACTAATGCTCCAAGCTTGCTTGAAATGGAGCGTGGGGATGTATGAATTTTCCCCTATCATTTTCTATCTCTTTTCATCACTCAAAAGAGCATGGAAGCTCATGAGAAGGAGAGGAAGAGGATGAGAGAGAATGAGCAAAACCAAAAATGGGTGCGAGTAAAATAAGATTTTTCTAACCATGAAAAAATATGAAACCATTTTTTCAATAAAATATATTGTCATTCCTCTCACCCATACTCACAACCATTCTCTCCCTCCATCTCATTTCTTTTGATTTTCCTAAATGAAAAATCAATAATAAGGTGTCCACCTTCTAGAAACATCTATGCATAAATACAAAATACACGGTATATGTATCAACTACATATACGCGTATCTGTATAAAAATACGGATAGCCAACAGAGATAAAATGTACAATGAACAAAATACTAGAATATATAAATATAAAGATATAAATTATTAAATCAATACTTAATTTAATAGTCTGGTTTAATTTTAAGTCGGCTAGTATTATCAACTATCCGATTAAAATACATGTAACCAGTACACGTATTTAATCGGACCGCTGCATGTATCAATATACGATCTCTATATCATATCGCCTAAACCGGGAAAACTCTCTGTGTAGGACGCTAAAGACTCGACAATACGCTGATAGTGATTTACTGGATAAATTCAAAATCATAAGCACGTCAGCGGCACTAGCTGTACGTAACAACTATTTAGGTATCTACCGAAAGGGAGTTCGACAATCAAGTCCGTCCGTACCCGACTGAACCTAAATATAACAATCTCCATACAGTCCAGGCTCTTCGTTTAAGAGCATTGCATATCAGGTCTGGGGATGGATAACGTCAGACCCCTAATAACCCGATAAGTCATGCTGAAATCAAGCTCATCACCAACCGAAAAACTACTGAACTCCTATCAGTAAATCTCATCCACCGTGCCCACGGATTTATGGTGATGGCCAACCCAACACAGCATGATATCGACTCCTAATATTAGGAGAGACGAATCCCTGACAATCGCTCACTGCCTCCATGTGGCTCTGAAATGTACCCAACTAAAATCTGTTTGCATGCATTCTTTGAGCCGTGGTAGCATAGTAATCTAAGTACAGTGAGAACTCACACGAGACAAATAACGATCTCAGGTCAAACGACTAATCTGTACTCAGGCAACTAGAGAAATACTATCTGACGATAGGTATAATACCATCTAAAAGTTCTCGGCGAGTCCGTTCAATGTGCTCACCTTTAGTGAGCACATGTATACTATCTTAGGTGACAAAACACCAATGACTTGTTAGACCGGCCACCGCTCCTTGTCAGGATCTAGAAACATATACATTAGTCTACTCCGGAATATCGACACCCAGTCTCGATACTCTCTCGACACCCAGACTCGATACTCTCTTGATTATGAACATTTAAGGATGTGCTTATGGTCTATCTTGCTCTCACATATATGATTGTCATCATAATGCTGGTAGTCGAGCAAGAATCATACGGGCTTCATCATTGTGTATTAACGACGCGTAATAACAAGTAAAACGTCCACATATCAATGATAAAGACAAATCAGATAGCATATTATAATTTCGAGTAAGATTATTCTGCATGTATAGGCCCTTCCCCATTATCATAATCGCCTGCCTGCAATTATAATAATTGCCTTGAGAGATCTATATTCAACAGTACCGGCAACGGCATCGAACATCTCCTTAGTTAAGCGGCAACAGCAAAGTGCTCCGTCTTTTTCATATAGTTGATTGATATGTCAAGTAGCAGAGACCAAAGATTTATTAAAAGCAAGCAAGCAAGCAAAATAACCAGGTTAATGTTATAAAAAGCCCGAGAGAAAAGAAGGGTAAAAGACCGGTGCATGGAAGCTTTAACAAGGAGTCGAGTAGCATATAACCAATATATCGGTTGGTTCCTTATACACCGTTGTGAACGAAGCAAATTAAATTGGATCAGCTCTCATGCAGCACTGCCTATAATCACCTCCTCAACAAAGGCCGCCACAAATTTTTAAAGGAAGCAATTAGATTACATGAATGACTATATATGTCAAGGTTATCAAGATACATAAATTGTCAGGGCTGGGACAAATTTGAACGGATCCTTGGTACACGGGACTGAACATTTCATAAAATAGAAAAGGGGAAACATTGCTACCAGAAGGTAGAATTAGCACTAGCATTGCAATGTAAATTCTTCGTAATCAATTTTAGGGCACCCATCAATTAAAAGTTTAGAGGCAACATTAATTAGTAAGTGAAAATGCTTATTTTTATTGCTGCAATTTTACATTAAATTCTATTGAAACTTGTGACATGCAATCAAAGATTAGAAATGAGAAAAGGTGTAATCCACCACACTACAAATATTTATTACAGCAGCAATGTGTTACTAAGATGTACTGCACAACATCACATAACTGCATGTGCTACCAATGAGCAATTGCTTGGTTGGTATGGCACTTTACTATCTGGGAAGAGCAATGAGCAATTGCTTGGTTGGTATGGCACTTTACTATCTGGGAATAGTGTGGGGTTTGATCTCCAGTGTAGAAAATGGCTACAATTTAATGCTTTCGGGACAGATTCGTGGATCTCCTGTGTGTGTGTGAGAGAGAGTGAGAGTTGTTTGTGTGGGTGTGTAGTGTGTGTTGTATGTATATGTTAGGGCTTATGGGTCGGTACCAAAATAAAATAATAATCATTGCGCAAGTTTGTGCATGTAAATTATGTATATATAAGATTATAGAATTTGTACATGTGGTTCCATAATGTATTGCTTACTAATTCCAAGTCTTGCAACACAACGCATGCATTGTTAGATATAATATTATAACTATACAACATCGTTTTGCTTGGCTATTTGATATATTCTTGGCATTTATCTATTACTCAAAGGTAGATGCATGCATGCATGCAGTCAATCTACTTGCCCGTGTGAAGCATATCAGGAAAGCCTAATATCATAAAATGAATGTGCTGTTATAGTATATTTTATGAAAAAAAATAATAATAAACAAGTTGCAAGAGCTAAGAAAGCAAAGAACGAATAACAATAATTACCGATTGTTTGTACAAGGTTTTTCCACATGCAAGTACTTTTCAATTAATTCTATAACATCCATTATCTGAAAGAAGAACTCAAAATTAGTAAAGAAAGAAAATCATGACCATAACCTATGAAAAATTAAAATTTTACTCGAAGTTGCATAGTATTGGTTAATTTTTCAACTTATCTACATTTCAATGATAAGTGAAGATGAGCAGGGAACATTTTACATTATTGTGTATACATAAGATAAATTAAAAACTTGCTAACAGTTGATATGATTTAAAATTAATTTAGATGCTTTAATATTCATTCATGCATTCTCAAAAGAATAAACATACAAAATGAGGGAAATTTCCTAAATCGGTGGCTGATGGAGGTCGTGATCTCCCACAGATGTTGTTCTCCGTCGATCTGGTAGCGAGCGGTTTTTAGCGGCTGGGATTGGTTTTGGGGGTTGTTGAGCGTGTGGATCTCAATGGGTTGTTGGAAGTTGCTGAGGCCGAACTAGCTGCAAGGGAATCCTGGGATGGGAAACCACCGTAGAACCCTCCGACGATCAAGTTAGTGCCGGGTAATAAGAACAGCGTAACGACCTATTGGGTTCAGTTCGAGTTACCTAAGTCGTCTGAGAGAGGGGTTTATATAGTGGTCGCGTGGAGCGAGATCATCGTCGCGTGGAGCGAGATCATCGCCATCAATTACGCCCCTGCATTATCCGAGCATTAATGGCGGGATACGCCCATTAATAGGGAGACACGCTAGCGTAGGACGTGGAATGTAGGGAGGCGGATATCTCTCCCTGGCAAGATACGCGGAGCCGTCGCAGGAGCGTTTGGGTTCCGCACTCTCGGTTGATAGGGGAGGCCGAGGAAACTCGACCTGTCAGATGGCTCGGAGACGAGCAGGGAGGCCGAGAAAACTCAGCCTGTCAGATGGCTCGGAGACGAGCTGTTGGCTGTTTGCTAGGTGAAGGTGGAAGGTACTCAGGAAAGTCTATGAAAGGTCAGATGCATTCTCGGAGATGAGGTCCTAAGGAATGCCCTTAATGCAACTCAGTTATTCCACCTCCGTAGTCTTCGGGACACGTCATCCGCCACGTGTCATAATCTGAGGAAATACCACTTGTGAGCATCATCATTAGCCCCCCACTCTCGTTCCGACCTATTCATGGGTCGGGTCGAGAGTGGCCTGCTAGGTTTTTCTTCTGCTCAGTTTGGTGCCGAGAATCATAATGTGGATCGTCCGGAAACGACATGGCGTTTGGCGGTTGCGTCGTTTCGATCTTTGGGCCCACATGTCATCTCGTCGTGTGCCTGAATTTTCGCGCGTATCTCTGATGGTATCAGCGGATCAGTGAAATGATTGCGCTTTAAAGAGGGGGCGCCGTTTCAGTCGATTCATCAGTTGGGGTACAGGCCACGTGTCGGACGTCGGTTGGTGGGCGAGACAGGCTGTCTTTGACTCCTGCAATCGAAGAAACGTCCCCAATGGTCGACTGCCATGTGGAGCTTCGACTGCCGCTAGGCGCGATGTTTCGTTTTGGCGGGAATCGACCTGGGCCGTAGGATGTTCTCTTTGGGGTATATAACTAGAAGGGGACCATCCTAGGGCCAACACATCGCTTCAATTCCCTTCTGCTGCTTGAAGATTGCTCGAAACTCCTTCCCATAGATCGGATCTTGCGTTGATTTTTTCTCGGCGAGTCCTTTTCTTTGAATCAGGTGAGATGTCTTCCTCCAAAGTGTCTATAGATGTAGTAGCAGTAGAGTCGGGCGATGAGGCTCCAGTTGCTGAGGCCGAGTCCAATAGGTCTTCTTCTTCTTCGGCTTCAGATAGCCGAAAGGGTTCTTCTTCTTCAGTGTCTTTTGTGTCGGGATCGATCCTTACAGTCAGGGCTGCCCGCGTCACTCGACATCGGGCGGTGACAAAGGCTCCCAAAGTGCGCATCGGGAATACTCGCGATGTGCCCTCCGTTTTGAATCGCATGGTCGAGATCTCCGACATCCGGACTTGATTCCATATTCCCTCCAATTATTCACTCCGTCTGGCTAGAGAGGGTGAACGGGCAGACCAGGTGCGGGGCAAGAAGGTTGCCATGTATCTGGAAGCATTGTAGGCAGGAATGTGTCTACCTTTCTCACCAGAGGTTTGTACGGTGCTTCATTGCTTCCATCTTGCCCCGAACCAGCTAGCGCCGAACTCGTGGAGGATCCTCCTCGGGTTTCCGGTCCGGTACCAATAAGGAGGAGCTGAGCTGGGTGTATTTTTCGTTTAAAAAACGTAAGGGTGGGACGGCCGGGTCGGGGGTAGTGGTTGTCCCTTCTTCCATCCATGAATGGAAGCAGAAGTATGTATTCGTCGGGCCACCGGAGGGCGAGGGTTGGCCTGTGCCTACATAGTGGCACAGGGTCGACTGCCCGAGGTCAAAGCAGCCAACCTCGCCCGATGCGAGGGTGGTGTCCCAGTGGGAACCGATCCAGCGGGCTGACGTCCTGCTTTCCGAGCAGGTACTGAGCTGGGCTAGGCTCAGTCCTGCGCGTTTCCTGGGTAAATTAGGGTTTTTGACGATCAGCTTAGACTTTGTTTAAGTTTCTTTGCCTTTTCAATGTCGCTGACCTCTTTCTCCTGTATGTTCTTTTTTTGCAGAGCCCATGGACCGATCAAAAATTATGACTGCCATAGCCGCGAAGGCCCAAGGAAAATGGACCGGCGGCGCCAACTCGACCCAACCCAGTTCAAGCGCGGCCCCAAGGCAAACTCCTCCGGCCAGGCCTTCCGCAGCACCCTCAGTCCCGGAGGAGTGCCGTGGGGGGGTCAGAAGCATGTGCAGGACCCGGCGTCCCGGGTGAAGGAGGAGGAATCTCCCCCCGCCTAGAAAATCCCCCTTAAGAGACAGAAGCGAGTGGTCTCTCGGCCGCCTCCTACCGGGATCCAAGTGCAGGAGGTCGACTTCAGCATTAAGGTGCCCTCGGGGCTATCCGTGGCCTGTTTACCGACGAAAACGGGGAAGACAAATGTCTTACCTGAATTTGGGGGCAGATGTTATTTTGGTTTATCCGTCCACCTCTCCGAAGACGCCAACTTGATTTATTGCACTGTGTATCGGAGGTTTGGATAGATGCGGCCGCTGTAGCAGACTTTATCAGATTCCCCCTCGTTTGCGAGGAGTTTTTGATTGTGGGGACGCTCTTCCCTGCAGGCGCAAGCCCCTGCAGTTAATTACGTTACCGCATCGCGATAATCACTTTCTCCTGCTCCAAATATGCACTTCATGTTGTATGTGTTTGTTTTATTTTTTGTTTCCCGTGGATTGTATACGGAGACTAATTTATGTTGTCGTCCGTAGGGCATGGATTAGTCAAAATCCGTATATCTTAGATTTGGGTTTCGGTTGATTTAAGGATCATTAATCTCATTTGAGATTAAGATCAACTTAAATGTCTGTTAAGGATACGTTAGTCCGATCTTGAACTAAGATCTACTTAACGGGGGTTTAGGATCGTTTTTTGATCCAACAAAAGAGCGTTTGGGCTCTATTGTTTTAGTTTAAGGACGTCACGGTCCATAGCTCACCAATTTTGGGATGAGGGTTTAGTTTAAGGACGTTGTGGTTCATAGCTAGTTTAAGGACGTTGCGGTCCGTTGGGATGTGCTCATCGGTTTGGAAGTGCACTAAGAGTTGTTGGTTGTCGGGACCCTCCATCTCTCTGAAGACGTTGAAGAATTACAACGACATGTATCAGAGGTGTGGAGAGATGTACCCTTGAACCAAAGAATGTTCGTCAGAAGATCGGTGGTCTTGTTTAGGACTAAGACCAATTTGGAAAATAAAGAGTACATGGGATTGGTTGCTTAGGAGTTTGGCCAACATTGGCTCAGCCCACTTAGTCTTTGTCATTTTATTTTTAAATAAAGTGTTAAACACTTGCTTGGACCCCGTCCTTGTTCTGTGCAAATAATGCTGAGCATTTATGTGGGTTCTGATACTCACACTTTACTTTACTTTTCCTCTTTTATTTTTGTTTTTATGGGGTGCTGAACACTCTTTATGGCGTTGGGCTCTATTTGATGAGTGCAGAGCACTTTATGTTAAACAGTGTCCATATAAGGGGCACGTGAGGTGCTTGGCACTGAGCGCCAACCATTGAGTGCTAAGCACTTTTTATTTTAGCAGCGCCCATATGAGGGGCACGTGAGGCGCTTGGCGCTGAGCGCCAACCAATGAGTGCTGGGCACTTTTTATTTG
Organism: Agapanthus africanus; assembly: GCA_030015575.1. Lineage (NCBI taxonomy): Eukaryota > Viridiplantae > Streptophyta > Magnoliopsida > Asparagales > Amaryllidaceae > Agapanthus > Agapanthus africanus. The sequence continues at coordinate 538,674,769 of JASDDO010000010.1, read as the reverse complement.
AGCAGCATCCACGTGAGTGGCACGTGAGGCGTTTGGCGCTGAGGGGCATGTGAGGCGTTTGGCACTATTTCTTTCTTTGTGCATTTTTCTGAAGAGTTCAATTCTTTGTTTTCCCCTGGATCTTCGATCCACAAGAACAAATTCATCTCCACGAGAATCAAATTCTCATTTGTGGGAGACTTGTCTCATGGATCTTAGATCCAGTGGAAAGAACTATATTCTTTATGAGGGTTAAACCCTTGGATATGCACAGATGAGATGCTATGATCTATATTATTTTTATTTACCTCGAACAACGTTTCTTCTTCTTTCTTCTTTCTTAAAGCATTCTTTTTGCTTGATCTTCTTTTTGAACTTGAAGTTTATGGGGGGTTTCCTCTGTGCAAGACTTGAAGTCTTGGGTACTTTATATAGTAGAGGCAAATTTGTTGATTTAGTTAAGGAAATCTCTCATTGAGAGATCTTTAATTGATTTGGGGATTTTATCCACCATTGGATCTTTTATCCAAGGGCTCCTGTTTTACAGAAAATATTTCTCTTGTTTTTAACAAGATTGGAAAATATTTTCCCATACAGAGCTTATTCTGTAGCTTGGTGATTTTTTAATCACCATTAGATTTTTTAATCCAACGGTGCTCTGTTTTACAGAGAGTAATCTTTTTCTTTTAGAAATATTTTGAGGAAATATTTCCTCAACGAAATTCAACTCTGTATTTCGATGATTTGTCATCCCCGTTGGATCTTTGATCCAATGGCAGGGAACTTTTAGTTATAGCGCCGGCGCCCCCGTGTAAGGTACGTGAGGCGTGCCTCAGAGTTTTTAACTCTCGGCGCTGACGCCCTCGTGCAAGGCATGTGAGGCGCTGTCTCAGAGTTTTTAACTCTCGGCGCTGGCACTCTCGTGCAAGGCACATGAGGCGCTGCCTCAGAGTTTTTAACTCTTGGCGCTAGCGACTTCGTGCAAGGCACGTGAGGCGCTGTCTCTTTTCAAATTTTGAACAGAGCCTTGCTCTTTTATTATTGGAGGGAAACAAATGCCCCCTCTACCGTTGCGCTCACGTGGCTCACACGTGAGTGCAGCGGGAGCAGCTTTTTCACCGTTGGATCTTCTTGGAAGTTGAATCGGCTTTCCCTGCCTACAAGTAGGGCCTTTGGCCCTTAAGATGACTGATGTTCATCGTCTTCTCTTCTTTTTTCTTCTGAGAATTTAATTTTCCATTCAGAGCTTAGATCTCTGCCCAAGGAAATCTTTTCTAGAGTTAGAACTCTGCCCAAAATTTTGGTACGGATCATAATCGAACCCATTAAACAGAGCTTTGCTCTTCTTAGATCACAGATCTTTAAGATGTATTTGTAGAGTTATTTAACCCATTAATTAGAACACTCTTCATCTTACATGAAGAACTCTTAGAGTTTGTTTTGCAGATCTTAAAGATCTTGGGATTTTACTCTGTAAATAGCTTTGCTTTTAAGGGTTCTGGTAGATTATACAATTGTTTTTATAGAGCATAGATCTTTAGAAAAAATTTGGGGAATTTTATTCCCTTCTTAATTAAAGTTGACAGATGTGATGTCTGTTTGCAGAGCACAGCTCTCGAGAGAGTTTAACTTCTTGGCCCGATGAGGCTTCTCATTAAATAAGGAGCCTCTTAGGATTCCATCCTTAATGAGTGACTGCCTCATCAATGATAGGCCGTCACTACTATTTTTATTTTAGACTCTAAGAATCTTGATATTTAATTGCTAGTCTTTTACTGAATTTTCTTTCCAGATACTATGGCTGCTTATCTGTATAATCTTGATGAGATTATTTCCATGAAGACATTCACGTCCAAGGCCGCTGTCAAAACCAGGAGTTTACGAATGCCCAATACGCTGAGGTGATGCGTCGCTTCGATGAATACAACGGTCGACTACTCCCCCGTCGTTCCGCTCTTTTGAAAATTATCGTGGGGGCGATTTGGGAAGCACTTTCCGAATTTAACGAGGCCATGCCGCTTGAGGCACTTGATGATGCTGAAGACAAGGTGCACTCAGTATATCTGATGGGCTTGATCTCGAAGAGGCGGCGAGATGATCTTGTCAATATTTTGCATCAGGTCTTCCAACAGACGACGATAATCTCTGCCTACCAGAGGACGGACGATATCGGTGTAAATCCCGACGCTTGCATTCGTGAGAAAATGCATCAGAAAGGTCAGAGAAGCCAGAAGTATTTTACTCGGCTTTGCTTTTGAATTCGTAAATCCATGCCAAGGATTCAACGTCTTTCCACTGTAAACATTTTGATGATATTTTTGTTTTGTTGTTATCACTGATGTATAACTTTTCTCGAGTATGAATGGCAAAATTTCCCTTTCTTTTATCAAAGGTGTTTGAGTCGCAAGAATCTCGCTCGGATTTCTCTCTCTCACTCTTTCTCTCTCTCTCTTTAACGAATCTTGAGGACTCATAAGTAGCTTCATTATTTCAGTGGCATGTAACCTTGGCAAATATGGCCCGTAGATAGTCCATCCTAATCTCCTTGTAGGGCAGCGATGGCTTAGGGAACAGGTTCAGATCTGCCGCCTAAGACTTTTCAACTTTATGAGTCGTGAGGGTCTCATAAAGACTTTTCTCCCTATGAGTCGAGAGGATCCCGTAGGTGCATTTTCTCCTTAGGAGTCGTGAGGACTCCTAAGTGCGTTTTCTCTTGAGAGTCGTAAGGATCTCACAAGAGAATTTTCCTCCTTACAAGTCGAGAGAACTCGTAAGTGGTTTTTTCCCTCCTTGTCGATATTCAACTTTGGAGAGTGGCCCGTGGATAGTATGCAATAGTCCATCTTGGACCTACTTGCAGGGCCCCAATGCTTAGGAAACAGATCCTTATCCCCGTTGCCTAAGGCTTTTTCCCTACGAGTCGAAACGAATCGAGAAGTTCTCGCAGGAACATTATTTTCCCTACGAGTCGAGACGAATCGAGAAGTTCTCGCAAGAATATCCTAACGTCACAGTTAACCTCTGCTAATAGAAGTCCGTTAGGGTCTGTGGTACTAGGGTTTTTTACCCGTCGTACCGTCGCGTTGGCCGATGTATTCCCCGATATGCAATCTTGCTGTTCGGGTAGCCCTGCGACTGTTGTGTCTTTGATCCCTTCAGAGGCTGGACAAGACATCTTCAAGTAATCTTCCAGGTGATATTACCGTCGAAAGAGCAAGCGTTAGGGATATTCCATGCCGCTTTTTACTTAAGGTTAGGCTCAGTTTAGGAGCCCCGATGAGTCATGACTGCTCCGCGCTGGAGCGGTACAATCTCCGATAGTCTTTCAGGTCTCATTTGAGTTGCCGTCAAAACCCTGAAGCTAGGGATTTTCCTTGGTTTCATTTGTTGGCATTGTGTCTGCAATATTGCGACGAATGTCGAGATTGTGTCTGGGTTGTCTATGAACCGTCAAGATTTGGAACTAGAGAACTTTGTCGTGGCTCCGAGGTAGTCTCTAGGCTGTCTGTGAACCGTCGAGATTTGGAACTAGGGGACTTTGCCGTGGCTCCGAGGTAGTCTCTAGGCTTTCTTTGAACCGTCGAGATTTGGAACTAGGGGACTTTACCGTGGCTCCGAGGTAGTCTCTAGGCTGTCTGTGAACCGTCGAGGTTTGGAACTAGGGGACTTTGCCGTGGCTCCTGTTCAGTCGATAAAACTGCACATTTATAGTACATTTTTTCTACCATTTTTATATTAAAAAAGGACTTTATTATAATATATTATACATATGAGGGTTTATGTGTAAAAACATTATTTTCCATGTGTTAATATATTTTAATTATCATTTGGTAGGAAAATATATGCAAATAAATCTATTGACCAAATCCTAGTAGAACTAAGTCTACTAAATATTATTTGAGATTATGGTGCAGAATTTTCCAACTTGTTATGCAGGATTTAACAAACAAATCAATTTGTTGAAGAAATCTTGCCAAATTAAGAAGCAAAACTTGGAGACCAAGTCTGGAAGCAACCGAGAAAAGATTTTCAGATTCTGAAGATGCCTAGGATTGCCAAATGTCACTAGATGAAAGCACAAGAAAAAGCATCAAATGATCCCCACCCTTGAGCGCGGATCCGCGGCCAAACCCATCCTCGGGCCGCGGATCCGCCGCAATAATAGGGAGTTGGAAAGCAAGATTTTTGGAGATCAACCTCTGCTGTATTTTACCAACTTTTGAAGCAAAAGATTCTGGCTTTGCACTATAAAAAGGTACCGAGAGCCTCTTGGAAAAGCTATCAAGCCGAAAAGATCACGAAGTCCAAGACGGCTCACGCATCCAGGCTGATCATCAACTGTTCATCTACCTCCTTAGAAGAGATCGAGAAGCAAACTAGGTTTTTGTAATCATTTTCTAAGGAATCAAAGTGTACTTGATCTTGTTGATTAATAAAGGTAGTTCTTTTTCTTATTCTATTTCTTTGTAGTTTAATTATGCATTTTCTCTCCATCTCTTTTTCTCCCAACATGCGCGAGTAATTCTCCGCTTGTTAGGGTTCGTAGGATTAGGGTAGGCTATTGGACGATGAAAATAATTAAACTCTTTTTAAGTCCTATAAAGTTTAGGAACTTTATCAAAATAATCATTAACATCCTAATCGGGCGCGCTAGCAATTCTTTGCTAGTTCCGACCGCGATTAGAGATTAGATTAATGATTGTTTTGGTAAAGGCTAGATATGAACGGAGTTCCGTGTCGAGATAAGGGTTACGAGTGGGATTCCTTTTCCCTCCAGAAACCCTAATCTACACGCATCACCGTCGTTCTAGTTCTAAATCTATTAATGGATAAAAAGGGTAACTTTTAATTAATCTTCCATAACTACTAAATCCTAACGAACCCTACAAGCCCTATTATTATATTATTTAAATCTCTAAAATAATCTAGATCTATATTTAACATTCTTGTTTAAAGTAGATCTAGAAACTTCTCACAAAATTCTTTATTCCTCCTCTCTTTCTCAACACATCTAAAGTAAAAATAAAAGGTTCCACGTTTCCCAGAGGACGACCCGTACTCATCTCGGCCTAGCTACACGCGACACCGTTCTGATTGCGGTTAACTACAAACAAACACTTTTTCGTGTCAATCAGCTCCATTTTGCTGACGTCGTATCTGCTTCTGGTTGGAACGAGAAGGAACGTCGTTGTTAATTTCTAAGCTGTAGATGTAGCCATCGAGATCTGGCTTCCCTTTGACGAAGTCCAGTGGGGCCATACGGTTCCCTTTCCGTTTGTGCCCATGGATTGTATACAGGGGTCAATGTGATCTTACCTGCAGGGCAAAAGTTTCATTTCATCATTTTTTTAATTTCTTTCCGCGATGCCCTATCATTTCAGCTTTTTATATCGCGAAAGACGCGATTGCCCAATCATTTCGGTTTTTTATCGCGGTGCCCAATCATTTCGGTTATTTTTCTTTTTACTCACTGCTTTTTATTACGAGTTTGGAACTTGAGATCTGATACCAATCTTAGCATCAGCATCGCTGTGACTGGAATATGGCCAAGAGCGAATCATCATTTGTCTTGAAAGGACTTGGAATTTAATACCAATTTAGGCATCAGCATCGCTGCCACTGGAATGTTGCCAGGAGCGAATCATCATTTGCCTTTGCTGATTCGAACAAAGGTGGCTTAGCAAACAAGGTTAGGATCCCGCCGACTAAGGCTTTTGACTTCATGAGCCGTAAGGGTATCATAAAGGTGTTTCTCCCTACGAGTCGTGAGGATCTCGTAGGTGTATTTTCTCTTTAGGAGTCCTGAGGATTCATAAGTGTGTGTTCTCTTATAAGTCGTAAGAATCTTACAAGAGTGTTTTCTCCTTATAAGTCGAGAAGACTTACAAGTGTCGTTCACCCTATGAGGGCATTCCTCGTCATTGGTAGGACTTGGCGAGGAGACGTTTATTTGTGCCCGTGGATTGTATACAAGGGTTGATATTGGTCCGCCTGTAGGGCTACTTAGGGAATGTGATGGCTTAAGAGCAGGTTCAGATCCCTGTAACTTAAAGCTTTCGAATCCTATGAGCCGTGAGGGTCTACAGGGGAATTTTCCTTACGAGTTGTGAAGATCTCGTAAATGTAATTTCTCCTTAGGAATCGTGGGGATCCCTAAGTGTGTTGCTCCCTTTTGTGAGTCGTAAGGATCTCACGTAGGTGTTCTCTCCTCACGAGGTCGAGAGGACCTTGTAGGTGTTTTTATTTTAACGAGATTGCGCCCTTTCGGATTTTCACGAACTCGCCGGCAGTCCTGCTGTTTTTACTCACGGAGCCCTTTCGGGTTTTCATCCATGCTCATTTCTCTTATGGACGTACCTTTTTTTTATGAGTCTGCGCCTTTGTGGGTTTTCATAAACTCGCCGGCAGTCCTGCTGTTTTTACTCACAGAGCCCTTTCGGGTTTTCATCCGTGCCCTTTTCGTTTGTGGACGTACCTTTTTTTAAGAGTCTGCGCCCTTGCGGGTTTTCACCAACTCGCCGGTAATTCTGCTGTTTTTACTCACGGAGCCCTTTCGGGTTTTCATCCGTGCCCTTTTCTCTTGTGGACGTACCGCTTTTTTCTTAATTTTTTTTATTTTTGCATGAATGAAACTCTCGAAGATAGTTTCATCGCGTGTGACCCATCTATTTGCCGGTGGGATTTGAGTTGCAGTCTTCGCCACTGGGACTTATGGACTTTAAATTCCCTTATCGCCGTGTTTGAGGCGACGTATTTAGTTTAAGGACATCTCGGTCCATTGCCAGTTTCGAGGCGGAGTTTTGCCGGATACTACTTATAGATTCTTGAGTCAGGAAGATAGCGAGTGGACACGAGCGTCGTCATCTATCGTTAACCTGGGTTGTGACTTGTTAGGCGTAGTATTTCTTAAGGAACCGGCCGTTTATTGGCCGGAAGGGTCTTTCGCCATGCATATCCATGAGCAAGTAGGCCCCACCTTGGTAGACCTTATCTATGACGTATGGGCCCTCATAGTTCGGCTCGAATTTCCATCGTTTGGCACGGTTGGGGATCATAGGTCTTTTGACAACTAGCACGAGTTCGCATTGGCGGAATGCACTTGGCCTAGTTAATCTTTCGTATGAGCGTGTCATCCTTACTTTGTAAGCTTCTAGGTTTTACTACACCATGAGACGAGTTTCATCGAGGGCATCGAGCTCCTCAAGCCGAAGGTGGGTATTTTCTTCATCCGTCAGCTCATGTCGGACCGCCACTCGTAAAGAGGGTAGTTCTATCTCCAAGGGGAGAACCGCTTCCGTTCTGAATACCAACGTGAATGGCGTTGTATTCGTAGTCGTCTTGAACGTAGTCCGATAAGCCCAGAGAGCTTCATGCAATCTCTCGTACCAGTCCTTCCTATTTCTGGTTACTGTTTTTTTTATGATCTTCGTCAAGGTCTTGTTGAAAGCCACAGCTAGACCGTTAGCTCGAGGGTTATAGACTGAAGAGTATCTCCAATCTATATTATGTTGCTGTGCAAAGCGGCTAATCTTATGGCTTCTGTAGGCCAGCCCATTATCCGAGACGATCCGTCGCGGAGTGCCGAACCAGTAGATGACATGTGTCTTGAAGAAATGGAGGATGTTCTCTGTTTTCGCATCCCTTAGCGGTACTGCCTCTGCCCACTTAGAGAAGTAATCGGTTGTCGCCAATATGAACCGATGTCCCTTGGATGATACTGGTTCGATCGGCCCGATTATATCGGTTCCTCATATTTCGAATAGCCAGCTAGCCAATGTTGGGTGTAGCGGATTCGGATGCTGGTGGATGAAGTCCCCATGAATTTGGCACGAGTGACACTGCTTCTCATATTCGAGGCAGTCCTGAATCATCGTGGGCCAATAGTAACCCATTCTTTTGATTTTCAGCTTCATCTTTGGCCCGGCTTGATGGGAACCGCAGAGTCCGTCATGAGTTTCTTGGACGACTCTCCTTACTTCTTCTGGTCCCAGACATCTTAGCCACAAACAATCGAATGATCTCTTATATAGAGTATCACTGACAAAGGCGAAAGACAGAGCTCGCTTCATGAGCTGATGTCTTGATGATGCGTTTTCGGGCATTCGATGGGATTTGAAGTAGTATATGAAGACTTCTCTCCAATCCTTAGCCTTTCTTCGTCCTCTATTTGGAAGACCGCTTGTTTGGTCGCTTCCTCTTCTTCAGACGACTCCGGAGATATTTCTGCTGGTGCGAGAATCCGGCGGCTTTGCACAATGATCCTTACGTCATCGAGGTTCTCGTCAGCCAGTTCCTTAGCGAGTTTAGCTAACGCGTCCGCCTTACTATTTTCTGCACGCGGTATGCTTTGCAGGACGTAGGAAGGGATTTGAGTCAGTAATTGCTGCACTCTTTTGCCATATCTTACCAACTCTGGCTTACACGTCTGATAGTCGCCATTTACTTGGCTAACGACCAGCTGGGAGTCTCCATATATGAGGATGTTCCCGATTCCCATGTCAATGGCGATCTCGAGACTTGCTATCAAAGCTTCATATTCCGCTTCGTTGTTTGTTCTTGGCTCCGTTAAGGAAAGGGCAAAACGCATTATCCCTCCTTGTGGAGTCACAAAGATAATGCCTACTCCGGCTTTGATTATGGGGGTGCTTTGCTTCCGCCTCTTCATAGATGATGCCCCATCGAAGTAGAGTTCCCATAGGGTATCACTCCTTTCTTTCTCCCCGTCGATTGTGTTAAACGCGTGTTCGTCCGGCAACTCGCAGTTCAAGGGAGAACCGACGGGTATCGGATGCTCTGCGAGAAAGTCGACGATGGCCTGGCCTTTCACTGCCTTAAGAGGGCGATAGATTATCGAGAATTCCATCAAGAGGAGGGTCTATTTGGCAAGCTTTCCAGTTAGTATGGCTCTTGACATCAAATATTTGAGAGGATCCACCTTTGATATGAGATGGACCTCATGTGCCAAGACATAATGTCGGAGCTTCGTTACAGCAAAGATTAGTGTCAGGAAATACTTTTCGATAGGGGAGAAGTTGTTTTCTGCCCCCAGAAGAACTCGACTTAAATAGTAGAGAGCTCTCTCCTTCCCCTGGTCGTTCTCTTGTACCCATAGCACGCCTAAAGAACCTGGAAGGGCAGTCGTGTATAGGATGAGAGGCTTTCCCTTGACCGGGGCGGTCAATACCGGCGGGTTCTGCAGATATTGCTTGATTTCGTCTAGTGCACTTTGGCATTTACGATCCCAAATGAACGGGGTCCCCTTCTTCATTAGATGGCTGTAGGGGCGGCATGTGCCGGAGAGGTTAGCTATGAACCGTCGGATATACGTGAGCTTTCCTTGGAGAGACCGCAGTTGCTTGAGAGTTCTTGGCGAAAACATTTCCATAATCGCCTTGATCTTTGACGGGTCTATTTCGATGCCTCGATGTCGTACGATGAATCCCAGGAATTTGTCCGAGGAGACTCCAAACGCGCATTTCAGAGGGTTCATCTTCAGATTATATTTCCGAAAATACTGGAACACTATCTTCAAATGCTCCCAGTGCTCTTTGTAAGATTTGCTTTTCACCACGAGATCTTCAATATAACATTCGAAAATCTCGTGTATGAGGTCATCGAAGATCTTCATCATGGCCCTCTGGTAGGTAGCGCCAGCATTCTTCAAGCCGAAGGGCATCACCTTATAGCAGAATATGCCTAGCGGAGTTCGGAAGGCTGTATGCTTTCGGTCTTCATGATGCATTTTTATTTGATTGTAGCATGAAGATCCATCCATGAAGGAGAAGACCTCATGAGTGGACGTGTTATCTATCATCAGCTCGATAACCGGTACGGGGAAGTCATCCTTCGGACACGCTTTATTGAGGTCTCGAAAGTCCACGCAGACGCGCACTGTCCCATTTTTCTTCATCACTGGGACAATGTTGGCAATCCAGTCAGGATATTGAACTTCTTGGATGAAGCCAGAGTCGATTAGTTTCTTGACTTCGGCATTGATGCTCATCTCGAGTTCGAGTCGCATTCTTCTCGGCGCCTGTTTGACTGGCTTAACGTCCGGCGATATAGCCAATTTATGCACCGCTATTTCTGGATCTAATCCTGGCATTTCGGAGTAATTCCATGCGAAGCAGTCTTTATATTGCATAAGCACGTCCTTTAACGTAGCCACCTGCTTTTCAGTCAGCAGCTCACTGACGAATGTTGGCCTTGACTCGTTTTCTGTTCCCAAGTCGATTTTTCTCAGGTTTTCCGCTGTGGTGTGTATCCTATCTTCCAACTCTTTTGGTGCCCATGGAAATTCTGAGATCACCTCGTCCTCATCCTTATCTGCAAAGCATTGGGAGAGGTCGTCCATATTCTCGTGCTCCTCCTCTTTTGAGAATGTTATCACGTGACAGGTACAAGTTCGTTTCCAAGCTCGATGTTGATCTGGACTTTCCCTTGCAGTGTAGGTTGCTCTTGGCTCATGCTTTTGTGGTGGGGTTAGCCTCCAACTGTCAGATAGAGCAAACTTGCCTTGCTGATACTGGTCTTCAACCCGGTTTTTAAAGGTGAAACAGTCTTCAAGAGGATGTCCTATTGCTCGGTGATAGGAGCAATAAGCCGGGTCATGGACCTCGTCTATTTGTTCGAGGCATCAAGACTCCGGGAGCGTCATCATTTGATACTTCATGACAAGGTTGAATATCTTCCTTGTCTTGTCTTGAGGGAATGAATATTCCCGACCCATCTTCTTCATAAAAGACGGATTCCAACTGACTTTTTCTCGATCGCGTGGTTTCTTGGCTCCGCCTTGCTTTTGTTGAATGCCATTCTCGCTCTTCACTTTGTTGTTACTACTACGTCGGGCTTTTTCCTTGCCATAAGAATGCACAACAGGCTGAGGGCGAAGGGCATCGTCATCCTCCGTAGACTGCTAAGTGAGACGCTGCGTCTTGGCTTTCTGGTCAATGACCATTTCGCGGCTGTGATCATCCCGAACCTTTTGACCCGCTTCCCTTATTAGCTTGTTAATCTGCTCTTCGAATGACGGACTCGATATTCGTACGGCGGGATTTCGCTCTGTTTCAATTTCGAGCAATCTGTTTGAAGGGTACACCTTAGCATCTCAATAGCCTTTTCAGTTCCTCTGCATAGTATCTGGGCAGACGGATTGGTTGAATCCTATCGAGCGCAGGTTCGGCACCGTTCCAGACTTCTTTCTCCACTTTAGTCTCCGTGGATTGGTAGAAAAGGATTGCCTTTTCGTTTCTTTGCTTAGGAGGGACGTAGAAGGTCTGCAGCTCTTGCACGCTGTACGTATCATGTGCATCAAGTTTTTTGTAATGCCGCTGTGGAACCATGGTAATTTGTAAACTCTGGTCAGCTCCAGCAAAGGTCTGCATTGACGGGCGGACAGAGAACACTGCGTTGGCCTCGTCCTCGGAGTCACTGCCAAAAACCAGAATAGGAGTAGATGGTCCTGGCCTATTGCCTTGGGGTTGTCCCGAGTACACCATCTCTTCATCTTCCACGGTATCGCTCCCAAAGATCAGGATAGTGGCGATGACTTTTTGTTTATTCTTCGGTTTGCGACATCTTTCCATGTCTTCGAATTCTGGTAAGAAATACTTGGCGTCTTCATATTTGCGTACTTCATTTACGGAGAATGGGTTCAGCTCCCCTGTAGCTGTGTATTCGAGGCCGTCCTTGAAGTACTTCATACACTGATGTTGTTTAGAAGAGATGATTTTTTACTCATGTAACCAAGGCCTGCCTAGCAAAGCGTTGTAGTAAGTCTTGGCGTCAATAACATGGAACTTGATGTCATTGACGAGCAGCCCGAAGCGTAATGTCACTATTACAGACCCGAGTGTTTGTGATGATTGGGAGTCAAAACCGGAGATGGTAATTTTATCCCGAGCCAAGTGCTGCACATTCATGCAAATCTCCTTCAGCACTCTCACATTGAGAAAGTTGACGGAGGACCCGTTGTCGACCAGGACCTTCCCTGTGACAATACCCGGTTACATACAGCGGACGGTTGTGCTCGCACGTTCCGAGAAGGAGGTCTTCATCGCTGAAGGTGATGTCAGCCGTGTGGACTTCTTCCAACTCGTCCTTCATCTTTTCTTCTGCAATGAAGGCTTGAAACTGGTCGGGCTCTTGTAACGCCTTGATCGGAGAATCTCGTACCTCTTTAGACAGGAAAAGGGCATCCAAAATACTCAATTGTGAGGGTATCTTTCTCAGATGTGCCAGAACATTGTAATCCACCTTGTTCTTCTTGGGCGGGTCCTTGGCTGTGAGCTCTTCGGCGACTTTATCATCGAGGGAAATCTCCTCAGAGACTTTTTCCTTCCCCTTGTATTTCTTGCATAAACATTTGTTTGAGGGTCCGATATTCTTTTCAGGAAACGTACGGTTACGCAGCTGAATGTTCTCATGGTTCTTCATCTCTTCTTCTTTTCCGGAGGTGGATTCCCTGAGGAGAGGGCCGAGGGCTATTTCTTCGTCAGAATCGCTCCCGAAGGTTTGAACTTGAGATTTTCCTTTTGTCAAAATGGCATCAACCATATGACAGTTACCGGCTGTTTCTTTACGCTCATCTGTCGTGCTTCTCTGTTCCTGACGGACTTTGCGTTTCATCCGCTTGAAGTGTTGTTGATGGGCAACGTATCCCTACCACCATTTCTTGAAGGCATTACACTCTTCGATAGGGTGTGTGACCCTTCGATGGTACAAGTAGTAGTTCGAACGTACATCCGCTTCGTCGGGACACATACTCCAGAAAGTATTTTCTTCGAAAGGTGGCAGCTTCATTTCCATTGACAGAGCTTTGGCGAACTGCTTCCCTACCTTGATTTTGTTCTTGCTGGTGGCAGGTGCGCTTCAATCTGGTTGGGATACTTTAGTACTTCTCATTACCGGAGCTTCTTCAGCTTGACGCCGACGCTTGACCTTTTCGTTTGTAGCCGTTTCACGTCCTCGGTCAGCTTTACTCCTTTGGAAGGCTTCGTTCAGCAGCTTGTCGATCAGGTCATCTGACGGTTCCAGGAATTTTGATTCTAGATCTGCCCCCAATTTCTCTACGTCAGGAGCTTCTTTGCTATTGATCGACGAGTGAGAGATCATGTGGCAACTTGCCACATAATCCTCGGGTTCTTCTGACGAATCGTCTCCTTCATTAATGTCACTGTTTCCGTTCTCAAGAACATGCTTGAAGAATTCTTCCAATGTGACTGGGGTCCGTGCCTTTTGGTTGTATTCCTCTAGTGCGTCGATGTACCTTTGCAGATCTGTACGATTGTCGTCGAGCTACGCGGGTTTCATGGTCTTCTTCTTTTCTTCGAAGACTTCGACGACTTGGCCTGGAGGTTTTGCCCATCGTTACCAACTTTTGGCGTTGGGCGCGATTTTAGCATCCCGTCAATAATCTCAGGCTCCAGTGGGCTTTTCTATTTGATTGCCGGACATGCCTGAAGATACTTCAGCATTCTTTTAGTTTTAGCCGAAAGGACAACTTCCCATGAAGCTTCCTCTACAAATGAGCATGATGCCCCCGGCGTATCCATCTTTTTAGGAGCGTGCTGCTATGGCGGGCTTACCTTTCAGTTTTCGGACAGCGCGAACTTGCCCTGTTGGTACTGGTCTTCAACCCAGTTTTTGAAGACGTAGCAATCTTCGATTGGGTAGCCTACTATTCGGTGGTAGGGGTAGTAATTAGGATTGGTGACGTCGCAAGGTTGCAGTGGACGTCTCGGAATCGGCAGAGTGATGAGCCTGTTGCGTACCACCAGTTCGAATAGTCTCCTCGTTTTATCCCGGGGGAACGATGTTGTTGGGGTAAAAATTTACACCCCGGTTGACCAAGTCAAAATCAAAGTCAACCCCAAGCCAAGTAGGCCCAAGCCCAGATCCAGTGGGCCCATGCCCGGGTCGAGCCAGAACATGAAGCGGCCGGCCTCCCCCCATGCCAAGATAAAAATTTTGTGATAAATAATTTTGTTGTATTTCTTTTATTTTATTTTATGGATAAATGTAAGAAAAATAGGCATAAAGCCAAACTTTTGTAAAGCCCATGGCTTATGTGCAAAAAGAAATGGCACATGAGCCATGGGATAGGCAAAATGCCATTTTGTGAAGCCCAAGAGGGTATGTGTAAAGTGTGTAGCCTATAAAGGCAAGGATAATGAAATATCCCAACAACTTTTTCTCTCTCTAAAAAATTTTTCCAGATCTGAGATCTTTTCTTCTTCTTCAAGGTTCCAAAACCCTCTTCTTTCTCTTGAATTAAATCAAGAGTTTTACTCTTCTTTTTATAAAACAAATTAGTTTTTCACCACAAAACCCACAAATGGGAACTTGGATCTATCATTAGATCTCAAAAAGAAGAGATTTTTAGATCTCACATCTCTTGAACCAGCCAACAGAGGAGGAAGAAGAAGAACCCATTTCCTCAACCAAAATATATATTTTTTTTCAGGAGTTTAACTCCACTAATTTCTCTTCCGAGAGTTTCTGGGGCTAAAAGCCCTCTTTTCCTCGCCGGCGCACTAGCGCTCGAGCGCAAAGCGCCCACGTGCCGACACGCAAGCGCGCTTGCACTCCAGCGCACTGCGCCCGAGCGCAAAGCGCCCACGTGCCTACACGTGGCGCGCGCGCTTGCGCTCCTGCACACTGCGCCCGAGCGCACTGCGCCCACGTGCCGACACGTGGCGCGTTTGCGCTCAAGCGCACTGCGCCCGAGCGCACTGCGCCCACGTGCCGACACGTGGCGCGCGCGCTTGCGCTCCAGCGCCTTGCGCCCGAGCGCAAAGAGCCCACGTGCCGACACGTGGCGCACTTGCGCCCGAGCGCCCAGCGCTCATGCGCAAAGCGCCCACGTGGCGCGCTTGCGCCTGAGCGCACAGCACCTAAGCGCACAGCGCTCAAGGCGCTAGCCCCACGCATCCTTTGGATGTCTTTTCCCCCCTTTTGTTTATATATACATGTATATATATACATATGTATACATATGTACACATACACATACTCCGCAACATTCTCCCCCTCCAAAAAAATTTTGGGCCGGGGCGCTGCCTCGAACCCCGCAAGGGGGCTGCTAGCCCCCTTGACCCCCAGCCCGCTATCCGGGTAGCGGGACCCCCGTAAAAACTCTGCGTGGCTCCCGATATATCCAAAACCTCCTTTCAAAACAAAACACACGTACACTACACATTAAGTTCGCATGACCAGTTTAACCCGTTAATCGGAGGTTCTCTCGCTCCAAAGGCGAGGGGTAATTAACGGCAGCTTAGTCCGCGGCTGCCGGAGATTCGGATCCCCACAATCATTAAACCCCCGCCTACCCTAGACAGGGGGAATCTGTAGTACGCCTGAGAAGCGTGCGTGTACTCCCATCTCAATGGGGTGACGAAAAACACCCTACAGATTCTGGCACGCCCGGTGGGACCAATCTCTCCTCCCATATTTCGGGTTAAACATTCATGCGAACTCAATCCATATACATATCGATTGCCTATACTGAAATGATGTTCTTTTTTCCATGCAGCAATCAACCTTCGACGACAATGTCTCCCCAGACGAATTCAGTTCCAACATGACCCCGATTCCGTACGTGGTCAAGATCAACGCTCGTGTGGTTCTCCCCGCGAGCCTCAGTCGACAGTGGGAGGAACCGCCCCGCCAGTTTGGCTCCGTCATCATCTTCCCTGCCGGAAGCGCTCATCTGGCGGAGATCCCGGCGGAACAGGTGGCCAAGCCGGTCTCAAGGGGTAAGAGGCCGAATGTCGTGTCGCCAAGGCACCACAACCGAAACTTAAGACGGTATCTGAACGATTCTCTGGTGCTCCAGCGGGGTGCAAGAACTTCGGTACAAAGGGCAAAATCAAATGTTGCAGACGAGCTCAGGCGATGACTCCAACAAATGCACAATCGAGCGTATCTCCAAGGCCCTCCATCGCCCGGTCTGCGGCGTCTTCCCAAAGAGCCGAAGTCTGCCAGGTGCCTAGAACAGAAAAGTTTAGGCAGAAGCGGCTCAGGTATCGAGCCAACAAGAGGGCCAAGGCTTCGGCCAAATGGAATCATGTGAAGTTCCAAGTGCAGGGTTGCCCCGCGACGACGGCTGAGTCGGACGTAAGAATCAGCAATTCCTTCGAGCCTCTGAAGTGGGTTCAGAAAAATGCCATGACCGCCAGAATCAAGAAGACAGTGGTCCGAACGATTCTACAAAGAGACGTGTCCTGGCCCCAACAAAAAAGTATGACATTGTCTCTTCAAGAGTCTATCAAGCACTCTGTGCCGCACGAAAGCAGCGGGGCAGACCCAGAAAAGAAGCGCCATCACCATTCAACAAAACTGGTTAGGCCAGCCGCCTTTAATCGACTACCAGCTCCGAAACAAGGGGGTCAAGACAGCAATCCATGAAATCAGCTGCCAATGATAGAAAGACGGCCGGATATATCATCCATACGGTCTATATGGCGGGCGGTCGCCCCAGCGACAACCTTCGCAGCAAAAGCAAGGATGGGGCCACCACATCCCAAGCTCAATCTAGCCTGAATGTGGTTGCCGCTGCCCAAGAACAGCCGCCCCCGCTGGATGAAGAAAACCCTCTCGATGAGGATGATAGGCAGAAAGACCCCTCGGTCCATGCAGAGTCAAGCTCAGACAGTGAGGAAGAGCCGACTTTCCGCCCCAGGACTGTGGAGCAAGAGCTGCTTCAAGAGCTTCGAAAACAGCTCAGGAGCAAAGATAAAGAGATGGCCAAGCTCTATTTGAAGATTGATGACTTAACGAATGTGGTGATGCAGCTTACGGCTCAAATTGTTCGAGCGCCTCCCAATCAAGCGCAAGCCGCTACTAATCAGCCGGGTGATGACAATCCGAGGCAGCCAATGCCTGTTCCTTCGGGTCCAAGACTGGTCGAGCGACATGAAAGCCGGCCACACTCCGCTTCTGGGGACGCCTTGGCCCCAGATAGCACTATCCCGCTAACACAGGATCGGATAATGGATTTGGTCACCAGCAAGGTTAAAACATTGGTGGCCGAAGCTGAAGCTCAAAAAGAAATCGGCAGTAGTAAGCGGCTATACCCCGCGCAGTACGATCTGATTGAGTTCCCAAGCGGCTACGTCATTCCTAAGTTCGGAAGATTTGATGGAACGGGGAATGCAAATCAGCACGTTGCCCACTTCAAAGCATCGTGCGGAAATACAGGGGGCAATGACGCGCTCCTTCTTCGTCAGTTTGTCAACAGCCTGACCGGTGTCGCTTTCGACTGGTACGCGAGCATACCAGACGGGTCCATCATTACCTTTGCCCAAATGGAGTCTCTGTTTCGGCAAAGGTTCATGAGTGTCAGTGATAAAATCTCTATTGCCGACCTTGTGAGGACCAAACCGGGGAAAAATGAAGGCAACACCGACTTTATCGCTCGATGGCGTAATCTCACAGTCAAGTGCGAACCGCCGTTGGAGCAGGACCAGTCCGTCAGCCTTCTCATTGGGAACCTCAACAATTGGACGGTCCCATTCTTGTGTACGGCGGGCCTCAAGACATTTTAGAAGCTAACCAAGAAAGTCCAAATGCTGGAACGCTCGAAGCAAGAGTCCCCGCCGGATTCTCAGAGAGACAAAACTTGGAAAAGCAAGTGGGACGACAACCGTAGAAGCGGGAGTTCCAGCAGTACCAATGTCTTCAATACGTCCGACAATGAAGAAAAGCGAAGGGCGGCCGAATCCAAAACTAACCGGTCTCGAAAGCCATTGCTGGGAGGAGATGGGCCCTCCCTAGAGGAGAAAAAGAACAAGGTTTACTCTTTCAGAAGGGACAAGGTCCGCAAGATATTTAAAGATGCCTTGAACAACGGCCTACAATTGCCGGAGTCGAAAAGACCCCAAGAAGCAAAAATGACTGACAATCCTCTGTATTGCCCGTACCACCGAGTAGTGAGCCATGCGATCGAGGATTGCTATATCTTCAAAGACTGGGTCGAGAAGCAGTACAAGGCTGGAGAGATCGAGCTGTCCAAAAGTGTGTTGGCGAACAATCAAGTTGCAACCACCAACTTTATACAGACAGAAACTGAAGCCTTCTGGGAGCAGACAGCCGAACCCGCTGCCCTGAGAAATGAAACAGACTCATCGCGGCCTCCGTGGAGTACGCACATATCTAATAAGACGAAGAAGATGATAAAGCTACTTCGGAAAGAACCTAGGACGGAATGGGAAGGGCAGAAGAAGCCTACCAGTCCAGCTGCCAATGCGGCTCCATCAGGCTCAAAATCCAAGAAGCTCAAGAAGAAGAAAAGTGCAGCTCGGCGCAAAAAAGAGTCTGCAGGGAGATCAACCATTCAAAAATATATCGATTCCCTCGAAGAATATGAACAAAAGGAAAGAACATTGATTCAATTGAAGGAGTTCTTCCCTGTACAAGCGGCTGAAATTCTGGAGGAGTTAGAAGAAGACTCCAATGAAGAGATCCCAGTAGTGACCTGCTACGCTATCCATCTTGGCAGCGACTCCGAGGATGAGCTCTGTTTTCCCGAAGAAGATGAGGAGCTCGCCACAAAGGCCAATCAAATCCAGCTCAGAAGCAGCAGGGCTCTACCGCCAAATCAGGGCAACGCCCCAAAAGGGAAGGAAAAACATGTGGCTAATGATGAAGATGGCAGAGAACCGGCTGATGAAAACTCAAGTCCTTCCTCGGTGGACTATAATGTCTTGGCTCACCTTCGAAGGCTTCCGTCTCTCCTGAGCATCTACGACGCCTTGGTCCTATCTAAGGAGCTTAGAAATGTTCTTATTCACGCTCTCCAAAACCCCGAGCGGTATCAGGCTCACTTTGCGGAAATTAATATGAAAGAAGCTCCGCACGCTTTGCATGCCGCCGCAGTCACATTTAAAGATGAAGACTTGCTACTGGGAACGGCTGAGCATAATCGGCCGCTTTACGTGACCGGGTACAGCGACGGAGATCGGATTAATCGCATATTGATTGATCCGGGGTCTTCAGTGAACATCATGAACTTGCGGACGCTGAAGAGTTTGTCAATGGACGTCCGACACCTGTCAAGGGAAAGGATTGTCATTCAGGGCTTCAACCAAAATTGCCAGCAAGTTCTGGGGTCCATAGCTCTGCCAATCAAATTCGGGGATCTGCAAACTGAAGCTAAGATATACGTGATCGACGCCGACACGTCTTATAAGATTCTCTTTGGGCGGCCGTGGCTCCACGATTATGGCATCATTCCGTCAACTCTCCATCAATGCATGAAGTATACTAAAAATGGCGAAGAAAGACGCATTGACGGAGACATCCAGCCGTTCGGTGTGCATGAAGTCCGCTATGAAGATTCTCGGTACTTTATGAACCACCAAAATGCTAAGCCACAACTGACTGAGGATAGACCGGCCCCAAGACCCAAAAGCAAATCTGCGCCGGTTGTCACTTTCAAAAGTAAAAACGCCCAAGTGCGCCCACATTTCGGTAGCGACACTGATGAGTCCGACGCTGGAAGCCCGTCCTTCCGTAAAACCCACCCTCGTTTCGGCAGCGATACGGACGAATCTGTTACTGAAGGTCCATCTAGCAGCAAAGTCCGCCCTCATCTTGGTAGTGACACTGAAGAGTCAGAAGAAGAGGACCTGCCGTGCAACAGCTGTGCAGATTGGACCCCTATGCAGCAAGCGAAACTAAGAGAGACCTTCGAAGTTGAAGAAGGGTCCCTGGCCATCACAAGGGTGCCGGAACGGATATGCAAAGAGCTCGACGCATTGTTAGTCTCTACCGTGGACCAGCTGAAAACTTTCTACGTACCCGGGAGGAAAAATGGACAGAAGGGCATCCTGTTTTACAGGTCAAACCCCGTTGTGCACCCGAACGATCTTTCTGTCGCGTGCCTTCCCTATGAGAGGGGCATAAGAGCCATCCTCAATCCCAGATACTATGCGCCCGATATGCGGGAATACTTTAAGAAGTGCGGATGCCGGTTATATCAAACGAAGTCCGAAGCAAAGTTTTATGAAGGGCTATGGTATCCGCCCCAGGTCCGAGCACTCATCGATGGACGAATTCTAGATAGACGGGGCATAGGCTACATTCAACCTGATTCCAAAGCGTGCTACATGATCCATGTTGGTAAGGCCAGCGAAAGATCAAATGATGATGACGAGATAGCCGAGCCAGAAGAAGCTCCTCAAGAGCTCGAAGATGGTGGACAAGCAACCTTTGACGAGCTAACCGAGATTGACTTAGGAATGCCCGATAATTCAAGGCCGACCTACATCAGCTCGCTCTTGTCAGAGGAAATGAAAGCACAGATAATTGCCCTACTGCATGAGTTCGTCGACTGCTTCGCGTGGACATACAAAGAAATGCCAGGCCTTTCCCCTGAAGTGGCTGTGCATAAGCTGGCTATATCTCCTGATGCTAAGCCAGTAAAACAAGCCCCTCGAAGAATGAGAAGGGAACTAGAAGAAAAAGTCATCGAGGAAACCAAGAAGCTCATCACTGCCGGCTTCATCAGGGAAGAGAAATATGCGGACTGGATCGCATGCATAGTCCCAGTGAAGAAGAAAAATGGGCAGATCCGAGTTTGTGTCGACTTCAGGGACCTCAACAAGGCATGTCCTAAAGACGACTTCCCGCTACCGGTCTTGGAAATGATGGTCGATAACACCTCAAATTACGAGCTGTTCACCTTCATGGATGGCTCGTCTGGAAATCAGATCAAGATGTTGCCTGAGGATGAGAAGCACACAGCATGTCGAACCCCGATCGGAATATATTGCTACAAGGTGATGCCGTTCGGATTGAAGAACGCAGGTGCTACATATCAAAGGGCAATGACCAATATCTTCGATGACCTAATTCATAAAGTCGTCGAATGTTATGTTGATGATCTGGTCGTTAAGACTAAAACCAAGGCCGATCATATCCAGGATCTTAGGACCGTTCTCACCAGACTGAGGGAATTTGACCTGAAGATGAATCCTCTGAAATGCGCTTTTGGTGTGTCATCGGGAAAATTCCTGGGCTTCATAGTCCGACATCGAGGGATCGAAGTTGACCCATCAAAGATAAAGGCCATCATGGAGATGCCCCCTCCGAAGAGTCTGACGCAGCTAAGGTCTTTTCAAGGCAAGCTTGCTTATATACGGAGGTTTATCTCAAATTTATCGGGGAGATGTAGGCCCTTCTCGAAGCTCATGAAGAAAGGAGCTCCTTTTATCTGGGATGCTGAATGTCAAGCAGCGTTCGAAAGCATCAAACAGTACTTGTTGCACCCTCCAGTGCTGGCCGCTCCCATTCCAAATAAACCGCTGATTCTCTACACTGCCGCGCTGGATGAGTCACTCGGTGCGCTCCTTGCCCAGAATAACGAGGAGGGAAAAGAAAATGCCCTCTACTACCTCAGTCGAACTCTAGTCGGGACGGAACACAACTATTCCCCAATCGAGAAGCAATGCCTGGCTCTGATATTTGCTGTGAAGAAGCTGAGGCACTATCTGCTTGCTCATCGGGTTATGCTGATCTCCAAGGTCGACCCGCTCAAACACTTGATTACCAGAACGAGCCTAGCCGGCAGAATGGCAAGATGGGCTGTTATGCTACTCGAGTTTGACATAGTTTATACTCCCCAGAAAGCAGTAAAAGGGCAAGCTCTTGCAGACTTTCTCGCTGCTCATCCCATACCAGAAGGATCGCCGCTAAATTGTGAGTTACCCGACGAACAAGTGCTACACCTCGAGGAAGACGAGCCATATTGGGAGCTCTACTTTGATGGGGCTTCATCGATAAGGAGCTCCGGCAGATCAAGCGTCCCGGAGGTAAAAGCGGGGATAGGATTGGTGTTCACCACGCCATCAATAGGAACCCTGCGGCGTTCTTTCGCTCTCACCGAGCCTCGGACAAACAATGAAGCTGAGTATGAAGCTCTGATAGCTGGTTTGGAGCTCGCCATAGAAATGGAAATCTGTCGCCTACGAGTTTACGGTGACTCCCAGCTCGTCGTCAACCAAGTAAGCGGCGATTATAAAATATACAAACCCGAGTTAGCTCGGTACAGAGCCCGAGTGGTGGAACTCATGAAACGGTTCACTCATATTGAACTAATGAGAGTCCCTAGAGCGTTGAATGGGAAAGCTGACGTACTCGCTCGCTTAGCCAAGGAGCTGGCCGATCCTGACATGGAAGAAATTCTGATCACAGTCAGGAGCCGACAAATTCTACCCCCAGTCTCTCTACGAGAAGAGGAAAGCGCGGAACAAAAGAGCAGTCCTGCCGAAGAAGCTTCGATCATCCAAGACGAGCCCGATTGGAGAGAACCCTTCATAGAGTACCTCCGATACGACAAGCTGCCCGAAGAAAAATCCGCGAGGATTCAGCTGAAGAAAAGAGCTCTCTGATACATGTTTGTAAATGACACATTATACCGTAGGTCATATGACCAACTCTGGCTCAGGTGTCTGTCATTGGCCAAAGCCCAAAAGGCCATGAAAGATGTTCACTCGAGCGTTTGCGGTGCTCACCAATCTGGCCCCAAGATGCGACTTCAAATCAAACGGCTTGGGTATTACTGGCCCACCATGATACGGGATTGCGGAGAGCATGCAAAGAAATGTTATATCTGCCAAATTCACGGTGATTTTATTCACAAGCATCCCAATCCATTGCATCCTACGGTGGCGTCGTGGCCCTTCGAAGTCTGGGGCACCGACATTGTTGGCCCAATTGATCCTCCGTCATCCAAAGGCCATCGGTTCATACTGGCCGCGACAGATTACTTCTCCAGATGGGCTGAAGCTGTCCCTCTAAAAGAAGTCAAGACAAAAGATATTCTGACATTCTTCCAGCATAATATTCTATACCGCTTCGGTACACCAAGAAGAATCATTTCTGACAACGGGCCTTCTTTCA
The DNA here is from genome assembly GCA_030015575.1 of Agapanthus africanus. Taxonomy (NCBI): domain Eukaryota; kingdom Viridiplantae; phylum Streptophyta; class Magnoliopsida; order Asparagales; family Amaryllidaceae; genus Agapanthus; species Agapanthus africanus. Next base: position 538,651,888 of record JASDDO010000010.1, on the reverse strand, counting down.
AGAGCTTCAATGTCTCAAGGTTCGCTACTCAGCACAAGATAGACTGGAGATATTCCTCCATCTATAATCCAAGAGCCAATGGGCTAACCGAAGCCTTCAATAAGACTCTATGCAAGCTCCTGAGGAAAAATGCTTCAGCCAACAAGAAAGACTGGAATCTCAAGCTTCACGAGGCATTGTGGGCATATCTACCACGCACCGTACTCCAACTCAGTCCACTCCATACTCATTGCTCTTCGGAGTGGAGGCGGTCCTCCCCCTCGAAGTCGAAGTTCCAAGCTTAAGAATGGCCGTTCAGCATGAGTTGACGGAGGAGGAAAATGTACTCCTTCGACTTGAAGAGCTCGATGCCCTCGAAGAAAAGAGGCTCGCGGTACAGCAAAATCTGGAGCTATACCGAGCCCAAATGTCACGGGCCTATGACAAGATAACCCGTCTCCGCGCTTTCAAGAAAGGTGAATTGGTGTTGGTCCTCAAAAGACCGATTATCCCCAATCGACATGCCAAGGGAAAATTCGAGCCAAACTGGGAAGGACCATATGTCATCGAGAAAGTGTTCGACGGAGGATCCTACCAACTAATAAGTGCCGAGGGAGAAAGGCCTATGCCACCCATCAATGGCCGGTATCTCAAGAAATACTACACGTAAATGCTCCAAGTCGCAGGCGAATCGAGTATATCAGCCCTACGGTCTGGATCATACCTCCTGCAAAACCGTATACAATCCACGGGCGTAAATGACCCCTATCTCTTCCAAATTCTGCTGGTGAGACTATTTTTAAAGTCCCACGAGCGGCAAAAAAAAGAAGGAAAAAACAAAGAAAAAAAAGGAAAGAAAAGAGGAAAAATAAAAAGGTATGTCCACAAGCAAAACGGGCATGGATGAAAACCCGAAAGGGCTCCGTGAGTAAAAACAGCAGGACTACCGGCGAGTTTGTGAAAACCCGAAAAGGCACAAACTCGTGAAAAGAGATGAATACACTCGCAATGTCCTCTCGACCTGAGGAGAAAACCCCTGCGTGAGATCCTTACGACTCACAAAGGAGCAACACACTTAGGAATCCTCACGATTCCTAAAGAGAACATACACCTGCGAGATCCTCTCGACTCGTAGGGAGAAAATGCTTTTATGAGACCCTCACGGTTCATAAAATTGTAAAGTCTTAGGTGATAGGGACCTAAACCTGTCTCCTAAGCCATCCTTCCCCAACAGGCAACGGTAAATGATGAGTCGCTCCTGGCATTTCGCTTCAGTGTTAGCGGTGCTGATGCCGACCAAAAACCCAAATCCCAAGTCCTCCCAAGGCATATGATGAGTTGCTCCTGGCATTATTCCAGTGCAGCAATGCTGATGCCAAACAAGATCCAAATTCCAAGTCCCCGACCCCAAAGTGGCGAATGATGAGTCGCTCCTGATACCATATTCCAGTATAGCGATGCAGACGCAAACCAAATTCCAAATCCCATACCCCAACGGCGAATGATGAGTCGCTCCTGGTACCACATTCCAGTCCAGCGATGCAGACGCCAACAAAGCCCTGAAATTTTTCCGGCCCTACGGTCTGGATCATACATCCTGCAAAACCGTATACAATCTACGGGCGTAAAACAATCCCAACCTCTCCCATGTCCTACCGGTGAGACCACATTCAAAGTCCCAAAAAAAAATCCCAAATCCTCCCGGGGCAAATGATGAGTTGCTCCTGGCATTATTCCAGTGCAGCAATGCAGATGCCAAACAAAAACCAAAATCCTAAAATCCTCTAAATGACAGATGATGATTCGCTCCTGGTACCATATTCCAGTATAGCGATGCTGATGTCAACCTAAATCAAAATCAACAAGTCAACTTTCACTCCGACACCGCAAAAAGCGGAGCAAGTCAGAATCCAATCTCGACACCGCAAGAAGCGGAGCAAGTCAAGTCTACCCCTGACACTGCAAGAAGCAGAGCAAGTCAAATCAAGTATCGACCGTCTAAATAGCAAAACGGGCAGCATCGTCCGTCCAAGTTGTAAAAAGGGCAGCATTGACCGTCCAAGTCGTTAAAATGGCAGCACCGACCGTCCACGTCGCTAAAATGGCAGCACCGACCGTCCATGTCGCAAAAAGGGCAGAACCGACCGTCCAAGTCGCTAAAAGGGCATCATCGACCGTCCAAGTCGCAAAAATGGCAGCATCGACCGTCCACGTCGCTAAAAGGGCAGCACCGACCGTCCAAGTCGCAAAAAGGGCAGCACCGACCGTCCACGTCGCTAAAATAGCAGCACTGACCGTCTAAGTCGCTAAAATGGCAGCATCGACCGTCCACGTAGCAAAAAGGGCAGAACCGACCGTCCAAGTCGCTAAAATGGCAGCACCGACCGTCCAAGTCGCAAAAAGGGCAGTACCGACCGTCCAAGTCGCAAAAAGGGCAGCACCGACCGTCCAGGTCGCAAAAAGGGCAGCGCAGGATTCCTACAAAGAGGGAACCAGATCACTCCGGGCCAGAGAAAACGTCTATCACAGACACTCCGTCTCGGAGACATGTCAAGCAACGACCGTCCATGTCGTAAAAAGGGCAGTGCCAGCTTCCCAAAAAGCGGGAACCAAATCAAGTCGCCTCCACGTGAAAGAAGATCCATCAATTTCATGCACACGACCCACATATGTGGTGTGCATTTATTGATGGGGGGCTATTTGTTGGGGTAAAAATTTACACCCCGGTTGACCAAGTCAAAATCAAAGTCAACCCCAAGCCAAGTAGGCCCAAGCCCAGATCCAGTGGGCCCATGCCCGGGTCGAGCCAGAACATGAAGCGGCCGGCCTCCCCCCATGCCAACATAAAAATTTTATAATAAATAATTTTGTTGTATTTCTTTTATTTTATTTTATCGATAAATGTAAGAAAAATAGGCATAAAGCCAAACTTTTGTAAAGCCCATGGCTTATGTGCAAAAAGAAATGGCACATGAGCCATAGGATAGGCAAAATGCCATTTTGTGAAGCCAAAGGGGGTATGTGTAAAGTGTGTAGCCTATAAAGACAAGGATAATGAAATATCCCAACTTTTTCTCTCTAAAAATTTTTTTCAGATCTGAGATCTTTTCTTCTTCTTCAAGGTTCCAAAACCCTCTTCTTTCTCATGAATTAAATCAAGAGTTTTACTCTTCTTTTTATAAAACAAATTAGTTTTTCACCACAAAACCCACAAATGGGAACTTGGATCTATCATTAGATCTCAAAAAGAAGAGATTTTTAGATCTCACATCTCTTGAACCAGCCAACAGAGGAGGAAGAAGAAGAACCCATTTCCTCAACCAAAATATATTTTTTTCAGGAGTTTAACTCCACTAATTCCTCTTCCGGGAATTTCTGGGGCTAAAACCCATCTTTTCCTCGTCGGCGCGCTAGCGCTCGAGCGCAAAGCGCCCACGTGCCGACGCGCAAGCGCGCTTGCGCTCCGGCGCCCGAGCGCAAAGCGACCACGTGCCGACACGTGGCAAGCGCGCTTGCGCTCCGGCGCACTGCGCCCAAGCACAAAGCGCCCACATGCCGACACATGGCGCGCTTGCTCTCCAGCGCACTGCGCCCGAGCGCAAAGCGCCCACGTGCCGACACGTGGCGCTCTTGCGCTCAAGCGCACTGCGCCCGAGCGCAAAGCGCCCACGTGCCGACACGTGGCATGCGCGCTTGCGCTCCATCGCCTTGCGCCCGAGCGCAAAGCGCCCACGTGCCGACACGTGGCGCGCTTGCGCCCGAGCGCCCAGCGCTCATGCGCAAAGCGCCCACGTGGCGCGCTTGCGCCTGAGCGCACAGCACCTAAGCGCACAGCGCTCAAGGCGCTGGCCCCACGCATCCTTTGGATGTCTTTTCCCCCCTTTTGTTTATATATACATGTATATATATACATATGTATACATATGTACACATACACATACTCCGCAACATTCTCCCCCTCCAAAAAAATTTTGGGCCGGGGCGCTGCCTCGAACCCCGCAAGGGGGCTGCTAGCCCCCTTGACCCCCAGCCCGCTATCCGGGTAGCGGGACCCCCGTAAAAACTCTGCGTGGCTCCCGATATATCCAAAAACCCCTTTCAAAACAAAACACGCGTACACTGCACATTAAATTCGCATGACCAGTTTAACCCGTTAATCGGAGGTTCTCTCGCTCCAAAGGCGAGGGGTAATTAACGGCAGCTTAGTCCGCGGCTGCCGGAGATTCGGATCCCCACAATCATTAAACCCCCGCCTACCCTAGACAGGGGGAATCTGTAGTACGCCTGAGAAGCGTGCGCGTATTCCCATCTCAATGGGGTGACGAAAAACACCCAACAGATGTTTCCCCCAATCAGAGCAAAGCTCTGTTCAAATTTTTAAAATTTGAAATGAAGCAGCGCTTCATAAAAGCGCTAGCAAGCAACGCTCATGTGCAAAACATGGCTGCACTAGCGCTAGCGCTCTGAAGCAGCGCTCACGTGCTAAGAGCGCTAGCGCTCTCGCGCTAAGAGCGCTAGCGCTCTGAAGCAGCGCTCACGTGCAAAGTACGAGTGTGCTAGCGCTAGAACTAAATGTTCCCCACCATTGGATCAAAGATCCAACGAAGATGATAAATCATCAAGTTACCAGAATAAAATTCTGTTAAGAAAACATTCTCCAGAATCTTTCCAAATAAAAAGATTTTTCTTTATAAATCATAGCACCGTTGAATGAATGATCCAATGGTGATTAAAAATCATAATGGTGCAGAATAAAAACCGCATGAGAAAAGATTTCCTAATCTTGTTAAAAACAAGAAAATTGCCTTCTGTAAAACAGAAACCCTAGGATCAAAGATCCAACGGTGGAGAAATCCCCAAATCAATTAGAAAAAAGATCTCTTCAACTGATTCAACAAATCAGCTTGCCCTATATAAAGGCCCCAAGACTTCAAGTCTAAGAGGGAGGAACCCCCCACAAGCTTTGAGAAATTTCAAAGAAAATAGCAAGCTCTGAGAAGAAGAACTTTTCTTCAAGGTAAAAACAGAGAGATAAAAAACATCTCGTCAAGGAAGAAGAACATAGTTCTTTTTTCAGATCATAGATCTATAAGACAGAGGTCTTTCACAAAAAGAGATCATAGCATCTCATTATAAAAAGGAGGGAGAATAATTCAATTCTCTTAGGATCACAGATCCATAAAGGTAAAGCCTTTCACCAAAAACATAAGAGATTAAAACATCTCCTATAAAATAAGAACTTTGTTCTTAGATCTATGAGACAAAGTCTCTTATAAGAGAAAATTTAATTCTCAGAACGCAAAGCTGCCTAAAAAGAGCCTTAGCGCTCCAAGTTTAAAGAAGCGCCTCAGCGCTGCAAATCTAGCGCACGGCGCTGCAGAGCCTTAGCGCTCCAAGTTTAAAGAGGCGCTCTGCGCTCGTTGACTGGCGCACAGCGCCAAGCGCGCCACGTGCTCCTCACGTGTGCGCTATTTCACCAGAAGCGCTCTGCGCTCATTGACTAGCGCACAGCACCAAGCGCACCACGTGCTTCTCACGTGTGCGCTACTTCACCAGAAGTGCTCTGCGCTCATTGACTGGCGTACAACGCCAAGCGCGCTACGTGCTCCTCACATATGCGCTACTTAAACAGAAGCACTCTGCGCTCATTGACTGTCGCTCAGCGCCAAGCGCGCCACGTGCTCCTCACGTGTGCGCTAAGAGAACAAAAAATTGTTCTTTAAATGATAAAGCCCGGAGCCATAATGAGTGCTCAGCATTCAATAAAAGACAAAAAGTTGTCAGGACCAATGCTCAGCATTGTTAAATGAAAAAGGACCGAGCATAATTAAATGTCTACCATTTTGAATAAATGGGCCGAACCCAAGTTGGCCACAAATCTTTAATTCAGATTAATTGAGCCCATATGCTCATAAATCTTTGATCTTAGTCCCAAATTGGACTACAGATCTCCCAACCAATATTGGTTCAAGGGTACATCTCTTCACTCCTCTGATATTTGTCGTTGTAATCCTTCATTGTCTTCAGAGAGGTGACGGGTCCCGACAACCAGACATTTCACGGACTGTGGGGTCCTTAAACTCATGGACTATGATGTCCTTAAACTTTACAGACTATGATGTCTCTAAACTGCCATGGACTGTGAAGTCCTTAAACTCATAGACTATGATGTCTTTAAACTTTACAGACTATGACATCTTTAAACTGGACCGCAAAGTCCCTAAACTAAAACAATAGAGCCCAAATGCTCTTTTGTTGGATCTAAATGATTCTGTTAAGTTGATCTTAGTCTAAAATTAGACTAACGTATCCTTAACAAACTGTTAAGTTGATCTTAATCTAAAATTAGACGAACGTATCATTAGCAAACGTTTAAGTTGATCTTAATCTCAAATGAGATTAACGATCCTTAAACCCAACCCAAAACCCAAATCTAAGAAAATACGGATTTGGACTAATCCACGCCCTACGGACGACAACATAAATTAGTCTCCGTATACAATCCACGAGCAATCAAAAATAAAACAAACATACATGACACGAAGTGACCATCTGAAGAAGGAGAAAGTGGTTACCGCGATACAGTAGCGTAATTAACTGCAGGGGCTTGCGCCTGCAGGGAAGAGTGTCCCCACAATCAAAAACCCCTCAAATGAGAGGGAATCTGACGAAGTCTGCTACAATGGCCGCATCCGTCTAAACCTCCGATACACGGTATCATAAATCAACTTGGCATCTTCGGAGAGGTGGACGGATAAATCCAAATAGCATCTGCCCCCAAATTCAGGCAAGACGAACCTACGCGGTGTCTTCCCTGTATTCGGCGGTGAACAGATTCTGGCACACCCGGTGGGACCTTTTCCTCTTTTCACTCCACACTTCGTGTGTTGTGTTTTGCGAACGAATCGCGGTTTGCTATGGTTGCCCCTAGATTCGAGGTACTAAGATTTGGTGGCTTGCTCCCGTGTAGATCAATGGCTTCCAACTGCAACAGCTGCAACAACTCTCACTCCGTCATCGCTGGATGAGTGACCTAAAGGCCTCAAGCGACCTCCCTTTTAAAGATACCAGTGGAACAGGAGACGCAAGCCACCACTGGGCTGTTCTTTGGGACCATGCTCCCACCCATAAGCTTCAACACTCCAGTGCCATCTCAGGAAGCTCCAAAGAAGTCGGTCTTCGATCGGCTTACCACTACCACGACCCCTCTCAACAGGCCGTCCAATTCCAAGTCTACTGCATCAGTCTTCGACAGGCTGAGCCTGAGTTCCAGTGGGCCTGTAAAGAATCCTGCAATACCTGAAGGAGTTATCCCAAAGTGGATAGCCATTCCAACCCCGACGGAGGAAGTCGTCAAGGGGATTCGCTTGCTAAGGGATCGGTCTTCGTGGTTTTCCCCAAATCCAGAAAACATATACAAACTTCTTCTTTCTCTTTTTAAATAAAAAGCGCGGTTTTTCCCATGATATATGAGTCGTCCACCATGAGTTTGCTGATGGATTTCGAGACCCGATTCGAGGAGTTGGATGAACCGTTTCGGGTACATGGTGGACCCGGTAAGGTACCCCGGGGCAAGAAGCTCGTGGTGATGACGATGAGCCTGGCAGGGGGAGACTACCTACCGGTGATTTTACCCGACGCGTCGGATATCCGGAGAATACCGTCGTGGTCTTGAGATGGATGGTAGGGGCCGGTCTGGACTGACGGCGCCCTAGATATTGAGATTGAGACATTGAGATTTCGAGATATTGAGGTACTGAGATTTGATGATACAGGCCAGTCCGGATAGCCGGAGCCTGAGGTTTTGAGACATTGAGATTTATGTTTTGTGTCGATGCTAGACACTGTTGATGCTGATTTCATTTATGATACCTCATTTTAAAAATACAAAGGAAATCTCACTAATTTATGAAAACAGTTTCTTCATTTACATGTATTCTGTTTTCATGCATTCATACCTCATTCATATGATATATTGCAACCTGAGGCACTGACACGGGCACATGAGATCACACTCGGGTTAGATATTACCCTAGCCATTGTTATAGGCTGCATGTTATTCATATATTTGAGGATATATTATGATCTTTGACCTAGGTTGCGTTATTTATGTGATTTCTGTGCGTAGATATTTTTCTATTCACGAGTTGGCAACTCACCCCCGTTGTGCCCCAGTTTCTTGCGGGTTTGCCGTACAGGTTTCATTACGGCTTGCGGGCATAGTTTCCTTCGGGTGATTTGCTAGTAGGTGGGTTTACTTGTATCGTACCCCCCATTATATAACTTGTATATTATTACTCTGTTGTATCTAGAAGTTCCATCAACCAAACATGTATTTATTTCAGAGATAGAGACCAGTGATGTTATTCTTTCGACCTTAGAGTCGCGCGTTTTATTTCTGTGGCTTTCTTGTGGTTTTGAGTTTTGATCCTCGCCGTTGGCGTTGTATATTATATTGCTTGTGTGGTTGTGACCGTCAATTGACGAAGAGCTAGCTCCCGCTTGGGGATGCCTTTTATTGATTTCGTATACTATTCATGTTGTATCCCGTTTGGGAGCCAGTATTTACAAAGGAGACTCTGCCGAAATTTTCGGGAAATATTGATGTTTTTTTTTAAAACTGCATAATTCGGCTTATGCTATTAAAACTACTTGTTTAAATTGGTTTTCCTTCACTCTACTACTTTTCTTGGTTTGCATTTCTGGGTTTTCGGCTTACTTGGATTACGTACGCCCCGAGACGTTTCGTATTTTGGTGTGCCGGTCATGTTCCGTACTTTCGGGGCGTGACAAGAACTATGTTCTTTATGAGGGTTAAACCCTTGGATATGCAGATGAGATGCTATGATCTCTATTATTTTTATTTACCTCAAAGAAGATTTCTTCTTCTTTCTTAAAGCTTTCTTTTTGCTTGCTCTTCTTTTTTAACTTGAAGTTTATGGGGAGTCCTTCTGTGCAAGACTTGAAATCTTGGGTCCTTTATATAGTAGAGGCAGATTTGTTGATTTAGTTAAGAAAACCTCTCATTGAGAGATCTTTAATTGATTTGGAGATTTTATCCACCGTTGGATCTTTGATCCAAGGGCTCCTGTTTTACAGAAGATATTTCTCTTGTTTTTAACAAGATTGGGAAATATTTTCCCATACAGAGCTTATTCTGTAGCTTGGTGATTTTTTAATCACCATTGGAATTTTTAATCCAACGGTGCTCTATTTTACAGAGAGTAATCTTTCTCGTTTAGAAAAATTTTGAGGAAATATTTCCTCACAGAATTCAATTCTGTATTTCGATGATTTGTCATCCCCGTTGGATCTTTGATCCAATGGCAGGGAACTCTTAGTTCTGGTGCCGGCTCCCCCATGCGAGGCACGTGAGGCGCTGCCTCAGAGTTTTTAACTCTTAACGCTGGCGCACTCGTGCATGGCACGTGAGGCGCTGCCTCAAAATTTTTAACTCTCGGCGTTGGCGCCCTCGTGCAAGGCACGTGAGGCGCTGGCGCTCTCGTGCAAGGCACGTAAGACGCTGCCTCAGAGTTTTTAACTCTCGGCGCTGGCGTCCTCGTGCAAGGTACGTGAGGCGCTGCCTCTTTTCAAATTTTGAACAGAGCCTTGCTCTTTTATTATTGGGGGAAACATGGCCGACAGCTTGCCGGCGGACATAGAGAAGGCGGCGGGGACAAAGATTCCCCGGGGAACCATGAAGGCCCAAGTGGCCGCGATTGCTCAGGAGGCGGTTCAGGTCGGTAGTTTCTTTCTTAAGGAGTCACTCAAGTTTTATTTTCTCGGTTTCAGTTTTCTAACACGTTTGTTGTTTTCCTCAGATCCTCCAGCACTGTGCTCTCCTCGTCCACATGGCGTCCGAGGAGATAGCCCCGGTAATGTAGAAGGCGGGCGAATCCTCCTCGCGGGATGAAGAGCTCCGCCTTCAATTGCAGCAAGCGGAGAAGAAGGCGGCCATTCTTGACTCGGGATTGGTCGCCGGGGGGCTGACGAACTCCCAGCTGAAGGAGTCTCATCATCTTCTAACCGAATCCAACCGGGCTATTCAAGCCAAGATGGAGGAGACGAACGTCCTTTACAACTCCATGAAAAGATCGAGGGACGCCTTCAAAAAGGATGCTTTGGATGCGGCGAAGCTTGCCGAGAGCCGGGTGGTGAAGGCCGTGGAGGATTACAAGGCGTCCGATCAGTTTTACCTTGATCTCGCCGAATCCGCGGCCGTCGGGTAGCACAAATCCCTCGACGTCATCAAGGAGTCTATGCCGGAGTTTGTCGACGGAGAGCTCCGTACTAAGTTCCCTCTCGCCGAGGAAGAACCGCAGGGGGGAGGCGCCGAGCTAACCCAGGGGGCGAGGCTGTTGGCGGAAGTGCCGAGACAAAGGTTGCCGTTTTGGCCCTTGATGGTGGCGTCGAGCAGGGAGAGATCCCGGCCGAACGGGCGGTCTGAGCTATCCCCTCCGCGATTTTCTATTTTTGTAAGCCTCCGGGCATTTTTGTAAGGCTGAGAAGCCCACAATATCTTTGTACATAACTTTTATCAAGAATAAAGTGTACTTTTTCTTCGCTCAGATATCTGATCAATCTGCAAGTACTTTAGCTCATATACTTTTCATTATTCGAATCTTTATTCTGCAGGTATTTTTAGCTCGTAAGTCTCTTTATCTTGCTAGTGTAAGACCGGTGTCTACCCTTTTTGGGCGACGATCGTCCATTGAGCATGAGTCAAACGATAGCCAAGTGTAGGAAGATCGGTATCCTCCCTTTTCTCAGAGTCGAGATGGCGATCGCACATCGAGTATGAATCGATTAATAGCCAAGTGTAGGAAGGTCGGTATCGTCACTTTTCCCGGAGTCGAGGTGGCGATCGTGCATTGAGTATGAATCGATTGATAGCTAAGTGTAGGAAGGTCGGCGTCACTCGATTCTATCCGGCCGCCTCGTAGTGAGGGCTTTGGATCCACGGTGTTTGTTTGGGCAGGAAGCTACCTCTTTATGGATGAGCCGAGAAGGAAGTTACCCGGCCGCCTCGTGATGATGGCTTTTGATCCACAGCGTTTGTTGGGCAGGAAGCTACCCGCGGCGGATGGGCCGAGCAGGAAGCTGCTCAGCGGCCTCGTGATGAAGGCTTTAGATCCACTTTTTTGTAGGGCAGGAATCCACCCCTTGTGGATGAGCCGAGCAGGAAGCTACCTGGCCGCCTCGCGAGGAGAGCTTTTGATCCACAGCGTCTGTCGAGCAGGAAGCTACCCGTTGCGGATGGGCCGAGCAGGAAACTGCTCGGCGGCCTCGTGATGAGGGCTTTAGATCCACATCTTCGTGGGGGTAGGAATCTACCTTTTCGTGGATGAGCCGAGCAGGAAGCTACCCGGCCACCTAGTGATGAGGGCTTTTGATCCACAACGTTTGTTGGGCAGGAAGTTACCCGCTGCGGATGGACCAAGAAGGAAGCTGCACGGCGGCCTCGTGATGAGGGCTTTAGATCCACAGCGTTTTTTGGGCAGGAAGCTACCCGCTGCAGATGGGTCGAGCAGGAAGCTGCTCGGCGGCCTCGTGATGACGGCTTTAGATCTATAGCGTTTGTTGGGTAGGAAACTACCCGTTGTGGATGAGCCGAGCAGGAATCTGCCCGGCCGCCTCATGACGAGGGCTATGTTAACTCTCTCGTATCTTCTTGGGGCGTCGTTCAACCTCCCTTGACCCGTAAAGCAGGGGAAAGGTGACCGTCATGGGTGATACATGGTCGTTCCCTACCGGGAAAGTGTGATATTCCGTGATTCGCATCGTTTGCGCGAGTAAATCTCGGCCATTGGAAGATTCTTGTTGAGGCTATAAATACCGAAGCCATGTTGGTTTCTTCCTAGTCTTGCATCCTCTGAAGATGACCGGCCGCGTGTATACCATCAGGAAGATCGTTTCTCGTGATGATGTATACTTTTACAGCCTTGATCGTTCCGAGGAGACATACGAGGCAGTGATAGGCCGTCTAGAGGGCCATTGTGGGCGCCTACTTCCCCGGCGATCTCCTCTCTTTCAGGTGATAATTTACGCGATATGAAGGACTTCTCGGGTCTGTACAACATGCTGTCTCCGCAATTAATGGACGAAGCATTTGACAAAATGCACACTGTCCATGGGCTTGGTCGGATCTCAAAGAGTAGGCGGGATCGCTCGGTGGACCTCCTTCTTGAGTGTTTCCAGCAAAGGTTGGTCATCGCATCTTGCTCGGCGGACGGGGATCCCGGGGAGTCTGTGGCTTCTAGGGTCTGAGAGTACCATCGAAGGGAGCGGGTCGAGGCTGCTTGGGCTCGGCTGGAGGAGCTTTCTTCGGTGTACCATCGACAATGTTTCCTTAATTCTCGCCCTCATTTGTTGTAATTGTTGTAAGGCTGGGGAGCCCATAATACCTCTTAATAAATAAATTTCTCTTTTGTTGAGGTGCATTGTCTCTTTTTACCCTTCGATACATTTTATACTCTCGCTAAAAAAACCTAGGAGTCTCGGAACCGAGAAAAGGAACAAAAGTGGTTTCTTCTGCGAGACGACCTAGCTTAGGAGACTTAATCAAATGCTAATAGGAATTACATTATTTCAAAAGAGGGTACATGTTTATTTATACAACTTAAGTTTCTCAACGTTATAAAGCTGAAGAAAATTATGCCCCCCGGCGTCCTACAGGCGGTACGCTCCACCGGGCAAAGCCTCTGTTACGAGGAATGGTTCGTCCCACTTCGGGGAGAACTTATGTAGTCTCACTTGGTCCACGAACTCGTTTCTTCGTAAAACCAGATCTCTCGTCTTGAAGGCTCGATATTTAACTCGGGAATTGTAGTAACAGGCGGTTTGCTGCTGATAGACGGCTGTCCTAATTTGCGCTCGATCCCGCTTTTCCAGTAGGACTTCCAAGTTGTTTCGGAGCGCCGAGGTGTTGGCTTCGTCGTCAAAATGTTCCACCCTGTAACTAGACAGTCCAATCTCCGCGGGGACCATCGCCTCGGTGCCGTAGCAGAGGCTGAATGGGGTTTCTCCTGTGGGTGTTTTCTTTGATGTTCGCAATGCCAATAGCACTCGTGGCGGTTCTTCGACCCAGCCGCCCTGCCTTCCTTCCAAACGGGCTCTGAGACCGCGGATGACGCCTCGGTTGGCTACCTCTGCCTGCCCGTTGCATTGAGGATGTGAGACTACGGCAAACTTCATCAATATGTGGCAATCGCTGCAAAACTCCTTAACTTTATCATTTTCGAAGTTGATCCCATGGTCGGTAACTATGCACCTCTGGATCCCAAATCGAGAAATTATGTTGTTCTGCAGGAACTTTATCGTAGAGGTTGCGTCCGGTTTCCTGATGGGTACGGCCTCTATCCATTTCATGAAATAGTCTACTGCGGCGAGGATTTATCTGTGCCAGCCTGTGCTGGTGAGGAGTTGGCCCACCATATCCATCCCCCATTGTGCAAACGGTCAAGAGGAACTGAGTGGCGTTAGCTCGGTGCCGGGGAGACGAGGTATGTTGCCGAATAGTTGGCAACTCTTGCATCTTCTGACCGACTTCTCGGTATCCTGGTGCAATCTCGGTCAATAGTACCCTTGCAGTAGAGCCTTTTGGACTAAAGTTCGGGCCCCTTGATGTGCTCCGCCAACCTCTTCATGTATCTCTCGCAGAACGTAGTCAGCCTCGTGGGGGTCGATGCACCGGAGCATAAGCCGAGTGTATGAATTTTTATACAGGTTTTCGTTGCTCCAGATGAAATGTCGTGCTTTGGCCCAAGGCCGACGAGCTTCTCCTCGGTCTTCGGGAGTGCACCGTCCTTTAGGAACTCCACGAGGGGCTTTCTCCAATCCCAGCCTTCTTTTTGAGTTGTGTAGATTTGGAGTGTTACCTCTCCTTCTTCTACGCTGGACCGTGGTAAGACTTCGAAGAGGATATTTCTTTTATGGTTGGCTGAATCGGCTCGGGTGTTCAAGTTCCTTGGAATCTGCTCCACTTGGACTTCGTCGAAATTTTTTCGAAGTCTTTTGACTTCGGACAGGTATTTTATCATGAGTGGCTCCCGGGCTTCGAAACGCCCGGTTACTTGGCCAACAACCAGTGCGGAGTCACTGCGAACTCTGATGGTCTTCAGCCCTACCCCGGAGGCGATTCGCAGCCCTGCCAACAAAACCCCATATTCCGCTGCGTTGTTCGACGCTCTGAACCCGAGCTTTAAAGAGTATTCCATTTCTGCTTCGTCCGGGCCGCGGATGATCAAGCCAGCCCCGCTCCCCTCCTCGGTAGAGGATCCGTCCACGTAGAGCACCCAGTCCGGGATAGGGTCGGGTACTTCTTCGACCGAGGGACGTGGTTCGGGGCCTTGCACTGCCGTTCTTTTTTTTAGCGGGAATAGTGCATTCGACAACGAAATTTGCTAAGATCTGCGCTTTGATGGCTTGTCAAGGGCGGTATTTAATATCGAATTGGGACAATTCCCGTCTCCATTTCTCCAGACGACCTGACGACTTGGAGGAGGCGAGAATAGACCCTAAAGGTCGCTCAGTGAAGACGAGAATTGTGTGCGCTTGGAAATAGTGTTGAAGTTTTCTGGAGGCGACGACAAGTGCCAGGACTATCTTCTCTATGGTCGGGTATCTTGTTTCCGCATCCTTGAAGACATGGCTCACATAGTAGACCGGTCTCTATATGCCTTCAAATTCTCTGACAAGCACCGAGCCTGCAGCCTGGTCGGAGACGGCTAGATATAACAATAGCTCATCTCCCTCGACCGGTCGGGTGAGTAGCGGGGGAGTCGCTAAGTGCGATTTGAGTTGCTTGAAAGCGTTCTGGCATTTCTCAGACCATTCGAACTTAGGAATTTGCCTTAAGGCCTTGAAGAATGGGAGACACTTCTCTCCGGACCTAGACATAAAGCGACTCAGGACAGCCACCCTTCCCGTGAGGCGCATGATGTCGGCATTGCTCTTGGGCGTTGCCATGTTGAGGATGGCGCTGATCTTTTCTGAGTTTGCTTCGATTCCTCGATGGGTAACCATGAACTCGAAGAACTTCCCACTGGTGACTCTGAATGCACACTTAGCTAGATTCAGCTTCATTTTGTACTTGCGCAAGACGTCGAATGTCTCGCCGAGGTCTTTAGTGTGCCCTGCTGAGGAGACGGATTTTACGAGCATGTCGTCGACGTAAACTTCCATGTTTCTCCCAATCTGTGGTTTGAACAGCTTGTTGACCAAGCGTTGATACGTGGCCCCTCCGTTCTTGAGTCCAAAGGACATCACTTTGTAGCAGTATACCTCCCGATCCGTGGTGAAAGCGGTAAGCTCTTCGTCGGCCGGGTTCATCCGGATCTGATTATAACCGGAGAAAGCGTTCATGAAGCTTAACAGTTCGTGCTCAGTCGAACTGTCCACTAGCTGATCTATCCGAGGAAGTGGATAGTTGTCTTTAGGGCAAACTTTGTTCAAGTCCGTGAAAATCGACGCACATGCGCCATTTCTCGTTTGCCTTCTTGATCATGACCACATTCGCCAGCCAATTTGAGTAGTTCGGGTTCCTGATGAAGTTGGTTGCGAACAATCGATCCACCTCATCTTCTATCGTCTTTTGTTTAGCCGGCGCAAAACTTCTCTTCTTTTTCGAACGGGTCGGGCTTGCGGGTTGATCCCGAGCTTGTGGGAGATCACCTTGGGGTCGATCCCGGGCATGTCCGCGGGCAACCAAGCGAGTACGTCTGAGTTTCCCCGGAGGAAACGGATCAAGTCTTCGCGATGATCACCGGTCAAGAGAGAACCGATCTGGACTGTGCGGCCATCGACTCCTTCTAGGGGGACTTCTGTCAATACTTCCACAGGGGAATCTCGAATTTCTCTTTGTTCGTCGCGTGTATCTAAAGACCCCTGGAAATCATGCACGTCCTCAAAATCGTCGCCATGCTCTCCGGCGGTGGGCGTCGAGGCGAGGCAAATCTTAGCAGTTTGCTGGTCTCCATAGGCCCGGCCTATCCCCCTTGATCCAAAGGGAATCTGATCGCCAGGTGATAGTCGAGATCTGAGCCCGGAGGGCGTTTAAGGTAGGACATCCCAAAAGAATGTTATAGGATGAAGAGACCTTAGCAACGAGGAAGTCCACTGGTATGGTTCGCGTATTGCCCGCTTCCCCAATGTTGAGGAGGAGGGTGACCAATCCCTCGGCACGGACGGAATGATTGGTGAACCCAGAGAGAACATGGGAGGTAGGTCGAAGGTCAGATGGTCCTAGCCCCATAAGCTAGAAACAGTCGTGGAACAGGATATACGCCGAGCTCCCTGAGTCGACCAATATTCTCTGGACTTCATAACGGTGGACTCTGACCGTTATCACGAGAGGGTCATTATGAGGAAGCAATATGCCGTGGAGGTCTTCATCGGTGAAAATGATCGGTTCGTCCCTCCTGCACCTCTTGTGTGGTATATCGTTTACACCCTCGACAGGGAGGATGTAGTGGTTCCCCCCACTTTCCCGAGCTGGATCCGAAGTAACGACCATGATTTGCCCGATCGTTAACTCACCGGGAGAGGTTTGGTCCTTTTGCTCCCGCTCCGTCTGCCGCTTGTCCTGCAGGTATTTCGCTAGGTGGTCAGAGCGGATCAACTCCTCGATATAGTCACGGAGTTGTTTTCAGTTCTCAGTCGGGTAACCCTGCGACCTGTGGAAGGCGCGGTATGGGCCGCGTAGATGCTTGCCATCTCTTTGGGTGACTGGCGGGAGCTTGAAGAACCTCTCACCTTTAACTTCCTCCAACAGCTCGGTCTGGAAAATGTTTAGAGGAGTGTACTCTTGGAACCTCGGGGAGTAAAGCTTCGGACGATCGACTTTCTTTTTCTCCTCCCTGTCCCTTTTTTTCTGTCCGCCTGGTTGGCTCGGGGCAGATTTGAGTTCACCTCCGAATCGAGTTGGATTTCTCGCTCGGTCCAGGCTTTCACTTCGGCCATAGTCTTAGGTTGCGCTAATGCAAAAGAGCGGAGCCACTCTTTGTGCCTAAGACCCGACCTTAGCGCGGTGATAATTGTTTCATCACGGTGCTCGAGAACCTCCAGAAGAGCATTGTAGAAATGGGTGGAATACCTTTTGAAGGATTCCTTGTCTCCGCTCTTGACCGTGAACAGGTAGTCGACCGTCCTCTTCTGTCGTCGGTTCTCGATGAAATGACCGAGGAATTGGATGGCCAACTCGTCGAAGGTCGAGATGGAGCGTGGCGTAAGTCCTCGGAACCAGTCCTGGCTAGCCCGGATTAGGGTGGTGGGGAAAGCTCGGCATTAAGGCACGTCCGAGTTATCTTGGAAGCTTATGCCCACCGTAAATGCGTACAAGTGATCCTTCGGGTCGGACTTCCCATCGAAGAGGGCCACTTTGGACGGCTTGTTCCTGTACGAGATGTGCTCGGCCAGCAGCTCTTCAGTAAAGGGCTTTGTTAGTGAATCGGCGGAATACCTGGCCCGTTCACCGGACGCATGGCCATCCCGTCGTATGCATTCAATTTTCTTTTCAAGGACTTCAACTCAGTGGTGGTACCCTGAGGATTCTGTACAGTCGGAGTGGTAGCTACCCCTTCTCTGAGTCTGCGCGATGGTGCGGCTTCGATTTCGCTCTATCAAATTTCTCAAATCCTCGGACGAGGCCCTTCTCGAGTAGTTCCGGCTTTCTCCGTTCGCGCGGCCTCAGTAGGAGTGGGGGTGTCGGTCATGCCTGGAAGCAGGCGAACTGACCGACACGTCCTCAAGGGGTGAGAGAGCGCGGCGGGCGTCCGAGCGACGGCCTATTCTTCCCTGGGATCAAGGTGTGGAGCTGTCCGGCGTCCAGCGGATTATAAAATCATTCGCCGCATGAGGGCCATGGTAGCCAGAGTTGGCACGCCGGTACTCAGTGACGTTGAGATGAGCGTGAGTGAGATCGAGGGCCTGAGCATGGCCATCTGTCCTTCTGCGGACGTCGTTAACCCGGAAAGGGGGAACCGCATTCGGGAGGGCAGGGTTCGCTGCTTGAACGCGGACAAGTGCATCCACTATCGATGTGAGCATGTCGATCCTAGCAGATAAGGCGTTGATAACGTTAGAAAGGGAAGACGAGTCGCTCATGCCTCCTTTGTGGGGGGTGAGGCGGCTCGTGTTTGAATCGTCGCGGTTGTCACTCGCCATTGGTTCGAGGGCGGAAGATCAACTTATGGGTGGAGAAGCTTCTGAAGAGCAATTCATACAGACGGCGTCAGCCGATGGAGGTCGTGATCTCCTTCAGATGTTGTCCTTCGTCGATCTGGTAGCGAGCGATTTTTAGCGGCTGAGATTGGTTTTGGGGGTTGTTGAGCGTATGGATCTCAATGGGTTGTTGGAAGTTGATGAGGCCGAGCTACCTGCAAGAGAAGTCCCGGGGTGGGAAACCACCGTAAGACCCTCCGACGATCAAGTTAGTGCCGAGAATAAGAGCAGTGTAGCGACCTATTGGGTTCAGTTCGAGTTACCTGAGTCGTCTGAGAGAGGGGTTTATATAGTGGTCGCGTGGAGCGAGCAGGCGTGAGGTCATCGCCGTCAGTTATGCCCCTGCGTTATCCTCGCATTAATAGCGGGATATGCCCATTAATGGATAGACGCGCTAGCGTGGGACGCGAAACGTGGAAGGTGGATATCTCGTCCTGGCGAGATACGCGGAGCTATTGCGGGGGCGCTTGGGTTCCGCGCTCTCGGTTGATCGAGAAAGACGAGGAAGCTCGGCCTGTCAGATGGCTCGGAGACGAGCTGTTGGCTGTTTGCTAGGTGAAAGTGGAAAGTACTCAGGGAGGTCTATGAAAGGTCGGATGCGTTCTCGGAGACGAGGTCCCGAGGAATGCCCCTAATGCATCTCAGTTATTCCACCTCCGTAGCCTTCGGGACATGTCATCCGCCATGTGTCGAGGAAATACCACTTATGAGCATCATCAGTGGCTTTGTCAATCATCCGTCGATTTTTTGGACGATCGACATCTTCTGTCGTATTAAACTCCATGTCTTAAACTATGGGTACACCAATTTTCATGTCGTATGGATACTCTTGGCCCATTAATTTAGCATCATAAAATGTTCTATTGTCGGAAAATCCGTTAATTTTGCAAGCATCGATGTATGGAAGAACAGTTCCAATTCACATGAAAATTAAGTTATACACATTTAAGAACATGATTACAAGATGGCCGGTCTCAATTGTCTGAAAAAACCGACGAATTATTGGCTCTTAACTATGGCTGCCAATGCACAAATATTTCTACCGAGCCATTTTATACTCCGTTTTCTCATACAATATTTATGATAATCTTGAAAATTTTCAATGGTAAAAATAGATCCCAATATCATTCGTCAAAACCTAATAAAAACTGTATAATCCAATTCATGAATAACAGTATACAAGAGCATCCGAGAATGTGCAACGTTTTTAGGTGTAGACCTTGACGATCATTATCCAACATCGCCATATTTAGTGCTAACTGCTAAATATCTTGATTCATAATATATGCATAATTGTGCACTATGGAGTATAGTAAGCAATATGTGGGTATGCATAAAATCTCGGTATCATAAATGCTTTAGAAGATGCTCCATCTTACCTCACCATAATGTTGTAAAATTGGTGAGTGATGATTCAAAACTTCGTATATTTTCTCGACAAGACCGTAAAGTATATCCACCTCATCCCCTAGTAAATCAACCTACATTTGATGGATGTGTCGAAAGTTAGCTGGATAATTATTTAATAAATTTGCACAAAAGAATGTATATGAAAATGAATTCCTCTGTTAACAGAGACTATGTAGAAGTTTTTTGTTGCAATCCATCTAGATTCCCTATATAATTTGTAAATGCTTAACAAGTAGAAGATTACATATTGTTATAACTAGCTAGCATAATAAACAGAAGGAAAAAAAATGAGGGGAAAGATCATTAGATGTGTTCCAAGATTACCACTTTAACAACTGTGGTGATCAAAAGAAAAAGAAACAGACGGTTGCAAGCTTTATTTAACTAGTAAATCATCATTAGCGATGCAGATCGGCAATATGAATTGAAGTGTATAGTTGTGACTTGTAAGAAGCTAAGCATTATATATTCAGATGGTTCAAACATTTACAAGTACTGATTTTTCTATATACTGGTATTTTTTTTATCAAAGCATGATTAATTTTGCTTTTCCAATAAATGTTTGCACGAGGATCTGTTTCATAATGCCTGATAGTGTGCTATGATCCTTGTTGGCTACTTCGAGTAGCACTCCTTTATTGAAAATGAGAAAATCTATAGAGTTTATGTTAAAATTAGTGTCATTTCATGGTATAAACAATGTTCATTAGTGAATGCAGGGCTTACCAAACCGTTCTCTCAAAATCCCATTTTATTTTTAATCCGTTTATAGATTTTAATCACACTTGAGTTGCCGGGGATCATATTCGAGATGAGCAATGATTTTTTTGTCAACAAGATGAGACAGTAAGGTCAACTATGGAAATGCAGAATTAATCTAAATAGATTAATAAGAATGTAGAACCTGTTTGGATAGGGAAAGCATTGCATTTTTCATCTATTTTTTGAGGTTGGATTCTAATTACTTTTACATTCGCTTTTTTTTTCTTTTTTAAAACTTTTACATTCTCTTTCGAAAAGTTAAAAAAAATTGTAAATCCTATGTAACGCTAAAAAAAACATGAATTATTGCATTCTTAGACAGAATATAAAGGGAAACTAGTATACAACCTTATGACACAAATTTATGATGCATGGGTAAGCTAATTATAAAACTAACTTATTCTAACCTCCGCTTCAGCCGTTTGGAGGTCATAACACCGCCTAGTAAAAGCCTTTTGATAGACGACTTGTTGTTTTTTAATCAAGTTAGCTTGCACGACAAGAGGGGATACATGATGAGTCAAATCTTTCAACCTATATAAAAAGAAATATAAATATTATATGGAAGACATTCTGAAAGTATATAGCTTTACTTAAAGTTATGGTAAACACGGTGATGTTTTTAAGAAAAAGGATAGACTAACATTCTAAACAAGCATCATGCTCTGAAGTTCTCATAAATAATTTTGTCAACAAAAAGATTAGAGATTTTTCCTTTAAAAAAATAAGCTCAAGACGTCAATTGCATTACTTTCCGCATATGGATGTGGTTCTCCTCACTATACTTTTGTGATTCTACTTATGCTGCTTACAAATTGTGATAATGTTCAAAAAGCTTTAAGCTTTGTAGCTATGAAAACTTTGTCGTATCAATAGCTGCAAATAACTGAGGTAAAAGTTTTCTGTTTCAAGGGATATAGCAATAAATGGAGAGTTTGGAATAAAATATTTGGTTATGAGTAATAGGTTAAATTTGAGGAAAACGGTTTATGATGAAATTTTGATTTTTCTGTTGAGTTAATAATCTCATTAATGAAGGAGTTATTGCATGAAATGTACATCATGACAATTGTTTTGGCTGATTTAGTTGCATTCTACACTAAAATCATTAATAATGAAATAGTACCTTAGCATATATGTTCCAATCTTGCCACATGCCAGAACTTCAAAATCAACGATCTTGTTTGAAAATTCAACAAGCGGATTCATGATTACATGACACTGATTAAGTTGCCTTTTTTCATGTTCCGAAGGAAAGATTCTGGAGTGTTTTGCTGCTTCAATTGAACCAGCAATTGAAGTAATCGGATCATGAAGCACAATATCACCATCAAGAGGTAAGGCAATACTTGATATAACCGTCTCATTCAACCGCATCATAGCAGGGTTCGATTGGTTGATGGCCTCACCATGACTTCCATTCATTGAACTAAAAGCCTCATCATGTTCATTTGATTTATCAACCTTATGTTGCTCAAGATGGAAATGAATATTTGGTTTTGGCAGGCCTGAATGGAAATTAAGGTCCGAAGCATCCTTCAATTTGAAATGATTTGGGTCCAAAACACTCTTCACTTTAAAATGGTTTGGTAAGACATCTGGCCCGTCTATTGTATTTGCTTTGCTATCCTGAAAACTCTGAAACAGGCCATCATGAAATGGCAAGCGATACTTGTTTCTGGAACATATTATATATTTGACTGATTCGTTTAAAACGTGATGATAGATATCTTCCATGAAGGTTCTCTCAATATTATAAGTTTCTATGTTGTTATTCCACTCCTTCATCATCTCCCGAGAGATGGTCTTATATGTATCATCTCTTACTCGGGAATCTACGTTGCAGTCAATGCATTCATCATGCAGTCCCTTAATTAAACCTATGAAAATAATTGAATAGGTCTCTTCAAATATAACAGATTTGAAGTCAAGATCATCTTTTTCTTGCACTAACTGATTTATCTCCTTAGAAAGCTGAGCACGTATCCGATTGCAACATGACCGGCTTGATTGCTCATGGATATCTCTTTTTGATCGAACAACATTTACTTCTTTGCCTAATGTAGATCCAGATAAACTGTAGTGCAAAGGATTCTTGTCTCTTCCAGCTTCCCATTTGAGGCCAATACAGCGCGCGGCAAACTTGGTTTTCACTTTCATAATTGATTCCGCACTTGAATTAACTCTAGCGATTAAATCTTTAACTGAATCAAGACTTTTCTCGCTTCTCAAAGTCGAAGACCCCTTCTCTCGGGATTTTTCCCCCTTAATACTGTCTACTTCTAAAGATTTCTTTCGTATGATAAATTCATGGCTTTTTATCTTCTGTGCGACAGAACGACATGATGGACTCTCTTCTTCCGTACACTCTACTTCTTCAGATATCGATGAAGCCTCCTTTTCTGCTTCACGAGATTTCTCTGAAACTCTGTCGCTCATATTACGATTTTCCAAACCCTTATCCTTTATACATTTAACCTCGTCTCCGAGCTTAGCCATATCTATTTCAGGAACCAACTTCTCGAGTTCTTCATGCAATATGGCGATATCATCCATGAAAGCAGCCCACTTAGTATCCGACTGCACCAAGAAGACATCTTCTATAGGATACCTAGGATCAAAGCTGTACTTATATTGCACCTCTCCTAAGAAACCTGTCATTATAGTATCGATAGTTTCTCTTTCGGCATTCCAAGCCCATCGTTGTTCATCCAATATGGTCTTGAACAGGGAGACAGAACTTGCCATCGTTTTGAAGGAAGAATCAATCTTTTCTTTGAGAATGTCCATATCTAAAGCCATCTCTTTAAATTCGATTTCCAGATTCAAACCTTGCACTCCTTCTAACACTAATTTGGAACTCGTATCTGTAGGTTTGCTTGGTGACTCTTCCTCCCCATCCACATGAAACTCTGAAATCAAGATATCAAAATCTAAGGAACGAGAAGTTATTCTGTGCATGAGACTTTTCAGGTTATGTTGCCCATCCTCTAATTTGGCCTTAATTTTACATAGTTGCTCATCGACTTCGCCAATTCCATGGATACCGATTTTCTCCATGCTCTTCTTACTTCTTTTACGCTTCTCCCTCTCGAGTCCAAGGGCAGTACTTAGAGAAGTTATATCTTCATCCTTGGCTTCTAAAGCAAACCTAAGGTTCTCTTCGATCTCCATTCTCTCCGATAACTCTCTGTCTTTTTCATCTATCATAAGCTCGGTCTCCTTGAGCCTATTATGAATCCGATCCCTGGTTAGCAACAGATCGGAAAGCAGTTGCTGACGGTCGAAACAAGTGCCGTTGTCATCTGCCTCTTGATCTTGCAACAACTTTAAGCACCACTCGAGCTGCATGATCGCCAGCTCACAGAAGCGAGATTTCTGGTTCAGCCGCACTAAAACTCCTCCTTCCCTTGAACAGCTCTTCTGATGAGCATTCTCCATTGCGGAGTTCGCTATCCCCATCATGATCGAATCGGCCAACATTATGCCGGACACCTTAAGCCTACAATCCAGACCCCTAAGGAATTCATCCATTTTCTGCTATTTCTTGATCCTTGTGTATCGAAGCAAAAGATCGATCATACGGCTCTAAAAATTTTCTTGGTATCAATATGGAAAGAGCCCCAAGTTTAGGAAATGCCCATAAGCAACCCTAATTTTCCCTCGTTTGAGCATCAAAATTGGAAAACTAAAAAGAAAATATGCATACTATGGGATGGAGATAGCCAGTGACAGACCAAAAAAAAAAAGGCATTTAACAAGTCGTACCCAAAATTGGAAAAAAAAAACATAAAAAATACTTAGCTTTTCGAGCCAAAAAAATAGAAGGCAAGCACCAAAAAAGGAAGAAAACAATAGCCAAGTATTTTGATGGACAGGAGAAAAATAAGATACTAACGGCAAATAACATGGGATCAACCGCTAATATTGAAGGAAGTATGGAAGGAGACTTGGTGTTTTGGATTTGATGACGCAGGCGATTGTTGGCCAGTACCCCCTCCTCCACCCCAAAAAAAAAACCAATGGTATTGGGTGTCTTCACTGTTGGCCACAGTAAGAGAAATGCTAGGCCCCAAGAGAATCGATCCTGGATTTCTTTTTCCTTGCACCGAAACTTCAGAGTTTTGAAAAGATTTGAGAAAATATATTTTATGTTCTCACACATGCTGGATATATACAATTCAAACTAATTAATGGATTTGTGTTCACTCTACGGATTTGCATACCGGTTTAACACAAGCTTCCGAATTGGTGATTGGCAAAAGGTGGGATAATGAGTGAAGCTCGTCGGCACATGTGGAATCTACCGAGCTAACAGGCAAATCACTACTCTAGCAACATCAAATAACAATCACAAAAAACCTAAAAATAGCACTCAAATTCTACTTTAAAACAACACGGTGAGCAAAATAGACCTCGGTGGGAGGCAGCAGCAAGAAGCCGGTAACGACGACATAAAGATTCTCATAATGGTCCATATGGAATGCCGTCTCGGACCCCCCGTTCCCAATCCAAAGATTCACCGCCTCCGGCCCGGCCCCGCCTAACGCCACCCCCAAGAGAATCCGAAGGTGGAGGATATGAGGCATGGCTTGTTTTGGGAGACGAATTCATGCAGGAATTCGAGAGGGGTTGGGGGCGATGGCTGGCTGGGGATGACCTGGACCCAGGCCCAGGGCACAAAGGTTTGGCGACGACATAATGATAACAAATGACATAATGGTAAACACGACTTAAAATTTTTATATTGTTTTATACATATTAAAATAAATAGAAAAGTCTCACTATGAATACCGATGCACATTTGGAGGATATTAGTGATGTAAAATAAATATATTAATCTTTATATAATATATTGGCTTACTTTCATGTCATATTTCACAGAAAACTCCACATGGTTTACCAGAGTTTTCAAAAATCATCCCGAAGTCAAAACTCATTACGGAGAACTTTCAGTTTGTTGTACAGAATATTTATGTGGTTTGATTTGTAAAGTTTTTTGACGATTAGCGTCAGCGTCCAAAGAGACAATATGCAAATACATAAGAATGCAGGGTGGGCATAGGTAATCCTGGAACAAATTGGATGTAAATATGAGGAGGCGAGTGTCGGATCGAAAAACTCAGCTGTGTGTGATTTGATTAATGGTTTGAGGATCCCCGATCTAAAAATCGAATCAATCGGCGACGAAATGATTAGCGTCCTCGCTCAGATTCGCAAATCTGATCACCCCTTCTCGCTCTCTTCGTCTCTCTTTCTTTGAACCGCGACAACAATAAATTAGGGTTTCTACTTTCCCTATTTCAATATTATTATTTTGTTATAAAAAAAATGGGATTAATGATTAAATCAAGGTTTATTTTTTTTGAAATAATAGGAATTAAAAAATTAATTATTAAAATAGGGGTATTAGATTTAAATTTATAAGAATAGGACGGTTTCGCCCCCGCCCCCGGACCCCACCCCCAAGTCAGAATAGGGGGCGGGTTCTACGAACCCGCCCCTATTTAATTATATTAATTATATTAATTATATAATATTAATTATAATTATATAATTATAAATATAATTTTAATTATATAATTATGATTATGATTATGATTATAATTATAATTATAATTATTTTTTAAAAAAATTTAAAATAAATAAAAGTAAAAAATATTTGAATAAAATAATTAAATTTTATTATATCAATGTTTTTTACAGAATGAATCCGTCAAAATTTACAATACAAAAAAATCATATCTGATTTCTATATCGACGGTCAAATTTATAATATCAAAATGAATCCGTCATATTTACAATATAAAAAAATCCTATCTGTTTGTAAAATGTAAATAACTATCGTTTTCCTTTTCCCTTTCCCTTATGAAATCCGAGGAGGCTTGACATAAGCCTATGCCTCCTGGGATGACTGGAGGACCCATCCGTTTCTTGGGTAGATG
Organism: Agapanthus africanus; assembly: GCA_030015575.1. Taxonomy (NCBI): domain Eukaryota; kingdom Viridiplantae; phylum Streptophyta; class Magnoliopsida; order Asparagales; family Amaryllidaceae; genus Agapanthus; species Agapanthus africanus. The sequence continues at coordinate 538,625,573 of JASDDO010000010.1, read as the reverse complement.
GCGGCGGCGGCGTCTGCTCTTCTGCTTCGGGTTCGATTTCGGCTTCAGCTTCAGCTTCGTCTTCAGCAGTGTCTTGGACATGCTGTTGTTCCACAAATCCTGAACCTGAATGTGGGACAGGTGTCGGATATGTGCTGCCTCCCAACAACTGTATGTAGGTCGATAAATCCGAGTTCCAACTGGGCAGTTGTAGCGAAGAACCTGTCCCGGTTTCATGCGGCTGCTGTTGCACAAAACCTTGGCCCCATGGCTGCGCAAATCTTGACCCCCAAGATTGCTGTTGTTGCGCAAAACCTGACCCCCAAGACGGCTGTTCTGCAAAACCCGACCTCCAAGACTGGTATTGTTGCGCTTGTCCGGTATGCTAGGGTTGCTGCTGACGGTATGTGTAAGTGCACGGCGGCGCCCCGGCCTCCATCCCGAGGCCAAATGCGGAAGCGATGGTTAACTTTAATTTTCAAACCGGCACCACCGCGCACTAAAACCCGGATCGGGCCATTAACTAGTCCTGGCTAACTACAAGATGGGGAAGAGAGATATACCAAGCGATCCGTGTCCTCCGGTCTTCTCGCCGTCGTCCCGATCTCCCGCGGAATGTCCGATCTCCACCTCCTAGCCGGAAGGGCACCACGTCGCCTGCTTCTTTTACGGGCTCCCACCTCTATACCGAGGCAACTCGGGCACGAAGTTGGCGAGTCGACGTGCCCAAGATTTGCTGTAGAATGTAGTGTGGAACTTGTGTCTCATTTTGGGGTTTGTGGAATTGCCATATGGTGGAGGTATGAACTATGGAGTTTTTTTTGGGAATTTTGGTGAAGGAAAATGATATGAGATCATCTAAATATCACCCACCACAAAATGAGACAGCCCCCCTCATAGAATTGGCCGGCCATAGCACTTGGGAGGAGTGAGAATGGAGTGTGATTCAAAAATATGAGAGAGGCCACACAATAATGCATGAGGGAATCAAATGATATCATGAAAGAACATGATCATAAACACATGCACACTCAACCACAACCATCATCAAAACCATGTCACACAAAAGTCAAGCCATGATCGATAAAAGAAGTCAAATGATAGTGCAGGTATCATGATACAATAATATGCAAAGACCCCCTCCACAAATGCTTAGCCCTCCTCCACCAATCTTCGACCAATGAAAGATACAAACGAAATATGGTCGAAACGGAAAGCAAACTGGCAACTCCAGAAAACTGGTCCCGTAATAAATTACAGGAAAACCCCGATACTGTGTATACACACCCGCATTTGTATTCCGACGGAAATACAAATGCAATGAGACAAAATCTACACTGTACTATACTAAGATCCGGCTTAAACCAAAGCCGGCTAATATTATCCGTCCGATCCTGATCCGTGCAATACCGCACGTATCTGATCGAACCCTGCCATATATCCATACGGCCTCTAGTACTAACCGTCCGATCCTAATCCGTGCAATACCGCACGTATCTGATCGAACCCTGCCATATCTCCATACGGCCTCTACAGCGTTTCGCCCGAAACTTGAGTAACTGTATATGTGGTGGACTCTAAAGACTCGTCAATACTATGGCTGTGGATTTAACCACTAGCACGTCAGAGGTATTAGCCATACGTGACGGGCCACCAGCTATTGACCAAAAGGGACGTCGATGAGCGAACTCATCCTGACACCCTACTGAGCCTGTCAGTGACAATATCCGTACAGTCTGGTCCGTTCGTCTATGAGCATCGCATGGCGGGCCTAGGGGGTTGGTAAAAGTCAGACCCCCAAAAGCGGTACAAGTCGTGTCGGAGTGTAGCCCAGAACACCCTGAGATACTACTGGAATACCTACCAGTAAATCTCCTGCCTCGGCCGAGGGCTTCGTGTAATGGCTCTCCTAGACACAGCGCGACCTCACCCCCAATACCGGGAGAGACGAACCCCTGATGATCCGCTCACTGCCTCCATGTGGCTCGGGACTGTACCCAATTTGTCACGACCCAAAGTTTGGCCCGTGACCGGCACTTAACCACGTAACGTCTACAGGCGTAACGCGACTAAGTAAGCCGAAAACCCAGAAATCAAACCAATAAAAGTATAGAGTGATTTAAGCATTTAATAGAACTAATTACTAAGATGTCAAGAAATCTTAAGTAGACAATCACTAAGATAACAATATACGACGCCGTAGCGAAGAAAAAGAACAACAGGTGGGAAACATCACAGATGGAATGAACTGCATAAGTAAAGTCGGCTCACAACGAGCTCGACGCCAGAAAACACAATAATATACATCGTCCTCACAACTGGTCTCTAAGTCAATACATAAGTGGTAGATGGAGAGTACTAGATACAACAATGTACATAACTGAAAGATAACCAGATACTGTACAAAACCCACCTATCAGCAAAAGAGCTAGTACACCAACCGTAGGGGTATCTGTGTCAAAAGATGCAAGGACGCAGCCTGCCGCGACTACTCCGAAGGGCAACCTGCAAACACTGTGGCACATCGGGGGTGAGTTGCCAACTCGTGAATAGAAGATAACATATAAAGGTAATCGCGAGTATGCACGTGCTACGATACTCTAACCTCTATCAACAGATAACATCTATATGATGAACTGGATACTCAAACATGCAACAAGTACGATCTAATAACATCTCCATGTGAAGAGCAAGAAATGTGATGATCAGGTATAGCAATGCAATCTAACAACCCTATATAGAATGAACAGGGTATGCAATGATCAGGTATAGCAATGCAATCTAACAACCCGATATAGAATGAACAGGGTATGCAATGATCAGGTATAGCAATGCAATCTAACAACCCTATATAGAATGAACTGGGTATGCAATGATCAGGTATAGCAATGCAATCTAACAACCCTATATAGAATGAGCAGGGTATGCAATGATCAGGTATAGCAATGCAATCTAACAACCCTATATAGAATGAGCAGGGTATGCAATGATCAGGTATAGCAATGTGTACTATATCAGGTATAATAGATAGAGGATGAGATATCAATTACTACATACTGAGCATGGGAAATATAACATCTACACGGAATGTCATCGTGGAAAGTAAAATCGGTACCCATCAATGTACCCAAATCCCAATACTACTCAGGCGTCGTCATCCTCCTCGGTCCTCCAAATCCTGTAAATCTCATATAATCGTGAGTGCCCAACATCGGCACCCAAATATCAAGAAATACTCGTGCCAAGCATCGACACGCAAATCCTCCTGTATAGGGCATCCGTCAGTACGGATCAGCCCACGGGCTCTGTCTGCGGTATAGGCCCTCGGTCCCGGCAGTACGAGTCGTCCCGTATCCATCCATCGTCTCTGGTCGGTATCCTCCGGATAACCGCCAGGTTCAACCAATCACTGGTAGGTAGTAGTCCCTCTGCCAGACTCACCGTCTACTACACAGCGAAACCGTTCTCGCCCCGGGGTACCATACCGGGTCCACCATGTACCCGTAATCGGCCTCATCCAACTCCTCGATTCGGGTTCACATATATCACTCTAGTACCGAGAAAACACATGGTGGACGCACCGAAATATCATATCAAGGGAAACCGGGTTTTTAAATAATTAACTATTCTCTTTGAAATATCCACGGTTCCCGAAATCCAGAATTAACATGGAAACAACATATCTCAATGCGTAATCTAAGCAAGTATGAAGATATCAATATATGTGTGCACTGGCATGAATGTACAGTGTGCATGTGCGCAGGTATGAAGATATCAATATATGTGTGCACTGGTATGAATATACAGTGTGCATGTGCGCAGGTATGAAGATATCAATATATGTGTATGTAGTACCAGTAGGGGTATGTGATGCATATGTGCCTAAATATGGATATAACATATGAGGTTATGCGGCAATTCATGACAACATCAATAAGGTAGAATCAGTATGATATATGATTTATAGCAATCCTATAATGTGAGTGTCATGGCAATCACTAACGGTGTGAGTGTAGCATATCAATCGTGCTCGTGCGACTTGAACCGTTAGTGACAGTGCAGTGTCCTGTGCTATCATTTCTATATGCAACAATAAGGTATGCTACTACAGTCCATATGAACATCTACAATCTAATATCCTGACTCGCCCTGACGCTTAACGCCATACGGGCGATTTCCCCGTAGATGTTAAATCTACTCACCTGGTCGTGCGCTACTCGTAGCCGACCACCTGCTTCCCTTTCTTAGCTTCGTCCGACGTACCCGCCTGCGAACCTGGAATTACACAAGAATCCATATATAAGCAAATATCTCGCAAAACGTGATATCGACGTCAAACGATACGCTCGCGTCGTGAACTAAACGCGCGTGTGTACGATACGCTAAACGTGTGCACACGTCTAAAACTAACCCCGATACGCCGCGATACGCTGAATCATGGAACTCTCTCGCGTATCGCGCGAACCAAACGTACTAGAAATACGATATAACGTCCCAGATTCTACCCAGGCTAACAACTTACAAAACTATACATACCACTGGCCTAGAAATAACAACAGACTCCTACCCATCCAAACATCACCCAAAAATTCCCCTATCTGGCCGCAAATTGCGGCCAGAAACAATAAATCGGCGGCCTCGCTATGGGGTGGGGGTCTCGGGCTCTGGTGGTGTGGTCTATGCCTTGTATACAAGCTCCAGTTAACTCAATTTCAACCTGAACTACTCGGGCCTATAGCAGATCACAGAAATCCAAAAAGTTCACTTAAAAACACTAAATTTGCACAATTAGAAACCCTATGGTATTTTGGTGTAATCTGGGGTCTAACTAGGTTTACATGGCCTTAATAACACCTAATTAGGCTAGGTTAACCAATATTAACAGCACTAAACCATAAGTCCACACAAATCACCATTTCAAGCACAAAGTCTCACTTTGTACACAAACTGAAGCTAAACTACACATACGCTAAACAAACAAGAAGTTGGGCTCGGATTCTATACCTTACAAGACCCTAGGTGCAAGGAGAAAGGAGGTGGAGAAGATGGGAGTGCTGCTGCAGCTGCTGGGGGCTGCTGTTGATGTTGCTGCTGATGATGATGATGATGCTGCTGTTGCTGCTGCTAGTTGCTGCTGCTGTGCTTCTTCTGCAGCTGCTGCCTCTCTCTCTCTCTCTCTCAGCTGAGTGTGTGTGTGTGTGTGTGTGAGAGTTGGGAGAATAATGAGGAAAGAAATGAGGCACCCTAGTCAACCTCTCTCTCACTCTCTCTCTCTCTCTCTCATTAAATGAGCATGGCTCAAGCCATATTGCCCATACCCTCTCTCTCCCACTAAGTCAACAAAAGAAAAGAATTTCAATAAACAAAACAACACATAAAAAAGAATAACACCCATAAATAAAAACAATAGAACAACAACCATACCAATTTAAAACCCAAAACAACTTAATACAAAACTTAAAATGGCTTAAGTGAATGGTTAGTCCACCATGCTTGTTAATCATGGTTTAACCCCATCTCTTAACCCTAGTTAACATGCACAAGTAAGTGTGTGTCTAGAAAAATCCTAATGAAATATTCATTAACTAGAATAAAATATCTGAAACTTAATTTGGTAAACTTTTTACCAAAAACTATCTATTAAAATATAATTAACCCCTAAACACGACCTAAGGTGTTACAATCTTCCCCCCTTAAAGAAAATTCGTCCCTGAATTTTAAAATACAAAGCTACGCATACCTTCAGAGGGATGAGGGAACTTCTGCCGCACCTCGCCCTCAGCCTCACAGGTGACCTCTTCACTGTTTGGGATGCACCCAAATACCTTCACTGATGGCAAGACCTTCGATCGAAGTTTCTTCGCCTGCCGGTCCAATATTACGGCTGGCTATTGGGTGAACGAAGGATCACGCTCGAACTAAATGGTCTGGCGCTGAATCCAAATAGAAAGGTCATGAAGGTAATTGCAAAGTATCGACATAGGGAATACGGGGTGAATACTCAATAATCTGGGTGGAAGTGCCCAACTTAAGGCAACGAACCAACTCGCCTTAGGGATCCTAAAAAGACTTACTATCCTGGAAAGCTTCCCCAAAACTCAACATGTCATTTATCGGAAATTTCCGTGGGAATACATGATCTGCCATTGCGAACTCAAATCTGCGACCCTCTTGGTCAGCATCTGATCTCTATCCGCAATAGACCATTCTCATCCTAACCCAAAACAACCGGGTCATTTCCGAAATTTCTAAACTAGCTGAGGTCCAATAATCCTATAACACGGAGTTAGGAAAACAGACCGGTGATCGACATGACCTAACCTCTAAACATAAAGGTTACCAATTGGAGTGTCTCCTGATAACTGCTATCAAAGGAGAACCCTATCGATGGCAAACGACGATCCCCAACCGCCGACAACAATTCCTACATACGCACAACTTAACAAGAACAACTGAGTATCACTGGATGACAAGCATCCGAATGGAGTCACATCCTGACAACTCCTGGGTGGACACCATAATGAAAATTCGGGGAGATCTGCTCTCGTTCCCTCTTCGGAACGGTTAAAGGTTGCAACTCTTCAGCCGGTCTCAGTTGCCCAACACAAGCACACAACAAGACAGACACCTTGAAACGAATCCCAAGACTTCTTTTTCTATCCCTACCCACCCGTAACTACCTTACAAGTCACGTTAAAAGTTGATGGGGCTTGAATGAGTAGAGAGAGTTGACTGATGTGCCTGCCCTAGGATTCCACGTCTCTTCCCCATAACATTAGGTACACAAGTTGTTGGTGTATATGCCCTAGAGGCCATTACTGTATCATACTAGTTTGTATATTACTTGATGGAAGCTTGGGATATTCACAGTTGTATATACAATCTTGCTCGAAATGGTAGTATGCTACTTGGTTTGTCTCTGCTTTAATATGTGCATGTGTTTCTTTTAGCATATCGCTGATATACATATTAGTAGAGCCCTTAGGATCTTTGCTTGATTACCAGCGTTGTGATGGCGCTCACACTCGTGGGAGCTGGGTGATCTATAAGCACATCCTTATACAGGTCCCTAGTCGTTGGACTATCGAGACAGGGCATCGATACTCCGGAGTAGACTAGCGTATGCGCTTCTCATCCCAGCGTGGGAGACGGTCTGTCCCACAGCCGTCAGTACGTCGTACTTGAGATAGCATGCGGGTGCTCGTTAGGTTACGAGTACACTGGACAGGACTCGTCGGGAACTGTTGGTTGGTAGTATACCTATCGTCAGTTATCAGTTCCCAGGTGACATGAGTACAGCTTAGTCCGTTGACTTGACACTGTCACTTCGCCTCGAGTGTGTTCCCACTGCACTTTGATTACTACCCTACCATGGCTCAAAGGAGTCGTACAAACAGGTAGTTTTTGGGTGCAGTCCCGAAGCACTTGGAGGCAGTGACGGTTAGACAGGATTCGTCTCTCCCGGTATTGGGGGTTGACATCGCGCTGTGTCTAGGAGAGCCATTACACGAGTAGTCCCTGGCCAGGGCAAGCGAGATATACTGGTAGGTTTCCAGTGTTATCTCAGGGTGTTCTGGGCTACACTCCGACACGACTTGTACCGCTATTAGGGGACTGACGTTCACCGCCCCCCTAGGCCCGCCATGCGATGTATCAGACGAACAGACTGGACTGTACGAAGATTGTCACATACAGGCTCAGTAGGAGTTCAGATGGGGTTCACCTCGTCAGTCTTCTTATCGACATCTACCTGGGGACCGTTACGTACAGCTAGTGCCCCTTGCGATCTGTGGTTAAACCCACTGCCAGCGTAGTGTCGAGTCTTTAGAGTCCCATACAGAGAGCTATTCGCCTTTAGGCAAAATGAGTAGAGGTCGTATGGTTTTGCGACAGGGTTCGTTCGCATCCGCGCACTTGTGCACGTTTGCTGTCCGGACAGTTTATACTAGCGGGCTTTGGTTTAAGCCGGATCCTAGTATATGATTTGGGATTGGTTTTTCTCATTGTATTTGTGTTCCTCGGATCATGGATGCGGGTGTGTATGCACAGTTGTTTGAGACAGAGGGAGAGGACCTTGATTAGGGTTAATGACTATTGTCATTTTATTAACCCTAATGCTTATGTGTGTATTATAGTTAATTGATAATTAGTTTAATAATTGTGCATGGTTATGGTTGTTGACCATTTGACCTCCTTGACTTGTTGACCTAGGTTGACACTTTGACCATCACCATTTCTTTTGGAAGATGCTTTTTGATCCTTGCAAATTGAAATGATAATGGTCATGTCATGATTAGCCATAACAATTATCTAGCTAATTATTCAATTAAAATAATATGCACATATTAGTGAGAATGGTTCACAATAATTCTCATTCTATCATTTTCATTTCTCTCTCTTGTTCTTCCTCTCCCTCAAGCTCTCCCCTCTCATGTGTTGAGAAACACTTGAGCTTAAGAATAACCCTCTCTTGATCATCTCTACTCTCATCTAGGGTTGAAGGACTAGCACTTCTTGAACCCTAGTTACTTCTAGCTTGGAGTTGAAGCCAAAGGTTGAGACTTTCGGGTGGATCTTTCTTTTACGGGAGAAGACGACAAGGTGACCTCCTTCCACTACTCCAAGGAGCAAGGAGAGAAGGACATAAAGACCAAAGGTATAACCTTTCTATCACTTAGCTAGTTTCTAGTTAGCTTTAGCAAGTTTTTGTTTAGCATAGATCCTTTAATGTCTAGTCCATGTTGCCTAAGCTTATAAAAATCCGATTTTTATTCCGTTTTCCGCCTCCCCGCAAGTACCGGGGTGGGCAACGTGGACTTACAGTGGTATCAGAGCCTAACTAAACATAAACTAGCTAGGTAGTGAAGTGTAACGAAGTTCGAAACCGAAAAATCCAAAAACCGAGTTTTCAAAAACCCTAGTTTCTGTTAAAAAAATTTCTGGTCAACAAAATTTGTTATACTCCAAAAATCGTCTCAGGGTTTTTTAAAGATAACCACCAAATCCGGTCCAGTGACTCGACCAAGGAGCGGCGGTTCCGCGGCAATAGCAAGCTATTGCCGTGCAACCGCGGCCAAGTTGGCTCTTCACTGGGTCGAGTTTGGTGCAGTGTATCTCTGGCTTGGTTTTAGGATTTTTAAGATATGTTATATGTGCCCAGATTTTCCAGAATAGAAATTTATTTTTGGGGGCCTATAAATCCGTATTTTTTTTCCGAACTTTACTACACTTTGACTATGACTGTTATATCTGTGATGTTTGTATGTATTGAACGTCGGCTAATCGCTATATGTCGATTAGTCGAGGTTATACATATCTGTGATCTGTGATTGATACTGGTATGTGTATATGAATGGGTTGGATTGTCGCGGGTGAATAGCCGGGGTGGATGTGAGATGAGCGTTGCTTTTTCTTTCATTCATTGTAATATGTAAATTGATGTAATATTATTATTTGTATGGCCGCACAACCGGGTCGGGTTGTAGCCGTCATTGTATAATTCTTTTTACTTTTTTTGCTCCTAGGATAGACCCATGGAGGGGGTGCACAAACTACCGGGTATCTCGAAGTGCCGAGTGGCCTACTCACGGTGTTGAGGGAGGTTGCTTCGCTTCGGGTACTTGGCGGGTAGTTTGCCGCACCCGTAGGGGTCTTGAGTGGGGTATTTGGCTATTCACCGCGACCGTGTAATCCGCTTTTCGTTGCAGGCTCGAACGGATTGCGGATTCCTAATATATCCAATGTATTCATCTGTGATCTGTAATGTCTATCATTACTATATATTTATATATGATAACTATTTAGGCATTGCTTATGTTTTACAGCCGCGCTAGCCCAGCCCCCGCTCTGTCGTTAGTTAAGTAACCTAACGGGTGATGACGGGGCCCCATGGCGAATGTGAATGGCATAAGCGTACGTCATATTTTGGTTGTTTTCTGCAATGGTAGGATTAAATGATGGGACGCATTAAAAGAACTAATGCAAGAAAATAAACCAAGTAAAAGTCGATTGGAACACATTTGAAAACCACTCAGTTCTTTTCAAAACTAAACTTTTAAACGCGGAGCTTGAACCACTCCTTTTAAAAGATATCTCGTTCCATCGATTATATCAAGTTCACTACGTTCACGGTTTCGCCAAAACCATCCGTAGCCCTCCATCATTTCGGTTAAATATTCGGTAGTATTCAAGCTATGTATTTTGACCTCACGCCAAGGCATAGTGATTGGTAGCTGCCGGATATTTATCTGTTGCATAGATAGAATGCGTTGGTTTGAGACAGTCGTACTGCCGTTTTGGCCTACGTCAAGGGTAGGTACGGGTGGGTTCAAATTAACCAGGATAATGATGGGAAGAACTTGACATGTGACTTATGACATTTTGACCCCACGCCAAGGTCATAAGAGCATGGGGCAAAAATCCACATCGGGAGTTTCATAAGTACTGAAACTTGCTAGCGCTGCATACCATTTGGAGTGTGATGATTCTGGTAGGATTCCTTCGGTTTTATCACGCGATGATATTTGGATCCCGATCCTACTGTGAGTATATGCTACTCCTCGGGAAAACTCTCACTTAACGATCAATGCTATAAACTTAGTAGGTGTCTAGAAAGGTGTTAGTGGGGCTACGCCCACAGGGAAAAGAGGTTACTTAATTAAGGAACTTCGCGAAAGCGTTGGAAAACCTCCCTCGAAGTACCGACACTGGCCTGGCTGAACGGTTAAGCAAGTATTGTACGGTGAGATTGATCCTGACTAATCCTTTCTTTACGGTTTGAGAAGGGATTCGAGAGACAGTGGGAGCCATCCAGTTTAGACAAACTAAAAACCAATCTAAACTTGCAAGAGCATCATGCTAAAGTGTTTCTTTTCTCTCTCCTAATTGCAGCGACCATTCAAGATGACCGGACTTAAGTTATTACTAGATAAAAACATATTGACAGGGCCAAACTACAAAGATTGGCTCAGGAATGTCAAGATGGCAATCACTTATGACAAGTTGGGGTATGTACTTACCACCAAAGCTCCCCCTGTCCCAGGTCCCACCTCCAGCGTCGCGGATGTAGAAATCCGCAAGACATGGGAGATAGATTGCGCGAGGGCCAGATGCCTCGTACTAGCCTCGATGGACAACGAACATCAGAGGAGGCACGAGAATATGGACCTAGAGTCCATATTTCTCCATACAAAAGAACTGTATGGAGAGCGGTCTCGTATCGCAAGATACGAAGTGTCGAAGAAGCTTTTTTCGGCAAGGTTGGCCGTCGGATCATCGGTAGCAGAACACGTGCTTAAGATGATTGGTTACATTGAGGAGCTCGCGGACCTTGGGACCACGTTGGAGAATGAACTCTATACTGATTTGATTCTCCAGTCCCTTCCTTCCACTTACGCCCAGTTCATTCTTAACTTCAACATGCAAGGAAAGGAGGTTGAACTTTCCGAACTTCTGAACATGTTGAGGACTGCTGAGGGCACCCTACAGAAGGGTAGGGAGACATCCACTTTGTTTGTAGGAGGATCTTCCTCTTCTAGGTCCAGGGCGAAAGCCAAGGGCAAGAAGAAGAAAGCCCCCGCCAAACCAAGAGGCGGTGTCGGTAAAGTGGATACGAAGGGAAAAGGAAAAGCAACAAAGATAGCGGGGAAGCTAGTGGGGAAGGAAGAATGCTTCTATTGTCACAAAAGTGATCACTGGAAACAGGATTGCAAGGCTTGGAAGGCCAGAACACAGGATTTGAAGCGAGTTGCAGCTTCAGCTTCAGGTGTGTATGTTATTGAAAACTGTCTATCAATAAACTCTATATCCTGGGTATTGGATACCGGATCAGGATCTCATATCTGTAATTCTTTGCAGGCGTTGAGAAAGCGTAGAGTTTTGAAGACAGGTGACATGACCCTCAGAGTTGCGAACGGTGCTAGCATGGATGCTGAGGCCGTGGGGGACTATCACCTGGGATTGTCGGATGGACATTTTTTGGTTTTGCGTAGTTGTTATTATGTACCAAATGCAACCTGTAATATCATTTCTATATCTTTATTGTCTAAAGAAGGTTATGAATTTGCATTTGTAAGTAATGTAGTGAACATTCACCTTAATCAAGTTTTGATTGGGTCAGGTACATTGAACAACGGTATATACGTACTAAACCAACCACAGATTTTCAATGTCCAGAATACACACAAAAGAAAGTCTCCAGAAATAAATAAAACTTTCTTATGGCATTGTAGACTGGGTCACATCAATGAGAGAAGGTTGACCAAGTTATACACAGAAGGATATTTGGATCCGTTCGAATATCAATCGTATGCCACTTGTCAATCCTGTCTCAAGGGAAAGATGACAAAGACTCCGTTCACTGAACACGGAGTAAGAGCGAGCGAGCTCTTGGGACTCGTACACAGCGACGTGTGCGGTCCAATGTCTACACATGCGCGAAGCGGTTATTCTTACTTCATTACTTTTACGGATGATTTCTCAAGGTTCGGACATGTCTTCTTAATGAAGCATAAATCCGAAGCTTTTGATAAGTTCCAGGAATATAAGAATGAAGTAGAAAAACAAACAGGCAAAAGTATCAAGGCACTGAAATCTGATCAAGGTGGTGAATACTTGAGTGCCGAGTTCCTGGGTTACTTAAAAGAGAATGGAATTCTCTCTCAGCTTACTCCTCCATACACTCCGCAACATAACGGTGTATCGGAGAGACGGAACCGAACCCTATTGGATATGGTACAGTCCATGATGAGTAATGCTGAGTTGCCGCGATCGTTCTGGGGATATGCGCTAGAAACAGCTGCATACCTTTTGAACCGTGTTCCCACTAAAACTGTGCCTACCACACCATATGAGTTATGGAGTGGGAAGAAACCCTATCTTCAATACCTGAAGATTTGGGGATGTCCAGCTTATGTCAAAAAGCAGCATACGGACAAGCTCGAGGCACGCTCAGTACTGTGCAAGTTTGTGGGATACCCAAAGAACTCCAGGGGGTATCTTTTCTATTACGCAGAGGAACAAAAAGTCCTTGTTTCTCGTAATGCCCATTTTCTGGAACATCAGTTCTTAGAAAAAGAAATAAGTGGGAGCGCAATAGAACTAGAAGAAATTCCAGAACCACAAGCTATTACTGAAAGCTTAGTAGAACCAGAGGGTTCGAAAGATCAAGACATTCCCACGCCACTCCGCAGGAGTAGTAGGCAGTCTCATCCGCCCGAGAGATACTACGGTTTTCTCATTGACGGGGATAGAGAGGATTGCATCATAGACCTTGATGAGCCTACTAGCTTACAGCAAGCCATTCAGAGCGTCGACTCGATAAAATGGCTGGATGCAATGCGGACCGAAATGGAGTCCATGTACACCAACAAAGTATGGACGTTGGACATTGCTCCAGATGGGGTAAAACCCGTAGGATGCAAGTGGATCTTCAAAAGGAAGATTGGTGTAGATGGACAGGTTGAGACCTATAAAGCTAGACTGGTAGCAAAGGGTTTTCGTCAACGACCTGGTTTGGACTATGACGAAACCTTTTCTCCAGTAGCTATGCTGAAATCCATTCGGATCCTTCTTGCCATTGCTGCCTTCCACGATTATGAGATTTGGCAGATGGACGTAAAGACAGCTTTTCTAAATGGACATTTAGAGGAGTGTGTCTATATGGATCAGCCAAAGGGTTTCATTCAGAGTGGGAGCAGCGGAAAGGTGTGCAAGTTGCTTAAGTCCATTTATGGACTAAAGCAGGCATCGCGGAGTTGGAACATCTGTTTTGATGAGACGGTCAAGGAATTTGGCTTTGTCAAAAATCCAGGTGAACCATGCACCTATTGTAGATTTGTAGCGAGAACTGTGGTATTCCTCATTTTATACGTGGATGACATTCTCTTGATAGGAAATGACATTCCTATGCTACAATCTGCCAAAGGGTTCTTGTCACACAGGTTCTCCATGAAAGACCTGGGTGATGCCTCATACATTCTGGGTATCCAGATCTACCGTGACGGATCCAAGAGGATATTAGGACTTTCGCAGTAAAGGTACATCGACACCATACTAAAGAGATTTAGTATGGAAGATTCCAAGCGCGGTAATCTACCGGCTTGTCACGGGATCACCCTCTCCAAAGAGATGTCTCCCAAAACTGATTTGGAGAGGGATCGCATATCTATTATACCCTACGCTTCTGCGGTAGGCTCTATAATGTATGCGATGTTGTGTACCAGACCGGATGTGGCTTATGCACTGAGTGTGGTAAGCAGGTATCAGTCAAACCCTGGGGAGAAACATTGGATAGCAGTAAAGAACATTCTCAAGTACCTGAGAAGGACTAAGGAGATGTTCTTGGTGTATGGCAGAAAAGACCTGCAGATTGAGGCCTTTGCTGACTCCAGCTTCCAGAGTGACAAGGATGATTCCAAGTCCATGTCGGGTTTTGTCTTCACCCTCAATGGAGGGGCGGTGTGTTGGAAGAGCTCCAAATAGGAAACCGTTACTGACTCGACTATAGAAGCGGAATACATCGCTGCATCTGATGCCGCAAAAGAAGCTGTCTGGATGAGGAAGTTCTTGAGAGAACTTCAGGTGGTTCCGTCCATTGTTGACCCAATACCTCTGTATTGCGACAACAACGGGGCTATAGCTTTAGCGAAGGAACCCAGGTCCCATCAGAAATCCAGACACATCTTAAGGCGGTATCACCTGATCAGGGAGATCGTGGATCACCAGGAGATCGAGGTCCGGAGGGTTGCATCAGAGGATAACACAGCAGATCCATTCACCAAGGCCTTGCCTCAGACTCAGTTCGAGCGGCTGATCGAGATGATAAGTCTTCGATACGCCAGTACATGGCCTTAGTGCAAGTGGGAGATTATTGGTGTATATGCCCTAGAGGCCATTACTGTATCATACTAGTTTGTATATTACTTGATGGAAGCTTGGGATATTCACAGTTGTATATACAATCTTGCTCGAAATGGTAGTATGCTACTTGGTTTGTCTCTGCTTTAATATGTGCATGTGTTTCTTTTAGCATATCGCTGACATACATATTAGTAGAGCCCTTAGGATCTTTGCTTGATTACCAGCGTTGTGATGGCGCTCACACTCGTGGGAGCTGGGTGATCTATAAGCACATCCTTATACAGGTCCCTAGTCGTTGGACTATCGAGACAGGGCATCGATACTCCGGAGTAGACTAGCGTATGCGCTTCTCATCCCAGCGTGGGAGACGGTCTGTCCCACAGCCGTCAGTACATCGTACTTGAGATAGCATGCGGGTGCTCGTTAGGTTACGAGTACACTGGACAGGACTCGTCGGGAACTGTTGGTTGGTAGTATACCTATCATCAGTTATCAGTTCCCAGGTGACATGAGTACAGCTTAGTCAGTTGACTTGACACTGTCACTTCGCCTCGAGTGTGTTCCCACTGCACTTTGATTACTACCCTACCACGGCTCAAAGGAGTCATGCAAACAGGTAGTTTTTGGGTGCAGTCCCAAAGCACTTGGAGGCAGTGACGGTTAGACAGCATTCGTCTCTCCCGGTATTGGGGGTTGACATCGCGCTGTGTCTAGGAGAGCTATTACACGAGTAGTCCCTGGCCAGGGCAAGCGAGATATACTGGTAGGTTTCCAGTGTTATCTCAGGGTGTTCTGGGCAACACTCCGACACGACTTGTACCGCTATTAGGAGACTGACGTTCACCGCCCCCTAGGCCCACCATGCGATGTATCAGACGAACAGACCGGACTGTACGGAGATTGTCACATACAGGCTCAGTAGGAGTTCAGATGGGGTTCACCTCGTCAGTCTTCTTATCGACATCTACCTGGGGACCGTTACGTACAGCTAGTGCCGCTTGCGGTCTGTGGTTAAACCCACTGCCAGCGTAGTGTCGAGTCTTTAGAGTCCCACACAGAGAGCTATTCGCCTTTAGGCAAAATGAGTAGAGGTCGCATGGTTTTGCGACAGGATTCGTTCGCATCCGCGCACTTGTGCACGTTTGCTGTCCGGACAGTTTATACTAGCGGGCTTTGGTTTAAGCCGGATCCTAGTATATGATTTGGGATTGGTTTTTCTCATTGTATTCGTGTTTCTCGGATCACGGATGCGGGTGTGTATGCACAGTTGTTTGATACAGAGGGAGAGGACCTTGATTAGGGTTAATGACTATTGTCATTTTATTAACCGTAATGCTTATGTGTGTATTATAGTTAATTGACAATTAGTTTAATAATTGTGCATGGTTATGGTTGTTGACCATTTGACCTCCTTGACTTGTTGACCTAGGTTGACACTTTGACCATCATCATTTCTTTTGGAAGATGCTTTTTGATCCTTGCAAATTGAAATGATAATGGTCATGTCATGATTAGCCATGACAATTATCTAGCTAATTATTCAATTAAAATAATATACACATATTAGTGAGAATGGTTCACAATAATTCTCATTCTATCATTTTCATTTCTCTCTCTTGTTCTTCCTCCCCCTCAAGCTCTCCCCTCTCATGTGTTGAGAAACACTTGAGCTTAAGAAAAACGCTCTCTTGATCATCTCTACTCTCATCTAGGGTTGAAGGACTAGCACTTCTTGAACCCTAGTTACTTCTAGCTTGGATTTGAAGCCAAAGGTTGAGACTTTCGGGTGGATCTTTCTTTGACGGGAGAAGACGACAAGGTGACCTCCTTCCACTACTCCAAGGAGCAAGGAGAGAAGGACATAAAGACCAAAGGTATAACCTTTCTATCACTTAGCTAGTTTCTAGTTAGCATTAGCAAGTTTTTGTTTAGCATAGATCCTTTAATGTCTAGTCCATGTTGCCTAAGCTTATAAAAATCCGATTTTTATAACGTTTTCCGCCTCCCCACAAGTACCGGGGTGGGCAACGTGGACTTACACAAGTGTCTCTCTAGCCTAGCACACCCTTGCATTACCCAGCCGAGTAGGCTCCAATATCTCTGACGAACGAGCGTCGGCGGGCAGTGTCTCGCGAAAGCGATTTAAGAAGGGTGGTCGGGCGCGGACATGAGCCAGCTGTCTCTTCAGAAGAGATGAACTTAATCTGTACTCAACGATCGCACAAGAACTGTGAATCTGCGGAGGACTATCACCACAATCAAATTTCACCGCAGGAAGATGTACATTTAGCTCTGGTGGTCCGTGAGAATCTGACACGACTCTTAAACGAGTTGTGTCTATAAATTTCCAGTGCAAAACCATCACGGCCATCTCCAGATCATGAGTGGGATATCCTTCTTGTACTTCCTCCAAATGTAGGGAAGCAAAAGCGATAACTCCATTGTGTCACCTCGGTACACCTTCGAGTCCTACTCACGAAACATTACAATTAAACCACAAGGTCGCCCGAACCAAAAGCAAAGAAGGAGCTGATGCAGTTGTTAACCGAGTCTTCAACTGCGGAAATTCCCTACACAAGCCTCAGTCCAAAGAAAAGAAACCTCCAATCCGGTCAATTTAGTCAACGGGGCAGCATTACACTAGCAATCCTACATGAGACGGCGGTAACACCTGCTAAGCCAAAAATATGCGGACCTCCGTCCCGCTCACAAATTTGGGCCTAAGCTGTACGGCCACGATCTTCCTCGAAACCATACCAATTCGTCTCCGTAACTACAAAACCTAGGAGTCAACACAACAAGCTTAAAGGGAACACTCCGAGAATCTAGCAAACCGCTGGGGCTCTCCCGGTATCCATAAAACAGATCCTCGAGTGCTACTCCTATCCCTCAAGACACACTAAAAAGACCAGTTCATCACACCTACGAATGCTGCTAGAGTATTGGTGAGTCCAGTGACACACCCAAAACATACAAAGCCCGTAGCACACACAAGGCAGTCTTCGGAATGTCATCACTCCGGACCTGCAACAATGATGACCCGATCCCAAACGAACCTAGACAAAGTCTCGCACTCTGGTGCTGATCGAAGAAATCGTCAATGCGAGGTACATGATACTTATCCGCACTGTAAGCCGATTCAAGTGACGATCCATCAATACACAACCTCAATCTGTCGTTTTCCTCCTGGATGAACAGAAATAGGAGCTTCCTAAATGCGAAACACTCAGATGCACAACTCCCTCAACAACCACTCTGCAGCAGATCCTTAGCTCCTTAAGCTTCGCCGGCTCATCTTGGAACGACGTCGGGAAAATTCTCGCACGAAAGAAAACCGGTCCAACAACCCAACTGTGGCTACAGCATCACGAACAACGCCAAGAATTCCCGACATCTCCTCAGGGCCGACTAGCGAACAAGGCTAAATTCAAGCTATAAGAGGCGGCACCACTATCCACCTGCACAACAAGAACTGACTTGCCCAGAAAAACAAAACCTAACTGTTTCCTCACGGTAGCCCACAATGCCTAGCACGTAGCTAACCAGTCCGTGCCCAGGAGATTGCCAAATCCAACATCTTTAGGAGGTTCAAGATGACAGACGAATCTCTATCTCCTATCCGATGGGCACACGACCGAAGTACGTATCGCGCAACAAAAGGATTGCTGACGGAAGTTAACACAACAAACGGCTAATCTACCCAGCACGACTCTCGTCCTAAACTCGGCACGAAGTGTGTAAACATACGAGTGCAACAAAAGGACATATTGAAAGAGTACCTGTAGGCTCCGCATTGGACCCCCGCGCGTCTCGATGAGTCGAAGCGAAAACGTGTGCCTATCCTTCATCTGCGACTGATCGAACCTCTCCTCTACTAGCCTGACCCCTCTGTGCAAACCCTCCGCGTCCACGACGTCTCAGAACACGACCATGACGTGCTGTGAAGGAACACTGCCTGATGAGGTGTTGAAGGCTTCCGCATCGTAAACACCTATGCACTGAATGCTGTCCTGCCTGGGGATGGAAGCCAAACGACTGTCCTCGTCCTAAGCCTCTGCTCTGGGCTGGTACACCAGTACGATTCCACAACTGTTCCGGAACTCTCACGGTCTCTGGAAGACGTGTCTCGTAAACTGGGGCTGCCTCCACCGGTGCTATGTAGGGGACGGAATACTGCATGATGATCACAAGGAACAACTGGGTAACAGGGGTGACAACCATCTGTCGCTGTGCTCGAACGACCTCTACCAATGAGCTCGTCGTCTGGCGCAAGCTCTGCATCTCTGCCACTAGTCTAGCGATCTGACCTGTCGTAGGAGAAATAATCTGTCCTGGTACAACATGGGTACTATTCGGATCAGTCCTCGTCTCAGATAAATCAACTCGAACCTCGGCTCTCCCGGCCTCTCTCTGCACCCTCGTAGTCCTTGGCGGCATAATTGCTGGAAAGAAGGTAGGATTCGATGAGGATACGAAAATCAAATCACAAGGATATATACGATCATAAAGGAAATTCAATCAATAAGTCCTATGGTCGCTTAGGCGGAGTACCGTGTCGTGAGTATGCCGCGGAACATACGCACGCTGCGCCACTCTGCTGCAGCTACCTACTCCATCATACCAGGGTCATCCTACACTCCGAAGGTAAAACCTACGCTCTGATACCAACTTTGTCACGACCCAAAGTTTGGCCCGTGACCGGCACTTAACCACGTAACGTCTACAGGCGTAACGCGACTAAGTAAGCCAAAAACCCAGAAATCAAACCAGTAAAAGTATAGAGTGATTTAAGCATTTAATAGAACTAATTACTAAGATGTCAAGAAATCTTAAGTAGACAATCACTAAGATAACAATATACGACGCCGTAGCGAAGAAAAAGAGCAATAGGTGGGAAACATCACAGATGGAATGAACTGCATAAGTAAAGTCGGCTCACAACGAGCTCGACGCCAGAATACACAATAATATACATCGTCCTCACAACTGGTCTCTAAGTCAATACATAAGTGGTAGATGGAGAGTACTAGATACAACAATGTACATAACTGAAAGATAACCAGATACCGTACAAAACCCACCTATCAGCAAAAGAACTAGTACACCAACCGTAGGGGTATCTGTGTCAAAAGATGCAAGGACGCAGCCTGCCGCGACTACTCCGAAGGGCAACCTGCAAACACTATGGCACAACGGGGGTGAGTTGCCAACTCGTGAATAGAAGATAACATATAAAGGTAATCGCGAGTATGCACGTGCTACGATACTCTAACCTCTATCAACAGATAACATCTATATGATGAACTGGATGCTCAAACATGCAACAAGTGCGATCTAATAACATCTCCATGTGAAGAGTAAGAAATGTGATGATCAGGTATAGCAATGCAATCTAACAACCCTATATAGAATGAACAGGGTATGCAATGATCAGGTATAGCAATGCAATCTAACAACCCTATATAGAATGAACAGGGTATGAAATGATCAGGTATAGCAATGCAATCTAACAACCCTATATAGAATGAACAGGGTATGCAATGATCAGGTATAGCAATGCAATCTAACAACCCTATATAGAATGAGCAGGGTATGCAATGATCAGGTATAGCAATGCAATCTAACAACCCTATATAGAATGAGCAGGGTATGCAATGATCAGGTATAGCAATGCAATCTAACAACCCTATATAGAATGAACAGGGTATGCAATGATCAGGTATAGCAATGTGTACTATATCAGGTATAATAGATACAGGATGAGATATCAATTACTACATACTGAGCATGGGAAATATAACATCTACACGGAATGTCATCGTGGAAAGTAAAATCGGTACCCATCAATGTACCCAAATCCCAATACTACTCAGGCGTCGTCATCCTCCTCGGTCCTCCAAATCCTGTAAATCTCATATAATCGTGAGTGCCCAACATCGGCACCCAAATATCAAGAAATACTCGTGCCAAGCATTGACACGCAAATCCTCCTGTATAGGGCATCCGTCAGTACGGATCAGCCCACGGGCTCTGTCTGCGGTATCGGCCCTCGGCCCCGGCAGTACGAGTCGTCCCGTATCCATCCATCGTCTTTGGTCGGTATCCTCCGGATAACCGCCAGGTTCAACCAATCACTGGTAGGTAGTAGTCCCTCTGCCAGACTCACCGTCTACTACACAGCGAAACCGTTCTCGCCCCGGGGTACCATACCGGATCCACCATGTACCCGTAATCGGCCTCATCCAACTCCTCGATTCGGGTTCACATATATCACTCTAGTACCGAGAAAACACATGGTGGACGCACCGAAATATCATATCAAGGGAAACCGGGTTTTTAAATAATTAACTATTCTCTTTGAAATATCCACGGTTCCCCAAATCCAGAATTAACATGGAAACAACATATCTCAATGCGTAATCTAAGCAAATATGAAGATATCAATATATGTGTGCACTGGCATGAATGTACAGTGTGCATGTGCACAGGTATGAAGATATCAATATATGTGTGCACTGGTATGAATATACAGTGTGTATGTGCGCAGGTATGAAGATATCAATATATGTGTGTACTGGTATGAATATACAGTGTGCATGTGCGCAGGTATGAAGATATCAATATATGTGTATGTAGTACCAGTAGGGGTATGTGATGCATATGTGCCCAAATATGGATATAACATATGAGATTATGCGGCAATTCATGACAACATCAATAAGGTAGAATCAGTATGATATATGATTTATAGCAATCCTATAATGTGAGTGTCATGGCAATCACTAACGGTGTGAATGTAGCATATCAATCGTGCTCGTGTGACTTGAACCGTTAGTGACAGTGCAGTGTCCTGTGCTATCATTTCTATATGCAACAATAAGGTATGCTACTACAGTCCATATGAACATCTACAATCTAATATCCTGACTCGCCCTGACGCTTAACGCCATACGGGCGATTTCCCCGTAGATGTTAAATCTACTCACCTGGTCGTGCGCTACTCGTAGCCGACCACCTGCTTCCCTTTCTTAGCTTCGTCCGACCTACCCGCCTGCGAACCTAGAATTACACAAGAATCCATATATAAGCAAATATCTCGCAAAACGTGATATCGACGTCAAACGATACGCTCGCGTCGCGAACTAAACGCGCGTGTGTACGATACGCTAAACGTGTGCACGCGTCTAAAACTAACCCCGATACGCCGCGATACGCTGAATCATGGAACTCTCTCGCGTATCGCGCGAACCAAACGTACTAGAAATACGATATAACGTCCCAGATTCTACCCAGGCTAACAACTTACAAAACTATACATACCACTGGCCTAGAAATAACAACAGACTCCTACCCATCCAAACATCACCCAAAAATTCCCCTATCTGGCCGCAAATTGCGGCCAGAAACAATAAATCGGCGGCCTCGCTATGGGGTGGGGGTCTCGGGCTCTGGTGGTGTGGTCTATGCCTTGTATACAAGCTCCAGTTAACTCAATTTCAACCTGAACTACTCGGGCCTATAGCAGATCACAGAAATCCAAAAAGTTCACTTAAAAACACTAAATTTGCACAATTAGAAACCCTATGGTATTTTGGTGTAATCTGGGGTCTAACTAGGTTTACATGGCATTAATAACACCTAATTAGGCTAGGTTAACCAATATTAACAGCACTAAACCATAAGTCCACACAAATCACCATTTCAAGCACAAAGTCTTACTTTGTACACAAACTGAAGCTAAACTACACATACGCTAAACAAACAAGAAGTTGGGCTCGGATTCTATACCTTACAAGACCCTAGGTGCAAGGAGAAAGGAGGTGGAGAAGATGGGAGTGCTGCTGCAGCTGCTGGAGGCTGATGTTGATGTTGCTGCTGCTGCTGCTGATGATGATGATGCTGTTGCTGCTGCTAGTTGCTGCTGCTGTGCTTCTTCTGCAGCTGCTGCCTCTCTCTCTCTCTCTCAGCTGAGTGTGTGTGTGTGTGTGTGAGAGTTGGGAGAATAATGAGGAAAGAAATGAGGCACCCTAGTCAACCTCTCTCTCTCTCTCATTAAATGAGCATGGCTCAAGCCATATTGCCCATACCCTCTCTCTCCCACTAAGTCAACAAAAGAAAAGAATTTCAATAAACAAAACAACACATAAAAAAGAATAACACCCATAAATAAAAACAAGAGAACAACAACCATACCAATTTAAAACCCAAAACAACTTAATACAAAACTTAAAATGGCTTAAGGGAATGGTTAGTCCACCATGCTTGTTAATCATGGTTTAACCCCATCTCTTAACCCTAGTTAACATGCACAAGTGTGTGTGTGTCTAGAAAAATCCTAATAAAATATTCATTAACTAGAATAAAATATTTGAAACTTAATTTGGTAAACTTTTTACCAAAAACTATCTATTAAAATATAATTAACCCCTAAACACGACCTAAGGTGTTACACAACTAAAACCTGTTTGCACGTCTCCTTTGAGCGTGGTAGGGTAGTAATCAAAGTACAGTGGGAACTCACACGAGACAAATGACGATCCCCAGGTCGATGAACTAACCTGTACACATGTCACCAGGGAACTGCTATCTGACGTCAGGTATAAGACTAACTAGTATGTTCCCGGCGAGTCCTGTCCGGTGTACTCATAACCCAATGAGCACCTGTATACATCTTAGGTGAACCAACTGACACCAGTGGCTTGTGAGACCGGCCACCGCCCCTCGTCGGGGTCTCGACTGTACACACTAGTCTACTCTGGAGTATCGATGCCCTGTCTCGAAACTCCCACGACTAGGGACCTTTTAAGGATGTGCTTATAGACCCCAGCTCCCACTTATATGATCGCCCTCATACTGCTGGTGGTCAAGCAAGAATCCTAGGGGCTCTATCAACGTGTAATAGCGACATGTCAGGTCACCTAAAGCAGTACACGATGATAAAGGTAAACCAGATAGCATACTATCATCTTAAGTAAGACTGTCCTACCGGGATAGGTCCTCCCTCAATCATTGCAATCACGTGCCTGTGATCCAATAATTGACTCTGAGGGCACCATCTCCAACAATCTCCCACTTGCACTCAAGGCTAATTATTGCGATGTCGCATACTCACAGCCCGTGTGATACCGAACACCCAACTCCACTACTAGTCAGTCTCACAAAGCTCGCTTGCGAAACTATTGCATTCGAGGAATAGCCTAAGTGAGTGGATCCGCCTTGATGTTTCTTTCTATGTCTCTCTATATCTCAAGTTCGCGGAGAAACCCATCTCCCGAAATGAGCAATACCTGTCTTAGAATGTGTCTGGATGTCTGATGGGACCTAGCTCATAAATGAACTCTAAATCCAAACTTCTTAGACTGTATCGTCAACTGAACTTAATCAGTATCCTGCGCCATGCCTCCCTCAGTATCGCCTTGGATCACCTGTCCAAAATACTGCCCCTCGTCAGAAGGAAAAACTATAACTCTGACAACCTCCATGTCATCCAGGTCACCTTGGAAGCCTGGAATGATAACTGTCTCCCGAATGAGGCTGTCGTTATCATATCCCTAGAACATCCACTTATGTTCTAAAACTGCTTCCGACTGTTTCTCCAGGATTGGATCAATGTCAACTTATTGCATCTACTGCAAAGAACAACATCTGGTGTGGTACTTGACATCTCATGATTGACTCAATTGCCTGAGAAAGTGATCTGCCAATCATGCACATCCCTCTCCCCTTTAATCTGTAAGACACCTTTAGAGAGGGTGACTCCATCACCTGCAGGTACACTACCGTGTCAGGAGTCGTCCATTCTAAATACTCTTAGAATGCTGTCTGAGTACCCTGATTGGGAAACCACCCAAATCTAGATCTAAAACCATAGATCTAGTAACCAGTATGTCTAATATAAAATCCATTTCCTTTGTGGAGAAACCACTGTGTGACGACCAAAGTATAACCGATCGTAGTATATGAGTTTCTTTTCCTATTCTGTGTATGTCATTCAAATACCATGACATCACACCCTACTACCTTCTCAACAGATCCATCCCCTATTCTGATGAAGTCAAACCTATGACTGTCACATCAGAAATTGATGATCTATCTCCGCTATATCTGCATTAGTCTATAAATAGACATAAGCCACGTGTCCACCGATGCTTCCGCTGCTCCCACTGACTACGACAACCCTCTGGCAGAGTCATATACATGTACGCTTCTGAAGCTAGTTCAGAACGACGCTATACTCATCCTCCTGCCGGGTCTCGCAGCCTGGAACAACAGCAATGGCAAGTGTGGGTAAACAAGAACTTCCCTGTCACCGTCCTTGAGGCTACCGGAGTACCTCTCGGGTGCCTGAAGTTACCCACCTTATCTGCGGAGTGGCCAATGGAATGTCAAGCCAGATTGAATTTTTAGGTTCCTATGAAATCTTCAGTAATCGTTTGTGGTTCTGGAATCACTTCCAGTTCTACCATACTCCCACTACTGTTTTTCTGAAAAAAATCATTTTTAATAAAACTGTGGCGAGTCTAGATTAATATCACTATTGATCTTCCAAATGGTAGAAAGTCAACCCTCGTCATAGCCTGGGTCAACCCACAAACAGCCATTACAGAAACGTGCCTTGAGTTGTCCAGTGTCTGGTTTTAATCATAAGCCGGACAACTCCCCGTACCTTAACATCGTTAAGATATGAACTGTTCTATATCCAATATAGAACCAGAGGCACTGATTTAATTGAACCAGATTCAAATCATGCAGCTGTCTCCAGTGCATGTCAACTAAATGGAAAGAGGCCGATCAGCGTTACTCAACTTAGGAATGCTTCCAATTATGAGTAATCTGAAAGAGAAGCAAGTTCTCTTAATCATTACTATCAACTGAATACCATACACAAGTATCTACATCTTCGATCACTTTGAAGAATCCCGATACTTGCAATACCTGGTTCTCTACTTTATTCAAATACCTATAACTTCTCAAAATTCGGACCCTGTGTTTCCACGAAGCACCTGTCTAAAAACTAGAGAAGTCATAAGTAAACCGAATATAGTACGAGGACCAACCCCTCTGTCCTGATGGATCCTGGACAACATATAATACTCTGTATAAGTCCCTTGAGTCTGATAACTCATTCACTGTGTGTCGTAGGTTGAAAACTGTACTTATGGTTAAGAAGAATTACACCGCTGTTTAATGCTCCTTACTTAACCATCCACTGATATAGGTAAATGTCACTGACATAATTTCAAAAAGATATATCTCACTCTATAAAAATAGACGTACAGATGTATCAATTTGAAATTGGTGCATAACAGCGGATATTCAAAACCAAATATTTGCCGTCCGGCAACCAACCCAGGTGACTTCCTCAAATATCACCGATTACAACGAATCCCGATATAATGAGGATGATCACCCAATTCCCAATAGCTTACTCCCACTCATCATCTGTAAAACCATACAGATGTGAGAATCATACCTGGTAAATACATACCCTGGAGCAAGTGTCTAACTGGGAAATCAGTTTTCCTTTAACAGTACACAGTGAAACTGAAACATTGAAATGTTTCGATGGGGTATCCCGGTATTCCTAGTAATTCCTCTTCCAAATTCACGACTGTAACCGTATAATTCTTTGCCACCTCTCCAAATCCCTTTATATGTCTTTAGTCATTACCTTCTGCACACCCCTTTAGGTAAAATGGTTTTCTTCCTACCCTACCGTTCGGCACCAGCCTATGGTTTGGAAGAAGACTATCCAATAAGCATAATGGGTGTACTGTCCTAATCCTAGGAGCACTCACAATGCGAGAGAAGGTGAAGATAAAAGACAACCGAATAAACCTTATTCCTATTTCTCCTGAACCAGAATCCATCCCCGAACTGGAACAAGTTCCTTTCGAGTTCGTATATAACCATACGATGGAGTATCCAATAAACTGTGGAGCTTCGTAGTGATACGGAGTGTCCTGGAGAAATACAAAGGTGATTTAGGATTGGCGAAGGAATATTTGGTTTGGTCGTGAATAGCAGTCGCAATTTACTTTGCCCTCTTACTAATCCCTTTCTTTGTCTTTACATAATACCTTCTGTACACCATTGTTATGCTAATTGGTTTTCTTCATTCCCCACCGTTCGGCACCAGCTTAAGGTTTGGAAGAAGACTATCCAATTTGCGTAATAGGTATACTATCTCCTAAACCAAGGAGTACTCGCAACCTGAGAGAAGGTAAAAGGAAAAGACAACTGAATAGCCCTATTCGTTTTCTCCAGAACCGGAAATCATTCTCGAATAAATTCTTTCGAGTTCGTATCTAACCATACGATGGTTTTGTCCAATGGAAGTGGACGTTCGTAGTAATACGGGGTGTCCTGGAGAAAAGGGTAAAAGTAGGAGTGGCAATGAGGTTTGCAACTCTGACAATCCAAAAGCCAATGTTTAAGAAGGTTCGGTTAATTTTGGTTACTGAGTCATAGTCTTAGGTTCGGGTCAATGGTCGCTGCCAGAGAGAGAGAAAAGAAACACTCAGCGTGCACTCTAACCTAGATCAGAATGGTCACCAATTTATCTAATCTGGAAACCTCCCACTGTCACCTCAAATTCTCCTCCAAACCTGAAAGAAGAATTAGTCGGGGTCATCCGAGGAGTAAACTAACTCATCAGTGGGAATCGGGATCCAACTATCATCTCATGATAACGTGACGGAATCCGCTCACAGTATCACACTCCAGAAGGTATGCGCATATCTGGCAAGTTTCAGTTCTTTTGAAACTCCCGATGTGGATTTTTGCCCCATGCTCTTATGACCTTGACGAAGGCCAACAAATCATAAGTCACATGTCAAGTTCTACCCGTCATTGTCCAGGTTAATTTGAGCCCACCCGCACAAGCCCTTGACTTTGGCCAACAAGGCTATACGACTGCCCCAAACCAACGCATCTATCTATGCAGCAGAAAGGCAACAAGCAGCTACCATACACTATACCTTGACGAAGGCCAACAAACATAGCATGAATACTACGTGCTACACGTCTGAAACGACGGAGGGCTACGAATGGTTTCTGGCGAAAACCTTTAACGTAAAGAACTTGATATCGTTGAAGGAACTGAATAGCTTTTTGAAAATATAGTGACGAAAACCATTGCTAAAGAGGTCACTCCCGGTGAAGGGATCTTGTCACGCCCCGCTTCCCAGAGTACGCAAGATTGGGCACGTGACATAGCCAACCATGCTACCGTGGGTAGGAAGTATCCATCCACAGTCACATTACGGTTGTAAGGATATCAAGAACAAGATAATAAACTAATCTAATACATGTCCAAATCCATAATAACAAGAATCAATAAACAATAAGTGCGGAAGCTAATGATCCAATACAATGAATAAACAGTACGTCCCATAATGCGGGCTCACATCTGGAAATGAAAAGCAATAAATAAACTAAACCCTAAGGACTCACTGTTCAGCCTGCTGGCTGAAGTACTCCTGCTCGGTCGTCGACAAAGGTACGGAATCTGGGCCATGCAAAACCCAGACGTCGGCGCGTCATGATATCAAGTATATAGCATAAACATGGTAATAAGCAATGCAAGTATGAACATGAATAAAGCAGTAGCAAGGAATAACAAGCAGGGTAATGTGCAATGGTGTCCAAACTGTCCTATCAGGTTTTCTACTCTATAGTCTTTGAAACCAATTGATGAATCGTCGATGTAACTCAATAGTATCCCGTGCGTGCCCGGGACCACGGTCATGACCCTCGGGGCTGAATCCGAGACGTGCCGCTAAGCAGTAAAAGGTAGCAAGATGGACGAGTAGTGTCAGCATCACCACTCCGGAGCTGGCCAAGCCCGTAAGACTGATCAGAACAAGTATCGAACTGTTGAGTTACAAGTCGGTTTCACCTTTGATTTCCCCATACCCCCAAACTATGTATGTCAGGTCAGGTATTCAGTAGTCAAGGACTAATGCCAACACGAAATCAAGTAGAAGTAGGTCTGTCTGGATCGACAGCAGGAATGGTCAGGTTTGTCGGCATTAGGCATGAGATCATGAGACAAGCAATGTCAAGGTACAACAGGACGAGTCGGTATGTATGTATATGTCAGGTGTAGCAGGGTCAGGTCAATATGTCGTGCAATCGGTTAAGTGCTCACAACAGGTAAACAATCAATAATGAACAGCAGCAGGAAACAGTAATTAACCACAATATTCTATATAACCACAGTGATGTTTGTATTCTCTTATTAACAGGTTCAATCATCTTAGGGTGCAATCGCCACAAGGTGAAGCGATATCCACAATTATAAATTAAGGAAACTACATGAAATTATACTAAATATAATAATTGTCTCATGAATGATTTAACAGTTTAAGCAGATATGATTCAGTCGTTTTATTTAGTTAAAGCATGTATTGATGTGGGTTAATTAATTACGAGGAACTGTTGTAACGATTCCACTATAAAGATAACAGCAATAATACGATATCACATGCCATCATTAAGTTGTGGTATTAAATAGTATGAGTTCAATTGTGTGGCAAGACTAGATCCCGCACGCTAGCATGTTCAAGCAAGTATTCAGATACTTGCCTCGACGGTCTGCAAACTGGAACACGGATGCGATGTCGGCAGAAAGCACGATATGCTAGCACGGGCCACGGATCGAGTCCCAACAGAGAACAACGGGATCACACGGACCAGGGGGCTTCGCTGGAGCGTCGGGTTCGCCAAGACGGCACAGTCGGATTCCGGCAAAACGCGACAACAAGTTAGAAACAGACAAAAGATTCAATGCGATCAGCGGGGGTTTATACTGCACAAAGGAAAGATAGGGATGCTCACCGAGAGATACCAGGGACGGCCACGACGGGCTCGACGGCGATGGGACGCCGGCGAGGCAACGGCGGCGGCGGCTGCAAGGGCTGAAGGCCTCGGGTGTGCGGGCGAGGGTGCTGCGGCGAGCTAGAGGAAAGGGTGGTCGGCTCTGGTGGTCGAGGGGGAGAAGGAGGTGGCCCTGGTGACGGCGGCGAGGTCTCCGACGCGTTCTCCGGCGAACAGTGGAGGGTAGGCGATGGGTTAGGGCTCGTGTTGGTGTTCCGGCGAGGGGAGGAGGGCAGCGACGACGAGGTCGGGACGAGGAGGGTGAGAGGGAGTCGCGGGAGTCGTCGACGACGAGAGGTGGCGTCGACGGCGAGGTCTGCGAGGGTGGAGGCGAGGTCGGGGTTGGGTGCAGGCGCGGGAATCGTCGGGAGAATGGGAGGAGGAAGGTGTGGCTAGGTCGAGGAGGCGTTGCTGGCGGCGACGAGGTCACGGGAAGGTCGGCGGTGAGGTCGCGAGGGCTAGGGTTAGGGTTTCGTGTGGGTTTCGTGATGGAGGAAGATGGGTTGAGGGAGGTTGCATGGGAAATTAATAGAGGAAGAGAGAGAGAGAGATTGGAGAGAGATTGAGGGAGGAGAGAGAGAGAGATAGGGAAAAGGAGCGAGGCCCACGCGGGTGTAATCCCACGCTGGGATTGGCCACGAGAAAGATTTGAATGAGATTGAAATTAAGATTGAAGGAGCTGGGTAAGTAAAATAGTTGAGGAAAATATTCGTATATATTTTTAGTTTAAGTATATTAAATTAAATGGGTCCTTTTTGGCGCGAAATGAAACATTTCCAAATCGCGCCCGGGTTGCGCCCAAATGTTCCAAATTCAAATTATAGGATTTTAAGCGGGTTCCAAATTTTGAAAAGAGGTGTTTAGTGATTAAAATGCATGCCCCCAAGTCGGACACTTGCACGCGCGCGTAGTCGTCCCAACTTGCCCGTTTAGCCGAACGGGACGGAATCTCGACACGCGGACGCTACCACGCGACTAGTGGCGACGAGTAGGCCAACATGGACATCTTTAATTTCATTTTAGGAGTTAAAATTTGTTATGTGCCAAAATGACTTAACCGGTTAAAATTTAGCAATAAACACCAGAAAATCAGGAAAATTGGAATGAGCAATAGACAACCCTCAACTAGTAATATAAATAGTATTATTGGGCTCGGGTGTTACATCATACCCAACTACAAAAAGAATTTCGTCCTCGAAATTCCAAGAATACAAGATAGCTAACTACTGGAAAAGGTGAGGGAATTTCTGTCGGATCTCGTCTTCTCGCTCCCACGTGGATTCTCCATGCGATCGATTACCCCAAGAAACTAGCACAAGAGGGATAACCTTGTTCTTAAGAACCTTTTCTCTTCGATCCTTGATTTCAACTGGTCGCTCTTCAAAAGTCAGGTCCTCCCGAACGGTCAACTCTGAATGATCCAAGACATGAGTCTCATCACGAACATACCTCCGTAGTTGAGACACATGAAACACATCGTGAACTCCTGCTAAAGACTATGGTAACGCCAACCGGTACGATACCTCTCCAACACGCTCCAATATCTCGAAGGGTCCAACGAATCGGGGGCTAAGCTTTCCTCGACTTCCAAAGCGAATCACTCCTCTAGTCGGTGATATCTTCAGGAATACCAAATCACCCACGGCGAACTCCAGAGGTCTTCTTGACGTGTCGGCCCAACTCTTCTGTCTGTCTTGAGCTGCCTTCATATGCTTCCTGATGGTATTCACCTTCTCGACTGTCTGTACCACCAAATCTGGTCCTAGTAACCTTCGTTCACCAACATCATCCCAACAAACAGGTGAACGGCACTTACGACCATACAGTGCTTCAAACGGGGCCATCTGAATAGTTGCTTGGAAGCTATTGTTGTACGAAAACTCCACCAGGTGTAGATGATCTTCCCAAGAACCTTTGAAGTCCAACATGCAGGCCCTCAACATATCTTCAAGGGTCTGGATCGTTCTCTCCGATTGTCCATCAGTCTGAGGATGATAAGCTGTGCTAAACTTCAATCGAGTCCCCAAACTTTCTTGTAAACTCCTCCAAAAGTGCGACAAGAATCGAGTGTCCCGATCGGACACGATGCTTACCGGTACTCCATGCAATCTGACAATCTCCTGCATGTACCGCTCTGCCAAAGTCTCTGTCGATTGACCAACCCAAAAAGGAATAAAGTGAGCTGCCTTGGTCAACCGATCGACAATCACCCATACAGCATTGTTGCCCTTTGGACTCCACGGTAAAGCCGTCACGAAATCCATGGTTATATGTTCCCACTTCCACTGAGGAATCGGAAGTGGTTGCAACAAACCAGCAACCCTTTGGTGTTCAGCCTTGACTTGCTGACACACCAAGCACTTAGCCACGAAGCGAGCAATTTCCCGTTTCATACCTTCCCACCAGAAGTGCTGTCGAATATCTCGGTACATCTTTGTCCCTCCTGGATGTACAGAGTAAGCTGAACTGTGTGCCTCCTTCATAAGCTCTTCACGCACATCTCCTTTTGGCACACACACACGGCTACCATATCTCAACGAACCATCTTCATGGATCAGTAAATCGGTTCGTAGTCCGGCTTCCACCTGCCCTCGAAACTTTTGTAGTCTAGGATCCTGCGATTGTGTCGCTTTAATCTTCTCAACTAAGGACGATTGTACTTGCAACTGCATCAACTGTCCTGTAGCATGTGGTAGCACAACCTCCAAGTCAAATCTCCGAAAATCCTCAATGATCTCTCTCTGTGCAGTCAATATCTGAATTGCTGGTAACCGGCTCAGCGCATCCGGCACGACGTTAACCTTTCCCGGATGGTACTTAAGATCAAGGTCGTAGTCGGCCATCAGCTCCAACCATCTGCGTTGCCTCATGTTCAACTCCTTCTGAGTGAACACATATTTCAAACTCTTGTGATCCGTAAAGACTTCAACTCTCTCGCCCAGAAGGTAGTGTCTCCAAATCTTCAGGGCGAAGATCACGGCTGCAAGCTCTAAGTCATGAGTCGGATAGTTCTTCTCATAAGTCTTCAGCTGTCTCGATGCGTAAGCGACGACTTTCCCATTCTGCATTAAAACACATCCCAATCCTTTTCCAGATGTGTCGCTGTGAATCACCAGTCCACCTGAATTATCCGGTACGGTCAGGATCGGGGCGGTTATCAACTTCTGCTTCAACGTCTCGAAGGCCAATGCACATCCGTCCGTCCAAACAAACGGTACCTCCTTACGCGTAAGCTTGGTTAACGGCTCAGCTAAACGAGCGAAGTTCTCCACAAATCTTCTGTAGTAACCGGCGAGTCCAAGAAAACTTCTTATCTCCGCAACATTCTTTGGAACAGGCCAATCTCGAACTGCTGCAATCTTCTCGGGATCAACGGCGATTCCATTGCCCGACACAACATGCCCCAGAAACTTCACTTCCTCCAGCCAGAATTCACACTTACTCATCTTCGCAAATAACTTCTCTTGTCTCAGCGTTTGCAGTGCGATCCTTAAGTGCTCAGCATGCTCCTCCGGACTCCTCGAGTACACCAAAATATCGTCAATGAATACCACAATAAACTGGTCCAAGAACTGTGAAAAGATCATGTTCATCAAATCCATGAATATTGCCGGCGCATTAGTCACTCTGAAGGGCATCACTAAATACTCGAAATGCCCATACCGAGTCCGAAACACCGTCTTGCAAATGTCTTCTGCCTTTACTCGGACCTGATGATATCCTGATCGCAAGTCCAGTTTCGAGAATACCCTCGCGCCACTAAGCTGCTCAAAGAGTTCTCCAATGCGAGGGATCGGGTACTTGTTGTTAATAGTCACCCGGTTCAATTCTCGATAATCAATGCACATCCTTCTCGTGCCATCCTTCTTCTTTACTAAAAGAACTGGAGCTCCCCAAGGTGAGTTGCTGCTTCGAATCCATCCCTTCTCGAGTAATTCACCCACTTGTTTCTTAACTTCTTCCAATTCCACCGGTGCCATCGGATAATAAGATTTTGATACTGGCGCTGCACCAGGAATAAGGTCAATCGCAAACTCCACATCTCGCTTCGGCGGTAAGCCCGAAATATCTTCAAACACATCCATAAAGTCGCGAACAACTGCCGAATCTTCATTACTATCCACTACCATAGCCGCAAGAATATTGTTCGTCGGCCTAGCCCTAAACTCGACTGGCCCGACAGAACTGCTTCCTCCAATGAAAGTAAACTCAGGGTGTCCGGGAATCTGGAAAATTACTTTCCTTGCCCTACAATCAATGTGTGCGTGGAAAGTGCCAAGAAAATCCATTCCCAAGACTACTTCATAATTGCCCGTATCAATCACCAAGAAATCTGCAAAAAGCTCCCGTCCACAAACAACAACTGTACAATCTCTACATTCCTTACTAGCTATGATTTTCCCATTCCCAGTGTGTATGTCCCAGAAACTAGACAGGGTCGTGCAGGTGATCGAGTGTGTAGTTATAAATTTGGATGACATAAAACAGTGGGATGCTCCGGAATCAAATAATGCCAATGCGGGAAAACCACGAACGAGAATAGTACCTGAAACCACTTCTCCTGATGCCTTGGCTTCCTCAGCTGTCAAGGTGAAAGCTCGACCCAGGTTGGGTCCTTGTGTCAGCTGCTTCTGCCCTTGGAACGGTCTCTGCGGAGGCTTCCGTATATCATCTCTCGTGCGAAGCTTCGACGGACAAGCACCAACTGCGTGATCGGCTGCTCCACAAACCAGACAAAGTCCCAGTCTCCTTCGACACTCCTTCTGCACGTGCCCGGGTATATGGCAGTAATCACAAGTCACGCTCTTCCTTCGATCAACGATCACAGGCTTCTTCATTGGCGCTACACCTCGACGGTCCACTGGAATACCTCTGCGCCCCTGATCTCGGTTAGGTACGAATGCGGGCTTCCTGGCCGCAACTGCTGTCTGGTGAAGGTTCCCTTTCGATCCTGACAAACTCTGCTGCTCTCTGGCTGCCGTAAGAACCTGCGAGAAAGTGGTCAAACCCAGGGAGACAATCTGCCTCTGGATGTCCACATCCAAACTGCGCAAGAACCTTCGCGCCCTTGTAGGGTGTTTTTCGTCACCCCAGTGAGATGGGAATACGCGCGCGCTTGCCAGGCGTACTACAGATTCCCCCGGCCTAGGGTAGGCCGGGGTTTAATGATTGTGGGGATCCGAATCTCCGGCAGCCGCGGACTAAGCTGCCGTTAATTACCCATCGCCTTTGGGGCGAGGGAACCTCCGATTAACGGGTTAAACTGGTCATGCGAACTCAACGTGCAGTGTACGTGTGTTGTGTTTTGGAGGGGGGGGTTTAAATATATCGGGAGCCACGCAGAGTTTTTACGGGGGTCCCGCTACCCGGATAGCGGGCTGGGGGTCAAGGGGGCTAGCAGCCCCCTTGCGGGGTGCGGGGCAGCGCCCCGTTAGAAATTTTTTTCTAACAGGGACAGTGTCGCGGAGTATGTGTATGCGTACATTTGTACACATATGTATATATATACATGTATATATAAGTAAAGGGGAAAAATACATCCAAAGGATGCGTGGGGCCAGCGCCTAGGCGCTTGAGCGTGAGCGCGCCACGTGTCGGCACGTGGGCGCTTTGCGCTCGAGCGCAGAGTGCTGGAGCGCAACGCGCCACGTGTCGGCACGTAGGCGACTTGCGCTCGAGCGCTTGCGCTTGAGCGCAAGAGCGCCACGTGTCGGCACGAGGGCGACTTGCGCTCGAGCGCTTGCGCTTGAGCGCAAGAGCGCCACGTGTCGGCACGAGGGCGACTTGCGCTCGAGCGCTTGCGCTTGAGCGCAAGAGCGCCACGTGTCGGCACGAGGGCGACTTGCGCTCGAGCGCTTGCGCTGGAGCGCAAGCGCGCCACGTGTCGGCACGTGGGCGCTCTGCGCTTGAGCGCCGGCGAGAAAAAGAGGCTTTTAGCCTAAAAAAAGATTTCTCTGAAGAGAAATCAAAGAGGAGTTGGACTCCTGAGTGTTTTTATTTTTTTTTTTGGGTTTAGTGAAAGGGGTTCTTCTTCTTCCTCCTCTGTTAGCTGGATCTTGAAGATCAAAAGATATGGGATTTTAAAAAAAATCACTCCTTTTTGAGATCTAATGGAAGATCTGAGTTCCCCTTGATGGGTTTTGTGGTGAAAAACTAATTTGTTTTATAAAAAGGAGAGTAGAACTCTTGATTTAATTCAAGAGAAAGAAGAAGGTTTTGGAACCTTGAAGAAGGAAGAAAGAGCTCAGCTCTAATTTTTTTTGGAGAGAATGAAAAGTCTTTTTTTTTCATCATCATTTTGCCTTTTTATAGGCTTACATATTTGCATATAGCCCCTTGGGCTTTACAAAATGGCATTTTAGCCATCCCATGGCTCATGTGCCATTTCATTTTTGCACATAAGCCATGGGCTTACAAAATATTGGCTTTATGCCCATTTTGTTTACATTCATGCATAAAAAATTACATAGAAATTATTTATGACATGATTTTGTTGTTGGCATGAGAGAGGCTGGCCGCGGGCTCGACTTGGGCATGGGCCCGCTTGATCTGGGCTTGGGCCCACCTTGCTTGGGGTTGACCTTGACTTTGACTCGGTCAACGGGGGTGTAAATTTTTACCCCAACAAAGTGCCCCCCATCAATAAATGCACACAGCATATGTGGATCGTGTGCATGAAATTGATGGATCTTCTTTCACGTGGAGGCGACTTGCTTTGGTTCCCACCTTTTGGGATGCACTGCCCTTTTTACGACATGGACGGTCGACGCTCTGATCCGAAGCGATTTGGGTTCCCAATTTGCGGGAGCCTGCACTGCCCTTTTTGCGACATGGACGGTCGACGCCCTGTTACGAAGCGATTTGGGTTCCCAATTTGCGGGAGCCTGCACTGCCCTTTTTGCGACATAGACGGTCGACGCTCTGATCCGGAGCGATTTGGGTTCCCAATTTGCGGGAGCCTGCACTGCCCGTTTTACGACATGGACGGTCGACGCTCTGATACGAAGCGATTTGGGTTCCCAATTTGCGGGAGCCTGCACTGCCCTTTTTGCGACATGGACGGTCGACGCTCTGTTACGAAGCGATTTGGGTTCCCAATTTGCGGGAGCCTGCACTGCCCTTTTTGCGACATAGACGGTCGACGCTCTGATCCGAAGCGATTTGGGTTCCCAATTTGCGGGAGCCTGCACTGCCCTTTTTGCGACATAGACGGTCGACGCCCTGATCCGGAGCGATTTGGGTTCCCAATTTGCGGGAGCCTGCACTGCCCTTTTTGCGACATAGACGGTCGACGCTCTGTTACGAAGCGATTTGGGTTCCCAATTTGCGGGAGCCTGCACTGCCCTTTTTGCGACATGGACGGTCGACGCTCTGATCCGGACCGATTTGGGTTCCCAATTTGCGGGAGCCTGCACTGCCCTTTTTGCGACATGGACGGTCGACGCTCGATTTGACTTGCTCTGCTTCTTGCAGTGTCAGGGGTAGACTTGACTTTCTCCGCTTCTTGCGGTGTCGAGATTGGATTCTGACTTGCTCCGCTTTCTGCGGTGTCGGAGTGGAAGTTGACTTGTTGATTTTGATTTCGAGGCGGAGCATAATTCCGACGAGGAGGTCGTTATCCCGAGGCAAAGCATGATTTCGTCACGGGGTAAATTCTGGGACGAAGCGTGATTCCGCCGCAGAGGTTGTTGGTTTGATTTGATTTGGTGTTGATATCAGCATCGCTATACTGGAATATGGTACCAGGAGCGAATCATCATCTGTCTTGAGAGGATTTGGGAATTGGTTTTGTTTTGGCATCTGCATTGCTGCACTGGAATAATGCCAGGAGCAACTCATCATTTGCCCCGAGAAGATTTAGGAATTGGTTTTTGTTTATTTGGCATCTGCATTGCTGCACTGGAATAATGCCAGGAGCAACTCATCATGTGCCCCGAGAGGATTTGGGAATTGGTGGCTTACGAGACAGGTTTAGATCCCTGTCACCTAAGGCCTTTCAATTTTATGGACCGTGAGGGTCCCATAAAAGCATTTTCTCCCTACGAGTCGAAAGGATCTCGTAGGTGTATTTTCTCCTTAGGAGTCGTGGGGACTCCTAAGTGTATTGCTCTTTTGTGAGTCGTAAAGATCTCACGCGGGAATTTTCTCCTCACAAAGTCGAGAGGACTTTGCGAGTGCATTTCATCTCTTCTCTTTTTTTTTTTTTTTTACGAGTTTGCGCCCTTTCGGGTTTTCACAAACTCGCCGGCAGTCCTGCTGTTTTTACTCACGGAGCCCTTTCGGGTTTTCATCCGTGCCCATTTTGCTTGTGGACATACCGTTCTTCTTCTTTTTTTTTCCTATTTTTTTCTCCTTTTTTTTTTATTTTTTTCATTTTTTTTTTTGGAATCTTCCCTGCCGGTGGGACTTTGAATGTGGTCTCGCCGGTAGGACTTGGGAGAGATTGGGATCGTTTTACGCCCGTGGATTGTATACGGTTTTGCAGGATGTATGATCCAGACCGTAGGGCCAAAACATTTCGGGACTTTGTTGGCGTCTGCATCGCTGCACTGGAATATGGTACCAGGTGCGACTCATCATTCGCCGTTGGGGTATGGGAGTTGGAATTTGGTTGGCGTCTGCATCGCTGCACTGGAATATGGTACCAGGAGCGACTCATCATTCGCCACTTGGGGATTGGGGAGCGATGGCTTAGGAGACAGGTTTGGATCCCTATCACCTAAGACTTTTCAATTTTATGGGCCGTGAGGGTCCCATAAAAGCATTTTCTCCCTACGAGTCGAAAGGATCTCGTAGGTGTATTTTCTCCTTAGGAGTCGTGAGGACTCCTAAGTGTGTTTTTCCTTGGTGAGTCGTAAGGATCTCACGAAGGTTTGTTCTCCTCATGCATCGTGAGGACACATGAGTGGGTCTTTCCAATGAAGCATAATTCCAAAGGCGGAGACCAGCCGCGTAACTGGTGGTTGCAGTGGGCCATGGGTATGCTGAGAATTATTTGAGCCCGTGGATTGTATACGGTAGTCAATTTGGGGACTGGCCGTAGGGCTGAAAGAATTTTGGGAAATTGGATTTTTGTTTGGCGTCTGCATTGCTGCACTGGAATAATGCCAGGAGCAACTCATCATCCGCCCTTTTTTTTGTTTTTTTTTTTTTTTTTTTTATTTTACCGCGATTGCTCTATCATTTCAGCTTTTCTTATCGCGAAGGTCGCGATTGCCCTATCATTTCGGCTATTTATTCGCGGTTGCCCCATCATTTCGGCTTTATTTTCATTTTTATTTTTACTCGCTGATTTTTATTGCGAGTTGCCCCATCATTTCGGCTTTTCTTTATTTTTCTTTTATTTACACATTTTTTCGTTTATTTACATATATATATGTATACATATATTTTTACATTCCCAGTTTAACGACTTAGAGGTCGACTGTTTCCCAGTTTAACGACGTGGTGGTCCTCTTTGCTTATCCCAGCTCCTTGAACATTGATCTTGGCGGAGCTGTGTTGATGACCTAGCTCTGTGGCTTGCCGATATATCCGAGAATTGAGAGGTTTTTCCAAGCTTATATTGGTCCTCTGCCCAATCTTTGAAAACACAGCAGTCTTCAATGGTATGACTCAGCACTCTATGGTATGGACAGTATATGGGATTGCCAGTCATATTCATTTCATGTGGCCTCTTTGGAATAGGCAGTTGCAGGCCATTGTTCAGGGCTTCCTCAAATATATCGCGGACCTCATCCCTCCTAAAGGAGTACACCTTCTTCCTTCTCTCCATTAGAGTAGGTGCCCTCACTGACGCCGGTCCCTGAGGCCGATCAATCTTTGGTTCGCCCTGCACATGTCTGAGAGGGTTAGGTTCCCGAAAGGTTTCGGTCTCCATTTGCATGAAATCGGCGGTCGTAGCTTGACTGTTTGCTAACACGCCTTTAGACAGTTCTATCTCTCCCGTTTTGTATTGCCTTTCGACCCAATCTTTGAAGACGAAGCAGTCCTCAATGGAATGACCTATCACCCTGTGATAGGGGCAATATTTTGGGTCGTCGGTCATATTCTCTTCTTGCGGTCTCTTTGATTCTGGCAGTTGTAGACCGTTTCTTAGGGCGTCCCTGAATATCTTGTGGACCATTTCCCTCTTGAAGGAATAGACCTTTTCCAGTTTCTCTTTCAGAGGCGATTCCCCCCCGGCGTATGTATCGGAGGGACCGGAGGCTGATTGCGGCCGTTTTTCGCGAAGGCGCTCCGCTTTTAGGTTTAAAGGGATATCAGTTGGCTGCTCCTGGGTCCTAATTCCTGGCTCATGAGCCAAAATTTGATTCTGCTGTAATTGCAATCGGGCGACTTGGGTCGCGAGATCTGCCACGACGTTTGCCAGCTCGTCGACTTTGGAATAGACCTCGGCCATCTTCTCGTCCCTGTCCTGAAATTGCCTTTGAAGCCATTGGAATAATGCTTGTTCTGTAGTTCCGGATATGACAACCGGGTAATCTTTATTGCCTGAGCTCCATTCCGTAGGAACCACGGGCTCCTCTGGCTTATCGGCCTGAGCGGGCTCTTCATCATTTAGATCGAGCCGATGCTGGGTAGTGTCAACCATATCATCACTATGGCTGTGAAGAAGAGGAGGGTTCGTTTCTTCATGTCCGGCCATGTAGACAGTGTGGATAACACATTCAGCCATTCTTTCATCACTGGCAGCTGGTTTCGCGGAGCGGTCCGGGCTTTGGAAATTCATAAATTTTAACATGGCCAGAGCCCTAGCCCTTTTGTTGGCTCTATATCTGAGCCGCTTCTGCCTCAGCTTCTTTGCCTTAAGCGCTTGGCAGGCTTCTGCTCTTTGGGAAGCCATTGTGAGTTGATTAGCGGGGAGTTTAGAGAAGATACCCGATCGAGCAGTTGTCGGGGGTACCGCTGGAACTTGCTCGAGATGCCCAGTTGCTTCGTTGACGTTGATGGCCATGCCCCCAGCTGGAGCGATGGAGGGTCGTTTGGAAACGGATTTGTGCTTGGGCTGAGGTGCCCTCACGACCACCACATTCGGTCTCCTGCCTTTCGAGACCGGTTTGTCTGCCACCGGGGCTTGAGGAGCTGGGATGGCCCCAACTGGCATGAACACAATAGAGCCGAATGGTAGCAGCGGCTCTTCCCATTGTCGCCCGAGACTGGCCGGAAGGACCGTCCTAGAGTTTATCCTCATCGTGTAGGAGACGGGAGTCGTGCTGAGAGCTGAGTTCATCTTTGGAGACATGGTTGAAAAGTGATCGCTTGAAAATCCTGCATGAAAAAAAAGCATTATTTTTAGTATAAATATAGGTATGTATATTGATTGAGTTTGCATGAACGCTTAACCCGAAATATGGGAGGAGAGATTGGTCCCACCGGGCGTGCCAGAACCTGTAGGGTGTTTTTCGTCACCCCAGTGAGATGGGAATACGCGCGCGCTTGCCAGGCGTACTACAGATTCCCCCGGCCTAGGGTAGGCCGGGGTTTAATGATTGTGGGGATCCGAATCTCCGGCAGCCGCGGACTAAGCTGCCGTTAATTACCCATCGCCTTTGGGGCGAGGGAACCTCCGATTAACGGGTTAAACTGGTCATGCGAACTCAACGTGCAGTGTACGTGTGTTGTGTTTTGGAGGGGGGGTTTAAATATATCGGGAGCCACGCAGAGTTTTTACGGGGGTCCCGCTACCCGGATAGCGGGCTGGGGGTCAAGGGGGCTAGCAGCCCCCTTGCGGGGTGCGGGGCAGCGCCCCGTTAGAAATTTTTTTCTAACAGGGACAGTGTCGCGGAGTATGTGTATGCGTACATTTGTACACATATGTATATATATACATGTATATATAAGTAAAGGGGAAAAATACATCCAAAGGATGCGTGGGGCCAGCGCCTAGGCGCTTGAGCGTGAGCGCGCCACGTGTCGGCACGTGGGCGCTTTGCGCTCGAGCGCAGAGTGCTGGAGCGCAACGCGCCACGTGTCGGCACGTAGGCGACTTGCGCTCGAGCGCTTGCACTTGAGCGCAAGAGCGCCACGTGTCGGCACGAGGGCGACTTGCGCTCGAGCGCTTGCGCTTGAGCGCAAGAGCGCCACGTGTCGGCACGAGGGCGACTTGCGCTCGAGCGCTTGCGCTTGAGCGCAAGAGCGCCACGTGTCGGCACAAGGGCGACTTGCGCTCGAGCGCTTGTGCTGGAGCGCAAGCGCGCCACGTGTCGGCACGTGGGCGCTCTGCGCTTGAGCGCCGGCGAGAAAAAGAGGCTTTTAGCCTAAAAAAGATTTCTCTGAAGAGAAATCAAAGAGGAGTTGGACTCCTGAGTGTTTTTATTTTTTTTTTTGGGTTTAGTGAAAGGGGTTCTTCTTCTTCCTCCTCTGTTAGCTGGATCTTGAAGATCAAAAGATATGGGATTTTAAAAAAAATCACTCCTTTTTGAGATCTAATGGAAGATCTGAGTTCCCCTTGATGGGTTTTGTGGTGAAAAACTAATTTGTTTTATAAAAAGGAGAGTAGAACTCTTGATTTAATTCAAGAGAAAGAAGAAGGTTTTGGAACCTTGAAGAAGGAAGAAAGAGCTCAGCTCTAATTTTTTTTGGAGAGAATGAAAAGTCTTTTTTTTTTCATCATCATTTTGCCTTTTTATAGGCTTACATATTTGCATATAGCCCCTTGGGCTTTACAAAATGGCATTTTAGCCATCCCATGGCTCATGTGCCATTTCATTTTTGCACATAAGCCATGGGCTTACAAAATATTGGCTTTATGCCCATTTTGTTTACATTCATGCATAAAAAATTACATAGAAATTATTTATGACATGATTTTGTTGTTGGCATGAGAGAGGCTGGCCGCGGGCTCGACTTGGGCATGGGCCCGCTTGATCTGGGCTTGGGCCCACCTTGCTTGGGGTTGACCTTGACTTTGACTCGGTCAACGGGGGTGTAAATTTTTACCCCAACAGCCCTGTCTGCCTCCTTGGCGACCAAGGGTCCAGCGAAACGGCTGAGTCTTGTCCACTCCGCTGCATGTACATCCACAGCTGCTCCATTTTGTTTCAGCCCAATGAATCTCTCCTCCATTTCCTCCCGGGCAGTCCGCGGGAAGAACTTTTCCAAGAAACTTTTGGAGAAATCCGCCCAACTGATTGACTTGGACAAGCGGGTCTCCTCCACAAGCCACCACTCTCGGGCGTAATCCACCAGCTGAATGCGCACCACATCAACTCTCTTG
Organism: Agapanthus africanus; assembly: GCA_030015575.1. Lineage (NCBI taxonomy): Eukaryota > Viridiplantae > Streptophyta > Magnoliopsida > Asparagales > Amaryllidaceae > Agapanthus > Agapanthus africanus. The sequence goes on along the minus strand of JASDDO010000010.1, from coordinate 538,582,636 downwards.
TCTTCTGGGATCTGTGCTGCAATCAGTAAATTCTCCGTGTCCACGAGCCACTGCTCGGCTGGCAACGGCTCCTCCAAGCCAGTGAAAGTAGTAGGACCCAACCGTCTGAAATCTGCCACGGTCCCTACTCGGTCGACTGGCTTCGCTACAGCGGTGTTTACAGACTGCTGCATAGCCTGCAAACCCTCCTGAAGTGAATCTGCTTGCTGCTGGATCAGCTCAGTTTGCCTCTTCTGATTTTCTAACATCCCACGTATCACTCCTAACATGGCGGCTTCATCCACACGCCTCTGATACGTCTTGAAATTCTTATCTGCCATGGTCCTGAAATCAAAACAAACAACATTAGCATGATGATAGATTCAATATATAAACCAAAGCTAGAACTCCAAGATACTTAAATAGAGTACTGCATTGTAGCTATGCCGCGGTATCATAGCCGCAATTACTTAACTCCACCCAAGTCGCCTAAGTCCTAGAGATAACAAGAGATTAGGTTTTCGAGTTGACAATGCAAAGTAAGTTTGCATGTCGACATGATCCGGAAGAATGATTCAAGGATGGTAAAACGGTCAAGGTGGCAGGACATGTTTCCTAATCACAGGTATTATGATTCGTGTATCGGGTGCAATACCCAACTACAAAGAATCAACCCAATTAACCTATGGCTCTGATACCAAAAGAACCATGTCACGCCCCGCTTCCCAGAGTACGCAAGATTGGGCACGTGACATAGCCAACCATGCTACCTGTGGGTAGGAAGTATCCATCCACAGTCACATTACGGTTGTAAGGATATCAAGAACAAGATAATAAACTAATCTAATACATGTCCAAATCCATAATAACAAGATCAATAAACAATAAGTGCGGAAGCTAATGATCCAATACAATGAATAAACAGTACGTCCCATAATGCGGGCTCACATCTGGAAATGAAAAGCAATAAATAAACTAAACCCTAAGGACTCACTGTTCAGCCTGCTGGCTGAAGTACTCCTGCTCGGTCGTCGACAAAGGTACGGAATCTGGGCCATGCAAAACCCAGACGTCGGCGCGTCATGATATCAAGTATATAGCATAAACATGGTAATAAGCAATGCAAGTATGAACATGAATAAAGCAGTAGCAAGGAATAACAAGCAGGGTAATGTGCAATGGTGTCCAAACTGTCCTATCAGGTTTTCTACTCTATAGTCTTTGAAACCAATTGATGAATCGTCGATGTAACTCAATAGTATCCCGTGCGTGCCCGGGACCACGGTCATGACCCTCGGGGCTGAATCCGAGACGTGCCGCTAAGCAGTAAAAGGTAGCAAGATGGACGAGTAGTGTCAGCATCACCACTCCGGAGCTGGCCAAGCCCGTAAGACTGATCAGAACAAGTATCGAACTGTTGAGTTACAAGTCGGTTTCACCTTTGATTTCCCCATACCCCCAAACTATGTATGTCAGGTCAGGTATTCAGTAGTCAAGGACTAATGCCAACACGAAATCAAGTAGAAGTAGGTCTGTCTGGATCGACAGCAGGAATGGTCAGGTTTGTCGGCATTAGGCATGAGATCATGAGACAAGTAATGTCATGGTACAACAGGACGAGTCGGTATGTATGTATATGTCAGGTGTAGCAGGGTCAGGTCAATATGTCGTGCAATCGGTTAAGTGCTCACAACAGGTAAACAATCAATAATGAACAGCAGCAGGAAACAGTAATTAACCACAATATTCCATATAACCACAGTGATGTTTGTATTCTCTTATTAACAGGTTCAATCATCTTAGGGTGCAATCGCCACAAGGTGAAGCGATATCCACAATTATAAATTAAGGAAACTACATGAAATTATACTAAATATAATAATTGTCTCATGAATGATTTAACAGTTTAAGCAGATATGATTCAGTCGTTTTATTTAGTTAAAGCATGTATTGATGTGGGTTAATTAATTACGAGGAACTGTTGTAACGATTCCACTATAAAGATAACAGCAATAATACGATATCACATGCCATCATTAAGTTGTGGTATTAAATAGTATGAGTTCAATTGCGTGGCAAGACTAGATCCCGCACGCTAGCATGTTCAAGCAAGTATTCAGATACTTGCCTCGACGGTCTGCAAACTGGAACACGGATGCGATGTCGGCAGAAAGCACGATATGCTAGCACGGGCCACGGATCGAGTCCCAACAGAGAACAACGGGATCACACGGACCAGGGGGCTTCGCTGGAGCGTCGGGTTCGCCAAGACGGCACGGTCGGATTCCGGCAAAACGCGACAACAAGTTAGAAACAGACAAAAGATTCAATGCGATCAGCGGGGGTTTATACTGCACAAAGGAAAGATAGGGATGCTCACCGAGAGATACCAGGGACGGCCACGACGGGCTCGACGGCGATGGGACGCCGGCGAGGCAACGGCGGCGGCGGCTGCAAGGGCTGAAGGCCTCGGGTGTGCGGGCGAGGGTGCTGCGGCGAGCTAGAGGAAAGGGTGGTCGGCTCTGGTGGTCGAGGGGGAGAAGGAGGTGGCCCTGGTGACGGCGGCGAGGTCTCCGGCGCGTTCTCCGGCGAACAGTGGAGGGTAGGCGATGGGTTAGGGCTCGTGTTGGTGTTCCGGCGAGGGGAGGAGGGCAGCGACGACGAGGTCGGAACGAGGAGGGTGAGAGGGAGTCGCGGGAGTCGTCGACGACGAGAGGTGGCGTCGACGGCGAGGTCTGTGAGGGTGGAGGCGAGGTCGGGGTTGGGTGCAGGCGCGGGAATCGTCGGGAGAACGGGAGGAGGAAGGTGCGGCTAGGTCGAGGAGGCGTTGCTGGCGGCGACGAGGTCACGGGAAGGTCGGCGGTGAGGTCGCGAGGGCTAGGGTTAGGGTTTCGTGTGGGTTTCGTGATGGAGGAAGATGGGTTGAAGGAGGCTGCATGGGAAATTAATAGAGGAAGAGAGAGAGAGAGATTGGAGAGAGATTGAGGGAGGAGAGAGAGAGAGATAAGGAAAAGGAGCGGGGCCCACGCGGGTGTAATCCCACGCTGGGATTGGCCACGAGAAAGATTTGAATGAGATTGAAATTAAGATTGAAGGAGCTGGGTAAGTAAAACAGTTGAGGAAAATATTCGTATATATTTTTAGTTTAAGTATATTAAATTAAATGGGCCCTTTTTGGCGCGAAATGAAACATTTCTAAATCGCGCCCGGGTTGCGCCCAAATGTTCCAAATTCAAATTATAGGATTTTAAGCGGGTTCCAAATTTTGAAAAGAGGTGTTTAGTGATTAAAATGCATGCCCCCAAGTCGGACACTTGCACGCGCGCGTAGTCGTCCCAACTTGCCCGTTTAGCCGAACGGGACGGAATCTCGACACGCGGACGCTACCACGCGACTAGTGGCGACGAGTAAGCCAACATGGACATCTTTAATTTCATTTTAGGAGTTAAAATTTGTTATGTGCCAAAATGACTTAACCGGTTAAAATTTTGCAATAAACACCAGAAAATCAGGAAAATTGGAATGAGCAATAGACAACCCTCAACTAGTAATATAAATAGTATTATTGGGCTCGGGTGTTACAGATCTCGGCTCTTTCCCCGTAGAATGAGGTGCAGGATATTCCAACTGAATACCACTGTGCAAAGCAAAAGTAATCGGCTATAGTGAAGTCATTGCCCTGACGCAAACTTTTTGTCCAAGGGGTCACTCCCGGTGAAGGGATCTCGGTCCTTGCCTCGTCGACTGAGGAGCAGGATATTCCAACTGAATACCACGATGCAAAACAAAAGTGAACGTCCTTGCAATAACAGCATTTTGAAAAGTGTTCCAACAACATCAGAATAGGTTTGTTTTTAACTTGCATTGATCCGAATCAACGCAGTCTCATCAATTGATCACACCACAAAGAACGAAAATAATATGACGTACGTATATGCCATCCGCATTCGTCACTGGGTCCCGTCATTACCCGTTAGGTTAGCTAACTAACGACAGAGCGGGGACTGGACTAGCGCGGATGCAAAACATATACAACATCTACTAATATATATACCAATATATTATATTTCGCTCAAGGCGTGATAAAATGCAACATCACAGAAATGTACAGCATCACAGAACAATACAGATATCTGGGATCCCCGGGTTTCACAGAGCCACTACTGAAACCCAACGTTCCCCTGGTCGTGTGGATAGCCTGTGCAATGAAATCCTAGACCCCTACGGGCGCGGCAAGTTACCCGCCAAAACCTGAAGCGAGGCAGCCCCCTTCAGCAACGTGAATGGACCACCCGGCATTTCACGGAATCCGGTAACTCGGGCACCCCTTCTGGGTCAACCTGTACCCCCTACGAGTGCGGCGAATAGCCCGCCAATTCTAGAGTGAAGCCCCCTCCGTCTCAATGCCATGAGATGCGGGCCCGTTGCCCTCTAGAACCCGGCTATCCGTGCACCCCACCTTGGGATAATCCTAGTACAGAAAGTAAAATATACATACAACGGGTACATCAACCGCAACCTGGCCGTGCCCCAAAATAATAATACAAACAGGCAGTGACGGCAGTCCACATGTCGGACGCTCGCCCCGCAATATCAAATGTACATAATACAACAAAACTGTACTAGCATTGCATCCAGGCTATCCCCCACGACCGATCCGCAACATCACAGCATAACACAGAACATCAACGTGAAAGTCGCGTTCGCAAATCCGTCTAACCGGGCTATAGGAGTTAGACAGGATTTACCGATCAAGTGACATTCACGGTCGCAGATATAATATAAATACTGTGAACTAATGTGTTTAAAATATCCGATCGAACAAATTTTACCAAGTGGGCCCCCAAACATTACTGTAGCACATAAAGAAACCTGGGCCCAAAAAATAACATTCCAGAATACCTATTTTCCACTCAGGAGCATTCTGTAAAAGTTTGGGGGACTGAACAGTTCAAGTCGCGGCGGAACCGCGGCCCAAGCATGGGTTTGGCCGCGGTTCCGCGGTGGTTTGGACTGTTCATGAGCCCAAATTTTCACAGAACTCTTAAAATTCCCTGCACATCATTCTGAGACACCCTGAAAAATTTTTCGAGCCAGAAAAAAATCGACAGAAAACTGATGCAAAGAAAATGCGGATTTTGGAATTTTCGATCGATCGGAAATGTAAAACACATTAGACAAAGCTAGACTATGTTAATGGCGAGGCTCTGATACCACTGTAAGTGCACGGCGGCGCCCCGGCCTCCATCCCGAGGCCAAATGCGGAAGCGATGGTTAACTTTAATTTTCAAACCGGCACCACCGCGCACTAAAACCCGGATCGGGCCATTAACTAGTCCTGGCTAACTACAAGATAGGGAAGAGAGATATACCGAGCGATCCGTGTCCTCCGGTCTTCTCGCCGTCGTCCCGATCTCCCGCGGAATGTCCGGTCTCCACCTCCTCGCCGGAAGGGCACCACGTCGCCTGCTTCTTTTACGGGCTCCCACCTCTATACCGAGGCAACTCGGGCATGAAGTTGGCGAGTCGACGTGCCCAAGATTTGCTGTAGAATGTAGTGTGGAACTTGTGTCTCATTTTGGGGTTTGTGAAATTGCCATATGGTGGAGGTATGAACTATGGAGTTTTTTTTGGGAATTTTGGTGAAGGAAAATGATATGAGATCATCCAAATATCACCCACCACAAAATGGGACAGCCCCCCTCATAGAATTGGCCGGCCATAGCACTTGGGAGGAGTGAGAATGGAGTGTGATTCAAAAATATGAGAGAGGCCACACAATAATGCATGAGGGAATCAAATGATATCATGAAAGAACATGATCACAAACACATGCACACTCAACCACAACCATCATCAAAACCATGTCACACAAAAGTCAAGCCATGATGGATAAAAGAAGTCAAATGATGGTGCAAGTATCATGATACAATAATATGCAAAGACCCCCTCCACAAATGCTTATTTGCACAAATGCAAATAAGCCCTCCTCCACCAATCTTCTACCAATGAAAGATACAAACGAAATATGGTCGAAACGGAAAGCAAACTGGCAACTCCAGAAAACTGGTCCCGTAATAAATTACAGAAAAACCCCGATACTGTGTATACACACCCGCATTTGTATTCCGACCGAAATACAAATGCAATGAGACAAAATCTACACTGTACTATACTAGGATCCGGCTTAAACTAAAGCCGGCTAGTATTATCCGTCCGATCCTGATCCGTGCAATACCGCACGTATCTGATCGAACCCTGCCATATATCCATATGGTCTCTAGTACTAACCGTCCGATCCTAATCCGTGCAATACCGCACGTATCTGATCGAACCCTGCCATATCTCCATACGGCCTCTACAGCGTTTCGCCCGAAACTTGAGTAACTGTATGTGTGGTGGACTCTAAAGACTCGTCAATACTATGGCTGTGGATTTAACCACTAGCACGTCAAAGGTATTAGCCATACGTGACGGGCCACCAGCTATTGACCAAAAGGGACGTCGATGAGCGAACTCATCCTGACACCCTACTGAGCCTGTCAGTGACAATATCCGTACAGTCCGGTCCGTTCGTCTATGAGCATCGCATGGCGGGCCTAGAGGTTGGTAAAAGTCAGACCCCCAAAAGCGGTACAAGTCGTGTCGGAGTGTAGCCCAGAACACCCTGAGATACTACTGGAATACCTACTAGTAAATCTCCTGCCTCGGCCGAGGGCTTCGTGTAATGGCTCTCCTAGACACAGCGCGACCTCACCCCCAATACCGGGAGAGACGGACCCCTGATGATCCGCTCACTGCCTCCATGTGGCTCGGGACTGTACCCAACTAAAACCTGTTTGCACGTCTCCTTTGAGCGTGGTAGGGTAGTAATCAAAGTACAGTGGGAACTCACACGAGACAAATGACGATCCCCAGGTCGATGAACTAACCTGTACACATGTCACCAGGGAACTGCTATCTGACGTCAGGTATAAGACCAACTAGCATGTTCCCGGCGAGTCCTGTCCGGTGTACTCATAACCCAATGAGCACCTGTATACATCTTAGGTGAACCAACTGACACCAGTGGCTTGTGAGACCGGCCACCGCCCCTCGTCGGGGTCTCGACTGTATACACTAGTCTACTCTGGAGTATCGATGCCCTGTCTCGAAACTCCCACGACTAAGGACCTTTTAAGGATGTGCTTATAGACCCCAGCTCCCACTTATATGATCGCCCTCATACTGCTGGTGGTCAAGCAAGAATCCTAGGGGCTCTATCAATATGTAATAGCGATATGTCAGGTCACCTAAAGCAGTACACGATGATAAAGGTAAACCAGATAGCATACTATCATCTTGAGTAAGACCGTCCTACCGGGATAAGTCATCTCTCAATCATTGCAGTCACGTGCCTGTGATCCAATAATTGACTCTGAGGGCACCATCTCCAACAGTATGGTGATCCAAACCACTGATCCTGCTGCGCTGGATCTCCGTGATGCCGTGGCTCTGGTGCTGGCTCATGCTGCGACTCTGGTGCCGGTTCATACTGCAGCTCCGGTGCCGACTGATACTGCTGCTCTGGTGCCGGCGATAAATGTTGAGAAATATTATATGAACCGAATACACCACCAATTAATTGGTCTACACTTGAAAATAAAGCCTGAGTTGCCGGTCCAGCATCAGTCGGGTATGGTTCCTGCACCATTGATTGTACGAAATGCAACCCACGAGCCTATCGTTACATTAGAAATAAGAAATAAGTATTGACTCATACCGCCGGATGTTAAAAAGTAATATAATATAAAGAATTCAACTTACCAAATCTCGTTCCACGCGGCCTCTAGGCTTGTACCGCGAGATGTTTGGGAAGTTGTTAGAGGGAGCAGAAAGATATCTTATGGTGACACGCTTATACCACTGTAGATATGCTTTGGTAGCGTCGGTGGCTGTTTGGTCACCTATTTGCTGTAAGGCAATATTATGCTGCCTATCCTCCTATCTCAGCAAATATTGATGATGATGCTTCCTCCAATCACGCTCCGTCTTTCCTCCTCGCATGTCTCCCTCTATTGTCATAGGCGAAGGCGGCGGGACAGAAATATGTTGCGATCTATCAAACTGTCGCAACACCCAGTCCGGGAGGTGCATGACAACGACAGTAATGCAGCGGAGTGGGCATCGAGCCCGCCAAACCGGCTCTCCTTCGATACAGATGCCGGATAATCTCTGCAGACGATCTGGTGTATAAGGTGTCCACATGAACTGCGCAAATAATATAATACAAAAATTGTGATGAACGTATTTCAAAATTTTAAAACAAACTTAATTACCTAAGTTATGGTTACCTGAGCCGCCTCCATGCGATCCAACCCATCTCTATAGTACCTAAGTACTCGACGAGGAGCCTTATACACTTTCTTCCCATTCCACCAACAGCCGAGCGGCTTTTCAGGGGTATCCAAGCCAGTTATTTTAACTCCATCCGGTCTTCCTATATACATATGCTCCCATGACAAGATCTATAAATAAAGTTTCAGATGATAAGAGAGAAAACCAATATTACAATTTTGCAAATTTCTAGCTGTGAAAAATAAGGAATTTACCTGAAGTAATGTAATGCATCCACAAATTTTATTCTTCGTTGGAGCACATGCCTTATCGAGTTCCTTATAAAGAAAGGCCAGGACCCCTGCTCCCCAAGCATATTAGCCACACACATCAAAATCCATAAGGAAGCCAAGGTATAACGGATGGACATGCGTTGCCAATTGGTCCGGCATCAACCAAGAACCGATCATGTACAGAATGTAGGCACGTGCATGTCTATGTAAGACTTCATCAGTGGCTTCATCAGGGATATTACTAAATGTATCTTTTAGCCAGTTTAAACTGATCTTATACCCCTTACTGTAGCCTGCTGGTACCTGATATTAGCATTTTTTATGAAATATTAAATATAGAAATAATGTACAACATGCAATAGGTACACTAAAGAGGGGAATCAAAATGAAATTTTTTACCTGTCCGAGAACAGACTCGGCATATGTATCCGAGTAAGGGTGGTCGGTATCTGGACCAATAATTTTTCCTCCGACCAATCCAAGCCTATTGACCCGTAAACCGAGTAAGAGGTCAATATCCTGGAGTGTGATAGTGGCCTCACCCCATCTTAGATGAAAAGTGTGGGTCTCTTTTCTCCAGCGCTCAATTAGAGAGGTAACGAGGGCGTGGTCGATTTGGATATGACGAAGCAATGAAGCTTCATAAAATCCGGCCCGTCGAAGCCGCTGGGTGATTCGTTAGTCGGTAACTATCCATTTGTCTGAACTATGGGTGATGACGGTGAGATTATCTCCATCCTGCAAAATTAAATAATATTATTTTCAACTATTAGAATTAAAAGAAAGGGGTAATTAAAAAAAATTACTAAGTTTAGAATATTTCCTCTCCGTGTAATATATTAAAAGATCTGTGTTCGTTTTGATGAACGAGCAGAGATTTGTCGAATGGTTGATTCTCCATTGAGACGATTTTAGATATGAGAAGAGACGGAGTTAATTTGACGAAAGAGTTAATTTTGTTCGATGAAAGGCACTGGAGGAGGGTTGGGTTTTATAGGGAAAGGAGGGCGGGTTCCAGGAACCCGCCCTCTTTAACGATACAGTATTGTTTGTCAAATCAGTAAAAGAGGGCGGGTTCCAGGAACCCACCCTCTTCAATAATTATGTTTGTGGTGTCAAATCAGCTTGGTTTTGTCTGTTCCCAAAGGAAGAGGGCGGGTTCTAATAACCCGCCCTCTTCAATGGTTTTAGTTTTTATATATTTTTAAAAAAATATGGTGTCAAATCAGTTTACTTTTATATTTTTTTTTTAAAATGTGTGTCCGTTGTGTTATTAAAGAGGGCGGGTTATTAGATCCCGCCCTCTTTAATAATTATATGATATGCCACATCAGTTTTTTGTCCCATCAAAAGTTGGATTGTCAGAAGGACACTTTTCGTTTGTCAGAAGGAAGAGGGCGGGTTATTAAAACCCGCCCTCTTCAATAATTATATGTGTTCAGAATCACGAAATACGATTCCCGTGAAATTAGGGTTAAGTTAAGTTGTATATGGCCTATATTTAGTGGAAATGCATTGGTTGAAATTATAGACGATGCATCAATATCTTCGATGATAGATTTGCGCATCTATCTCTTTTAGGCTCCTGGCTTTGTCTGTCAAACACCCAACATTCTTTTAAACTTTTGGTTCAGAAGGAGCAATTGGAAGTATCAGATGTCCCTCCAACGGGTAATTTTGATGGTAATGCTGGAGATAGTTCCTGGGGGTACGGTCACATGGTTAACGATGATACCGTCAGTCTCGGTGGATATGACTATACACAACATTATTCAAACCTTCAAACTCATGGGTAAACATTTTATAAATCCATAATCAAACATTTTAGTAATACCAAGATACTAATATTCAAACATTTTATAAATCCATAAATCCAGGTTCTCCCAGTCGACTGCTGCAGTTACATGCACCTCAGAAAAACAACAAGAATTACCATACACAACCTTCCACAGGTAAATAAATCTAAAACAAGTGATGATTTATTTACGAAAATATTAAGGAATAATATTATAATAACAATTTATATACTAAACGCAGATTTTCCCACACCTCCGCATCATTCCAACACGATCCAAGTAGCGCATTCCAAGCATGTCCGTCCACATCTTTCCGGTCTTCTCACCCCGAACCATCCACATTACACCGACCACAACCATCATATATTGCACCCGAGCCTTATGTTCCTACGGGTGACATTGATATGTGTGGCAGTGATGATGATGAAATCGGTGAAGGTCATCAGGGGGAGGATAGCGTGGAATATGCCGCTGGATTGAATGAGGTAGCATTCTTTGATGGTATGGTTGCGAATAATGATTTTGTCGAACTAGAAGATCCCGGTCTCGATCCGCTGGAAAATGATAGTTGGGTAGACTTAGCCATGACAGAAGTAAATACGGCACCCTATTTGGAAGCGACAGCAGCAAGCGAAGATTGCGTCAGTGTCGGGGATTTGTTTCAGGAAAAAGGAGATCTTATTTGAAAGTTGAAGTCGTGGTCTATTCAGCAAAACGTTACATTTAAAACCGAAGAGTTAAATGACGTACTATACGGTGGTATGTACGAAAGCTCCTGAATGTAAGTGGAGATTGCATGTATGTTGTTCCAAAAGAGCCAAAGCTTGGAAGGTCACGAGATACAACCAAGAACATACTTGCATCAATTCTATTATGTTACAAGATCACCGGAATTGTACTTCATCTTACATTTGCTCGCTAATCATGCCACTAATCCGTACTGATGTGGCGATGACTCCCCGAGAGATACGGCTTTTGGTTAGTGGAGAGCATAAAATTCAGATTTCGTATATGAAGGCATGGGATGCTCGTAGAAAGACTTTATGCAAGATATTTTGGGACTGGGAAAGCTCGTACAACTCACTAGTCCCTTTTATGGAAGTCATGAAAGTATCAAATCCGGGGACCGTATACCGGTTAAAAACCACAGAAACAGACGTCGAAGGCCCTGTCAGGTTTCAAAGAATTTTCTGGTGCTTTGGTCCATGTGCGGCTGGTTTCACACACTGTAGGCCGGTATTGTGCGTTGATGGTACGTATCTATACGGTAAGTACAGAAGCTGCATGTTAATTGCTACATGTGTTGATACTAATAACGGTATATTTCCGTTGGGATTTTCTATTGTCGAGAGTGAAAATACATCATCCTGGTCATGGTTTTTCCGTCAACTCAAAAATATCCCATCTGTTATTGATAAAACAGATTTATGCATCATATCTGATAGACATCTGGGAATACTAGCTGCAATGAGATCTGTATTTCCGATGACCCCACATAGGTTTTGCCTACGGCACTTCAGGCAAAATTTTGATCGAAAATTTAAAAATTCGGATCTACATAAGCTTATGTACAAAGCCGGTGAAACGCCTGACCCTAATGTTCACGACATATACATGACGAAAATTGGGGAGATGAGTCAAGCCGCGAAAGCGTGGTTAGATGAGTATCCAGTACGCATGTGGTCACAAGCACATGATGATGGGTGCAGATATCTACTAATGACGACTAATATGTCTGAAAGCTTCAACGGGGTCCTTAAAGGCGTTAGAGGCTTACCGATACAGGGGTTGATTGTTCGAACCTTTTTCCGGATGAATACTTATTTTGTGCACAGAAGAGAAAAGTCTTTGGCGATGGAGACTCCGCTTACCGCGTATTACGAAGATATATTTCGGAAAAGAGAGCGCAGAGCACAATACTACAGATCCGAAAGGTTTGACACGGCGGAGTTTCAAGTAACGGGCAGTAATGGGAATCAATATACCGTGAACTTTAGAGATGAAGGGCTCTCTTCGTGTACATGCAGTCTTTTCCAGCAACAACATTTACCTTGTGCCCACGCAATTGCCGCTGCGAGCAGCATGCATAACTCACATTACAATTTTGCTTCCCATTACTATTCAGTTTCCAATTACCAAGGCGCATACGATCCAAAATTTCATCCTATACCGGACAGTCGCTATTGGCACTATTATACTGCCAACAGACAAACACCGACTGTATTACCGCCGGAAAAAAATATAAGGCCCGAAAGACCTAAGGTGCGTCGAGATCGAATGACAATGGATGCCGATCCTCAGCAAAGGCACGCGCAGATGTAGCCTATGCAAACAACCAGGCCATTATAGGACCAAATGTCCAGGACAGTCATCAGGGGCGGGACCTTCAGGATCGTGACAAGTGCACAAAGTAGATTTTTTTGTATTATAAATTTGACGGATTCATTTTGTTATTATAAATTTGACCGTCGATATAGAATTTACATTTTACAAACAGATAGGATTTTTTTATATTGTAAATATGACGGATTCATTTTGATATTATAAATTTGACCGTCGATATAGAAATCGTATATGAATTTTTTGAATTGTAAATTTTGACGGATTCATTCTGTAAAAAACATTAATATAATAAAATTTAATTATTTTATTCAAATATTTTTTACTTTTATTTATTTTTAAAAAAAATTTAAAATAAATATAATTATAATTATATAATTATAATTATGATCATAATCATAATCATAATTATATAATTATAATTATAATCATAATCATAATTAATATTATATAATTAATACAATTGTATAGGAGGCGGGTTCCCAGAACCCGCCCCCTATTCTGACTTGGGGGTGGGGTCCGGAGGCGGGACGAAACCGTCCTATTTTTATAAATTTAAATCTAATATCCCTATTTTAATAAATAATTTTTTAATTCCTATTATTTCAAAAAAAACCCTTAAATCAAGCCTTTTTTTGCTCGGCCTTAGTCTTCGAATTTCTTCTTTGCTTTGCCTTAAATAGAAGAAGAAGAAGAAGAAGAAAAGAAAAAGGAATTATGACAAGTTAGTAGTATTGGGTCGTCGGCAGGAGCGTCTTGTTGGCGCTACATTGGGGAGTGTGATCGTCGGAGGAATCGTCTTCAAGTAGCAAAGGGATATCTACGCCTCCACTCTTTCTCACCAGCACAATAATTCCCTTCACGTTATTACTCCATACCAGGCATTCCTTCACCCCGCCCCCACTTTTTTTATTTTTATTTTATTTTTTGGCTTATCGTTGCTGTTTGCTATAGATTAGGGGGTTTGGATTGATATGCCTGCTGCTCTTATCTAAGCTTTAAAAAAATTCCGAGCTCAATTTCTTCATTCTTTTTTCAAATATTTTGTAAAAAACATACAAAGCTCTTCCAAGGTAAGCACTAGCTCACTGAGATCCATGAGCTCCTCTTCAAAAACAGCATATCTGAGCTCTCTCTTTTAAGATCTATGCTCTTTCATAGAGATAAACTCGGGTAAGACCTTTTTCCAAATAAATCATGCTGCCATCTCTAAACTTTCTCTATGGAAGCACCAAGCAATTGACAAGATCCCCATCTTTTCAAGTTTTTCTATCAACGTTTGCACTGAAGGCTTACATATTTTGTATTAATATCTCTGAGATCCATGATCTCCTCTGAAAACTCTACAAATATGAACTTCTTCTATAAGATCTTTACTTTTTTCATTTTATGATCTGCCAGGTAAAATCAATGTGAGATGGAATTTTCTTTTTTATAAAGTTTTGTACTTCTCCCGAGCATAAAGAAGCAGCTCTAAATTTTCCATATCGAGATCTCTTTGCAGGATCAAAAAGCCCCCATATTTTTATCCCAGTCGCTGATATCTTCATGAGTAAGCTCAAAATACCTTCAGTAGCCCAAAATACATAGTTAGCTTCTTTTAAAGCTTCAAATGTACCATCTTTACTTCAAAAAATTATAATTTTTCACTGCAGCTTTGCCGTTGCATCATACTGATTACCCTCTTGCTTGAGCATTTACAACTCTGAGATTTGGTAGTGTTGTCAGGTCCAGTTTGGCTATGTTTTTCACAGGAATTGGAAGTTTTAAAGTACAATAGGAACTTGAACATTGTGATTTTAAAACCATCCTTCGCTGCATTGCCAATCTGTTATTTTCTCTATATATGTGATTTATTTCTGCCTTCAACTTCACTAGCATACAACCAATAGCTTTAACAAGATATTGAATCTTCCATGGTACTCTGTTGCTTCCTTTTATGAATCCCCCTAGCAGTTTAGAATCAGTTTCAACCTCTATGTTACATACTTGCATATAATAGCATTGAAGAAGACCATTCAATATAGCTTCAGCTTCAGCTTCTAAAATCTCACATCTACCATAGAAAAGCTTTGATATAAAAATAATCTCACCTTTAGAATCCTTGAGTACAGCTCCACCAGATGCAAATTTTGATTAAACTGACTGAGCACCATCATAATTTAATTTGTATTTTCCTGAGGCAGGCAACAACCATTTGGTTGTGATGATATTTGTTGCTCTGTGAGTGGGAATCACAATGTCTTTTATAGATAAAGCATCCAGAATAACATTAGTAGTAGACAGAGCATGTTTTTTTTATATATAACTGCCCGACCCTTCAAATCAGATAGAAAATTATGCCAAACTGCTTCTGTAGAAGTGGTACACTCTTGATTCTTTGCCGGACATCTTTGTTTCCAAATATTCCAAAGCAGTAAATGTGGAATCCATTTTGATATGCTACTTAGGGTACTATCATACCAGAAATTTAAACATTCATCAGTTGTGCTCCAATTACACATACCGGCCCTTAATTGAAATGCTACTGAAACTTTAAATTATAAGTGGACGGGGGTTAGGGTTGTGATGATCACGGCCGCGTCGGAATATGAAAAACAATAATTTTACATAACATAACCCCAATCCAATGCACAAGATCATCAAATACTAGCAATAGAGCAAACTACAAAAAACTAGTAAGCAAGTTAAGAGAGCTACAACCTTTGTAGCGTGTCCGATCACCATCGGAAGATCCTAACTAGACTTGCTCGCCCACGAATAATTTCCCAAGCCGACCGCCTCGCCGTAGATGATCCGCTGTGAAAGAGGTGTGCCCGTAGCTCCATCTCCATGCTCAAGTGGAGAAACTCCGTTATGGAACTTGCTAGGTACTAATGGAGTGGGGGTGGAAAATAGGTACTCTTTACCTTTTCAATACCCTCACCCATTCTCAAGTTGCTATTAAAGTAGAGAGCTAGCTTGGAACTTAGAGGAAGAAGAAGAAGATGATAAAGATGATGGCTACTAAAGGCATTTTTATCCCTTTTAAATTCCCAAGTCATATTTAATATGACACCCACCTTTTTCCTCTCTCATGTGTTCACACAAAAAGAGAGAGGGTCCCACTACTTGAGTTATCATAATATTTTATACATATATTAATATACATATATATATATATATATATATACACACATATATTCTTATAACTTAAAAGAGTGGGATATATATATATATATATATATATATATATATATATATATAAAAGAGCACTTGTATATATATCATATACACATGCACATCATTTATCACATACACGATCGGACATCTAAATCATTCCATCATCATATACTGTAGAGTGTCAAATATACAACACTAGAAATCGCATCCTTAAAAATACGGTTATCAAGTCAATACTTAACTTGATATTCTGGCTTTTAAACCAGTTAGTACACCCGGACGTTCGATTAAATCTACCATTCAATCGAACCCCCGAACGTATCCAATACGCATGCCACATCACAGTTTGCTCGGGCAGGCACTTTCATTGCAGGACTTTAAAGATCTGTCAATACACTGGCAGTAGCTTACGTACGATCATATCCGATTGAATCCGAAACATTTTCAGATTCAATCCCCTCACGGGTTAACTCACAAGCTCGTCAGTGGCGCTAACTGTATGTAACAATATTCATCACAGAAATCTGCATTTCAATACCACTCATTCATTATCATTTTTGTATTATATCGGTGCTATTAACCCGTGTTTACTCAATAAATACAGATTACAGGTATTCGTGATAAAACACTGAAAACACACTCAAATACACAGATATGACATTTGCGAGCCGACACTTCAACCGGTGCAGGAAACCGATCGATGTTTGAAGAGATTTTTTTTGCAACATGCAAGTGTACACATTTTTTCTATGTAAAACAGTCCAACACATTACAAGTGTGAACATCTTTTTATGATGCATGAACCTTGGGGGCTGCCTTGCACAAGTGGGCACAACACTACTCATGACTTGTGCAAGTGGTGTGGCAAGTAGGTGAAGGTAATGAGTGATATGAAAAGGTGTGATGTGATTTTAAGGTTTAATTTCCCTCCAAAACTACCGAGTACAACCCAGGATTCTACAAAGAGATCAAACAACACCGGTAAGATTATGGAAAGCACACAACATCACAAAACAAACATGAGCCCAATTGCCCAAAAGAAGACCGGCGAAAAGGTCTAAATATCCAGCGCCGCCGGTCCCTTCATGAAGAATGCACCCCATTTTTCTTCTGGCTGTCCCTTGTTGTCACATCATCCGTATTATATTGTTTTTTTAATCTTATTTTGTGCCTATAAGTACCAGATCAATGAGCAAGTGTTTGATATACTTTTTGGCATTATTTTTAGTTTAGAACAAGTTGTAATTTGTAGATTTTAACTTGTATTTTTCTTTGAACTCTTGAGCTCTTGCCTTTTATCTTGACCTTGTAACTTCTTCAATGAACTTACAAGCTTAAGATTTAGGTTCTTAAAGTCAAGATTAGTTATATCTCATTTGAAAATCAATAAAAAGTTCTCATTTGTTCATTACATGTGTCTTGCTTCGTACAAATATTGAACTTGTGAAATCCTTGTCTTGTTTTGATCTAGCAACCTCTTAAGTGAGTTTGCAAGTTTAAAGTTTGGTATTTTGATTTCACATTGGTACGGCCTTAAAGAACACTTGAAGGAATTTGCACATTGGATATATAGGTTCTTAACTTTCTAACCTTGGCTTTAGTTTTCTTGCAATTTTTGCTATGTGCCTTACTCTTTTCTTTGTTTTATTTGTCACGACCCGAAAGAGCACGTGACTGGCACTTGAACCATATGAAGCCTATAGGACTCCATCTGATCCAAGTAAGCCAAAAGCCCAGAAATCTAAAACCATTTTGAAGAATAAATAAAGAAAACTGGTTTAAAGAAGTGATGAAATACAGGTTTGAAATCAAGGTTTTTAAATAACTAAGCCGAAGGTACGTTTTGAAAACAATAAGTCTTTTCTAAAAATTTCGGCAGAGTTTCCTTTGTAAAACTGGCCCCGAATGGGGTACAACAAGGATAACAATATATATGCAATGATAAAGGCATCCCCAAGCGGAAGCTAGCTCTTCGTCAATCGACGGTCACAACCACACAATGATATGATAATATACAACGCCAAGTGGCGAGGATCAAATCCAAAAGAAAGCTCAAAAGCAACAAGGAAATCCGCAATACAACTAAGCGCGACTCTAAGGTCGAATAATACAACACTGTCTCTAAGTCTGAAAGAAAAAACAAGTTTTGGTTGATGGACAATTTCTAGATACAATGAAATACATGAATAAAATGGTGATTCTTGATACGAAAGAATCCACCTACCAAAGCAAATCACCCGCAAGAAGGCAGCGTGCCAGAAATGCCGCAATGAAACCTGTACGGCAGAACCTGCAAGGACTGTGGCACAACGGAGGTGAGTTGCCAACTCGTGAATAGAAATATCTACAAGCAGAAACCGAATGCAAGACATAAACCTAAGCCAACGATCAGTAATACAATCCACAAGAGTGCATCTGAGTGTAATAAGGTGGCAAGGTAACATCTAATCATATATGTAGTGCCAGGTACTCAGGTAATAACATGACATCAGTATAAGGTATGTCTGCATGAAGTAGATATGATGAAATATCAAAGATATCAATACACATATATTAGCGTCCCATACCACTAATATTGGTGTAAGATAAGTGTAAATCCAGTCTGTATATGATCCATGTCTGTATATATGTGGAACCCGTCCACTCGTCACCCACTGACGATAAGCATCATGTATGCAATGTGAGGATATAAACAATATCATGGAAAACATCATGAAACCCGTGCCTAGCATCGACACGTAAATCCTCATCCATATGGGGCTCCGTCTGCGGTATCGGCCCTCGGCCCCGGCAGTACGAGTCAACCCATGTCCATCTCTGGGCTCCGTCTGCGGTAGCGGCCCGTCGGCCCCGGCAGTACGCCCATCTCTCGGCTCCAGGCGGTATCCCCCGGATATCCGCCGAGCTCAAATACAATCACCGGTAGGTACTCGCCCGCCTCCAGGCTCAATCGGCATAACCCATCGATCATTTCGCCGAGGGGAACCATACCGGGCCCACCACGAACCCGCAAACGGATCATCACTCCTCGAATCGGGTTTCAAGCACACGTCTCAGCACCGAGAAAACGCGTGGTGGACGCACCAAATATCATATCACGAGGTACCGGGTTTTTCATAAAAGAACATCTTTTCTTAAATAATCCCACGGTCCTCAAAACCAGAAATCACATGAAAATCCACATCAAGAGGTAAATCCAATGCAATGTGCTATGCAATCAATCCATGATGTATGCGACATGTAAAGAGAGATAATCATATCGGAAATCATGCAACATGGAATAGTAATGTACATATGTCGGGAGGAACCGCTCTTTTAGAATGAATCAGTTTTAAAGAATATCTTGCGGTCCTCAATCTCAATCAAGTCAGAATCATCTATGTTTGTGTACAGGTACATGTGTACAATATGCCAAGCAGTAATCATATCATGAATGCAACAGTACTACAGTGTAGTGGCATGGCAATTATCGATGATGAAGTGTGTGAGCCGGCAAATAGTGTACGTGAAACATACGCATCATCGATAATGGTGCTGGTGTCCTAACAGCATGAAGATAATATAACAATGAACATATGCCAGCAATGCGAATAGCAGAAAATGCAGATATCTAGTAGTCAACACCACAGTGAAGTATCTACTATGCAAACTACATCTAAGTATCCGGTCAATCAGGAGGGGTAGGTGTGGAAACCACCTAAAACTGAGTCAATGTATATATATATATAGATATATAGTCGGTGATCCCGCCTCAATGTCATATCGTAAGATATCCTCGAGTTATGAGTGCGGATCTATCATCAATATCGGCTCGTACGGTAAATCATCGTACGGCATCCCCAAAAGCTGGGTACAGGTCAATATCTCACTATCTCGTCACATAACAGGTATCAGTGTCATCAGATCATATAGTCTGGGGTACTACTCTATGTCTAGTACAAAACGATACCATCAAAGAAGTGTGCATGCGGGGGTAAACACATATCCCAAGCCCGCAAGGAATCACAAGTCATATCCCACATATGAATCGTATCAGATCACCGATCTCACGGCACCACGCCCACATCAGCGACTCATCTCCAAAGTCATCACGGTGCAAGTATAAGTGATAAGCAAGGGTGTGTGTGTATAGGTGTAATTCTATCCTAGGGTTCGCGACTATGACTACACTAGTCACTACTAACCCTAAACTATCCAAAATACACCTATTATCACAATAAACTGCATAGTAATCTATCTACGGACTGCGGGGGTGCTATACGCCATCCACCCGACTTCCCTCTGTAGATATAATCTACTCATCTTGCTTCTCGTGTGCCAATACCGATGTCGCTATCTTCACCTCCTTTGCCTCAACATCACGCGGGGTACCTACAAGTATATCACAATGCTAAAGCATATGAAAATCACATCGGAAACCAAAATAGCACACGCTACCCGCATAGGTAAAAACCTATCGACTCGCATGTAAACACAATCAATATCCACTTGTCGTTGACGTCCAAACGCCATCCGACAGGAATGAATCACCAAATACCAAAATCCATGCTAAATCAAGTCGTAAAACATACACCAACATAGGAAAATCAACCCAGATTTCACCCTAGATGGAATCAGTCAAAACTAGAAGTACCCAGGGTCAATACTAGAGGAAATGGGGGCATGCACAGAAAACGAGGCAATTCCTTAAAATACCTTATTTTAGAATTTTCGATAATTTTTCCCCATTTATCTGTATTTAATTATACCAGAATATTAAAATATTCATTAAAATAATATTAAATTATAAAATTTCCCAAAAATCATATTTTATTATTTTGAAGACGTTACAATTTGGTACTGTAAATATGTGTGAGTAATTGATTTACTTGTTAAGGGTAGAATATGGTTAGTTTGTATTAGGAGATATGTTTGCTAAAATCTTAAAAAAAAACCTTAACTTTGTAATCGAAACTCTGACCAAACGACCCGCAATTTCGTTCCGTTAGGCACTCTATCCTACCATGATAGCGGTGAGTTCTAATCGTGACCGGTTGCGAGTGATTTGCCGAAGGCTAAGGTCAAGAGACAACAACGGAAGGACAAAGGACAAGAATACGGATTTAGCGCACAATCGCAAATACCATACTTCAAGTTCCCTAATCCACGTTGTTGCCAATTGCCTTAGTTTCAATATCATAATTAGGTCTATAAGGGAATGGCAGATATCATTATAACATAAGCTAACCTAAAACTACCCCTAACAAGTCTTTTTATTGAATATATCATAGTTACGACACTTAGTATAAACAACTCAAGTTACGTTGTCAACTCGTTAAAACAAGCTTAAAACCTACCATCTCCCTGTGGACGATCCGTACTCATCTCGGCTCACTATACGCGACACCGTTTTTTATTGCGGTTATTTCAAATTCTTTTTAAAACGACACGGTGTGACGTGATAATCAAATGGCGCCGTTGCCGGGGAGACGATAACGCTTTTATACTTATAGTTTCGGATTAATTTGTGAATATTTTGTACAAAACTAACTTTCTAACAGATTCAACGAGAAAACACATTCTTTTTAAACCGACACGAGAACTAAAACCCAATATTCTGTACTCTGGATTTTTGATCTGCTAACACACTGTGTTTTAACATAAAAATCAAAGTATAAAAGTAGAATACTATTATCACATAGAGGAAACAAACAAAATTCGAGCACATCCCATGATGGTTCGATATTTCTAGGATAATAGAATTTCTAGTTTTGAAGCTAAACCTCAGAATTAGAATCAATAGTTATTTCGCAAAAACTAGCTTGACGAGATTTTGTGGGCGTAATCCGCTAAAAACCCTCAGGAGACGACACTCCTTCTACTAGGGACACCTAGAGCTTTAACGACTTATTGCACGAGCTCAGTGCAACCGCGTTCTCTGCGAAAATGAGGTCAGGATTTTGTTTTGCTCGGGACATAAGTTTGGGGGTATTTGTTCATCACAGAAATCTGCATTTCAATACCACTCATTCATTATCATTTTTGTATTATATCGGTGCTATTAACCCGTGTTTGCTCAATAAATACAAATTACAGGTATTCGTCATAAAACACTGAAAACGCACTTAAATACACGGATAAGACATTTGCGAGCCGACCCTGCAACCGGTGCAGGAAACCGATCGATATTTGAAGAGATTCTTTTTGCAATATGCAAGTGTATACATTTTTTCTATGTAAAACAGTCCAACACATTACAAGTGTGAACACCTTTTTGTAAGGCATGAACCTTGGGGGCTGCCTTGCTCAAGTGGGCACAACACTACTCATGACTTGTGCAAGTGGTGTGGCAAGTGGGTGTAGGTAACAAGTGATATGAAAAGGTGTGATGTGATTTTAAGGTTTGATTTTCCTTCAAAACTACCGAGTACAACCCAGGTTTCTACAAAGAGATCAAACAACACCGGTGAGATTATGGAAAGCACACAATATCACAAAACAAACACGAGCCCAATTGCCCAAAAGAAGACCGGCGAAAAGGTCTAAATATCCGGCGCCGCCGGTCCCTTCATGAAGAATGCGCCCCATTTTTCTTCTGGATGTCCCTTGTTGTCACATCATCCGTATTATATTGTTTTTAATCTTATTTTGTGCCTATAAGTACCAGATCAGTGAGCAAGGGTTTGATATACTTTTTGGCATTATTTTTAGTTTAAAACAAGTTGTAATTTGTAGATGTTAACTTGTATTTTCCTTTGAACTCTTGAGCTCTTGCCTTTTATCTTGACCTTGTAACTTCTTTAATGAACTTACAAGCTTAAAATTTAGGTTCTTGAAGTCAAGATTAGTTGTATCTCATTTGAAAATCAATAAAAAGTTCTCATTTGTTCATTACATGTGTCTTGCTTCCTACAAATATTGAACTTGTGAAATCCTTGCATTGCTTTGATCTAGCAACCTCTTAAGTGACCTTGCAAATTTAAAGTTTGGTATTTTGATTTCACATTGGTACGGGCTTAATGAACACTTGAAGGAATTTGCACATTGGATATATCGGTTCTTAACTTTCTAACCTTGGCTTTATTTTTCTTGCAATTTTTGCTATGTGCCTTACTCTTTTCTTTGTTTTATTTGGTATTGTAAATATGTGTGAGTAATTGATTTACTTGTTAAGGGCAGAATATGGTTAGTTTGTGTTAGGAGATATGTTTGCTAAAACCTTAAAAACCATTAACTTTGTAATTGAAACTCCGACCAAACGACCCGCGATTCCGCTCCGTTAGGCACCCTATCCTACCACGATAGCGGTGAATTCTAATCGTGACCGGTTGCGAGTGATTTGCCGAAGGCTAAGGTCAAGAGACAACAACGGAAGAATAAGAGACAAGTAATACGGATTTAGCGCACAATCGCAAATACCACACTTCAAATTCACTAATCCGTGTTGTTGCCTATTTCCTTAGTTTCAATATCAGAATTAAGTTTATAAGGGAACGTCAAACTTCATCATAACATAAACTAACCTAAAACTACCCCTAACAAATCTTTTTATTGAACATATCATAGTTACGACACTTAGTATAAACAACTCAAGTTACGGTATCAACTCGTTAAAACAAGCTTAAAACCTACCATCTCCCTGCGGATGAACCCGTACTCATCTCGGCTCACTACACGCGATACTGTTTTTGATTGCAGTTATTTCAAATTCTTTTTAAAACGACACGGTGGGACGTGATAATCAAACGACTACCAGGTACGATCAAGATAAAGACAGGACGACGAGCGAATTCATCCAGACACGACAAAGTCTATCAGCGACGAATATCATACAGTCTAGTTTCTTCGTCAAAGAGTATCGCATACCGGGTCTAGGGGGTGGAACTGTCATACCCCTAATAACCCGATAAGTCGTGCGACTGAGAACTCATAACCAACCGGAAATACAACTGATAACACTTGTCAGTGTTCTCCACTGCGGTGGCCACCAACTTCTGGTTATAATCGTGTCATGCACTGTACGAAATCAACTCCTTATATCGGAAGTGACAGATCCTCTCGACCGCTCACCATCTCCATGTCCTTCATGGCTATACCCAATTAAAACATGTTTGCACGACTCAGTAGAGCTGTGGTAGGATAGTAATCAAAGTATAGTGGGAACACACACAAGACACTATGGCGATCTCAGGTCAAGAGACCATCCTATATTATCGTCACCAGAGAATTGCTATCTGACATTGATATAATACCAACTAGGAGTTCTCGGTGAGTCCGTCCAGTATAACTCATCCAATGAGTACATGTATCCAATCATCGGTGTCAAAACACTAATGGTTATGGGATCAGCCATCGTCCCATATAGGGTCATGAAACGATACACTAGTCTAAACTGGAGTACCGATGCCCGGTCTCGATACTCCTATGACTATAGACTTTTAAGGATGTGCTTATGGACTATCATGCCCCATTAGTATGATCCATATCATAATCCTAGTAGTCAAGTAAATATCATATGGGCTTTATCTCATGTATTAGCGATACCTGATGACGAGTAAAACGTATACACATGACAGATAAAAACAAAGCAGATAACATACTATTATCTCGAGTAAGACTGTTTTCTGTATAGGTCCTCTTGAATTCCGTAATTGCATTCCTACAATTACGATAATTAGCTTGAGGGCACATGTATCCAACAATCTCCCATTTACACTTAAGGCCAATTATTGCGGTATTGCATACACACAACTTATATTCTACCGCATATCCAACTTCTGTACCAACAGTTTCACAAACTGTGTTCGAGAAATAGTTTCAGTGAGTGGATTCACTACAATATTTCTAACTGTATCTCTCCGAATCTCAATTTCGCAGAGACCGTCTATCTCCCGAAAATAAGCAATACCTTCCTTAGAGTTTTGTTTGGATAGCTAATGGGACCATGTTCATAACTGAACGTATTTATCCAAACAATTACTTAGGATATATTCTTTACTGAGTCACTATCAGCATCTAGCGTCTTGACCACGTCAGTATCCTGTTTGGAACTCTTTCAATATACTGCTCCTCAAAGGAGGGTAAACTAATAATAACTTGCGACAGATTATCTATCATCCATGTCACCTTAGAAGCCGGAATCTGTAACCGCTTCCTAATGGAGGCTGTCATTACCATATACCAAGAACATCTCATATGTTCTTTACTGTTTTCTATGTTTCTCCAGGATTGGACTAACATCTATGACAATCATATTTTAACCGATTGTAGTGTATGAACATCACTTTTTATTAAGAGTGTCATCCACATTAATATGAGGAACCTGACATTACTCTCTACAGTCTTCTTACAAATATCATGTTCATCTTTAATTTTGATGAAGTCAAACACTTTGACCGTAATATCAAAACAAATGATCCATCTCCGTTTTACATGCTTTAATCTACAAATAGACATAAGCAACTTGCATATTTTCCGCTGCTCCCATTGATTAAGATAATCCTCTGGCAAAATCATATACACGTACACTTCTAAATCCAATTTAGAAAGACATTATAGTCATCAACATGCCAGATATTATAGTCATGAAAAACAATAGTGGAAAGTTTTATCCGTATGGACTTCAGCACAGACACTGAAGTAATGGTATCATCACAATCCACATCCGGTATTTGATGAATACCGGTTACTGCAAGTCCAGCCTTATTAGGTTAAAACCTTTCCATTTGCACAGATCTCGAAAGATCTACTTGCTCCTTATGGATTTTACCCCCTTCATGAGCACCTAACAAAATCCATACTTTGTTGTGGTGCATAGAGTCTAACTTGGATAACTTGGTATCCAGCCATCAGTTGGAAATCACCACTTTCTATGGCCGGTTGATAACTAGTAGGTCGTAATCCTATGATGCAAGTCTCCTTGTCACCGTCTACGAGAATACCAAAGTGTCTCTTGGGTGGTTGAGGTCACCTACTAAATCTGCGGAGCAACTATGGTTTGTCAGGGTCAAATGAATTTTCAGGTTCTACCAAATTTTCAGTAACCGTTTGCGGATCTGGAATCACTTCCAGTTCTACTATACTTCCACTAATTTCTTTTGCAAGAAATTCATTTACCAAGGAGGTGGCGAGTCAGGAACAAAACATTTTTGACCTTGAAAATTATAGAAACCATCTCTCGCGAAAGTTTGGGTTAACCTACAAATTGTTGTTACCGAAACGTGCATGTTTGTCCGAATTATGTTTTTAAGCACAAACCGAATAACTCAATATCTTAACAGCCTTAAAATGAGAACTATTCTATATCACATATAGAATCAGAGGCGCTCATTTAGGTGGAACCAATATCAATTGATATGCATCTATTTCCAGTGCATTCCCTTAATTGAAAAAGGCGATTTATCATTACTCATCATGGAGCGCACCCGTGGATGAGCAATCTGAGAGAATCACATTCTCAGTATGGAATACCTGGTATTAGCCCCTTGTTCGTATGAACATTGGACATTATACATCAATATGTCTAAGTTCCATGAGTTCACTAACTCAATTTCTGTGTGTTAATTGAAAAATGGTCTTTTGGTTAAAAGAAACCAAAAGTTTGCTGTTAGGCAAAACCTGATGATTTTCCTTAATAACAACAATTGCTCCGAAAACCAACATTGAGAATTAAATCACCCATTCTTAATTCCCCACTCAACATTTGTAACGTCCTACAGATGTGGGATATCAATCCGGTATTTATATACCCAGGAGTTGGAGTTTATTGAGAGACGGTTTTCCAAAACACAGACATACTAGAAATACTAGAAATCTGAAACATCAAAATGTTTTCGGGGGTAATCGGGTATTCATAGTATTGCATCTTCCATTGTCCAGGCTCTTGACAATAGTTGCAATTTCCTTTCACTCACTTCAACCCCTATTGATGTTTCTCTGTGTTACCTTTTGTGTACCAAACTTATGCTAGTTGGTTTTCTTCTTATCCTTCCTTTCAGTTCTTGCTTCGGGATTGGAAGAAGACTATCCAACAAGTGTAACTGGTATACTTTCCTTATTTAAAGAAGATCTCAAACTTGAGATAAGGTGGAGGGGAAAAACAAATGAACAATTCACTTTTTCCAGAATCGGTGGCTATTCTCGAACTGAAACAATTTCTTCGCGTTCATATCTAACTATACGAGATAGCCGTTCCAAGCAATAAGAAGCACTTGAACTTTTGGAGGCTCCAGGAAAAAGGGGGGTTTATTTGAAAATTAAAAATACTTGTTTTTTAAGGCTTCAAGGGTAAATTCTATGCATGCAATTCCTTATTAGAAATAATACCAAAACTCTTTATTTTTGGTGTTGCTATTGTTAATATAATTGGCTGTCTCAAGGGGAAACTCTTATTAATGATCAATGACTCGTTTAAATTTTAGTTGCTCAAGGTCCTGGGCATTTTCAGGTCTTATTTTCAGTACTTTATATATTGATAAGTTTCTAGGAATTTTCTCTACCTCTTTTTGCTAGAAAATGTTCTATATTATTTGTAAATAATTTATTTTATTCTATGATGGATTCGATAAGGAGGTTGAAGGCTCAGGAACAGAATATGTTAGACGAAAAAGAAAGCTTCTAGCGGTGTAAATAGATTGGATTGGTGTTACCAAATCTTATTTGGCGGTCGTTGATGAGTGATGAGTGCAAATATGGATTCAGATATTTGTCGAAAATGAAAATTATTATACATAGTTGATAAATGTATGATACGAATGCGTATTTGACACCGATAGGCGATATAAGAGAAAATATTTCCATGAATTTGACACGGATACGTGATGTAAGAGAAACTATTTCCATTAAAATCAATTGTTACTACAAGTATTTTGCATGTGCATAGCATGCAGATGTGTAGTAGATTATGTTTTAGATAAATATTATGTGACTTAAGTATTAAGGTTTGATATTAAAGTTATAGAGATGTCTTTTGAAATTGAAGATATGGCCTGGATATTGATACCTAAGTGTATGTGAAAAGAGAAATGGAGAGGGGGAGTTTTTGAAACTTGAATTTAATTGAGTTTATTGAAATATAGATGGATGATGTGGATGGTCTGTTGCATATGAAGAATAGATTGGAATTTTTTCATACATGCGTTATCATTGTCTGGGTATTTTATATGAGAAAACCCTAAATTTTACAAACCTGTCCGAACGTGTTTGGATAGGTATTTTATATGAAAAACCATAAATTTTGCCAACCCGCCTGAACGAGTTTGGATGGGTATTTTATATAAAATATCCCAGATTTAAATCGGTCCGACTTTCACCACTATTGGCTGGTAGTGGGATATTTGGATTTTGTGTATGTTTCCCCCCTTTTGTCTTTTCTTTCCGTTTTTCTTTCTTTAGGATTGGAAAGTAATGGCGGCTAGAAGTTGATTTTTCTCCTTTTCCTTGGTTAAGTTCGACTTTTTTCATAAAAGGATCGAGGAATGACAAATCCGGCTCTGGTTTAGCGATGAGCCCATAAGGGGCTCAATCCAAGCCCGAGCCTTCCGGGACTCGGGTGGGCTTTAGCGGGGGGTTTATGGGGCGTTCGAACCGAGAGCCTCGGGGCGCTAGAACAAGCAAGAAACGTCGCCGTTTTTTACAGTTTAAAAAACAGTAACTAATTCGATTTGGAAAATGGTTTTGGAAATTCAATTGGCCACAAAACAATTGCTAAGTATTTGATTTGGCTTTGATACCATGTAAGTGGATGGGGGTTAGGATCGTGATGATTACGGCCGCGGCGAAATATGAAAAACAATAATTTTACATAGCATAATCCCAATCCAATGCATAAGATCATCAAATACTAGCAATAGAGCAAACTACAAAAAACTAGCAAGCAAGTTAAGGGAGCTACAACTTTTGTAGCGTGTCAAATCACCATCGGAAGACCCTAGCTAGACTTGCTCGCTCCCGAATGCTTCCCCAAGCCGACTGTCTTGCCGTAGATGATCCACGGTGAAAGTGGTGTGCCTGTAGCTCCATCTCCATGCTCAAGTGAAGAAACTCCATTAAGGAACTTGCTAGGTACTAATGGAGTGGGGGTGGAAAATGGGTACTCCAATGTTTAAAATAGCTCGCTACGTAGCTCGCTATTTTGCGCTATGTAGCGTAGCCTAGTCTATTCTCTACGTAACTTTAGAAAAAAACTCAAATACAAAGTAGTTTGCGTTTTTTCTTCAAATAACTTGCGCTTTTCAATAAATAGTTTACGATACGCTATGCGTACGCTATTTTCATATAAGATTTTCTATTGAAATTCTTAAGATTTCAGTATCTAATCCTAAACCATATTATTACGGTCTCATTAAAGTTCTAATCTCTCAATTTGAAATCATATTTAGTAAACATGTTTCTTAACCATTGATTATTTAATTGATTTTCGATAGGTTTAATACTAGTATCAATCATATATATAAACTCAAGGATTGAAAATTTTGAAAATATTGTTTTTTTGGGGAATTTTAGGAAGCAAAGAAACTGCAACCGGAAAAAATATTGTTACATTTCTTATTGTTTTATGATCTCAAACTAATTTTATATCTTTATAATAATATAATTTATTGTAAATGAGATGATCATAATAATAATTAATAATTCATGTAGCTTACGCTATGCGCAACACATTTTGTGCTTTTCGCTATTCAGTAATGGAACGCTATGCAACACGCTATCGCTATTTTGAACATTGGAGTACTCTACCTTTTCAATTCCATCACTTATTCTCAAGTTGCCATTAAAGTGGAGAGCTAGCTTGGAACTTAGATGAAGAAGAAAATGATGATAAAGATGATGGCTACTAAAAGAATTCTTATCCTCTTAAATTCCCATGTCATATTTAATGTGAACCCCTACCCTTTTCCCCTCTCTTTCTTATGTGTTGTCACACAAAGAGAGAAGGGGGTCTCACCACTTAAGTTATCATAATATTATATTATATATATATATATATATATATATATATATATTAAAAGAGCACTTGTATATGTATCCTATACACCTACACGATCGGCCATCTAAATTATCTCAGCATCATATACCGTAGAGAGTATCAAATACACAATACTAGAAACCACATCCTGAAAAATGCGGTTATCAAGTCAACACTTGGCTTGATATTCTGGTTTTTAAACCGGCTAGTATTCCCGGACGTTCGATTAAATCAACCATTTAATCGAACTTCCACATGTATCCAATACGCACGCCACATCACACTTTGCCCAGGCAGACACTTTCGTTCCAGAACTTTAAAGACTTGTCGATACGCTGTCAGTTTGTTATGTAGGATCATATCCGATTGAATCCGAAACACTTTCAGATTCAATCCCCTCACGGGTTTACCCACAAACTCGTCAGTGGCACTAGATGTACGTAACAGCTACTCAAGCATGATCAAGATAAAAGACAGGTCGACAAGCGAACACATCCGGACCCGATAAAGTCTATCAGCGACGAATACCATATAGTCTGGTCTCATCACCAAAGGGTATCGCATACCGGGTCGGGGAGTGGAACAGTCAGACCCCAATAACCCGATAAGTAGTGCGACGGAGGACTCATAACCAACCGGAGATACAACTGATAACACTTATAAGTTTATCTCCACTGCGGTGGCCACCGACTTATGGTTATAGTCGTGTCTTGCACCGTGCGATATCAACTCTTTATACCGGGATCGACGAGTCCCCTCGACCACTCACTGCTTCCATATACTTCGGGACTATATCCAATTAAAACATGTTTGCATAACTCAGTAGAGCCGTGGTAGGGTAGTAATCAAAGTACAGCAGGAACACACACAAGACACTATGGCTATCTCAGGTCAAGGGACTACCATGTACTATCATCACTAGAGAACTGCTATCTGATATTGGTATAATACCAATTAGGAGTTCTCGATGAGTCCGTCCAGTGTAACTCATCCAATGAGCACCTGTATACAATCATCGGTGTCAAACACTAATAGCTATGAGATCAACTATCGTCCCGTACAGGGTCATAAAACGATACACTAATCTAAACTGGAGTACCGATACCTAGTCTTGATACTCCTACGACTAGGGACTTTTAAGGATGTGCTTATAGACTGTCAGGTCCTACTGGTATGATCCCTATCATGATCCTGGTAGTCAAGCAAAGATCCTATGGGTTTTATCTCATGCATTAGCGATACAGGATAACGAGTAAAACGTATACACATGGCAAATAAAGACAGCATATTATCATCTCGAGTAAGACTGTTTTCTGTATTGGTTCTCTTGAATTCAGTAATTGCATTTCTACAATTACGATAATTGCCTTGAGGGCGTCTATCCAACATAACCACAAAACTTTAGCCAAATCACTACCAAAGAATAGATGGTGCAAATTCTCTTGTGAAGGGGAAGCACACAACAAATGCATTTGCTAAGAAGTGAAAAGCCTAACCTCTGAATTGCAGAGTCCAAAGGCAGAGTATCAGTGAGAAGCCTCCAGGTAAAAATAAGTATTGTATTTGGAATTTGAGCATTAGAGATAAACTTTGACATCATAGATACTGTACCAGTATTTCTGGACATGCTCCAGGCGGATTTAAGAGTGAATGTACCATGTGACTTTTTTTTTCAAATTTCCATGCTTTTTTCAATGTATATGCTAAAGATACTTCCTCCAGGCTTCTAACATTCAATCCCCCCTCTGATATAGGTCTGCAGATTTCCTTCCAAGAAACCCAATGATAATGTTTTTTAGAATTCTCGTCGTTCCAGAAGAATCTAGCCAGCAAGGTATTAATTTTATTAAGCACAGCCTTGGGAGGGTTACATGCTGCCATTATATGTGAAGGCATATAAAGCAGTACATGATTAATGAGTATGAGCCTTCCAGCACTTGACATGAAATTATTTTGCCATCCTTTAAGCTTATTTCTGATTTTTTCATTAACATCCTCGTAGCATAATGCCTTATT
This sequence comes from Agapanthus africanus, assembly GCA_030015575.1. NCBI lineage: Eukaryota > Viridiplantae > Streptophyta > Magnoliopsida > Asparagales > Amaryllidaceae > Agapanthus > Agapanthus africanus. Next base: position 538,550,789 of record JASDDO010000010.1, on the reverse strand, counting down.
TCTTCATGTATAAATTGGAGCTCTCAGATAAGTGAAAGGCCACTGTCCTTTAGAAATTCCAGTTAAGCTAGCAATTCTGCTACAAGAATTATCAGAGCAAAGTCTGAAAGTGTAGAAAGCACTCTTATATTTGTTCACCCTTCGTCCTGAGCAATTCTCAAAACTTTATGAAATCAAATAGTTTTTAAGACTCTTGCTTCCCCCATTAGTAAACATGGTAGTTTCATTCTGCAAATAAAAATGAGAAATATTAGGACAGCCACTTTTACTTTTATATAGTGTAAGTTTACCAGTTTCCGTAAGTTGTGTGATGCCCCTGCTTAAAATTCCAAGGCCAAAATGAAGAGAGATGGAGGTAAGGGGTGTTCTTGTCTAATACCTCTTGTTCCTCAAAAGTATCCTCCTGGTTGTCCATTCATAAGAACAGAAAAATGTTGATTTTGCAGGCAACCCATCACAAGTTTTATGAAGTGAGCAGAGAATCCAAAAGCATCCAACACTTAAAAAATAAACTCACATTCTAACTTGTCAAATGCTTTCTCCATATCAAGCTTAAATATGATGTTATGCCCTCTTACTTTCTTGCTTAAACCTTGCACAAGCTCCTGAGTTAAAGCAATATTATCTGAAATATCTCTAACTTGAACAAAAGCCCTCTGCTACAGAGAGATCAATTTTGGTAAGAAGCATGCAAGTCTATCGTTCATAAGTTTTGTGCATATTTTATAAAGTATATTGCATAAACTGATTGGTCTAAAATCAGTAATTTTAATGCAATCCTTTTTCTTTGGGACGAGGCATAACATTGTAGAGTTAACTGCTCTGGTAATTTTAATGCAATCCTTTTTCTTTGGGATGACCCATCCCACTTGATGGAATAAAATTTAGTCATTTTTAAAGTATCATGGGTCAGGTTTGTTCTCTTTTCACCATACCTGATCCAAATCCATAATTAATGAAATAAAAGTTAGTTAATTTTGTCTCTTTTTTCTGAATAATTTTTGAATTATATAACTCAATTTTTTTATACCGTTTTTACTGTTAAAATATCAATATGTTGCTGGTTATTATGCTGAATTATCGATATATTTCTGTTTCCACTGTTGAAATTTTAATATGTTGTTTTCAATGTTGAAATGTCAATATACTACTGAAATTTCAATATGAATATATATTGGATATAATTTTAACTAAAATTATAAAAACCGCTTAGGCGGCGCTCAAGCGGCATCTAGGCGACTAGGCGGTACCCCAACCGCTTAGCTCCGTCTAGCGCTTTTTACAACCTTCATAAAAATAATAAAAACTCCGGGGTATCTGATCAAGTGATCAAGTGGGAGAGGGCAATAATACATAGAAATTTCCTTTTCATGCTCAATTTAAATCTGACTGGCTCTTAATGGTTTTACATAATACATAAGATATTACTAGACCCCTGCTCCCTAATATTACAGTGTTGCTACCTCGTCATAGTGTTGAATTTGCTAATCATGCTCCTAATAGAATTTATCCATTGGTGCATCACATTTCCAGTACAAGTTTAATCAGACTCATCTATGATATTAAATGTTGTCGACAATCTGATATGTCGATCCCCATTTTGTTTTAGGTTGCTGCCACCAGGGCGTATAGGCAATTAGTGTTTATACAGTCAACGTCGTTGGTGTGCCGGTGTAGGGCTCAGCTCATTATAAACATCTTCCAGGAAGTTCCTATCTATATAAATCTCTTCAGAGAGACTTATTCTTTTGTCCCCTCTCTTCAGAGAGACTTCAAACCAAACAGCTATAGCTGGCAGTGACATAGAAAACCAAATTTAGACTTGTTTTGATTGGCTTATGTGAGCTTTGTGTTTTACTTCTCACTTTAGTGGTTGTATTATCCAAGCCCCCATGCACATTAATTATATACATCAAAATCCTCAAATAATCTACTTCTTGCTGCCTTTTAATCTAATACTATCTGTGACTATCCATTAAACATACACTGGTGGTTTTTTTCCCATACCATGTGAGAAAGATGTTCATCTTAGGTCTCTAATACAGTAGGTTTTCTTTTACAGCTGGGAGTCTTGTTTCCCCGGCTACCAGTCTCTTGAAAATCCTGATGAAAATATGCTTCTGCGTTGTCCTCGGAAGACTGCAACTATGCATGGCTTTTTCTAGTTAAAATCTGTGTTTTCTAAAACTCTGAATTAGTTGAGTTTTATGCCATTTGTGCTCATCAATTTTGCTGTTCATCATTTTCATGGAGACCTGAGGCCCCTACTACACTACATAATCTGTCACATGCAAATTTATGTTGGTTAAGACACTTACATTTTCTGTCTATGATATTTGCAGCCAAAAGAAAATCTGTATGGAAAGGATTTCGCTTCAAATTTTGCAAGCATATGGAACAAAGCTGTCGATGGGACATTGGGGAACCTCGCTGCATATCTTAGCTCACGCAGGTGGTAGGGAATCCTTTTAACTTTGCTGGATCCCTCTCATGGCGTTCAATTGATATCCTTGTTATTCGGTCATCAAATTGCCTTTGCTGGTACAGTGTTTTTTGATTTCCCTCTTTCAGGCATTCATGGTACAACTTATTATTGTCATAATGGTTGATTCCTCAAGGAAACAGAAAACTAATTTACTTCACAGTTTCAATCCATTTCTTTCTAAGGTGATATGTATTTCTCCATGTTATGGCGTGGGCAAAAATATATTTACTGTTTGATTGAATAGCTGATATGTTCGGAAAGACTTCTGTTATATTTATGCTAAGTAGATTGTGAGGATAATGTTTGCTTGTTGCTGTACATAAAAACAATTTATTCATAACACCCTGCTCGATCGTAATTTGAAGGAATCTGTGCACGAAACCCCCTTGCGATATTGCTCTGGTCCTTGGGCTAATCGTATGTTGACAGGCATCCCTTCTGATATCAAACTCCCGGGGGTGTCATTGCATCTGCATGTTTATTATGGTGTTCAACAAGAGCAAACGGTGCTGGTGTCTTGTCCCGGTTGAGATTATCATGTTTTGGTCCTCGTGATATGATATGATATGATATGATGGTGGGTAATTAAAACAATCCAAAAAGAAAGAAGAAAAAGGAAAGGGTAGAAAAGCATAGATAGCGCAACAAGCTTTATTAATACTGTTTGTATTTGTGGTTGATTCAAACCTTGCATGCGTTTCCCATTGCAGTGGTGGTAATGAATGAATACAGCAATACCTGCGTGATGAGTAAAAAGAAGAAGAGAGAGGGAGGGGGAGAGGTGGGGTGCGGGGGGGGGGGCATTTATCGTAAACACCTAATCTAAGCCGCCAACGACCAGTACATCATTATATGTATGTTCCCCTTTCTACCTTGTTAGAATTCTACGCCAAGCAACCCCCCACCTTTACTACTTTTTTTCCCTTTCCCTCCTTTTTTATGCCTCTTACAGAGAGAGCACCAACTAATTCAACTCATCGACGTAGAAGGAGCGAGCTCAACCTAGCAATGGCCTCAATAATCTCTCTAATTCCGTCCTTGTTCTTCTGCTGCTGCTGCTGCTGCTGCTGCTCATCACTCTTGTCTCTTGTAGTCATTGTGTCAGCCCAGCAACCTCATGGCCTTGCATTTGAGAATCCTGTGTCCCTTTCCCCTTCCGCCTTTGACTTCTTTCACCCCAAATACCCTACTACTACTCCCCCTTTGAATGCTGTGTCTGCATCCTCAAAGGAACATGCTGACTCCGTACAAGATTCCATGTCATCGGAGACTCCAAGCAGTGGAGGAGGAGGACACAGGGGCGACATTGGTGTGGTAGGAATGGTGCTTGGACTTGCATTTGTGATGTTTGTGGCTATGGCCGCCTCATACCTTGTGCAAAAGCGCCTTGTTAGTAACAGTCGCAAGGCCAAGACTCTGATCATACAATCTGGTGCTTTGAGTTTCTTCCTCGTGTGAGGAAATGATATCAAAATGTAAGTCGAAAGTATATGTTGTGTGCTTATGTATGTATTGACACTAGTAGCTGGTTGTGAAGAGAGGCTATGAGATCATGTTTGTTGTGTGTGTGGTTTGATTTATGAACGCCAACAGAAATATAATTAGTTGTTGTTTCTAATCTTAATATAATCCGTGACGTGCATGATGAAGAAATTAATGATCAGGAGAAAAATTAATAATCACTTGATTAGATCAATTTCAATCCAGGATTCAGTTTAGGAGTTTTAAAATAAAATTGTCTTCTCTCATTTACATTACCCCAAAGAAAATGATAATTTTTTTTTTGGGTTAAAATAATATCTTTGTTACTTTCTGTTTCAACAAAAAGAGGGCCCAAAAAAATTCGTTGTCACAGGTAATGACGAATTCGGAATTCATGCTAGCCTATGTTATATTAAACCAACTAGTATTTTTACACATGCAATGCACGTTAGTAACTGAGAGAGATTTATGGAGTTGTTATTGGAAGAGATAGTGATAAGGTAGTTACTGAAAAAAGGGAGAGCAGTTAGTAAATTTTATTCTCATTTTTTAATAGAAAAAATGAGAATGTTATAACCATTTAGAAGGCTGCCATTAAATTTGGATTTTCAATTTTGAGAGCATCTTTCTTTTAGCACTATAATAGTTGAGATATGTGTTGTTATCCACTCGGTACAAAGATGAAAATAATCTTCACGTCTACTTTCATTATTTGTTTGTTTCATGTATGCAATTAGATCATTTGTAAATTTATATGAACTTAATGAAACAAAAATGTTAAAGATAAAGTCAACTCATTTGATGATTTTTTTTTCCCGGAAAAATAGTCCATGCTATTAGATTTCTAATAGCAGGGATGCTCTGGGATAATCATGACCATAAAACCTACGTGCTTTGCAGGTAGTATATACCAATACACAAGGCCTCCTGTTATATACTAATATCAGCCGTTGGATTTGATTTTGGACGGATCAAAACCGTTTAATGCAATAGGTTTGGTGTGGACTCAGAATCTTTTTCCCCCCTTTTTCTCAGCATAGTTTTAATGTATATAGCATCTGGTCAAAGGACGTACTCTTTGCTGCTGCAATGAATTTTTAACAATATTTATGTGACGGGCTTTTGAGTACAGCACTTTATTTTTTATATTTTTTAAAGAAGGACAAAACTTTACTCATTTGAATTTGCTTCCTTAAAAAGAGATTTAAGATATTTAATACTGGGGCAATGATCCAGCCAGACACTTTCTTATGTGAGACAAATAAGACGTACTCTATAACAACCTAACCCCGTGTATTTTACCGATCCAGACCGTTCACCGTGATCTACATGTCACGCATACCCTACATATCAATTTTCATGAGATTCCTACACCTCTAACACATACGATCAAGTGAACGAAAATTGAACGTCTCTCGGTAGTCTGAAAAATAATATCATCAATCATGCATGTTAGAGGTATAAGATGTAAGTCTACGGTAGCGTCCCGGCCGTCTGTCCGAGGCCAAAAAGCGGAAGCGAAAACTTTTTCTAAACTAGAAACCGGCGCTATCGCAGACTTTAATCCCGGATCGAACCATTAACCTATAACTAGCAACTAGAGAAAGGGTTAGAAAAGCTATACCGATCGATCCGTGTCCTTCAGTTTTTGGCCACCATCCCAAGCTCCTCGCGGTATCTCCGGTCTCGATCTCCTCGTCGGAAAGGGCACCACATCATCGAGTCTTTTTACGGGCTCCCGCTTCATCCGAAGCAACTCGGGCACGAAATTCGCTAGCCGACGTGTCCAAGGCGATGTAGAGAATGTGTGTGATCATTTTGTCTCAAGTATCCATTGATTCTCATCACATGAGAGTGTATAGATGGAGGTTAGAGATGATGCCATCGATGGAGGTGGTGAGCTAGAGAAAGAAGAAGAAGAAGAAGCATTTTCTTTTCTTGTGTGTTTTTATGATAAAAAGAAAGAGTGTTATGAAAAAATACAAGACCAAAAACCATATCATGGCAGCCCCTCTCTCTCCCCTTATTATATCAAGACTCAAATCCATCAAATAATGTGACACGTGCACAAAGAAAGAGACCATGAGTCATCACTTATGCATGTGTCACAATTAAGGCTTCTAATGATGACTTAAACTCACAATTTCCATTTGTAAACATTAATCCAAATGTTTACAATAATAAAAAGATACGGCAGCATCTAAAGTAAACTCGCGACGGATCACAAGGATACCCCTCATCTGTATATACATAGCTGCATCCGCATTCCGACTGAATGCGAATGCGATGAGACTAAAGTAATCCAATAAATTTAATACTAGGATCCGGCTTAAACCAAAGCCCACTGGTATGATCCGCCCGATCATGATCCGTGCACTACTACACGTATATGATCGGACCCTGCCATATATCATACGGCCTCTACAACGTTTCGCCCGAAACTTGAGAAGCAGTCTGTGGGGGACTCTATAGACTCGTCAATACTTTGGCTGTGGATTTAACCACTAGCACGTCAGTGGTACTAGCTGTACGTAATGGGCTACCAGGTATTGACCAAAAGGGAGGTCGATGAGCGAACTTATCCTGACACCCTACTGAGCCTGTCAGTGACAATATCCGTACAGTCTGGTCCGTTCGTTTATGAGCATCGCATGGCGGGCCTAGGGGGTTGATAAAAGTCAGACCCCCAAAAGCGGTACAGGTCGTGTCGGAATGTAGCCCAGAACACTTTGAGATACTACTAGAATACCTACCAGTAAATCTCCTGCCTTGGCTAAGGACTTCGTGTAATGGCTCTCCTAGACACAGCGCGATCTCACCCCCAATACCGGGAGAGACGAAACCCCTGCCGATCCGCTCACTGCCTCCATGTGGCTCGGGACTGTACCCAACTAAAACCTGTCTGCACGACTCCTTTGAGCCGTGGTGGGTAGTAATCAAAGCACAGTGGGAACTCACACGAGACAAATGACGATCTCAGGTCGATGAACTAACCTGTACACATGTCACCAGGGAACTGCTATCCGACGTCGGGTATAATACCAACTAGCATGTTCCCGGCGAGTCCTGTCCGGTGTACTTTGTCGGGACCCGGTTCTTGCTCACGGAACAAAGTGCCACACGGAACAAAGTGCCACGCTAATTGTCATGCCAAGGGGGCGGGGGCCACCTCTTGAATCCGTGGGGGCCACTCTTGAGTCCCTGGGACCCACTGTAGAACAATGGGGAATCTTCGGAACACATTCCGAAAGAGGACCGAACTGCATTATAAATATAATGATACCACCCTCAATTACAGAGGCGCCTTTTAAGTGAACCGGAACTACAGAAGCTTGAGAACTCCGTAGTTAAGCGTGCTCGGGCCAGGGAAGTCTTGGGATGGGTGACCTCCTGGGAAGTGGCCCCTGGTCGGGTCCGGTTCGCTCTAAAGGGAAAAACCGTGCGGTTTCGGCCAGAGCGGACAATACCATCTGTACTGGGGCGTGGGTCGTTACATTTATGGTGGCCCATGCAGGTCCCTCAGCAGTAGGTCTGTAGTTCGAGGACGAACTATTGTTCAAAGGTGGGGAGAATGTCGGGACCCGGTTCTTGCTCACGGAACAAAGTGCCACACGGAACAAAGTGCCACGCCAATTGTCATGCCAAGGGGGCGGGGGCCACCTCTTGAATCCGTGGGGGCCACTCTTGAGTCCCTGGGACCCACTGTAGAACAATGGGGAATCTTCGGAACACATTCCGAAAGAGGACCGAACTGCATTATAAATATAATGATACCACCCTCAATTACAGAGGCGCCTTTTAAGTGAACCGGAACTACAGAAGCTTGAGAACTCCGTAGTTAAGCGTGCTCGGGCCAGGGAAGTCTTGGGATGGGTGACCTCCTGGGAAGTGGCCCCTGGTCGGGTCCGGTTCGCTCTAAAGGGAAAAACCGTGCGGTTTCGGCCAGAGCGGACAATACCATCTGTACTGGGGCGTGGGTCGTTACAACTTATAACCCAATGAGCACCTGTATACATCTTAGGTGATCCAACTGACACCAATGGCTTGTGAGACCGGCCACCGCCCCTCGTCGGGGTCTCGACTGTATACACCAGTCTACTAATGAAATATCGATGCCCAGTCTACTAATGAAATATCGATGCCCAGTCTCGAAACTCCCACGACTAGGGACCACTTTAAGGATGTGCTTATAGACCCCAGCTCCCACGTATATGATCGCCATCATACTGCTGGCCGTCAAGCAAGAATCCTAAGGGCTCTATCAACGTGTAATAGCAACCTGTAAGGTCACCTAAAGCGGTACACGATGATAAAGATAAACCAGATAGCATACTATCATCTTGAGTAAGACTGTCCTACCGGCATAGGTCCTCCCGCAATCATTGCAATCACGTGCCTGTGATCCAATAATTGACTCTGGGGGCACTATATCCAACATAGGAATCTCATTAAAATTGATACTTAGGGTATGCGTGCCATACAGATCATGGTGAACGGTCTGGATCAGTGAAATACACTGGAGGTAGGGGTGTTATAGTGTGCATTCCATTTGTCTCATATAAGAAAACGTTTCACTGGATCATTACCCTTTAATATAGTATAGTAAGCCATACACCTTTTTCATCCACAATTCAAATTTTAACCTTGATTTTAACCTTTGAAATCTAGACTTGCATTGTTTTAAATATCGTTGATAGAGGGAAATTAAAACGTAAAGTTTACGGTATTAATATGTAATCGGTATTTATGTGGAAACACTGGTATTTTAGTAAGGGGAGTGATCCATTACAATTCGGATTGCGCAATCAGAAAAATGTGAACTCCTAAATGACATAAAATTTGAACGATCCAAACCGTTCATCATTTAATCCATCCTCTAAAATGAAAGCCCTTTTGAATGGGCGGGGGGGTGAATATGAAAGCGTCGGTCAGTAAAAAGGTTGGAGGGGTTTCATGCAGTAAAAGGAAGGAAAGAAGAGAAAAAAGGGGTTTCATGCAAAAAAATAAAAAATAAAAGGAAAGCAAGAAAGAAAAAGCCCCAAGGCTTGGCCGCGGGGAGTACATTGTCCTGTTGCTGTGGCTGTTACGACCCAAAATTCTAATTTGATTTCGGAGGTAGATAGGGTAGGTTGGGGCTATTCTTCAATCCAAAGAGGAAGAAGAAGAAGGGGATGCATCTATGGCCGTCTGCTCGAATAAGGGAGTCGTACAAGCGCTCGAATCTCTCCAGGATCGAATTCAGTCTCCATCGCATCAAACTATCCAAAGCTGCGGCTTCTGCCAAGGCTTCTTCATCTTCTTCGCATGAATCTAAGAAGGAGGAGGAGGAGGCGGCGGCTCCCCTTCTCGCGGCCTCAGAAGATGGAGATGATACAAAGGAGGAGTTAGTGGCTTTGTGGGAAGACTTGCTCCTCATCCTCTCCTGCTGCTGCTGCTTCTGTTGTTTTTACTGCGGAGGTAAGTGTTGTTACCTTCACCCTCCTCTTCTTCTTCTTCTTCTTCTTCATCATCACCTTACTTCTCTCAATCGCGTCAACTGCTAGGATAGGATAGATACTCAAAGCTAATTTTTTTAATCTTAAAGATTAATTATTTTGACCGCCCATGCGGCTTTCAACCGCAGCCTGTCATGATGATGAGGAACAGCACTGAACTGGCGAGTTGAAGTTGAAAGAAACGTTTCTTTTGGCCCTAATTGCTAATGCTGCTGGCTTCCAATTAGCTAGGTTTGCATATCTATTACATTGCTTCTCCACTTTTATCCTGTCGCTTGAATAAATAAGTATGTCTTCTTCTTTACTACTTTAGGCGCGCAACATGGATATCCATAACTACCAGTATTATTAGTGTAATATCTTTGATTTGGTTCTCACAGTTTTTTCCCCTTTGTATCTTTGGAATATTTTCTTCTTCAATCACCGACATTTTAATGCCTGTGAATTTGCTTTGTTAAGAATGAATACGCTCATCCATTTTATTTTATTTGTAATTTCCATGTTCATTTGTATTGTTTGATGAAATAATTCAAAGATTGGACCTTTCCCATTGGAGTTGTTCTTAGACATGGACTTGCATTCAGAATTTACCATGAAGCTTATGGATGTACTGGTCCAAGTTCTACCCGTGTCATCGAGGTCGTCCCAAATACTGAGTGATGGAATTTATTTATTTATTTATTTATGGGTGATAAACTTGATTTGAGGTTGCTTCTAATAGTGTGTATGTGGAGCTTTACAAGAACAGGATCGATCTATGTTGCTTGCCTGAAAAGTGAAAAGACCAGATCCATCTTGCTGTGAAACTGGAGTTAGTCTAACACGCTAGAAGTTTATAACCAGGACCGCCCACTTTTGGTAATAAATTAACTCAATATGTGTAGAACCGTAAGACCAAATTAAGGCTAGTCACTGTAGAGGTAAATCAAATTGATTCTATGAGTTCATCTTATTGGGTCCTCAAACGAAAGAGCAGTTTTTTTTTTCAGGATTGGCTGTTGTGTGTCACTTCTTCTCATTGGCAGAAAAAAATGAAGAAGAAGAAGATGAAGAAAAAGGACCTCTGCGACCCAATTTTTCACAACTACTGAATAGTCCATCTTCTTTTAGGAGGAAATCACAAGCTTTCTTAGATGCTGCAAATTCAATGTTCAAGTAAAATTATATTTGGGACAGTTGACTTAAGATCTTACATGTTGTCCCTGAAGCTGTTGAATTTGAGGCGTGAGGAACAAGATTTACAAAGCTAGTCCTAGACAAGTCCGTTTTAGGTTGCTTTCGGCCGGTGTTCCGACATCTAGGGACCTGCCCTGCTGAACAATCCACCCTGTTTGCAATCATATGCTCCAAGTGTTATTAGCTACACGCTCTAACTTGGACACCCATTTAAATCAGGGAAAATGATACGCTAGAGTTCCACGCCACTTCTTATCTACTCTTTTGAGGCAAATCATGAAATTAAGTAATTAATTAATCCACAAAAACTTTGAACAAAGTGCTGTTAACCATATGAACTGAGGTTACTCCTTGTAAAATGGGATCAGGAGTGCTTGTTTGTTATTAAATTTTTTTCACTTCTATGGCACCCTCGGTCAGCATTGCATGTGATTGTACAACCATTTCACCGTTGATTAGCAATGTAAAAAGTTTTATTGTCGGTAAACCGTTAATTTTGAACCCACTAAATCAACGATGAAAAGGTTGTAGAATCACATGAAATTTGGTGTAACCACATCTTAGATGATAACAGTGAAGATGGTTGGTGCCGATCGTCGAGAAAAATAAGGAAGGGTGTATTTTTTCGACGCCATAGGAGTAAATTCGCTCCTATGGCCTCTTTTCTCCATTAATCTCTCTGTCTATGTATATATATATATTTTGAATATTGGGGAATATACCCCCAAGAATATTATTTAAACAGTTAGAGACTAAAGCCCATACAAAAGCCCAAACTTAATAGCCTATATATACAAGAGAGAGCCATAAGATTTCATTCCTTTAATTTGCCGTTGCTGAAAATTTTCGCAGCCTTCGAAGCTCAAATCTCCTACATTTTGCCCTCGAAAAAATTTTATCGTTCAATTTCTTGCATCACGAACTGTTTGTGCTGTCTCGAGATTAAAAAACCCCCCAATTTTTCAACTTTTCAACCTTCAGCCTCTTAGATCTGCAGAACTGAGTTCTTTAGTGAGCTCTCCTACCCTTTGTCCATGCTCCAATGTTTGAATAGCAACTCAGATAATCTTCAGATGAGTAAAATCTGCATTTTTCTCTGTTAATATTTCTTTTCCATCTCAAAAATGCTAACTTTGCCTTTCTTACTTACAGATCTGAGAAATTTTCAGACTTTGTTGTATAATATTTATAGATCTGGAGCTTTCTTTGTGGAAACAATCATATGATGCTCCAAATTCTATATTTTCAAAGTCAGAAATCATCTTCAAAACATGAACTTTTAGATTTCTTTATCCGAAATCTTGGCAGGTGAGAAAGATCTGAACATGCCATTCTTTTAATGGCCTCTGGTAAATTTTGAGCGCAATAACTGCAACTATATTTGTTCTGTTGTGCTTGTGCTGCTAGATAATTTGCCACTTCATTATTTTCTCTGTATGTATGCTTAAAGCTAATTCCAATCTTGTTTGCAACTCTTTGAATGTATTGCACCAAATACCATAAAGCCCATTGCATCCTATTTCCTCCATTGATATATTCTATAATTGTACTAGAGTCTGATTCTACCTCCATCCCATGTATTCTCAAAGGTTTACACTGTAATAATCAATCCAATATAGCTTTACACTCAGCTTCCAGCTTCCAGTATACTTCCTTTGCCATAATAAAATTGGGAAGCAAAAATTATTTTCCCTTTCTCATTTCTCAACACAGCTCCACCTGTACAAATGTTTCAGAATATTTCATTGCTCCATCCAAATTTAATTTGAACTTCCCTTATGGAGGTTTATCCCAAGATGTAATTATGATTCTATGATGTGCATAACCTCTTGTAGTAATATTAGAAAGGCCCATCTGTAAAAAGATTTGAGAACTTGTATTCTCATTTCAAGTAAGTTGCTCAGCAGCCACAAAACTCTTAAATTCTGCAAGAATATGATACCATGCTATGAGAGCATCAGTTTTTCCTCCTTGAAATCTATTTTTACACCTTGCTTTCCAAATGTTCCAACAGATGATATGGGGTACCCATTTTGCAATGTCAACATCCGTTGTAAAGCTATACCAGAAATTAAAAATTTCTTCAATAGAATAAAAAACATTAGCTTTCTTTACAGTTTGAAACACGTCATGCACAGCATCTCTGACTGAACTGCTAACTTATTTTTAGTAAAAAGACGTCTTCCTGTTGTGAATTGCAACAGCATGAACATTTACTAGGAATGTTGAAACCAAAACTTCTAATCTTAGAATTAAGTGGCAATGCATTTTTGAGTAACTTCCAGCTAAAGATCATTATTCTGCTAGGCAAATTTCTGAGTCTCAGGAATCTTGCATTTCTGTCTAAACATTTATTCTGCCCAATATATTCCCATGCTGATTTTAAAGAGAAATCTCCTGAATTTGTGAGTTTCCAAATCAATTTATCTGGGCCATCTCCGAGACAATAGTTTTTGCTTTTGATTTCTGCAATAATTTTTTTTGGAATATTCTTCTGCACAGGCTGAAAGTTCCACCCATATTCAGATAATAATCTGTTTATAGGGATAGCAGCTTCTTGAGTATCGATACAATCTTTCAAAGGCAAGTCTTCATGCCAATTAGCAGCCCAAAAATCAATTTCCCCTTTTGTTCTGCCGCCGAAAGACGCGACCGGGACGTTGGGACGTCCGGCCTGAATTTTGGGGGAAGATGCTATTTCGTTTTATCCGTCCACCTCTCCGAAGATACCAAGTTGATTTATGGCACCATGTATTAGAGGTTTAGACGGATGCGGCCGATGTAGCAGACTTCGTCATATTCCCCCTCATTATGAGAGATTTTTTTTATTGTGGGGGCACTCTTCCCTGCATGCGCAAGCCTCTGCAGTTAATTACGCCACCGCATCGCGGTAAACACTTTCTCCTTCTCCAGATGGTCACTTCATGTCATGTGTGTTTGTTTTGTTTTGGATTGCCCATGGATTGTATACGGAGACTAATTTATGTTGTCGTCCGTAGGGCGTGAATTAGTCCAAATTCGTATTTTCTTAGATTTGGGTTTGGTTTAGGTTTAAGGATCGTTAATCTCATTAAGATCAAGATCAACTTAAACGTTGTTAAAGATACGTTAGTCTAATTTTTAAACTAAGATCTACTCAAGGGGGGGTTTGAAATCATTTAAATCCAACGACAGAGAATTTGGGCTCTATCGTCTTAGTTTAGGGATGTTGCGGTCCAGTGGGTTTAAGTATCATTAATCTCATTGAGATTAAGATCAACTTAAACGTTTGTTAAGGATACGTTAGTCTAATTTTTAGACTAAGATCTACTTAGCAGGGTTTTGGGATCATTTAGATCCAACAAAATAGTATTTGGACTTTATTGTTTTAGTTTAGGAACATTGCGGTCCAGTGGGTTTAAGGACGTCATAGTCCATAGAGTTTAGAGATATCATAGTCTGTAAAGTTTAAAGACATCACAGTCTGAGTTTAAGGACCTCACAGTCCATAAAGGTTAAGAACATCATAGTCCATGAGTTTAAGGATCTCTTAGTCCATAGGGTTTAAGGACATCATGGTCGGGGTTCTGGTTTAACCAGTTTGGGGATGCATCAATAGTTATTGGTTATTGGGACCCTCCATCTCTCTGAAGACGTTGAAGAATTACAACGATATGTATCAGAAGTATGAAGAGATGTACCCTTGAACTAAAGTCCCGATTTTGGGAAGTGGGATGAACATTAGTTTAGATGTCATATGTTAGGAATTTATTAGCTGTCTTGAGATCGACTTCGGAAACCTCGAGCATGAAGGACTCAATTGATGGTCCTTAGAATATTTGGCCCAATTTTGGCTAATGTTAGCCCTTCATAGTGTTCAACACTAACATATTTATTCAGCGCTCACGTGCTCCCATGTGATACTCTGAGACAGTGATGCATATAAGTGTTAAACACGTTAGCCCTGTGGCCGTCACGTGTAAGCACGTGAGGTGCTTCAAAATAGCATCAAACTTCAAGAATCTGAAGCGTTGTTTCTTTGGGTTTATTCTTTTGCTCTCTCCCGAGCGTAAAGAACTATTTGGGCCACGTGAGAGCACGTGAGGCGCTTCAAAAAAATGGAAACTGCTTTTGATTTAATTTTTTTTTTGCTTTGTAAGTGCTAAGCACTAATATGAGGTCACGTGTGATCACGTGAGTCAATTTCCTTTATTCTCTTTTGTTCATCACAGGCGCTCACGTGGGCCCACGTGATCGGCAGTTATCATGTTGGGTGCCAATCTTTTTACGTGCATGGAGATCCTGAGTTTTGAGACTTTCGAGCCCATTGTTTTATGAGAATTGAATTCTTAAGACTTAGTTTTTCTCTTAGGTTTGGAATCTGTATGACAGAATCTCTCCGATGAGAATTAAATTATCAACTTGTGAGGAGATCTGCTTCTGCAGATCTTTACCATAGGGAGAACTAAGTTCTCATATGAAAGGTTAAACCCTTATTTCATCAGAGAAATTAAATTCCTATATAGTTTTTGGGAGAATTAAATTCTCTGAACTTAGTTCTCCCTCTAGGTTTTGGATCTGCATGGCAAAATCTTCCCGACTGAGAATTAAATTCTCAACTTGTGGGGAGACCTGCTTTTGCAGATCTTAACCCGAGGAAGAACTAAATTCTTTTTAGAAGCGTTAAACTCTTATGGAGGTGAAAAAAAGAAAGGATATTCCATGTGTTCTGTTCCTTCTCTTACCTAGAGTTTCTTTATCTTTTTCTCTCTCTGGAGAATTAAATTCTCTTTTCTTTTAAGCTTACGAAGGGTTTTCTCTCTTCTTCTTTTTTCTCTATTCTCTGTCCTCTTCCTTTTTTCTTCTTCTTCGGGCTCCTATTTATAGGAGAAAGAAAAGAATTAGTTTGTTCGGCCAAATCTCTTATTAAGAGATTTTGATTGATTTTATAACCAACCAAAATGATTTTTTAGGTCAATCGGTGAATTTTATTCACCGTTGGATTTCTAATCCAAGGACTTCTGTTTTACAGAAGATATTTCTTACGAAATTAGGAAAATACTTCCCTATACAGAATCTTCTTCTGTAAATTGGTAATTTTTAATCACCATTAGATTTTTGATCCAACGGCGCTTTGCTTTTGCAGAGCGCAATCTTTCTTGTTTAGAAAGATCTAGGGAAATGTTTTCTAAATGGGGTTCTGACCTCTTTTATCTTAGAATTTAATTCCATCGGTTTAAAAAGTATAGGGGCTCATCATGTGTAGCACGTGACCCTTCACAACATTAAGCATATCAAAGAACGTCACGTGCTACCATGTGACTTCTTCTAACCAATTGTTTTTTAAGTAGGTGCTTATATACTTTGTATATAACAGTCATGTGTCTGCACGTGAGGCTCAGTTTTAGCTTCAGTTTTAGTTTTGCTTTGCCAAGCGCCACGTCTATCACGTGTGGGCACGTGATACTCCACTTGGGAATTTTCTCCGTTGCTCTATTTGTTTATTTATTTTCCGTAAGGGATCAAATGCCCCACAACGTTGTTCTCACGTGGTTTACACGTGAGTGCAACGCTGTCACTTTTACAGCCGTTGGATTGTCTAGGGGAACGGGAAGATGAACCGTCCTAATCATGTCTTATAAATGCAAGGGTTTGGTTCCTTAGGCAGCCACTGTTTCTTCATCTCCTTCCTTTCTTATTTTCTTTGAGAATTTAATTCTCTTCCTCAGAGCTTAGTTCTCTGCCATTGCAAATCCAGAGTTAAACTCTGTCAAAAGAAACCCTTTTTTAGATAACGCTTTGTACATCAGAAAACTTTCCTTCTTTGAGAAAGCCTCTGGATTTTAAATCCATTATGAGAGCTTTGCTCTCCTCAGAAACTCATCCTCCAAATATGTGATCTTGGAGCAATAAACTACTATATCTCGAATATTTCCCTATGATTTTGAGGATTCATGGGATTTTTGTTTCTCATGTATTTTTTATGAATTCTTGGAATTTAATTTCATTACATAAAGGAATTTAATTCCTCTGGCGAAAAGCTTAGCTCTGAAAGATTAATGGGACCTTTCGGGAATTTTATTCTCTGGTGTTCTTGAAAATCTTTTCATAGGGTTTTACCCTTATTCGCACAGTTTTGAATTTGTTGGTACTTAACAGGACTTGTCTTCTCAAGAATTTGTTTGAATCCCAATGCTTGTTCAATGAGGGTTTTCTTTATTGCTAATCTTTCATTGATGTCTCATTTCAGACATTATGGCTGCTCATTTGTACAGTCTTAGCGAATTTATTTCTTATGAGGACATTCGCGCACATGGCCGTTGTCAAAACCAGGAGTTTACAAACGCCCAATGTGCTGAGATTATGAATCGTTTCTATGAACACAACGGTCGACTACTTTCTCGTCGCTCCGCTCTTTTGAAGATTATAGTGAGAGCAATTTGGGGGGCACTTCTTGAATTCCACGAAGCTATGCCGCTTGAGGCACTGGATGATGCTGAAGATAAGGTGCACTCAGTGTATCTGACGGGCCTGATCTCGAGGAAACGGCGAGATAATCTCATTGATATCTTGCATCATGTTTTCCACCAGACGACGATAATCGCTGCTTATCAGAGGGCGGAGGACATTGGCGAGGATCCTGACGCTTGCGATCGTGAGAAGATGCACACGAGAATGGTCAGAAAGGCCAGAAACATTTTAGACGGCCTCACTTTTGAATTTCTTAACCCGTGTCCCGGATTTAATGTTTTACCATTGTAAACATTTTCTATTATTTTTGTATGAATCTTCGGAGTATGAATGATAAAAATTTTCTTTTCCCCTTTTTGTGTTTACATGCGTTCTTTATGAAATTTTGTCATACTGTTGGTGTTCACGTGTTTTGCTCATGAGGCACTGCTGGGGATTTCATTCTTCTATTGGCGCCCGCTCACATGTCATGCATGTGTGGAGCCTTTTTAATCTCCGATAAAGATTAAGGCTGATGCTCACATGCTATGCATGTGGGGCTCTGTTGATGGGGTCGTTTCGTCTCCCCACACTGATTCCAACGAGTCACCTCTTTGATTTCCTATGCTCTCCCCTTTTTCTGGGCTTTAGGAATAGTTCCACCATGCGCAATATTTTCTGTGCATAGTATTAAATGCTCCCCTTTATAACCTGAAGCCATGCTTTTCTTCCTCTCTTCACAGAGAAACCCATTTATACCTCAGGGTGATCATCCTGAGAAAACAACTAAGTGTTATGGTTTGCAACCGTCCCCATGCTCGTCGGCAACCATAGGAGGTGCCCATCGAGGAAATGGTTCCTCGCCTCGTCGCGCGGCTAGCCGATCCCCTTCTTACCGACGCTCAATGTGATGCGGTGATATACGAGCTTCTGACTCGTAGGGGCTCCCCTCTGCAGGGTTACGTAGGACGGCAGCAAGGTTTCGGGAGGCATCGCCCATGCCAAGTTCAAAAATTTACCGTTCTAACTAACCCTAACTTAGAATCGTTATCTAGAAATCGATGGAAATATAAATGCAAACACTTTGCAAGTCTAGTGAGTAAGGAATACAACCTTTGTAGACCGGTCCTTCACTTCAATAACTCCGTGTAGTAGTGAGCAAGGAATTTTGTTCACTTTAGATTTCATTTTCTCACACTTTTTTCCATCACATGAAAAATCAAGAGAGCAAAATCAATGAAGAAGATGAAGAAGCTCAAAAGCTCAAGTGATAATGAATTGTGATGGAGCTTAGAAATGTAACTAAGGGTTAAAAGTATCATGGCTAACTCATGTAGAGAATAAACCATAGGTTAGGGTTAGGTTAACAAATATCTAAAGTGTGGACTAAGTCAACAATATCAAATATCTTAACTAAATATCCACCATTTAGAATTAACCAAGACAATTAACCTAATCCTAATCTCTAGTTATGGTGTGAATCTCATAAACTCTAGTTGTGTAACCTAGCATGTTACAATATCATATATCACATATACAATATTTTGTAACAAAAGAAAATAATACAATTAACATATATCACATATATATATCAATGTATCATCAAGTGAGAAAAAGAATCATTTAAGTGAGCTTATATTAGTTAATGTAATGTAATATATCACATATATAATTATACATTAAATTATTAAATCAACACTTGATTTAATAATCCGGCTATGTTACAAATAACCGACTAATATAAATATAACAATTTATCGAATCAACACTTGATCCGATAACTCGGCTATATCACATATAACCAATCGATACATATATCTCGAGAATAGAATACGGTATCTCATATCGTATTAATCTTGGTCCTGCACATATCACATATGTGCTCCTACTTCGTTTCGCTTGAGCCAGGAAACCCTTATGTAGGACTCTAAAGACTCGTCAATACGCCGGCAGTAGGTGATGATCATATCAAACACCCATAAGCTCCAAGGGGTCTGCTAAACGTAACGGTCATCCGGGTATTAAGCGATCAGAAGATCAACAAGCAAGCATGCTCGTACTCCTGCGAATCCAATCAGTAACACTACTGTACAGTCCGGTCTCTTCGTCTGATATGCCGCATATCTCGTCTAGGAGTGGTCAACGTCAGACCCCAGTAACTCGATAAGTCGTGTTGATATTTGGTTCATAACGGGTCGAGAAACGACTGATAACACTTACCAGTATATCTTTGAAGCAGCCTTGGCCAAGGAGTTCCTGTTATAGCAAATCGAGCACAGCGCAACACCAACTCCCAATACCGGGAGAGACGAAACCCAAAAGCCACCGTTTTACACGTTCTCTTGAACGTGGTAAGGTGGAAATCAAAGCACGGTGAGAATCACACAAGACTCTATGACGATCTTGGATCTACAGACTAACATGTACCAGTGTCACCAGAGAACTGCCATCTGACGTTAGGTATAATACCATCTGGGAGTTCTCGGCGAGTCCGTTCAGTGTACCCAGTCTCCACTGAGCACTCGTATACTATCTCTGATGTCAAACACCAATGGACATGGGATCATCAATTGCCCTTCTACATGGATCGAGAAGCTATACGCTAGTTTACTCTGGTATATCGATGCTCTGTCTCGATACACCCTCGACTAGGAACATTTGAAGGATGTACTTAACGGCTACTCTGTCCCCATTAGTATGATCTGCATCATAGTCCTGGTAGTCAAGTAAGTACCCATCCTAAGGGCTTTATTAACATGTAACTTAGAGACAATCATCATACATGTTAAGATAAAGAGCAACCAGATAACATACTATCATGTCGAGCAAGAAAGTCCTCTCTATATATGTCCAAACATCCACTACAATATATATCGTATGTACAGTAATGGCCTCTAGGGCATACATATAACTAACACCCTCTTCTAATGGGCTCCATTTGGCTCCGGACGATCTTTCTCTCCGTGCTCGCTGATATTCCTCCTCATCCGGCAGAGATGACCCTGACAACTCTTGATACGGCGGAGGATAAGATCGAGTGTTTCTACGAGGCGTGCCTGATTACCCGGGCTCTACGCTCGATTCATCTACGGGGTCAGATAAGAGCCCGGCGGGCTGTTATGTCCGCTTTTGCTGATGAACATGGTGCTAATCGGTGGGGAGCAACTCCTCTCGAAAACCGTCGCTTCGATGTGTTGGAGAAGGCAGAGAGGGAGCTGTGTAATTTTGTATTTTGTTTTGTTAACCCTTGTATCACTGATCCCATGTTTTGTGATCTTTTCCCTGTAGAGTAGTATGATTTAAATCGATGTATTTCTCTTATTATTGGTTGTTGCATGCTTTTTTGTTGAATCCTTTCTGTTCATTATATATTCGTACGTGCATCCCGCCTGTATACATGAGCTTTATATTTTATCCCTAGGAATTTCCTTTAAATGCGAGCGCTGCTGTCGCGTTGTCCGTAAATCAGCACGTTTTAGATACCATTTCTATTTAAGCGGGCGTATAGTTGCAAATGCATGTTTGATGGGGCGCATACTAAGGACCCTCCTTATTGCCTTACACAGCACACGGTTTGTGCATGTTTTGGATCGGATACTATCGTCGAGTGGAGGCTTGTTTACATAGTCTCGAGTGCACGCGTCTTCCCTCATAGGTTGTGGCTGCAAAGACGAGCTTGCGGGGGCTGATCGAACGGTGCGCCGCGAATCTACAATCATGTGAGAAAAGGCTTAACCGAAAATTCTCGGAGAGGGAACTGGCCTTGAATGCTTTGGGAGAACTTCAAGCTGAGCTCACTGCTAAGACCACCCGTGCGTACGAACTTTGGCGGGTGCTTCAAGAAGCTATCAGGGAGGTGGTGGCTGTTGATAAAGCTGTTGTCTTTACCCGCGAGATGGTTGAAGCTCACAAAGTTGCTGAAAAAGAGCTTGAGATTCGGCTCGCCTCGTATCAGTCTCAGGCGGAGACCCGTCTCGTGGCGATAACCAAGCTTGAAGCCGAGGCCCAGCGGAAGAGCGAAGAATTGAGGAGCTTATTGTGCCATCTGCCGGCTTAAAGAATTTTTGTAAAAATTTTCTTTTCTTGTATCCACTCCTGAATGAGAGGGTATTTTGTATTCATTTTGATTCTTTTTACGATATGTATCTTGTATTCACTTTGAATTCATGAATAAAAGACATGTATTATTATTTTTATCTCGTGCTTGCATGTAGCTCTGATGGATGTAGTACATATGTAGTTTATCTTGATCTTTTTGCAGGGTCGTGATGGCTTAGACGACAGGGTTAGGATTTGCCATCTAAGACTTTTCAACTTTATGAGCCGTGAGGGTCTCATAAAGATTTTTCTCCCTATGAGTCGAGAGGATCTCCCAGGTGCAATTTCTACTTAGGGGTCGTGAGGACTCCTAAGTGCTTTTTCTTGTGAGAGTCGTAAGGGATCTCACAAGAGAACTTTCTTTTTAAGGGGGTTTAGGTTTATGTGTTGATTTATTTCTGAGTCGAAGCATTGCTTTATGATAAGGGAATCATAGGTTGACATGTATCCGTGTCGAAGCGTTGCTTGTCCGAGTCGAAGCGTTGCTTGACGACAGGGAGGTCAGGGGTTGACATGTATTCGAGTCGAAGCGTTGCTTGACGACAAGGAGGTCAGGGTTTGACATGTATCTGAGTCAAAGCGTTGCTTGATGACAGGGAGGTCAGGGGTTGATATGTGTCCGAGTCGAAGCGCTGCTTGACGACAGGGAGGTCAGGGGTTGACATGTATCCGTGTCGAAGCGCTGCCTGAGACAGGGAGGTCAGGATTTGACATGTATCCGAGTCGAAGCGCTGCTTGACGACAGGGAGGTCAAGGGTTGACATTAGGTTGTCTATGCACCGTAGAGTCTTGGAACGGGGACTTTGTCGTGGCTCCGATTGATGATGTCGGGTCCGTGCTCTGTTGGATGAGGAGGAACGCCATTGTTGGTCTCTAGGCTGTAGAGGCGGCCGTCGAGATTTGGAATTAGGGACTTTGCTATGGCTCCGCTTCGTTGCGACCTTGAGGTCGGCTGTTGACGTTGCATCTGCATCCTGCTGGAGTTGAGAAGGAACGCCGTGTTGGTCTTCTGGTATGTAGATATTGCCGCTGAGACCTGACTCTTCCTTTGGTAGAGTCTGTTGGGACATGTGTTTCCTTTTTCGTTTATGCCTATCGATTGTATACATGGGTCAGTATGGACTTACCTGCAGGGCAAAAATTTCATTTTTCATTTTTTTTATTTCTTTCCGCGATGTTCTATCATTTCAGCTTTTTATATTGCGAAAGGCGCGATTGCCCAATCATTTCGGCTATTTTTCACGGTGCCCAATCATTTCGATAATTTTTCTTTTTACTCGCTGCTTTTTTTGCGACTTGCCCAATCATTTCGGCTGTTTTTGTATGCATATATTTTACTTGCTGATTTTGTTGCAAGTTGCCCTATCATTTCGGCCGTTTCATATGCATTTATGGCTCACTGGTTTTATGCCGCGAGTGAGGGACTTGGGATCTGATACCGATTCGGGCATCAACATCGCTACAACTGGGATAGTGTTAGGAGCGAATCATCATTTGCCTTTGTCGGTTCAAACAAATGTGGCTTAGCAAACAGGGTTAAGATCCTGTCGACTAAGGCTTTTGACTTTCTCATAAAGATATTTCTCCTTACGAGTTGTGAGGATCTCGTAGGTGCGCTTTTTTCTTAAGAATCGTGAGGATTCTTGAGTGTATGTTCTCTTGCACGTCGTAAGGATCTTGCAAAAGTGATTTCTTCTTATAAGTCGAGAGAACTTACAAGCGTCGTTCACGATGTGATGATATCACTCATTGCTAGTGGGACTCTGTTGGGGAAATGTTTATTCGTGCCCGTGGATTGTATACAAGGGTCAATATTGAATCGCTTGTAGGGCAATTTTGGGGTGTATAACGGCTTAAGAATAGGTTTAGATCCCTATAGCTTAAGGCTTTTGAATCCTATGAGCCGTGAGGGTCTCATAGGGAAATTCTCCTTATGAGTCGTGAGAATCTCGTAAGTGTAACTTCTTCTTAGGAATCGTGGGATCCTTAAGTGTATTGCTCCCTTGTGAGTCGTAAGGATCTCACGCAGGTATTTTCTCCTTACAAGGCCGAGAGGACTTTGCAAGTGTCTTTTAACCAGATTGCGCCCTTTCGGGTTTTCACAAATCTCGCCGGTAGCCCTGCTGTTTTTACTCACGGAGCCCTTTCGGGTTTTCATCCGTGCCCATTTCGCTTATGGACGTACTCTTTTTTTTAGTCAACCTTAGGATGCTGCGGTTTGTAGTAGTTTAAGGACGTTACGGTCCGTAGTTAGTTTTAGGACGTTGCGGTCCGTCGTTAGTTTTAGGACGTTGCGGTCCATCGTACGTTTTCGAGGCGAGGTTTCACCTGTTACTACTTATAGAGTTTGGGCTTGGGAAGATAGCGAGCGGACATAGGCGTCATCATCTATTGTTGACTTAGGCTGTGACTCGTTAGGCGTAGTATTTTTTCAGGAACCGGCCGTTTATTGGCCGGAAGAGTCTTTCGCCATGCATATCCATGAGCAAGTAAGCCCCATCTTGGTAGACTTTGTCTATGATGTACGGGCCCTCATAGTTCGGCTCGAATTTTCTTCGTTTGGCACGATTGGGGATCATAGGTCTCTTGACAATTAGCATGAGTTCGCCTTGGAGGAATGTTCTCGGCCTAGTCAATTTTTCGTATGAGCGTGTCATCTTTGCTTTGTAAGCCTCTAAGTTTGCTGCGCTATGAGCCGAGTTTCATGTCGAGCTCCTCAAGGCGAAGATGAGCATTCTCTTCGTCTGTTAGCTCGTAATGAACCACCACTCGTAGCTCGTAATGAACCGCCATTCGTAGGGAGGGTAACTCTATCTCCAAGGGGAGTACTGCTTCAGTGTCGAATACCAATGCATACAGCGTTGCGTATGTGACCGTTTTGAACGTGGTCTGATACGCCCATAGAGCTTCATGTAGTCTCTCGTGCCAGTCTTTCTTATTTCTAGACACCGTCTTCTTTATGATCTTCGTCAAGGTCTTGTTGAAGGCCTCAGCTAGACCGTTAGCTCGGGGATTATAGACCGAAGAGTATCTCCAGTTTATGCTATGCTGCTGTGCGAAGTGGCTGATTTTATGACTTCTATAGGCTGGCCCGTTATCGGAGATAATCCATCGCGGAGTGCCGAACCGATAGATGACGTGTGTCTTGAAGAAATGGAGAATATTCTCCGTCTTCATTTCTCTTAGTAGTACTGCTTCTGCCCATTTAAAGAAGTAATCGGTTGTCGCCAATATGAACCGATGTCCTCTGGATGATGCTGGTTTGATAGGCCCGATTATGTCGGTTCCCCACATTTCGAACGGCCAGCTAGCTACCGTCGGGTGTAGCGGATTTGGATGCTGGTGGATGAAGGCTCTATGAATTTGGCATGAATGGCATTGCTTCGCGTATTCGAGGCAGTCCTGAATCATCGTGGGCCAATAGTAGCCCATCCTTTTTGATTTTCAGCTTCATCTTTGGCCCGGCTTGATGAGAACCGCAGAGTCCGTCGTGAGTTTCTTGGACAACTCTTCTTGCTTCTTTCGGTCCCAGGCACCTCAGCCATAGAGAGTCGAACGATCTCTTATACATCGTGTCATTGACGAAGGCAAAAGACAAAGCTCGTTTAATGAGCTGATGTCTTGAGGACGCATCTTCAGGTGTTCGACGGGATTTGAAGTAGTCTATAAAGACTTCTCTCCAATCTTTGGCCTTTTCCTGGTCTTTTATTTGTAGGGCCATTTGCTTGGTCGCTCTCTTTTCTTCGAACGACTCCGGAGATATTTCTGCTGGCACAAGAACCCGACGGCTTTGCACAACGATCCTCACGTCATCGAGGTTTTCGTCAGCCAGTTCTTTAGCGAGTTTGGCTAACGCATCCGCTTTGCTATCTTCCGCAAGCGGTATGCTTTCTAGGGCGTAGGCAGGGATTTGAGTTAGCAATTGTTGTACTCTCGCCGTACTTCACCAACTCAGGTTTGCACGTTTGATAGTCGCCGTTTACTTAACTAACGACCAGCTGAGAGTCTCCGTATATGAGGAGGTTTTCGATTCCCATGTCGACAGTGATCTCAAGACCTGCTATCAAAGTTTCATATTCGGCTTCATTGTTTGTCCTCGGCTCTGTTAAGGAAAAGGCAAAGCGCATTATCCCTCCTTGTGGAGTCACGAAGATGAGGCCTACCCCAGATTTGATTATGGGGGAGCTGTGCTTTCGCTTCATGGAAGATGACCCATCGAAGTAGAGTTCCCATCGGGTATCATTCTTTCTCCTCCCGTCGATCGTGTCAAACACGTGCTCGTCTGGCAGTTCGCAATTTAGGGGTGAATCGGCAGGTATCGGATGCTCAGCGAGGAAGTCGGCGATGACCTGGCCTTTTACTGCCTTGAGCGGACGATATGTTATTGAGAACTCCATCAAGAGGAGTGCCCATTTCGCGAGCCGTCTCGTTAGTATGGCTTTTGATATCAAATACTTAAGAGGATCCACTTTTGATATTAGATGGACCTTATACGCTAAAGCGTAGTGTCTGAGCTTCGTTATTGCGAAGATTAATGCCAGGCAGTGTTTTTCAATGGGGGAGTAGCTGTTTTCTGCCCCCAGGAGAACTCGACTCAAATAGTAGAGGGCTCTCTCCTATCCTTGGTCGTTTTCTTGTGCCCATAGCGCGTCTAAGGAACCTTCAAGAGCTGTTGTGTACAAGATGAGAGGCTTTCCCTTGACTGGAGCGGTCAGTACTGGTGGATTCTGCAAGTATTGCTTGATTTCGTCCAGTGCGCTTTGACACTTGCGATCCCAGACGAAAGGGGTTCCCTTCTTCATTAAATGGCTATAGGGGCGGGATTTGCCGGAAAGATTTGCTATGAACCTTCAAGGGCTGTTGTGTACAAGATGAGAGGCTTTCCCTTGACTGGAGCGGTCAGTACTGGTGGATTCTGCAAGTATTGCTTGATTTTGTCCAGTGCGCTTTGACACTTGCGATCCCAGACGAAAGGGGTTCCCTTCTTCATTAAATGGCTATAGGGGCGGGATTTGCCGGAAAGATTTGCTATGAACCGCCGAATATACGCGAGCTTCCCTTGGAGATATTGCAGTTGCTTGAGAGTTCTTGGCGGAGGCATTTCCATAATCGCCTTGATCTTTGATGGGTCTATCTCGATGCCCCGGTGTCGTACGATGAATCCTAGGAATTTACCTGAGAAGACTCCGAACGCGCATTTGAGAGGGTTCATCTTCAAGTTGTATTTCTGAAGACGTTGAAACACGATCTTCAGATGCTCCCAATGTTCCTTGTACGATTTGCTTTTAACTACGAGGTCGTCGATATAGCATTCGACGATTTCGTGTATAAGGTCATCAAAGATCTTCGTCATGGCCCTTTGATAGGTGGCGCCGGCGTTTTTCAGACCGAAAGGCATCACTTTATAGCAGAATATGCCCAGAGGAGTCCGGAAAGCGGTATGCTTCTGGTCCTCGGGATGCATGTTTATTTGATTGTACCTTGATGAGCCGTCCATAAAGGAGAAGACTTCGTGAGTGGACATGTTGTCTATCATCAACTCGGTAACTGGTACGGGAAAATCGTCTTTCGGACAGGCTTTGTTAAGGTCTCGAAAGTCCACGCGGATGTGCACCGTCCCATTTTTCTTTATTACTAGGACAATGTTGGCAATCTAGTCGGGGTACTGAACTTCTTGGATGAAGCCGGAGGCGATTAGCTTCTTGACTTTGGCGTTGATGCTCATTTCAAGTTCGAGCCGCATTCTTCTCGGCACTTGTTTGACTGGCTTGATCTCCGGAGATATCGCCAATTTGTGCACAGCTACTTCTGGATCTAGTCTCGGCATTTCGGAGTAGTTCCATGCGAAACAGTTTTTATACTGCATGAACATGTCTTTGAGCGTAGCCATCTGCTCTTTAGAAAGCAGCTCACTGACGAACGTAGGCCGCGGATCGTCTGTCGTCCCTAAGACAATTTTCCTTAAGTTGTTCGCAGTAGTGTGTATTCCATCTTCCAATTCTTTTGGCGCCGGTGGAAACTCTGAGATCACCTCATCATCATTGTTTTCGAAGCATCAGAGCAGGTCATCCATGTTCTCACGCATTCCTTCTTCTAACAGCGTTATTGCGTGACAGGTACGAGATCGTTTCCAAAACCGATGTTGGTCTGGTTCTATTCTTTCCATATACGTTGCCTTTGGCATATGCTTTTGCGGTGGGGCCACCTTCCAACTGCTGGATAGAGCGAACTTGCCTAGTTGATATTGGTCTTCGACCCAATTCTTGAAAGTAAAGCAGTCTTCAAGAGGATGACCTGTTGCTCGGTGATAGGAGCAATAATCTGGGTGATGAACTTCGTTTACTTGATCGGGATGCTGAGACTCCGGGAGTGCCATCATTTGATGTTTCATAACGAGGTCAAAGATTTTCCTTGTCTTTTCTCGGGGGAAAGAATATGCTCGGTCTATCTTTTTCATTAAAGATGGATCCTAGCTGACATTTTCTTAATCGTGTGGCCTTTTGGATCCGTTTTGCCGTTGTCGAACGTTTCTTCCGTTCTTCAACCTGTTTTTGCTTCCGCATCGGGCCTTTTTCTTGTCTTGGGAATGCATGGCGGGCTGAAAGTGAAGGGCATTGTCGTTCTCCGTAGCCTGCTGAAGGAGGCGCCGCGTCCTGGCTTTCTCGTAAATGGCCATTTCGCGGCTGTGGTCGTTCCGAGCTTTTTGACCCGCTTCCCGTATTAGCTTGTCCATATGTTCTTCAAATGACGGACTCGGCATTTTTATAGCAGGTCCGCATTTTGGTTCGACGTCATACTTTTTTAAAAGAGCATCCTCTTCTTCATCAAGGTCCTTTACGACATGGGAGCCATGGAACTGTTCTCATTTCTTGGACTGGATATATCGAAGCCCGATCGCTTCTATTTTTTCGTTGGGCAATTTTCTCTGAGTACCGGGGACGTTCCAGATCCTGTTGTAGAATTGGGCCTGTCGCGTGGTCTGCTTAAAAGGTACGTCTTGGCGTTTCAACAGTCTTTTTAATCCTTCTGTGTAGTATCTGGGCAGACGGATGGGCTGGAGCCTGTCAAGTGCAGAATCGGCACCATGCCAGATTTCTTTCTCCACTTTAGTCTCCGTGGATCGATAGAAGAGGATCGCCTTTTCATCTTTTCGTCTGGGAGGGACAGAATGTTTGTAACTCTTGCACACTATATGTTTCGAGCGTATCAAGCTCTCTGCAGTGCCGTCGCGGAACCATAGCGATTTGCAAGTTTTGATCTTCTCCAGTGAGGGTCTGCATCGATGGCCGGACCGAGAACACTGCGTTAATTTCGTCTTCAAAGTCGCTACCAAAAACCAGAATAGGGGTAGATGGTCCCGGCTTGCTGCATTGGGGTGACCCTGAATAAACTATCTCTTATTCCTCTTCGGTATCTCTCCCAAAGACCGGAATAGTGGTGATAGCTTTTTGCTTGTCCTCCGGTTTACGGCATCTTTCCGTGTTTTCGAAGTCTGGTAAGAAGTACTTTGCATCCTCGTACTTTTGAACTTCATTTACGGAAAATGGGTTCAGTTCCCCTGTCACGGTATACTCAAGACCATCTTTGAAGTACTTCATGCACTGATGCTGTGTAGAAGGGATAACGTTGTACTCGTGTAACCAAGGCCTGCCGAGCAAAGCGTTGTAGCAAGTCTTGGCGTCAATGACGTGAAACTTGATATCAGTGACGAGCAGCCCAAAGCGTAACGTCAGTATCACAGACCCGAGTGTCCGTGATGACTGGGAGTCGAATCCGGAGATAGTGATTTTATCCTGAGCGAGATGTTGAATGCTCATGCAGATTTCTTTTAGCACATTCACATTTAGGAGGTTGACAGAGGACCCGTTGTCAACTAAGATCTTCCCCATCTTGATGTCATGGCAGTATCCGGTGACATACAAGGGACGTTTATGCTCACATGTTCCGAGAAGAAGATCTTCGTCGCCAAAAGAGATGTCAGCAATGTGCACTTCTTCCAGCTTGTCCTCCATCTTTTCTGCGGCAAGGAAAGCTTGGAACTGCTCGGGCTCTTGTAGTGCCTTGATCAAAGAATCTCTTGCTTCTTTAGATAGCAGAAGGGCATCGAGAATGCTTAGCTGTAAGGGTATCTTCCTCAGGTGTGCCAGAACGTTGTAATCCATCTTGTTTTTCTTGGGCGGGTCCTTGGCTGCCAGCTCTTCGACGACTCGGTCATTGAGGGCGATATCTTCAGGGACTTTTTCTTTCTCCTTATCTTTTTTGTTCGATCCCTTGTTTGTGGGTCCGAGATTCTTTTCGGGTAACGTGCGATTGCGCAGCTGAATGTTTTCGCAGTTCTTTCTCTCTTCTGCTTCGGAGATGGATTCTTTGAAGAGAGGGCCGATGGCTATTTCTTCATCAGAATCGCTCCCGAAAGTGAGAACTTGCGATCCCTTGCTATCAACCATGTGACAGTTGCCGGCAGTTCTTTTATGCTCATAGGTCACGCTTTTTTGCTCTCGACGAGTTTTGTGCTTCATTCGTTTAAAATGCTGTCAATGAGCAACGTATCCCCGTCACCAATTTTTAGAGGCCATGCATTCCTCGGTAGGGTATGTGATCCTCCGATTGTATAAGCAGTAGTTTGGATGTGCATCTAGCTCGTCGGGAAACGTATTTTCTGAAGTGTTTTCTTTGAAAGGTGGCAACTTCATTCCCATCGACAGGGCTTTAGCGAATTGCTTTCTTGTCTTAAACCTGCTTTTGCTGGCGGCAAAAGTGCTTCCATTCGGTTGGGGTACTCTATGGCTTCTCAATACCGGAGCTTCTTCAATGTGACGCCGACGCTTGGCCTTTTCATATATGGCCGTTTCATGCTCTCGATCAGATTTGCTTTTCTGAAGAGTTTCGCTCAGCAGTCTGTCAATCAATTCGTCCGATGGCTCCAGGGATTTTGATTCCGGTTCTGGATTTGCCCCCAGTTTCTCTGTATCAGGAGCTTCTTTGCCATTTGTTGATGAGTGAGAGATCATGTGACAGCTTGCCACATAATTGTAACAACTCCATTTTCGGTGTACAAAAATTTGCTTTAAAATTAATGTATACATGGAGTATTTACTTCTGCTGTTATCACTTTAAGTATTTAATGCACTCCTTAATTACAAGAAGGAGCTTGTAGCTCATTGGTAATACCTTGCATTGCTGAACCAAGCCACCAGAGTTCAAATTTCATACCCCACATTATTTTTAATTTTATTTTGTTTTAAATTTTTTAGAAGACCAACAGTTAACACGTGATAACTCCAAATTTTCCCACTACACCTGAAATAATAAATATACGAGAGGCTACATCAGACGACCCCTCACCTCCTGAGCTCCCGACTCGGCCGGCAGACCAGCCGACTCGGGCCGGCGCCGCCGGCCGAACTAGGCCGGTTGGCCGAGTCGTCAACAGGAAAATCCTGGCTTTTGGTCTTCTCATAACCCCTGCACACTTCATTTAATTAGATCGGTTCCAGAGACACCATTAATCCCCATTTACTCTATTTTTAATGATTTTTTAATACATTTTTTATATTTTTAATTTAAAACCCTTCATCTACCCTAACTCTATAAATACCAACCCTATACACTACCCCCTTACCCCAAAACTCTGAGCCAACTTTCAAGAAATCATTAGAAACCTTGTGTACTTTGAAAACGAGCAAGAAGCGAAGCTACGGCGAATTTTCCGGCAAACTTCCGACGACCATCCTAGGAGCTCCCGGCGACGAAACGACGCACTGGCGACTCCTCCCGATCAATCTCCCTCTCTTTGTTGTCCTAAGCCCGTAAGTCCCCATTTCTATCTTTCGTTTCTTTCTAAAAAATACGGAATTACAAAACCCGAAGGAATCAGAACAAATCCGATTTCCGATTCGGTTTCTTTATAAAACTTCACTTTTCTTTAATACAATTATGCTTAAACCCTTTCATGTTGACTACTAATCACAAATCAACCATATTGATCAAGTTTCATATCATAAAGTAATTGCTATTTCATTTTACCGTACTTTTCATTTAAATACCACATAGTTTCAATTCTACATTTAACATCACAAAACTTGTTATACCTTTAAGTAGATCACGAGGTAATGACCTACCTCCTCACACACTTATATGCAACATAGCACAATACCCTTGGGAATATAGAATACGGGAAAACGACATCATTGCAAATAAATACCATTTACTTAATAAAACCGTTTTCTCAAGGATTTAGTATTTATACAATCTTTGCAAAGCGCCGCTACAACCCGTTTTGGGGAACCCGTTTGGGATGGTGCGGATTATCGCACATCCTCGGACTTAGTAGTGCGAGATTCAGACCTCCGCAAGGAGCATTCGGTCTCGAAAGATTTAAAATACGACATCTTAAGAAAACGAGATTTCTAGAATGTTATAGATATATACAAAAATTATTTTCATATAAATATATGTATATGTAACATAAAGATATCTATTTTGAAGTATTATAAATATTCCACATTTTGCTAAAAATATCACAAGAATCAATTTTACACTAAAATGCCATGAATTCCATACAAAACCAATATTACAAATAAATATCTTTTATTATGAATTTAGGATATTCTCATTAGAATTTCACAAATATCAAATCTACATTTATTACAACTCTAAAGACGATAATAAATACTTGGGGTGTATTTTGAAAACTATACAAAGTATTTTTACGTAAAACCCCCTCAAGTTCTATAATTTACCCTAAGGACTCTAGTAAATATAGGTTTAAGCGGGACCAATCTCTTGAGCCTCAGGGAGCCGGAGAAGTGGGTGCTTGCCTATCTAAGGTAGACAACTTAACAACGGTGTTATCAATACGGCAATCGTCTTTGAAAAAGACACAAATCCTGCCGTCTATGTGCAGCGGTTACCGATAACATCAAAACAATCAGGACTTCAATTTACCTTTCTAATTGTCTGACTCAGTTTGAGTCTCATTATAATCTGACTTGAATATGATTTAAGTACAATCTACAATCTACAATTTACAAATCTACAATATTCCAATTCAACATGAATCCATGAATCCAATTATCAATCTATACAACTTGACCGAACCGAACCATGGATATACATTCCATTTACATGGTTCTCCAGTTATTCCATTTACATGATTCTACGTTACATCCGTTTACTGATATCATGGTTTCGGTCAGTCATCCAATTATACAATCTACAATACAATACAATACAAACAAGACGTCTCGGGGTTTAAGGGATAGATTGGTATGGAAGGTGTTAGAAGTGGCACGAGACAGTAAGACTTAATAGACCTAACATGAATCCAGTTGCTGTTGTACCGTGGCATAAACGGTTCCTTGCACTATACTTGCCTCTAGTCTCTGGCATATAGATACTCCTCTCGTATACAGTGGCATTTTTCTGTACCAAACTACAAATAACAGCGTTAACACAACAATATACTACAACTTTAAAAGATACATTCTTATTCTGTCTATTCTACTTCTCTCTTATCTTTGGGACTTACCGAGCGATCTGTTCGCTGACGACATTCTCATTATTTATTCTTTGAATGTCATCAGGTGATCTGGACCAGTCAGAGATCGAGCCCACTGCTGAAGATTTGGACCAGTTCAGTGAAGACCCCGAGCTCTAGTCATTGTACACTTTCCATTTCAGTACTTTTCTTTTCTGTTATGCCATTATTTAAGCATTGCTTTTTATTTCAGTTGTATTTACTTTCCATGTATTGTACAGAAAGAATGTGAATAAATAAAGTTGCTGTTTTATTATATCTTGTCTCTTGTGCTTTACTTTTATATTGCTTAGATACGCTTAGCGTATTTACTTCACAGTAAATACGTAGCGGCTTCGTCGCGTCCTCTGCCCGTATACTGGTAAGCGGGGCGTGACAGATTTTGTTGGTGGCCCATGCAGGTCAGAGCAGTATAGAATCATACTATACAGTTCTGTTCTGCGTGAACAAACCTAAGCAATATAACACAAGAACCAGCAACTAAAGCATTCTTTACAATTCATGTTCCTTGAATCTTATCAACTGTCCTAACCCAAATTTTTCTTCAAGGTTATGGATTTCCCAAACAACACAAGCGCCAACTTCAACAACACTCAACCTCCACTACCAATCGTTCCTATTGTTCCTGCTCCATCCACCGAGCAAACAGTTCTGCTTGAGGCGATCCGCAGCCTCCTTGAGGGACAGCAGCAGCTTTTGAACCTTCCCGAGACTGACGCACCTGGGATAAAGCAATTCAGAGCTTTGCATCCCAAATAGTTCTCTGGAAAGGGAAGCCCACTTGAAGCTGAGGAATGGGCACAAAGCATAGAGGATGATCTGGCAGCAGCATAAGTGCCAGACATAGCTTGGGTTCGTGTGGCAAAATTACAGCTCACGGACAATACCCGAAACTGGTGGAAGGCGGAAGAAAGCCGTTTTGAACAGCCTATTGAATGGAAGACTTTTCGCGACAAGTTTGACGCAAAGTACTTTCCTGTGACTGCCAGGTTCGACATGGAACAACAGTTTATTCATTTACAATAAGGTTCTATGTGGATCAAGTCTGTAGATGAGTATGACGCTGAATTCACCATACTAAGTCGGTAAGATATGTCACAATATTTCAATTTTTAAATATCGCATACTACATAGCTAACACAATCCTTTAAACAGATTCGCGACACACTTGATACCGACGGACGAGATCAGAGCCCGTCGATTTCAACAGAGGTTGGACACGGAAATTCAGGCTGCGCTAGCCACAGGGAAATTTCCAACTCATGAGGATGCTCTGGAAGCTGCCCGCAGTTATGAGGCAGTGATAAAAGCAAGGGGCAGACCTCAGTCTGCAGGAGTTAAGCGCCCCTGCCAACCAGATGGCAGGAGGAGCCACGTCCAGGCCATCTTTTGTGCCAAGGCGACCCGGAGTACCAAACAACAGGCTCAGCCTAGCCTTTTGTAACTACTGCAAGAGAAATGGGCATCTGGCGAGAGATTGCTGGCGTGCGAACAACCTTTGCTTGATCTGCGGCTCAGCTGCTCATGGTATTGGGTCTTTTCCTCATAAACAAGATCCAATTGCTGCACCCAGACCAGCAAACAATTACCCACAGCGCCCATCCATCCAAGCACCTGCTCCAAGACTTGCACTACCTGCACCACCCAGAGGACCACAAGCTGCACTACCTCCTCGTCAGTTCCATCAAGCTCAAAGGAACGTTCCGATGAATGCTCTTCAGACCAGGAGGAATGTACCAAAGCGCCAGGCTTTCACGATGACAGTGGAAGAAGCTGAGGCCACTGGCCAAGTTATCACTGGTAAACTTTTCTTCTCAAACCTTTCTTTTCAATCTTGCTACTTAGCTACATACTTTTCCCTATACCTAAAACATATCCCACATACCTTAGGTACAATCTTAGTATCCTCAATACCTGCACTAGCACTGTTTGATACTGGAGCATCTTACTGCTTTATGCCGCAACGGTTCGTCCGAACCCATGCGATTCCAGTCTCACCGCTTGTATCCAGCTGGAATATCAGTTCAGGCAAGGGTGTTCTAAGGGCAACAATGGGATACAGCCAGTATCCAGTAGTCGTCTACAGCAGAGAATTTTATGCTGATTTCAAAGTACTGGACATACCGAACTTCGATGTTGTTCTAGGTATGGATTGGCTTGGAACTTTTTATGCTACCATCGGCTGTCGTCAAAGGAGGGTAGTATTCGAGATTCCAGACTATCCGGTCTTCTATTTCAAAAGCGGAGCCCGTACCCTGGAGCCAAGTACTTACAAAGCGAAGCCAAGGGAAGCAGTAGTTGCAGCAGCTCAAGCGGAGGAAGAATCAAGACCAGATGTGGTTCGAGAGTTCGACGATGTGTTTCTTGACGATATATCAGGTTTGCCTCCCGATCGAGCTCTTGAATTCAGCATTGATTTAGTGCCAGGAGCACAACCGGTGATCAAAGCGCCTTATCGATTAAGTCCGGAAGGTTTGAAGGAAGTCCGAACACAGTTGGACGAATTACTGGCGAAAGGATGGATTCGTCCCAGCACTTCAAGTTGGGTAACATCTGTACTACTTGTGAAGAAGAAGGAAGGTTCATACACGATGTGCATCGTTTACAGAGCCTTGAACGAAGTCACTATAAAGAACAAGTATCCACTCCCGCGCATCGACGATTTATTCGATCAGCTAAGTGGATCTTGTGTTTTCTCTAAATTGGATCTTCGTTCATGTTATCATCAAGTGAAGGTCAAGGAAGCTGATATTCACAAAATAGCTTTCAGAACTCGCTATGGACATTACGAATTTCTAGTGATGCCATTTGGAGTGACCAACGCACCAGCAATATTCATGAACCTAATGAATCAAGTTTTCCGGGAGTACTTAGACAGGTTTGTTGTCATCTTCATCGACGACATCCTGGTGTATTCAAAGAGTCGGAAAGAGCATGCAGTGCATCTACGAATTGTCCTGAAAACTCTTCGACAACATCAGCTCTATGCTAAGTACTACAAGTGCGAGTTTTGGCTAAAGCAAGTTGGTTTTCTTGGACATATCGTATCAGGAGAAGGTTTCAGCGAAGGATCCAGCGAAGGTTTCAGCAATCAGCGAATGGCCTACACCAAAGTCAGTGAAGGACATTCAGAATTTCTTGGGCTTAGCTGGATATTACAGAAGTTTTATTGAAGGCTTTTCAAAGATAGCAACACACATGACCTAGCTCACACGTAAAGATGAAAATTTTGTGTGGTCAGAAGCATGCGAACAAGCTTTTGTAGAACTCAAGTCAAGGTTGACATCAACGCCTATTCTCGTCATACCGGATCAATCTGGAGGATTCGAAGTGCATTGCAATGCATCCGGTAAGGGATTAGGATGTGTTCTATATCAGCACGGGATGGTTGTGGCTTATGCTTCAAGACAGCTGAAGATTCATGTGCGCAATTTTCCGACGCATGATCTGGAGTTGGCAGCCGTCATCTTTGCTCTCAAGATTTGGCGTCATTATCTACTTGGTAAACGAGTGAACACATACACAGATCACAAGAGCCTGAAATATGTGTTTACTCAGAAGGAGTTGAATATGCAGCAGAGAAGATAGTTAGAACTCATGGCGGACTTTGACATCAACTTACAATATCACCCAGGGAAGGTGAATGTGGTACCTGATGCTCTTAGTCGTCAACCATTATCGATGAATCTCACCACTCAGTGGAAGCTTCAACAAGACTTGCATCAAATGGAGATTGAAGTAGTCATACCAGGTAATGCTTCAAGTTTGATGAATTTACAAGTTCAATCAACCATTGTCAATCACATCAAAGCGGCTCAAGCAAGTGATGCTAAGTTGTAAAAGATCAGAGAACAAGTGGAGAATAGATTCAGAACAGACTTCATCATCCATGAAGACGGATCTTTGAGATACGGCAACAGATTGTGTGTACCAAAAGGTCCTGTTCGGGAAGAGTTAATGAAAGAAGCTCACAGCTCTCCCTATTCAGTACACTCTGGAGGTACCAAAATGTACAAAGATCTACGTCAGAATTATTGGTGGCATGGAATGAAGCGTGAAGTAGCCAGAAGCATCGCAAAATGCTTGGTGTGTCAGCAAGTAAAGGCTGAACATCACAGGACAGCTGGACTACTTCAACCGTTACCATTCCCAGAATGGAAGTGGCAACACATCACGATGGATTTTGTGACTGCTCTTCCTCGCAGCACAAAGGGTGACGATGCCATATGGGTCATTGTGGATCGACTCATAAACTCGGCTCACTTCATCCCATTTCGAGTTGGCCAATCAACTGAGACACTAGTAAAGAAGTACATGGAGGTAATAATCTATTTAAAGATTTAAACTCTTCATAATGTACTATCTCTGATACCCATGAACTCACACAGGAAATTGTTAGACTTCATGGAGTACCGGTTTGTATTGTCTCCGATCGTGACACCAGGTTCCGATCGCAATTTTGGCAGAGTCTGCAAGTAAGCTTGGGAACAAATCTGAACTTCAGCACTGCTTATCATCCACAAACAGATGGTCAGTCTGAGCGAACTATTTAGATCTTGGAGGAAATGCTTAGAGCGTGTATGTTAGACTTTAAAGGATCGTGGGAAGATCACCTGCATCTTGTGGAGTTCTCGTACAATAACAGTTATCAAGCAAGCAAAAGAATGACACCTTTTGCAGCATTGTATGGAAGGAAGTGTCGATCGCCATTAAGTTGGGACGACATCGGAGATAGGGAACTTCTCGGACCAGAGATGATAGTAGCGACTGTTGATGTGGTTCGTACTATCAGGGAAAGGATGCGCATAGCCCAAGATCGACAGAAGCACTAGGCTGATGCAAAGAGACGTCACTTGGAGTTCCAGCCAGGAGATCACATATTCTTGAAGATATCTCCGAACCGCGGAGTGATCCGATTTGGAAGACGGGGTAAGCTAAGTCCGAGATACATTGGACCGTTCGACATACTCGAACGAGTCGGTGAAGTGGCATACCGCTTAGCGCTTCCACCCTCATTGGAAGGAGTGCATAATGTGTTCCATATATCCCAACCCAGAAGGCATGTGAGTGACCCCAGCCATGCTCTCGATCATTCCGAGCTCACTATACAGCCCGACTTATCTTGTGAGCAATAACCTGTGGAAATCCTGGACAGGAAAGCGAAGCTATTTCGGAATAAGGAAATCAACTTTGTCCGAGTGATGTGGAGGAAAGACATTCCAGGAGAGTTCACCTGGGAAAGGGAAGATGAAATGCGTCTAAGATATCTACACCTCTTTGTAAACTAGTCCTCAAATAAAAGTTGTAAATTTCGAGGACGAATTAAGGAGGGTAGACTGTAACAACTCCATTTTCGGTGTACAAAAATTTGCTTTAAAATTAATGTATACTTGGAGTATTTACTTCTGCTGTTATCACTTTAACTATTTAATTCACCCCTTAATTACAAGAAGGAGCTTGTAGCTCATTGGTAATACCTTGCATTGCTGAACCAAGCCACCGGAGTTCAAATCCCATACCCCACATTATTTTTAATTTTATTTTGTTTTAAATTTTTTAGAAGACCAACAGTTAACACGTGATAACTCTAAATTTTCCCACTACACCTGAAATAACAAATATACCAGAGGCTACATCAGGCGACCCCCACCTCCCGAGCTCCCGACTCGGCCTGACTCGACCGGCGGACCTGCCGACTCGGGCCGGCGCTGCTGGCCGGACTAGGCCGGTCGGCCGAGTCGTTAACAGGAAAATCCTGGCTTTTGATCTTCTCATAACCCCTGCACACTCCATTTAATTAGATCGGTTCCAGAGACACCATTAATCCTCATTTACTCTATTTTTAATGAATTTTTAATACATTTTTTACATTTTTAATTTAAAACCCTTTATCAACCCTAACCCTAGCCTAACCTTATAAATATCAACCCTACACACTACCCCTCACCCCAAAACTCTGAGCCAACTCTCAAGAAATCATTAGAAACCTTGTGTACTTTGAAAACGAGCAAGAAGTGAAGCTACGATGAATTTTCCGGCAAACTTCCGACGATCATCCTAGGAGCTCCCGGCGACGAAAAGACGCACCGGCGACTCCTCCTGATCAATCTCCCTCTCTTTGTTATCCTAAACCCGTAAGTCCCCATTTCTATCTTTCTTTTCTTTCTAAAAAATACGGAATTACAAAACCCGACAGAATCGGAACAAATCCGATTTTCGATTCAGTTTCTTTATAAAACTTCACCTTTCTTTAATACAATTATGCTTAAACCCTTTCATATTGACTACTAATCACTAATCAACCATATTGATCAAGTTTCATATCATAAAGTAATTGCTATTTCATTTTACCGTACTTTTCATTTAAATACCACATAGTTTTAATTCTACATTTAACATCATAAAACTTGCTATACTTTTAAGCAGATCACGAGGTAATGACCTACCTCCTCACACACTCATATGCAATATAGCACAACACCCTTGGGAATATAGAATACGGGAAAACGACATCATTGCAAATAAATACCATTTACTTAATAAAATCGTTTTCTAAATGATTTAGTATTTATACAATCTTTGCAAAGTGCCGCTACAACCCGTTTTGGGGAACCGTTTGGGATGGTGCGGATTATCGCACATCCTCGAGCTTAGTAGTACGAGATTCAGACCTCCGCAAGGAGCATTCGGTCTCGAAAGATTTAAAATATGACATCTTAAGAAAACGAGATTTCTAGAATATTATAGATATATACAAAAATTATTTTCATATAAATATATGTATATGTAACATAAAGATATCTATTTTGAAGTATTATAAATATTCCACCTTCTGCTAAAAATATCACAAGAATCAATTTTACACTAAAATACCATGAATTCCATACAAAACCAATATTACAAATAAATACCTTTTATTATGAATTTAAGATATTCTCATTAGAATTGTCACAAATATAAAATCTACATTTATTACAACTCTAAAGACGATAATAAATACTTGGGGTGTATTTTGAAAACTATACAAAGTATTTTTACGTAAAACCCCCTCAAGTTCTATAATTTATCCTAAGGACTCTAGTAAATATAGGTTTAAGCGGGACCAATCTCTTGAGCCTCAGGGAGCCGGAGAAGTGGGTGCTTGCCTATCTAAGGTAGACAACTTAACAACGGTGTTATCAATACGGCAATCGTCTTTGAAAAAGACACAAATCATGCCGTCTATGTGCAGCGGTTACCGATAACATCAAAACAATCAGGACTTCAATTTACCTTTCTAATTGTTTAACTCAGTTTGAGTCTCATTATAATCTGACTTGAATATGATTCAAGTACAATCTACAATCTACAATTTACAAATCTACAATATTCCAATTCAACATGAATCCATGAATCCAATTATCAATCTATACAACTTGACCGAACCGAACAATGGATATACATTCCATTTACATGGTTCTCCAGTTATTCCATTTACATGATTCTACGGTTACATCCGTTTACTGATATCATGGTTTCGGTCAGTCATCCAATTATACAATCAATACAATTTACAATACAATACAATACAAACAAGACATCTCGGGGTTTAAAGGGTAGATTGGGACGGAAGGTGTTAGAAGTGGCACGAGACAGTAAGACTTAATAGACCTAACATGAATCCAGTTGCTGTTGTACCGTGGTATAAACGGTTTCTTGTACTATACTTGCCTCTAGTCTTTGGCATATAGAGACTCCTCTCGTATACACTGGTATTCTTCTGTACCAAACTAAAAACAACAGCGTTAACACAACAATATACCACAACTTTAAAAGATACATTCTTATTATGTCTATTCTACTTCTCTCTTATCTTTGGGACTTACGGAGCGATCTGTTCGCTGACGACATTCTCTTTCTTTATTCTTTAAATGTCGTCAGGTGATCTGAACCCGTCAGAGATTGAGCCCACTACTGAAGATTTGGACCAGTTCAGTGAAGACCCCGAGTTCTAGTCATTGTACATTTTCCATTTCAGTACTTTTCTTTTCTGTTATGCCATTGTTTAGGCATTGCTTTTTATTTCAGTTGTATTTACTTTCCATATATTGTACAGAAAGAATGTGAATAAATAAAGTTGTTTTATTATATCTTGTCTCTTGTGTTTTACTTTTATATTGCTTAGATACGCTTAGCGTATTTACTTCACAGTAAATACGTAGCGTTCTCGTCCCGTCCTCTGCCCGTATACTGGAAAGCGGGGCGTGACAATAATCCTCGGGCTCTTATGAAGAATTGTCTCCTTCATCGGCGTCATCGGCTTCATTTTCAAGAACATGCTTAAAGAATTCATCCAACATGATTGGGGTTCACGCCTTCTGATTATATTCTTCCAATGCATCGATGCATTTCTATAGACCCGTACGGCTGTCTTCGGGTTGGACGGGTTTCTTGGCCTTCTTTCTTTAAAGATTTTGGAGGCTTGGCCTGAATGTTTTGTCTACCTTCACCAACTTTCAGCGTTGGGCGCGGCTTCAGCATCCCCTCAATAATCTCGGGCTCCAGCGGGCTCTTCCACCTAATCGCTGGACATGCTTGGAGATCTTTCAGTATTCTTTTAGTTTTGGCTGAAAGAGCGACCTCCCATGGAGCTTCTTCTATGAAAGAGCACGATGCCCCTGGCGTGTCTATCTTTTTAGGAGAGTGTGGTTGGGGCGGGCTCACCTTCCAATTCTCAGACAACGCGAATTTGCCCTGTTGGTATTGGTTTTCAATCCAGCCTTTGAAGACGAAGCAATGTTCGATTGGATGGCCTACTGCTCGGTGGTAGGGACAGTAATTAGGATTGTTGGCGTCACCTGGCTGCAGTGGATGTCTTGGATCTGGCAAATTGATGAGCCTGTTACGCAACGCAAGTTCGAATAGTCTCCTCGTTTTCTCCCGGGGAAACGAATGAGGGCGTTCTAGTTTCTCGTTGAAAAATCGTTGTCTATCGTTTCGGCGATCAGCTGGTTTTAAACCACTGGACTGATGTTGAGCGTTGGCGACAAAGATCGCTTTCCCTTTCCCTTTTTCGTTTCGAGGCTCCATTTTTGAGGAAGACGGTCTATGGCCCATCTGATCCATTTGGGCCAGTTTGTCAATCAAGGCCTGGAAGGTAGTCGGTTTGAAAAACATCATGAACTGGGATATGGTCGCCTGCGGATCGAGGGTACTCACGAACATGCCTACTGCAGGAGCCTCTTCTATGCGCTGTTCGCACTTCGACCATAGGTTCCGCCACCGTATCACGTACTGAACCCATGTTTCGCCTGGCTTCACCCTGGCGTTAATTAGTGCAGTGATCGGGGTGCACTCGCTAGCGCTTGCGAATCTCTGTGTAAACAGTAGCTCCATTCCTGCAAATGTCTTGACAGAGTCATTCGGGAGCTCGGAATACCACTGGAATGCTGTCTCTGACAAGCTGCCAACAAATTGGCGAAGCAGTAGCTTATCGTCACCTTCGGTGTTGCCGCAAAAAGCCCTGAATTGAGAAACGTGCTGGTGTGGATTCCCCGTCCCCTTATATACATGGAATTTAGGGATCATATACCCGGCGGATACTTTATTTGGTCGTACCAACCCGGATAGGGTCGTCCAGTCTTAACAATTTGGACGGCCGCTTCGCTCGCCTGATGAGCTCGTATCTGTTGAGCTATATAGTCGTCAAGGACGGCTTTGGAGATGGTCTCTTCTTTGGCTGCTGACAGAGCCGGAAGAGGGTTCGATGTCTCCCCTCTGTCGTTTTCAAGGATAATCGGAGGGTCTTCAGCTGGAGGATCCGGCTGTATCATCATCCCGACCATATCTTGGAATAAAAGCGCCATTCGTTTTATGTTGGCCGCTTGTTCCGCGGCCTCTCTCTTTTTCTTCTCGAGAATTCTGCGGAGGAACTCAGCATCGGTTTCTTGTTCCTGACGCTGCTCCGACGACGTCTCCGGGCTTTCTTTTGGCCCAGTGAGTGCGGCTATGGTTGTCAGCATCTCCTGGAGCTTTTGCTGTTTTACTCCTGAGCCTTTGTCACTGATCGGGTGAGTGGTCGATGACCCGTAGAAGTACGGCTTTCCTCTTTTCTGGAAGCCATATAAACAGTATGCACTACCATGCCCCCAGACTTGGGGCGTTTAGGTTCAGTGCCTTTGAGATTCGTTGCAGACGCAGAGATCTTCTCCGGTCTTCTCCTTTTGTGAGCGGCCGAAGTTGAGGGGGCCGTCGCAACGGGCATCCAAGTAGACGATACCTTCTGTGGTACGACAGGGTGGTCCTTCTCTTGCCGAACTTTCATCTTCTTCGGTCGGCGGGAGTAGTCTTGGTTGATCATCGAGTCTTGGACCCGTCGCTAGACCTTGTGAATTTTAGAGGACAGCTGCTGAGGGGGTTGCTCTAGCTTCGCCTTTGTAACGTTCTCCACAGGTGGAGGAGATCTTTTTAGCACGGCAGTCGGAGAATTTTCGCGCACCCTCATAAGTGGTTCAAAGCTGTTTCCAGTTGGAATAGCAGCATCAATTTCTACCGTTAGAGCTGGCGGAGTCAGTCCAGAAAGGGAACCGCCTCCAGCTTTTCTCACTCGGTGGCAGTGACGACGTCGAGCATGCCGAGCGGCCGGGACCACCTCTGCTGTTGGGGTAGCTGCGTTGTGTTTTATGCTTTGATGAGAAATGGTTGTTGGTGTCAGCCTCCTGAAGACTGATGTCCGCTGGGAAGAAACGTCCAACCTATCGAAGACTGATTTTCGAGCAGGGAAAGCAGCCTTGGTGATCTCGCTCGAAGCGGGAGTTGGAGCGGACAGTCTTGTGAAGACCGATCCCTTAGTAGGAGAAGTCTCCCTGATGGCTTCATTTACTGGAGCAGGGATGGCTATCCGTTTCGGGATAACCCCTCAGGTATCACGGGCTTCTTCACATACCCATTAGAGTTTTGGGTCAGTCTGTTAATGACTGAGGCGTTGGATTTGGGCGACCCGTTAAGAGGGGCCGCGGTAGTTG
The DNA here is from genome assembly GCA_030015575.1 of Agapanthus africanus. Classification (NCBI taxonomy): domain Eukaryota; kingdom Viridiplantae; phylum Streptophyta; class Magnoliopsida; order Asparagales; family Amaryllidaceae; genus Agapanthus; species Agapanthus africanus. The sequence continues at coordinate 538,507,082 of JASDDO010000010.1, read as the reverse complement.
CAAGCCGATCAAAGACCGACTTCTTCGGAGCTTCTTGCGACGGCAATGGGGCGTTGAAGCTCATGGGCAGGAGCATGGTCCTAAAGAAAAGCCCAGTGGTGGCTTGCATCACCTGTTCCACTGGCATCGTGAAAACGGAGGTCGCTTGAGGCCCATAGGTCACTCTAGCAACGACGGAGTGGGAGTTGTTACCGTTGGTGCAGTTGAAAGCCATTGATCTTCTGTTTTCTCCACGGAGTAAGTCACCAAATCTTAGTACCTCGAATCCAGGGGTTGCGGTTCCATTAGCCAAAATTTGGGCTCCATCGTCTTAGTTTAGGGACGTTGCGGTTCAATGGGTTTAAGGATCGTTAATCTCATTGAGATTAAGATCAACTTAAACGTTTGTTAAGGATACATTAGTCTAATTTTTAGACTAAGATTTACTTAGCATGGTTTTGGGACCATTTAGATCCAACAAAAGAGTATTTGGACTCTATTGTTTTAGTTTAGGGACATTGCGGTCCAGTGGGTTTAAGGACGTCATAGTCCATAGAGTTTAGAGACATCATAGTCTGTAAAGTTTAAAGACATCATAGTCTATGAGTTTAAGGACCTCACAGTCCATAAAGGTTAAGGACATCATAATCCATGAGTTTAAAGACCTCATAGTCCATAGGGTTTAAGGACATCATAGTCGGGGTTCTGGTCTAACCAGTTTGGGGATGCATCAATAATTATTGGTTATTGGGACCCTCCATCTCTATGAAGACGTTGAAAGATTACGACATGTATCAGAGGTATGAAGAGATGTACCCTTGAACCAAAGTCCCGATTTTGGAAAGTGGGATGAACATCAGTTTAGATGTCATCTTTGGGAATTTATTAGCTGTCTTGAGATCGACTTCGGAAACCCCGAGCATGAAGGGCTCAATTGATGGTCCTTTAGAATATTTGGCCAGATTTTGGCCAATGTTAGCCCTTCATAGTGTTCAACACTAACATGTTTATTCAGCGCTCACGTGCTCCCACGTGATACTCTGAGGCAGTGATGCATATAAGTGTTAAACATGTTAGCCCTGTGGCCGTCACGTGTAAGCACGTGAGGTGCTTCAAAATAGCATTAAACTTCAAGAATCTGAAACGCTGTTTCTTTGGGTTTATTCTTTTGCTCTCTCCCGAGCGTTGAGCACCATTTGGGTCACGTGGGAGCACATGAGGCGCCTCAAAAAAATGGAAACTTCCTTTGATTTATTCTTTCTTGCTTTGTAAGTGCTAAGCACTAATATGAGGTTACGTGTGATCACATGAGTCAATTTCCTTTATTCTCTTTTGTTCATCACAGGCGCTCACGTGGGAGCACGTGATCGGCAGTTATCATGTTGGGTGCCAATCTTTTTACGTGCATGGAGATCTTGAGTTTCGAGACTTTCGAGTCCATTGTTTTATGAGAATTGAATTCTTAAGACTTAGTTTTTCTCTTAGGTTTTGGATCTGTATGACATAATCTCCCCGATGAGAATTAAATTCTCAATTTGTGAGGAGATCTGCTTCTGCAGTTCTTTGCCATAAGGGAGAACTAAGTTCTCATATGAAGAGTTAAACCCTTGTTTCATCAGAGGAATTAAATTCCTATATACTTTTTGGGAGAATTAAATTCTCTGAACTTAGATCTCTCTCTAGGTTTTGGATCTGCATGACAAAATCTCCCCGATTGAGAATTAAATTCTCAACTTGTGGGGAGATCTACTTCTGCAGATCTTAACCAGAGAAAAAACTAAGTTCTTTTTAGAAGAGTTAAACTCTTTTGGAGGTGAAAAAGAGAGGATATTCCCTGAGTTGTTCCTTCTCTTATCTAGAGTTTCTTTTTCTCTTTTTCTCTCTGGAGAATTAAATTCTCTTTTCTTTTAAGCTTACAAAGGGTTTTCTCTCATTTTTTTCTCTTTTCTCTGTCCTCTTCCTTTTTTTCTTCTTCTCCAGGCTTCTATTTATAGCAGAAAGAAAAGAATTAGTTTGTTCGGTCAAATATCTTATTAAGAGATTTTGATTGATTTTATAACCAACCAAAATGATCTTTTAGATCATTCGGTGAATTTTATTCACCGTTAGATTTCTACTCCAAGGACTTCTGTTTTACAGAAGATATTTCTCACGAAATTAGGAAAATATTTCCCTACACAGAATCTTCTTCTGTAAATTGGTAATTTTTAATCACCATTAGATTTTTGATCCAATGGCGCTCTATTTTTGCAGAGCGCAATCTTTCTTAGTTAGAAAGATTTAGGGAAATGTTTTCCAAATGGGGTTCTGACCTCTTTTATCTTAGAATTTAATTCCATCGGTTTAAAAAGTATAGGGGGCTCATCACGTGTAACACGTGACCCTTCACAGCATTAAGCATATCAAAGAGCGTCACGTGCTACCATGTGACTTCTTCTGACCAATTGTTATTTAAGTAGGCGCTTATATATTTTGTATATAACAGTCACGTGTCTGTATGTAAGGCTCAGTTTTAGCTTCAGTTTTAGTTTTGCTTTGTCTAGCGCAGCGCCTATCACGTGTGGGCACGTCATGCTCCACTTGGGGATTTTCTCCGTTGCTCTATTTGTTTATTTATTTTCCTTGAGGGAACACCTTTCCCAATAATCTACTTGGATATTGAATTTATAATAGGAAGGTAATGATAGATCTTTTTCCAATGAGGAGTGGCTGTAGCAGTAATATGAGGTCCTGATTCCTTGACATATATTTCCATGCTTTCTTCATGCTGTATGCTTCAGATATTTCACTTAACATTCTGATATTGAGACTTCCTTCATCCTGAGGCTTGCATATATTATTCCATGATACCCAGTGATGGTTATTACTATCACTGTCATTCCAAAAGAATTTTGCTATAATTGAAGTAATTCTTTTAATCACAGTAGTAGGAGGATTGCATGCAACTAGCATATGAAGTGGCATTAGTATATGATTAATGAGAATAAGTCTTACTGCTACAGATAAGAGCTTGTTTTGCCATCCTTGCAGCTTTGCTTTAATTTTCTCCATTAGAGGCTCAAAATAACTGATCCTTTATCTTCCATGATAAACTGGGGCTCCAAGATAGATTAAAGGTCAAGTCCCTTTCTTTATCTCAATCATACACTGTATAGATGTACAAGTGTGAAGAGGACAGTCTTTACTCATGAAAAAGGCACTCTTTGACTTGTATATCTTCTGCCCAGATTGCTCCTCATATACATATAAAAATTCAAAAAGAGTTCTTAGACTCTTCCTACTTCCATTTGTAAAAATAAGAGTATCATCAGCATACAACAGCTGAGATACATTTACATTATTTGCTCTGTTTCTATAAGGTAAAATCTTTCCTGTTACATTTAAATTTGTAATACCTCCACTGAGATATTCAGAAGCAATTATAAAGAGAGCTGGGGATAAAGGATCGCCTTGTCTTATGCCTCTAGTGCTCGGTGCCTGAAAAAAAAACCCAAGTTGACCATTCAAATTTATTGAAAAATGTTGAGTTGCCAAGCATCCTTTGATTAAGTCCACAAAAGTATCAGAAAATCCAAAGGATTTCATAATCTGGAATAGAAAGCCCCATTCTAATCTATCAAAAACCTTTTCCATGTCTGGCTTTAAAATGATATTATGACCCCTTGATTTCTTGCTTATGTCTTGAGGAACTTCCTGAGCAAGTGCTATATTTTCTGAAATTTCTTTTCCCTTGACAAAAGCTCTCTGAGCTTGAGGGATGACTTCCAATCCGCTGGTTAAGATTTAGTAAAGATTTTATTTAAAAAATTGCAGAGACTGATAGGTCTGAAATCGGTGATGCTTGTGCAGTTTTTCTTTTTGGGAACAAGGCTCATTGTTGTTGAATTCACTGCTTTAGGGATTTTTCCATACTTGAAAAAATATACTATTGCATCTTGCAGCTCCAACCGTATGATGTCCCAAACAAATACATAGAATTTACCATTAAATCCATCTGGTCCTGATGCACTGTGTTGGTTCATTGAATGTACCGCATCATTAATTTCTTCCATTGTTGGAGTGACAATAAGTATATCATTTTCAGCATTTGTTATTATCTAAGGGATAAAACCAAACAACTCTGCCATTACATGTATATTCTGAGAAGTGAAAGCATTTTTGAAATGATTAACATCCATGTCAACTAATCCCTGCTGATCTTCAATCAGGCACCTTCTGAGGTTTGTAACTTGCTTATTTTCCATGTACAGTTTTTTACATTAACACAAGCATGGAAAAACTTTGTGTTTTTATCTCCTTCTTGCAACCATTTTATTCTTGAGTTCTGCCTCCAAAAAATCTCTTCTTGTTGCAAATTTTTTTTAGATTCTTCTTTAGCTTTCCATAAGTCAGAGAAACTGTCTTCAGTCTGCAAAGCATCATAATTTCTCTGTCTATTTGCAACTTTTTCCTTAGCTTTACTCAAATTCTCTTGTAGATTGCCAAAAGTACTCTTATTCCAGTCCTTTAAAGTTTGTTTTAGCCTCTTAAGTTTGCATGCAAACTTATGAATATGATTCATATGTCCAATAATCTCTTTGGACAAACATTCTTGAACTGTAGGCATAAAATTTTCATGTTTAGTCCACATATTTTGAAACTTCAAAGCTTTTGGAAAAGTTTGTAACTCTGGGCAGTGATATTGGAGCATGATCAGAAAGAACAACCAAATGGAAGGTGAGTTATTTGACCCCTTGGATTCATAGCAATCCAGGTCTGGTTGAATATACATCTGTCTATTCTGGACCAAACTCTGCTATAGCCTTCTTGTGCATTACAGCAAGTATATTCAGAACCAGAAAATCCACTGTCTATCAGTCCACATGAATCAATCATATCTGAGAATTCCTGAATACTCTGCAAATTGGGTTTTCCTCTCCCTTTCAGCTATAGCAGCAATAGCATTAAAGTCTCCACCAACCATCCAAGGAGTATCTGAATCCAGGCTGAGGGCAACAAGTTCTTCCCAGAGGTTTCTTCTTTCAAGATGAGTACTTTTCCCATAAACTGCTGTAACTTTTATATAAACCGTATCATTATGCACCAGCTTTAAAGTCATACATTGTTCTGAGGAAGCAATAACAGTAGCTTGTATCTGAGACTCTGCAAAAATCCATATTTTGTTTGTAATATTTCCCCACACTTGGTTATATCCCATAGAGTTTGCAATGAATTTAGCTTTAGAAAATTCTACTAAAGGCTCCATAATGCACATCATTTGTAGCTTAGAACTTTTCTTTAACAAGGCAAGTTTTTGCTGTGTTTGGGGTTTTGCAATCCCCCTAACATTCCAGAAACAAATATTTATCATTTAACAGTCATCAAAGAATTTTTTTGGGGCCCTATTTGCCCTTAGCCCAGTTCTTTTTGGAAGAGTTGCTTGAACTTGTCTTCTATGCTTTATTATCCTGTTAATCTCCTCTGAATTGAGATTGATTTTTTATTTCAGCTGCTCTTGTGTCTTCAAGATAAGTTATTTTCCTTCCTTTATTAATAACTTCCTATCAGATATCAAATTTTCAAATGAGAAACAAGGATACTGAGTAATTTTAGAATGTCCACCATAATCTTTAGGTAAAGATTTCTTCATCTGCAAACCATCCCAAGACTTAGTTTTCTTCATAACTGAAACTACCACTTCAATAATATCATCTGCATTTTTATATTTAGTATCCTGATAGCGATGTCAATCAAACGATCCAAGCTAGTTGGTTGAAATAGAGGAGTGCAACATGGATTTTGTCGCAACTTTCTGTTAAGGTTGAAAGCGAAGTTTTATCGGAGCGCTATTCGGCCTGCCTTATTATATGGTACAAAATGCCGGGCTCTTAAAAAGCATCATATGCAGAAGATGCACGTAGCGGACATGCACATGCTTCGTTGGATGTGTGGTAACACTAGAAAAGATAAGGTGTGAAATGAGCATATTCGAGCAAAATTTGGTACAACACATGTGGATGAGAAGATGCGGGAAAACCGGTTAAGATGGTTTGGTCCTGTGCGACGCAGACCTATAGAAGTACCGGTTCGACGAATGGATACTATTGATATAGGCAATGTCAAAAAGGAGAAAGGGAGACCGAAGAAAACATGGATGGAGGTGATACGAGAAGATATGGTTTCCAAAGGCCTCAATGCAAGTATATTGTTCGATAGGAGTGAATGGAGGCAGAGGATTCATGTGCTGGACCCGGCATGATTCTCATGTTGCTTCATGTAGCCTACCCCATATGTTTGGGATAAAAGGCTCAGTTGTGGATCCTAATAATTCAGCCTTTTTGTATTGAGGTTGTAGTGTTAAAACTGGAAGAGCTGATATGAGGGAACTTTAGATTTATATCATCATATGTAGTATATTCCTGAAACATAGGAGTTTTTCCTTTCTCTAACACCTGAGATCTCTTTTCTTCGATAATTTTTTCCATATGTGGAATCATTATATCTTCAATTATATCTGGTATACTCTCAACAACTTCAATTGAAAAACTGGGCAGAACAGCATCATCAATTTCTATTTAGTTTGCATTGTCTTCCAGGTTTGATTTTTTAATGCACTGCATCTTGGTTGTTTTAACCAGATTCCCATCATCCACTTTTTCTTTTACTACAGCAACTGCATTGTACTGATTAGATTGAGATTTTCTGCAAACACTGATATCATGCCCCTGCTTTGAACAATGTGTACAATAAGCAAATTTTTTTCTTAAATCTGAGAGGTTGAGCAAATTTATTTTCCTGTGGTACTAATTCAGAGCTTTTTTGGCAATATCTTTAGAGTATCTAACTCCACACATGCTCCAGATCTGTCAGTTCGTTTACAAGTCTCAGTAGTCTCATCTATTGCAATAAGGTTTCTAATAGGCTTCACAATAGCTTTAATCATATTGAAATTGTAAAAATTTGGTGGGAGCTTTGGAAGAATAACCCAAGCTGGGATGGTACCTGGTTCATACTGGGTGGAATAATATGGACTCCATTTGAAGAGACGAAATATAAGCCCATGTATGTACAAAATTTCTTTCATCCATACTTTTACAAAATCTTCACTGCTAGAAAATTTGAACAGTAGATGTCTAGTATCTAAGAAAAAACACGCTTCAACTTAAAATTTTGCAGCAGAAAAGATTGAATGTCAATAATGGGAGGCCTGGCATATACACATTTTGCAACTAAGGTATATTTCCAATTATTCACTGATTTTTCCACTTCTTCTGATGTAAAGAAAATATTAAGATTCCCATCTATAACGAAAATCTTTTTCCTCCTCTGTCACAATATTCACAGGGCTATTCTGTTTACTGCCCAAAAGAGCTTCAGCATATGATTTTACTCCATCAACTATAATACTATCCATTGGCAGAAATCAAAGCAAAAGGAAAGAAATTTCTTAGATTGAAAAGGTTGCAGCCTATTAAAGAAATTCTGATCTCAGCCAAAACAACAACCAATCAAGATATCAGCAAAGAAAATGAACTCCTCAGCTTTGCAAAAACTCCAGAATTCTTCAGAGCCGGAACATCCAATTTGATCAGAAGAACGGGAACCAAAATCTCAGACAACAAATTGATCTCCCCAGCACTTGAACAAGATTATAGCAATCTAAATTTCTGTAGCAAATCAGAAACCCAATCGCACAATCTGCTACAATAACTCCAGGTAGGATCGCAATTCTTGAATCTTGAAAGATATTTTTTGTGAATTATTTGAGAGGATCGAAAGGGAAAATTGACAAATTGATGAAGGAAATGAAAGTTTTGGAGAAAATTGTGAAGAATTCGAAGCTAGGGTTTGGGATTGTTTGGCTCGAGTGTATATAGATATAGATATAGAGAGAATAATGGAGAAAAGAGACCAAAGGAGGTTTCCTCCCATGGAGTCGGAAAAATACAACCCTTGCCATTTTTTCCTTCGATCGGCATCCATCATCATCATCGTTATCATCTAAGATGTGCATACACCAAATTTTATGTGATTCCACAACTTTTTCACCGTTGAATTAGCAATGTAAAAAGTTCCATTGTCGGTAAACCATTAATTTTGCATCAACTAAATCAACGGTGAAAAAATTGTATAATCACATGAAATTTGGTGTATCCACATTTTAGATGATAAAAATGAAGATGATGTATGCCGATCGTCGAAAAAAATCACGGAGAGTGCATTTTTCCGACACCATAAGAGGAAATCCCCTCCTATGGCACCTTTCCTCCATTAACCTCGGTGCTTTCAGAAGTGATTTAATCAGTTGCTTTCAAGCATTGGCATGGTGGTTATCTAACAATTGTCAACTCTTAGCTGGGGCTAAAAACCCGTAAACGCAGGTGCCAGCACATCCGTATAAGGCCAAGGTTGTGTGCTTCTTAGACTCATCTGGTCTAGAATCTAATTATGAAGTACGAACCATGGTTATTGATGTAGCCAGAGATAGACCCGGGCCCCAAGGGAGCCCACTTACCTAAGCCAAGCCACTGTAGACGAGGCCAAGCCCAATTAGAGCCCAGCGGATATATCCACTTGCCTAACAAGGCAGACTCCTCCCCGAAAAAAGGGAGAAATTTCCATGGCTGCCCCTGTCAGAAGCAGGGACAGGAATCAGTAACGGGCATAAAAGCCTTGGAAAAGACCCTTTTGCTCCCAAGCACTGTATATAAAAACCAAGGTGAAAAGCCTAAAGAGGTGTGCCATTCTCACTGCCACAAAAATCCCTAAACTCTTATTAGAAAAAAGAACCGACTTAAGCGTCAGAGGGATGACGCCGGGGAAAACTCCAGCATGGTCTTTTTGCAGCTCCTAGGAGTACCGTCGTACACTGTTTTGCTCTCTCAACTCAACTCAACTCAACTCAAGACATTCTAGATAATGACCACTTTTTGACCATATCAATCATCGACCTAACGTTGTTTTGCTTCATTGTAATAGCTCTGTAGGCATAAACATGGTAGTGTCGTGCGCAATGTCCGTGTGCTAAACATCCATTGCTGAACCCCTGAGGAGAGCATCAGGTCTAAAAGTCGATATGGATTAATTACACAATGATTCACTGATTGTCTATCTAGAGCCTAGCAACTTTTGTCACCATGGTGATTCGCTGATTAATGGATGGTGATTCACTAATTAATGGAGAACAATGGTAAAAATTAGCGACATATTTGCAAAAAAAGTATGTGGGTAATTTCTTAAGAAGCAAGGATCTTAACATCATTTACCTACCTTAATCTTTAAGCGGCCATGACCACTATTGTTGTTTGTATCGATATCGATAAAAGGCATTTCAAATAAACAGTATTTAGACTAGATTCCTTCGTCCTTCTTTTTTCTCCTTTCAAGTACTTGGATAGGTCTGTGGACGGATTTATACTTAAACCCAAAGTAGTGAGATGTTTGCATCATTGTTTTTTTTTTTTTTAAATTCCTGGAAAAAGGCCTTTACCTAGAGATGTTTGCATCTTGAGTGTACGTGAAGGATCTACTTTGGATATCCGTTTGGTTATACATGTGTTGTATTCCTGAAATAGCTAGTTAATAGAGCCCCCCCTATCGACATATCATAAACATTATTCTGTATCCTTCCAATGCAAGCTGTAGCTGGTATGTGTTGGGCTTGCATTAGATTTTCTCTTTCCAACCATAGTCGACTGTTTTTAACCAGTTTCATTATCAGGGTCGATTCAAATTCATCCGTAACTGAACTGTAACTCTCCTGAAAATTTAGTTAGAATCAACAAAATCAAAGTTCTCCTCTCGGAATCTGACTCGATAGTGCACAGCTCAAATTCAAAAGCATATATATATATATATAGAGAGAGAGAGAGAGAGAGAGAGAGAGAGAGAGAGAGGCAGGCTCGCAATCCAACAAGGCGCTGTTGTTCAACCACCACCTTGACATACTCTTTGTACTGCTGTAGGGCACCTAACTAAAAAGCTACTTAGAAATTGAAACGGGGATGGATGGATGGGTGATCAAGATGGATGGAGTACTTCAGCAGCAGCTGTTTAATTAATTAATGATTGGAACTTTGATCCCCCCACACAATTAAAAATAGGGCGTTAGGAAAAACTCAAATCATGTAAGTTATCATGTTAAAATAAGGGATCGGATGGCTTTAGAGGAACCTTCTGTCCAGAGCTGATCTATTATTACGTAATGCAATAAAATAAATGTTAGATTGCTTATATCCTCCTAATTAATTAAGTAATGGTATTATTCCGTAATATAGTGCCTACCTAATACGTGGTTGTACTTTAATTAATCAATTAAGGTCGATGTTGATGATGAGTTGAGGGTTTTATTTAGGGCTGGCATGCTTCCATTTAGATCATCACCTCCTCACAAAAAGACAGCCAGTCCCTACCTGTGCTCACGCTACAAGGTTAATTTATATTCCTTTTGTCCTGACTTTTCGATTGCATTTTCTTTTTCCACCTCAAGTTATGCTCTTTGCAAGCTCTATATAGTTTATATGTGCAAGTATTTTTTATTTAGCAAATCATATTTATTCAAATGAAATCATATATTTCCTGCTATAATTCATGTTAAGTCGCGGAAATTAGATACTTCACCAACAGATTAGCTTCCCTAACAAATTCGAATTAGAAGCCTAACATGACTTTGCAATCATAGACTGCTGTTAGGTATATAGAATGACTGGAGGAAAAATTTCCATTCCATCAGAGCAGCAGCCATGCATGTGCTTTTAGGGCAGAATAGATCCATTGAATTAGCCTTCTTGTGCATTATTGGTAAACAGCAGCAGCAGGAGGAGGATGCAAAATAGAAACGATTTGGAGTACAATTTTGCATTATCAAAGCTGTATGGGATGGATGATGACGATGAAGTAGAACCTTATGACAAGCTTAAGATTAGAATGGGAGCAGTCGATGGTGGTGGACAAAAGATCGATTTCACAAGTGCAAAGAACATAAGATATATACTACTTTCCATGAAACATCAACTCTTGAAGCTCAAAGATACATATGACAAACATCATGCACCCTAAGAATAGATACACACATTCCTCATTGGAAGCCCCATGAGAGAGAGAGAGAGAGAGAGAGAGCTTTACAATGCACAAACGAAATGAAACTACAAAAGGCAAACAAATCCTCACTCCCACTCTAATTCATAATATCTAGCTACAGTTCAGCACTCATTCTTCACAACTTCCCCTTAATTTATTCCGTAAGGAACACGCTTTGCTTGCAGCAGCCTGAATATATAGACATTTGCATAAAATGGATATATATATCAAGTGTTGCTTCTGAATGATCCCAGCGCCTTAACAGCTCCTGCTCTCAGTATGTATTGGTGATAAGCCGCTGCGAGTGCTGCACCGATGAAGGGGCCCACCCAGAATATCCACTGCACCAATATACAACACAAATTTACTTAATTTATTAAACACCTAAAATATAGTAATAATTACAGCACTATATATGCCCTAATAATTATTAGCGATTGATGTTATTTTTATACCTGATCATCCCAGGCTTTATCCTTGTTATATACAACGGTGGCTCCTAAGCTTCTAGCCGGGTTAATCCCTGTGCCCGTGATAGGGATGGTGGCCAAGTGAACCATGAACACGGCGAACCCAATTGGGAGCGGGGCCAAAACCTGTAAAGCAAATCCAAATCCAAGTAATAAAATAAATAAACCAGACCGAACCAGAGGGGCGAGCGTATCGTTTGGGTGCGTGGGTGAGATTAATTACCGGAACGTGGGAGTCCCTGGCATTGCGTTTAGGGTCAGTGGCGGCAAAGACGGTGTAGACCAAGACAAAAGTGCCGATAATTTCAGCACCGAGTCCAGTCCCCTTGGAGTAACCAGAGCTTAATTCGTTGGCTCCACCTCCATAGCGGGAGTAGTAGGCCGATTGGAATGCTTTGACGAACCCAACGCCGCACATGGCTCCCAAACACTGGGCGATCATGTATAGAAGGGCACGGATTAATGATACCTTTCGGGCTAGGAACAGACCGAAGGTCACTGCTGGGTTTATGTGACCGCCTATCAAATCCATGCGCAGGTTAGTGGATTAATACCGTGATTGTGTATGCTTTACCTAATCTCTAACCTTCTCAGCATCTTCCTTGTTTTATTTTTGAACCTTTCAAGGTGATTATTTGATTGATGAGAGGAAAATCTAAACATAGCATGCCTTGATTAATCACACTACTGCAGAAGCAAAAATACATGCCCAATTAACTGACTTCAGCTAATAATGATGAGATCGATCTTATTGTATGCAAGCAACTTTAGGTAACATAACAGGCTGCAAACTCAATTTATTTTAGAGGAGGGGCCGGTTAAGTAGGTATTGCATACGTACGTACCGGAGATTCCGGCAGTGCAGTAGACAAGGATGAAGATCATGCCACCAAAAGCCCAAGCAATTCCCAGGATCCCGACACCGCTGCACGCAGCATCGGTGTTTCCAGGCAAGGTCGCGTCGCTCTGGTGCTTGTATCCAATCACTGTCGCAACGGTGATGTAGAGGAACAGCAGAGTGGCGATGAACTCTGCGATCACCGCACGATAGAGGGACCACTTGGTGAGCTCCTCCATATCGATCAGAGGAGCTGGTGGGGGGTCCGTGTAGTCCTTTGCCGTGAACTCACCGCCCTGCTCCGCTCCTTGGACATCCTTCGCCATTCTATATCACTGCCTAGAAATTAATTAATACCAACTCGAAGGGCAGAGAGCTAGTTCACATGAAAATATATACATTGGTGGCTTTAGCTGTAGCTTGAGTGAGGGGAGAGACTATGGGGGCTGCTATTTTTATGCTGACAGGAGCTGAAACGAGATGAGCTTGTTTCTTTAATCTTTGGGTTTTTTAATTCTAGGCCCCACAGCACAAAAGATAGCAAATTCCTTTCTAACCGTTAAAAACTTGGTATTTAATTTTTGCCCCTCAAAACTAATAAGATACATCATTTACCCCTTTACGATTTCCGTCTGAAAAAACCACGTTAATTTTAACTTTAATTTTTCTCAATGTATTTTAGGTTTACCATTTACCCGAAAATAACAATTAAAACTGCAGAAGCCGCATTCAACTTCTTTATAGCTAGAGAAGGACGTTGAAAATGCTCTTGATTTCATGGCCGATTTTAAGAAAAATGCAACAGAAATCTAAACCTTAATTTCAATTCGGGAAAGAAATTGCGTATTTCTAAATAAGATGAGAGGTTGCGATATTTTAAAGAAAAACCTTATGTTATGCCGTTAAAAATTGGTGGAAATTGTAAAGAGGGGTAAATTGATGTATCTTACTAGTTTTGGGGTAAAAAGTAAATACCAAGTTTTTTGGTAGAAAGGAATCCGCTATATTTTAGGGGGGCTACAAGTAAAAAAAACCTTAATCTTTTCCTTGGAACATTTGTATATAGCCCCTTAAATAATCTTCTTATTTATATACACTGTATATGTTTCTTATTTGGATTATTCACCTTAAGTTTTTTCAATGCCATTTTTAATTGGTTGGAACCGACTTATTTTCTAACGTGAGAGGTCGCAAGTTCGATTCCTGAAGAAAGGTTGGTTTATTATTAAGAAAGGAAAAAAACACGCACACATGCTGCCCACAATCATGTTTTGTTTTTGCCGATGGTGTGAATGAAAAATGCTATAGGCAGTTAAGTCTTCTTTAATTACAAAAGTAATGCCTTCTAGAAAATCTTTCATAGCTTCCATCTTTTCTTGCTATAGTTTTTATAACCTTTTTCTTTAATTTTCAGCATGCTCTGGAGCTCTATAGATTATTCATTTCCTTATTTTCTGAATTCGTTCCAGTGCACCAATTAAATTGCTTCAGTTGGATTAAAATTATGAAACATAATGGGATGAATCAATGAATCAAGCATACCTAATGAAAAAATAATTCTGAATTAAAGGTTATGAAATAACTTACATATTTAACTTTAAATAACATGATATTTCTATACATATACCCACCTTAATTTAAGATGAAATATTTTGAAATACTAATATACAAATAAAAAAATTAAAGGATGATTCGTATTCGGAGATAGGCCTGGGATTCAAAACTCGTAGCATTAGCTGACGATTTGTTATTATTATAAGATTAAAATAGAGAGGGGTTGCAATTTGAATTTTGGTCCCAAACAGCCTCCTAATCCTTGCCACTAATCCTCATCCTCTATCATTTGTATCAATGGGGCCCATAGCTATCTCAACTCCATCACTTCTCTAGCGCTGTTTTCCGTGTCTCGATTAATTTTTTTTCTTTTTTCTTTTTACACTCGTCTGTAAGCCCTAATATAAATGCACACCACACAAGCACACAACACACGTGTACAGGGATCCACGAATTTGTCCCGAAAGCGTTAGTTTATGACCACTTCCTCGAAAGAGTTACAAAACTCTTAGGCCTCATATATAGTGATGTATGTGGGCCAATGCCTATATATGCGAGAGGTGGTTTTTCTTACTTCATAACTTTTACTGATGATTTCTCAAGATTCGGACATGTGTTTTTATTAAAGCATAAGTCTGAAGTTTTCGAGAAATTTAAAGAGTATAAACTTAAAGTAGAAAGACAAACAGGTTTGAAGTATCAAGAAACTTCGATCAGATCGAGATGGAGAGTATCTGAGTACAGAGTTTTCGGACTTCCTAAAAGAGAATGAGATTCTCTCTCAGCCCACTCTCCCTTACATACCACAGCACAATGGTGTGTCAGAGCGGCGAAATCGTACCCTATTAGATATGGTGCGATCTATGATGAGTGACGCTGAGTCACCTCTCTCCTTTTGGGGGCATGCATTGGAGATTGCAGCATATCTGTTGAACAGTGTCACGCCCCGCTTCCCAAAATAGGAATACGAGGGGTTGACAAGACCAGCCATGCTCCTACGGTCAAGGAAAAATCCTGCTGTAGTCATACTTCGGCTTCTAGCACTACGTGGTAATCAGTAATCAATGCACAGGTAATGAGAAATGCAGTCATTAAATCAAAACTGATACAAAACTAACCAGATAGAGATCAAGGAAAGATAGCGCTGAGTCGCTGATCAAGATGTTCGCAATATTCTCGAGGTACGTCAGGTCCTGGTCCGAGCTAAATCCACTTCTCACTCTGAGCATGCATACTCAGGTCGTCAGAGCGACACAATAGCAATAAATATAAATACATGTGTAACAAGTGTAATAATGATGAATATGAAACAGTGAGCATGGGGCGATGATATGAGCATGAAGGAGCCAGTACAGGTAAACAGTAAAGTAGGTATATCGGATCAATATCAATGCATGTACATGTCACTAAACCTACTAGTCTCTAAGTCTCATTGTCCAGGTCGTTAAACCTATCGTCAGTCCAAGTGTGAGAGTCAACCGCTCGTGAGTATTCCCCACCCATGGGTAGGATCCAGGGGCAAGGGAACACGGGCCTGGGCCGCTCGCTAATAATCAGTAATATCACCCATATATCTCTAGAATCGCTGTATGTGCCGGCAATAGGACTCCCGAGATTCTGTTGAACTCACACTCGAACTACTCTACACCCCGTAGTCTACATCAAACACCAACCATAAACTCAAATACTAGTCGGTCCATGACAAGTCTACGCGAGAACTGGAGACAGGATCTCCATCAAGCATGTCTCGACTGATACCCAAGATAAATGGACAGTGTTTGGTGCCTTACCTATGACACCCATATAAGTGCTTCCATAATCGTCACATACCAATTATAGTTACACTTATACATGTCACATAGACGTCGACAATGCAATAAATCATTAGGGTCCGCTGATTGTAAACAAGTACGTGTCACTTTGCTTATTCATTCACACTTTAATACTGACGTACTTACCACAATCAAAACACTAATATCTAACACTGGGTAATGCACACGATCACTAGGTTACCAATGCAATGACATATATATGATATGCTGAGAATACAATAATTACGATATGAATAGAATATCATCAGTCAGTGTCCTACCACTTGCATAATTTACTATAAATCATGCATGCGGAATCGAGCGGAACAATGTAAACGGGGTAAGCATTATGTTTAATTATATATCCATCAAAATTGGTTTCGCGTCAATCGGGTTTTAGGTTTGCTAGTTATGGCCATTTCATTTTAGATGTTCACCGCTGGAAATCCGATTTCAGAATTGGAAGTCCGTTTCGTAACATATTTTAATCTCAGTTGGGATCATAATTAGGCGACACTATAGTTGAACAATATTTAGAGTTATCAGTTAGGTTTCCAACGCAATTGTCAAATTAGTAATATCCTATATCAACCGGAAGTTATTGTCAGGTTAAGGTTGATGTGTAAAATCTGTCACTGCAGAATTCAGCAGAACATATCGACATCATAAAATGTGTTAAAAATATCATACAGTTGAGAAATCCAGTGAGACCAGTGGGATAAGGAAGATAACTCAATTCACTTCGTGACGATATAGGGTTCCGCATATTTCCGCATTTGAGCAAGGAAATACAGTAAGTTAAAAACAGGGGTTATCTGGAATTACCGCTCTGGACTGCAGTCCAGAATCGTAATCCTCCACAGTTTTCTCTATCGTAACTAGTTCAATTTTAGATACCGAAAATAGGGTTCTGTAGCTTATTCTGTTGGCTTCGATACAAGCCAGGGAAGGCCAAAAACCGATTCATAAAAGATTAAATATGAATTTAACGGTCTAGCATATTCAGGAAATTCAGGTTTCGTAATGATTATCGGGATTAACATTTCATAGGTGAAGCGACCGTGGTTTCCAACCAAATTTCTACAGCACATCGGTAAACAGTAGACGGTTCTAATGATCACAAGTTCCGCCATTTAAAGATAGGTTTTCACTCAGAGTTTAGTATCAAGTACTTGTTTATACGTAAGGTGATCGAAGCTTCGGTTATGCAAAGATATAAATAATTATGCGTATAACATTAATAGCATGTAAAGCAAGTGGAAATCACATGCCTCGTTGACGATAACACGGAGATGGTGGATTGGTCGGACGCTGCAATGCACGGCACGGATGTGAAAAACGGTCGTTGCGACGAAACCGGAGTTCACGAGCCTTAGAATTGCAATAGCGTGTCCTCGAATACTTGCTTTCGGTTGGCTACAGTTTGCACCGATCGACGTGGCTGGCGGTACTTGAAGGCTCCGAATTCGCAGAAGTGAGACCGTCGATGGTGGATGGGTCGTCGCGCAGTTCTGGGTCGTGGCCGGAAGAGGAGGCGACGACGAGCTCTGGTGTGCAGGTGAGAAGGTGTGCTCGGGGTTTTTCTAGGGAGAGGAGGGAGCTTGAGTCTCTGTTATTGTGTTGAGGTGATGGTGGCTTGGGTTGATTGTTACGTCCCGCTTCCCAAAATACGGAATACGAGGGGTTGACAAGGCCAGCCATGCTCCTACGGTCGAGGTAATATCTCTCCGTAGTCACACTTCGGCTTCTAGCTTTACGTGGTAATCAGTAGACAATGCACAGGTAATGAGAAATGCAGTAACTAAAACAAAACAAATACAAAGAACTAACCTGATGGAGATCAAAAGAGTATAGCTCTGGATAGCTGATCAAGATGTCCGCGATGTACGTCTGGTCCTGGTCCAAGCTAGATCCACTTCTCACTCTGAGCATACATACTCAGGTCGTCAGAGCGACGCGATATATATATATATATATATATATATATATATATATATATATATATATATATATATATATATATATATATATATATATATATATATAGATGCAAGTGGTAACTCGTACAGTAATAATGAATATATAACGGTAAATCAAGATAGTAAAGATGTGAACATGAAGTAGCCAATGCGGATGTCTAATAGAGCAGGTGAACAGTAAAGCAGTAAAATGGTATGTTAGGTGTGTTGACTCAGTAAGCAATGCATGTCAATATCACTATCTCTATCAGTCTCTAAGTCTTACTGTACAGGTCACTAAGCCTATCGTCAGTCCAAGTGTGAGAGTCAACCACTCGTGAGTATCCCCACCCAAGGGTAGGACCCAAGGACAAGAGAACACGGGCCCGAGTCGCTCGCTAATAATCAGTGATATCCCTATATATCTCCATATGTGCCGGCATGGGACTCCCGAGAATCTGTTGAACTCATACTTGAACTACCCCACACCCCGTGATCTACATCAAATGCCAACCATAAACTCAAATACCGGTCGGTCCATGACGAGTCTACGCGAGAACTGAAGACAGGGTCTCTATCAAGCATGTCTCGACTGATACCCAAGATCAATGGACAGTGTTTGGTGCCTTACCTGTGACACCCATACAAGTGCTTCCATAATTGTCCCATACCAATTATGGTCACACTTATACGCGTCCCACAGACGTCGACAATGCAATAAATCAATAGGGTCCACTGATTGTGTACAAGTACGTGTCACTTTCACTTATCCATTCATGCTCAACACTAACGTACTTGCCACAATCACCACTAATATCTAACACTGGGTAATGCACATGATCACTAGGTTACCAATGCAATGACATATATATAAGGTGATGAGAATACGATAATTCAGGCATGATTAAGAAGTCATAAGTCGGTGTCCTACCACTTACATAATTTATCATAAATCCTACGTGCAAAATTTAGCGAAACAATAAAAAGAGGGTAAGAAGCATGTCTAATTATTTATCCATCAAAATTAGTTTCACGTTAATCGGGTTTCAGGATCACTAGATATGGCCATCTTATTTTAAGCGTTCACTGCTGGAAATCCGGTTTCAGAATCAGAAGTCCGTTTCGTAACGCATTTTAATCCCAGTTGGGATCGGAATTTAGCGACACTATAGTTGAATGAAATTTAGGGTTTTCAATGAGGTTTCTAACGCACTAGACGGATTCTCAATCGCGTCTCTATGTCAGAAGTTATGCACTGTTCAACACCAGAGTATCAGTTCTGGTTCTGTTTGGGACTGCTGTACGTCCCGATCTTTTAAATTGCAGTTTAAATAGTAAACGACGATATAAAGGGGTGAAGTCACTTGCGTTATTTATCTAACAGATTCATCTTCAATAAAGTGTAGGGTTCTGCAACATACAAGTTCAGGCAGCGACGAGGTAGGCATTACGAGACGGGAAACAACAACCAGAGCTGCTCTGGACTGCAGTCCAGAGCCGCTCTCCGGACCAATTCTTGTCATAATATCAGTACATAAACAATTAAGAACTTGCATACGGTTACAGGTCGTCGAGTCGGCTTCGATTTGAGCCCTCGAACGCCTTATATCAATATGTATACAATTAATTATGATTTTAACAAATTTCAGGTGCGGGAAATTCCCAGTTTTTACGGGTGTAATTGGGGGTGTTCGTTTAAGCCACTAACAATTGTATTTTCCAGTAAAATTTCTACACAATGCTCATTGCCACACGGTCCAGAATATGCAATCATGTTCCGTCAAATTAAATGAAGGTTTTCATTCGGATTTTGCATCGTACAGTTATGTCATATAAGTTTTCGTGAATTGTAAACATGGAATTAATACGATTTTAGTTTGTAACGGAAATAAACTAGCATGTAGCAAGTAGGGTACTTGCCTGGAGACGTTTTGGCGATGCACGGCAGCGGCAACGGCACGAACACGTGACGAACGGCGCGGTTTGGATTCACGGCCTCGTTTCGCGTTACGGTTTCGTCGTCGGAGTTGTCCGGGGAACGACTCGTGGTCACTGGAGGCGGAGTATGGCGCTATGGATCTCTGTGAGTGCGCTGTGATCGACGATGGTCGGCGGTGTCGCTCCGGCGATGTGCACAGTGGGGGTGTTTGGCTGTGGGTTTAGAGAAAGAGAGAGAGGTAGTAGGGCTCGGTTTGGAGGTGTTGGTGATACTGATGATGATGTTGAGGGCGAAGGGGATCGACGAGGGGTTTCAGGTGCAGTGGGGGCTCGCCGGCGTCGAGGTGTAGGGGTGGCCGAGATGGGTGTCGTGGGTCGGCGGTTGAAGAGAGTGGGTGTTGAAGTGAAGGTGAGGGCTTTGGGAGGAGGCTAAGGTGCTCGGTGATGAAGGAGGAGGTCGGTCGTCATCGTCGGGGGTGAGCGGGTGGTGGGAGCTCGAGTTTGGTTTTCTGTAGATAAAGAGAGATGAGGAGGAGTTGGAGTGTGAGGGTGTGAGGGAGAGAGGAGGAAGGAGTTGAGGAGGGGAGGTTGAGGAACTCGAGGGAGTTGTGGTCGAGGTCGCGGGGCCGTGGGGGAAACGGCACGAGTGACGTGGGTGCGTGGGTCGGCGCTGAAAAAGAGCAGGAAAAAGTTTACGTTGGGGGAGAAGAAGTAAAGAAGCGGGTCGGGTAGAGAGTTAGGCGGGCGTGGGTTTTAGGAGCTTGGGCTGGAAAGCTGGGCTGGGAAATTAATGTTAATTAAATTTTATTTGGGTTGGGCTGAGGAAAAGGGGTTTATATATATATATATATATATATATATATATATATATTCAAATTTTGGGCTTTGATTTTAAAATAGGGAAATTATATTTTATTTTGTCTTGGTTTGGAGTTAAATAAGAATGGGAATGAATTTTGGGGAAAATGAATAGGAAGTTGGGCCGAGTTTTAGGGTAAAATAAAAGGGAGAAAAATAAAAAAAATGGTTTTAGATAAATTAGGGTTATAAAGGGTTTAGGAAAGAAAAAAGATTAGGAAAAGACTTTGAAAAATTGGGAAGCGAGTGGGCTGAGACATAAAGTAAAAGGGATTGGGATTTGGGTTTGGGGTTTAAAAGCAATAAAATAGTTATAAATAAAAATAAATAAATTTTGTAAGTAATACTTTATGAAGAATACGGACATTGGTGTACAAAAAGAACTGGGTATTACTTTGATGGAGGCCGGTGAGAGTGGTTGGCAGCGGGGGCGACGGGGATTGCAGGCGCGGGTCGCAGGAGGAGGCGATGGTGTAGGGTGAGCGAGGAAGGAGGAGGCGGAAGCACTCGTGGTGCAGGTGACGGTTGCCGGCGAGGAGCGGGCAGTGGCTGTTCGGGCGGTGGAGTTGGTGATGGCGGTGGCGTGGTCGGCGAGGGGTCTCGGCTGAAGATGATGCGAGCAAGAGAGGTCTCGGCGAGAGAGAGATCACACTCGGGAGCGCTACAGCAGGAGGCGAAGAGGTTGGTGGCTCAGGGTTCTTGTCGTCGGTGAATGAGGCTGGCGAGGAGCTCGGATTTGGCTGATGAGGTCGACGATGTAGCGGTGAGGTGAAGGTTGAAGACGAGGTGATCGAGGTGGGTCGTCGGGGAGATGAAGAGGGTGACGACAACGAGGTCACAGGTGATCGATGTGAAGGGTGCAGGCGTTGGAGTTTGCGCTGGTATGTCGACGGTAGAGGAGGGAGGCTGGTGAGGCGAAGTTGTGAGTTGGCAAGTCGAAGGCAGGCGACGCGTGCTCGGGAAAGGAGGTGGCGAGCTCGTGGAGAAGAGAAAGAGAGGGATCGAGAGGAGAGAGAAGGAGATTGCGAGAGGGAGTGGTAGAGGGGGTGATGGGGTCACGGTTGTTGAGGGAAGCGAGTCTCGCGAGAGGGGGCGAGACGTGGGCGATGAGATCAGGGGGTTTGTTGGCGAGGAAGGAGCGAGTCGTGGGGGTTGGTTGGGTGAAGAGGGGGAGCTCGACGCGGGAAGTTGGGACGAGGACGAGGTCGTGGGGGAGCGGGTGAACGGGCGCGGGTCGTGGGGAAGTGGCCGTCGCGATGGGAGAGAGACGGGAAGAGCGGGAAAAGGAGGAGGGGAGTGGGGAAGAAAGGAAAGCGGGTCGGTTGTGGGGGAGTTGGGCCGGGCTCGGGGGAGGAAAGAAATGGGTTTGGGGTTTTAGGGAGGGGCCTGGGCTTTGGGCTGGGGATAAAAAATAAAAGGGAATTAGATGTAGGGTTAGGTTTTGGGACTTGGGCTTGGGCTGGGGTTTGGGTTTGTTTAGGAAGAATAAAAAGAAAGGAAAGTAAAAGGGAAGTAGACAATAGGGTTAGGGTTTTACAATAAGATAATTATAAATGTATATGAACTAATTTTTTAAGCAATAATTTACATAAATACGGATAGTGGTGTACAAAATAACTGGGTATTACAAATAGGGTTCCAACTAAGACCCTACATGCTTTCCCGCTGCTCCCATTATGAACAAAGCCCTCTGGCTGATCCATATAAACTCACTCTTCTAAATCGCCATTTAGAAATACAGTTTTAACGTCCATTTGCCAGATTTCAAAGTCGTAGTGAGCAGCAATAGCAAGTAGGATCCGAATGGATTTAAGCATGGCTACAGAAGAAAAAGTTTCGTCATAGTCCAATCCTGATCTTTGACGAAATCCTTTCGCCTCAAGCCTTGCCTTATAGGTCTCCATCTGCCCATCTATACCGATCTTTCTCTTAAAAATCCATTTGCACCCTACGGATTTTACCCCAGAGGGTACATCTACCAAGGTCCATACTTTGTTGGTGTACATAGACTCCATTTCGGATCTTATGGCATCCAACCACTTCACAGAGTCACCACTCGTGATAGCTTGTTGAAAACTAGTAGGGTCATCATCATCCATGATGCAATCTTCTCTACCACGATCAATGGGGAAACTGTAGTATCTTTCTGGTGGGCGAGAAGTCCTACTAGATCTACAGAGTGATCGAGGTTCATAAGATTCTGTTGCAACATCAGGTTCAACCAAGTCGTCATTTGTAACTTGTGTTTCTAGAACTTCTTCTAGTTCTACCGCATTGCCATTGCCATCAGTGTTATTTGAAAAAAAAATCATTTTCTAAAAATTTCATTTTCTAAGACTAGAGGATTGGGATAAAAAGTAGCAAGTATCACATACTAGTTAGTGTCTAACACTAAGAGGTGAGAAATACAACCTTTGTAGACCTCTCATCTTTGACTCCTTGGTTCTACTTGGAGTTTGAACGGGTTCGCTTAAAGCCTTCGAAGTCCCCGACGATCCACCACGGAGTCCCTTTGCTCAAGCTCCTAACTTCACTTGACCTAAGTGAAAGTGAAGCAAACAACCTATACTAGTGGGCTAGACTAATATACATTGGTGAAGTGAGTAATATTCTCACTAAAAAACCTTTCTTTTTCATTCTCTTCACACACTTTGAAAGAGGTAAAGAGTTTGGAGGAAGAAGGAGATGGAAATGGCTTGCTTGAGCTCAAGAGAGATAAACTCAAGATAATAAATGAATAAGAGAGAGAAAAATATCTAGATATTTTTTGATGTTGAGTTAAGAGATAATTTAGAAATGAAACCATGGCTAGTACAAGATATTTTAAGAAGTGTGCAGAACAAAAAATCAACCATGATTTAATTTCCCTTTTCTTTTAATTCAATAATCAAAAATACCAAAATGGTTTCCATGTGAGTCTTGCATAACCATCTCCAATGTATCATCTACCATGACATATGTATGCATGCATGTGTGCATGCATATCAATATAAACAAACATACATTCATGCATACATAATAAAGGAAATGTTTAATAAATGAGCCGATTTAATAATCCGGTCATATCACATACGACCCGACCAATAGAAATCGCCAGATTAAAATACGGTATCATATACGCGTATTTAATCAAGCTCTCGCGCATATCCCCATATGCACCCCATATCATTTCGTCTGAGCCAGGAAACCCCTTTGTGGGACTCTAAAACTCGTCAATACGCTAGCGGTAGGCAGTGATCATATCACATACCTACAAACCGTCAGCGGTACTAGCTGTACGTAACGGCTCCCAGATATTGAGCGAACAGAAGAACAACAAGCGAACCTGTCAAAACTCCCCCGTAGAGCCAACCAGCAACACTTACTGTACAGTCCGGTCTCTTCGTCATATATGCTGCATATCGAGTCTAGGGATGGTATTGTCGACCCCAATAACTCAATAAGTCATGCCGATATTTGGCCTATAACATATCGAGAAACTACTGATAACACTTATCAGTAAATCTCATCAGCCATGAACAGGGACATTTTGTTATAGCCAATCAAGCACAGCGCAACATCAACCTCCAATACCGGGAGAGACGAAACCACTCCTATCGCTCATTGCCTCCATGTGTCTCGGGACTGTACCCAAAAGCCACATGTTTGCACGACTCAATAAAGCCGTGGTAGGTTACACTGGTACAAGTTCTGTAGACCCGAGATTGTCATAGAGTCTTGTGTGTTCTCCCACTGTATTTTGATTTCCAGGGAAAAGTGCCCATACCAACCGAGCTAGTTCTTATTGGTATTTCGTGTCTCAATAGATTAATGCTTTTTGCCCAGGCTTGTTGGCCGATGCATAGAAAACTTGGCCTCCTATATGAGCCCAAGTACTCCTGGGTTGCCATGTTTCAACCCCGTTTTATCGGCCTCAACCAATAGTTTTATGATAAGTATGATACATCTGTCCTGGTCGGAATCGTTAGTATGATGATCCTAATCATAAACAAACGTTGTGTTGTGCGCACGCGCGCGCATACACACACACCTACTTATATTTGAATTAATGCAATAGTATAAGCTGTCATTAGCATCTTTTTCGCTAATAAAGTTGTCATTAGTTGAAGATAATATACTTTTGTATATAATTAATGATATCCATTAGTCTGATGACAAGACATCTGAAGGGATTAGTGCTCGTTACACCACTTCCACCAGGGCCCACATTTAACCATGCAAGTACCTGTATTATGAGTTCGACTAGGATGCAATCGGAACTATTTGGAAATAAATCCTTTCCAATTTTTCACCATTTGATTAACTTTAGTATTTATGCATTCAATTATATTATGTTCGGTAATAAATAAAAGAGTTTATTTATAATTGTTAGCACACATTCCAAAGTTAATCTAATAGTGAAAGAGCGCGAAATATTTGTTTCCAAATCCTTTTGATAGTATCCTGGTCGAGCCTATGTAGAGTTTATTTTTAAAGAGCAATATTTTTTCCACCGCCATACTGGAAAATTGTACCTTCGAGGTCAGGTATAACAAAACTTTAATTAGGAGGTCTTTTGGTCTCCAATAGCTTGTCACGTACCTGCCAACCACATGGTTTCATGTTAAGAATTTTTCATTTGAAAAGGAGAGTGAGAGAGAGGAGTGTTTTGAAGAGAAGTAATCTAAACTTATAGAGATGCGATTAGATTTGAAGAGTAACATTATTTCAAAAGATGGCTTGCACATAAATGGTTGTGATTTCATTGAGTATAATGATTGTTTGTATTGAGAGTAAAAGGAAAACCCATGATATATAAGTGACATCAGGATACGGATCGCCTTCATTTCACAACATACACAAGTTTAGTGGCAGCCGATATTTGAAATAAATTGAAATAAATTGGAGCGGTGTTTTTTCTTCTTTTTCATTGTATTTTTTAATTTTGTGCATAGAGAAATTTTATTGTGAGGTGCACAGTTTATATCTTATGGTTGTATTAATTTGTGTGAAAATAACAATGATATGCTCTCCTTCCACAAAAAGAAACCATAAGATATAAATTCAATCACTAAGATTGTTTTGTCTTGTAATTATTTTACTTTATTTCAATCAATTTTATTGTGTACGACATATTGTCCTGCATTTTACTCCAGAAAGAAAAAGAAAGGAAAACCCATAGCAAATATTTAAGATTAACAATAGTATCCTAGTGATAACTTGATTTGTTCTAGTCCAGAAATAAATGAGAAGTTGAAATTATGATCTATTCATCCACAACGCATTCATGCAGAAAATACAATCTACGCCCTTTGTATGAATTTGAATATTTTTTTGAAGGAGCCGAGTTGAATATCTAATCATAACCAGGTATAAAACGAACAAAACTTAAACATTCTACAATGAAATGAAATAGAAAGGTTTATAAATTATGGATCCTGTCATTTTCTGTATGATTAAGTACGAAAATTTGATTGGAAATATATATTATTTCATTTCTAAAACAGTCAGAAATTTTTGGGTGAATGCCACGTGGTCGAACAGATGCCTCATGAGAAAGGGTGAGGGAGAGGGAGAGAGAGACCGGAGGGCTATCCTTCCTCTATCGTCTACACGTCTACATAAGTGGACGGTGAGATTTGCGTTAAATAGAAGACTCTCGAAAGCGCAGGGAAGAGGGCCCACATGGATTCCTTTCGGCTTATATTATACTTGCATTTTGCACATGCGATACATGTTTATATTATACGTTGGAAATGACATATATATGACATTTTAAAGGAAAAATATGTCTTAAGCAAATAAATAAATAAATTCCTTGGATTATTACCGCTGCATATGGTAAAAACAATGCGTTTCAATCAAAGTGAAATCATCTACCGAGCTTTGTATTATTACCGCTCTATATGGTAAAAACAACTATATTGAAAGAAGCTTAACTGATTTCAGCCATGGAGTTACAATTCCTTGGATTGTTGGTGGAGATTTCAATGCTATTGCCTGTGTTACACAGAAAAGAAAGCCAAATTTGCAGAATATAGATCGATGATTTTAATGACATGATAAACTCTTGTGGGCTGATTAATTGTGGATACACAGGTACCCCATATATTTGCCATAATGCTCAAGAGGGTTATATATAGAACAGTATGGACCGGGACAGACACATGCCTACTCAACCAAATCTGGGTGAAGATATGTTACGGTTCTTGGCCCTTTACATATTTGGGAGCTCCCATTTTTCATGGTAGAGTGAAGATATGTTACTGTATCCCGGTTTCTTGTAAATATTTTCGTATTTTAAATAAAATATATTTTCTCCAATTATTTGTGTATTTCCTATTTTTCCATCTCTTTAACTTCCTAAATTCCATCTCTATTAATTAAAATCCTTTTACTTTAAACCCTAACCCAATTCCTAAACCCACAGCCGGCCCGAACCCTATAAACCCAAACCCACTCATAAGCCCCTCTCCTTCTCCTTCTCTTTCTCTCTTTCCTCCTTTTAAACCCAACGGCTAGCTTCTCACTCGCCCACGAGAAGCGCTCCTCGCCAACCGCCGCGACCTCACCCACGCCCTCAACGACTGCCCGAGATCCCCTCAACCCCCCTCATCTCCTCAACGTCTCTTTTCCTCGCTTTATCTCTATCTCTATCACCCTCTCTTTCATAAATATTCTCTCTCGTTCTCAAACTCCCTCTCTCTGCCTCATCCATCGCCGACGTCCCTCACCCCCCGAGGAGACCCACAGCACCCCCACGAGACCACCTCCTTGCTACTGAGCTCACCACATCTTCTCCTTCTCTTCACAAACCCAACTCCAAGTTCCACCCATCGCCGAGGCCGAGGCCGCCGCCGCCGCCGCCAACCCCGTTCCACCGACGATCACCCTCGTCTCATCACCACCACACATCCCGAGCTACCCAACTCCTCACATCTCCAACCGAGCCTCCTCTTCATCTCTACCGACCCATCGCCGAAGCTACCTCCATCAACCACCGGCAACCCCAGCGCACCTCCGACCTCCGCCACGATCCCCTTGACCTCGCCGCAACCTTCAGCTCCTTCTCCCTCATCTCATCAACAGCCGAGCACTCCACTGCATCCCACCTCACTGCATCCACCACCGGAGCTCGACGCCGCCATCACCGTCATCACCATCGCCTCAGCCTCCTTCAGCTCAAGCTTCGTAGTGCCAAGGCCAGGCTCGAGCCATAGCCAGAACCCTAGCCGAGCCCAAGCTTGCTGCCGTTTCCGTGTCTAGCGGTGAATGCGTCGTGCCGTTTCTAGCCCGTGCATGCATCAAGCCCGTGCCGTTCATCGCCGTTCGCTGCTGTCGTATCGCCGATCGTCGTCGTCAGGCAAGTTTCAAAACTTGCTTTTCATGCTACGATTACTATTATGATTAATTATAGACGTAATTAAATCGTGATTCGAACCCCATAGCGAACGTTGTGTTAATTGTGTTGATGAAGCCCGACTAGGTCTTATGACCATGTTGATATCATATGGAAATTTCAAGGATAACAACTAGTTTCAATTAATTAAGGAAAACGTGTGTTTTGTTTAATATCAATCTTAGGTGTTCGATGCAAACTTTATGCAAAAACAAAATCGAATATGGCAGAACTCGTGATATTTAGACCCTAATACTGTTAACAAACCCCTTGTAGAAATTTGGTGGCAAATCAATATCGTTTCCACACATAAAGTTGTACTCTATTTAGTTTCGTCAAATCTGAAATTCCTCGCACGCGTAGTTTATGAAAATTATAGTAAATTAGATTCATACCGAAATGTTGTGTTCTAGGGCTTATATCGAAGCCGACTCGATAACTTAGAACCCCCTGTGTTTTATATTTTAATACTGCTATAACACAATGACGAAAACTATATGGAAATACGGCTCTGGACTGCAGTCCATAGCAGCATTTCATTTTGACACCTAAACTTAAATGCTTGTACAACTCCGTATGAAAATGAAAATATGCGGAATCCTATATCGTTGCGAAGATACTCCTCTTAGCTAACTATATGTGGTGGTTTCGTTCAATTTGATTACTGTGGCTATTTTAAATGTATTTTAAACCGTCGATATGTACTGCAGTATTCTACAGAGACAATTGTACACCTTAATCTTAAACAGCGCACATCTCCCTGCATACAGCGGATATTATCGATCCGTCTGGTGCGTTGGAAACATAACAGATAAATCTAAATATTATCTCACTGCAGTGTCACCTAAATGTGATCTCAACATGGAGTAAAACGTGTTATGAAACGAGCTTTCAGTTAAGGAATTGGATTTCCAGCAGTGAATACTTAAAATGGAATGACCGTAACTCGCAAATCTCAAACCTGAAACTCGATTGACCCGAAACCAATTTTATTTGATTGCTGTTTAAGTTTACTTTCTATCCATTTTGTATCATTTTACCTAATTACAATCGTACGATTTAATATAAATTTTCTGAACTCACACGTTGTGATTCATATTGTACATGACTTGAATAGTGGCATAATTCACATACCTACTTGACTGTGACACCTTTAGTGATAGCGAACAATCTTATTAATTCTTACCAATTATTGCATTGTCGAACGTGAATGGTATCGGATTGGTTGTGTCAAATACGCTAGAGAAAAGTGAATGATACGTGAAAATGAACAGTGCAGTGAAAAGTGGATAAAATCGTGGTATTTAGCGAAATGGAATAGAACTTGTATTTAGCGAGGTTTAGCGATTTAGAGGATGATCATTCGAACAACGACTCATATATATTTAGGTTATGGACGTTGTGGTCCGGCTGACAGGGTTATGTCCCGGACAACAGCGGGCCGTAGTCTCGGGTACGCACGAGACCCCCGTTAAACATGATCACTCTTTTCCATAATTCGATTTCAAATTGACCTAGAGATCAATAGAAACATAGATCATATACTGCATTGACTATTGATACACTGATTACCTGCATTCACGGTCTCTACTGTATTATCTTTCATTTCATGCTTTATTATATTGCTATTATATATTTGCTATTGTATCGACCTGACGAACTGAGTATGCATGCGAACAGGTTGGAGAGGACGCCGCTCAAGAGTCAGATCTACCGTTCGAGCTTGCATAGGTCTAAATGGTTTATTTTCAGCACCTTCATTGCTTTCCTTAAAGTAACCTTGTATTCGCACTTAGTAGTTTCCTTTCCAGTTGAACTCTTATAAAATGTGAACATTGAAAGTTGATGTAATAAACTAGTGATGTATTTTCTTGAAGTGTTGTGTTTACTGATTACCATGTAATGCTAGAAACCGAAATATGACTACAGCGGGATTATTCCTTAACCGAAAGAGCATGGCTGACTTAGACACCTCCCGTATTCTGTATTTTGGAAAGCGGGGCGTGACATGGTTTTGTTGGTGTAAGCCCAAGTTGCCCATCCCGGTGCTTGCGGGGAGGCGGAAAACGGTATAAAAATCGGATTTTTATCGAACTAGGCAACATGGACTAACTAAAGGAGGATCTTTGCTAAACAAAAACTAACTATAAGGAAGAAAGGTTATACCTTGGGCTTTATGTCCTTCTCTCCTTGCTCTTTGGAGTGGAAGAAAGATATCACCTTGTCGCCTTCTCTAGTCGAAGAAGGATCCACCCGAGAGCCTCAACCTTTGGCTTCAACTTCAAGCTAGAAGTAACTAAGATACTAGAAGTGCTAATCCTAGAACCTTAGAAGAGAGTAGAGATTATTTTAGAGAGGTTTATCTCAAGCTCATGTGTTTCTCAACTCATGAAAGGGAAGAGCTTGAGAGAGAGGAAGAGGAGGAGAGAGAATCAATATGATAGAAAATAATGAACCATTCTCTCTAATATGGGTGAATTATGAAATTAGATAATTAGCTAGATAATTGTCATGGTTAATCAAGACTTGACCATATCATTTCATATTTAATGCAAATTGTAAGGATCAAAGAGCATCTTTTATATGGAATGATGATGGTCAAAATGTCAACCTAGGTCAACAAGTCAAGTATGGTCAAATGGTCAACAACCCTAACCATGCACAATTATATATAACTAATATCAATTATTCATAATACACACATAAGCAATAAGGTTAAGAAAATGACAATAGTCATCAACCCTAATCAAAGTCCTCTCCCTCTGTCTCAGTCAACTGTGCATACGCACCCATATCCGTGATCCGAGGAACACGAATACAATGAGATAAGACCAATCCCAAATCATATACTAGGATCCAGCTTAAACCAAAGCCCGCTAGTATAAACTGTCCGGACAGCAAACGTGCACAAGTGCGCGGATGTGAACGAACCCTGTCGCAAAACCATGCGACCTCTACTCATTTTGCCTAAAGGCGAATAACTCTCTGTGTGGGACTCTAAAGACTTGACACTACGCTGGCAGTGGGTTTAACCACAGACCGCAAGCGGCACTAGCTGTACGTAACGGTCCCCAGGTGGATGTCGATAAGAAGACTGACGAGGTGAACCCATCTGAACTCCTACTGAGCCTGTATGTGACAGTCTACGTACAGTCCGGTCTGTTCGTCTGATACATCGCATGGCGGGCCTAGGGGCGGTAAACGTCAGTCCCCTAATAGCGGTACAAGTCGTGTCAGAGTGTAGCACAGAACACCCTGAGATAACACTGGAAACCTACCAGTATATCTCGCTTGCCCTGGCCAGGGACTACTTGTGTAATGGCTCTCCTGAACACAGCGCGATGTCAACCCCCAATACCGGGAGAGACGAATCCTGTCTAACCGTCACTGCCTCCAAGTGCTTCGGGACTGCACCCAACTACTACCTGTTTGCACGACTCCTTTGAGCCGTGGTAGGGTAGTAATCAAAGTACAGTGGGAACACACTCGAGGCGAAGTGATAGTGTCAAGTCAGCGGACTAAGCTGTACTCATGTCACCTGGGAACTGATAACTGATGATAGGTATAATACCAACCAACAGTTCCCGACGAGTCATGTCCAGTGTACTCGTAACCTAACGAGCACCCGCATACTATCTCAAATACGACGTACTGACGGCTGTGGGACAGACCGTCTCCTACGCTGGGATGAGAAGCGCATACGCTAGTCTACTTCGGAGTATCGATGCCCTGTCTCGATAGTCCTACGACTAGAGACCTGTATAAGGATGTGCTTATGGATTACTCAGCCCCCACGAGTGTGAGTGCCATCACAACGCTGGTAATCAAGCAAAGATCCTAAGGGCTTCACTAATGCGTATAGGTGATATAATAAAAGAAACACATGTACACATTAAAGCAGAGACAAACCAAGTAGCATACTACCATTTCGAGCAAGATTGTATATACAACTGTGAATATCCCAAGCTTCCATCAAGTAATATACATACTAGTATGATACAGTAATGGCCTCTAGGGCATATACACTAACAGTTGGTATCAGGACACCAGGTTTAGTATAAAGGAATAACGTGACTCGCGCTTTATTACGTCGTTTTCACTTCACTACCCTTTGCTTTCATCTTTGTATCTAATCCTGTCCTTTGATCTATCTTTTAGCGACATGGCCTCCTCGAACGACCACTTTCGGAATCTACTTCCCAGAATCGCACAGAGAGGATCCTGAACGCACCGACTCTTGCGGAAGCTCAAGAGAGAAAAACTGACCTACTTATCGAGATTCTCAGGGAAATTACCGCATTGGGAGGACCCACAACTCTCATTACCGCCCCTAAGGGCGTCGCTGCACCAGCTACACTTGCCAGAGCTGGCACTGTATCGGATTTCCGGAGGCTACACCTGGCTGTGTTTATAGGGTTAGCCGAACCACTTGACGCCGAGCAATGGCTAATCAATATGAAGAACCCACTAACGGCCGCATGGGCCCCCGATGAAGAGAAGGTAAACGTGATAAAGATTCAGTTGGAAGACGAGGCCCGTACTTGGTGGTCCGTCGAAGAGAGCAGGCTCGATGAGTCGATCGAATGGAACAAGTTCAAAGAATGCTTCTTAGACCACTGCTTTCCCTCCACAGCCAAAACAGAAATGGAGGAAAGATTTATCTTGCTAAAGCAGAACGGCCGTCCCGTTGATGTATATGCGGCAGAATTCAACCGTCTGAGCCGATTCGTTCCTTATATGGCCGCTTCAGAGGCCACCAGGGCCAAATGCTTCTTACAGGGACTGGACTTTTAGCTGCAGCAGTTGATTGCCTCTCTCACGAATTCAAGAGAAGTTGTTCAATAAATTCAAAGGCCCCAGCTCGAGTGACAGGAGGCCCCCAATTATCCTGGCATGTACTCATACATCGTCCCAAAGGGTCATACCAGTTCACAGGCCAGGAATGACGCAGATGAAGCGTCGCTTCGTGCCCCAGCAGCAACAGAGGAAAGCTTTGGTCTGCGGTTACTGTCACATGATCGGACATACTCAGAAGGACTGCCGCCGTGCCAAAGGACAGTGTTTACTTTGCGGGTCCAGTCAGCACAGGGTTAGTAGTTGCCCTTAGCGGACGGAGTTACAGGGAGGATTTGGCCCGCAGCAACAAAGATCGTTGGAGCGGAGGCAGACCAACACAAGTCGCGGTCGGGGATGGGCTTTCACCATGACTGCCGAACAGACAGAGGCCTCGAGTGAAGTTGTTACAGGTACTCTATTCGTTCATTCTACGCCAGTTAAAGTACTATTTGATTTAGGAATGTCACGCCCCGCTTCCCAAAATATA
The DNA here is from genome assembly GCA_030015575.1 of Agapanthus africanus. Taxonomy (NCBI): domain Eukaryota; kingdom Viridiplantae; phylum Streptophyta; class Magnoliopsida; order Asparagales; family Amaryllidaceae; genus Agapanthus; species Agapanthus africanus. The sequence continues at coordinate 538,473,917 of JASDDO010000010.1, read as the reverse complement.
GAATACGAGGGGTTGACAAGGCCAGCCATGCTCCTATGGTCGAGGAAATATCCTGCCATAGTCACACTTTGGTTTCTAGCTTTACGTGGTAATCAGTAATCAATGCACAGGTAATGAGAAATGCAGTCAAAAGTCAAAACAAATACAAAATGACTAACCAGATGGAGATCAAGGAAGCATAGCTCTGGGTCGCTGATCAAGAAGTCCGCGATGTCCTCGGGGTACGTCACGCCCTGGTCCAAGCTAGATCCACTTCTCACTCTGAGCATGCATACTCAGGTCGTCAGAGCGACACGATAACAATATATATGTAGATGCAAATGGTAACTCGTGCGATAATAATGAATATGTAACAGTAATCAAAAGAGTAAAGACGTGAACATGAAGTAGCCAAAGCAAGTAGTTAATAGAGCAGGTAAACAGTAACGCGGTAAACAATATAGCAGGTATGTTAAATCAGTAAACGATGCATGTCAATGTCGCCAACCCTATCAGTCTCTAAGTCTTACTGCACAGGTCACTAAGCCTATCGTCAGTCCAAGTGTGAGAGTTAACCACGCAGGAGTATCTCCCACCCAAGGGTGGACCCAAGGGCAGGACCCAAGGGCAAGGGACCACAGGCCCGAAACACGCACGGTAATAATCAGTAATATCCCTATATATCTCCATATATCTCCATATGTGCCGGCATGGGACTCCCGAGATTCTGTTGAACTCACACTCAAACTACCCCACACCCCGTGGTCTACATCAAACGCCAACCATAAATTCAAATACTAGTCGGTCCATGACGAGTCTATGCGAGAACTGAAGACAGGGTCTCCATCAAGCATGTCTCGACTGATACCCAAGATAAATGGACAGTGTTTGGTGCCTTACCTGTGACACCCATACAAGTGCTTCCATAATTATCCCATACCAATTATAGTCATACTTATACACGTCCCACAGACGTCGACAATGCAATAAATCAATAGGGTCCACTGATTGTGTACAAGTACGTGTCACTTTCACTTATCCGTTCATACTTAAATACTAACGTACTTGCCACAATCAAACACTAAAACCTAACACTGGGTAATGCACATGATCACTAGGTTACCAATGCAATGACATATATGGAATGTGATGAGAATACAGTAATTAAGACATGCTTAAGATATCATCAGTCGTGTCCTACCACTCGTATCATTTATCATAAATCATACATGAAAAATTTAGCAAAACAATGAACAGGGGATAAGCAGTATGTTTAAATGTCTAACCATCAAAATTGGTTTCACGTTAATCGGGTTTCAGGATCACTAGATTTGGCCATTTCATTTTAAGCGTTCACTGCTAGAAATCCGGTTTCAGAATCGGAAGTCCGTTTCGTAACGCATTTTAATCCTAGTTGGGATCGTAATTAGGCGACTCTATAGTTGAACTATATTTAGGATTATCAGTTATGTTTCCACCGCAATTGGCGGATCTGCAATATATTATGGCGACAAGGAGTTTTGGACAGATTATGTTCGATGTGTAAAATTTGCTTCTGCAGAATTCAGCAAGACGTATCGACATTGTAAAATGAATTAAAAACATCAAACGGTTGAGAAAACCAGTGAGACCAGTCGAGTAAGAAAGATAATTCAATTTCCTACGTAACGATAAAGGGTTCCGCGCATTCTCATATTTGAACAGTAACATACTGGGGTTTAGAAACAGGGGTTAATCGGGATTTCCATTCTGGACTGCAGTCCAGAATCGTTATCCTCCGCAATTATCTCTTTCATAATTAGTTAGAACTCAGAGACCAACTATATAATACTGCAGGTTAAACAGTTAGCTTCGATACGACCATCGAACGCTAAATCCGGTTTGTACATAATTTAATATCAATTTTATAGTTTGGCCTGTACGAAGGTTTTCAGGTTTTACGACAGAAATTAGGACGCCATTTTACGTGGGCAAACGACTTTATTTTGTAACCAAAATCTTAAGAGATATTCATTATAACTCGGGACACTCAATGTTATTTATTGCCGTCAATTTAACTGGGTTTATAGGTCGTGGTTTACATCGAACACTTATAACAATTTACACGAAAAGTATATGCGGGAATTTTTGGTAATTTGGATTGTAATATAAAAAGTAGCATGAAGCAAGTGTTAAACTTGCCTGAAGATGGCCGGAGACACAACCGTGATGATGGCGACGACAGCAACGACACGATCACGGCGCAACGAACACAACGTCGGCAGCAACAGCAACAACAATCTTGGACTCGGTTATGGCCCGAGCTCGTGGCGCGGCCTCGGCTATGGGCTTGAGTTTGGCCTCGATGAATTGTGACGGGGTGGCTGCAGTTATGATGGAGATGACGGTGGCTAGTTGGAGCTTGTTGGTGGCGGCGATGGCGATGGCAGATCGGTCCTTTTAACTGGACCGTCTGGATGCATCCCAAAGCAATCCAACACCCCCTTCGTCCATGATCAGCTGGTATTGTCTATCTAGTTTAGTCTCAAGGACATCATCAGTCAAGAATTTAATATGCGAAAATCCATCACAATCAGCAAGGCTCCACCCCTGAACCATGTCGGCACTTAAATCTTTTGTCCAAGTCACGATATCATCTGTAACTTCAATACCAAACCAAACTTCACCAGGATGGCCCTGATCATGAAAATTTGCTAGGTCCTCTGCATAAGTTGAGTCTCAATAGCTTTGTAGCCCCAGCAATGATGTTTCGATCTCATTTGCATCTGGCACATCCTTGTCTGAACTGTAATCAGAAGTTGGCAGGAAATTGCAGCTGGAGAGGACCTCAGCGGCGTCCACGTGTCGCTGCTCGTCTTCCACATTGCTTCCGTAGTCGCTCTTGTTCGACCACGGATCGGCCGCTACCGACCGATCGTCGTCCGACACCTGCTCCCCCTTCGACGTCGACGGCGCCACCCCTCCTCGGCTGCGAGAGGTAGGCGTCCTCCGGCGGCAGCTAAGGCATTCCCGACATCAAGATGCAGCTCCAAGTCCTAACCCAGAGAGAGAGAGGGAGAGAATGATGTAAGAGGCGAAGGGGAGGTGATTGCAGGGGAATGGAAGGATGCGAGGGTGAGGCCGGGAAGATGAGTTCTTGTCGGGGAATAAGAAGGAAGTGTAGGCAAGGGTGGAGTGATGACGATGAGGGGTCGAGCTCCGGCGACGAGGCGTGCAGGCGAAGCTGCGGGGACGAGGGTGTTGGGTTTGGGTGTTGGGTCGTTGCTGTCGGTAGTGTGGAGGAGAGGGAGGTGAGCGGGGAGAGGTGGAAGAGGAGGCGAGGTTGTCGAGGAGGAGTCGGGGATGCCGGCGAGGTCGAAGGTGAGGCGACAAGGTGAGGTGGTTGAAGACGAGGTCGGGTTTGGTTTAGAGAGAGGAGAGGAGTTAGGGAGAGATCGAGAGTGTGAGGGGGAAAAGAGAGACGAGGTGGCTTAGGGAGCTCGTGAGCGGCACGGTCGTGGTCGGGGTCATGGGGCACGTAGTCGGGGACGTTGGCGAAGACGCGGGGTCGTGAGCGACGTGGGTTGCGCAGTGAACAGAGGAAGAAGAGAGCGGGAAATGTGAAACGGAGAGGGGCAAGGAGGAAGTTAACGGGTTGGGTTTGGGTTGATTGGGCTGGGCCGGCCAAGGAGAATAAAAAACAATAAAAGAAGTAGGGAAAGGTGGGCCGGGCTGGGTTAAGAAATAGGAAATTATTTAAAAGAATTTTAAAAGAAATAGAAATGAGATGGGCCGCCTAAATAAAAGGAGAAAAATAAAAGGGAAGGGAAAAGTAATCTAGTTTTAGGTTAGGAGTTTAATAAACTAAATTAAATAAGAGATATACAAAATGTATATATTTAAAATAGACAGACCCGGATTATATTCTGGAAAGATACAGAAAATTTGTAGAAAATTCAAGAAAATATCGGGAGACTTATTTATTAAGATAAGCTAAATATTTATAGGGGATTGGGTATAGAAAAGAGAAAATAGTAAAGCGAAAAATAAAAAGGGATTTAAGTAATAGAATTAGTTTTCGGAAAAAAAAGGATTTTTAAATACTTAAAATAATTATAAGTACGAATAGATAAATTTGTAAGTGACCCCTATTAATAAAAATACGGCTATTGGCCTATAAAAGAACTGGGTATTATAAGGAACATCACATTGTTTTATATCTACGCGTTTCGTCGACACTCACTCCATACCACATGAACCATTAACCAGGGATGGGAAATACATACAGGAAATAGTATTATAGTGTCTACTCGAGAATGTAGATCTTGTCCAGTTGTGATTTGTGGTAGGGAATTCTATGCGAATTTCCTTTTAATCGGGACAGGCGGCTATGATGCGAATCTTGGGATGGATTAGATGCGTACATTCCATACGATCATCGATTGCCGAGCTGGAAATGTGACTTTCCGCATCTCCAATCATCCTGAGTTTGTTTTCGAGGGTGGAAGCGAATCTTTGGAACCAGCCAAGTATAGTGCTAAGCCGAAGGTATTAACGGCTATGAAGATTGACGAGAACCCAGCGCCAGAGATCGTTCGGGATTTCCTTAATGTGTTTCCTGAAGATTTACCAGGTCTACCACCTCCACTCATCTTGGGATTCTCAATCGACCTGATTCCCGGTACATCACCAGTTTCTAAAGCACCGTACAGAATGGTGCAAGTTGAATTGTCAGAATTGAAGTAAATTGGAGATCTTCTGGGGAAGGGATTTATTCGTCCAAACGCTTTTCCGTGTGGTGCACCAGTTCTATTAGTGAAGAAGGATGGCTCACTGCGGATGTGCATAGACTACCATGAGCTGAACAGGGTAACGATAAAGAACAAGTACCCCATTCCGCGTATCGATGACTTATTTGATCAACTGGTTGGTGCCAAGATATTTTCGAAGCTGGATCTTTGTTCGGGTTATCACCAAATCAGAGTAACAACTGAAGATGTATGCAAGACGGTTTTTCGAACCCGATACGGACATTATGAGTTTCTTACGATGCCATTCAGTGTACCAATGCTCCCGCGATATTCATGGATCTAATGAGCACAGGGTCTTTGCGAAATACTTGGACACGTTTGTCGTATTCATCGACGACATACTAGCCTGATTCAATTTTTCTATCCAGTAGATACACCAAAATAGAGGGGGTTTCTCCTTTGAATCAAATAACAAAAACTTCATCCAAACAACCCCTTTTGCAGTCATCCTTTCTTGACTTGGTTTTTTTTGTTTGTTACTTTCCAATAGGCAAGAGTGAGGCAAGCAAACTACATCTAAGGATGCAGCAATTCCTATACCTAATTCCAATAACTGGACGTTAGGCAGTGATAATCAAGGTTGGTCAGATTAGAAAACTAACCAAAATGTACCTAGTTCCATCATTCCAAGGTGGGGTGAGGAGACAAATAGCAAGGGTGCATGCAGAAATTGCCTCGTGTAGGCGAAGTCACTTCCTCATATATATTCAAGGTGGTCCTAATTGGGAAACCAACAAAAATATACTGTGAACTAAGTAATGCTGCGTATTCATGGAGATTATCTATTACCAAAAGGGGTGATGAAACAATTGCCATGGATGCACCAAGTTAGTGGAGATCATATACTAACTAATTGGGATTCTACGGAAACAAACAATAAGTCATCATGCATGGAACAGTCCAAAAAAGGGCGATGAAACAATTGCCAAGGATGCACCACAGTGGCATCAGCCCGCGGACAGTCGAGATTCTTGTGTGAAAGCCAACAATAAAACATGGACCCGTCCAAAATGGGGCAATGATATTAATACAAAGGATCCTCCTTCCCCGCAGTAAAGTCGAGAAGCATTTTATATCTGCATTTAAAATGAGGATGACATAGTAAGAAGAAGAGTAATTACCCAAGAAAATGTTTTATACGCCCTCAATCATTGTAAGCTGAGCGATATGTAAGGATCTGAATTCTTAGCCATCAATGAGCGACCGAAAGCTCTGCTGAGAGACTGTCGATAATCAATCATCTGAAATCGTATACTTAAACTTCATAGTGGGGTTGCGATTTTGCTGAAATCATAAGTTTTGGGATTTTAATATATATATAGCAAAACGAGTTCGCCTTTTTTAAAAAACGGGAACTCTCGATCTACGACATATTTTAATGATCTGTTCAAATTGATCCCCGCACCCTTATATATACATGCATGGAAAATCAAAGAATTTGAAAACCTCTAACCTATGCATCGGATGAAGTTTATGTAGCATTATCGAAAGACCTTCATTTTTGCATCCATCGATGCATTGGTTAGAAGTCTTTAAATCCTTTGTTTTTTCATACACGTATATTTGAAGGTATGGTTATGTAACTTGAATGGATCGAATCGTTAAAATATGTCGTAGATCAAGAGTTCCCGTTTTTAAAAAATTTTAAAAACAGGATCCGGTTTACAATAGAGCATATATATATATATATATATATATATATATATAGTGGGAACATATCAAAGAATTTTAAAAACAGGAACCGGTTTGCAATAGAGCACCTCACATTTAAAGGACTTTTCATGGGAACATATCACTTGATAGTGTCTACTATATTTCACTAAGTCAAAGAATTGTTCCAAAACTAGATTATAAGTCAACGAATATGAGGGGTTATGCATTTCTATGATAGTATAATATTTTATGTTAGTATTATTAAAATGGTTTATTTGTTATTATTTTAAATGCAGAAAACCGTGAACAAAATGTAAAAACAGATATAAAAAGCTTCTAAACATTACTGCGGGAAACGTATGACACCGTTTAGACTATACAACATACTGAATCTATGCTGAAGTTATTGATTTATGCGACGATCTTAAAAGTGATAAATTCACAATGTAACAAATGTTGTTTTTCAGTAAAAACCTTAAAGAGTTGTATTAACAATCAATTTCAAATTATAGGGATAACGTATATGCAAAGGTTCCCAACCATCCTCCACTTCTCTGGAGTAGAAAAAGAATTCATTTTCTAAATAAGTTTGTTTAAAAACTTGCTGGCCTTAAAGTTACAAGCAAGCTCGCAGATCAAGTGAGGGGTTATATCAGAAGTGTATGCCTAAGATCATACAATACTGAACTAGTAACTTTCCGCTTCACATAATTCAATTCATGAATGACAAAGGCGGAGACCACAACGTGCCGAATATGATTAATTACGGTATGACTAAAAGTGTTGCTCCATTGTAGTACATAAGATTCCAAAAAAATTGGATATTTCATCTATCCAATTTTGATTAACTGGAGATGATTTTCGCATTGCATGCCTCATACGCATGGATCGATATTGTCCATTGTAGTACATAAGATTCCAAAAAAATTGGATATTTCATCTATCCAATTAAATAAAAGCGGAAAGAAAGATTGATTGCATGTTTTTTATCATATTTTTGGTGATTACATCTAAATTTATTGCAGGCGATTCCATGTATAAAGCCGAGAAATATTTCTAGTCATTACAACCACAAACCGTTCTAACTTTGAAAAAAATTTATGGCAGTCTTAATCTCGAAATTTGCCAGATAAATCTAAGATCGGCTCTAATTATTTTGATTATTTCTAACATAATTTGATTTTATAATCTTATTTCTAAGGCAAATTTATGGGTATGAGTGAATGATGTTATAAGCTTTCATGGTATTCTGCATATATATTTTTCGAGATTAAATGAATAAATCACCACAACTTTTTATTGTTATTTTGGGATAAATTCATTCATTTTTTATCATTGATAAATAATATGAACCTTACATGTTCGTATCTTCATCCCGTTGTAAAACTTTCAGCATTGAACTATTCATAATACCTTATAATTAATCTGTTGCTTCCTTTGGACTTATCCATCGAAAAATACTATTGAACAATATTATCCGACCTCCAAGAAGACAAGGACAATAAAGCAACTACTATGGACACACACAATTCCTCGGAAGAGATCCGCGCTGCAGATAAATCAGTTTGATCAGAATTTATCATCCAGTGATTCACACAACTAATGATAAACAACCCAATAGTGTGGAACCTTGGAAAACAATTGAAAGCAGGATGGCCACAAAACTTCTAAAAATGCACAAATGCCCTCGAGATGGAGATTAGACGATAGAACTATATGGGATGATCAAACAAACAATTAAGGATTTTCATAATACTTCTCAACACCTATCTGGTTGCAAAATAAAGGAGTAAGAAGTCGGACCAAATAACGATTCACAACGGGATGAGCAACAAACTGATGGCAATGCAACTTATTGAAAGTCGGATAATGTTCAATAGTATTTTTTAATGGAGAAGTCCAAAAGTGAGCAACAAATTAACAGTATAGACACAATGAATAGTTCAATGCTGGAAGTCGCGCGCACAAAATATTAAAGATGCAAACATGTAAAATTCATCTTATTTATCAACGATAAAAAAGGAATGAATTTACCACATAGTAACAATGAAAAAGTGTGGTAATTTACTCAACTCTGTGATAAAGTTAAGTAAATGAGTTGTTTCCTTCTTACTTCTTCCATTGATGTTAAGCTTATCAAATGTTACGTGATACATATCTAATCTTTGTTCAAAATCTTTTTCCCATCAAATTTAAGCATTGACTTGCTAAATGGATCCTAACTAGCATGAAGGGCTTGACAGTATTGTAAAGCACAGACAAATGAACATGATTCCACATTGACTTGTTACATTTTCTAGGTATTTTGTTACATATACAGCCTAAATTGATGAGTTGCATATTACATAGCTAAGTATACTTTTCACACACACACACATATAGGCAACTAATTAGATTAGTAAATTAGTAATGATTGTGAAGTTTTATCTTATTTGAGCTGGGCTGTACATTCTGTTGCAGTTCTAGTCAACTGTTTAAGTATACTTTTTTCAAATAATAGGAATTGATTGTTTTCCTTGATGAGGTTTTCCTTATGGTTGAGCATAGGTTTTGCATCAGATATTTATATGCAAACCTATTAAAAAAATATAGAGGGTCTAGAGCTATCAAATCACAATTTCACAGTTGTACCAAGGTTTACACCGTTGAGGGTTTGGAATTCCTCAAAAATAAAGACTTACAAGCTTACAACTGGTTGAAGAAACAGTATGATCCTTCTTATTGGTGCAGAGCTTACTTCACTACATTTGTCAAATGTGATTTAGTTCTTAACAATTTATCAGAATCTTAGAATAACTATATCACAGAGTCTAGCAATCAGCCAATACTAAGTATGTTAGAAAACTTAGGAGGAAAGTTATGACAAGATTTTTTGAGAAAAGAGAATGGATACAAACTCAAATTAGGACCATTGTCCTATGATTGTAAAGAAACTTGGTAAAGAGTCTGAGGAGGCTAGAGATCGATATGTGCTGCATGGTGGAGGGCAATAATTTGAAGTGATAAAGAAACTTGGTAAAGAGTCTGAGGAGGCTAGAGATTGATATGTGCTGCATGGTGGAGGGCAATAATTTGAAGCGATAAAGGAATGCAAGCAGTATATTGTCAATCTAGATAAGAGGACATGTTGTTGTAGAAAGTTTGATTTGACAAAGATTCCTCGTTGTCATGCCATTGCAGTATGCGTGAAGACAAGAAGAAACCTAGAAGATTTTGTGCACCCTTGTTATTCCAAAGAATCATATATGAGAGCTTATCAATTTTCAATTAACCCACTTCCACATTGTTCCAAATGGGAAAAGACCAACTTACCAGCTCTATCAGTACCATACTATAGAACCAAACCAGGAAAGCCGTCCAAAAAGAGAAGAAGAGGGATTGATGAGCCAGCTCGAAGTGTATCGGTTAGGGTATTCGCTGGATCACTTATGTGTTCAAAATGTAAAGATAATGTTAAACCAAAATTATTATCTGTTAGATTAGTATCTGATTTTATATGTTTGATTTTATAAATTTCTTCATATAAGTTCATATAATTTTTTTCATATAACTTGTTAGGCTGGGAACACAATATCAAAACTTGCAAGAATGAAGCATCCACATTAAGTTGAAAGGGGGCAACAGACAACAAGTGAGGGAGACCAAAGAAAATGGCCTCAAGTATGGCTGATTGTGGTGAATTTCCTACCACAAGCATTCTAGTTCAGAGTCAAAACGTTGCATCTTCAATAGGTCAAACAAATGTACAAGGAGAAGAAGGATTAGCTGTTGGGGATATAGGAATCAAGCCAATACTAAAATTAGAGTGAGTGATGTTTGATAATGATTTTGTATGTTAGCTTTTAAAAATTTCTTCATATAAGTTCACATAGCTTTTCTTTTGCAGAAAAAATTAGCACCAAAGAAGAAGTCAAGTGCTGCAACTGCTTTGGATGGTGAAAAATAGTTTGTTATGCTGGTATTGCTTTTGAAGAGATTGTTATGTTTCAGTGAACTTGTATAGAATCTGTGTTATACTCAGTGAACTTGTGTAGCTCAGTATTGCATGTGTAGAATCTGTTTTATGGATATGGAACTTCAGGACATGTATGACTTCAGTGAACTTATGTACTATCTGTTTTATACTCAGTGTTTGGTACATTGCTGAAATTATAAGATTTGCTATTGTAATTGTTGTTGTAACTGCTAATTTATACTCTATTATGTTCAATGTGTAGCTCAGTGTTGCTACATTATCAAATTTTGTTCTAATTCTGCTCAGTATGCTATTTAGTTATTTTTCTTCATGTGTTATTTTTCTAAACTATTTTATTCAATGTGTAGCTCAGTGTAGCTTAGTGACATACTTAAATTTTGATCAAACAAATCTTATCCAGATTTTACTTGATTTTAGTGTTGCAGCTCAAATTTTTAGTGTTGCATCAAATACAGCTCAAATTTCTAGTGTTGCAGCTCAATTTTTAGTGTTGCGGCTTATTTTCTACTTGACAAGTCGGCATTTTTCCTTTTTGATGAAGCATCAGATTTTTTTAAACAAATACAGCTCAAATCTGTTCCAGATTTTAGTGTCGCAGCTCAATTTTTAGTGTTACAAGAATGAAGCATCAGTTTTTTTATGCAACACTGATCAGAAGTTTTTTTGCAATGGATAATCAACAATTTTTTTTTGCATAAATTGGTTGCAATGGATCATATTTTTGCATAAGAAATTTTGCATCTGGTTTTTTTGCACCACAGATTTTGCAGCAGAATATACTAATCAATTTTTTCAGTGCTGCATCTGAGTATTGCATTAGAAATTTTTTGGCACCATAAACTTTTGCATTCACATCAGACTTTTTGAAATGGATAATCAACATAAATTTGTTGGCAGAAATGTACATGAATCAACAATCTGGAGTCCAAATAACTGCAAAATTAAATTTCATATAGATAACTAGATCATAACATTCACATAGCTTCACATTTTCAACACCAAAAAGATCACATAGCCACATACACTGCAATTCTTCATTTCCTCAAAACCTCCGGAATATAAAAAAACACAAACAAACTACTAAAATAGATACAACCCTAAGCCACATCCATCGTTCAGCACCTAAACCTACAATACTGACTCCCAGCATTTTCATTTTCTACCCTACCAATTCTCACAACTTGCTCTAGTTGCGCTATTCTTCCTTGAAGCGCTTGATTCTCTTTCTGCAGTTCTTAAATATACTGTATAACCCTAGGTCTCGTCTCAAGATCTCTCCACACAAAGAACTTATATTTTCGAGGGAAATGATAGCAAGCGTAGAATCTCTGACCCGCGTTCTCTTTGGCCGCAGCAAGAAGCAATGGGGCAGGAAGACCGCAGTAGCAAAGGACTTGGCCATCTGGATCGATACTCACTAAGCTCTCCGATGGATTGTTCCCCTTCTTCGTGAGGAATTCACTATCTTCGTCATCGATTGTCCCTTCTTTGCAAATCCTAGAAAAGAAAAGAAAATGAGTTGATATATTGAGGAGAGGCTATAAAAAGGTGAAGGAAGGGTAGTGTTGGAATTAAAAAAGTATTAGCCATGTGGGGGAGTATTTTTTATTTAAAAGTTGCTAAAACTAGCGAGAGGAGGGTCGCAGGGGGGTCGGAAGTAATGGAGTGAACGTTGGGGGGAGCTGTGATGGGAAAAAACTTAGGATGGCAGTGGGAACATATACTAAACCACGGGATGGTTTTGGGGAAATTTCCCTAATCTCTTTCATACATAACTTGGCAAAATCACCACCAACTGCCAATCTGATCGATAAAGAGTCTAGAAAGCTTATGTCAAATTCCTTCAGCGTATTCAATTTTGTGTCAGAAAATTTTTAATATCAGCAAGTGGTGGTTTACCACGCACACATTTTGCCACCAAGGTGAATTACCAATTAATGGTAGATTTCTCAATCTCATCTTCAGTGAAATAAATGGCAGAGTTTCCTTCTTCATCTAAATTATTGACTTCTCTTCTATAATAGTAGCTGATTCATAATGCTTGCTACAATTTCTGACAAAATTTCTGTTTCAGAGAAATCTTAGCAACTGCAAATCAATCCCAATTCAATCAGCAGACAACAAAAGATCTCCAAAGAAATAATCCCAGATCGAAAACTGAATTGCAAATCCAAAGCAGAAAAATCCCCAAATCAAACATAGAATTAAAGAACCTGAGCTTCAAGAACCCTTCAGCTTATCTCTCAGCTTCGAAATCACGCTCCAGAACGAAGGAGAATCTGACAAAAATTCTGTTGCATAGAACCGTAGCAACTGCGTAGCAACTGCAAATAAAGCCAAATTCAAGCAGCAGACAGCAAAAGATCTCCAAAGAAAAAATCCCAGATCAAAAACTGAATTGCAAATCCAAGGCAGAAAAATCCCTAAATCGATCATAGAATTAAAGAACCTGAGCTTCAAGAACCCTTCAGTTTATCTCCCAGCTTCGAAATCACACTCCAGAATGAAGCAGAATCTTCAAGAAAATGAAAAGAAAGGAAAATCACCGGGTAGGATTCTTCAAAATATTTCTTGATGATTTTGTGTGAGAATCGAAGAACTTTTGTTGAAATTTTGATGAATTTGATGGATTTTTGAGCCGGGTCCTTACACTTGCATGCTCTATTTAGTTATTATGCAATATCTATGTAGTTGCCTGCTATATATATTACTTATTTAGATATAGGAAACCGCATAAAAAAATTCCAGGGGGTTTTCAACACCTGTCTCAAGGCCAGGTTTTTTTGTTAGTGGAAAACCTGTTTGGGGTTTTGGGGGGGGGGGGGGGGGGGGGAGGTTGGATATTTTCAAAAGTCATCCCAAAAAGTTCGAAATTCTATATACCACCTCCAAAGTTCGCCATTACTGAAAAAACACCATTCGTTATACTTTTCTATAACTTTTAACGTGGATTGGTTAAACTTATCTAGGGTTAAGATCATAGAAACAAACTTTTTGTTCCATTCATGATTCTCAAGTTTTTCATCTTTTTCTTATTCCAAATTTGTTAACCCTCTCTACTTACTGTTCTTCGAAAGAAAAACCTAAATTCCTTGCATTTTGCTTTTTAATTTCAAGGAAGGTCTTAATCATGTGAAGGATGCATTTTCATTACCATGGAAATCCTAAATATTTTTTGTTTGGATTTATTTTGGCTGTTCAAAATCCATCATTTTACTTGGAGTTGAAATAATCACTACAATAAACCATGAAATCTCAACCCTAATTTTATATGCAAAGAAAAACCCAATTTTTAATTGGGGCAAAATTAAAAACCCTAATTCTAATATTCATATTCCATAGTATATTATATAAATCTATAGTATTAATAATACTAAGAAATGACACTTTTCTATAACAGTAATGAAGATTGAAATTGTCTTTGTTGTTGCTTCAATATCTTCAATAACAGGTATTTTTTATTTGATATCAAATCAAATATACTAAAATTGTTTAATCTAGAAATGATTCATAATGAGGAAGAAGAGAATTGTTCAAGACAAAATGATAGTACAGCATGATGCAGGCATCAGGTCAAAAAATCTATAAGCAATATTCACAAATATGTAAATAATTTTGAATTTCCAGGAATAGAACAATAGAGCATCATCCCCAATGGCACACCACCAAAAAATACCCATACATCAACACAACAATGATGCACATTTATAGCAGCAGATTCTAACCCAAAGCAACTAGTTACTTGGCTCCAAGTAACTAGTAACTAGTCATAAGAAGAAAGGGAAAAAAAACATACAAGCAATAAGATCCCAGCAAGCAAAGTGTTGAGCAAAGACAGACTAGAAAGGACAGCAGTAGAGAGACTTAGGTAAGGAGGATTCGAGAACCATACCCCCTTAGAAACCGTCGGTCGCTCACTCTCATATTCCATCGAATCACTCCAGAGGGACCTCGACAGTACCGTCGGTGATCTCCTGCTGGAGGTCCTTGCCGTCGACGGTGCATCCGACGGAGACGCAGGTGCCGAGGATCTCCTTGACGGTGCCGCTCAGGTCCTTGGCCATGGATCTGGGGCTCATCACCCTCGCGATCTCCACCACGTCGTCGAGGGAGATGTTGCCCGAGTGCTTGATGTTCTTCGTCTTCTTCCGGTCCCGCTCCGGCTCCTTCAGGGCCTTGATGACGAGGGCCGCCGCCGATGGCACCACCGAAACTTTAGCCTGGCGGTTCTGGACGGTGAGCTTGACGGTGACGCGGAGTCCCTTCCAGTCCTTTGCCGTCTCCTTCGCGATGTCCTCGCCGATCTTCTTGGGGAGAGACCCAGGGGCCCGATCTTGGGGGCCAGGGAACTGGCGGCGCCCACCTCGCCGCCTGTCACCCGAACGTAGACATCGACGACCTGAGAGGGGTCGAATTTGGGAGGCGTTCTTTCGTTTTGTTTTTGCTGTTGAGGGAGAGGGGAGGCGGCGCGGAAAAATGAAGTTTCAGGGATAGGGTTTTTCGCAAGCCAAGCCAAGCCAAGCCAAGGAAAGGCAGAAAAAATGCAGCTGATCCCAAAGTCCAACGCTCACCAATGGGCTCCTCCAAACCCTTGATTAACAATAGTATTACATCTACCATTCATTCTAAGCAATGATGATTAGCCGTGCTGTCAGGACATTAATCGAACTCTTATAGATGAACGACCCTTGAAAGAGCCGAATGCTGAATTTTGGCAAGTGTGGATAAATCAGACAAATATTTTTTTGGATCATTTCGGTTAGTTTGGATCGTTCCTGTTTACCGCCGAAAACTGGACGAGACACGGAGGACGTTTAGCCTGAATTTGGGCGCATATACTATTTGGAATATATACATCCACCTCTCTGAGAATACCAAGTTGATTTATGAATTTATGGTACCGTATATCAGAGGTTTAGATAGAAATGACCGATGTAGCAGATTTTATTGGATTTCCCCTCATTTGTGAGGGGTTTTTGATTGTAGGGATGTTTTCCCGACAGACGCAAGCCCCCGCAGTTAATTACGTTATCGCGTTACGATAACAACTTTCACTTTCTCCAGTAGATCACTTTGTGTCGTATTGTATTTGGTTTATTTTGGGGTTGCCCTTAGATTGTATATAAAGACTAATTTATGTCGTGCCCGTAGGGTGCGGATTAGTCCAAATCCGTATATTAGATTTAGGGTTTTGAACTTAGAACGCAGATCTCATATAAATGAGTTCCATCAATTCATTTTGATCTAAGCATCATTAGTCATAATGAGACTAAGATCGACTTAGGAACAGTGAGCATATGGGCTCAACTGATTATTAAATCATATATGAACAGCCCATGAATAGCATACGCTAGTCAATATGGAGACAGTCCACAAGGCAAAACATATTTTAGTTTAAAAATATCGCGATCTAATATTAGTTTAGAGACATTTCAGTCCAGCATTCCCTTGTTTGGGACGAGTATTAGTTTAAGAACGTTTCGATCCAACATTTCCGTGTTTGCGACGATTATTAGTTTAAGGACATTTCGGTCCAACATTTCCGTGTTTATGACAAATATTAGTTTAAGGACATTTCGGTCCAACATATTCCTGTATTTAGGACGAAGGAGTTGTTGGGTTGAGACCCGCCACCTCTCTGAAGGCGTTGAGAAATTACGACGACATATATTACAGGTGTGGAAGGATGTACCCTTGAACCAAATCCCGTATTTGAAGGAAAAAATTATGATGAATTTAAGAATTGTAACAATCCTAACTTTCTGTACAATTTTTTTTTAAAATACAGAAAGAAATATTTATGCCTGAGCACAAGTTATAAATTAATTTTGCTTTTGAATTGCAAGAAAGAGCTTATAACTCATTGGTAGATCTTGCACTGCTGAGTCATAACACCTGGGTTCAAATTCCTACAGCCACGTATTATTTTTGTTGATCTTTCTTTTAAACGTTTAGAAGCCCAAGAGTTTGCACGTAAAATGAAAAGTCAAATTAATCGAATATGTGCACTGAGAACGACACCAACACGTAGCATGCATCATACCCAAGACCTTATGGCTGCATCAGTATATCATGTTCACTTCATATTTATTGAAACGGACTTGTTTGGATTGCTACGTGCATTTTACGTGCATCCGTTCTTGGGGGTATGCATTTTTATTAACCGGATATCGCATTATGGTTTTAACTTATACGTATATTCTTCATATTTTAAAACTAGATTTTTAGACACAGCCCGGGTATTTTTCGGAGTATTTTTGTTTTAGCCTAAAAACCCAAGTTTATATATTATTATATTTCTAAATACATATCTATTTCTTTATAGAGAATAATGGAGAAAAGATGCCGTAGGAGGGAATTCCCTCGTATGGCGTCGAAAAAATACCCTCTCCCTAGTTTTTTCCGACGATCGGCACCCACCATCTTCATCGTCATCATCTAAGATGTGGATATACCAAATTTCATGTGATTCTACAACTTTTTCACCGTTGATTTAGCAATGTAAAAAGTTCTATTGTCGGTAAACCGCTAATTTTGAACCCACTAAATCAACGGTGAAAAAGTTGTAGAATCACATGAAATTTGGTATACCCACATCTTAGATGATGATGATGAAGATGGTGGGTGCCGATCGTCGGAAAAAACTAGGAATGAGGTGTTTTTTCGACGCCATAGGAGAAAATCCCCTCCTATGGCCTCTTTCCTCCATTAATCTCTTCTATATATATATATATATATATATATATATATATATTGTAGGGTTGCTAGGCACGCTCACAAGGTTCTACGAGGCATCAACCATGCCCGATTAAAAATTTAGCCGTGCTGAACAACCCAAAATCGGATCTTTAAACTAGAGTTTAGGCGAAAATAAGCATGTTAAACACTTTAACACTAAGTGAGAGGGATTACAACCTTTGTAGATCCGGTCCTTCACTTCTTAAGCTCCGTGTTGAGGTCCCTTCGCTGCGATCATCGTGTTCCGGACTCTCGAGAAGTTCTACGAAGAGAAAGATGCAAGCTTGCTTCCGATCTTCGATACAAAGATGATCTACCTTGAAGTTTCATTAACACAAGCTAACACTCACAAAATGAAGTGAACACTCTCATCTAAAGGGCAAGGATAGATGAGGATGACGAAGTAGGATTTTTGCTCTCTTTTATTTTCATATTCTCACTCACTTTCATCACAAAGCAAAAGCTAGAAAGCTTTTGCTTAAAAGAAGAAGAAGGAAGAAGATGAAACCTTAATCCTTTTGTGATGAATAATGAAAGGATAAATATGATGATTAATGCAACCATGGTTGACTAAACCTTTGTAGAGAATTAACCAAGGCTAGGGTTTGGGTTAGGTTAATAATGAGTCACTTGAAAATATCAAGCATAATATCTTTTTCAAGACAAAAGAAAAGCTTCTAGAATCAACTAGAAGTCTTAACCCTAATCCAAACCCTAATCATGTTTAAACTCCACTAAACATGTTGCATTAGTTATCATATCATGTTACAATATTATATATCACATATATAATATTTATCGTAACAAAATAAAATAATACATTTAACATATATCGCATATATATCAATGTATTACCCGAGTGAGAAAAAAATCTTTTAGTGAGCTAATATTAGTTAATATAATTTAATATATCATATATATTATTAAATATTAAATTATCGAATTAACACTTGATCCGACAATCCGGCTATATCGCATATAACCGACTAATACGATGACCCGGCTATATCACATATACCCGGCCGATATCTCATATCGCGAGAATCCAATACGGTATCACATACCGCATTATTCTCGGTCCCGCATATATCACATATGTGCTCCTACTCCGTTTTGCCCGAGTCAAGAAACCTCTGTGTAGGACTCTAAAGAATTGTCAATACGCCGACAGTAGGTGATGATCATATCAAACACGCACAAGCTGCAAGCGGTCAGCTAAACGTAACAGCCACCCAGGTATTGAGCGCTCAGAAGATCAACAAGTAAGCCTGTACATTCTCCTGTGAATCCAAACAGTAATACTCCCGTACAGTCCGGTCTCGTCGTCTGATATGTCGCATATCTCGCCTAGGGGTGGTAAACGTCAGACCCCAGTAGCTCGATAAGTCGTGTCGATATGAGCTCTATAACAGTTCGAGAAACTACTGATAACACTTACCAGTAAATCTCAGCAACCCTGACCAGGGATTTCCAGTTATAGCCAATCGGACACAGCACAACATCAACTCCCTATACCGGGAGAGACGAATCCCCTCCTATCGCTCATTGCCTCCATGTGATTCGGGACTGTACCCAAAAGCCACCTTTTTGCACGCCCTCTTGGACGTGGTATGATGGAAATCAAAGCACAGTGGGAATCACACAAGACTCTATGACGATCTTAGGTCAACAGACTACTCTGTACCAGTGTTACTGGAGAACTGCCATCTGACGTGAGGTATAATACCATCTGGGTGTTTTTGGTGAGTCCGTTCAGTGTACCCAGTCTCCACTGAGCACCCGTACACCATCCTTGATGTCAAACACCGATGGATATGTGATCATCCATCGCCCATCATATGGGTCAAGATGCGTATACGCTAGTCTACTCTGGTGTATCGATGCCCTGTCTCGATACACCCTCGACTAGGAACAGTTATAAGATGTACTTGTCGACTACCGTGGCCTCACTAGTATGATCTCATCATAGTCCCAGTAGTCGAGTACATATCCTAAGGGCTTTATCAACATGTAACATAGAGACAATCAGAGTACATGTTAAGATAAAGTACAACCAGATAGCATACTATCATGTCGAGCAAGAAAGTCCTCCCTATATATATCCAAGCATCCACTACAATATACATCGTCCTTCTCCATGATCAGGTGATACTGCCTAAGAATTATCTCTGGATTTCTGATGGGACCGGGGTTCCTTGGCTAAAGCCACAACTCCATTGTCACACAATGATAGGAACGGAGTTCATCTCATGAACCTATAAATATCCAGACTGCCTCTTTGGTAGCATCCTTGGTAACGATGTATCTTACCTTTAATCGTCTAGTAAGTCACGGTATCTAACTTGTAACTCTTCCAACATACCGTCTCCCCACTGAGGGTATAGACAAGCCTGCGACTGACATTCAGTCGTCCTTATCACCCTGGAACCTTTCCAGTGATTCTCCCCAGGATCGATTGATACCATCTCACTACAACTAGTGAGTATCCTAACATCCAATTAGATCTATCTAATAGATCCAAAATCCAGGATTCAGAAGGTATCACTATGATCCTATATGGAGAATCCTTGTGATAAGCGGAGATTGACCGAGCGTAGCATAGGAAACTCCTTCCCTATCAAGAGTATGTCATCCACGTACTCTACGATGATCACCACCATACTCCCTACTACCTTTTTGTATATACAAGGTTCATCTACCATTTTGATGAAGTCAAACTCTTTGACTACCACATCAAAACAGATGTTCCAACTTCGCGATGCCTGTTTTATCACATAAAACATCTTGCACACGTTTCCGCTGCTCCCACTGTCTACGAAGCCCTTTGGATGTGTACTTATAGACGCTCTTTTCTAAATCATCATTTAGAAAAGCAGTCATGACACTCAACCACCAGATATCGTAGTCATGGTATGTAGCCGTGGCAAGTAGGATCTGGATGGACTTAAGCATAGCTTTGAAAGTCTCAACTTTTCTATGTACACCAAGTAATCTTCTCAAGATATACTTGCTCCTGATGGGGATTTAACCCTTCAGATAAAGCAACCAAAGTCCATATTTTGTTGGTGTATAAGTATTCCATCTCAGATCGATAAGCATCCAGCCATTCTTACAGAGTCCCACTCCTGATGGCCAGCTCGAAACTAGTTGGGTCATCATCTCATGATGCAATCCTCGCTCCCATTGTCATAGAGAAACCGAAGTATCTCTCAGGTGGGTGAGGAACCCTATATAGATTGGCGGAGAGGCTGAGGTTCGTTGGAAACCATTGAATCCTTTGGTTCTACCAAATCATCAGCTGCAGTTTGTATAGCTGGAACATTTCCAGTTCTACATAACAGACCTTGCCTCGAGCTTGTCCGGATTTTGCTTTTAGACATAGTCCGGACAACCCCAAATCTTAAAAAACTTAAGATATGGGCTCTTCCCTTTCCATATCACATATGAAGTGGTAGGCAACTGATTTGATTTGAACCCTATTCAATAGGTATACAGCTTCTCAAGCGCATAACACCCAAAAGGAAATAGGAAACTCAGTAGTACTCATCATAGAGCACACCATATCATATAGGGTGCAATTGCTCCGCCCCGATACACCGAGGTGCTGTGGTGTATTCGGAGGAGTAATGCTGAGAGAGAATCTCATTCTCTTTTAGAATAGTCCAGGAATTCCGTGCTTAAGTATTCTCCTCCTTGATCTCATCAAAGGACATAATACTTATACCCGTTTTTGATTCTCTATTTCTAACTTATATTCTGTGAATATCTCAAAAGCTTCGGACTTGTGTTTCAACAGGAACATATGTCTGAATCTTGAGAGATTATCAGAGAATGTAATGAAGTAAAAAGAACCGGTCTTGGCATGTGTAGACAGGGGACTTTCATACATCAGCATGTATCAATCCCAAGAGTTCACCAACTCTTTCTATGTTTCCAATAAACAGAGCTGTGGTCATCTTATCTTTGCGACATGACCGGCAAGTTTCACAAGATGTAAATTCAAACAAATTTAAATATGCATCTTAATGTAACTTCAGATAGTCGGGTCGCATTGATATAACCTAGTCTACAATGCTTCAAGAAGGATCGTTCATTTCTGAACTCTTCCTCTTGTGTGTGTTCTGTATACTAAGAACTGTAGTTTTGATTTAGAACGTCAATACTTTTAGATAACGTGCCTGAACCGATCAACTCTTGATATAGGAAATGTTCAAAACATTATCCAACAATACAAAATTATATCCTTTCTTTACTAATAAAAAGACTGATATGATGTTGTATATCAGGTTCGGTATCTAATAACATTCGTTCAGAATCAATGTATTATGGTACTACAGGGTGATAGTGACCAACATACTTGGTTGCAACACTTGCACCGTTTCTATCTCATGACACTTATCACCCGTTCTCAGTTCTCTACCTATTTGGAGCCCATGTAACAAATTACATATGTGGGATCCTGATCCGGTATTAAATACCCAGGACGTAAAGGATACTGAGAAACAGTTCTCTGTAATGAACACACCCGAAGATGATGCATCAATATGCACTTTCTTCGTTTGGGCGGCACGGGAAATCCGGTATTCCCCAATTTCCTGCTCTATCTTATAACAATTATAAGTTGGAGCGGGACCAACGTTTCCCAGCTCAGTATAAAAAGCGGGTTCGGTCAATATATCCGTATTATTATCTTGATTAAGGCGTGATATGGTCGCTACCTGAAGAGAGAGAGAAGAAAACACTCAGTGTATGCTCTTGCAAGATTAGATTGGTTATCTAATATATCTAATCAGGATGTCTCCCACTGTTTTAATCAAATCTTCCTTCAAACCCTAAAAGGAAAGACTAGCCGGGATTAATTACACGCTACAACTTCGCCAATCTTTCAGCCAGGCCAGTACCGGTACTTTGAGGGAGGTCCCCCGTGCTTTCGCACGAACCTAATTAAAGTAAATCTCGTTTTCCCAGGGGCGTAACCCAGTTAACACCTTTCTAGACACCTACTTGATCGACTAATTGTAATGTGTAAAACACTCCCAGGAGTAACTCTTACTCGCAGCGGGTATCGGGATCCAACTATCTCATAGAAAGTATGCAATCTCATTGCAAATTTCAACACTTGAAATTCCCGATAATATTTTGCCCCTAGCGTGCTATGACCTTGACGCATGTCAAACAACCCATCGTCCGCTAGTCAAGTTCAACCCGTACATTTCTTGATTGAATTAAACCCACCCGCACGACCCTTGACGCATGCCAAACAACGCCGTACGAATACCCTAATCTAATCGTATCGTATGCTAGCAGATAAGCACTAGTTAGCTACCGTACACTACGCCTTGACGCATGCCAAACTACCGCAGCACGAATACTAAGTAGTACTTATCTGAAATGACGGAGGGCTACGACAGGTTTTTAAGAAAACCTTTTGCGTAATGAACTTGATATCGTTGTAGAATCGAGTAATTTTAAATGGAATGTTTTTGAGGCTTTTCCAGTTTCGCTAAAGAGGTCACTCCCGGTGAAGGGATCGTCGGCTCTTTCCTCATCGAATAAGGTGCAGAGTATATCACATATACCACTATGCAAAGCAAGAACTATAGAAGCAATCAAAAGACAAACCGAGTTTGTAGCATCGGCTAGTTTCATTAAAGAGGTCACTCCCGGTGAAGGGATCTCGGCTCTTTCCTTATCGAATAAGGTGATGGATGTTCTATAAGGAACACCGCTATGCAAAGCAAGAACTAGAGCTACCAGTTTTTAAACAAATTTCTACAACATTTTTAGGTTTCTTTTATTTCATTAATCTCATTAATGAAGTCCCATGTTTAATATGCTTCACAAGCATCACATTTGAAACGAAATCTGCAATATAACATATATCTCATATATATAATATAAACATTCGTCTCAGGCAGTACTATGATCTCATCACAGAACATTGCAGCAGAAGAAACATATATGAAATATTGGATATACTAGGACGTCCGTGTTTTAGTACGAGCCTGTATAAAACACGGACTCCACGGTCGCGATGAATAGCCAAACCCACATCCCTAGACCCCTACGAGAGCGGCAAGCAACACTGCCAATTCTAGGGTTAGGAGACCCGGTCTCGACTCCTCGAGATGGTCTCCCACTGGACCCTAGAACCCGGTTACTTGTGCTCCCCGCCTTGGGTCTACCTAATGCGGAAAAGTAAATAATATACAATGGTGACATCATCCTTAGCCCGGAAGTGCCCCAATAAAAGAATATTACATATAAATGAATTTTACATGAATGAAAAAGAAAAACTCTCATCTCACATAAAACCCCCGGCTATTCAAAACGCGACGATCCAATATAACATATCACAGCAACACATAATATCTCATATCATCAACGTAAGCAAATATGCGTATCCCGATTGTCGTTGATGTATAGCAACGAAGCCGTCGATACACCACATACTACGCTTACGGTCACAGAAAAGAAAGTGTAAAACTACAACAGTTGGAATCCGCAACCTTCTTAGACATCGCATGCCTAACCAAATGAATTCCTTAGACATCGCATGCCTAACAATTATAAACCCCGTATTTTAGTCTCATTATCGAAAACTCTTTTCGATATCAAGTTGGGCAATTCAACAAGATTCCCGACATCGTGATCGAATGCTCGTCGCAAACTTTAGTAGACGGCCGCACCCCCGGATGCCGTCGACGAAGTGCACTAAGGCGGAACACCGCTGCCGCGAGCACCCGAACGGATGCTTTTGGCGACAGAGTTCTCCTACAGTCACTTGGTCAGGGGCTATGGAGCGTGGCTGTCTGTTAAGTTTACCTGGCGAGTATCCGCGTACGCTACGTGATTGCGACGGACTTTTGATCACATCAAAATTCCGTGGCAACCGATCATCTGAGATTAAACTGCTAGATTTATAACATTCAAATTAGTTATCTCATAACTATTTGTGGATTCCAAATATTGTATCACATTCCAAATAAATAGACAATGTTAAACTTTCCGATCGAATAATCAAACACCCAAGATTTCCCAGATTATTCTCAACACTTTAAATTAGTTTAAAAATATCCATCACATGCCACAGTACCAATGGTCCAGCCGTAGAAGGGTCAAGCCAACGCCTCACATGTGGCACGCCGTACTGCCCTAAACCCTAAGGTTTATAGGCAGTTCAAGACGGTCACATAATCGAGTTAAGGATTGTTGTCTTCTAGAGGGTCCATTGCGTTACTTGCACGACTTAAAACGTTCTTAAACTCGAAAAAAATCCAACTTTTGAAAAAATTTCCGACAGGGGAAAAAGTGAGTTATTGATATCCGTTCGAACTTTTTAACACGTTCCAAAAATTACCCGGACATGACTAAACAAAGTTAAATTATCTGATCGAATCAACGAGTCCCCAATACAAGCCTAGAAAACTCAACACTTGAGTGGAATCAAAAAATTCCCAGAAAAAAATAACAAGAAAGGACCTAAGAATAAATATATAAAATACGAAGGACCAAATCATAATTTTGGCCGCAGAACCGCCGCCAAACCCTTGGTTTGGCCGCGGTTCTGCGGTCATTTGAGAGCATTAATGGTCCGTACTTCACAGTAATTCTTAGTTTTTCCTGCTTAATTTTCTGAGCATTTTTAATTCATAAAAAATCACATTTTTGAAAAATATCCAGAGAAGGGTTTATATCGGGGTTTCCGGGTTCGATCGGACTTTAAACTTCGCCTAGATTTCGCCCAGACTTCGCATAAAGCTCTAGCTTGGCTCTGATACCACTGTAGGATTGCTAGGCACGCTCACAAGGTTCTACGAGGCATCATCCATGCCCGATTAAAAATTTAGCCGTGCCGAACAACCCAAAGCCGGATCTTTAAACTAGAGTTTAGGCGAAAACAAGCATCTTAAACACTTTAACACTAAGTGAGAAGGATTACAACCTTTGTAGATCCGGTCCTTCACTTCTTAAGCTCCGTGTTGAGGTCCCTTCGCTGCGATCATCGTGTTCCGGACTCTCGAGAAGTTCCACGAAGAGAAAGATGC
The DNA here is from genome assembly GCA_030015575.1 of Agapanthus africanus. Classification (NCBI taxonomy): domain Eukaryota; kingdom Viridiplantae; phylum Streptophyta; class Magnoliopsida; order Asparagales; family Amaryllidaceae; genus Agapanthus; species Agapanthus africanus. The sequence continues at coordinate 538,448,733 of JASDDO010000010.1, read as the reverse complement.
AAGCTTGCTTCCGATCTTCGATACAAAGATGATCTACCTTGAAGTTTCATTAACACAAGCTAACACTCACAAAATGAAGTGAACACTCTCATCTAAAGGGCAAGGATAGATGAGGATGACGAAGTAGGATTTTTGCTCTCTTTTATTTTCATATTCTCACTCACTTTCATCACAAAGCAAAAGCTAGAAAGCTTTTGCTCAAAGGAAGAAGAAGGAAGAAGATAAAACCTTAATCCTTTTGTGATGAATAATGAAAGGATAAATATGATGATTAATGCAACCATGGTTGACTAAATCTTTGTAGAGAATTAACCAAGGCTAGGGTTTGGGTTAGGTTAATAATGAGTCACTTGAAAATATGTCACGCCCAGCTTCCCAGTATACGGCGAAGGGGACGCGACGAGGCCCGCTACGTATATACTCAGAAGTACATACGCTAAGCGTATCTAAGCAATATAAAATAAATACACAAGAGACAAGAAATAAAAAGAACAACAACTTTTATTTATTAACATTCTTTGTACAATGCATGAAAGGAAATACAACTGAAATAAAAAGATGTCTAAACAGTGGCATAACAGGAAATGAAAAGTACAGAGAGGAAAAATGTACAATGAAACTAAAGTGCAGGGTCTTCGGCAAACTGCTCCAAGTCTTCTGCAGATGGCTCGATCTCTGCCGGGTCCGAATCACCTGACGACATTCAAAGAAGAAAGAAATAGAATGTCGTCAGCGAACAGGTCGCTCGGTAAGTCCCAAAGATAAGGGAGGAATAGACAGAGAGTAAGAGAGGGAGAGAGAGTACCTTTTAATGTTGTATTGTATTGTTGTAATGTTGTATTAACGCTGTTTTTTGTAGTTTGGTACAGAAGAATGGCAGTGTATACGAGAGGAGTCTCTATATGCCAGAGACTAGAGGCGCGTTTAGTACAAGGCTCCGTTAGAAAGCCCGGAACAACGGCAATTGGATTCATGTTAGGTGTATTAAATCTGACCACCTCGTGCCACCTTTAACACCTTCCGTACCAATCTACCCCTTATACCCCGCGATGTCTTATTTGTATTGTTATCTTGTAAATTGTATTAGTTGTATGATTGATTGACTGACTGACCGAAACCATGATATCAGGAAACGGTTATAACCGTAGAGTCATGTAAATGGAATACTGAGAATCATGTAAAAGGAATATATATATCCATGGTTCGGTTCGGTCAAATTGTATAAATTGTTAATTGTATTCATGGATTCATGTGTTCATTTTGAATTGGAATATTGTAGATTATATATTGACTCGAATCATATCAGACTCAAACCCGAGTCAGACAATCAGAAATGTGAATCGAGGTCTTTTAATTGCTAGGGTCCTTAGGGTAATTTATAAAACTTGAGGGGGTTTTATGTAAAAATACTTTTATATACTTTTCAGAATACGCCTCAAGTATTTATTGTTCGTTTTTAGAGTTGTAATGAGGGTGGATTTTATATTGTGACATTTCTAGTGTGAATATCCTAGTTTTAGGTATTTATCTATAATATTGATTTATTTGAAGTTCATGGTATTTTAGTGTAAAATTTATTATTGTGATTTTTAGAAAAAGGTGGAAAATTTATATTATAATAAAATAGGTATTTAAATGATAAATATACATATGTTTATACAAAAATAATTTTAATAAATATTTTATATTCCAAAAATCTCATTTTCTTAAGATGTCGTATTTTAAACCTTTCGAGACCGAATGCTCTCTGTGGAGGTCTGAATCTCGCACTACTGAGCCCGAGGATGCACGATAAACCGTACTATCCCTAACGGGTTCCCCAAAGGTGGGTTGTAGCGGTGCTTTGCAAAGATTGTAAAATACCAATCCTTTAGAAAACGGTTTTATAAAATAAAAGGTATTTATTTGCAAAGTGTAGTTTTCCGTAGTTTAGATTCTAGGGTTTCCTAAGCCAACTAGCCTATTTCTAAATGGTCTAAACGACAAGTCGTTAGAAGCCTCAAATCGCCTCTTCACCGCCAATTGTGACCAGGTAAGTACAAGTGAGGAAGGAGGGATCCGCTCACGAATCGTGAGACGGGCCTTTTAAAGTTACCTAAACTCACTTGCCTAGTCTAGACACCACAAAGTCAGGTTTAGATAAACGATCGATGTCCACAACTTATCGTATTTTCCTAATAAGAAGTATTTATTTAAAAGTGTATCAAATCTAAAACTTTTAAGAATGGTTTTATTAAGAATATGGTATTTTAATGAAAGTTTCGTTTTATCGTATTCTAAGTTCTTGATGATTTCGTTTAGGTTTGTATTTGCATGTGTGTGGAGGTAGGTCATTACCTCGTGCTCTACTTTAAATGTATAGCAAGTTAAGGGGTTAAATGTGAAATTGAAACATTGTGGTATTAAAGTGAAAAAATACGATAAATTGGAAAGGCTATCATTTCATGTGAGAAAACTTGTTCAAATTGATGTTTAAAAGTTTAATAGTCAAGATTAAGATGTTTAGGCATGAATGTGTTGGTTAGAAGTGAAATTTTATAGAAAACCGAATCGGAAATCGGATTTGTTCCGATTCCGTCGGGTTTCGTAATTTCGTATTTTAAAGAAATAGAAAGGGGGATAGAATGAGACTTACGGGTTTTGGATTAAGCAAGGGAGTGTAAGGGGGACTAGAAGAGTTGCCTAGGCGTTGCTTCGTCGCCGGTTGTTTCTAAAAACGTCGCCGGAATTTTCGCCGGAATTTCGTCGGAGCTTCGCCGCGAACTTGTTTTCAAAGCACACACTTCTTGGAAAATTTTAAGAGAGTGAGCTTAGGATTTTTGGGATGAGAGGGTAGAGGGAAGGGGGTGTATTTATAGGGTAGGCTAGGGGTAGGGTAGGTGAAGGGGTTTTAAATAAAAAAATATAAAAATATAGAAAATGCATTAAAAATTGGAGTAAATAGGGTATATGAAAGGTTTTAATGCAAAAATGTATTAAAAATCATTAAAATGGAGTAAATGGGGATTTCAAAGGTCTCTGAAACCGATCTAGGTATTTGAAGTGTACAGGGGGGTTTAGAAGATGAAGAGACACAACATTGAAGAAAAATTTAAAACAAAATAAATATTAAAAATAATGTGGGGCATAGGATTTGAACTTTGGTGGCTTGGTTCAGCAATGCAAGGTATTACCAATGAGCTACAAGCTCTTTCTTGTAATTAAATTGTTAATTAATTACTTAAATCTTGTGCTCAGGCAATAAATACCCCTTTATGGATTTTTAAAAAAAATATTTGAAAAAAAATTTGTATAGGAAAAGATGTATAAGAAAATTATGGTTGTTACATTCTACCGTCCTAATAAAAATTTCGTCCTCAAAATTTGTAAAAGGAAAGTGTAACAAATCCAAGGAAAGTTTGGTGCTGGTGTGATGACAGTATGTGAAAAATAACAAGGTAGTGCAAGGGTTTTAAAAATGTGAAGAATGTGTGAATGAATGAAAGAATGCGGAGGTTTTGGTAAAATTGTAAAAGAGGTGAGGGAATTTTGGGTTAGGATAGATTCAAGATATATGATTCAAAGAATAAGAAATGATGGGATTCAAGGAACATGATTGTAAAGAATGTTTTAGTTTCTGGTTCTTGTGTTATATTACTTAGGTTGTTCAAGCAGAACAGAACTGCATAATAGTGTTTCATACAGCTCTGACCTGCATGGGCCACCAACAAAACCTGTCACGCCCCGCTTCCCAGTATATGGCGAAGGGGACGCGACGAAGCCCGCTACGTATATACTCAGAAGTACATATGCTAAGCGTATCTAAGCAATATAAAATAAATACATAAGAGACAAGAAATAAAAAGAGCAGCAACTTTTATTTATTAACATTCTTTGTACAATGCATGATCGGAAATACAACTGAAATAAAAAGATGCCTAAACAGTGGTATAACAGGAAATGAAAAGTATAGAGAGGAAAAGTGTACAATGAAACTAAAGTGCATGGTCTTCGGTAAACTGCTCCAAGTCTTCTGCAGATGGCTCGATCTCTGCCGGGTCTGAATCACCTGACGACATTTACAGAAGAAAGAAATAGAATGTCGTCAGCGAACAGGTCGCTCGGTAAGTCCCAAAGATAAGGGAGGAATAGACAGAGAGTAAGAGAGGGAGAGAGAGTACCTTTTAATGTTGTATTATATTGTTGTAATATTGTATTAACGCTGTTGTTTGTAGCTTGGTACAGAAGAATGCCAGTATATACGAGAGGAGTCTCTATATGCCAGAGACTAGAGGCACGTTTAGTACAAGGCTCCGTTAGAATGGCCGGAACAACGGCAATTGGATTCATGTTAGGTGTATTAAATCTGACCACCTCGTGCCACCTTTAACACCTTCCGTACCAATCTACCCCTTAAACCCCGCGATGTCTTATTTGTATTGTTATCTTGTAAATTGTATTGGTTGTATGATTGATTGACTGACTGACCGAAACCAGGATATCAGGAAACGGTTATAACCGTAGAGTCATGTAAATGGAATACTGAGAATCATGTAAAAGGAATATATATATCCATGGTTCAGTTCGGTCAAATTGTATAAATTGTTAATTGTATTCATGGATTCATATGTTCATTTTGAATTGGAATCTTGTTGATTATATATTGACTTGAATCATATCAGACTCAAACCCGAGTCAGACAATCAGAAATGTGAATCGAGGTCTTTTAATTGCTAGGGTTCTTAGGGTAATTTATAAAACTTGAGAGGGTTTTATGTAAAAATACTTTTATATACTTTTCAAAATACGCCTCAAGTATTTATTGTTCGTTTTTAGAGTTGTAATGAGGGTGGATTTTATATTGTGACATTTCTAGTGAGAATATCCTAATTTTAGGTATTTATCTGTAATATTGATTTATTTGAAGTTCATGGTATTTTAGTGTAAAATTTATTATTGTGATTTTTAGGAAAAGGTGGAAAATTTATATTATAATAAAATAGGTATTTAAATGATAAATATACATATGTTTATACAAAAATAATTTTAATAAATATTTTATATTCCAAAAATCTCATTTTCTTAAGATGTCGTATTTTAAACCTTTCGAGACCGAATGCTCCCTGCGGAGGTCTGAATCTCGCACTACTGAGCCCGAGGGTGCACGATAAACCGTACTATCCCTAACGGGTTCCCCAAAAATGGGTTGTAGCGGCGCTTTGCAAAGATTGTAAAATACCAATCCTTTAGAAAACGGTTTTATAAAGTAAAAGGTATTTATTTGCAAAGTGTAGTTTTCCGTATTTTAGATTCTAGGATTTCCTAAGCCAACTAGCCTATTTCTAAATGGTCTAAACGACAAGTCGTTAGAAGTCTCAAATCGCCTCTTCACCGCCAATTGTGACCAGGTAAGTACAAGTGAGGAAGGAGGGATCCGCTCACGAATCGTGAGACGGCCCTTTTAAAGTTACCTAAACTCACTTGCCTAGCCTAGACACCACAAAGTCAGGTTTAGATAAACGATCGATGTCCACAACTTATCGTATTTTCCTAATAAGAAGTATTTATTTAAAAGTGTATCAAATCTAAAACTTTTAAGAATGGTTTTATTAAGAATATGGTATTTTAATGAAAGTTTCGTTTTATCGTATTCTACTTGATGATTTCGTTTAGGTTTGTATTTGCGTGTGTGTGGAGGTAGGTCATTACATCGTGCTCTACTTTAAATGTATAGCAAATTAAGGGGTTAAATGTAAAATTGAAACATTGTGGTATTAAAGTGAAAAAAATACGATAAATTGGAAAGGCTATCATTTCATGTGAGAAAACTTGTTCAAATTGATGTTTAAAAGTTTAATAGTCAAGATTAAGATGTTTAGGCATGCATGTGTTGGTTAGAAGTGAAATTTTATAGAAAACCGAGTCGGAAATCGGATTTCTTCCGATTCCGTCGGGTTTCGTAATTTCGTATTTTAAAGAAATAGAAATGGGGATAGAATGGGACTTACGGGTTTTGGATTAAGCAAGGGAGTGTAAGGGGGACTAGAGGAGTTGCCTAGGCGTTGCTTCGTCGCCGGTTGTTTCTAAAAACGTCGCCGGAATTTCCGCCGGAATTTCGCCGCGAACTTGTTTTCAAAGCACACACTTCTTGGAAAATTTTGAGAGAGTGAGCTTAGGATTTTTGGGATGAGAGGGTAGAGGGGAGGGGGTGTATTTATAGGGTAGGCTAGGGTAGGGTAGGTGAAGGGGTTTTAAATAAAAAAAATATAAAAATATAGAAAATGCATTAAAATTGGAGTAAATAGGGTATATGAAAGGTTTTAATGCAAAAAAGTATTAAAAATCATTAAAATGGAGTAAATGGGGATTTCAAAGGTCTCTGAAACCGATCTAGGAATTTGAAGTGTACAGAAGGCTTTAGAAGTTGAAGAGACACAACATTGAAGAAAAATTTAAAACAAAATAAATATTAAAAATAATGTGGGGCATGGGATTTGAACTTTGGTGGCTTGGTTCAGCAATGCAAGGTATTACCAATGCGCTACAAGCTCCTTCTTGTAATTAAATTGTTAATTAATTACTTAAATCTTATGCTCAGGCAATAAATACCCCTTTATGGATTTTTAAAAAAAATATTTGAAAAAAAATTTGTATAGGAAAAAATGTATAATAAAATTAGGGTTGTTACAAAATATCAAGCATAATATCTTTTTCAAGATAAAAGAAAAGCTTCTAGAATCAACTAGAAGTCTTAACCCTAATCCAAACCTTAATTATGTTTAAACTCCACTAAACATGTTGCATTAGTTATCATATCATGTTACAATATTATATATCACATATATAATATTTATCGTAACAAAATAAAATAATACATTTAACATATATCGCATATATATCAATGTATTATCCGAGTGAGAAAAAGAATCTTTTAGTGAGCTAATATTAGTTAATGTAATTTAATATATCATATATATTATTAAACATTAAATTATCGAATCAACACTTGATCCGACAATCCGGCTATATCGCATATAACCGACTAATACGATGACCCGGCTATATCACATATACCCGGCCGATATCTCATATCGCGAGAATCCAATACGGTATCATATACCGCATTATCCTCGGTCCCGCACATATCAGATATGTGCTCCTACTCCGTTTTGCCTGAGTCAAGAAACCTCTGTGTAGGACTCTAAAGAATCGTCAATACGCCGGCAGTAGGTGATGATCATATCAAACACCCACAAGCTGCAAGCGGTCAGCTAAACGTAACAGCCACCCAGGTATTGAGCGCTCAGAAGATCAACAAGCAAGCCTATACATTCTCCTGTGAATCCAAACAGTAACACTCCCGTACAGTCCGGTCTCGTCGTCTGATATGTCGCATATCTCGCGTAGGGGTGGTAAACGTCAGACCCCAGTAGCTCGATAAGTCGTGTCGATATGAGGTCTATAACAGTTCGAGAAACTACTGATAACACTTACCAGTAAATCTCAGCAACCCTGACCAGGGATTTCCAGTTATAGCCAATCGGACACAACACAACATCAACTCCCTATACTGGGAGAGACGAATCCCCTCCTATCGCTCATTGCTTCCATGTGATTCGGGACTGTACCCAAAAGCCACCTTTTTGCACGCCCTCTTGGACATGGTGTGATGGAAATCAAAGCACAGTGGGAATCACACAAGACTCTATGACGATCTTGAGTCAACAGACTACTCTGTACCAGTGTCACCGGAGAACTGCCATCTGACGTGAGATATAATACCATCTGGGAGTTCTCGGCGAGTCCGTACAGTGTATCCAGTCTCCACTGAGCACCCGTACACCATCCTTGATGTCAAACACCGATGGATATGGGATCATCCATCGCCCATCATATGGGTCAAGATGCGTATACGCTAGTCTACTCTGGTGTATCGATGCCCTGTCTCGATACACTCTCGACTAGGAACAGTTATAGGATGTACTCATCGACTACCGTGGCCCCACTAGGTTGATCTCATCATAGTCCCAGTAGTCGAGTACAGATCCTAAGGGCTTTATAAACATGTAACATAGAGACAATCAGAGTACATGTTAAGATAAAGTACAACCAGATAGCATACTATCATGTCGAGCAAGAAAGTCCTCCCTATATATGTCCAAACATTCACTATAATATACATCGTATGTACAGTAATGGCTTCTAGGGCATACATATAACTAACATATATATATATTAATTAATTATTCTAACACAATATATATATATATATTATATATTATATTATATTATATTATATATTATTAATTATTATTATAAACCTTATTTCTAACCATACTTTTCTCTCTCCCTCTCTTTTTCCACGTTCTCTCTCTGTTTACACCCCACATCTCTCTCTCTTTTCTTTCAATACGGCTCACCAACCCATTCTTCTCTCTTTCTCTCTTTCTTCTTTTCTCACTGACACTCTCTCTCCACTCAAATTCTCCCACGTCTTTCTCTCTCTTCTCTATATAATTAAACCACCCCCATGAGATCCCGTCACTTCTTTCCTCTCCCATTGTCACCGCCCCCTCTCTTATTCTCACCTCCCTTCTCGTTCTCCCTCATCTTCTTTTCTTTTCCTGTCTTCGTCCCGCTTCCTCGGGAAGCTCGAACCCACACCCGACACCACCATCTCTACCACTTATACTTACCGTAGCAGCTCCTGTCAACGAGCAGACGGTTTTGCTTGAGGCAATTAAGAGCCTCCTGGAGGGACAGCAGCAGCAGACTGCTATTCTCTTAAACCGCTCAGAAGCAGAAGCACCCAGAGTGAAGCAATTCCGAGCCTTACACCCAAAGCAATTTTCTGGAAAAGAGAGCCCTCTTGAAGCTGAGAAATGGGCTCAAACTATTGAGGACGATCTGGTAGCAGCACAAGTGCCAGAGGTCGCTTGGGTACGAGTTGCGAAGCTGCAGCTCACTGACAACGCCCGAGTTTGGTGGAAGGCGGAAGAAAGCCGTCTTGCCCAACCTATCGAGTGGAGGACCTTTCGCGATATGTTCGACGCGAAATACTTCCCAGAGACTGCCAGATTCGATATGGAACAACAATTCATCCATTTACAACAGGGTTCGATGTGGACTAAATCTGTGAACGAGTATGATGCTGAGTTTACCATACTCAGTAGGTAAGATATGCTTCAATATTTCGATTTTCAATTATCATATACTATACAGCTAACACAAGACTTTAAGAGATTCGCGGCACATTTGATACCGACGGCCGAGATTAGAGCACGATGATTTCAGCAAGGGTTAGATTCGGAGATCCAAGCCGCGTTAGCTACAGGGGATTTCGCGACCCACGAACTGGCTTTGAAAGTTGCCCGTCGATATGAGGCAGCGGTGAAGATGAAGGGCGGACCCCAATCTGCCGGAGTGAAGCGCCCTGCCACACAGATAGCAGGAAGAGCCTCTTTAAGTCCACCGTTTGTGCCCAGGAGACCGGGAGTACCATCCAACCGGCCTAGCCCAGCTTTTTGTACCTACTACAAAAGAGATGGACATTTGGTGAAAGACTGTTGCCGTGGTACGTTCCTCCTGGCCGGAGGAGCATTTCTCGGAACGTTCCGTTGAGCTTGATGGAACTGACGAGGAGGGGGTGCAGTCGGTGGTCCTCTAGGTGGTGGAGCAGGGAGAGCGAGTCTTGGAGCAGGTGCCTGAAGGACTGGTCTCTGCTGGTAAGTGATTGTTGGCCTGGGTGCAGCAATTGGGTTGCGTCTTCGGGGACGAGGCCCAATATCATAAGTAGCTGAGCCGCAGACTAAGCAAAGACAGTTGGCTCGCCGGTATTCTTTCGCCAAATGTCCATCTCTCTTGCAGTAGGTACAAAAAGCTGGGCTAGGCCGGTTGGATGATACTCTCGGTCTCCTGGGCACAAACGGTGGCCTTGAAGAGGCTCTTCCTGCCATCTGTGTGGCAGGGCGCTTCACTCCGGCAGATTGGGGTCCGCCCTTCATCTTCACCATTGCCTCATATCGACGGGCAGCTTTCAAAGCCAGTTCGTGGGTCGGGAAATGGCTCGCCGGCTGTCTTTCGCCAAATGTCCATCTCTCTTGCAGTAGGTACAAAAAGCTGGGCTAGGCCGGTTGGATGATACTCCCGGTCTCCTGGGCACAAACGGTGGCCTTGAAGAGGCTCTTCCTGCCATCTGTGTGGCAGGGCGCTTCACTCCGGCAGATTGAGGTCCGCCCTTCATCTTCACCACTGCCTCATATCGACAGGCAGCTTTCAAAGCCAGTTCGTGGGTCGGGAAATCCCCTGTAGCTAACGCAGCTTGGGTCTCTGGATCTAACCCTTGCTGAAATCGTTGTGCTCTAATCTCAGCCGTCGGTATCAAATGTGCCATGAATCTATTAAGGTCTTGTGTTAGCTGTGTAGCATGTGATAATTGAAAATCGAAATATTGAGGCATATCTTACATACTGAGCATGGTAAACTCAGCATCATACTCATCCACAGATTTGGTCCACATCGAACCCTGTTGTAAATGGATGAATTGTTGTTCCATGTCGAATCTGGCAGTCTCTGGGAAGTATTTCGTGTTCAACATATCGCGAAAGGTCCTCCATTCGATAGGTTGGGCAAGACGGTTTTCTTCCGCCTTCCACCAAACTCGGGCGTTGTCAGTGAGCTGCAGCTTCGCAACTCGTACCCAAGGGACCTCTGGCACTTGTGCTGCTACCAGGTCGTTCTCAATACTTTGAGCCCATTTCTCAGCTTCCAGAGGGCTCTCTTTTCCAGAAAATTGCTTTGGGTGCAAGGCTCGGAATTGCTTCACTCCGGGTGCTTCTGCTTCTGAGCGGTTTAGGAGAATAGCAGTCTACTGCTGCTGTCCCTCCAGAAGGCTCTTAATTGCCTCAAGCAAAACCGTCTGCTCGTTGACAGGAGCTGCTACGGTAAGTGTAAGCGGTAGAGGTGGTGGTGTCGGGTGTGGGTTCGAGCTTCCCGAGGAGGCGGAACGAAGACATGAAAGGAAAAGAAGATGAGGGAGAACGAGAAAGGAGGTGAGAATAAGAGACGGGGTGGTGACAACAGGAGAGGAAAGAGATGACGGGATCTCGTGGGGGTGGTTTAATTATATAGAGAAGAGACAGAGAGAGACGTAAGGGAATTTGAGTGGAGAGAGAGTGTGTCAGTGAGAAAGGAAGAAAGAGAGAAAGAGATAAGTGTGGGTTGGTGAGCCGTATTAAAAGAAAAGAGAGAGAGGTGTGGGGGTGTAAAGAGAGAGAGAACGTGGAAAAAGAGAGGGAGAGAGAAAAGTATATGGTTAGAAATAAGGTTTATAATAATAATTATATATATATATATATATATATATAGGTTTATAATAATAATTATATATAGATATATACACACACACACACACAGAGAGAGAAAGAGACGGTAGAATAATTAATATATATATATATATATATATATATATATATATATATATATATAAAGAAAGACACCCTGTGTGTATATTAGAATTATGATAAACTTGGGTTTTTAGGTTAAAACAAAAATACTCCAAAAAATACCCGGATTGTGTCTAAAAATCTAGTTTTAAATTATGAAGAATATACGTATAAATTAAAACCATAATACGATATCCGATTAATAAAAATGCATACTCCCAAGAACGGATGCACGTAAAATGCACGTAGCAAACCAAACAAGTCCGTTTCAATAAACAGGAAGTGACCATGATGTACTGATGCAACCATAAGGTCTTGGGTATGATGCAGGCTACGTGTTGATGTCGTTCTCAGTGTACATGTTCGATTAATTTGACTTTTCATTTTACGTGCAGTGCACGTGTAAACTCTTGCGCTTCTAAAAGTTTAAAAGAAAAATCAACAAAAATAATACGTGGTTGTGGGGATTTGAACTCAGGTGCTATAGCTCAGCAGTGCAAAGTCTATCAATGAGCTACAAGCTCTTTCTTGCTATTCAAAAGCAAATTAATTTATAATTTGTGCTCAGGCTTAAATATTTCTTTCTGTATTTTAAAAAAAATTGTACGGAAAGTTAGGGTTGTTACATTCTACCCTCTTTAAAAAAATTTCGTTCTCGAAATTTGTAAAAGTAAAGTATAACAGATTCAAAAAAAAGTTTAATGACAGAACTATTGGTAGTGCATGAAAATATTTGGAAGAATGAAAGTTTGCAAAAAGTTTTAGAAAGATTGGAAGGGGTGTGAGGGAATTATTTTTAGAAATCTGTTAGGATAGATTCAAAAGAATATGAAATATAAAGAATGTTTAGTTGCTGGTTCTTGTGTTGTATTGCTTAGGTTGTCCACGCAGAACTGACCTGCATGTCCATGCAGAATTGACCTGCATAGACCACCAACAAAACCTGTCACGCCCCGCTTTCCAGTATACGGGCAGAGGATACGACGAGGCCGCTACGTATTTACTCTGAAATAAACACGCTAAGCATATCTAAGCAATATAAGTAAAATGCACAAGAGACAATATCAATGGATATAATTGAACATGAACTTTATTTATTAAATATTCTTTTTATAATACAACTGAAAAGTAAATATATGAAATGGAAATCAATGCCTGGGAATTTGAGTGGAAAGAGAGTGTCAGTGAGAAATGAAGAAAGAGAGAAAGAGAGAAGAGTGGGTTGGTGAGCCCTATTAAAAGAAAAGAGAGAGAGGTGTGGGGTGTAAAGAGAGAGAGAACGTGGAAAAAGAGAGGGAGAGAGAAAAGTATGGTTAGAAATAAGATCTATAATAATAATTAATATATATATATATATATATATATATATATATATATATTATATTTATTATTTTAACCCACTTACGGAATATAATATATATATATATATATATATATATATATATATATATATATATATATATATATATATATATATAACAGAGAGTAAATGTGTGTATATTAGAATTAGGTTTAAAAATATAATAATATATAAACTTGGGATTTTAGGTTAAAACAAAAATACTCCGAAAAATATCCGGATTGTGTCTAAAAATCTAGTTTTAAAATTTAAAAAATATACGTATAAGTTAAAACCATAATACGATATCCGGTTAATAAAAATGTATACCCTTAAAAACGGATGCACGTAAAATGCACGTAGCAATTAAAACAAGTCCGTTCCAATAAAAATGAAGTGAACATGATGTACCGATACAACCATAAGGTCTTGGGTATGATGCAGGCTACGTGTTGGTGTCGTTCTCAGTGCACATGTTCGATTAATTTGACTTTTCATTTTACGTGCAGTGCACGTGTAAACTCTTGGGTTTCTAAAAGTTTAAAAGAAAAATTAACAAAAATAATACGTGGCTGTGGGGATTTGAACTCAGATGCTATGGCTCAGCAGTGCATGGTCTACCAATGAGCTACAAGCTCTTTCTTGCTATTCAAAAGCAAAATTAATTTATAAGTTGTGCTCAGGCTTAGATATTCCTTTCTGTATTTTAAAAAAAATTTGTACAGAAAGTTAGGATTGTTACATTCTACCCTCCTTAAAAAAATTTCGTCCTCGAAATTTGTAAAAGTAAAGTGTAACAGATTCAAAAAAAAGGTTTGATGACAGAACTATTGGTAGTGCATGAAAATATTTGCAAGAATGAAAGTTCGCAAAAAGTTTTAGAAAGATTGGAAGGGGTGTGAGGGAATTATTTTTAGAAATATATTAGATAGATCCAAAAGAATATGAAATGTAAAAAATGTTTAGTTGCTGGTTCTTGTGTTGTATTGGTTAGGTTGTCCATACAGAACTGACCTGCATGTCCATACAGAATTGACCTGCATGGGCCACCAACAAAACCTGTCACGCCCCGCTTTCCAGTGTAAGGGCAAAGAACGTGACGAGACCGCTACGTATTTACTCTGAAATAAACACGCTAAGTATATCTAAACAATATAAGTAAAATGCACAAGAGACAATATCAATGGATATAATTGAACAGCAATTTTATTTATTAAACATTATTTTTACAATACAACTGAAAAGTAAATATATGGAATGGAAAGCAATGCCTAAACAGTGGCATAACAGAAAAGAAAATACTGAAAAGAAATGTACAAATAACTAAAACTCTGGGTCGAAAGCTAGCTGATCTAAGTCCTCGCTGGTGGGCTCGATCTCCTGAAAATCCGATCCACCTGACAACATTCCAAAGAAGAAAGAGAAGGAATGTTGTCAGCGAACAATCGCTCGGTAGGTCCCAAAAATAAGGGAGAAGTAGAATAGACAGAGAGAGAATGTAGCTTTTAAAGTTGTATTATATTGTTAACGCTGTTATTTGTAACTTGGTACAGAAGAATACCAGTGTATACGAGAGGAGTCCCACTATTCTGGAGACTAAGGTATATGGAGCACAAGGAACCGTTCAGCCACGGTACAACGGCAATTGAATTCATGTTAGGTGTATTATGATTACAGTCTCGTGCCACTTCTAACACCTTCCGTACCAGTCTACCCCTTATAAACCCCGCGATGTCCTGATTGTACTGTTTGTATTGCTTGAACTGTATATTGTATATAGATGGATGGCTTGCCGAAACCATGATATCAGTAATGGTACGGATATAATGGATGAACAGGTAGATGGAATATATATATGGTTCGGTTCGGTTAATATAGATTGATTAGATTGAATAGACGGATTCATTGATCCGTGTTGTATTGTAGTTTTGTAATTTCATACATGAATCATATTCAAGTCAGATTGATTATATTGAGACTCAGTCTGAGTCGTACAATTAGAAAAGAAATTGAATCCTGAATTATGTTTTGGTACTATCGGTAACTGCTGTACATGGACGGCATGATTTGTGTTTTTTTCCAAGACAGTTACTGTGTTGATAACACCATTGTTTAGATTGCCTACCTTAAATAGGCAAGCACCCAAATTCTCCGGCTTCCTAAGGCTCAAGAGAACTGGTCCCGTTTAAACCTATATTTACTAGGGCCCTTATTGCAATTTATATAACTTGAGAGGGTTTTATGTAAAAATAATTTTTATATACTTTCAAAATAAACCCCAAGTATTTATTTATAGTCTTTAGGGTTTTCATGGAGGTATATTTTAAAATATAACGTTTACTAGTGAATATAACCTAAATTGCATTGTATATGGTATTTTAATGTAATATTGGAATTGTATTGATTTGTAATGATGGTTTCATGAAATATGTAAATCTTTTCTTTTTGTTTAGAAAGCATGAAATATTTTTATTTATGTATTTAAAATAAATTTTATTTATTAAGTAGAAATCGCATTTTTCTTAAAAATTGCATTAAAAGTTCCATCGAGATTGGATACTCCGTGAGGATGCCTGCATCTCGCTCTAGTAGGCCTGAGAATGTGCGATAACCCGCACTATCCCGATCGTGGTCCTCAAAAGTGGGTTGTAGAGACGCATTTGGAAAGAATTAAATAATACACTTTTAAAGAAAACGGTTTTTGATAGTTCATGGTATTTAAATGTAAATCCATATTTGTCCCAAAATATTATTTTCAAGCCATTGTACTATATCAAGAAGTGTGTTGTGAGAGGTAGACCATTACCTCATGAGATTTTTCTAAAGATAATATAAGCAAATATGATAAAAGATGTCGTGTGTAAAGTTTATGGTATTTAAACGTAAAAGTGCAATAAAAGTTACATAGTATGGTATTTTTTTTGGTGAAATACCAAAATTAGAAAAAATATGATTTTACAGGTTTATCATTAATTTTACCAATATATAAAAATTTACTATAATTTTTCCATGTTTTAATAATTTAGGAACTAATTATCGATAACCTTTATTCATCACCGTAGAATAATTACATTTATTCCTGCAAAAGTTGTCCTGGTCATTTTAAAACTTAGTTTCATATGTCCAAGCAAGAATTCAGTGTAAGCCCGCGGGGGCGCCCCGGCCGTCGATCCGACGCCGGAAACGCGGAAAACAAAAACTTTGCGAACTTTGCAAAACGGCACCATCGCGGACTTTTTACCCGGATCGGGCCATTAACCTAGCTAGCTAGCAAAATGGAAAAGAGTTGAGATGCTATACCAAGCGATCCGTGTCCTTCGGTCTTCGTCTCCACTCCGATCTCCCGCGGAATCTCCGTCACCTCCTCGCTCGTCGGAAAGGGCACCACGTAGCCGGAATCTTTTACGGGCTCCCGCCTCTTGACCGAGGCAACTCGGGCGCGAAGTTGGCTAGCCGACGCGTCCAAGGCTTGCTATAGAATAGTGTAGAAACTTATCTCTTTGGGGTTCTTCAAGTTGCCATTGATGGAGGTATATGTGAGGAGGAGAAGAAAGCAACTAAAGAAGAATGTGCTTTTGAATTTTGGTAGCATGAAAATGATATGAAACATTTTTTCTCTCTCAAAATGAAATCCCCTCTTCTCCCCTCTCTAGTGGCCGGCCCCCCATCTCAAGAATGAGATTGGAGAGAGAAAAAGAAATGGCACCTCCTTTTGTAAAGAATAAAAGAATGGAAAAACAATATCTTAAAGAAAATGGTCACCACCATTTCCTTTCACAAACCATCAAGTGAAAAGCCATCAAATGGACAAGAAAGGAATATCATCATGAAGCAAGTCTCATCATAATCCACAAGTGCAAGAAAACCCTCCACTAAATGTTAATTGCAAACTTGCAATTAACACCCTCCAACAAGAAAGTCCGACCGAGAAGGAATGAAGGAAAACCGGCCGGAACGGAATGCAAACTGGCAACTTCAGAAAACTGATCCCGTAATAAATTACAGGAAAACCCCACTACTGCAAATACATGCCGGCATTTGTATTCCCACTGAACACAAATGCAAAGAGACAAAGCTACACTATTAGATACTAGGATCCGGCTTAAGCCAAAGCCGGCTAGTAAAAACCGTCCGATTACGATCCGTGCAATACCGCACGTATCTGATCGAACCCTGCCATATCTCCATACGGCCTCTACAGCGTTTCGCCCGAAACTTGAGTAACTGAGTGTGGTGGACTCTAAAGACTCGTCAATACCTTGGCTGTGGATTTAACCACTAGCACGTCAGAGGTATAAGCCAATACGTGACGGGCCACCAGGTATTGACCAAATGGGACGTCGATGAGGAAGCTCACCCTGACACCCAACTGAGCCTGTCAGTGACAATATCCGTACAGTCCGGTCCGTTCGTCTATGAGTATCGCATGGCAGGCCTAGGGGGTTGGTAAAAGTCAGACCCCCAAAAGCGGTACAAGTCGTGTCGGAGTGAAGCCCAGAACACCCTGAGATACTACTGGAATACCTACCAGCAAATCTCCTGCCTTGGCCAAGGACTTTTCATGTTCTGGCTCTCCTAGACACAGCACGACCCCACCCCCAATACCGGGAGAGACGAACCCCTGCAGATCCGCTCACTGCCTCCATGTGGCTCGGGACTGTACCCAACTAAAACCTGTTTGCACGACTCCTTTGAGCCGTGGTAGGGTAGTAATCAAAGTACAGTGGGAACTCACACGAGACAAATGACGATCCCAGGTCGATGAACTAACCTGTACACATGTCACCTGGGAACTGCTATCTGACGTCTGGTATATCCCAACTAGCAGGTTCCCGGCGAGTCCTGTCCGGTGTACTCATAACCCAATGAGCACCTGTATACATCTTAGGTGAACCAACTGACACCAGTGGCTTGTGAGACCGGCCACCGCCCCTCGTCGGGGTCTCGACTGTATACACTAGTCTACTCTGGAGAATCGATGCCCTGTCTCGAAACTCCCTCGACTAGGGACCATTTAAGGATGTGCTTATAGATCCCCAGCTCCCACTTATATGATCGCCCTCATACTGCTGGTGGTCAAGCAAGAATCCTAGGGGCTTTATCAACGTGTAATAGCGACTCGAAAGGTCACCTAAAGCAGTACACGATGATAAAGATAAACCAGATAGCATACTATCATCTCTAGTAAGACTGTCCTACCGGGATAGGTCCTCCCCTCAATCATTGCAATCACGTGCCTGTGACCCAATAATTGACTCTGAGGGCACTATCTCCAACAATCTCCCACTTGCACTCGAGGCTAATTATTGCGATGTCGCATACTCACAGCCCGTGTGATACCGAACACCCAACTCCTCTACTAGTCAGTCTCACAAAGCTCGTTTGCGAAACTATTGCGTTCGAGGAATAGCCTCAGTGAGTGGATCCGCTTTGATGTTTCTTTCTATGTCTCTCTATATCTCATTCTCGCAGAGAAAACTATCTCCCGAAATGAGCAATACCTGTCTTAGAATGTCTGGATGTCTGATGGGACCTAGCTCATAAGTGAACTCCAAATCCAAACTTCTTAGACTGTATCGTCAACTGAACTTAATCAGTATCCTGCGCCATGCCTTCCCTCAGTATCCACCTGGATCACCTGTCCAAAATACTGCCCCTCGTCAGAGGAAAAACTATAACTCTGACAGCCACTCTGCCATCCAGGTCACCTTGGAAGCCTGGAATGATAACCGTCTCGTAAAGGAGGCTGCCGTTATCAATTCCTTAGAACATCAACTTATGTTCTAAAACTTCTTCCGACTGTTTCTCCAGGATTGGATCAATATCAACTTATTGCACCTACTGCAAGAACAACATCTGGTGTGGTACTTGACATCTCATGATTGACTCAATTACCTAAGCAAGTGATCTGTCAATCATGCGTATCCCTCTCCCCTTTAGTCTGTAAGACACCTTTAGAGAGGGTGACTCCATTACCTGCAGGTACACTACCGTGCCAGGAGTCGTCCATTCTAAATACTCATAGAATGCTGTCAAAGTACCCAGATTGGGAAACCACTCAAATCTAGATCTAAAACTATAGATCTAGTAACCAGAATGTCTGATATAATATCCAAATCCTATGTGGAGAAACTACTGTGTGACGACCAAGGTATAACCGATCGTAGTATAGGGATATCACTTCCTACTCTGTGTATGTCATCAAATACCAGGACATCACACCCTACTACCTTCTCAACTGATCCATCCCTTATTCTGATGAAGTCAAACCTATGACTGTCACATCAGAAATAGATGATCTATCTCCGCAATATCTGCTATAGTCTATAAATAGACATAAGCCTGATGTCCACCAATGCTTCCGCTGCTCCCACTGACTACGACAACCCTCTGGCAGAGTCATATAGGCGTACACTTCTAAAGCAAGTTTAGAACGACGCTATACTTATCCTCCCGCCGGGTCTCGCAGTCTGGAACAACAGCAATGGCAAGCGTGGGTAAACAAGAACCTCCCTGCCACCGTCCTTGAGCATACCGAAGTACCTCTCGAGTGCCTGAGGTTACCCACCGTATCTGCGGAGTGGCCAGTGGAATGTCAAACCAGATTGAATCTTTAGGTTCTTATCAAATCTTCAGTAATCGTTTGCGGTTCTGGAATCACTTCCAGTTCTACCATACTCCCACTACTGTTTTCTGAAAAAAGTCCATTTTTATTAAAACTGTGGCGAGTCAAGAACAATATCACTATTGATCTTCCAGATGGTAGAAAGTCAACCCTCGTCATAGCCCGGGTCAACCCACAAACAGCCACTACTGAAACGTGCCTTGAGTTGTCCAGAGTCTGGTTTTAAGCATAAGCCGGACAACTCCCCGTATCTTAACAATGTCAAGATATGAACTGTTCTATATCCAAGAAACAGAGACACTGATTTAATTGAACCAGATTCAAATCATGCAGCTGTTTCCAGTGCATGTCAACTAAATGGAAGAGAGGCCGATCAGCGTTACTCAACTTAGGAGTACTTCCATTTATGAGTAACCTGAAAGAGAAGCTAGTTCTCTTAATCATTACTATCAACTGAATACCATTCACAAGTATCTATATCTTCGATCACCTTGAAGAATTCCGATACTTGCAACACCTGGTTCTCTACTTTACTCTTATACCTATAACTTCTCAAAACTTAGACCCTGTGTTTCTACGAAACACAAGTCTAAGAACTAGAGAAGTTAAAAGTAAACAGAATATAGTACGAGGACTAACCCCTCTGTCCTAATGGACACTGGACAATATACAATACTCTGCACAAGTCCTTTGAGTCAAGTGACTCATTCACTGTGTGTCGTAGGTTTAAAACTGTACTTTTGGTTAAGAAGAATTACACCGTTGTTCAATGCTCCTTACCTAACTATCCACTGATATAGGTAAATGTCATAGACATAATTTCAAAAAGTATATCTCACTCTATAAAAATAGACGTACAGATATATCAATTTGAAATTGGTGCACAACAACGGATATTCAAAACCAAATATTTGCCGACCGGCAAACAACCCAGGTGGCTTCCTCAAATATCACCGATTACAACGAATCCCGATATAATGATGATGGTCACCTAATTCCCAATAACTTACTCCCACTCATCATCTGTAAAACCATACAGATGTGAGAATCCAACCTGGTAAATACATACCCTGGAGTAAGTGTCTAATCGGGAAATCAGTTTTCTTTTAACAGTACACAGTGGAACTGAAACATTGAAATGTTTCGATGGGGTATCCTGGTATTCTTAGTAATGCCTCTTCCATTATCCAGATTCACAACTATAACCGTATAATTCTTTGCCACCTCTCCAAATCCCTTTATATGTCTTTAGTCATTACCTTCTGTACACCCCTTTAGGCCAAATGGTTTTCTTCCTTCCCTACCGTTCGGCACCAGCCTATGGTTTGGAAGAAGACTATCCAATAAGCATAAAGGGTGTACTGTCCTAATCCTAGGAGCACTCGCAACGCGAGAGAAGGTGAAGATAAAAGACACCTGAATGAACTTAATTCATAGGTGATTTAGGATTGACAAAGAAGTACATGGTTTGGTCGTGAATAGCAGTCGCAATTTACTTTGCCCTCTTACTAATCCCTTGCTTTGTCTGAACTTAATACCTTCTGTACACCGTTTAGGCTAATTGACTTTCTTCATTCCCTACCGGTCGGCACCAGCCTAGGGTCTGGAAGAAGACTATCCAATTTGCGTAATAGGTGTACTACTCCTAAACCAA
Organism: Agapanthus africanus; assembly: GCA_030015575.1. Taxonomy (NCBI): domain Eukaryota; kingdom Viridiplantae; phylum Streptophyta; class Magnoliopsida; order Asparagales; family Amaryllidaceae; genus Agapanthus; species Agapanthus africanus. The sequence continues at coordinate 538,427,692 of JASDDO010000010.1, read as the reverse complement.
GGAGTACTCGTAACCTGAGAGAAGGAAAAAGGAAAAGACAACTGAATAGTCCTATTCGTTTTCTCCAGAACCGGAAACCATCCTCGAAGTCCTTCGAGTTCGTATATAACCATACGATGGTTTTTTCCAATGGAAGTGGACGTTCGTAGTAATACGGGGTGTCCCGGAGAAAAGAGTAAAAGTAGGAGTGGCAAAGAGGTCTGCAACTCTGATAATCCAAAAGCCAGTGTTAAGAAGGTTCGGTCAACTTGGTCACTGAGTCATAGTCTAGGGTCGGGTCAATGGTCGCTGCCAGAGAGAGAGAGAAAAGAAACACTCAGCGTGCACTCTAACCTAGATCAGAATGGTTGTCACTTTATCTAATCTGGAAACCTCCCACTGTAACGTCAAATTCTTCCCCAAACCTGAAAGAAGAATTAGCCGGGATAACCCGAGGAGTAAACCAACTCATCAGTGGGAATCGGGATCCAACTCTCATCGCATGATAACGTGACGGAATCCGCTCACGTTATCACACTCCAGAAGGTATGCGCATATCTGGCAAGTTTCAGTACTTTTGAAACTCCCGATGTGGATTTTTACCCCTAGGACCCAAGTGACCTTGACACAGTCAACAAATCAAAGAGTCCTAGTCAAGTTCAGCCCGTCATTATCCTGGATTGCATTAAACCCACCCGTACGAGCCCTTGACACAGTCAACAAGGCCGCACGACTGTCCTAACCAATCCCATTAATATGCTGCAAACAAACACTACTTAGCTACCGCACACTACGCCTTGACACAGTCAACAAACGCAGCACGAATACTAAGTAATACTTGTAAGAAATGACGGAGGGCTACGACTGGTTTTTGGCGAAAAACCTTTAACGTAATGAACTTGATATCGTTGAAGGAACTGCATAACCTTTTATAAAAATATAGTGACGAAAACCTTTGCTAAAGAGGTCACTCCCGGTGAAGGGATCTCGGCTCTTTCCCCGTAGAATGAGGTGCAGGATATTCCAGCTGAATACCACGATGCAAAGCAAAAGTAATCGGCTATAGTGAAGTTAATGCCCTGACGCAAACTTCTGTCCAAGGGGTCACTCCCGGTGAAGGGATCTCGGCCCTTGCCTCGTCGACTGAGGAGCAGGATATTCCAAATGAATACCGCGATGCAAAACAAAAGTGAACGTCCTTGCAATAACAGCTTTTTGAAAAATTGTTCCAACAACATCAGAATAGGTTTGTTTAAACTTGCATTGATCCGAATCAACGCAGTCCCATCAATGGATCACACCACAAAGAACGAAAATATACTGACGTACGTATATGCCATCCGCATTCGCCACTGGGTCCCGTCATCACCCGTTAGGTTAGCTAACTAACGACAGAGCGGGGACTGGACTAGCGCGGATGTAAAACATATACAACATCTACTAATATATATATAATATATAATTTTCGCTCAAGGCGTGATAAAATGCAACACAGAAATGTATAGCAACACAGATCAATACAGATATCTGGGATCCCCGGGTTTCACAGAGCCGCTACTGAAACCCGACGTTCCCCTGGTCGTGTGGATAGCCTGTGCAATGAAAATCCTAGACCCCTACGGGCGCGGCAAGTCACCCGCCAAAACCTGAAGCGAGGCAGCCCCCTTCAGCTACGTGAATGGACCACCCAGTACTTCACGGAATCCGGTAACTTGGGCACCCCTCCTGGGTCAACCCTATACCCCCTACGAGTGCGGCGAATAGCCCGCCAATTCTAGAGTGAAGCCCCCTCCGTCTCAATGCCATGAGATGCGGGCCCGTTGCCCTCTAGAACCCGGCTATCCGTGCACCCCTCCGTGGGGTAATCCTAGTACAGAAAGTAAAATATACATACAACGGGTACATCGACCGCAACCAGGTCGTGCCCCAAAAGAATAATACAAACTGGCAGTGACGGCAGTCCACATGTCGGACGCTCGCCCCGCAATATCAAATGTACATAATACAACAAAACTGTACTACCACTGCAACCAGGCTATCCCCCACGACCGATCCGCAACAACACAGTACAATCACAGAACATCAACGTGAAAGTCACGTTCGCAAATCCGTCTAACCGGGCTATAGCAGTTAGACCGGATTTACCGATCGAGTGACATTCACGGTCGCAGCTATAATGTAAAAACTGTGAACTGGCATGTTTAAAATATCCGATCGAACAAATATTATAAAGTGGGCCCCAAGCAGTACTGTAGCACTTACAGAAAATCTGGGCCCAAAGAAAATATCCCAAAAGCCCTATTTCCAACTCATAAGCTTACTGGGAAAATATGGTGCCACGATTCCTCTTATCCGCCGCGCAAGCGCGGCCAAACCAGGGGTTTGGCCGCGCTTCCGCGGTCGAAGTGAGGAATCAGTGGATCGTATTTTCCCAGAATTCTTATAATTTGTTGTACATCTCTCTGCAATCACCAGAAAAATTTTAGGAGCTCAAAAAATTTTAACAGAGAACACATGTGCACAAAAATACGGTTTTCGGGTTTTTGTTCGATCGAGTTCTAAACGCGCTAGAGCAAGCTAGGGTAGGTTAACGGCGTGGCTCTGATACCAATGTAAGCCCGCGGGGGCGCCCCGGCCGTCGATCCGACGCCGGAAACGCGGAAAACAAAAACTTTGCGAACTTTGCAAAACGGCACCATCGCGGACTTTTTACCCGGATCGGGCCATTAACCTAGCTAGCTAGCAAAATAGAAAAGAGTTGAGATGCTATACCAAGCGATCCGTGTCCTTCGGTCTTCGTCTCCACTCCGATCTCCCGCGGAATCTCCGTCACCTCCTCGCTCGTCGGAAAGGGCACCACGTAGCCGGAATCTTTTACGGGCTCCCGCCTCTTGACCGAGACAACTCAGGCGCGAAGTTGGCTAGCCGACGCGTCCAAGGCTTGCTATAGAATAGTGTAGAAACTTATCTCTTTGGGGTTCTTCAAGTTGCCATTGATGGAGGTATATGTGAGGAGGAGAAGAAAGCAACTAAAGAAGAATGTGCTTTTGAATTTTGGTAGCATGAAAATGATATGAAACATTTTTTCTCTCTCAAAATGAAATCCCCTCTTCTCCCCTCTCTAGTGGCCGGCCCCCCATCTCAAGAATGAGATTGGAGAGAGAAAAAGAAATGGCACCTCCTTTTGTAAAGAATAAAAGAATGGAAAAACAATATCTTAAAGAAAATGGTCACCACCATTTCCTTTCACAAACCATCAAGTGAAAAGCCATCAAATGGACAAGAAAGGAATATCATCATGAAGCAAGTCTCATCATAATCCACAAGTGCAAGAAAACCCTCCACTAAATGTTAATTGCAAACTTGCAATTAACACCCTCCAACAAGAAAGTCCGACCGAGAAGGAATGAAGGAAAACCGGCCGGAACGGAATGCAAACTGGCAACTTCAGAAAACTGATCCCGTAATAAATTACAGGAAAACCCCACTACTGCAAATACATGCCGGCATTTGTATTCCCACTGAACACAAATGCAAAGAGACAAAGCTACGCTATTAGATACTAGGATCCGGCTTAAGCCAAAGCCGGCTAGTAAAAACCGTCCGATTACGATCCGTGCAATACCGCACGTATCTGATCGAACCCTGCCATATCTCCATACGGCCTCTACAGCGTTTCGCCCGAAACTTGAGTAACTGAGTGTGGTGGACTCTAAAGACTCGTCAATACCTTGGCTGTGGATTTAACCACTAGCACGTCAGAGGTATAAGCCAATACGTGACGGGCCACCAGGTATTGACCAAATGGGACGTCGATGAGGAAGCTCACCCTGACACCCAACTGAGCCTGTCAGTGACAATATCCGTACAGTCCGGTCCGTTCGTCTATGAGTATCGCATGGCGGGCCTAGGGGGTTGGTAAAAGTCAGACCCCCAAAAGCGGTACAAGTCGTGTCGGAGTGAAGCCCAGAACACCCTGAGATACTACTGGAATACCTACCAGCAAATCTCCTGCCTTGGCCAAGGACTTTTCATGTTCTGGCTCTCCTAGACACAGCACGACCTCACCCCCAATACCGGGAGAGACGAACCCCTGCAGATCCGCTCACTGCCTCCATGTGGCTCGGGACTGTACCCAACTAAAACCTGTTTGCACGACTCCTTTGAGCCGTGGTAGGGTAGTAATCAAAGTACAGTGGGAACTCACACGAGACAAATGACGATCCCAGGTCGATGAACTAACCTGTACACATGTCACCTGGGAACTGCTATCTGACGTCTGGTATATCCCAACTAGCAGGTTCCCGGCGAGTCCTGTCCGGTGTACTCATAACCCAATGAGCACCTGTATACATCTTAGGTGAACCAACTGACACCAGTGGCTTGTGAGACCGGCCACCGCCCCTCGTCGGGGTCTCGACTGTATACACTAGTCTACTCTGGAGAATCGATGCCCTGTCTCGAAACTCCCTCGACTAGGGACCATTTAAGGATGTGCTTATAGACCCCCAGCTCCCACTTATATGATCGCCCTCATACTGCTGGTGGTCAAGCAAGAATCCTAGGGGCTTTATCAACGTGTAATAGCGACTCGAAAGGTCACCTAAAGCAGTACACGATGATAAAGATAAACCAGATAGCATACTATCATCTCGAGTAAGACTGTCCTACCGGGATAGGTCCTCCCCTCAATCATTGCAATCACGTGCCTGTGACCCAATAATTGACTCTGAGGGCACTATCTCCAACATTCAGGGTTGTTCATTACCCCGTGATTTTATCGTGAAGGATAAATGATAAAAGTTTATTATATTATTATGGTTTGATATCATTTTTAATTGTGAAAAACCGTAAAATAGATAATGTGGTCAATACATTATAATTAGGTCGTGGAATTTTTTTCATAGTTAGATATTTTCATGATGAAAATAACAAGAGACCAAGTGTTGAGAGATCTTACTTAAAATCATTTAGAAAAATGAAAGTCGGTGAGCGTCGGGTTGTATGAGAAATGGTATATATTTAATCTGAGAATTTTTCTGCCTTTGGAGCTTGTTCCAGAGTGTAGAGGACTCAAAGTGAAAGCTCTGAAAATTTTTGGAATTTGTTTGTCGAACAGATATTTTTTGGTGAATTTTAGAAGCTCATAGCTATTTATAGGGATTTCTGGGATTAAAAACTATTTTTTTTCAAACTGTTACAGTAGACGATCAGATCCGACGGCCCACATTAAATCACGTGTGAACTGACGTGGTATGCGGCTGTGGTTTGTGTGGGTGATTCTTGACCGTTGATCGTTGATCCGACGGTTCAGATTAAAAGCGCATATATATATATATATATATATATATATATATATATATTTCATCTTTTTTTAAATGAAAACCGTCGGCAGAATCTGGACCATTGGTTTTTAAATCTGACGGTCCAGATTAATTCCAGCTCAAAAAAAAATTATTTTTAGTATTTAAAATTGTTTTAAAAATTATTTTTGGCTTCTAAAAATTATTTAAAAATAGTAAAAAATATTTTAAAAATTTAGAAAAATTATATAAAATGTGTTTTGATGTTTTATATCTTTTGAAACCAAATTTGGTCTAAAATAGATCTTCTTGTAGGTTATAAAAAAATTTCCCTTAGATAAAAAAAACATTTAAATTCTTAAAAATTCTCAAAAATTCCTAAAAATCATATTAATTTATTTTAATCATGGAAAAATATTTTTAAAGTGTTTTCTACTAATAGAAACAGTACATTAATTGTTTTGACATCAAGAAAAATTATAAAACGTTTTTATTACGTTTGTAGGGTACATAGTCGTTACAAGAATCTTTAGTCTTGTATGAGACTAAGATCAACTTGGATATCATCGATAAAAAATCACTAGTCGTATATGGGATTAAAATCAATTTGGATATCATGAGCATATGAGCTTAGTTGATTTAAAATCAAAGAAAAAACTTAAACTTTACAGATTAAGCTAATTTGGGCTAAGATTGAGTTTCTATACCACCCAACAGTGCTAAGCACTCGATCACGTAGCGCTGACGTGATGCGCTATGTTTCTTGGCGCTCACGTACTATCACGTGAAGCGCTGAGTTTTTGTGCGCCTACGTGTGTTTCACGTGAGGTGCTGAATTCTTGGACACCCACGTATATTTCACGTGAAGCGTTGCGTTCTTAGAAATTTAATCTCTGTTGATATTTTCAGAGAAATTAAATTTCTGTTAATGGTATTTTGGCTATTAACGATCACCAAAGGCCCCTGTTTTGAGTATCTGGAATCAGTTTATTTAAGAATTAAGTTCTTAATTATGAAGGAACTAAGTTTCTGGAGTATTATGGACTCCATTTTCTTCATGTTTTTCTCTCATGTCCTTTTTAACTTTATTCTTCCCTGAATTTTTTTATTATTAAGAACAAGATTTTCCCGATGAGAATTAAATTCTCAACTATTGTAAGACTTGTCTTGTGGATTTCAGATCGAGAAAAATAACCAAGTTCTATTAAAGGGTTAAACTCTTAGATATGATATGATAGGTAAATGGGATATTTTGATCTCTCTACTTTTCTTTGGCTAGGGTTTTAGAGGAGGAAGATTTTCTTCTTCGAAGAGAATTATATTCTCCGTTGCCGAACCTTTTAGAGAGCTTTCTTTATTTTTACAGAAGCTTATGAAGGGTCTGCATTTCTTTTTAGATTTAATCTCTTTGCTTCTATTTATAGGAGAAGAGAAAGATCAATTTTGAGGAAATCTCTCATTGAGAGATCATAATTGATTTCATAATCAATCGAAATGATATTAAAAATCAAATATTTTCCTAAGATAGAATTTAATTCTAACAGATGATTGATTGGTGGTTTTATAATCACCGTTGGATTTTTGATCAAAGGATTCTCTGTTTAACAGAGAAGATGTTTCTAGTTTGGAAAGATCAGGAAAATATTCCCCTCATAGAATTTAATTTTACATAGAATTTAGTTTTATCAAAAAAGAATACTTACGTGTATTGCATGTGGGACGCTGGCCTATAGTGCTCATGTGGATATCACGGGAGACGCCGCCAAGAGACTGGCAAGTACGCTTACGTGGATATCACGTGAGGCGCCGCCAAGAGACTGGATTAGCGCTTCACGTGAGATGCTCACGTGTTTAACACGTGGGGGTTATCCTCTATTTTTATAAAGGAAACAACAAGCTCTAGGCCAAAATTTTTGGCGGGAGCGGTCCCCATCATCTAAAAGCAAACATTTTTCTTTCAACCAATCCTTATTTTTAATGGAACTTCACGGGGGGTGTGTGTGTGTTCTCTCAAAAAAGTACTCCTCAAGGTCTATAACACACATCAATGTGTATAGCTTGATCAATTCAATAATATTACCAGTTTGAGAGATTACAAAATTGGTTTCTGTTCAGGGCAATATCAAGTAGGAACTGCTGCATCTTTATGGAAGATCTTGCCCATTTTATGTCGTGTAATTGTTATTCTTTGAGATAAGAAAAGAGACCCATACATTTTTCTAACGGTTGCTTTAATGTGTGTCTGAACAGAAAAGGGAACTCTTTGTGGACTTGTAGGATGCTAGCTAGCTAGCCTAATAAGGTACTCCGCACAAAGAAATTCTTCCATTCCTAGGAATTTAGGATTTTAACGATGATTTAATTGCTTAAAGACAAGTCCATGCATGCACATACATCAGAGTCTAAGACCAGAGGGAGAAAAAAAGGAACACAATACTCCCTTGTTCCACAATTCCACCTTCAGGCCCTTATCATGCCCGAATACTTAGTTTTGGGCTGTGAATGAGGACTTGTATTAGCAATTTATCAATCTGGTTTTGTTACGTTCATGCCCCTTACGGATGTACAGCGATCGGATATCGGATATAGGTGTTACCATATCCGTATCTGGCGATTCTAGATAGATTTGAATATGGATGCGAATAGTTATTGAAAATGAAAGATTACTATCCATATTTGAGAAAAGTAGGACATGAGTACGAATATGAAACGAATATTGGGGAAAAAAAAATACTCATTAATTAAAGCCAAAAGTTACTATTTTTGGTATAAAAAACGAATACGAAATGGATATAGGTGTTTCCATATCCGAATCTGGTGGCTATTGGAGGATGCGGATACGGATTTGAATTTTCATCGGAATTGAAAATAACTATCCGTATCTGATAAAAACCGAAGAATACAGATATAGAATCTTATCTGTATTTGGTTTACATCCCTAATGTCCCTACAAAGAATAGTATAAAATGTATTATACGCCCAACGAATGCTTCATATTGGTGAATAGAATAGTGGGATTAAACAAGTTTCTACAACATTTTTAGGTTTCTTTTATTTCATTAATCTCATTAATGAAGTCCCATTTTTAATATGCTTCACAAGCATCACATTTGAAACGAAATCTGCAATATAACATATATCTCATATATATAATATAAACATTCGTCTCAGGCAGTAATATGATCTCATCACAGAACATTGCAGCAGAAGAAACATATATGAAATATTGGATATACTAGGACGTCCGTGTTTTAGTACGAGCCTGTATAAAATACGGATTCCACGATCACGATGAATAGCCAAACCCACATCCCTAGACCCCTACGAGAGCGGCAAGCAACACTGCCAATTCTAGGGTTAGAAGACCCGGTCTCGACTCCTCGAGGTGGTCTCCCACTGGACCCTAGAACCCGGTTACTTGTGCTCCCCGCCTTGGGTCTACCTAATGCGGAAAAATAAATAATATACAATGGTGACATCATCCTCAGCCTAGAAGTGCCCCGATAAAAGAATATTACATATAAATGAATTTTACATGAATGAAAAAGAAAAACTCTCATCTCACGTAAAAACCCCGGCTATTCAAAACGCGATGATCCAATATAACATATCACAGCAACACATAATATCTCATATCATCAACGTAAGCAAATATGCGTATCCCGATTGTCGTTGATGTATAGCAACGAAACCGTCGATACACCACATACTATGCTTACGGTCACAGAAAAGAAAGTGTAAAACTATAACAGTTGGAATCCGCAATCTTCTTAGACATCGCATGCCTAACCAAATGAATTCCTTAGACATCGCATGCCTAACAATTATAAACCCCGCATTTTAGTCTCATTATCGAAAACTCTTTTCGATATCAGGTTGGGCAATTCAACAAGATTCCCGACATCCTGATCGAATGCTCGTCGCAAATTTTAGTAGACGGCCGCACCCACGGATGCCGTCGACGAAGTGCACTAAGGCGGAACACCGCTGCCGCGAGCATCCGAACGGATGCTTTTGGCGACTAAGATCAACTTGGATATCATCTTGGATATCATCGATAGAAAATCACTAGTCGTATATGGGACTAAAATCAATTTGGATATCATGAGCATATGAGCTTAGTTGATTTAAAATCAAAGAAGAAACTTAAACTTTACAGATTAAACTTTAAAATCAAAGAAGAAACTATATGTATTCATGATCTCTCTTAAAACGGTAGACTTTAAAGTCGTCCATAAAACATTGATTATTTTTAGTCAATCCCCTCGTTGGTTATTCGGTAAGAGTTGTGTGAGGGTAGGATGGAAGGGGTTAAGTGGGTGTCACATTCGCCAAAATTGAAGTCTTGATGGGCTGATTGGTATCTAACTGTACGTATTTGTAGGATTTTGGAGCTATACATTTTGCATTTGAGTCTTCAGTAAATCCTAGGCTCGGACCAAGCTATGATGGCTGCACATTTGAGTTTTCTGAATTACTAATATGCTGAAATTCAACTCTGAAAATCCAGTTTGATCCTTGCACAGATGGATCGATCGATGCCCAGCCTAAGCTTGGCCCAATGGTCTGCACATCAATCGATTTATCACATATCTCCACGCAAAAAGTGAGGTATATAAGACTTATCCTTGTTATTATTTATACATTTATTTATTTAATTCATATCAGTTGAGCTTCATGTGCATTACCCACATAGACCAAGCTGTTTCCCAAATTTTAAGATATATATGATGTACATTGTTAATGGAATTAAATAATTAATAATGCGGGAAGAGCAAATCAGCTTCCCCTGTAAAGAAGTGCAAGGGATTAAACAAGTCCATCACACATTCCTAATATAAATTCAAAACCTTTCTCCCCTGAAGGCAACATCCCCAAGTCATCATCCCTCCCTCTTACTCTTTGGGACACACACACACACACATTATTTTTGTATCTCAGAGAATCTTGCTTTCTGTATATTTTTGTATCTCAGAGAATCTTGCTTTCTGTATATTTTTGTATCTCAGAGAATCTTGCTTTCTGTCAAACAGACGCCCCTCTAGGCTATTGATTATATTTTACCAACATAGCTTAATGAACATGACAGCTATTAATCTCGTTAAGCATAATTAATTTAACACCCCAGGGGTGGATAACCCTGATATATATATATATATATATATATATATATATATATATATATAGTTTAAAAAGAGCTAGTACGTGTTCGGATTTCCTCCAATAAGTTAATCTCCTTTGGATAAGCTTGATAATTAAGCATTCTCAGCATCCAAGGATGCATTTATTGCTTAACCATCTGGTGCGCTAGCTGTTGATTACCGATTGGCTATTTTTTGCTATCTTGTTACGAAAGTACATGCTTTTGTCTTTGATTGGCTCATAAGAAAGCTCTGAGCATAGAGCATCCTAATTAACTATGCGTGCGAATTGTTAAATATATTAAGGTAACTTGCATAGATATTCGGGTTTAATTACGCCAAGATTAATGAGGTTTTAGATGGGATTGCCTGCCACTCTCACAACCTAATTACAACTTTGACTCGTAGTAGTTTTTCACACTGGATTTTACTTGTTTCTCCACTCACAGTAGATTTCGACTGAAATGCTGGCAGGGTACTTGTATAACATGCCATATGCGCCTTTATTACAATAGATACGAGCATTCAATTATGGCGATGTCACTGTAGGTTTATGTCTAGAGAAGTTACGAGTATTTTGCACTCCACTCTTAAATTATCTTTTGCCTATGACAGATACCAACAACAAGAAGATAAGATAATACAGGATTTTGTACATCGGTTTAAAATACAAATAATATGCCACAAGTCCAGTTCCCTGAATGGTCATCGTTTAGACAAAACATATTATATATTATGCTCTAACAAGTGCAGATGTGTTCTCGTCGCTTTCAGTCTTGCTTCGTTTATATTAAATCTTTGGACCTCCTTCTACTAAATTAGGTCCGTCCTTGAGATTAAGACGATTGTAAGGCTTTATGACAACAACATATAACCAATTTATCTCTCTTTTTAGTCTTTTTTATATATGAGGGATTACTACTTTATTTTCCTCCCACAATATAAATATAATAAGGCGATGCTATTTTCACACGAAAGTATGATTGCAAGTAAAGCTTCTTCTTTATTGCACGGTTCATTGTTTTCTTAACCACCAGTTGTGCAGTAGATTAAGACGGTGAAAATTGTCTCAGCTTCGATGTTGCACTTGATATTATATCTACCCTTTCAGAAATGCATGAAAAAAAGAGCAACTGGTAGTTGTTTAACATGTACTCAGGTTATTTAAAAGAGAGCCCCTATAATATTCCCGAGTGACGGCATCATTATTGGTGAAGCATCAATTTATACGATACGGTCATAATTGCTAAGGTAAGATACGGTCATAATTGCTTCTATTATGGTTGAATCAATATATATTGTCTTTCCTTCTTTGATACATATATGTGATTTTTCAAATATTCTTACTAGAGCCTAGATATATGTAATGTTAATGAATAATGACTAATTGCAATCTAGTTAGAAGGGAAACATTAGCAAATATCTAAATCTTTCCTTCTAGTGTGGCATATCTTAGTAGTACGTGTAAGTGTAATATGTGATGGATTTCTCAATCCCGTTGTTATACGTCAACGATATGTGGTGCATATATTTACTTTCATTAATGACGTTGGTTGATGATGATATGAAATATAGTGATCATCGTGATTGATTAGATGTGAGATGAGTGTTTTCTTTTATATTCATTCATGTAATTTAATGTATGTAATATTCTTTTATTGGGGCACATCCGGGAGTGAGGTTGTGTCGCCTATGATCTATATTATTTATTTCTATGCATTAGGATAGACCCAAGGCGGGGTACACAAGTGACCGGGTTCTAGAGTCTAATGGGTGGCCATCTCGAGGAGTCGAGACCGGTCACTTAACTTTAGAATTGGTAGGGTTGCTTGCCGCACTCGTAGGGGTCTAGAGGTGTAGGCTTGGCTATTCATCATGATCGTAGAATTCGTGATTTCGATGTTGGCTAAATCGAAACGCATAATTCTTAGGATATCCTATATTTCATATTGCTTCTGCTGTGATCCTTATGATGCTCTTTTTATTGCCTGAGACGAATGCTATATATATGAATGCACTATATATGTTTTGAATCCGCGCTAGTCTTAATCTGGCCCTGTCGTAAGTTAAGTAAGCTTACGGTGAAGACCCGGGTCCCTGTGGCGAATGCGGATGGCATATATGCATGTTTTATTTTCGTTTCTTCTGTGATTTTATGAGCTTAAATGATGTGATGACATTAATAAGATCAATGTTAATAAAAGAAACATAAAAGATGTTGTAAAGCCATTTTTAAAAAAAAGCCAGCTCTAGTTTTTGCTTGCCATAGAAGTATTCATTCACGAATATTCAATACCTCATTTGATGAGCAAAGAGCCTAAATCTCTTCACAGGGAATGATCTCTTTAGTAAAAACTAGCATATACTACAAACCACTCGGTTTGTTTTGAAAACTACTTGATTTTAAAGCGGAACTTAAACACTTCTTTTCAAATCACTAGGTTCTACAATGATATCAAGTCCATTACGTTAATGTTTTTTCAAAGCCAGCCGTAGCTTTCTGTCATTTCAAATAAGTAGAATACTTAGTATTTATGTTACGTTTGTTGATCATTCGTCAAGACGTAGTGTGTAGTAGCTAAGTGATGCTTATTTGCTGCATATGATGCGATTAGTTAGGACATTCGTACGGCTTTTTTGATCATTCGTCAAGAGTCATACGGGTGGGTCTAAATTAATCACGAAATGACGGGTAGAACTTGACTAGAACTCTTTGATTTGTTGATCATTCGTCAAGATCATAGGATACTAGGGGTAAAAACCTTGTCGGGAATTTCAAGTGTTGAAATTTGCAATGAGATTGTATACCTTCTATATGATAGTCAGATCCTGATACCCACTGCGAGTAAGCGTTACCCCCGGAAGAATTTTACACTTTACAATTAACCAATCCAGTAGGTGTCTAGAAAGGTGTTAACATGGTTATGCCTATGTGGAAACGAGGTTTACTTTAATTAGGTTTGTACGAAAGCACGGGAACCTCTGTCGGAGTACCAACACTGGCCTGGTTGACCGATTAGGGAACTTGTAGAGTATAATTAATTCCCGCTAATTTTTCTTTTAGGGTTTGAAGAAATATTTGATAAAAACAGCGGGAGCCATTATGATTAAATAAGATAATAACCATTCTAATTTTGCAAGAACGCACACTAAAGTGTTTTTTCTTTCTTTTCAGATAGCGACAATGTCACACCTTAATCAAGATAATAATATGGATGTATTGACCGAACCCACTTATTATACTGAGTTGGGAAACGTTGGTTCCACTCTACCTTTGATAATAGTCATGGGTCAGGGCAAGGGATAAGGGAATGCAAGGATTTCCACTCAATCCTAATGAAAAAGAAACATTTTGATGCATCTTCTTCAGACGTGTTAGTTATTGAGAACTGTTTCTCAGTCCGCTCTACATCGTTGGTATTAGATACTGGATCAGGATCCCATATTTGCAATATGTTGCAAGGGTTAAAGAGAAGTAGAGCATTGGGAATGTGTGATATGTCCCCCAGAGTACGGAACAGAGCAAATGTTGCTGCTAAAGCTGTCGGTGAATATCACCTTATGTTGCCCAGGAGCAATAGTTTGTTTCTAAACAACTGCTACTATGTACCTATCATGCTTTGCAATATCATAACCGTTTCTTTATTAGATAAAGAATGATACAACTTTGCATTAGATAAAAATATTATAAACATTTACCTAAATCAAGTATTGATTGGAGTAGGTACATTAAATAACAGTATATATGTTCTTGATCAAAATACAGTCTTCAATATCTAGAATACACATAAATGAAATAGTTCAGAAATGAACGAAACTTTCTTATGGTAATATAGACTGGGTCATATCAATGAGACCAGACTAGCCAAATTACATAGGGATGAATATTTAATCCGTTTGAATTTTCATCTTATGTGACTTGCCAATCTTGTCTCAAAGGAAAGATGACTAAAACCCCGTTCACTGGATGTGGAGCAAGAGTTACAAAACTCTTGGAACCGATACATAGTGGTATATATGGTCTTATGTCTACATATGGTAGGGATGGTTTCTTGTACTTCATTATATTCACAGATGATCTCTCTAGATTCGGACATGTGTTTATGTTAAAACACATATCTGAAGGTTTTAAGAAATTTAAGGAATATAAGAGTGAAGTAGAGAACCAGATAGTTAAAAGTATCAAAATTTTTCGATCAGATCGAGGAGGGGAATACTTGAATAGGGAATTTCTTGACTATCTAAAAGAGAATGAGATTCTCTCTCAGCTTACTCCTCTGTATACACCACAACATAACGGTGGCTCGGAGCGGAGAAATCGCACCTTATTGGATATGGTGCGCTCTATGATGAGTAGTACTGAGTTACCTCTTTTATTCTGGGATTTGCGCTTGAAACGGCTGCTTATATATTGAATAGAGTTCACACCCACTTCATACGAGATATGGGAGGGGAAGAGACCATGTCTTAATTTTATTAAAATATGGTGTTGTCCGGCTTATATAAAGAAACATAATCCATACAAACTCGAGGCAATGTCAGTTTTAAGCAAGTTTGTAGGATATCCCACGCATTCGCAATGGCATATCTTCTACCACACCAAAGAACAGAAAGTGTTCGTTGCTCAGCACGCTACCTTTTTGAAAAGGGAATTTCTTGCAAAAGAAATCAGTGAGAGCACGATGGTGCTGGAAGAAGTTCCAGAAGTACATACTGCAGCCGTGGATTTGGCAGAACCTCAAGATTCAATAATTCTGGACGAACCCCAGCACCTCCGCAGATCTAGTAGGATTCCTCATCCATCTGAAAGATACTACGATTTTCTCATAGACAGTGGGAGTGAGGATTGTATCACGGAAGATGATGACCCGATTAGTTTTGAGCAGGCTATCACAAGTAGTGACTCTGTGAAATGGTTGGATGCTATGCGATCTGAGATGGAATCCATGTACAACAAAAAAGTATAGACTTTGGAGGATGCTTCTGAAGGGGTAAAATCCATTAGGAGCAAATGGATCTTTAAGAAGAAGATCGGTGTAGATGGAAAGATTGAGGCCTTCAAACCTAGACTTGTAGTAAAAGGTTTTCGTCAACGACCGCGTGTCGACTATGACGAGACCTTTTCTCCTGTGACTATGCTTAAGTCCATTTGGATCCTACCTGCCATTGCTGCCTTTTATAACTATGAAATCTGGTAGATGGATATAATGACCGTCTTTCTAAATGGTAATTTAGAAGAGAGCGAGTATATGACACAGCCAGAGGGCTTCGTAAATAGTGGGAGCAGCAGAAAAATGTGCAAGCTGCTTAAATCAATATATGAATTAAAGCAGTCGTCGCGAAGCTGGAACATCTGTTTTGATATAGCTGTTAAAGAGTTTGACTTCATCAAAAATATATATATGAACCATGTATCTATAAAAAAGAAGTAGGGAGTGCGGTTGTATTCCTCGTATTGTATGTAGATGACATATTCTTGATAAGAAATGGCGTTCCTATGTTACACTCAGTCAAATTCTTCTTGTCATAAAGATTCTCCATAAAAGACCTGGGTAATGCCTCCTATATTCTGGGGATAAAAATCTGCAGGGATAGATCTAACAGGATATTGGGATTGTCTAAATCCAGGTACATAGACACCATACTAAAGAGATTTAGTATGGAAGATTCCAAGCGTGATAATTTACCTGCTTGCTAAGGAATCACCCTCTCCAAAGAGATATCCTCCAAGACTGATGAGGAGAGAGCTCAGATGAACATTATACCCTATGCTTCGACAGTTGGGTCCATTATGTATGCGATATTATGTACCAGATCGGATGTAGCTTATGCACTCAGTGTAGTAAGCAAGTATCAATCAGACCCATGGGAGAAACACTGGATAGCCGTGAAGAACATTCTTAAGTACTAGCGAAGGACTAAAGAAATGTTTTTGGTGTATGGTAACGGAGACCTCCAAATGGAGTGTTTACCCGATTCAAGATTTCAGAGTGACAAAGATAACAACAAGTCTGTCTCATGTTTTGTTTTTACTCTCAATGGAGGGAGGGTCTGTTGAAAGAGTTCCAAACAGAACACCGTAACAGACTCGACGATGGAGGCTGAATACATCGCTGCTAAACGATACTGCCAAAGAGGCTGTCTGGATGAAGAAGTTTATTACTGAGTTTGGTGTGGTTCTATCCATTGTTGATTCAATACCTTTGTACTGTGATAACAATGGAGCTGTGGTATTGGCCAAGGAACCCCGGTCCCACCAGCGATCCAGACATATTCTGAGGCCGTATCACCTGATCCAAGAGATAGTAGATCGCCGCAAGATCGAGATCAAGAGAGTTGACACGAAGGACAACATCGCGGATTCACTCACAAAGGCCCTCCCTTAGACGTAGTTCGAAAGACTTTTTGGGATGTTAGGTATGTGATACTACAACAACTGGTCTTAGTATAAGTAGGAGATTGTTGGTTATTATAGGGTGTTTTTCGTCACCCCATTGAGATGGGAATACGTGCGCGCTTGTTAGGCGCATTATAGATTCCCCCTGCCTAGGGTAGACTGGGGTTTATTGATTGTGGGGATTCGGATCTCCGGCAGCTGCGGACTAAGCTGCCGTTAATTACCCCTTGCCTTTAGGGCGAGAGAACCTCCGATTGACGGGTCAACTATTCATGCGAACTTAATGTGCAGTGTTATGTTTTGAAGGGGTTTTGGATATATCGAGGGCCTCGCAGAGTTTTTAAGGGGGTCCCGCTACCCGGATAGCGGGCTGGGGGTCAAGAGGGCTAGCAGCCCTCTTGCGGGGTTCGGGGCAGCGCCCCGTTAGAAATTTTTTCTAACGGGGGAGGTGTTTTTAGTGTGGAGTATGTGTGTGTGTGTGTGTATATATATATATATATATATATATTTATATAAAAAGGGAAAGGGCATCCAAACGATGCGTGGGAAAAACGCCAGCGATTTGGACGCTCGCGCTTTGGATGGTAGCGCCTCACGTGCCAGGCACGTGGGCGCTAGCACTTTAAGCGCCAGAGCGCTAGCGCCCCACGTGCCAGGCACGTGGGCGCTTTGGGCGCTAGCGCTTTGGGCGCAAGAGCGCTAGCACCCCACGTGCCAGGCACGTGGGTGCTCGGGCGCTAGCGCTTTAGGCGCTAGCATTTTGAGCGCAAGGGCGCTGACGTTTTGGGCGCTAGCGCCTCACGTGCCAGGCACGTGGACGCTCGGGAGGCAAAAGGGACTTGGTCCCTGCAATGGGAGTCGTACTCACAGAAAGGAACACTTATTATGTTGTGTGTGTGTGTGTGTGTGTGTGTGTGTGTGTGTGTGAGGAGTTAAACTCCTTGGATATTTTGAAGCTGATGAAGGGGGTTCTCCCCTTGAGCCCTGGATCTTCCCCAATGTGGGGTTTCTAGAGATGTGTCTCCTTCTTCCTGTCGTTTGGCCGGATCTTGGAAAAAAGGGGGGAGACTTAAAAATCTCCCCTTTTTGAGATCTAATGGCAGATCCAAGTTTCCCTTTGTGGGTTTTGTGGTGAAAAACAATTTAGTTTTGGAAAAGGAAGAGTAAAACTCTTGATTTAATTCAAAAGAAAGAAGAAGGTTTTAGAACCTTGAGGAAGGAGAAAGAGGCACAGGCCCTAATTTTTGGGAATGAAAAGTATATCTTTTATTCATCATCATGTTGCCTTATATAGGCTTACATATTTACATATAACCCCTGTTTCCTGATTTAAAATCAGGAAAGCCTACGGAAGAGGCTTCATAAAAGGGTCACGTGATCACACGTGACCAGCAGTCACGTGTTGGCACGTGACATCTAAAAGTATCGGCAAGGCAGATTCAGTTTCCCGACTACATTAAAGAAAAGGGCTTCAGAAAGGGTCACGTGCTCCCACGTGACCAGGGTCACGTGTTGGCACGTGAAATTTAAAAACGGCTTCAAAGGCACATCAGTTCCCTGATCAAATCAAGGAAAAAGCTTCAGAAAGGGTCACGTGCTCCCACGTAACCAGGGTCACGTGTTGGCACGTGATATTTAAAAGCAGCAGACTCATTCTCCGGTTAAATCAAGAAAAAGGCTCCAGACGAGGGTCACGTGCTCACACGTGACCAGGGGGCACGTGGTGGCACGTGACGGCTAAGCAGCGGCCAGAAGGCAGAGCGCAAAAAGAAGAAGATGGCTCGTTCCAAGGGGGTCACGTGCCCACACGTGACCGGGGGTCACGTGCCCACACGTGACCAAGGGTCACGTGGCCACACGTGACCGGCTTTCAAAGCCTATCTGTTAACAGAATTAAATTCTGAGAAAAGACCTCTCAAATCTTTCCAAAGGAACCGATTGAATTAAAAATTTAAAGGTGATTAAATATCACCTATCTATGGAAAAAGCCGGAACTTGGAAAGATTTCCCCTTAAAATCTAACCGAAATAACAAAGGAGAATCTCTGGATTTAAAATCCAATGGTGAATAAAATTCACCTAATAATCCAAAGGTCCAAATGAATGATAAGTACAAATCAAATCTCTCAATGAAAGATTCATCAAAAAACTAATTGATTTTGTTGTTTCTCCTATAAATAGGAGCCAAGAGACACACAGGGGGACATATATATACAGAGGGATCGATACATAGAAAAAAGGAGAGAGCCTTGATACTTTGGAGGAATTTGGATCTTCTGCAAAAGAAAACCCTAGGTAAAAAAAGGAAGGCTTTTTGAAAGAAAAGGAGAATTTAATTCTCAACAGAGTTTAACTCTGATATAAAACAGAAGAACATAGTTCTCTCTTGAGTGGAGGATCTGTAAAGTACACATCTCCCCTTGAATTGAGAATTTAATTCTCATTGGGTTGAGATCCCGCCATGCAGATCCAAAGCATAGAGAGGAAATGGAAGCTTGAGAATTTAATTCTCACAGAACTATAGGAATTTAATTCCTTTAAAATAAAATTAGGGTTTAACCTTATGTTATGGGAATTTAATTCCTTCAGAGTGAACAGAATCAGGGTTCAACCCTAGAAAAATAACAGGAATTTAATTCCTTTAAAAGAAAAAGGAAGAAATTAGGGTTTCACCCTATGACAGAATCTCATAATTCTCTAAAAGAGAGTGGGAATTTAATTCCTTAAAGCTGTTATTAGGGTTTAACCCTATGACAGAATGCAGTTCTTTACATATATGAGGAATTTAATTCCTACAGAAAATTCAGAGTTCAACTCTATCCCAGAATATAAATCTTCAGAAAGAAATAGGAATTTAATTCCTCTAAAATTATTGTTAGGGTTCAACCCTACTAAGAATTTAATTCTTGAAAGGGATTAACAGATTTTCCAAAAAAAAAAATACAAAGAGGCAGGGCCACGTGCCACCACGTGACCCCCGAAAAGATCCATAGAAAAGGCCCTTTGAGGCAGTGCCTCACGTGACCCACGTGACCTTTGGCAGAAGCTTTAACATACAAGCATTTAAATGCCCGTCACGTGATGGCACGTGATGCTCTAAAAGATGCGATATTCTCAGCAGAACAAATGAAGGGAGGGCGCCCTCACGTGCTACTACGTGACCCCTCTTTCCTTAGTGTTTAACACTAAATTGGAACCCCTAAATCCAGTGTTAAAACACCGTTTGGCCTTAGTGTTCAACATTAATCAAAGAACTTTATTTGCAGTGTTTAACACTGAATTTCTTAGTGTTTAACACTAATTTGAAGCCTCTGCTGCTAGTGTTTGACACCGATTTGCTCTAGTGTTTAACACTAATTTGAACCCCCTGTTGCTGGTGTTTAACACTAACTGTCTTTTAGTGTTAAAACACTAACTTGATCCAAGTGTTCAACACTGCTGAATTAACGTTAGCCCAATTGGCTAAATGGCCAGAGACAAAGCCTCTCCTTCAATGGACCAACAGGAAGCCAATATTCCAAACATGATTGGACTTAACCCAAGATGGCCCTAAGTCCTCAATTCAGACTTAACTGGGCTAATGGGCTCATAACATAATTAATTGGTCTTGATCCCAAATTGGGCCAAAAACTATTTAATCCACCCCGGTTCAAGGGTACATCTCTTCATTCCTTTGATACTTGGCGTTGTAATTCCTCAACGTCTTCAAAGAGGTGATAGGTCCCGATGACCACACATTGATACGGACTGTGGGGTCCTTAAACCCTGGACCATGAGGTCCTTAACCTTGACCGAGATGTCTTAAAACTAACATCGGACTATGGAGTCCCTAAATCCACGGACTATGAGGTCTTTAACCTTGACCGGGATGTCTTAAAACTAACTACGGACCGTGGAGTCCCTAAATCCACGGACTATGAGGTCCTTAACCTTGACCGCAACGTCTTAAAACTAACATTGGACTGCAATGTCCTTAAACTACCCATGGACCGCAATGTCCTTAAACTACCTATTGACCGCAATGTCACTAAACTAAACAACAGAGCCCCCCTTTTTATTGCTCTCTTGTTGGATCTAAACGATCCCGTTAAGTTGATATTAGTCTAAAAACTAGACTAACGCATCCTTAACAAACGTTTAAGTCGATCTTAGTCTCAAAGGAGGCTAACGTATCCTTAAACCCAAACCCCCAAACCCAAATCTAAGATAATGCGGATTTGGACTAGTCCACGCCCTACGGGCGACGACATAACTCAGTCTCCGTATACAATCCATGGGCAACCAAACATAAAATAAATACACACGACGCGAAGTGACCATCTGGAGAAGGAGAAAGTGGTTACCGCGATGCGGTAGCGTAATTAACTGCAGGGGCTTGCGCCTGCAGGGAAGAGCGTCCCCACAATCAAAAACCCCTTAAGCGAGGGGGAATCTGACGAAGTCTGCTACATCGGATGCATCCGTTTAAACTTTCGATATACGGTACCATAAATCAACTTGGCATCTTCGGAGAGGTGGATGGATAGCACCAATTAGCATCTTCCCCGAACCTCAGGCGAGACGTCAGTCCTTGCCGCCGTTCGGAGGGGAACAGATTCTGGCACGCCCGGTGGGACCTTTTCCTCTTTCCACTCCACACTTCGTGTGTCGTGATTCGCGAACCAATCGCGGTTCGCTAATGGTTGCCTTTGGGTTTCAAGATACTAAGACTTGACCTCTTGCTTATTGCAGAAAGCAAAGAATCGATGGCTTCTACTTATGTGAAATGCTCCAACTGCTCGGACTGCAATCGCAACCAACGCTCTGCCTCGCCAGGAGGTATAGCCTACGGACCCCAAGCTGCTTCGCTATTCGCAATGCCCGTGGAACAAGTCACTCGAGCCACCACAGGATTGTTTTTTGGGACCATGCTCCCGCCGACAAGCTTCACCGCTCCGGTGCTGACAAAGGAGGCTCCCAAAAAGTCGGTCTTTGATCGTCTTACCCCCGCCGCGGCCCCTCTCAACGGGTCGCCCAACGCCAGCGCCTCGGTCTTCTTTAGATTGGGTCAGAACTCCTGTGGACCCGTAATGGGGCCTGCAATCCCAGAGAAGACTGATTTTAAGAAAGTGACCGGTCCTGCTCCTGAAGTCGTCAAGGCGGCTTCCCCTGCCAAAAAGTCGGTCTTTACAAGATTAACGGCTCCAGCTCTCGCTCCTGTTACCCAAAGGACATCGGTCTTTGACAGGCTGACACCAGCAGCGACCCCTCACCTACGCAGGGGGCAAGACGAGGCTATCGCCCTCACCACGCCGTCCGCTCGACACGCTCGATGTCGCCACTGGCGCCGAGTAAGGAAGGCTGGGGGCAACTCTCCCTCTGGGCTAACTCCACCAGCCCCGATGGCAGAAGTTAATGCTGCTGTTCCGACTGGGAACATCTTTGAGATGTTAAATAAGGTGCGTAGGAATTCTCCTACCGCGGTGCTAAAAAGGTCTCCCCCTTCGCTGAAAAAGGCTGTAGAAGTAGAAACAGAACAGCCCCAATCTCTTCAACGGCTGTCCCCCCGAATCTATAAAGTCTGGCGGCAGGCCCGAGACTCGATGATCGATCCAAACTTCTTCCGCCAGCACAAGAAGCTGAAGATCTAACAGGAAGCCAGTCACCAGGCTAAACCACGAAAGGCTGTCTGGGTGCCCACCTCAACGGCCCCCTCAACTTCCACTGCTCATAAAAGGAGGAAGCCAGAGAAGATCCCCCAGCCTGCAACGACAGCTAAAGGCACTAAGCCCAGACGCCCTAAGACTGGGGGCATGATGGTCCATACCGTATGCATGGCGTCAGGAAAGGAAGACAGCCGTGCGTCTACAGGTCATAGACCGCTTACACGGTCGGTGACCAAAGCTCAGGAGCAACAGCAAAAGCTCCAGGAAATGATGAATGCTATGGCCGCACTTACCGGGCCAAAAGAAAACCCAGAAACGTCCCCGGACGAACGCCAGGAGGAAGAAACCGACGCCGAATTCCTTCGCCGAATATTGGAGAAGAAGGACAAAGAGGCTGCTGAACAAGCAGCCAACATACAGCGTATGGACCTTCTCTTCCAAGATATGATAGGAATGATGATCCAACAAGACCCACCCGCTGAGGATCCCCCGATCGTCCTTGAAGACGACAGGGGAGAAACGTCAAATCCACCCCCGGCCCTCTCAACGGCCAAGGAGGAGACAATCTCTAAGGCTGACTTGGACGACTATATAGCCCAACGAATCCGGGTTCATCATGCGACTGAGGCAGCTAGTCAATTCATAAAAACGGGACGGCCATATCCAAGCTGGTACGACCAAATCAAGTACCCGCCGGGCTACACAATTCCCAAGTTCCATGTTTATAAGGGGACCGGCAATCCCCACCAACATGTCGCCCAGTTCAGGGCCCTTTGCGGTAACACCGACGGTGACGATAAACTGTTGCTTCGCCAGTTCGTGGGCAGCTTATCAGAAACAGCGTTCGAATGGTATTCGGAACTCCCGAACGATTCTATCAAGACGTTCACTGAAATGGAGTTGCTATTCACTCAGCGATTCGCAAGCGCCAGCGAACGCACTCCAATAACGGCATTGATTAACACCAGGGTAAAACCAGGCGAAACTTGGGTCCAGTATGCTATACGCTGGTGGAATTTGTGGTCGAAATGCGAGCAACGCATTGAAAAAGCACCCGCGGTGGGCATGTTCGTGGGAACCCTAGACCCTCTTGCAACTATCTCCCAGTTTATGATGTTCTTTAAGCCAACCACGTTCCAGGCTTTAATCGACAAGTTGGCTCAGATGGACCAGATGGGTCATAGACCACCTCCCCCGAAGCCAGAACCTCGGAATGACAAGGGTAAAGGAAAGGCAACCTTCGTCGCGAATACCCAGCAGCAACCCAATGCCCCAAAGCTGGCGGATCAATTGGAAGAAAGACGCCGGTATTATAATGAGAAGATGAAGCGTCCCTACTCGTTCCCACGGGACAAGACGAAACGGTTATTGGAGCTGGCAGTACGCAACAGACTTATAAACCTACCAAATCCAAGGCGACCGCTACAACCCACTGAGGTGAATAACCCTAACTATTGCCCTTACCATCAAACGGTAAGTCATCCGATTGAGGATTGCTTCGTCTTCAAAGGATGGATTGAAGATCAATACCTCCAGGGGAAGTTTGCACTGTCCGAAAAGTGGAAGGTGAACCCACCACAGCCGCATACTCCTAAGAAAGCAGACATACCGGGGGCAACCTGTTTCTTTATTGAAGAAGCTCCATGGGAGGTCGTGCTGTCAACTAAAACCAAAAGAATGCTGAGGGACCTTCATGCGTGCCCAGTGGTCGAATGGAAGGACCCGCTTGAACCTCAAATTATCGAAGGGATGTTGAAGCCGCGCCCAACTATGAAGACTCGTGGTGATGGCCCAAATACTCACGCCCAACCGTCAAAATCTTCGAAGAAAAAGAAGAAGAAATCCAAGAAGCCCGTGAAACCTGGAGACAAGCGCACGAACTTGCAGAAGCAAATCGACGCGATGGAAGAGTACAATCAAAAGGCGCGAACTCCTGTCACGCTGCAAGAGTTCCTCAACCACATCTTTCAAGAGTAAGATGATGGAGAGAGTTCGTCGGATGAATCCGAGGGATACGTGGCGAGTTGTAACGTAATCTCCCGCTCGTTTACTGACGATGAAAAAACTCCTAACGCTAAGAAACTGGGGGTAGAGCCTGAACCAGAGCGTGTGTGGCCAACAGATGAAATGATCGATGCCTTTCTAGACGAGATTCGTCTGAAGAGTAAAGCGGATCAGGAGCGTGAGATGGCCGCATCGGAAGGAGCCAAACGCAAGCGACTGAACGAAAGAGTCGAAGCACTCCCGCCAGATCAAAAGACGTCCGATGGAGACAAAAAGATATTCAAGACGAGGAAAAGGTTTGTTAAAGCCATATCAATGGGAATGAAGCTACCACCCTCGGAAGAAAACACGCTCGATGGGGCGGAGAGGCACCCTAATTATTGCGCGTATCATCGAAAAATTTCACACCCTACGGAGGAGTGCGACGCCTTTAGGATATGGTGGCAGGGATATGTTGCTCATCGGCAACATTTTAAGCGCATGAAACGCAAGACTCGTCGGGAACGAAGAAGTACTGCCGACGGGCACGACAGAACTACTGGCAACTGTTACATGGTTAACGCCGGAGGGTTACAAGTTCTCACCTTTAGGAGCGACTCTGATGAAGAAATGGCTCTGGGCCCTCTCTTTAAAGAATCCGTTTTGGGGAAAGAGGAAGAACTAGAGGCCTGCGAAAACATTCAGTTGCGCAATCGTACGCTCCCGGAAAGGAATCTCGGGCCCGCAAATAGAAAAGATAAGGGAAAGGAAAAGGTCACTGAGGATATCACTTTAGATGACCAAGTCATGAAAGAGCTGACTACCAAAGACCTTCCCAGGAAGGGTAAGGTGGACTACAACATCCTGGCGCATCTAAGGAAGCTACCTTCTCAACTTAGCATTCTCGATGCCCTCCTATTATCAAAAGAAGCGCGAGATTCACTAATTAAGGTATTATAAGAACCTGAGCAATTCCAAGCCTTCTTCGCCGCGGAAAGGATGAAGGATGAACTGGAGGAAGTGCATACGGCCGACATCACTTTCGGTGATGAAGACCTTCTCCTCGGGACGTGCGACCACAACCGTCCCCTATACGTCTCCGGGTATTGCCACGATATCAAGATAGGCAAAATCCTGGTTGACAATGGATTCTCCGTCAATCTCCTTAATGTTCGGGTGTTGAAAGAAATCTGCATGAGTGTGCAACACTTCGCTCGTGACAAAATTACCATCTCTGGTTTCGACTCCCAGTCGTTACGGACTCTCGGATCCGTGATACTGACATTACGCTTCGGACTGCTCGTCATGGACATCAAGTTTCACGTCATTGACGCCAAGACTTGCTACAACGCCTTGCTCGGTCGTCCTTGGTTGCATGAGTACAACATCATCCCTTCTACATAGCATCAGTGTATGAAGTACTTCAAGGATGGTTTCGAATATACCGTAACAGGTGAGCTGAATCCATTTTCCGTGAACGAAGTCCGCAAATACGAAGATGCGAAGTACTTTTTGCCAGACTTCGAGGATACAGAAAGGTGTCGCAAGCCGAAGAACAAAGCTACCGCCACCATCCCTGTTTTCGGGAGCGATACCGAAGAAGAAGAAGAGATAGTTTATGCTGGGCCATCTCAACGCAACAACTCGGGGACGTCCGCCCCTATGTTGATCTTCGGAAGTGACTCGGAAGATGAGGTTAATGCCGTGTTCTCCAATCGGCCGTCAATACAAGCATCCCCTAGCGATGATCAGAGTTTGCAAATCACCATGGTGTCGCGAGAACACTGTAAGGATCTCGACACACTTCAAGCTTACAATGTGCAGGACCTGCAGACGTTTTACGTCCCTCCCAGGCAAAGGGGAGAGAAGGTAATCCTATTCTACCGATCCTCAGAGACGAAAGTAGAGAAAGAGATCTGGCATGGCGCGGATGCTACACTCGACAGCCTCCAACCCATCCGTTTGCCCTGATATTACACAAATGGACTAAAGAGGCTATTGAAGCGCCAAGGAGTACCCTTAAAACAGACTATTCGACAAGCTCGGTTCTACAACAAGATTTGGAATGTCCCTGGAACTCAGCGCAAATTGCCCAACGGGAGAATGGAAACGCTCAGCCTTGGATACGTGAGATCCGGTAAACGGGAGCGAATCCACGGTAGCTACGCCGTATATAACTTCGAGGAGGAGGAAAACGCCCTGTCCGGCAATGCCAACCCTTCATCAAAACTGGATCCCGCGAGTGAAGTGCCGAGTCCATCATTTGAAGAACGAATGGACAAGCTTATCAGGAAAGCAGGTCAAAAGGCTCGGGAAAACCACAACCGCGAGATGGCCATCTACGAGAAGGCCAGGACGCAACTTCTGTTTCAACAGGTTGCAAAAGACAAAGATGCTCCTCCCTGTCAACCCGTTGTGCAAAAGGCCCGACGCAGAGGCAGAAATAAATCAAGAAGCGGAAAGAAGAGCCGACAACAACGATGCAGGATTAGAGAGTCGTGTGACCGGGCATCGTGCGGTCCGGATTTGTCCCTCCTGAAGAAGATGAGTCGAGCGTATTCCTTCCCTCGAGACAAGACGAAGAAGCTACTCGAGCTCGTTATAGAACATCAAATGATCGCACTTCCGGAGTCTAAGCACCCTGAGCAAGTTAACGAGGTTTCTTATCCGGGCTATTGCCCTTATCACTGTTCAGACCATAATATTGCATTTATCATTCCCCTATTCTTATCCTTTTTATAAATAAACAGGTACTCTTGACGCACGTTTGTTGCATATTACAGGTTACAGGTTTCTGGAGCAAATACAGTGAAAAAGACACAAAACAATAAAAAAAGGGACTTTTGACCAACAAGTAGACCGATCCTAGTCGAGCCTAGTCGAAGAACAGTGCAAGGTCCAAAATGTCAAGTGAACGGTTGAAAGATCGCTACAAGTATTCACTGAAAAATCTGGAGAAGACTCAGAAGCCTAACAGAGAAAATACATATAAAAAGACAGAGCCCAAGAAGCAGAGAAAGAAGCCCAAAAGTCTCATGGCCCAACTCCCTAAATTGGCCGCGGAAGAGCGGCCAAACCCTACCTGGAGCCGCGCTTCCGCGGCCATCAAGAACACGTGTCGGCGCAGTTTTTCTGTGACGGTGCGCTGTTGTGAGTGTTGTGATTTTAAGTGGGCAAATCTGTGAATTCACGTGTGCGAGAGTCTGTAACCCTAGGTTTCTATTTTCCTATAAATTGTAATTTTAGATCTAAAAATTGTATGCCTCTTTTCAATAAATAAAATTCAGAAAATTCTGGAGGCGACATTCAGATCTGTTCTTTATCGCTTGGAGGGAGCCATCAAATCTTAGGTAATTTATTTCATTGCTTTTTATTTCTTTTGATTATAATGTTATTTCATCCCCTAATGAGCGAGTAGTCTCCTCGCTTGTTAGGGTTAGCCTTAGGGAAAGGGTTGAGAGATGAGATCTCTCACCCCTTTCAATGCGTAACCATTAAGAACTCCATGCATGCGCGCACAATCGCTCCCTGCGGCACCCTACCCCTCGAGGTAACGGTGAACCGCAGTATAAAGGGCCGGTTGCGCGCGTTTTCCATGGGGGTTAGGGTAATTAACGATAAAGTAAGGATACGAATCTAGAGGAAGAAAACATCTTCCCAAAAGAGTCGTATCCACTTTATCGATAATTACTATAACACCTAATGGATCTACGGTATTGAAAGCGGTGAGGAAACATCAATCTTCAAAAACTTCCTCTAAGCCTAACCCTAGCAAGAATTTAAATTAGGTTAATCAAGTTTTAGATCTAGATTTTTATAAAACCAAAACTACAAATATAATCAACTCGTTAAAACACATAAAAGGAATTTACCCGTCTCTGTGGATCGACCCGCACTCACCGGCTAGCTGCGAAGCGACGCCGTTTCTTGATTGCGGTAAATAATATTTTTGATCGTAAAATCCCTACCAATCAAATGGCGCCGTTGCCGGGGACGGCGTAATTTTTCTTTTTTGTGAATTTTCGGGTTGATATAAATTTTGAAAATCTATAAAAATCTGAAAATATAAAAAATAAAAAAAAATTTATCAAACTTGATCTGTTTGAAGGGTGTATTATTTGAATCTTGCAGAACAGCGAAGAAAAGTGGATCTGGAATTTTGCAGAGGGCACATCAAAATTTGATACATATAAACAGAGAGGAATTCAAAGTGTAGAACCACAGAAATTTTTTCAGTGCGCGATCCCACCAGTAGACCGCTCTTCTGCCGCAAAATGGCCTCTACCGCCGCGGATCCGCGCTCCTCTGGCCACGTCAGCATGTGAAAATTTTTCTGGTTTGATATCTTTCTCTCCCCTCTGCAACCTCCCATATATTTCTCTGTAAAAATCTTCTGCAGGGTTCTTGCGCTAAAAAAAAATCTTTCTCCCCCTTCTAAATAACAGATTTCTGCAGGTTTCTTTGCGCCGCGCTTAAAAAATTCTGATTGCAAGTGATTTTGTTGTTTTGCATATTTTAATCGGATTCTAAGGGGCTATTTGACCAAATCCAGATTGGGTGGGGATTTCATCACCCTTCCCAGGACCCCAGAAAACACCTAAGCATTTTGCATCAACCACCCTTAATTAAAAAAGATTAGACTCAGACCTAAGGACAGCGAGCTCAATAGGAAAAGGACTAGGGTAGGCATCGGCCGTTTATCCTAACCGACATTGCGGTGTCTAGGCTAGTGGTTTTTAATTAGGCCCACTGTAGTGGTGGTTCCTTCCCACTTACCTGGCCGTATTTGTCCGTGAAGAGGCGGTTTGAGGTCTATTTCTAGCCCTAGTTAGGAGCTGTCTAGTAGACCTAGGCAACCCTAGATCTAGGTCTGATTGTGCATGTGTGGTTGATACATTGGTGTCATGAGTCCGTTTTCAAAAACCTCTTTGCAAAACTCTCCAATAAAAAAATAAAAATAAAAAATCTTTTAAAAACTTGCAAAAATTTTGTCGCTAAGAAATCCTTGCACTTTTCTATCATGGGTACCCCACATCATAAATCTCTTGCCGAATCTTGGTATCCCGAACCTAACTTTGCGTCGTTTGTCAATGTGTTCGGTCAATTTAAAAACGATCCCTCCATGCCTAAAAAATCTCTGAAAGATCACATAGAAGAGTCTAGGAGAAACAGTTTGGCTTTTCAACCCACTTCGTGTCAACCGAGTCAACCTTTACAACCTACCTATGTTGATACCACTTCTTCAAGTCTTTCTGTCACTCCTAGGCCGATGTCCATTGCTGAGCATATTGCTCAATCTCGCAGTCGATCTTTCACCCCTCTCCACTCATTTAGTTTTAGGGATCCACACGATTATTCACCTTCTTATCCATATGTTGACCCTACCCCTGTCCTACCACCCACTTCCTATCAGTCCTACCCGACTTTTCCATCTTCACTAGACAATGTTTCTTCACAGCCATTAGGGAGTTTCACATATCCAACCAATTTTGAATCTTTTACTGAAACCCCCTCACCACCTAAGTCTAGTTTGGAAGAGTCGTTGGAAGCATATATTGCTGCAACAAATAAAATGATGAGGACAATGGAAGCATCCATGGCCGCCCTTACGCAACCTAGTGAACCGGTAGCTAGTGTCCCGCTAGCTCCGAATTTTTCAATGTGTAAGGCGGCAGTTGGACAGAGTGAGAATGAGAGAGGATTTTCAAATCAAACCTACCCTTACCCAATTGAAACCCACAACTCCGGTTTTCCATCGATTGTTCCAAATGATTCACCAGTTGAAAATAAAAATGAGTTGTGTGATTTTGTAGTGTTTGATTTGCCAAATTGTGAGGAACCCCTTTCGAGTGAAACTGCACCTAATCCTTTCGATCTTTACACCTCCACTCTAGAACCTACATTGATAAATATCCATGCTGTGGATGAAGTGTCTAAAGAAATTGATTTTCACTTGATTGAGGATATAGACGCCGGGAATATTTCGGATGATGAACCTGTCGATTTAATAGAAATTTTATGTTCAAATCGTCATCCTGAGTTATTAAATGTTTCTCCCGAATCTCATATGCGTCTAGATTTTGATGATAATGGCATGGATGAATTAAATATTGAGGATAGTACTGAGGAGAGTCTTGAGGATAATATCGAGGTTGAACCATTTTTAGTGGATGTGTCGGATTTTCCAATTTAGCCTCCTGAACCTTTGACTGTGATATCACCATCACTCCTTCCTACTGTTCTGACCGAACACATGACCGTTACGCGTTCATCTCCTATACCAAGTTCGGCGTACCCATGTTTTCTTACGAATCTTGAGGGATTTGACCCCATTTCCCGACGGGTTGGTAGGTTAGCGCAATCGCTTTTAACACATCGTTCATCATATATTGCGATAATCTATTCACTCAATTTACACCCTCAAGATCGCACTTCACTTCTTTCTTCTTTCCATCTTTCTTCTCCCCCACCGAGACCGTATTCTACCCCTCTTCCCACACGGTCTCGCGTGTCTCTCATTTCTTTCCTCCGCACCCTATTCTTGCACCAACTATACCATTACCACGATAAGATCTTTGAATGGTTGGTGCTAACCTTTGGCTTGTGTAAGGCCAAGCTTAAGTTTGGGGGGAACCTTTGTATATATGTATATATCCTTTTGTTTTCTTTTTCTATAAAAAAAAAAAATTTAAAAATTCAAAACATAAAAAAAATTATTATAAATAAATAAACAGGGGAGTATCGGTATTTTGACCCTCTTGGTTTAGCATGACAGTGAGGACACTGTCAAGTTCAAGTTTGGGGGTATGCTCGGTACGTCTTCTTCCTTCGCATTCATTTGTACATATTTTTGCATTTGCATATTTATTTGAAAACCCATAAAAAATTGAAAAATTTCAAAAATTATAAAAATAATTGTATTCAATATTGGCTAATTGACTTGAGTTTGACAGATAGGTTAACTAGCTAGGAACAACTAGATCTTAGACTTAGTGAATTAAAAAAAACCCCTAAAAATAACATTCCTTAAAGTTTAACGGTAGAAAGTATATGTTTCTGTAGTTTATTTAGAAATAGGCGAATTTTGGGTTCACTTCTTGGGCTAAGTCAAAACAAGGGAAGAATATTGATGTTCTTATTAGAGTATAAATTTGAAAAATAGTTCCTAACTTAAGTCTAGATTCTGAAAATATATACCCTACAATTTGCAAATTCACGCACCTTGAAACTTGGAATAGTAGAAGAGACCTTGAAACGCTCTTGTCTAAAGCCCTTAGTACAATGAAAATAAAAAGAAAAAAAGTGAATAAACAAAAAAATGGACACTGGTTTTTGTAATTACTTAAGGCTGTAAAAATAGAAAAATATTTAGCGAGGGTGCTTCATCACCTAGTGCCTTAGACCAACTGGTTTGGGAGTCACTGCTAAAGCCTTGGGTGTTGCAAAGACTAGGAAGTACGCTTTAAAGTGCAAACGCATTTTGTAATCGGTCGTTGGTACCTCAAGAAGTATTAACGGTCGCATGAAGGATGTGTAAGCAAATTTTATTCACCATCTAATTAGTACTTTGGACAATGGACAAGGGCATGATTGCTTGAATTGAATTTCCAAGTGTAGGGGTGATCTATACACACACGTAGGGGTACATGATTGGAATTTAGATAAGAGAGAGGAATGAAAGATAAAATTTGTATCTTTAATAGAGTTGATAGAAAATTCCTGAGTGGAGATGTAACCCTAGAAGGAAAACTTAAGAAATACCGAAAGCTAAGTAAGTCTACATAACATATATAATCTTAAGTTAAATAATGAGGAAGTGTGAAGAATATGGGTAGATAATTTACAAGTAGAAGATAATAGAATTCCTTATTAGAAGACCTAATTGGAGAACAAAAGTCAATGGGCCAAATTGATAGGATTTTGTGGGTAGTATCCGCTGAAAACCCTCAGGAGACAACACTCCTCCTACTAGGGACACCTAGAGGTTTAACGGCTTGTTGCACGTGCTCAGTGCAATCGCGTTTCCCTGCGAAAGTGCGGTTAGGTTTTTTGTAGAGAATAAAATAATAAGTTTGCTCGAGGACGAGCAAAAGGTAAGTTTGGGGGTATTTGTTCAGACCATAATATTGCATTTATCATTCCCCTATTCTTATCCTTTTTATAAATAAACAGGTACTCTTGACGCACGTTTGTTGCATATTACAGGTTACAGGTTTCTGGAGCAAATACAGTGAAAAAGACACAAAACAATAGAAAAAGGGACTTTTGACCAACAAGTAGACCGATCCTAGTCGAGCCTAGTCGAAGAACAGTGCAAGGTCCAAAATGTCAAGTGAACGGTTGAAAGATCGCTACAAGTATTCACTGAAAAATCTGGAGAAGACTCAGAAGCCTAACAGAGAAAATACATATAAAAAGACAGAGCCCAAGAAGCAGAGAAAGAAGCCCAAAAGTCTCATGGCCCAACTCCCTAAATTGGCCGCGGAAGAGCGGCCAAACCCTACCTGGAGCCGCGCTTCCGCGGCCATCAAGAACACGTGTCGGCGCAGTTTTTCTGTGACGGTGCGCTGTTGTGAGTGTTGTGATTTTAAGTGGGCAAATCTGTGAATTCACGTGTGCGAGAGTCTGTAACCCTAGATTTCTATTTTCCTATAAATTGTAATTTTAGATCTAAAAATTGTATGCCTCTTTTCAATAAATAAAATTCAGAAAATTCTGGAGGTGACATTCAGATCTGTTCTTTATCGCTTGGAGGGAGCCATCAAATCTTAGGTAATTTATTTCATTGCTTTTTATTTCTTTTGATTATAATGTTATTTCATCCCCTAATGAGCGAGTAGTCTCCTCGCTTGTTAGGGTTAGCCTTAGGGAAAGGGTTGAGAGATGAGATCTCTCACCCCTTTCAATGCGTAACCATTAAGAACTCCATGCATGCGCGCACAATCGCTCCCTGCGGCACCCTACCCCTTGAGGTAACGGTGAACCGCAGTATAAAGGGCCGGTTGCGCGCGTTTTCCATGGGGGTTAGGGTAATTAACGATAAAGTAAGGATACGAATCTAGAGGAAGAAAACATCTTCCCAAAAGAGTCGTATCCACTTTATCGATAATTACTATAACACCTAATGGATCTACGGTATTGAAAGCGGTGAGGAAACATCAATCTTCAAAAACTTCCTCTAAGCCTAACCCTAGCAAGAATTTAAATTAGGTTAATCAAGTTTTAGATCTAGATTTTTATAAAACCAAAACTACAAATATAATCAACTCGTTAAAACACATAAAAGGAATTTACCCGTCTCTGTGGATCGACCCGCACTCACCGGCTAGCTGCGAAGCGACGCCGTTTCTTGATTGCGGTAAATAATATTTTTGATCGTAAAATCCCTACCAATCAATCACCGAGCCATAGGACACCCTATCGAAGACTGCTTCACCTTCAAGAACTGGGTCGAAGACCAATACCAACAAGGCAGATTTGCTTTATCCCGCAGCTGGAGGGTAACGCCGCCATAACAGCACGAACCTAAAGCCGCGAGAGCAGAGCCAGACCCACATCGGTCTTGGAAGCGGATTCGCACTTGTCACATGATTACAATATTAAAAGAAGAGCCCAAGAACATGGATGACCTTCCCTGGTGCTTTGAGAACATCAATGATGAGGTGATCTCAGAATTTCTGCCAGCTCCGAAAGAACTGGAAGATGGCATACATACTACTGCAGATAACATCAAGAAGATTGAGTTGGGATCGGCAGATGATCCGCGACCGACATTCGTCAGCGAGCTGCTATCTGAAGAAAGGGTGGCTGCGTTAAAGGACGTGCTTCTACAGCATAGAGATTGCTTTGCGTGGAACTATTCCGAAATGCCGGGATTAGATTCAGAAATTGCTGTGCACAGATTGGCGATATCCCCGGACATCAAGCCAGTCAAACAGACGCTGAGGAGAATGCGGCTCGAGCTTGAAATGAGCATCAACGCCGAGGTCAAAAAGCTGATCGACTCTGGCTTCATCCAGGAAGTTCAATACCCTGAATGGATCGCCAACATCGTCCCAGTGATGAAGAAAAATGGGACAGTGCGCATATGCGTAGACTTTCGGGATCTTAATAAAGCTTGCCCGAAGGACGATTTTCCAGTGCCAGCCACCGAACTGATGATAGATAACACGTCCACTCACGAGGTTTTCTCTTTCATGGATGGCTCATCAGGGTATAATCAAATAAAAATGCATCCTGAAGACCAGAAACATACGGCTTTCCGGACCCCTTTGGGAATATTCTGCTACAAGGTTATGCCCTTTGGTCTAAAGAACGCCGGTGCTACCTATCAAAAGGCCATGACAAAGATCTTCGACGATCTCATACATGACATCGTCGAGTTCTATATTGATGACCTCGTGGTGAAGAGCATGTCATACGAAGAGCACTTAACGCATCTGAAGACTATATTTCAACGCCTTCGGCAATATAATTTGAAGATGAATCCCCTCAAATGTGCGTTCGGAGTCTCCTCGGGTAAATTCCTGGGATTCATCATCCGACACCGAGGTATCGAAATAGATCCATCTAAGATCAAGGCGATCATAGAAATGACTCCGCCAAGAACCCTCAAACAGTTGCGGTCTCTCCAAGGGAAGCTCGCGTACATCTGGCGGTTTATCGCCAATCTTTCAGGCAAGTGCCGTCCTTACAGCCACCTGATGAAGAAAGGAACTCCATTTGTCTGGGATCAAAAATGCCAGGGCGCGTTGGACGAAATTAAACAGTACCTGCAGAACCCGCCGGTATTGGCTGCTCTGGACAAGGGAAAACCCCTCATTCTTTATACAACCGCCCTCGAAGGTTCCTTAGGCGCATTATGGGCACAAGAGAACGATCAAGGAAAAGAAAGAGCACTCTACTACTTAAGTCGAGTTCTGCTGGGGACAGAAAGCAACTACTCTCCCATTGAAAAACACTGCCTGGCGTTGATCTTCGCGATAACAAAGCTCAGGCACTATGCGTTGGCGCACGAAGTCCGTCTCATCTCGAAGGTGGACCCTCTTAAATATTTGATGTCAAAGGCTATATTGACGGGTCGACTCGCTAAATGGGCTCTACTCTTGATGGAGTTCTCGATAACGTATCGACCTTTCAAGGCAGTGAAAGGCCAGGCCATCGCCGACTTCCTTGCTGAGCATCCAGTACCTGCCGGTTCTCCTCTGAACTGCGATTTGCCGGATGAACATGCATTTGATGCGATCGGCGGCGGTGATACCCGATGGGAACTTTATTTTGATGGAGCATCTTTCATGAGGAAGAGCAAACAATGTACCCCCATAATCAAATCGGGAGTAGGCCTCATCTTCCTAACTCCACAAGGAGGAATTATGCGCTTCGCCTTCTCCTTAACAGAGCCGAGGACGAATAACGAAGCCGAATACGAAGCTTTGATAGCGGGCCTCGAGATCGCCATTGACATGGGAATTGAAGACCTTCTTATATACGGGGACTCTCAACTGGTCGTTAGTCAAGTAAATGGTGACCACCAAACGTGCAAACCGGAGTTGGTGAAGTACGGCGAAAAGGTGCAACAACTGTTGATCCAAATTCCCTCCTATACTTTGGAAAGCATACCACGCGCGGAAAATAGCAAAGCGGACGCGTTAGCTAAGCTCGCCAAAGAATTGGCTGACGAGAACCTCGATGATGTTAAAATCATGGTACAAAGCCGTCGAGTGCTCGCCCCAGCAGAAATATCTCCGGAATCATACGAAAAAAAAGGAGCGACTGAGCAGAAGACCCTACAGATAAAAGACCGTGAGAAGGCTGAGGACTGGAGGGAAGTCTTCATAGCCTACTTTAAGTCCCACCGAATGCCCGAAGAAGCGTCCGCAAGACATCAGCTCATGAAACGAGCTCTATCTTTCGCTTTCGTCAATGATACTCTGTATAAGAGGTCATTTGATTTTCTGTGGCTGAGATGTTTAGGACCTGACGAAGCAGCAAGAGTCGTTCAGGAAGTTCATGACGGAATCTGTGGTTCTCATCAAGTAGGCCCGAAGATGAAGTTAAAAATTAAACGGATGGGTTACTACTGGCCCACGATGATCTAGGACTGCCTCGAATATGCGAAGCAATGCCCCTCATGCCAAATCCACGGGGATTTCATCCACTAGCATCCAAATCCACTACATCCGACGGTGGCTAGCTAGCCATTCGAAATGTGGGGGACTGACATAGTCGGCCCCATTGAACCAGCATCGTCCAGGGGACATCGCTTCATCCTGGCGATGACTGATTACTTCTCCAAATGGATGGAAGCAGTACCGTTGAGGGAAGTAAATACGGAGAATATCCTCCACTTCTTCAAGACGCACGTCATCTATCAGTTTGGAACTCCACGGCGGATTATCTCCGATAACGGGCCAGCCTACAGAATCCATAAGATTAGCCGCTTCGCGCAGCAGCACAATATAGACTGGAGATATTCCTCAGTTTATAATCCACGAGCTAACGGTCTAGACGAGGCCTTCAATAAGACCTTGACAAAGATCATACAAAAACGGTGTCCTGAAATAAGAAGGACTGGCATGAGAGACTGCAAGAGGCTCTTTGGGCATATCGAACTACGTGCAAGACGGCCACGAACACGACGCCATACACACTGGTATTCGGTACGGAAGCGGTACTCCCCCTCGAGATAGAGCTGTCTTCTCTACGAGTGGCATTCCACCATGGATTGACAAACGAAGAAAATGCTCACCTTCGGCTTGAGGAGCTTGATGCCCTCGATGAAACCCGGCTCATAGCGCAACAAAATCTGGAGGCCTACAAAGCAAAGATGACGCGCTCATATGAAAGATTGACCAGGCCGAGAACATTCCGCCAAGGCGAACTCGTACTAGTGGTCAAAAGACCTATGATCCCCAATCGCGCCAAGTGGGAAAAATTCGAGCCAAACTATGAAGGCCCGTACATCATAGAGAAGGTTTACCAGGGTGGGGCCTATCTACTCATGGACATGCATGGTGAAAGGCCTTTCAGGCCAATAAACGGCCGCTTTCTAAAGAAATACTACGCTTAATGAGCCACAGCCTAGGTCAATGATAGATGACGACGACTATGTCCGCTCTCTATCTTCCTAAAGCTCAAAGCTCTATAAGTAGTAGCCGGCTCTCTCCTCAACGGATCGAAATGTCCTTAAACTAACGACGGACCGAAATGTCCTTAAACTAACGACGGACTGAAACGTCCTTAAACTAATACCGCAGCATCCTTAGGCTGACGAGATAAAAAAAAATAAATAAGAAAAAATATAATAAATAAAAACGGTATGTCCATAAGCGAAAAGGGGCACGGATGAAAACCCGGAAGGGCTCCGTGAGTAAAAACAGCAGGGCTACCGGCGAGTGTTCGTGAAAACCCGAAAGGACGCAACCTCGTAAAAAAAAAGAGAGAAAAAGAAAATGAAAAGAATAAAAAAAAACGGTATGTCCATAAGCAAAATGGGCACGGATGAAAACCCGAAAGGGCTCCGTGAGTAAAAACAGCAGGGCTACTGGCGAGTGTTCGTGAAAACCCGAAAGGGCGCGACCTCGTAAAAAAAAAGAGAAAAAGAAAATGAAAAGAATAAAAAAACGGTATGTCCATAAGCAAAATGGGCACGGATGAAAACCCGAAAGGGCTCCATGAGTAAAAACAGCAGGACTACCGGCGAGTGTTTGTGAAAACCCGAAAGGGCGCAACCTCGTTAAAAGACATTTATAGGGTCCTCTCGACCTTGTAAGGAGAAACCACCCGCGTGAGATCCTTACGACTCACAAAGGAGCAACACACTTAGGGATCCTCACGATTCCTAAGGAGAAAATATACTTGCGAGATCCTCACGACTTGTAAGGAGAATTCTCTTATGGGACCCTCACGGCTCATAAGATTTGAAAGTCTTAAGTCACAGAGAGCTAAACCCGTGCTTAAGCAAAATCCCCCATACCCTTCGACATTGCCCTACAAGTGGCTCAATACTGACCCTTGTATACAATCCACGGGCGCGAATAAACATTTCCCCAGCAAAGTCTCACCCGTGACTAGGGATATGTCTATATGGTGAGCAACCCTTGTAAGTCCTCTCGACCTATAAGGAGAAAGCCCTCTTGTAAGATCCTTACGACTTGCAGAGGAACATACACTTAGGAATCCTCACGATTCCTAGGGAGAAAATACACCTACAAGATCTTCACGACTTGTAGGGAGAAATACCTTTGTGAGACCCTTACGGCTCATGAAGTCAAAAGCCTTAGTCGACAGGACCCTAACCCTGTTTGCTAAGCCACCTTTGTTCAACATCGACAGAGGCAAATGATGATTCTCTCATGGCAATATCCCAGTGGTAGCGATGTTGATGCTGAAATCGGTATCTAAAATCCAAGCTTGCAGCGAAAAGGCTAGCGAGGCACACATGCATACGAAATAGCCGAAATGATAGGGCAACTTGCAATAAAAAGCAGCAAGTAAAAATGTATGCATAAAAAATAGCCGAAATGATGGGGCAACTCGCAATAAAAAGCAACGAGTAGAAAATAAATAAATAGCCGAGATGATTGGGCACCGCGAAAAATAGCCGAAATGATGGGGCAATCGCGACCTTCGTGATATAAAAGCTGAAATGATAGAGCATCGCGGAAAAAGAAATGAAATAAAAATGAAATTCATGCCCTACAGGTGATGTTCCATCACACCCTGTACACAATCCAAGGGCGTAAACAAAAAAGGGATCATACTTCTCCCCCAGGTTTCATCAGAAGAAGAAGCCAAATCTCAACGGGCCAAAGGAGACCTGGAGATCGTTTCAACACTCGTCTCGTAACAACGGACACAACTCTAAGCTAAGCGGAACAACGGCAACTCCTGGTTCCATAGCTCGATGGTATACATATCGCCAACAGTCAAACCTCCATCCCGTGAAATGCGGATACAATCAGCAAAATTCCTGGTTACGTGGAACGCGGATAACGTCACTCTTTGACCCCGTGGAAAACGTCCAGAGCGGATCCTGGTCCTCGCAGAGCACGGCAGTGAACCCGTGTGAAGCATCTAGTGCAAAATTCCTGGTTACGTGGAACGCGGATAACGTCACTTTTTGACCCCGTGGAAAACGTCCAGAGCGGATCCTGGTCCCCGCAGAGCACGGCAGTGAACCCGTGTGAAGCATCCAGAGCGGAGCCTAGTCCTTGCCGAGCACGGCAGTGAACCCGTGTGAAGCATCTAGTGCAAAATTCCTGGTTACGTGGAACGCGGATAACGTCACTCTTTGACCCCATG
The DNA here is from genome assembly GCA_030015575.1 of Agapanthus africanus. Taxonomy (NCBI): domain Eukaryota; kingdom Viridiplantae; phylum Streptophyta; class Magnoliopsida; order Asparagales; family Amaryllidaceae; genus Agapanthus; species Agapanthus africanus. The sequence continues at coordinate 538,387,942 of JASDDO010000010.1, read as the reverse complement.
GAAAACGTCCAGAGCGGATCCTGGTCCTCGCGGAGCACGACAGTGAACCCGTGTGAAGCATCCAGAGCGGAGCCTAGTCCTTGCCGAGCACGGCAGTGAACCTGTGTGAAGCATCTAGTGCAAAATTCCTGGTTACGTGGAACGCGGATAACGTCACTCTTTGACCCCGTGGAAAACGTCCAGAGCGGATCCTGGTCCTCGCGGAGCACGGCAGTGAACCCGTGTGAAGTATCCAGAGCGGAGCCTAGTCCTCGCTGAGCACGGCAGTGAACCCGTGTGAAGCATCTAGTGCAAAATTCCTGGTTACGTGGAACGCGGATAACGTCACTTTTTGACCCCGCGGAAAACGCCCAGAGCGGAGCCTGGTCCTCGCCAAGCACGGCAGTGAACCCGTATGAAGCATCCAGAGCAAACACCGGACTGTGGAGTCCTTAAAATCCACGAACTATGATGTCCTTAACATCGACCGTAATGTCTTAAAACTAACGATCAACAACCCCGATACCCTACGGATTCTACCTTGGTTTAAGGGTACATCTCTTCACTCCTTTGATATCTGGCGTTGTAATTCCTCAACGTCTTCAAAGAGGTGACGGGTCCCTGCAACCAAACATCGGACTGTGGAGTCCTTAAATCCACGGACTATGAGGTCCTTAACCTTGACCGTGATATCTTAAAACTAACATCGGACTGTGGAGTCCCTAAATCCACGGACTATGAGGTCCTTAACCTTGACCGTGATGTCTTAAAACTAACATCGGATGGTGGAGTCCCTAAATCCACGGACTATGAGGTCCTTAACCTTGACCGTGATGTCTTAAAACTAACATCGGACTGTGGAGTCCCTAAATCCATGGACTATGAGGTCCTTAACCTTGACCGTGATGTCTTAAAACTAACATCGGACCGTGGAGTCCTTAAATCCACGGACTATGAGGTCCTTAATCTTGACCGTGATGTCTTAAAACTAACATCGGACTGTGGAGTCCTTAAATCCGCGGACTATGAGGTCCTTAACCTTGACCGTAATGTCTTAAAACTAATATCGGACTGTGGAGTCCTTAAATCCACGGACTATGAGGTCCTTAACCTTGACCGCGACATCTTTAAACTACGATGCCTCGAGAAACCCCTGCTCTGTGAAACACGAATAAGGGTGACCACATCCAGCACTTGCAGGTCCTCACGACCTGTAAGGAAGAAAAACTCTCTTGTGAGATCCTTACGACTCTCAAGGGACAACCCGCTTAAGAATCCTCACGATTCTTAAGAAGCACTTACACCTATGAAGTCCTCTCGACCCATGGGGAGAAAAAACTCTTTATGAGACCCTCGTGGCTCGTAAAAGTGCAAAAGTCTTGGGAAGCAGATCTTAACCCTGAATCCTGAGCTATCGCTACCCTGCAAGGAGATCAAGATAAATTGTCCGCAAAACACATTCAACAAAAAGAGACACGCCGTTGAGAAGAAAAATGTATATTTTATTTCATAAACCAAAATGGATACAACGTACAATTCATGAAAGAAACGAAAAGAAGATACTCTCATCCATGAGTATGTACAAAAAAAAGGGAAAAGATACAAGTCCTCAAGCTGGTGGGCGGTGTAGTAATTTTACCAGCTCGTCGTTTTGTTGCTGAGCCACGGCTTCATGACGCAAGATCTCCAGAAAACGAGCCTCCGCCTGAGCTTGCTGAGCCTGATACGAAGCAAGCCGAGCTTCAAGCTCTTTCTCGGCGGCTTTATGAGCCTCGACCCTTTCACGAGTGAACGTCAGCTTTGTCGAGAGCCACCACCTCTTTGATGGACTCCTGAAGCACCCGCCAGAGTTCATACGCTTTGTTGGCCTTGGCGGTAAGAGTGGCGCGAAGCTCGCTCAGCGCCTTGGAAGCTAGCTTCCTCTCCAAGAATTTGCCGCCAAGCCTCTTCTCGCATGACGTCATATTGGCCGCGCATCGTGCTATCAGACCCCGCAACTCCGCTTTTGCAGCCATGGCTTCCGAGGAAAGGCGAGAACATTCAAGGGCGTGCAAGCGAGCCTCCACCTGCCGACAGAACTCCACCCGGACTCGCACCACTTCTTCGCTATGGTAGGTGGCAAGAAAAGGAAGAGAACCGTTAGCTTCGGCGGCAAACGCTTCAGCGGTGGTCGCGCTGCCAGCACGGAGCTCCTCAATCAAAGATGATAAGGAGACAAGGCTTAATTGGGCCAAGCGTTCTGAAGCCCGCAAGGCATAAGGGCCGGGCGGCATCACGATGCGCGACTCCAACGCCGTGGAAACTGGCAGAGCTGTTCAAATTTGGAAGATGTCAGTAAAATTCTTAAGCAAAGAAAGAACGAGAGTATGATGAAATGTCGCTTACCGACAGTCGTGCAAGTAGGAGCTGAAGGTTCCCCCGGCCCTTCGAGAACCTCGACCTCATCATCAGCCTCCAAAACTGTAGAAAACATCAATGTCAATACGCAAAATAACAACGTGCTATGAGAAGTGATGGACGACACCAACCTTGCCCGGATGAGAGGACGATGTGTTGGGGAGATATCGCTTGTGGAGCTGCCATCTCCAGCAGACGCTGAAAGGATTGCCGGGGAGACAGATCGGCAATAGAGGCCGCCAGCTCGCGTAATTCTGAGAAAAACAAAAGAGTTCATACAACGGAAAGGCTGCTAATTTAAAATTCAGAAGGTTGCCTTCAACACTTCTCCCGTTCTGAGTCGGGGGGATAGCAGCCTCGACAGCCTCTGCCGGAACCTCGGGCTCCAACAGAAGGAGGGTAGTCCCCACTACCTCCATCTCAGCCTCCGGGCCGCCTTCGGGAAGAGCCGTTGGGGCAGCAACCTCCAAAGGAGCCTCCCCCAAAGGGGCAAGCACTCCCTGATCAAGAACCGCCGCTGGAGGCTCTACCATAAGAGGAGTAGCCTCATCAGTCGCCTCCACATCGAGCAATGATTCATCGGGAATTTCGGCAGGCTTTAGCTTCAATGAGCCCGTAGGGAGCTCCCCCAGCGTCGAAGATTCTGCACAATTCAAATAAGAATAAGGATACACATATACAGGCGTGAATAATCTGAAGAACTACAAAAAGAACAACAACGTACCGATGCGCAAAGAAGCCCTCAATATGGCTTCTTCAAGCCGCTGCTCCTTCTCAAGGAGGCGTGCTCGCTGGGGTTCAAAGGTAGACTCATGGCCGCCAGTCCATAAAGAAAGTGCGTCCGCTGCGTCTTCTGAAGCGGCCTGCTTCAGGGCCCTTTCCCCCCATTCCTCCAAAGGACCGATAAACCGCCACCGAATCCACGAAGGGTCTTCGTAAAAGATTACAGCGGGATAAGACTTCTTCGGAACCTTGGCGTTATGAGACACGTCTTTGGAACGCCGTATGGCCTCAGCCAACTGTGCGGCCTCCTCATCGGCCGAACTCGGGAAGGGAAGTCCAGCGTCTAACCCTTGCAGGGCCAACGGTTCGTCTTCAAGAATAGGCTCAGACTCCGCCAAAGAAACGAGCAAATTGGTGGCCGCTTTCCTCCGCCGCTTAGACCCAGAGCCGGTCGCCGAGGATGACCGCTTCCTCCCCCGCGAAGCCTTAGGGCGGCGCTGACCCACATCGCCTTCGACACCCTCATCCCTATTACCCTCGCCCGGTGCCACGACCGAGGATGACACTGCCATTGTCGATGCCACGGGGGGCGGTGCTGCCACAGGCGGTGGTGCTACTACTGGGGCCCTTCCACCTCGATATCAGGAACCCAGGGGCATACCAGCCGTTGGAGTAAGGTCTACCTCCGATTCTCCTGGGATGAGCGCAGTGCCGGTATCCCTTAGAGGGAGGCGGACCGGAGCCCTCGGTCACAGCTTAGCTCCTGGAACCAGAGGAGGGGCGTCGTGGCCAAGAAGCACCCTCCTTTCCTCAAGAATAATTGGGTTGATCCGATGAAGATACCAACCCGTAAATGCGCCTACGCACTGGGGCAGGTACTCAGCTTCAGGGACCATGAAGTGGGAGCCAGTGTTTAGCCTCATGAAATGATGAGCGGCATCGTGAACGGCATCGAGCGAAGGGATCGGGGCGACTATAAAAGCCTCGAAAGGAACACCTGGTCGTATCCAAGCTGTCGGACGAATCGATGCGGATTGTACCGCATGAAAAGAGCTGCACTGTCCTGGCGAAACACCAAGTAGCCCGGTCTAATAGTGTACAAGTGCGCGGCTTCCCGAGGCTTCAAAGAAGGTGTGTTGTCTTTTTACAGGTCCCAGAGTTGTTGAACTGGACCTGAGGGAGTAGACAAGACCCGATCATTAAAAACCATCCCGCCAGCGGCAGCGTAAGGAGAAATCAGCACCCGAATAGCCCCGAACTGAGTCGGGTCGGCGGCAGAAGCATCCACCAATCGCATAAGTCACGGGAAGGGATAGGCGTCGTAAAACGCGGGCTTCTGATGCATAGCGAAATCCCCCAGCACATGCATTTCGACCCAGGACGTGAAATAATGAAGCGAAAAGTTTACTACATCCACGCTGGGAGTAGAGGTATTAGCTGCGATGACCAACCCGTGATAAAGATGCGCCAACGCCGGGATACCGACGGCCAACCGCGTCCCCTCAGCTATACAATGAGCCGGGTAGATAATCGAAGCCCTCATAAAACGACGATGCATGGGGATGACAAACCATCTGAGCCAGACACTGACAAACCCCACGAAGAACGTCTCCTCGTCAATACCGGGTGCTGCAATGGACTTAAAAGACATCGGCGACATGATGGGGATATAGTATTGAGGTAGATCCGATTCAGTGGTCGGCAGCTTCTTCGGACCAAACCCAAAGGGGTCTTTAATGTTGGCAAACTTCGGAGCTGTCTTCGACACGACGTCCTCACGAAGGAAACAAGCAATGAAGCTCTTGAAAGTAACACCCTGCTCTTCGGATTCGGTGAACAATCGGTCGAAGATACCTGGCGCCTTAATCAAACTGGGACGCTTGTGGCGAATGGCGTTCTCAACAGACAAGCCGTCAGCCGGTGCAGACTCGGGCTCGAAGACATACTCGTCAGGAGGCAACAACTCCTCATACAGTGCATCCCTGATTGGCAATCCCGAGATCTCATAAAATTCTGCCAGAGAGATCGAGACCTCGCGATCTCCTAGAATGGAAGTGTTGGTGGGAAGATTCCATTGGTTCAAAAACGCCTTAACCCACCAGACATGCAGGGACTTATAATGGAAGAGTGACGCGTATATTGCCTGATAAAGCCCGACCTTCTGTAGCCGCGCACGATGGGTGGCAAGGATGTAGCGAGCCCAGAGAAGGTAGCCCGTAGGGTGTCGAGGAGTGAGCCCTATCTTATAAATTTGCCCCCACGGGTGGGCCTCACCCTGGCAAATACGCCGCCCCAAGATGTCTATGGCCGGGATCGGATGGTTCGGAATACCGGTCGTCGAAGGCTTGAGCTTCCCCGTTGGAGTCCAGTTGGGCATTTCCACAGCAAAAACCGTTCTCGGAGGGTCCATCGGTAGGAATGGGAAAGTGGGCTCTGTCGGTACCGCGCAAAGGAAACTCCGGCGACCCTGAATAATATGACTGTACTAAGATCCCCATTGAAGTAGGTTGGTGCAGTTCGGGTCATGGGCCCGGATCATCGCCATCGCTTCCTCATCAGATGGTGACTGAGGAAAAGCAGCCTCCGAGCGAGAAAAGGGAAAGCATGGAACAGAAGCCATCGCACCTGAAATCCAATGAAAGAAGACTGTCAAAAACAAAGCTAGCAATATATATACATACATGAACATGAGGACTAGCCGAAGAAAGCAACATCAGACTCTTTTATGGGGCCATTGGCTACAGAACAACATGGGCCCCACAGAATCAGGATGACGGCTCATTAATAATGAGACCAAGTAGTTATAACAAAACAAAGGGAATATCCTCATTAAATAAAGAATGGGTTTCAAGTAACCCTATACATTCCCCCTAGAAGACAAATCTGTCTCGGGCTCTACAACAGATCCAACAGGATCAAAGGAATTAAATTCCCACAGAAGGCATCATTACAAAGTTCCTGTTTCATTAATTACAGAATGACAATCTAGGGTAAGGAGACCCTAAGGAGCCCCCATAGGAAGAAACCGAGTTCTTCACAGGAATTAAATTCCTTATTAAGAAAAGGGAATTAAATTCCCTAAAAAGCCTTTCCTGTGAACAGAGTTAAACTCCATGGATCATCATATGAACCCTAAGAAATCTACTGCTGGAGGTTAAATGGTTTCGTATTTTGGTTAAGAAACTTGAAGAAAAATGGGTTCTTTGTTAAAAAAAAAAGAAGGTAAAAACCCTTGTTTTGGATTTAAAATCCAGAGGAATGTGAGAGTTCATCGTTCATTCGAGAGCATTACCTAAAGAGAAAGGTCTCTTCGAACAGAGTTATACTCTGGAAGATTTTCAAGGCAGAGAACTAAGCTCTGGGAAAAGAGAATTAAATTCTCAAAAGAAGAAAGTTCTCAAAGGAGCAAGATGAGCAAAGTGGAGGCTCTTCTGAAATGACCCCAATATTTAAAGGAGGTGATGGAAACGTTTCATCTCCCCAAATCCCTAGAGGAATCCAACGGTCACAAAATGTGACAGCGTTGCACTCACGTGCAGACACGTGAGAACAACGCTGTGGGGGAATTTGTTTCCTGATTTAAAATCAGGAAAGCCTACGGAAGAGGCTTCAGAAAAGGGTCACGTGCTCACACGTGACCAACAGTCACGTGTTGGCACATGACATCCAAAAGCATCGGCAAGGCGGATTCAGTTTCCCGACTACATCAAAGAAAAGGGTTTCAGAAAGGGTTATGTGCTCCCACGTGACCAGGATTACGTGTTGGCACGTGACATTTAAAAACGGCTTCAAAGGCACATCAGTTCCCTGATCAAATCAAGGAAAAGGCTTCAGAAAGGGTCACGTGCTCCCACGTGACCAGGGTCACGTGCTCCCACGTGACCAGGGTCACGTGTTGGCACGTGACCAGGGTCACGTGTTGGCACGTGACATTTAAAAGCAGCAGACTCTTTCTCCGGTTAAATCAAGAAAAAGGCTCCAGACGAGGGTCACGTGCTCACACGTGACCAGGGGTCACGTGGTGGCACATGACGGCTAAGCAGCGGCCAGAAGGCAGGGCGCAAAAAGAAGAAGAGGGCTCGTTCCAAGGGGGTCACGTGCCCACACGTGACCAAGGGTCACGCGGCCACACGTGACCGGCTTTCAAAGCCTATCTGTTAACAGAATTAAATTCTGAGAAAAGACCTCTCAAATCTTTCCAAAGGAACCGATTGAATTAAAAATTTAAAGGTGATTAAATATCACCTATCTATGGAAAAAGTAGGAACTTGGAAAGATTTCCCCTTAAAATCTAACCGAAATAACAAAGGAGAATCTCTGGATTTAAAATCCAATGGTGAATAAAATTCACCTAATAATCCAAAGGTCCAAATGAATGATAAGTACAAATCAAATCTCTCAATGAAAGATTCATCAAAAAACTAATTGATTTTGTTGCTTCTCCTATAAATAGGAGCCAAGAGACACACAGGGGGACATATATATGCAGAGGGATCGATACATAGAAAAAAGGAGAGAGCCTTGATACTTTGGAGGAATTTGGATCTTCTGCAAAAGAAAACCTTAGGTAAGAAAGGAAAGGCTTTTTGAAAGAAAAGGAGAATTTAATTCTCAACAGAGTTTAACTCTGATATAAAACAGAAGAACATAGTTCTCTCTTGAGTGGAGGATCTGTAAAGTACACATCTCCTCTTGAATTGAGAATTTAATTCTCATTGGGTTGAGATCCCGCCATGCAGATCCAAAGCATAGAGAGGGAATGGAAGCTTGGGAATTTAATTCTCACAGGACTATAGGAATTTAATTCCTTTAAAATAAAATTAGGGTTTAACCCTATGTTATGGGAATTTAATTCCTTCAGAGTGAACAGAATCAGGGTTCAACCCTAGAAAAATAACAGGAATTTAATTCTTTTAAAAGAAAAAGGAAGAAATTAGGGTTTCACCCTATGACAGAATCTCATAATTCTCTAAAAGAGAGTGGGAATTTAATTCCTTAAAGCTGTTATTAGGGTTTAACCCTATGACAGAATGCAGTTCTTCACATATATGAGGAATTTAATTCCTACAGAAAATTCAGGGTTCAACTATATCCCAGAATATAAATCTTCAAAAAGAAATAGGAATTTAATTCCTCTAAAATTATTGTTAGGGTTCAACCCTACTAAGAATTTAATTCTTGAAAGGGATTAACAGATTTTCCAAAAAAAAAAAAGAGGCAGGGTCACGTGCCACCACGTGACCCCCGAAAAGATCCACAAAAAAGGCCCTTTGAGGCAGTGCCTCACGTGACCCACGTGACCTTTGGCAGAAGCTTTAACATACAAGCATTTAAATGCCCGTCACGTGATGGCACGTGAGGCTCTAAAAGATGCGATATTCTCAGCAGAACAAATGAAGGGAGGGCGCCCTCACGTGCTACCACGTGACCCCTCTTGCCTTAGTGTTTAACACTAAATTGGAACCCCTGAATTCAGTGTTAAAACACCGTTTGGCCTTAGTGTTCAACATTAATCAAAGAACTTTAGTTGCAGTGTTTAACACTGAATTTCTTAGTGTTTAACACTAATTTGAAGCCTCTGCTGCTAGTGTTTGACACCGATTTGCTCTAGTGTTTAACACTAATTTGAACCCCCTGTTGCTGGTATTTAACACCAACTGTCTTTTAGTGTTAAAACACTAACTTGATCCCAGTGTTCAACACTGCAGAATTAACGTTAGCCCAATTGGCTAAATGGCCAGAGGCAAAGCCTCTCCTTCAATGGACCAACAGGAAGACAATATTCCAAACATGATTGGACTTAGCCCAAGATGGCCCTATGTCCTCAATTCAGATTTAACTGGGCTAATGAGCTCATAACATAATTAATTGGTCTTGATCCCAAATTGGGCCAAAGACTATTTAATCCACCCCGGTTCAAGGGTACATCTCTTCATTCCTTTGATACTTGGCGTTGTAATTCCTCAACGTCTTCAAAGAGGTGACGGGTCCCGATGACCACACATTGATACGGACTGTGGGGTCCTTAAACCCATGGACGATGAGGTCCTTAACCTTGACCGAGATGTCTTAAAACTAACATCGGACTGTGGAGTCCCTAAATCTACGGACTATGAGGTCTTTAACCTTGACCGGGATGTCTTAAAACTAACTACGGACTGTGGAGTCCTTAAATCCACGGACTATGAGGTCCTTATCCTTGACCGCAACGTCTTAAAACTAACATTGGACTGCAATGTCCTTAAACTACCCATAGACTGCAATGTCCTTAAACTACCTATTGACCGCAATGTCACTAAACTAAACAACAGAGCCCCCCTTTTTATTGCTATCTTGTTAGATCTAAACGATCCCGTTAAGTTGATCTTAGTCTAAAAACTAGACTAACGTATCCTTAACAAACGTTTAAGTCGATCTTAGTCTCAAAGGAGGCTAACGTATCCTTAAACCAAAACCCCCAAACCCAAATTTAAGATAATGCGGATTTGGACTAGTCCACGCCTTATGGGCGACGACATAACTCAGTCTCCGTATACAATTCACGGGCAACCAAACATAATATAAATACACACGACGCGAAGTGACCATCTGAAGAAGGAGAAACTGGTTACCGCGATGCGGTAGCGTAATTAACTGCAGGGGCTTGCGCCTGCAGGGAAGAGCGTCCCCACAATCAAAAACCCCTCAAGCGAGGGTGAATCTGACGAAGTCTGCTATATCGGACGCATCCGTTTAAACCTTCGATATACGGTGCCATAAATCAACTTGGCATCTTCGGAGAGGTGGACGGATAGCACCAATTAGCATCTGCCCCGAACCTCAGGCGAGACGTCAGTCCTTGCCACATTTCGGAGGGGAACAGCCCCTTGGGCTTTACAAAATGGCATTTTGCCCATCCCATGTCTCATGTGCTATTTCTTTTTGCACATAAGTCATGAGCTTACAAAATTTTGGCTTTATGCCCATTTTGTTTACATTCATGCATAAAAAATTACATAAAAATTATTTATTACATGATTTCGTTTTGGTATGGGGGAAGGACGGCCGCTTCATGTTCGGACTTGACCTGGGCATGGGCCCACTTGGCTTGGGGTTGACTTTGACTTTGACCTGGTCAACCGGGGTGCAATTTTCGACTTCAACAAAGTGCCCCCCATCAATAAATGCACACCACATATGTGAGTCGTGTGCATGAAATTGATGGATCTTCTTTTGCGTGGAGGCGACTTGCTTTGGTTCCCATTTTTTGGGATGCACTGCCCTTTTTACGACATGGATGGTCGACGCTTGACGCGTCTCCGAGACGGAGTGTCTGTGGTAGACGTTTCCCTGGCCCGGAGCGATTTGGTTCCCGCTTTGTAGGAAGCCTGCACTGCCCTTTTTGCGACATGGACGGTCGACGCTCTGATCCGGAGCGATTTGGTTCCCGATTTGTGGGAAGCCTGCACTGCCCTTTTTGTGACATGGACGGTCGACGCTCTGATCCGGAGCGATTTGGTTACTGATTTGTGGGAAGCCTGCACTGCCCTTTTTGTGACATGGACGGTCGACGCTCTGATCCCGAGCGATTTGGTTCCCGCTTTGTGGGAAGCTTGCACTGCCCTTTTTGCGACATGGACGGTCGACGCTCTGATCCCGAGCGATTTGGTTCCCGATTTGTGGGAAGACTGCACTGCCCTTTTTACGACATGGACAGTCGACGCTTGACGCGTCTTCGAGACGGAGTGTCCGTGGTAGACTTTTTCCTGGCCCGGAGTGATCTGGTTCCTGCTTTGTAGGAAGCCTGCACTGCCCTTTTTGCGACATGGACGGTCGACGCTTGATGTGTCTCCGAGATGGAGTGTCCGTGGTAGACGTTTCCTTGGCCCAGAGTGATCTGGTTCCTGCTTTGTAGGAAGCCTGCACTGCCCTTTTTGCGACATGGACGGTCGACGCTCTGATCCGGAGCGATTTAGTTCCCGATTTGTGGGAAGCCTGCACTGCCCTTTTTGCGACATGGACGGTCGACGCTTTGATCCGGAGCGATTTGGTTCCCGATTCGACATGGACGCCCTGACTCGGAGCGATTTGGTTCCCGATTTGTGGGAAGCCTGCACTGCCCTTTTTACGACATGGACGGTCGACGCCCCGACTCGGAGCGATTTGGTTCCCGATTTGTGGGAAGCCTGCACTGCCCTTTTTGCGACATGGACGGTCGACGCTATGATCCGAAGCGATTTGGTTCCCGATTTGTAGGAAGCCTGCACTGCTCTTTTTGCGACATGGACGGTCGACGCCCTGACTTAGAGCGATTTGGTTCCCGATTTGTGGGAAGTCTGCATTGCCCTTTTTGCGACATGGACTGTCGATGCTTGATTTGACTTGCTCTGCTTCTTGCAGTGTCAGGGGTGAACTTGACTTGCTCCGCTTCTTGCGGTGTCGTGATTTGATTCTGACTTGCTCCGCTTTTTGCGGTGTCGGAGTTGAAGTTGACTTGTTGATTATGATTTGGGTTGACATCAGTATCTCTATACTGGAATACGGTACCAGAATCGAATCATCATTTGCCATGAGAGGATTTGGGGATTTTGGTTTTGGTCGGCATCTACATTGCTGCACTGGAATAATACCAGGAGCAACTCATCATTTTCCCCGGGAGGATTTGGGAATTGGTTTTTGCTTGGCATCAGTATCGCTACATTGGAATATGGTACCAGAAGCGAATCATCATTTGCGCTTGCTTATCAGGAAGCGATGGCTTAGGAGACAGGTTTTAGATCCCTATCACCTAAGACTTTTCAATTTTGTGAGCCGTAAGGGTCTCACAAAGCATTTTCTCCCTACGGGTCGTAAGGATCCCGTAGGTGTATTTTCTCCTTAGGAGTCGTGGGGACTCCTAAGTGTGTTGCTCCTTTGTGGGTCGTAAGGATCTCACGCGGGAATTTTCTCCTCATAAAGTCGAGAGGACTTTGTGAGTGCATTTCATCTCTTTTTCACTATTTTGCGCCCTTTCGTGTTTTCACAAACTCGCCGGCAGTCCTGCTGTTTTTACTCACGGAGCCCTTTCGGGTTTTCATCCGTGCCCATTTTGCTTGTGGACATACCTTTTTTTTGAATCTTCACAGCTGGTGGGACTTTGAATGTGGTCTCACCAGCAGGACTTGGGAGGGATTGGGATCGTTTTACGCTCGTGGATTGTATACGGATTTGCAGGATGTATGATCCAGACCGTAGGGCCGGAAAAATTTTTGGACTTTGTTGGCGTCTGCATTGCTGCACTGGAATATGGTCCCAGGAGCGACTCATCATTCGCCGTTAGGGTATGGGATTTGGAATTTGGTTGGTGTCTGCATCGCTGCACTGGAATATGATACCAGGAGCGACTCATCATTCGTCGTTGGGGTATGGGATTTAGAATTTGGTTGGCGTCTGCATCGCTAAACTGGAATATGGTACCAGGAGCGACTCATCATTCGCAACTTGGAGATTTGGATTTTGGCCGGCGTCTGCATCGCTGCACTGGAATATGGTACCAGGAGCGACTCATCATTCACCATCGGGAATTTGAGTTTGGAATTTGGTTGGCGTCTGCATCGCTACACTGGAATATAGTACCAGGAGCGACTCATTATTCGCCATTTGAGAGTTTGGGTTTGGTTGGCGTCTGCATCGTTGCACTGGAATATGGTACCAGGAGCGACTCATCATTCGCCGTTGCCTACTGGGAAGCGATGGCTTAGGAGACAGGTTTAGATCCCTATCACCTAAGGCTTTTTAATTTTATGGGCCGTAGGGGTCCCATAAAAGCTTTTTCTTCCTACGAGTCGTAAGGATCCCGTAGGTGCATTTTCTCCTTAAGAGTCGTGAGGAACCCCAAGTGTGTTTTTCCTTTGTGAGTCGTTAGGATCCCACGAAGGTTTGTTCTCCTCATGCATCGTGAGGACACATGAGTGGGTCTTTGATTTAATGATTTTCCGATTGTGTCGAATGAAATGGTAAAGAAATCACAACCAAAAATTATTTGACCGCAATCAATAACGGTGTCGGATGTAGCGCGTTAGTAAGGGCGGATCGTCCACAGGGAAAGTGAGTTCCGTTCAATTTTCGAATTAGATGAGTTGAAAATTTAGGGCAAAGAAAAGAAAACAATTCATGATTTGCATTTAAAGATCAAGAAATAAGAAAAATCTAGATCTTGAAAAGACATTAAAAGCAAGAATTGAGATGTGTGATAATTTCCAACCAACAATCAAGATTAGAAGTATGGCTCGTAGGAGTAGATCGGATCTATAGATGTGATGAGATCTAAAGATTACTAATTCTTATCCATTAATGAATTGATACTAGATCGATGCAAATTTCATCGAGGATTAAGGATCTTTGCGAGAAAATTAGGGATTCCGCAACTCATCCTTTGTCCTTTCGATGGATCGCATTCAAATTCTAGCTTCTAGTTAATCAAATGTTTAATAGTTGTTCCTTAGTTTCGAGTGAACACGATCAAGAAAGCATCATCTCGAAACTAGGTTATTAATCATTTGATTAACTAGAATTTCCAAACATTATAGGATTTAAGAATTGTAGAAATATCTAAATCATCATCATCTAAAGATCGTCACAACTCCTACACGAGCGGAGATTACTCAAACATCATGATCACAAACACAATCACAAATTGAATTCTAATCATTATGCTTGAATTAAAAGATAAGCAAGATATAGAAAATTCACCTTTATTTATCGACAAATTTCGTTACAACTCTCTTGAATTTACAAAAGGAAGGAACTAGATCGTCGATTTCGGCTTCGCTCGGCTCCTTGAGTCGCGGATCGGCGGGGATCTCTTGCTCCGTTGGAAATTCGGCATCGCTTGCTAAAGGTTGAAGGCTCTCTTGCTCAAATTGATCTCGGGATCTTGATCTTGATTTTGAATTGGAGATGGGAATTGAATTTGAGGCACAAGCTTTTGTCACTAAACTTGTGGGTAGAAGATGATGATAATTCTTGAACATTTTTCCACCCTAGCTCTAGGCTCCTTTTTATAGACCTCTAGATCTAGGATTAAAATTTGAATTCCCTCCACAAGTTAGTTAACCAAAAGATTTAAATTTCCCTCCAAAAAGTTAGTTAAGCCTAAATTTGAATTTCCCTCCAAGACGTTGTTACGCCGAATCTTCTAGAAATGCCACGTGGAGCTTCTGGGGTCTTCTGGAAGCTATGGCCGTTATAAATAAGCATGTGATGAAATTTGGAGCCACGATCTCTTCATATGGCCGCGGATCTGCGGCTCAAAGGGGATTTGGGCCGCGGATCCGCGGCCCTTTGGTGGCCTTGAAGCTTGTGTTTTCTTCTCTGGGCTTGGGATGTCATATGGGCCTTATTATGATGTGATTAATTTTATTTGGCCTTCTGTATTGCTCCAGATCTTTAGCCTTTGAATTGGCTTGTCTTTTATCAGCTCTTTTGGGCTCTGCTTCTGCGATTTCCTGCATTAGACCCCAGACAAGAGTTGCGCTATACAAGAATGATGCGATGCCATGATAAACACACAATTTCCCTAAAAAGTGCCGGTTTTAGTCTACAGTACAAGTAATCCAATATTTTACATGTGTTTTGTAAATATGTGTGATATGAATACCGGATACCTTTACTTGACTGCAAAAGGTAGGGAAATTGCCGTGTTAGAAATGCAGTATTTTCGACTGATCAAATTCCCCCAAACTTATTTTCGATCGTCTCGATCGAACTGTTTTATTAAAAGAGAAGGAGAAAATAAAGAAAGAGAAAAGCACACTTTCGTAGGCAACACGATTGCACTGAGCACGTGCAACAAGCCTTTAAACCTCTAGGTGTCCCTAGTAGGAGGAGTGTTGTCTCCTGAGGGTTTTCAGCGGATTGCACCCACAAAATCCAATAATAAAAGGAAGATCATGAATATTACATTTAAAGACAAGAATTGTAAAAGAAAAGCCTTGAAAATTAGGGTTTCCAACTAAGCTAGCTTTTCGGTTGTCATGAGCCCTATCTTAATGGTCATGAAAAGATGTTAGAAATCACGTCCTCCCTCAATAAAACATCGTCTTATTCTTCATTCCTATCTTTCTTCCAAACATCGATCATATCACCCTGCGTGTGTGTAAAGGACATCCCTACACCCGGAGAATTCAATTCAAGCTATCATACTCTTGCCCATCAGCCTCAGTACTTTTTAATTAATGAATATCTAGATGTGCTTACACACTTTCATGCGACCGTTAATACTTCTTGAGGTACTAACCGACCGATTACTCATGTGCTTGCTTATTTGGTGTATTTTCCTCGTCTTGCACCACCTCAGGTATAGCAGTGACTCCCAGACCAGTTGGCCTTAGGGCACTAGGTGAAGAGGCACCCTCGCTATATATTTTTTATTGCCCTCGGCGATAACAAAACCAGTGTCCATTTTTCTCACCACTTTATATTTTATTCATTTTTTTTATTTCCTTCATACTTTTGGCTTTAAGACAAGAGCATTTCAAGGTATCCTCTACTATCCCGGGCTTTAAGACGTGTGTAAGTGTGAATAGCAGGGTATCAACGTTCAAAATGTTTGGCTTTCCAGAATAGAAACTATTTTTCAGATTTATTTTTATCCTCAGATTAGTGACTTCCTTCATCTTACTAACCCTTGGGACAACGGCTCATAACTACTTATTACTAGTTCGTATAAGAAAACTTCTAATTCTCTTGGTTTTCTTAAATTTTTCTAATCTCATGGATGTAATTGTTCACTATCTAATCTTTTATTATCATAAATATTAAATATTTTTAGATTTTGAAAATTTTTGAATTTTTATGGATTTTGAAAATTTTTAAATTTTTATAGGTTTTTATGGGATTTGAAAAACTATTTACAAAAATTGATGAACCAAAAGAAAAATATTTACACAAAATTTTTATGGGTTTTGAAATTTTTTTTAAATTTTTATGATTTTTTAAAGAAATGTTTTGTAAAAAATTTTTAAATTTTTATGATTTTTTAAAGAAATGTTTTGTGCTTATGCAAATGATATGTACATGATGCAAAACTAAGCACAAACCTCCCCCAAACTTGTTTTCAACAGTGTCCTCACTGTTGCCATCTGCTAAATCTCGAAAACCTGTAAGCCTGGGAGGAATTTATTAGTGGGGGCAAAATATATAAGTGAAGACCCTCCCCCAAACTTACTTTTGACTCGAAATTTTTTGTAAAAATTTTCTTTTCAAGAGCCAGAAAAATTGTTCCCCCCCCCAAACTTGAGTTATGCAATGTTAAGTTTTGAAAATCACATGAGGGGGTCAAGAATCATTGGTCGATGCCAAGCTTTGCAAAGACCAAAGATCAACACCAACCATTCGAAGATTTTATCAATGCAGTGCTCGGGTTGGTGGAAGAAGAAGTGGGGAAAGGGTAAGGGATGGAAGAGAGTGTGTGTGCGTCTCATTTTGGAGAGACAAATCAGTGAATGTGATGGATTACTCGCATTCTTTTTACAGTTCAGAAGAGGAGGTGGAGGTTCAATTTTAATGATTGGGACATGATTCATCTCAACACCCGTGTTATTCAGAAATGCGAGCTCATTAGCGAAGATCTCCTCAAAAGTTTCATCAATACCCCGAAGAATAATGTCATCACAAAGTGCGGGGTGGTCTTCAGACTCTAAAAGAAATTCATAATCGGTGTTAGTTGTTGACCCGGACATCTCGGTGGAAGAGTCCGTATGTGTATGATACATAGTTGGGTCAAACAACAACGTATGAAAAGAGTCAAGATCGGTATCAGGAGGACCATCAAATTCGCTGCTGTCGACATCCATTAAGTCGACAGAACAGACATGAGCAGTAGGTTCGGAGGGTACACTTCCAATCTTGTAAATGTTCAGCTCTATTGACCTATTCCCGAAGGATAGGGTCATAGAGCCATTACGACAGTTGATTATTGCATTGGAAGTGGCCAAAAAGGGGCGACCTAAAATCACCGGAATTTGATTCCGTGGGTTCGCTACAGGTTGTGTATCAAGTACAATAAAATCCACAGGGAATACAAATTCCCCGATTTTTATTAACACATCCTCCAGTTCACCCCTAGGTTTGGTGATTGATCGGTCAGCCATCTGGAGAGTGCAATGGGCTGGTTTCAACTCTCCGATTCCTAGTTGCTCATAGAATGAGAAAGGAAGCAGGTTAACACTGGCGCCAAGGTCTAAAAGAGCACGATTGATGTGTTTATCCCCAATAGAAATCGATATCGAAGGACATCCTGGGTCCTTACGTTTCTTTGGTAGCGGAGGGATAAAAGCAGTGCTAATGCTATTAGACATGAAGACCTTCTTTGGCACTTGAGTTTTCCTCTTCCTAGTGCACAAGTCCTTAAGAATTTTCGCATAAGCGGGGACTTGTTGAATCGCATCTAGGAGAGGGAGTTGATGTTAACTTGCTTGAACATGTCCATAATCTTCTTTATATGTGGACTTGATGTGTTAGCCCTTAACCGATTAGGATAAGGTGCTTTAGCAATAAGCGCCGGGTCCATCATAGGAGAAGGAAGTGTGTGTGGCCCCGATCCCAAAATAGAAGTGGGGATCGTCTGTGGAGGAGTAAAAGAGGTGGGCTGAGGTGTTGAGCCTAGAGGGAAATGGAGAATAGGCTCGTGAGAAGGTGGTGGGGTAGAAGAACAAGAATCAGAAGCAGAAGCGTGTGTGTGAGGAAAGGTCTCAGCCGGGGTGTTGATAGGATCATCAATATCATCAACTTCTTCCCCAACATGGTTATCCAGCACTCTCCCAGATCTCAACGTGGTGATTGCATTCACATGATGTGAATAGCCAGGATTGGGTACAGGTTGAGCTGGGAGTTTCCCTTTCTCTCTTGCACTCATTTCGGCCTTAAGTCGTGCAATTTCAGCTTCCATCGTTTTGATACTTTCAGCTTGGGACGCTGAGTTTTTCTTTATCTCACCAACGGAAGACTTAACCTCGGCCGACACTTCCATGAAATTTGACATGAGTGATTTCATGGTTTGAGCGAATTGAGAGAATTCGTCAGAACAGGTCGACTGCATAGGATTAGAAGGTGCAGGAGTGTTGACCTGGTTTTGGAAATTTAGGGACTGGTAGGGGTGCTGGGTGAGCTGAAATGGTTGCTGTTGTGGTGGAGGGACCCGTTGGAATTGATTAGGGTTTGGAACCGTGTTTTGGGATTGGTTCCAAGCAAAATTTGGGTGATTCCTCCAACCCTGATTGTATGTGGAAGAAAAAGGGTCGTTTCCAGGTCTTTGAAATGCGGCATTGGTATGCTCGAGACCTCGAAACTGGGAGTTTAATGGACATTCTTCTGTCAAGTGAGAAGGATCAGAACAGCACCCACAAACAGTTTTGGGGAGCGACATTGGGTTTAGGGAGGCTGCTAGGAATTTGTGTTCCATAGCGTCGAGCTTCTTTTGCATTGCTGCCATCTCAGCTCGAACACCTATGGACACGTCTATTTGGTGTATGCCACCCCTATTCGATGGCTGGGTTCCAGTTTCCCACTGAAGTGACTTTTCAGCGAACTCTTCTAAAAATTTCCATGCTTCCCCATCATCCTTGGTCATAAAGGTGCCTTGACACATGTTTTCAAGGTTTTGTTTAGTGGTAGGGTTACTGCCCTTATATATGATTCGGCAAAGTTCCCATCTCGGGATGCCGTGATGTGGGCATTGAACCAAAAGATCCTTGAATCGGTCAAAGTATTTTGAAAATGGTTCAGCCGGAAGCTGGGAGAATTGATAGAGTTCGCTACGGATTCGAGCTGTCTTTTGCATAGGGTAGAATTTCTTAAGGAATGCCGCAACGAATTCTTCCCAATTCGTGATGGAATGTGCGGTGGTGTTATACAGCCACTTCTCGGCTATATCGCACAAGGTAAATGGAAGAAGTCGTAGACGCATGGCATCCACAGAAAGTTGTGATGTACCCATCATTGCGCATACGTTTTCAAATTTGGTAATAAAAACGTACGCGTCTTCAGTCTCGAGACCGTGGAATTTAGGTAGAAGGTTGATGTACTGGGGCTTAATCTCAAAGTTATCCCCGTTGGCTGGTGGAATGGATAAGCAGGTCGAGAGAGGACCTCGCAAAGGGTAGCATCTCTCTTGGAGAGAGATGCGGGGAGGATTCTGCGCACCAACGGACGGCGGCAGAGTAGCGGTAAAGAGGTTTGATGGAGAATGATCCATCGGTGTGGGTGTGGTGGGGGGTAAAAGAAAGGTAAATGGAGAAATACCGACTTCGGAGTCGATCGAGGGAACGCGGACAAAACGGGCACTAGAATCCCGTATCCAGCCTATCTTGCACTAAAAGGGGTTAGTACAAGTGGCAGCGTGATTTATAATTAGGGGAAATGAAGTGAGTGTGGTGTTTGTTTTGAAAAATGATACGGATTTTGAAAATATGATGCAACAAGCAATACCCTAAAAATCTATGGTCACCTAGGTCCAATCTCTAGACCGCTCCTAACTGCCAGAAGACAAGACGCAGGATAGAATCCTCCACTGCCTCTTTGTCCCTCCTGTGGCCAGGTAAGTGCCAGGTAAGTGGGAGGTTCTCCACTACGTAAGTAGTGGGCCTAATTAAGTAACCACTAGCCTTTGACACACTTTCCTAGGCACCACAAGAGAAACGTGGATAAGCAATGAATTACCCACGGCCTTCTTCTGTCCTAAGTGAGCGCGACGGTCCTTAGAGTCATCTCTAGATATTTTTTAATTAATGAGGGTAATGCGGATGCAGGTTTGTGATTTTTGGGGCCTAGGAAGGGTAATGAACTCCTCACCTAATCTGGATTTGGCCGTGCCCCTTAATGTCCGTATTAATTATGCAAACAACCACAAAATCAAAAACAAGCACACTTTATCTTGCTTTTTGCGCGCTGCGAATATTTGCAAAGAAACCTGCACGAAATGTTAATTGGAGCAGATTTTAGGAAGGAGATAAGAAAGTTAGAAATTACCTGCAAAAGATTTTACAGAGAGCTCCTTGAACTGCCGCGGAACCGCCGCCTTAGGTAGGTATTTGCCGCGGAATCGCGGTGGGGGGAAGAGATCACTCTACCAAATTTCTCCAGAGAGCTCCTGATCACTTCCTTGGTCCTCTGGAATTCTCCAAATAATTTTCCAATTTCTCAGTAAGCTCCAGATCTCCTTGCAATTAACCACAACAACACGTATTAGTGTTTGCGCGAGTTTTGATCTTTAAAATTTTTAGATGGAATAAACTTTTCAACTCAAATTTCAAAAAATGAACAAATAGCACACGATCCCCGGCAACGGCGCCATTTTGGTTGTTGATGATTTTCCGATTGTGTAGAATGAAATGGTAAAGAAATCACAACCAAAAATTATTTGACCACAATCAATAACGGTGTCGGATGTAGCGCGTTAGTGAGTGCGGATCGTCTACAGGGAAAGTGAGTTCCGTTCAATTTTCGAATTAGATGAGTTGAAAATTTAGGGCAAAGAAAAAAAAACAATTCATGATTTGCATTTAAAGATCAAGAAATAAGAAAAATCTAGATCTTGAAAAGACATTAAAAGCAAGAATTGAGATGTGTGATAATTTCCAACCAACAATCAAGATTAGAAGTATGGCTCGTAGGAGTAGATCGGATCTATAGATGTGATGAGATCTAAAGATTACTAATTCTTATCCATGAATGAATTGATACTAGATCGATGCAAATTTCATCGAGGATTAAGGATCTTTGCGAGAAAATTAGGGATTTCGCAACTCATCCTTTGTCCTTTCGATGGATCGCATTCAAATTCTAGTTTCTAGTTAATCAAATGTTTAATAGTTGTTCCCTAGTTTCGAGTGAACACGATCAAGAAAGCATCATCTCGAAACTAGGTTATTAATCATTTGATTAACTAGAATTTCCAAACATTATAGGATTTAAGAATTGTAGAAATATCTAAATCATCATCATCTAAAGATCGTCACAACTCCTACACGAGCGGAGATTACTCAAACATCATGATCACAAACACAATCACAAATTGAATTCTAATCATTATGCTTGAATTAAAAGATAAGCAAGATATAGAAAATTCACCTTTATTTATCGACAAATTTCGTTACAACTCTCTTGAATTTACAAAAGGAAGGAACTAGATCGTCGATTTCGGCTTCGCTCGGCTCCTTGAGTCGCGGATCGGCGGGGATCTCTTGCTCCGTTGGAAATCCGGCGTCGCTTGCTAAAGGTTGAAGGCTCTCTTGCTCAAATTGATCTCGGGATCTTGATCTTGATTTTGAATTGGAGATGGGAATTGAATTTGAGGCACAAGCTTTTGTCACTAAACTTGTGGGTAGAAGATGATGATAATTCTTGAACATTTTTCCACCATAGCTCTAGGCTCCTTTTTATAGACCTCTAGATCTAGGATTAAAATTTGAATTCCCTCCACAAGTTAGTTAACCAAAAGATTTAAATTTCCCTCCAAAAAGTTAGTTAAGCCTAAATTTGAATTTCCCTCCAAGAAGTTGTTACGCCGAATCTTCTAGAAATGCCACGTGGAGCTTCTGGGGTCTTCTGGAAGCTATGGCCGTTATAAATAAGCATGTGATGAAATTTGGAGCCACGATCTCTTCATATGGCCGCGGATCCGCGGCTCAAAGGGGGTTTGGGCCGCGGATCCGCGGCCCTTTGGTGGCCTTGAAGCTTGTGTTTTCTTCTCTGGGCTTGGGATGTCATATGGGCCTTATTATGATGTGATTAATTTTATTTGGCCTTCTGTATTGCTCCAGATCTTTAGCCTTTGAATTGGCTTGTCTTTTATCAGCTCTTTTGGGCTCTGCTTCTGCGATTTCCTACATTAGACCCCAGACAAGAGTTGCGCTATACAAGAATGATGCGATGCCATGATAAACACACAATTTCCCTAAAAAGTGCCGGTTTTAGTCTACAGTACAAGTAATCCAATATTTTACATGTGTTTTGTAAATATGTGTGATATGAATACCGGATACCTTTACTTGACTGCAAAAGGTAGGGAAATTGCCGTGTTAGAAATGCAGTATTTTCGACTGATCAGTCTTCAAATGGAGCATAATTCCAAGGGTGGAGACTAGCCGCGTAACTGGTGGTTGCGGTGGGGCATGTGTATGATGAGAATTATTTGAGCCCGTGGATTGTATACGGTAGTCAACTTGGGGACCAACCGTAGGGCAGGGAGAATTTTGGGAGATTGGATTTTGATTGGCGTTTGCATCGCTACACTGGAATATGGTACCAGGAGCGACTCATCATTCGCCGTTTTTTTTACCGCGATTGCTCTATCATTTCAGCTTTTCTTATCGCGAAGGTCGCGATTGCCATATCATTTCGGCTTTTATTCGCGGTTGCCCTATCATTTCAGCTTTATTTTTCATTTTTATTTTACTCGCTGATTTTTATTGCGAGTTGCCCCATCATTTCGGCTTTTCTTTTTACTTATTTATTTACACATTCCCCTTTTTTTATTTACACATTTTTTTTACATTTCCATTTTAACGACTTAGAGGTCGATTGTTCCCAGTTTAACGACCTAGTGGTCAACTTTGCTTATCCTAGCTCCTTGAATTTTGATCTTGGCGGAGCTGTATTGATGACCGTAGCTCTATGGTTTGCCGATACATCCGAGAACTGTGAGGTTTTTCCAAGCTTGTATTGGTCCTCTGCCCAATCTTTGAAAACATAACAGTCTTCAATGGTATGACTCACCATCCTATGGTATGAGCAGTATACGGGATTGTCGGTCATATTCATTTCATGTGGCCTCTTCGGAATAGGCAATTGCAGACCTTTGTTTAAGTCTTCCTCGAATATATTGCGGACCTCATCCCTCCTGAAGGAGTACACCTTCTTCTTTCCCTCCATTAGAGTAGGTGCCCTTACTGATGCTAGTCCTTGAGGCCGATCAGTTTTTTGTTCGCCCTTTCCAGATAATGGCACATGTCTGGGAGGATTAGGTTCCCGAAAGGCTTCGGTCTCCATTTGTATGAAATCGGCGGTTGTAGCTTGACTGTTTTCTAGCATGCCTTTAGACAGTTCTATCTCTCCTGCCTTGTATTGCTTTTCGACCCAATCTTTGAAGACGAAGCAGTCCTCAATGGCATGACCTATCACTCTATGATAGGGGCAGTATTTGGGGTCGTCGGTCATGTTCGCTTCCTGCGGTATTTTTGACTCTGGCGGTTGTAGACCGTTCCTCAGGGCATCTTTGAATATTTTACGGATTTTGTCCCTTCTGAAGGAATAGACCTTATCCAGTTTCTCTTTCAGAGGCGATTCCCCTTCGGTGCATGTATCGGAGGGATCGGAGGCTGATCGCGGCCGTTTTTCGCGAAGGCGCTCCGTTCTTAGGTTGAAGGGGGTATCAGTTGGCTGCTTCCGGGTATCAATTTCTGGCTCATGAACTAAAATTTGATTATGCTGTAATTGCAATCGGGCGACTTAGGTCGTGAGATCTTCCGTGACATTTGCCAACTCGTCGACCTTAGACTGTACCTTGGCTAACTTCTCATCCCTGTCCTGAAGCTGCCTCTGAAGCCATCGGAATAATGCTTGTTCTGTAGTTCCGGTAATGACAACCGGGTCATCCTTATTGCCTGAGCACAATTCCACAGGAACCCTGGGCTCTTTTGGCTTATCGGCCTGAGCGATCTCTTCATCATTTAGGCCGAGTGGACATTGGGCAGCATCCGCTATATCATCACCATGGCTGTGAAGCATGGGATGGTTTGTTTCTTCATGTCCGACCATGTAGACAGTGTGGACCACATATCCAGCCGTTTCTTTATCTTTGGCGGGGTAACCCCGTTCTCGGAGCCTCATGAATCTCAGTCTAGTATGAGCCCTAGCCCTTTTATTGGCTCTGTATCTGAGTCTTTTCTGCCTTAGCTTCTCAATTTTAAGGGCTTAGCGGGCATCCATTTCCTAGGAAGCCCGTGAGTCGATTAGCGGGGAGCTTAGAGAAGACATCCGATCGAGCAGTTGTCAAGGGCACTGCCGGAGCTTGCTCGAGACGCCTCATTGCTTTGTTCGTGTTGATGGCCTTGCTCCCAGCCGGGGCCAAGGAAAGTCGCTCAAACACCGACTTGCGTTTGAGTTGGGGCGCCTTCGAGACCACTACATTTGGCCTTTTGCCTTTCGAGACCGGTTTGTCCGTCACCGGGGCTTGAGGAGCTGGGATGGCGTTAGCTGACACGAACAAAATAGAGCCAAATGGTAGCAGCGGCTCTTCCCATTGTCGCTCGAGACTGGCCGGGAGGACCGTCCTAGCATCCATCTTCATTGTATAGGAGATGAGAGTTGTGTCGAAAGCTGAGCTTGTCCTTGGAGACATTTTTGCTGCGTCCGGAGATTGCAATTTGAAATTTGTTAACCTGCACAAAGAAGCATGATTTTAGTACTGGCAGTTGATATGTATATTGATTGAGTTCGCATGGATATTTAACCCGAAATATGGGAGGATAGATAGGTCCCACCGGGCATGCCAGAATCTGTAGGTTGTTTTTCGTCACCCCATTGAGATGGGAATACGCGCGCGCTTGTCAGGTGCATTACAGATTCCCCCCTGCCTAGGGTAGGCTGGTGTTTATTGATTGTGGGGATCCGAATCTCCGGCTGCCGCGGACTAAGCTGCCGTTAATTACCCCTCGCTTTTGGGGCGAGAGAACCTCCGATTGACGGGTCAACTATTCATGCGAACTCAATGTACAGTGTTGTGTTTTGAAGGGGTTTTAGATATATCGGGGGCCCCGCAGAGTTTTTACGGGGGTCCCGCTACCCGGATAGCGGGCAGAGGGTCAAGGGGGCTAGCAGCCCCCTTGCGGGGTGCGGGGCAGCGCTTTCTAACGGGAGAGGTGTTTTTAGTGTGGAGTATGTGTGTGTGTATGTATACACACACACACATATATAAAAAGGGAAAGGGCATTCAAAGGATGCGTGGGAAAAAGCGCCAGGGCGCTAGCGCTCTGGGCGCAAAAGCGCTAGCGCTCCACATGCCAGGCACGTGGGCGCTCGGGCGCTAGCGCTCTGAGCGCTAGCGCCCCACGTGCCAGGCATGTGGGCGCTCGGGCGCTAGCGCTTTGGGCGCAAGGACGCTAGCGCCTCACATGCCAGGCTCGTGGGCGCTTGAGAGGCAAAAGGGATTTGGTCCCTGCAATGGGAGTTGTACTCTCAGAAACGAGCACTTATTATTTTGTATATATGTATATATATATGAGGAGTTAAACTCCTAGGATATTTTGAAGCTGATGAAGGGGGTTCTCCCCTTGAGCCCTGGATCTTCCCCAAAGTGGGGTTTCTGGAGATGAGTCTCCTTCTTCTTCCTGTCGTTTGGCCGGATCTTGGAAAAGGGGGGGAGACTTAAAAATCTCCCCTTTTTGATATCTAATGGCAGATCCAAGTTCCCCTTTGTGGGTTTTATGGTGAAAAACTATTTAGTTTTGGAAAAGGAAGAGTAAAACTCTTGATTTAATTCAAAAGAAAGAAGAAGGTTTTAGAACCTTGAGGAAGGAGAAAGAGGCATATGTCCTAATTTTTGGGAATGAAAAGTATATCTTTTATTCATCATCATGCTGTCTTATATAGGCTTACATATTTACATATAGCCCATTGGGCTTTACAAAATGGCATTTTTCCCATCGCATATCTCATGTGCTATTTTTTTTTGCACATAAGCCATGGGCTTACAAAAATTTGGCTTTATGCCCATTTTGTTTACATTCATGCATAAAAAAATACATAAAAATTATTTATTACATGATTTCATTTTGGCATGGGAGAGGGGTAGCCGCTTCATGTTCGGACTCAACCTGGGCATGGGCCCACTTGGCTTGGGGTTGATTTTGACTTTGACTTGGTCAACCGGGATGCAATTTTCGACTTCAACAGTTATGTATGCCCTAGAGGCTTTTATTGTACTTTATAGTTGATGCTTGGACATATGTATATAGAGGACAGTCTTGCTCGATATGATAAAATATTATTTGGTTTGTCTTTATCTTAACATGTGTAGTTGTTTCAATTTGGCTCTGATACCAATTTGATGGAGTTTTAGCACTCTAATGTGAGTTTAGAAGTAAGCTAGAATTGTTTTCAAAAAACCCAAGAGCAAAAACTCCACAAACCAAAGGATCAAGACTAAGAGATTAAACTTGACAACAAAAAGGAGAGTTTTTTAACTACTCGGATGGAACTACAATTTTTGTAGCGTGTCCTTCGTCTTCTAAAACTCCACTTGAATTCTTGAACAAGCTGGCTTGATGAACTCCTAGGCCAAAAATGATCCACCTTGAGATAATACTAACACAAGCTCTCACTTCACTAAACAATCTAGTAGTGAAGAAAACAACCTAAACTAATTTGCTAATATAGTTTAGATTGATGAAGTTGGATTTTTGTTCACTTATTTTTCTTTTATTTTATTTCACTCTTACATGGAAAATAAATCAAAAGGAAAAAGATGAAGATAAGAATGGCCAAGGATTCTTAAGATGAGAACAAAAATATCATAACTTATTTAAATAATAAATCATAATGAGTCATCTATATTCTACACCATTTTAACAAATGACGCATTGATTCATTTATTTAAATGAGCAAATATGTTTAATACTTATCTTTGAATCATATGTGATTCTTATACACACAACTAATGTGTATGTACAATCATGACAAATGATATATATTATAATAATATCATATATAAATAATATATAAGGAGATGGAAAAATAAAGCGAGCATAATATTAGTTTATATATATATATATTAAACCAACACTTGATTTAATAATCCGGTTATATCATATATAATCCGACTAATATTAAATAATGCTAAATCAAAATACGGTATCATATACCCGTATTTAATCGATCTCCCGCACATATCGCTATACGTGCTCTACTTCGTTTCGCTTGTGCTAGGAAATCTCTGTGTGAGACTCTAAAGTCTCTTCAATATACTGGTAGTAGGTAATGATCATATCAAATAGCTACAAGTACGTCGGTGGTACTAGCTGTACGTAACGGCTACCCAGGTATATAACGAATGGGAATATTAACAAGCTAGCTTGTCCGAAATCCAACAGAGCTTAAGAACAACACTTACCGTTTAGTCCGGTCTCTTCGTCTAATATGTTGCATATCGGGTCTGGGGGTGGTATCGTCAGACCCTAATAACCCGATAAGTCATGACGATGTGTGGCCTATAACCAATCGAGAAACCACCGATGACACTTATGAGTAAATATCATCAGCCATGGTCAGGAATTTGCGGTTATAGGCAATCGCGTATAGCTCAATATCAACTCTCAATACCGTGAAAGACGAAATCCCTCCTATCGCTCACGACCTCCATGTGATTCGGGACTGTACCCAACTACTAGATGTTAGCACGATTCAGTAGAGCCGTGTTAGGGAAGTAATCTAAGCACAGTGGGAACCACACAAGACACTATGACGATATTAGGTTTATAGACTAATATGTACCAGTATCACCAGAGAACTGCTATCTGACGATAGGTATGGTATCATGTAAGAGTTCTCGGTGAGCCCGTTCGGTGTACTCGGTCTCCAATGAGCACCTGTATACGATCTTTGGTGTCAAACACCAATGGTTGTGGGATCAACCATCGCCTCATACAGGGTCAAGAAACATATACACCTACTTCGGAATATCGATACCCTGTCTCGATATTCTCTCGATTAGGAACACTTAAGGATGTGCTTATAGACTACTCATGCTCCACTAGTATGATTTCTATCACAATTCTGATAGTCAAGCAAACATCTTAAGAGATTTATCAACATGTGTCAATAAAATAGCAAACTAAAACAAATTCACATGTTAAGATAAAGACAAACCAGATAGTATACTATCATATCGAGCAAGACTTCCCTTTATATACATATGTCCAAGCATCCACTATAAAGTACAATAATGGCCTCTAGGGCATACATAACTAGTTGTACGGAGTTAGCCTCCATGAGATTATTGATCCTGGTGTAGGGCTATTATAAATGTTCTGTTGACGGGCTATAGAATATAGCAATGGTTAGCAATAGGAAGAATTGCCTGTATTTAGCTATGCATATTTTTGATATTGTATGCTCATGCATATCTATATCTAATTCGGAGTTTTATCTATATTTATTTAGGGGAAGAAACCATGGGAGGTGAAATAAATTTATATAAAGAGGAAAACTAATATCACTACTACAAATAGGGGTTGCCCCTACGGATATATCCGTAGGGGCAATAAAATACCCTGTAGCTGCAAACGTCATAGGTGCAAGTCTTAGCCTTGAACATGCCCCTACGGTCAAAAACTTTCCCCTACGGAGTAATGTGTATGTCCAGTTGTCCCTACGGATTAGGCTGCAGGGACAAAAAATTTATTTAATTTATCTGTTTATAAAATAAATTAGGTGTCCCTACGGACTTATCCGTGGGGCCAAATAGTTGCCCCTACAGATAAGTGCGTAGGTCTGGATGTGTAGAGACAAAATATCAGGTATCCTGATATTTTGTCCCTACGGATACCTGTGTAGGGGCATTTGTTTGCCCCTACGGATATATCCGTAGGGACAAGTGTAACCCCTAATACTGAGATCATAGGGGCAAAATATCAGGATACCTGATATTTTGCCTCTATGGATAAATCTGTAGGGGCAATGTTGGGCCCTACGGATTAATCCGTAGGTACATATTATCAGTTTTTTTTAAAAAAAGGCTGCCGTTTATTTTTTTAAAAAAAGGGCTGCCTATTTTTTTTTCTCGCCCTGTGCACAATAATATATACATCATATATAAAATTAATCAGCATACAGAACATATATCGCAGTATTCATAATCACATCTCACGCATAATATACAAAAGAAATCAACAAGTAGAATATGATATCAATATAAACACGCAAACACCACCAATATCAATATCGTCCAAAATATAGTACAATATGTATCATATAAATAAATACATGTTTAAAATATAAGAATTAAAAAGCTACCCAAGCTCGGTCCAGCTCCACCTCCGATAAACGCCATAATCTGGCGCGCCTGCTCCTCGAATATACCCTGCGTCAATAAATCATGCAATGCGGAGTGTGCGGGAGTCTGAGCGGGCCGTGGAGCTGTAGGAGTGGTCTGCGCAACCGCCGCCGAGGTAGTGGCTTGCGGAGCCGCGGTTGCAGGAGTCTGAGCGGGCAGTGGAGCTATAGGAGCTGTCTGCGGAACCGCAGCTGATGTAGTGGCTTGCGGAGCCGCAGCCGAAGGAGATGCATGTGGGGGCTCGGTCGATATATCCTGTCGTGTTTGGACCTACGTGTGTAATAAATGAGTAAGAACTGTGTATTAGTCGAGTTCGTATCATTATCAAGTTATTTCGAAACCCCAATCTATGTATACTTAGGGACTTAGGCCTCGTTTGGATATCTAGTTTGGAAAACCGTAGTTTATTTTAATTAGATATGTATATATGATTAATCAAAGCTATGTCTACAACCAAATAAGCTTAGGCTACGTACTAATATTGGATATGTTGCTATCTATAATATGACATAATATTTTACTATTAAGTAGTATACATACCAACATCTCCTTCAATTTCTGAACGGTGGCCTTCAAGCTCTCCAGTTCTTGCTGGAAACGTCGCTCACTGGAGACGGAGGAAGTAACCGCCGGAGTGGAGTCCAACCTCATATGGGCCCTGCTAAGGCCCAGTCCCCGGCCTCTCTCCCAACCTCCGTGGTGCCTTCCGTGTGCGGCATCCAGGACTGGGGTCAGCAGTATCGGATCGTTCTGTCCAGTAAAATCGATCCCCGATGCCTCGGCCTGCTCAACCACCCGCTCTTACATCCACATTAACCAGTAAAATATAAGTATATCATTTAAATTTGAACCTTTCAAAACTAAAATTTCAAATAGGGGTTGAATAAATATTAACACTTACGAAATACTCCTGGGTAGCGGCGTCGGGGTATCGAAGCTCGCCCGTGGCGGGATCTGTCGAGGTGCCGTGGACGGCAAGATATGCGGACAGCACGCTCGGTGTACCATTTTGTGCCAGAGTCTGAGCTCTCTGCAATATTAGAAAATAACTATTAATATTAGATATATTAGAAAATAACTCTTAATATTATATTATATCACAAAGGCCGGTCTATTGTAATTTACCGATAACTCCATGGCACGAGTAATATTTTTCGAGCCACCTGTATAAGTGGGGCGACCCCTCTTTGCCGACCTCCTATTCTCTTTATTTTGATCGGCCTGTTTCTGCACAACACATTCACATTTAGTTTTCTAATTAAGCAACACAAAAAAATAAATTATGTACTAAACAATGAATTACATTTAAAATACATACCTGTTTGCGATGAGAGTCGAAATATTCGCACAATAGAGGTCATGTATCTACGTCGACTCTCGCAAAGGCCGGAGTAGATAGGAGGGCCGCTCTCTTTGCTTCGGGGGTCGCCATCCACAGGGAATAGCAGTCGGTCTTCAGCTCATTCCTGTTGTATCGGACCTTCGTCTGCATGTTCTTCATCAGGCCATTGTACAGAGCGTGAAGATCGAGCACCCTCCCAGGATGATCAGGGTCGGGTACAGGCTGGAAATCGTAATCCAACTGAAAATACAAAAAAAACATTGTTATTAGATTGCAAGTGTTAATAATAAATATATTGGATAAATCAAATGAAATTATATATTAAGACAAATGAGCGCCGGTGCTGGTCACCCCACTCAACGTGAAGTGGATAGTTCTTCACAAGCGGGCATACACCGGCCGAACCTCTCGGCATGATCGCCGGTATAGCGATAATCAGGGGTAAGAAAGAGGGGGAATGCTGCCTCCCCCTAGCGCTGTCGGGCCTCAGCCTGTGGGACTGATTCGGGCCTCGAGTCCCCCTCTGGGGATGGGGAGGCCCTGCATCTGCAAGAAATATCAAGACAATCAATATTAAGACAAAGTTGTATTAAGAAATCAAGGTTTAACGAAAATTAAAGTGTGATATATACCTCCGGTGACTAAAGCACGAGCCTGGGCCCGGACAGCAGCACGAGCGGGACGATAGTTCCTCCGGTGAGGAACAGCCGGTGACCCGTATGTGGACGCATCCCCTCCAACTAGAAAATAAATATTGACGCTAAATTTCCATGAAGTTCATATTTATTCTTTAGAGGATATGTAAAATGAATAAATATTTTATATTTATTCATACTAACCTACAGACTGAGCGGAGGGTACGGAAGTGGCCCCTGCGTCAGATGTGGACGCACCACCTATAATTAGACAATTAAAAATAGATTATATAAGTAATTGCAAAAAGAATGTGTAGATCAATAATATAACATTCTAAATCAATATGCATGCACTATAGGATATATAAACATACCCGCAGGTGCGGTGGTGGCCTCTGCCCGAGATGTGGAGGCACCACCTACAGCTAGACAATAAAAAAAATGATTATCTAAGTAAGAGCAAAATGAATGTGTGTATATTTATGATATAGCATTCTAAATCAATATACATGCACTATATGATATATAAACATACCTGGAGGTGCGGGAGTGGCCTCTGTTCCTGATGTGGACGCATCACCAACAGCTAGACAATCAAACATTGACAATATAAGTAATTTTGACATGAACAGGCATGTATATCTATAATATTACATTCAAAATGGATATGCGTGCAATATACCTGGAGGTATGGCAAAGTCCACACGGAAGGAAGCATCAGAAGGGGTCTCCGATCGGGGTGCAAGACCGGCCCTCTGAAGCTCCCTACGCAGCTCTTCGGGCAGCATAACCGCTCTGCCTCTGTCTCTGCCTCTGCTTCTGCCGGTGCCGCGGCTGGAGCTCCTGCCGCCCCTCGCTGCTCCCGTTATCGTCATCAAATCTAGATAAACGGTTCGTGGACGCATTAAACAATCATTACAAGTATTGACTATATATGTATAGATCGTAAAATGTGAAGTAATAATATAACATTACTGATAACCTTTTTCGTTTCATGGGCGCATTAGACATATCTACTTGGATTTCATCATCGATATCATTTCTAACCCACGTAACTTCATGATCAGCCGAAGACAACCCGTCTTTGAAACAGACGGTCGAAGCACTCTAAGTCTTCTCTCTTCTTCATCCTCATCGCTGTCCTTGAATTCTGGGACATCATGACATCCCTGGGTTTCCAATGGCATGCGACACTCCATCCCGGATGCTTCAAACACTGTGAGGAGTATACTTGGAACGCATGGTTCCGAAAGATAAACGGATCTTCCTGACCGTAAAATTGAAGTGTGTTCACACTGGTCAATCCATATTCATCTTTCCAAGTACCAAGATTGCTTCTCCACTTATCCGTATCGGTTCGCGTATCGTACCAAGTACACTGAAATATATAAAAGGGTTCTGATCGTCCGGGATAGTGGATGCCGAGTATACAATTTAAGTATCCATAATAAATCACACCGTCCGATTCTACCGTCGCAATCCTATTATTTTGAGTGGTTCTAGATGTTTCTATGTCTTTAACTTCGAATTTTTATCCAAGGACACCGAATCCTTTATAATATGCAACCTCCATACTAGAAAATTGAGCTAAACATCTTGAATCACTCTCAAATGATGCAGACAAGTTCGGATCGTGGATCTAACAAAACAAATTTTACGACAAATACATAACGATATAAGTTTAGATTAAAACTGATAGCAATAACATGTTATTCGAATAACTTACATGATCTGTGACCCAATCGCAAAAATTATCCTGATGATATTTTTCCAATCGTTCATCGTTCCAATCAGGATGCCCCTCACGTACCTCGTTAAAATGAATTCTGTTTTCGACAATAAATTATGACATTAATATTATATCATTTCATACACACACAAACACAAATATAACAATTAATCCAAAAAAACTTACTTTCTATTTGTTTAAGACATGCGCAATTAAGCAAGATAAACCGGTATATCTTGTTGATAAATATAGTGTCTACCCTCTTATAATCGGCTTTACCATATGGCCCGTCTTGAATTCTTCGAGGCCGGTTAAGTCTCGTCTCAATGTTCTCGTCCAGATAGCGGGAACAAAATGTGGTTGCTTTATCAAGAAGATAACCTTGTATGATAGAACCCTCTGGTCGATTTCTATTGCGTATATACTTTTTAGGAGTGTAGAGGTACCTAAAGAAAATATGTTGAATAAATAAATACGGGCATACAGGACAACAATAATTTTAAAAATTGCGCGAAACGAAAAATTCCACGTATCTCTCGACGGGATACATCCATCGATATTGTACCGGTCCGGCTAACTTTGCCTCAGTTGCAAGATGAACCGTCAGGCGTATTATGATATCGAAGAATGACGGTGGGAAAATACGCTCAAACTTGTAAAGTATCAACACAATAGAATTTTCTAGTTTATCCAGCGTCACAACATCCAGTGTTTTAGCACACAACTCTCTGAAAAAACAACATAGGTCGTTGATTACTAGACCAACCGATTCGGGGAGAGAATTCCTGAGGGCTAATGGAAGAAGGTGCTCCACGATAACATGGTGATCATGACTTTTCAGCCCATCGATCTTTCCTTTCACAATTTTTATTTTCTTGCTGAATCATCTTGAGAAGCCTGTGGGAACTTTTAAATCATGCAACACCTGCAGGAATCTTTTCTTCTCCGGTTGTGACATATGATAAGCGGCATTGGGAAGTACAAACTTGCCTGGTTTACCCGCTACCAGTCTAGGGTGCAATTCACTTCTTATTCCCCACTCCTGTAGATCCATCCGAGCATTCAGGTTGTCTTTCGATTTCCCGTCTTTACAAAGAAGCAAGTTGAGTATGTGCTCTGATACTCCCTTCTCTATATGCATGATGTCTAGACAATGACGCACTAAATTTGTTGATCAGTACGAAAGATCGAAGAAAATGCTTAACTTGTTCCAAAATGGTGGTTTGACTTGTTTTGTCGGATCCATCCCGAAAGTCACATTATTGTAACTATCCCACTGAGCAGTCACGTCCTCTCTGGATAATGAGGCTGGAGGTCCAAGAAACTCCTGATGACCATCAAAGTGAACAGCGTCTAACCTGTAGGGGTGATCTAGAGGCAGGAAACGTCGATGGACGCAATAACAAACCTTCCTGCTAAAATTCAAGAATTTCGATGTTGTGTGTTGATGGCAATGATGACATGCTTTGTGACTATGTACGGACCAACCTGATAGCATTCCATACGCAGAAAAGTCATTAACTGTCCACATTAAAGCCGCACGCAGTATGAAGGTTGTATTTGTGTTTGCATCGTAAGTCTCTACACCATCAATGAACAAAGATTTTAACTCCTCGATCAGAGGTCGGAGATAGACGTCGATATTGTTTCCCGGTGAGTTTGGTCCGTCGATAAGAAGAGGCATCATAAAGTATGATTGGTCCATAGCCAACCAAGGCGACAGATTATAAATTATCATTACAACGGGCCATGTGCTGTGACTTCCAGCCATATAATTGAATGGGCAGAAGCCATCACTAGCTAGTCCGAGCCTGACATTGCGAGGATCACTACTGAATATTGCGTGCCTCCTATCGAAATCCTTCCATGCCGGTGAATCTCTTGGATGGCTCATTTTTCCATCTTCACTTGGAGGAGCACGGTGATGCCAAATCATTGCCTCGGTTGTTTTCTTGCACCTGAATAGCCTCTACAGCCAATGTGTTATGGGAAAGTATCGTGTTACCTTTACAGGTAGATTAGGCTTCTTATCAGAATCTTTCGGCTTATACCCGGCCTCTCCGCATGTTGGACACTCTTTCAAATCTGAATTCTCTTTCCGGTACAACACGCAATTTTTAGGATATGCTTGAATCTTCTCACACTTCAGACCCAAATCAGACATCATCTTCTGGTCTCCGTACCAGCTGTCGGGCACGTTATTTCCCGGGGGCATAGAATCTTTCAAGAACGAAAGAAGAATTGTGAATGACTTGTTGCTCCATCCATTTAGGCACTTAATCTGGAAAAGTTGGATGAACCATGAGAGGGTGGAATACTTTGCATTCTCATAAATTGGTTTTCTAGCATCATTCATGAAATTTTCATATTTATCCGCACGCGGTCCTTGACCGGAAGGAATGTCATCTTCGGTACGAATAGATTCACCTAGGGCAACCTCTACCATATCCTCCATTTCTTCTGATGGAAATAAATTAACGTCTTCTTCTTCTGCCGCATTACCGTCTTCTCCTTCTTCTCCTGCCGCATTATCGTGTTCTCCTTCTTTTTCTTCCGCATTACTGCGTGCTTCTCCTTACACGTGATATTTCGAAGTTGTATAAAGTCTAGTAAAATCATATTTTATGATATGAAGCTCTGCCAATTCTACCTTCTGCCAGTACTTATTCCCACATCTATCGCACGGGCAGAGAATCTTCTCTATCATGATCTTATTATGTGCGCGTGCAAATTCAATAAAAGCAGTAACTCCTGCGACAAACTTAGGTTGCATACGTTGTTGCCAATCCATATACATCCAGTCCTTAACTCTGACGAACTCATGGGCCATGTTAGACTGTATAACATATAAATTGTAGGTTATGGTGACTATATTGAAAAATCTAAGAACGGGATGGTTACTGACAAAGGAGAAAATCCATGTATATGCTTTGTGTGTGCGTTTGTCATTGAAAAGAATAAATTATCGATAATCAAAGTTAGATTTAAAAGTTTCATATTATCATCGAGTATCATATATTGGTTTTAACATGAACATCTTGAATCACTCTCTAATGATGCGTTTGTTGTGTATTCTTGTTGTATGTGTGTGTTTCGGCTGTCGGGGGTAAGGCTTCTATCCCATTAAGAATATATAGAGCGAACACCCATTCGGTTGTGCTTTCAACCGTTTTGAGTAAATTTCGGCAGCACCTCCCCGCTGTTCTCCGAGTACACTGTAATAGAATAAATAATTATTTCAAAGCTGTGAAATAACGTTGAAATGAACATCTAATCTATCTTTGTACACGGAGAACCAGCTGAAAGGTACCGACGAAATATCTCGAAACAGATAAAAACATAAGTGAATGAAGGTGTTTGCTTTATACATTCCTAACTTGTCTACACGGGACAAATCTATCGGTTATCATACGATTGAATCTTCTCGTCACATAGACTATACAATGGTTGTTAGTATCAAGCTATACCATCCGATATTTAACAACCTTCGTATAGTTCTATGTCACGACGAATATCGAACGTATGTTAACCGATAGACGGGGACTAAGTGGCGCTTTGAGTTTCATATATGAGTATCGATGAGAATATGAAGGTTTCATATTATCATCGAGTATCATATATTGGTTTTAACATGAACATCTTGAATCACTCTCTAATGATGCGTTTGTTCTGTATTCTTGTTGTATGTGTGTGTTTCGGCTGTCGGGGGTAAGGCTTCTATCCCATTAAGAATGTATAGAGCGAACACCTATTCGCTTGTGCTTTCAACCGTTTTGAGTAAATTTCGGCAGCACCTTTCCGCTGTTCTCCGAGTACACTGTAATAGAATAGATAATCATTTCAAAGCTGTGAAACAACGTTGAAATAAACATCTAATTTATTTTTGTATACGGAGAACCAGCGGAAAGGTACCGACGAAATATCTCGAAACGGATGAAAACACAAGTGAATGAAGGTGTTTGCTTTATACATTCCTAACTTGTCCACACGGGACAAATCTATCGGTTATCATACGATTGAATGTTCTCTCACATAGACTATACGACGGTTGTTAGTATCGAGCTATATCGTCCGATATTTAACAACCTTCGTATAGCTCTATGTCACGATGAATATCGAATGTATGTTAACCGATTGATGGGGACTAAGTGGTGCTTTGAGTTTCATATATGAGTATCGATGAGAATATGAAGGTTTCATATTATCATCGAGTATCATATATTAGTTTTAACATGAACATCTTGAATCACTCTCTAATGATGCGTTTGTTGTGTATTCTTGTTGTATGTGTGTGTTTCGGCTGTCGGGGGTAAGGCTTCTATCCCATTAAGAATGTATAGAGCGAACACTCATTCGCTTGTGCTTTCAACCGTTTCGAGTAAATTTCGGCAGCACCTCCCCGCTGTTCTCCGAGTACACTGTAATAGATTAGATAATCATTTCAAAGCTGTGAAACAACGTTGAAAT
Organism: Agapanthus africanus; assembly: GCA_030015575.1. Classification (NCBI taxonomy): domain Eukaryota; kingdom Viridiplantae; phylum Streptophyta; class Magnoliopsida; order Asparagales; family Amaryllidaceae; genus Agapanthus; species Agapanthus africanus. The sequence continues at coordinate 538,350,602 of JASDDO010000010.1, read as the reverse complement.
GAACATCTAATCTATCTTTGTACACGGAGAACCAGCGGAAAGGTACCGACGAAATATCTCGAAACGGATGAAAACACAAGTGGATGAAGGTGTTTGCTTTATACATTTCTAACTTGTCCACACGGGACAAATCTATCGGTTATCATACGATTGAATGTTCTCGTCATATAGACTATACGACGGTTGTTAGTATCGAGCTATACCGTCCGATATTTAACAACTTTCGTATAGTTCTATTTCACGACGGACATCGAACATATATTAACCGATAGACGGGGACTAAGTGACGCTTTGAGTTTCATATATGAGTATCGATAAGAATATGAAGATTTCATATTATCATCGAATATCATATATTGATTTTAACTTGAATATCTTGAATCACTCTCTAATGATGCGTTTGTTGTGTATTCTTGTTGTATGTGTGTGTTTCGGCTGTCGGGGGTAAGGTTTCTATCGGTTATCATATGATTAAATCTTCTCGTCACATAGACTATACAACGGTTGTTAGTATCGAGCTATACCGTCCGATATTTAACAACCTTCGTATAGTTCTAAACCGACGACGGTAAATAGTGAAGCATGAAACAACGGGTATAAAGCACTGACATGAATGTATAAAATAACATAAACAGGTAGCAGTAATGGGCATGGATCATGACAGTACTCTAGGTTAATATGAAAGTCACTAAACTAACAGTATTTATCTCATTTGAAATCGATTGGTGGAATATATCCTCATATTTAGACTCCTGGACCCCATATGCTTATGTGCGAGGCTAACCCAATATTTTTTCAAGGACCCTCCAACCTAATTTTTTTTTCCTTTCATGAAACCTAAACCTACCCAAACAAGATTAGGTAGGTTTATACAGACGAAAACACCCCTAATTTATTGGACGGGTTAGGGTTGAGTCTAACTTGACTTCACCATACTTAGCTGTTAGAATGTATATGAATATGGATAATTCGAGCTAACTCCGTATCCGTATTTGATTTGCATCATATACAAATAGTGATTTTCATTTTTGACTACCATCCATATCCGTATATGAAAATGATAACACCTATTCCGTTCCGTATCTGATACCAAAAATGATAATTTTTGGCTTTATCGAGTTAAATTTTCCTAAAAATTACAACCCAACCCTAGCCCTAGCCCCAGCCCCAGCCCCAGCCGAATCCTAACCCCAACTCCTACCCTAACCCCAGCCTCTGCAGCAGCCCCGGCCGAACCCCAACCGTAACCCTAACCCCTGTTAGTGTATATGCCCTAGAGGCCATTATTGTATCATACTAGTTTGTATATTACTTAATGGAAGCTTGGGATATTCACAGTTATATATACAATCTTGCTCGAAATGGTAGTATGCTACTTGGTTTGTCTCTGCTTTAATATGTGCATGTGTTTCTTTTAGCATATTGCTGGTATACATATTAGTAGAGCCCTTAGGATCTTTGCTTGATTACCAGCGTTGTGATGGCGCTCGCACTCGTGGGAGCTGGGTAATCTATAAGCACATCCTTATACAGGTCCCTGGTCGTTGGACTATCGAGACAGGGCATCGATACTCCGGAGTAGACTAGCGTATGCGCTTCTCATCCCAGTGTGGGAGACGGTCTGTCCCACAGCCGTTAGTACGTCGTACTTGGGATAGTATGCGGGTGCTCGTTAGGTTACGAGTACACTGGACAGGACTCGTCGGGAACTGTTGGTTGGTAATATACCTATCGTCAGTTATCAGTTCCCAGGTGACATGAGTACAGCTTAGTCCGCTGACTTGACACTGTCACTTCGCCTCGAGTGTGTTCCCACTGCACTTTGATTACTACCCTACCACGGCTTGAAGGAGTCGTGTAAACAGGTAGTTTTTGGGTGCAGTCCCGAAGCACTTGGAGGCAGTGACGGTTAGACAGGATTCGTCTCTCCCGGTATTGGGGGTTGACATCGCGCTGTGTCCAGGAGAGCCATTACACGAGTAGTCCCTGGCCAGGGCAAGCGAGATATACTGGTAGGTTTCCAGTGTTATCTCAGGGTGTTCTGGGCTACACTCCGACACGACTTGTACCGCTATTAGGGGACTGACGTTCACCGCCCCCCTAGGCCCGCCATGCGATGTATCAGACGAACAGACCGGACTGTACGGAGACTGTCACATACAGGCTCAGTAGGAGTGCAGATGGGGTTCACCTCGTCAGTCTTCTTATCGACATCTACCTGGGGACCGTTACGTACAGCTAGTGCCGCTTGCGGTCTGTGGTTAAACCCACTGCCAGCGTAGTGTCGAGTCTTTAGAGTCCCACACAGAGAGCTATTCGCCTTTAGGCTAAATGAGTAGAGGTCGCATGGTTTTGCGACAGGGTTCGTTCACATTCGCGCACTTGTGCACGATTGCTGTCCGGACAGTTTATACTAGCGGGCTTTGGTTTAAGCCGGATCCCAGTATATGATTTGAGATTGGTTTTTCTCATTGTGTTCGTGTTCCTCGGATCACGAATGCGGGTGCGTATGCACAGTTGCTTGAGATTGAGGGAGAGGACCTTGATTAGGGTTAATGGCTATTGTCATTTTATTAACCCTAATATTTATGTGTGTGTTATTATTAATTAGTAATTAGTTTAATAATTATCCATGGTTGTGGTTGTTGACCATTTGACTTCTTTGACTTGTTGACCTAGGTTGACACTTTGACCATCATCATTTCTTTTGGAAGATGCTTTTTGATCTTTGCAATTTGAAATGATAATGGTCATGTCATGATTTACCATGATAATTATCTAGCCAATTATTCAATTAAATTAATTCACACATATTAGTGAGAATGACTCTATTATTTTCTCATTTCTCTCATATCATTTCTCTCTCTTGCTCATCCTCTCCCTCAAGCTCTCTCCCTCTCATGTGTTGAGAAACAAAAAGCTTGAGAAAAACCTTCACTTGATCCTCTCTACTCTCTTCTAGGGTTCAAGTCTTAGCATTTCTTGCACTCTAGTTACTCCTAGCTTGGAGTTGAAGCTAAAGGTGGTGGCTTTCAAGTGGATCTTTCTTTGACGGGAGAAGACAAGCAAGGTGAACTCTTTCTACCATACCTAGGAGCAAGGAGAGAAGGACTAAAGACCAAAGGTATAACCTTTCCATCACTTAGCTACTTTGTAGTTAGGGTTAGCTAGTTTATGTTTAGCAAAGATCCTTAAAGCATAGTCCATGTTGCCTATAGTTGATAAAAATCCGATTTTTATTATGTTTTCCGCCTCCCCGTAAGCACCGGGGTGGGCAACACGGACTTACAGTGGTATCAGAGCCTAACTAAACCTAAACTAGCTAAGTAGTTAAGTGTAACGAAGTTTCGAAACCGAAAAACCCAAAAACCAAACTTTTTCAAAATCCAAGTTTCTGTTAAAATTTTTTCTGGTCAAAATGAAAAACTTTATACTTGTAAAATTATCTCAGGGTTTTGTGTGAAACACCACCAAATACGAACCAGAGAGGAGTCTAGAGGACCGCGCTTCCGCGGCATAAGGAAGCTCTTGCCGCGGAAGCGCGGCCGTCTTGTCACCTCTCTGTATCGTTTTTGGTGCAGTATGTTTCTGAGTTGGTTTTAGGATTTTTAGGATATGTTATATGTGCCCAGATTTTCTAGAACTAAAATTTACTTTTGGGGGCCTATAAATCCGTATTTTTCGGAACTTCACTACACTTTAACTATATCGGTTATATCTGTGATGCTTGTATGTATTGAACGTCGGCTAATCGCTATAAGTCGATTAGTCGGGGTTATACATCTCTGTGATCTGTGATTGTTGGTTTGTGGATATGAATGGATTGGATTGTCGCGGGTGAATAGCCGGGTTGGATGTGAGATGAGCGTTATTTTTCTTTCATTCATTTGTAACATGTAAATTGATGTAATAATATTCTTTGTATGGCCGCACAACCGGGTCGGGGTTGTAGCCGTCATTGTATATTCTTTTTACTGTTTTTGCTCTTAGGATAGACCCATGGAGGGGGTGCACAAACTACCGGGTATCTCGAAGCGCCGAGTGGCCTACTCACGGTGGTGAGGGAGGTTGCTTCGCTTCGGGTGCTTGGCGGGTAGTTTGCCGCACCCGTAGGGGTCTTGGGTGGGGTTTTGGCTATTCACCGCGACCGTGTAATCCGCTTTACGTTGCAGGCTCGAACGCATTGCGGATTCCTAGTATATCCAATGTATTCATCTGTGATCTGTAATGTCTATCATTGCTATATATTTATATATAATAACTATTTAGGCGTTGCTTATGTTTTACAGCCGCGCTAGCCCAGCCCCCGCTCTGTCGTTAGTTAAGTAACCTAACGGGTGATGACGGGGCCCCGTGGCGAATGCGAATGGCATAAGCGTACGTCATATTTTGGTTGTTTTCTGCAATGGTAGGATTAAATGATGGGACGCATTAAAAGAACTAATGCAAGAAATAAACCAAGTAAAAGTCGATTGGAACACTTTGAAAACCACTCGGTTCTTTTCAAAACTAAACTTTTAAACGCGAAGCTTGAACCACTCCTTTTAAAAGCTATCTCATTCCATCGATTATATCAAGTTCACTACGTTCACGGTTTCGCCAAAACCATCCGTAGCCCTCCGTCATTCCACATGAATGGTCAAAAGTATTCAAGCTATGTATTTTGGCCAAACTCAAGGCATAGTGATTGGTAGCGTTTGGGTATTCATGTGCAGCATAGATAGATGCGTTGATTTGGGACAGTCGTGCTGCCATTTTGGCCAAAGTCAAGGGTAGGTACGGGTGGGTCCAAATTAACCAGGAGAATGACGGGTAGAACTTGACATGTGACTTATGATATTTTGGCCAAAGTCAAGGTCATAAGAGCATGGGGCAAAAATCCACATCGGGAGTTTCATAAGTACTGAAACTTGCTAGCGTTGCATACCATTTGGAGTGTGATGATTCTGGTAGGATTCCTTCGGCTTTATCACGCGATGATATTTAGATCCCGATCCTACTGTGAGTATATGCTACTCCTCGGGAAAACTCTCACTTAACGATCAATGCTATAAACCTAGTAGGTGCCTAGAAAGGTGTTAGCGGGGCTACGCCCACAGGGAAAAGAGGTTACTTAATTAAGGAACTTCGCGAAAGCGTTGGAAAACCTCCCTCGAAGTACCGACACTGGCCTGGCTGAACGGTTAAGCAAGTATTGTACGGTGAGAATGATCCCGGCTAATCCTTTTCTTTACGGTTTGAGAAGGGATTCGAGAGACAGTGGGAGCCATCCAGTTTAGACAAACTAAAAACCACTCTAAACTTGCAAGAGCATCATGCTAAAGTGTTTCTTTTCTCTCTCCTAATTGCAGCGACCATTCAAGATGACCGGACTTAAGTTACTATTAGATAAAAACATATTGACAGGGCCAAACTACAAAGATTGGCTCAGGAATGTCAAGATGGCTATCACTTATGACAAGCTGGGGTATATACTTACCACCAAAGCCCCCCCGTCCCAGGTCCCACCTCCAGCGTCGCGGATGTAGAAATCCGTAAGACATCGGAGATAGATTGCGCGAGGGCCAGATGCCTCGTACTAGCCTCGATGGACAACGAACATCAGAGGAGGCACGAGAATATGGACCTAGAGTCCATATTTCTCCATACAAAAGAACTGTATGGAGAGCAGTCTCGTATCGCTAGATACGAAGTGTCGAAGAAGCTCTTTTCGGCAAGGTTGGCCGTCGGATCATCGGTAGCGGACCACGTGCTTAAGATGATCGGCTACATAGAGGAGCTCGCGGACCTTGGGACCACGTTGGAGAATGAACTCTATACCGATTTGATTCTCCAGTCCCTTCCTTCCACTTACGCCCAGTTCATTCTTAACTTCAACATGCAAGGAAAGGAGGTTGAACTTGCCGAACTTCTGAACATGTTGAAGACTGCTGAGGGCACCCTACAGAAGGGTAGGGAGACATCCACTTTGTTTGTAGGAGGATCTTCCTCTTCTAGGTCCAGGGCGAAAGCCAAGGGCAAGAAGAAGAAAGCCCCCGCCAAACCAAGAGGCGGTGTCGGTAAAGTGGATACGAAGGGAAAGGGTAAAGCAACAAAGGTAGCGGGGAAGCTGGTGGGGAAGGAAGAATGCTTCTATTGTCACAAAAGTGGTCATTGGAAACAAGATTGCAAGGCTTGGAAAGCCAGAACACAGGATTTGAAGCGAGTTGCAGCTTCAGCTTCAGGTGTGTATGTTATTGAAAACTATCTATCAATAAACTCTACATCCTGGGTATTGGATACCGGATCAGGATCTCATATCTGTAATTCTTTGCAGGCGTTGAGAAAGCGTAGAGTTTTGAAGGCAGGTGACATGACCCTCAGAGTTGCGAACGGTGCAAGCATGGATGCTGAGGCCGTGGGGGACTATCACCTGGGATTATCAGATGGACACTTTTTGGTTTTGCGTAGTTGTTATTATGTACCAAATGCAACCTGTAATATCATTTCTGTATCTTTATTATCTAAAGAAGGTTATGAATTTGCATTTGTAAGTAATGTAGTGAACATTCACCTTAATCAAGTGTTGATTGGGTCAGGTACATTGAACAACGGTATATACGTTTTAAACCAACCACAGGTTTTCAATATCCAGAATACACACAAAAGAAAGTCTCCAGAAATTAATAAAACTTTCTTATGGTATTGTAGACTGGGTCACATCAATGAGAGAAGATTGACTAAGTTACATACTGAAGGATATTTAGATTCGTTCGAATATCAATCGTATGCAACTTGTCAATCCTGTCTCAAAGGAAAGATGACAAAGGCTCCGTTTTCTGGACACGGAGAAAGAGCGAGCGAGCTCTTGGGACTCATACACAGCGACGTGTGCGGTCCAATGTCTACACATGCGCGAAGCGGTTATTCTTACTTCATTACCTTTACGGATGATTTTTCAAGGTACGGTTATGTCTTCTTAATGAAACATAAATCCGAGGCTTTTGAAAAATTCCAGAAATATAAGAATGAAGTAGAAAAACAAACAGGCAAAAGTATCAAGATCCTAAGATCGGATCGAGGAGGAGAATACTTAAGTGCCGAATTCCTGAACTACTTAAAAGAGAATGGAATTCTCTCTCAGCTTACTCCTCCATACACTCCGCAACATAACGGTGTATCGGAGAGACGGAACCGAACCCTATTGGATATGGTACGGTCCATGATGAGTAACGCTGAGTTACCGCGATCGTTCTGGGGGTATGCGCTAGAAACTGCTGCATATCTTTTGAACCGTGTTCCCACTAAGACTGTGCCTACCACACCATATGAGTTATGGAGTGGGAAGAAACCCTATCTTAATCACATTAAGACATGGGGATGTCCAGCTTTTGTAAAAAAGCAGCATGCGGACAAGCTCGAGGCACGCTCAGTACAGTGCAAGTTTGTGGGATATCCAAAGAACTCCAAGGGATATTACTTCTATTGCGAAGAGGAACAAAAAGTCCTTGTTTCTCGCCATGCCCACTTTCTAGAACATCAGTTCATAGAAAAAGAATTAAGTGGGAGCGCGATAGAACTGGAAGAAATTCCAGAACCACAAACTATTACTGAAAGTTTAGTGGAACCAGAAGGTTCAAAAGAACAGGACATTCCTACGCCGCTCCGCAGGAGTAGTAGGCAGTCTCATCCGCCCGAGAGGTACTACGGTTTTCTCATTGACGGGGATAGAGAGGACTGCATCATAGATTCTGATGAGCCTACTAGCTTCCAGCAAGCCATTCAGAGCGTCGACTCGGTAAAATGGCTGGATGCAATGCGGACCGAGATGGAGTCCATGTACACCAACAAAGTATGGACGTTGGACATTGCTCCAGACGGGGTAAAACCCGTAGGATGCAAGTGGATCTTCAAAAGGAAGATTGGTGTAGATGGACAGGTTGAGACCTATAAAGCTAGACTGGTAGCTAAGGGTTTTCGTCAGCGACCTGGTTTGGACTATGACGAAACCTTTTCTCCAGTAGCTATGCTGAAATCCATTCGGATCCTTCTTGCCATCGCTGCTTTTCACGATTATGAGATTTGGCAGGTGGACGTAAAGACAGCTTTTCTAAATGGTCATTTAGAGGAGTGTGTCTATATGGACCAGCCAGAGGGTTTCATTCAGGGTGGGAGCAGCGGAAAGGTGTGCAAGTTGCTCAAGTCCATTTATGGACTCAAGCAGGCATCGCGGAGTTGGAACATCTGTTTTGATGAGACGGTCAAAGAATTTGGCTTTATCAAAAATCCAGATGAACCATGCATCTATTGTAGATTTGTAGCGAGAACTGTAGTATTCCTCGTTTTATACGTGGATGACATTCTCTTAATAGGAAATGACATTCCTATGCTACAATCTGTCAAGGGGTTCTTGTCACACAGGTTCTCCATGAAAGACCTAGGTGATGCCTCATACATTCTGGGTATCCGGATCTACCGTGACAGATCCAAGAGGATATTAGGACTCTCGCAGTCCAGGTACATCGACACCATACTGAAGAGATTCAGTATGGAAGATTCCAAGCGCGGTAATCTACCGGCTTGTCACGGGATCACCCTCTCCAAAGAGATGTCTCCCAAGACTGATTTGGAGAGGGATCGCATGTCTATTATACCCTACGCTTCTGCGGTAGGCTCTATAATGTATGCGATGTTGTGTACCAGACCGGATGTGGCTTATGCACTGAGTGTGGTAAGCAGGTATCAGTCAAACCGTGGGGAGAAACATTGGATAGCAGTAAAGAACATTCTCAAGTACCTGAGAAGGACTAAGGAGATGTTCTTGGTGTATGGCGGAAAAGACCTGCAGGTTGAGGCCTTTGCTGACTCCAGCTTCCAGAGTGACAAGGATGATTCCAAGTCCATGTCGGGTTTTGTCTTTACCCTCAATGGAGGGGCGGTGTGTTGGAAGAGCTCCAAACAGGAAACCGTTGCTGACTCGACTATGGAAGCGGAATACATCGCTGCATCTGATGCCGCAAAAGAAGCTGTCTGGATGAGGAAGTTCTTGAAAGAACTTCAGGTGGTTCCGTCCATTGTTGACCCAATACCTCTGTATTGCGACAACAACGGGGCTATAGCTTTAGCGAAGGAACCCAGGTCCCATCAGAAATCCAGACACATCTTAAGGCGGTATCACCTGATCAGGGAGATCGTGGATCGCCAGGAGATCGAGGTCCGGAGAGTTGCATCAGAGGATAACACTGCAGATCCACTCACGAAGGCCCTACCCCAGACTCAGTTCGAGCGGCTGATCGAGATGATAGGTCTTCGATACGCCAGTACATGGCCTTAGTGCAAGTGGGAGATTGTTAGTGTATATGCCCTAGAGGCCATTACTGTATCATACTAGTTTGTATATTACTTAATGGAAGCTTGGGATATTCACAGTTATATATACAATCTTGCTCGAAATGGTAGTATGCTACTTGGTTTGTCTCTGCTTTAATATGTGCATGTGTTTCTTTTAGCATATTGCTGGTATACATATTAGTAGAGCCTTTAGGATCTTTGCTTGATTACCAGCGTTGTGATGGCGCTCGCACTCGTGGGAGCTGGGTAATCTATAAGCACATCCTTATACAGGTCCCTGGTCGTTGGACTATCGAGACAGGGCATCGATACTCCGGAGTAGACTAGCGTATGCGCTTCTCATCCCAGTGTGGGAGACGGTCTGTCCCACAGCCGTTAGTACGTCGTACTTGGGATAGTATGCGGGTGCTCGTTAGGTTACGAGTACACTGGACAGGACTCGTCGGGAACTGTTGGTTGGTAATATACCTATCGTCAGTTATCAGTTCCCAGGTGACATGAGTACAGCTTAGTCCGCTGACTTGACACTGTCACTTCGCCTCGAGTGTGTTCCCACTGCACTTTGATTACTACCCTACCACGGCTTGAAGGAGTCGTGCAAACAGGTAGTTTTTGGGTGCAGTCCCGAAGCACTTGGAGGCAGTGACGGTTAGACAGGATTCGTCTCTCCCGGTATTGGGGGTTGACATCGCGCTGTGTCCAGGAGAGCCATTACACGAGTAGTCCCTGGCCAGGGCAAGCGAGATATACTGGTAGGTTTCCAGTGTTATCTCAGGGTGTTCTGGGCTACACTCCGACACGACTTGTACCGCTATTAGGGGACTGACGTTCACCGCCCCCCTAGGCCCGCCATGCGATGTATCAGACGAACAGACCGGACTGTACGGAGACTGTCACATACAGGCTCAGTAGGAGTGCAGATGGGGTTCACCTCGTCAGTCTTCTTATCGACATCTACCTGGGGACCGTTACGTACAGCTAGTGCCGCTTGCGGTCTGTGGTTAAACCCACTGCCAGCGTAGTGTCGAGTCTTTAGAGTCCCACACAGAGAGCTATTCGCCTTTAGGCTAAATGAGTAGAGGTCGCATGGTTTTGCGACAGGGTTCGTTCACATTCGCGCACTTGTGCACGATTGCTGTCCGGACAGTTTATACTAGCGGGCTTTGGTTTAAGCCGGATCCTAGTATATGATTTGAGATTGGTTTTTCTCATTGTGTTCGTGTTCCTCGGATCACGAATGCGGGTGCGTATGCACAGTTGCTTGAGATTGAGGGAGAGGACCTTGATTAGGGTTAATGGCTATTGTCATTTTATTAACCCTAATATTTATGTGTGTGTTATTGTTAATTAGTAATTAGTTTAATAATTATCCATGGTTGTGGTTGTTGACCATTTGACTTCTTTGACTTGTTGACCTAGGTTGACACTTTGACCATCATCATTTCTTTTGGAAGATGCTTTTTGATCTTTGCAATTTGAAATGATAATGGTCATGTCATGATTTACCATGATAATTATCTAGCTAATTATTCAATTAAATTAATTCACACATATTAGTGAGAATGACTCTATTATTTTCTCATTTCTCTCATATCATTTCTCTCTCTTGCTCATCCTCTCCCTCAAGCTCTCTCCCTCTCATGTGTTGAGAAACAAAAAGCTTGAGAAAAACCTTCACTTGATCCTCTCTACTCTCTTCTAGGGTTCAAGTCTTAGCATTTCTTGCACTCTAGTTACTCCTAGCTTGGAGTTGAAGCTAAAGGTGGTGGCTTTCAAGTGGATCTTTCTTTGACGGGAGAAGACAAGCAAGGTGAACTCTTTCTACCATACCTAGGAGCAAGGAGAGAAGGACTAAAGACCAAAGGTATAACCTTTCCATCACTTAGCTACTTTGTAGTTAGGGTTAGCTAGTTTATGTTTAGCAAAGATCCTTAAAGCACAGTCCATGTTGCCTATAGTTGATAAAAATCCGATTTTTATTATGTTTTCCGCCTCCCCGTAAGCACCGGGGTGGGCAACACGGACTTACAACCCCAACCCCAACCGCAACCCCAACTGCAATCCCAGCCCCAGTCCCAACCGCAATCCCAACCCCAACCCTAACTCCAATCGATGCCTAACCCTAACCCTCATCGGTACCCAAACCCTGAACCTTAGCCCTAAAATCATCAAAATTATGTTTAATTGAAAATTCACTAACCTGTAGGTGGTGGAGAAGACGACGGAGACGCTCGATCGGTGGTCGACAACGCGCGCGATCGGTAACGAGGAAGAACGAGAGCGGTGGCGACGACGAGAACGGCGACAAGGCGGGAATGAGAGATTTGGGGATTTTAACGCGCGCGAGAGGATTTTGGGAGTGAACAGCGTAGGGCATTTCTGTGCCTTTTTAATTAAATTCCCATTTAGATGCCCTTACGGATTAGTCCGTAGGTCCTTGGTTTGCGGCTCCGTAGGGGCAAACAACAAATTACGATTTAATATTTTTAAATTAAAACGTCTGGAACCATAGGGGCAAACGTTTGGCCCTACGGATTAGTCCGTAGGGCCAAAATAAATCTGCCCCTACGGATTTCATTATCCGTGGGGTCAACCCCTATTTTAGTAGTGTATCAAGAATACTTATAATTGATATCGTAAGATCCGTAGGGCCAAAATAAATCTGTCCCTACGGATTTCATTATCCGTGGGGTCAACCCCTATTTTAGTAGTGTATCAAGAATACTTATAATTGATATCGTAAGTATTGGTGAAGAAGTTTCTTGTTTGTCTCTGTTAACCTACCCCATTTTCTGTTTTCCTAGTTTGAGCTAAATGCCTTCCTATCTTTTTATTTACAGAATCCCCACGCCCCCTCCCCCTCCCCCTCTCCCACGCCCCCTCCTTCTTGCATTTAAACAAACAGGCTATGATGCTAAGCCTTTCCTCAAAACTCATGGTAGTGCGAAATTTATACACGGACTAATAAATTTCGAATACCACTCGTGTTCTTCTTCTTCGTGCTCTAGTTACCCTCCCTTTGTTGTTGTTCCTATGGGTCATAATGATCCATACCTCTGTGGAGATGGAGATGGAGATGGAGAGATATATCCTACTCATGAGTAAAACTTTACCTACTAGGTTTGAAATCCTATCACAATCTATCCAATAGACAAAATGGTGAGACCAACAACGTCTAGATACTAGTGCTAAATAAGTTGGCTTGCGGTGTTTGTATCTGAGATAGATTGTGATGGAATTTCAAACCGGACGGGAAGCATTTTTCATATCCTAGTATGGTACTGCCGGGGTGGGGAATTTGAGGGTGTTGTCCAACCGCCGCCACCACTGTCCTCCCTCCACCCACTTGTGGCAAACCTGTATGCCATCACAAGCCGACATTTCTCACAGCCACGTAGGACCACGGCCACACATACCAACAATTCTCACTGGTTAATTAATTGATGTAGAGAAATCCATCTGAGGGAGGGAGGGAGATGGCCTTTACCTCATGAGGAGTCACGACGATATATAATGGAGAAAAAGGGAGAGGTGAGGAGCTTGGACCCCAAATATATTTCCCTCGTAACCTTAAATATCCCTTTCAATGGACCATTTCTACCTCTTTTTGTTGTTTACCTAGTATTTAATTATTCATCTTTGCCATCTGATTGTTTACCTTGAATTAATTTATTCATCTTTGCCATCTGATTTATATTTAATAATAATGCATTTTAATAAAGAAATAATATAATATATTTATCCACGTAGGAGCTAGGGAGCCAGCCACAACAAGGATAGCCATAGCCATAGCCATAGCCATAGCCATGGCCATGCATAGCTTCTGTAGGACATAAATGAGACAGGGACACCCAAAAAGTCCCTTTCGTAATAAGGTCCTCTGTCCAAGGGTAGACTTGTAACATAACAACAGCCTTATCCAATGCCCCCGCACAACAACACTGTTAATCTGTCTATCTATCTATCTATAAATTAGGCAGCACGGCGATCATCACTCCCATGAGAAGGAGAAACGCAAGTTTCAGCAATTAATTACATACACCGTCGTCCACTTTGCAAACAAAAACTCAAAAAAGAAGGCCTGGAAGAAGAAATCGAAGGGGCCGGGAGGAGTGTAAAAAGAGATGGCCGGAAGAAAGAGCGGTTACCGTTTCTTTACAGCAGCACAAGCAATTGAAACAAAAGGTAATTTCCCCTCCGACGAGTTTGATGAGTCCGATGTTTGGGGATGCTCTATCGAACCCAAGCCGACGGCAGACCCGATCCGCAATAAACCGCTCCCATCCAATCGGAAGAAACCCGAGAAGGTGGATCTGGTCACCGCTGCTGTTTCACTGCCGGTGAACATCCCGGACTGGTCTAAGATCCTCAAGGACGAGTATAGAGCATCAGGAGGAGGTTACAACAATAGCAGCTGCTATACCAACAACAACAACAACAACAACATGAATAATATCATGCTGTTTGAAGGGGATGAGGATGGGCCCACTGGGGTGGTGATCCCACCGCATGAGTTGCTGTGGAGGAACCGGGCCGCCTCGTTCTCGGTCCATGAAGGTATCGGCCGGACACTAAAAGGCAGGGACCTCAGCAGGGTTAGAAATGCAATTTTTGAAAAGACGGGATTTCAAGATTAATTAATTAATTAATTAATTAATTAATTAATTTGTTGCTGCTTCTTCTTCTTTGTTGTTGTTGTTGTTGTTGTTAAGGCTACCTACCTACCTACCGTTGAAGAGACTTGCAAAATTTTCCATCCAGTTTTTTATTTTTCTGTTCTTTTTAGATTAGATTTGTCATCGATAAAGCGAGACAGCGTGAGTGAGTGGGAGAGGGGATTTATTTTGGTATATCCTGTTCTTAATTTTTTTTCTTTTTTCTTTTATTTTTAAATCATCTTTTTTATTAAATAGGTGTTTTGTTTTGTTTCCTCCGTTGGAATTGTGTTGGCGAAGGCTTTGATGGTTTTTGGTTGAGTTGTTTTCCCGCTGGGGGGTCATTGTTGGTGGCAATTCTGTTGGCCTGTCTTAGCTTAACTTATAATGCAAGGGAAAGAGACCATTAAAAAAACACTTTGACTGGGACTTGTTATATATATATAAAAAGAGAGAGAGAGAGAGAGGGGCTAGGATCCTATTAGAACGATTTCAAAACATATACTTATCATTTTTTCATCATTAGAATAATTTTGGGATGTGTGCTAACAATTATGAATAAAAATTTTCATTTATAACCAAACATAATATAATTGAATGCACAAATTCCAAAGTTAATTTAATGGTGAGAATGTGGAAAGTATTAAATTCTTCCGATAGGATCCCCCTCTCTCTCTCTCTCTCTATATATATATATATATAGCAGTTAAACTGTTGTCTGATATACACTTATGAAAAGAAAGTTGCTTAGTCTTTGATAGTTTGGTATGTTCGCATATGTATTGGTATCTGATTTTTACTTGCATTCATTAATTAATGCTTGTAGGTTATTATATGTATGGTATGATGTAGACAAAATTTATCCATCAGATGATTTTGCAATGTGATCATAAGCCTTTTACTTGGTCATACAGTTCTGGTGGGATTTGGGAGTTGGATAGATAAATCGAAATGATCTAACTGACAAATGATTTAGACAGTATATATGTAGTAGAAAGAGGCAGAAATAAGAAACATGCAGACTATATATCCTAAGTCATTCGAGATAGATATGGGATATAATTAAACATGAGTTGGCATCCACTTGCAACGCACCAGAGTCTGGATTGAGCTTGGATGAGGAGAATGCATTGTGTAAAGTGATTGTGATTGATTAAATGTTGTAGTAATGTGCCTTTCGTGAGTGCTTTGTCGAATCCCCAAATTTGGCCTCTCTTTTCTGTGGTCCACTTTTATCTCTCTGCAGCTGCAGCTCCCCGGGTGAGGAATTTGGGACCCGGCTTTTCGAAATTCCATTCCATTAAACCTCCTACCTATGCTATGCTAGCTATTATTTCCTAATACTACTGCGTGCGCGCACACCCCTTTTGGGATTAAACACTTGTCATGTTATGTTTAGGGTTGCTATAATATATCCATTCCCCTCGACTCTGGAACCCCCACCTCTCGAATCTTCGCCCCTTGATTCGAACCCCCGTCTCACAAGCGGGGCTCACTCCTTGTCGTCGACGCCTTCATCTCTGGCCCAGCGGATGATTTCCTAACGCCCTTGTTGCTACCCCCGTCTAACAAGCGGGGCTCACTCCTTGTCGCCGACGCCTTCATCTCTGGACCCCACTGATGAGTTCCTACGCCCTTGTTGCTAACCCGCGGCTGATGCGGAATCCAAAACAAAAATTTCATGATGACACCAGTAACTTAAACCCTAGAATTTTAACCAAATACTAAACTAAGCTAACATAACTACAAGTTTGTAGAGATTAGAACCTTTATAGTCGTATTCTTCGTCTTCAAAACTTCCCTTAAGCTCCGGTACTCCGGGATCGAGCTTGTAGGTCGGTCTTCCTTTGTCGAAAATGATCCATTCGAATGATGCGGTACAAGCTCTAACTTCACCTAGTAAAACAACTAAAGACTACAAATTGCTAGGGAGTAGTGCTTAGGGATGTAGAAAAGTGTTCTTGTATTTTGCAATCTCAATTTCTTTTTGATTCTCAACTCATAAGAGGGTAAAGGAAAATGAAGGAGGGGCTAAAGAGGATAGAAAAAGAGAATGTGAGAGTGAAACTCATCAAGAGAGAAAATAAGCCATAAGTATTTGTTTTATGAAAAAGAATTTCCATTAAACAAATACAACCATGCTTGCTTGAATAGTGAAGGCAAATGAAATAAATAATTCATTTGCCATTCCTCTCACCCATTACTACTTTCCACCTCATCCCTCCAACTCATTTCCATTTTCAAAAAATGGAAAATACATTATAAGATGTCGTCCTTCTAGAAGTATTTTTTTATGCATACAAAAACACATCCCCGTAAATACATACTCGCATTCGTATAAATACGAATAACAATGGGATAGGAAAAATACAATGAACATAATATTAAAATATACATATCGAAATATATATATGTAAATTATTAAATTAACACTTGATTTAATAATCCGGCTTAATCTTAAGCCGGCTAGTATTATCAACTGACCGATTAAAGTTCGTGTTGCAAGTATACGTATTTAATCGGATCTCTGCACGTATCAATATACGGCCTCTAGATCATTTTGTCTGAACCGGGAAAACTCTCTGTGTGGGACTCTAAAGACTCGACAATACGCTGACAGTGAGTTACTGGATAAATCCATAAGCACAAGCACGTCAGCGGCACTAGTTGTAAGTAATGGCTACCCAGGTATGTGTCGAAAGGAAGGCCGACGAGCAAGCCCCTCCGTACCTTACTGAGCCTATCTGTGACAATTTTCATATAGTCTGATTTTTTCGTCTAAGAGTATCGCACACCGAGTTTAGGGGGTGGATAATGTCAGATCTCTAATAACTCGATAAGTTGTGCCAGTATTAAGCTCATCATCCACCGAGACACCACCGATGTCCTATCAGTAAATCTCATCCACCTTGGTCATGGATTTATGGTGATAGCGAACCAAACACAATGCGACATCTACTCCTTATACCGGGAGAGACGAATACCTTCTGATCGTTCACTGCCTCCATATGGCTCGGGACTGTATCCAACTAAAAGCTGTTTGCACGACTTCTTTGAGTCGAGATAGGTTGGTAATCTAAGTACAGTGGGAACTCATACGAGACAAATGATGATCTCAGGTCTAAAGATTACCCTGTACTCATGTCACTGAAGAACTGCTATCTGACGATAGGTATAATACCATTTAGAAGTTCTTGACGAGTCTGTCCGGTGTGCTCACCTTCAGTGAACACTTGTATACAATCTTAGGTGCCAAAAGATCAATTACTTGTGAGACCGGTCCCCTCGTCGGGGTCTAGAAACGTATACACTAGTCTATTCTGGAATATTGATACCCAGTCTCGATACTCTCACGATTAAGGACATTTTAGGAAGTGCTTATAGACTACCCAGCTTTTACGTATATGATCGCCATCATTATGCTGGTAGTCAAGCAACAATCATATAGGCTTTATCATTATGTATTAGCGACACGTAATAAAACGTATACATATGAATGATAAAGACAAATCAGATAACATACTATCATCTCGAGTAAGACTGTTTTACCCGTATAGGTCCTCCCTCAATTACCATAATTGTCTACCGGCAATTACAATAATTGCCTTGATGGCACTATATCCAACAATCTCTCACTTGCACTTAAAGCCAATTATTGCGGTATCGCATACTCACAGCTCTGTGTGCTATCGAATATCCAACTTCTTTACTAATCAGTTTTGCAAACCGTGTTTCAGAAACAACCGTGTTCGATAAATCGCCTCAGTGAGTGGATCCATTACAATGTTTGTCACACCCCGCTTGCTAGAGTGCGCTAAGATCGGCACGTGACAGAGCCAACCATGCTACCTGTGGTTAGGAAACATCCCTCCATAGTCACATTACGGCTATCTATAAGATATCAAGAACGGTAGAAATAAAATAAACTATCTAGTACGTGTCCATATGCCAGAATAAACGAGTCAAGAAATAATATGCGGAAGCAATAAATCCAATAAACAATAACAATCTGGAAAGTACGTCTCAAATACGGGCTCACAACAGGAAATGAAAATGCTGAAAGAAACTAGACTAAAAATACTAACAGAGTCCTCACTGCTCGGCCAGTCGACTGAAGTATTCCTGGTCGGCCTGTGAGAAAGGTAGAGGATCTGGGCCATGCAAAACCCAGACGTCAGTGCGTCATAATATCAACAATAATATAATCAGGAGGTAACAAAATATGCAGGTATGAGTATGAACAGTAATAAAAGTATAACAGTAACCCGAATAAGGAACAGTGAAGAGTATAAGCACATATGACGTACGGTGAGTAATCTGAACTAAGCTACTGGGTTAGCCACTCTCAAGTCTGTGAAATCAATTTAATGAATCGTCGATGTAACTCAATAGTATCCCGTGCGTGCCCGGGACCACGGTCCTGATTCTCGGGCTGAAATCCGAGATATGCCGCTAGGCATTAAACAGGAAACATGTACAGATGAATGATGTCAGCAGCAGCATCCTGGGGCTGGCCTAGCCCGTAAAACTGATCAGTATAAGCGTCAAACTGTTGAGTTACAAGTCAGGTTTTATCATTAATTTCCCCTTACCCCCAAGTTATGTGTTCAAATCAGGTATTGATAAATTTGGAGCTAATACCAACACAGGATTAAGCAGGTACAAGTTTGTCTATGCAGACAACAGGATACGTCCGTCAGGACAACATGTCAGGATTGTTGGCATTAGAAACAGGATCAGATAACATGTCAAGTAGTGGTGTATCAGGTCATGTCAAGTAGTGCACAGTGTAACAATGGGTGCCCAACAGTAAAATATAGCAAGTATTGAATCAGGGTAAAAGTACGGATGTACGATAAAATTATGGATGCACAAATATCTATCAGGGGTTACATCATGACTATGTAGGATGCACATTATCAAGTATGGGGTACTAATGTAACAATAATATGAATTAATATAATATGGCATGCAACTAGATATGTAGAATTAATGGTATAGATACACAATAAAACATGGATGCACAAAAATCTATCAGGGGTTACAACTACAGCTCTAAAACTATGTAGGATATACATTATCAAGCATGGGGTGTTAATACAACAATAACATAAAATAATGTTACATGGCATGCAACTAGATATATATAATTAATGGTATGGATGCACAAATATCGATCTGGGGTTACACTTACAGCTCCAAGTCTATGTGGGATGCACATTATTATGCATGGGTACTAATGTAACAATAATATGAATTAATATAATCTGTAGATGCAGCTACATATATAATAGATGATATGGATGCATATGGATATCCGAAAACAGTAAAACTTTAATATGGATGTATAATGCAATCAACATGTAATATTTTTATTCATACGGATGTAAAATAAGATGCATAGCATGTAGCAAGATAAACTTGCCTGAGCGGAACACACGACGGGTGCGTACGGCACGTCCGACGTCGGGTAAACGTCGCAACGCACACACGGCACGCGGGATGGGTCCAGGCAAGGCAAAAGGATAACCATGCAGGTAGGGGACGTTCATCGGATCGCCTGAATCGTCAGCGCTGAGCACGGCTCCGGTAGGTGATCACCGAAAAAGAAACAAGAAATCAAGAAAGAAAAGAAAAGAGAAGAAGAAGTAAAAGAAGAAGAGAGGGCTGTGGTTTGAAGGGTGTAGGAGAGAGGAGTAGGAGGAGATGGAGACGGTGACGATGGTGTAAGGTCGTCGGGGTTATCGGAGCTCCGGCGATGGGTGTGCAGGTGAGGCCGGTTGGGTTTCTTGGTGGTCGTAGGGTTGCGGTTGCAGGTTCCTGTTGGGGTTGAGGGCGCGGAGGAGAGAGGAGAAGACAGATGAGGTCGTGGAAGCAATGACAAGGTCGTCGGTGGCGAGGTGCAGGAATGGGGAGATGGGTGCGTGGGGTTGTGGGTTCATCGTCGAGTGCTCGGGAGAGGAGAGAGGTTGAAGGGAAGAGAGAGGAGGTGACGAGAAGGAGAAAGAGAAGATGGAGGCGGCGGGAGTTAGGGTTAGGGTTTGGTGAGATCTCGTCGCGGGGGTGTGCATGGGTTTTTAAAAGAAGAAGAAAAGAAATGAAGGAAGGAGGTGACGCTAGTGGAGAGAAGGAGGTGACGGGATCTCACATACCACAAGAGGAGAGAGAGGGAGAGAGAAAGAGATCTGTGAGTTTAAAAAAAATCTTTTTAAAAGATTATCTTGTTTATATATATATATATATATATATATATATATATATATATATATATATATATAACAGTTAAAATCTATTAGAATAAAATATTACGTAATTTGAGTTTTAGGCTAAATACAAAAATAGTCCAAAACATGCCCGGATCGGATAAAAAATTATGGTTTGAAAATACAGTTAATATACGTGTCAACCAAAACTAAAATAGGATATCCGGGTAACGAAAAAGCATACCCCCAAGAACGTGTTCACGCAACGTGCACATAGCCATCCAAACAGGTCCGTTTTACTGAACGAGACGAGAACAAGATGCGCGGATGCTACCACAGGGTCAGAGGTATGATGCAAGCCATGCAAGATATTTTTAAAATATTTTATTTGACTTTATTTGTTAGACTAAAAAAAATGCAGATGCCAGATATAATGTCAGTATGCTGTTTAAACAATATTAAAAGTGCACGGATTCTCGTAACTAGCCGGGATAAATCATAAACAGGAATCAAGATGGGTTTCCAGCTAGCGGGTCGGGTCGGATGCAAAATACAGATGTCAAATACACTATTCGCACCCAAAACACAATAAATCAAGAAAATACCATAAATAAAGAAATACTCAAAATGTACTGGTATAAATGAACTAGGGTGTTACATTATACCCAACTACAAAAAGAATTTCGTCCTTGAAATTGCAGGAACAAAAAAAGATAAATAAACATGAAACTACAAGAAGAGATCTGGAAAGTTCCGTCGAATCTCGTCTTCTCGTTCCTAAGTCGACTCTCGTCTTCTCGTTCCTAAGCCGACTCTTCGTGCGAGCGATTTCCCCAAACCTTGTTCTTAAGGAAGAAGTGGGGCGTGACAGGGTTTGTTTGGTATCAACCATGCTACCCGTGGCTAGGAAATTTTGTTAAAACGTATTATATATATAATTAACAGTTAAAATCTATTAGAATAAAATATTACGAAATTTGAGTTTTAGGCTAAATACAAAAATAGTCCAAAACACGCCCGGGTCGGGTCAAAAATTATGGTTTGAAAATACAGTTAATATACGTGTCAACCAAAACTAAAATAGGAAATCCGGGTAACGAAAAAGCATACCCCCAAGAACGGGTGCACGCAACGTGCATGTAGCCATCCAAACAGGTCCGTTTCACCGAACGGGACGATAACAAGATGCGCGGATGCTACCATAGGGTCAGGGGTATGATGCAAGCCATGCAAGATATTTTTAAAATATTTTATTTGATTTTATTTGTTAGACTAAAAAAAATGCGGATGCCAGATATAATGTCAGTATGCAGTATAAACAATATTAAAAGTGCACGAATCCTCGTAATTAGCCGGGATAAATCATAAATAGGAATCAAGACGGGTTTCCAGCAAGCGGGTCGGGTCGGATGCAAAATACAGATATCAAATACACTATTCGCACCCAAAACACAATAAATCAAGAAAATACCATAAATAAAAAAATACTCAAAAAGAACTGATATAAATGAACTAGAGTGTTACAATGTTCCTTACTTTATTTCTCTATTTCTCAACTTCGTAAAGATCAACCATCCTCCGAACTGAGCGATATCTGCCTTAGAATTTGTCTGGATACATGATGGGACCAAGTTCATAAATGAACACATTTATCTAATAAACTTTTTGGGATGTATCCTCCGCTGAATTTAAGCTGCATTCTGCGCCATGTCTACTTCAGTATCCGTTTGGAACAGTTTCTAACATACCGTCTCTCAAAAGAGGGTAAACTTGTTACTCTAACAACCATTCTGTCACCTAAGTCATCTTGGAAGCTGGAACCGGTAACCGCCTCCTGTAGGAGGCTGCCATTACTATACTCTAAGAACATCCTGATATGTTCTTCACTGCTTCTCTTTGTTTCTCCAGGATTGAACTAATATCCGCTTACTACAGTAAGTGCAAAATCAATATTGGTCTGGTACATGATATCACATGATTGACCTAATTGCCAAAACAATCGAAATGTCATTCACGCGAGTCCTCTCCTCATCAGTCTAGAAGGTATCTCTTTAGAGAGGGTGACTCCACCACATGCGGGTACACCGCTATGCTAGGAGTCGTCCATTCTAAACCCCTTTAGAATGGTGTTCAAGTACCCTAATTGGGACACTTCCCAAATTTAGATTTATTCACATAGATCTAGTTACCTGAATTCTTGATATATTATCCAGATCCTATGTGGAGAAATATCTGTGACAACCAAATTTTGACTGATTGTAGTATAAGAACATTTTTTCCTATCAAGAGTATGTCATCCATATACCAAGACAGTACTCCATACATCCTTCTTATCAGGTTCATCTGTTGTTTTGATAAAGTCAAACATCTTAACCGTCACATCAAAACAGATAACCCGTCTCTACTATGCTTGTTTTAGTCTACAAATAGACATAAGCAACTTGCACACTTTCCGTTGCTCCCACTGACTACGATAACTCTCTGGCAGATTCATATACACGTGCACTTCTAAATTCTCATTTAGAAAGACGTTATAGTCATGCACCTGTCAGATATCATAGTCATGAATAGCAGCGGTGGCAAGTTATATCTGTATAAACTTCAACGTAGACACTGAAGTAAGAGCTTCATCACAATCCATACCGGGTATTTGATGAAAAACCCTTTTACCACAAGTCTAGCCTTTTTAGGTTACCACCTTTCCACCTACACTAATCTCAAAAGATTTACTTGCTTCTAATGAGTTTTACCCTATCAGGAGCATCCATCAAAGTCTAAAATCCATAATTTGCTGGAGTGTGTAGAGTCCAACTTGGATATCTTGCATCTGGCCATCTGGAAGTCATCATTTTCTATGACCTGCCGATAACTAGTATGGTCATCATCACTATAATACCGACGTCCCTGTCACCATCTACGAGGAAACTAAAGTATCTCTCGGGTGGGTGAGATTACCTACTAAAAATCTGCGGAGTGGTTAAGATTTGTCGGGTCCAATTGAATTCTTAAGTTTTATTAAATTTTCAGTAACCGTTTGTGTTTTTAAAATCACTTCCAATTCTATCATACCCTCACCAGTTTCTTTTGTAAAAATATTCCTTTTATAAAAAGGCGGCGAATCAAGAACAATACAACTATTGATCTTGAAAATGGTAGAAGTTAACCTCTTGTGAATGCTTGTGATAACCCACAAACTGTTATTACTGAAACGTGCCTTGAGTATTTCTGGATTATGCTTTTAAACAAAAACCGGATAACTCCATATCTTAACAATCTCAATATATACCACCATTTTATGTCCATAAAGAATCAAAGACGCTAATTTAGATGGATTCAGATTCAAATGTTATGCAGATGTGTCCGGTATATATCCCTAAATGGAAAAAGCCATACAATATTACTCATCATGGAGCGCACCTGCGGATGAGTAATCTGATAGAGAATCAAATTCTCAATATTACAGCTACGGAATACCTAGCACAAGTATCCCCATTTTCGATTACTTCGAAACATCTTGATACTTTCAACGTATGGTTCTCTACTTTATTCTTATACCTATGGACTTCACAAAATCTTTGGACTCGGCATTTCAACGAATGCACGTCTAAAACTAGAGAACTCATAGGTAAAATAGAATGAACTAAGAGTACCAACCCCGTGTCCATAAGGACAATAGACAAGACACATTACTTTGTATAAGTCTCAAGAGTTCAATAACTCGAACTTCGTGTGTTGTAGGTTGAAAACTATATTTTGGTTAAGAATGTCTTACACCGTTATTCAATACACCTTATCTTATCTTCAACTGATAAAGATAAATGTTTTTCAAAAATTATATCTCATTTTATAAAATAAAGAGAGATATTTTAGTTTTTAAAAATTGGTGCATAATAATGGTTATTCAAAACCAAATATTTGCCGTTAGGCAAAAACCAAGTAATTTCCCCAATAACACCAATTACTATGAATTCCGATATTGAGGATCAAATCACCTATTTCCTAATATTCTACTTTTTCTTAGTATCTGTAATGCCTTACAGATGTGGGATTCTAATCCGGTATCTAAATACCCAGGAGTCAGAATTAATCGAGAAACGGTCTTCAATTATAACCACACAGGAAAATTGAAACATTAAAAATGTTTCAAGAGAGTGACCGGGCATTCCTAGTAATGTCTCTTCCAATTGCCCAGATTCATGACACTAATTACAATTTCCTTTTCCCTCACATCAACCCCTTTATATGTATTTACTTCTTACCTTCTGTATACCATACTTAGGCTAGATGGTTTTCTTCTTTCCTTACCTTTCAACACCAGCCTAAGATTTGAAAGAATACTATCCAACAAGCGTAACATGTGTACTTTCCTTACATAAGGAGCTCTCAACTTGAGAGAAGTTGAAGGAGGAGAGACAGCAAAATTATACAATTCAATTTCTCTAGAATCTGTGTCCATTTTTGGACTGAAATAAATTTCTTCGAGTTCGTATGTAACTATACGAGATGGTCTTTCCAAACAATGTGGATCTTCGTA
Source organism: Agapanthus africanus (assembly GCA_030015575.1). Taxonomy (NCBI): domain Eukaryota; kingdom Viridiplantae; phylum Streptophyta; class Magnoliopsida; order Asparagales; family Amaryllidaceae; genus Agapanthus; species Agapanthus africanus. The sequence continues at coordinate 538,325,880 of JASDDO010000010.1, read as the reverse complement.
GTGGTACTAAGTGTTCTGGAGAAGGCAAAGGGGAAGTAGGAGCAGCAGATATACATGCGACTTTGTCATGAATCATGAGATTCCAAAACCAGATGGTAAAAAGATTTAGTCAACTCGATTTATAAATTTTAGTTTAAGGCCAGTCATGGTGGCAAACCAGAGAGAGAAAAGAAACCTCAGCGTGCACTCTATCAAGATTAGGTTGGTTAATTAATTTATCTAATTAGGATGGCTCTCATTATTTTCTCGAATTCTCCTTCAAACCCTAAAGGAGAACTAGTTAGGAGCATATATACCTTACAAGTTGCTAACCGTTCAGTCAGGCCAGTGTTGGTACTCCAAGGGAGGTCCACCGTGGTTTCGCACTGACCCAATTAAATAACCTCGTTTCCACAGAGCGATAACCATGTTAACACTGTAAGGGGGTCATGCACTCTACCAAGTGGTTTAAAAGGAAGAGAAAGCGGGTTTTTAAAATTTTAGTAGAGAGCATATATCCTAAACTAGATCAAGACCAAAACATTTTAACACTAAAACCCTAACCTAAAGAGTTTGCATACAAGGATTGGAGTTACATCCTTTAGAGCTTCTTCTAGAGCTCCAAGTGGGTTGGATGGTTGTAGTAGCTCCCTTTAACTCTTACTTGGCTCTAAGTAGTGGAAAGGATGAAGCTTTGATGGAAGATCTCCAAGGCCAAAGAAGGATCCACGTGAGGGCTTTTGTAGCATTTTAGAAAATATTAAATATTATTTTTGAATTTAAATAATAAAATAATAAATTTCACGGATATTATACAAATATTGATTTGAGTTTTCGTAGAATGGTATAATTATATACCTATATTTTGGAAAATAATTGGAATTTAAAATAAATTATTAGTTATGAGAGCATTCATTTGACTTGGGATTTTTATAAATTAATATATAATTATTTACATATAAGTTTAATATTAAATTTGATTAGTATTTCATTAATTATGCATTAAACCAAATTTGTTTTGTTAATCATGTCTTGTGTGCATGACATGTAACATTTTATTCATATCTTATACCATACTTTCATTTTTCATGTAGTTTTGTTTTAAAAGAGAAAAGAAAAGAGAAGAAAAGAAAGAAAAAGAAAATGGGGACAAGGGGACACATAGGTATGGGGGTGGGAGGGGGGGGAGAGAGCTATGGTTTGCCTCCTACCATTCTTGTCTCTTTCATCTCATTCCCTCTCCTCCTTCATCTTCTTCATCCTCAACCTCCTCCAACCCTCACTACCACCCCCATAAAACATCCTTAAAACCACCACAAAACCTCATATAACCTTCATTAAAATTGTTCCCAACTTCAATCTAAGCAACATGGCATGATCAAGTAGGGGTTTTGAGCAACTTTGATCATCTTAGAGATTTCTTGAGTTGCTTTTTAAGGTAATGACGCCCCCTTTGAATTAGTTTTTAAATTTTCTAACCTCCTATATTAGTGTAGAGTTAAAAAGTTTATGATTTATGAACTTGGAAAATTCTAAGGTGAGTGTTAGTGGATAAAACTTGTAGTAGTGATGTAGTAGGGGTTTAGAGAGTGTTTCCTAGACTAGTAGTGGTTGTATCCTCAGTTCAAATGAGCTTAGAAATTTCAAAGATGAGCTTAGAAATTTCAAAGATGAGTTTAGAAATTTTCGATATCGGTTTTGTATGACCTGTGGTGATCAAATGAAATCTGGGATAATTTGGGGACTCTGAAAATTAAATAGCGGATATTGTGAGATGTGCAGACCAGTAGGAAGCCACCCTAGAAGCTCGGACCCCTAACTTCAAAACTTGGCCACCGTTTTATTCATTTTTACCGCAAATATCGGGTCAAGTTTGGAATTAGGCTCTGAAAATTGGTCCGTAGCTCACATATTAGGTAACTAAGACTACCCTATATGCAAAAAAGTCCAATATCACCTTAAGAAAAATCTATAGTTGTTTTACTTGAGTTCTGGCGATATTTTGTACTTTTGAAACTTGATTTTTAGATAATTGTGTTTTGACTCGGTCGTTTGACGTTCGTATGTCGATGTCGGGGGTTGTTTTGTTATTTTAGCGTGCGTTGACCTCAGGTTCTAATCTATGTGCGCTTCGCGTGTCGTGTCGGTTTTCGAATTTGATTTTGATGCGATACGATGTACTTTGATTTGTAGGTACAAGCGCATGGATTTCCGGGACGACGAAGAAGGACAAGGCATCCGTCGGGGTCGACTAGAGCGAGACGTTGTAGGTGAGTAGATGTATATCTACGGGGGAAGTCGGGTGGATGGCGTATAGCACCCCCGCAACCGTAGTACTAGAATACTAGATATATAGTTATATATAGATATATTAGATATGTATACCTAGCCTATAGGGTTATTAGGATACTATATACGATTGTAGTGGACTTAATAGAAAGATATCCCCTAGTATTGTTTCTTAACCTATGAACTATATCTACTTTTGTATATGTATATATATGATGATATTTACGATACGATATGATGAGGATATGATGACACGAGTCGATATGATTGGATATGATGATATGAGGCGATATTATATGATATGATATGAGATGGCATGACATGATACGATATGATATATGTTGATATGAGATAATGATTTACGCGACTATAGATCCATCTGTTGATTGATGATCTTGTACAACGGTTTATACTGTACGTGATATGATGAGGATGGATCGCCAAATTATATATCGACTCGAGAAATATTTTTTTTAAATCACTTTAGTAGATATTATGATATATTTAGAGCCATGCCTATGTTCAAAACTAATGAATCGTTACCCACTTTTAAATGATAACTTCAAGAGACGCTACGATTTTTCAAATGATATCTTTTTCAAAAAATATTGCAGTCCTCTATTTTCTAAAACGACGATTCGTACTATTTTAAACTATAACTGTATGGCTCATACGTAGTTCCGTATCTTTTTATACTTGTTCACGTATAAGATTTCTTTATTCTGTTTACACTCGTGCTACAATTTCTTATTTCTGCATATACTCGCATTTTTTTCGTTTACGATATATATACTACGCTTTATACCCTATCTGTACGTGACTTCGTTTACTATGACACACACCATTACCGATAATGCATATGTTGCACGTACATCTACTTGCCGGCTTACACATACACATTATCGGTAATTGCTATACCACGTACACATTAGAAATCGCTATATCACCGTATCGCCTTATAACCTGTTTGTATTTTAATTACTGATTAATACACAGTATCCCATATTATTGTAGATATCACACTTTTTTTACATTGCTACACGACACGCTCATATGAACACACTTGCTATGCATTACAATATTGTTCTGTGTCTGTACATATCATTTCATGATTGCCATTTTATTTGAGATTCTTCTTTCATGAGATTTTTGAATTTGAGAAACCGTAGATATTATTTAAAAACTTATGAATGTTTTAAAAAACGCAGTTTTCTCTTAATATAATATTTCGATGTCCACCATGAAATTTCTCGGTGCTGAGCTATGATGATTACCCGATTCGAGGAGCGAGAAGTCATCGTCTGCAGGTACATGGTGGACTCGGTACAGTACTCCGGGACAAGATCATATAGAAAGGCGTTGAGTTTGGCAGGGGAACACTATCAACCGGTGACAGTACTGGACTCGGCGGATATCCGGAGGATATCGACCGGAGTGATATGAGACAGATGGATATGATGACCGATCTAATGAGACGGTGCCTGAGATATGAGGGCCGATCCGATGAGACGGCGCTGTTGGGGTAAAAATTACACCCCAGCTGACCAAGTCAAAGTCAAAATCAACCCCAGGTTAAATAGGCCCGAGTCCAAGCAAGCGGCCCTAAGCCCAAGCCAAGTGGGCCCAATCCCAAGTTAAGGCTGAGCATGAAAGGGACCGGCTCCATATTAAAAAGGAGGCAATAAATTAGTTTAATGTAATTTTTGTTAGAAATAAATGTACGAAAAATGGGCAAAAAGCCAAAATTTTATAAACCCCATGGTTTATATGCAAAAAGAAATAAGCACATAAGAAATGGGAAGGCACAAGTGCCATTTGGAAAAGTCCAAGAGACTATATGTAAAGTGTGTATTCTATAAAAGGCAAACATGATGTAACGACTCTGTTTTAATTTAAAGAAAATTTGTTTAAAAGTTAATATACAAATGGAGTATTTGCAATCCTGTGTATGCTATAAATATTTAATTTGCTTTTGAACCGCAAGAAAACACTTGTAGCTCATTAGTAAAGCCTTGCACTGCTGTGACGTAGCCCATATGTTCGAATTCGTTCAGCCACATATATTTTTTGCTGATTTTTCTTGTAAACTTTTAGAAGCCCAAAAGTTTATATGTGCAATACACGTAAAAATGAAAAGTCAGATTAAACAAACATGTGGAAAATGCTATATGAACAGCGTAGGACACGTAGCCCCAATCCAAGACCCTACCCCTCCAAGATGGCCGGCGAGATCTTGAATTGGGCCGGCGCCGCTGTAATGACCCCAAAATCTGTATACATTTGTATTATCCCTCTTCAAAAAATATACCGTATTTATTTGTACTTGGTATTTTCCTCTTTCTATTAAATTTATTATTATTTTATTCCTCAATCTATTATGTATTTTTTTCTAGGTACAATTTCTTTTTCTTATATTTAAGTTTTTAACTTCTCATTCTTATTTTTTCCTTTCATAAATATTTAACCCAAATCCATTATTCTTATTCTCCATAGCCCATCTAAAAAGCCCATTTTCTTTTTAAGCAACATCATATATTTAATTCTAAATTAAATATATCCATGAACAACCTTATAGCTCATTGGTTAAGTCCTTGCATTGTTATTCCATAAGTCACATGTTCAAATCCCCATTCTTGCAATTATTTTTTATCATTTTTTATTCTTCCCATAACCTACAAATGAGACCTTTCATTTCCAAAATGAATGGTGACCTTTCATTTCTCTTTTAATTCTCATGTTAAATGCATATATCATAATTCACCATTACACCATCTTTATTCTCCTCCTCTATCTTTTCCTTCCTCACATTTTCCTATCTCTCACTTCTTCCTCTTCACCTAGAGTCCAAGAAGAAGAACATGAAGAACTCTTCAAGAAGGTCTCGCTAGTAACGCGAGGCTGTCGGCGGATAGACAAGCCCGGTGACAATATCGGCTTGTGTATGTAAGTCCCTTCTCTCTCCTTTCCCCCACCTCTTATTTTTCTCTTGTCATGCATCGTGAACCCTCTATTCTTTTCATATCATAATCCATAAGAGAAGATACACATAAACATATACATATACATATACATAAGTTTAGATATATATGATTCTATATGGTTTAATAATATCTTATTATCTCTTGTTCAAATTAAAGTATTTTTAATTCTTTGTTCATGGCTAGGAATGTTTATTACAACTTGTGAGAACACAAATTTCATGCCACAATATATCTATAATGTCACATGAAATCGATTTGTTTATTAAAAGAAAAATAGAAGCCTGCATAAAATACTAGTTAATCTTTCTGCCGATTTTAGTATACACATCAATACCTTTAGTTTTAAAATAATTTTTATAAATTAATTTTTAACTCTGAAAATTTCAGGAAATTTACATATGATAGAATATATTATTTTGTATACGCTGTAAAAATTTTAGATCGATCCGCATAACGGTTTATGAATTACATCGTATTTATTCACTGATCGTAAAACAGAAAACTGCAGTTATCGGTCAATTTCTAGGACATATAACTTGGTATACCGGTATCCAAATTGAGAAAACTCAGGTGTTTTTGATATCTATATAGAATTATCTAGATTTTCTTAGTTTTATAGTTTTACCGAAAACCTATCTAAGATAAAGAAAACTGTGTTACAATATTAAGTGACGGATCTGGACAGAATCTGTTCCGATTCGCACACTGTTTTTAAATTGGACATAACTCGAACACCCGATGTCCGTTTGTGACAAAATTTAGATGTGTAGATGCACCATTGATAGAACTATAATTTTCTGTATATTATATTACTTAGGAATGCATGAAACAACCTGATATAGGTTGTGCAATAGAATATATAGTTGCTGTCCAGAAATCTGAATTTCTGTTTTAAATGCTGATATTAAAATGATCATAACTTGAGCTTCAGAAATCCAAATCATGTGAATCTTGGTGTTTTCGATAATTACATCGAAATACCTACAATTTTCTAATAATTTTCGTAAGCTGAAACCTGATAAAAATTAACTTAAACTGCGTTTTAAAAATATGTGACGGTGCCAAATAGATTCTGATCTGTTTTGCGCGACGATACGAAAACATATATATCTCTCAAACCGGTAGTCATATTTAGGTAAAACTGGAACTCACGCATGCAAAACATTTAGAGCCATATTTCTGTTTATATTTCGTATTCGTTCAACTTGATTAAGTAGTCGTACATAATATTTCTTTACAGCATTGTTTATGGTAGTTATTCGAATAATATACTTGACTCATTTCATGTTATTCGAATATGTATACATATTTAGCTTGATCATTAAATTGTTGTATGTACATAAAGACGATAATTAAATACTTGAGTTGTATTTTGAAAAATATATAATAGTATTTTTACAATAAACCCCCTCAAGTTTTATAAATTACAATAAGGCCCCTAACAATTATTGAACATCAAATTACCTTCTTGTAGTCTGACTCGGATTAGAGTATGACTATTTCTGACTTGAATGTGATTCAAGTCAATCTATATTCTTTTATATTCCAACTCAAGATGAATACATGAATTCCAGATTCCAGTTAACAATCTATATAACTTGACCGAACCGAACCATGGATATTCCTTTTACATGATTCCCAGTATTCCATTTACATGACTCTACGGTTATAACCGTTTCCTGATATCATGGTTTCGGTCAGTCAATCAAGTCAATCAAGCAATCATTACAAGTTTACAAGATAACAATACAAATATGACATCGCGGGGTTTAAAGGGGTAGATTGGTACGGAAGATGTTAAAAGTGGAATGAGGTGGTCAGATTAAGACACCTAACCTATATTCAGTTGCTGTTGTACCGTGGCATAAACGGTTCCTTGTACTATACGTGCCCTTAGTCTCTGGCATATAGAGACTCCCCTCGTATACACTGGCATCTTTCTGTACCAAGCTACAAACAACATCGTTAAACAATATTCCACAATTTACTACAATAAAATACTTTAGAAAATACTATACTCTGTCACTCTTATTCTTCATTCTTCTTTGGGACTTACCGAGCGACCTGTTCGCTGACGACATTCTATTTCTCTCTTCTTGGAATGTCGTCAGGTGGTTTGGACCCGGCAGAGATTGAGCCATCGCAAGAAGACTTGGAACAGTTTACTGAAGACCCTGCACTGTAGTTTCATTGTACACTTTTCTTTTCAGTACTTTCCATTTCCTATTATGCCACTGTTTAGGCATTGCTTTTTCATTTCAGATGTATTTTCATTTCATGCATTGTATAAAGAATGATATTAATAAAAGTTGCTGTTATTTCAATTTCATTTGTCTCTTGTGATTATTTTATATTGCTTAGTTACGCTTAGCGTATGTACTTTTGAGTACATACGTAGCGGGCCTCGTCACGTCCACTTCGCCGTACACTGGGAAGCGGGGCGTGACAGCCGCCAGTCCAAACCGTACCAAATACCCCCAATTTTTGTGTCCTAGTCTCTTGGCCTCTCCCTTAACTCCCATTATGTTTGATTACTCTGCTATTATCCAGATAGTGTAATTTCACTCTTTAAATCTAATTTTAATGCATTTTTAATTCTCTCTTCACTCAAAAAACCCTAATTCTATCCTATAAATACCCCTTACACTTTGGCCTTCCTCATTCTGAAATCCATTGCCAAAACTCTCTAAAATTTCTAAGTCCAAAAGTTGTACAAGTGGAGTTAGCCAAGGTCAAAGTTTTGGCGACGATTAGGAACAAATCCGGCGAAGACGCGACTCCACGATACCTTCGAAAGTTCCCTCTACCTCCCCTCTCTTCTCCAAATCAGTAAGTCCCTTCTCCTCTCCTTTCATTCTAATCTAAAACTCTCTTATTTCAAAATTCGTCGGAAGCGGAGTTATTCCGACATCCGATTCTCTTTTCTTTAAAAACCAAAATTTTCTTAAAAAAAACCCTACTAATTCTTCATATATTGTTGAGCAATCATAACCAAACACTTTAGAACAAGTTTCATCTCCAAATAACATGTTATGCAACTTTTATCACATTTTTACGATTAAATACCACAAACTTTACGTTCTACATATTTCATCGTATTTCTTTGTATTACCTTTAGAAAACACACGAGGTAATGACCCACCTCATCACAACACTCATTCTTAACATAGCACGATAACTTTTGGAACAATAGTTTGTAGGATAATTACAATTTTACAATAAAATACCCTATACTATTACAAAACCGTATTCTTTAAATTGTCTTATTTAAATTCCATACGATTAAGTCCTTACAACCCATTTTGGGGAATCCGACTTGGTTGGCGCGGGTTATCGCACACCCATCGGACTAGTAGGGCGAGATGCAGACCTCCTCATGGAGCATATGATCTCGATAGAATTTGTATTACAATTTTAAGAAAAACGTGATTTCTATTAATAAATAAATTCTATTTTTTATAAATATATATATAAATATTATCAAAATATCTACTTTAAATATATTATATATATTCATGTTTTTTAAATCAGAAGTGTCACAAAAGATCATGAAAATATCATCATATTCAATACAAGTCAAATTACAAGAAAATACCATATACTATTCAAACTTGGGTTTATATCCACTAGAATATTTCATTTTATAAAAATTAAAACTATGAAAACCCTAAAGACGATAAATAAATACTTGAGATTTATTTTGAAAATATATCAAAACTATTTTTCATAAAACCCCTTCAAGTTATATTAATTTACAATAATGACCCTAGTAAATATAGGTTTAAGTGGGACCAGTTCTCTTGAGCCTCAGAGAGCTGGAGAATATGGGTGCTTGCCTATCTAAGGTAGACAACCTAAAAACGGTGTCATCAATACGGTAATTGTCTTGGAAAAAGACACAAATCTTGCCGTACATGTGCAGCAATTACCGATAACTTCAAAACTAATTCAGGACTTCAATTCTGTTTAAGTGTCTGACTCAGGATCAATCAATCTATCTTTGAATATGATTCAAGTATAACTCCTATTCAACATGAATCCATTTATACCAGAATTCAATCTATATCAACATGACTCAACTGAACCAAACTATGGATACACTCTGATTACATAACTATCCATTTATATCCATTCTGTTTACATGATATTATGGTTTCAGCAAGTCTTACATCTATTAAACAAAACAATACACATCAATACAAAATACATTATGGGGTTTTAAAAGGGTAGCCTGGTACAGAATGTGTTAGAAGTGGCACGAGACGGTCACTTTAATACACCTAACCTGAATATCCATTACTGTTGTTCCATGGCTTAACAGTTCCTTGTGCTCCGTATACCTTAGTCCACGGAATAGTTGGACTCCTCTCATATACACCGGCATATTCTGTATGAAGTTAGAAACAACTGCGTTAACATAACAAACTCAAAATACACTAGTTATTTTCTCATATCTGTCTATTCTATTCCTACTTTTCTTTGGGACTTACCGAGCGATTGTTCGCTGACGACATTCATTCTCTCTTCTTTCTTTGGAATGTTGTCAGGTGGATCCGACTCACTGGAGATAGAGCCCAGTTCAGAGGACTTGGATCAGTTCAGCGAGGACCCGAGCTCTAGACTCTTGTATATACTTTACTTTCATGTTCATGCCATTGTTTAGGCATTGTTTTCATCATTATATTTACTTTTCAGTTGTATTGTAAAGAAATGTTTAATAAATAAAAATTGTTGTTCATTTATATTTACATTATATTGCTTACTTACGCTTAGCGTGTTTACTTCTGAGTAAATACGTAGTGGGCCTCGTCGCGTCTCCTTACCCGTACACTGGGAAGCAGGGCGTGACAGGTTTTTTTGGCGGCCCATGCAGATCAGTTCTGTATGGACATGGAGGTCAATTCTGCATGAAGTCTTAAGCAATATAACACAACAATCAGCAACTAAATACATTCTTTATATTTCATATTTCTTGAATCTTACAGTTTCATATTCTTTGAATCTATCCTAACCATATTTTTTTTTCTTTCAAGGTTATGCATTCTCCAAACAATACCAGCACCAACGTCAACAACATACCACCACCACATCTTCCACTTAAACCAACCGTTGTAGCTCCGATCAACGAGCAAACGGTATTGCTTGAGGCAATCCAAAGCCTTCTGGAAGGACAGTGTTCATAACATAATATTGCATTTTGTATGCCCCATTCTTATGCATTTAAGAATAAAAACAGGTGCTTTTGACCCATGTCTGCTACATGTTACAGGTTACAGGTTCTTGGCGCGAAAACAGTGAAAAAGAAAAAAGACGACACAAAAGAAGGACTTTTGACCAACAATTAGGAGGATCTTAGTAAAACCCAGCAAAAGAACAGTTCACCATCAACAAGGCGACGCAAGATCCAAATTTGCGAGAAAAACGGTTAAAAGATCCATCGCAAAGTGTTCACTGAAGATCTGGAATAACGGCAGAAGCCCAAATGGAAAAAGAACTAAAGAAATGAAAGCCCCAGAATAACTTGAAGAATACCAGAAAAGCCCAACAGTTGACCTCATCATTGGGCCGCGGATCCGCGGCCCAAGCGATCCCATGCCGCGGATCCGCGGCTGTCCTGTGCCCGTGCGCAAATGAAATTTTACCAAATTTTCGTGGCGGCTATGGAAAGATTTTCTAGGGGTATATTTGTAACTTTAGACATGCGGTGCAATTGTAAACCCTAGGGTTTCTATGTCCTATAAATAGAACCCAAGACCTTGTATTTTCTTATGCCTCTTCTCATGAATAAAATTCTGTTTTCTTGAAGTAAGAGTGCATCAACAGTAAGTAGGTTATTTTCCTTGCAATAGTTATAATTTTTCTGCTCTTATTTTTGTCGCCTTAGTTTAATTTATTTTAGTTTTTATTAATTTGCAATCGATGTTTTCTCTCTTTAATAAACTCTTTTCTTTTTTCATCCCCTCAATGAGCGAGTAGTTTCCTCGCTTGTTAGGGTTAGGAATAGGGAAGGATTTGAGAGACGAAGATCTCTCATCTCTTTTCGTTGCTAAACTTTTATGAACATTAGAACTCCATGCATACCTTTTTATTCCGCTCCCTACGGCACTTTTACCCTCAAGGTAACGGTGATTCCGTAGTCTAAAGGCCCGGATTTTAAGGTTTTCCATGGAGGTTAGGGTAAAGATTAAGAAAGGAAGGACAAGGATCTAGAGGAAGAATCAATCTCCCCAATCATCCTAATCCCCTTTGTTAAGATTTACCATAACACTAATATGATATCTTTAATTAATAGCAATGGAAAGAGATGTAAATCTTTGTTTACCAAATTTTTCCTAAACCTAATCCTAACAAGTTTCTAATTCTACCTTCATACAACTTCGATTTTTAGATTTAATTATACTTCCAAACACCATTTGGAATTAACTCGTAAGAACTTAAAGAAGATTTACACATCCCTGTGGACCGACCCGTATTCACCGGCTAGCTTCATGCGACGCCGTTCTTGATTGCGGTAAATATTTTTGATCGACAAAACCTCTCTTAATCAAATGGCGCCGTTGCCGGGGATGGCGTAAAATTTTCTTTTTGTAATTTCGGGTTAATATAAAATCTAAAAAAATCATAAAAAATCTAAAAATTCATAAAAATCTGAAAAATCAAAAAATAAAAAAAAAATTTATCATCTTTTATTGTTTGAAGGGCTCTCTTTGTGGATCTTTGCAGGATTGACGGACCTGAAACAATACAGAAGGAGAATCAGGAAAAGGTACATCAGAACAGAGGTAGATTGCTACAGAAGAGCCGTACAAATTTTTTCAGAGCATGATCCCTCATCTTCAGCGCGGAACCGCGGCCTATGTGTGTCATCTGCGGCGGATCAGCGGCTCCCTGTGGAGATCTCTGCGTAAAAATTGCACTGTTTGTTTCCTTATTCTCCCCTCTGCAAATCCCCATATATCTTCTGTCAAATCTTCTGCAGGATTCTTTGCGCTAAAAATCTTCTTCCCCCTTCCAATAATTGATTTTCTGTAGGATTCTTTGCGCCGCGCTTAAAAGCAAATTGATTGCAAGTGATTTACTGCTTTGCATACTTTAATCTGACTTTAAGGGGCTATTGACCAATCCAGATTGGGTGGGATTTATCACCCTTCCCAGGACCCCAGAAATCACTTAAAAGCATTTGCATTGGCCACTTTTAATTTAAAAAATATTAGACTCAGCCCTAAGGACCTCGAGCTCAATAGGACAGAGGACTAGTATAGGCATCGGCCGTTTATCCTAACCGACATTGCGGTGTCTAGGCTAGTGGTTTTTAATTAGGCCCACTGTAGTGGTGGTTCATTCCCACTTACCTGGCCGTATTTGTCCGTTAAGAGGCGGTTTGAGGTCCTATCTCTAGCCCTTTGGAACAGTTAGGAGCTGTCTAGCTGACCTAGGTGACCCTAGACTTAGGCCTGATTGTGCATGTGTGGTTAATTGCATTTGTGTCACTAGTCTCTTTTCGAAAAAATCTTTTTGCACAAAGCTCACTTAAAAAAAAAAGGAAAATCTTTTCAAAACTTGCAACTTGTCGCTAAAGAATTTTTGCACTCACTTACACCACCTCTTCTCATTGACGTTTTCTTACCTTCACATTCTATCTTTCATCTTTCGACTACACTAACCCTTTTAGTGTATGTCCGGTTGGATTAGGGACCCTAGCGTCCGATTAGTCCGTGTTCCGTTGGTACCGACCGACGAACCTTTCGACTCCGAAGTCGAAATCTTGTCCACTTCTTCACTTTCACCATCACATTCTTCCGAAGGTATGTCGGGATACGATCCTAACAATACCTTACCGACGGGAAGGATTCCACCTCCGTTAGGTGCGAATAACCCGAATCTTCCGCCTGTCGAAGCGCCCGCACGAGTCGCGCTCCAGGATCTTTTCTATCCCGTCCGCACCGCCCTTCCTACTTGTCTTTCCCTCCCACCGGCTAATGGGGACAATTTTGAGATCAAACCCCACTTCATCAACATGCTGCCTAAGTTTCATGGTTTGGAATCCGAAGATGCATATATCTTTATCAACAAATTCCAAAACGTTTGCGCCATGATGAAAACTACCCAATTAAGTGATGACGCTATAAGGCTAAGGGTCATTCCTTTCACCTTATGTGACCTAGCCGAGAAGTGGCTATACAGCACCGCATCACACTCAATTAGAAATTGGGACGAGCTTGTGAAAGCTTTTCTTAAAAAGTTCTATCCTCATCACAAAACTGCAAAAATCCGTAATGAAATTATACAATTTTCACAACTTCCTGCCGAACCATTTTGGAAATGTTTTGAAAGATTCAAAGACCTTCTCGTTCAATGCCCCCACCATGGAATCGAAAGATGGCAACTTTGCCAAATATTATACGAGGGATTGAACCCGGCAACGAAGCAGTTGCTAGAAACTATTAGTCAAGGTCACTTTCTGTCCAAATCTAGTGAGGAAGCGTGGCAGTTTCTTGAGGATCTTAGTGAGCAAACAATTCAATGGGAGAGCACCAAGACCACATCATCTTCTTCTATTGGTCAACCTAGGGCAGGCATACATCAAGTAGAGATGTCAATTGCTATGAAGGCCGAGATGGCCGCTCTTACGAAAAAGCTAGAAGCACTTGAGACCAAAATCTCAGCACCTTCTCCTGCCCCTGTTGTGCCCCCACGAACTGTTTGTGCTTGTTGTTCGGATCCATCACATCTCACCGAAGAGTGTCCTTACACTGCTTCTACTCAAGGACAAGATCAAGTCAATGCTGCCTTTCAGCAACGACAAAGAAATGATCCATATTCTTCGACATACAATCCGGGTTGGAAGAGCCACCCTAATTTCGCTTGGAACCACAATCAACAATCCCAAGGAAGCAACAATTTTCAAAGGGCTCCTCCTCCACAACAACAAGCACCTCCACAAACTCAATTTCAGCAGCCTCTCCAACAGCAACCTTACCCTAATCAGATGAACAATTTTGTACCCAACAATTTTGTTCCCCCTCAAAATGCTGTTAGCTCGCTCGAAAGAAGTCTAGAAGCATTCCTAAAGCAATCTGCACAGTCCACAGCTAGGATAGAGACTTCTGTTCAATCTTTGGTGCAAAACAGTGCCTCACACGATCAAAGCATCAAAGCTATTGAGGCACAAATTGCACAACTCAACGCAGCATTGAAAGAGCGAGAGAAAGGAAAGCTTCCGTTTCAACCACTCCCAAATCCCGGTCACGCACATGTTGCACATGAACAGCAGAATCACAACGTGAATGCTGTGACTACGTTGAGATCCGGAAGAGTGCTGCAAAACAATGTGGGTATTCACCATGACACCTCGGCCGGTGGTTCTTCATCTTCTTCATCTTCTTCTTCTTCTTCGTTAGAGCCTATTCTCCATCCTTCACATGGCTCTACTTCTTCTAGCTCGAACGGACCCTCTTCTCACAACACGAACACATCTACACGGGGTTCCGTTCCAACTCAACAATCTGATCCACAAAAATTGGACTCAACAACTTTTCAAAATGTTCCTTTTCCAAATCGGTTGAGATCCAATAAACCAACTCCACAGATGGAGAAGATTGTAGAGTTGTTCAAGCAGGTTAGCATAAATATCCCTCTTTTGGATGCAATCCAACAAGTTCCTTCATATGCAAAAATCCTAAAGGACTTATGCACCAAAAAGAGGAAGTCACAAGTACCAAAGAAAGTTTTCGTGGCTAGTGCTGTTAGTGATGCTCTTGTCAATTCTTTACCCCCAAAGCATAAGCACCCCGGTTGTCCTACTATTTCGATCACAATTGGGAACAAGACCATCAATAGAGCACTATTAGATCTTGGTGCTAGTGTCAATTTGCTACCCTATTCGGTGTACGAACAATTAGGCGTTGGAGAGCTCAAGCCTACTCATTGCACTCTCCAAATGGCCGACCGATCAATCACCCACCTTAGGGGAGAGTTGGAGGATGTGTTAATTAGAGTAGGGGATTTCATTTTCCCCGTGGACTTTATTGTTATGGATATACAGCCTGTCGCTAACCCCCGTAATCAAATTCCGGTGATACTTGGTCGACCATTCCTCACGACTTCTAACGCGGTAATCAACTGTCGTAACGGTTCAATGAATTTATCTTTTGGCAAGATGACAGTTGAGCTCAACATTTTCAAGTTAGGAAGTCAGCCTTGCGAGCCTAATTCTAGTGTACTTGATGTGTGCTCGATCGATGAGATCGCGGAGGAGGACTGTGAGTTCGAAAATTTCATGTTTGATCACAGTAATATTGACGCCACTAGTGCGTTCCTCCTAGAATCCGACACAGCTTTCACGTCGGACAAAGATTATGAGTGTTTCACCTTTGTCGATGATCTTGAAGACTCTCCACCCGAGTTTGAGTCTTTTGCTTTTTCGGATGAGTTAGTTGAACCATCCGACTCGGTAGCGTACACTCAATTTGAACCTTTGATGGAATCCTTCGAGTTTGAAACAGTTACTCCATTGTTACCATCTATTGTTTCACCACCTAAACTCGAACTAAAGCTTTTGCCGTCGCACCTAAAATATGCTTATCTAGGTGAAAATGAGACCTTACCCGTTATCATCTCGGCCTCTCTAGCTCTTGAGCAAGAGAAGGCTCTTTTAACGGTCTTATACAATAATCGGCAAGCTTTCGGCTGGTCTATGGCGGACATCAAGGGGATTAGTCCCCTCATAGTCGAACATCATATACACTTGATGGATGATGCCAAGCCGGCACGGGATCCACAAAGACGCCTCAACCCCATCATGAAAGAGGCGGTCAAGAAGGAGATTGTTAAGTGTCTCGATAGCGGTATCATTTACCCTATCTCGGATAGCCAATGGGTTAGCCCCATTCATGTCGTGCCAAAGAAATCGGGCATCACGGTCATCACCAATGAGGCAAATGAGTTAATTCCCACTCGCACCCAAACTGGGTGGCGAGTCTGCATCGACTACCGAAAACTCAATGCCGCGACAAGGAAGGACCACTTTCCATTACCATTCATTGACCAAATGCTAGAACGATTGGCGGGGCACGAATTCTACTGCTTTTTAGATGGCTATTCCGGTTATAATCAAGTCCCCATAGCCAAAGAGGATCAAGACAAGACTACATTTACTTGTCCCTTTGGCACTTTTGCTTATTGTCGCATGCCCTTTGGGTTATGCAATGCACCCGCTACATTTCAGCGGTGTATGATGGGGATCTTTTCGGACATGGTGGAGAAGTTTTTGGAAATCTTTATGGATGATTTCTCCATTTTTGGTGACTCCTTCGATGAGTGTTTACGTCATCTTGACGCAGTTCTCACCCGCTGTAGGGAAAAGAACTTGACTTTGAATTGGGAGAAGTGCCACTTTATGGTACGAGAAGGCATTGTCTTAGGACATGTCATCTCGCAAAACGGCATAGAGGTTGATAGAGCTAAAATCGAAGTCATTTCTAATCTTCCTCCCCCTAAATGCGTCAAAAATATCCGAGCTTTCCTTGGCCATGCCGGTTTTTATAGACGGTTCATCAAGGATTTTAGCAAGATTGCTAGACCCTTGACTCTCTTGTTGGCCAAGGACACTACTTTTGTTTTCGACTCAACTTGCACGAAAGCGTTCGAGTCTTTGAAACACTCACTCATTTCTGCGCCCATCCTTTCATCTCCAGACTGGACGCATCCCTTTGAAATTATGTGCGACGCATCAGATTTTGCCATTGGTGCTGTTCTTGGACAGCACATTAACAAGATGCCGCATGTAATTTACTACGCTAGCCGAACATTAAATGAGGCCCAATTAAACTACACAACAACAGAAAAAGAGTTTTTAGCGGTTGTGTTTGCACTTGAGAAATTTCGGCCTTATTTAATCGGCTCTCCAGTTATAGTGTACACGGATCACTCAGCTCTTCGCCACCTGTTTGCGAAGAAGGATGCTAAGTCTAGGCTCATACGTTGGATCCTCTTGCTACAAGAATTTGACCTTATCATACGAGACAAAAAGGGATGTGAAAACGTAGTGGCCGATCACCTTTCACGACTTCCTTCGTCGCCTACACTTGAACTGCCTATCACTGATGCTTTTCCTGATGAGCAACTCTTGACTGTTTCTTGCGAACCATGGTTCGCTGATATTGTAAACTACTTAGCCACCGGCTTGATACCTAAAGATTGGTCGAAACAAGATAAACTTCGATTTTTGTCCCAAGTAAAGCATTTTTACTGGGATGAACCTTATCTTTTTAAATATTGTCCCGACCAAATCATTCGTCGGTGTGTGCCAGAAAATGAGGTTAAGAGTGTGCTGTCTTTTTGCCACGATCAAGCATGTGGCGGGCACTTTGGCCCAAAGAAGACAGCCGAGAAAGTTTTGTAGTGTGGTTTCTATTGGCCACGACTCTTCAAAGATGCTTTCGAATGCTGCAAAACTTGCTCCCGGTGCCAACAGTTGGGCCGGATATCGCGGAGAAACAAAATGCCGCTCCAACCTATTTTGGTTGTAGACATCTTTGATGTTTGGGGTATAGACTTCATGGGACCATTTCCCAACTCTTTTGGAAATGTGTATATTCTTTTGGCTGTTGACTATGTTTCAAAATGGGTCGAGGCGATGCCTAGTCGAACGAATGATAACAAGGTTGTCGTTCGATTTCTTAAAGATCATATCTTTTCTCGATTTGGGCACCCTCGTGCGATAATAAGTGATAATAGTTCTCACTTTTGCAATAGGACTTTTGAGTCCTTAATGCGCAAATACTCTATCACCCATAAGCTGTCAACGCCATACCATCCCCAAACATGTGGGCAAGCCGAGATCTCGAATCGACAAATTAAGCAAATCTTGGAGAAAACGGTTTCTAAAAACCGTAAAGATTGGTCACTAAAATTAGTCGATGCACTATGGGCTTTCCGTACTGCATACAAGACCGATCTTGGCATGTCTCCATATCGGCTTGTTTACGGGAAGGCCTGCCACCTTCCAGTAGAAATTGAGCACAAGGCATTTTGGGCCATTAAAGAGCTGAATCTATCTTTAGGAGATGCGGGCAGCAATCGAAAGCTGCAGTTAAATGAACTAGAAGAGCTGCGGGATGAGGCATATGATAATGCCGTGATTGCTAAAAACCGAGTTAAGGTATTTCATGATAAAAACCTTTTGCGCAAAACATTTAAACCAGGTCAACAGGTTTTATTATATGATACTCGGTTACATTTTCATCCCGGCAAGCTCCGTTCTAGGTGGAGGGGACCTTTTGTAGTCCGCACCATTTATCCGCACGGTGCGGTTGATCTGGAAAACCCGGAGGACGGTACGCTTTTCAAAGTAAATGGGCATCGTTTGAAACCGTTCCTCACAACGGACCCTTCGGAGGAGCTCCTGTTCTTGCAGGAGCCGATCTACACTGAGTAATATTCCTCCATTTTCACCCCCAGATTTCTTTTCTTCCAAAACATTATTTCAAATAAGTTTGGGGGTGTGTATATAATATGTAAATATAATAATAAGCAGGAACTCGCCGATATTATCAACCCACTTGGTGCAGCATGACAGTGAGGACACTGTCCATTGTAAGTTTGAGGGTATGTTCGGTAAGTTTTCCTTTTGCATTCATATGTGTATTTTTGTATTGCATCTTTATATAAAAAATCATAAAAATTTGAAAATTTGAAAAATAAAAAAAATTAGAAAACAAAAAACCCATAAAAATTGAAAAATTATAAAAATTAATGTATTCAATTCTGGTTAATTGACTTGAGTTTGATAAATAGGTTAACTGGCTAGGAAAAACTAAATCTTAGACTTAGCAAATTAAAAACCCTAAAAATAACCTTTCTTAGAGTTTAACGGTAGAAAGTATTTGTCTTTGTAGATTATTTAGAAATAGGCAAATTTTGGGTTCAGTTCTTGGGCTAAGTCGAAACGAAGGAAAAGTATTAAAACTTTTATTAGAGAATAGGTTTGAAAAATAGTTCCTAGCTTAAGTCTAGATTCTGAAAATATATACCCTACAAAACGCACAAACACGCACCTTGAAACTTGGATTAGTAGAAGAGACCTTGAAATACTCTTGTCTAAAGTTCTTAGCACAAAAAAAAAAATGAATAAAGAAAAAAATGGACACTGGTTTTTTGTGATTACTTAAGGCTGTAAAAATAGAAAAATATTTAGCGAGGGTGCTTCATCACCTAGTGCCTTAGACCAACTGGTTTGGGAGTCACTGCTAAAAGCCTTGGGTATTGCAAAGCTAGGAAGTACGCTTTAAAGTGCTAACGCATATTGTAATCGGTTGTTGGTACCTCAAGAAGTATTAACAGTCGCATGAAGGATGTGGAAGCGAAAGATCACCAATTAATAAGTGCTTTGGACAATGGACAAGAGTACGATTGCTTGATTTGAATTTCCAAGTGTAGGGGTGATATTTACACACACGTGGGGATATGTGATTAGAGTTTAGATGAGAGAAAGGAGTGAAGAATAAAACTTGTATCTTTAATAGAGTTGATAGAAATTCCTGAGTAGAGATGGAACCCTAGAAGGAAAACTTAAGAAATGCCGAAAGCTAAGTAGGTCTACATAACATATATAATCTTAAGTTAAATGATGAGGAAGTGTGAAGAATATGGATGGATAATTTACGGGTCGACGATAATAGAATTCCTTGTTAGAAACCTACTTAGAAAACAAAAGTCGAAAAGCCAAATTGATAGGATTTTGTGGGTGTAATCCGCTGAAAACCCTCAGGAGACAACACTCCTCCTACTAGGGACACCTAGAGGTTTAACGGCTTGTTGCACGAGCTCAGTGCAATCGCGTTTCCCTGCGAAAGTGCGGCTAGGTTAGATTTTTATCAAGACTAAATAAAACAATAAGTTTGCTCGAGGGCGAGCAAAAGATAAGTTTGGGGGTATTTGTTTATAACATAATATTGCATTTTGTATGCCCCATTCTTATGCATTTAAGAATAAAAACAGGTGCTTTTGACCCATGTCTGCTACATGTTACAGGTTACAGGTTCTTGGCGCGAAAACAGTGAAAAAAGCAAAAGACGACACAAAAGAAGGACTTAGGACCAACAATTAGGAGGATCTTAGTAAAACCCAGCAGAAGAACAGTTCACCATCAACAAGGCGACGCAAGATCCAAATTTGCGAGAAAAACGGTTAAAAGATCCATCGCAAAGTGTTCACTGAAGATCTGGAATAACGGCAGAAGCCCAAATGGAAAAAGAACTAAAGAAATGAAAGCCCCAGAATAACTTGAAGAATACCAGAAAAGCCCAACAGTTGACCTCATCATTGGGCCGCGGATCCGCGGCCCAAGCGATCCCATGCCGCGGATCCGCGGCTGTCCTGTGCCCATGCGCAAATGAAATTTTACCAAATTTTCGTGGCGGCTATGGAAATATTTTCTAGGGGTATATTTGTAACTTTAGACATGCGGTGCAATTGTAAACCCTAGGGTTTCTATGTCCTATAAATAGAACCCAAGACCTTGTATTTTCTTATGCCTCTTCTCATGAATAAAATTCTGTTTTCTTGAAGTAAGAGTGCATCAACAGTAAGTAGGTTATTTTCCTTGCAATAGTTATAATTTTTCTGCTCTTATTTTTGTCGCCTTAGTTTAATTTATTTTAGCTTTTATTAATTTGCAATCGATGTTTTCTCTCTTTAATAAACTCTTTTCTTTTTTCATCCCCTCAATGAGCGAGTAGTTTCCTCGCTTGTTAGGGTTAGGAATAGGGAAGGATTTGAGAGACGAAGATCTCTCATCTCTTTTCGTTGCTAAACTTTTATGAACATTAGAACTCCATGCATACCTTTTTATTCCGCTCCCTACGGCACTTTTACCCTCAAGGTAACGGTGATTCCGTAGTCTAAAGGCCCGGATTTTAAGGTTTTCCATGGAGGTTAGGGTAAAGATTAAGAAAGGAAGGACAAGGATCTAGAGGAAGAATCAATCTCCCCAATCATCCTAATCCCCTTTGTTAAGATTTACCATAACACTAATATGATATCTTTAATTAATAGCAATGGAAAGAGATGTAAATCTTTGTTTACCAAATTTTCCCTAAACCTAATCCTAGCAAGTTTCTAATTCTACCTTCATACAACTTCGATTTTTAGATTTAATTATACTTCCAAACACCATTTGGAATTAACTCGTAAGAACTTAAAGAAGATTTACACATCCCTGTGGACCGACCCGAATTCACTGGCTAGCTTCATGCGACGCCGTTCTTGATTGCGGTAAATATTTTTGATCGACAAAACCTCTCTTAATCAGACAGCAGCAGCGGACTGCTATCTTATTGAACCACCCAGAAGCGGAAGCACCCGGAGTGAAGCAATTCCGGGCATTGCACCCGAAGCAATTTTCTGAGAAAGAGAGCCCTTTGGAAGCTGAAGAATGGGCTAAGAGCACTGAAGACGATTTGGCAGCAGCACAAGTGCCAAAGATTGCTTGGGTAAGGGTTGCAAAGCTGCAACTCATCGACAACGCCCGAATATGGTGGAAGGCGGAAGAAAGCTGTCTTGCCCAGCCTATCGAATGGAAAACTTTTCGCGACTTGTTTGACGCGAAGTATTTTCCCGAGACTGCCTGATTCAACATGGAGCAGCAATTCATCCACTTACAACAAGGCTCTATGTGGAGCAAATCGGTGGATGAGTATGATGCCGAGTTCACTATGTTGAGCAGGTAAAGATATGTCTCAAATATTCGATTTTCTTATATCACATACTACTAACACAAGACCGTAATAAGTTCGCGGCACACCTCATTCCGACTGCTGAGATCAGGTCTAGATGATTTCAGCAAGTGTTAGATCCGGAGATCCAAGCTGCCTTAGCTACAGGGGATTTCCCAACCCACGACCTGACTCTGAAAGCTGCCCGTCGATATGAGGCAGTAGTAAAGATAAAGGGTAGATTCTAATCTGCCGGAGTGAAGCGCCCTACCACTCAGATGGCAGGAGGATCCTTTTCAAGGCCACCTTTTGTATCCAGGAGACCAGGAGTACCATTTAACCGGTCCAGTCCAGCCTTTTGCACCTACTGCAGGGGGGATGGACACCTGGCGAAGGATTGTAAGCGTTCTAATCACCTTTGCTTAGTCTGTGGCTCATCCACACATGATATTGGGTCTTGTCCTCGTAGACTCAATCCAAATGCTGCACCCAGACCAGTAATTACCTATCCGTAGCGGCCAGCTATCCAGACACTTGCTCCATGTCTTGCTCTCCCAGCTGCACCTCCTCGTGGACCGACTGCACCTCCTCCTCGTCAGTTCCACCAAGCACAAAGGAACTTACCTCAAGTACAAAGGAACGGACAGAGGAATGCGCCTCCAGCAAGGAGGAATGTACCAAGACGACAGGCTTTCACAATGACTGTGGAAGAAGCTGAAGCCACTAGCCAAGTCATCACTGGTAACTCTTTTCTTTCAAGCTTTCTTTCAATCTTTATACATAACCTTATATCTTTTTCTTATACCTAAAACATATCCCACATAACTTAGGTACGATCTTAATAGCCTCACTTCCTGCACTAGCACTCTTCGATACTGGAGCATCTCATTGCTTTATGTCGCAACGGTTCGTCTGAACTCATGCGATTCCAGTCAAACCACTTGTATCCAGCTGGAATGTCAGTTCAGGGAATGGCGTTCTAATGGCAATAATGGGATACGACTTGTGTCCAGTGGTTGTCTGCAGCAGAGAATTCCATGCTGACTTCAAGGTGCTGGACATACCGAATTTCGATATCGTTTTGCGTATGGATTGGTTAGGAACATTCTATACTACCATTGACTGTCGTCAAAGGAAGGTAGTGTTCGAGATTCCAGAACATCCGGTCTTTTATTTCAAAAGTGGAGACCGTACCCTGGAGCCAAGCAGATACAAAGAAAAACCAAAGAAGTCAGCAGTTGCAACACTTCAAGCAGAGGAAGGATTGAAGCCAGAGGTAGTTCGAGAGTTCGATGATGTATTTCCTGAAGTCATATCAGGTTTGCCTCCCGATCGAGCTCTTGAATTCAACATTGATTTAGTACCTGGAGCACAACGGTTATCAAAGCTTCCTATCGCTTGAGTCCCGAAGGTTTGAAAGAGATCCGAACTCAGTTGGACGAATTATTGAAGAAAGGATGGATTCGTCCCGGCACTTCAAGTTGGAGATCACCAGTTCTACTTGTGAAGAAGAAGGAAGGTTCATACAAAATGTGCATTGATTATAGAGCTCTAAACGAAGTAACTATAAATAAAAAGTATCCACTTCAACGCATCAACGATCTGTTCGATCAGTTAAATAGGTCTTGCATTTTCTCCAAGTTAGATCTTCGTTCGGGTTATCATCAGGTGAAGGTCAAAGAATCTGATATTCCGAAGAAGGCATTCATGACTCGCTATGGTCATTATGAGTTTCTTGTGATGCCATTTGGAGTGACCAACGCACCCGCTATATTCATGAATCTAATGAATTAAGTTTTCCAAGAGTACATAGACAGGTTTGTTGTCATCTTCATTGACGACATCCTGGTGTATTCTAAGAGTCGGAAAGAACATGCCGAGCACTTACGAATTGTCCTATAGACTTTGCGACAGCATCAACACTATGCCAAGTATAGCAAGTGCGAGTTTTAGCTAGATCGAGTCAGATTTCTCAGACATATTGTATCAGGCGATGGAATCTCTGTAGATCCAACTAAAGTATCAGCAGTAAGCGAATGGCCGACACCGAAGTCAGTGAAGGACATTCGAAGTTTCTTGGGTTTAGCAGGATATTACAGAAGATTCATTAAAGGATTCTCGAAGATTGCAACACCCTTGACCAAGCTCACATGTAAAGATGAAGAATTCGTGTGGTCAGAAGCATGTGAACAAGCTTTCGTAGAACTTAAGTCAAAATTGACATCAGCGCCTATTCTCGTCATATCGGACCAATCTGGAGGTTTCGAAGTGCATTGCGATGCATCCAGTAAGGGATTAGGATGTGTTCTACATTAGCACGATAAAGTTGTAGCTTATGCATCAAAACAGCTGAAGGTTCATGAGCGCAACTATCCGACGCATGATCTGGAGTTGGCAGTCATTATCTTTGCTCTCAAGATTTGGCGCTATTATCTTCTTGGAGAATGAGTAGACATATACACAGACCGCAAGAGTCTGAAATATATGTTTACTCAGAAAGAGTTGAATATGCGATAGAGAAGATGATTAGAACTTATGGCAGACTTCGACATCAACCTACAATATCATCTAGGGAAGGTGAATACAGTACTTGATGCACTTAGTCGCCAACCATTATCAATGAATCTCACCGCACTGTGGAAGCATCAACAAGATTTGCATTGGATGGAGATAGAAGTGGTCATGCCAGGCAACGCTTCAAGTTTGATGAACTTACAAGTTCAGTCTACAATTGTCAATCAGATCAAAGCAGCTTAAGCAAGTGATGCCAAGTTGCAAAAGATGAAAGAACAAGTAGAAAGTGGACTTAGAACAGACTTCATCATCCATGAAGAAGGATCTTTGAGATACGACAGTAGATTGTGTATACTACAAGGTTCTGTTCAGGAAGAATTGATGAAAGAAGCTCATAGCTCTCCGTATTCAGTACACCCTGGTGGTACAAAGATGTACAAAGATCTGCGGCAACATTACTGGTGGCATGTAATGAAGCGTGAAGTAGCCAGAAGCGTCGCTAAATGTTTGATGTGTCAGCAGGTAAAAGCTGAACATCACAGAACTGCTGGTTTACTTCAACCGTTACCTATCCCAGAATGGAAGTGGCAACACATCACTATGGACTTCGTGACTGCTCTTCCTCACAGCATGAAAGGTAATGATGCGGTATGGGTTATTGTGGATCGACTCATAAAGTCGGCTCACTTTATTCCCTTTCGAGTTGGCCAATCTACCAAGACATTAACAAAGACGTACATGGAGGTAAGTTTAAATCTAAGTAAGATTTAACTCTTCAATATGTACTATCACTGATACCCATGAACTCATGCAGTAGATTATGAGACTACATAGAGTATCGATTTGCATTGTCTTCGATCGTGACACCAGATTCCGATCGCAATTTTGGCAGAGTCTGCAAGCTAGCTTGGGAACAAGTCTGAACTTTAGCACAGCTTACCATCCACAAATAGGTGGACAGTCTGAGCGAACGATTCAGATACTTGAAGATATGCTAAGAGCGTGTATGTTAGATTTCGGAGGATCATAGGAAGATCGCCTACATCTTGTGGAGTTTTCATACAACAAAACCTACCAAGAAAGTATTAGAATGGCACCCTTTGCAGCTCTATATGGAAGGAAGTGCCGTTCACTATTAAGTTGGGACGGCATCGGAGATAAAGAATTCCTTGGACCTAAGATGATATTAGCAACAGTGGATGTGGTTCGCACTATCAGGGAAAGAATGCGTATAGCTCAAGACCGACAGAAGCACTGGGCTAATGCAAAGCGTCGTCACTTGGAGTTCCAACCGGGAGATCATGTCTTTTTAAAGATCTCACCAAACTGTGAAGTGATTCGCTTTGGAAGGTGGGGCAAGCTAAGTCTGATGTACATTAGACCATTCGACATACTAGAATGAGTCGGAGAAGTGGCTTATCGTTCGACACTTCTACCCTCATTGGAAGGAGTGCACAATATGTTCCATATATCCCAACTCAGAAGGTATGTGAGTGACCCCAGTCACATTCTTGATCACTCCGAGCTTACTGTACAGATGGATCTATCTTGTGAGCAACAACCCGTTAAAATCCTGGACAGAAAGGTGAAGTCACTTCGGAAAAAGGAAGTAAATTCGGTTCAGGTGATGTGGAGAAAAGACACACCAGGAGAATCAACGTGTGAAAGAGAAGAAGACATATGTGCAAGATACCCTCACTTGTTTATAAATTAGTGCTTAAAATAATTGTAAATTTTGAGGACGAAATTTTTGTAAGGAGGGTAGAATATAACGAATCCGTTTTAATGTACAGAAAATTTGTTTAAAAGTTAATGTACAGATGGAGTATTTTCAATCCTGTGTATGCTATAAGTATTTAATTTGCATTTGAACAGCAAGAAAATACTTGTAGCTCATTGGTAAAGCCTTGCACTGTTGTGATGTATCTCATGTGTTCGAATCCTCTCAGCTATATATATTTTTTTTGCTGATTTTTTAAAAAACTTTTAGAAGCCCAAAAGTTTACATGTGCAATACACGTAAAAATGAAAAGTCAGATTAAACAAACATGTGGAAAATGCTATATGAACAGCCTAGGACACGTGGCCCTAATCCAAGACCCTTCTCCTCCAAGATGGCCGATGAGCTCTTGAATTGGGCCGGCGCCGCCGGTCCAAACCATACCAAATACCCCCAATTTTTGTGCCCTAGTGTCTTGGCCTCCCCCCTTAACTCCCATTATTTTTGATTACTCTGCTATTATCCAGATAGTGTAATTTCACTCTTTAATTCTAATTTAATACATTTTTAATTCTCTCTTCACTCAAAAAACCCTAATTCTATCCTATAAATACCCACCTATACTTTGGCCCTCTTCATTCTGAAATCCATTGCCAAAAATCTCTAAAATTTCTAAGTCCAAAAGTTGTACAAGTGGAGTTAGCCGAGGTCAAAGTTTCGGCGACGATTCGGGACAAATCCGGCGAAGACGCGATTCCACGACGCCTTCGAAAGTTCCCTCTACCTCCTCTCTTTTCTCCAAATCAGTAAGTCCCTTCTCCCCTCCTCTCATTCTAATCTAAAACTCTCTCATTTCAAAACTCGTCGGAAGCGGAATTATTCCGACTTCCGATTCTCTTTTTCTTTAAAAACCCAAATTTTCTTAAAAACAAACCTACCAATTCTTCATATATTGTTTAGCAATCATAACCAAACACTTTAGAACAAGTTTCATCTCAAAATAATATGTTATACAACATTTATCACATTTTTATGATTAAATACCACAAACTTTACATTCTATATATTTTATCGTATTTCTTTGTATTACCTTTAGAAAACTCATGAGATAATGACCTACCTCAACCCAACACTCATTCTTAATATAGCACGATGGCTTTGGAACATTAGTTTGTGGGATAATTATAAGTTTATAATAAATTACCCTAAACTATTACAAAACCGTATTCTTTAAATTGTCTTATTTAAATTCCATACGATTAAGTCCTTACAACCCATTTTGGGGAATTCGACTTGGTTGGTGTGGGTTATCGCACACCGATCTTAATGGAATTTGATTTACAATTTTAAGAAAAACGTGACTTTTATTAATAAATAAATTCTATTTTTTATAAATATATATATATATATATATATATATATAATCAAAATATCTACTTTAAATACATTATATATATTCCATATTTTTTAAATTAGAAGAGTCACAAAAGATCATGAAAATACTATCACATTCAATACATGTCAAATTACAAGAAAATACCATATACTATTCAAAGTTAGGTTTATATCCACTAGAATATTTCATTTTATAAAAATTACAACTATGAAAACCCTAAAGACGATAAATAAATACTTGAGGTTTATTTTGAAAATATATTAAAACTATTTTTCATAAAACCCCCTCAAGTTATATTAATTTACAATAAGGACCCTAGTAAATATAGGTTTAAGCCGGACCAGTTCTCTTGAGCCTCAGAGAGCCAGAGAATATGGGTGCTTGCCTATCTAAGGTAGACAACCTAAAAACGGTGTTAAAAAGACATAAAATCCGCCGTCCATGTGCAGCAGTTACCGATAACATCAAAACTAATTCACGACTTTAATTCTGTTTAAGTGTCTGACTCAGGCAGAGTCTCAGTCTAATATGAAATCAATCAATCTATCCTTGAATATGATTCAAGTATAACTCTTATTCAACATGAATCCATTTATACCAAAATTCAATCTATATCAACATGAGTCGACTGAACCGAACCATGGATATACTCTGATTATATGACTATCCATTTATATCCATTCTGTTTACATGATATCATGGTTTCGGCAAGTCTTACATCTATTAAAAAAAACAATACACATTAATACAAAATATATTATGGGGTTTTAAAGGGGTAGACTGGTACAGAATGTGTTAGAAGTGGCACGAGACGGTCATTTTAATACACCTAACCTGAATATCCATTGCTGTTGTTCCGTGGCTTAACGGTTCCTTGTGCTCCATATATCTTAGTCCACGGAATAGTTGGACTCCTCTCGTATACACTGGCATATTCTGTACCAAACTACAAACAACCGCGTTAACATAACAAACTCACAATACATCAGTTATATTCTCATATCTGTCTATTCATTTGTCTATTCTATTCTTACTTTTCTTTGGGACTTACCGAGTGATTGTTCGCTGATGACATTCATTCGCTTTTCTTTCTTTAGAATGTTGTCAGGTGGATCCGATTCACTGAAGATAGAGCCCAGTTCAGAGGACTTGGATCAGTTCAGAGAGGCCCCCGAGCTCTAGACTCTTGTATATACTTTACTTTCATGCTCATGCCATTGTTTAGAAATTGTTTTCATCATTGTATTTACTTTTCAGTTGTATTGTAAAGAAATGTTTAATAAATACATGTTGCTGTTTATTTACATTTCATGTCTTCTTCTGTATATTTACATTATATTACTTAGTTATGCTTAGCGTGTTTACTTCTGAGTAAATACGTAGCGGGTATCGTCGCGTCTCCTTACCCGTACACTGGGAAGCGGGACGTGACACATGATGAGAAAATCAATAACTTTCATTCTTTTAAAAACTCTAGGGTTTGTGCCTCCATCTTCTTTTTCTCAAGTTTTTTTTATCTTTCTCTTTATTTCCAATTAAATCAAGAGCTTAGTTCTCTTTTTCTCAAAGTTAAATAAAGTTTCACCATAAAACCCGCAAAGGGGAGTTCAGATCTCCCATCAAATCCCTAAAAGGGAGTTTTTTAACCTCACCTCCCTTTTCCCCAGGATCCAGCAAAAAGAGAGGAGGAGGAAGACCTATCTCCAAAAATCCCACTTTTGGAGGATCCAAGACTCAAGGGAGAATAAAGGGGTCCTCTTTGATCGTCTCCGAAGATCTTTGAGGAGTTCAACTTCAAGATCCAAATTCTCAAAGGAGTTTAACTCCAAATTCAAATCTTTTAGGAGTTTAATTTCAAATCCAAATAGTTTGGGAGTTTAACTCCAAATCTATACCTAATTCTTGTTTAGGAGTTCAACTCCAAAACCCCTCGGGAGTTCAACTCCCAGTCCACGGGCTAAGCCTCTTTCTCTGCTGGTGTTTCCTGCGGTCGTGTGCCGCGTACGTGACCCATTAGCCCCCAGCGCCCACGCGCCTGGCACATGACCCGTGGACACCCAGCGCCCACGAGCAGGATACGTCCTTAGGACGCTCCTCACCCCTGTTTTTCCCTCACGCTCCACACTCAAAACTCGTCTCTCGTTAGAAAAAATTTCTAACGGGCGCTGCCCTGCATCCCATAAGGGGGCTGTAAGCCCCTTTGACCCCCAGCCCGCTATCTGGGTAGCCGGATCCCCGTAAACTCTGCTAGGCCCCCGATACGTCTAAGACCCCTTCAAAACACAACACACGCACACTGTACATTGAGATCGTATGACCAGTTTTACCCGTCAATCGGAGGTTTCCTCATTCCAAAAGCAAGGGATAATTAACGGAAATTTAGTCCTCAGCTGTTGAAGATTCGGATCCCCACAATCAATAAACCCCAGCCTATCCCAGGCAGGGGGAATCTGTAATACGCCTGACAAGCGACGCGTATTTCCCTTCTCAATGGGGTGATGAAAAACACCCTACAGATTCTGGCATGCCCGGTGGGACGTTTCTTTCCTCTCATATCTTGGGTCAAGCGTTCATGCGAACTCATTTAACATATACACCGATGTTTGTAATGAAATAATGCTTTTCCGTGCAGCAATCAACTTTTAAAAACCATGTCTTCTAAGATGAATTCAGCTTCCGACGCGACCCCGATCCCGTACGTGGTCAAGATCAATGGTCGCGTGATTCTCCCCGCAAGCTTCAGTCGGCAGTGGGAGGAACCACCCCGCCAATTTGGTTCCGTCATCATCTACCCTGCCGAAAGCGCTCATCTGGCAGAAATTCCGGCAAATCAGGTGGCCAAGCTGGGCTCAAGGTGTAAGAGGCCGAACGTTGTGATTGCTAAGGCACCACAATCTAAACGTAATACGGTGTCCGAACGACTCTCTGGTGTTCCAGCTAGGGGCAAGTCTGCCAGAACAAAGGGCATTATCAAACTTCGCGGCTGAGCTCAGGCGATGACTCCAACAAGTGCACAATAGGCGTATCTCCAAAGCTCGGTTTACGTCGGCTTCCCGAAGAGCCGAAGCCTGCCAAGTGCTCAAAACAGAAAAGTTGAGATGGAAGCGGCTCAGGTATCAAGCCAACAAGAGGGCCAGGACTCCGTCCAAGTGGAAACTTGTGAAGTTCCAAGAGCAGGGTTACCCCACGACGACGGCTGAGTAGGCCATAAAAATCAGCAATTCCTTCAAACCTCTGAATGAGTTTAGAAAAACGCCATGACTTCCAGAATTAAGAACACAACAGTCCGAACGATGCTGCAAAGAGATGTGTCCCAGCCCTAACAGAGAAAGCATGACACCGTCTCTTCAAGAGTCTATCAGACGCTCTATGCCGTGCGAAAGCAGCGAGGAAAATCCAGAAAAGAAGCGCCAGCACCACTCAAGAACCTGGTCAGGCCAACCGTCTTCAATCGATTGTCTGTTACCAAAACAGAAGGGCCACGATAGCGGTCCACGAAATCAACTGCCAACAATGAAAGGACGGCCGGATATGTTATCCACACGGTCTATATGGCGGGCATGCGTCCCAGCGACAACCTTCGCAGCAAAAGTAAGGATGGGACCCCCACATCCCAAGCCCAATCTGGTTTGAATATGGTTGCCGCTTCCCAAGATCAGCCGCCTTCGCTGGATGATGAAAACCCTCTCGATGAGGCCGATTGGCAGAAGGACCCCCAGTCCATATGAAATCAAGCTCGGACGGGGAGGAAGAGCCGACTTTCCGCCCCGGGATCGCAGAGCAAGAGCCACTTCAAGAGCTTCGAAAACAGCTTAGGAGCAAAGATAAAGAGATGTCCAAGCTCTACTCAAAAATTGATGACCTGACGAATGTTATGATGCTGCTCATGGCTTAAATTGCTCGGGCGCCTTCCAATCAAGCATATTTCTCTATTCATGAGCCGGACGATAACGACCCAAAGCAACCGATGCCTGCACTTTTAGGTCCAAGTATGCGCGAGTCGCACGAAAGCTGGCCACATTCCACTTCTAGGGACGCCTTGGCCCCAGATGGCACTGTCCCGCTAACACAAGATCAGATAATGGACTTGGTCACTGTATGGTGTTTTCGTCACCTCATTGAGATGGGAATACGCGCGCGCTTGTCAGGCGTACTACAGATTCCCCCTACCCAGGGTAGATAGGGGTTTATTGATTATGGGGATTCGAATCTCTGGAAGCCGCTGACTAAGCTGCCGTTAATTACCCCTTGCCTTTGGAGCGAGAGAACCTCCGATTAACGGGTCAAACTGTTCATGTGAACTCAACTTGCCTAGCATGCCGACGCTGGACGCCGGGCGCCGGCACCCCACGTGCTTGGCACGCGGGCGTTAGGTGCTGGGCGCCAGCGCCCCATGTGCGTTGGGCGCAGACGCCCCACGTGCTTGGCACACAGGCGCTGGGCGTCAGCAGGAAAAGGGACTTGGTCCCTGCACTAGGAGCTGTGCTTCCGATTTTACTTATGGAGTTAAACTCCTAACAAAGAGGACAAAGGGGCTTAGCCCATGCGCTGGGAGTTGTACTCCCAAAAAGAAAGATTTATTATTTTATATATGTATAATATTTTTTTGAGGGGTTAAACTCCTAAGATATTTTCGGAGCTGATGAAAGGGGACCCCCTTTCTTCTTCCTTGGGCCCTGGATCTTTCCCAAAGTGGGGTTTTTAGAGATGGGTCTCTTTCTTCTTCCTCTCTATTGGCTGGATCATGGAGAAAAGGATGGTGTGATTCAAATCTCCCCTTTTGGAGATTTGATGGAAGATCCGCGTTCCCCTTCAAGGGTTTTGTGGTGAAAAATTATTTCTTTTTGGAAAAGAAAGAGTAAAACTCTTGATTCAATTCAGAAAAGGGGAAGAGGGTTTATGTAACGTTTTGAAAATCGTTTCGGTGAAATTTCGGAAAATCGGTAAAATAAGGGGGTTTTCTGTAAAAAAAGTCAAAATGTAAATATCTTATTATAAAAATTAAATATACATATTCTAGCTATATAATTGCTAGTATTTGGTATTTATTGAGCCACTGGTGAAATTTCAAATTTTCTGAAAAAAAAATTAGTTTATTATTATTTTAAGCCGTCACTAATATATTTAATTAGGGAAAATTACAAATTGGAATGAGTTGAAACAAATTTTGTGCATCATAAAACTTTAACTAAAATTTTATCATATGGTTTTTTAAACGAAATCGTTTGCCAAAACGGTTTAGAAATTATTGAAGAAAAAAGGCTTTTTTTTAGTGTAAATGGATGTTTGGGGTATTGTATTTATCATTTTCCATCACCCCACACCCATACCCACACTCACACACCCCCATTTACTTCTCCCCTTGCTAAATTCAGCAGCCCCCACCTTTTTCCCCACTTGAATTTCAAAGAAAAGAAATGAAAGAAAAGAAAAAGAAAATGGATAAATGAGTTTGGACTTTTGACTTTGTGTTGACTTGGACTTTCCTTACTTGTTATTCCTCACCTCACTCTCTCTCTCCTCCACCTCAAAAAATTCTGGCCCAGCTCCCCTTGTTCAGCCCCAAAAAAAATTCCCATATCTTTCCATCAAAATTCATCAAATTTCAATCAAAATTCAAGTTAAAACTCAAATCCAACTCCTACCCATTTTCCCTTAGCCCACCTAGCATGGATTTTGGTGCAAAAATTTCAATTTGGAGGTCAAGTTATATGCTTGATCCATGGTTCTTAAGGTATAAAATTTTGACTCTTTTGTTAATTGTTTGTTATTACTTTAACTCATCTAAATTAGATGTCAATTATGGTTGTTATTGCAAGGTTTAACCTTCATAAGAAGGATTTCTAAAATTCTAGTTAGGGTTTTTACCTCACCATTTGGGGTCACAACATGTATTTTGGCTTATTAGGGTATGTAAAATTTAGGCTAGTTGTTAGATTTTGCAAACTATTTGTTAATTGGTGAAGTGTTACTTTTAAATGGTATTAATGGTACAATTTTGTAAGCTAGATTTTTATAAATCACATATATTGGTGAGATAAATTATGATGAGGGTTTCTACCATTAAATTATGGTTTTAATAAGGAGATTAACATGTTATTGGAATGCTAAAACCAAACCTTGTAGCTAGATGCAAATTGTTATTTCAAAATTTTGCTAATTAAGCAAGTGTAAACTAGAATTTCGGGTTAATGAAAGACAGTGAGATTAAAAATCTAATTAAGGTATCCATGGTATTATTAACATTTTAAATTGTATTTTAATATTTTAGATCATGCAAATCCAAACTAAATTGTTGTTTATGCATTTTTGCTAAAATGGTTGAAATTTGGGTAAAATTGCAAACTAGTTTTTTTTCGTATATAGTTTGATGAGATTAAATTGTGGTTATGGGTTATATGACTTATTTAAGTTATTTAATAAGTATTATGGCCGCTAGAATTGTTTAAACGTCAAGTTTTGTACTAAAACGGGAAATCTTGCTTGCTAGTTTTTCGGAAAAACGACTTTTAAAGTGAATTTGGGGTTTTTGTGAGTTTTAACCTATTTTATATATAAATTAGTGTTCGTGAATGTGCAAATGAGTGTATTTGGGTTTTTCTCGATGGTCTGGCGTTTGTACGCCGATGTCGAGGGTTTTTGGGTTGATTTGTGGAAGCAACCATAGGTTTTGACCTATGTAGGATTCGTGTGTCGTTTTGGTCATGAGTCGGATTTTAATGCGATGCGGTGCGTTATGATATGTAGGTACCCCCATGTGGACTTCGAGACGACAAGCAAGCGCGTGGCGATGTCGGCACCGGCGAGAGAGGACCAGGTGAGTAGATTTATATCTACGGGGAGAAGTCGGGTGGATGGCTTATAGCACCCCCGCAGTCCGTGGTGGTGTATACGGATGCGTATACACACCAACAATTATTATATGTTATTTGGGATTAATAACGATGTTTAGGATGGATATTGGTGTGTTGGATTATTTTAGTGTTGCGAACCCTAGGGTAGTGTTGCACTACACATACACACATACATACTTGCATACATTCCTATTTATATGTGCTCATGGGATTCTTTATTGTTATGTGTTCATATATGGATTTGAGAATAGTACTTGGGATTTAAGATGAGTCGATGAGATTTGATTTGAGGCCGTGAGATTGGTGATATAGCAGGGTTCGTATTTGAGATACGACATGACGTTGTAGCGGGTCCTTGACGTAGTGTTTCTCACACGTGCATGCATACTTAGGCGGTATCAGTATTGTACTAGACGTAGATTAGTACCCCGATCATGATATTTGATAAAGAGGATACTAGGTAAATAGTATGATGAATGTGATATTGACCCGTACCCAGATTTGGGGATGCCGTACGACGGATTTACGTACGAGATATATCTTGATGATTGATCCGCACTCTTGATTTGGGATGCCTGATTATAGATAGGGTATCGAATATGATATTATTGAGGCGGGATCACCGACTATACGTATACAGGTATGTATATGTATCGACTCAGATGATAGGCGGTTTCCCTACCTGTAGTTCAGCTTGTTAATTCAGCCGTATAGTTTAGTGTAGTTGTTAGGTTAGATTAGACCCCTACCTATTTCAAAACTAGCGGATCGTGGGTATTTTAAAAGATAGGTCAAGGGATCTACGGATATTTCAAAAGACGTATCCTTTCTTAAAAACCACCGTAGCCCCTATTTTCAAAACCCCGCAATTCGTGTTATTTCAAATGGCACCATTATTTAATATTTAGCTCCCGCTCATTTTGGTTGCTCGCTCCGCATCGCATATTTACATTGTTATTTCATATTGCATTGTTGACATTATGCTGTTAGGACACCAGCACCATTACCGATGATGCGTATGTACCACATACACCTACTTGCCGGCTCACACACATCTTCATCGGTAATTGCCATGTCACGTACACCTTAGAAAATATTATTGCTTAACTTAGCTTGATAGCCAGTAGTTTGACATAATATTAGTGTACATACCTTATATGCCAGCTTAGATATTGTAGTTATTACTTGTCGCTTCATGCATACTGTTATTCATTCTCATGCTTATATTCATGGTTTTACATGCTATTGACGATTCGGATTTCCATGATATTCTCTGGATTTGGAGGAAAACCTCAAAACATATATAAACTGCTTCTCTCTTTTTAAATAAAAATGCAGTTTTCCCATGATGTATGAGTCGTCCACCATGAGTTTGCTGATAGATTTCGAGACCCGATTCGAGGAGTTGGATGAACCGTTTCGGGTACATGGTGGGCCCGGTAAGGTACCCCGAGGCAAGAAGCTCGTGGTGATGACGATGAGCCTGGCAGGGGGAGACTACCTACCGGTGATTTTACCCGACGCGTCGGATATCCGGAAGATACCGTCGTGGTCTTGAGATGGATGGTAGGGGCCGGTCTGGACTGACGGCGCCCTAGTTATTGAGATTGAGACATTGAGATTTCGAGATATTGAGGTACTGAGATTTGATGATACAGGCCAGTCCGGATAGCCGGAGCCTGAGGTTTTGAGACATTGAGATTTATGTTTTGTGTCAATGCTAGACACTGTTGATGCTGATTTCATTTATGATACCTCATTTTAAAAATACAAAGGAAATCTCACTAAATTATGAAAACAGTTTCTTCATTTACATGTATTCTGTTTTCCTGCATTCATACCTCATTCATATGATATATGGCTACCTGAGGCACTGACACGGGCACATGAGATCACACTCGGGTTAAATATTACCCTAGCCATTATTATAGGCTGCATGTTATTGATATATTGGAGGATATATCATGATCATTGACCTAGGTTGCATTATTTATGCGATTTCTGTGCGTAGATGTTTTTCTATTCACGAGTTGGAAACTCACCCCTGTTGTGCGTCAGTTTTCTTGCAGGTTTGCCGTACAGGTTTCACTACGGCTTGCGGGTATAGTTTCCTTCGGGTGAATTGCTAGTAGGTGGGTTTACTTGTATCGTACCCCCCATTATATAACTTGTATATTATTACTCTGTTGTATCTAGAAGTTCCATCAACCAAACATGTATTTACTTTTGAGATAGAGACCGGTGATATTATTCTTTCGACCTTAGAGCCGCGCGTTATATTTCTGTGGTTTTCTTGTGGTTTTGAGTTTTTGATCCTCGCCGTTTGCGTTGTATATTATATTACTTGTGTGGTTGTGACCGTCGATTGACGAAGAGCTAGCTCCCGCTTGGGGATGCCTTTTATTGATTTCGTATACTATTCATGTTGTATCCCGTTTGGGAGCCAGTATTTACAAAGGAGACTCTGCCGAAATTTTCAGTAAATTTTTGATGTTTTTAAAAAACCGCATAATTCGGCTTATGCTATTGAAACTACTTGTTTTAAATTGGTTTTCCTTCACTCTACTATTTTTCTTGGTTTGGATTTCTGGGTTCTCGGTTTACTCAGATTACGTACGCCTCGAGACGTTCGTAGTTTAAGTGCCAGTCATGTTCCGTACTTTCGGGACATGACAGTTTAGAACCTTGAGGAAGGAGAAGGAGGCACAAAAACCCTAGAGTTTGAGAGAATGAAAAGTTTTTTTTAATTTCATTATCATGTTGCCTTATATATGCTTACAAATTTACATATAGCCCCTTGGGCTTTACAAAATGGCATTTTGCCCATCCCATACCTCATGTGCTCATTTTTTTTGCATATGAGCCATGAGCTTTACAAAAATTTGGCTTTACGCCCATTTTCCTTACATTCATGCATAAAAAATAACATCAAAATTATTTATTACATGATTTCATTTTGGCATGGGAGAGGCCGGCCACGGGGCTCGACTTGGGCATGGGCTTACTTGATCTGGGCTTGGGCCCGCTTATTTGAGGTTGACTTTGACATTAATTTGGTCAACCGGGGTGTAATTTTTGACCCCAACAAAGTGCCCCCCATCAATAAATGCACACCACACATGTGGGTCGTGTGCATGAAATTGATGGATCTTCTTTCACGTGGAGCCAACTTGATTTGGTTCCCGCTTTTGGAAAGCTGGCACTGCCCTTTTTACGACACGGATGGTCGATGCTTGACGTGTCCCCGAGACGGAGTGCCAGTGGTTGACGTTTCCTCGAGGCGGAGTGTCTGTTTGATGTATCCTCGGCACGGAGTGTCTGGTTGACTTGATTCCAAGACGGAGCATAATTCCGACGAGGAGGTCGTTGCTGCCCTTTTTGCGACTTGGACGGTCGGTGCTGTCTTTTTTGCGACTTGGATGGTTGATGCTGTCCTTTTAACTACTTGGAGGGTCAGTGCTGCCTTTTTTGCCACGTGGACGGTCGGTGCTGCTATTTTTGTGACGTGGACGGTCGGTTCTTCAATTTTAGCGACGTGGACGGTCGGTTCTGCAATTTTAGCGACTTGGACGGTCGGTTCTGCCTTTTTTGCGACTTGGACGGTCGGTGCTGCCTTTTTTGCGACATGGACGGTCGGTGCTGCCCTTTTAGTGACTTGGATGGTCGGTTCTGCCATTTTAGCGACGTGGACGGTCGTTCTGCCCTTTTTGCGACTTGGACTGTCGGTGCTGGCCTTTTTGCGACTTGGACGGTCGGTGCTGCCCTTTTAGCGACGTGGACGGTCGGTGCTGCCCTTTTTGCGATGTGGACGGTCGGTTCTGGCATTTTTACGACGTGGACGGTCGGTTCTACCCTTTTTGAGACTTGGACGGTCAGTGCTGCCCTTTTAGCGACTTGGACGATCGGTGCTGCCCTTTTAGCGACTTGGACGGTCGGTTCTGCCCTTTTTGCGACTTGGACGGTCGGTTCTGCCCTTTTAGCGAAGTGGACGGTCGGTGCTACCCTTTTTGCAACTTGGACGGTTGGTGCTGCCCTTTTAGCGACGTGGAAGGTCGATGCTGCCTTTTTAGTGACGTGGATGGTCGATGCTGCCCTTTTAGAGACATGGACGGTCGGTTCTGCCCTTTTTACGACTTGGACAGTCGGTGCTGCCATTTTAGCTATGTGGACGGTTGATGCTGCCTTTTTAGCGACGTGAACGATCGGTTCTGCCCTTTTAGCGACTTGGACGGTCGGTGCTGCCTTTTTAGCGACGTGGACGGTCGGTGCTGCCCTTTTAGCGACGTGAAAGGTCGGTGCTACCCTTTTTACGACTTGGTCGGTCGGTGCTGCCCTTTTAGCGACGTTTACGGTCGATGCTTGATTTGGCTTGCTCCATTTCTTGCGGTGTCAGAATTCGATTTGTCTTGCTCCGCTTTCCGCGGTGTCGGGATTTGGCTTGTTTCCGAGATAGAGCTTGATTCCTCCAGGGAGGTCATTGGTTGTCTTGCTGACTTGATATGATTTGGGTTGACATCAGCATCGCTACACTGGAATATGGTACCAGGAGCGAATCATCATCTGCCATGAGAGGATTTAAGGATTTTGGTTTTGGTTTGGCATCAGCATCGCTACACTGGAATATGGTACCAGGAGCAAATCATCATTTGCCATGAGGAGATTTCCCTCGTTCCCAGTTTAACGACTTGGGGGTCATCTGTTCCTAGTTTAACGACTTAGAGATCATATGTTCCTAGTTTAACGACTTATGAGTCTATTGGATCGGAAGTTTGGAATTTTGGGATAGGGGTCGGCATCAGCGTTGCTAACACTGAAGCACATGTGCCAGAAGCAATTCATCATTTGCCTTTCCCTTTTGGGGAGTGATGACTTAGGAGACAGGTTTAGGTCCCTATCACCTAAGGCTTTTCAATTTTATGAGCTGTAAGGGTCCCATAAAAGCATTTTCTCCTTACAAGTCGAAAGGATCTTGTAGGTGTATTTTCTTCTTAGGACTCGTGAGGACCCCCAAGTGCATTTTTCCTTTATGAGTCGTAAGGATCCCACGAAGATGTTTTCTTACGAGTCGAGAAGATCTCGTAAGTTTTGTTCTCCTCATGTATCGTGAGGATACATGAGTAGGTCTTCCCAAATGGAGCATAATTCCAAGGGCAGAGACCGGCCACTGAATGGTGATTGCGGTGAGGTATGGGTATGATGAGAATTATTTGAGCCCGTGGATTGTATACGGTAGTCAGTTCGGGGACCAACCGTAGGGCTGGGAGAATTTTGAGATTTTGTTGGCGTCTGCATCGCTGCACTGGAATATGGTACCAGGAGTGTCTCATCATTCGCCGTTGGGACATTCAAAGATTTAAAATTTTGGTTGGCGTCTGCATCGCTGCACCGGAATATGGTACCAGGAGAGACTCATCATTCGCCATTTGGGAACTTGGATTTTGGTTGGCGTCTGCATCGCTGCACTGGAACACGGTACTAGAAGCGACTCATTATTTGCCATTTAGGAACTTGATTTTGGTTGGCATCTGGATCGCTGCATTGGAATATGGTACCAGGAGCGACTCATCATTCGCCGTTTTTTTACCGCGATTGCTCCATCATTCAGCTTTTCTCATCGCGAAGGTCGGGATTGCCCTATCATTTCGGCTATTTATTCGCGGTTTCCATATCATTTCGGCCGTTTATTTTCATTTTTATTTTACTCGCTGATTTTTATTGCGAGTTGCTCCATCATTTCGGTTTTATTTATTTATTTTTTTTATTTACGCATTTTTTTTATTTACACACATTTTTTACATTCCCAGTTTAATGACTTAGGGGTCGTTTGTTCCCAGTTTAACGACGTGGTGGTCGTCTGTCCCCCAGTTTAACGACATGGTGGTTGAATGTTCCCAGTTTAACGACGTCGTGGTCGAATGAGAGCAGCAGATTCCCAAAGGGCTTCAGTTTCCATTTGTATGAAATTGGCGGTCGCAGCTTAACTGTTTATTAACACGCCTTTAGACAGTTCCATCTCTCCTGCCTTGTATTGTTTTTCGACCCAATCTTTGAAGACGAAGTAGTCCTCAATGGCAAGACCTATCACTCTGTTATAGGGGCAATATTTGGGGTTGTCGGTCATATTCACTTCTTGCGGCCTCTTTGATTTTGGCAGTTGTAGACCGTTTCTTAGGGTGTCCTTAAATATCTTGTGGACTTTGTCCCTTTTGAAGGAATAGACCTTATCCAGTTTCTCTTTCAGAGGCGATTCCCCTCCTTCCTAACACCGGTTTTCTGTAGGGATTCCTTAGCACCATGCCTAGGGTTTGGTTTGCATCACACATGCTATAATAAAAATTTAGGGGGTGCTAAGTAATACCATCCATGAATCGAACTAGAAATTTAGGGCAACAAGAACTAGCATCACATAATAGAACTATTCTAACACTAAGAGGTGAGTAATACAACCTTTGTAGACCTCTCTCCTTGACTCCTTGGATCAACTAGGGTTTGAACCGGTTTACTTGAGTCCTTCCTTGTCCACGATGATCCACCACGGAGTCCCTTTGCTCAAGCTCCTCGTTTCACTTGATCTTTGAAGAAGTGGAGCAAATAATCAACACAAGTGGGCTAGACTAATATAGATTGGTGATGTGGGTTTGGATCTCACTTAAAAACCTTTCTTTTTTGTTTCCTTCACTCACTTGAAAAAGGGTAGAGAGCAAGAAGGAGGAAGAAGAAGGAGATGGCTAAGTTTGAGCTCTTTTATGATAATTCTCAAATAAAAATGAGAAAAGAAAATATATAAATGAGAGTCACACTCACATAGAACCATTGTTAGTAAATATCTAGATATTTTGTTAATGAGTTAAAGAACAAATGGAAATTAAACCATGGTTATAAATAAGGTTAAGTAAAGAAGAGTGTAGAAGAATTTGCAACCATGATTTAATCATTTTCTTTTCCTCAATAACAAATATATATATATATATATATATATATATATATATATAAATATTTATACCATGTGAGTCTTGCATTGCCATCTCCTTTGTATCATCAACCATGACACATGCATGCATGCATGTGTGCATTCATATCAACATATATACATATACACATTCATGCATACATCCATAAAGAAAAGGTTTTAAATAAATGAGCTAAAAGTCAATAATATTAAACCAACACTTGATTTAATAACCCGGTCATATCACATACGACCCAACCAATAGTAAACTCCCGATTAAAATACGGTATCAAATACATGCATTTAATAGAGCTCCCGCGCATATCCCATATGCACCCCACATCATTTCGCCTGAGCTAGGAAACCCCTCTGTGGGACTCTAAGACTCGTCAATACGCTAGCAGTAGGCAGTGATCATATCACATACCCACAAACCGTCAGCGGTACTAGCTATACGTAACGGCTCCCAGGTATTGAGCGATCAGAAGAAAAACAAGCGAACCTGTCAAAACTCCCGTCGAGCCAACTGGCAACATTTACCGTACAGTCTGGTCTCTTCGTCAGATATGCTACATATCGAGTCTAGGGATGGTATCGTCGACCCCAATAACTCAATAAGTCATGCCGATATATGGTCTATAACAGATCGGAAAATACTGATAGTACTTATCAGTAAATCTCATCAGCCCTGGCCAGGGACTTCCTATTATAGCCAATCGAGCATAGCGCAACATCAACCCCTAATACTGGGAGAGATGAAACCCCTCCTATCGCTCATTACCTCCATGTGCCTCGGGACTGTACCCAAAATCCACCTATTTGCATGATTCAGTAAAGCCGTGGTAGGGCGGAGATCAAAGTACGGTAGGAGGACACACAAGACTCTATAACGATCTCGGGTATACAAATTAACCTGTACAGGTGTCACCTGAGAACTGCTATCCGATGATAGATATAATACCACATAGGAGTTCTCGGCGAGTCCGTTCAGTGTACTCAGTCTCCACTGAGCACCCGTATACAATCTTTGGTGTCACCACACCAATGGATATGGAATCATCCATTGCCCATCATATGGGACAAGAACCGTATACGCTAGTCTACTCTGGAATATCGATGTCCCGTCTCGATATACCTACGACTAGGAACATTTCAAGGATATGCTTATAAACTAAACATGTCCCACTAGTATGATCTGCATCATAGTCCCAGTAGTAAAGCAAATATCTTGAAGGCTTTATCAACATGTACCAAAAGAGTAAGATGCATGATCAAATGAACATATCAAGATAAAGTACAACCAGATAGCATACTATCATGTCGAGCAAGAATGTCCTCTGAATATATATATATATATATACACACACACACACATAGCCCACTTGCACTAAGGCCAATTATTGGCGTATCTCATACCCAACATCTCAAAAAGTCGCTCATGTCGCGGCAGAAGGAGGGCCTTGGTGAGTGGATCCGTGGTGTTATTCTTTGTATCTACTCTCCAAATTTCGATCTCACGGTGATCAACTATCTCCCGGATCCGATGATATCGCCTCAGGATGTGTCTAGATTGCTGATGAGACTTGGGCTCTTTGGCCAACACCATAGCCCCATTATTATCACAATACAATGGTATTGGATCAATAATGGTTGGAACTACTCCTAGCCCCGAGATGAACTTCCTCATCCAGACGGATTCCTTGGCAGCATCATTTGCAGCAATATACTCAGCTTCAATCATGGAGTCTGCAACGATATCCTGTTTGGAACTCTTCCAACATACCGCCCCTCCATTGAGGGTAAATATAAACCCTGAGATAGATTTGCTGTCATCCTTATCACTCTGGAAGCTCAAATTGGTAAAGGCCTCCATTTGGAGATCCCCATTACCATACACCAAGAACATTTCTTTAGTCCTTCGCAAGTACTTAAGAATGTTCTTTACAGCTGTCCAGTGATTCTCCCCTGGGTTGGATTGATACCTGCTTACTACACCCAGTGTATAAGCTATATTAGGGCGTATACATAACATCACATACATTATAGATCCTACGGCTGAAGCGTAGGGTATAATGCTCATGCGAGCTCTCTCTTCATCAGTCTTTGGGCAAAAGTCCTTGGAGAGAGTGACTCCATGACTAGCGGGTAAGGCACCCTGCTTAGAGTCTTCCATACTAAACCTCTTTAGGATGGTGTTAATGTACCTGGTTTGGGACAATCCCAACAACCTTTTAGATCTATCCCTATATATCTTCATGCCCAGTATGAATGAAGTATCACCCAGGTCCTTCATGGAGAACCTTTGTGATAAGAACAGTTTGACCGATTGTAGTATAGGAACATCGATTCCTATCAGAAGAATGTCATCCACGTACAATACGAGGAATGTGACAGTACTTCCTACAATCTTCTTATAAACACAAGGTTCATCTGGATTTTTGAAGAAATCAAACTCTTTGATAACATCATCAAAATAGATGTTCCAACTCCGTGATGCCTTTTTTAATCCATAAATGGATTTAAGCAACCTACGTACTTTCCCGCTGCTCCCACTATCAATGAAGCCCTCTGGCTGATACATATAAACACATTCTTCTAAATCATCATTTAGAAAAGTCGTTTTAACGTCCATCTGCCAGATTTCATAGTCGTAGTGAGCAGCAATAGCAAGTAGGATCCGAATAGATTTAAGAATGGCTACAGGAGAAAAAGTTTCGTCATATTTCAGTCCTGGTCTTTGACGGAATCCTTTCGCCACAAGCCTTGCCTTATAGGTCTCCACCTGCCCATCTACACCGATCTTTTTCTTAAAGATCCATTTGCACCCGACGGGTTTTACCCCAGAGGGTAAAACTTCCAAAGTCCATACTTTGTTGGTGTACATAGACTCCATTTCGGATCTCATGG
Organism: Agapanthus africanus; assembly: GCA_030015575.1. Lineage (NCBI taxonomy): Eukaryota > Viridiplantae > Streptophyta > Magnoliopsida > Asparagales > Amaryllidaceae > Agapanthus > Agapanthus africanus. The sequence goes on along the minus strand of JASDDO010000010.1, from coordinate 538,281,576 downwards.
CATTCAGCTACTTCACAGAGTCACCACTCGTGATAGCTTGCTGAAAACTGGTCGGGTCATCATCATCCATGATGGAATCTTCTCCATCACCATCAATGAGAAAACCATAGTATCTCTCTGGTGGGCGAGAAGCATACCAGAACTACGGAGTGTTCGAGGTTCATAAGATTCTGTTGCAACATCAGGTTCAACCAAGCCGTCATTTGTAACTTGTGTCTCTAGAACCTCTTCTAGATCTACCACATTGCCATCAGTATCATTTGGAAAAATCTCATTTTGTAAAAATGTGGTATGTTGAGAAACAAACACCTTTTGTTCCTCCTTGTGGTAGAAAAGATATCCAAACGAATGTTTTGGATATCCCACAAATATACATTTGACTGATAGTGTCTCGAGTTTGTCTGGATTCTGCTTTTTGATAAAAGCCGGACAACCCTAAATCTTAACTCGTTTAAGAGATGGTCTCTTTCCATACCATATCTCATATGAAGTGGTAGACACGGTCTTGGTTGGAATTTTATTCAATAGAAAATCTCCAGTCTCCAATGCATGCCCCCAAAAGGAGAGATGTAACTCAGCATCACTCATTATGGATCGTACCATATCTAATAGGGTACGATTCCGCCGCTCTGACATACCGTTGTGCTATGGTGTATAAGGGGGAGTGAGCTGAGAGAGAATCACATTCTCTTTTTGGAAGTTCGAAAACTCTGTACTAAGATACTCTCCGCCTCGATCTGATCGAGGTGCTCATTCCTGTTTGTTTTTCTACTTCAAGTTTGTACTCCTTGAATTTTTCGAAAGCTTCAGACTTATGCTTTAATAAAAACACATGACCGAATCTCGAGAAATCATCAGTTAAAGTTATGAAGTAAGAAAAACCGCCTCTCGCATGTGTAGACATTAGCCCACATACATCACTATGTATGAGGCCCAAGTGCTCTGTAGCTCTTTCTCTGTGTCCAATAAACGGAGTCTTGGTCATTTTCCCTTTAATACAAGACTAACAAGTCGCATAGGATTTATATTCAAAAGGATTAAATATCCATCTTTATGAAAAGTCTTGTCTTATTATTATGACCAAGTCTACAATGCCAAAGAAAAACTTCATTTATATCTGAAAATTTTCTTTTATTTGTGTGTTGTATGTTGAAAACCGTGTATTGATTTAGGACGTATATCCCGTTTTTAAGTGTACTATAACCAATCAACTCTTGATTCAGTTTAATGTTCATAACATTGTGTTGTAATACAAAATGATATCTTTCATTGTCTAACAAAGAAATGGATATTATATTACAAAGCATGCTAGGTACAAAATAACATGGGTTCAAAACCGATATACAACCCGACGGCAACCCTAGGTGATACTCTCCCACTGAAACTGCATGTACATCGGAACCATTTCCAACTCGGAGAGCGTGATCACCGGTCTTCAAACTCTGATATTTCTCAAGCCCTGCACAGAATTGCAGATATGAGAACCCGAACCGGTATCCCATTCCCAGGAAGTAGAGTTTATAGAAAAACAGTTTTCAGTCATGAACATACCTGAAGCAGAAGCATCACCATGCTTCTTTTTTCTTGAGATCAAGGTATTCAGTACAGTTCTGCTTCCAGCGTCCCGTCTTCTTGCAGTGAAAACATTCTCCTTTTCCCGACTTCTTAACCTTGGATTTGTCTCTCTCTTGTTCCTTATTGATTCCACCTTTCGGTTTGGTGGATTTCTTTTTATTCCTTCCCTTGGTCTTGGCTTTTGTGACGGAAGAGGAAGATTTTCCAACAATCAGAGAGGGAGACTTAGCCTTAAGTGTGCTCTCTGCACTTCTTAACATATTAAGAAGTTCGAGCAGTGACTTCTCCATGTTATGCATGTTGAAGTTCACTATGAATGGTGCGATGGTAGAGAGAAGAGACTGTAGAAACAATATCAACATATTGTTCATTCTCCATTGTCCATCTGAGGCCCTCAAGCTCTTCAATAAGAGCCATCATCTTCAAAACGTGATCGCCTACTGGTGTGCCAGGAGCCATCCGTATCTGAAACAACTTTCGAGATGCTTCATATCTTAGGGTCCGAGATTGCTCCCCATACAACTCTTTTGTATGGAGAAAGATGGATTGAACATCCATTTACTCATACTGCTTTTGATGTGTATTATCCATCGATGCAAACGAGAGGCATTTGGCAGTAGCATAGTCAATATCCCACGTTTTGCGGATCTCTCTATCCGCAACAGAAAATTCAGGGCCTGGGCTGGGTGGGGCTGAGGCAGTAAGGACATATGATACATTATCATATGTGAGAGCAATGTTAATGTTCCTCAGCCAGTCTTTATAGTTCGGCCCAGTAAGCTTATTTTTCTCTAATAAAAGCTTAAGTCCAGTCATGGTTATCTGCCATTAGGAGAGAGAAAATAATACACTCAGCGAAAGCTCTTGCAAAGATTAGATTGGTTATTATTTTATCTAATCGATGTCTCCCACTGCTTTTATCAAATTTACCTTCAAACCTTAAAAAGAAAATTAGCCAGGATTAATTATATTCTACAACTTCGCTAACCGTTCAGCCAGGCCAATGCCGGTACTTTGAGAGAGGTTCCCTGTGCTTTCGCACGGACCTAATTAAAATAAATCTCATTTTCCCAGAGGTGTAGCCCCGTTGACACCTTTCTAGACACCTAATTGGTTAGGTAATTGTAAAGTGCAAAACTCTCCTGAGAGCAACTCTTTCTCACAATGGGATCGGGATCCTACTATCACAGAGAAGGTATGCAATCTCATTGCAAATTTCAACTCTTGAAACTCCCGATATGGTTTTTACCCCTAGCACTCATGACCTTGGTTATGGTCAACATATCATAAGCACCGGTCAAGTTCTACCCGTCATTTCATGATTAATTAGACCCACCCACATGACCCTTAGCTATGGTCAACATAATCATATGACTGTTCTAATTAATCGCATCATATGTTGTGTAGGAAGACATCATTTAGCTACCGTACACTACGCTTGGCTATAGTCAACATACGTAACACGAATACTAAGTACTCTACTTTCTAAAATGACGGAGGGCTGCGAATAGTTTTTAGGAAAACCTTTAACGCTTTGAACTTGATATCGTTGTAGAATCTAATGGTTTTAAAAGGAGTGGCTTAAGTTCCACACTTTTAAAACTTTCTTTTCCATAAAAAGCTGAGTAGGTTTCAAATTCGATTCTATAACATCTTTTAGCTTCCTTTTTCTTTACATTAATCTCATTAATGTAGTCCCATCATTTAAGCCCTTAAGCCATCATAGAAAAGAAACGAAAATAGAACGTACGCATATGCCATCCGCATTCGCCGCAATGTCCCGTTATGTACCATTAGGTTACTTAACTAACGGCATAGCGGGACGGGACTAGTGCGGATGCAAAACATAAGCAACGTTTATTATATATCATATATATAATACACTATTCGTCTCAACATATAAAGTGATCACATCGCAGAATATCAACAGCAGAAGCACAAATTTGAAAATATAGGATATACTAGGAGGTCCGTATTTTGTATTTAGCCAACAATAGAAAATACGGATTCCACGGTCGCGATGAATACCCAAGCCCACATCCCTTGACCCTTACGAGAGCGACAAGTGACCCTACCAATTCTAGAGCTTAGGAGATCCGGTCTCGACTCCTCGAGATGGCCTCCCACTGAACCCTAGAACCCGGTCACTTATGCTCCCCTCCTTGGGTCTATCCTAATGCGGAAAAGTAAATAATATACAACAATGGTGACATCATCCTCAACCCGGAAGTGCCCCAAATAAAAGAATATTACATACAATGAATTTTACATGAATGAAAATAAAAAACTCTCATCTCACATAAAAATCCCGGCCATTCAATCACGACGATCATGTACATCATATCTCAGCAACACATAATATCACATGTCATCAACGTAAATAAGTATGCGTACCCCAATTATCGTTGATGTATAGCAACGAAACCGGCGATACACCACATACTACACTTACGGCCGCAGAAAAGAAAGTGAAAAACTAAAACAATTGGAATCATCACTTTCACAAATATCTAGACGATGTTAAACGTTTCGATTGAATCAACAAACACCCACAAATTACCCCGAGAGCTCAACACTTGGGCAAAATTAAAATACCCAAAACTTGCCACAGTGCCTATGGACCAACCATAGAAAAGGTCAACCCTTGCCTCACCTATGGCGCCACAGAACTACGGCAAACCCTAGGGTTTGGCCATGGTTCCATGGTCATATAATCGAGTTAGGGTTACCTTCTTCTAGAGGTTCCATAGGGTTACTTGCATGATCTTCTGAATATGTTTAACTTGGAAAATTCCAACACTTAAAGAATTTCCAGCGAGAGCAATGAGGCGGTGATTGATGTTCGTTCGAACTGTTAAACGTTGTCCAAGTTACCAAAAACAATGTTAAAATTACGAATACGAAATACTCCGAATTAGCTCCAAAACAAAATTAACATCACATGAAATTTTAGGCTAAACAAACAATACCTGAAACCCTAAAACCAACAGACCAGAGCACCAGAGGAAAACGAGGCAGAATGGAGGGAACAGGGCCGACCAGGCCGGAAATATTGGCTATGTCACCGGGTCAAAACCGGTGGATGGGCCTCGATTTTCTCCAGTGTTCTCAGTGCATCATATGCAAACTTCTGCAGTTGCTTAAAAAATTTTCGAGGCCTTTTAAAAATCGACAGAGAGCATATTTCAGGATTTTAGTTTATCGTATTTTCGGAGTTGTTTCGGTTTCGTAATATTTATAACATCGTCTAAGTTTCTAGCTTGGTTCTGATACCACTGTAGGGATTCCTTAGCACCATGCCTAGGGTTTGGGTTGCATCACACATGCTATAATAAAAATTTAGGGGGTGCTAAGTAATACCATCCATGAATCGAACTAGAAATTTAGGGCAACAAGAACTAGCATCGCATACTAGAAGTATTCTAATACTAAGAGGTGAGTAATACAACCTTTGTAGACCTCCCTCCTTGACTCCTTGGATCAACTAGGATTTGAACCGATTCACTTGAGTCCTTCCTTGTCCACGACGATCCACCACGGAGTCCCTTTGCTCAAGCTCCTAGCTTCACTTGATCTTTGAAGAAGTGGAGCAGAAAATCTACACAAGTGGGCTAGACTAATATAGATTGGTGATGTGAGTTTGGATCTCACTTAAAAACCTTTCTTTTTTGTTTCCTTCACTCACTTGAAAAAGGGTAGAGAGCAAGAAGGAGGAGGAAGAAGGAGATGGCTAAGCTTGAGATATTTTGTGATAATTCTCAATAAAAATGAGAAAAGAAAATATATAAATGAGAGTCACACTCACATAGAACCATTGTTAATAAATATCTAGATATTTTGTTAATGAGTTAAAGAACAAATGAAAATTAAACCATGGTTATAAATAAGGTTAAGTAAAGAAGAGTGTAGAAGAATTTGCAACCATGATTTAATCATTTTCTTTTTCTCAATAACAAATATAAATATAAATATTTATACCATGTGAGTCTCGCATTTCCATCTCCTTTGTATCATCAACCATGACACATGTATGCATTCATATCACCATATATACATACACACATTCATGCATACATCCATAAAGAAAAGGTTTTTAAAAAATGAGCTAAAAGTCTATAATATTAAACCAACACTTGATTTAATAACCCGGTCATATCACATACGACCCGACCAATAGTAAACGCCCGATTTAAATACGGTATCAAATACATGCATTTAATCAAGCTCCCGCGTATATCCCATATGCACCCCACATCATTTCGCCTGAGCTAGGAAACCCCTCTTTGGGACTCTAAGACTCGTCAATACGCTAGAAGTAGGCAGTGATCATATCACATACCCACAAACCGTCAGCGGCACTTGCTGTACGTAACGGCTCCCGGGTATTGAGCGATCAGAAGAAAAACAAGCGAACCTGTCAAAAATACCGTCGAGCTAACTGGCAACATTTACCGTACAGTCCGGTCTCTTCGTCAGATATGCTGCATATCGAGTCTAGGGATGGTATCGTCGACCCCAATAACTCAAAAAGTCATGCCGGTATATGAGATCGAGAAACTACTGATAACACTTATCAGTAAATCTCATTAGCCATGGCTATGGACTTTCTTTTATAGCCAATCGAGCATAGCGCAACATCAACCCCCAATACCGGGAGAGACGAAACCCCACCTATCGCTTATTGCCTCCATGTGCCTCGGGACTGTACCTAAAATCCACCTGTTTGCACGACTCAGTAGAGCCATGGTAGGATGGAGATCAAAGTACAGTGGGAGGACACACAAGACTCTATGACGATCTTGGGTCTACAGACTAACCTGTACCAGTGTCACCTGAGAACTTCTATCCGACGATAGATATAATACCACATAGGAGTTCTCGGCGAGTCCGTTCTGTGTACCCAGTCTCCACTGAGCATCCGTATACAATCTTTGGTGTCACCACACCAATGGATATGGGATCATCCATCGCCCATCATATGGGACAAGAACCGTATATGCTAATCTACTCTGGAATATCGATGCCCCATCTCGATACACCTACGACTAGGAACATTTCAAGGATATGCTTATAAACTACACATGTCCCACCAGTATGATCTGCATCATAATCCCTGTATTCAAGCAAATATCCTAAGGGCTTTATCAATATGTACCAAACGAGTAAGATGCATGATCAAATGAACATGTTAAGATAAAGTACAACCAGATAGCATACTATCATGTCGAGCAAGAATGTCCTCTGAATATATATATATATATATATATATATATATATATAATATATATATACTGATACATCCATTATCATATAATGGCCTCTAGGGCATACATATATCCAACATTTTCAAGGTTGGTCGGTATTAGGTTCGTATGTTGTCCGCTTACGGCGTTCGGTGTACGTATCGGAGAGGTTGGAGGCTGATCGCGGCTGTTTTTCGCGAAGGCCCTCCACTCTTGGGCAGAATGGGGTATCGGTTGGCTGCCTTCGGGTATCAATCCCTTGCTCATGAACCAAAATTTGATTTTGATGTAATTACAATCAGGCGATTTGAGTCGTGAGATTTGCCACGACGTTTGTCAGCTCGTCGACTTTAGAATGGACCATGGCCAATTTCTCGTCCCTGTCCTGATGCTGCCTTTGAAGCCATAGGAATAACACTTGTTCTTTAGTTTCAAACGTGACAACGGGGTCATCTTTACCGCCTGAGCTTGATCCGGCGTGAACCACGGGCTCCTTTGGCTTATCGGCCTGAGCGGGCTCTTCATTATTTAGACCGAGTCGAAGTTAGGTAGCGTCCACCATATCATCACCATGACTGTGAAGCATAGAAGGGTTCGTTTCTTCATGTCCGACCATATAGACAATGCGGACCATATATCCATCCATCTCTTTATCTTTGGTGGATGATTTTGAAGAGCGATCTGGACTTTGGAAATTCATAAATTTTAACATGGACAGACCCCTAGCCCTTTTGTTGGCTCTGTATCTGAGCCGCTTCTGCCTCAGCTTCTCTGTTTCGAGCGCTTGGCAGGCTTCTGCTCTTCCTGAAGCCGCCATGGGCCGAGTGATGGGGAGTCTTGAGAAGACTGTTCGGTTACCTAGCACGACAGCAAGGTTTCGGGAGGTATCATCCATGCCGTTTTCAAAAATTTGCCATGCTAAATAACCCAAACGGTGGATTTCTAACGTCGCTACAAGTTACCCTAATGTTCTAGCTTGGCTCTGATACCATGAAAGTCGACTTTAGCACCACCATGAGGTTCTAGAGGCATCAAGCATGCCAATTTTTAATTTTATTAGGTGCTAAGTTAGACTAACAAGATCTTTACTAGAATATTTTGGGTTTTCCTTTGTGATGTGATGAACTTAAGAGAAGAAAAGAGCATATAGCCTTTGTAGTTTGAGTCCTTCTCTTCAATATCTCCGGGTTGAATTCCACGCGACTCTACTAGGCTCCTCTTCGAGTTGAAGAACCTCCTTCATGATCTTCGCGCCAAAGACGATCCATTCGAAGTCCACAAGCTCAAGCTAACCCTTCACTAATCTTATTAGTGAAGGCAACACTCTACATCAAATTGCTAATCTAATGTGTGATGGTGAAGTAGGGGTTTAATTTGCTCACTAGTTTGTGTTCAAGCTTTATGGTTCACATCACATGTGAAGGTTGAAGCTTGAACCATGGGATTGAGGAAGAAGAAGAAGCCAGAGAGCAACCATGGGAGCAAAGCAAGCAAAATGGCTAGGTGTTGAGAATGAGACTAGAATGAATGGCAACTCTTGACCCCCACTCATTCAAGCATGGAATTTTGCAATATAAAATTGCAATCATGCTTGAATAGTGAGTCAAGATGAATAAACTACGAATAAAGCCCATGCTTGCAACCATGCTCTCATTTTCCACCTCATTTCTATTTTTCTCAAAAATAGAAAATCAAGCCATGCTTCATTATTATATATATATATATATATATATATATATATATATACATATCATATATATTAATATATATATATATAATGAAGAATAATTAGTGAGCTAATGATATTAGTTAAGATATAATTATATCACATATAATGTATATCACATTATTAAATCAACACTTGATTTCATAATCCGGTTATATCACATATGACCGACTAATAGCATTTATCTGTATATCACATTATCAAATCAACACTTGATTCGACAATCTGGTTATTTGACATATAACCGAACCGATAACAGATAAGTGCCAGATTACAATACGGCATCACATACACGTATTTAATCAGGCCCACACACATATCACATATGTGTCCTACTTCGTTTCGCTTGAACCAGGGAACTTCTTTGTGGGACTCTAAAGACTCGTCAATACGCCAGCAGTAGGTGATGATCACATCAGTCACCTACAAGCCGTCAGTGGTACTAGCTGTATATAACGGCTACTCGGGTATTGAGCGATATGAAGATCAACAAGAAAACTCGTCCATACTCTCTATGAAGCCTATCAGTAACACTACCGTACAGTCCGGTCTCTTCGTCTGATATGTCGCATATCATGTCTAGGGGTGGTAAACGTCAGGCCCCAGTAACGTGATAAGTCATGCCGATGTCTGGCCTATAACGGTTTGAGAAACTACGGATAACTCTTATCAGTAAATCTCAGCAGTAGCCCTGGCCAGGGATTTCCAGTTATAGCCAATCAAGCATAGCGCAACATCAACCCCTATTACCGGGAGAGACGAAACCCCTCCTATCGCATATTGCCTCTATATGACTCGGGACTGTACCAAAAATCCACCTGTTTGCAAGACTCCTTTGAGCCGTGGTAAGGAGGAAATCAAAGCACAGTGGGAGCCATAGAAGACTCTATGACGATTTTGGGTCTACAGACTAACATGTACCAGTGTCACCAGAGGACTGCTATCTGACGATAGGTATACTACCACATAGGAGTCCTCAGCGAGTCATGTTCGGTTTACCCATTCTCCAATGAGCACCAGGGAATCGATATTCCGGTGTACACTAGTGTGTACGTTTCTTGTCCCTCAGAGGGCGATGGTTGATCCCACAACCATTGGTGTGTGACATCAAAGATTGTACACAGGTGCTCATTAGAGAATGGGTACACCGAACAGGACTCGCCGAGGACTCCTATGTGGTAGTATACCTATCGTCAGATAGCAGTCCTCTGGTGAAACTGGTACAGGTTAGTATATAGACCCATGATTGTCATAAAGTCTTGTGTGGCTCCCACTATGCTTTGATTTTCTCCCTACCACGGCTCAAAGGAGTCATGTCAATAGGTGGATTTTTGGTATAGTCCCGAGTCACATGGAGGTAATGAGCGATAGGAGGGGTTTCGTCTCTCCCAGTATTGGGGGTTGATGTTGCGCTATATTTCGATTGGCTATAACTGGAAGTCCCTGGCCAGGGCTGCTGCAGAGATTTACTGATAAGTGTTATCGGTAGTTTCTCGAACCGTTATAGGCCAAACGTCGGCACGATTTATCACGTTACTGGGGACTGACGTTTTACCACCCCTAAACATGATACGCGACATATCAGACGAAGAGACCGGACTGTACGATAGTGTTACTGATAGACTTCATGGAGAGAATGGACGATCTTGCTTGTTGATCTTCATATCGCTCAATACCCGGGTAGCCGTTACGTCCAGCTAGTATTGCTGATGGCTTGTAGGAGACTGATGTGATCATCACCTACTGCTGGCGTATTAACGAGACTTTCGAGTCCAACACAGAAGTTTCCTGGTTCAAACGAAATGAAGTAGGGCACATATGTTGATATGTGTGTAGGCCTGATTAAATATGAGTATGTGATACCGTATTGTAATCTGGAAGTTATCTGTTATCAGTTCGGTTATATATGATATAACCAGATTGTCGAATCAAGTGTTGATTTGATAATGTGATATACAGATGAATGATATTAGTCGGTCATATGTGATATAACCGGATTATTAAATCAAGTGTTGATTTAATAATGTGATATATATTATATGTTATATAATTATATCTTAAATAATATCATTAGCTCACTAATTATTCTTCATTATATATATATATATATATATATATATATATATAAAATAATAATAATGAAGCATGGCATGATTTCTATTTTTGAGAAAAATAGAAAAGAGGTGGAAAATGAGTGCATGGTTGCAAGCATGGGCTTTATTCGTAGTTTATTCATCTTGACTCACTATTCAAGCATGGTTGCAATTTTATATTGCAAAATTCCATGCTTGAATGAGGGGGTCAAGAGTTGCCATTCATTCTAGTCTCATTCTCAACACTTAACCATTTTTCTTGAGTTGCTCACATGGTTGCTCTCTAGCTTCATCTTCTTACTCAATTGCCATGGTTCAAGCTTCAACCCTCACATGAGATGTGAATCATGAAGCTTGAACACAAACTTGTGAGCTTTTAACATCCCCTACTTCACCATCACACATTATATTAGCAATTTGATATGGAGTGTTGCCTTCACTAATGAAATTAGTGAAGGGTTAGCTTGATCTTATGGACTTCGGGTGGATCGTCTTTGGTGTGAAGATCACGAATGAGTTTCGTTCAACTCGAAGAGAAGCCTAGTAGAGTCGCGTAGACTTCAACCCGGAGCTATTGAAGAGAAGGACTCGAACTACAAAGGTTGTATGCTCATTTCTTCTCTTGAGTTAATCACATCACAAAGACTAACCCTAATAATCTAGCATTGATCTTGTTTGTCTAACTTAGCTCCTAATAAGATTTAAAATGTGGCATGCTTGATGCATCTAGAACCTCATGGTGGTGTTAAGGTATGCTTTCATGGTATCAGAGCTAAGCTAGAATGTTAGGGTAACTTGTAGCGACGTTAGAAATCTGCCGTTTTTGTCACGGAAAAACTGCCGATAAAAACAGTTTTGAAATTGATGTTTTGAGTTTTTTGCATACCCCGCGGGCTCACGGTTTGAACCGAGAAGCCGTATGGTGGAGCGTACGCATCTCGGGGGGACCAAACGGCCGGGCCCACTCCCCAAGATCACCAAAAGGTGGTCTTGGCGGTGGGGACCCGAAACTGCCCCACCTTAGGCAGTTTCGGGTCTGCCTCACCCCCTGGACACCTCGTGGTGGCCTCGTGGGTAGGGTACCCCATCTAAGCCTCCCATTCGATAGTTAATTTTGTGATCTTCACCCCTGCGAAGATTCGGGCGGGTTTCGAGTTCGTTTCGGCTTAAAATAATCGGTTTTGGAACTTTAGCTCACTGGATTTTTCATGTCTTTGAAAAATTGGTTTAGTTTGCTAATTGCGTGCGGAATTCTAATGTCGGGGTTACTTTACAAGATTTTTGATGTGTGTGATACAATTATTAGAATCCGGATTAATTAGTTTTATGAAAACTAGTTGGTATATTGTAAAGCTAGTCGTTTAGTCTCAATTTATCGATTGCCATGATGTTTTGATTCGGATCAAAATTCATATCAATTGCGTAAAGTACGCGATCATTAAGCCGGGAATCTTGTTGAATTATCCGACAACCAATTGAAAAGAGTTTTCAATTTGAGACTAAAATGCAAGTTTTATGTGTTAGGCATGAAATTTGGAATATGAGATATTCCGGGTTTATGATGTCTAAGGATATTGCGGATTCTAATTATTACAGTTTTCTGTTTTATTTTCTGCGACCGTAAGTGTAATATGTAGGGTATGCCATTCTCATTGTTATATGTCAACAAGTTTTAGGGATATGCAAATTTGCTTACGTTGATGATTTGTGATATCATGTGCTGCTGTTGATATGATTTATTGGATCGTCGTGAAAGAATGGCTGGGGTTTTTATGTGAGATGGGGTTTTTTATTTTCATTTATGTAAAATCTGTATGTAATATTCTTTTATTAGGGCACTTCCAGGTTGAGGATATTGTCACTGTTGTATATTATTTATTTTTCCGCATTAGGATAGACCCGAGATGGGGAGAACAAGTAACCGGGTTCTAGATTCTAGTAGGAGACCATCTCAAGGAGCTGAGACCGGGTCTCCTAACACTAGAATTGGCAGGGTTACTTACCGCTCTCGCAGGGGTCTAGAGATGTGTGTTTGGCTATTCTTCACCACCGTGGAATCCGTGTTTTATATTATTGGCCAAATTTAAAACACGGACATTCTAGTATATCCAATATTTCATATGTTGCTTCTGCTGCTTGATTCTGTGATGTTGATCATATAACCGTGTGAGACGAATGTACTATTATATATATGATATATAATAAACGTTGCTTACGTTTTATATATATATATATATAATGAAATGAAGCAAGGCATAATTTTTATTTTTTAGAAAAATAGAAAAGAGGTGGAAAATGAGTGCATGGTTGCAAGCATGGGCTTTATTCATAGTTTATTCATCTTGACTCACTATTCAAGCATGGTTGCAATTTTATATTGCAAAATTCCATGCTTGAATGAGTGGGGGTCAAGAGTTGCCATTCATTCTAGTCTCATTCTCAACACTTAGCCATTTTTCTTGAGTTGCTCACATGGTTGCTCTCTAGCTTCATCTTCTTCCTCAATTGCCATGGTTCAAGCTTCAACCCTCACATGTGATGTGAATCATGAAGCTTGAACACAAACTTGTGAGCTTTTAACATCCCCCACTTCACCATCACATATTAGATTAGCAATTTGATATGGAGTGTTGCCTTCACTAATGAAATTAGTGAAGGGTTAGCTTGAGCTTGTGGACTTCGGGTGGATCGTCTTTGGCGCGAAGATCACGAAGGAGGTTCGTTCAACTCGAAGAGAAGCCTAATAGAGTCGCGTGGACTTCAACCCGGAGCTATTGAAGAGAAGGACTTGAACTACAAAGGTTGTATGCTCATTTCTTCTTTTGAGTTAATCACATCACAAAGACTAACCCTAATAATCTAGTAATGATCTTATTAGTCTAACTTAGCACATAATAAGATTTAAAATGTGGCATGCTTGATGTATCTAGAACCTCATGGTGGTGTTAAGGTATACTTTCATGGTATCAGAGCTACGCTAGAATATTAGTGTAACTTGTAGCGACATTAGAAATCTGCCGTTTTTGTCGCGGAAAAACTGCCGATAAAAATAGTTTTGAAATTGATGTTTTGAGTTATTTGCATACCCCGTGGGCTCACGGTTTGAACCGAAAAGCCGCAGGGTGGAGCATGCGCACCCCGGAGGGGACCAAACGGCCGGGCCCACTCCCTAAGACCACCAAAAGGTGGTCTTGGCGGTGGGGACCCGAAACTGCCCCACCTTAGGCAGTTTCGGGTTTGCCTCACCCCCTGGACACCTCGTGGTGGCCTTGGGGGTAGAGTACCACATCTAGGCCTCCCATTCGCTAGTTAATTTTGTGATCTTCGCCCCCGCGGAGATTCGGACGCGTTTCGAGTTCGTTTCGGCTCCCGGATTGGCTTAAAACGATCGGTTTTGGAACTTTAGTTCACTGGATTTTTCATGTCTTAGAAAAATTGGTTTAGTTTGCTAATTGCGTGCGGAATTCTATTGTCGGGGTTACTTTACAAGCTTTTTGATGTGTGTGATACAATTATTAGAATCCGGATTAATTAGTTTTATGAAAACTAGTTGGTATATTGTAAAGCAAGTCGTTTAGTCTCAATTTATCGATTGCCATGATGTTTTGATTCGGATCAAAATTCATATCAATTGCGTATTGTACGCGATCATTAAGCCGGGAATCTTGTTGAATTATCCGACAACCAATTGAAAAGAGCTTTCAATTTGAGACTAAAATACAAGTTTTATATGTTAGGCATAAAATCCGGAATATGAGATATTTCGGGTTTATGATATCTAAGGATATTGCAGATTCTAATTATTATAGTTTTCTGTTTTATTTTCTATGACCGTAGGTGTAATATGTGGGGTATCCCATTCTCATTGTTATATGTCAACAAGTTTTAGGGATACGCATATTTTCTTACGTTGATGATTTGTGATATCATGTGTTGCTGTTGATATGATTTATTGGATCGTCGTGAAAGAATGGCCGGAGGTTTTATGTGAGATGAGGGTTTTTATTTTCATTCATGTAAAATTTGTATGTAATATTTATTTATTAGGGTAATTCCAGGTTGAGGATGTTGTCACTGTTGTATATTATTTACTTTTCCACATTAGGATAGACCCAAGGCGGGGAGAACAAGTAACCGGGTTCTAGATTCCAGCAGGAGACCATCTCAAGGAGTTGAGACCGGCTCTCCTAACACTAGAATTGGCAGGGTTACTTACCGCTCTCGGACGGGTCTAGAGATGTGTGTTTGGATATTCATCACCACTGTGGAATCCGTGTTTTATATTATTGGCTAAATTTAAAACACGGACATCCTAGTATATCCAATATTTCATATATTGCTTCTGCTGCTTGATTCTGTGATGTTGATCATATAACTGTGTGAGACGAATGTACTATTATATATATGATATATAATAAACATTGCTTACGTTTTGCACCCTCGTTAGTCCAGCCCTCGCTCTGCCATTAGTTAAGTAACCTAATGGTGCATGACGGGGCCCCGTGGCTACTGCGGATGGTATAAGTGTATGTTCTATTTTCGTTTCATTTTTTTGTAATGTTTAGGAAACATTAATTGATGGGACTCCATTAATGAGATTAATGAAAAGAATGAAACCAAAAAAAGTTGTAGAATCAAATTTTCAAAAAGGCCAGCTCTAGTTTTTTCTTTGCATAGTGGTACTTCTTGATGAATATCCAATACCTCATTCAATGAGGAAAGAGCCGAGATCCCTTCACCGGGAGTGACCTCTTTAGCGAAACTAGAAAATGCTACAACAATACTCGGTTTTATTTTTGATAGCTTCTCTAGTTCCTTCTTTACATAGTGGTATTGCTGAATATCCTGCACCTCATTCGATGAGGAAAGAGCTGAGATCTCTTCACCGGGAGTGGCTTCTTTAGCGAAACTAGCAAAATCCTAAAAAATGCTCCTTTTCAAAATCATTCGATTCTGCAATGATATCAAGTTCATTACGCAAAAGGTTTTCTTAAAAACATGTCGTAGCCCTCCGTCATTTCAGATAAGTAGTATTTAGTATTCGTGCTATGTTTGTTGGCTTTCGTCAAGACGTAGTGTGCGGTAGCTACTTACTGCTTATCTGCTGCATATGATGCGATTGGATTAGGGTAATCTTACGACTTTGTTGCTTTCGTCAATGGTCGTGCGGGTGGGTTTAATTCAATCATGAAATGTACGGGTTGAACTTGACTAGCGGAATATGGTTTGTTGGCTTTCATCAAGGTCATAAGACGCTTGGGGAAAAATATTATCTGGAATTTCAAGTGTTGAAATTTGCAACGAGATTGCATACCTTCTATGAGATAGTTGTATCCCGATACCCACTGTGAGTAAGAGTTACTCCTGAGACAGTTTTACACATCACAATTAACTGATCGAGTAGGTGTCTAGAAAGGTGTTAACGGGGTTACGCCCTTGAGAAAACGAGGTATATTTTAATTAGGTTCGTGCGAAAGCACGGGGAACCTCCCTCAAAGTACCGACACTGGCCTGGCTAAAAGATTGGCGAACTTGTAGTGTGTAATTAATCCCAGCTAGTCTTACCTTTTAGGGTTTAAAGGAAGATTTGATAAAAAACAGTGGGAGCCATCCTGATTAGATAAAAATAACCAATCTAATCTTGCAAAGAGCACACGCAAAGTGATTATCCTTCTCTCTCTCTCTCTCTCCTGGTAGCGACCAATGAAATGCCTTAATCAAGATAATAATATAGATATTTTGACCGAACCTACTTATCATACTGGGCTAGGTTCCGCTCTACCTTATGATTTTCATAAGTCTGAGCAAGGAAGAGGGGAATATTCGGATTCCCACGTCACCCAAACGAAGAATAAGTATGTTGATGCATTTTCTTCGGGTGTGTTCGTAACCAAGAACTGTTTCTCAGTTACCTCTACGTCCTGGGTATTGGATACCGAATCAGGATCCCACACATGTAATTTTTTACATGGGCTATAGACATGTGGAGAATTGGGAAAGGGTGATTGTTCCCCGCCGAAAATGCCGAGACACGATAAACGTCTTGCCTGTATTTCGGGACAGATGGTAATTAGTGCTATCCGTCCACCTCTCTAAAGATGCCAAGTTGATTTATGGCACCGTGTATCGAAGGTTTAAACGAATGTGGCCGATGTAGCAGACTTCGTCAGATTCCCCCTCATTTAAAGGGTTTTTGATTGTGGGGACGCTCTTCCCTGCAGGCGCAAGCCCCTGCAGTTAATTACGCTACCGCGTCGCGGTAACAACTTTCTCCTTCTCCAGATGGTCACTTCGTGTCGTGTGTGTGTTTATTTTGTTTTTGGTTGCCCGTGGATTGTATACGGAGACTAATTTATGTTGTCGCCCGTAGGGCATGGATTAGTCCAAATCCGTATCTTCTTAGATTTGGATTTAGGGTTGGGTTTAAGGATACGTTAGTCTCATTTGAGACTAAGATCAACTTAAACATTTGTTAAGGATACGTTAGTCTAATTTTAGACTAAGATCAACTTAACGGGATCATTTAGATCCAATAAAAGAGCATTTGGACTCTATTTTTTAGTTTAGGGACATTGCGGTCGAGTAGTTTAAGGACATTACGGTTCATTGTTAGTTTAAGTACATCTCGGTCCAAGGTTAAGGACATCATAGTCCGTGAGTTTAAATACCTCACAGTCAAGGTTAAGGACATCATAGTCCATGAGTTTAAAGACCTCACAGTCAAGGTTAAGGACATCATAGTCCGTGAGCTTAAAGACCCCACAGTCAAGGTTAAGGACATCATAGTCCGTGAGCTTAAGGACCCCACAGTCCGTAAAGTGTTTGGTTGTCGGGACCCGTCACCTCTCTGAAGACGTTGAAGGATTAAAACGACAAATATCAGAGGAGTAAAGAGATGTACCCTCGAACCGGCGTGAGTTGGTTGAAAGATCTGTAGTCCAATTTGGGACTAAGATCTGTTAAAATATTCATGAGCAGATGGGCTCAATTAATATGAGTTGAAGACTTATGGCCAATCTTGGGCTAAGTCCAATAAATGTTTAACATTTTTATTCTGGGCTGTTGAGCCTTTATTTGGGCTTGGCCCTTTTAACAATGCTGAGCATTATATCTTGACAATTTTTTTGTCTTGTATTGAATGCTGAGCATTCATCAGAGCTCTGTCTTATTAAAGAACAATTTATGTTCTGTCAGTGCAACACGTGGCGCACCAGGCGCTTTGCGCCAGTCAAAGAGCACAGTGCGCTACTGCCAAGTAGCGCACATGTAAGGGATACGTATCGCGCTCAGCGCCAGATGACGAGCGCATGATGCCAGTTTATGAGTGCTTAGCGCTAATACATGAGCGCATTGCGCTTTCAGTTTAGTGGCGCACACGTGAGTGACACGTGGTAAGCTTGGCACTGAGCGCCAGCCTATGAGCGCAGTGCTCTATTTCAGAAATGCAAAGCGCAAGTTGTTAATTAGCGCATACGTGGTTGACACGTGGCGCATTTGGCGCAGAGCGCCAGTCCAGAGAGTGCAGAAACGCAGTTCAGGAGCGCAAGGCGCATTTCAAGAGCGCAAGACGCATTTCAAGAGCGCAACGCGCATCTGATCAATTTTATGATCTGGGAACAAATTTATGTTCTTTTAAAAGAGATTTTGTCTCAAGATCTAAGAACAACAGTTCTTATTTTGCAGGAGATATTTCCAATCCTTTATTTTGATGAAAGGCTTTGCCTTTATAGATCTATGATCTTTGAGAAGAATTATGTTCTTATTTTATTTTATAATGAGATCTTTTGATCTCTTTGTGAAAGACTTTTTGTCTTGTAAATCTATGATCTTTTTAAAGAAATGATTTTTTCTTTTTATGAGATGATTTCATCACTGTGTTCATCATCCTTCATCTTTACCTTGAAGAAATATCTTCTTGCAAGAGCTTGCTCTTTATTTTTGAATTTCTCAAAGTTTAGAGGGGGGTTTCTCTATATCAGACTTGAAGTCTTAGGGCATTTATATATGGCAAGCTGATTTGTTGAATCGGTTAAAGAGATCTTTCTCTGATTGATTTGGGGATGTTTCCCCACCATTGGATCATTGATCCTAGGGCTTCTGTTTTACAGAAGGTAATTTTCTTGTTTTTAACAAGATTGAAAAATCTTTCCATAATAGAGTTTAATTCTGATTAATTAATGATTTATCATTATTATTAGATCTTTTGATCAAACGGTGGGAAGTTTTTTAACTCCAGCGCTAGCGCACCCGTGCTTTGCACGTGGTGCGCTGCTTAGAGCGCAACGCTCTTATCGCTAGCGCACCTGTGTCTTACACGTGGTGCGCTGCTCGGAGCGATGGGCACTTAGCGTTAGCGCACCCGTGTTTGACACGTGGTGCGCTGCTTAGAGCGCAGCGTACCTAGCGCTAGCGTACACATAGTGCGCTGCTTAGGGCGCAGCGCACTTAGCTCTGCATCTGAAGCGTCGCTTCAATTTTGAAATTTGAATTTCAAACAGAGGTTTGCTCTGATTGGGGGAAACAAATGCCCCCCCACTGTTGCGCTCACGTGGCCCACATGTGAGTGCAGCGATGACAGCATATGCGCCCTTGGATCAACTCAGAAGTTGAAAAGGCATTTCAATGCCTATAAATAGGACCTTTGGTCCTTTAGATGATTCTGTTCATCTTCTTTTCTGAGAATTTTTATTCTCCCATAGAGCATAGCTCTTCATTTTAAGAAATTTTCAAGAGTCAAAACTCTGTCAAAATTTAGGTAAAGATTAAATATTTTAATAATCTAAGGTTTCATCCGTTAACAGAGTCTTGCTCTTCATAGATCTTTGATCTAAAGGAAACCCATTTTAGGGTTTCATTACCAGAGCTTTGCTCTCTTGAACCCATGAAGAACTCTTAAGAGTTTGTTCATGGATCTTGAAGATCTTAGAATTTTTATTTCATAAAAAAATGATTTTAATTTTTCTGATGGATTCTCTTATCATCATTTTTTCAGAGCAAGTCTTTTGAGGAATTTTTATTCCTTCATGATCAGAGTTTGACAAGTGTCACTCTGTCACAGAGCATTCCTCTCAAAGGGAGATTTACTCCTCTGCCCAAGAGATATCTCATTTAATGAGAATCTTCTTGAGGATTTCCTCATTTAATTAACAGTCTCATCAAATGATGAAGCTGTTTTATTAATTGATGAATTGTCATCTAGATTTTGTGGGCCCCCTTTGGTCCCTCTCTACTGCAGTGTGGTACAAATTCTAAAGTAACAAGTGTCAGAATTTAAATTAAATTATAACACTGACAGTTGACTTTTGTCCCTTTTCGCGCAGGCGACATGTCTTTCGACACTTCTTTTCCGTTCATCCGTTCAGAAGACGGACTTCCTGAGGCGCCAGTAGACCGAGAGGTTCTTGCGCTGATCAGAGACCACGACCCGGAATACAAGAATCTTCACCTATGGGGTAGATGGTATGACCAAATTATCAGAGACCGCCGGAGCTTTTCTTGCACGACACCTTCGGAGCCTATCTCGGTGATCCCTTATGCAGATAAACCCCGGGTGAACTATGCCGTGGAGGTGGTGAATTGAACTTCGGAGGGTCTCCTTCAGCCTTCTATGGCTGCGATTCCTGTGCAGCCGGCGGCGGCTTTGGACACCCTAGGGCGGCGCATATGTCAGGGCGAGCCCTTGGGGACAGACCTACAACATCGGGCTAACTCCCCGTCATCCGGCCGGATACTTGCAATGGGCCCGATATATCTTATCGGCAAAGAAATCACAGCTGTTGAAGCTTGGCTTATACCCTGCGGTCTACGCTTCCTTGTTCCAGTATTCTGCACCTCCCACATGGTGGATCAAGGCGTTTTTAGAGCAGTAGAACATTCTGACCCATACCTTCCTCCTATTGGATAGAGAGGTCTCCATTTCCTTGGAAGAATTTGCCGAGGTTTCTGGTTTACCAGTTATGGGGGAGCACTACGAGGAGATGCTTCCTCCGGATGAATATGTTTTTGCCACCAAATCAGTGGTGATGGGTCTTACCCCAGAGAACGCCATTCAGCACCAGTTCCCAAGTCTGAAAAAGGTGTTGAACATGTATGAGAGCCTCTTTCTTGAATTCGGAGGTCGGGGGGGTCAGCTTTGCGGACTTCATTGCCTGTTTTCTTCGCCCAGAAATTTTGTCGCGACAAGGCGAAAAGTTTGCTAAACTTGATGATCCTTTCAGTTTTGGCTTGGACCGTCGGCCAATACTGGAAGCCGATCAAAAGGGTTTCTTTCGTCCCGACATCGCGATCGTCCCCCAATCAGAAATTGTCGCTCCGGGCATTGATGAGGAAGCGTTCTTTCTCGGGTTTCTCAGTTTATGGTTAAGCTGGTTCGCGCTTCCTATGCACCCTCGTTACATGAGGCCTTCTGCATTCTACCCCGCGCATCGCATGGTTGCCGGAATACAAGCGGCCATCGGGATTGCCGGGTTAGCCCACCTATATCATGGCCTCAGCTTAGCAGCGGATACCACTGAACCAGGGGTGCATCCTGCCAACTTCCCAATGCATTAGTTCACTTCATGGATGGAGCTGCACGTGCCTGGGGTCTTCGGTATCCATAAAAGACCTTTTTACGACAGATGCAGGTTCCCTCGGATAATGCGGCTGGTTGACGCCTCCATCGTGAGTCCGTCACCGCGGGAAACTAGGGGCTTGCTCCTTTGTCCGCGCACAGTTGGAGATGGTATGTCTTTCACAGACAAAGTCTTGACCATCGGCCAGGAAACTTCAAAAGCGGTGCTGCCATTGCAAGACATCTTTAAAGACGGGGCCTCTGTGTTGAAAGCCCGGAAGATTCTTCATTTGTACTCCATCAGGCCGGGCTTTCTCGTATTCAGGCAAAATGATGTGGCATTATTCATGAGATACAACCCGCATCGTTTCGCCGAGCAGCTGAGTTATAATCAGGGCGTCCCACTTGAGGCCTTTTTGGCAGAACCTGCTGCTACCGAAAAGAGAATGTGGAGCGCACTGCATCATTTTATGCGCCTAAACACAGGGTCTCACTTCTTTATCAGCGAACCGAGCTGTGTCCCGAAGGCCCTTAATATACACGTGGCCTGGTACCAACATTCAATGGGCGCCGTTATCAGGGATGAAAAGCGACTGCTGCCCGATCGCAAAGGTGCACCCCCTGCTGGTGATCGAAACGTCCCTCTGAAGTGACAAACCATTGTCCCGCCTTCCTTAAGAGAAGCTGCCACGATTGAGGTCTCGCATGACAGGCCCGAGTTACCGATACCCCGGGCTCCTGTAGAAAAGGTGACTGTAGCTTCCCCCGATTCTGGCATGGGTTCAAATATTGGGACTCGTCGTCCCAAGGTGCCCGCTAAACGTAAACTTATGCTTGCGGCGACCGGAGCTCGCTCGCAGAGGAGGAAGAAGAAGTCGATCTTCTCTGCCGACGTTGTATTTGGTCAGGAACCTCATGCTCCTTATAGTGAGGGCTTGGGCGAATATGGGACCAATGAGGGTCTATTCATAGCGCCGAACGATATTGATCTGGAGGCTGCTATTGCAGCTGCTGTACGATCGGCAAGCCACAAAGCGGGACCGGCCATCCTTGCGCAATCAAGTAAACATCAGTCGTATCTTCTGTTATAGCATTATATTTTTATTATCATATTTTGACTGACACTTTTCCTTCTTTAACAGGCATTTCCACTGAAGAGGCTCTAGCGGCTTCCCTCAAGACTTTCGAGGAGGAGGAGAGGATTCGCGCTTCGCTGGGAATTGGTATATCTCGGCTCATTGCATCTTCATTCTCCTTTCTTATGGACAATCTGACCCCCTCCTTATCTTATCACAGGGAATACAATGCCAATCCCGCAAGGTGATGCGGAAATGCTTCCAGGGCTAGCCATCGAAGTCCCGGCCTCCTCAGCACTGCCGAAAGAGGCCTTACTCAAACGACCGATGACGGATGCCATAATGGCTCCAGAGGTAACCCTTGGCGCGAACGATGACGTCCTATTGATGGAGGCTTCCAGGAGATCCGCTCTTACAGCCCGAGCAGAAAGGAAGCGTAGAATGTGCGCAGCAAGGGAGCGTAGTGCCACCTTGGCCGCGGGTACAGGTTCGAGTGCCGCTACCCCTGCCCCTACTCCTTCAGAGGATATTTCGACTGTCTTGTCCACCGCTCATAGACAGGCAGCACGTGCTGCTCGGGAAGCAATCGGAAAACCGACTCAAGGTAACGTGACATTGGTTTCTTTTGTCAAAGTTTTAACTTTCAGGTTCTCATATATCCTATCTTGTAGGGCCAAGTCTTGTCGAAGAAGTGGAAGCAACCACCGAGCCTGAGGTAGCGGGAGGTGAGACTGCCACGATCGCTGTCACGCCTCGCTTCCCAAAATACGGAATACGAGGGGTTGACAAGGCCATCCATGCTCCTACGGTCAAGGAAATATCCTGCCGTAGTCACACTTCGGCTTCTAGCTTTACATGGTAATCAGTAAATAATGCGCAGGCAATGAGAAATGCAGTAACTGGAACAAAACAGTAAAATGAACTGACCTGATGGGAAACAAGAGATATAACTCTAGATAGCAAGTCGAGGTGTCTGTGATGTACGTCTAGTCCTGATCCAGGCTAAATCTTCTCCTCACACTAAGCATGCATACTCAGGTCGTCAGAGCGACATAAAAGCAATATAATATATATATAAAATCATGTGACAATTCTAACAGTGATAATAGGTATATATAACAGTAGATCAATGGCAGTATGGATAAGAACATGCAATAATCAATGCAGCGGAAAAGTAAAAGCAGTAGAATGATATGCCACGTATGTCAACACAGTATGTAAAGTATATCAATGCCAGAATCCCTATCAGTCTCTAAGTCTCACTGTACAGGTCACTAAGCCTATCGTCAGTCTAAGTGTGAGAGTCAACTACTCGCGAGTGTCCTCCACCCAAGGGTAGAACCCAAGGGCAAGGGACCACGGGCCCAACATGTATATCACGGTAATAATCACATACCCTGTAATTCTCCATATATCTCCCTAAATATATAAGCCGGCATGGGACTCCCGAGATTCTGTTGAACTCACACTTAAACTACCCCACACCCCGTGGTCTACATCAAACGCTAACCATAACCCTAAATATCAATCGGTCAGTGACAAGTCTGCGCGAGAACTGGAGGCAGGACCTCCATCAAGCACGTCCCGACTAATACATAAGATAAATGGCAGTGTCTGGTGCCTTATCTGTGACACCCGTGCAAGAGATTCCATAAGTGTCCCATACCACTTATAGTCACACGTACACGCGTCTCACAGATGTCGACAATGCAATAGAATAATAAGAGTCACTGATTGTGCACAAGTACATATCACTTTCACTTATTCACTGATACACGAATACTGACGTACTTGCCACAATCATCACTAAAATCTAACACTGGGTAAATGCATGTTATCACTAGATTATCAATGCAATGACAGGTATAAGTTATGATGCGTAAACAGTATATAAGGCATGTTTAGGATGTCATGAATCAACAATCTACCACTTGCATAAATTATCATAAATCATACGGTTACAATTTAGTGAAACAATGAACGGGGAAAATGTATTATGTTCAGTTATCTATCTATCGAATTTAGTTTCACGCCAATCGGGTTCAAGGATCACTAATTATAGCCATTTCATTTTAAGCGTTCACGGCTGGAAATCCGGTTTCAGAATCGGAAGTCCGTTTTGCAACGCATTTTTATCCCAATTGGGATCTGATTTTAGTGACGCTTCAGTTGAATGAAATCTAGGGTTTTCAGTAAGGTTTTGAACGCAATAGATGGATCTTTGATCGCATCTGTACGTCAGGAGATATACACTGTTCAATACTAGTATGTCAATTTTGATTCAGTTGGGACTGTTATGCGTCCCGATCTTTTAAATTACAGATTAAATAACAAACGATAACGAAACAGAATGAAACCACTTCTGTTGTCTAGCTATCAGATTTACCTATAATAAACAGCAGAGTTCCGCAACCTACAAGTTTAGGAAACAGGGTGGTGTTCATTACGGAACAGCAAGCAACATCTGGAGTCGCTCTGGACTGCAGTCCAGAGTCGCACTCCGATCCAAATATTGTCATAGTTCAAGTACAGGAATATCTGGAAACTAGTATAGGTTTAAAGCTCGTCGAGTTGGCTTCGATTTGAGCTCTTGAACGCATCATTCCATTGTGTATATAATTTATGGTAATTTTAACGGTTTTCAGGTACAATAAAATTCCAGTTTTACTAGTAAACTTGGGGTAGTCATTTTAGTCGTTAACGGTCATATTATCCAACGAAATTCATACACTAGGTTCACGGCCATACGGGCCAAACTATACCATTTAGTTCCATCAAATTTGATGAGTAATTTCATTGAGAACACACGTCGAACAGGTATGGCACACTATTGTTCTAAAATTATAACTTTATAATATGAGAAATCTAAAATTGTAACTTGAGTATATAGCATGTAAGCAAGTAAAATATTTTCCTGGATACGTCACGGGAATGTACAGCAGCAGTGGTATGGAACACAGCAAGGTTTGGCCTCGGCTCGATCTTGGCTCGGCCTCGGAGCTTGGACTAGGCTAGGAGCTCGAGTATGACAGCGAAGGCTTGGTTACTGGAGTCTTGACGGCGAGGGTGGTGGTCTTTAGTGTGGGGTTGCTCACTGTGATGGCCGGTAGGGAGAGTGTTAAAGAGAGAGAGAGATTAGAGGGAGAGAAAGAGAAACACAGAGAGTGAGGGAAAGAGATAGAGCCGAGACAGAGAGAGATGAGATTAAGAGTGAGGGATTGAGTGATATAGTGAGGAAGAGAGAGTGAATATAGAGAGAGGTAGGGAGAGGGGAAAAAGAGATCGAGAGAAGTAGAAAGGGAAGAAACAGAGAGGGGAAAGGAGAGAGAGAGAGAGCAAAGTTGGAGAGAGAGAACAGAGAGAGTGTGAGATAGAGATGACGACGACGACGACGATGATGATGATGATGCGGTCGATGATGGTGCGGGGAGTCGATGAGACGTAGTGGGGGCTCGCCGGTAAGAGGGCGCCGGGGCTCGCTCAGGTATGCAGGGAAGTTTGCTTGGTGGGTGTAGGGATCGGGATTCTATGGTGGGGGTGATGGAGGTCGCGGTGTTGGGAGAAGGAGGGGTTGGTGGTCGGTGGTGAAGGGGAGAGCGAGAGAAGCTTGGGGCGGCGATGGTGGTCGGCGAGTCGATGGGTTCCGGGACTGTGGGCGAGAGAAAGGAGGAAGAAGACGAGGGAGAGCTATGGTGAGTTCGAGGGAGTTAGGGGAGATGAGGGGTGCGCGAGTGGACGTAACGACGCTTGAACGTGGCCGACACGAGCGCGGGCGTAGACGGAAGAGGCCGAAGCGCGAGGGACAGGGAGCAGGAAATTTGGGGGTAGCTGTTGGGAAGAAGGAGAAACGGGTCGGGTCGAGGAAGCGGCGCGGTTTGATAGTGAAGCGGGCTGCGGGGGAGTGGGCTGGGCCGGAAAGAAAGAAAATAGGTTAAAAGAATGAGGAATTTAGAACGGGCCGGCTGAAAGAGATTTGGGCCGCAGGAGAAAAGAAATCATTTGGGAAATAAGGGAAACAGGCCGGGGCTGAACTGTTGGGCTGAGGGAAATGTATGGGTAATATGAGAAGAAAATAAAGAATAGGCCAGGGTTAAATAAAAGGAAAAAGAAACTAATTGAGTAAAAGAATAGAATCGGGCCAGCTGAAATTGATTAAGGGATTTATTAGAAAAGTGTGAGGGTTTAGGGTTTTAAATATAGTTTGGGTTAGGATTTGGGTTTATATTTTAAAAAAATAAGGAAATGGCTGAGGATAAGGAAAATAATAGGGTTTGGGTTTTATTGGTACAAGAAGAATGGGGTTCTGAAGAAATAAATTTTTAAATAAAATAAATAAAATTATAATTAAAAATAAATAGAATTCTAAAGTAACAAAATACAAATTTGGTAAAAAAAGGGCTGGGTATTACAATCGCCGAGCCCGAGGTAGCGGTAGGTAAAATAGCTGCAATCGCCGAGCCCGAGGTAGCGGTGGGTGAGATAGCTACAGTCACCGAGCCCGAGGTAGCGGTGGGTGAGATAGCTATAGTCACCGAGCCCGAGGTAGCTAATCTTTCACAAGAGCCGGGCACTGCTCCAATCGTCGCTCTTTCCCCTTGCGGCTCCTTGCCGTTGCCGGGCACTGCGAGTGTCACGAAGATTCTCGTGGAATCGGGGGATGAGGCTACGGGTGGCGAGACTATTCCGATGGAGGAGGGTGAAGCATTTGCTGCCTCCAGTGACGTCCTTATCACGGTCTCGACCGGCGACTCACCAGGTAGATTTTGGGTCATTACTTTCCCCTTTATTCTGCAATCCCTTTTAATTTCTTTTTGACAGCGTTTCTCTTATTTCTAATGCAGGTGTGATGAGCGTTGGGGTTGTGACACTCGAGAAAGCATCTCCAGTTGCTACTTTAACGGTGACTACTCCTCTATCTTCTCTCTACCATCTCAAATGCTGGAAGGTGCGGATTTGTGACCCATCAGTTTCATTGCAGGTTGTATACTTTATGTACTAACGTTGCATTACTGCGTCCTTGCAGGAGTCCTTTTTGATCACCTGTATCAGGTGCTACACCCACACTTCTCTTTCCAGTCAGAGATTGCCTCATCTAGTGGCGCTGGTGAGTACAGCCTTCAGTCTCTTCTTTTACGGGCAACCAAATCATTTCTAATTCTTCTTTGTTTTGATTGCAGCACTACAGATTGAAGGAGGAGACGAAAGAACTGTTGCGCCACTGGTACTCCCGGCCTTGCCACCTGCTGCAGCCGGTATAGTAAACTCCTTTGTTCAGGAACCTTCTCTGTTTCTTGAACCGTCATTTGACTGTGATTTGTTTTGCAGTGGTGATACCGACTTCAGCTTCGTTCGAATCTCGAGTCGTAATGCCAGCAGGCCTCTTTTCTCGACGTTCATCTTCCAAAGGTGCTGCGAATAGTCTGCGCATGTTGAGCGACTATATCGAGGAGCTTGACGTGGAGGCTCCCACATTCGCTGCAGATTTTGCTGCGGAGGTTAATCCTATGCTGGCGACGCTCGTGAACTTTCATAGTGAGGGAGTCGTTGAGTCTTGGGTTAATCACTGCAGGGAAGTTGAGGTCTGTCTGCATGAGCTCGAATTCGGACATCCTGCTCCTGAGGTCCTGGCTGTGAACTCTCAACGGGATGCATGGGTTGAGCAGAGCACTTCCTACTTCCGCCATCTTGAACAAGAAGCGGCCTTAAAACGTAAGGAGTGCGAAGAGACTTCAAACAAGTCTGCCCGGCTGCACATTCAGGTTGATGCAAATGCTGCACAGTTGAAAGCTATCTTTGAAGGCCTTCTGCGATGCATCTCTGACAGGCTAACACTGAGGCAGAAGCTCGACATCGTCGAGCGGGATGCACAGAATCATGGGGCAGCTCAGCGGGCCGTCGAAGAGCAACTTTCGTCCTACTTATAGCAACGAGCTCAGGTCGAACCAGAGTTGGCCGCGGCAGCTGATCGAGAAAAAGGGCTGAGGGAAGTGCGCGAGCGGCTGATTGGACTATTGAAAGTGCTTCCCTCTCAATAATTGTTTTTGTACCATTTGTAATTTTGAATAAAATGTATCCATTTTTTTATTCTTTCATAAGATGTATTCTGTACCCAATTGAATTTATGAATAAAAGATATATTTCTTTCGCAATGTCTTGTGTCATCTCTTTGCTTTCTTCTTTTCTTTGTTGTCAGCATGTCACTTTAGTAAGCATAGCCTGCAGATGATAGAATCATTCCATCTTGAACTCTTTGAAAGGTAGCGATGGCTTAGGAAACAGGTTAAGATCTGCTGCCTAAGGCTTTTCAACTTTATGAACCGTGAGGGTCTCATAAAGACTTTTCTCCCTACGAGTCGAGAGGATCTCGTAGGTGTATTTTATCCTTAGGAATCGTGAGGATTCCTAAGTGCTTTTTCTCTTATAAGTCGTAAGTATTTTATAAGAGAGTTTTCTTCCTTATGGGTCGAGAGGACCCGTAAATGATTGATGGTGTTGCCATTATCCGCTTTTCACGGAGTCAGGAGTTTCTCTGGGCGTTTCCCACGGGGTCAAGATTGACTTTAGCCATGTTTCACGGGACCAGGATTTGCTCTAGATGCTTCCCATGGGGTCATAGCCGTGTTCTGCGAGGACCAGACTCCGCTCTGGACGTTTCCCATGGGGTCAGGATTGACATAAGCCGCATTCCACGTGACCAGGAATTTGCTCTGGATGCTTCCCACGGGGTCATAGCCGTGCTCTGCGAGGACCAGGCTCTGCTCTGGATGCTTCCCACGGGGTCACAGCCGTGTTCTGCGAGGACCAGGATCCGCTCTGGAAGTTTCCCACGGGGTCAGGATTGACATAAGCTGCGTTCAACGTGACTAGGAATTTTGCTCTGGATGCTTCCCACGGGGTCATAGCCGTATTCTGCGAGGACCAGACTCTGCTGTGGATGCTTCCCATAGGGTCATAGCCGTGTTCTGCGAGGACCAGGATCCGCTCTGGACGTTTCCCATGGGGTCAGGATTGACATAAGCCGCGTTCCATGTGACCAGGAATTTTGCTCTGGATGCTTCCCACGGGGTCATAGCCGTGTTCTGCGAGGACCGGGCTCCGCTCTGAACATTTCCCACGGGGTCAGGATTGACATAAGCCGCGTTTCACGTGATCAGGAATTTTGCTCTGGATGCTTCCCACGGGGTTATAGCCGTGTTCTGCGAGGACCAGGATCCGCTCTCGACATTTCCCACGGGGTCAGGATTGACATAAGCCGCGTTCCACGTGACCAGGAATTTTGCTTTGGATGCTTCCCACGGGGTCATAGCCATGTTCTGCGAGGACCAGGCTCCGCTCTGGATGCTTCCCACGGGGTCATAGCCGTGTTCTGGGAGGACCGGGATCCGCTCTGGACGTTTCCCACGGGGTCAGGATTGACATAAGCCGCGTTCAACGTGACCAGGAATTTTGCTCTGGATGCTTCCCACGGGGTCATAGCCGTGTTCTGCGAGGACCAGGCTCCGCTCTGGATGCTTCCCACGGGGTCATAGCCGTGTTCTGCGAGGACCAGGATCCGCTCTGGACGTTTCCCACGGGGTCGGGATTGACATAAGCCGCGTTCAACGTGACCAGGAATTTTACTCTGGATGCTTCCCATGGGGTCATAGCCGTGTTCTGCGAGGACCAGGCTCCGCTCTGGATGCTTCCACGGGGTCATAGCCGTGTTCTGCGAGGACTAGGATCCGCTCTGGATGTTTCCCATGGGTCAGGATTGACATAAGCCGCGTTCCACGTGACCAGGAATTTTGCTCTGGATGCATCCCACGGGGTCATAACCGTGTTGTGCGAGGACCAGGCTCCGCTCTGGATGCTTCCCACGTGGTCATAGCTGTGTTCTACGAGGACCAGGATCCCCTCTGGACGTTTCCCACGGGCTCAGGATTGACATAAGCCGCGTTCAACGTGACCAGGAATTTTGCTCTGGATGCTTCCCACGGGATCATAGCCGTGTTCTGCGAGGACCAGGCTCCACTCTGGATGCTTCCCATGGGGTCATAGCCGTGTTCTGCGAGGACCAGGATCCGCTCTGGACGTTTCCCACGGGGTCAGGATTGACATAAGCCGCGTTTAACGTGACCATGAATTTTGCTCTGGATGCTTCCCACGGGGTCATAGCCGTGTTCTGTGAAGACCAGGCTCTGCTCTGGATGCTTCCCACGGGGTCATAGTCGTGTTCTACGAGGACCAAGATCCGCTCTGGACGTTTCCCACAGGGTCAAGATTGACATAAGCCGCGTTCCACGTGACCAGGAATTTTGATCTGGATGCTTCCCACGGGGTCATAGCCGTGTTCTGCGAGGACCAGGCTCCGCTCTGGATGCTTCCCATGGGGTCATAGCCGTGTTCTGCGAGGACCAGGATCCGCTCTGGACGTTTCCCACGGGGTCAGGATAGACATAAGCCGCGTTCAACGTGACCAGGAATTTTGCTCTGGATGCTTCCCACGGGGTCATAGCCGTGTTCTGCGAGGACCAGGATCCGCTTTGGATTCTTCCCACGGGGTCATAGCCGTATTCTGCAAGGACCAGGATCCACTCTGGACGTTTCCCACGGGGTCAGGATTGACATAAGCCGTGTTCAACGTGACCAGGAATTTTGCTCTGGATGCTTCCCACGGGGTCATAGCCGTGTTCTGCGAGGACCAGGCTCCGCTCTGGATACTTCCCACGGGGTCAGGATTAACATAAGCCGCGTTCTACGTAACCAAGAAGGGTTGACTTTATCCGCATTTCATGGAGTCAGGATTTGACTCTCGGTCATCTGTGCTCCACCGAGTCATGGAACTGGGAATTGCCGCGGTTTCGCTTTGCTTGATGTTGCATCTGTTGTAATGAGACGAATGTTGAGATGATCTCCAGGCTATCTGTGAATAGTTGAGATTTGGCTTCTTCTTCTGATAGAGTCTGGGGAGGGAAGGTGTGATTCCCTCTTTGTTTGTGCCCCTGGATTGTATACAGGGATTAATGTGATATCACCTGAAGGGCATAAATTTTTTTATTTCTTTCCGCGATGCTCTATCATTTCAGCTTTTATTTCGCGAAGGTCGCGATTGCCCAATCATTTCGGCTATTTTTCGCGGTGCCCAATCATTTCGGCTATTTGTTTTATTTTTACTCGCTGCTTTTTATTGCGAGTTGCCCAATCATTTCGGCTATTTTGCATGCATATATTTTTACTTGCTGCTTTTTATTTGCAAGTTGCCCCATCATTTCGGCTATTTCGTATGCATGTGTGGCATGCTGGCTTTTCGCTACAAGCTTGGAATTAGACACCAATTTCAGCATCAGCATCGCTGCAACTGGGATATTGCCAGGACTGAATCATCATTTGCCTCTGTCGATGTCGAACAAAGGTGGCTTAGCAAATAGGGTTAAGATCCTGTCGACTAAGGCTTTTGACTTCATGAGCCGTAAGGGTCTCATAAGGGTATTTCTCCCTACAAGTCATGAGGATCTCGTAGGTGCATTTTCTCCTTAGGGATCGTGAGGATTCCTAAGTGTATGGTCTCTTATAAGTCGTAAGGATCTTACAAGAGCGCTTTCTCCTTATAAGTCAAGAGGACTTACAAGGGTTGTTTACCGTGTAGACATATCCCTAGTCACGGATGTGACTTTATTAGGGAAATGTTTATTCGCGCCCGTGGATTGTATACAAGGGTCAGCATTGAGCTGCTTGTAGAGCAACATTGGAGGTTATGGTGGCCGCTTAAGAACAGGTTCAGATCCCTTTAGCTTAAGACTTTTGAATCTTATGAGCCGTGAGGGTCTCATAAGAGGGTTCTCCTTACGAGTCGTGAGGATCTCGTAAGTGTAATTTCTCCTTAGAAATCGTGGGGATCCCTAAGTGTGTTTCTCCCTTACGAGTCCTAAGGATCTCACGCAGGTGGTTTTTCCTCACAAGGTCGAGAGGACCTTGCAAGTGTCTTTTAACGAGGTTACGCCTTTTCGGGTTTTCACAAAAACTCGCCGGTAGCCCTGCTGTTTTTACTCACGGTGCCCTTTCGGGTTTTCATCCGTGCCCATTTTGCTTATGGACATACCGTTTTCTTTTTCTTTCTTTTTTTTATTCTTATTATTTTTTTTGTCAGCCTCGGGATGCTGCAGTCCACAGTAGTTTATCGACGTCTCGGTCAACCGCCAGTTTTAGGACATAGTGGTCCATTGTTAGTTTAAGGACGTTTTGGTCCGATAGCCGGCTACTACTTATAGATTTTTGGCTCAGGAAGATAGCGGCGGACATAGTCGTCGTCATCTATCGATGACCTAAGCCGTGACTCGTCAGGCGTAGAAGCGACCGTTTATTAGCCTAAATGGTCTTTCACCATGAATGTCCATGAGTAGGTAGGCTCTACCCTGATAAACTTTTTCTATGATATACGGGCCTTCGTAGTTCGGCTCGAATTTCCCCCGTTTCGCACGATTAGAGATCATAGGTCTTTTGACCACTAGCATGAGTTCGCCTTGGCGGAAAGTTCTCGGCCTAGTCAATTTCTTATATGAGCGCGTCATCTTTGCTTTATAAGCCTCAGATTTTGTTGCACTATGAGCCGGGTTTCATCAAGGGCATCGAGCTCTTCAAGTCGACGGTGAGAATTTTCTTCGTCTGTTAGCTCGTAGTGAACTGCCACTCGCAGGGAGGGTAGCTCTATCTCGAGGTGGAGTACTGTTTCTATGCCGAATACTAATACACACGGTGTTGTGTTTGTGGCCGTTTTGAACGTAGTTCAATATGCCCAGAGCGCTTCATGCAGTCTCTCGTTCCAGCCCTTTTTATTTCGAGACACCGTCTTTTTCACGATCTTCGTCAAGATCTTGTTGAAAGCCTCAGCTAGACCATTAGCTCGAGGATTATAGTCTGAAGAGTATCTCCAGTCTATGTTATACTGTTTTGCGAAGCGGATGATCTTGTGGCTTCTGTAGGCCGGCCCGTTATCGGAGATAATCCGTCGTAGAGTTCCAAACCGATAAATGATGTGCGTCTTGAAGAAATGGAGAATATTTTCCGTCTTCACTTCTCTTAGCGGTACTGCTTCTGCCCATTTGGAGAAGTAATCAGTTGTCACCAAAATGAATCGTTGTCCTCTTGACGATGCTGGTTCGACGGAGCCGATTATGTCAATTCCCCACATTTCGAACGGCCAGCTAACCACCGTTGGGTGTAGTGGATTTGGATGCTGATGGATGAAGTCCCCATGAATCTGGCACGAGTGGCACTGCTTCGCATACTCGAGGCAGTCCTAAATCATCGTGGGCCAATAGTAGCTCATCCTTTTGATCTTCAGCTTCATCTTCGGCCCGGCATAGTAAGAACCGCAGAGTTCATCGTGAGTTTCTTGGACGACTCTCTTTGCCTCTTCAGGTCCTAGGCATCTTAGCCACAGAGAATCAAATGATCTCTTATACATAGTATCATTGACAAAGGCAAAAGATAGAGCTCGCTTCATGAGCTGATCTTTTGAGGACGCATCTTCAGGTGCTTGACGGGATTTAAAGTAGTCTATAAAGACTTCTCTCTAATCCGTAACCTTTTCCTGGTCTTTTATTTGTAGAGTCGTTTGCTCGGTCGCTCCCTTCTCTTCAGACGACTACGGAGATATTTCCGCCGGTGCAAGAACCCGACGGCTTTGCAGAACGATCCTCACGTCATCGAGGTTCTCGTCGGCCAGTTCTTTAGCGAGCTTGGCTAGTGCATCTGCCATGCTTTTTTCCGCACGCGGTATGCTTTCCATGGCGTAGGAAGGAATTTGAGTTAGCAGTTGCTGCACTCTCTTGCCGTATTTCACTAGCTCTGGTTTACACGTCTGATAGTCGCCGTTTACTTGGCTAACGACCAGCTGGTAGTCTCTGTATATGAGGAGGTTTTCAATTCCTATGTCGACGGCGATCTTAAGACCTGCTATCAAAGCTTCATATTCGGCTTCGTTGTTCGTCCTCGGCTCTGTTAAGGAGAAGGCACAGCGCATTATCCCTCCTTGTGGAGTTACGAAGATGAGGCATACCCCTAATTTGATTATAGGGGTGCTTTGTTTGCGCTTCTTCATGGAAGATGCTCCGTCAAAATAGAGTTCCCACCGGGTATCATTCTCTCTTCTTTCCCCGTCGATCGTGTCAAACGCGTGTTCGTCCGGCAATTCGCAGTTCAAGGGAGAGTCGGCAGGTATCGGATGCTCAGCGAGGAAATCGGCGATGACCTGGCCTTTCACTGCCCTTAGGGGACGATAAGTTACCGAGAACTCCATCAAGAGCAGGTCCCATTTAGCGAGCCGCCCCGTCAATATGGCCTTTGACATCAAATATTTGAGAGGATCCACCTTTGATATGAGATGGACCTCATGTGCCAACGCATAGTGTCTAAGCTTCGTTATCGCGAAGATCAATGCCAGGCAGTGTTTTTCGATGGGAGAATAATTGCTTTCTTCCCCCAGTAGAACTCGACTCAAGTAGTACGGGGCTCTCTCTTTCCTTTAGTCGTTCTCTTGTGCCCACAGCGCGCCTAAAGAACCTTCGAGGGCTGTCGTATACAAAATGAGAGGTTTTCCTTTAACGGGAGCGGCCGGCACTTGCGGATTCTGCAGGTACTGCTTGATTTCGTCCTGTGCGCTTTGGCATTTGTGATCCCAGACGAACGGGGTTCCTTTTTTCATTAGGTGACTGTAGGGGCGGCACTTGCCAGAGAGGTTAGCTATAAATCGCCGGATATACGCGAGCTTCCCTTGGAGAGACCGCAGTTGCTTGAGAGTCCTTGGCGGAGGCATTTCCATAATCGCCTTGATCTTTGACGAATCTATCTCGATGCCTCAGTGTTGGACGATGAATCCCAGGAACTTGCCTAAGGACACTCCGAACGTACATTTGAGAGAGTTCATCTTCAAGTTGTATTGTCGAAGGCGTTGAAATACGATCTTCAGATGCTCTAGATGTTCCTCGTATGATTTTCTTTTGACAACGAAGTCGTCAATATAGCACTCGACGATTTCATGTATGAGGTCATCGAAAATCTTCGTCATGGCCCTCTGATAGGTGGCACCGGCGTTCTTTAGACCGAAGGCATCACCTTATAGCAGAATATGCCTAAAGGGGTCCGGAAAGCGGTGTGCTTCTGGTCCTCGGGATGCATCTTTATCTGATTGTACCCTGATGATCCATCAATGAAGGAGAACACTTCGTGAGTGGACATATTATCTATCATCAGCTCCGTGACCGGTACTGGAAAGTCGTCCTTCGGGCAAGCTTTGTTGAGATCCCGAAAGTCCACGCAGATGCGCACCGTCCCGTTTTTCTTCATTACCGGGACAATGTTGGCGATCCAATCAGGATACTGAACCTCTTGGATGAAACCGGAGTCGATTAGTTTCTTGACCTCGGCATTGATGCTCATCTCAAGCTCGAGCCGCATTCTTCTTGGTGCTTGTTTGATCGGCTTGACGTCCGGGGATATTGCCAATTTGTGTACAACAATCTCTGGATCTAGTCCTGGCATCTCGGAATAATTCCACGCGGAGCAATCTTTGTGCTGCAAGAGCACGTCCTTTAGCGTAGCCACCTTTTCTTTAGACAACAGCTCACTGATGAATGTCGGCTGCGGGTCACTTGCCGTCCCCAAATCAATTTTCTTGAGGTTATCTGCAGTAGTATGTATTCTATTTTCCAGCTCTTTTGGCGCCGGTGGAAACTCTGAGATCTCTTCGCCATCATTGTTTTCGAAGCACCATGGGAGGTCATCCATATTCTCGGGCTCTTGTTCTGACAGCGTTATCATGTGACAAGTACGGGATCGCTTCCAAGACCGATCATGATCTGGTTCTACTCTCGTGTTCTTCAGTTTATGTTTCTGAGACGGGGTTATTCTCTAACTGTTGGAAAGAGCGAACCTGCTTTATTGATATTGGTCTTCGACCCAATTCTTGAATGTGAAGCAGTCTTCAATAGGATGTCATATTGCCCTGTGATAGGAGCAATAGTCCGGGTGAGAGACTTCGCCTGCTTGCTCGGGGTGCTTGGACTCCGGGAGTGTCATCATCTGATGTTTTATGACAAGATCGAATATCTTCCTTGTCTTGTCTCGGGGAAAAGAATATGCTTGACCCATCTTCTTTATAAGAGACGAATCCGGACTGCTCGATTCTTAATCTCGTGGCTTCTTGGACCCGCTTTGTCACTGTCGAACGCCTTTCCCGTTCTTTGGTTTATTTCTGCTTCTGCATCGGCCCTTTTGTACAACGGGTTGACAAGGAGGAGCATTTTCATTTTTTCACAGCCTGTTGAAGGAGGCATTGCGTCCTGGCTTTCTCGTAGATGGCCATTTCGCGATTATGGTCGTCTCGAACCTTTTGACCCGCTTCCCTTATAAGCTTGTCCATTTGTTCTTCAAACGACGGACTGTGCATTTTCACGGCGGGAGCTCGTTCTGGTTCAGGGTTAGCATCTTCCCATAGAGCATCTCCTTTTTCATCAAAGTCATGTATGACGTAGCAGTAGCGGAACAGCTCCCGTTTCTTGGATCGAACATATCCAAGCCCGATCGTTTCCATTCTCCTGTTGGGCAACTTTCGTTGAGTTCCGGGAACATTCCAGATCCTGTTATAGAACCGTGCTTGTCGAGCAGTTTGCTTAAGAGGTACACCTTGGCGTCTCAAGAGTCTCTTTAGTCCGTCCGTGTAATATCTGGGCAAACGGATGGGCTGGAGCCTGTCAAGTGTAGAATCCGCGCCATGCCAGATTTCTTTCTGCACTTTGGTTTCCCCGGATAGGTAGAATAGGATCGCTTTTTCACCTTTTCGCCTGGGAGGGACGTAGAATGTCTGCAGCTCCTACACACTATAGGCGTTAAGTGCATCGAGCTCTATATAATGCTCCCGCGGAACCATGGTGATTTGCAAACTCCGATCATCATCAGCAAAGGCTTGTATTGATGGCCGAGCAGAGAATACGACATTGACCTCATCTTCTGAGTCGCTGTCGAAGATCAACATAGGAGTGGACGGTCCCGGCTTGTTGCGCTAGGGCGGACCTGAATAAACTATTTCTTCTTCCTCCTCAGTATCACTCCCGAAGACTGGAATAGTGGTGATAGCTTTGTTCTTGTCCTCCGATTTGCGACATCTTTCTGTGTCTTCGAAATCTGGCAGGAAGTATTTTGCGTCTTCATACTTTCGGACTTCGTTCACGGAGAACGGGTTTAGCTCCCCTGTCACAGTGTACTCGAGACCATCTTTGAAATACTTCATACACTGATGTTGTGTAGAAGGGATGATGTTGTACTCGTGTAACCATGGCCGACCGAGCAAAGCATTGTAGCATGTCTTGGCGTCAATGACGTGAAATTTAATGTCTGTGACGAGCAACCCAAAGCGTAGTGTCAATATTACAGACCCGAGCGTCCGTGATGACTGGGAATCAAACCCGGAGATAGTGATCTTATCCCGAGCGAGGTGTTGAATGCTCATGCAGATTTCCTTTAACACCTTTACGTTAAGGAGATTGACGGAGGACCCATTGTCGACCAGGATTTTACCTATCTTGATATCGTGACAGTATCCGGAGACATAAAGGGGACGGTTGTGCTCGCACGTCCCAAGGAAGAGATCTTCATCGCCGAAGGTGATGTCGGCTGTGTGCACTTCTTCTAGCTCGTCCTTCATTTTTTCTTTGGCGAGTAAAGCTTGGAATTGCTCTGGCTCTTGTAGTGCCTTGATCAATGAATTTCTCGCCTCTTTGGATAACAGAAGAGCGTCGAGAATGCTTAACTGCGAAGGTAGCTTTCTCAATGCGCCAGAACGTTGTAGTCCACCTTACTTTTCTTTGGCGGGTCCTTGGCTGTCAGCTTTTCGACGGCTTAGTCATCAAGGATGAAATCCTCAGGGACCTTTTCTTTCCCCTTATCTCTTCTATTTGACCCACTGTTCGAGAGCCCAAGATTCTTTTCGGGCAGCGTACGATTGCGCAGCTGAATATTTTCACAGGCCTTCGGTTCTTCCTCTTTTCCCGAGGTGGACTCTTTAAAGAGAGGGCCAAGAGTTATTTCTTCGTCAAAGTCGCTCCCGAAGGTGAAGACTTGCGATCCCCCAGCGCCGATCATGTGACAGTTGCCGGTAGTTCTGTTACGCTCCTCGGTCATATTTCTTTGCTTTCAACAAGCTTTGAGGCTTCATCCGCTTGAAATGTTGCAGGTGAGCAACATATCCCTCCCACCATCTTTTAAAATCATTGCATTCTTCAGAGGGGTGAGCAATCTTTCGATGATATAAGCAGTAGCTAGGATGTGTTTCCGCTTCACCAAGGGCGTTCGCTTCGGAGGGTGGCAGCTTCATTCCCATCGATATGGCTTTGACCAACCTCTTCCTCGTCTTGAACCTGCTTTTATTTGCGACGGACGTACTTCGATCTGGAGGGAGTGTTTCAACCCTTTCGTCCAGTCGCCGGTGTTTGGCTTTTTCAAATATGGCCATCTCACACTCTTGAGCAGCTTTACTTTTAAGGAGAGCCTCATCCAGGAATGCATCAATTATTTCGTCTGATGGCCCAAAAAGTTCCGGCTTAGGATCTGCTCCCAGTTTCTCTGTGTACGGAGCTTCTTCATCGTTTATCGATGAATGAGAGACCACATGGCAACTTGCCACATAATCGTCAGATTCATCTGACGAGTCTTCTCCATTGTCATCATCTCCGTCCTCAAGGACGTGGATGAGAAATTCTTGGAGTGTGACTGGAGTCCGCACTTTTTGATTATATTCTTCCAACGCGTCAATCTGTTTTTGCAAGTCCGTGCGCTTGTCACCAGGCTTCACGGGCTTTTTTGTCTTCTTCTTATTCGAAGACTTAGACGGCTGGGTGTGAGCGCTTTGGCTATCACCACCAATTTTTGGAGTTGGGCGCGGCTTCAGCATTCCCTCGATGATCTTGGGTTCCAGTGGATTTTTCCACCTGATCGCCGGGCATGTTTGGAAATCCTTCAGCATTCTTTTTGTTTTGGTTGAAAGTGTGATCTCCCATGGAGCTTCTTCTATGAAAGATCATGATGACCCCGGTGTGTCCGTCTTCTTGGGAGCGTGTGGCTGTGGAGGGTTCACCTTCCAATTTTCGGACAGTGCAAACTTGCCCTGTTGGTATTGATCTTTGATCCAGCCTTTAAAGACGAAGCAATCTTCAATTGGGTGGCTTACCGTTTGGTGGTAGGGGAAATAATTGGGACTATTAGCCTCGCCGGGTTATAACGGTCGTTTTGGATTTGGCAGATTGATGAGCCTGTTTTGCACCGCCAGTTCGAACAGTCTCTTCGTTTTGTCCCCGGGGAACGAATACGGACGCTTCATTTTCTCATTATAGTATCGCCGTCTCTCTTCTAGGCGATCCATTAATTTTGGACCACTGGGCTGCTGTTGAGTATTCGCAACGAATGTCGCCTTCCCTTTACCCTTTTCGTTTCGCGGCTCCGGATTTGGGCCAGTTTGTCGATCAACACCTGGAACGTAGTCGGCTTGAAGAACATCATGAATTGGGAAATAGTTGCCTGAGGGTCTAGAGTACCCACGAACATGCCCACGGCCGGCGCTTCTTCGATGCACTGCTCACATTTCGACCATAAATTTCGCCATCGTATTGCGTACTGCACCCACATTTCACTTGGCTTTACCCTGGCATTGATCAATGCCGTTATTGTTGTACGCTCGCTAGCGCTCGCGAATCTCTGCGTAAACAGCAGTTCTATCTCCGCAAATGTCTTGACTGAGTCGTTTGGAAGTTCAGAATACCACTCGAATGCCGTCTCCGACAAGCTACCAACAAACTGGCGGAGCAGAAGTTTATCATCACCCCCGGTGTTGTCACATAGAGCCCTGAATTGAGCGACGTGCTGATGCGGATTTCCCGTCCCTTTATATATATGAAATTTAGGGATCGTATATCCCGGCGAGTATTTTATTTGGTCATACCAGCCTGGATATGGTCGCCCAGTTTTAACAATTTGGCCGGCCTCTTCATTCGCCTGGTGAGCTCGTATTTGCTTAGTAATGTAGTCATCCAGAGTGGCCTTGGAGATGGTTTCCTCTTTGGCTGCTGAAAGAGCCGAAGGAGGGTTCGATATTTCCCCTCTGTCGTTTTCAATGATGATCGGGAGGTCTTCAGCTGGAGGTTCCGGCTGTAACATCATCCGAGCCATGTCATGGAACAAGAGAGCCATTTGTTTTATGTTGGCTGCCAGTTCCGCAGTCTCTTTTTCTTTCCTCTCGAGCATTCTTCGGAGGAACTAGGTATCAGTTTCTTGT
Source organism: Agapanthus africanus (assembly GCA_030015575.1). Lineage (NCBI taxonomy): Eukaryota > Viridiplantae > Streptophyta > Magnoliopsida > Asparagales > Amaryllidaceae > Agapanthus > Agapanthus africanus. The sequence goes on along the minus strand of JASDDO010000010.1, from coordinate 538,241,010 downwards.
TCCTGACGCTGCTCCAAGGTCTCTGGATTTTTTTTAGCCCAGTGAGTGCGGCCATTGCAGTCAGCATTTCCTGAAGGTTCTGCTGCTGTTGTTCCTGAGCCTTCGTTATTGACCGGGTAAGCGGTCGCTGTCCCGTAGAAGCACGGCTTTCCTCTTTTCCGGAAGCCATATAAACAGTATGCACCATCATGCCCCCAGACTTGGGGCGCTTAGGTTCGGTGTCTCTGCGGTTCGCCGCGGTCACAGGGGCTTTCTCTGGCCTCCTTCTCTTGTGAGCAGTTGAAGTCGAGGGGGCCGTTGCAGCGGGTATCCAGGTAGCTGTCGCCTTTTGTGGCTTGACAGAATGGTCCTTTTCTTGCCGAACTTTTATCTTTTTCTGTCGGCGAGAGTAATCTTGATCAATTACTGAGTCCTAAACCTGTCGCCAGACTTTGTAAATTTTGGAAGAAAGCCGCTGAGGGGGTTGTTCTGGCTTCGCCTTCGGTGCATTCTCCACGGGTGGAGGAGATCTCTTTAGCACTGCAGTAGGAGAGTTCCTGTGCACCTTGTTAAGCAGTTCAAAGCTGTTCCTGGTTGGAACAGCAGCATCGATCTCCACCGTTGGAGCTGGTGGAGTAAATCCAGACGGAGAGCTTCCCCCAGCCTTCCGTACTCGGCGACGGTGACGACGGCGAGCTTGTCGCGCAGATGGGGTTGGTTCAGCTATGGGGATGGCTTTGTCATGCCCTCTGTTCTGGTGAGGCGCTGCTGGGACCGGCCTCTTGAAGACCGATGTCTGTTGAGCAGCAGTATCCAATCTGTCAAAGATAGACCTTTGAGCAGGAACGGGGGTCGGAGTGGCCAGCCTCGTAAAGACTGATCCTTTGATGGAAGAAGCTTCTTTATTGACCTCGAGAGCAGGAATGGCTATCCGTTTTAGGATGGCCGCTTCAGGTATCGTGGGCTTCTTGACAGGCCTATTGGAGTTCAGGCTTAGCCTATCGAAGACTGATACTGTCAGCTTGGCATTGGATGACCCGTTGAGAAGGGCTGTGGTGGTAGTGAGCCGATCAAAGACCGACTTCTTCTGCGCTTCTTGCGGCAGCGGGATGTTAACGCTCACTTGTGGGAGCATGGTCCCGAAGAATAACCCGGTGGTAGCCTGCGTTACTTTCTCTACCGGCATTGTGGAAAGGGAGGCCGCCTGTGGCCCGTAAGTTTCACCTCCAGATGAGGCGGAACAGGAGTTGCAGTTACAGCTGGAGCATTTTATGCAAGTAGAAGCCATTGATCTTTCGTTTTCTACACGGAGCAATACACCAAATCTTAGTACCTCGAACCCAAGGGCAACCATGTCAAACCACGATTCGTTCGCGAACATGACATACGAAGTGTGGAGTGGAAAGAGAAAAAGGTCCCACCGGGCGTGCCAGAATCTGTTCCCCACCGAAAACGCCGAGACGCGATTAACGTCTCGCCTGAATTTCGGGGCAGATGCTAATTGGTGATATCCGTCTACCTCTCCGAAGATGCCAAGTTGATTTATGGCACCGTGTATCGAAGGTTTAAACGGATGTGGCCGATATAGCAGACTTCGTCAGATTCCCCCTCATTTAAGGGGTTTTTGATTGTAGGGACGCTCTTCCCTGCAGGCGCAAGCCCCTGCAGTTAATTACGCTGCCACGTCGCGGTAACAACTTTCTCCTTCTTCAGATGGTCACTTCGTGTCGTTTGTGTGTTTATTTTGTTTTTGGTTACCCGTGGATTGTATACGGAGACTAATTTATGTGGTCGCCCGTAGGGCGTGGATTAGTCTAAATCCGTATCTTCTTAGATTTGGGTTTGGGGTTGGGTTTAAGGATACGTTATCCTCATTTGAGACTAAGATCAACTTAAACGTTTGTTAAGAATACGTTAGTCTAATTTTAGACTAAGATCAATTTAACGGGATCATTTAGATCCAACAAAGGAGCATTTGGACTCTATTGTTTAGTTTAGGGACATTGCAGTCGATTAGTTTAAGGACATTACGGTCCATTGTTAGTTTAAGGACATCTCGGTCCAAGGTTAAGGACATCATAGTCCATGAGTTTAAAGAACTCACAGTCAAGGTTAAGGACATCATAGTCCGTGAGTTTAAAGACCTCACAGTCAAGTTTAAGGACGTCATAGTCCATGAGTTTAAAGACCTCACAGTCAAGGTTAAGGACATCATAGTCCATGAGCTTAAAGACCTCACAGTCAAGGTTAAGGACATCATAGTCCGTGAGCTAAAGGACCCCACAGTCCGTAGAGTGTTTGGTTGTCGGGACCTGTCACCTCTCTGAAGACGTTGAAGGATTACAACAACAAATATCAGAGGAGTAAAGAGATGTACTCTCGAACCGGCGTGAATTGGTTGAAAGATCTGTAGTCCAATTTGGGACTAAGATCTGTTAAAATATTCATGAGCAGATGGGCTCAATTAATATGAGTTGAGGACTTATGGCCAATCTTGGGCTAAGTCCAATAAATGTTTAATATTTTTATTCTGGGCTGTTGAGCCTTTATTTGGGTTTGGCTCTTTTAACAATGCTAAGCATTATATCTTGACAATTTTTTTGTCTTGTATTGAATGCTGAGCATTCATCAGAGCTCTAGCTTATTAAAGAACAATTTATGTTCTGTCAGTGCAACACGTGGCGCACCAGGCGCTTTGCGCCAGTCAAAGAGCGCAGTGTGCTACTGCCAAGTAGCGCACATGTAAGGGACACGCGTCGCGCTCAGCGCTAGGCGCCAGATGACGAGCGCATGATACCAGTTTATGAGCGCTTAGCGCTAATCCACGAGTGCATTACGCTTTCAGTTTAGTGGCGCACACGTGAGTGACACGTGGTGCGCTTGGCGCTGAGCGCCAGCCCATGAGCGTAGTGCGCTATTTCAGAAGCGCAAAGCGCAAGTTGTTAATTGGCGTATACGTGGTTGACACGTGGCGCATTTGGCGCAGAGCACCAGTCCAGAGAGCGCAGAAGCACAGTTCAGGAGCGCAAGGCGCATTTCAAGAGCGCAAAGCGCATCTGATCAATTTTATGATCTGGGAACAAATTTATGTTCTTTTAAAAGAGACTTTGTCTCAAGATCTAAGAACAACAGTTCTTATTTTGCAGGAGATATTTCCAATCCCTTATTTTGATGAAAGACTTTGTTTTTATAGATCCATGATCTGTGAGAAGAATTATGTTCTTCTTTTATTTTATGATGAGATCTTTTGATCTCTTTGTGAAAAACTTTTTGTCTTGTAGATCTATGATCTTTTTAAAGAAATGAAATTTTCTTTTTATGAGATGATTTCATCTCTGTGTTCATCATCCTTCATCTTTACCTTGAAGAAATATCTTCTTACAAGAGCTTGCTCTTTATATTTGAATTTCTCAAAGTTTATGGGGGGGGTTCTCTATATCAGACTTGAAGTCTTGGGGCCTTTATATAGGGCAAGATGATTTGTTGAATCAGTTAAAGAGATCTTTCTCTGATTGATTTGGAGATGTTTCCCTACCATTGGATCTTTGTTCCTAGGGCTTCTGTTTTACAGAAGGCAATCTTCTTGTTTTTAACAAGATTGAAAAATCTTTCCATAACAGAGTTTAATTCTGATTAATTAATGATTTATCATTATTATTAGATCTTTTGATCTAACGATGGGGAGTTTTTTAATTCCAGCGCTAGCGCACTCGTGCTTTGCACGTGGTGCGCTTCTTAGAGCGCAGCGCTCTTAGCGCTAGCGCACCTGTGTCTTACACGTGGTGCGCTGCTCGGAGCGCAGCATACTTAGCACTAGAGCACCCTTGTTTGACACGTGGTGCACTGCTTAAAGCGCAGCGCACCTAGCGCTAGCGTACACATGGTGCGCTGCTTACGGCGCAGCGCACTTGGCGCTGCATCTGAAGCGTCGGTTCAATTTTGAAATTTGAATTTCAAACAGAGCATTGCTCTGATTGGGGGAAACGGTGATATGTCTCTAGTAGTAGAGATGGTGCAATTGTTGCAGCAAAAACAGTTGGCAAATATCACCTTGTGTTACCTACTGGTAATACATTGATTCTTAGCGATTGTTATTTCGTACCAATAAATATTATGAATATTTTCCTAAATCAAGTGTTGATTGGATAAGGTATGTTGTATAACAGAGTACACGTTCTGAATCAAACTACAGTTCTAAACGTACAGAATACACACAAGAGGAACAGTTCAAAAATGAACGATGTCTTCTTGAGGCATTGTAGACTAGGTCATGTCGATAAGACAATACTAGCAGAAGTTCTATAAGGATGCATATTTGAATCCATTCGAATTTACATCTTATGAAAACTTGTCAGTCATGTCTCAAAGACTAGGTAACCAAATCCCCGTTTACTGGAAACGGAGAAAGAGCTACTGAACTCTTGGATAGATACATGGTGATGTATGCGGTCCTATGTCTACAAATGCCAGAGATGGTTCTGCGTACTTTATTATATTTACTGATGTTCTCTTAAGATACGAACATGTGTTCTTATTGAAACACAAAACCGAATCTTTTAAGAATTTCAAAGAATATAAGTATGAACTTGAGAACCAGATGGGTACAGGTATTCAAGCACATCGATATGATCAGGGAGAAGAATACTGGAGCACGGAATTCTGAGACTATTTAAAAGAGAATAAGATTCTCTCTCAGTTTACTCCTCCGTATACACCACAGCACCACGGTATGTAGGGATGGAGGAATCACACCCTATGAGATATGGTGCACTCTATGATGAGTACTACTGAGTTGCCTATTTCCTTTCAGGAACATGCACTTGAGAAGATGCATACCTATTGAATAGAGTTCCAATCAAATCCGTTGCCTACCACTCAATATGAGATATGGAATGGGAAGAGACCATCTCTTAAACGAGTTAAGAGATGGGGTTGTCCGGCCTATGTTGAAAAGCGAAATCCGGACAAGCTCGAGGCAATGTTAGTTATGTGCATGTTTGCAGGATATCCTAAACACACGCGAGGGAATATCTTCTACCACACCGAGGAACAAAAGGTGTTTTATTTCTCGACATGCCACCTTTTTAGAAAAGGAATTTCTTGTGAAAGAAATTAGTGGCAAAGAGGTAGAACTGGAAGAAGATCCAGCAATGCAAACTTTAACTGACGATTTTTTGGAACCGGAGGATTCAATAGTCCCTGACGAACCGAAGCCACTCCGCAGATCTAGTAGGGTTTCTCATCCACCTGAGTGATACTACGTTTTTCTCTTAGACGGTGGGAGTGAGGATTGCATCATGGAGATGATGACCCAACTAGTTTCAAGCAAACCATCATAAGTGGAGACTATGTGAAATGGCTGGATGCTATGCGAATTGAGATGGAATCCATGTACACCAGCAAAGTGTTGACTTTGCATGTTGCTCCTGAAGGGGTAAAACCCATCGGGAGCAAGAGGATCTTTGAGAAAGATATTTTGGTGTAGATGGAAAAGTTGAGACTTTCAAAGTTAGACCTGTCGCTAAGCTTAAGTCCATTAGGATCCTACTTGCCATTGCTGCATACCATGAGTACGATATCTGGCAGACTGCACGTCAAAACCACTTTTCTAAATGGTGATTTAGAAGAGAGCGTGTATATGACACTGCCAGAGGGCTTCGTAGACAAAGGGAACAGCGGAAGCATGTGCAAGCTGCTTAAATCCATCTACGGGTTAAAGCAGGCATCGCGGAGATGGAACATCTGTTTTAATGAAGCTTTCAAAGAGTTTGACTTCATCAAAAAGATAGATGAACGATGTATAAAAAGAAAGGTTGTAGAGGGTATGGTTGTCTTCCTCCTATTATACGCGGATGACATACTTTTGATAGGAAAGGGATTTCCTATCAAAAGTAGTTCAAGAACCTCTTATCACACAGGTTCTCCATGAAAGATCTAACTGATGTCTTCTACATCCTGGGGATATAGATCTATAGAGATAGATCTAAATGGATTTGGGATTGTCCCAATTCAGGTACATAGACACCATGCTAAAGGGGTTTAGTATGGATGATTCTAAGCACGGTAATGTACCCTCTTATTTAGGAATCACTCTCTCTAAAGAGATATCTCTCGAGACCGATTTGGAGAGGGCTCGCATACAAGGGATACACTATGCTTTGGCAGACGGGTCAATCATGTATGCGATGTTATGTACCAGACCAGATATAGTTTACTCACTTGGTGTAGTGAATAAGTATCGAAAAGATCTTCAGGAAAACCACTAGACAGCTAAAGAACATTCTTAAGTACTTGAGAAGGACTAAAGAGATGTTCTTGGTGTATGGTAACGGTGAACTCCAGATGGAGTCCTTTATTGATTCGAGCTTCCAGAGTGATAAGACGACTAAAAGTCAGTCTCGAGTTTTTGTCTTCACCCTCAATAGCGGGACGGAATGTTGGAAGGGTTCCAAACTATATATCGCAGCAGACTCGTTGATAGAGGCTAATTACATCGCTACCAACGATGCTGCCAAAGTGGTTGTCTGGATGAATAGAGTTCATGAGATGAACTAGATTCCTACCATTGGGCATCCAATACCTGTGTATTGTGATGGCAATGGAGCTGTGGCTTTGGCCTAGGAACCCCGGTCCTGTCAGTGATTCAGACATATTCTTAGACAGTATCACCTAATCAGGAAGATAGTTGATCTCCGGGAGATCAAGGTCAGGAGATTTGACATAGAGGATAACACAGCGGATCCACTCACCAAGGCCAGTCCCCAGATGCTATATCGAGAGAATTTTGGGACGTTGGGTATGAGATACTACAATAACTGACCTTGGTGCAAGTGGGAGATTGTTAGTAATATGTATGCCCTAGAGGCCATTATTGGTGATATAGGGGATGCTTGGACATATATATAGAGGACTTTCTTGCTCGACATTATAGTATGCTATCAGGTTACCTTTATCTTAACATGTAGACTGGTATTCATACTGTCTTGCTCTCATATATTGATAAAGCCCTTAGGATATGTAGTTGACTACCAGGATTATGATGAGATCATACTAGTGGGGCCAGGGTGGTCCGAAAGTACATCCTTTAATTAGTTCCTAGTCGTGGGAATATCGAGATCAGGTGTAACACCCTAGTTCATTTATACTAATTCTGTTTTGGGTATTTCTTTATTTATGGCTATTTCTTGGTTTATTGTGTTTTAGGTGCAAGTAAATGTAATTGGTATCCGTGTTTACATCCGACCCGACCCGCATGCTGGAAACCCGTCTTGATTCCTGTTTATGTTTTATCCCGGCTAGTTTTGAGAATCCGTGCACTTTCATGTTGTATATTCTGCATACTTGCATTATATCGAGCATCTGCATTTTTTTAATAAAACAAGTAAAGTCAAAAAAGATATTCTAAAAATATCTAGTATGGCCTGCATGATACCCCTAACCCTGTCGTAGCGTCCATACATCGTGTTCTCGTTTCGTTAAGTAAAACGGACTCGTTTGGATAGCTACGTGCACACTACGTGCATCCGTTATTGGGGGTATGCATTTTAGTTACCCGGATATCCTATTTTGGTTTTGGTTACTACGTATATTATCCGTATTTTTAAACCATAATTTTAGACCCGACCCAGGTGTATTTTGGAGTAAGTTTGTATTAGTCAAAATCTCAAAATCTATAATATAAAATTCTTTATCTAAATAAACCGTTTACTGTTTTAACAATTATTTTATTTTATATTTATTCCTAAATTAAAATCCTATTCTATCCTAACAGTTCAGCCCCCTCTCTCAGTCTCTCTCTTCTGTATATATTTTATATTTCATTTTATAAAAAAATCTTATAACCCATACACTTTTTCCCCCACGTCCTCTCTCTCTCTCTTGCTTCCTCATTTTTCTTCCTGTTCCCGCCGCCTCCTCTCAAGAACCCTGTCTCGAACCCTAGCCATCGCTCGCACTCATCACCGTCGACCTCGTCGGCCTCCCCCTCACCGCTCTCATCCCCACGACTCCTCTCCCCGCTCACATATTCCTCCCCTTACGAACCTTTCCCGAACCCAGGGACCCACCAAGCGACTATACCTCGTTCATCCCTCGTCGTGTTTGACCTCGCCGCCGATCACCTAGTCGACTTCGTCGCCACCACCTCTCTTTCCTCTCCTCTCCCCTCTCTCCAACCCAACACGAGCCTCTTCCCTGCGAGAACTTCTACAACCCATACCTATCTCTTCAACCCCGCTTGTACTTCCCGCCTTGCCGGAGCTCCGACTCCGCCGATCATCTCGTCGGCCTCTTCATCACCTCGGAGCACCACAACCCCGACCAGAACCCCACACCCGAGCTCCCCTTTTCCCCGCCACCTGAAACCCTAGCACCCACTACCTTTCGCCGGAGACCATCGCCTGAACCTTGCCGTTGATGGCCCCCCGTCGTCGTCATTTTCCCTGCCTCGCCTCACCTCCTTTCTGAACCCTCGAGTCAAACCCCCAGAGCACCAGCCCCTTCTTCTTCTTCTTTTCTTCTCTTTACTTTCTTGGATTCTTGTTTTCCGATGATCGCCGGAGCCGTACCGCCGTCGATGATCCGGGCGACTCAGTGGGCATCCCCAGCCAGCATGGTCACCTTCTTGCTTTTCCTGGTCCTGTTCTGTACGCGCGTGTGTGCATTGCAACGTTTACCCGACGTCGGACGCTGCGTACGCACCCCGTATTGAGATCTGATCAGGCAAGTTTATCTTGCTACATGCTATGATATATATTTTGCATCCATATGAATAAAAATATCATATGTTTACTGCATTGTACATCCATCTTACTGTTTTACTGTTTTCGGATAGCCGTTCGCATCCGTATCATTTATCACATATCTAGTCGCATGCAAATTTTTCTTGCTACACGCTATGATACATATTTTACATCCATATTAATAATAATATTACATGTTCATTGTATTGTGCATCCTGTGTTACAGTTTTACAATTTTATAATATCCATTCACATCCGTACAACTTATCATATATCTAGTCGCATGCCATGTCATACTATTTCATATTACTGTTAACTTGGCACCCCATGCTTGATAATGTGCATCCTACGTAGTCATAGAGTTGTAGATGTAATCCCTGATAGATATTTGTGCATCCGTGTTTTACTGTGCATCCGTACTTTTATCGTGCATCCGTACTTGCTACAGTTTTATTATGAGTATCCGTTTGATACCTGTGCACTACCTGTCATAACCTGATACATGTTACCTGATCCTGTTTCTAATGCCGACAATCCTGACATGTTGTCCTGACGGACGTATCCTGTTGTCTGCATAGAAAAACTTGTATCTGCTTGATCCTGTGTTGGCATTAGCTCCAGATTTATCAATACCTGACTTGAACACATAACCTTAGGGGTAAGGGGAAATCAAGAATGTGATCGAACATAACTCAAAGGGATATTATATTTTTTGCCGTTTTTCCGGGCGTTACGGAAAAATCCTGTTACCGTGGTCCCGTGGGGAATGAACGGGGCATATACTGAATAATCATGTTACTGTGGTCCCGTGGGGAATGAACGGGGCATATTCTGATGGGTTACGATGAGAATTACATTAATTGATTTCGAAGACTTTAGATTAGATAACCTAAAATCTAGATATAGGCTGCACACTATATGTACATACACCTCACTGTTTCATTTCCGTGTTTACTTTCTATATTCATGTCATCATTTATATTCATGCCTGCATATCTCGTGTACCATGTTCATTTATTATTGTTGATATTGTGACGCACTGACGTCTGGGTTCTGCATTGCCCAGATCCTCTATCTTTGTCGCAGGCTGATCAGGAGTATTTCAGCCGTCAGGCCGAGCAGTGAGGATCCTGTTAGTATCTAGTTTAGTTTAGTTTTATTTCCGTACTTTCATTTCCTGATGTGAGCCCGTATTTGGGACGTACTTTCCAGATGTTATTGTTTATTGGATTTATTACTTCCGCATTTATATTTCTTGACTCGTTTATTCTGGCAGATGGACATGTATTAGATAGTTTATATTTTTTCCTGTTCTTGATATCTTATAGACAGCCGTAATGTGACTGTGGAGGGATGTTTCCTAGCCATAGGTAGCATGGTTGGCTCTGTCACGTGCCGATCTTAGCGTATATTCCCGCCAAAATTTTGGCTCACAATCTGCTCCGTCATAAAAAAATAATAATAATAAAATAAAAAATAAAGGGAAGAACTCCGCATGCAAAGAATGTAAATGTCTCAGCGCCGAGAGTTAAAACACTCTGTTGCAGCGCTCACGTGCAAAGCACGAGAGCGCTAGCGTTAGCAGCGCCAACGCTGAGAGTCAAAGACTCTGTTGTAGCACACCAAGTGCAAAAACACATGTGCGCTAGCGCTGAGAGCGCTGCGCTATAAGTAGCGCACCACGTGCAAAGCATGGGTGCGCTAGCGCTAAGTGTGCTTCCCTCTAAGCAGCGCTCCACGTGCAAAGCACGGGTGCGCTAGCGCTGGAACTAAAAGTTCCCCACCGAAAAATCTAAAATCCAATAATAATGATAAATCATTAATTAATCAGAATAAAATTCTGTTAAGGAAATATTCCTCAAAATCTCTTCAAACAATAAGATTTTGCTCTGTAAATCAGAGCACCGTTGGATCAATGATCCAATGGTGATTAAAAATCACCAAAATACAGAATAAATTCTGTATGCAAAAGATTTCTCAATCTTGTTAAAAACAAGAAAATTGCCTTTTGTAAATCAGAAGCTCTTGGATCAAAAATTCAACGGTGGGGAAATCCCCAAATCAATTGGAGAAAAGATCTCCTTAACTGATTGAACAAATCAGCTTGTTCTATAAAAAGGCTCCCAGACTTCAAGTCTCGATATACAAGAAAGAGAGAGAAACCTCCCCAAAAACTTTGAGAAAATTCAAAGAGCAAACTCTTGTAAGAAGATCTTTCTTCAAGGTAAAAATGATGATGATGAACACAGAGATGAAATCATCTCATGATTAAGAAAGAAGAATTCATTTCTTTAAAGAAGTTCATAGTTCTAAAAAGACAAAAGGTCTTTCACAAAGAAATCAAGAGATCTCATCACAAAATAAAAGAAGAACTTACTTCTCACAGATCATAGATCTATAAGACTAAAGTCTTTCTCAAAGAAATCATGAACGTCTCATTATAGAAAGGAGAGGAGAATAATTCAATTCTCTTAAGAATCATAGATTCATAAAGGCAAAGTCCTTTCATCAATATAAGAGATTGAAACGGTTGTTCTCAGATCTTGAGACAAAGTCTCTCTTTGGATCAAAAAATTGATCAAATACGCTTTGCGCTCTGGAACTGCACTTTGCGCTCTTGAACTGCACTTCTGCACTCTTAGACTGGCGCTCAGCGCCAAGCGCGACACGTGTCGCTTTGCGCTCTTGAAATAGTGCACTGTGCTCATGGGCCGGCGATCAGCGCCAGGCGCACCACATGTCAATTACATGTGCGCCACTAAACTACTAGCGCAATGCGCTCATAAACTAGCGCAATGCGCCCATCATCAGGCACTTAGCGCCAAGCGGGATATGTGTCCTTCACGTGTGCACTACTTGGCAGAATAGCACTGCGCTCTTTGACTGGCGCAAAGGGCCTAGCGCACCACGTGTTGCGCTGACAAAACATAAATTGTTCTTTAATAAGCCCAGAGCTCTGATGAATGCTCAGCATTCAATAAAAGACAAAAACATTGTCAAGATATAAATCAATGCTCAGTATTGTTAAAAGGGCCAAGCCCAAATAAAGGCTCAACAGCCTAAAATAAAATGTTAAACATTTTAACCTGATTGGACTTAGCCCAACATTGGCCATAAGTCATCAACTCATATTAATTGAGCTCATCTGCTCATAAATATTATAACAAATCTTAGCCCTAAATTGGACTACAGATCTTTCAACCAACTCACATCGGTTCGAGGGTACATCTCTTTACTCCTCTGATATTTGTCGTTGTAATCCTTCAACGTCTTCAGAGAGGTGACGGGTCCCGACAACCAAACATTCCACGGACTGTGAGGTCTTTAAACTCACGGACTATGATGTCCTTAAGCTTGACTGTGATGTCTTTAAACTCACGGACTATGATGTCCTTAACCTTAGACCGAGATGTTTTTAAACTAACAATGAACCACCATGTCCTTAAACTGGTAATCGACCGCAATGTCCCTAAACTAAACAATAGAGCCCAAATGCTCTTTTATTGGATCTAAATGATCCTATTAAGTCGATCTTAGTCTAAAAGTAGACTAACGTATCCTTAACAAATGGTTAAGTTGACTTAGTCTAAAATTAGGCTAATGTGTCCTTAACAAACCGTTAAGTTGATCTTAGTCTAAAATTAGACTAGCGTATCCTTAACAAACGTTTAAATTGATCTTAATCTCAAATGAGACTAACGTATCCTTAAACCCAACCCCAAACCCAAATCTAAGAAGATACGGATTTGGACTAATTCATGCCCTATGGGCGACAACATAAATTAGTCTCCGTATACAATCTACGAGCAACCAAAAAACAAAAAAAACACCCACGACACGAAGTGAACATCTGGAGAAAGAGAAAGTGGTTACCGTGATGTGGTAGCATAATTAACTGCAGGGGCTTGTGCCTGCAGGGAAGAGCGTTCCCACAATCAAAAACCCCTCAAATGAGGGGGAATATGACGAAGTCTGCTACATTGGCCGCATCCATTTAAACCTTTGATATATGGTGTCATAAATCAACTTGGCATCTTCGGAGAGGTAGACGGATAGCACCAATTAGCATCTGCCCCGAAATTCAGGCAAGAAGGACCCACACGGTCGCGTCTCCGTGTTTCGGCGGGGAATAGCGCACTCTGGGAAGCGGGGCATGACATCAAGGCATCGATATTCCAGTGTAGACTAATGTGTACGTTTCTTGTCCATTAGAGGGTGATGGTTGATCTCACAACTATTGGTGTGTGACATCAAAGATTGTACATAGGTGCTCTTTGGAGAATGGGTACACCGAACAGGACTCGCCGAGAACTCCTATGTGGTAGTATACCTATGATCAGACATCAGTCCTCTGGTGACACTGGTACAGATTAGTCTGTAGACCCGAGATAATCATAGATTCTTGTGTGGCACCCACCGTGCTTTGATTTCCTCCCTACCACGGCTTTAAGGAGTCGTGCAAACAGGTGGATTTTGGGTACAGTCCCGAGTCACATGAAGGCAATGAGCAATAGGAGGGGTTTCGTCTCTCCCGGTATTGGGGTTTGATATTGCACTATGCTCGATTGGCTATAACTAGAAGTCCTTGGCCAGGGCTGCTGCCGAGATTTACTGGTAAGTGATATCAGTAGTTTCTCGAATCGTTATAGGCCAAACATCGGCATGACTTATCACGCTACTGGAGACTAACGTTTTACCACCCCTAGACATGATATGCGACATATCATACGAAGAGACCAGACTATACGATAGTGTTACTGATAGGCTTCATAGAGAGTATGAATAAGCTTGCTTGTTGATCTTCATATCGCTCAACACCCAGGTAGCTGTTACGTCCAGCTAGTACCGCTGACGGCTTGTGGGTGACTGATGTGATCATCACCTACTGCTGGCATATTGACGAGTCTTTAGAGTCCCACACAGAAGTTCCCTGGTTCAAGCAAAACGAAGTAGGGCACATATGTTGATATGTGCGTGGGCCCGATTAAATATGAGTTTGTGATACCGTATTGTAATCTCACAGTTATCTGTTATCAGTTCAGTTATATGTGATATAACCAGATAGTTGAATCATGTGTTGATTTGATAATGTGATATACAGATGAATGATATTAGTCGGTCAAATATGATATAACCGGATTATTAAATCAAGTGTTGATTTAATAATTTGATATATATTATATGTGATATAATTATATCTTAACTAATATCATTAGCTCACTAATTATTCTTCATTATATATATATATATATATATATATATATATAATGAAGCATGGCATGATTTCTATTTTTGAGAAAAATAGAAAAGAGGTGGAAAATGAGTGCATGGTTGCAAGCATGGGCTTTATTTATAGTTTATTCATCATGACTCACTATTCAAGCATGGTTGCAATTTTATATTGCAAAATTCTATGCTTGAATGAGTGGGGGTCAAGAGTTGCCGTTCATTCTAGTCTCATTCTCAACACTTAGCCATTTTTCTTGAGTTGCTCCCATGGTTGCTCTCTAGCTTCATCTTCTTTCTCAATTGCCATTGTTCAAGCTTCAACCCTCACATGAGATGTGAATCATGAAGCTTGAACACAAACTTGTGAGCTTTTAACATCCCCTACTTCACCATCACATATTAGATTAGCAATTTGATGTGGAGAGTTGCCTTCACTAATGAGATTAGTGAAGGGTTAGCTTGAGCTTGTGAACTTCGGGTGGGTCGTCTTTGGGGTGAAGATCACGAAGGTGGTTCGTTCAACTCGAAAAGGAGCCTAGTAGAGTCGCGTGGACTTCAACCCGGAGCTATTGAAGAGAAGGACTCAAACTACAAAGGTTGTATGCTCATTTCTTCTCTTGAGTTAATCACATCACAAAGACTAACCCTAATAATCTAGTAATGATCTTTTCAGTCTAACTTAGCACCTTATAAAAATTAAAATGTGGCATGCTTGATGCCACTAGAACCTCATGGTGGTGTTAAGGTAGAATTTCACTTTTGGAGTCCTTTACCGATTCGAGCTTCAAGAGTTATAAGGATGACTGAAAGTCAGTCTCGGGTTTTTTCTTCACCCTCAGTGGAGGGACGGTATATTGAAAGGGTTCCAAGCTATATACCGTAGTAGACTCGTTGATAGAGGCTAATTACATCGCTACCAACGATACTGCCAAAGAGGTTGTCTGGATGAATAGAGTTCATGAGATGAACTAGGTTCCTACCATTGGGCATCCAATACCTGTATATTGTAATGATAATGGAGCTGTGGATTTGGCTTAGGAACCCCGGTCCTGTCAGCGATCCAGACATATTCTTAGAAAGTATCACCTGAACAGGGAGATAGATGTATCTCCGCGAGATCTAGATCAGGAGAGTTGACACAAAGGATAACACAGCGGATCCACTCACCGAGGCCATCCCTCGGATGCTATTCGAGAGACTTTTAGGATGTTGGGTATGAGATACTACAACAAATGGCCTTAGTACAAGTGGGAGATTGTTAGTAATATGTATGCCCTAGAGGCCATTATTGATGATATAGGAGATGCTTGGACATATATAGAGAGGACTTTCTTGCTCGACATGATAGTATGCTAGCAGGTTACCTTTATCTTAACATATAGACTGGTATTTATATTTTCTATCTCTTATATGTTCATAATGCCCTTAGAATATATATTTGACTACTGGGACTATGATGAGATCATACTAGTGGGGAAAGGGTGGTCCACAAGTACATCCTTTAATCAGTTCCTAGCCGTGGGAATATCGAGACCAGTGCATCGATATTCCAGTCTAGACTGGCGTGTACGTTTCTTATCCATTAGAGGGCGATGGTTGATCCCACAACCATTGGTGTGTGACATCAAAGATTATACACAGGTGCTCATTGGAGAATGGGTACACCGAACAGGACTCGCCGAGAACTCCTATGTGGTAGTATACCTATCGTCAGATAGCAGTCCTCTGGTGACACTGGTACAGGTTAGTCTGTAGACCCGAGATCGTCATAGAGTCTTGTGTGGCTCTAACTGTGCTTTGATTTCCTCCCTACCAATTCTCAAAAGATTCGTGCAAATAGGTGGATTTTGGGTACAGTCCCGAGTCACATGGTAGCAATGAGCGATAGGAGGGGTTTCGTCTCTCCCGGTATTGGGGGTTGATATTGCGCTATGCTCAATTGGCTATAACTGGAAGTTCCTGGCCAGGGTTGCTGCCGAGATTTACTGATAAGAGTTATCAGTAGTTTCTCAAAGCGTTATGGGCCAGACATCGGCATGACTTATTACGTTACTGGGGATTGACGTTTACCACCCATAGACATAAAATGCGACATATCAGACGAAGAGACCGGACTGTACAGTAGTGTTATAGATAGGCTTCATGGAGAGTATGGATGAGCTTGCTTGTTGATCTTCATATCGCTCAATACGCGGGTAGCCGTTACGTCCAGCTAGTACTGCTGACGGATTGTAGGTGATTGATGTGATCATCACCTACTGCTGGCGTATTGACGAGTCTTTAGAGTCCCACACAGAAGTTTCCTGGTTCGAGCGAAACGAAATAGGGCACATATGTTGATATATGCGTTGGCCTGATTAAATATGAGTATGTGATACCGTATTATAATCTGGCAGTTATTCTATGTCAGTCAGGTTATATGTGATTTAACTGGATTATCGAATCAAGTGTTGGTTTGATAATGTGATATTCAGATTAATTATATTAGTCGGTTATATATGATATAACCGGATTATTAGATCAAGTGTTGATTTAATAATGTGATATACATTATATATGATATAATTATATCTTAACTAATATCATTAGCTCACTAATTGCTATAGTTCGAGCTTCAACCCTCACATTAGTAATATGTATGCCCTAGAGGCTATTATTGATAATATAGTGGATGCTTGGACATATATATAGAGGACTTTCTTGCTCGACATGATAGTATGCTATCCGGTTACCTTTATCTTAACATGTAGACTAGTATTTATACTGTCTGTCTCTTACATGTTGATAAAGCCCTTAGGATATGTACTTGACTACCAGGACTATGATGAGATCATACTAGTGGGAACATGGTGGTCCATAAGTACATCCAGTAATCATTTCCTAGTCGTGATAATAGCGAGACCAGGGCATTGATATTCCAGTGTAGACTTGTGTGTATGTTTCTTGTCTCTTAGAGGGCGATGATTGATCCCACAACTATTGGTGTGTGACATCAAAGATTGTACACAGGAGCTCATTGGAGAATGGGTACACCGAATAGGACTCGCCGAGAACTCCTATGTGGTAATATACCTATCGTCAGATAGCAGTCTTCTGGTGACACTTGTATAGGTGAGTCTGTAGACCCAAGATCGTCATAGAGTCTTGTGTGGCTCCCAATGTACTTTAATTTCCTCCCTACCACGGCTCAAAGGAATCGTGAAAACAGGTGGATTTTGGGTACAATCCCGAGTCACATGGAGGCAATGAGCGATAGGAGGGGTTTCGTCTCTTCCGGTATTGGGGGTTGATGTTGCGCTATGCTCGATTGGCTGTAACTGGAAGTTCCTGGCCAGGGCTGCTGATGAGATTTACGGATAAGAGTTATCAGTAGTTTCTCGAACCGTTATAGGCTAGACACCGGCATGACTTATCACGTTACTGGGGACTGACGTTTACCACCCTTAAACATGATATGCGACATATCAGACGAAGAGACCGTACTGTACGGTAGTGTTACTGATAGGCTTCATGGAAAGTATGGATGAGCTTGCTTATTGATCTTCATATCGCTCAATACCCAGGTATCTGTTACGTCAAGCCAGTACCGCTGACGGCTTGTAGGTGATTGATGTGATCATCACCTACTGCTAGCGTATTGACGAGCCTTTAGAGTCCCACATAGAATTTTCTTGGTTCGAGCGAAATGAAGTAAGGCACATATGTTGATATGTGTGTGGGCCTGATTAAATATGAGTATGTGATACCGTATTATAATCTGGCAGTTATCTGATGTCGATCAGGTTATATGTGATATAATCGGATTATCGAATCAAGTGTTGGTTTGATAATATGATATTCGGATTAATGATATTAGTCGGTTATATATGATATAACCGGATTATTAGATCAAGTGTTGATTTAATAATGTGATATACATTATATGTGATATAATTATATCTTAACTAATATCATTAGCTCACTAATTATTCTTCATTATATATATATTAATATATATGATATATATATATATACATATAGATATATATATATAATGAAGCATGGCTTGATTTTCTATTTTTGAGAAAAATAGAAATGAGGTGGAAAATAAGAGCATGGTTGCAAGTATGGGATTTATTTTTGTTTATTTATCTTGACTCACTATTCAAGCATGGTTGCAATTTTATATTGCAAAATTCCATGCTTGAATAGGTGGGGGTCAAGAGTTGCCATTCATTCTTTGCTCATTCTCAACACTTAGCCATTTTGCTTGCTTTGCTCCCATGGTTTCTCTCTAGCTTCTTCTTCTTCCTCAATCCCATGGTTCAAGTTTCAACCTTCACATGTGATGTGAACCATGAAACTTGAACGCAAACTAGTGAGCAAATTAAACCCCTACTTCACCATCACACATTAGATTAGCAATTTGATGTGGAGTGTTGCCTTCACTAATGAGATTAGTGAAGGGTTAGCTTGATCTTGTAGACTTCAGATGGATCGTCTTGGGCACGAAGATCACGAAGGACGTTCGTTCAACTCGAAGAGAAGTCTAGTAGAGTCATGTGGACTTCAACCCGGAGCTATTGAAGATAAGGAATCGAAATACAAAGGTTGTATTCTCTTTTCTTCTCTTGAGTTGATTACATCACAAAGGCAAACCTTAATAATCTAGTAAAGATCTTGTTAGTCTAGCTTAGCACCTAATAAAAATTTGAATTTGGCATGCTTGATGCCTATAGAACCTCAAGGTGGTGCTAAGTTCGACTTTCATGGTATAATAGCCAATCTAGAACATTAGGGTAACTTGTAGCAACGTTAGAAATCCGCCGTTTTTGTCGCGCAAAAACTGCTGTTAAAAACAATTTTGAAATTGATGTTTTGAGTTGATTGCACACCCCGCGGGCTCACGGTTTGAACCGAGAAGCCATAGGGTGGAGCGTAAGCATCTCGAGGACACCCCCTGGGGGACCGAACAGTTGGGCCCACTCTCCAAGACCACCACAAGGTGGTCTTGGCGGTGGGGACCCGAAACTGCCCTACTTTAGGAGTTTCGGGTCTACCTCAGCCCGTGGCCACCAAGTGGTGGTCTCGGGGGTAGGGTACCCCCTCTAGGCCCCTTATTCGATATTTAATTTTAGGATCTTCGCCCCCGCGAAGATTCGGGTGGGTTTCGAGTTCGTTTCGACTCCCGGATTTGCTTAAAACGATCGGTTTTGGAATTTTAGCTCACTGGATTTTTCAACTCTTGGAAAAATTGGTTAAGTTTGCTAATTGTGTGCGGAATTCTAATGTCGCGGTTACTTTACAAGCTTTGTGATGTGTGTGACAATTATTAGAATCCGGATTAATTAGTTTTATGAAAACTAGTTTGTATATTGTAAATCTAGCCGTTTAGTCTTAATTGATCGATTGCCACGAAGTTTTGATTCGGATCAAAACTCCGTCGCAATTGCGTATTGTACGCGATCACTAAGTCGGGAATCTTGTTGAATTATCCGAAAACCAATTGAAAAGTGTTTTCAATTTGAGACTAAAATGCAAGTTTTATAAGTTAGGCATGAAATCCGGAATATGAGATGTTCCGGGTTTGTGATGTCTAAGGATATTGCGGATTCTAATTATTGTAGTTTTTTGTTTTCTTTTCTGCGACCGTAAGTGTAATATGTAGGGTATCCCAATCTCGTTGCTATATGTCAACAAGTTTTAAAGATACGCATATTTGCTTGCGTTGATGATATGTGATATCATGTGTTGCTGTTGATATGATTTATTGGATCGTCGTAAAAGAATAGCCGAGGGGTTTTATATGAGTTGAGAGTTTTTATTTTCATTCATGTAAAATCTGTATGTAATATTCTTTTATTGGGGCACTTCCGGGTTGAGGATTATATCACCATTGTTGTATATTATTTACTTTTTCGCATTAGGATAGACCCAAGCTGAGGAGCACAAGTAACCGGGTTCTAAAGTCCAGTGGGAGACCATCTCAAGGAGTTGAGACCGGGTCTCCTAACTCTAGAATTGGCAGGGTTACTTTCCGCTCTCGTAGGGGTCTAGGGATG
Organism: Agapanthus africanus; assembly: GCA_030015575.1. Lineage (NCBI taxonomy): Eukaryota > Viridiplantae > Streptophyta > Magnoliopsida > Asparagales > Amaryllidaceae > Agapanthus > Agapanthus africanus. The sequence goes on along the minus strand of JASDDO010000010.1, from coordinate 538,221,020 downwards.
TAGGTTTGTCTATTCATCACGACTGTGGAATCCGAGTTTTACATTATTGGCTAAATTTAAAACACGGACATCCTAGTATATCCAATATTTCATATGTTTTTTCTGCTGCTTGATTTTGTGATATTGATCATATAACTGTGTGAGACGAATGTAATATTATATATATGATATATGTAAACGTTGCTTATATTTTGCACCCGCGCTAGTCCATCCCCCGCTCTGCCGGTAGCTAAGTAACCTAACAGTGCATGACGAGGCCCCGTGGCAAATGCGGATGGTATAAGCGTACGTTCTATTTTTGTTTCATTTTTCTGTAATGTTTAGGATACATTAATTGATGGGACTTTATTAATAAGATTAATGAAAAAAAAGAAACCAAAAGATGTTGTAGAATTAAATTTTCAAAAAGGGTAGCTCTATTTATTGTTTTGGCATAGTGGTATTCCTCGATGAATATCCAGCACTTCATTTGATCAGGAAATAGCCGAGATCCCTTCACCGGGAGTGACCACTTTAGCGAAACTAGCAAATGCTACAACCCACTCGGTTTTTCTTTTGACTGCTTCTCTAGTTCTTTCTTTGCATAGTGGTATTCATGAATATCGCACCTTATTCGATAAGGAAAGAGCCGAGATCCCTTTACCGGGAGTGACCTCTTTAGCGAAGCTAGAAAAGCCTCAAAAACACTCCTTCATAAAATCACTAGATTACACAACGATATCAAGTTCATTACGCTCATGGTTTTCTTAAAAATCTACGTTGTCTTCCGTCATTTCAGATAAGTACTATTTAGTATTCGTGCTACGTTTGTTAGCCTTCGTCAAGGCGTAGTGTGTAGTAGCTGATTAGTGCTAATCTGCCAGCATGTGATGCAATTGGATTAGGGTAGTCCTGCGACTTTATTGGCCTTCATCAAGGGTCGTGCGGGTGGGTTTAATTCAATCAAGAAATGAACGGGTTGAACTTGACTATCGGCCTATGCTTTGTTGGCTTTCGTCAAGGTCATAGGAAGCTAGGGGTAAAAACATTATCGAAAATTTCAAGTGTTGAAATTTGCAATGAGATTGCATACCTTCTATGAGATAGTTGGATCCCGATACCCACTGCGAGTAAGAGTTACTCCTGGGAAAGTTTTGCATTTTACAATTAGCTAATCCAGTGGGTGTCTAGAAAGGTGTCAACGGGGTAATGCCTCTAGGAAAACGAGATTTATTTTAATTAGGTCCGTGCGAAAGTAAGGGGAGCCTTTCTCGGAATACCGATACCTGCCTGGCTGAACGATTGGCGAACCTAACGGGTGTAATTAATCCCGGCTAATCTTACCTTTTAGGGTTTGAAAGAAGATTTGATAAAAACAGTGGGAGCCATCCTGATTAGATAAGATAATAACTAATCTAATCTTGCAAAGAGCGCACGCAAAGTGATTACCCTTCTCTCTCTCCTGGTAGCGACCAATGACATGCCTTAATCAAGATAATAATATGGATGTATTGACCGAAATTACTTATTATACTGAGCCAGGTTTCGCTCTATCTTATGATTGTCATAAGTCTGAGTAAGGAATAGGGGAATATTCGGATTCCCAAGCCACCCAAACAAAGAATAAGCATGTTGATGCATTGTCTTCGGGTGTGTTCGTAAGCAAGAACTGTTTCTCAGTTTCCTTTACGTCCTGGGTATTGGATACCAAATCAGGATCCCACACATGTAATTTTTTACATGGGCTATAGACAGGTGGAGAACTGGGAAAGGGTGATATGTCTCAAGTAGTAGAGAATGGTGCAATTATTGCAGCCTAAGCAGTTGGCAGATATCACCTAGTGTTACCAACTGGTAATATATTGATTCTTAGCAACTGTTATTTTGTACTAATAAATATTGTGAATATTTTCCTAAATCAAATGTTGATTGGGTAAGGTATGTTGTATAACAATGTACACGTTCTAAATCAAACTACAATTTTAAACATACAGAACACACATAAGAGAAACAATTCAGAAATGAATGAAGTCTTCTTATGGAATTGTAGACTGGGTCATATCGATGAAACAAGACTAGCTGAAGTTCCATAAGGATGCATATTTGCATCCGTTCGAATTTACATCTTATGAAACTTGCCAGTCATGTCTTAAAGACTAGGTGACCAAATCTCCGTTTACTGGAAACGGAGAAAGAGCTACTGAACTCTTGGACAGATACATAGTGATGTATGCAGTCCTATGTCTACACATGCCAGGGATGGTTCCACGCACTTTATTACATTCACTGATGTTCTCTCAAGATACAGACATGTGTTCTTGTTGAAATACAAAACTGAATATTTTGAGAATTTCAAGGAATATAAGTATGAAGTTGAGAACCAGATGGGTATAGGTATTCAAGTCCCTTGATATAATCTGAGAGAAGAATACTGGAGCACGGAATTTCGAGACTATTTAAAAGAGAATGGGATTCTCTCTCATCTTACTCCTCCGTGTACACCACAGTACAATGGTATATCAGGGCGGAGGAATCGCACCTTATGAGATATGGTGCACTCTATGATGAGTACTGTTGAGTTGCCTATTTCCATTCAGGGACATGCACTTGAGAAGACACATACCTATTGAATAAAGTTCCGAACAAATCCGTTGCTTACCACTCAATATGAAATATGGAATGGAAAGAGACCACCTCTTAAACGAGTTAAGATATGGGGTTTTCCGGCCTGTGTTGAAAAGCAAAATCCGGACAAGCTTGAGACAAGGTCAGTTCTGTGCAAGTTTGTAGGATTTCCCAACCATTCGCGAGGGAATATCTTCAACCACACCGAGGAACAAAAGGTGTTTTGTTTCTCGACATGCCACCTCTTTATAAAAGGAATTTCTTATGGAAGAAATTAGTGGCGATGAGATAGAAGTGGAAGTAGTTCCAGCAAACACAAAATATAACTGACGATTTGTTGGAACCAGAGCATTCAATAGTCAGTGACGAACCGCAGCCACTCCGCAGATCTAGTTGGGTTCCTCATCCACCTGAGAGATACTACGGTTTTCTCATAGATGGTGGGAGTGAGGATTGCATCATAGAGATGATGACCCAACTAGTTTCGAGCAAGCCATCACAAGTGGAGACTATGTGAAATGGCTGAATGCTATGCAATCTGAGATGGAATTCATGTACACCAACAAAATATTGACTTTAGATGTTGCTTCTTAAAGGGTAAAACCCATCAGGAGCAAGAGGATCTTTGAGAAAGATAATTTGGTGTAGATGGAAAAGTTAAGACTTTCAAAGATAGACTTGTCGCTAAGCTTAAGTCCATCAGGATCCTACTTGCCATTTCTGCATACCATGACTACAATATCTGACAGAATGCACGTCAAAACCGCTTTTCTAAATGGTGATTAAGAAGAGAGCATGTATATGGCACTGCCAGAGGGCTTCGTAGACAGTGGGAGCAGCGGAAGCATGTGCAAGCTCCTTAAATCCGTCTACGGGTTAAACCAGGCATCGCGGAGATGGAACATCTGTTTTAATGAAGCTGTCAAAGAGTTTAACTTCACCAAAAAGATAGATGAACCATTTATAAATAAGAAGGTTGTAGAGAGTATGGTTGTCTTCCTCGTATTGTACTCGGATGAGATACTTTTGATAGAAAAGAGTGTTCATATGCTACACTCGGTCAAGCACCTCTTATCACACAGGTTCTCCATGAAAGATCTAACTGATGCCTCCTACATTCTGGGGTTATAGATCTATAGAGATAGATCTAAATGGATTTAGGATTTTCCCAATCCAGGTACATAGACACCATGCTAAAAGGGTTTTAGTATAGATGATTCTAAGCATGGTAATGTACCCGTTTGTTCAGGAATCACTCTCTCCAAAGAGATGTCTCTCGAGACTGATTTGGAGAGGGCTCGCATACAAAGGATACCCTATGCTTTGGCAGACGGGTCAATCATGTATGCGATGTTATGTACCAGACTAGATGTAGTTTACTCACTAGGTGTAGTGAATAAGTATCGAAAAGATCTTTGGGAAAACCACTGGACAGCTGAAGAACATTCTTAAGTGTTTAAAAAGGACTAAAGAGATGTTCTTGGTGTATGGTAACAGTGAACTTCAGATGGAGTCCTTTACCGATTCGAGCTTCCAGAGTGATAAGAAAGACTAAAAGTCAGTCTCGGGTTTTGTCTTCACCCTCAGTGAAGGGACGGTATGTTGGAAAAGTTCCAAGCTATATACCGTAGCAGACTCGTTGATAGAGGCTAATTACATCGTTACCAACGATGCTACCAAAGTGGTTGTCAGGATGAATAGAGTTCATGAGATGAACTAGGTTCCTACCATTAGGCATCCAATACCTGTGTATTGTAATGAAAATAGAGCTGTGGCTTCGGCTTAGGAACCCCGGTCCCGTCAGCGATCCAGACATATTCTTAGACAGTATCACCTGATCAGGGAAATAGTTGTATCTCCGCGAGATCGAGATCAGGAGAGTTGACACAGAGGATCCACTCACCGAGGCCATCCCCCAGATGCTATTCAAGAGACTTTTAGGACGTTGGGTATGAGATACTACAACAACTGGCCTTAGTGCTTGTTAGTAATATGTATGCCCCAGAGGCCATTATTGATGATATAGTGGATGCTTGGACATATATATAGAGGACTTTCTTGCTCGACATAATAGTATGCTATCAGGTTACCTTTATCTTAACATGTAGACTGGTATTTATACTGTCTGTCCCTTACATGTTGATAAAGCCCTTAGGATATGTACTTGACTACCAGGACTATGATGAGATCATACTAGTTAGGCCAGGGTGGTCCACAAGTACATCCTTTAATCAGTTCCTAGTCATGGGAATATCAAGACCAAGACATCGATATTCCAGTGTAGACTAGTGTGTACGTTTCTTGTCCCCTAGAGGGCGATGGTTGATCCCACAACCATTGGTGTGTGACATCAAAGATTATACACAGGTGCTCATTGGAGAATAGGTACACCGAACATGACTCGCCGAGGACTCTTATGTTGTAGTGTACCTATCGTCAGATAGCATTCCTCTGGTGACACTGGTACAGATTAGTCTGTAGACCCGAGATCGTCATAGAGCCTTGTGTGTCTCCCACTGTGCATTGATTTCCTCCCTACCACGGCTCAAAGGATTCATGCAAATATGTGGATTTTGGGTACAGTCCCGAGTCACATGGAGGCAATGAGCGATAGGAGAGGTTTCGTCTCTCCCGGTATTAGGGGTTGAAGTTGCTGTATGCTCGATTAGCTATAATTGGAAGTCCCTGTCCAGGGCTATTGCCGAGATTCACTGATAAGTGTTATCAATAGTTTCTCGAATCGTTATAGGCCAGATATCGGCATAACTTATCACATTACCGGGGATTGACGTTTACCACTCCTAGACATGATATGCGACATATCAGACAAAAAGACCGGACTGTACGGTAGTGTTACTGATTGGCTTTATGGAGAGTATGGATAAGCTTGCTTGTTAATCTTCATATCGCTCAATACTCGGATAGCCGTTACGTCCAGCTAGTACCGCTGACGGCTTGTAGGTGATTGATGTGATCATTACCTACTGCTGGCGTATTGACGAGTCTTTAGAGTCCCACACAGAAGTTTCCTGGTTCGAGCAAAACGAAGTAGGGCACATATGTTGATATGTGTGTGGGCCTGATTAAATATGAGTATGTGATACCGTATTGTAATCTGGCAGTTATCTGTTATCGGTTCGGTTATATGTGATATAACCAGATAGTCGAATCAATTGTTGATTTTTTAATGTGATATACAGATGAATGATATTAGTCGGTCATATGTGATATAATTATATCTTAACTAATATCATTAGCTCACTAATTATTCTTCATAATATATATATTAATATATATGATATATATATATTAATATATATGATATATATATATATATATATAATAGTAATGAAGCATGGCTTGATTTTCTATTTTTGAGAAAAATATAAATGAGGTGTAAATTGAGAGCATGGTTGCAAGCATGGGAGTTATTTTTGTTTATTCATCTTGACTCACTATTCAAGCATGGTTGCAATTTTATATTGCAAAATTCCATGCTTGAATGAGTGGGGGTCAAGAGTTGCCATTCATTTTTTGCTCATTCTCAACACTTAGCCATTTTCGCTTGCTTTTGCTCCCATGGTTGCTCTCTAGCTTCTTCTTCTTCCTCAAATTCTTAGTTCAAGCTTCAACCCTGACATGTGATGTGAATCATGAAGCTTGAACACAATCTTGTGAGCTTTTACATTCTCTATTTCACCATCCCACACCAAACTAGCAATTTGGTGTGGTGTGTTTCCTACACAAAAGGAGTTTAGTGTAGAAGTTCGTTTAACTCGAAGAGGAGCCTTGTAGAGTCGCATGGACTTCAACCCGGAGCTTTAGAAGAGAAGGACTCGAACTACAAAGGTTCTATGCTCTTTTCTTCTCTCTAGTTCATCACATCACAAAGGCAAAACCTTAATAATCTAGTAAAAATCTTGTTAGTCTAACCTAACACATAATAAAATTAAAAATTTGGTATGCTTGATGCTTCTAGAACCTCATAGTGGTGCTAGGATCGACTTTCATGGTATCAAAGACAAGCTAGAACATTAGGGTAACTTGTAGCGACGTTACAAATCCGTTGTTTTTGTCGCGCAAAAACTGCCGATAAAAACAGTTTCAAAAATGATATTTTGAGCTGTTTGCACACCCCGCGGGCTCACGGTTTGAACCGAGAAGCCGCGAGGTGGAGCGTGCGCACCCCGGGACACCCCGGAAGAGACCGAATGGCTTAGCCCACTCCCCAAGACCACCACAATGTGGTCTTGGCGGCGGGGACCCGAAACTACCCCAACTTAGGCAGTTTCGGGTCTGCCTCACCCCCTGGCCACCTCATGGTGGCCTCGGGGGTGGGGTACCCCCTCTAGGCCCCCCATCCGATAGTTAATTTTGGGTTCTTCACCTACGTGAAGATTCGGGCGGGTTTCGAGTTCGTTTCGACTCTTGGATTGGTTTAAAACGATCGGTTTTGGAATTTTAGCTCACTGGATTTTTCATGTCTTGGAAAATTTGGTTAAGTTTGCTAAATGCGTGCGGAGTTCTAATGTCGCGGTTGCTTTACAAGCTTTGTAATGTGTGTGATACAATTATTAGAATCTGGATTAATTAGTTTTATGAAAACTAGTTAGTATATTGTAAATCTAGCCGTTTAGTCTCAATTGATCGATTGCCACGAAGTTTTGATTCGGATCAAAACTCCATCGCAATTGCATATTGTATGCGATCACTAAGTCGGAAATCTTGTTGAATTATCCGACAACCAATTGAAAAGTGTTTTCAATTTGAGACTAAAATGCAAGTTTTATAAGTCAGGCATGAAATCCGGAATATGAGATATTCCGGGTTTATGATGTCTAAGAATATTGCGGATTCTAATTATTGTAGTTTTTTGTTTTCTTTTCTGCGACCGTAAGTGTAATATATGGGGTATCCCAATCTCGTTGCTATATGTCAACAAGTTTTAGGGATACGCATATTTCCTTATGTTGATGATATGTGATATTGTCACGACCCGAAATAGCACGTGACTGGCACTTGAATCATATGAAGTCTATAGGACCCCATCTAATTCAAGTAAGCCAAAAGCCCAGAAATCTAAAACCATTTTAAGGAGTAAATAAAGAAAACTAGTTTTTAAGAAGTAAGGAAAACATGTTTTAAAAACAAGGTTTTTAAATAAGTAAGCCGAATATGCATTTTTAAAATCTATAGTCTTTTTCTGAAAATTTCGGCAGAGTTTCCTTCGTAAATACTGGCCCCAAACAGGGTACAACATGAATAATATATATATGATGATAAAAGGCATCCCCAAGCGGGAGCTAGCTCTTCGTCAATCGACGGTCACAACCACGCAAGCAGTATAATATACAACGCCAAAGGGCGAGGATCAAACTCAAAAAGGAAACTCAAAATCAGCATGAAAACCAGAATACTACAACGCGCGACTCTAAGGTCGAAATAATACATAACTGGTTTTCTAAGTCTGAAACAATATACAAGTTTGGTTGATGGAATTACTAGATACAACTGAATAAAATAATACAAGGGTGGTCACGATGCGAGTGAACCCACCTACGAATGCAATCACCCAGAAAGGAAGCAGTGTACCAGAAAAGCCGCAATGAAACCTGTACGGCAAAACTAGCAAGAAACTGTGGCACAACGGGGGTGAGTTGCCAACTCGTGAATAGAAAACATCACAGAGCAGAAATCATATGTATGACATAATCCTAGGTCAATACGATCAGATATATATATAAACCTCAAGTGAATAAGTCTGAAGCATGATAAGGTGGCAATGTAACATCTATACATGAGTGTAGTGCCAAGTACTCGTGCCAGTGCCTCAGGTAATAACATATCATAAATATGAGGTATGATCAATGTCGACTATATCATAAAGTCTATGAATATGTGGATATCATCCAACTGTATGATCAATATCATCAATGTCAATATATGTAGGTGGAAATCGTCCACGTGTCACCCAATGACAATAAGCATCATGCATGTAAATATCATAAATATATGCATGGAAGTATAAAGATGTAAATCAACATGTGTCGCTCGCGACATATCAAAATCATGGAACCTGAGTGTCAAGCATCGACACTCGAAAACCTCATGAAACCTGTGCCTAGCATCGGCACGTAAATCCTCATATATATAGGGCTCCGTCAGTCCGGATCGGCCCGTCTCATCTCTCAACTCTGGTCGGTATCCCCCAGATATCCGCCGAGCTCAACACAATCACCGGTAGGTAGTACTCCACTGCCAGGCTCACCGTCTAACATATACGAGTCTTTTTTGTAGGGTTCCTAGGCACTCTCAAGAGATCTCACGTGGAATCAACCATGCCAATTTCAAAATTTACGGTGCCGAGAAACCCTAGACTACGGATCGTTAACTAGATGTCTAGGCGAAACAAGAACTAGTAAACTACTTTACTAAGAGAACGGAAATACAACCTTTGTAGATCTGGTCCTCCACCTCCATAGCTCCGCAATGAAGTCTCCTCGCTGTCCAAATGGAAAACCCGGGCTCAAGCGTCGGCTTCATCGGAGAAATGTGCGGGCTAGGTCATCGACTACGATGCCGAAGATGATCTACGTCGAGGCATCACTAGATCAAGCTCCACCTTCACCAAGCCATGAAAACTTGTGAAGGAAACACCCTATACTACTTAGCAAGAGGTAGAGGATGAAGAAATAGGAAGTGGGTTCACTTTAGAATTGGATTTCTCACACTTTTTCTCAAGTTGCCATTGATGAGGCAAGCTTTTTCTTCAAGTAGAAGATGAAGAAGATGATAATGTTATGATAAGTTGTTTTCAAAAAGAAAATAAAAACAATACTTATCATAATCCAACCATGGTCAAGTGTAGAGAATGAACTAGGGTTAAGTGGAATGGTTAGGGTTAAGCATGAGACAAAATGGTGACTTAGTCAAAGCTTCATGAAGCTTCAATATCAAACAAAGAAAGCCACCATTTTCTCATTATCATTTTCTTTTGTCAAAATGAACAAAAGAAATAAATAAATGAATAAATAAATAAACCAAAATCCTAACCACTCATATAACCATGGTTTAATCTTTACACAAACTCAAGTAAGCATGTATCATCAAACATGATACAATCAAGTGCACAAAAGTATATCACATATACAACTTGTGAACTTCAAATGAGAATATCCATTTAAAGTGAACCAATACTAGTTAATGCAAAGTAATATATCAAATATATAATTATGCATTAAATCATTAAATCAACACTTGATTTAACGATCCGGTCATATCGCATATAACCGACTAATATGCAATGTATCGACTTATCGAATCAATCCTTGATTCGATAACTAGGTTATATCGCATACAACCAATCAATACATTCATCGCGAGAATAGAATACGGTATCACATACATGCATTATTCTCGGTCCCGCACATATCTCATATGCGCTCCTATTTCGTTTCGCTTGAGCCAGGAAACCTCTGTGTAGGACTCTAAAGACTCGTCAATACGCCGGCAGCAGGTGTTGATCATATCAAACACCCACAAGCCGCAAGCGGTCTGCTAAACGTAACGGCCACCCGGGTATTGAACGATCAGAAGATCGATGAGCAAGCCCGCTCACACTCCTGTGAATCCAACCAGTAACACTTACCGTACAGTCCGGTCCGATCGTCTGATATGTCGCATATCTCGCCTAGGGGTGGTAAACGTCAGACCCCAATAGCTCGATATGTCGTATCGATATGAGGTCTATAACAGTTCGAGAAACTACTGGTAACACTTACCAGTAAATCTCAGCAACCCTGGCCAGGGATTTCCGGTTATAGCCAATCGAACACAGCGCAACATCAACTCCCTATACCGGGAGAGACGAATCCCCTCCTATCGCTCATTGCCTCCATGTGATTCGGGACTGTACCCAAAAGCCACCGTTTTGCACGCCCTCTTGGACGTGGTAAGGTGGAAATCAAAGCACAGTGGGAACCACACAAGACTCTATGACGATCTCGGGTCAACAGACTACTCTGTACCAGTGTCACCAGAGAACTGCCATCTGACGTAAGGTATAATACCATCTGGGAGTTCTCGGCGAGTCCGTCCAGTGTACCCAGTCTCTACTGAGCACCCGTATATCATCTCTGATGTCAAACACCAATGGATATGGGATCATCCATCGCCCATCTGTATGGGTCGAGAAGGTATACGCTAGTCTACTCTGGTATATCGATGCCCCATCTCGATATACCCACGACTAGGGACCTTGAAGGATGTACTTATGGACTACCATGTCCCCACTAGTATGATCCGCATCATAGTCCAGATAGTCAAGTACACATCCTAAGGGCTTTACCAACATGTAACAGAGAGACAATCAATGTACACGTTAAGGTAAAGAGCAACCAGATAGCATACTATCATGTCGAGCAAGAAAGTCCTCCCTATATATGTCCCAGCATCCACTACAATATACATCCAATGTACAGTAATGGCCTCTAGGGCATACATATAACTAACATTTTTACCCTGGGGTACCTCACCGGGTCCACCATGTACCCACAGACGGTGCCTACCGCTCCTCGAATCGGGTTTCACATGCCACTCTCAAAACCGAGAAAACACATGGTGGACGCACTGAAATATCATTTCAAGGGTAACCGGGTTTTTAAAACAATACATACTCTCTTTTAAAATACCCACGGTTCCTAAATCCAAAAATATCATGGAAACAACATATCTCAATGCGTATAATCAGAAAGCATGATGTATGCGACATATAAAAGAAATGTAAGCATATCAGTATATCATGCAACATGGAATAGTAATATGCACATATTAGGGAAAACCGCTCTTTTAAAATGAATCAGTTTTTAAAGAGTATCTTGCGGTTCCCAAATCTCCAAATCAAGCGAGAATCATCTATGTATGTGCAAATGAGTATGTGTATAATATGTAAGTAAACGAATATGAATGTACAATAGATTTGTGCACAAGTATGAGTGTACAATATGTAAGTACATGAATATGAATGTACAATAGGTATGTGCACAAGTATGAGTGTACAATATGTAAGTACACGAATTTGAATGTACAATAGGTATTGAATCCTTCGATTTTATCAAATCATGTGCTGTAGTTTGTATAGCTGGAACATTTCCAGTTCTACATAACAGATCTTGCCTTGAGCTTGTCCGGATTTTGCTTTTAGACATAGGCCGGACAACCCCAAATCTTAACTAGCTTAAGACATGGGCTCTACCCTTTCCATATCACATATGAAGTGGTAGGCAACTGATTTGATTTGAACCCTATTCAATAGGTATGCAGCTTTTCAAGTGCATAACTCCCAAAAAGAAAATGGGTAACTCAGTAGTACTCATCATAGAGCACACCTTATCACATAGGGTGTTATTGCTCCGCCCCGATATACCATCGTGCTATGGTGTATACAGAGGAGTAATGCTGAGAGAGAATCTCATTCTCCTTTAGAATAATCCAGGATTTCCGTGCTCAAGTATTCTCCTCCTCGATCTTATCAAAGGACATAATACTTCTACCCGTATTTTGGTTCTCTACTTCTAACTTATATTCTGTGAATATCTCAAAAGGTTCTGACTTGTGTTTCAACAGGAACATATGTCTGAATCAAAAGAGATCATCAGAGAATTTAATGAAGTATAAAGAACCGGTCTTGGCATGTGTAGACTGGGGACCTTACATACATCAACATGTATCATCCCAAGAGTTCAATAACTCTTTCTCTGTTTTCAGTAAACGGAGCTGGTGTCATTATATCTCTGTGACATGACTGGCAAGTTTCACAAGATGTAGATTCAAACTGATTTAAATATGCATCTTCATGTAACTTCAGCTAGTCGGGTCGAATTGATATGACCTAGTCTACAATGCCTCAAGAAGGATTCGTTCATTTCTGAACTTTTCCTCTTATGTGTGTTCCGTATATTAAAGAACTGTAGTTTGATTTAGAACATCAATGCTTTTAGATAACGTGCCTGAACCGATCAACTTTTGATATAGGAAATGTTCAAAACATTATCCAACTATACAAAATTTTATCATTTCTTTACTAATAAAGAGATAGATATGATTTTGTATATCAGGTTCGGTATCTAATAACATTCGTTCAGAATCAATGTATTTAGAATACAGGGTGACAGTGACCAACAGACTTGGCTGCAACACTTGCCCCGTTTTCTGTCTCATGAAACTTATCACCCGTTCTCAGTTTTCTACCTTTTGTAGCCCTATGTAACAGATTACATATCTGGGATCCAGATCCGGTATCATATACCCAGGATGCGGAGGATACTGAGAAAAATTTCTGTATAATGAACACACCCGAAGATGATGCATCAGCATGCACTCTCTTCGTTTGGGCGGCATGAGAATTCTGGTAATCCCCAATTTCCTGCTCTGTCTTATAACAATTACAAGTTGGAGCGGGGACCAACGTTCCCCAGCTTAGTATAACAAGCGGGTTCAGTCAATATTCCGTATTATTATCTTGATTAAGGCGTGATATGGTCGCTACCTGGAGAGAGAGAGAAGAAAACACTCAGCGTGCGCTCTTTCAAGAATAGATTGGTTATTATTTTATCTAATCAGGATGGCTCCCACTGCTTTTTATCAAATCTTCCTTCAAACCCTAAAAGGAAAGACTAGCCGGGATTAATTACACACTACAAGTTCGCCAATCTTTCAGCCAGGCCAATGTCGGTACTTTGAGGGAGGTCCCCCGTGCTTTCGCACGAACCTAATTAATGTAAACCTCGTTTTCCCAGAGGCGTAACCCCGTTGACACCTTTCTAGACACCTACTTGATTAGCTAATTGCAATGTGTAAAACTCTCCCAGGAGTAACTCTTACTCGCAGCGGGTATCGGGATCCAACTATCTCATAGAAGGTATGCAATCTCATTGAAAATTTCAAAACTTGAAATTCCCGATAATATTTTGCCCCTAACGTGCTATGACCTTGACGAAAGCCAACAAACCATAGCCCGCTAGTCAAGTTCAACCCGTACATTTCTTGATTGAATTAAACCCACCCGCACGACCCTTGACGAAAGCCAACAAAGCCGCACGACTACCCTAATCCAATCGCATCGTATACTGGCAGATAAGCAGCATATAGCTACCGCACACTGCACCTTGACGAAAGCCAACAAATGCAGCACGAATACTATATACAACTTATCTGAAATGACGGAGGGCTACGACAGTTTTTTCTGAAAACCTATTGTGTAATGAACTTGATATCATTGTAGAATCAAATGATTTTGAAATGGAGTGTTTTTGAGGCTTTTCTAGTTTTGCTAAAGGAGTCACTCCCGGTGAAGGGATCGTCGGTCCTTTCCTCGTCGAATGAGGTGCGGGATATATCATATAAATCACTGTGCAAAGCAAAAACTCTTAAAAGCAATCAAAAGACAAACCGATTGTGTAGCATCTGCCAGTTATTGCTAAAGGAGTCACTCCCGTTGAAGGGATCTCGATCCTTTCCTCATCGAATAAGGTGCAGGATATATCATATGTACCGCTGTGCAAAGCAAGAACTGTAGCTACCTGTTTTATTTTGAAATTCGATTCTACAACATCTTAGGTTTCTTTTATTTCATTAATCACATTAATGAAGTCCCATCATTTAAATACCTAAACATTACAGATAAATACGACGTACACTTATGCCATCCTCATTCGCCTCGATGTCCCCTCGTGCACCGTTAGGTTAGGTAACTAACGGCAGAGCGGGGCAGGGCTAGCGCGGGTGTAAAACATAAGTAACGCTTATATAATATATCATATATACTATATACAGTATCTATCACAGAACATATCACATGATCACATCACAGATATCGCAGCAGAAGAAACATATGAAATATTGGATATACTAGGACGTCCGTGTTTTCAATACGAGCCAGTATAAAACACGGATTCCACGGTCGCGATGAATAGCCAAACCCACACCCCTAGACCCCTACGAGAGCGGCAAGCAACCCTACCAATTCTAGAGTTAGGAGACCCGGACTCGGCTCCTCGAGTTGGTCTCCCACTGGACTCCAGAACCCGGTTACTTGTGCTCCCCTCCTTGGGTCTATCCTAGTGCGGAAAAGTAAATAATATACAAAGGGTGACATCTTCCGCAACCTGGAAGTGCCCCAATAAAAGAATATTACATACAAGTTTTTACATGAATGAAAATGAAAAAACACTCATCTCACATAAAAACCCCCGGCTATTCAAACACGACGATCCAATATAACATATCCAGCAACACATAACATCACATGTCATCAACGTAAGTAAATATGCGCATCCCAATTGTCGTTGACATATAGCAACGAAACCGGCGATATCACATATTACACTTACGGTCACAGAAAAGAAAGTGTAAAACTACAACAGTTGGAATCCGCAACATCCTTAGACATCATATGCCTAATCAAATGAAATACTTAGACATCGCATGCCTAACAATTATAAACCCCGCATTTTCGTCTCATTATCGAAAACTCTTTTCAATATCAAGTCGGGCAATTCAACAAGATTCCTGACATCCTGATCGAATGCTCGTCGCAAACTTCAGTAGACGGCTGCACCCCCGAAACCGTCGACGAAGTGCACCAAGGCGGAACACTGCTACCGCGAGCACCCGGACGGATGCTTTCGGCGACGGGGGTTCTCCTACAGTCACTTGGTCGGGGCTATGGAGTGAGGCTGTCTATTAAGTTTACCCGGCGAGTATCCGCGTACGCTACGTGATTGCGACGGACTTTTGATCACATCAAAATTCCGTGGCAACCGATCAAGTGAGACTAAACTGCTATGTTTATAACATTCATTCAGTTATCTCATAACTACTTGTGAATTCCAATTATTGTATCACATTCCGGATAAATGGAAGATGTTAAACCTTCCGATCGAACAATCAAACACCCAAGTTTTCCCGGAACAGATCAACACATGAAATAAGTTCAAAGACATTCACTTCATGCCTCAGTACCAACGGTCCAGCCGTAGAAGGGTCAAGCCAACGCCTCACATGTGGCACGCCGTACTGCCCCAAACCCGAAGGTTCAAAGGGCAGTTCAAGACGGTCACATAATCGAGTTATGGTTTATTGTCTTCTAGAGGGACCATCGCGTTACTTGCACTACTTAGAACGTCGTTAAACTACGGAAAAATCCAACACTTGGAAATTTTCCGGCAGGGGAAAAGTTGGGTATTTATATCCAGTCGAACTTTTTTAACATATTCAAAAATTATCCGGAAGAACACAGACAAGATTAGACAATCCGATCGAATCACCGAAGTCCCAATACAACCCCAGAAAACTCAACTGTAGAATAAATATTAAAATATCCCAGAAAATCCAGTATCAGAAAATAGGAATTACTGTGCAAAAAGTATTGGGCATTGTGACAATACGGCCGCGGAACCGCCGCAGAAGCCTCGCTTCTGCCGCGGTTCCGCCGCTCTCTTGTTGAATCATGGACACGTGTTGCACAGTAATTCTTAGGATTCCCTGCTGATTTTTCTGCATATTTTTAATCTCGAAAAAGACCAGATTTCAGAAATAGTCCAGAGAGCATTTTAGGGTTTTGGTTTTGGTTCGATCGGACTTCTAATTCCGTCTATGCGTTGCCTAAGGCTCTAGCTAGGCTCTGATACAACTGTAGGGTTCCTAGGCACTCTCAAGAGGTCTCACGTGGCATCAACCATGCCAATTTCAAAATTTACGGTGCCGAGAAACCCTAGACTACGGATCGTTAACTAGATGTTTAGGCGAAACAAGAACTAGTAAACTACTTTACTAAGAGAACGGAATACAACCTTTGTAGATCTGGTCCTCCACCTCCATAGCTCCACAATGAAGTCTCCTCGCTGTCCAAATGGAAAACCCGGGCTCAAGCGTCGGCTTCATCGGAGAAATGTGCGGGCTAGGTCATCGACTACGATGCCGAAGATGATCTACGTCGAGGCATCACTAGATCAAGCTCCACCTTCACCAAGCCATGAAAACTTGTGAAGGAAACACCCTATACTACTTGGCAAGAGGTAGAGGATGAAGAAATAGGAAGTGGGTTCACTTTAGAATTGGATTTCTCACACTTTTTCTCAAGTTTCCATTGATGAGGCAAGCTTTTTCTTCAAGTAGAAGATGAAGAAGATGATAATGTTATGATAAGTTGTTTTCAAAAAGAAAATAAAAACAATACTTATCATAATCCAACCATGGTCAAGTGTAGAGAATGAACTAGGGTTAAGTGGAATGGTTAGGGTTAAGCATGAAACAAAATGGTGACTTAGTCAAAGCTTCATGAAGCTTCAATATCAAACAAAGAAAGCCACCATTTTCTCATTATCATTTTCTTTTGTCAAAATGAACAAAAGAAATAAATAAATGAATAAATAAATAAACCAAAACCCTAACCACTCATATAACCATGGTTTAATCTTTACACAAACTCAAGTAAGCATGTATCATCAAACATGATACAATCAAGTGCACAAAAGTATATCACATATACAACTTGTGAAATTCAAGTGAGAATATCCATTTAAAGTGAACCAATACTAGTTAATGCAAAGTAATATATCAAATATATAATTATGCATTAAATCATTAAATCAACACTTGATTTAACGATCCGGTCATATCGCATATAACCGACTAATATGCAATGTATCGACTTATCGAATCAATCCTTGATTCGATAACTAGGTTATATCGCATGCAACTAATCAATACATTCATCGGGAGAATAGAATACGGTGTCACATACACGCATTATTCTCGGTCCAGCACATATCTCATATGCGCTCCTATTTCGTTTCGCTTGAGCCAGGAAACCTCTGTGTAGGACTCTAAAGACTCGTCAATACGCCGGCAGCAGGTGTTGATCATATCAAACACCCACAAGCCGCAAGCGGTCTGCTAAACGTAACGTCCACCCGGGTATTGAACGATCAGAAGATCGATGAGCAAGCCCGCTCACACTCCTGTGAATCCAACCAGTAACACTTACCGTACAGTCCGGTCCGATCGTCTGATATGTCGCATATCTCGCCTAGGGGTGGTAAACGTCAGACCCCAATAGCTCGATATGTCGTATCGATATGAGGTCTATAACAGTTCGAGAAACTACTGGTAACACTTACCAGTAAATCTCAGCAACCCTGGCCAGGGATTTCCGGTTATAGCCAATCGAACACAGCGCAACATCAACTCCCTATACCGGGAGAGACGAATCCCCTCCTATCGCTCATTGCCTCCATGTGATTCGGGACTGTACCCAAAAGCCACCATTTTGCATGCCCTCTTGGACGTGGTAAGGTGGAAATCAAAGCACAGTGGGAACCACACAAGACTCTATGACGATCTCGGGTCAACAGACTACTCTGTACCAGTGTCACCAGAGAACTGCCATCTGACGTAAGGTATAATACCATCTGGGAGTTCTCGGCGAGTCCGTCCAGTGTACCCAGTCTCTACTGAGCACCCGTATATCATCTCTGATGTCAAACACCAATGGATATGGGATCATCCATCGCCCATCTGTATGGGTCGAGAAGGTATACGCTAGTCTACTCTGGTATATCGATGCCCCATCTCGATATACCCACGACTAGGGACCTTGAAGGATGTACTTATGGACTACCATGTCCCCACTAGTATGATCCGCATCATAGTCCAGATAGTCAAGTACACATCCTAAGGGCTTTACCAACATGTAACAGAGAGACAATCAATGTACACGTTAAGGTAAAGAGCAACCAGATAGCATACTATCATGTCGAGCAAGAAAGTCCTCCCTATATATGTCCCAGCATCCACTACAATATACATCCAATATACAGTAATGGCCTCTAGGGCATACATATAACTAACATTTTTACCCCGGGGTACCTCACCGGGTCCACCATGTACCCGCAGACGGTGCCTACCGCTCCTCGAATCGGGTTTCACATGCCACTCTCAAAACCGAGAAAACACATGGTGGACGCACTGAAATATCATTTCAAGGGTAACCGGGTTTTTAAAACAATACATACTCTCTTTTAAAATACCCACGGTTCCTAAATCCAAAAATATCATGGAAACAACATATCTCAATGCGTATAATCAGAAAGCATGATGTATGCGACATATAAAAGAAATGTAAGCATATCAGTATATCATGCAACATGGAATAGTAATATGCACATATTAGGGAAAACCGCTCTTTTAAAATGAATCAGTTTTTAAAGAGTATCTTGCGGTTCCCAAATCTCCAAATCAAGCGAGAATCATCTATGTATGTGCAAATAAGTATGTGTATAATATGTAAGTAAACGAATATGAATGTACAATAGATTTGTGCACAAGTATGAGTGTACAATATGTAAGTACATGAATATGAATGTACAATAGGTATGTGCACAAGTATGAGTGTACAATATGTAAGTACACGAATTTGAATGTACAATAGGTATGTGTACAAGTATGCCATGCAAGGGTCATATCCTGAATGCAACAGTACTATAGTGTAGTGACATGGCAATTATTGATGATGAAGTGTGTGAGCCGGCAAGCAGGTGTACGTGAAACATATGCATCATCGATAATGGTGCTGGTGTCCTAACAGCATGGATTTGATACAACAATAAACATATTTAACATGCAATGCGATGCAAACAGTAAGAATCTGCGGCAAATGAATAATAAACACCAAAGTGTAGAATCTACATCAATGTATCTATGTCATACTGTTTTTGCCATTTGAAATAAGACGAATCAGGGTTTTTAGGAAAATAAGGGTTACGGTGTTTTTAAGAAAAGATGCGTCTTTTGAAAATATCCGTAGAACCCCTTGCCTGTTTTTAAAATACTCCCGATTCGTTAGTTTTTGAAATAGGTATGAGATTGGCCTAGCCTAACATCTACTAACAAGACTACGGCTCTAACTAACAAGTCAATCTGGAGGGGTATGGAAACCACCTAAATCTAAGTCGATATAAATATATATATGTAAAATATAATAGTCGGTGATCCCGTCTCAAGGTACCGCGTACGATACAATATCATATGACATCCCCGAGTCATGAGTGCGGATCTTATCATCAAATAAAGCTCGTACGGTAAATCATCGTACGGCATCCCAAATCTGGGTACGGGTCAATATCACATTCATCTCATCAATTATCTGGTATCCTTATCATCATATCTCATGATCTGGGGTACTGATCTAAGTCTAGTACAAATCGATACCATCTATAAAAAAATATAAATGAGTGTGTAAAACACACGTCCCAAGGCCCGCTAAAATCACATGTTGTATCCCAAATACGAATCACATCATATCACCGATCTCCTGGCACTATGCCCAATATCATCGACTCATCTCCAAATATCATCCACTATCATCATCATCTAGGTATATGTATAACAAGCAAGTATATGTGTGTGTGTGAGTGTAAACCTATTCTAGGGTTCGCAACTAGGAAACTATACTAGTTTACTTCTAAACCCTAATCTATCCATAGTACACCTAATCATATCTAGAGTATCCATTTCACACTTAACGCTATCATACATATATATAGTATATATCTAGTATACTAAACATCGAACTGCGGGGGTGCTATACGCCATCCACCCGACTTCCCCCGTAGATATAATCTACTCACTTTGCATTCTGCATGTCGGTATCGATGTCGCCTTCATTTTCTTTCTCGTATGAAGCCCTCGAGAAGGTACATACAAGGTAACACAATCGCAAAAGTATCTTAAAATGACATCGAGAAAACCAAACGACGCGCTAAGGCCTATAGGTTAGAACCTATGGAGTACGCTTTCAAAACCATCAAACAACCCTCGATATCGTCGTACAAATGTCAAGTGATTGAGGTAAAACACAAATACGCAAATCCAAAATTCAAAATACGAGAAACGAGACTCCGAATCAAAACAGCAACTTAAAAAAAAGGTTCCAGATTCTACCCTAGGTCAAATCAGACAATTTTGCATATGCCAAGGGTCTATTTTACTGGAGACAAAGCCACAAAACAAATACGAGCCAAATCCTCACTGGTCTGGCCGCAATTTGCGGCCAGAATGGATTTAATTGTGGCCAAGTTTGAGGGTTAAGGGTCAGGGCTTTGATGGTAGCTTCCTAGGTGCCTGCATGTATCACTGTCCTTACAAAATAATTTTCAGAGTCTCGGGGTGATAGCAGATTCCATTTTACATCCACAGAATTCTAAATTTTCCGATATCGGCTTTTCTAAATCCATATTCCGGGATTCTAGTCTCTGGTTTTGGTCTTAATTCTAGCACTAGGGGATTTGTGAGGCCTCTACTGAGCTCAATTGCCCATCACAACTTTCAATTTCCAATAACCCTAACTAGAGTTTTCAAACTTCACCCAAACCACACGATATCGGTTCTAGTCTAACATGGGGGTAAAAGTAAAGGAAACACTAAGCTTATGGTTCAGAAAATACCTTATTTGGCAACTCAAGAAAATTCTTGAGTTGCCCCGGCTAAAATCCTTGCTTTCTTGGTCCAATGTGCTTCCCTCGAGCTTGTGCATCTTTTTAATGAAAAGGGTAATGGGTTTTGAGATGTTTATTGAGGTGATTTGAGGAGGTAGTGAGGGGAGAGATTGCGGCGGCGGCAGCAGCAGCAAGGAGAGAGAAGAGAGAGAGGAAAATGAGTGAACAAAAGAAGAGGGGATGGCTCAAGACAAAGTCAACCTAAACCCTCACCTTTCTCTCTCTCATCCATACCTATTTCTTTATTCTTTTTCCCCTTTTCTTTTCTATTTTCCAACAAATTAACAACCATGCTTTAAAACATGAAGGAGAGCCATGGAAAAATATGCAACAAGTGTAAAAATGATACGGTGCATGTTTTGCACAAAATACGCTTAAACTCCGATTAGCAATTTTTAATCGCGATTAGCACTATATTAGCATATAATTAGTCATAAAAACTTAAAAATTGCATAATTCACATAAAACACCCTCTTTTAATAATTTCTATAATTTTCCAAATTTTTCCCCATTTATCGGTATTTAATTATATCGTCCTATTAAAATATTCAATATTTTATTATTAAATTATAAAAATCCCCAAAAATAATATTTTATTTTTTTGAAATGTTACAATCTTCCCCCCTTAAAGAAATTCGGTCCTCGAATTTAAATTTTTAAACCCCCAAATTCTAAAATATTTCAATAAAATACTAAGTCGTCGGGGCTCCGAAATCATCAATGCATAAAACGCATCATAGCGCAACGCATGCGCATGAACAATGAGCAGATAACTCAAAATCAAAACTCCGTCAAGCATCCCGCAATCATCGGAGTCATAGTAAAGACACAAAGGTCAAATTCGAAACAAAACCGATATGATATACATCATAATTATACATGTAGACCTCAAATCTATACATGTAAATATCTAAAAGAAATGCATGCCAAACCTTTCATGTTGCTGTGTGATGCACGTATCGCGGCACAGCGGCGGACGTCTAATGTAAGAAAATAATCATAAATGTATATATCTTTTGTTTAATATGTACGTTCCGCCGTTTTGAAAACAATTTAGAAGGGTTCCCTTGTTTTAAACGCGTCGTGTCATATTAGACACGCAGGTAAATACTGAGACTATAGATCGCTTTTTGGAAATCCTTTCGATAACTATCAATGCATGCAAAATATATCCCAGTACTGTCCTCTGACTAGTCCTGCTCAGTACGAAAACATATAGCAAATATCATAAAAACGTACTGCTCCATAGGGAATCAAAATCCAAAATGTATATAAGAATACCCTGTGCGTCTGGTGCGCACGGAAATCAAAATCCATATATGTGCCATACATGTGCACAGAAACAACATTTAGGTGCAACGGGTGTGCACGAAACATCTGTCATAGGCAACGTGTGTACCTGACAGCAAAATCAGGTGCATCTGACATGCACGAAGAATCCCGATTTAGTGCATCTGGTGTGCACCAAAATCGTACCTCAAAATATGCGCTCAACACGCGCGAAAATCCAAATCAGGTGCATCCATCATGCAAAAATAAAATCCAAATCATTACGCATTCGACATGCACGAAATCACGAAATCCCATATCAAGCGTCGAACATGCACAAAATCTCACAGTTATCTGTTATCGGTTCGGTTATATGTGATATAACCAGATTGTCGAATCAAGTGTTGATTTGATAATGTGATATACAGATGAATGATATTAGTCGGTCATATGTGATATAACCGGATTATTAAATCAAGTGTTGATTTAATAATGTGATATATATTATATGTGATATAATTATATATTAACTAATATCATTAGCTCACTAATTATTCTTCATTATATATATATATATTAATATATATGATATATATATATATATATATAATAATGAAGCATGGCTTGATTTTCTATTTTTGAGAAAAATAGAAATGAGGTGTAAATTGAGAGCATGGTTGCAAGCATGGGAGTTATATTTGTTTATTTATCTTGACTCACTATTCAAGTATGGTTGTAATTTTATATTGCAAAATTCCATGCTTGAATGAGTGGGGGTCAAGAGTTGCCTTTCATTTTTTGCTCATTCTCAACACTTTGCCATTTTTTCTTGCTCCCATGGTTGCTCTCTAGCTTCTTCTTCCACCTCGAAGTCTTAGTTCAAGCTTCAACCCTTACATGTGATGTGAATCATGAAGCTTGAACACAATCTTGTGAGCTTTTACATCCTTTACATCACCATCCCATACCAAACTAGCAATTTGGTGTGTTGTGTTTCCTACACTAAAAGGAGTTTAGTGTAGAGTCAGCTTGAGCTAGAGGAACTTCGGGTCGATCGCCTTTGGCGTGAAGATCACGAAGGAGGTTTGTTCAACTCGAAGAGGAGCCTTGTAAAGTCGCGTGGACTTCAACCCGGAGCTTTATAAGAGAAGGACTCGAACTACAAAGGTTGTATGCTCTTTTCTACTCTTTAGTTCATCACATCACAAAGGCAAAACCTTAATAATCTAGTAAAGATCTTGTTAGTCTAACTTACCACCTAATAAAATTTAAAATTTGGCATGCTTATTGCTTCTAAAACCGCATGGTGGTGCTAGGGTCGACTTTCATTGAAGTAGGTGTTTAATTTGATATCGGCGTGGATCATCTTCGACACAAAGTTCATCGGAGGAAGCTCGTTCAAAGCCTCAAATGGAGCCTAGTGAAGTCGCGGGACTACTACACGGAGCATGTGAAGTGAAGAATCGAACTACAAAGGTTGTATGCTCTTTTCTTCTCTTGAGTTAATAACATCACAAAGGCAAACCCTAATAATCTCAAATGTCATTGACATATAGCAACGAAACCGGCGATACACCATATAATACACTTACGTTCGCAGAAAAGAAAATGACAAACTAAAACATTTGGAATCCGTAACCTTCTCAGACATCATAAACCCGAAATATCACATACTTCGGATTTCATGCCTAACCATTCGAATTCCAAATATTGTATCACATTCCACAAATAACTAGACGATGGTAAACATTATAGGGTTCTTTGGCACATGGAAATTTTTGATTTTGGCATCCTATCTATATATGTCCCAGCATCCACTACAATATACATCCTATGTACAGTAATGGCCTCTAGGGCATACATATAACTAACAAACATTCCGATCGAATCAACAAACACCCTAAATTTCCCGAAGAGCTTAACACTTGAGCACTGTTTAAAAATACCCAGAACATGCCACGGTTCCTATTCGAGAGACTTTTGGGACGTTGGGTATGAGATACTATATCAACTGGCCTTAGTGCAAATGGGATATTGTTAGTAATATATATGCCCTAGAGGCCCTTATTGATGATATAGTGGATGCTTGGACATATATATAAAGGACTTTCTTGCTTGACATGACAGTATGCTATCAGGTTACCTTTATCTTAACTTATAGACTGGTATGTATACTATCTCTCTCTTACATGTTGATAAAGCCCTTAGGATATGTACTTGACTACCAGGATTATGATGAGATCATACTAGTGGGGAAAGGGTGGTCCAAAAGTGCATCCTTTAATCAGTTCCTATTCGAGTGAATATCGAGACTAGGGCATCGATATTCGAGAGTAGAATAGTGTGTAGAGGGCGATGGTTGATCCCACAACCATTGGTGTGTGACATCAAAGATTGTACACAGGTGCTCATTAGAGAATGGGTACACCAAACAAGACTCGCCGAGGACTCCTATGTGGTAGTATACCTATCGTCAGATAGTGGTCCTATGGTGACACTGGTACATATTAGTCTGTAGACCCGAGATCGCCATAGATTCTTGTGTGGCTCCCACTGTGCTTTGATTTCCTCCCTACCAAGGCTCAAAAGATACGTGCAAACAGGTGGATTTTGGGTACAGTCCCGATTCACATGGAGGTAATGAGCGATAGAAGGGGTTTCGTCTCTCCCGGTATTAGGGGTTGATGTCGAGCTATGCTCGATTGGCTATAACTGGAAATCCCTGGCCAGGGCTGCTGCCGAGATTTATTGATAAGTGTTATCAGTAGTTTCTCGAACCGTTATAGGCCAGACATCGGCATGACTTATCACATTACTGGGGACTAACGTTTACCACCCCTAGACATGATATGGGACATATCAGATGAAGAGACCGGACTGTATGGTAGTGTTACTGATAGGCTTCATGTAGAGTATGGATGATCTTGCTTGTTTATCGTCATATCGCTCAATACCCGGGTAGCCGTTATGTCCAGCTAGTACCGCTGATGGCTTATAGGTGATTGATGTGATCATCACCTACTGATAGCGTATTGACGAGTCTTTAGAGTCCTACACAGAAGTTTCCTGGTTCGAGCGAAACGAAGTAGGGCACATATGTTGATATGTGCGTGGGCCTGATTAAATATGAGTATATGATACCGTATTATAATCTGGAAGTTATCTGATGTCGGTCAGGTTATATGTGATATAACCGGATTATCGAATCAAGTGTTGGTTTGATAATGTGATATTCAGATTAATGATATTAGTCGGTTATATGTGATATAACCGGATTATTAAATCAAGTGTCGATTTAATAATGTGATATATATTATATTTGATATAATTATATCTTAAATAATATCATTAGCTCACTAATTATTCTTCATAATATATATATTATTATATATGATATATATATATATATATATATATATATATAATGAAGCATGGCTTGAATTTCTAGTTTTGAGAAAAACAGAAATGAGGTGGAAAATGAGAGCATGGTTGCAAGCATGGGATTTATATTTGTTTATTCATCTTGACTCACTATTCAAGTATGGTTGCAATTTTATATTGCAAAATTCCATGTTTGAATGAGTGGGGGTCAAGAGTTTCCATTCATTCTAGCTCATTCTCAACACTTAGCCTTTTTCTTGAGTTGCTCCCATAGTTGCTCTCTAGCTTCTTCTTCCTCCTCATGTCCTGGTTCAAGTTTCAACCCTCACATGTGATGTGAACCATAAAACTTGAACACAAACTTGTGAGCTTTTAACATCCCCTACTTCACCATCCTACACTTGACTAGCGATCGAGTGTAACGTGTTTCCTACGCTAAATGGTTTAGTGTAGAGGAAGCTTGAGTTGGAGGGACTTCGTGTGGATCATTTTCGACACGAAGGTCATCGGAGGAAGCTCGTCCAAAGCCTCAAATGGAGCCTAGTGGAATCGTGGGATTACTACATGGAGCATGTGAAGTGAAGGACCGGTCTACAAAGGTTATATTCCTTATTCACTTGATGTAAAGTTGTTTACATTCTTGTATCGTCTAATTATCTAGTTAAGATTCTAGGGTTTAGGTTATTTAGCATGGAGAATTTTTTAAAACGGTATGGATGATGCCTCCCGAAACTCATGGTGGTGCTAAGGTTGACTTTCATGATATCATGAATATCCATCATCTCATTCGATGCGGAAAGAGTCGAGATCCCTTCACCGGGAGTGACCTCTTTAGCGAAAATAGAAAAAGCCCCAAAAACACTCCTTTCAAAATCACTAGATTCTAAAATGATATCAAGTTCGTTACGCTCATAGTTTTCTTAAAAATCTGCATAGCCCTCCGTCATTTCAGATAAGTACTATTTAGTATTCGTACTACGTTTGTTGGCCTTCGTCAAGGCGTAGTATGCGGTAGCTGATTAGTGCTTATCTGCCAGCATGTGATGAGATTGGATTAGGGTAGTCGTGCGAATTTGTTATCCTCCGCTAAAGGTCGTGCGGGTGGGTTTAATTCAATCAAGAAATGAACGGGTTGAACTTGACTAGCGGTCTATGATTTGTTGGCCTTCGTCAAGGTCATAGGAAGCTAGGGATAAAAACATTATTAGGAATTTCAAGTGTTGAAATTTGCAATGAGATTGCATACCTTCTGTATGATAGTTGGATCCCGATACCCACTGCGAGTAAGAGTTACTCCTGAGAGAGTTTTGCACTTTACAATTAGCTAATCAAGTAGGTGTCTGGAAAGGTGTCAACAGGGTTATGCCTCTAGGGAAACATGGTTTATTTTAATTAGGTCTGTGCGATAGCACGGGGGACCTCCTTCGGAGTACCGATACCTGCCTGACCGAACGATTGGTGAACTTATAGGGTGTAATTAATCCCGGCTAATCTTACCTTTTATGGTTTGAAGGAAGATTTGATAAAAACAGTGGGAGCCATCCTGATTTGATAAAATAATAACCAATCAAATTTTGCAAAGAGCGCACGCAAAGTGATTTTCCTTCTCTCTCTCCTGGTAGCGACCAATGAAATGCCTTAATCAAGATAATAATATGGATGTTTTGACCGAACCTACTATCATACTGGGCAAGGTTCCGCTCTACCTTATGATTGTCATAAGTCTGAGCAAGGAATAGAGGAATATTCGGATTCCCACGCCACCCAAACGAAGAATAAGCATGTTGATGTATTGTCATCGGGTGTGTTCGTAACCAAGAACTGTTTCTCAGTTACCTCTACGTCCTGGGTATTAGATACCGGATCAGGATCCCACACATGTAATTTGTTACTTGGGCTATAGACAGGTGAAGAAGTAGGAAAGTGTGATATATCTCTAGTAGTAGAGATGGTGCAATTGTTGCAGCCAAAGTAGTTGGCAAATATCACCTACTGTTACCAACTAGTAATACAATGATTCTGAGTAACTGTTATTTCGCACCAATAATATTGTGAATATTTTCCTAAATCAAGTGTTGATTTGGCAAGGTATGTTGTATAACAGTGTACACGTTCTGAATCAAACTACAGTTCTAAACGTACAAAACACACACAAAAGGAATAGTTCAGAAATGAACGAAGTCTTCTTGTGGCATTATAGACTGGGTCATATCGATAAAACAAGACTAGCTAAAGTTTCATAAGGATTCATATTTGAATCCGTTCAAATTTATATCTTATAAAACTTGCCAGTCATGTCTCAAAAACTAGGTGACCAAATCTCCATTTACTGGAAACGGAGAAAGAGCTACTGAACTCTTGGACAAATACATGGTGATGTATGCGGTCCTATGCCTACATATGCCAGGGATGGTTCCGCGTACTATATTATATTCACCGATGTTCTCTCAAGATACGGACATGTGTTATTGTTGAAACACAAAACTGAATCTTTTGAGAATTTCAAGGAATATAAGTATGAAAAATAGAACCAGATGGGTAAAGGTATTCAAATCCTTCGATATGATCGGGGAGAAGAATACTGGAGCACGGAATTTCGAGACTATTTAAAAGAGAATAAGATTCTCTCTCAGTTTACTCCTCCGTATATACCACAGCACAACGGTATATCGGGATGGAGGAATCGCACCCTATGAGATATGGTGCGCTCTATGATGAGTACTACTGAGTTGCCTATTTCCTTTCAGGGACATGCACTTGAGAAAATGCATACCTATTGAATAGAGTTCTGATCAAGTCCATTTCCTACCACTCCATATGAGATATGGAATGGGAAGAGACCATCTCTTAAACGAGTTAAGATATGGGATTGTCCAGCCTATGTTGAAAAGAAAATCCGGACAAGCTCGAGGCAAGATCAGTTCTGTGCAAGTTTGTAGGATATCCCAACCATTGGTGAGGGTATATCTTCTACCACATCGAGGAACAAAAAATGTTTTGTTTCTCGACATGCCACTTTTTTGGAAAAGGAATTTCTTATGGAAGAAATTAGTGGCGAAGAGGTAGAACTGGAAGTAGTTCCAGCAAACACAAACTATAACTGACGATTTGGTGGAACCGCGGGATATAATAGTCCCTGACGAACCGAAGCCACTCCGCAAAACTAGTTGGGTTCCTCATCCACCTGAGAGAAACTACGGTTTTCTCATAGACGGTGGGAGCGAGTATTGCATCATGGAGATGATGACCCAACTAGTTTCGAGTAGACCATCACAAGTGGAGACTGTGTGAAATGGCTGGATGTTATGCGATCTGAGATAGAATCCATGTACACCAACAAAGTATTGACTTTGGATGTTGCTCCTGAAGGGGTAAAACCCATCAGGAGCAAAAGGATTTTTGAGAAAGATAATTTTGTGTGAATGGAAAAGTTGAGACTTTCAAAGCTAGACTTGTTGCTAAGCTTAAGTCCATCAGGATTCTATT
The DNA here is from genome assembly GCA_030015575.1 of Agapanthus africanus. Taxonomy (NCBI): domain Eukaryota; kingdom Viridiplantae; phylum Streptophyta; class Magnoliopsida; order Asparagales; family Amaryllidaceae; genus Agapanthus; species Agapanthus africanus. Next base: position 538,191,726 of record JASDDO010000010.1, on the reverse strand, counting down.
TGCCATTGCTGCATACCATGACTACGATATCTGGCAGACTGCACGTCAAACCCGCTTTTCGAAATGGTGATTTAGAAGAAAGCATGTATATGATACTGCCAGAGGGCTTCGTAGACAGTGGAAGCAGCGGAAGCATGTGCAGGCTGCTTAAATCTATCTACGGGTTGAAGCAGGCATCGCGGAGATGGAACATCTATTTTAATGAAGCTGTCAAAGAGTTTGACTTCATCAAAAAGATAGATGAACCATGTATAAAAAGGAAGGTTGTAGAGGGTATAGCTGTCTTCCTCGTATTGTACGCAGATGACATACTCTTGATAGGAAAGGGTGTTCCTATGCTATACTCGGTCAAGCACCTCTTATCACACAGGTTCTCCATGAAACATCTAACTGATGTCTTCTATATCCTGGGGATATATATCTATAGAGATAGATCTAAATGGATTTAGGATTGTTCCGATCCAGGTACATAGACATCATGCTAAAGGGGTTTTGTATGGATGATTCTTAGCGTGGTAATGTACCCGCTTGTTCAGGAATCACTCTCTCCAAAAAGATGTCTCTTGAGACTGATTTAGAGAGGGCTCGGATATAAGGGATACCCTATGCTTTGGAAGACGGGTCAATCATGTATGCGATGTTATCTGCCAGACCAGATGTAGCTTATTCACTAGGTGTAGTGAATAAGTATCGAAAAGATCTTTGGGAAAACCACTGGACAGCTGAAGAAAAGTGCTTGAGAAGGACTAAAGAGATGTTCTTGGTGTATGGTAATGGTGAACTCCAGATGGAGTCCTTTACTGATTCGAGCTTCCAGAGTGATAAGGACGACTGAAACTCAGTCTAGGGATTTGTCTTTACCCTCAGTGGAGGGACGATATGTTGGAAGGTTTCCAAGCTATATACTGTAGCATACTCATTGATAGAGGCTAATTACATCGCGACCAACGATGCTGCCAAAGCGGTTGTCTGGATGAATAGAGTTGATGAGATGAACTAGGTACCTACCATTTGGCATCCAATACCTATGTATTGTGATGACTATGGAGCTATGGCTTTAGCCTAGGAACCCCGGTCCCGTCAGCGACATATTCTTAGACAGTATCTGTTGATCAGGGAGATAGTTGATCTCCGGGAGATCGAGGTCAGGAGAGTTGATACAGAGGATAACACAGCGGATCCACGCACCGAGGCCATCCTCTAGATGCTATTCGAGAGACTTTTGGGACGTTGGGTTAGCTCATCCATGTCGTTAACATCCCTCATGATGTTAAAAGCTCACAAGTTTGTGTTCAAACTTCATGGTTCACATCACATGTGAAGGTTGAAGCTTGAACCATGACATGAGGAAAAAGAAGAAGCTAGAGAGCAACTATGGGAGCAACTCAAGAAAAATGCTAAGTTTGAGAATGAGCTAGAATGAATTGCAACTCTTGACCCCCACTCATTCAAGCATGGAATTTTGCAATATAAAATTGCAACGATACTTGAATAGTGAGTCAAGATGAATAAACAAATATAAATCCCATGCTTGCAACCATGCTCTCATTTTCAACCTCATTTCTATTTTTCTCAAAAATAGAAATTCAAGCCATGGTTCATTATATATATATATATATATATATATATATATATATATATATATATATATAATATTTTGAAGAATAATTAGTGAGCTAATGATATTAGTTAAGATATAATTATATCAAATATAATATATATCACATTATTAAATCAACACTTGATTTAATAATCCGGTTATATCACATATAACCGAATAATATCATTAATCTGAATATCTCATTATCAAACCAACACTTGATTCGATAATTCGGTTATATCATATATAACTAGACCGACATCAGATAACTTCCAGATTATAATACGGGATCACATACTCATATTTAATCAGGCCGACGCACATATCAACGTATGTGCCCTACTTCGTTTCGCTCGAACCAGGAAACTTCTGTGTGGGACTCTAAAGACTCGTCAATACGCCAGCAGTAGGTGATGATCACATCAATCACCTACAAGCCGTCAGCGGTACTAGCTGGACGTAACTGCTACCCGGATATTGAGCGATATGAAGATCAACAAGCAAGATCATCCATACTCTCCATGAAGCCTATCAGTAACACAACCGTACAGTCCGGTCTCTTCATCTGATATGTCGCATATCAAGTCTATGGGTGATAAACGTCAGTCCCCAGTAACGTGAAAAGTCATGCCGATGTTTGGCCTATAACGGTTCGAGAAACTACTGATAACACTTATCAGTAAATCTCGGCAGCAGCCCTGGCCAGGGATTTCCAGTTATAGCCAATCGAGCATAGCTCGACATCAACCTCTAATACCGGGAGAGACGAAACCCCTTCTATCGCTCATTACCTCCATGTGAATCGGGACTGTACCCAAAATCCACCTGTTTGCACGAATCTTTTGAGCCTTGGTAGGGAGGAAATCAAAGCACAGTGGGAGCCACACAAGAATCTATGGCGATCTCGGGTCTACAGACTAACCTGTACCAGTGTCACCATAGGACTGCTATCTGACGATAGGTATACTACCACATAGGAGTCCTCGACGAGTCTTGTTCGGTATACCCATTCTCTAATGAGCACCTGTGTACAATCTTTGATGTCACACACCAATGGTTGTGGGATCAACCATCGCCCTATAAGAGACAAGAAACGTACACACTATTCTACTCTCGAATATCTATGACCTAGTCTCGATATTCACTCGACTAGGAACTGATTAAAGGATGCACTTTTGGACCACCCTGGCCCCACTAGTATGATCTCATCATAATCCTGGTAGTCAAGTACATATCCTAAGGGTTTTATCAACATGTAAGAGATAGACAATATAAATACCGGTCTACATGTTAAGATAAAGGTAACCTGTGTTAGTGTATATGCCCTAGGGGCCATTATTGTATCATACTAGCTTGTATATTACTTAATGGAAGCTTGGGATATTCACAGTTATATGACAGTCTTGCTAAACATGGTAGTATGCTACTTGGTTTTTTCTATCTTAATATGTGAGTATACGTATTAATAGAGCTCTTAGGATCTTGCTTGACTACCAGCGTTGTGATGGCAGTCACACTAGTGGGGGCTGGGTAGTCTACAAGCACATCCTTTTTCTGGTCCCTAGTCATAGGATTATCGAGATAGGGCATCGATACTCCGGAGTAGACTAGTGTGTACGCTTCTCATCCTAGTTGAGGAGATGGTCTGTCCCACAGCTGTCAGTACGTCGTACTGGAGATAGTATACAGGTGCTCATTGGGTTACGGGTATACCGGACAGGACTCACGGGGAACTGTTGGTTGGTATTATACTCGTCGTCAGTTAACAGTTCCCAGGTGACTTGAGTACAGCAAAGTCCGCAGACTTGACACTGCTACTTCGCCTCGAGTGTATCCCACTATTCTTAGATTGCTACCCTACCACGGCTCAAAGGAGTCGTGCAAACAGGTAGCAGTTGGGTGCAGTCCCGAGCACTTGGAGGCAGTAGCGGTTAGATAGGATTCGTCTCTCCCGGTATTGGGAGTTGATATCGCGCTGTGTCAGAGAGCCATTACGCAAAGTCCCTGGCCAGGGCAAGCGAGATTTATTGGTAGGTTCCAGTTGTTTCTCAGGGTGTAATGGGCTACGCTCCGACACGACTTATACCGCTATTAGGGGACTGACGCTTGCCGCCCCCTAGGCCCGATATGCAATAGTCTTAGACGAATAGACCGGACTGTACGGAGATTGTCACATCAGACTCAGTAGGAGTTCGGAAGGGTTTCCTCATCGGCCTTCTTATCGACATCTACCTGGGGACCGTTACGTACAGCTAGTGCCGCTTGCGGTCTGTGGTTAAACCAACTGCCAGCGTAGTATTCGAGTCTTTAGTGTCCCACACAGAGAGTTTCCCTGCTCCAGGCGAAACGATATAGAGGTCGTATGGTTTTTGGACAAGGGTTCGGACGCATACGTGTATTTACGCACGTACGACATTCGGACAATTTTTAGTAGCCGACTTTGGTTTAAGCCAGTTTCTAGTATCAGGTTATTGGATTTATACAGTCTAAAGTTTTTCCGTGTTTTCACGGATAGGAGGGGTGTTCTCGTAATTTCACGGGAAGCTTCTAGAAGCATGGTGACTTGAGGGTTTAGGTGGCATTTGTATTAAATGCATTTGTGACTCACTAGATGAATCATACAAGTGAGTTAATGAAGCATTAAATTGCTTAATGACTCACTTGATGATTCATTGCAATATTCAATGAAGCATGGTGATAAATCACTTAATTTTATTTATTTGATAAATCTTATGCTTCATGGTATATTAGAAGTGAGAAACAAATATATCACATTATTCTTGCTCACCTTCTCTCTCCTCAAGCTCTCTCTCTCTTTTGACCATAATCCTCCCCTCTCATGTGTTGAGACCAAGGATTAGTAAAGACTATTTAATCCATAACACTTCTCTATATCACCTAGGTTACTTAGATTACCACTTTAAGAAACCTAGTTACCTCAAGTTAGAGGTGAAGCTTGGAGTATAGCTCTCGGGTGGATCATCAATTACGTGGAGGAGGCCGAGAAGGACGTGGATAATGAAAAGGAGAAGGACACAGTTCATTAGGTATAATCACTTATCATAATAGTTAACACTTCTATGTTTTCTTGTTAGTTATAGTTTAGCAAAGATTCTCGGTTAGTCGATGTTTATGCAAAGAACAAGATCGTTTTTCATTTTTCCGTCTCCCCGCAAGTCGTGGGGTTTTGTACATCGACTTACAGTGGTATCAGAGACTCGCTAAACAATAATTAACTCATTAGCAAAGTCGTAAGAATTTCGAACGCAAAAAGAACCGGAAAAATCATCGATTTAACACAGTTTCTGTCGAATTTAAAACGTGGTCTAAAAATTTTTCAGGGACCTCTAAAATTAAAAGCAGAGAATAGTAGGGCTACTGCAGAAATTTGGACTCATGACTCGGCAAACTCACCGCGGAACCGCGGCGGATCCATGCGATCCGCCGCGGATCCACGGCCGAGTTGGGGCCGAGTCAGCCCAAATTTCTTCAGTAACTCTCCTGTGTTCATAATGATATTTCTGGGATGTTTATTTTTCTGCTCAAGTCTCAGGTGCACAGAGAAGTTTTGGAGTAGAATCTAAAGTGTTTGCTCGATCGAAATTTTGCGATGTTTGCTAATTTGATTATATCTATGATTGTATAATGTGTTCGTAAACCTCCCCTAACTGCTAGTATGTCAATTGGCAGAGGGTTGCACATTTCTGTAATGGTTTTTACTGTTTGTGGTTATGAACTGTATTGGACTGTTGTGATGATTAGCCGGGGTTTGAGATGGGTTGTTATATTCATTCATTCAATGTAATTGTAATATGTTGTAATATTATTTTACGGGGCACATCCAGGTTGCGGTTGTTGCCACCGTTGTACTATTTCATTTTACTGTTTTTGCTCCTAGGATAGACCCAAGGTGGGGTGCACAAACTACCGGTTACTTTGAAGTGTTTAGTGGCCTACTCACGTTGTTGAGAGAGACCGCTTCACTTCGGATACTTGGCAGGTAGTTTGCCGTACCCGTAAGGGTCTAGGGTGGGGTAATGGCTATTCATCACAACTGTGTAATCCGTCTTTTGTTGCAGGCTCTAAACAAACGCGGATTGCTTGCAAATCCAATAATGTTCATATGTGATCTGGAATGCCTATTATTGCGTCTGACGAATGTACAATATCTATATATGATAGCTATTTAGACGTCACTTATGTTTTACACCCGTGCTAGCACAGCCCCCGCTCTGCCGTTAGTTAAGTAACCTAACGGGTGATGACGGGACCCAGTGGCGAATGCGGATGGCATAAGAGGACGTTGTATTTTCGTTGTTTTCTGCAATGATAGGTTAATGACGCATTATTATTAATGCAAAGAAAATAAACCAAAAGTTGAATCGTTGGAACAATTTAAAAGAAGTCACTCGGTTATTTTAAAACAGATGATATTTTTTAATTACGGAGCTTTAACCACTCCTTTTAAAAGCTATCAGGTTCCTTCGGTCATATCAAGTTCACTACGTTCACGGTTTCGCCAAAACCATTCGTAGCCCTCTGTCATTTCATTTGGGTATTCAGTAGTATTCAAGCTATGCATTTTGGCCAAAGTCAAGGCATAGTGTTTAGTAGCTGCTGGATATTCATTTGTTGCATAGATAGATGAGTTAGTTTGGGACAGTCGTATTATCATTTGACCAAAGTCAGGGGTATGTACGGATGGGTTCAAATTGATAAGATAACGACGGGTAGAACTTGACATGTGACTTCTGACATTTTGACCAAAGCCAAGGTCATAAGAGCATGGGGCAAAAATTTATATCGGGAATTTCTAAAGAAACTGAAATTTGCAAAGAGATGCATACCATTTGGAGTTTGATAAATGTTGGTAGGATTCCTTCAACATTATCATACGATGATATTTGGATCCCGATCCTACTGTGAGTATATGCTACTCATCAGGAGATTCATCACTTAACGATCAATGTTATAAACCAAGTAGGTGTCAAGAAAGGTGTCAGCGAGGTTACGCCCCCAGAGAAAAGAGGTTATTTAATTAAGAAATTTCGCGAAAGCGTTGGAAAACCTCCCTCGAAGTACCGACACCAGCCTGGCTGAACGGTTAAGCAAGTATTCTACAGTGAGAATAGTCCTGGCTAATTCTTCTTTTATGGTTTGAGGAAGGATTCGAGAAAAAGTGGGAGCCATCCAGTTTAGATAAATTAAAAACCACTCTAAACTTGCAAGAGCATCAAGCTAAAGTGTTTCTTCTCTCTCTCCTACTTGCAGCGACCCTGAAAATGACTGGACTTAAGTTACTTTTAGAGAAAAATATACTGACAGGGCCAAACTATAAAGATTGGCTGCGGAATGTCAAAATGGCTTTGACCTATGACAAATTGGGGTACGTCCTCACCGCTAAGGCACCTGCAGTCCCAGGTCCCAAATCCAGTAATGCGGATAAGGAAATCTGCAAAACCTGGGAGTATGATTGCGCGAAGGCCAAGTGCATCGTGCTTGCCTCGATGAACAATGAACATCAGAGGAGGCACGAGGATATGGATCTTGATGCCATATTTCTCCATACAAAAGAACTTTATGGAGAGCAATCTCGTATAGCAAGATACGAGACCTCTAAGAACTTGTTTCGAGCGAGGTTGGCCGTCGGATCATTGGTAGGAGAACATGTCCTAAAGATGATTGGCTATATAGAAGAGCTCGCAGACCTTAGGACGACTTTGGATAATGAGCTCTATACAGACCTTATTCTCCAGTCCCTTCCTTCCACCTACGCCCAGTTTATTCTGAATTTCAACATTCAAAGAAAAGAAGTTGAACTTCCGGAACTCTTTAACATGTTGAGGAGTGCAGAGGGCACCTTGCAGAAGGCAAGGGAAACACCCGCTATGTTTGTTAGCGGTGCTTCTTCTTCCGGGTCCAAGGCTAGGGCCAGAGGAAGGAAGAAGAAGACCGCCACCAAACCTAGAGAAGGTGTAAGTAAGGTGGGAGCGAAGGGAAAGAAAAAGTTTGCGGTACCAGTAGTGGCCCAGGATGAGTGTTTCTATTGTCATAGGAAAGGGCACTGGAAGAAAGATTGCAAGGCGTGGAACGCCAAGAACCAGGAACCGAAGCAAGCTGTGGCTTCGACTTCAGGTGTGTTTGTAATTGAGAATTGTCTGTCAATCAACTCTACTTCCTGGGTATTGGATACCGGATCAGGATCTCATTTATGCAATTCATTGCAGGCACTGAGAAACCGTAGAGTGCTGAAGGATGGTGATATGACCCTGATGGTTGCTAACGAAGCTAGCGTGGGAGCTGTGTCCGTAGGGGATTATCACCTGGAATTGACGAGTGGACACATTTTGGTTTTACATAACTGTTTTTGTATACCCAGCTTAACGTGTAATATCATATCAGTTTCCTTGTTATCAAATAAAGGTTATGATTTCACGTTTGTAAGTGATGTTGTTAACATTTACCTTAATCATAGTTTGATTGGGTCCGGTGCATTGGATAACGGTATATATGTCTTAAACCAACTCCAAATTTTCAATGTCCAGAACACACTAAAAAGAAAGTCTCCAGATTTAAACAAAGCTTTCTTATGGCATTGTAGACTGGGTCACATCAATGAGAGAAGGTTGATTAAGTTATATAGAGAAGGATATTTGGACTCGTTCGAATATCAAACTTATGCCACTTGTCAATCATGTCTCAAAGGAAAGATGACAAAGACTCCATTCACTAGACATGGAGTAAGAGTGAGCGAGCTCTTAGGACTCATACACAGCGATATATGTGGTCCAATGTCTACACATGCAAGAGGTGGTTTTTCCTATTTCATTACTTTTACAGATGATTACTCAAGGTACGGCTTCATTTATCTGATGAAATATAAATCCGAGGCTTTTAAGAAATTCCAAGAGTATAAGAATGAAGTAGAAAACCAAACCGGCAAAAGTATCAAGACACTAAGATCTGATCGAGGTGGTGAATACTTAAGTGCCGAGTTCCTAGGTTACCTAAAAAAGAAAGGAATTCTCTCTCAGCTTACTCCTCCATACACTCCACGGCATAACGGTGTATCGGAGAGACGGAATCGAACCCTATTGGATATGGTACGTTCCATAATGAGTAATGATGAGTTACCGCGATCTTTCTGGGGTTATGCGCTAGATTCAGCGGCATATCTTCTGAACAGGGCTCCTACCAAGACTGTGCGTACCACCCCATATCAGATATGGAGTGGGAAGAAACCCCATCTTCGGCATATGAAGATATGGGGATGTCCAGCTTTTGTTAAAAAGCAGCATGCGGACAAGCTCGAGGCACGATCAGTACAGTGTAAGTTTGTGGGATATCCAAAGAACTCCAAGGGATATTATTTCTATTACGCAGAGGAACAAAAGGTTTTTGTTTCTCGTAATGCCCGTTTTCTAGAATAGCAGTTTTTAGAAAAGGAAATAAGTGGGAGCGAAATAGAACTGGAAGAAATTCCAGAACCACAAACTACTACTGAAAGTTTGGTAGAACCAGTAGTTCAAGAAGAACAGGACATTCCCGCACCCCTCCGGAGGAGTAGTAGGCCGTCTCATCCGCCTAAGAGATACTACGGTTTTCTCATAGATGGGGATAGAGAGGATTGCATCATAGATGATGATGAACCTACTAGCTTCCAGCAGGCCATCCAGAGCGGCAACTCGGTACGATGGCTAGATGCAATGCGGACCGAAATGGAGTCCATGTACACCAACAAAGTATGGACTTTGGACTTTGCTCCAGATGGGGTAAAACCCATAGGATGCAAATGGATCTTCAAGAAAAAGATTAGTGTAGATGGACAGGTGGAAACCTATAAGGCTAGACTTGTTGCAAAGGGTTTTCGTCAAAGACCTGGTTTGGACTATGACGAAACTTTTTCTCCAGTGGCTATGCTCAAATCCATTCGGGTCCTCCTTACTATTGCTGCCTTCTATGATTATGAAATCTGGCAGATAGACGTAAAGACGGCTTTTCTGAATGGTAATTTAGAAGAGTGCGTCTATATGGATCAGCCAGAGGGTTTCAATCAGAGTGGGAGCAGCGGGAAAGTGTGCAAGTTGCTTAAGTCCATTTATGGACTAAAGCAGGCATCGCGGAGTTGGAACATCTGTTTTGATGAAACAGTCAAAGAATATGACTTTATCAAAAATCCAGATGAACCATGCATATATAGTAAAGTTGTTGCAAGAACTGTCGTATTCCTCGTCTTGTACGTGGATGACATTCTATTAATAGGAAATGGCATTCATATGCTACAATCTGTCAAAGGATTCTTGTCACACATGTTCTCTATGAAAGACCTGGGTGATGCCTCTTACATTCTGGGGATCCGGATCTATCGTGATAGATCCAAGAGGATGTTGGGACTTTTGCAGTCCAGGTATATCGACACTGTATTGAAAAGATTCAGTATGGAAGATTCTAAGCGCGGTAATCTACCGGCTTGTCACGGAATCACCCTATCCAAAGAGATTTCTCCCAAGACTGATTTGGAAAGGGAACGCATGTCTATTATACCCTACGCTTCTACGGTAGGCTCTATAATGTATGCGATGTTATGCACCAGACCAGATGTAGCTTATGCACTGAGCGTGGTAAGCCGGTATCAGTCAGACCCAGGGGAGAAGCACTGGATAGCAGTAAAGAACATTCTCAAGTACCTGAGAAGGACTAAGGAGATGTTCTTGGTTTACGGCGGAAAAGACCTCAAGATGGAGGCCTTTGCTGATTCCGGCTTCCAGAATGATAAGGACGATTCCAAGTCCATGTCAGGTTATGTCTTAACCCTCAATGGAGGGGCGGTATGTTGGAAGAGTTCCAAGCAGGACACCGTTGCTGACTCGACGATGGAAGCGGAGTATATTGCTGCTTGCGATGCCGCAAAAGAAGCGGTCTGGATGAAGAAGTTCCTAACAGAACTTCAGGTGGTTCCTACCATTGTTGATCCAATACCTCTGTATTGCGACAATAACGGAGCTATAGCTTTAGCAAAGGAACCAAGGGCCCATCAGAAGTCCAGACACATCTTAAGACGGTATCACCTGATCAGGGAGATCATTGATCGTCGGGAGATCGAGGTCCGGAGAGTTGCTACTGAAGAGAACATTGCTGATCCATTCACAAAGGCCCTACCTCAGATTCAGTTCGAGAGGCTACTCGAGATCATCGGTCTTCGATATGCCAGTACATGGCCCTAGTACAAGTGGGAGATTGTTAGTGTATATGCCCTAAGGGCCATTATTGTATCATACTAGCTTGTATATTACTTAATGGAAGCTTGGGATATTCACAGTTATATGACAGTCTTGCTAAACATGGTAGTATGCTACTTGGTTTTTTCTATATTAATATGTGAGTATACGTATTGATAGAGCTCTCAGGATCTTGCTTGACTACCAGCGTTGTGATGGCAGTCACACTAGTGGGGGCTGGGTAGTCTACAAGTATATCCTTTTTCAGGTCCCTAGTCGTAGGATTATCGAGACAGGGCATCGATACTACGGAGTAGACTAGTGTGTACGCTTCTCATCGCAGTTGGGGAAATGGTCTGTCCCACAGCCGTTAGTACGTCGTACTGGAGATAGTATACAGGTGCTCGTTGGGTTACGGGTACACCGGACAGGACTCACGGGGAACTGTTGGTTGGTATTATACCCGTCGTCGGTTAACAGTTCCCAGGTGACATGAGTACAGCATAGTCCGCAGACTTGACACTGCTACTTCGCCTCGAGTGTGTCCCACTGTTCTTAGATTGCTACCCTACCACGGCTCAAAGGAGTCATGCAAACAGGTAGCAGTTGGGTGCAGTCCCGAGCACTTGGAGGCAGTGGTGGTTAGACAGGATTCGTCTCTCCCTGTATTGGGAGTTGATATCGCGCTGTGTCAGAGAGCCATTACGCAAAGTCCCTGGCCAGGGCAAGCGAGATTTACTGGTAGGTTCCAGTTGTTTCTCAGGGTGTAATGGTCTACGCTCTGACACGACTTATACCGCTATTAGGGGACTGACGCTTGCCGCCCCCCTAGACCCGATATGCGATAGTCTTAGATGAACAGACCGGACTGTACGGAGATTATCACATCAGACTCAGTAGGAGTTCGGATGGGTTTCCTCATCGTCCTTCTTATCGACATCTACCTGGGGACCGTTACGTACAGCTAGTGCCGCTTGCGGTCTGTGGTTAAACCCACCCACTGCCAGCGTATTAGTCGAGTCTATAGAGTCCCACACAGAGAGTTTCCCTGCTCCAGGAGAAACGATATAGAGGTCGTATGGTTTTACGACAAGGGTTCGGACGCATACGTGTGTTTACGCACGTACGACATTCGGACAGTTTTTACTACCCAGCTTTGGTTTAAGCCAGTTTCTAGTATCAAGTTATTGGATTTATACAGTCTAAAGTTTTTCCGTGTTTTCACGGATAGGAGGGGCGTTCTCGTAATTTCACGGGAAGCTTCTAGAAGCATGGTGACTTGAGGGTTTAGGTGGCATTTGTATTAAATGCATTTTTGACTCACTAGATGAATCATACAAGTGAGTTAATGAAGCATTAAATTGCTTAATGACTCACTTCATGATTCATTGCAATATTCAATGAAGCATGGTGATAAATCACTTAATTTTATTTATTTGATAAATCTTATGCTTCATGGTATATTAGAAGTGAGAAACAAATATATCACTCTTGCTCACCTTCTCTCTCCTCATGCTCTCTCTCTTCTAACCTTAATCCTCCCCTCTCATGTGTTGAGACTAAGGATTAGTAAGACTATTTAATCCATAACACTTCTCTATATCACCTAGGTTACTTAGATTAGCACTTTAAGAAACCTAGTTACCTCAAGTTAGAGGTGAAGCTTGGAGTATAACTCTCAGGTGGATCATCTATTACGTGGAGGAGGCCGAGAAGGACGTGGATAACGAAAAGGAGAAAGACACGGTTCATTAGGTATAATCACTTATCATAGTAGTTAACACTTCTATGTTTTCTTGTTAGTTATATTTTAGCAAAGATTCTCGGTTAGTCGATGTTTATGCAAAGAACAAGATCGTTTTTCATTTTTCCGCCTCCCCGCAAGTCGTGGGGTGTTGTACTTCGACTTACAACCTGATAGCATACAATCATGTCGAGCAAGAAAGTCCTCTATATATATATCCAATCATCCACTATATTATCAATAATGGCCTCTAGAGTATACATATTACTAACAAATACATCCGCTCGTATGTCAGTTGAAGGTATCGCATGGGCTTGCCCGCGACGTCTGGCAATTTCTTTTGTTCTGACGGCTTTGCCCCCAGCTGGGGCCATAGAGAGCCGTTCGAACACCGACTTGCGTTTAGGTCGGGGCACCCTTGAGACCACCAAATTTGGCCTCTTGTCTTTTGAGGACGGTTTGTCGGTTACCGGAGCTTGAGGAGCTCGGATGGCGTTAGCTGACACGAACAAAATAGAGCCAAATGGTAGCGGCGGCTCCCCCCATTGTCATCCGAGACTGGCCGGGAGTGTTAGTTATATATATGCCCTAGAGGCCATTATTGTACATGTGATGTATATTATAGTGGATGCTTGGATATATATAGAGAGAGAGGACTTTCTTGCTCGACATGATAGTATGCTATCCGGTTTCTCTTTGTCTTATTATGTAGACTTGTATTGTGATACTGTCTTGCTCTCGCAAGTTGATAAAGCCCTTAGGATGTGTACTTGACTACTAAGACTATGATGGATATCATACTAGTGGGGCCAGGGTAATCCATAAGTACATCCTATAATTGTTCTTAGTTGAAGATGTATCGAGACAGGGTATCGATACTCCAGAGTAGACTAGCGTATACGCTTCTTGACACATATGATGGGCGATGGATGATCCCACATCCATTGGTGTTTGACATCAAAGATGGTATATGGGTGCTCAGTGGAGACTGGGTACACTGAACGGACTCGCCGAGAAATCCTAGTTGGTATTATACCTATCGTCAGATAGCAGTTCTCTAGTGACACTGGTACAGATTAATCTGTAGACCCGAGATCTTCATAGAGGCTTGTGTGATTCGCACTGTGCTTTGATTTCCACTTTACCACGTTCAAGAGAATGTGCAAAACGTTGTCTTTTGGGTAAAGTCCCGAATCATATGGAGGCAACGAGTGATAGGAGAGGATTCGTCTCTCCCGGTATTGGGGGTTGATGTTGCGCTGTGCTCGTTTGGTTATAACAGGAAGTCCCTGGCCAGAGCTGATTCGGAGATCTACTGGTAAGTGTTATCAGTAGTTTCTCGACCCGTTATGAGCCTCACATCGACACGACTTATCGGTTACTGGGGTCTGACATTTACCACCCCCTAGACTGGATATGTGACATATCAGACGAAGAGACCGAACTATATAGAAGTGTTACTGACAGGCTTTACAGGAATATGAGCAGGCTTTCTTGTTGGTCTTCTGATCGCTCAATACCCGAGTAGCCGTTACGTCCAGCTAGTACCGTTGAAGGCTTGTGGGTGACTGATATGATCATCACCTACTGCTGGCGTATTGACGAGTCTTTAGAGTCCTGCACAAAAGTTTCCTGGTTCAGGAAAAATGAAGTAGGAGTACATATGTGATATGTGTAGGACCGAGATTAATACGAGTATGTGATACCGTATTCTATTCTCGCGATTTATTCGTATCGATCGGTTATATGTGATATAGCCGGGTTATCGAATCAAGTGTTGATTCGATAAGTTGATACATACGATATTAGTCGGTTATATGTGATATAGACGGATTATTGAATCAAGTATTGATTTGATGATTTAATCTATAATTGTATATTTGATATACTAGTTTACATTAACTAATATTAGCTCACTTGTGCATTTCTTTTAATCACTATTAACACTTATTATATATGATATATATTATTGTGTCATGCTTGATTATACATGCAACATGGGTGTATGAGAATTACACCATACTTGAGATAATATTAAGGTTTTTATTTATTTAAGTAATTCAAAATTGAGTGGAATTTTGTCATGGCTAGAAGCTTGGAGAAGCTTGTAATGACCATTGACTTAGTCCACCAATTTTGTTTTTCCTTAAATATTTATTAACCTAACCATTATCTACAACTATGGTTATGTCTCTACAAGGTTTATATGAGATATTTTCTCACCCATGGTTGCCATTCACTCTCTCATTTTTATTTGCTTCATCTTCTTCAAGCTCAAGAGAGAGCTCTCTAGCTTTTAAGCAAGTGAGGAAAAATAGTGAGAAAAAGAATTCTAAAGTGAGCAAAATTCCTATTTCATCATCCTCTACTAGATTAGCCATTTAGTTTAGGGTGTTAGCTTCACTAATCCCTAATTAGTGAAGAGGTAGCTTGAGTTGGTGTCTCCTCAAAGTAGTTCATCTTCGGCCTCGAAGATCATTGTGCAAGCTCGTTTTTTTCGACTAGTGGAGCCTACGGAGAGTCCGGATCACCACTACTTGGAGCGAAGGGTCTTCTACACGGAGCATTTGAAGTGAAGAACTGGTCTACAAAGGTTGTATTCCGCATTCACTTAGTTGTAAAGTTGTTTACATTTTGTTTCGTCTAAATCTTTAGTTAAGATTCTAGGATTAGGGTTAAGTAGTATGGCAATTTTTTGAAAAAGGCATGGACGATACCTCCCGAAACCTTGTTGTCGTGCTAGGTAACCCTACAGTGGTATCAGAGCCAAGTTAGAGATTTTAACGATGTTTGTTAGATTAAAAAACCGAAACGACTCCGAAACACCCGATATACAATCCCAGTTTCTGTCGAATTTTGAATGGCCTCTAAAATTTTTTTAAGCAACTGCAGAATGTTGTATGAGATGCAACATGAACACAGTAGAAAATTGAACCCCTTTCGCCGTATTTTGGCTGGCCACATAGCTAATAAAACTAGCCTGCTCGGTTCTTGTAAGGTGTTCTGGGTTCAATTTTTTAGTGTGTTCCAGTCTCTGGGTTTTAGTGTTTCAGGTGTTGCTTATTTTTTCTAAATTTACATGTGATGTTAACTTTCTGCGAAGACAATTCGGAGTGTTTCGTAGTCTTAATTCTAACATATTTTTGGGTTATTTAGACAGCGTTAAAAAGTTCAAACGGATATCAATAACCCAATTTTTCCCTCGACGGAAAATTTTCCAAGAGTTGGATTTTTTCCAAGTTAAAGAACACTCAAAAATCATGCAAGTAATGCGGTGGACCCTCTAGAGAAAGAAACCCTAACTCGATTATGTGACCGTAAGAACCGCCGCCAAACCCTAAGGTTTGCGGTAGTTCCACGGCGCATAGGTGAGGCAAGGGTTGACCCTTCTACGGCTGGTCCATAGGTACTGTAGCATGTACTGGCTATTTTTAAACTACGCTCAAATGTTGAACTCTTTGGGAAATTTTGGGTGTTTGTTGATTCGATCAGAATGTTTAATATCGTCTAGTTTTTTTTTCTGGAATGTGATACAATATTTGGATTTCATATCGTTAGGCATGAAATCCAAAGTATGTGATATTTCGGGTTTATAATGTCTAAGCTGATTGTGGATTCCAAATGTTGTAATTTGACATTTTCTTTTCTGCGACCGTAAGTATAATATGTGGTGTACCGCCGGTTTCATTGCGATATGTCAACGATAATTGGGATACACATATTTACTTACGTTGATGACATGTGATGTTATATGTTGTTGTGATATGTTATATTGGATCGTCATGTTTTGAATAGCCGGGGGTTTATGTGAGATGAGAGTTTTTATTTTCATTCATGTAAAATTCATTGTATATAATATTCTTTTATTGGGGAACTTCCGGGTTGAGGATGATGTCTCCATTGTTGTATATTATTTATTTTTTCGCACTAGGATAGACCCAAGGTGGGGAGCACAAGTAACCGGGTTCTAGAGTCCAGTGGGAGACCATCTTGATGAGTCAAGTCCGGGTCTCCTAACTCTAGAATTGGTAGGGCTGCTTGCCGCTCTCGTAGGGGTCTAAAGATGTGGATTTGGCTATTCATCGCGACCATGGAATCCGTGTTTTATACAGGCTTAAAATAAAACACGGACCTTCTAATATATCCAGTATTTCATATGTTATCTTCTGCTGCT
The DNA here is from genome assembly GCA_030015575.1 of Agapanthus africanus. NCBI lineage: Eukaryota > Viridiplantae > Streptophyta > Magnoliopsida > Asparagales > Amaryllidaceae > Agapanthus > Agapanthus africanus. The sequence goes on along the minus strand of JASDDO010000010.1, from coordinate 538,174,990 downwards.
GATATTCTGTGATGTGGTCACTTTATATGTTTGAGACGAATGCTTTATTATTATATATATGATATATAATAAATGTTGCTTATGTTTTGCACCCGCGCTAGTCCCGCCCCGCTATACCGTTAGTTAAGTAACCTAACGGTGCATAACGGGACACTAAGGCGAATACGGAGGGCATAAGCGTGCGTTGTATTTTCGTTTCTTCTGTGATACTTAAGAAGCATAAATGATGGGACTTCATTAATGAGATTAATGAAAGAAAAGAAACCTAAAAGATTTTATAGAATCAAATTTTCAAAAAGGGTAGCTTTAGTTTTTTCTTTGCATAGCGGTATTCCTTGTAGAATATCCAACACCTTATGCGATAAGGAAAAAGCCGAGATCCCTTCACCGGGAGTGACCTCTTTAGCAAAACTAGCAGATGCTATAACTCATCCGGTTTTGTTTTTGATTGCTTTTATAGTTCTTGCTTTGCATAATGGTATTTGTGAAATATCCTGCACCTTATTCGATAAGAAAAGAGCCGAGATCCCTTTACCGGGAGTGACCTCTTTAGCGAAACTAGTAAAAGCCTCAAAAACACTCATTTTCAAAATCACTTGTTTCTACAACGATATCAAGTTCATTACGCAAAAGTTTTTCATAAAAACCTGTCGTAGTCCTCCGTTGTTTCAGATAAGTATTGCTTAGTATTCATGCTACGTTTGTTGACCTTAGCCAAGGCGTAGTGTACGGTAGTTAATTAGTGCTTATCTGCTGCATATGATGCGATTGAGTTAGGATAGTCGTACGACTTTGTTGACCTTATCCAAGGGCCGTACGGGTGGGTTTAATTCAATCAGGAAATGACGGGTTGAACTTGGCTAGTGCTTATGATTTATTGACCATAGCCAAGGTCATAAGTTGCTAGGGGAAAAAGATTATCAGGAATTTCAAGTGTTGAAATTTTCAATGAGATTGCATACCTTCTATGAGATAGTTGGATCCCGATACCCACTGCGAGTAAGAGTTACTCCTAGGAGAGTTTTACACATCACAATTAGCCGATCAAGTAGGTGTCTAGAAAGGTGTTAACGGGGTTATGCCTATGGGAAAACGAGGTTTATTTTAATTAGGTCCGTGCAAAAGCACGGGGAACCTCCCTCAAAGTACCAACACTGGCCTGGCTGAAAGATTGGCGAACTTGTAAGGTATAATTAATCCCGGCTAGTCTTACCTTTTAGGGTTTGAAGAAAGATTTGATAAAAACAATGGGAGCCATCCTGATTAGATAAGATAATAACCAATCTAATTTTGCAAGAGCATACGGTAAAGTGTTTTCTTCTCTCTCTCTCCAGGTAGCGACCATGTCAGGCCTTAATCAAGATAATAATATGGATGTATTGACTGAACCCGCTTGTTATACTGAGCAGAGGAACGTTGGTTCCATTCTTTCTTATAATTGTTATAAGACTGAGCAGGAAATAGGGGAATATCCGGATTCCCACGCCGCCCAAACGAAGAATAAGCATGTTGATGCATCTTTTTCGGGTGTGTTAGTCATCAAGAATTGTTTCTCAGTACACTCTACGTCCTGGGTATTAGATACCGGATTGGGATTCCACATATGTAATATATTGCATGGGCTAAGGAAAGGTAGAGAACTGGGAATGGGTGATCATTCCATAAGAGTAGGGAATGGTGCAAATGTTGCAGCCAAAGCAGTTGGCGAACATCACCTTGTATTACAAAATGGTAATACATTGATTCTGAACGAATGCTATAACATACCGACCCTGATATGCAATCTTATATCAGTTTTTTATTAGGTAAAGAAGGATATAATTTTTTAGTACAGGATACTATTATGAATATCTTCCTGAATCAAAAATCGATTGGATCAGGCTCGTTAAATACTGGTATATACGTTCTAAATCAAACCACAGTTCTTAATATACAAAACACAAAAGAGGAAGAGTTCAGAAATGAATGAATCCTTCTTGTGGCATTGTAGAATTGATCATATCAATGCGACACGACTAACTAAGTTACATAAGGATGGATATTTGAATCCGTTCGAATTTTCATCTTATGAAACTTGTCAGTCTTGTCTCAAAGGTAAAATAACCAAAACTCCATTTACTGGACACGGAGAAAGAGTTACGGAACTCTTGGGACTGATACATAGTGATGTATGTGGTCGTATGTCTATACATGCCAGGAATGGTTCCCCATACTTCATTACATTCACTGACGATCTCTCAAGATATGGACATGTGTTCCTGTTGAAACATAAGTCTGAAACTTTTGAGAAATTCAAAGAATATAAACACGAAGACGAGAACCAAACGAGTAAAAGTATTAAAATCCTTCGATCTGATCCGAGAGGAGAATACTTGAGCAATGAGTTCCGGGACTATCTAAAAGAGAATGGGATTCTCTCTCGGCTTACTCCTCCGTATACACCACAGCATAATGGTGTATCGGAACGGAGGGATCACACCCTATTAGATATGGTGCGCTCTATGATGAGCACCGCTGAGTTACCTATTTTCTTTTGGGGTTATGCGCTGGAGACGGCCGCATATCTATTGAATAGAGTTCCAACCAAATCGGTTCCTACTACTCCATATGAGATATGGAATGGGAAGAGACCATCTCTTAAATGAGTTAAGATATGGGGTTGTCCGACCTATGTCAAAAAGCAAAATCCGGACAAGCTCGAGGCAAGATCAGTTCTTTGCAAGTTTGTGGGATATCCAAACAATTTGTATGGATATCATTTCTACCTCAGTGAGGAACAAAAGGTGTTTGTTGCTCAACATGCCACCTTTTTAGAAAATGAATTTCTTGTAAAAGAAATTAGTGGCGAAGAGGTAGAGCTGGAAGAAGTTCTAGCGGTACAAACTGCAACTGATGATTTATTGGAACCAGAGGATTCGATAGTTCCCAACGAACCCCAGCCTCTTCGCCGATCTAGTAGGGTTCCTCATCCACCTGAGATATACTACGGTTTTCTCGTTGATAGTGGGAGCAAGGATTACTTCATGGAAGATGATGACCCAACTACCTTCGAGTGGGCTATCACAAGTGGGGACTCTGTGAAATGGCTGGATGCAATGAGATCTGAGATGGAATCCATGTACACCAACAAAGTATGGACTTTGGAAGTTGCTCCTGAAGGGGTAAAACCCATTGGGAGCAAATGGATCTTTAAGAAGAAACTTGGTGTAAATGGAAAAGTTGAGACTTTCAAAGCTAAACTTGTTGCAATAGGTTTTCGTCAACGACCAGGTGTGGATTATGAAGAAACCTTTTCTCCAGTGGCTATGCTTAAGTCCATCCGGATCCTACTTGCCATCACTACATACCATGACTACGAAATCTGGTAAATGGATGTTAAGACCGCCTTTCTAAATGGTGATTTAGAAGAATGCGTGTACATGACTTAGCCAGAGGGCTTCATAGACAATGGGAGCAGCAGAAAAGTGTGCAAGCTACTTAAATCCATTTATGAGTTAAAGCAGGCATCGCGGAGTTGGAACATCTGTTTTGATGTTGTAGTCAAAGAGTTTAACTTCATCAAGAACGTAGATGAACCTTGTATATATAAGAAGGTGGCAGTGTGTAAGGTTGTCTTCCTCGTATTGTACGTGGATGACATACTCTTGATAGGAAATGATGTTCCTATGCTTCACTCGTTCAAGCTCTTCTTATCACATAGATTCTCAATGAAAGATCTAAGTGATGCCTCCAACATCTTGGGGATTAAGATCTATAGAGATAGATCTAAAAGGATACTGAGATTGTCCCAATCCAGGTACATTGATACCATACTAAAGAGGTTTAGTATGGAAGATTCCAAGCATGGGAATTTACCCACGATCACTAGACTCACTCTCTCCAAAGAAATGTCTCCCAAGACTTATTTTGAGAGAGCTCGCATGCCAGGGATACCCTATGTTTCGGCAGTTGGCTCTATCATGTACGCGATGCTATGTACCAGACCCGATGTAGCATACTCACTAAGTATAGTGAGTAGGTATCAAGCAGATCCAGGAGAGAGTCACTGGACAGCTAGGAAGAACATTCTCAAGTACTTGAGAAGGACTAAAAATATGTTCTTGCTATATGGTAACGGAGAACTCCAAGTGGAGTCCTTTACCGATTCGAGCTTCCAGAGTGATAAGGACGAAACTAAGTCGGTCTCGGGATTTGTATTTACCCTTAATGGATCTGTTGGAAGAGTTCCAAACAGAAAACTGTGGTAGACTCAACGATGGAGGTTGAATCCATCGCTGCCAACGATACTGCCAAAAAGGCTGTCTGGATGAAGAAGTTCATAAACGAACTTGGAGTGGTTCCGTCCATCGAGCATCCAATACCTTTGTATTGTGATAACAATAGAGCTATGGCTTTGGCCAAGGAACCCAGGTCCCATCAGCGATCCAGGCATATTCTGAGGCGGTATCACCTGATCCGGGAGATAGTTGATCACCGGGAGATCAAGGTCAGGAGAGTTGACACGAAGAACAACACTGCGGATCCACTCACGAAGTCCATACCCCAGATACAATTTGAGAGACTCTTCGGGATATTGGGTATGAGATACTACAACAACTGGCCTTAGTGCAAGTGGGAGATTGTTAGTTATATGTATGCCCCAGATGCCATTATTGTACATGTGATGTATATTATTATGATACTGTCTTGCTCACACATGTTGATAAATCCCTTAGGATGTGTACTTGACTACTAGGACCATGATGGAGATCATACTAGTAGGGCTAAGGTAGTCCATAAGTACATCCTATAATTGTTCCTAGTTGAGGGTGTATCGAGACAGGGCATCGATACTCCAGAGTAGACTAGCGTATACGCTTCTTGACCCATATGATGGGCGATGGATGATCCCACATCCATTGATATTTGACATCAAAGATGGTATACGGGTGCTCAGTGGAGACTGGGTACACTGAACGGACCCGCCGAGAACTCCTAGTTAGTATTATACCTATCGTCAGATAGCGGTTATCTAGTGACACTAGTACAGGTTAGTCTGTAAACCCAAGATCATCATAGAGTCTTATGTGATTCCCACTGTGCTTTGATTTCCACCTTACCACGTTCAAGAGAACGTGCAAAATGGTGGCTTTTGGGTACAGTCCCGAATCACATGGAGGTAATAAGCGATAGGAAGGGATTCGTCTCTCCCGGTATTAGGGGTTGATGTTGCGCTGTGCTCAATTAGCTATAACAGGAAGTCCCTGGCCAGGGCTGATTCGGAGATCTACTGGTAAGTGTTATCAGTAGTTTCTCGACCCGTTATGAGCCTCACATCGGCATGACTTATCGAATACTGTGGTCTAACGTTTATCACCCCTAGACTGGATATGCGACATATCAGACAAAGAGACCGAACTGTACGAAAGTGTTACTGACAGGTTTTACAGGAGTATGAGTAAGCTTACTTGTTGATTTTCTGATCGCTCAATACCCGGGTAGCCGTTACGTCCAGCTAGTACCGCTGACGGCTTGTGGGTGACTGATATGATCATCACCTACTGCCGGCGTATTGATGAGTCTTTAGAGTCTTACACAGAGATTTCCTGGCTCGGGAAAAACGAAGTAGAAGCATATATATGATATGTGCGGGACCGAGATTAATACGAGTATGTGATACCATATTCTATTCTCGCGATTTATTCGTATCGGTCGGTTATATGTGATATAGCCGGGTTATCGAATCAAGTGTTGATTCGATAAGTTGATACATACGATATTAGTCGGTTATATGTGATATAGCCGGATTATTGAATCAAGTGTTGATTTGATAATTTAATTTATAATTGTATTTTTTATATACTAGTTTACATTAACTAATATTAGCTCACTTGTGCATTTCTTTTAATCACTAATGAACACTTAATATATATGATATATATTATTATGTCATGCTTGATTATACATGCTACATGGGTGTATGAGACCTACACCATACACCATACTTGAGATAATATTAAGGTTTTTATTTATTTAAGTAATTCAAAATTGAGTGGAATTTTGTCATGGCTAGAAGCTTGGAGAAGCTTGTGATGACCATTGACTTAGTCCACCAATTTTGTTTTTCCTTAGATATTTATTAACCTAACCATTATCTACAATCAAGGTTATGTCTCTATAAAGGTTATATGAGATATTTTCTCACCCATGGTTGTCATTCACTCTCTCATTTTTATTTGCTTCATCTTCTTCAAGCTCAAGAGAGAGCTCTCTAGCTTTTAAGCAAGTGAGGAAAAATACTAAGAAAAAGAATTCTAAAGTGAGCAAAATTCCTACTTCATCATCCTCTACTAGATTAGCCATTTAGTTTAGGGTGTTAGCTTCAGTAATCTCTAATTAGTGAAGAGGTAGCTTGAGTTGGTGTCTCCTCAAAGTAGATCATCTTCGGCCTTGAAGATCATTGTGCAAGCTCGTTCATTTCGACTAGTGGAGCCTACGGAGAGTGCGGATCACCACTACTTGGAGCGAAGGGACTTATACACGGAGCATTTGAAGTGAAGGACCGGTCTACAAAGGTTGTATTCCACATTCACTTAGTTGTAAAGTTGTTTACACTTTTTTTCGTCTGAATCTTTAGTTAAGATTCTAGGGTTAGGGTTAAGTAGCATGGCAATTTTTTGAAAAAGGCATGGACGATGTCTCCCGAAACCTTGCTGTCATGCTAGGTAACCCTGCAGGGAGGACCGTCCTAGCGTCCATCTTCATCGTGAAGGAGATGGAAGCTGTGTTGAGAGCTAAGCCGATCCTTAGAGACATTTTGTTGTGTCCGTAGATTGCAATTTGAAATTTGTTAACCTGCACAAAGAAGCATGAATGTATATTGATTGAGTTCACATGAACGTTTAACCCGAAATATGGGAGGAGAGATCGGTCCCACCGGGTGTGCCATAATCTGTAGGGTGTTTTTCATCATCCCATTAAGATGGGAATACGCGCGCGCTTGTCAGGCATACTATAGATTCCCCCTGCCCAGGGTAGGTAGGGGTTTATTGATTGTGGGGATCCGAATCTCCGGCAGCCGCGGACTAAGCTGCCGTTAATTACCCCTCACTTTTGGAGCGAGAGAACCTCCGATTGACGGGTCAAACTGGTCATGCGAACTCAACGTGCCTAGCACGCGGGCGCTGGGCGCTGGTGCCTTACGTGCTTGGCATGTGGGCGCTAGGCGCTGGGCTCCAGCACCCCACGCGTTTGGCACGCGGGTGCTAGGCGTCAGCAGGAAAAGGGACTTGGTCCCTGCACTGGGAGTTATGCTCCTGATTTGATTATGGAATTAAACTCCTAACAAAGAGGACAAAGGGGCGTAGCCCCTGCATTGGGAGTTGTACTCCCAAAAAGAAAATTTTATTATATTATATATGTATAATATTTTTTTGAGGAGTTAAACTCCTAAGATATTTTCGGAGCTGATGAAAGGGGACCCCTTTCTTCTCCCTTGGGCCCTGGATTTTCCCCAAAGTGGGGTTTTTGGAGGTGGGTCTCCTCCTTCTTCTTCTCTATTGGCTGGATCTTAGAGAAAAGGAGGGTGAGATTCAAAAAATCTCCCCTTTTGGAGATTTGATGGAAGATCCGCGTTCCCCTTCAAGGGTTTTGTGGTGAAAAACTATTTCTTTTTGGAAAAGAAAGAGTAAAACTCTTGATTTAATTCAGAAAAGGGGAAGAGGATTTAGAACCTTGAGGAAGGAGAAGGGGGCACAAAAACCCTAAAGTTTGAGAGAATGAAAAGATTTTTTTATTTCATTATCATGTTGCCTTATATAGGCTTACAAATTTACATATAGCCCCTTAGGCTTTATAAAATGGCATTTTACCCATCCCATGCCTCATATGCTCATTTCTTTTGCACATGAGCCATGAGCTTTACAAATATTTGGCTTTATGCTCATTTTCCTATCATTCATGCATAAAAAATTACATCAAAATTATTTATTACATGATTTCATTTTGGTATGAGAGAGGCCGGCCATGGGGCTCGACTTGGGCATGAGCCCACTTGATCTGGGATTGGGCCCGCTTACTTGGGGTTGACTTTGACTTTGACTTGGTCGACCAGGGTGTAATTTTTACCCCAACAGTCACCAGCAAGATTAAAACATTCGTGGCCGAGGCCAAGGCTCAGAAGGACATTGGCAGTAGTGGGTGGCCATATCCCGTACAGTACGATCTAATCGAGTTTCCCAGCTGCTACGTCATTTCTATGTTCGGAAGCTTTGACAAGACGGGAAACGCGAATCAATGCGTCACCCACTTTAAAGTGTCGTGCGGAAATGCATGGGGCAATGATGCACTCTTTCTTCGTCAGTTTGGCAACAACCGGATTGATGTCGCTTTCGACTGGTAAGCAAGCATACCAGACAGGTCCGTCGCTACTTTGGTCCAAATGAAGTCTCTATTTCGGCAAAGATTCATGAGTGTTAGTGACAAAATCTCCATTGCTGACCTCATGAGAACCAATCCGGGGAAAAACGAAAGCAACACGGACTTTATTGCCCGATGGCGCAACCTGACTGTCAACTGCGAACCGCCGCTAAAGCAGGACAAGTCTGTCAACCTCCTTATTAAGAACCTCAGCAATTGCATAGTCCTATTCTTGTGTACAGCAAGCCTCAAAATGTTTCAGGAGCTGACCAAGAGAGTATAAATGTTGTAACGCTCGAAGTAAGAGTCTACCCCGGACTCTCAGGGTGACAAGCCTTGGAAAAGCCGAAAGGATGACAACCGTAAAAGCGGGAATTCCAATAATACCAATGCCTTCAATGCTTTTGACAACGAAGACAAGCGAAAGGTGGGCGGATCAAAAACGTACCGGTACCGAAAGCCAGTTGTAGGAGGAGAAGGGTCTTCCCTAGAGGAGAAGAAGAACAGGGTTTACTCTTCAGGAGGGACAAGATCCGCAAGATATTCAAGAATACCCTGAACAACGGTCTACAATTGCCGGAGTCGAAGAGGCCTCACGAAGCAAAAATGGCTGGCAATCCTCTGTATTGCCCGTACCACAGAGTAGTAAGCCATGCGATCGAGGATTGCTATATTTTCAAAGACTGGGTCGAGAAGCAATACATGACCGGAGAGATCGAACTATCCAGGAGTGTGTTGGTGAACAATCAAGCTGCAACCACTAACTTTAAACAGACAGAAGCTGAAGCCTTCTGGGATCAGACAGCTGCATCCGCTACCTCGAGAAATGAATCTGACTCGCCTCAGCCTCCACAGAGCATGCACATGTCTAAAAAGATGAAGAGGATGCTAAAGCTACTTCAGAAAGAGCCCAGAATAGAATGGGAGGGGCAGAAGGAGCCTACTGTTCCAGTTACCAATTTGGCTCGATCAGGCTCAAAATCGACCATTAAAAGTTATATCAATTCTCTCGAAGACTACGAACAAAAGGAAAGAATTCTAATTCGATTGAAGGAGTTCTTCCCCGTAGAAGCGGATGAGATTCTGGAGGGGCCAGAAGAAAACTCCGATGACGGGATCCCTATCATGACCTGCTACGTCGTCCACCATGGTAGCGACTCTGAGGAAAAGCTTTGTTTTTCCGAAGAGGACGAGGAGCTCGCTACAAGGGCCAACCAAATCCAACTCAGAAGCGGCAAGGCTATACTGCCAAAGCAAGGCAATGCCCCGAAAGAGAAGGAAAAACAGGTTGCTAATGAAGAAAACGGCGTAGAGCCGACTCATGAAGATTCGAGTTCTTCTCCGATATATTACAATGTCTTGGCCCACCTCGAAAGCTTCCGTCTCTCTTAAGCATTTATGATGCTCTAGTCCTATCCAAGGAGCTCAGAGATGTCCTCATTCAAGCCCTGCAAAACTCCGAACGGTATCAGGCTCGTTTCACAGAAATTAATATGAAAGAGGCCCAGTACGCTCTGCATACAGCTGCGGTCACATTTAAGAATGAAGACCTGTTACTGGGAACAGCTGAGCACGCTTTACGTGACCGAGTACAGCGACAGAGATCGTATTAATCGCATATTGATTGATTCGGGATCCTCGGTGAACAACATGAATTTGCGGACTCTAAAGAGTTCGTCAATGGACGTCCGACACCTGTCAAGGGAAAGAATTGTCATTCAAGGATTTAATCAAAATTGCCGGCAAGTTCTGAGATCCATAGCTCTGCCGATCAGGTTCGGGGACCTACAAACCGAAGCCAAGATATATGTTATCGACGCCGACACGTCTTATAAAATTCTTCTGGGATGGTCGTGACTCCACGATTACAGTATCGTTCCGTTAGCTCTCCATCAATACATGAAGTATACCAAAAATGGTGAAGAAAGACGTATTGATGGAGACATCCAGCCGTTCGGTGTGCATGAAGTCCGATATGAAGATTCTCGATACTTCTTGAACCCCCAAATACTAAGCCACGACTGACCAAAGACAGAACAGCTCCGAAACTCAAAAGAAAATCTGAGCCGGCTGTCACTTTCAAAAGCAAAACCCCCCAAGTGCATCCGCATTTTGGCAGCGATACTGATGAATCCGACGCTGGAAGTCCATCCTTCCTTAAAACTCGCCCTCATTTCGGTAGCGATACGGATGAGCCTGATAATGAAGGCCAATCCGGCAGCAAAATTCTCCCTCATTTCGGCAGCGAAACTGAAGAGCCAGAGGAAAAGGACCCGCCTTGCAACAGTTATGCAGATTGGGCCCTCATGCAAAAAGCAAAGCTAAGAGAAACCTTCGAGGTTACAGAAGGATCCCTAACTATCACAAGGGTGCCGAAACAGATGTGCAAGGAGCTAGATGCTTTGTCGATCTTTACCGTGAACCAACTGTAAACTTTCTATGTTCCCGGAAGGAAAAGTGGACAGAAGGGCATCCTGTTTTATGAGTCAAATCATGTTGTGCACGCGGATGATTTGTTTGGCACATGCCATCCTTATAAGAGAGGCATAAAAACCGTCCTCAATCCCAGATATTATGCATCCAAGATGCGGGAATATTTTAAAAAGTGCAGATGTCGGTTATACAAAACTGACTCCGAAGCGAAGTTTTATGAGGAGTTGTGGCACCCGCCTCAGGTCCTAGCACTCATCGATAGACGAATCCTAGATATACGAAGCATAGGCTTCATTCAACCTGATGCCAAAGTATGCAACATGATCCATGTTTGTGAAGCCAGCGAAAGGCCAAATGATGATGACGAACTGGCCAAGCCAAAAGAAGCCCCTCGAGAGCTCAAAAGATGGCAGACAGGTAACCTTCGACGAGCTAACCGAAATTGATTTAGGAACGCCCGATAATCTAAGGCCGACCTACATCAACTCACTCTTTTCAGAGAAAATAAAAGAGCAGATAGTCGCCCTGCTGCATGAGTTCGCTGACTGCTTCGTGTGGACGTACAAAGAAATGACCGGCCTCTCTCCTGAAGTGGCCATGCATAAGCTGGCTATATCTCCTGATGCCAAGCCAGTCAAACAAGCTCCTCGAAGAATGAGAAGGGAGTTAGACGAAAAGTTCATCGAGGAAACTAAGAAACTTATCGATACTGGCTTCATCAGAAAAGAGAAATATGCGGACTGGATCGCATGCATCGTCCCGGTGAAGAAGAAAAATTGGCAGATCCGAGTTTGCGCCGATTTCAGGGACCTCAATAAGGTATGCCCTAAAGATAACTTCCCGCTATCGGTCATGGAAATGATGGTCAACGATATCTTAAATTATGAGCTGTTCATCTTCATGGATGGCTCGTCTGGATATAATTAGATCATGATGTCGCCTAAGGATAAGAAACACACAACATTTCGAACCCCGATCAGGATATACTGCTACAAAATGATGCCGTTCGGACTGAAGAATGCGGGTGCCACATATCAAAGGGCAAGGACTAAAATCTTTAATGACTTAATCCATAAATTTGTCGAATGTTATGTTGATGATTTGGTCGTCAAGACTAAAGCCAAGGCCAATCACATTCGAGATCTCAGGACTGTTTTCACCCGACTGAGAGAACACGATCTGAAAATGAATCATCTGAAGTGTGCTTTTGGTATGTCGTCGGGAAAATTCTTAGACTTCATAGTCCGATATCGGAGGATCGAAGTTGACCCGTCGAAGATAAAGGCCATCATGGAGATTCCTCCTCCGAAGAATCTGACACAACTAAGATCCTTTCAAACAGTACCTATTGCACCCTCCAGTACTTGCTGCTCCCATCCCAAATAAATCGTTGATTCTCTATACCGCCGCGCTAGATGAGTCATTTGGTGCGCTCCTTGCCCAAAACAACAAGGAGGAAAAATAAAATACTCTCTACTATCTTAGTCGAACTTTAGTCGGGACAGAACATAACTATTCCCCGATCGAAAAGCAATGCCTGGCTCTAATATTCACTGTGAAGAAGCTGAGGCATTATCTACTCGCTCATCGGTTATGCTGATCTCCAAGGTCGACCCGCTTAAATACTTAATGACCAAGGCAAGCCTAGTCGGCAGAATGAAAAAATTGGTTGTCATGCTGCTTGAATTCGACATATTCTATACTCCTCATAAAGCAGTAAAAGGGCAAGCCCTCGCCGACTTCCTCGCGGCTCATCCCATACCAGAAGGGTCACCGCTAAATTGTGAGTTACCCGACGAACAAGCGTTGCACCTCAAGGATAACGAGCCATATTAGGAGCTCTACTTTGATGGAGCCTCATCAATGAGACCTCCAGCAAATCAAGCTACCCGGAGATAAAAGTGGGGATAGAATTGGTGTTTATCACGACATCGAGAGAAACCCTACAACGTTCTTTCGCTCTCACCGAGCCTCGCACAAGCAACGAGTTTGAGTACGAAGCTCTAATAGCTGGTCTAGAGCTCGCCATAGAAATGGAAATCTTTCGGCTACGGGTTTACGGTGACTCCCAGCTTGTCGTCAACCAAGTGAGCGGCGACTATAAGATATATAAGCCTGAGTTAGCTCAATACAGAAGCCGAGTGGTGAAACTCACAAAACAGTTCACTCATATTGAACTAATGAGAGTTCCTAGAGCATTAAACGGAAAAGCCGACGTACTCGCTTGCTTAGCCAAGAAGCTAATTGATCCCGATATGGATGAAATTCTGATAACAGTCAGAAACCGGAAAATTCTACCTCCAGTCTCTTTGCGTGAAGAAGAAAGCGTAGAACAAGATAACAATCCTACCAAAGAAGCTCTGATCATTCAAGACGATCCCGATTGGAGAGAACTCTTCATAGAGTACCTCCGATACAACAACCTGCCCGAAGAAAAATCTATGGGGGTTCAACTGAAGAAAAGAACCCTCTGATACCGCAGATCATATGACCAACTCTGGCTTAGGTGTCTGTTCTTGTCCGAAGCCCAAAAGGTTATGAAAGAAGTTCATTCAGGCGTCTGCGGAGCTTACCAATCTGGCCCTAAAATGCGGCTTCAAATTAAATGGTTTGGATATTACTAGTCTACCATGATAAGAGATTGCGAAGAGCATGCGAAGAGGTGTCATCTCTGCCAAATTCATGGTGACTTCATTACCAAACATCCCAATCTGCTGCATCTTATGGTGGCGTCATGGCCCTTCGAAATTTGGGACACCGACATAGTTGGTCCAATTGATACTCCGTCATCCAAAGGTCACCGGTTCATATTGACCGCAACTGACTAAAGTTGTCCCGTTAAAAGAAGTCAAGACAGAAGATATTCTGACGTTCTTCCGGCATAATATTCTATATCATTTCTATACATCTAGAAGAATCATTTCTGACAACGGGCATTCTTTCAAGAGCTTCAAAGTCTCAAGATTCGCTACTCAGCATAAGATAGACTGTAGATATTCCTCCATCTATAATCCAAGAGCCAATGGGCTAGCCGAAGCCTTCAATAAAACTCTATGCAAGCTCCCGAGGAAAAATACTTTAGCCAACAAGAGAGACTGGAATCTCAGCTCCACGGGGCGTTATGGGCATATCGTACCACGCACTACACTCCAACTCAGTCCACGCCATACTCATTACTTTTCGGAGTGGAAGCAATCCTCCCCCTCGAAATCGAAGTTCCAAACATAAGAATGGTCGTCCATCATAAGTTGATGGAGGAGGAAAATGTCCTCCTTCGGCTCGAAGAGCTCGACACCCTCAAAAAAAAGAGGCTCGGAGTACAGCAAAATCTGGACCTGTACAAAGCTCAAATGTCACAGGCCTATGACAAGATGACCCATCTCCGTGCTTTCAAGAAAGGCGAGTTTGTGTTGGTCCTCAAAAGACCGACTATCCCCAATCAACAAACCAAGGGAAAATTCGAGCCAAATTGGGAAGGGCCATACGTCATCGAGAAAGTGTTCGACGGACGATCCTGTTCCCTTATAAGAAAGGGATGGGGGAAAGATCCTCACTAAAACAACCCCACGTGTTTAACACGTGAGTGCCTATATGCAACGCATATAGGCACTGCAATTAAAACAATTTCTAGGCTAAAACAGCCCCACGTGTTTAACACATGAGTGTCTACATGCAAAGCATATTGGCACAGCAATTAAAACAATTGCAAGGCCAAAGAGCCCCACGTGTTTAACATGTGAGTGCCTATATGCAAAGCATATAGGCACAGCAATTAAAAAAATTGCAAGGCCAAAGAGCCCCACGTGTTTAACATGTGAGTGCCTATATGCAAAGCATATAGGCACAACAATTAAAACAATTGCAAGGGCAAAGAGCCCTATGTGTTTAACACATGAGTGCCTATATGCAACGCATATAGGCACTGCAATTAAAACAATTGCTAGGCTAAAACAGCCCCACGTGTTTAACACATAAGTGTCTATATGCAATGCATATAGGCACAGCAATTAAAACAATTGCTAAGCCAATAAGCCCGACGTGTTTAACATGTGAGGGTACTTCCCTACTTAACAAGGAACCGTTGGATCAAAGATCGAATGATGATAGAATTAAATTCTATAGAACTTTTAAATGGGAAATGATATTTTCTGTTAAACAGAAAGTGGGCGGATCAAACATCTCATGAGTTGGAAAATATTTTTCATCTCTCCAAGCACCCTTGGATGAAAAATCCAACGGTGATTAAAAATCACCAATCTACAGAATAAATTCTGTACAGGAAAATATTTTCCTAATCTTGTTTAAGAAACAAGAAAATATGTTCTGTGAGACAGAACCCTTAGATCAAAGATCCAACAGCGGGTAAAACCCCCAAATCAATTGAAGTCTCTCAATGAGAGATTTCATAAAACCAATTAACAAACTTCTCTTTACTATATAAAGAACCCAAGACTTCAACTTAAAAAAAAAGAAGAAAAAAAAGAAGGAAGAAAAGGAAAGAGAAAAAGAGAGAACAGAAGAGAGCATACAAAAAAAAGAGAAAAATAGAATTCAATTCTCTAAAAGAAGAAGATCTCCTTCTTAAACAAAAACTCTAGGTAAGAAGAAAGTACAGAGATTATCTTATCTTTTCTTTAAGGGTTTAACCCTTCAAAAAAGAACTTAGTTCTTCTTCTGGTTGAGGTCTGCAGAAGCAGATCTTCCCACAAGTTGAGAATTTAATTCTCATCGGACCGTTGGATCAAAGATCGAATGATGATAGAATTAAATTCTATTGAACTTTTAAATGGGAAATGGTATTTTCTGTTAAACAGAAAGTGGGCGGATCAAACATCTCATGAGTTGGATAATATTTTTTATCTCTCCAGGCACCCTTGGATGAAAAATCCAACGGTGATTAAAAATCACCAATCTACAGAATAAATTCTGTACAGGAAAATATTTTCCTAATCTTGTTTAAGAAACAAGAAAATATGTTCTGTGAGACAGAACCCTTAGATCAAAGATCCAACAGCGGGTAAAACCCCCAAATCAATTGAAGTCTCTCAATGAGAGATTTCATAAAACCAATTAACAAACTTCTCTTTACTATATAAAGAACCCAAGACTTCAACTTAAAAAAAAAGAAGAAAAAAAAGAAGGAAGAAAAGGAAAGTGAAAAAGAGAGAACAGAAGAGAGCATACAAAAAAAAGAGAAAAAGTGAATTCAATTCTCTAAAAGAAGAAGATCTCCTTCTTAAACAAAAACCCTAGGTAAGAAGAAAGTACAGAGATTATCTTATCTTTTGTTTAAGGGTTTAACCCTTCAAAAAAGAACTTAGTTCTTCTTCTGGTTGAGGTCTGCAGAAGCAGATCTTCCCACAAGTTGAGAATTTAATTCTCATCGGACCGTTGGATCAAAGATCGAATGATGATAGAATTAAATTCTATTGAACTTTCAAATGGGAAATGATATTTTCTGTTAAACAGAAAGTGGGCGGATCAAACATCTCATGAGTTGGAAAATATTTTTTATCTCTCCAGGCACCCTTGGATGCAAAATCCAACGGTGATTAAAAATCACCAATCTACAGAATAAATTCTGTACAGGAAAATATTTTCCTAATCTTGTTTAAGAAACAAGAAAATATGTTCTGTGAGACAGAACCCTTAGATCAAAGATCCAACAACGGGTAAAACCCCTAAATCAATTGAAGTCTCTCAATGAGAGATTTCATAAAACCAATTAACAGACTTCTCTTTACTATATAAAGAACCCAAGACTTCAACTTAAAAAAAAAGAAGAAGAAAAAGAACGAAGAAAAGGAAAGAGAAAAGGAGAGAACAGAAGAGAGCATACAAAAAAAGAGAAAAAGTGAATTCAATTCTCTAAAAGAAGAAGATCTCCTTCTTAAACAAAAACCCTAGGTAAGAAGAAAGTACAGAGATTATCTTATCTTTTCTTTAAGGGTTTAACCCTTCAAAAAAGAACTTAGTTCTTCTCTGGTTGAGGTCTGCAGAAGTAGGTCTCCCCACAAGTTGAGAATTTAATTCTCATCGGGACGATTCTGTTATGCAGATTCAAAACTTAGGGGAAAGAACTAAGTTCAAAGAATTTAATTCTTATAAAAGTATATAAGAATTTAATTCCTCTGACAAAACTAGGGTTTAACCCTGTAAAAAGAAGTTAATTCTTATAAAATAAAGGACTTGAAATCCTCTACAACTCAGATCCCAGCATCACTAGTATGAGATCAAAATCTTCATGCACATTCATTAGTGTTCAACACTATAACGAAATCTCATGTTTTTCCACACGTGAGCACCTCTAATGAACAAAAAAGAATGGCTGAGACCGAATCACATGTTTTCCACGCGAGCACCTAAATGAAGAACAAGAGGTGCCTCTTAGGGCAGTCACGTGTTTTCCACGCAACCCCCAATCAAGTGCTTAGCACATATATGAAGGAGAAAATAAAACCCAGAAAACAACTCCCACTTTGGAGTGCCTCACGTGTCCGCACGTGAGCACCACAGGGCCCAAGTGCTTAGCACTTATAAAAGAAGAGGGAAATAAAACCCAAAAAAGGCAGTACCAACTTTGGGGCGCCTCACGTATTCACACATGAGTGCTACAAGAAACAAGTGTTTAACATTTATATATAAATGGGGACTTGAACCCAATGTATAGCGCCCGCTTTGATGTGCCTCACGTGCCACATGTGAATGCCCCCGGAATCCAGTGTTTAACACTACTTTAGAACCTCACATGAGAACACATGAGTGCTGAACATATACTAGGGTTTAACACTACGGGAAATCAATTTCAGCCTCAAGTTGGCTAAGTTTTCTTGAGATTAAAATATCTTCGATCTCCAAATAGATCGAGCTTCTATGCTCATGACTTCCCAAACTAATGAATAAATCTTAGTCTCAAAATACGATTAATGATGGAATTGGTTCAAGGGTATATCTCTCTACACCTCTGATACATGTCGTTGTAATTCTTCAACGTCTTCAGAGAGGTGGCGGGTCCCGACAACCAACTGCTTTTGGATGCACTTCCCAAAATGGCGACAACAGACCGAAATGTCCTTAAACTAACAACGGACCGCAACGTCCTTAAACCAGCTATGGACCAAAACGTACTTAAACTAATAACGGACCGAAACGTTCTTAAACTAAAACAATAGAGCCCAAATGCTCTTTTGTTGGATCTGAATGATCCTAAAACCTTGTTAAGTAGATCTTAGTCTAAAACTGAACTAACGTATTCTTAACAAATATTTAAGTTGATTAACGATCCTTAAATCAAACCAAACCCAAATCTAAGAATATACGGATTTGGACTAATCCACGCCCTATAGGCGACAGTATAAATTAGTCTCCGTATACAATCCACGGGCAACCAAAAATAAAACAAACACACACGACACGAAGTGAACCTCTGGAGCAGGAGAAAGTGATTATCTCTATGTGGTAATGTAATTAACTGTAGGGGCTTGCGCCTGCAGGGAAGAGCGTCCCCACAATCAAAAACCTCTTGCAAACGAGGGGGAATCTGACGAAGTCTGCTGCAACGGCCGCATCTATCCAAACCTCTGATACACGGTGCCATAAATCAACTTAGTATCTTCGGAGATGTGGATGGATAAATCCAAATAGCATCTGCCCCCAAATTCAGGCAAGGCGACCTACGCGGTTTCGTCTCCATTTTCGGCGGTAAACAGATTCGGGCACGTCCGGTATGACCTTTTCCTCTTTCCACTCCACACTTTGTGTGTCATGTTCGTGAACAAATCTTGGTTTACTATGGTTGCCCCTAGATTCGAGGTAATAAGATTTGGTGTCTTGCTCCTGTGCAGAAAGAAGAAGCGAAAATCAATGGCTTCCAGCTGCACCAACAGCAACAGCAATTCCCGCTCTGCCCTGACTGGAGGAGTGACTTACAGGCCCTAAGCGGCCTCCATATTTGCAATGCCAGTGGAGCAGGTGACTCAAGCCACCACTGGACTGTTCTTTAGGACCATGATCCCGCCAGCAAGCTTCAGCGCCCCAGTGCCATCACAGGAAGCTCCAAAGAAGTCGATCTTCAATCGACTTGCAGCCACCACGGCCCCTCTCAACGGGTCATCCAAATCTTCAACCTCAGTCTTTAACAGACTGAGCCAAAGCTCCAGCGGGCCTACAAAGAAGCTCATAATACCTGAAGGGGCTGTCCCAAAATGGATATCCATTCCAACTCCGATAGGAGAAGTCATTAAAGGGGCTTCTCCTACTAAAGAATCGGTCTTCGCAAGACTGGCCGTTCCAACTACTGCGACAAGTGAAGTCGTCAAAAATGCTCCCCCTACCAGAAATTCAGCCTTCGAAAGATTGACCGTCCCCTCTCAACGGATGTCAGTCTTCGACAGGCTGGCACCAGCAGTAGCCCTTCGTCAAAGCAGGGGGAATGACGAAACCACTCCTACAACAGAGGAAATCCCATCTGCAAGGCATGCTCGACGTCTCCACTGGTGTCGAGTGAGGAAAGCTGGGGGCAACTCTCCCTCTGGACTTACTCCACCAGCTCCAATGGTGGAAGTTGACGATGTTGTTCTAACCGGGAACAGTTTTGATCTGCTTACGAAGCTGCGAAAGAATTCTCCGACCGCGGTGCTGAAGAAATCGCCCCCACATGTTGAAAACATGGTACAAGCGAAGCCGGAGCAGCCCACTCAGCGGCTGTCATCCCGAATCCACAGAGTCTGACGGAAAGTCCAGGATTCTGTGATCAACAAGAACTACTCTCGTCGACCGGAGAAAATGAAGGTTCGACAAGAGGAAAGTCATTCCTATAACATGCAGCAAGGGACTTCTCAGGCGCCTATTATAATAGCTCCTTCGACTTTGACTTCTCACAAAAAGAGAAGGCCGGAGAATCTACCACCACCGGCGGCAAATCCCAAGGGTGATGGATCCAAACGCCCCAATTCTGGGGCATGATCGTGCACACGATGTACATAGCTTCCGGAAAAGAGGAAAGCCGTACTTCCATAGGTCATCGACCACAAACTCGGCCATTGACGAAAGCTCAGGAGCAGCAACAAAAGCTCTAGGAGATGCTGACGAAAATGGCAGCACTCACTGGGCAAAAAGAAAGCCCGGAATCGACGTCTGAACAACGCCAGGAGTAGAAGACTGATACAGAATTTCTGCGAAGGGTGCTCGAAAAGAAGGATAAGGAGGCCGCAAAACAGGCCGCTAATATAAAGCAGATGGCGCTTCTATTCCAAGACATGGTTAAGATGATGATCCAGCCGGAACCTCCAACCGAAGACCCTCCGATTATCATCGAAGACGACAGAAAGGAAACGTCAAACCCTCCTCCGGCTGTCTCAGCAGCCCAGGAAAAGCCAATCTCCAAGGCTATCCTTGATGACTACATAGCTCAACAAATACGGGCTCATCAAGCGAGTGAAGCGGCTGACCAAGTCGTCAGAACTGGGCGACCTTATCCAGGCTGGTACGATCAAATCAAGTACCCGCCAGGATATACGATCCCTAAATTCCATGTGTATAAGGGGACGGGCAATCCACACCAGCATGTTTCTCAATTCAAAGCTCTGTGCAGTAATACTGGAGGCGATGACAAACTGTTGCTTCGCCAATTTATTGGCAGCTTATTGGAGACGGCATTTGAATGGTACTCCGAGCATCCGAATGATTTTGTCAAAACATTCATGGAGATGGAATTACTATTCACACAGCGGTTCGCAAGCGCAAGCGAGCGCACCCCGATCACGGCATTAATCAATGCCAGGGTGAAGCCAGGAGAGACATGGGTTCAATATGCAATTCGATAGAGGAACCTATGGTCAAAATGCGAACAACGCATAAAAGAAGCTCCTGCCGTGGGCATATTCGTGGGGACCCTTGACCCTCAGGCAACTATATCCCAATTTATGATGTTCTTCAAGCCGACCACCTTCCAGGCCTTGATCGACAAGCTAGCCCAAATGGACCAGATGGGCCATAAGCAGTCCTCTTCAAAACGGATCCCCGGAATGAAAAGGGCATAGGAAAAGCGACCTTCGTTGCCAACACTCAACAGAAACCAATTGACCCGAAACCGGTTGCTCGCCAAAGCGACACACGCCCACGCCGATCCTTCGAAGAGAAGCTAGGACGTCCTTACGCATTTCCCAGGATAAAACGAGAAGACTGTTCGAACTGGTAGTGCACAACAGACTTACCACTCTGTCGGATCCGAGACATCCACTACAGCCTGGTGACGTCAACAGTCCCAACTACTGGTCCTACCACAGAGTATTGGGCCACCCAATTAAGGATTGCTACGTCTTCAAAAATTGGGTCGAGGACCAGTACCAACAAGGAAAGTTTGCGCTGTCTGAAAACTGGAAGGTGAACTCGCCACAAAAGCACGCCCCTAAAAGGGTGGACACGCTAGGGGCATCATGCTCATTTGTAAAAGAAGCTCCGTGGGAAGTGGTCCTTTCAGCTAAAACTAAAAGAATGCTGAAGGACCTTCAAGCATGTCCGGCGATCAAGTGGAAAACCCCGCTGGAGCCCGAGATCATTGAGAGGATGCTTAAACCGCGCCCAACGCCGAAAGAAGGTAACGATGGGCAAAACACCCAGGCCAAGCCTTCGAAGTCTTCGAAGAAAAAGAAGAAGAACAAGAAGCCCATACAGCCTGATAACAAGCGCACAGACCGGCAAAAATACATCGACGCACTGGAGGAGTACAACCAGAAGGTGTGTACCCTAGTCACTCTCGAAGAGTTTCTCAACTATATCCTTGAGAACGGAGACAGTGATGGTGATGAGGGGAACGACTCGTCAGAAGAACCCGAGGATTATGTAGCGAGTTACTACATGGTCTCTCATTCGTCGTTAAAAAAAGAACAGACCCCTTCGGAGTCAGAAAACGGTGCAGAGAAGCTAGGGGCAAGACCGGTGCACAAATCCCTGGAGACGTCAGGCGGACTTGATTGACAGGTTACTAAGCGAACCCTTCAAAAGAGCAAAGCTAACCGAGAGCGTGAAACAGACATATACGAGAAGGCCATGCGTCGGCATCAGGATGAAGAAGCTGCGGTGAGGAAGAGTCAAAAAGTACTCCAACCAGATCGAAGCACACCCGCGGTAGACAAAAGAAGATTTAAGATGGGGAAACGATTCGCCAAAGCCCTGTCAATGGAAATAAAGCTGCCACCTTTCAAAGTAAATACTCCCGAGAGTACATGCCTCGATGAAGTGAATATACATCTGAGCTGCTGCTTATACCATCGGAGGGTTACACACCCCACCGAAGAGTGCAATGCCTTCAAAAAGTGGTGGCAGGGATACGTTGCCCACCGACAACACTTCAAGAGGATGAAGCGTGAAGCCCGTCGACAGCGGAAAAGTGCGACAGATAAGCGCGGAAAAATGACTGGAAACTGTTATATGGTTGATACCAGTTCGATAGAAGGGAAAACTCAAGTTCTCACGTTCGGGAGCGATTCTAAGGAAGAAATAACCTTTGGCCCTCTCTTCAAAGAATCCACCTCTGGAAAAGAAGAAGAGGCGAAGAAATGTGAGAACATTCAGCTACGTAACTGCACGCTGTCTGATAAGAACCTCGGGCCAACAAACAAAGGTTCGAGCAAAAGAGACAAGGGGAAGGAAAAAGTCCCTAAGGAAATTGCCCTCAATGATGAAGTCATCAAAGAGCTCGCGGCCAAGGACCCGCCTGAGAAAACAAGGTGGATTACAATTTCCTGGCACACCTGAGGAAGATACCCTCATAATTGAGCATACTGGATACACTCCTCCTGTCCAAAGAGGCATGAGATTCTCTAATCAAGGCACTCCAAGAGCCTAATTAGTTCCAAGCTTTCTTTGCGGAAGAAAAGATGAAGGAAGAGCTGGTAGAGGTTCATACAGCTGACATCATATTCGGCGATGAAGATCTCCTCCTCGGAACGTGCGAGCACAACCGTCCTCTATATGTCACCGGGTACTGCCACGACATTAAGACAGGGAAGATCCTGGTCGACAACGGGTCCTCTGTCAACCTTCTCAACTTAAAGGTGCTGAAGGATATCTGCATGAACATTCAACACCTGGCTCGGGACAAAATTACCATCTCCGGGTTCGACTCACAGTCATCACGGACGCTTGGGTCCGTGATATTGACATAATGCTTTGGGATGCTCGTCACTGACATTAAATTTCATGTCATCAACGCCAAGACTTGCTATAACGCTCTACTCGGCCGATCTTAGTTACACGAGTACAACGTCATCCTTTCTACACAACATCAGTGTATGAAGTACTTCAAAGACAGCCTCGAGTACACAGTTACAGGGGAGCAAAACCCATTCTCCGTAAATGAAGTCCGCAAATATGAAGACGCCAAGTACTTCTTACCAGAGTTCGAAGACATGGGAAGATGTCGTAAACCCAAGAACCGACAAAAATTCATCGCCACTATCCCGATTTTCGGGAGCGATACCGAGGGAGATGAAGAAATATTCTTCTCAGGGCAACCCCAAGGCAGCAGGCCATGACCATCTACTCCTATTTTGGTCTTTGGCAGTGACTTTGAGGACGATGCTGACGTAGTGTTCTCCATCCGCCCGTCAGCACAAACCTTCTTTGGAGCCGATCAGTGTTTACAAATCACCATGGTTCCGCAGCAGCATTATAGGGAACTTGATGCGTTCGATACCTACAGTGTGCAAGAGCTGCAGACCATCTACATTCCTCCTAAGCGAAAAGGTGAAAAGGCGATCCTCTTCTACCAATCTACGGAGACTAAACTGGAAAAAGAAGTCTGGCATAGTGCCAAACTTGCGCTTGACAGGCTTCAACCAATCCGTCTGCCCAGATATTACGCAGAAAGATTGAAAAGGCTATTAAGATGCCAAGCAGTACCCTTCAAACAAACCGCTCGAAAAGCACAGTTCTGCAACAAGGTTTGGGATGTTCCCGGGACCCAGAGAAAGATGCCCAACGGAAGGATAGAGACGACTGGACTTGGATACGTTCGGTCCAAGAAACGGGAGCGGTTCTATGGCTGCCATGTTATAAATGATTCCGGTGGAGAAGGGAATGTGCTCTTCCAGATAGCGCTGATATTGAAATAGAGTGAAATCCCGCCGTACGAATACTAAGTCCGTCATTCAAAGAACAGATTGACAGGATAATAAGGGAAGCGGGCCAAAAGGTTCGGGATGACCACAACCGCGAAATGGCCATTTAAGAGAAAGCCAGGACGCAACGTCTCATTCAGCAGTCCACGGAAAGAGAAGAATGCAATGCCCTTCATCTTCAGCCTGCTGTGCGCTCTCGTGGCAAGGACAAAGTCCGACGCAGAGGCAACAACAAGGTCAAAAATGGGAATGAAGTTCAAAAACAGCGAAGCGGATCCAAGAAGCTACGCGACCGAGAAAAAGTCAGATGGAATCCGTCTTTTATGAGGAAGATGGGTCGGGAATACACGTTCCCTCAAGACAAGACGAGAAAAATATTCAATCTTGTCATGAAGTATCAAATGATGACTCTCCAGGAGTCTCGGTACCCCGAACAGACAAACGAGATCTATCACCCGGATTATTGCCCCTCCCACTGAGCAGTAGGACATCCTCTTGAAGAATGCTTCACCTTCAAAGACTGGGTTGAAGGCCAGTATCAGCAAGGCAGGTTTGCTATATCCGACAGTTGGAGGGTAGCCCCACCACGAAAGCTTGAGCCAAAAGCAACCTACACTACGAGGGGAATTCTATATCAGCATCGATATTGGAAACGAGCTCGTACCTGCCACGTGATAACACTATCAATAGAAGGAGAGTATGAGAATATGGACGACCTCTCCCGGTTTTTCGCAAATGAGGATGAGGATGGGGTGGTATTAGAATTTCCACCGGCGCCAAAAGAGCTGGAAGATGGGATACACACCACAGTGGACAACTTGAGAAAAATCGACTTGGGGACAGAAAAAGAGCCAAGGCCAACGTTCGTCAATGAGCTGTTGTCTGAAAAGCAGGTGGCCATGCTAAAGGACGTGCTTATGCAGTATAAAAACTGTTTTGCATGAAACTATTCCGAGATGCCGGGACTAGATCCAAAAATAGCTGTGTATAAACTGGCGATATCACCGAACGTCAAACCAGTTAAACAGGCACAAAGAAGAATGCGGCTCAAACTCGAGATGAGCGTCAATACGGAATTCAAGAAACTAATCGACTCCGGTTTTATCCAAGAAGTTCAATATCCTGACTAGATCGCCAACATGGTCCCAATGATGAAGAAAAATGGGACGGTGCGCATCTGCCTGGACTTTCGGGACCTCAACAAGGCTTTTCCGAAGGATGACTTCCCAGTACCTATTACCGAGTTGATGATCGATAACACGTCCACTCATGAGGTCTTCTCCTTCATGGATGGATCTTCAGGCTACAATCAAATTAAAATGCATCCTGAAGACCAAAAGCACATCGCCTTCCGAACTCCGCTGGGCATATTCTGCTATAAGGTGATGCCCTTCGGCTTGAAGAACGCAGGCGCTACCTATCAAAGGGCTATGACGAAAATCTTCGATGACCTCATATATGAGATTGTCGAATGTTATATCGACGACCTCGTGGTAAAAAGAAAATCGTACGAGTAGCATTGGGAGCATTTGAAAATAGTGTTCCGGCGTCTTCGGAAATATAACCTGGAGATGAACCCTCTGAAATGCGCGTTTGGAGTCTCCTCAGGCAAATTTCTAGGATTCATCGTACGACACCAAGGCATCGAAATAGATCCATCAAAGATCAAAGCGATTATGGAAATGCCCACGCCAAGAACTCTCAAACAATTGCAGTTTCTCCAAGGAAAGCTTGCATATATCCGACGGTTCATAACTAACATCTCCGGCAAATGCCGCCCCTACAGCCATCTAATGAAGAAGGGGACCCCGTTCGTTTGGGATCGTAAATGCCAAAGTGCACTAGACAAAATCAAGCAATACGTGAAGAACCCGCCGGTACTAACCACTCCGGTCAAGGGAAAGCCCCTCATCCTATACACAACAGCCCTTGAAGCTTCTTTAGGCATGCTATGGGCACAGGAAAACGACCAGGGGAAGGAGAGAGCTCTCTACTATTTGAGTCAAGTTCTCTTGGGGGAAGAAAATAACTACTCCCCCATCGAAAAGCATTGCCTAGCACTGATCTTCGTGATAACGAAGCTTCGACATTATGCCTTGGGACATGAGGTCCACCTCATATCAAAAGTGGGTCCTCTCAAATATTTGATGTCAAGAGCCATACTAACGGAAAGGCTTGCCAAATGGGCCCTCCTCTTGATGGAGTTCTCGATAATCTATCAACCCCTCAGGGCAATGAAGGGCCAGGCCATCGCCGACTTCCTCGCTGAACATCCAATACCAGCCGACTCTCCTTTAAATTGCGAATTGCCAGATGAACACGTGTTCGATGCAATCGATAGGGAGGAGGAAGGAAATAATGCCCGATGGGAACTCTTCTTCGATGGAGCATCTTCCATGAAAAAGCGAAAGCAAAATGTCCCCATGATTAAAGCTGGGGTGGGCCTTATCTTCGTGACTCCGCAGGAGGGATAATGCGTTTCGCCCTTTCATTAACAGAACCGAGAACAAACAACGAGGCTGAATATGAAGCTTTGATAGCGAGTCTTGAGATTGCTGTCGATATGGGAATAGAATATCTCCTCATATACGGAGACTCCCTGCTAGTCGTTAGCCAAGTAAATGGCGACTATCAGACGTGTAAACCGGAGTTGGTAAAATAAGGCGAAAGAGTGTGGCAACTACTGACTCAAATTCCCTCCTACATCCTGGAAAGCATACCATGGGCGGAAAATAGCAAGGCGGATGCGTTAGCCAAGCTCGCTAAAGAATTGGCCGAAGAAAACCTCGATGACATAAGGATCATTGTGCAAAGCCGCCAGATTCTCGCTCCAGCGGAAATACCTCCGGAGTCGTCTGAAAGAAAGAAAGTGACCAAACAAGCAGCCTTCCAATTAGAAGATGAAGAAAAGACTAAGGATTGGATAGAAGTCTTCATAGACTACTTCAAATCCCATCGAACACCCGAACATGCGTCGTCAAGACATCAGTTCATGAAATGAGCTCTATCCTTCGCCTTCGTCAATGATACTCTATATAAGAGATCATTCGACAGTTTATGGCTAAGATGCTTGGGACCGGAGGAAGCAAGAAGGGTCGTCCAAGAAACTCACGACGGACTCTGCGGTTCTCATCAAGCCGGACCAAAGATAAAGTTGAAGATCATGAGAATGGGTTACTATTGGCCCACGATGATTCAGGAATGCCTCGAATATGCGAAGCAGTGCCACTTATGCCAAATTCACGGGGACTTCATCCACCAATATCCAAATCCGCTACACCCAACATTGGCTAGCTAGCTGCTTGAAATGTGAGGAACCGATATAATTTGTCCCATCGAAACAACGCCATCCAAAAGACATCGGTTCATATTGGCAACAACCGATTACTTGTCTAAGTAGGTAGAAGCAATACCGCTAAGGGAGGTGAAGATGGAGAACTTCCCCCATTTCTTCAGGGCGCATGTCATTTACCGGTTCGGCACTCCATGACGAATCATCTTGGATAATGGGCCAGCCTACAGGAATCATAAGATCAGCCGCTTTGCACAGCAGCATAATATAGATTGAAGATACTCTTCAGTCTATAATCCCCGAGCTAACGGTCTAGCTGAGGATTTCAACAAGACCTTGACGAAGATCATAAAGAAAACGGTGTGCAGAAACAGAAAGGATTGGCATGAGAGACTAAATGAAGCTCTCTGGGCGTATCGAACCACGTTCAAAACAGCCACGAATACAATGTCATTCGCGTTAGTATTCGGTACGGAAGCGGTACTTCCCCTGGAGATAGAGCCACCCTCTCTACGAGTAGCAGTTCGATACGAGCTGGCAGATGAAGAAAATGCCCATCTTCGGGTTGAGGAGCTCGATGCGCTCGATGAAATTCGTCTCATAGCACAGAAAAAACTGGAAGCTTACAAAGCAAGGATGACGCGCTCATATGAAAGACTAACTAGGCCAAGAAGGTTCCGCCAAGGTGAACTCGTGCTAGTTGTCAAAAGATCTATGATCCCCAACGGTGCAAAGCGGGGGAAATTCGAGCCAAAATATGAAGGTCCGTACATCATAGACAAGGTCTACCAAGGTGGGGCCTACTTGCTCATGGATAGGCATGGCGAAAGACCCTTCCGGCCAATAAACGATCGGTTTCTTAAGAAATACTACGCTTGACAAGTCACGGCTCAGGTTAATAATCGATGACGACGCTCGTGTCTGCTAGTTGTCTTCCTGAGTCCAAACTCTATAAGTAGTATCCGGCAAAACTTCGCACCGAAGCTGATATGGACCGAGATATCCTTAAACTAACAATGGACCGAGATGTCCTTAAACTAACAATGGACCGTAATGTTCTTAAACTAAATATGTTGCCTCAAATACGGCGATAGTGGAATTCAAGTCCACAAGTCCCAACGGCGAGGACTCCAACTCGGGACCCGCTGGATGCACATCTGCCCCGGCGGCGAAGTCCCCCCTAAGTGCCATTGGCAAATAGAAGAGTAAAAAAAACGGTACGCCCACAAGCGATATGGGCACAAATGAAAATCTGAAAGGGCTCCGTGAGTAAAAACAGCAGGGCTACCGGCGAGCTTGTGAAAATCGGAAAGGGCGCAATCTCGTTGTTAAAAAAACGGTACGTTCACAAGCGAAATGGGCACGGATGAAAACCCAAAAGGGCTCCATGAGTAAAAAACAGCAGGGCTGTCGGCGAGTTTGTGAAAACCGGAAAGGGCGCAATCTCGTTAAAATAAAAACACCTGCAAGGTCCTCTCGACCTTGTAAGGAGAAAACACTTGCGTGAGATCTTTACGACTCATAAGGGAGCAACACACTTAGATATCTCCATGATTTCTAAGAAGAAATTACACTTACGAGATCCTCATGACTCGTAAGTAGAATTCCCCCCTATGAGACCCTCACGGCTTATAGGATTCAAAAGCCTTAAGATACAGGGACCTGAACCTGTTCTTAAGCCATCACACTCCCTAAGTTGCCCTACAGGCGGTCTAATATCGGCTCTTGTATACAATCCACGGGTATAAATAAATGATTTCCCCACCAAGTCCCACCGATGAAGAGGAATGTCCCCACGTGGTGAACGACACTTATAAGTCCTCTCGACTTGTAAGAAGAAAACACTCTTGTAAGATCTTTACGACTTGCAAAAGAAAATATCACTTAGGAGTCCTCACGACTTCTAGGGAGAACCTACACCTACGAGATCCTCACGACTCGTAGGGAGAAATACCTTTATGAAGCCCTTATGGCTCATAAAGCTAAAAAGCCTTAGTCGGCAGGACCTTAACCCTGTTTGCTAAGCCACCATTGTTCAAATCAGCAAAGGAAAGTGATGATTCGCTCCTGGCAATATTCCAGTCGCAGCGGTGCTGATGCCAAGATTGTTATCAGATCTCAAGTTCTATAGTCACAATAAAAATCAGCGAGCAAAATATATACATATGAAATAGCCGAAATGATATGGCAACTCGCAATAAAAACCGGCGAGCGAAATATATGCATATAAAAAGAGCCGAAATGTTTGGACAACTCGCAATAAAAAGCAGCGAGTAAAAAGAAAAAACGGCTAAAATGATTGGGCACCGTGATAAAAC
Source organism: Agapanthus africanus (assembly GCA_030015575.1). NCBI lineage: Eukaryota > Viridiplantae > Streptophyta > Magnoliopsida > Asparagales > Amaryllidaceae > Agapanthus > Agapanthus africanus. The sequence continues at coordinate 538,145,429 of JASDDO010000010.1, read as the reverse complement.
AGCCAAAATGATTGGGCAATCGTGACTTTCGCGATATACAAAAGTTGAAATGATAGAGCATCGCGGAAAGAAATAAAAAAATGATGAAACTTTTGTCCTGCAGGTGGGTCCACATCAACCCCCGTATACAATCCATAGGCATAAACGAAAAGAGAACCACGTTTCCCTACCAAGCTCTGTCAAAAGAAGAGCCAAATCTCAACGGCAATATCTGCAGCCTAGAAGATCAACCCGGCGTTCCTTCTCCACTCCAACAGGATGCAGACGCGACGTCGGAAAAATGGAGCCATGGAAAAGTCCCTAGTTCCAAATCACGACGTTTCACAGACAACCTAGAGATCAACAACAGCGTTTCTTCTCACTCCAGCAGGATGCAGACGCGACGTCAACAAACGACCCCAGGGTCAACAAAACAGAGCCATGGCAAAGTCTCTAGTTCCGAATCTCGACGGTTCACAGACAACCTAAAGATCAACAACGGCGTTTCTTCTCACTCCGGAAGGATGTAGACGCGGCGTCAACAAACGACCCCAGGGTCAACAAAACGGAGCCATGGCAAAGTCCATAGTTCCAAAACTTGACGGTTCACAGACAACCTAGAGATCAACAATGTCGTTTCTTCTCACTCCAGCAGTATGTAAACGCGACTTCAACCAGCGACCCCAGGGTCAAAACAAACGGAGCTATGGCAAAGTCCTTAGTTCCTGGACTCGACGGTTTACTAACAACCTAAAGACTACTTCGGAGCCATGGAAAAGTCCCTAGTTCCAAATCTCGACGGTTCACAGACAACCTATAGATCAACAACGGCATTTCTTCTCAACTCCATCAGGATGCAGATGCAACGTCAACAACCGACCCTAGGGTCAAAACAACGGAGCCATGGTAAAGTCCCTAGTTCCAAGCCTCGACGGTTCACAGACATCCTAGAGACAACCTCGACATTCGTCTCGTTACAGCAGATGCAATACCAGCAAACGAAGCAAAAGAAAATCTCTGGCTTCAGGGTCTTGAAGGAAACTCAAATAAAACCTGAAAAACTATCGGAGATCATCCCACACCAGCGCAGAGTGGTTATGACTCATCGGGGCTCCCAAATTGTGCCTAACCTCAAGTAAAAAGCGGCATTGAAAATCCCTAACGCTTTCTCTTCCGACGGTAATATGACATGGGAGATTACTTGAAGACGTCTTGTCCATCCCCCGAAGGGATCAGAGATACGACAGTCGCGAGGCTACTCGAATAGAAAGATTGCATATCGAGAAATGCATCATCCAACGCGACGGTACAACGGATAAAACCCTAGTACCACAGACCCTAACGGACCTCTGTTGTAAAGAGCAGGGGTTAACTGTGACGTTAGGACCGGTTTGCCTACAAGTCTAAGTAAGGTAAACTAAACAAGCTCCGAAATGAGTTCATAACTAGAGACTCCGGGGTGAGTGAATAAACTACAAGTTCCGAAATGAGTTCATAAACTAGAGACTCCGGGATGAGTGAATAAACTACAAGCTCCGAAATGAGTTCATAAACTAGAGACTCCGGGATAAGTGAATAAACTACAAACTCCGAAATGGGTATATAAACTACTTTACTTCAAGCCAAGACAGAAAGGCGCAACCTGTGGGAACCAACGTGTGCTATGTGAGACAGTAAGGAGAGTATCTGATTCACACCCTATTAAGCGTTCATTCATAACTACATTCAAAGCGTGCTGATTTATGTATGTGTAAGAGGGTCCAGCACATAACACAACGACGGTGTTTGCGCTTAGCAACAATTCCTAAGCATAAAATACAAAGCTCATGCACAGGGAAGAGATACATCTGTGCATATATAATGAAGATGAGATGATTCCCTCAGTAACACCCCACGCGCATAACACGTGAGGTACATATGAACAATGGTATAAAAGAGGAGGGAAGTTTTTTCATTCATACTTCAGAAATTTATACATGGCAAAAAAAAAGAATGTTTACAATGGTAAAACACTAAATTCCGGACATGGATTTAGGAATTTAAAAGCAAGTCCGAGTAAAGTGCTTATGGCTTCTCTGACCATTTTCTTATGCATCCTCCCACGAATAAAAGCGTCAGGATCCCCACTAATGTCATCGTCCTCTGGTATGCGGATATTATGGCCTTCTGTTGGAAGACGCAATGCAGAATATCGACAAGGTCATCCCTTCGCTTCTTTGAAATCAGGCTCATCAGATATACTGAATGCATCTTATCATCGGCATCATCAAGTGCCTCGAGGGGCATAGACTCGTCAAGCCCAGGAATTGCTGCCCAGATTGACCCAACGATAATGTTCAAGATGTTAGTTATATGTATGCCCTAGAGGCCATTATTGTACATATAATGTATATTATAGTAGATGCTTGGATATATATAGAGAGGACTTTCTTGCTCGACATGATAGTATGCTATCTGGTTGCTCTTTGTCTTAACATGTTGACTTGTATAAGTGATACTGTCTTGCTCTCACATGTTGATAAAGCCCTTAGGATGTATACTTGACTACTAAGACTATGATGGAGATTATACTAGTGGGGCCAAAGGTAGTCCACAAGTACACCCTATAATTGTTCCTAGTCGAGGGTGTATCCAGACAGGGCATCAATATTCCAGAGTAGACTAGCGTATACGCATATTGACCCATATGATGGGTGATGGATGATCCCACATCCATTGGTGTTTGACATCAAAGATGGTATACGGGTGCTCAGTGGAGACTGGGTACACTGAACGGACTCGCCGAGAACTCCTAGTTCGTATTATACATATCGTCATATAGCAGTTCTCTGGTGACACTGGTACAGGTTAGTCTGTAGACCCGAGATCGTCATAGAGTCTTGTGTGATTCCCACTATGCTTTAATTTCCACCTTACCACGTTCAAGAGAACGTGCAAAATGGTGACTTTTAGGTACAGTCCCGAATCACATGGAGGAAATGAGCAATAGGAGAGGATTCGTCTCTCCCGGTACCGGGGGTTGATGTTGCGCTGTGTTCGATTGGCCATAACAGGAAGTCCCTGGCCAGGGCTGATACGAAGATTTACTGATAAGTGTTATCAGTAGTTTCTCGACCCGTTATGAGCCTCACATCGGCTGACTTATCGGTTACTGGGGTCTGACGTTTACCACCCCTAGACTGGATATGCGGCATATCAGAAGAAAAGACCGGACTGTACGGTAGTGTTACTGACAGGATTTTAAGGAGTAAGAGCAGGCTTGCTTGTTGATTTTCTGATCGCTCAATACCCGTGTAGCCATTACGTCCAGCTAGTACAGCTGACGGCTTGTGAGTGCCTGATATGATCATCACCTACTGCCGGCGTATTGACGATTCTTTAGAGTCCTACACAGAGATTTTACTAGCTCAGGCAAAATGAAGTAGGAGAAGATATGTGATATGTATGGGACCGAGATTAATACGAGTATGTGATACCATATTCTATTCTCGCAATTTATGTTATCGATCGGTTATATGAGATATAGCCGGGTTATCGAATCAAATGTTGATTCGATAAGTTGATACGGTATCGGTCGGTTATATGAAATATAGCCGGGTTATCGAATTAAGTGTTGATTCGATAAGTTGATATAAATAATATTAGTCGGTCATATGAGATATAGCCGGATTATTAAATCAAGTGTTGATTTAATAATTTAATGTATAATTATATATTTGATATATTAATTTACATTAACTAATATTAGCTCACTTAAACATTTCTTTTTCTCACGTGCAAACTTAATATATATGTGATATATATTAATTATGTTTTCTTTTTGTGTCATGCTTGATGCCACATGCAACATGGGTGTATGAGACTTACACCATGCTAATGATAATGTAGGATTTATTTATTTAGAGTAAATCAAATATTAGTTGGAAATTGGTCACATGACATGAAGCTTGTAGAAACTTGGAGATCCATTGACTTAGTCCACTAGTTTTGTCTTGCACTAGATATTTATTAATCCAACTATTATCTAAACCCATGGTTAAGTCTCTACATAAGTTATATGAGATATTTCTCACCCATGATTGCCATTCACTCTCTTATCTATTATTTACTTCATCTTCTTCAAGCTCAAGAGAGAGCTTTCTAGGTTTTTGAGAGAAGAAGAAAATTAGTGAGAAAATTAATTCTAAAATGAGAAAAAATCCTATTTCATCATCCTCTACTAGATTAGCAATTTAGTTTAGGGTGTTAGCTTCACTAATCCCTAATTAGTGAAGAGGTAGCTTGGTGATTGATTTGAAAGAGTGTTTGTAGAATAACCGCAATCAGAACGGTGTCGCGCGTAGCTAGACCGAGATGAGTACGGGTCGTCCTCAGGGAAACGTTGAATATTTTAATCTTACTTTAGGCGTGTTAAGAAATAGAGGAGAGATAAAGAATATTGAAGAATGGTTGTAGGATCTAGATCTACGTTAAACACTGATGCAAAATATATATCAAGATTAACTACAGAGGTAAGTTTATATAAAAAGGGGGCTTATAGGGTTCATTAGGATTTAGTAGTTATGGATGATTAATTAAAGATTACCCTTTTATCCTTTAATAGATTTAAAACTACAACGACAGTGATGCATGTAAATTAGGGTTTCTGGAGGAAAAAGGGTTCCCACTCTTAACCCCTATCTCGACATGGAACTCCGTTCATAACTAGCCTTTACCAAAACAATCATTAATCTAATCTCTAATCGCAGTCGAGACTAACAATAAATTGGTAGCGCGCCCGATTAGGATGTTGATGATTCTTTTGATAAAGTTTATAAACTTTATGGGACGTAAAAAAAGTTTAAAGATCTTCATCATCCATTAACCTACCCTAATCATACGAACCCTAACAAGCGGAGAATTACTCGCGCATGTTGGGAGAAGAAGAGATGGAGAGAGAATTCATAAAGAAACTACAAAAAAAAAGGAACTACCTTTATTAATCAACAAAACTCATTTACACTTTGTTCCCTTAGAAAATGATTACAAATACTAGTTTGCTTCTCGATCTCTTCTAAGGAGGTAGATGAACCGTTGATGATCAGCCTGGATGCGTGAGCCGTCTTGGACTTCGTGATCTCTTCAGCTTGATTATTTTTCTAAGAGGCTCTCGGTCTTTATTTATAGTCCCAAAGCCAGAATCCTAGCTTCCTAAATTGGAAACCATCAGTTAAGATCCAAACAGAAGAAATCCCAGCTCATAACCCTTCTGGAATGCGGCGGATCCGCGGCCAACAGGTGGGTTTGGCCGCGGATCCACGGCCAAACAATGAGATCTCTTGTTAGTTTTTCTGTGGCTTCATCTGTGTGACACTTGGCGATCTTTTGAATCTCAGAAAACTGAAAATCTTCTCGTAGTTACTGGCAGACTTGATTTCTTAGTTTGCTTTCTTAATTAGGCAGGTTTGCCCTAACAACTTTGATTCCCTTGATTTTAGCCCTGAAAATTCTGCACAACAACTCCACAAATAATATTAGTAGAGTTTGTTTTATTGAAATATTAATTTCAACATTAAGATTTGGTCAAAGGTATTTTTGCATACACTTTCCTATCAAATGTTAATTATAATATATAAACACATGAAAATAGTATTTTTACAGATAAACCCTCATATGTATCATATATTATAATAAACACCTTTTCTAATATAGAAATAGTAGGAAAAATGTCATATTAAATGTGCAGTTTTATCAACTGAACAAATACCCCCAAACTTATCTTTGATCGTCCCGAGCAAACTAGTTTATTCAAGAGAAGGAGAAAAAGGGAAGGGGGAAGCTAAGCACACTTTCGTAGGCAATACGATTGCACTGAGCACGTGCAACAAGCCGTTAAACCTCTAGGTGTCCCTAGTAGGAAGAGTGTTGTCTCCTGAGGGTTTTCAGCGGATTACACCCACAAAATCCTATAATAAAAAAGAGATGGTGAAATTTACATATAAAGATAAGAACTATAAAAGAAATACTTTGAAATTTTAGAGTTTCCAACTACACTAGCTTTTCAGTTGCCATGAGCCCTATCTTAATAGTCATGAAAAGATGTTAGAAATCACTTCATCCCTCAATAAAACATTGTCTTTATTCTTCATTCCTACCTTTCATCCAAACATCGATCATATACCCCTACGTGAGTGAATAGAACATCCCTACACTTGGAGAATTCAATTCAAGCTATCATACTCGTGTCCATCTACCTAAGTACTTTTTAACTGATATTTATATAGAATATGCTCACACATTTTTCATGCGATCGTTAATACTTCTTGAGGTACTAACCGACCGATTACTCATGTGCTTGCTGATTAGGTGTATTAGCATTTTTCTCGTCTTGCACCACCTAAGGCTTAGCAGTGACTCCCAGACCAGTTGGTCTAAGGCACTAGGTGATGAAGCACCCTTGCTATATTTTTTTATTGCTGCCTTGGTGATAACAAAACCAGTGTTCATTTTTCTCCACCATTTTATTTTTTATTCATTTTTTTACTTCCTTCATACTTTGGCTTTTATACAAGAGCATTTCAAGGTATCCTCTACTATCCCGAGTTTCAAAACGTATGTAAGTGCGTATAGTAGGGTATCGACGTTCAAATGTTTGGCTTCTAGAATAAGAACTATTTTTTAGACTTATTTTTATCCTCAGATTAGTGACTTCAATCATCTTACTAACCCTTGGGACAACGGCTCATAACTACTTATTACTAGTTCGTTTAAGAAAACTTCTAATTTTCTTGGTTTTCTTGAACTATTCTTATCTTTTAAATATAATTTTTCACTTTCTACTCTTTTATTATAAAAAAAATTGAATGCCTAGTGTCAAAGATAATTCAGTGAATACAAACCTCCCCCCAAACCTGTTTTCAGCAGTGTCCTCACTGATGTTGTCTTTTGAGAGCATGGACCTGTATACTTGGGGAGAGACAAAAGGGGTAAAATAATAGTTAAATGAAAACCACCCCCAAACTTGTTCTTTGGCATGCACAGATATTCAGTTAAGTCCATTTTCACTCACCTCCATTCTTAAAATGAGAAAGTGTTACCGAAACATGGAGGTGAGGTGGAGGAAATTCAGTTCCGATAAAGCGGCTCCTGTAAAAACAGGAGCTCCTCCGCGGGGTCAGCAGAGAAATACGGTTTTAATCTATGCCCATTTACTTTAAAAATTGAACCGTTTTTCAAATTTTCAACTTCTACTGCCCCGTGCGGATGTACATACCGCACCACAAAAGGTCCTTTCCAACGAGATTTAAGCTTACCTGGATGAAGATAGAGACGGGAATCGTAAAGGACTTGTTGCCCCGATGTGAAGGTTTTTCGAAAAAGGTTTTTATCGTGGAACACTTTAGTCCTGTTCTTTACTATCACCGCATTATCGTAAGCTTCATCGCGGAGTTTGCTTAGCTCATTCAATTGCAGCTTCTGATAGCTGCTCGCTTGATCAAAATCGAAATTAAGCACTTTAATAGCCCACATTGCTTTATGTTCGATCTCGACAGGAAGGTGGCATGCCTTCCCAAACACAAGGTGGTATGGAGACATACCAACATCGATCTTATAAGCGGTGCGAAATGCCCAAAGAGCATCCGTCAATTTGGTTGACCAATCTTTACGGTTTTTAGAAACCGTCTTCTCCAAAATTTGTTTGATCTGCCTATTTGAGATCTCAGCCTGCCCGCTTGTTTGGGGATGATAGGGCGTAAAAAGCTTGTGAGTGATTGAATATTTCCGCATCAAGTCCTCGAAAGACCGATTACAGAAATGTGTCCCGTTATCGCTAATTATAGCGCGAGGGTGTCCGAATCGCGAAAAGATATTTTCTTTAAGGAACTTAATGACAACTTTGTTGTCATTAGTGTGACACGGTATTGCTTCCACCCATTTCGAGACGTAATCAACCGCTAACAAGATATATAAATTCCCAAAAGAGTTGGGAAAAGGGCCCATAAAATCAATACCCCAAACATCGAATATTTCCACAACCAATATAGGTTGGAGCGGCATCTCGTTTCTTCGTGAAATCCGACCCAAATGCTGACATCGCGGACAAGTTTTGCAATGTTCATATGCGTCTTTAAATAATGTTGGCCAATAAAAGCCACATTGCAAAACTTTCTCCGCCGTTTTTCGAGGACCAAAATGACCTCCGCATGCCTGATCATGACAAAATGATAACACGCTCTTGAATTCATCGTTAGGGACACACCGGCGAATGATTTGATCGGAACAATACTTAAACAGATAAAGTTCATCCCAGTAAAAGTATTTTACTTGGGATAGAAATCGAAATTTGTCTTGTTTCGACCAATCGCTAGGAATAAGTCATGTTGCAAGATAGTTCATAATATCCATGAACCAAGGTTCTTAGGATACAGTCAAGAGCTGTTCGTCAGGAAATGAGTCATTTATTGGCACGGTCAAAGTTGGTGAAGAAGTGATGTGTGAAAGATGGTCGGCTACAACGTTTTCACATCCACTCTTGTCTCGGATGACAAGATCAAATTCTTATAACAATAGGATCCAACGTATTAGCCTTGCCTTCGCATCCTTCTTCGATAAAAGATGTCGTAGGGCAGAGTGATCAATGTAAACCACAATTGGCGAGCCAATCAAGTAGGGCCTGAATTTCTCTAATGCAAATACAACTGCCAAGAGTTCTTTCTCGGTAGTTGTGTAATTTATTTGTGCATCATTCAAGGTTCTACTTGCATAGTAAATTACATGTGGCATCTTATCAATGTGCTGTCCTAAGACCGCACCAATAGCAAAATCTGATGCATCACACATAAGCTCGAACGGGTGGTTCCAATCCGGAGATGATAGAACGGGGGCTGTAGTGAGCGATCCTTTAAGCGATTCAAAAGCAGCCTCACAATCCGAATCGAAGTGAAATGTAGTATCCTTGGCTAATAGAAGGGTTAAGGGTCTAGCAATTTTGCTAAATTCCTTAATGAATCTCCTATAAAATCCTGCATGGCCAAGGAAGGATCGTATATCTTTGACGCATTTGGGACGAGGGAGGTTATGAATGACATCAATTTTTGCTCTGTCAACCTCAATGCCTTTTCGTGAAATTATATGTCCAGGGACAATGCCTTCTTGGACCATAAAATGGCATTTTTCCAAATTCAAAGTCAAGTTCTTATCCTTACAGCGGGTAAGAACCGCGTCAAGATTACGAAGGCAGTCCTCAAAGGAGTCCCCAAAAATGGAGAAATCGTCCATAAAAATTTCCAGAAAATTCTCATCCATATCTGAAAATATCCCCATCATACACTGCTGAAATATAGCAGGAGCGTTGCATAACCCAAAGGGCATGCGTCTATAAGCAAAGGTACCGAAAGGACAAGTAAATGTGGTTTTATCTTGATCCTTTTCGGCGATGGGGACCTGGTTATAGCCAGAGTATCTGTCCAAGAAATAATAGTATTCGTGTCCAGCTAATCGTTCTAACATCTGGTCAATGAAAGGTAGAGGGAAGTGATCTTTCCTCGTCGCGGCATTGAGTTTCCTGTAATCAATACATACGCGCCACCCAGTTTGGGTGCGTGTTTGGATTAACTCATTAGCCTCATTAGTTATGACCGTGATGCCAGACTTTTTAGGGACCACATGAATTGGACTTACCCATTGGCTATCAGATATTGGGTAAATTATACCACTATCAAGGCACTTGACGATTTCTTTCTTTACCGCCTCCTTCATAACGGGATTTAACCGTCTTTGTGGGTCTCGGGTTGGTTTGGCTTCATCCATCAGATGTATATAATGTTCAACAATTAAGGGACTAATCCCTTTGATGTCAGCCATTGTCCAACCAAATGCTTGCCGATTCGATCTCAACACTGCCAAAAGTGCGTTCTCTTGCTCTTCGGGTAAAGAAGCGGATATAATCTCTGGAAAAGTCTCGTTCTCACCTAAATATGCATATTTAAGATGAAAAGGTAGCGGTTTGAGATCAAGAATTGGCGGAGAGACAATAGAAGGTGGGGTAAGGGAATGATATTCGGACTCCCTAAGAGGTTCAAAATTTGCATAGGATATTGACTCGTAAAGTGCTACTGACTTTTGCGACGAGTCAACGGATTCAAACTCAAGGATGGACTCATTGAACATATCCTCACTATGAAGTAGTGTAAGATCAAACGATGTCCCATTAGTGTTGTCGAGATCATCAAAGCAAAGTTCCTCATCCATGCATCTTTCGAGAGCTATCTCGTGGATGGAACAAACATCAAGCAAGTGAGCAGAAGGTTCCGATGGTTGACTTCCTAGCTTGTAAATATTAAGATCAATTGTTATTTTCCCGAAGGATAAGTTCATAGAACCGTTACGACAGTTAATTACAGCGTTAGAAGTTGCTAGGAAGGGTCGACCAAGTATCACCGGGATTTGATTACGTGGGTTTGCCACAGGCTGTATATCTAAAACAATATAGTCCACAGGGAATATGAATTCCCCAACTTTAATTAACACATCCTCTAGTTCACCCCGTGGTTTGGTGATAGATCGGTCTGCCATCTGGAGAGTACAATGGGCGGGTTTCAACTTTCCAATCCCTAACTGCTCGTATACTGAATAAGGAAGCAAGTTAACGCTAGCGCCAAGGTCGAGTAAAGCACGATTGATATTTTTACCCCCAATAGAAATAGAGATGGTAGGACAGCCAGGGTCCTTACGTTTCTTTGGTATTTGCTGGGTAAAAGCTGTGCTAACATTACTCGTCATGAAAACCTTCTTAGGCACTTGAGTTTTTCTTTTCCTAGTGCACAAGTCTTTAAGGATTCTTGCATAAGATGGGACATGTTGAATAGAATCTAGGAGAGAAATATTTACGTTAACTTGCTTAAACATTTCCACAATCTTCTCCATTTGTGGGTTAGGTCTGTTGGCCCTTAATCTGTTTGGAAACGGAGCTTGATCAATAAGTTTTGGGTCCAACATTTGTGAAGAAGATTGTGGGGACGGATTCGATATCAAAATTGGAGTGGGAATCGTCTTAGATAGATTGGGCGAAGTGTTCGAGCCTTGGGGAAAACGGAGAATAGGCTCGGATGAAGGTGGGAGACTAGACGAATTAGGAGAAGAAGTAGAAGCTGGGGTATCAATGGTATCACTAACATCATCAAATTGCTCACCCACTTGGTTATTTAGCACTTTTCCCGATCTCAACGTAGTAACGGCATTCACATTATGATTTTGTGAATGGCCAGGATTCGGTAGGGGTTGATATGGGAGTTTCCCTTTCTCTCTTGCACTCATTGCGGCATTCAACTGTGCAATTTGGTTTTCTATTGATTTAATACTCTCACCGTGGGAGGCGGAGTCTTTCTTTATGGTATCAATAGAAGACTTCATATCAGCAGACATTTGAATGGAATGTTTCATAAACAATTCCAAAGTTTGTGCGAGTGAAGAGTTATCAGTACTGGCCAATTGTGGTGCAGAAGTGTTGGCCGGATTTTGAAAATTTTGTGACTGAAAGGGGTGCTGACTTTGTGGTTGTGGTTGTTGTGGAGGAGGTCTTTGATAATTGCTTTGGAACTGATTTTGATTTTGGGGTTGGTTTTGGTTCCAAGCAAAGTTAGGATGATTCCTCCATCCTTGATTGTACGTGGAAGAATAAGGATCGTTTCTAGGTCGCTGCTGAAAAGCAGCATTAGTTTGCTCGTGACCTTGAAACGGTGTATTCATAGGACATTCTCCCGTCAAGTGTGAAAGATCTGAACAGCAACCACACACGGTCTTGGGTAGCGTGACCTGATTTAGGGAGACTGACGAGAATTTGCTCTCAATAGCATCGAGTTTCTTTTGTATCGCTGCCATTTCGGCTTTTACTGCGATGGAAACATCGAGCTGATGAATACTTCCCCTAGATGAAGGTGGTCTTATGCTTTCCCACTGCAAAGTGTGTTCAGCAAGATCTTCCAGATATTTCCAAGCTTCACCATCATCTTTAGACATGAAATTGCATTGACAATTTGTTTCAAGCATCTGCTTTGTCGCTTGATTAATGCCCTCATATATAATTCAGCATAAATCCCATCTATTGATTCCATGATGAGGACATTGGACAATCAGATCTTTAAAACGTTCAAAGCACTTCCAAAATGGTTCATTGGGAAGCTGGGTAAACTGGTTGATCTCGCTCCTAACACGGGCGGTCTTATGGTTTGGGTAAAACTTCTTAAGAAATGCTATTAAGAATTCATCACAATTAGTGATAGAGTGTGCGGCAGTATTATAAAGCCATTTTTCTGCCAAGTCGCACAAAATGAATGGGAGAAGACGCAAGCGCATAGTATCCAAAGTCAGTTGTGAAGTTCCCATCATTGTGCATGCGTTTTCGAATTTAGTGATGAAAACGTACGCGTCTTCAGATTCAAGCCCGTGAAATTTGGGCAACAGATTGATGTAGTGGGGTTTAATTTCAAAATTATCCCCGTTAGCTAGTGGAATAGATAGACAAGTGGGAAGTGGACCACGGATAGGATAACATCTCTCCTGGAAAGAGATACGTGGTGGATTCTGCTCACCTACGGGCGGTGGCAGCGTGGTGTTATAACCTGATGGAGTACCGTCCATCTCGGTCAATGTAGTGGATGGTGGGGGAAAAGAAGATGAAGAATCACCGACTTCGGAGTCGATAGCAGGAACACGGACAAGACGGGCACTAGAATCCCGTGTCCAGCCAAGCATACACTAAGCGGGTTTAACGTAAGTGGCAGCGTGTGTGTTATTTAAAAATTGGTTTGTTTTGAAAAAGTGGGACTTAAGACAAATCACATAAAAAAAATGCACAAACAACCCTAGAACTAAGGTTACCTAGGTCAAGTCTCTAGACCGCTCCTAGACTTCCAAAGGACAAGCCGCAGGATCAATCCTCTATCACCTCTTTACTAGTCTTATGGCCAGGTAAGTGGGAGGTATCCACTACTTACGTAGTGGGCCTAATTAAATAACCACTTGCCTTAGACACACTTGCCTAGACACCACAAAAGTAATGCGGATAAGCGATAGATTACCCACGACATTCCTCTGTCCTTATTGAGCGCGACAGTCCTTAGAGTCTTGTCTAGATATTTTTGAAATTAATGTAGGGTTGATGCAGATGCTCGGTTTGTGATTTGTGGGGCTTAGGAAGGGTGATAAAATCCCTACCTAATCTAAATTTTGGTCTTGCCCCTTAAAAATCCGTATTAAAATATGCAACAACAAACCAATAACAAAACTTTGCAAAAAGATTTTTGGGCGGAGATATTTTGCAAAGAATCCTGCAGAAAAGATATTTTATTGGATTTCAGAGGAGAGAGAAAGATATAGAAAAGATACCAGAGAAGTTTGAAACCCTAATTCCTCAATTAAGCCGCGGTTCCGCCGCCGAATAGGCCTTATTGCCGTGCTTCCACCGCCGACTTGGGAGATCAGGTGGAGATTTTTGCTACGTGGCCTCCCTTTCTCCTCTGGATCTTTATGAATATTTCTGGCTCTTTGTCTCCTCAATTCTGTGACTCCAGATCCCCTCGCAAAATTCACACAATAATCGTTAAATATGCAATTTGCAGTTTTGTTTATTTATGATATGGATCGAATAAGAATTCAACACAAATAGTAAGAATAAAAAATTACGCACGTATCCCCGGCAACGGCGCCATTTAATTGATTTGAAAGAGTGTTTGTAGAATAACCGCAATCAGAACGGTGTCGCGCGTAGCTAGACCGAGATGAGTACGGGTCGTCCTCAGGGAAACGTTGAATATTTTAATCTTACTTTAGGCGTGTTGAGAAAGAGAGGAGGGATAAAGAATATTGAAGAATAGTTGTAGGATCTAGATCTACGTTAAACACTGATGCAAAATATAGATTTAGATTAACTATGGAGGTAAGTTTATATGAAAAGGGGGCTTGTAGGGTTCATTAGGATTTAGTAGTTATGGATGATTAATTAAAGATTACCCTTTTTATCCTTTAATAGATTTAAAACTAGAACGACAGTGATGCATGTAGATTAGGGTTTCTGGAGGGAAAAAGGTTCCCACTCTTAACCCCTATCTCGACATAGAACTTCGTTCATATCTAGCCTTTACCAAAACAATCATTAATCTAATCTCTAATCGCAGTCGAGACTAACAATAAATTGGTAGCGCACCTGATTAGGATGTTAATGATTCTTTTGATAAAGTTTATAAACTTTATAGGACGTAAAAAGAGTTTAAAGATCTTCATCATCCATTAACCTACCATAATCCTACGAACCCTAACAAGCGGAGAATTACTCACGCATGTTGGGAGAAGAAGAGATGGAAAGAGAATTCATAATGAAACTACAAAAAACGAACTACCTTTATTAATCAACAAAACTCGTTTACACTTTGTTCCCTTAGAAAATGATTACAAATACTAGTTTGCTTCTCGATCTCTTCTAAGGAGGTAGATGAACCGTTGATGATCAGCCTGGATGCGTGAGCCGTCTTAGAATTCGTGATCTCTTCAGCTTGATGATTTTTCCAAGAGGCTCTCGGTCTTTATTTATAGTCCCAAAGCCAGAACCCTAGCTTCCTAAATTGGAAACCATCAGTTAAGATCCAAACAGAAGAAATCCCGGCTCATAACCCTTCTGGAATACGGCAGATCCTTGGCCAACAGGTGGGTTTGGCCGCGGATCCGCGGCCAAACAGTGAGATCTCTTGTTATTTTTTCTGTGGCTTCATCTGTGTGACACTTGGCGATCTTTTGAATCTCAGGAAACTGAAAATCTTCTCGTAGTTACTGGCAGACTTGATTTTCTTAGTTTGCTTTCTTAATTAGGCAGGTTTGCCCTAACAACTTTGATTCCCTTGATTTTAGCCCTGAAAATTCTGCACAACAACTCCACAAATAATATTAGTAGAGTTTGTTTTATTGAGATATTAATTTCAACATTAAGATTTGGTCAAAAGTATTTTTGCATACATTTTCCTACCAAATGTTAATTATAATATATAAACACATGAAAATAGTATTTTTACAGATAAACCCTCATATGTATCATATATTATAATAAACACCTTTTCTAATATAGAAATAGTAGGAAAAATATCATATTAAATGTGCAGTTTTATTAACTGAACACTTGGGTTAGTGTCTTCTCAACGTAGATCATCTTCGGCCTCGAAGATATCGTGCAAGCTTGTTCCTTTCATCTAGTGGAGTCGTTCTATAGTCCGCAAGATCACTACTTGGAGCGAAGGGACTACCACTCGGAGCTATTGAAGTGAAGGACCGGTCTACAAAAGTTGTATTCCATAATCACTTAGATGTAAAGTAGTTTACATGATGTATTGTCTAAATCACTAGTTAAGATTCTAAGTTTAGGATTATTTAGTATGGCAAAATTTTGAAAATGGTATGGACGATACCTCCCGAACCCTTGCTGTCGTGCCAAGCAATCCTACACAAGAGTGCAGAACGGCGGGGGAGTAACCGACCGTTGTAGTTGTCAAAACGACGCATCACCTCAGCACATTGAGCGTCGGTAAATTCTTTGCCCTGGCAACGACCCTGAATGCAAATGTCCTTATAAGAGATAATCTCTTCGAGATCGTAAAGACGAGAAGCCATAATATCTGAAAAGAAAAATCAGTAAGAGTTTAGTTATCAAAATGATCAAGAAAGCACTTATTATGAGAATCTAAAAGGATTCTCATCAAATAAACAATGGAGTTTAAACAACTCCTGACATCCTCTTAAAAACGAGTTCTGTTAAAATGCATGACAGATTCAAATCTGCTTTAGAGGCATTAAAACCTTCAAATATTCGAGAACAGCAGGGAATAAAATTCCCAGAAATATCTAAATCTCTCTCAGAGCCAAGCTCTGTGAATAAGGAATTAAATTCCTTTAATAAAGGGATTAAATCCCAGAAAAACCCCATAGCAAGGAGGCAGAAAAAATGGAATTAAATTCCAAGAATCTTAAAAGACCGGTGACAGGGTAAAACCCTAAGAAGAGGATCAACGATCCCCATTGATTTAAGATCTTAGAATCTACAAAAAAAATGTGATTTGGATCTTTAAGAAACCAATCTAAGAAAAGAGCAACGCTCTGTCCCCGGATTTAAAATCCACGATGAAAAGAACAAAAAAGGGGGGGTTCCATTCATGATTCTTACCAAGGAAAAAGTTTTAACAGGGTTTTAACTCTGAGATTCTAGTAAGCAGAGAACTAAGCAATGAAGAGGAGAATTAAATTCTCAAGGAAAACAAGTAAGGAAGAAAATGAAGGAACAGTGGCTTTCCAAAGGCAAAAGCCTTTCATTTATAAGACGTGATGGGGACCGGTTCATCTTCCCATTCCCCTAGGCAATCCAACGGCTGTGAGGACAGACAACGTTGCACTCACGTGCAAGCCACATGAGAGCAACGCTGGGGGCATTTGTTCCCTTATAAAAAAGGGATGAGAGAAAGTTCCTCACTAAAACAACCCCATGTGTTTAACATGTGAGTGTCTATATGCAACGCATATAGGAACTGCAATTAAAACAATTGCTAAGCTAAAACAGTCCCACATATTTAACACGTGAGTGCATATATGCAAAGCATATAGGCACAGCAATTAAAACAATTACAAAGCCAAAAAGCCCCACGTGTTTAACGTGTGAGTGCCTATATGCAAAGCAAATAGGCACGGTAATTAAAACAATTGCAAGGAAAAAGAGCCCCACGTGTTTAACACGTGAGTGCCTATATGCAAAGCATATAGGCACAGCAATTAAAACAATTGCAAGGCCAAAAAGCCCCATGTGTTTAACACGTGAGTGCTTATATGCAACGCATATAGGCACTGCAATTAAACAATTACTAGGCCAAAATAGCCCCACGTGTTTAACATGTGAGTGCCTATATGCAACAGATATAGGCACATCAATTAAAACATTTGCCAAGCTAATAAACCCCACGTGTTTAACAAGTGAGGGCACTTCCCTACTTAACAAGGAACCGTTGGATCAAAGATCCAATGATGATAGAATTAAATTCTATTGAACTTTTAAATAGGAAATGATATTTTCTGTTAAACAGAAAGTGGGCGGATCAAAGATCCTATGAGTTGGAAAATATTTTTCATCTCTCCAAGCACCCTTAGATGAAAAATCCAACGGTGATTAAAAATCACCAATCTACAGAATAAATTCTGTACAGGAAAATATTTTCCTAATCTTGTTTAAGAAACAAGAAAATATGTTCTATGAAACAGAACCCATGGATCAAAGATCCAATAGCGGGAAAAACCCCCCAAATCAATTGAAGTCTCTCAATGAGAGATTTCCTAAAACCAATTAACAAACTTCTCTCCACTATATAAAGAACCCAAGACTTCAAGTTAAAAAAAAGAAGAAGAGAAAAAGAAGAAAAAAGAAGAAGAAAGAAAAGGAAAGAGAAAAAGAGAGAACGGAAGAGAGCATACGAAAAAAAGAAAGAGAAAAAAAAAGAGAATTCAATTCTCTAAAAGAAGAAGATCTCCTTCTTAAACAAAAAACCCTAGGTAAGAAGAAAGTGCGGAGATTATCTTATCTCTTTTTTAAGGGTTTAACCCTTCAAAAAAAAGAACTTAGTTATTTTTCTGATTGAGGTCTGCAGAAGCAAATCTCCCCACAAGTTGAGAATTTAATTCTCATCGGGGAGATTCTGTTATGCAGATTCAAAACTTAGGGGAAAGAACTAAGTTCAAAGAATTTAATTCTTACAAAAGTATATAAGAATTTAATTTCTCTGACAAAACTAGGGTTTAACCCTGTAAAAAGAAGTTAATTCTTATAAAACAAGAGACTTGAAATCCTCTAAAACTCAGATACCAGAATCGTTAATATGAGATCAAAATCTTCATGCACATTCATTGGTGTTCAACACTATAACAAAACCTCACGTGTTTCCCCATGTGAGCACCTCTGATGAACAAAAATGAATGGCTGAGATCGAATCACGTGTTTCCTACACGAGCGCCTAAAAGAAGAACAAGAGGTGCCTCTTAGGGTAGTCACGTGTTTTCCACGCAACCACCAATCAAGTGCTTAGCACTTATATGAAGGAGGAAATAAAACCCAAAAAACAGCTCCCACTTTGGAGTACCTCACGTGTTCGCACGTGGGCACCACAGTGCCCAAGTGCTTAGCACTTATAAAAGAAGAGGGAAATAAAACCCAAAAAAGGCAGTACCAACTTTAGGGAGCCTCACGTGCTCACACGTGAGTGCCACAAGAATTAAGTGTTTAAAACTTATATATAAACGGGGACTTGAACCCAATGTGCAGCGCCATCTTTGAGGTGCCTCACGTACACGTGAGCGCCCCCGGAATCCAGTGTTTAACACTACTTTAGAACCTCACGTGAGAACACGTGAGTGCTGAACATATACTAGTGTTTAACACTATGGGAAATCAATTCCAACCTCAAGTTGGCTAAGTCTTCTTGAGATTAAAACATCTTCGATCTCCAAATAGAACGAGCCTCTATGCTCATGACTTCCCAAACTAATGAAGAAATCTTAGTCTCAAAATTCAACCAATGATGGAATTGGTTCAAGGGTATATCTCTCTACATCTCTGATACATGTCGTTGTAATTCTTCAATGTCTTCAGAGAGGTGGCGGGTCCCGACAACCAACTACTTTTGGATGCACTTCCCAAAATAGCGACAACGGACCGCAACGTCCTTAAACTAGCTATGGACTGAAACGTCCTTAAACTAACAACGGACCGCAACATCCTTAAACTAGCCATAGACCGAAATGCCCTTATACTAACAACGGACCGAAACGTTCTTAAACTAAAGCAATAGAGCCCAAATGCTCTTTTGTTGGATCTGAATGCTCCTAAAACCTTGTTGAGTAGATCTTAGTCTAAAACTGGACTAACATATACTTAACAAACATTTAAGTTGATTAACGATCCTTAAATCAAACCAAACCCAAATCTAAGAATATACGGATTTGGACTAATCCATGCCCTATGGGCGACAACATAAATTAGTCTCCGTATACAATCCACGGGCAACCAAAAATAAAATAAACACATACGACACGAAGTGAACCTCTGAAGCAGGAGAAAGTGGTTATCGCGATGCGGTAATGTAATTAACTGCAGGGGCTTGCGCCTGCTGGGATGAGCGTCCCCACAATCAAAATCCCTCGCAAACGAAGAGGAATCTAACGAAGTCTGCTACAACGGCCACATCCGCCCAAACCTCCGATACACGGTGCCATAAATCAACTTAGCATCTTCGGAGAGGTGGATAGATAAATCCAAATAGTATCTGCCCCAAATTCAGGCAAGTCGATCTACGCGGCTTCGTCTCCATTTTCGACGGTAAACAGATCCTACAAACTAATAAGTGCCGAAGGAGAAAGGCCCATTCCACCCATCAATAGCCGATACCTCAAGAAATACTACGCGTGAATGATTCAGGTCGCAGACGAATCGAGCACACCGGCCCTACGGTCTGGATCATACATCCTATAAAGCCGTATATAATCCACAGGCGCAAATGACCCTTATCTTTCCCAAGTCCTACTGGCAAGACTACATCTGAAGTCCTACAGGCGATTAAGCATTAAAAAAAGGAAGAGACAAAGAAAAAAGAAGAATAAGAAAAAAAAGGTATGTCCACCGGCAAAACGGGCACGGATGAAAATCCGAAAAGGCTCCATGAGTAAAAACACTAGGACTGTCGGTGAGTTTGTGAAAACTCGAAAGGGCGCAAACTCGTGAAAAGAAATGAAAAATACTCGCAAAGTCCTCTCAACCTTGTGAGGAGAAAATCCCCGTGTGAGATCCTTACGACTCATAAAGGAGCAAAACACTTAGGAATCCTCACGAATCCTAACAAGAACATACACCTGCAAGATCCTCTCAACTCGTAGGGAGAAAATGTTTTTATGAGACCCTTACGACTCATAAAATTGAAAAGCCTTAGGTGATAGGGATCTAAACCTGTCTCCTAAGCGATAGCTCTCCAACGGGCAACGGCAAATGATGAGTCACTCCTGATACTAAGCTTCAGTGTTAGCGATGCTGATGCAGACCCAAAAACCAAACCCCAAGTTTTCCCAAAGGCAAATTATGAGTCGCTCCTGGCATTACGCTTCAGTATTAGCGGTGCTTATGCCGACCCAAAAACTAAATCCTAAGTCCTTCCAGGGCAAATGATGAGTTGCTCCTGGCATTATTCCAGTGCAGCAATACTGATGCTAAACAAAATCCAAATTCCAAGTTCCTCTCAAATTCAAAAGTCCCGCCAAATAAGACAGAAATCAAACAGATCAAATCACTGTCCCACCCGGTAGCGCTTCCAAGCTCAAAATACCCGCTGGACGAGTAGGAAACTCCCAAAACAAATCAAATCAAACGAGTCAACCAATCACCTCCTTGGTGGAATCAAGCTCCACTTCGGAAACAAATCAATCCTTACACCACAAAAGCAGAGCAAATCAACTTCAACCCTGACACCGCAGAAAGAGGAGCAACTCAAATCAAATCCCGACACCGCAAGAAGCGGAGTAATTCATGTTCAACCCCGACACCGCAGAAAGTGGAGCAAGTCAAATCAAGTATTGACTGTCCACGTCGCTAAAATGGCATCACCAACCGTCCATGTCGCAAAAATGGAAGCACCGACCGTCTAAGTCGCTAAAATGGCAGCACCGACCGTCCAGTTTGCAAAAACGGCAGCACCGACCGTCCAAGTCATAAAAATGGCAGCACCGACCCTCCATGGGGAACCAAACCAAATCAATCTCCATATGGAATAAGATCCATTAATTTCATGCACACAACTCATGCACGCGGTGTGCATTTATTGATGGGGACACTTAGTTAGGGTCAAAATTACACCTCGGCTGACCAAGTCAAAGTCAACCCCAAGTCAAGTGGGCCCGAGTCCAAGCAAGCGAGCCCAAGCCCAAGTTAAGACCGAGTATGGAAGGGGCCGACTCCATACTAAAAAGGAGGCAATAAATTAGTTTGATGTAAAAAAATTAGAAATAAGTGTAAGAAAAATAGGCAAAAAACCAAAATTTTGTATGCCCCATGGCTTATGTGCAAAAATAAATAAGCACATAAGGCATGGAGAGGCACAAGTGCCATTTGGAAAAGCTCAATGGACTATATGTAAAGTGTGTAGCCTATAAAAGGCAAACATGATGAGAAAATTAATAACAGCTTTCATTCTCTTAAAAACTCTAGGGTTTGTGCCTCCATATTCTCTTTCTCAAGTTTTTTTTCTCTTCCTCTTCATTTCCAATTAAATCAAGAGCTTTGCTCTTTTTTCTCAAAACTAAATAAAGTTTCATCATAAAACCCTCGAATGGGGGTTATGATCTCCCATCAAATCCCTAAAAGCGGGTTTTTTTAACCTCTCCTCCCTTTTCCCCTAATATCCAGTAAAAAGAGAGGAGGAGGAAGAATACCCGCCTCCTAAAATCCCATTTTGGGAGGATCCAAGGCTCAAAGGAGAAGAAAAAGGTCCCATTTGATCATCTCTGAAGATCATTGAGGAATTCAATTCCAAGATCCAAATTCTCAAAGGAGTTTAATTCCAAATTTATATCTTTTAGAAGTTTAACTCCAAATTCAAATCTTTTAAGAGTTTAGCTCCAAATCTATACCTAATTCCTGTTTAGAAGTACAACTCCAAAGCCCCTCGGGAGTTCAACTCTCAGCCCAGAGGCTAAGCCCCTTTCTCCGCTGGTGTTTCCAGCGGTCGCGTGCCCAGTGCCTGACACATGACCTGTGGGGCCCAGTGCCCATGTGCCACTCATATGACCCACAGGCGTCCGGCATCCACGCGCCACTCACGCATCCTTAGGACACTCCTCACCCCTTCTTTTCCCTCAAGCTCCACACTCAAAACACGTCTCCCGTTAGAAAAAATTTATAACGCGGCGTTGCCCCACACCCCGTAAGGGGATTGCTAGCCCCTTTGACTCCCAGCCCGCTATCCGGATAGCGGGACCGCCGTAAACTCTGTTAGGCCCCTGATACGTCTAAGTCCCCTTCAAAACACAACACACGCACACTGCACATTGTGTTCGCATGACCATTTTTACCCGTTAATTGGAGGTTCCCTCGCTCCAAAAGCGAGAAGTAATTAACAGCAGTTTAATCCGCGGCTGTCGGAGATTCGAATCCCAACAATCAATAAACCCCGGCCTATCCCAGGCAGGGAGAATCCGTAATATGCCTGACAAGCGACACGTATTTCCCATCTCAATAGGGTGATGAAAAACACCCTACAGGCGCCTGATATATGATGATTTACGTGTCGATGCCGGACATGGGTTTTATGATGATTTCGAGTGTCGATGATGGACACTAAGGATTTTATATTGATTTTGATATGTCGTTAATGGACACATATTGGATGATACATATATACATGATATGGATGACATGGTATCTTATATTGATACAGGCATGAGTTTATATTTATATACATATGTATACACGATCACTTTGATACCACACAGTACGATATTATTATATTACAGTATGGCCTACGAGATCGTCATACATTCGATTTCTACATATTGATGTCTTATACCCACGAGTTGGTAACGCACCCCCGTTGCGCCATAGTTTTTTTGCAGGATCAACCGCTCGGATCAGTAGCGGCTCGCTAGCATATTGCTTCTTTGGGGTGATTTGCATTGATAGGTGGGTTACAGTACATAACGTAACCACCGTTGTTTGCTTTTATATTCTTTGTATCTAGTTAAAAGCTCAATCAACCGGATTATGTATATTTGGTAGACTTAGAGACCAGTTGTACATTCTTTCGGACTTAGTGTCAAGACCTATATTATTCTTTATATTGAGTTGGATGATATTTTTGATTTTCTTTATTTTCTTTCTGTGTTTGAGCTTCGCCTTAGACGTCGTATATTTCATATTGCGTGGTTGTGATTCCACCAATTGGCGAAGAGCTAGCTCCCGCTTAGGGATGCCTATATTATTATTGTTATGTGCTGGTTTTGATCAAAATTTACGAAGTAGGTATTGTCCAAATTTCAAATGACGAAAATATTTTCAAATTATGATATATAATCCACTTGTATTTCAAACAAACATTATTTATACTTTAAAAGAAGAACTTGATTTCCATTATACCCCTATTTCAAAACTTGACCTCCACAATATTTCTCTAAAGAAGTTTAGATTTCTAGATTTTCGGCTTATTTGGGTTACGGTGGGGTCCTATAGACTTCACGTGATCTAAGTGTTGGTCGCCTGTCATTTCTGGGTCATGACAGCTTCAAGTCTTGGGCTTCTTCTTCACTTTGAGGTGATCATCTTGAAGAACCTTGATCTTTGAGATTGCTAGTATGAAAGATCAAGAGTAGAAGTGATCTAATATCTAAATTTAGCTCTCTTTCCTTCTCTTACTTTTTTTAGCTCTTAAGGAAAAATTAGAGGAGAGAGAAAAACATTTATCAAAAGAAAGCATGAGAGATGAAAAGAGTAGTGATGTCTACCCTTATCATTCTCTACATTTTTCTCTCTTCTAATTTGTGGAGGGGAATTAATCTCTAAAGTGATGTCCCCTTCAACTTTCTGCCACCAAAAGAATCCCAAAAAAAAAGATATTTATGTATGTGTATACATACATAAATAAATGTATTCATATCTAATACAAACACATAGAAAAATAATTAAAATATAAATAGGTAATACTAGTAATATATATATCAAATACATACACACACACACATGAATATTAAATCAACATTTGATTTAATATACCGCTTTCCCAAAGACGGCTAGTATTATCGAATGTTCGAATTAAAATTAGTGTATCAAATACACTACTTAAATCGAACTCCTGGGAGAATCTCCATACTGCTGCTACTACATTTCGCCCGAGCTATGAAAACCCTCTGTGTGGGACTCTAAAAACTCGACAATACGTCGGTAGTGAATTACTGGATCATATCCACGATTCACAAGCTCATCAGTGGCATTGGCAGTACATAATGGCTACCCAGGTATCTGTTGATAAGAAGATCGACAAGCAAACTTATCCGAACCCCTAACTAAGCCTATTAGTGACACTCACTGTACTGTCTGGTCTCTTCGTCTAGAATGTTGCATACTAGGTCTGGGGGGTGAAATCGTCAGGCACCCAATAACCCCAGTAACTCATGCCGATGTACGGCCTATAACCAATCGAGAAACTACTGATAAATCTTATCAGTAAATCCCATCTGCCCTGGCCAGGGACTTATGGTTACAACCAATCGCACACAACACAACATCAACTCCCAATACCGGGAGAGATGAAACCCCACCGATCGCTCACTGCCATCATACGATCCGGAATGTACCTAACTGCTACATGTTTTCACAGCTCATTAAAGCAATGGTAGGTTACTATTTTAAGCACAGTGGGAACCTCACAAGACACTATGACGATATCAGGTCTACAGACTATCCTGTACTCGTGTCACCAGAGAGCTGCTATCTGACGATAGGTATTGTACCATGTAGAAGTTCTCGACGGGTCTGTTCTGTGTACTCAATCTCTAATAAGCATATGTATACAATCTTTGGTGTCAAACACTAATGGATGTAGGATCAACCATCGCCTCATATGGGGTCAAGAAATGTATACACTGGTCTGCTCTGGAATATTGATGTCATATCTTGATACTCTCACGACTAGGAACATTTAAAGATGTGTTTATGGACTATCCATACCCCACCAGTATGATCGACATCATAATCCTGGTAGTCAAGTAAAAATCCTACGGGTTTTATCAACATGCATCAATAATACGTAATAACAAGTAAAACATATATGCACATGTTAAGATAAATACAAACCAGATAGCATACTATCATATCGAGCAAGACTGTCCTGTATACACACATACATATGTCCAAGCATCTACTATAATATACAATAATGGCCTCTAGGGCATACATATCTAACAAACACCTTTCTAGACACCTAATGGGTTAGCTGGTTGTGAAGTGAAAATCTCCTGGAAGTAATACCTACTCATCAGTGGAAATCAGGACCCCACTATTATCGCATGATAATCTTGATAGAAGCCAACCAAAATCACCACACTCCATAAGCTATGCGCAAACTTAGCAAGTTTCCCTCATATTTGAAACTCCCGATATGGTTTTTATCCCCAACGCCTATGACCTTGACGTAGACCAACATATTATAAGCCGCCAGTCAAGTTCAACCCGTCATTATCTTGATTAATTTAGACACATCCGTACAATTCCTTGACATGGGGCCAAAATGACTGGACAACTGTTCTAGATAATCGCATCTCTATGCAACAGACAAGCAACACCTAACTATCATACACTATGCCTTGACGTAGGCCAACATACATAGCATAAATACTAGACGCTAATCATCTGAAATGACAGAGGATTACGGTGGTTTTTGGCAAAAACCCTTAACGTAATGAACTTGATACCGTTGATGGAACTCGAATGGATTTGAAAAAGAGTGTTTTAGACTCTTCTTTTAAAACAAGTGGTGTCACGCCCCGCTTCCCAGAGTACGCTAGATTGGGCACGTGACATAGCCAACCATGCTACCTGTGGGTAGGAAGTATCCATCCACAGTCACATTACGGCTGTAGAGATATCAAGAACAAGATAAAACTATCTAAAACATGTCCATAATCCAGAATAACAGGAGTCAATAATAAATAAATGCAGAAGCAAATGATCCAATACAAATAACTGAAAAGTGTGTCCCATAATGCGGGCTCACATCAGGAAATAAATGAAGGAAATAAAACTAACTACTACTGAACTCACAGCTCAGCCTGCTGGCTGAAGTACTCCTGCTCGGACTGCAACAGCGGTACGGAATCTGGGCCATGCAAAACCCAGACGTCAGCGCGTCATGTCATCAAGTAATATAATATGAACATTGTAGCAGGCAATGTAATATAAACATGAATACAGTAAGAATAACAATAATATGAATCATACCAGTACAGGGTAGCGTGCAGTGGGTAAACTAAACTGTTCTATCAGGTTTTCTATTCTAAAGTCTTTGAAATCAATTTGAGTAATCCTCCATGTAACTCAAAGGATATGTCCCGTTACCCCCCGGGACCACGGATCAGGAATATGTGAACCAATAGTGGTTCTGTCCCGTTACCTCCCGGGACCACGGATCAGGAAAATGTAAGAGTCACGAATGGCTTTGTCCCGTTACCTTCCGGGACCACGGATCAAGCAATACCTTTTTAAGTTACACTTTAGTTTACACTTTTGATTTCCCCATACCCCCAAGTTGTGTATGTCAAGTCAGGTATTCAGTAATCAAGGACTAATGCCAACACAGGATCAGGTAAAAGCAGGTTTGTCTGGATAGACAACAGGAACGGTCCATGAGGACTACATGTCAGGTTTGTTGGCATTAGACACAAGATCAGGTAACGGATCGAGTCATGGTACATCGGTCAAGTCAACAGTACACGGTACCATGTCAGGTATAGTAGGAAGTGTAACAGGTTATGTCAGGAAGCACAAGATGTCATGTGGGTGCTCATAATCAAACTAACATAAGCATGTGTATAGATAAACAAGCATGAGTACTATCAGAACAATAAACTGGAACATGTAATATGATATGCAAATAGATATAATTTCAAGGACATGGATGCACAGTTATCGATTAGGGTTACATTTATAGTTCCAATATTAATTAGGATGCAATTTATTAAACATGGAGTATTAATAGTAATGTGATCTATGAATGCAATTATATGTATCTTAAATGCGATGGATGCAAACGGGTATCCGAAAAGTTATAAAACTATAAAATGGTAATGTGGAATGTACAACTAAGCAATATGTGATATAAATATTGATATAATAATATTAATATGGATAGCATATTCAAAGCGATTAATAACTAAAAAAGTGGTATTCATTAACCATGCACAAGAAAGTTCCGTTCAGAAATTCAGCGTCACCCTAATTTGTAAAATAGCTTAAAAATAACAAACGTTCTCCAAAAGGGACGTGTCTTATACCAAAACAAAGATAATTCAATAAGATTTTCAGTTTTATAAGTATAAGTATCTCAGGTTGTTCCTAAAAAAAGTTATAAACATTCGAAGTTGAAAGTTTGCTGCTGGAATTTCCCTGAACAGCAGTTTGGAGACATTATCATTTGCATTTTACGTTATTTAAACAATTTATTTTGCAAGTAAATATTTCATAGAGTTATAGTATTATGAGTTAGCTTCGTAACGAACTAAAGAACGTATACTAATGATTTTTTTATGATTTATAATGAATTTTATAAGATAAGGTGTACAGTAAATTTCAGATTTGTCATATCCGATTTTTCAACGACGTTTCATGTGTAAACTATAATATTTTAAATATATATAATATCATAAAATGCAGATTATAAACTAATTAAAGATAATAATAAGAAATATTACGACGATGTATATTTTAATTGATATGGATGCAGTATAATGTAATCTAGTATGTCACAAGAAAAGTTTTCATGATCTAGATTTAATATGATATAAACGGATGCAAACGGAACATCGAAACGTTATAAAATTAAACATGGGGCACTAGATTTAAACTATAGGTATGATATTTATTTAAATAGGTATAAAATGAATTATATAGCATGTAGCAAGATTAACTTGCCTCGATGGGTCGCGAATCGGGAAAACGGAACGTTAACCGTCGGCGGGGAAAACTCGAGACGGGCGCACGGTTCACGGAATGAACCCAAATGACGAACAAAGGAACTACACGGGTCGGGGTACCTCGCTGGAACGTCAAGAAACGTCACCGGCACGACGGAATTCCGGCAACAAAAGAACAGTTAAAAAAATGAGAAACAAGACATGAAGTAAGAAGAGAAAGAATGATAAAGAGAAGTACGAGAGAATATATGAGGGGGAGATAGAGAGAGAAAAAGTGGAGAGAGAGAAGAGGGAGAGAGGGAAAGTGGGGCCCACGGGGTTAAAGGGGAGGTTGCGATTGGCTGAGAGAATAAATTAAGAGGGATATAAAAGATTGTAAAAATATTATATGGTTAACTTAAAGATTTAAAAGATAGGTAATGAACAGTAACATATCAGGTTAGTTAGAAAAATATATACGATGGTTTTAATAATATTAAAATTTGGGATTTTGGCGCCAAATAAAACATTTCCAAATCGCGTCCAGGTCGAGTCCAAAAATTTGAATTGAAATAATAGGATTTTAAGCGGGATCCAAATTTTAAAATTAAGTGTTTTATGATTAAAAAGCATACCCCCAAAACGGACATACGTACGTGCACGTAGCCATCCAAACTAGTCCGTTTCACTGAACGGGACGAGAACACAATGCACGGACGCTACCACGAGGCTAGGGGTGTCAAGTAGGCCATGATGAATATTTTCAATTTTATTTTAGATGCCAAAATTTGTTATATGCAGAAATGAATTTACCGGGTAAAAATTTACAGTAAGCAACAAACAAGCAAGTTAAATGAAATGAGTACCACATTATGCTCAAACAGTAACTGAAAATAGTAGTATTGGGCTCGGGTGTTACAAGTGGTTTTGAAGAAAACCGAATGGTTTATAGTAACATAAACTTTTGCTTAAGAGCTAACTCCCCGTAAAGGGATCAAGTCTCTTTCCTCATCGAATGAGGTGCGAGATATTCTTGACTGAATATCTCTATGCAAAGCAAAAGAATAAAACTATAGTTTTAAATTTTGATTTCAACATCATTTTGCGTGTATTTCTTTGCATTAAACATATAATGCAGTCACATCATTTAAGTTTCTAACCACAACATAAACAACTTAAATAGTATGCTTTTATATACCATCCGCATTCGCCACGGGGCCTCGGGTCTTCACCGTAAGATTAGTTAACTTACAGTAGGACGGAAGCAAGGCTAGCGTGGATGCAAAACATATAGAAGCATCTAATATATATATTATAGGCTAAACCATATGTGCAACCCCGTCTAATTGAACATATAGCAATTAGACAATGTTTAACAACACATATACAAACAAACGAATAAACAAAGATGCTTTACAATGTTGTAAAACACGTATTTGTTTTCTATTCGTTTAGCTGGCGGATAGCGTAAATTCGGATTATTCAGTGATTAATCGTTTTACGAGAATTATGCGACCATAAACGAATGTACCCACACACACACACACACACAAAAATATTTATAAGAAAAATTTAGCCTTGTTTGCAACTATTAAATATTAAATATGTCTGTGGTCTAATGATAAGACATCCGAATAAAATTAAATGAGAAAAATTGTTTGTTCGAATCCCACCGGACATACAATATATTTTGTATGATATATATTATATAATTTGCGCACAAATATTCTATGGGGGGAAATGCAATATCTCACACATATCATACAATTATAAATTATCATATAAACAAACCACGCAAAGAATATCAAATCAAAATGTTGATAGCATAATACGTCTAAACAATAACACCACATAATGTGACATAAAAATAAGTCTCGTAAAGAAACAATACCATATGGTCTACAAATAACTTTAAAAGTAACAAAATATCATAAACAAATATTCTACTAATCGTACTCATCATCTTCATAATGCTCTTTTGTATCATCCAGCTTCTCTTCATAAATTGACATTTGACATGCCATTATTAACAAAGATTGAAAAATTAAGCAGACTTTTTGTTCTCCATAACCAATGATTTTTTGCATGCTACAGTCAATGAGAATAAATAAAAACAAAATTTTCCCTAAAAAATCATGAATAAATGGCATGCTACGGGTAAAGAAAAAAATTTTAAAATTGGGGGAAACCCTAAAAATACCTCTGGAGGCTGTGATCGAGAATGGAAGTGAAGCTGGAGGCTGCAATCAAGGTCGTAGGCTGGAGACGTCGAGGCTGGAGAATCAAGGATCGAGATCGAGGCTAGAGGATCGAGATCGAAGGCTCGTCAAGATCAAAGTGGAGGATCGAGGCTAGATCGAGGAAGAAATCTGGGTGAGAAAAAATGAGAGGTTTCGGTTGCTTCAGTAAATGGAAAAAAGCGGGTACGATTTTTTTCTAAAGCGGGTTTATATTTTTTCACAAACGTTCAGACATTAAACGCCCGATTAATCGTTTTAAACCAATTATACGGTGTTTAATTATTTTTGGCCGGTTAATGAAGCGATTAATGCAATTTCTATGCGGTTAAACACCGTTTACGATTATATGGCCGTGATTAATCGGTCGGGTGGACCGTTTTTTTCAACACTGATGCTCTAGTTTTGATTTGAATTTTTCCATGATGCCCGTAAACAAAGATAACAATGACTGAAATCTGGGCCAAAGAAAAATATCCTAAAAATCCTAATTCCCTAACACCAAGCCCCTGTTTGAAGACGGGGCTAAACAGGCTTAGTTTAGCCGACCTGGTCGGCCAGAGCATGCCTGCTTTGGCTTGTCTTCATATAGGGTCAATTTAAATGTATTTCAAGATCAAAAACATCTATCTTCTAACTTTCAGAGATCTTTTGAAAAACTAACATAAACTTGGTTTCTAGGAATTGAAATACGGAAAAATTCGGTTTCGAAACTCGAGCATCGTCTACTACCAGTTTATGTGTTTGGGTGGCTCTGATACCATGATGAAATTCCTAGTACCTTTGCCTTTAACATGCGGCCGATACGGAATCCAAAACAAATATTTCAAGACAGCACTAGCAACTTAAACCCTAGAATTTTAACCAAACACTAAAGTGGCTAACATAACTACAAGTTTATAGAGATTACAAACCTTTTAGTCGTGTCCTTCGTCTTCAAAACTCTCTTTCTTAAGCTCCTCGGTACTCCGGGATCAAACTTGTAGGCCGGTCTTCCTTTGTCAAAGAAGATCCACCCGAAAGATACCTTAAGCTCTAGCTTCACCTAGTGAAGCAACTAAAGACTACAACTTGGTAGGGAGTAGTGCTTAGGGATGTAAAGAATTATTTTAGTATTTTGCTATCTCAATTTCCTTTTGACTCTTAACTCATGAGAGGGTAAAGGAAAATGAAGGAAGGGCTAGATCGGACACAGAAAGAGAATGTGAGAGTGGAACTCATCAAGAGAGAAAATAAGCAATATGCATTTGTTTTATTAAAAAGAATTTCCATTAAACAAATGCAATCATACTTGAATAGTGAAGGAAAATTAAATAAATAATTCATTTGACATTCCTCTCATCCATACCTACTTTCCACCTCATCCCTCCATCTTATTTCCATTTTCAAAAAATGGAAAATACATTATGAGGTGTTCTCTTTCTAGAATTATTTTTGTATGCATACAAAAATACATCCCCGTTAATACATACTCGCATCCGTATAAATACGAATACCAAAGAGATAGGAAAAATACATTGAATATAATACTAGAATTTATATATATATATATATATATATATATATTGATTTAATAATCCGGCTTAATTCTAAGCAGCTAGTATTATTAATTGTCCGATTAAAGTCCATGTAGGAAGTACACGTATTTAATCGGATCTCTGCACGTATCAATATACGACATCTACATCATTCCACCTGAACCTGGAAAACCCGAACTCTAAAGAATCGACAATACCTGACAGGGAGTTACTGGATAAATCCATAATCACAAGCACGTCAGCGGCACTAGCTGTACGTAACGGCTACCAAGGTATGTATCGAAAGGAAGGCCGAAGAGCAAGCTCATTTGAATCCCTACTGAGCCTATCTGTGATAATTTGCGTACAGTCTGGTCTTTTTGTCTAAGAGTATCACATACCAAGTATAGGGGGTGGTTAATGTCGGACCTTTAATAACCCAATAAGTCATGCCGGTGTCAAGCTCATCATCTACCGAGAAACCACTGATCTCCTATCAGTAAATCTCATCCACCTTGACAAAGGATTATGGTGATAGCCAACCGAACACAGCGCGATATCTACTCCCTATACTGGGAGAGACGAATCCCTTCCGATCGCTCACTGCCTCCATGTTGCTCGGGACTGTACCCAACTAAAATCTATTTGCACGACTCTTTTGAGCCATGGTAGGGTAGTAATCTAAGTACAGTGGGAACTCACACGAGACAAATAATGATCATAGGCCTAAAAACTTCCATGTACTCATGTCACCATAGAACCGCTATCTGACGATAAGTATAATACCATATAGAAGTTCTTGGCGAGTCCGTCCGATGTACTCACCTTCAGTGAGCACCTGTATACAATCTTAGGTGTCAAAACACCAATGGCTTGTGAGACCGGCCACCGCCTCTCGTCAGGATCTAGAAACGTATACACTAATCTACTCTGGAATATTGATACTCAGTCTCGATACTCCCACGACTAGGGACATTTAAGGACGTACTTATGGACTACCAAAATCCCACGTATATGATCGCCATCAAAATGATGGTAATCAAGCAAGAATCCTATGGGCTTTATCATTATGTATTAGCGACACATAATAAACCGTATACACATGAATAATAAAAACAAACAAGATAGTATACTATCATCTCGAGCAAACTATTCTACCCGTATAGGTTCTTCCGCAATTACCATAATTGTCTACCTGCAATTACAATAATTGCCTTGAGGGCACTATATCCAACACCCGCGATGACTCTGGCGTCGGCCTCGTCGAATCGATCAAGAACCCGTCTTGGGTTGAATCGGGTTCGGGTATAGTGAAAAGCGAGGGTTTTGATGCGAGATCCGATTTGGTCCTGAGACGTGGCGAAGGTGGTGAATGAGAGGATACTGAACGTTCGATTCCTGCTATTTGGGGATCGGACTGTGATTGCCGTCAGGAATAAGATTGGGAATTTAGGTTTTTGGGATGTGGATTTTTCAGAAAGGGATGCCGATGGTGGCAATGGTGATGGGATTTATGTTTATCAACCGCATTAGGTTCCGGTGTCGAGGATTTTTGTTCATCCCTTCCCTCCAAGAAAGGTATTTGATTTCTAGTTCAAAAAGATTCGATTTTTATCTTCATTTTTGTTGGCAATGGACTAGAGTTTAGAAAATGAGAGTTTCATAAAGTTATCTAAACTAACTCTAAAATCCATCCCATTATTAGCAATGTATATGAATTCCAGACTCCGTCACATCTGGACAAAAATCCTGGATTCGCTACTGCATTCATTCATGCCCATCTTTTTTCGACATCATATTAAATTATTTATATATATGGAAAATACGGTGTATAGAAAGTGGAATTATGAAAAGGGCTAACAACTTCAAAGGTGGTTAGGTTGTTGTACATGAACATTTAATTTTGATGAGGAAACGGCTTATCAGCTAGCTAGCTGATATTAAACTGTCAGCTTTGTAAGTCCATATCACGCACCCCACGAACTTGCGTAGAGGCGGAATATATGAAAAATGATTATCAAAGCTTCGTAACACGGACTTGAGCGTATGAATCGTTTCTAAACCATTGCTAACTAACTACTAGAGGTTTAACTACTCGGATACGAAGTTATACCTCACGATACTTGTCCTTCGGGTCTTCATCGCGGTCCTCCACTCCTCGCAGGCTCCTTGAAACATCAGCACCTCAACGGCCTCCTCGAATCAAAGACGATCCACCCGAAAGCTCCTACGCCAAGCTTAATCTCAAACTTGAGATAACTAGGTTGCTTAAAGTGCTAATCTAAGCTACCTAGGGGATATAGAGTGCTGTTATGGATGTATTAGTCTAGCTAACCATTGATCTCAACTCATGAGAGGTTAGGATTAGGGTTTGAAGAGAGAGTGAGCTTGAGGAGAGAGAAGGTGAGAATGATAATGATAATGAAAAGCTTCTCACTTGAATATATGAAACATAATGAATTATCAAATAAATGAATATAAATGATTATTCACCATGCTTCATTAATCCAATATGAGTGATTCACTATGTGAGTCATTAAGCAATAAATGATGCATTAATGACATAGTGAATCACACAAATGAGTCACAAATTTCATTAATGCAATGCCACCTTACCCCCCAAGTCACCACTCTTCTAGAAGCTTCTCGACAAATTACGAGAACGCCCCTCCAATCCGTGAAAACACGGAAAAACTTTAGACTGTATAAATCCAATAACTCGATACTAGAAACTGGCTTAAACCAAAGCCGACTAGTAAAAACTGTCCGAACGTCGTACGTGCGTAAACATACGTATGCGTCCGAACCCTTGTCGTAAAACTATACGACCTCTATATCGTTTCGCCTGGAGCAGGGAAACTCTCTGTATGGGACTCTAAAGACTCGACACTACGCTGGCAGTGGGTTTAACCACAGACCGCAAGCGGCACTAGCTGTACGTAACGGTCCCCAGGTAGATGTCGATAAGAAGGCCGATGAAGAAAACCATCCGAACCCCTACTGAGCCTGATGTGACAATCTCCGTACAGTCCAGTCTGTTCGTCTAAGTCTATCGCATATCAAGTCTAGGGGACGGCAAGCGTCAGTCCCCTAATAACTGTATAAGTCATGTCGGAGCGAAGCCCATTACACCCTGAGAAGCTACTGGAACCTACCAGTATATCTCGCTTGCCCTGGCCAGGAACTTTTCGTAATGGCTCTCTGACACAGCGCGATATCAACTCCCAATACCGGGAGAGACGAATCCTATCTAACCGCCACTGCCTCCAAGTGCTCAGGACTGCACCCAACTTGTAACACCCGAGCCCAATACTACTATTTTCAGTTACTGTTTGAGCATAATGTGGTACTCATTTCATTTAAATTGCTTGTTTGTTGCTTACTGTAAAATTTACCCGGCAAAGTCATTTCTACATATAACAAATTTTGGAATCTAAAATAAAATTGAAAATATTCATCTTGGCCTACTTGACACCCCTAGCCTCGTGGTAGCGTCCGTGCATTGTATTCTTGCCCCGTTCAGTGAAACGGGCGAGTTTGGACGGCTACGCGCGCGTACATGTGTCCGTTTTGGGGGTATGCTTTTTAATCATAAAACACTTAATTTTAAAATTTGGATCCCGCTTAAAATCCTATTATTTCAATTTCAAATTTTTGGACTCGACCCGGGCGCGATTTGGAAATGTTTTATTTGGCGCCAAAATCCCAAATTTTAATATTATTAAAACCATCGCATATATTTTTCTAACTAACCTCATATCTTACTGTTCATTACCTATCTTTTAAATTTTTAAGTTAACCATATAATATTTTTACAATCTTTTATATCCTTCTCAATTTATTCTCTCAGCCAATCGCAACCTCCCCTTTAACCCCGTGGGCCCCACTTTCCCTCTCTCCCTCTTCTCTCTCTCCACTTTTTCTCTCTCTATCTCCCCCTCATATATTCTCTCGTACTTCTCTTTATCATTCTTTCTCTTCTTACTTCATGTCTCGTTTCTCATTTTTTTTAACTGTTCTTTTGTTGCCGGAATTCCATCGTGCCGGTGACGCTTCTCGATATTCCAGCGAGGTACCCCGACCCGTGTGGTTCCTTTGTTCTTCGTTTGGGTTCATTCTGTGAACTGTGCACCCGTCGCGACTTTTCCCCGCCGACGGTTGACGTTCCGTTTTCCCGATTCGCGACCCATCGAGGCAAGTTAATCTTGCTACATGCTATATAATTCATTTTATACCTATTTAAATAAATACCATACCTATAGTTTAAATCTAGTGCCCCATGTTTAATTTTATAACGTTTCGATGTTCCGTTTGCATCCGTTTATATCATATTAAATCTAGATCATGAAAACTTTTCTTGTGACATACTAGATTACATTATACTGCATCCATATCAATTAAAATATACATCGTCGTAATATTTCTTATTATTATCTTTAATTAGTTTATAATCTGCATTTTATGATATTATATATATTTAAAATATTATAGTTTACACATGAAACGTCGTTGAAAAAGCGGATACGACAAATCTGAAATTTACTGTACACCTTACCGTATAAAATTCATTATAAATCATAGAAAAATCATTAGTATACGTTCTTTAGTTCGTTACGAAGATAGCTCAGAATAATATAACTATATGAAATATTTACTTGCAAAATAAATTGTTTAAATAACATAAAATGCAAATGAAAATGTCTCCAAACTGCTGTCCAGGGAAATTCCAGCAGCAAACTTTCAATTTCGAATGTTCATAACTTTTTGTAGGGACAACCTGAGATGCTTATACTTATAAAACTGAAAACCTTATTGAATTATCTTTGTTTTGGTATAAGACACGTCCCTTTTGGAGAACTTTTGTTATTTTTAAGCTATTTTACAAATTAGGGTGACGCTGAATTTCTGAACGGAACTTTCTTGTGCATGGTTAATCAATACCACTTTTTTAGTTATTAATCGCTTTGAGTATGCTATCCATATTAATATTATTATATTAATATTTATATCACGTATTGCTTAGTTGTACATCCCACATTACCATTTTATAGTTTTATTACTTTTCGGATACCCGTTTGCATCCATCGCATTTAAGATACATATAATTGCATCCGTGGATCACATTACTACATAATAATGTGATATTAACGCTCCATGTTTAATAAATTGCATCCTAATTAATATTAGAACTATAAATGTAACCCTAATCGATAACTGTGCATCCATGTCCTTGAAATTATATCTATTTGCATATCATATTACATGTTCCAGTTTATTATTCTGATAGTACTCATGCTTGTTTATTTATACACATGCTTATGTTAGTTTGATTATGAGCACCCACATGACATCTTGTGCTTCCTGACATAACCTGTTACACTTCCTACTATACCTGACAAGGTACCGTGTACTGTTGACTTGACCTGATGTACCATGACTCGACCCGTTACCTGATATTGTGTCTAATGCCAACAAACCTGACATGTAGTCCTCATGGACCGTTCCTGTTGTCTATCCAGACAAACATGCTTTTACCTGATCCTGTGTTGGTATTAGTCCTTGATCACTGAATACCTGACTTGACATACACAACTTGGGGGTATGGGGAAATCAAAAGTATAAACTAAAGTGTAACTTAAAAGGGTATTGCTTGATCCGTGGTCCCGGGGGGTAACGGGACAGAGCCATTCGTGACTCTTACATTTTCCTGATTCGTGGTCCCGGAGGGTAACGGGACAGAACCACTATTGGTTCACATATTCCTGATCCGTGGTCCCGGAAGGTAACGGGACATATCCTTTGAGTTACATGAAGGATTACTCAAATTGATTTCAAAGACTTTAGAATAGAAAACCTGATAGAACAGTTTAGTTTACCCACTGCACGCTACCCTGTACTGGTATGATTCATATTATTGTTATTCTTGTTGTATTCATGTTTATATTACATTGCCTGCTACACTGTTCATATTATATTACTTGATGACATGACGCGCTGACGTCTGGGTTTTGCATAGCCCAGATTCCGTACCGCTGTTGCAGTCCGAGCAGGAGTACTTCAGCCAGCAGGCTGAGCTGTGAGTTCAGTAGTAGTTAGTTTTATTTCCTGCATTTATTTCCTTATGTGAGCCCGCATTATGGGACACACTTTTCAGTTATTTGTATTGGATCATTTGCTTCCGCATTTATTTATTATTGACTCCTGTTATTCTGGATTATGGACATGTTTTAGATAGTTTTATCTTGTTCTTGATATCTCTACAGCCGTAATGTGACTGTGGATGGATACTTCCTACCCACAGGTAGCATGATTGGCTATGTCACGTACCCAATCTAGCGTACTCTAGGAAGCGGGGCGTGACATGGTTCTTTTGGTATCAGAGCCATAGGATAGTCGGGTTGATTCTTTTGTAGTTGGGTATTGTACCCAATACATGAATCAGAATACCCGTGTTTAGGAAACATGTCCTGCCACCTTGACCGTTTTACCATTCTTGAATCACATTCTTCCTGATTATATCTTTTACGATGTGCAAACTTCCTTTGCATATCGATTCGAAAACCTGATTCCTTGTTATCTCTAGGACTTAGGCGACTTGGATGGAGTTTTGTAATTGTGGCTATGATACCACGGCATAGTTACAATGCGGTACTCTATTTAAGTATCTTGGAGTTCTAGCCTTGATCTATATTCAGAATCTATCATCATGCTAATGTTGGGTATTTTGAGTTCAGGATTATGGCCAGTAAGAAATTGAAGACATACCAGAGGCGTGTGGACGAAGCCGCCATGCTTGGAGTGATAAGAGGAATGCTGGAGAATCAAAGAAACAGACCGAGCTGATCCAACAGCAAGCGGACTCATTTCGGGAAGGTTTGCAGATCGTTCAGCAGTCTGTGAACAATGTTGGAGCTAGACCAGTTGACCGAGTAGGGACCGTAGCAGATTCCAGACGTTTGGATCCATATACATTTACTGGTTTAAAGGAGTCGTTGCCAGTGGAGCAGTGGCTAGCTGACACAGAGAACTTGCTTTTTGTGGCACAGATTCCAGATGAGAAAGAGTTGATGTGGTACGCATTCAGTTAGTGGATTACGCCCGAGAATGGTGGCTTGTAGAAGAGAACCGCTTGTCCAAGCCGATCAAGTAGGCGGATTTTTCGAAGAGTCTCCTGGAGAAGTTCTTTCCGCGGACTGCACGGGAGAAAATGGAAGAGAAGTTTATTGGGCTAAGGCCGAATGGACGAGACTCAGTAGTTTCCCTGGACCTTTAGTTGCCAACGATGCAGACAGGGCACGGAGGTTCATGCGCAGACTAGACGTGGGCATCCAGAGGCAGATTGTCTCCCTGGGTTTGACCACTTTCTCACAAATACTTGCAGCAGCCAAGAGCAGCAGAGTTTATCTGGGATGAAAGGGAGTTTGCAGCAGACAGCAGTTGCGTTAAGGAAGCAGTTTGGTCGGGCCGGTCAAGTTTAGGGCTAGGCCGACAAACAATATTCTTGCATCAATGGAAGTGATGAAAGTAAAGAGCCGGCTGTTGTTCGTGATTCTATGGACGTGTTTGAAGATATATCGGGTTTACCGCCGAGGAGAGACGTGGAGTTCGCAATTGATCTTATTCCTGGTGCAGCGCCAGTATCTAAAGCGTATTATCCAATGGAGCCAGTAGAGTTGGAAGAAGTTAAGAAACAAGTTGCTGAATTGCTTGAGAAGGGTTGGATTCGAAGCAGTAACTCGCCTTGGGGAGCTCCAGTTCTTCTAGTAAAGAAGAAGGATGGCACGAGAAGGATGTGCATCGACTATCGAGAATTAAACCGGGTGACTATTAAGAACAAGTACCCTATCCGTCGCATTGGAGAACTTTTGAGCAGCTTAGTGGTGCGAGGGTATTCTCGAAGCTGGATTTGTGATCCGGATATCATCAGGTCCGAGTGAAAACAGAAGATATTTGCAAGACGGCGTTCCGAACTCGGTATGGACATTACGAGTACTTAGTGATGCCCTTCGGAGTAACGAATGCGCCGGCAGTATTCATGAACTTGAGGAACCGAATCTTTTCACCGTTCTTGGATCAGTTCATTGTGGTATTCTTTGACGATATTCTGGTTTACTCGAAGAGTTTTGAAGAGCATGCCGAGCATTTGAAGATCGCACTGCAGACGTTGAGACAGGAGAAATTGTATGCGAAGATGAGTAAGTACGAGTTTTGGCTGGAGGAATTAAGGTTTTTGGGGCATGTTGTGTCTGGCGATGGAATTGCCGTCGATCCAGAAAAGATTGCAGCAGTTCGAGACTGGCCGATTCCAAAGAATGTTGCTGAGATAAGAAGTTTCCTTGGATTAGCCGGATACTACAAGAGATTTGTGGAGAACTTTGCTCATCTGGCAGAGCCGTTGACCAAGCTTACGCGCAAGGAGGTACCTTTTGTATGGGCGGATAAGTATGCGTTAGCTTTCAAGACGTGGAAGCAGAAGTTGATAACCGCCCATATTCTGACCGTGCCAGACAATTGGTGATTCACAGCGACGCATCTGGGAAAGGATTGGGATGTGTTTTGATGCAGCATGGGAAAGTTGTAGCATACGCATGAAGACAGTTGAAGACCCATGATAAGAATTATCCAACTCATGACTTGGAGCTTGCGGCTGTGATTTTCGCTTTGAAGATTTGGAGACACTACCTTTTGGGCGAAAGAGTCGAAGTTTTTACAGATCATAAGAGCTTGAAGTATGTGTTCACACAGAAGGAGCTTAACATGAGGCAGCGTAGATGGTTGGAGCTGATGGCTGATTACGATCTTGATCTTAAGTACCATCCGGGGAAGGTTAATATTGTGCCGGATGCGCTTAGTCGGTTACCAGTAATTCAGGTGTTAACTACGCAGAAGGAGCTCGTTGAAGATTTTCGCAGATTTGACTTGGAGGTTGTGCTACCGCGTTCTACGGGACAGTTGTTGCAGCTGCAAGTACATTCGTCATTGATCGAGAATATTTAAGCAGCTCAATCGCAAGATCCTAGACTGCAAAAGTTTCGAGAGCAGGTTGAAGCCGGGCTACGAACAGATTTATTGATCCACGAAGATAGTTCGTTGAGGTATGGTAGCCGTTTGTGTATGCCAAAGGGTGATGTTCGTGAAGAGCTTATGAAGGAGGCACACAGTTCAGCTTATTCTGTACATCCAGGAGGCACAAAGATGTACCGAGATATTCGACAGCATTTCTGGTGGGAGGGCATGAAGCGGGAGATTGCTCGCTTTGTAGCGAAGTGCTTGGTGTGTCAGCAAGTTAAGGCTGAACATCAAAGGGTTGCTGGTTTATTGCAACCACTTCAGATTCCTCAGTGGAAGTGGGAACATATAACCATGGATTTCGTGACGGCTTTACCGCGGAGTCCAAAAGGCAACAATGCAGTATGGGTAATTGTTGACCGATTGACCAAGGCAGCTCATTTTATTCCTTTTTGGGTTGGTCAATCAACAGAGACTTTGGCAGAGCGGTACATGCAGGAGATTGTAAGATTGCATGGAGTACCGGTGAGCATCGTGTCCGATCGGGACACTCGGTTCTTATCACACTTCTGGAGGAGTTTACAGGAAAGTTTGGGGACTCGATTGAAGTTTAGCACAGCTTATCATCCTCAAACTGATGGTCAGTCGGAGAGAACGGTCCAAACTCTTGAGGATATGTTGAGAGCATGCATGTTGGACTTCAAGGGGTCTTGGGAAGATTATCTACTTTTGGTGGAGTTGTCTTACAACAACAGTTTTCAGGCAACTATTCAGATGGCTCCATTTGAAGCTTTGTATGGTCGTAAATGCCGTTCACCTGTTTGTTGGGACGATGTCGGTGAACGAAGATTATTGGGACCAGATTTGATTGTGCAGACAGTTGAGAAGGTTAACCCTATCAGAAATCATATGAAGGCAGCACAGGACCGACAGAAGAGTTGGGCAGATACATCAAGAAGACCTTCGGAGTTCACCGTGGGTGATTTGGTATTCTTGAAGATATCACCGACTAGAGGGGTGATTCGTTTTGGAAGTCGAGAAAAGCTTAGTCCTCGATTCGTTGGACCCTTGAGATCGTGGAGCGTGTTGGTGAGGTAGCGTATCGTTTGGCGTTACCGCAGTCCTTGGCAAATGTGTACGATGTGTTTCACGTTTCTCAACTCCGTAAGTATGTTCGAGATGAAACACACGTTTTGGATCATTCGGAGCTAACAGTACGAGAAGACTTGACTTTTGAGGAGCGACCGATTGAAATCGTGGATCGAAGAGAAAAAGTTCTTAAGAACAAGGTTATCCCCCTTGTGCTTGTTTCTTGGGGTAATCGCTCGCATGGAGAGTCCACTTGGGAATGAGAAAATGAAATCCGACAGAAGTTTCCTCACCTTTTCTTGCAGTTATCTATCTTTGTATTCTTGGAATTTCGAGGACGAAATTCTTTTTGTAATTGGGTATAATGTAACACCCGAGCCCAATACTACTATTTTCAGTTACTGTTTGAGCATAATGTGGTACTCATTTCATTTAAGTTGCTTGTTTGTTGCTTACTGTAAAATTTACCCGGCAAAGTCATTTCTACATATAACAAATTTTGGCATCTAAAATAAAATTGAAAATATTCATCTTGGCCTATTTGACACCCCTAGCATCGTGGTAGCGTCCGTGCATTGTATTCTCGCCCCGTTCAGTGAAACGGGCGAGTTTGGACGGCTACGCGCGCGTACATGTGTCCGTTTTGGGGGTATGCTTTTTAATCATAAAACACTTAATTTTAAAATTTGGATCCCGCTTAAAATCCTATTATTTCAATTTCAAATTTTTGGACTCGACCCGGGCACGATTTGGAAATGTTTTATTTGGCGCCAAAATCCCAAATTTTAATATTATTAAAACCATCGCATATATTTTTCTAACTAACCTGATATCTTACTGTTCATTACCTATCTTTTAAATTTTTAAGTTAACCATATAATATTTTTACAATCTTTTATATCCTTCTCAATTTATTCTCTCAGCCAATCGCAACCTCCCCTTTAACCCCGTGGGCCTCACTTTCCCTCTCTCCCTCTTCTCTCTCTCCACTTTTTCTCTCTATATCTCCCCCTCATATATTCTCTCGTACTTCTCTTTACATTCTTTCTCTTCTTACTTCATGTCTCGTTTCTTATTTTTTTTAACTGTTCTTTTGTTGCCGGAATTCCATCGTGCCGGTGACGCTTCTCGATGTTCCAGCGAGGTATCCCGACCCGTGTGGTTCCTTTGTTCGTCGTTTGGGTTCATTCCGTGAACTGTGCGCCCGTCGCGAGTTTTCCCCGCCGACGGTTAACGTTCCGTTTTCCCGATTCGCGACCCATCGAAGCAAGTTAATCTTGCTACATGCTATATAATTCATTTTATATCTATTTAAATAAATACCATACCTATAGTTTAAATCTAGTGCCCCATATTTAATTTTAAAACGTTTCGATATTCCGTTTGCATCCATTTATATCATATTAAATCTAGATCATGAAAACTTTTCTTGTGACATACTAGATTACATTATACTGCATCCATATCAATTAAAATATACATCGTCGTAATATTTCTTATTATTATCTTTAATTAGTTTATAATCTGCATTTTATGATATTATATATATTTAAAATATTATAGTTTACACATGAAACGTCGTTGAAAAAGCGGATACGACAAATCTGAAATTTACTGTACACCTTACCGTATAAAATTCATTATAAATCATAGAAAAATCATTAGTATACGTTCTTTAGTTCGTTACGAAGATAACTCAGAATACTATAACTATATGAAATATTTACTTGCAAAATAAATTGTTTAAATAACGTAAAATGCAAATGAAAATGTCTCCAAACTGCTGTCCAGGGAAATTCCAGCAGTAAACTTTCAAGTTCGAATATTCATAACTTTTTGTAAGGACAACCTGAGATACTTATACTTATAAAACTGAAAATCTTATTGAATTATCTTTGTTTTGGTATAAGACAAGTCCCTTTTGGAGAACGTTTGTTATTTTTAAGCTATTTTACAAATTAGGGTGACGCTGAATTTCTGAACGGAACTTTCTTGTGCATG
This sequence comes from Agapanthus africanus, assembly GCA_030015575.1. Classification (NCBI taxonomy): domain Eukaryota; kingdom Viridiplantae; phylum Streptophyta; class Magnoliopsida; order Asparagales; family Amaryllidaceae; genus Agapanthus; species Agapanthus africanus. Next base: position 538,101,901 of record JASDDO010000010.1, on the reverse strand, counting down.
GTTAATCAATACCACTTTTTTAGTTATTAATCGCTTTGAGTATGCTATCCATATTAATATTATTATATCAATATTTATATCACATATTACTTAGTTGTACATCCCACATTACCATTTTATAGTTTTATTACTTTTCGGATACCCGTTTGCATCCATCGCATTTAAGATACATATAATTGCATCCATAGATCACATTACTACATAATAATATGATATTAACGCTCCATGTTTAATAAATTGCATCCTAATTAATATTGGAACTATAAATGTAACCCTAATCGATAACTGTGCATCCATGTCCTTGAAATTATATCTATTTGCATATCATATTACATATTCCAGTTTATTGTTCTGATAGTACTCATGCTTGTTTATTTATGCACATGCTTATATTAGTTTGATTATGAGCACCCACATGACATCTTATGCTTCCTGACATAACCTGTTACACTTCCTACTATACCTGACATGGTACCGTGTACTGTTGACTTGACCTGATGTACCATGGCTCGACCTGATGTACCATGACTCGACCCGTTACCTGATCTTGTGTCTAATGCCAACAAACCTGACATGTAGTCCTCATGGACCGTTCCTGTTGTCTATCCAGACAAACCTGCTTTTACCTGATCCTGTGTTGGCATTAGTCCTTGATTACTGAATACCTGACTTGACATACACAACTTGGGGGTATGGGGAAATCAAAAGTGTAAACTAAAGTGTAACTTAAAAGGGTATTGCTTGATCCGTGGTCCCGGGGGATAACGGGACAGAGCCATTCGTGACTCTTACATTTTCCTGATCCGTGGTCCCGCGGGGTAACGGGACAGAACCACTATTGGTTCACATATTCCTGAACCGTGGTCCCGGGGGGTAACGGGACATATCCTTTGAGTTACATGGAGGATTACTCAAATTGATTTCAAAGACTTTATAATAGAAAACCTGATAGAACAGTTTAGTTTACCCACTGCATGCTACCCTGTACTGGTATGATTCATATTATTGTTATTCTTGCTGTATTCATGTTTATATTACATTGCCTGCTACACTGTTCATATTATATTACTTGATGACATGACGCGCTGACGTCTGGGTTTTGCATGGCCCAGATTCCGTACCGCTGTTGCAGTCCGAGCAGGAGTACTTCAGCAAGCAGGCTGAGCTGTGAGTTCAGTAGTAGTTAGTTTTATTTCCTGTATTTATTTCCTTATGTGAGCCCGCATTATGGGACACACTTTTCAGTTATTTGTATTGGATCATTTGCTTCCGCATTTATTTATTATTGACTCCTGTTATTCTGGATTATGGACATGTTTTAGATAGTTTTATCTTATTCTTGATATCTCTACAGCCGTAATGTGACTGTGGATGGATACTTCCTACCCACAGGTAGCATGGTTGGCTATGTCACGTGCCCAATCTAGCGTACTCTGGGAAGCGGGGCGTGACACAACTGCTACCTGTTTCCACGACTCCTTTGAGCCATGGTAGGATAGCAATCTAAGAACAGTGGGACACACTTGAGGCGAAGTAGCAGTGTCAAGTCTGCGGACTATGCTGTACTCATGTCGCCTGGGAACTGTTAACTAACGATGGGTATAATACCAACCAATCAGTTCCCTTACGAGTCATGTCCGGTGTACCCGTAACCTAACGAGCACCTGTATACTATCTCCAGTACGACGTACTGATGGCTGTGGGACAGACCATCTCCCCAACTGGGATGAGAAACGTATACACTTAGTCTACTCCGGAATATCGATTCCCTATCTCGATAATCCAACGACCAGGGACCTGTATAGGATGTTGCTTACAGACTACCCAGCCCCCACTAGTGTGACTGCCATCACGACGCTGGTAATCAAGCAAAGATCCTATGGGCTCTACTAATATGTATAAGTGATACGTTATAAGAAACATATGCACATATTAAAGTAGACACAACCCAAGTAGCATACTACCATTTTTAGCAAGACTGTTATATACAACTGTGAATATCCCAAGCTTCCATTAAGTAATATACAACCTAGTATGATACAATAATGGCCCCTAGGGCATATACACTAACAATCTCCCACTTGCACTAGGGTCATGAGCTGGCATATCGTAGACCTATCATCTCGAATAGCCTTTCGAACTGCGTCTGAGGAAGGGCCTTTGTGAATGGATCAGCAATGTTATTCTCCGTCTCTACTCTCTTCACCTCGATCTCCCGGCGATCTACGATCTCCCTGATCAGGTGATACCACCTTAAGATGTGTCTGGACTTTTGATGGGACCTGGGTTCCTTCGCTAAAGCTATAGCGCTGTTGTTGTCACAATACAGAGGTATTGGACCAACACTGGTAGGAACCACCTGAAGTTCTGTGAGGAATTTCTTCATCCAGACTGCTTCTTTTGCAGCATCGCAAGCAGCTATGTACTCTGCTTCCATCGTTGAGTCAGCAACGGTCTCCTGTTTGGAACTCTTCCAACAGACCGTCCCTCCATTGAGGGTAAAGACATAACCCGACATGGATTTGGAGTCATCTTTGTCACTCTGGAAGCCGGAGTCGTCAAAGGCCTCCAACTGGAGGTCTTTTCCGCCATACATCAAGCACATCTCCTTAGTCCTCCTTAGGTACTTGAGAATGTTCTTTACTGCTATCCAGTGATTCTCCCCTGGGTTTGCCTGATACCGGCTTACAACGCTTAATGCGTATGCTACATCTGGTCTGGTACATAACATCGCATACATTATAGAGCCTACCGCAGAAGCGTAGGGTATAATCGACATGCGATCCCTTTCCAAATCAGTCTTGGGAGACATCTCTTTGTAGAGGGTGATTCCGTGACAAGACGGTAGGTTACCGCACTTAGAATCATCCATTTTGAATCTCTTCACTATGGTGTCTATGTATCTGGACTGTGAAAGTCCCAACATCCTTTTTGATCTATCATGATAGATCCGGATCCCCAGAATGTAGGTGGCATCACCCAGGTCTTTCATGGAGAATTTATGTGACAAGAATCTTTTGACTGATTGTAACATAGGAATATCATTTCCTATTAGGAGAATGTCATCCACGTACAAGACGAGGAATACTACAGCTCTCCCTACAATCTTACTGTATATGCATGGTTCATCTGGATTTTTGATGAAGTCAAATTTTTTGACAGCATCATCAAAACAGATGTTCCAACTCCACGATGCCTGCTTTAGTCCATAAATGGACTTAAGCAACTTGCATACTTTACCACTGCTTCCACTCTGAATGAATCCCTCTGGCTGATCCATATAGACACTTTCTTCCAAATTACCATTTAGAAAGGCCGTCTTTATGTCCATCTGCCAGATCTCATAATCGTGGAAGGCAGCAATAGCAAGAAGGACCCGAATAGATTTAAGCATAGCCACTGGAGAAAAGGTTTCGTCATAGTCCAAACCAGGTCTTTGACGGAAACCCTTTCCAACAAGTCTAGCCTTATATGTTTCAACCTGTCTATCTACACCAATCTTCTTTTTGAAGATCCATTTGCATCCTACGGGTTTTACCCCATCTAGAGCAATGTCTAAAGTCCATACTTTGTTAGTGTACATGGACTCCATTTCGGTCCGCATGGCATCCAGCCATTTTACTGAGTCACTGCTCTGAATGGCTTGCTGGAAGCTAGTAGGCTCATCAAAGTCAATAGTGCAATCCTCTCTATCCCCATCTATGAGAAAACCGTAGTATCTCTCGGGCGGATGAGATTGCCTACTACTCCTGCGGAGTGGCGTCGGGATGTCCCGTTCTCCTGAACCTTCTGGTTCTTCCAAGTTTTCAATAATAGCTTGTGGTTCTGGAATTTCTTCCAGTTCTACTTCGCTCCCACTTGTTCCTTTTTCTAAGAACTGATGTTCCAGAAAGTGGGCGTGACGAGAAACAAAAACTTTTTGTTCCTCTGCGTAATAGAATAGATACCCCTTAGAGGTCTTTGGATATCCCACAAACTTACAATGTACTGATCGTGCCTCGAGCTTGTCCGCATGCTGCTTTTTAACAAAAGCCGGACATCCCCAAATCTTTAGATACTGAAGATAGGGTTTCTTCCCACTCTATATATGATATGGTGTGGTAGGCACAGTCTTGGTAGGAACTAGGTTCAAAAGATATGCAGCGGATTCTAGTGCATATCCCCAGAATGATCGCGGTAACTCAGCGTTACTCATCATGGAACGAACCATATCTAATAGGGTTCGATTCCTCAGTTCCGATGCACCGTTGTGTTGTGGTGTGTATGGAGGAGTAAGCTGAGAGAGAATTCCATTCTCTTTTAAGTAACCCAGGAACTCGGCACTTAAGTATTCACCACCTCGATCAGATCTCAGTGTTTTTATACTCTTGCCTGTTTGTTTTTCCACTTCATTCTTGTATTCTTGGAATTTCTCAAAGGCCTCGAATTTATGCTTCATCAAGAAGATATATCCACACCTAGAGAAATCATCCATAAAAGTAATGAAATGGGAATAACCACCTCGCGCATGTGTAGACATTGGACCGCACACGTCACTGTGTACGAGTCCCAAGAGCTCGCTTGCTCTTACCCCGTGTCCAGTAAACGGAGTCTTTGTCATCTTTCCTATAAGACAAGATTCACAAGTAGCATAAGATTGATATTCGAACGGATTCAAATATCCTTCTCTATGTAACTTAGTCAACCTTCTCTCATTGATATGACCAAGTCTACAATGCCATAAGAAAGCCTGATTTATTTCTGGAGACTTTCTTTTAAGTGTGTTCTGGACATTGAAAACCTGAGCTTGACTCAATACGTATATTCCGTTTTGTAATGTACCTGACCCAATCATAACTTGATTTAGGTGGATGTGAACCGCATCGCTTATAAAAGTAAAATCATATCCTTCCTTAGAAAGTAAGGATACAGATATAATATTACAAGTTGTACGTGGTACATAAAAACAGTTACACAGAATCAATATCTGCCCAGTTGTCAGTCCAAGATGATATTCCCCTACGAATTCAGTGTCCATACTCATTCCGTTAGCAACTGTGAGGGTCATATCACCTATCCTGATAACCCTACGGTTTCTCAGAGCCAGTAACGAATTACAGATGTGAGATCCTGACCCGGTATCCAATACCCAGGAAGTAGGGTTAACTGACATACAGTTCTCTATCACAAACACACTTGAGGCTGAAGCCACAACATGCTTCGAATCCTGGCTACTGGCTTTGCTAGCCCTGCAATCATTCTGCCAATGTTCATTCCTGTAACAATAGAAACGTCCCTCTTTTACTATATCCAGTCCTGAAACTTTTTGTCACGACCCAAAATTGGGCCGTGACGGCCCTAATACTACGCAACGCCCAAACACGTAACACAGTAAAAGAAAGCCAAAACCAATAAATCAAAACCAAGAAAATACGGAAAAGATAATATAAGTTTTTGAAACATTTGAAATCGCAACCCAAATTCTTTAAAAGTTCTACTTTATTTCTTTAAAATTTTAGCAACACCCCCTTTTTGTAAAAACTAACCAAGATGAATGCAACACAAGAATATGAAGCTATAGCGAAGAAATAAAGACAATAGAGAGAAAACTGTATATAAAAGACAACAAACCCACAAATAATATACAGTAACGTCCTCACCAAGTCTCTAAGTCAACAACATAATAGTAGATAGAGAGTACAAGATACAACGAATGTACAATACAAAATACAGATGACCACCAAAACCTACCTAAGCAAAATAGTACTGTGAGCTGATGCGGTATCTGGAGCAAAAGATGATAGCTGAAAAGCTGAATAGCCTGCTCGACTACTCTGAGGAACAACCTGAAACACCTGTGGCACAACGGGGGTGAGTTGCCAACTCGTGAATAGTAGATAACATAAGCAGGTAATCGCAGGAATGCACGTACAGCATGAATCTAAGATATGCGATTACAGTAATAACATGTCATGCAAATGCTGAATAAAGGAAAGTACAATAGCAGGTACAATCAATATGTGAAGCAATAGTTACATGACAATAATATGCAATAACCATGCAATAGGGATGTGAGAATGTAAATATGCAACTATCATAAGGGTACACTAACAGGTACTACCAATATATGAATTTGTGCATAAAGTAGATAAGTGTGAGGTATGGGGTGGAATATGTCATTTCCACGGAAACCTGACATCGTGACAGGGTCACAATCCATCAAGACACTCAAATCCTAAATCCTCAAATCAGCCCCCAAGTTAGGCTCTCACATCATATAAGTCTCACATCATCTCAATGTACAATATCGAGTAATCTCCTATATCTCGAATGTACAAATCAACAATCTCTTTCATATCCAATATCCAATCTCAATGAATCACATATATCCCAAGTTGAATCTCAAGTAAGTTTCTAACATCCTAAAGGTATATATATATATTTGCAGAAATAAATATGATGGGGGCAATACACATATATTAGCGTCCCATTCCACTAATATTGGTGTAAGGGTATATATAACAACGGCTAATCCCCTGTTATATATACAAAGGTATTAAAAGAAATATCATGAAAATAATGTGCCAAGTATCGACACAGAAATCCTGATAGGTACGTATCATACGCTGTCCCGAAAGCATGAGTGCCTAGCTCTGCCCTTCGCCTTTCGACGTATGCATACGTACAAGACTCCGGTCGGTATCCCCAAGATAACCGCCGAGTAAAAGGTAATATCACCGGACGGTATGGTTCCCCTGACAGGCTCACCGTCTAACAAATCCAGCGATCCGTTCTCGCCCCGGGGTACCTCCGGGCCCCACCATGTACCCTCATACGGCCTCTACGCCTCCTCGCATGGGGTATAAATAATCAGCACCTATAAAACTCATTGTGGATGCGCAAATATCATATCAAGGAAACCGGATTTTTCAATGTATGCATAATTTCATGAACTCCCGCGGTTCCCAAATCCAGAAAATATCATGTAAAATCCAAATAATAATGCGCAATCCAGGAATAAACATATACGATATATCTGAAATGAGAGCATATAACAGAGAATATGTAGCTGAAACCAGATGTATGCGAAATCAATAAGGTACAGCTAAATAACATCAGTAAAGGTAAATATGTGACTGCAACTGAATATGTGTGTAACATATAGGTGTAGCAATGTATATGTATCTACCTGTAAGAACTGATGTCGTATACCCCTCTGAGTATAACTAAAATATGTAGGATATCCCCCCCGGTATAAGTAAAATGTGTGCAAGGTATACCTCTCGTAAGGTGTATATGTACCTATCACTAAAGGTATGATGCACTATAGGTATACCGATAACCTAGATGTCATGTGTGATAAGCAATGGTGCCTATAATGGTTAGTGTGTGACATGGCAATTATTGACGGTGTGTGTGTAGCATACAATCCGTGCTCGTGCAACATGAACCGTCAATAATGTGTGCAGTGCCCTACGGCTACTAGTCACAGTACAACTATATCTAACTAAATAGGTGAAGGCACAATTCTAACAATGACGTAGAATGTGCGACAAGTATTAGAATCCTAGCCCAGACGCATAACGCCATGCGGGCGATTCCCCTGTAGATGTTAAATCTACTCACCTACGCTCCACGCTAGGTGAATCCTACCATCTGCTCCCCCCTGTAGTAGTGTCCGTAGTCCCTGCCTGCAAACCTGTAAATAAGACACGGAATCGTATATAAGCCAAATATTCCGCGAAACGCGATATCGAACCAAAACGAGAAACTCGCGTCGCGAACTAAACGCGCGTGTGCACGATACGCTGAATCGTGTGTGTACGCGTCTAAAACCATCGCGACACGCCACCGATACGCTGGATCACAGAACCCTCTCACGTATCGCGCGTATCGCGCAAACACAACGAACACCAAATACGATATATTGCCCCAGATTATCCTACAGGTCAAATCTTGCAAAACTAGACATGCCAAAGCACTAGACAACACTGCAGACAACCCTAGCCAAGACCCCAACACCTCAGACCCCAACTTGGCCGCAAATTGCGGCCAAACCCATTAAATCTGCGGCCGGGAACAAGAATGAGGGGCTCGTGTTCTGGTGGTGGTATCTAGACCTAGTGAGCATGCCCCAGTTTTCTCAATTTTATTCTGAAGGATCCGGGTCAAAAGCAGATCACAGATTGCCAGAATATCGCAATAAAAACGCTAATTGCACAATTAAGAAACCCTATGGTATTTTAGTGAAATCTGGGTTAAACTTAGTTCAAGTGACCCTAATAACACTTAAATAAGTAGGGTTAACCAACACAATCATCACTTTGCCACAACATCTCACAAATCACCAAAATCTAGCACTAAATTCACAATTAACACAAACCGACACCAACTATCACACAACTAAGCAAAATAGGAATTGGTGTTCAGAAATTATACCTTAAAGGGACCCTAAGAAGCAAGAGAAGAAGTGCATGGAGGAGATGAGGGCTGCTGCAGTTGCTGGAGCTCCTAATGTTGCTGTTGCAGAAGTTGCTGCTGCTGCTGATGCTGCTCTGCTGCTGCTTCTGTTGCTGTTGTTTTTGTTGTTGTTGTTTGGTGTTGTTGGGGCTGCTTGCTGCTGATGCTGATAAGTGTATGTGTGTGTGAGAGTGTGAGAGAATGAGAGCAAGGAAATGAGAGGGGGAAATGAGAACAAATAACAAAGACCCCTTCTCATTCTCTCTCTTCATTAAATGGGCATGGCTCATACCATGTTGCCCCATGCCCTCTCTCTCTCTCTCCCCTTAGTCAACCAATCAACCAATAAAATTCCATTTAATTTCATTTTCAATTAATAACAACAACCATAACACTAAAAACCCAAAACACTAAAACTAGATTAAGAGATGGTTAAACCCCAAAATAACCCTAGTTTACATGCACAAGTGTGTGTGTGCCTAGAAAAATTCTAATAAAATACTCATTAAATAGGAAAAAATATTTAAAACCCAATTTGGTAAACTTTTTATTAAAAACCATACATTAAAATATACTTAGCTACAAAACACATTCTAAGGTGTTACAATCTCCCCCCTTAAAAGAAATTTGTCCCCGAATTTAAAAATATACCAATACGCGTGCCTTCAAAGAGAAGATTAAAATCCTCAAATCTCGCTCGCAGCCTCCCAAGTGACTATCTCACTGTACGGCTATGTCCAAGAAAACCCTCCATAGACAGTAAGACCCTTGACCGATGTTCCTCCACCTGCTGAGCCATTACCACAATTGGCTGCTGGTGAACAAAAATCGCGTCGAAGCTAAAAGGTTTGGTGCCAAATCATGTGAGAAAGGTCAAGAAGGTAATTGTAAAGTATCATCACAAGGAATACGGGGTGAAATTCAATAATCTGGGCGGAAGTGCCAAATTAAAGGCAACGAAACTAACTCGCTTATAGGATCTTAAAAGGACCTAAAATCCTGGGATAAGCTTCCCAAAATCCAACACGTCATTCATCGGAAGTCCATAGGAATACATGATCTGCCCCTGCGAACTCGAGTCTATGGTTAACACAGTCGGCATAAGACCTCAGTTCGCAATGGACAATTCCCATCCCGACCTAACACAACTGGACCATCTCCGAAATCTCTAGACTAGCTGGGGTCCAAAGTCCTACTTACGCAGAGTCAGAAAAACAACAGACTGGTGATCGACACGACCTAACCCCTAAGCCTAAGGGTGGCCAATTAGAGTGTCTCCTGATAACGGCTATCGAAGGAGAATCCTAACGATGGCGAGTGACGATCCCCAACTGCTGACAACAATCAAAACAAACACACAACTTAACAAAGAACAACTGAGCAAACTGAGTATAACCGGACGACAAGAATCCGAATGGAGTCACACCCTGACTAAACTTGGGTAGAAACCACAACGAAATTTATGGAGATCTGCTCCCACTCCTGCTTCGGAACGGTTTAAGATTGCAACTCTCCAGCCGGCCTCAGATGCTCGACCCAAGCACACAACCAGACAGACACCTTGAAACGAATCTGGACTTCTCTTTACATCCCTATCCACCCGTAACTATCTCACAAGTCACGTCAATATTGGTGGAACTTGAATGCATACAGAGAGTTGACAGATGGGCATGTTCTAGGATTTTACGTCTCTACCTGATAATATCAGGTACACAAACGCGTCCCTAACTTAGCACACCATTGTCACAATCAAGGTCTCCGAATCATTACCCAGCCGAGTATGCTCAAGTATCACTGACGAACGAGCTTCGGCGGGCAGTGTCTCGCGAAAACGATTTAAGGAAAGTGGTCGGGCGCGGACATGAGCAAGCTGTCCCCTCCGTAGAGACGAACTTAAGCTGTACTCAACGATCATACAAGAACTGTAAATCTGCAGAAGACTATTACAACAATCAAAATCCACTGCAGGAAGATGTTCATTAAGCTCTAGTGGTCTGTGGAAAATCTGACATTGCTCTCAAACAAGTAGTGTCCCCAAATCTCCAACGCAAAACCACCGCGGCCATCTCCAGATCATGAGTGGAATATCCTTCTCGTACTTCCTCCAAATGTAGGGAAGCAAAAGCGATAACTCTATAGTGTCACCTCAGTACACACTCAAGCCCACTCAAGAAACATTACAGTTAAACAACAAAGTCGCCCGAACCAGAAAGCAAAGAAAGAACTGATGCAGTTGTTAACCGAATCTCCAACTGCCGAAAACTCCGTACACATGCCTCAGTCCACAGAAAAGAAACCTCCCTTCCGATCCATTCAGTCGACGGTGCAGTACTACTCTAGCAATCCTGCACGAAACGGCGGTAAGAACCTGCTAAGCCCAAAAATCTGCGGATCTCCGTCCTGCACACATGTCTGGACCTAAGCTGTACGGTCACGATCTCCCTGGACCATACAAAACCGTCTCCCGTGACTACAAGACCTAGGAGTCAACACAACACAAGCCTGAAGAAACACTCCGAGAATTTAGCAAACTACTGGTGCCCTCCTAGTATCTGCATAACAAATTCCCAAGTGTTACTCCTGTTCCTCAAGACACATTAAATAAACCAGAATTTCGTATATAACACAACAGTAACTGGTCGAGGAACGGCCTGAAGAAATCCGGTTCATCACATCTACGAATGCTGTTAGGGCATCAGTGAATCCAACGACTCACAAAAACACACAAAGCCCGTCGCATGCATAAGGCAGTCTTCGGAATGCCATCACCCCGAATCCGCAATAATGATGACCTGATCCCAAGCAAACTTAGAAAATGTCTCGCACTCTAGAGCTGATCGAGGAAATCGTCACGACGAGGTGAAGGATACCTATCCGCACCGTAAGCCGGTCCAATTGACGATCCGTCGATACACAACCTCAAACTGCCGTCTTTCCCCTTGACGAACAGAATTAGGAGCTTCCAAAAGCGAAACACTCAGACGCACAAAACTCCCCAAAAAACAACTCTGCAGCTGATCCTTAAGCTCCCCAAGCTTCGCCGGCTTATCCGAAACAACGTCGGAAAAACTCTCGCACAAAAAGAACCCGGTCCAACAATCCTAACTGTGGCTCCGGTATCACGAATGAACGCCAAGAATCCACGACATCTCCTCAGTAGCCGACTAGCGAAAAAGGCTGAATTCAAGCTGTGAGAGGCGGCACAACTATCCACCTGCACAACAAGAACTGACCTGCCGAGAAAAACAAACCTGACAGTTTCCTCACGGTAGTCCACAGACGCCTAGCACGTAGTCAACCAGTCCGTGCCCAGGAGAACGTCAAATCCAACATCTCTAGAAAGATCGAAATGATGGACGAATCTCTATCTCCTATCCGATTGGCACATAACTGAATACGTGTCGCGCAACAAAAGAATCGCTGACAGAAATTAACACAACTACGACTAATCTACCCAACCACGGTACAAGCATGAAAAACAACGAATACATGAAAAGAACATATAAATAAAAGATACCTGAAAACTCCACATTGGACGTCTGCGCGTCCCGATGAGTAGAAGCAAACTCCTGTGTCTGCCCTCTACTCGCAGCTGGATGAACTCCTCTGGTAGACTGAGCCCTCTGAGCGAACCTCCCACGTCCACGGCCTCTCTGAGTACGATCCTGACGCCGTGCTGAGGAACAATCCCTGACGAAGTGCTGAAGGCTTCCGCATCGAAAACATCCATGCGCTGACTGCTGACCATCCTGGGGATGAGAGCTGAACGACTGTCCTCGTCCTAAGCCTCTGCTACTCCCTCGACGGCCACGAAATCTGCCTCGACGACCAAACCTCTGCCTCTGGGCTGGTACGCTGGTACGAGTCCCCCACTGTCCTGGAATTCTCTGAGCCTCTGGAATATGCGCCTCATCAACTGGAGCTGCAACCACTGATGCTATGTAGGTGACGGACTGCTGCATGCTGATCGCAAGTGACAACTGAGTAACAGGGGTGACAACCTCCTGTCATAGCTCCCGAACGACATCAACCAAAGAACTCATAGTCTGGCGGAAGTCCTGCATCTCTGCCAAAAGTCTATCAATAGTATATGTCGTAGGCTGATCCGTCTGTACCTGTGTAACTAGAGTGCCATCCTGGTCAGTACTCGTCTCACCCGAGCCAACTCTGACCTCGGCCCTCACTGTATCACTCTGAGTCCCCATAGTCATCGGCGGCAAGGCTATAAATAGATATAAGATAAGATTCGATAAGAATAACGAAATCGAATCTCAAGGATATGAATCATCAAGGAAGGAATGTCAAGCAGTTTGTACTTAGGTCACTTAATGCGAAGTACCGCATCGTGGGTATGCTGCAGACATACACACAGTACGTTACTTTGCTTAAGCTACCTACTCAATCATACTAAGGTCATCCTACACTCCGAAAGGTAAAACCTAGCGCTCTGATACCAACTTTGTCACGACCCAAAATTGGCCCGTGACGGCCCTAATACTACGCAACGCCCAAACACGTAACACAGTAAAAGAAAGCCAAAACCCAGAAATCTAAACCAAGAAAATACGGAAAAGATAATATAAGTTTTTGAAACATTTGAAATCGCAACCCAAATTCTTTAAAAGTTCTACTTTATTTCTTTAAAATTTTAGCAACACCCCCTTTTTGTAAAAGCTAACCAAGATGAATGCAACACAAGAATATGAAGCTATAGCGAAGAAATAAAGACAATAGAGAGAAAGCTGTATATAAAAGACAAAAAACCCACAAATAATATACAGTAACGTCCTCACCAAGTCTCTAAGTCAACAACATAATAGTAGATGGAGAGTACAAGATACAACCAATGTACAATACAAAATACAGATGACCACCAAAACCCACCTAAGCAAAATAGTACTGTGAGCTGATGCGGTATCTGGAGCAAAAGATGATAGCTGAAAAGCTGAATAGCCTGCCTCGACTACTCTGAGGAACAACCTGAAACACCTGTGGCACAACGGGGGTGAGTTGCCAACTCGTGAATAGTAGATAACATAAGCAAGTAATCGCAGGAATGCACGTACAACATGAATCTAAGATATGCGATTACAGTAATAACATGTCATGCAAATGCTGAATAAAGGAAAGTACAGTAGCAGGTACAATCAATATGTGAAGCAATAGTAACATGACAATAATATGCAATAACCATGCAATAGGGATGTGAGAATGTAAATATGCAACTATCATAAGGATACACTAACAGGTACTACCAATATATGAATCTGTGCATAAAGTAGATAAGTGTGAGGTATGGGGTGGAATATGTCATTTCCACGGAAACCTGACATCGTGGCAGGGTCACAATCCATCAAGACACTCAAATCCCAAATCCTCAAATCAGCCCCCAAGTTGGGCTCTCACATCATATAAGTCTCACATCATCTCAATGTACAATATCGAGTAATCTCCTATATCTCGAATGTACAAATCAACAATCTCTTTCATATCCAATATTCAATCTCAATGAATCACATATATCCCAAGTTGAATCTCAAGTAAGTTTCTAATATCCTAAAGGTATATATATATTTGCAGAAATAAATATGATGGGGGCAATACACATATATTAGCGTCCCATTCCACTAATATTGGTGTAAGGGTATATATAACAACGGCTAATCCCCTGTTATATATACAAAGGTATTAAAAGAAATATCATGAAAACAATGTGCCAAGTATCGACACAGAAATCCTGATAGGTACGTATCATACGCTGTCCCGAAAGCACGAGTGCCTAGCTCTGCCCCTCGCCTTTCGACGTATGCATACGTACAAGACTCCGGTCGGTATCCCCAAGATAACCGCCGAGTAAAAGGTAATATCACCGGACGGTATGGTTCCCCTGACAGGCTCACCGTCTAACAAATCCAGCGATCCGTTCTCGCCCCGGGGTACCTCCAGGCCCCACCATGTACCCTCATGCGGCCTCTACGCCTCCTCGCATGGGGTATAAATAATCAGCACCGATAAAACTCATGGTGGATGCGCAAATATCATATCAAGGAAACCGGATTTTTCAATGTATGCATAATTTCATGAACTTCCGTGGTTCCCAAATCCAGAAAACATCATGTAAAATCCAAATAATAATGCGCAATCCAGGAATAAACATATACAATATATCTGAAATGCGAGCATATAACAGAGAATATGTAGCTGAAACCTGATGTATGCGAAATCAATAAGGTACAGCTAAATAACATCAGTAAAGGTAAATATGTGACTGCAACTGAATATGTGTGTAACATATAGGTGTAGCAATGTATAGGTATCTACCTGTAAGAACCGATTTCGTATACCCCCCTGGGTATAACTAAAATATGTAGGATATCCCCCCCGGTATAAGTAAAATGTGTGCAAGGTATACCTCTCGTAAGGTGTATATGTACCTATCACTAAAGGTGTGATGCACTTTAGGTATACCGATAAGCTAGATGTCATGTGTGATAAGCAATAGTGCCTATAATGGTTAGTGTGTGACATGGCAATTATTGACGGTGTGTGTGTAGCATACAATCCGTGCTCGTGCAACATGAACCGTCAATAATGTGTGCAGTGCCCTACGGCTACTAGTCACAGTACAACTATATCTAACTAAATAGGTGAAGGCGCAATCCTAACAATGACGTAGAATGTGCGACAAATATTAGAATCCTAGCCCAGACGCATAACGCCATGCGGGCGATTCCCCTGTAGATGTTAAATCTACTCACCTACGCTCCACGCTAGGTGAATCCTACCATCTGCTCCCCCCTGTAGTAGTGTCCGTAGTCTCTGCCTGCAAACCTGTAAATAAGACACGGAATCGTATATAAGCCAAATATTCCGCGAAACGCGATATCGAACCAAAACGAGAAACTCGCGTCGCGAACTAAACGCGCGTGTGCACGATACGCTGAATCGTGTGTGTACGCGTCTAAAACCATCGCGACACGTCGCCGATACGCTGGATCACAGAACCCTCTCACGTATCGCGCGTATCGCGCAAACACAACGAACACCAAATACGATATATTGCCCCAGATTATCCTACAGGTCAAATCTTGCAAAACTAGACATGCCAAAGCACTAGACAACACTGCAGACAACCCTAGCCAAGACCCCAACACTCCAGACCCCAACTTGGCCGCAAATTGCGGCCAAACCCATTAAATCTGCGGCCGGGAACAAGAATGAGGGGCTCGTGTTCTGGTGGTGGTATCTAGACCTAGTGAGCATGCCCCAGTTTTCTCAATTTTGTTCTGAAGGATCCGGGTCAAAAGCAGATCACAAATTGCCAGAGTATCGCAATAAAAATGCTAATTGCACAATTAAGAAACCCTATGGTATTTTAGTGAAATCTGGGTTAAACTCAGTTCAAGTGACCCTAAAAACACTTAAATAAGTAGGGTTAACCAACACAATCATCACTTTGCCACAACATCTCACAAATCACCAAAATCTAGCACTAAATTCACAATTAACACAAACCGACACCAACTATCACACAACTAAGCAAACTAGGAATTGGTGTTCAGAAATTATACCTTAAAGGGACCCTAAGAAGCAAGAGAAGAAGTGCATGGAGGAGATGAGGGCTGCTGCAGTTGCTGGAGCTCCTAATGTTGCTGTTGCAGAAGTTGCTGCTGCTGCTGATGCTGCTCTGCTGCTGCTTCTGTTGCTGTTGTTTTTGTTGTTGTTGTTTGGTGTTGCTGGGGCTGCTTGCTGCTGATGCTGATAAGTGTGTGTCTGTGAGAGAGTGTGAGAGAATGAGAGCAAGGAAATGAGAGGGAGAAATGAGAACAAACAACAAAAACCCCTTCTCATTCTCTCTCTTCATTAAATGGGCATGGCTCATGCCATGTTGCCCCATGCCCTCTCTCTCTCTCCCCCTTTAGTCAACCAATCAACCAATAAAATTCCATTTAATTTCATTTTCAATTAATAACAACAACCATAACACTAAAAACCCAAAACACTAAAACTAGATTAAGAGATGGTTAATCCCCAAAATAACCCTAGTTTACATGCACAAGTGTGTGTGTGCCTAGAAAAATTCTAATAAAATACTCATTAAATAGGATAAAATATTTAAAACCCAATTTGGTAAAATTTTTATTAAAAACCATACATTAAAATATACTTAGCTACAAAACACATTCTAAGGTGTTACACTTTTGCCCTTCTCTTTCCTTCTACTTCCCTGGTTTCCTTCAGGGTAGAAGGTAGAGACTGTAGAATCAAGTCAGTATCTGACCTGTTTCCCAACGTGGTCTTTTGGTCCTTAAGCTCATCAATATAGCTAGTCATTGTAAGGACGTTGTCCCCTACAGATGACCCGTCAGCCAACCCCGTTTGAATTAATTCATTCGAGGTCTCATATCTTGCGTTATGAGATTGCTCTCCATATAAATCTTTGTTATGGAGAAAGATGGAAACTAAGTCCATCTTCTCGTGCTGCTTCTAGTATACACCGTCAACTGAAGCTAACACGAGGCACTTAGCTTTCGCTTTATCTTTTTCCCTTGTCTGACGGATATCTATATCCGCGACAGTGGAAACTGGACCTGGGACGGCGGGATCTTGAGTAGTAATAGGGTGGTCCAGCTTGTCATAGGCAATGGACATCTGGACAGACCTTTGCCAGTCATAAAGGTAAGATTCAGTCAATTTGTTATCTAGATGTAACCTATGTGTGGTCACAAGGTCGCTGCAATTTTAGGAGAGAGAAGAAAATACTATTAGCATGATGCTCTTGCAAGTTTAGAGTGGTTTAATTTTTCTAAACAGGATGGCTCCCACTGTTTCTCGAATCCCTCCTCAAACCATAAAAGAAGAATTAGCCAGGACTATTCTCACCGTACAATTCTTGCTTAACTGTTCAGCCAGGTCAGTGTCGATACTTCGAGGGAGGTTTTCCAACTCTTTCGCGAAGTTCCTTAATTAAATAATCTCTTTTCTCTGGGGGCGTAACCCCGCTGACACCTTTCTAGGCACCCACTTGCTTTATAGCATTGATCGTTAAGTGACGAATCTCCTGATAAGTATTATATACTCACAGTAGGATCGGGATCCAAAATATCATCGTATGATAATGTTGAAGGAATCCTACCAACATTCATCAAACTCCAAAATGGTATGCTCTCTTTGCAAATTTCAGTTTCTTTAGAAATTCCCGATATAAATTTTTGCCCCATGCTCTTATGACCTTGGCGTTGGTCAAAATATCATAAGTCACATGTCAAGTTCTACCCGTCATTATCCAGGTTAATTTGAACCCATCCGTACATATTCTTGACGTTGGCCAAAATGATAATACGACTGTCCCAAACTAACTCATCTATCTATGAAAACAAATGAATATCCAGCAGCTACCAAACACTATGTCTTGGCGTTGGTCAAAATACATAGCTTGAATACTACTGAATACCCAAATGAAATGACGGAGGGCTACGAATGGTTTTGGCAAAAAACCGTGAACGTAGTGAACTTGATTTAATCGAAGGAACCTGATACTTTTTAAAAGGAGTGGTTAAAGCTCCGTAATTAAAAATTCTGATCTTTTTTAAAATAACCGAGTAGTTTCTTTTAAATTTGTTCCAACGACTTAACTTTGGTTTATTTTCTTTGCATTATAATAATGCGTCCCATCATTTATCCTATCATTGCAGAAAACAACGAAAATACCACGTCCTCTTATGCCATCCGCATTCGCCACGGGGTCCCAGTCATCATCCATTAGGTTACTTAACTAACGACAGAGCGGGGGCTGGGCTAGCGCGGGTGTAAAACATAAGTGACGTCTAATAGCTATCATATATAGATATTGTACATTCGTCAGACGCAATAATAAGCATTCCAGATCACAGATGAACTTTATTGGATATACTAGCAATCCGCATTTGCTTTGAGCCTGCAATAAAAGATGGATTACACAGTTGTGATGAATAGCCATTACCCCACCCTAGACCCCTACGGGTACGGCAAACTACCCGCCAAGTATCCGAAGTGAAGCGGTCTCCCTCAACAAAGTGAGTAGGCCACTAAACACTTCAAAGTACCCGGTAGTTTGTGTACCCCGCCTTGGGTCTATCCTAGGAGCAAAAACAGTAAAAAGAAATAACACAACGGTGGCTACAACCACAACCTGGATGCGCCCCGCAAAAGAATATTACATCATATTATATTTACATCGAATGAATGAATATTAAACCCATCTCAAAACCCGGCTAATCATCACAACAGTCCAATACAGTTCATATACACAAACAGTAAACATTACAGAAATGTGCAACCCCCTGCCAACCGACATACTAGCGGTTAGGGGAGGTTTACGAACACATTAAACATTACAGATAAAAACCCAATTAGCAAATATCTTAGAATATCGATCGATTACCATATTCCGTGTCTACCCTAAAAGCAAACCTGTACTGAAGTAACCTGGGCAGAAACAGTATATACAGGAAAACAAAACACCACAAAAAACAAATAACAGAGAAAATCGGAGTCAAAACCGAGTTGACTCAGCGGCGGATCCGCGGCCAAAAGCACCATTTGGCCGCGGATCCGCGACTGTCTTGTCGTTTTGTGAGCTCGTATTTTCCCAGAATTTATAAAATTCCCTACTGTGAATTTTAAGGTGTGTCAAATATTTTTTCAGACACTTTTAAAATTAACAGAAACTTAGGGTACGGGGTGTTTCGTTTTGTGTTTTCCGTCGATCGAACTTCTAACTAGTTGCTAACAAGATAGTAATGGTTTAGTTGGCTCTGATACCACTGTAAGTCCATGTCACGCACCCCACGAACTTGCGAGGAGGCGGAATATATGAAAAACAATTATCAAAGGTTCGTAACACGGACTTGAGCGCATGAATCGTTTCTAAACCATTGCTAACTAACTACTAGAGGTTTAACTACTCGGATACGAAATTATACCTCACGATACTTGTCCTTCGGGTCTTCATCGCGGTCCTCCACTCCTCGCAGGCTCCTTGAAACATCAGCACCTCAACGGCCTCCTCGAATCAAAGACGATCCACCCGAAAACTCCTACGCCAAGCTTAATCTCAAACTTGAGATAACTAGGTTGCTTAAAGTGCTAATCTAAGCTACCTAGGGGATATAGAGTGAGGTTATGGATGTATTAGTCTAGCTATCCCTTGATCTCAACTCATGAGAGGTTAGGGTTAGGGTTTGAAGAGAGAGTGAGCTTGAGGAGAGAGAAGGTGAGAATGATAATGATAATGAAAAAGCTTCTCACTTGAATATATGAAACATAATGAATTATCAAATAAATGAATATAAATGATTATTCACCATGCTTCATTAATCCAATATGAGTGATTCACTATGTGAGTCATTAAGCAATAAATGATGCATTAATGACATAGTGAATCACACAAATGAGTCACAAATTTCATTAATGCAATGCCACCTTACCCCCCAAGTCACCACTCTTCTAGAAGCTTCCCGACAAATTACAAGAACGCCCCTCCAATCCGTGAAAACACGGAAAAACTTTAGACTGTATAAATCCAATAACTCGATACTAGAAACTGGCTTAAACCAAAGCCGACTAGTAAAAACTGTCCGAACGTCGTACGTGCGTAAACACACGTATGCGTCCGAACCCTTGTCGTAAAACTATACGACCTCTATATCGTTTCGCCTGGAGCAGGGAAACTCTCTGTTTGGGACTCTAAAGACTCGACACTACGCTGGCAGTGGGTTTAACCACAGACCGCAAGCGGCACTAGCTGTACGTAACGGTCCCCAGGTAGATGTCGATAAGAAGGCCGATGAAGAAAACCATCCGAACCCCTACTGAGCCTGATGTGACAATCTCCGTACAGTCCGATCTGTTCGTCTAAGACTATCGCATATCAAGTCTAGGGGGCGGCAAGCGTCAGTCCTCTAATAGCTGTATAAGTCGTGTCGGAGCGAAGCCCATTACACCCTGAGAAGCTACTGGAACCTACCAGTATATCTCGCTTGCCCTGGCCAGGGACTTTGCGTAATGGCTCTCTGACACAGCGCGATATCAACTCCCAATACCGGGAGAGACGAATCCTATCTAACCGCCACTGCCTCCAAGTGCTCGGGACTGCACCCAACTGCTACCTGTTTGCACGACTCTTTTGAGCCGTGGTAGGGTAGCAATCTAAGAACAGTGGGACACACTTGAGGCGAAGTAGCAGTGTCAAGTCTGCGGACTATGCTGTACTCATGTCACCTAGGAACTGTTAACTGACGATGGGTATAATACCAACCAATCAGTTCCCTTGCGAGTCCTGTCCGGTGTACCCGTAACCTAACGAGCACCTGTATACTATCTCCAGTACGACGTACTGATGGCTGTGGGACAGACCATCTCCCCAACTGGGATGAGAAGCGTATACACTTAGTCTACTCCGGAATATCAATGCCCTATCTCGATAATCCAACGACCAGAGACCTGTATAGGATGTTGCTTACAGACTACCCAGCCCCCACTAGTGTGACTGCCATCACGACGCTGGTAATCAAGCAAAGATCATATTGGCTCTACTAATATGTATAAGTGATACGTTACAAGAAACATATGCACATATTAAAGTAGACACAAACCAAGTACATACTACCATTTTTAGCAAGACTGTTATATACAACTATGAATATCCCAAGGTTCCATTAAGTAATATACAACCTAGTATGATACAATAATGGCTCCTAGGGCATATACACTAACAAGCTTATCTATTACATAGCCCAATCCAGATGTCAAATCGGCGTTCCGTTCTGGCCACCGTGTTCCACACATAAATTGATCTATGTGTATAAAATTTTAATCACTTTGACATCATCTATGTTTTCGATCAAGTGTCCCCGATATATGACATTTTTATTATGTTTAACACCCATCCATTTTTTAAATGCTTAATTCATCACTTGTAATGCATCATATTGATCAAAATTCCGCACATATAGATCACTCTATGTGTGAAATAAGGTGGCCGGAGTGAATCGTCGATTTGATGGTCGGATTAGGATATGTAATAGGCTAACAGTATAATGTTGTTTAGACTAAAAGATGGTCAATGGAAAGCTCGTATAATTTTTTTTTCTTTTTCTTTCTCCTTAATATTGAATGCTAAATTTCTGTGCTTGGGTTATTAAATATAATTCTTAGATAAGCTACGATCTAAGTTTTCATAAATAAATAAAAGAAGTCCATGTTTTTAACAATCTCTCTTGGCAACTGCCAACTACTTACAAAATAAATCACATAAATCATGGTTTTTTCTTTTTTAAATTCTACTTGAAAACCGATCTCTTACAAAAAAAATTCCAACAGTTTAAATTTAATATAGCAATGTAGAGCAATTAGCAGTGTACATGAGCTGGTGGGGTCGTTTACCTGAACAAGAAGATCAGGTAATTAAGCTCCTTTTTACTCATAGAGTAATTAGCAGTGTACATGCTTGCTCCTCCTTCGATCCAATCTGTGTCAATCATTGCCCCCCCAAGCAAAACTAAGGTCTGCTATTTGTTTGGCAGATTGGGCCTATCTAAAGATTAGATGGGTGTGAAGTTTGTTAATTCTAAACTCTATCGATAAGGACAGTAAGCTCAATTGAAGTTGTGTATCTTCTTCGACATCAACAGGAGGAATTGAAACACCTTTTCTTTTCTTTTCTTTTCTTTTTATTTTTTGTTTTTGTTTTTGTTTTTGTTTGTTTGTTTGTTTGATGAAATGGTCAGGTTCCTGATCAAAGCTTAATATGTTATGGCAGTTCTCTTGTCACACCAAAATGGGCTGTTACTAAAAAAATGATCGAATTAACTAAACTAGGCCTTGGGCTATCAGAAAAACCTACGACTTCATCTCCCTCTTGTCGCCTATAATAACATCTCCACCCTTTCCAAAGTTTTCTTTAACTGCTTTTTAAGTAGAAACTTTTGATCAGTAGAAGAAGAAGAAGAAGAAGAAGAAGAATAGTATGTGATGATGCTCAATATTGACGACCTCCAAGGTCAGGACACGTGGCAGGAGGCGTGTCCATAACCCAGAAGAGGGCCCGCAGGGGGCCGACCCGGCTGCCCTGTACCCGACCTGCAAATACCAGCTGGCCCACCTCGGGGCCCCCTGCAAATTGGCTTCCTCGTCCCCGCAGCTCATGCCGAGCTGCCGCAAGACCCGGACTCCTCGGCCTCCCCGCTCGTCCCGAGCTCCTAGCCGAGGCCATCTTCCTCGCCCTCCCCCCTCTCCCGACCAAAGTCACCGCACACAGATGCAACCGCCGCTCCACAAATCTCGCCATTCGCGGATTCTCCGCCAGCAACATCCCACGTTCCACGCCTCCGCGATCCCCATTAATGGGCGATCCGCTCTCTATGCGGGCGTGACGTCGGGAGCGTAACTGCCGGTGAGATTCTCACGCCCGCTGCTGCATGCCATCACCACTATATAAACCCCCATCACAGAGGGGTCAGGGGAGCATTTTCTTTACACTTTACGCCGTTACTCTGCTCAGATCTCATCACTAACTTGAGCGTCGGAGGGTCCTCGGTGGTACCAAACCACCCCAGGACTTCTTTGCAAGTATTCGGCGACAGCTTCCACACCTCACATTTTCCTCCAAAAACCCATTGAGACCCACACGCAACGAAGGATAATCAGCTAAGTTCACCGTGAGATCTACGGAAGACAACATCTGACGGAGGCCCGAAAAGGAGCTCCATCAGTTGGCGCCGTCTGTGGGATGTTAAATTCCACGAAATACAAAGTTGGCCTTCCTATCTCCTCTCTCATGGCAGACGACCATCCTGGGGATCCCAGTACCAGCCGCCGCCTTCTACTCACCGAAGGCGGGGATGAACCTCCCCCCATGACCGTCATCAACGCCCTCGCAGGCCGGATAGATCGCCTGCAATCCTCGTGGAGGCCCTCGTCCGCGTCCAAACGGCCGCGCCCGGGCCCCAGATCGCTGCTCCACCGCCTCCAGAAGGCTCTGTCCCTGTCTGGACGGCCAACCACCAGCAGGCTGCATCCCCTGGCCGCCGGTCCCTCGAACCGGTGCTCTCTGAGGCCCGTTGGGCACCCCAGGGCTCCACTCCGAGATCCGCCGCCAGGGGGCCTCGCCCCGAGCCTCCTCGCGACCCTTACCCTCCTGAGGAAATGTCGGTCACCTCTCCTGTCCACGAGCGTGGCCAACCCCACCATGATCGGCGGGAACGCACAAAAGGGGTCCGCCCCGGCGACTCAAGAGCTACCCCATCCCGGGACCTGAAGCACCTCATCGAGAGAAACCGAGGCCGCTCCCAGACGCAGTCCACCCGCAGCGGGGCCCGGGAATCCTGAGGCGCCGATTCCTCGAGGTACCACGGTCGACTCGACGCCCTCAAGAAGAAGATCGAGGGCATGCGCCGAGAAGCTCACTTCTCGAGCGACGGGGCTAAGTACGCCTCCGACTCGCTCACGAAGCCGTTCACCGAGGAACTACTCGCCGTGCGCGTCTCCTCGCGTAATAAGCCCCCGAAGGTCTCTCTGTTCGACGGGAAAACCGACCCGAAGGACCACTTGGACGCTTTCACCGCAGGAATGAGCTTCCAAGATCATCCGACGCCGCCCAGTGCAGGGCCTTCCCGGCCATCCTCATCCGCGCGGGTCGGGACTGGTTCCGGGGGCTCGAGCCCCGCTCAATTTCGACCTTCGACGAGCTGGCAACCCAGTTCCTCGGCCATTTCGTGGGGAACCGTCGACAGAAGCGCACGGTCGACTACCTCTTCACGGTTAAGAGCAGGGACAAGGAAACGTTCAAGGCCTATATTACCCGCTTCTACAACGCCCTCCTCGAGGTGCCCGAGCACCGGGACGAGACCGTCATAACGGCACTCAGATCTGGTCTGAGGCACAAAGAATGGTTGCACTCCTTCACGCTGGCTCAACCTAAGACCATGGCCGAAGTCAAGACGTGGACCGAACGCGAGGTCCAGCTGGAATCCGAAGTGAATGCTAACCTTCCCCGGGCGGATCGGCCCGACTAGAAGAAGAGGACTCGGGAGGAGAGGCCGGAGCGTCAGCAGCCCTACCACCCGAAGTTCCAGGAGTATACCCCCCTCAACATCTCCCTCGCGGTGTTGCTGGAGGAGGCCCAGAATGAGGGGTTCTTCAAGTTCCCCCCGGTCCCACGTCAGGCCGCTAAGCGAACCCGGGGCTCCTACTGCGCTTTCCACCGGGTACTGGGCCACGCCACGGAAGACTGCAAACAACTGAGGGACTACATCGAGGAGCTCATCCGGTCTGGGCACGTCGCCACCTACCTAAGGGACAAACGGCAGACCGACCGCGAGCAGGAGCAGCCTCGCCCTCCCACCGACCTGACCATCGGCCAGATCATGCTTGTTTCAGCGGACAGCCAGCCCGGGGCTCGGGGAGCCCCATGCCCTATGCCAAGCGCGAAGGCCGGCAGCCCTTCAGGGAGCTCGGGCCAAGCCAACAAAGTCATCCTTTAACCTGTACCTGTTCTTTTTTTTAAGGCAATGTAAATTATTCCTAGAATCTACTGTTGATTTAATAAAGATCAATGGAGCATTGCGAAAAAGAAAGAAAATCTTTGTTTATTCAAAGGGTATTATGGGCTCCTCAGCCATACATGCAAAAAAAAGGTTACAATAGCGGGGGAACGGGGTGCAGCGAGCACTGCTCGTGGTACTCGGCGAAGATTTCCGCCAACCGAGGTCGCGCAAGTTCCAGCCTCTGTTCCCGGTTCCTCCCGCTGGCGTTGACCCCGAGCCTCAGCTCGTAGCATTCGCGGACGAGCGCCTCCGAGCGGGCGAGCCGGTTCGTGGAGATCAAGCCGAAGCGCCTCAAAGACCACAGCTTGCTCACGGCCTCATCGAAGAGCTGCTCCGACAGGGGGTTGTAAAGCCCCGGCGATGCCCTCCAGATGGAGTACATCAGTAGCTGCAGCAGAGAGGAGCGCCTAGGGAGCAGCCGGCCGAAATGCTCCTCAATACGCCCGTGAACCAACTGCACCGTGTCCTCGGTGCGGTAGGGGTCATAAAGATACATATCTGCAGAACTGACGATTTCGGGGATAGTGAACGGAAAATCCTCCATTTTTCGATGGCCTGTCTGCGAAGGGGGAAGAACAGTACTCCTTATATAGCCCGATGTGCAGCCCAACAGCCGCCACGCGGCGTCCATCGAACGTTACCTGGTGGAAACGAAGCGACGCGCCCCTGTCGCTTCGCCTCCCTCCGCATTCCATGCACTGGCTGCGCGCGCCGTTGCCCCGACCATTCCCATTCCCCGCACCTACAGCGGAACGACCAGTCTGCACCTCGTCAAGGATTCAACTCAGCGGCTACCCTGCTCAGGCATCCCCGGCCGGCAGCTCCCCTACCACAATGCCGGGGATCAAAAAGCCCTCCCAGAGGCAGCCGAGCCCGGGGTTCCCTTGCTCGGCTATCCCCAGCGGGCAACTTCCCTGCCACAACGCCGGGGATCAGAAAGCCCTTTCAGAGGCAACCAAGCCCGAGGTTCCCTCGCTCGGCTCCCCCCGCGGGCAGCTTCCCTGCCACAACGCCGGGGATCAAAAAGCCCTCCCAGAGGCAGTCGAGGCCCGAGGTTCCCTCACTCGGTTATCTTTCAGGACAAAAGCCCTCGCCAAGAGGCACCGGACAGTAACCCTGCCCGGCCAAGGGTCCTCGGTAGGCTTCCTACAGCCTTATAGCTTTCCTCGCGCCAAGGGCCAAAGTCCTCCCAGAGGCAGTCGGGTTCTTGCCCGGCTATCCCCGGCTGGTAGCTTCCTACCACAACCGACAGGGATCAAAGTCCTCGCCAAGAGGCACTGGGCAGTAACCCAGCTCGGTCCCCGTTCTGAAGGATCTGAAAGCCCTCCCAGAGGCAGCCGAGCCCGAGGTTCCCTCGCTCGGCTATCCTCGGCGGGCAGCTTCCCTGCCACACGCCGAGGATCAAAAAAGTCCTCCCCGAGGCAGTCGGGTCCTTGCCCGGCCATCAACGGCTGGTAGCTTTCTACCACCGTCCTTAAGGATCAACAGCCCTCATACAGAGGCACCCGAGCAGCTACCCTGCTTGGTCAAACTCTGGCTCCTACCCTCTACGCCAGGGATCAAAAGCCCTCACAAGGGGCATCGGAGTGGCTACCCCGCTCAACCCCCCAAGGCTGGTAGTCGTCTACCCACAACTCTAAAGAACCAAGCCATCGAAAGAGACGACCGAGCAGCCACCCTGCTCGGCCATCCCTGGTGGGTAACCCCTCTATCGCCGTGACAGATGCATGAAGCCTTAGCAGGAGATGACGGCGCAGCTACCCTGTCCGGTCACCCCCCAGATGACGGCCAATACTCTAAATCTGGAATGAATGTCAAGTTTCTCCAAGCCTAAACGATCTCCCCTCGACCCCGGGGCCCAGGGAGATACCTCCTCAGAGATGCTCGTCGGCAAGCGATTGCAGTCAGCTCGATGGACGATCGTTAGACAGAGGACCGACCTGACATGAAAGCACAACGGCGCAAGTAAAAACATCCCAAACGAGCATTCTTCACAAACAGATGGCAGAAAGAAAAACTTTATCACAGTTTATCACAGCTGAAGAAAAACTTTATTACTACTCCCAAATATAAGTTTTTTTTTTACAAAGGTATTTTTTTGGGCTCCTCAGCCTTACAAAAGTCAAAAGAGAAACAAAATGAAGGTAGGGGAGCGGGGGCTCTACACCTCAGGCCCAGACGCGACCTCGGGGTCCTCGACCTCCACCACCGAGGGCGCTGGGTCCTCGGCCCTCTCCCCGCCGGGAGCTTCTCCCCCTTGCTCGTCGGCACCCATGAGGGGGAACTCGGCCCGCAGATCCGCGTCGTCGAACTCCGGCATCCGAGACTTGACGGCATCAAGGGCGTCGTGCCAAATGCGGGTGGTGGCCACGGCCAGGTCGTCATAAAATTCCCTCGACCCCTTATAGCTCGCCACGGCCATCGATCCAGCCGACTTATAGGCCTCGGCCGCCGCCCCCAGCTCCTTCCGGAAGGTCTTCACCGTCTTCTTCAGGTTGCCGGCGAGCACCTGGGAGTCCTCGAGCTTGCCCTCGGCGATCGCGGCGGCCTCGCGATGCCGGGCGACCTCCCTTTTCCCGGCATCCACCTCGCCCTCCAGGGCGGCGATCCTCACCGACGTCGCCTCCTGCTCTCGCCTGGAGCTCTCTTGCAACGCGGCGAGCTAGCCCGCGGCCACCACCGCCGGTGCTACCACCTCGGTCTCCATGCGAAGGGCAAGGGCCACGTGCTGGAGAGTCTGGGAAGGCATAAAAAAGGGAGGATCGAAAATATGAAGGAAAACACTAAGTGCACTGGGGGCTTACCTGCAAGGCTTCCTGGGCGATCGACGCCAGCTGAGCCTTGAGGGTTCCCCCAGGAACCTGACCCCCGGCCGAGGTCTCTATCTCGTGGAGGAGGCTGTCCACGACCGACAGCCCGGACGGCACCGCGAACCGGAGCCCCCTTCCTCCACCACGGTCGGCGAAGACTGACCCCGGGAAGGTCTCCGGGAACTCCTTTTGAGCGGGTCCGAGGGAGAGTCGATCTCCTCTTCTGAGGCCGTGTCCTCCACAATTAGGGCCCGCTTCCGACCCGATGCTCTGCTAGGGCCCGGGGCGGGATCCACCGCCGAGCGTCCTCGGGGCACCGCCATCGGGGCAGAGGGAGCAGGGGCAGGCTGCGCCCGGGAAGAGCTGGTGCCCCCAGCCCTAGCAGGCTGCCTCGGTTGGCGCATAGCATTTCGGAGAACGCCGAAGTCCATGGATCCTGCACGAAACAAACACCCAACTTATCAGCAATGCGAGTAAAACATAAACCCAGAAAGCAAGCCTAACTTACCGACGAACTCGACGGGGCTAAGCCCGGCCCAGCTCAAAACCCTCTCGGACAGCAGCACGTCGTATCGAGGGATGGGTTCCCACGACGCCACTCTCACCGCGGCGGGGTCATCGGAAAGGTTCCCGGGCAGACTCTTCTCCCTCGACCACTTGGTGGGCACCGGCCAGTCCTCGCCCTCGGGAGGGGAGACGAAGAAAAAATTCTTCTTCCAGTCGTGAATGGAGGAGGTCAAGGCCACGACCCCAGTCCCGGCAGCGACCCCGGGCCGCTTCCTAATAGTAAAGTAAACCCACCTCGGGTCGCCAGCTCGACCGCCGGGGTGACTCTTGAAAGCAAGGGAGGAATCGAGAAGGGAAAGGCTGAAAGGAACCGCCTGCAGCTTCAGGCGAATCAGGAACCCGAGGAGGATCCTCCACGCCTTCGGCACTAACCGGCTGGGAGCCAAGCCGAAGAAATTCAGAGCGGCGATGACCTCAGGAGAGAAGGGCAAGCGCATTCCGCCCCAAAAAGCTTCCAAATACAGGGCAATCTCCCTGCCCCGTACCTGGTCCGCCCTCTCTCCCTCCTCGGCCAGACGAAGCGTGTAGCGCAGGGGAATGTGGAAGCGAGCTCGAGCGTTGGCGAGCTCGTCCTTATGCCTCACCCAGCACGGGGTGCTGGGGGCTACCTCTACCGCCTCCTCCCTGGAGGCGGCCCCCGCCTCACGGCCTCGGGGAGAGGGCTCAGCCCCTGCTCCCCGAGAAGACTCGGACACATCTAAAGGAACCCTAACATCTACTCCTACAACGTATACTGATTCTACAGGGGAAGACATCTAACCTGGGAAAGAAATTCTTCAAAGGTTGGGAACGAAAGAGGGGAGAAGAGCGCCGAGCAGCTGGGGCTTGAGGAAGAGAAATATAAGAAAGTGAGGGCCCTAGGACGGGCCCCACCCGTATTTATTACCGCGTACGACCTCATCCAATGGCGCCCATCATCTCCCGCCGAAACAGCACGTTGCGCCCGGCGGCTCCGATCGCACCATGTGGCAGCCCAGCGATTGACCGCGTCCCATCAGACGCCGCAGACCTGCACGCGTCGTATCAGCTAACTGGCGCTCGACACGTGGACCGTCGCTTCGACTGCAGAGTGCACGAACCGGCGCACCCTCCTTAAATGCAAAGATCTCGCCTCGATTCGCTAGAGGAAAAGACAACTGACGGCTCGAGGACTCACCCCGACATAACCCCGAAAAGGAGCTCACCTCGGGACGCCCGGCAGTCCACTCTTGACCCGACCCGCTAGTTGGTCGGGGCAAGAGTAGGAGGCTAATTATGATGCTCAATATTGGCGACCTCCAAGATTAGGACACGTGGCAGGGGGCGTGTCCATAACCCAGAAAAGGGCCCACAGGGGGCCGACCCGGCTGCCCTGTACCCGACCTGCAAATACCAGCTGGCCCACCTCGGGGCCCCCTGCAAATTGGCTTCCTCGTCCCCGCAGCTCACGCCGAGCTGCCGCAAGACCCGGACTCCTCGGCCTCCCCGCTCGTCCTAAGCTCCTAGCCGAGGCCATCTTCCTCGCCCCCCCCCCTCCCGACCAAAGTCACCGCACACAGGCGTAACCGCCGCTCCGCGAATCTCGCCATGCGCGGAGTCTCCGCTAGCAACATCCCACGTTCCACGCCTCCGCGATCCCCATTAATGGGCGATCCGCTCTCTACGCGGACGTGACGTCGGGAGCGTAACTGCCGGCAAGATTCTCGCGCCCGCTGCTGCATGCCATCACCACTATATAAACCCTCATAATAGAGGGGTCAGGGAAACATTTTCTTTACACTTTACGCCGTAACTCTGCTCGGATCTCATCACTAACTTGAGCGTCGGAGGGTCCTCGGTGGTACCAAACCACTCCGGTACTTCTTTGCAGGTACTCAGCAACGGCTTCCTCACCTGACTTCTTCTTCTAAAAACCCATTGAGACCCACACGCAACGAAAGATAATCAGCTAAGTTCACCGCGAGATTTACGGAAGACAACATCTGACGGAGGCCCGAAAAGGAGCTCCATCAGTATGTTTTGGTTATGATATCTCAATCCTGTAGGTTTTTGAGCTGAATAATAGGATGCTGTTTGTTTGGTTTTTTTTTCATGGATTGGATTACCTTTTGTAAAGATATATACAGTATGAGACATGCCTTGCGACTTTAAAAGCCCGGTTCTTTCTTCGGGGGAATTAAAATGACGGTGTAAGTTTAATGAGCGTGTGAAATTAAAAGGTTGTTGATTTATCATTACATATGTCCATCTCTTAACAAATGTCACACGGGCTTTCTTAGAGAAAGAGACAAGAGGGGGCCGCTCAAATGAGTTTAAAATTTACTTAAATTGCCTTTTTTTTCAAAATGAAAGTCCGCATTAGAGCAGAGAATCAACCAATTGAATCATTGTCTACCAAATACATTAGTGGGATTAGTTGAATGCGTTGCCATTATTAATTATTATTTCAATGTGTGCATCGATCTGACTTGGATGAGCTGACCTCTTTTATTGACTTTAATCTCCATTCAATGTTGACTTTAATCTCCATTCAAATATGTTGACTGTCTATGGGAGTCCTCCTGTATGAATATGATATCATCCAAAAATTAAAATGTACACTCACGGTTCAGTG
Source organism: Agapanthus africanus (assembly GCA_030015575.1). Classification (NCBI taxonomy): domain Eukaryota; kingdom Viridiplantae; phylum Streptophyta; class Magnoliopsida; order Asparagales; family Amaryllidaceae; genus Agapanthus; species Agapanthus africanus. Next base: position 538,070,906 of record JASDDO010000010.1, on the reverse strand, counting down.
TTTTCATGCCAATTCTAATGACAAACTGCTATGATATTGATATTGATTTTGATTTGAATATTTTACATACTGTAGGGATTCCATCACACATATATACATTGCATGCCATGATTGATGATGTTTGCATATTCAGCGCGCGTGCATATATAAATACAGGACTAAATCATCTTTTATAATCTGTTATTATTATTATATATATACTCCATATTAATTACGTAGAGCATCTTCAACAACTAGTTGTCCAACTAACCATTAGAAGCAGCTCAAGTATCCACCCCTCCCCCTATAGCAGTTTGCAGTCCTTCGATTCCTTAATCACTTATGTTCCTCCTCAATGTATAATCTTTTAGTCCATGCTGCGTATTTAGCTTTCATTTGCGGTGTTTCAAAGTCTTGTAATATAAAAATAAATCCCTTAACTCTTATTATAACTTTGACGCTTTGGTACGGTGAAAGAGACATTTAAAATGGTATCAAAACAATCCGAATTCAATTGCCATCAGGCGCGTACTAAACACGGAACAGGTTAAATTTCCATGTTCAACTCTTGCTGGCATCGATTTGAAACAGATTAATAAAAAATAAGCTTGGCCCAATAGATTTTAAGTTGCATATATAAAATTATAACCCTCAAATCTTATTATAACTTTAGAGTTTTTTGCACTGACACGGCATTTCACATGGTATCAGACCAATCTAGATTCAATTCATTAATTTTAATTTAAAAATACCGTTATTTCAAAGTCATGGTTTCGGCCTAAAAGTAGTCTTCGACATATGAGGCCATGTTAGAACATATATACAAGGATAATAGAGAAAAAGCGGCATAAGAGAGAATTTTCTCCTCCTCCCCTGCCCCCCCCCCCCTCCCCCCCCTCTCTCTCTCTATATATATATATATATAATGGAGGAAAGGTGTCATAAGTAGAAATTTCATGTGATTTTAATACTTGTTCACCGTTGATTTAGTGGGTGTAAAATTCACGGTTTACTAACAATAGAACTTTTTACATTGCTAAATCAACGGTGAAAAAGTGTTAAAATCATATGAAATTTAGTGTATTGACATAATAGACGATGAAGATCAAGATGAACAGTGCAGATCATCGAATAAAATGGTGAAGGATGTAGATTTCAACGGCACGTAACGGAAAAAAGCCCCCCAACACCTCTCTACTCCACACACACACACACACACACACACATATATATATATATATATATATATATATATATATATATATATATAATATGGAGGAAAGAGGCCATAGGATGGAATTTACTCTTATGCCGTCGGAAAAATAAACCCCCTATCGTGTTTTCCGACGATCGGAACCCATCATCTTCATCGCTATCGTCTAAGATGTGGGTACACCAAATTTCATGTGATTCTACAACTTTTTCACCGTTGATTTAACAATGTAAAAAGTTCTATTGTCGGTAATCCATTAATTTTGAACCCACTAAATCAATGGTGAAAAAGCTGTAGAATCACATGAAATTTGGTATATCCACATCTTAGATGATAACGATGAAGATGGTGCAGCGTAAATTCCCTCCATTGGCATCTTTATTCCATTATTCTCACTCACACACACACACACACACACACACATATATATATATGAGATTAATGGAGGAAAGAGGCCATAGGAGAGGATTTCCTCCTATGGTGTGGAAAAAATACAACCTCCACCATTTTTTCCGACGATCGGCACCCATCATCATCATCGTTATCATCTAAGATGTGCGTACACCAAATTTCATTTGATTCCACAACATTTTCACCGTTGATTTAGTGGGTTCAAAATTAACGGTTTACCGACAATAGAACTTTTTACATTGCTAAATCAACGGTGAAAAAGTTGTAGAATCACATGAAATTTGGTGTACCCACATCTTAGATGATAACGATGAAAATGATGGGGGCCGATCGTCGAAAAAATTGATGGAGGTTGTATCTTTTCCACGCCATAGACGGAAATTTCCTCATATCACCTCTTTTCTCCATTATTCTCTCTCTCTCTCTATATATATATATATATATATAAGATTAATGGAGGAAAGAGGCCATAGGAGGGGATTTCCTCCTATGGCGTGGAAAAAATACATCCTCCGTCATTTTTTCCGACGATCGGCATCCATCATCATCATCGTTATCATCTAAGATGCGCGTACACCAAATTTCATGTGATTCCACAACTTTTTCACCGTTGATTTAGTGGGCTCAAAATTAACGGTTTACCGACAATAGAACTTTTTACATTGCTAAATCAACGGTGAAAAAGTTATGGAATCGCATGAAATTTGGTGTACGCACATCTTAGATGATAACGATGAAGATGATGGGGGCCGATCGTCGGAAAAAATAGCGGAGGTTGTATTTTTTCCACGCCATAGGAGGAAATCCCCTCCTATGGCCTCTTTTCTCCATTATTCTCATATATATATATATATATATATAATGGGAGGCTGTAAGAGCAGTTGGGGAGGCATTAATGGGAGAGGATCGAGGTGGGTGTGTAGGTGTGGTCACCTGCTCCCTCCTCTTGTCATTCATTCATTACTTCTCCTCCTACCCCCTTTTATCACTCCCCCTATTGTCTTAACATCTAATTTTTAATTTAATTTAATTTAGTGCGTTTATCAAATACTAGTATTCCAATCAAATCATCTCAGTCAATAGACGAAGGATGATGCAGATGCACCCTCTCAAAGCTCTATCTAGTTCATTTGTATTTTAGTTTGAAAAAAGCAACAGGAGCAGCAAAAGGGTCAAAAGCTCTTCATTTAAACTTTTACCGGTAGAGTCACCTCATCATCTGAATTAGTCTGCCTACGTGTCTGTTGCTGCATTTGTCTTCTTCTATTTTTTTTTTCTTCTTCCCTTTTAATTTTACTTGCACGTGCACACACCCTACGTCGTATTATTTATTATTATTTAATTTATTATTTCTAAGACACTCCCTGTATTTATATTTATGTCTGTATTCCACCTCCACTTTGGCGTTTTGTGCCCCAATGCTTCTACACCGTCCATCCTCATGACTTCTCAGAATGGACAGATCACATTTGGTGTCAATCATAACTTTGTGTCTCTTTTTATGATTGTTGCTGTTGTTGTTGTTGTGATACGACATGTGACTGCTCATAAATCTGATTTACATTCTAAATAAACTTTGATGACAATTAATTCTTCTTTTTAATCTTTTCCTCTTATAAACTTTAACGACATGACTGACATAATATGTTCATCTTAACAAGGATAGTTTTTAAAAAATTGCTTATTGTATCTTATGAAAAATGTCATGTTATTAATCCGACTGATTGTTGTTGCACAATAAGCTTTAAACCGGTCGTTTAAGTTTTCTCAATTAATTTTTTTTTATCTTGCACTAGTCTGCAATATTGTGTAAGATTTATTTAGCAAGCCCACTTGTTTGTTGAATTATCTATCTGGGCTTAAATATTGCTAAGAACTTCAGGTGCATAGGATGTGTTGTATGGTTCCTTGTGTTTCAAAATCACTACCATGAGCGTTTTATATTTCAACAAAGGCTTATTACATTAACTCATTATTTAAGGATATGTTGCAGAGGATTCCATATCCTTCGGTATGGAATCCTGGATACTTTTAAAATTGTGCGAGTCCTAGCATTCTTGAAAGGTTGAATAGAATGATCGCTAACAAGAAATGTTCTACGGTATCACAGAAGGTATCGAGGGCATTCAGAGTAAACATGTCATGTTTAAAAGGAAAATGTATAGTATAGTGGATGTAAATCATGTAATGCATCCTGATGGAGGTCCTTTTCAGATCTCCTTCAGATGTTGTCTTCCGTCGATCTCCCGGTGGATTCCGGAGGGAATCCTTGTTGTGTGTGGGTCTCAATGGGTTTTGAGGAGATTTGGTGATTGGAGCAGTTTGACGCCAAGCACCTGCAAAGAAGTCCCGGGGTGGTTTGATACCACCGAGGACCCTCCGACGATCAAGTTGGTACTAGATCCGAGCAGCGTAACGGCTAAGTGGAGTAAAAAAATAGCTTACTTGACCCCTCTGTGATAGGGGTTTATATGGTGGTCGAGACACGTAGCAGCAGGTGCGAAAATCTCGCCGGCAGTTACGCTCCCGACGTCACGCCCGCGTAGAGAGCGGATCGCCCATGAACGGGGATCGTGAAGGCGTGGTGGAACGTGGGATGTTGCTGGCAGAGAATCCGTGCATGGCGAGATTCGCGGAGCGGCGGTTACGCCTGTGAGCAGCAGAACTGGTCGAAGGACCGAGGAAGACGGCCTCGGCCAACGGGCTCGGGGACGAGCGTGAAAGCCGAGGAGACTTGGTCCTGTGGCAGCTCAGGGCGAGCTGAGGGGCCGAGGAGGCCAATCTGCAGGGAGCCCCGAGGAGGGCTAGCTTGTGCTGGCCGGTCGGGTACAGGGGTGGCCTGGTCGGCCTTTGTGGGCCCTTTCTTCTGAGTTTTGGGACGTGCCATCCGCCACTTGTCCTGATCTTAAGGATCGCCAATATTGAGCATTATCATTATCCCCCCACTCTTGTCTCGACCAGCCAGCGGGTCGGGTCAGGAGTGGACCGCCGGGCCGCCCGGGGTGAGCTCCCTCCTAAGGTTTCGTCGGGACGCGTCCCCGGGCCGCGAGCTGTCTTTTCTGCTGGCGAATCAGCACGAGATCTCTACATTTAAGGAGGGTGTGCCGGTTCATATATCTTGCCTTTGAAGTGACGGCCCACGTGTCGAGCGTCGGTTGGCTGACGCGACGTGTGCAGACCTGCGACGCCTGAAAGGATGCGTTCTAGCGCGGGGACGACAAGTGGAGTAATTGGAGCCGTTGGATGCGAGGATGCGTCTTGGCGGGAGATGAAGGGCACCGTTGGATGAGGTCGCTCGTGGAGATAAGGGTAGGGCCCGTTCCAGGGCCCCTACTCCTTCATATGTCCCGTTCTAAGTCTCGGTTGCTCGGCGCTCGTCTTCTTCCTTCCACTTTCATTCCCCGAGAATCATTCTTCCCAAGGTTAGATGTCTTCTCTTGTCGAGTCAGTAGATGTCATTAAGGTAGGTTCTAAGGACCTTTTAGGTGAGCCTGAGTCCTCCCGGGGAGCAGAGGTTGGCCCCTCTTCCCGGGATCATGTGGCGGGGGCAGCCCCCAGGGAGAAGGCGGTAGATGCTGCCCCTAGCGCCTTGTGTTGGATAAGGCATGAGGACAAGCTTGTCAACGCTTGGTGTAACGTTTTGAAAATCGTTTCGGTGAAATTTCGAAAAAACGGTAAAATAAGGGGGTTTCTGTAAAAAGTCAAAATACAAATATCTTTATTATAAAATTAAATATACATATTCTAGCTATGAAATTGCTAGTATTTGGTGTTTATTGAGCCACTGGTGAAATTTCAAATTTTCTGAAAATTTTTCCAAAATTAATTATTTTAATATTATTTTAAGCCGGTAAGAAAATACATTAAATTAGCGATAAATACAAATTTAAATGGGATAATTTTAATCTTTAAAATCATGTTGATTAAAATCTAGTTGTTATATAAATTTTTAGTATTTTATTTCAAGTTTTAATTAATTTATTTTATGGAAAACAAAAATATAGTTATTTTGAACTAAAACTTGCAAATATGGTATTGTGGGGGGTCTTTTTGCATAGATTTTTTTTGTAAAGTCTCTCACACTCACCCTTAGTCCCCTTGGTCGGCCCCACACTATTGTAGCAGCCCAAGAATTTTATTTCCCTCTTTTTGACCTTAAATCATATGAGAAATGGGTTAAAATAAGGTTTTTATATATAGTAAAGTAGGTGGGGGTATTATGGTAATTTGGGAGGGGTTTTGACTTGGATTCTTTTCCACAACTCCCCCACACCTCTCCCCACTCCCTCCTCAGCCGAAATTCCTGCAATAAACAGCCCCAAAATTTCCCCTCTCATTTTTCTTCTAAACTCATCAAAATTCCATTTAAACTTCACAATTTCAAGCCCATCCTTCATCCATTCTTCTTAACCTTTCTTGCATGGATTTTGGATGCTAGGAGGCCATCTTTGGAGTCATAATTTCTTGCTAGATCTCTAGATCTAGAGGTATAATTCTTACCCATTTAAATTCTTATGGTTAGATTTCTTTAAATGAGTTGTTTTAGTGTTAATATTGGTGCTATTTTCATCTAGGATCTTCAAGAGAATGGTTTGAGTTAAACTAGGGTTTTTAGCACACCATTATTAAGTTAATTATTCTATTTTGCTATCTAGTGTTTTATACAAACCAAATCTAAGAGTTTAACTTGCTTTTTGGGCTTCAAATTAGTGCTAATTTAGTGTTTCATGTATAGTTTGGGTTGGATTTTGTTAGTTATAAAATTCAAGAAAGGGTTTGAATGCAAGTTAGGGTTTTGTGAAATTGGTGTATGGTTGTGTAATGTATTAGGCTCTTATGGCTTGGTAAAACAAAGTTAGTAGATAGTTGTTAATTGTTAGTTTAAAAATTATGATAATTACGCTAATTTGCTAACTAGCAATTTAAAATTGGTTAAATAATTGGGTTAAAAATGTAATTATGTTTTTATGACATCATTAACATTATTATGAGTGGTTTAATATCTTAGGTTATGTAAAACTAAGCTTAATTGTTGAATTATGAATTTTGCTTTAAAAGGTGTTAAAAATTGATATTTTTGCAAACTAGGATTTTGGAATTTATGCAAATTGATGAGAATAAATTATAGGAATGGTTTATATGACTTTGTTATGATATTTAGTGAATATTGTGGATGATAGGTTCGTTTATACATCGAGTTTTGTACTAAAACGGTGATTTTTGCTTGCTAGATTTTCGGAAAAATGACTTTTTAAGTGAAATTGGGGTTTTTGTGAATTTTAAGCTATTTTATATTATAATTAGTGCTTGTAATTGTACAAATGAGTGTGTTAGGAGTTTTCTCGATGGTTTGGCGTTTGTACGCCGACGTCGAGGGTTTTGGGTCGATTTGTGAAAGCAACAATAGGTTTTGACCTATGTGGGATTCGTGAGTCGCTTTGGTCATGAGTCGGATTTTAATGCGATACGGTGCGTTATGATATGTAGGTACCCCATGTGGACTTCGAGACGACAAGCAAGCGCGTGGCGACGTCGGCACCGGCGAGCGAGGACCAGGTGAGTAGATTTGTATCTACGGGGAGAAGTCGGGTGGATGGCGTATAGCACCCCCGCAGTCCGTGGTGGTGTATACGGATGCGTATACACACCAGCAATTTATTATATGTTATTTGGGATTAATAACGATATTTAGGATGGATATTGGTGTGTTGGATTATTTTAGTGTTGCGAACCCTAGGGTAGTGTTGCACTACACATACACACATACATACTTGCATACATTCCTATTTATATGTGCTCATGGGATTCTTTATAGTTATGTGTTCACATGGGTATGGGACTATGTGTTTACATATGGATTTGAGGATGATACTTGGGATTGAGCTGAGTCGATGAGATTTGTTTTGTGGTTGTGATATCGGTGATATGGCAGGATCCGTACTTGAGGTACGTCCTGGTGTTATAGCGGATCTTGGGACGACGATACGGGTGAATAGTGTTATTAATAAAATGGTCGACATGTGATCGTGATATAAGATATGATATGCTAGGATATTGATACTAGGCCGTATTGGGCGATGTATACCCCTTGATGATGATATACGCTAATGATATCGGTTTGTACGAGATTGTCGATCAGTAGTCAGATCATGAGTATCTTGAGGATATTAGTATTGTACTAGACATAGGTCAGTACCCTAGACTACGATCTTGAATAAAGAGGATACCAGAGGAATGGCGTGAGGAATATGATATTGACCCGTACCCAGATTTGGGGATGCCGTACGACGGATTTACGTACGAGCTATATCTTGGTGATTGATCCGTACTCTTGACTTGGGATGTCTGATTGTAGATATGGTATCGGATATGATATTATTGAGGCGGGATCACCGACTAATATATATATACAGGTATGTATATGGATCGACTCAGATGTTAGGCGGTTTCCCTACCTGTAGTCCAGCTTGTTAGCTTAGCCCTTTAGTTTAGTTTAGTTGTTAGATTATATTCGATTCTTACCTATTTCAAAAACTAACGAATCGTGGGTTTTTTAAAAGACATCCCAAGGGATCCTATGGATATTTCAAAAGACGTATCTTTTTATAAAAACACCGTAGCCCCTATTTTCAAAACCCCATGATTCGTGTTATTTCAAAAGGCACCATTTGTAGGACTTATATTAGATTAATGCAGGTTAGTTACAGTTGCGTCTAGTATCCAGCTCCCGCTTATTATTGTGGTTCGCTTCGCATCGCATACTTATGTTATAATTTCTTATTGCAATGTTGATATCATATTGTTAGGACACCAGCACCATTACCGATGATGCGTATGTACCACGTACACTTACTTGCCGGCTCACACACATCTTCATCGGTAATTGCCATGTCACGTACACCTTAGAAAATATTATTGCTTGACTTAGCTTGTTAGTTAGTAATTTGACATGATATTAGTGTACCTGCCTTATATGCCAGCTTAACATTGTAGTTATTACTTGTCACTTCATGCATACTGTTATTCATTGTTATGCCTATATTCATGGTTTTACATGCTATTGATGATTTGGATTCGGATTTCCATGAAATTTTCTGGATTTGGGGGGAAAACCGCAAAACTTATAAAAACTGATTTCTCTCTTTTTAAATAAAAAAAAAGTGCGGTTTTTCCCATGATGTATGAGTCGTCCACCATGAGTTTGCTGATGGATTTCGAGACCCGATTCGAGAAGACGGATGAACCGTTTCGGGTACATGGTGGATCCGGTAAGGTACCCCGGGGCAAGAAGCGCGTGATGATGACGATGTGAGCCTGGCAGGGGAGCACTACCTACCGGTGATTTTACCCGACGCGTCGAATATCCGGAGGATACCGTCGTGGTCTTGAGATGGATGGTAGGGGCCGGTCTGGACTGACGGCGCCCTAGATATTGTGATTGAGATATTGAGATTTCGAGATATTGAGGTACAGAGACTGTGATACAGAGATATCGAGATATTGGGATTACGTTTTGTGCCGATGCTAGGCACTGTTTTATGCTGATTTCATTGTGATACATCATTTTAAAAATACAAAGGAAATCTCACTAAATTATGAAAACAGTTCTTCATTTACATGTATTCTGTTTCCATGCATTCATACCTCATTCATATGATATATTGCTACCTGAGGCACTGACACGGGCACATGAGATTACACTCGGGTTAGATATTTACCCTAGCCTTGTTATAGGTTGCATGTTATATATATAATTGAGGATATATTATGATCTTTGACCTAGGTTGCGTTATTTATGCGATTTCTTTCCGTAGATGTTTTTCTATTCACGAGTTGGCAACTCACCCCCGTTGTGCCACAGTTCTTGTAGGTTTCGCCGTACAGGTTTCATTACGGCTTTGCTGGCACTACTTCCATTTCCGGGTGATTTGCTAGTAGGTGGGTTTATTTATATCGTACCCCCATTATATATCTTGTATATCATTATTATGTTGTATCTAGAAGTTCCATCAACCAAACATGTATTTATTTGAGATAGAGACCAGTGATGTTTATTCTCTCAACCTTAGAGTCGAGCGTTGTATTTCTGTGGTTTTCTTGTGGTTTTTGAGTTTCCTTTTGAATTTTGATCCTTGCCCTTGGCGTTGTATATTATATTGCTTGTGTGGTTGTGACCGTCGATTGACGAAGAGCTAGCTCCCGCTTGGAGATGCCTTTTTATTGATTTCGTATACTATTCATGTTGTATCCTATTTGGGGGCCAGTATTTACAAAGGAGACTCTGCCGAAATTTTCAGGAAATATTTGATGTTTTTTTAACGCATAATTCGGCTATGCTATTAAAACTACTTGATTTAAATTGGTTTTCCTTCACTCTACTACTTTTCTTGGTTTGGATTTCTGGGTTTTCGGTTTACTTAGATTACGTACGCCTCGAGACGTTTCGTAGTTTAAGTGCCGGTCATGTTCCGTACTTTCGGGACATGACACTCGGGCTCGCTTCCACATCCCTTTACGCTATACGTTCTGCCTGGCCAAGGAGGGAGAGAGGGCAGACCAAGTACGGGGCAGGGAGATTAATGGTGAGGAAGTCGCCGAGGACCCAGCTCGCCTCGTGGTGAATGTCGAGGGCCCCGAGGTTGCTCCTGGCCCCGAGGTCTAAAGCCCCCGTCTTCCTCCTCTTTTTTATTTTGCTGCGTCTGGAACTTTGTAAGCCTCCGGGCATTTTGTTAGGCTGAGGAGCCAAAAATACCCTCTGTAAAGATTGCCTTTTAGTAATAAAACTTTTTCTTTGGTTTCATTGGCTTGCTTGTAAAATTTTTTCTTCTCGCGCTATTGGGCTTCCATGTCAGGTCGGTTATTTGCCTAGCGATCATCCATCGAGTTGGTTTCGATCACTTATCGAGCGTGCCAAGCGTTGCCGAGAAGGAGGCGTCTCCATGGCCCCGAAGTCGAGGGGGATCGCTCAGACTTGGATAGACTCGACGTCCCTGGCCCCGAAGCTGCGCGGTTGCTTCTTGGTGAGGGCCTTTGATCCCTGGCATTGCGGCAGGGAAGTTGTCCGCCAGGGATAGCCGAGCAAGGAAGCTACTCGTCTGCCTCTATAGAGGGCTTTGTTCTTTAGCGTCGGAGGGGCTGTAAGGAGCCCGCTAAGGACAACTGGGCAGTGAAGCTGCGCGGTTGCCTCTTGGCGAGGGTTTTGATCTCTGGCGTTGGGGGTAGGCAACTACCAGCCTGGGGTGACCGAGCGGGGTAGCCAGTCGGGTGCCACTTGCGAGGGCTTCGACCTGTGGCGTCACGGGTAGGGAGCCACCAGCCGGAGATGACTGGGCAGGGCAGCTGCCCGGTTACCTCTTGCGAGGGCTTTTGATCCTTTCGGACGGGGACCGGGCAATGTTACTGCTCGGTGCCTCTTGGCGAGGACTTTGATCCCTGTCGGTTGTGGTAGAAAGATACCAGCCGGGGGTAGCCGAGTGAGGACTCGACCGCCTCTGGAAGAACTTTGGTCCTTAGCGCGGGAGGGGCTGTAAGAAGCCTACCAAGGACCCTTGGCCGGGTAGGGTTACTGCCTGGTGCCTCTTGGCGGGGGCTTTTGTCCTGAAGGATAGCCGAGCGAGGGATCCTCGGGCTCGACTGCCTCTTGGAGGGCTTTTTGATCCTTGGCATTGCGGCAGGGAAGCTGCCCGCCAGGGATAGCCGAGCAGGGAAGCTACTCGGCTGCCTCTATGGAGGACTTTGATCCTTAGCGCTGGAGGTGCTATAAGAAGCCACTAAGGATGACCGGGCAGTGAAGCTGCGCGGTTGCCTCTTGGCGAGGGCTTCGATCCCCGGTGTTGCGGGTAGGTAAGCTACCGGCCGGGGATAGCCGAGCAGGGTAGCTGCTGGGCTGCCTCTAGGGAGGACTTTGATCCTTAGCGTTGGAGGGGCCGTGGGAGGCCTGCTAAGGATAGCCGGGCAGTGAGGTTGCGCGGCTGCCTCTTGGTGAGGGCTTTGATCCCTGGCGTTGCGAGTAGGGAAGCTACCGGCCAGGGATAGCCGGGCAGGGTAGCGGCTCGGATGGCTCTTCATGAGGTTTCGCCCGACCATCCAGTTGCAGGTATGGGGACACAGGAACGGTCGTGGCGACCGTGCGCGTAGTATGCGCATCGAACATGGGGGGAGGCGAAGTACCAGGGTCGCGTCGCCTCGATTCCGCCAGAGAAGGCTTGATGATTGCCGCGTGTCAGCGACCTCTTGGGCGAAAGCGGGCGACTGTTGAGCTTCATTGGGGCGCAGTGGGCTATATAAGGCTGAAGGAGTACTGGTCCTTCCTTCCTTCACAAACAGAAGATCGAGAATGCAAGACTTCCTATTCACCATCCCTGACATCATCCACTTCGAAGACGTATACCTTTATGACCAGAACTATACCGAGGGCACGGTGCGGCTGGTCTACGGGAGCATCGAGGACCACTTCGGCCAGTTGCTCCCCCGACGCTCCTCCTTTCTGTAGCTGCTGATGTACTCCATCTGGAGGGCGTCGCCGGGGCTTTATAACCCCCTGTCCGAGCAGCTCTATGACGAGGCCGTGGGCAAGCTGCGGTCCCTGAGGCGCTTCAGCCTCTCCTCCCAAGCCCTCTTCTTCTAGTCGAATCATTCTGCCCGGGGGAGGTTCGCGTTCACCTCGGACTCTAGCTGAACTTCGCGCTCGGTCTACGCCTTGACTTCGGCTATGGTCTTAGGCTGTGCCAACGCAAAGGAGCGCAGCCACTCCTTGTACCTCAGACCAGATCTGAGCGCCGTGATGACGGTCTCGTCCCGGTGCTCGGGAACCTCAAGGAGGGCGTTGTAAAAGCGGGTGATGTAAGCCTTGAACGTCTCCTTGTCTCCGCTCTTAATTGTGAAGAGGTAGTCGACCGTGCGCTTCTGCCGACGGTTCCCAACGAAGTGGCCATGGAACTGAGTAGCCAGCTCGTCGAAGGTCGAGATTGAGTGAGGCTTGAGTCCTCGGAACCAGTCCCGACCAGAACAGATGAGGGTGGCAGGGAAGGCCCTGCACTGGGCGGCATCGGAATGGTCCTGGAAGCTCATTCCCGTGGTGAAAGCATCCAAATGGTCTTTGGGGTCGGTTTTCCCGTCGAACAGAGAGACTTTCGGGGGTTTGTTGCGCGAGGAGACGTGGACAGCGAGCAGTTCCTCGGTAAACGGTTTGGTGAGCGAGTCGGCGGCGTACCCGGCCCCGTCGACCGAGAGGTGACCTTTCCAGCGCATGCCCTTGATCTTCTTCTCGAGGGCGTCGAGTCAGCCGTGGTACCCCGAGAACTCGGTGCCTTGTGATCCCTGGCCTCTGTTGTGGGAGACCTGCGTCTGGGCACGGCTCCGGTTCCTTTCGATGAGGTTCCTCAGATCCTCGGGGGCAATGGCTCTAGAGCCGTCGTGGCGGGCCCCTTTTATGTGACCCCGCCGGGGGAGAGGGTGTCGGTCATGCCTGTGGGCAGGCGAGGTGACCGACATTTCCTCAGGAGGGCAAGGGGCTCGCGGAGGTTCAAGGCGTGGTGCTCCGGCGGCAGACCTTGGGGTGGAGCCACGAGGTTCCCAACGGGCCTCAGGGAGTATCGGTCCGTGAGATCCGTGGTCAGGAGTCGCAGCCCGCCGATGGTCGGTCGTGCCGACGGGGGCAGAGCGTTCCGGAGGCGGAGGAGCAGCGATCTGGGGCCCAGGCCCGGCCATTTGGGCACGGACGAGCGCCTCCACAAGGGACTGTAGCCGATCTATTCGGCTGGCGAGAGCGTGGATGATGGTCGCCGGAGGGGGTTCATCCGCGTCTCCGGTGAGGGAGAGACGACGGCTGGTACCCGAATCTTCAGGATGGTCGCTTGCCATGTGGACGGAGATCGGAAGGACAACTTTGTTTTTGTGGAGTTTGCGTTCCCACAGACGGCGCCAACTGATGGAGGTCCTATTCAGATCTCCTTCAGATGTTGTCTTCCGTCGATCTCCCGGTGGATTCCGGAGGGGATCCTTGTTGTGTGTGGGTCTCAATGGGTTTTGAGGAGATTTGGTGATTGGAGCAGTTTGACGCCAAGCACCTGCAAAGAAGTCCCGGGGTGGTTTGATACCACCGAGGACCCTCCGACGATCAAGTTAGTACTAGATCCGAGCAGCGTAACGGCTAAGTGGAGTAAAAAATGGCTTACTGGATCCCTCTGTGATGGGGGTTTATATGGTGGTGGAGGCACGCAGCAGCAGGCGCGAAAATCTCGCCGGCAGTTACGCTCCCGACGTCACGCCCGCGTAGAGAGCGGATCGCCCATGAACGGGGATCGTGAAAGCGCGGAACGTGGGATGTTGCTGGCGGAGAACCCGCACATGGTGAGATTCGCCGAGCGGCGTTTACACCTGTGAGCGGCGGAACTGGTCGGAGGACCGAGGAAGACGGCCTCGGCCAAGGGGCTCGGGGACGAGCGTGAAGGTCGAGGAGACTTGGTCCTGTGGCAGCTCTGGGCGAGCTGAGGGGCCGAGGAGGCCAATCTGCAGGGAGCCCCGAGGAGGGCTAATTTGTGCTGGCCGGTCGGGTATAGGGATGGCCTGGTCGGCATTTGTGGGCCCTTTCTTCTGAGTTCTGGGACGTGCCATCTGCCACTTGTTCTGATCTTAAGGGTTGCCAATATTGAGCATTATCACATCCTGAAAAAAGAAAAAAAGATATTACAACTTGTCGGCATCTCTTGGACACTTTTGCAAGGCCTAGGATTTTATCCATTTTTTCTTGACCCATTACGGTAGGTACATAAAATTTAAATCCCCACCCCATCCCAACAACCCAGATTGTGCATCTTAGTTCAGTGCATATTTGATCCAAATTTATTCCCTATTATTCTTTTAGTATTCTCAAGTTATTAGAGATTCACGATCAGGGATTTAAACTGATCCGGATAATCCAATCCGGATCCGTTTTCAAATCCGACAACTTGCGGACATGAATGCTTAATATCCATATTCAAATGGATTGTGTTGCTATCCAGATTTGAATTCTGATCCGACTTGGATACAAATTTCATATTCTGATCCGGATTAATGGTACACACTATCCAGCCACTAATTACTATTAGTTATAACTAAACTTATGCATGGCATGTGGGCTTGATGTTATATGTAAAGGCCCAATTTGAAACTTTTGAGCATGTGAAGGATGTGAGTATGTTTGAACCTAAAAAAATTGACAACTTATTTAAATATTTTAGCAGTGTAGTTATGAATCATGATTTTTTATATTGAAATATTATCTGTATCCGATTTTAGCGGATATTGTTTTTCCAATATCCCATCCCTATCCATATTAGATTTATAGTGGATACGGATGTTAAATTGTTGTTATTGACAGGTATCTGCATTTGCAAATGTAAATAGATGTCGGATATGGATATGATAATGTTTATATCCGATCCGTTTACATCTCTATGAATCACTACCCCACATCGGTGAGAAAAAAAAATACCAAATTCTTGAGGCTTTATGTTTTACCCGCATGTTTCTACCTTAAGGATGCCACATCAGCTAATAGCTAGGACTCGGAATACTGTCCACATGCGAGCTCAACAGCAGTGAGTGAAGTAATTAATTATCTTTACTGATTTTTTCTCATCTAAAAATAGGAGAAAGCCAAATGGGGCGCATAGTCCGGTGCAGAGGAAATAATATAATAATAATAAAGTCTATAGCGGACTTCTTCTCCTCCTCCTCCTTTTTTAATTAATGTTATTATTATTAATTACTAGTATTGCCCCTCCTCTTCTTTTCCTCTTTTCAGATCTCTCTCTCTCTCTCTGTTTCTGTGGAAACCCTAAATAAACCTCGCACCCTCCCAAATTCTCCTCCGATCGTCAACAAAACCCCCAACGGCAGCGATCTGGTCACCTCAGACGGTCCGATCTGGGCTTCCCTCGCCGGAAATCTAGTTCGGAAGCTCGGATCTGGTCACCGCGCGGTGATCCTAAGCGGCCGAGATCAGCAGCTAGCGCAGGAGGAGGATGTATAAGAATCAGCTGCAGGAGCTAGCGCAGCGGAGCTGCTTCAATCTGCCGTCGTACACGTGCATCAGAGAGGGGCCCGACCACGCCCCCAGGTTCAAGGCCACCGTCAACTTCAACGGCGAGGTCTTCGAGAGCCCCAGTTTTTGCACCACCCTGAGGCAAGCGGAGCACTCCGCTGCTGAGGTGGCCCTCAACTCCCTTTCTAATCGAGGCCCTTCTCACTCTCTCGCTGCCAGGATCCTGGTATTTTCCCCCTTTCACTTTTCTTTTGATTCTGGGATAATTCTGTTTTTTTTTTGCAGTTTCTAGTGCTGGAATAATCTCTCTCTCTCTCTCTCTCTCTCTCTCTCTCTCTCTCTTCCTTCCCAAGTACATTCAGATAAATTATTAGGTGCATGACTTGA
This sequence comes from Agapanthus africanus, assembly GCA_030015575.1. NCBI lineage: Eukaryota > Viridiplantae > Streptophyta > Magnoliopsida > Asparagales > Amaryllidaceae > Agapanthus > Agapanthus africanus. Next base: position 538,054,887 of record JASDDO010000010.1, on the reverse strand, counting down.
TCTGCTAACGGGCCTGAGGCAAATTTGCTCAAAATTGATAGATCTTTTTTATTATGTAGAGGAATTAGTTTATTATTTGCATTTCTTGCGTTTTTGTTATCGACTCTTAATTTCAGAAATATTCGAAGAAACTTTCTGGCTGGTAAAGATTTTGTTTAACAAAATCAGGGAAATATGCCCAAATGTTGCCGGAGGAGGAGAGAGAGAGAGAGGTATACCGTCTGATTTCATTATTAACCAAAAAAATTGGAAGAAATGTTGAGCGTTCTTTGTGCAGAAGCGTTTTGTTTTTTGTTTTTTGTTTTTGTAAAAGCTGTGTTAATTAATGGTGCCTTGGAAAAAGGAGGAACTCGAGTTGCGCGCTGAGTTGCTTTGCGGAAGTTTGCAGGGTCAGTCTGTACCTCTGTTACCCTTTTTAGAGGGGAAGGGAAGGGGAGGGGAGGTTAACTTAATAATGTGAATGAACCAGAACCAAACGGCGACGCTGCTTCGAGGGATTTAATTATAACGCTTTTTTTAATTGAGTAATAATTTATTCTTAATTTTTTAGGAACTCGTCCCTAATGTCTCCTTTGTGCTTCAAAGCGCGTGGGAGAAGGAAGAAAACAAATAGAGTTTAGGGACGAAGAACGTGGCGTTTGACCACTTGTTTTGTAATGTCGTTTTTTGGGTCCAAATATAAACTAGCGTCATTAATAGCTACAGCAATCAGTGTATTTTATATTTTGTAATGATCTCTTTTTGCTGTTGCTCCATTTTTAAAATAAAGGCTCTGCCGAAATTGTTGTTAACGGAGCCCCGATTCATATGCTCCACTATTTTATGCGGATGCATGCCATGTGACCACTGTTGATTGAGACAGACACCAATTAATAGCAAGGGCCCCTCATGTTAGATTGTGGTGGTGGTGGGATATCGTGTGTTTTTTAGTTGGTGGAAGGCGGATATTGTCGCTCCAAATTAATGTGGCCCATGTCAACAACAGACGCTCGTAAGTATTTTGGTTGAATCAACCAAGTTTAGTGGAGAGACTCGTTCGTCAACGATGGCCAGTGCATCCAACCCTAAGATAGTGGAGACTGAATTATGCACTCCGAACCTTCTTGGGTCTAGCAGGCCTTAAAAGTTTCTTGACCCATTAACTGACCTATATCGATCAAATTTATTTCTGTTGATGGGAGTAGCACTCCTCATTTCATGTATATCTTGTTTTGATATTTCAATAAAATTCTAAATTGTGTTGGTTGATGTTATATATATATATATATATAGAGAGAGAGAGAGAGAGAGAGAGAGAGAGAGAGAGAGAATAATGGAGGAAAGAGGCCATAGGAGGGAATTTCCTCCTATGGCGTCGAAAAAATACGCGCCCATCGTGTTTTCCGACGATCGGAATCCATCATCATCATCGTTATCATCTAAGATGTGGGTACGCCAAATTTCACGTGATTCTACAACTTTTTCACCGTTGATTTAGCAATGTAAAAGGTTCTATTGTCGGTAAACCGTTAATTTTGAACCCACTAATTCAACGGTGAAAAGGTTATAGAATCACATGAAATTTGGCATACCCACATCTTAGATGATAAAGATGAACATGATGGGTTCCGATCGTCGGAAAACACGACGGAGGGCGTATTTTTTCGACGCCATAGGAGGAAATTCCCTCCTATGGCATCTTTTCTCCATTATATATATATATATATATATATATATATAATTTATGTTGATCTCAAAAAAAGTTACATCGGGATAAAGGTCTAGGTCTAATGTTGCAGGGGTTTGAAGATTAGTATATTAGAAGCGGCCACAAAATTGGACATTGGTATTAATTCTAGTTTAACAGGGACGGTCACACAAGCAGTTGCAGAACTAAATTAGGTAGATGGTCCATCTAGAATTTTTTGTTAATCAAAATGCTTCAAGTCATTTTAATTTCATTAAAACCAGAGATGCAGCCGCATTTTAACAAGTAATCTCTTTTAGTTATTAAGGTGTGGCTAATGCATGATGGGTCACTACCCTAAAGTAAGTGGTGTTGGGGCTATCAGGGGTTTCACACATTTTCTCGAGTAGCTAAATTGATCATTTTACAAAGTTGTAACTATAGTCCCTCATCGAATATCTAATAGGTAGATCTGTGCCTAAGTAAGATTGGACCCGATACCCCAACAAACATTTACCTTATTGAGTCATATGACTCACTGGCTCCACGCCATTCAACTGGTCCATCTCGGATTTAGGTCATTTTGTTGGGACACCACAAATTTGGTATTATTTTCCTCTGCTTTAGGTTGCATGGACTGAATTTGTAACATTATCACAATATGCATGCCCTGCCAGTTCCCATCGTTCCCCATCTTCACATGTAATCGTTGTAAATGTGCTTTGCTTTTCATAGTACATTAGTTAAGCTAAAAACTGTATGTTGAATAAGGAGTCTAATCCTGCCATATCATAGGGAATATGAATACTGAGAGAAATGGTGTTTACTTTCAGATGTGTGGGCATGCATTACATTATACGTGTTCGAATATTGTTTGCGTATGTTATGCATTCAGATGGATATAAGGTGTACAAATTTTATTGACGTGCGTGTGTGTGTGTTCACTATAGAATGCATGCAGTCATTTGATTATGCATATACAAAAGCAGAAAATATATAGACGCCAAAACTTTATAAGTTGATCCATTTCTTACTCTAGTCCAACTATGGATACACTGACATGTATGGCCAGATTTTGCATCTTTTCTCGGGGACTGATCTCAGATCATGATATTGCTGCACAACATCCATAGAGAATATAGTTTTTAACCAATAAGTTTAAATATTGCAATGGATAAAATTTTGGTAGACTAGAAGTCTTAACTCATTTCTTGAAAGATCTGACTTCTTGAACCTTTCAATAATTCATTATTTGATTGATCCTTGAAGACTAGTTTGCAAATATATATTTTTTTCCAAGGAAAACTCGGTAATAAATTAAATGTTTTCGAGTAAATAGCATTTGACAACAATGTTTTTGGGACCCCAATGTGTGCTTTTAGTCATTGACCTGAACATTTGTTATGGGTGCTAACTTAATGATGTTGTTAAACCAAATGACTTCTGGGAGTTCAATCCATCCATGGCACGTTGTATATCAAAATTCTTGGATTGACACCCGCTACCAAAAGTTTGGTTTTAGCAATGCTTATCGTTTCTTTTACAAAATCATATGTTTTCTTGAACTTATGTGTTCACCCTAAGCAGGACGAGACGGGGGTTTATAAGAACCTCTTGCAGGAAATATCTCAGAGAGTAGGAGCACCGCTTCCATCATACACAACGTTTCGATCAGGGTTAGGCCACCTACCGGTCTTCACCTGCACCGTCGAGCTTGCTGGAATTATCTTCACTGGCGAACCAGCTAAGAACAAGAAGCAAGCCGAGAAGAATGCTGCTATGGCTGCATGGTCTTCACTGAAACAATGTGAGTCTCAAAATATATCTTTTTTTAAGCTGTAGTTCTTAATCTAATAATTCCATGAACAAGAGATTTGAGAAGGAAAAACTTAGATTGGTTTAAATTCCTTGTTGCATTGCTTTCCAAGTATTAGCTACCATAGAGCCTATCATTATTCTGCATGACTTGAGGATTTTGGAGATTGGGGTCACCTATATGCCTCTTATTTTTGATAGCTAGATCATCAATTAAATGCCAGCTTATACTCTCCAAAACCATCTTTTTCTGATTTTAGCAACTGCTAAAAATTGTCTAATACTAACCCCATTTCAAATGTAAAATGCAACAGTGGCACGCCAAGCTGCAAGCTCATCAAGTGAACCAGAGAATAATGACGAACAAGAGCAAATCCGAATAGCCAGAGCCCTCCTCAACTACCGCCTCAAAGAAAAGATAGCAATGGCCAACAACCCCAATGCCTCACCATTCCCTAAGCAGTTCCCAATGCAGCCGGACAGAAGACCATCAGCATTGTTACAACCTCCACCACAATCTGGATCGAAAATCCTCCCTCTAATCCGTCCAAAATCTAATCCAAGAACGAGACCGTCTTCCCCATCACCAATTGAAGGAGGGGCCTCTTCAGCACCCTTCTTGCCCCAGAAGTTCCCAGCGGTAGGAGCTCAACCTTACGTGCCAGTTCGGCATCAGTACAGAATGTCATACCATGGTATGGCCCCGCCTGTGACGATAAGGACAGCTGTCCCAGTTTTCTCGTCCCCGCCTCTTCCACCACCAGCTGGACGTCAACATCTTCCTCAAGTGATGGGACAACAGAATATAAGAATGGCATCGCCGGTTCGCATAAGGCAGGCAGTTCCAGTCTTTGCTGCTCCACCACCAGTGGTGATACGACCAGCACGGGCCAAGGATGAACCAACACCCATTGTTTGCCCATCTGAAGTGAAGACGCAGTCTTCACCGGCTATTGTGATCCCAACTACAACAGAGGTTAAGGATGTCAAAGTAGCGGTTCAGGAAGTTGCTGGAGAGAAGGGTGTGAAGACAGCTGCTAAGGAGGAGATTTCTGGTGGGGACGCAAAGGATTTGGTACAATCCGCGGAAATAGAGCGGTTGAAGCAACTAGAGATCTGATGCTGATGCTGCTTTCTGAAAATTTCCGACTTGTTCTCTTATGCATTTTGTTCTTCCGTATATTTTATTTTATTTTTCCCGGTTTGGATAGACCTTGCATTAGCAGGGCGCTGTTACCTTTTTATAGATGCAAAGATTGCAGGGTAAGCAGTAGACATGGTATTATGATAGGGTTCTATCGCAGAACGGAAGCAGGTTCAGATGCTCCAGGTTTGAGATGGGAGGGGGAAGAAGTTTTGTATAGTTTTTAAAAGTTTTTCGAAACTCTGGATGCTAACCCTGCTGTCACTGTGAGCTAGAATTTCTTGCCTGTTCTGCATCCTTCAGTTGGAAGAAAATTTTGGATATTTTAAACAGCAGGAAACTATCTGCCTGTTATGATTAATATGGAAAACTATCCTATTAAACTATCTGCCTGTTATGATTAATATGGAAAACCATCCTATTTGCACTTGTAGCGCATTCTCTCATTGTAAGAATTTCCGTAGTCTTAAAATTCGAATTAGCATCAGACGAGGTGTTTGATTGATTGTAGCTGGTCAAACGTGAAGTGAATTGAATACATTAGTCATTTCCTTTGCTGCAGCTCCATTAACATTAATTTTTTGGTATTTTTTTGTCTCAGATTATCGATTTTTTATACTGGCCATTCCCTTTTCGATATTGTGCCAGCATCTGACGAGGTGTTTGATTGTAGCTGGTCAACCGGTCTAGTGAATTGAATACATTAGTCATTTCCTTTGCTGCAGCTCCATTAACATTAATTTTTTGGTATTTTGTTGTCTCAGATTATCGATTTTTTATACTGGCCATTCCCTTTTCGATATTTTGCCAGCATCTGACGAGGTGTTTGATTGTAGCTGGTCAATCGGTCAAGTGAATTGAATACATTAGTCATTTCCTTTGCTGCAGCTCCATTAACATTAATTTTTTGGTATTTTGTTTTCTCAGATTATCGATTTTTTATACTGGCCATTACCTTTTCGATATTTTACGTGTTATAGCACACGATAATAATGAAATTTTTCTGTTTTTTTTTTCTTCTGTTTTTTAATATTTTGCATACACCAACATGTCAAACGTGAAATTTATAAAAATCCAAAACTTATTCTTTGTCTTACTAATTTACAGTAGTTTCTACGACATCAGTCCATCATACGAAAATTACGTAATTTTCGTATGACCCAAACTTTCTTTTTTTTTAGTTCTCAGTATTTTGCTTGTTATAACACACGAAAACCGTAAAATTTTTAGAAATCTCAAAATAAAAATCCAATTTTCTTCAATGTATGGCAGCACATGAAAAATCATGAACTTTTCAAACGATCTCTAAATTTTCAGTGTTTTTTATTTTTCAATATTTTTCTTATTATATTACACGAAAATCGCAATATCTATAAAAATACTTAGATTTTTCGTTTCCGTCAATTTTTTAATATTTTGCATGTTATAACACATGAATTTTTTTTTGTTTTCTTCAATATTTCATGAAATCGTGATTTTTTTTTATAAATTCAATAATTTTCTATTTTCCTCAAATTTACATTATTATGCATGCTACAACATATGAAAATACCAAAATATTTCCAAATTTCAATGTTTCAGTTTTATTCGGTTTTTCAATATTTTTTGTTTTATTTCTTTTTTACATTTTACATGCTGTAGATAAACAAAAAAATTTCATAAATCTAAAAAAATTTCAGTTTTCTTCCGTTCTTTTTCAATATTACGCAAGTTACCGCGCACGAAAAATTTCTAATTTTCATTGTGAGAAAATGATTTCTTTTGGATAAATGTCTAAACCATAAATACAATGTTAAATAGATTGGAAAGATAAATTTATGTGAAAGTTCATATAAACATTACTGTTTCAACTTTAATTCAATAGTTTAAGTTGAGATGAAGATTGAGACAAAAATAATTTTGAATTCTAGCAAAAACCACTATATATATTAGCGTCAGATAATTTCCATGTGTACAGAGAGTAAATATGGAACAATACTCTATACAATTTTTTTGTTGACCGAAGGTTGAGATCTCCCTCAGATACCGTCGATCTGATAGCGAGCGTCTTGGACGGTTGAGATTTGATTTGGCTATGGTTGAGCGTATGGATCTCAATGGGTTGTGTTTGGAATGGAAGCCAAGCTACCTGCAAGTAAGTCCCTGGATGGGTGACCACCGTAGGACCCTCCGATGATCAAGTTAGGCCGATGAATATTGGCAGAATAGCGGCGTATTGGAATGAATTCGAGTTACTTGAGTCGTCTGAGAGAGAGGTTTATATAGGGGTCGCGTGGAGCGAGCAGGCACGAAATCACCGCCGTCAGTTACGCCCAGCGTTATCCTCACCCTGAATGGCGGGATGCGTTCATTAATGGATATGTCCGTTAATGGGGGGATGCGCTAGCGTGGGACGCGGATCGTGGGGCGGCGGATATCTCGTCCTAGCGAGATACGCGGAGTCTTTGCGGAGGCGCTTGGGCTCCGCGCTCTCGATAGAACGGGAGAGCCGGGGAGGCTTAGCTCGGCAGAGGGCTCGGAGGCGAAACGGGAGGCCGAGGAAGCTCAGCTCGGCAGGTGGTTCGGAGGCGAGCCGGGAGACCGAGGAAGCTCAGAGGCGAGCAAAAGAGGAAGGGTGCAAGTTGTATCTGAGGGAGATCTCAACCTTCGGTCAACAAAAAAATTGTATATGCTATAGCACACGATAGCATGCGATTGCATATAGATTTTTTTAAAATTGTATACTTGATACTTCTAAAAACCTAGTAGTGGTGCTAAGGCATACTTTCATGGTATCAAAATCAAGCTAGAGCATTTGGAGTGGTATAGACGAAGTTAAAGTGTTCGATCGACTTTTGAAACCCTAAAATCCGAGTTTCTGGAAATTTTTTCAAAAGTTGGAATATTTTTAATTAAAATTATGCAGAAAATTATGCAGGTTAAATAATGGAGTCCCAAGAAATTCGTAGCCGTAACTCCATTGAACCGCCGCGGAACCGCGGCCCAAACCCATATTTGGCCGCGGTTCCGCCGCACTTTCATAGAGTTGTGGGATGAGTTTTCTTGTGCTGCTCCATTTTGGGATTTTGCATTTTCTGGGTATTTTTAGTGAGTCTCAAGTGTTGAGATCTCTGGGAATTGTGGGTGTTCGATAATTCAATAGAAATGTTTAATATCGTCTAGTATATCTGTGATATGTGATACAATATTTGGAATCTACAATAATTAGTTTTGTGAAAACTAGTCAGTGTTTTGTAAATCTAGCAATTTAGTCTCATTCGATAGATTGCCAAGGAGTTTCGATTCGGATCAAAACTCCATCGTAATCTCGTATAGTACGCGAACACTCGCCGGGAAACACTACTAGATCCACACCCCATAACCCTGACTAAGTGACTGTAGGAGAACCCCGTTGCCAAAAGTATCTGTTCGAGTGCTCGCGGCTACGGTGTTCCGCCTAAGTGCGCTTCGTCGACGGCATCGTGGGTGCGGCCGTCTACTAATGTTTCCGACGAGCATTCGATCATTTGTTGGGAATCTTGTTGCATTGCCCAACTGGTTATTGAAAAGTGTTTTCAATTTGAGACTAAAATGCTTGGTTTATAGTGTTAGACATGAAATCCAGAGTATGTGATATTCCGGATTTATGATGTTTAAGGTGGTTGCGAATTCTAATTATTGTGGTTTTCATTTTTTACTGCGACCGTAAGTGTAATATGTGGTGTATCGCCGGTTTTATTGTTATACGTCAACGAAAATTAGGATACGCATATTTACTTACGTTGATGACATGTGATATTATGTGTTGCTGTGATATGTTATATTGGATAGTCGTGTTTGAATAGCCGGGGGTTTTTGCGTGAGATGAGAGTTTTTTTCATTTTCATTCATGTAAAAATTTGTATGTAATATTCTTTTATTGGGTCGCTTCCGGGTTGATGATGGTGTCACCATTGATATATATTATTTACTTTTCCGTATTAGGATAGACCCAAGGCGGGGAGCATAAGTAACCGGGTTCTAGAGTCCAGTGGGAGACCATCTCGCGGAGTCGAGACCGGGTCTCCTAACTCTAGAATTGGCAGGGTTGCTTGCCGCTCTCGTAGGGGTCTAGGGATGTGGATTTGGCTATTCATCATGACCGTGGAATCCGTCGTTTTTACTGGCATAATTTAAAACACGGACCTCCTAATATATCCAATATTTCATATGTTGACTTCTGCTGTAATGTTCTGTGATGTGATCATATAACTGCGTGAGACAAATACTTTATATTACATATATGATATATAATAAACGTTACTTATGTTTTGCATCCGCTCTAGTCCTGCCCCCATTCTGCCGTTAGTTAAGTAACCTAACGGTGCATGACGGGACCCCGTGGCGAATGCAGATGATATAAGCGTACGTTCTATTTTTGTTTTTTTATCTGTGATGTTTAGAAAACATAAATGATGGGACTTCATTAATGTGATTAATGAAAAGGAAAGAAACCTAAAGATATTGTAAAATCAAATTTTCAAAAAGAAAGCTCTAGTTCTTGTTTTGCATAGTGGTATTCCTTGTAGAATATCTAGCTCCTCATTCGATGAGGAAAGAGCCTAGATCGTTTCACCGAGAGTGACCTCTTTAGCAAAAGCTAGCACATGCTATACCTACTCGGTTTATTTTGAAAAACACTTGATTTTAAAAGCGGAGCTTAAACCACTCCTTTTCTAAATCACTAGATTTTACAACGATATCAAGTTCATTACGCTAAAGGTTTTCTTAAAAACCAACATAGCCCTCCATCATTTCAGATAAGTACTATTTAGTATTCGTGCTGCGTTTGTTGGCCTGCGTCAAGGCGTAGTGTGCGGTAGCTAATTAGTGCTTATCTGCAGCATATGATGCGATTAGATTATAGTAGTCGTGCGACTTTGTTGGCCTACGTTAAGAGTCGTGCGGGTGGATTTAATTTAATCAAGAAATGAACGGGTTGAAATTGACCAGCGGCCTATTGTTTGTTGGCCTGCGTCAAGGTCATAGGACGCAAGGGGAAAAAACAATATTGGGAATTTTAAGTGTTGAAATTTGCAATAAAATTGCATACCTTCTATTTGATAGTTGGATCCCGAAACCCACTGCGAGTATGAGTTACTCTTGAGAGAGTTTTGCACTTTATAATTAGTTGATTCAGTAGGTGTCTAAGAAAAGTGTTAACGGGGTTACGCCCCTGTTTCCCCCAATCAGAGCAAAGCTCTGTTTCGAATTTCAAAATTCAAAAATTGAAGCAGCGCTTCAAATCCCGCGCGCTGCGCGCCACGTGTCAAAACCAGATATGCCAGCGCCAAGAGCGCTGAGCTCTAGGCAGCGCACTCCCACTCAGAACAAAACTCTGTTTTCAAAATTCAAAATTTAAAAAGTTGAAAGAACGCTTTAGATCCAGCGGTGTCTAACACAGGTGCGCTAGCTCAGTCGCGGTGCGCTCTACGCTGTGCGCCACGTGTCAAGCACGGGTGCGCTAGCGCAGTCGCGCTACACGCTGCGCTGCGCGCCACGTGTCCAACGCAGATGCGCCAGCGCTGGAATTAAAATTCCCACTGTTAGATCAAAGGATCTAATAATAATGATAAATCATTAATTAACCAGAATTAAATTCTGTTAAGAAAACATTTCTCAAAATCTTTCTAAACAATAAGATTGTGTTTTAAGCACCGCTGGATCAATGATCCAATGGTAAATAATGAATTACCAAAACAGAACAAATTCTGCATGAAAAGATTTCTCAATCTTATTAAAAACAAGAAGATTATCTTCTGTCAAAAAGGAGCTTTAGGATCAAAGATCCAACGGTGGGAAATATTCCCTAATCAATCAAGAGAAAGATCTCTCAAAACCGATTTAACAAATCATTTGGCCCTATATAAAGGACCCTAGATTTCAAGTCAAAAATATAGAGAGAATACAGAGAAAGAAAGAGAAAAAACCCTCTGCAAACTTTGAGAAAAACTCAAAGAGAAAGAAAGGCAAGCTTTTAGAAGAAAGAAGATCATTTTTTCATCTTTAAAGGCAAAGAATTAATTCTTGAACAACAGAGATGAAATCATCTCGTAAAAAGAAGAAACATCTTCTAAGAAGATCATAGATCTGAAAAAAGACCAAGGTCTTTGATTAAAAAGAAAAGATCAAAAGACCTAATTATAAAAATATAAAAGGAAGTATTTTTACTTCATTCACAGATCTTTTGATCTATAAAGGCAGAGCCTTTAATAAGAATAAGAACTTTGTTCTTGAACCTTGAGGCAAAGCCTCCTTTAAGAAGAACATAAACTTGTTCTTTGATCTTAAATTTGATCAGATGCACTTTGCGCTACTGAAAATTACCTTGCACTCATGAACTGCGTCCTTGCGCTCCCTGAATCGTAGCTCAGCGCCAAAACATGCCATGATCTGCGCTTTGCGCTCCTGAAAACAGCGCACTGCGCTCTTGGGTTGGCGCTCAGCGCCAAGCACGCTACGTGTCACTCACTGGCGCACCCATAAACTGGCGCAGCGCGCTCATAAATTAAAAAAGCAGTGCGCTAAAAAACTAGCGCTTAGCGCTAAGCGACACGTGTCCTCCTCGTGTGCGCTAATCGACAGAAATGCAACGCGCTCTGTGACTGGCGCAAAGCACCTAGTGCGCCACGTGGCGCGCTGTCAGAACATGCCTTGTGCTGATAAATGCTATGCAATCCATATAAGACAAAAAATGTCAGAGGCTAATGCTTGGCATTATTAAAAGGGCAGAGCCTAAATAAAGGCCTAATAGGCAGAACAAAAATAAAAATGTTAAACATTTTTTTTAACTGGACTTAGCCCAATTCTGACCATAAGTCCTCAAATTAAATTGAACTGAGCTCATCTGCTCTTCCAATCAATTTACACCCGGTTCGAGAGTACATCTCTTTACTCCTCTGATATCTGTTGTTGTAATCACTCAACGTCGTCAGAGAGGTAACGGGTCCCGACAACCACACATTACTACGGACTGTGGAGTCCTTAAACCCATGGACTATGATGTCCTTAACCTCGACCGTGATGTCTTAAAACTAACGACGGACTGTGGAGTCCTTAAACCCATGGACTATGATGTCCTTAACCTCGACCGTGATGTCTTAAAACTAACGACGGACTGCGGAGTCCTTAAATCCACGGACAATGATGTCCTTAACCTTGACCGTGATGTCTTAAAACTAACGTCGGACTGTGGAGTCCTTAAATCCACGGACTATGATGTCCTTAACCTCGACCATGATGTCTTAAAACTAACACCGGACTGTGAGGTCCTTAAACTCACGGACTATGATGTCCTTAACCTTGACCGCGATGTCTTAAAACTAACGATGGACCGCAATGTCCTTAAACTAATTATCGACCGCAATGTCATTAAACTAAATAATAGAGCCCAATTGCTCTTTTGTTGGATCTAAACGATCCCGTTAAGTTGATCTTAGTCTAGAATTAGACTAACGTGTCCATGACAAACGTTTAAGTTGATCTTAGCCCCAAATAAAGCTAACGTATCCTTAAACACAACCCCTCCAAACCCAAATCTAAGAAAGATATGGATTTGGACTAGTCCACGCCCTACGGGCGACAACATAACTTAGTCTCCGTATACAATCCACGGGCAACCAAAAACAAAACAAACACCCACGACACGAAATGACCATATGGAGAAGGAGAAGGTTGTTACCGCGATGCAGTAGCGTAATTAACTGCAGGGGCTTGCGCCTGCAAGGAAGAGCGTCCCCACAATCAAAAACCCCTCAAACGAGGGGGAATCTGACGAAATCTGCTACATCGTCCGCATCCGTTTAAACCTTCGATGCACGGTGCCATAAATCAACTTGGCATCTTCGGAGAGGTGTACGGATAGCACCAATTAGCATCTGCCCCCAGATTCAGGCAAGGCGTCCAGTCTTCCCGGTTTCCGGCGGTAAACAGACTCTGGCACGCCCGGTGGGACGCGGATTATGTCACTTCTGACCCTGTGGAAAACGTCCAGAGCGGATCCTGGTCCTCGCAGAGTATGGCAGTGAACCCATGTAAAGCATCCAGAGCGGAGCCTAGTCCTCGCCGAACACGGCAGTGAACCCATGGGAAACATCTAGAGCAAAATTCCTGGCTACATGGAATGTGGATTATGTCACTTCTGACCCCGTGGAAAACGTCCAGAGCGGATCCTGGTCCTCACAGAGCACGGCAGTGAACCCGTGTGAAGCATCCAGAGCGGAGCCTAGTCCTCTCCGAACACGGCAGTGAACCCGTGGGAAGCATCTAGAGCAAAATTCCTGGCTATGTAGAACGCGGATTATGTCACTTCTGACTCCATGGAAAGCGTCCAGAACGGATCCTGGTCCTCGCAGAGCACGGCAGTGAACCCGTATGAAGTATCCAGAGCGGAGCCTAGTCCTCGCCGAACATGGCAATGAACCCATGGGAAGCATCCAGAGCAAAATTCCTGGCTACGTGGAACGCGGATTATGTCACTTCTGACCCCGTGGAAAATGTCCAGAGCGGATCCTTGTCCTCGCAGAGCACGGCAGTGAACCTGTGTGAAGCATCCAGAGCGGAGCCTAGTCCTCGCCGAAAACGGCAGTGAACCCGTGGGAAGCATCTAGAGAAAAATTTCTGGCTACGTGGAACGCGGATTATGTCACTTCTAACCCCGTGGAAAACGTCCAGAGCGGATCCTGGTCCTCGCAGAGCATGGCAGTGAACCCGTGTGAAGCATCCAGAGCGGAGCCTAGTCCTCGCCGAACACGACAGTGAACCCGTGGGAAGCATCTAGAGCAAAATTCCTGGCTACGTGGAATGCGGATTATGTCACTTCTGACCCCGTGGAAAACGTCCAGAGCGGACCCTGGTCTTCGCAGAGCACGGCAGTGAACCTGTGTGAAGCATCCAGAGTGGAGCTTAGTCCTCGCCGAATACGGCAGTGAACCCGTGGAAAGTATCTAGAGCAAAATTCCTGGCTATGTGGAACGCGGATTATGTCACTTCTGACCCTGTGGAAAATGTCCAGAGCGGATCCTAGTCCTCGCAGAGCACGGCAGTGAACCCGTGTGAAGCATCCAGAGTGGAGTCTAGTCCTCGCCGAACACGGCAGTGAACCCGTGGGAAGCATCTAGAGCAAAATTCCTGGCTACGTGGAATGCGGATTATGTCACTTCTGACCCCGTGGAAAATGTCCAGAGCGGATCCTGGTGCTCACAGAGCACGGCAGTGAACCCTTGTGAAGCATCCAGAGCAGAGCCTAGTCCTCGCCGAACACGGTAGTGGACCCGTGGGAAGCATCTAGAGCAAAATCCCTGGCTACGTGGAACACAGCTTATGTCACTTCTGACCCCGTGGAAAACGTCCAGAGCGGATCCTAGTCCTCGCAGAGCACGGCAGTGAACCCGTGTAAAGCATCCAGAGCGGAGCCTGGTTCTCGCCGAACACGGCAGTGAACCTGTGGGATGCATCCAGAGAAAATACCGGACTGTGAGGTCTCTAAAATCATGGACTATGATGTCCTTAACCTCGACCGTGATGTCTTAAAACTAATACCGGACTGTGGGGTCCTTAAACCCATGGACTATGATGTCCTTAACCTCGACCGTGATGTCTTAAAACTAACATTGGACTGTGAGGTCCTTAAACTCATGGACTATGATGTCCTTAACCTCGACCGTGATATCTTAAAACTAACAGCAGACTGTGGAGTCCTTAAATCCACGGACTATGATGTCCTTAATCTCGACCGCGATGTCTTTAAACTATGGTATCCCAGAAAACATCCATAGCAACCCCTGACTCTGTGAAATGCGGATAAGGGCAACTTCACCCATCACTTGCGGGTCCTCACGACTCGTAAGGGAGCAGATTCTCTTGTGAGATCCTTACGACTTTCAAGAGAAAACACACTTAGAAATCCTCACGATTCTTAAGGAGAAAATACACCTACGAGATCCTCTCGACTCGTAAGGAGAAAAGTCTTTATGGGACCCTCACGGCTCATAAAGTTGAAAAGTCCTAGGTGACAGATCCTACCCCTGTCTCCTAAGCCATCACTATCTTATAAAGAGTTCAAGATTAACTGTTATCTACCATCTATGGGCCACACTTGTCAAAGCTACATGCCACTGAAATAGAGAAGTTACTCATGAGCATATAAACTACTTCACGCCAGAGTAAAACATAAAGGAATAGAAGGGTATGGCTCATGGAACTGAGGGTTTGGGACTATACCCCTTAAGAGTCGAGATTTGAGTCAATGATAAATGACGACGCTTGTGCCCGCTCGTTATCTTCTCAGATCAAGATTCTGAAAATTATATACTAACCCGAAACTGGTCATACACTACGAATTACTCTGCACTATGTCACCCACATATATACTTACGTGGGCAAAGTAGTGGGGGGCATTTGTTCCCGCCAAAAATTTCTGCACAAAAGAGCCCAAGGCATCAAATGGCAACGATACGCTTAAGAAAATATGAACCTGTATTTTTCGGGCTGTATTTTGACAAACTCCCAAATGAGAAACAGCTAAATTCTGATGGTATTGAAAGCATCTCGAAAAAATCTTCGATTTGATATATTATGGGCTTCATAATTTATCCGGGATCAAAAGTTATGAGCAAATGTCTATGCACATGTGATCTAAGGAAGAAGATGCGAATCAGTATTTTTCGAGCTGTATTTTGACAAACCCCAGAATGAGAAACAGCTAAATTTTGATGGTATCGAAAGTGTTTCAAAAAATCCTTCGATTTGATATATTATAGGCCTCATAATTCATCCGAGATAAAAAGTTATGAGCAAATGTGCTATGCACGTGTAATCTAAAGTAATGCTCTATTACATGGGGAATTCATTTTTAGTCCCACATCGGGAAAATGAGAGATGACTTCTCTATCATTACCATATAAATAAGAGATGATACCTCTTAGAAAGGGTAGAGTTTAATCCCCAAAGGATTCAATTCTCAAAGGAGCTTATTTCTCCAAGGAACTTAGTTCTCCAAGATAGGAGCATGCTTCTCCCCATAATGCGCATATGCGCAAGCGCCATAAGCGCTATGTGCAACGCACGTGTGCCCGTCATGCGCGCACCACGTGCAACGCACGTGCGCACCACGTGCAACGCACGTGCGCACCATATAAGAACATTTAATAATATTAAAAGGAGCTTAGTTCTCCATAGGAGCTTAGTTCTCCAAGATAGGAGCATACTCCTCCCCATAATGCGAATATGCGCAAGCGCCACGTGCGCTACGTGCAACGCACGTGTGCCCGCCATGCGCGCACTACGTGCAACGCACGTGCGCACTACATGAGAACATTTAATAATATTAAAAAGAGATACGTTCTCCATAGGAGCTTGCTCCCCTCCATAATACGCACATGTGCAAGCTCCATGTGCGCTACGTGCAAATATGTGCACCCAACACGTGCGACGCACGTGCGCGAACGCAAAGAAGCCTTTTTCAGCAGCGAGAAGCTTAAGCTCCAGCCTGTTCTTTCCCCCTAATGAGTGGGACATGGTTCAAAGGGTACATCCCTCCACACCTTCGATATATGGCGCTGTAATCTCTCAGTGTCGTCGGAGAGGTGGTGGATCCCAACGACCAATGATCCTTCTTTTCAATAAAAAAAGAGAGGAAAAGAAACAGATATACAGAAAGAGAGAGAAAAACCCTTTGCAAACTTGGAGAAAAAGAAGAGCAAGCTCTTAAGAAAAAGAAGATTTTTCTTCATCTTCAAGATAAAAAGAACCATGTTCTTGAATAATAGAGATAAAACCATCTCGTAAAAAGAAGAATCATCTTCTTCTAAAAAGATCTTAGATCTATAAAAAAGACCAAGGTCTTTGATTTAAAAGCAAAAGATCAAAAGATCTAATCATAAAGAAAATAATAATAAAATAAGTATTTTTACTTCATTTATAGATTTTTGATCTATAAAAGGTAGTGCCTTTTATGAAAAACAAGAACTTTTGTTCTTGGATTTTAAGGCAAAAGCTCCTTTGAAGAATATAAATTTGTTCTTTGATCTTAAAATTGATCAGATGCGCTTTGCGCTATTGATTAGTGCCTTACACTCATGAACTGCTCTTCTGCGCTCCTTGGACCGGCGTTCAGCGCCAAAACGCGCCACGTGTCAACCACGTATGCAACTTGCACTTTGCGCTTCTGAAATAGCGCACTGTGCCAAGCGCGCCACGTGTCACTCACGCAGAAGCGCAATGCGCTCATCATCTGGCGCTCAGCGCCAAGCATGTCACGTGTCACTCACTGGTGCGCTTTTAAATCAACACAAAGCGCTTATAAATTAAAAGCCCAATGCACTAATAAACTAGCGCTTAGCGCTAAGCGTGATACGTGTCATCTTCGTGTGCGCTACCTGACAGAAGCGCAGTGCGCTCTTCAATTTGCTCTCAGCGCCAAAACACGCAACGTGGCGCACTATCAGAACACACTTTGTTCTGATGAAGACAAAAGATGTCAGAACCCAATGCTTAGCATTATTAAAAGGGCTCAGCCCAAATAAAGGCTTAATAGCTAGAGCAACTAAAAATGTTAAATATTTTTAATTGGACTTAGCCCAATTCTGGCCATAAGTCCTCAACTTATCTTGAATTGATCACATATGCTCTTTCAACCAACTTACCTTAGTTCAAGGGTACATCTCTTCACTCCTTTGATATTTGTCGTTGTAATTCCTCAACGTCTTCAAAGAGGTGACGGGTCCCGACAACCACACATTTCATTGACTGTGGGGTCCTTAAACTCATGGACTATGATATCCTTAACCTCGACCATGATGTCTTAAAACTAACAACGGACTGTGGAGTCCTTAAATCCACGGACTATGATGTCCTTAACCTCGACCGTGATGTCTTAAAACTAAAATTGGACTGTGAGGTCCTTAAACTCATAGACTATGATGTCCTTAACCTCCACCGTGATGTCTTAAAACTAACATCGGACTGTAGGGTCCCTAAACTCATGGACTATGATGTCCTTAATCTCGACCGTGATGTCTTAAAACTAACATCGGACTGCGGGGTCCCTAAACTCATGGACTATGATGTCCTTAACCTCGACCGTGATGTCTTAAAACTAACATGGACTGTGGGACCTTTAAACTCATGGACTATGATGTCCTTAACCTCGACCGTGATGTCTTAAAACTAACAACGGACTGTGGAGTCCTTAAATCCACGGACTATGATGTCCTTAACCTCGACCGTGATGTCTTAAAACTAAAATTGGACTGTGAGGTCCTTAAACTCACGGACTATGATGTCCTTAACTTCGACCGTGATGTCTTAAAACTAACAACGGACCGTGGAGTCCTTAAATCCACGGACTATGATGTCCTTAACCTCGACCGCGATGTCTTAAACTAACTATGGACCGAGATGTCCTTAAACTACCAACGGACCGTAATGTCCTTAAACTACCAATCGACCGTAATATCACTAAACTAAACAATAGAGCCCAATTGCTCTCTTGTTGGATCTAAACGATCCCGTTAAGTTGATCTTAGTCTAAAATTAGACTAACGTATCCTTAACAAATGTTTAAGTTGATCTTAGTCTCAAATGAGGCTAACATATCCTTAAACCCAAACCCCCAAACCCAAATCTAAGAAATATACGGATTTGGACTAATCTACGCCCTACGAGCGACAACATACATTAGTTTCCGTATACAATCCACGGGCAACCAAAAACAAAACAAACACCCACGGTACGAAGTGACCATTTGAAGAAGGAGAAAGTTGTTACCGTGATGTGGTAGCGTAATTAACTGCAGGGGCTTGCGCCTGCAGGGAAGAGCGTCCCCACAATCAAAAACCCCTCAAACCAGGGGGTGTTCCCCTCCGAAGGGCGGCGCACAGGACCGCGATGTGTCCTGACGCTGAGATTCGGGGCAGATGCTATTTGGTTTTATCCGTCTACCTCTCCGAAGATGCCAAGTTGATTTATGGCACCGTGTATCGGAGGTTTAGACGGATGCGGCCGATGTAGCAGACTTCGTCAGATTCCCCCTTGCTAGAGGGGTTTTTGATTGTGGAGACGCTCTTCCCTGCAGGCGCAAGCCCCTGCAGTTAATTACGCTACCGTATCGCGGTAGCCACTTTCTCCTTCTCCAGAATTTCACTTCGTGTCGTGTGTGTTTGTTTTGTTTGTGGTTGTCCGTGGATTGTATACGGAGATTGAGTTATACCGTCGCCCGTAGGACGTGGATTAGTCCAAATCCGTATTTACTTAGATTTGGGTTTGGTGTTTTTTAGTTTAAGGATACGTTAGTAATATTGAGACTAAGATCAACTTAAACGTTCGTCAAGGATACGTTAGTCCGATTTAAGACTAAGATCAACTTAACGTGGTGATCCATTTAATATATGGCCGTTGGGACTCGTCACCTATCTGACGTCGTTGAAGGATTACAACGGCGGATGTCAGAGGAGTTCAGAGATGTACCCTTGAACCAAGGTTGATTTGGAATTTTATCGTTCATTTGAGTGTTTAAGGATACGTTAGCCGTGTTTGGGGCTAAGATCAACTTAAACAGGACCGTTTAGATCCGGCAAAAGAGCATTTGGAGGCTCTATTGTTCCAGTTTAGGGACGTAGTGGTCCATAGGTAGTTTAGGGACATTGCGGTCCATGCTCCAGTTTAGGGACGTGGTGGTCCAATATTAGTTTAGGGACGTTTCGGTCCATCATTAGTTTAGGGACGTTTCGGTCCGATATTAGTTTAGGGACGTTTCGGTCCATCATTAGTTAAGGACGTTTCGGTCCGATATTAGTTTAGGGACGTTTCGGTCCGATATTAGTTTAGGGACGTTTCGGTCCACGAGTTTAAGGACCCCGCAGTCCATATTCATATGTGGTCGTCGGGACCCGTCACCTCTCTGACGTCGTTGAAGGATTACAACGACAGGTGTCAGAGGAGTTCGGAGATGTACCCTTGAACCGGTAGTAAATTGATTTAAGAGAGAGCAATCTTGCTCAGTCAATTTAATTTAAGGACTTATGGCCAAAATTGGGCTAAGTCTATTTTCAATATATATTTTTTTGTCTTTGGCCTGTGCTAGGGCTTTACCCCTTTTTAGTAATGCACTGCATTATTCTTGTTTTGGTCGGGCTTTGCCCTTTTCTAAATGATGCAGAGCATCTATTTTTTTGTTTGGGCTTTGCCCCCCCTTTTAAAATGCATAGCATTTTTTATTAGGCCTGTTAGGCCTTTTAATTGGGCTCTGTCCCTTTTCTTTAATAATGCAGAGCATTAAATACTCTAACAGTGCCCCACGTGGCTTGTCAGGCGCTTCGCGCTAAGTAATGAGCGCAAACTCATATGGTGGTGACACGTGTCACGCTCTGGTGAGCGCAAGTGCAATAGCGCAGTGCGCTGCGCTAATGCGCTTGTGCTGTTGCGCTGCTGACACGTGGCGCGCTCTGGTGTGTTGCGCCAATTCCAGAGAGCAAAGCTCTATTTCAAGAGCGCAAGTTGTTTTGTAGCTGACACGTGGCGCTCTCTCAAGAGCGCAACAGCACAATTTGAAAGTGCAAAGCACTAAGAATCTTTTAGATTCAAGAACAGGAGTGCAGAGCACTATTTGATTTCTTGATCTAATTTAGATCAAAGAAAATAAATTTTCCTTTTTTGTTTCAAGAACTAGAGGTTCATAAAAAAAGTGCAAAGCACTATTATTATTTATTTTTCTTTTTATTTAAAATTATTGATCTTGTTCTTAGATCAATAATCTGTCCATAAGAGAATTTTCTTTTTTTCCTAAAGGTTTTTTTTACCTTCTGTTGTTCTTGAGAAGTTCTCAAGAGTTCTCTTCTCTTTTTTTTTTAGAAAGATATTCCTCCTTTTTAATTGAGGCCTAGGGTCCTTTTTATAGTGCCCATAAATTAGTTAAATTTATTAAAGAGATCTTTCTCTGAGTGATTTGGGGAATTTTCCCCACCGTTGGATCTTTGATCCAAGGGCTTCTGCTTTGCAGAAGAAAATCTTCTTGTTTTAACAAGAACAGAAAAGATTTCTTGGAAATTTAATTCTGTTTGGCGCAGATGCCCCAGCGTGTGACACGTGTCGCGCAGCGCACTGCGCAGCGCAACTGCGCTAGTACATCTGCGCTGACACGCGTCGCGCAGCGCACTGCGCAGCGCAACTGCGCTAGCGTATCTGCGCTGACATCTGCGCTGAGCTTGCGCAGCTGAAGCGTTGCTTCATAAAAATAGAGTTTTGCTCTGATTGGGCGCGCCTTCTTGGGCGCTGCGCTGACGTATCAGCGCCTGACATGTGGCGCGTTGCGCCCGAGATGTGAAGCGTTGCTTCAAAATTTTGAATTTTTTGAATTTCAACAGAGCTCTGCTCTGATTGGGCAAAACAAATGCCCCCCACCGTTGCACTCACGTGGCGCACACGTGAGTGCAGCGGTGGCAAACTCCTGATCGTTGGATCAAGGGGTGAGCTGAAGGGACGCAAGCGCCTTATAAATAGGACCTATGGCCCTTTAGAAAACTTCACCATTTTCTAGATTTCGATTCCAGAGCTTTGCTCTTGCTTAGAACTTCAGAGCTTTGCTCTCGTTTCCATAACTTCAGAGCTTTGCTCACTTCCAAGGTTAAAAACTTTAGGTAAAAATTAATTCAAATCAAATTAATTAACCTTAACCAAAGAGCTTTGCTCTCACAGATCTTTTGATCTATATAGACCCCCATTGGGGTTTCATAAACAGAGCTTTGCTCTCAAACACTCATAAATCTGCAGGGATCTTGTTTATGGGTTCTAACCCATGAACAGAGCTTTGCTCTTGGATCAAGTGTGGATCTTTTAGATCTGTAAAGTGAAGAACTTATCATAAGTTTTCATGGGTTTTTTTAAGGTCCCAAAAATTTTTAAATTTTTTTTTTAAGTATTAAGATTTTCTGATGGATCTTTTCCATTATTATCATAGAGCTATGCTCTTTTTAAGGAATTTTATTCCTTTGAGACCAGAATTTGACAAGTGTCATTCTGTGACAGAGTTTTGCTCTGAAAGAGGAGATTTTCTCCTTGCCTCTAGGGATTCTTCCCCCCCTTTTTAAATGGGAATGTTTTCCTGGGGCCAACTGACAATCTCATCCAATGATGAGATTGTCTTATTAACTGACGTATTGTCATTTAGATTTTGTGGGTCCCTCTTTGGTCTCCTACTCACTGTACTGTGGTGCGGTGTAATTAATTAATTTTAATTTAATTAATGCATTTTTTTTAGACGTCAAATGTTGGAATTATAATACTAACGGCTAAATTGTTCTTTTTGCAGCGATCATGTCTCTAGACACTTCATTCCCGTTCGTCCGCTCGGAGGAGGGATTTCCCGAGGCGCCCCTGGACCATGAAGTCCTGGCTATGATCAAGGAGTACGATCCGGAATACAAGAGTCTCCATCTTTGGGGGTCGTGGTACAATCAGATCATCATGGGCCGACGGAGCTTCACCTACGCGGTACCGTCAGAACCCATCACGGCAATTTACTACGCTACCCCACCTTCAGTGCAGTATGCCGTGGAGATGATAGACTGGACCGCGAACAGCTTTCTTCATCCGGCTATGGATGCGGTTCCGGTTCAGCGTCCCATGGTCTTGGATATCCTAGGACGCCGTATTTGTCAGGGAGAAGCACGGCCCTGGGGGGCAATCATATAACCTGGGTTTGATTCCCCGTCACCCGATTGGCTATCTGCCCTGGGCCCGGTACATCCTATCGACGAAGAAGTCGCAGTTGATAAGACTAGGACTGTACACCGCGGTCTACGTCTCTCTCTTCCATTATCCCACGCTCCCCACTTGGTGGTTCAAGGCTTTCTTGGAGCAATGGAATATTCCCACCCACACTTTCCTTGCTATGGATCGGGAAGTGTCCATCTCTTTGGAGGAATTCACGGAGATATCCGGTCTACCGGTCATGGGAGAACATTACGAGGAGATGCTCCCGACAGATGTGTACGTCTTTGGTGCTAGGCCAGTGGTCAGGGGGGTCACGCCGGAGAATGCCGTTCAACATCAATTCCTGAGCTTGATTAAGGTGTTGAATGTCTATGAATCTCTCTTTATCGAACGCGAGAGTCGCGGAGTTAATTTTGAGGATTTCATAGCTCAGTTTCTTCATCCCAACGTCCTCTCGGCAGAATCTACCAAGTTTGCTACCCTTGAGGACCCTTTCGGTTTAGGTTTGGATAACCTGCCAGCCAGAGATATAGACCAAAAGGACTTCTTTCTTCCTAATTCCCCAGCAACGTCCTTTGCAGAAATTGCGGCCCCCGGAATGGATGAGGAGGCCTTTTTCTTAGGATTTCTCGGACTGTGGCTGAGTTGGTTCGTGATCCCAATGCACTCTCATCGCATGCGGCCTTCTGTCTTTTACCCAGCCCACCGAATGGTCATCGGGGTAAAGGTGGCTGTGGGGATCGCTGGCCTGGCGTACCTATATCATGGCCTCAGCCGAGCAGCGGACGCCAACGAGCCCGGGGTTTTGCATGTGGTCTTCCCGATGCACTACTTTGCATCGTGGCTCGAGCTACACATGGCGGGTGTCTTCGGCATGGATAAAAGGCCTTCATTCTTCGACAAGTGCGGTTTTCCTCGCATTTTACAGTTGATTGGCTCATCAATCGTGACCCCTTCACCACGGGACGCCAGGGGTTTACTGCTTTGCCCTCGCACCGTTGGAGCCGGGATGTCCTTTATTGATAAGGTATTAACCATTAGAAAAGCGTCCACCACTGCGGTGCGGCCATTACAGGATTCCTTCAAAGATGGAGCTTCAGTGTTAACGGCCCGGGAGATCCTCCATTTATATTCTATTAGACCGGGTTTCCTAGTCTTCAGGCAGGGCGGTGCAGCAGTCTTTATGAGATATAATCCGCATCGTTTTGCCCAACAACTGGGTTACGATCAAGGTGTACCCTTGGAAGCTTTCTTACTGGAACCTGCTGTCAATGAAGAAGGGATGGAGAACGCGTTACATCACTTCATGCGCCTGAACACGGGTTCTCATTTTTTTATCCGCATGCCGGCCTGCGCTCCACGACTCCTTAATGTATATAAAGAGTGGTAAAATCATGCGACGGGGGATGTTATAAAGGAAGAGAGGCGAGTGTTGATCGACCGTAAAGAAGTACCCCCCGGTGCTAATCGTAACGCTCCCTTAGCGCCAAGGATCCTGGTGGCTCCTCCTCTAAAAGATGCCGGGGGCAGACCATCACGTGCGCCAAGTCCTCCACGTGAGCTGCCGCTCCCTGATATCGCAGATGCACCTCCCGCATTCTGTGCTCCAGTGGAGACAGTAGTTGTACCCTCGCCGGAGTCTGGCGTGGGTGCGGACATCGGGACCCGTCGTCCCAAAGTGGCTGCTAAATGGAAGTCGATCCCCCGTGAGCCTAGGATTGGAGGGCAAAAGAAAAAGAAGTCGCTCTTTGCTGCGGACGTCGTGTTCGGTCAGGAACCCCATGCTCCCTATGCCGAGGGCCTGATCGAATACGGGACGAACGAAGGATTAGTGATGCCGCCGCCGGACGATACAGACTTGGAAGCCGCTCTCGAAACTTCGGCGTGGTTGGCAAAGCGTGACGCGTGGCTGGCCAAGCTTGCTCAATCAGGTAACTATTAGTCGCCTTTTCTTTATTGCAACATATCCTCTTCATTGCCTTTGACTAACGCTTTTCTTTCTTTCCTTTCGACAGGTATCACTGATGAAGAAGCCATCGCCGCTTCTTTGAAGACTTTCCAGGAGGAGGAACGTCTTAGAGCGTCTATGGGCCTTAGTAAGTTTTAATCCATCAAGTTTCCATCTCCCTTGTGTTATGGTCGATCTAACCTTTCTCTTTTTATTGCAGAAACCTCAATGCCGTTCCCACCAAGCGACGCAGATGTTTTACCAGCTGCCGATGTTCCCGTTTCCTCTGGGCCACCGCAGGAGGTTCGTCTTGAAGAGCCGATGAAGGATGCCTTAAAGGCTCTTGAGGCATCCCTGAACGAGGATGACGACGCCTTGAAGGAGGCGTCACTAAGGTCCATCGCGACAGCCCGAGAAGAAAGGAAGCGGCAAAGGCGTGAGGCGAAGGCACGCCGGGCTGCCTTGGCTGCGGGAGCGGGCCCCAGCACTGTCCCTCGCACTGATACTCCATCTGAAGAGGCCCCTGTCGCCCTATCCACTGTCCGCAGAGAGGTGGCGCGCGCAGTTCGGAGCGCAAACGGTAAATCCACTTCAGGTAATGTTTCTCTCAGAGTTTTTGTTATAAGGATTTTAATGTCGTTGGTCCTTATATCTCTTATCTTGCAGGGCCAAGTCCGATCGAGGGGGAGGCGGAAACCGTTGATCCTAAAGAAACAGAGGAGGCGGTACCTGCCGAACTCGAGCCGACGGTGGGCAATGTCATTGTGGCTTTGGAGCCTGAAGTGGAGGTCGAGGGGCCTACCGCCGAGAAGGTCATTGATGCCGAACCTGAAGTGGTGGCAGATGATATGATCATTATAACTGAACTGAGGCTGGTGGTGGACGAGGCGCTTAAGGCCGGCGACTTCGTGGTGACTGTGGATGAGCCGATGGAGACGGCGGAGCTCGAAGGAGTTGCGGGTGAGATGGGTACAACTCTTGGGGAAGAGTCAGCCGCTTCCTTCCAAGAATCCGACAACGCTCCAATCATTGCCCTCCCTGCTTACGATCTCCTACCGTCTCCTGGTAGCGCTAGCACGACGACGGTCCCCATCGAGTCGGGTGATGAGGCTACGGGCGGTGCCCTCATGTCGATAGAGGAGGGAGTCGCTTCTGTTTCGGCCGGGAGCTCCTCAGGTAAACCTTAGGTTACTGTCTTTCTTATTTTACAATCCTTTCTGACAAGTTCACCTTTCTTGTAACGCAGGTGTAGCAAGCGCCGATGCCCCACTGCTTGAAGGAGCGCCTTCAACGACTGCCTTGGCGGTGGTTACCTCCCAACCCTCTCTCATACCGTCTAAGATGTTGGAAGGTATGGGTTTGCAACTTATTAGTCTTATCTTTCAGATGTATAGTGCATGTACTAAAGTTGTGCTGTTGTGTCTTTTCAGGAGTACTTTTTGACCATCTTTACCAGATGTTGCTCCCACACTTCTCCTTCCCGTCCGAGCTTGCCTCTTCCTCTGGTGGCGTTGGTGAGCATGATTTCCAATGACATCCTTCTTCTTTATTGATGGGATTATTTCTAAACCCCCCCTTTTTTTCTCGACTGCAGTGTTACAAATCGAAGGAGGGGATAAAAGACGGGCTGCGTTGCCGACTCTTCCGGCTCTGCCACCTGCTTCAGCTGGTACAGCGACTATCACATTGATAAAGTCTTCCTTTTTTATTTTTAGAACTGTTATCTGATCACATCCTGTTTCTCTTCAGCTGTCGTTCCGGTCTCGGCGCCCTTTGAATCTCGCATCATAATGCCAGTAGGTCCTTACCTAAGACGTCCATCTTCGAAAGGCGCCGCGAACAGCTTACGTATGTTGAGCGATTACATTGAGGAGCTCGACGTCGAGACCCCTACCCCTGCTGCGGATTTTGCTATAGCGGTTAACCCGATGCTGGTGATACTCGTGAACTTTCACGACGAGGGTATCATCGCATCTTGGGTTAACCATTGCAGGGAGATCGAGGCCCGCCTGCATCGGTTGGAGTCGCTGCGTCCCGCTCCCGAGGCCTTGGCTGCCAGTAATCAAAGAACAGCGTGGATTGAGCAGAGCACTCCTTACTTCCATCACCTCGAACAAGAAGTCATTTCGAGACGTAAGGAGCGAGGTGAGACTTCGAGCAAGTCTGCCCAACTGCATGCTCGGGTGGAGGCCAACGCCGCACGGTTGAAGGTTGTCTTTGAGGGCCTTCTGCAATGTCTTTCTGAAGGGTTATCATTGAGGCAACACCTTGATGTTGTCGAGCGAGCTACACCCAGCCAGGAAGCAGCCCAGAAGGCGGCGGAGGAGCAACTTTCATCTTTCTTGCAGCAGCGAGCCCGGGTGGAAGCGGAGGTGGCCGCGGCAGCCGCTCAGGAGGAGACGCTGAAGGAAGTGTGAGAGCAACTTGTGGATTTACTAAAGACACTTCCTCCTCAGTAGCTATCCTTCTTTGTATCGTTTGTAATTGTAGATAAAAGAATGTATATATATATTTTTTTTATTCTTTGACATAATGTATCCTGTACCCAATCAAGTTTATGAATAAAAGATACACCCTTTTTTTTTGTAATGTGTCATTTTCTCCGTCTTTTCTTTCTTTCATTATCAGCATGCCACCTTAGTAATCATGGTTGATGGATGATCAGAACGAGTATCCTGACTCTCTTAAGAAATAGTGATGGCTTAGGCCGCAGGTTCAGATCTGCTGCCTAAGACTTTTCAACTCTATAAGCCGTGAGGGTCTCATAGAGACTTTTCTCCCTACGGATCGAGAGGATCTCGTTGGTGGGTTTTCTCCCTAGGAATCGTGGGGATTTCTAAGTGTGGTTTTCTCTTATAAGTCGTAAGGATCCTATAAGAGAATTTTCCCTCTTACGAGTCGAGAGGATTCGTAAGCGGTTGTTTCCCTCCTTGTCGGAAAATCGACTTCGGAGAGTGAGACCCGTGAATAGTATGCAAGAGACCATTTTGGATTGACTTGCAGGGCCCCATTGTTTGTATCCGTGAGTCGAGGAGTTTGCTAGGGATTATTTGTTTCCCAAGCGCCAAGGATTATTTGTTTCCTTGGGGTTTGAAACGAGTCGAGGATTCCCACGGAGACGCTGGTGGCTCTGCGAGTCAACGCGGATCAGGAGGCTCTCGTCAAGGAGTGTTTGTATCCGTGAGTCGAGGAGTTTGCTAGGGATTATTTGTTTCCCAAGCGCCAAGGATTATTTGTTTCCTTGGGGTTTGAAACGAGTCGAGGATTCCCACGGAGACGCTGGTGGCTCTGCGAGTCGACGCGGATCAGGAGGCTCTCGTCAAGGAGTGTTTGTATCCGTGAGTCAAGGAGTTTGCTAGGGATTATTTGTTTCCCAAGCGCCAAGGATTATTTGTTTCCTTGGGGTTTGAAACGAGTCGAGGATTCCCACGGAGACGCTGGTGGCTCTGCGAGTCGACGCGGATCAGGAGGCTCTCGTCAAGGAGTGTTTGTATCCGTGAGTCGAGGAGTTTGCTAGGGATTATTTGTTTCCCGAGCGCTAAAGATTATTTGTTTCCTTGGGGTTTGAAACGAGTCGAGGATTCCCACGGAGACGCTGGTGGCTCTGCGAGTCGACGCGGATCAGGAGGCTCTCGTCAAGGAGTGTTGTATCCGTGAGTCGAGGAGTTTGCTAGGGATTATTTGTTTCCCGAGCGCCAAGGATTATTTATTTCCTTGGGGTTTGAAACGAATCGAGGATTCCCACGGAGGCACTGGTGGCTCTGCGAGTCGACGCGAATCAAAAGGCTCTCGTCAAGGAGTGTTTGTATCCGTGAGTCGAGGAGTTTGCTAGGGATTATTTGTTTCCCAAGCGCCAAGGATTATTTGTTTCCTTGGGGTTTGAAACAAGTCGAGGATTCCTACGGAGGCACTGGTGGCTCTGCGAGTCGACGCGAATCAGAAGGCTCTCGTCAAGGAGTGTCTGTATCCGTGAGTCGAGGAGTTTTGCTGAAGACACTGGTTTCTTCGGAGGTGGACTGAACCGTCGAGATTTGGCTTCGTCTTCTGGCGGAGCCTGTTGGGAAAGTATGGTTCCCTCTTTGTTTACGTCTTTGGATTGCATATAGGGATCGATGTGATCTTAACTGTAGGGCCAAAGTTTTATCATCATTTTTTTTTGTTTTATCTCCGCGATGCTCTATCATTTCAGCTTTTATATCGCGAAGGTCGCGATTGCCCAATCATTTCGGCTATTTTTCGCGGTGCCCAATCATTTCGGCTACTTATTTTATTTTTACTTGCTATTTTTTATTGCGAGTTGCCCAATCATTTTGGCTATTTTTTATTTTTTTACTCGCTGCTTTTTATTGCGAGTTGCCCAATCATTTCGGCTATTTTTTATGCATACATTTTCACTTGCTGTTTTTTATTGCAAGTTGCCCCATCATTTCGGCTATTTCATATGCATGTGCGGCCTACTGGCTTTTCGCCGTAAACCTGAAATTAGACGCCGATTTAGGCATCAGCACCGCTACAACTGGGATATTACCAGGAGCGAATCATCATTTGCCTCTGTCGATGTCGAACAAGGGTGGCTTAGCGAGCAGGGTTAAGGTCCTGTCGACTAAGGCTTTTGACTTCATGAGCCGTAAGGGTCTCACAAAGGTATTTCTTCCTACAAGTCGTGAGGATCTTGTAGGTGTGTTTTCTCCTTAGGACTCGTGAGGATTCCTAAGTGTTCGTTTCCTCTGTAAGTCGTAAGGATCCTACATGAGGGTTTTCTCCTCATAAATCGAGAGGATTTACAAGGGTTGTTCACCATGCAAATATATCCCCAGTCACGGATGAGACTTGGTTAGGGAATGTTTATTCATGCCCGTGGATTGTATACAAGGGTCAGTATTGGGCCACTTGTAGGGCAATATCGGAAATTGTGGGGATTGCTTAAGCACAGGTTTAGGTCTCTGTAACTTAAGACTTTCAAATCTTATGAGCCGTGAGGGTCCCATAAGAGAGTTCTCCTTACGAGTCATGAGGATCTCGCAAGTGTATTTTCTCCTTAGGGATCGTGGGGATCCCTAAGTGTGTTGCTCTCTTGTGAGTCGTAAGGATCTCACGCGGGTGGTTCCTCCTTACAAGGTCGAGAGGACCCTATAAGTGTCTTTTAACGAGGTTGCGCCCTTTCGGGTTTTCACAAACACTCGCCGGTAGCCCTGCTGTTTTTACTCACGGAGTCCTTTCGGGTTTTCATCCGTGCCCTTTTTGCTCATGGACGTACCGCTTTTTTATTCTTTTTATTTTTATATATATATATTTTTTACGAGGTCGCGCCCTTTCGGGTTTTCACGAACACTCGCCGGCAGCCCTGCTGTTTTTACTCACGGAGCCCTTTCGGGTTTTCATCCGTGCCCTTTTTTGCTTATGGGCATACCGTCTTTATTTATTATATATATATTTTTTATTTATATATTTTTTTATTCATCTCGTCAGCCTGAGGATGCTGCGGTATTAGTTTAAAGACGTTTCGGTCTGCTATTAGTTTAAGGACATTTCGGTCCGCTATTAGTTTAAGGACATTTCGGTCCAATATTGAGAGGCTGGCTACTGCTTATAAAACTTGAGCTTAGGAAGATAGCGATGGGACATGGTCGTCGTCATCTATCATTGACCTAGGCTGTGGCTCATCAAGCATAATATTTCTTTAGGAAGCGACCGTTTATCGGCCTGAAGAGCCTTTCACCGTGCATATCCATGAGTAGATAGGCCCCACCCTGGTAGACCTTATCTATGATGTATGGGCCTTCATAGTTTGGCTCGAATTTTCACCGCTTGGCGCGATTGGGGATCATAGGCCTTTTGACCACTAGCACGAGTTCGCCATGGTGGAATGTCCTCGGTCGGGTCAATCTTTCGTATGAGCGCATCATCTTTGCTTTATAAGCTTCCAGATTTTGCTGCGCTATGAGCCTAGTTTCATCAAGGGCGTCAAGCTCCTCAAGCCGAAGGTGTGCATTTTCTTCGTCCGTCAGCTCGTAGTGGACTGCCACTTGTAGAGAGGGTAACTCTATCTCGAGGGGGAGTACTGCTTCTGTACCGAACACCAACGCTTACGGCGTTGTGTTCGTGGCCGTCTTGAACGTAGTTCGATATGCCCAAAGAGTTTCTTGCAGTCTTTCGTGCCAATCTTTCTTATTGCGGGACACCGTTTTCTTTATGATTTTTGTTAATGTCTTGTTGAAGGCTTCAGCTAGTCCATTGGCTCGCGAATTATAAACCGAGGAATATCTCCAGTCTATATTATGCTGTTGCGCGAAGCTACTGATCTTGTGGCTTCTGTAAGCTGGCCCGTTATCGAAGATGATCCGTCGCGGAGTTCCAAATCGATATATGACATGCGTCTTGAAGAAGTGGAGGATATTTTCCGTCTTCACCTCTCTTAACGGTACTGCTTCCGCCCATTTAGAGAAGTAGTCAGTTGTTGCCAGGATGAAACGGTGTCCCCTAGACGATGCTGGTTCGATGGGGCCGACTATATCAGTCCCCCACATCTCAAATGGCCAGCTAGCCACCGTTAGATGTAGTGGATTTGGGTGCTGGTGGATGAAGTCCCCATGAATTTGGCATGAGTGGCAGTGCTTCGCATATTCGATGCAGTCCTGAATCATCGTAGGCCAGTAGTAGCCCATCCGTTTTATTTTCAACTTCATCTTAGGGCCTGCTTGATGAGAACCGCAGAGTCCGTCGTGAACTTCCTGGACGATCCTTTTCGTTTCGTCAGGTCCTAAGCATCTCAGCCACAGAGAATCAAATGACCTCTTGTACAGAGTATTGTTGATGAAGGCGAAAGACAGGGCTCGTTTCATGAGCTGATGTCTTGTGGACGCTTCTTCAGGCATTCGGTGGGACTTGAAGTAGTCTATGAAGACCTCTCTCCAATCCTCAACCTTCTCATGGTCTTTTATTTGTAAGGTCGCTTGCTCAGTCACTCCCTCCTCTTCGGGTGATCCCGGAGGTATTTCTGCGGGGGAGAGCACCCGGCGACTTTGTACCATGATTCTAACCTCATCGAGGTTCTCGTCAGCCAGTTCTTTAGCAAGCTTAGCTAACGCGTCCGCTTTGCTATTTTCTGCGCGTGGTATACTTTCCAAAGTATAGGAGGGAATTTGGGTCAGCAATTGTTGCACCTTTTCCCCGTATTTTACCAATTACGGTTTGCATGTTTGGTAATCGCCGTTCACTTGACTAACGACTAGTTGAGAGTCCCCATATATGAGGAGGCTTTCAATTCCCATGTCAATGGCGATCTCGAGACCTGCTATCAAAGCTTCATATTCAGCTTCATTATTCGTTCTCGGCTCTGTCAAGGAGAAAGCGAAGCGCATTATTCCTCCTTGTGGGGTCACGAAGATAAGGCCTACTCCCGATTTGATCATTGGCGTACTTTGTTTGTGCTTTTTTATGGAAGATGCTCCATCGAAATAAAGCTCCCAATGGGTATCACCACTGTCGATTGCGTCGAACGCATGTTTGTCTAGCAAATCCCACTTTAGGGGAGAATCGGCAGGTATCGGGTGCTCAGCAAGGAAGTCGGCGATGGTCTGGCCTTTCACTGCCTTGAGAGGTCGGTACGTTATCGAGAACTCCATTAAGAGCAGGGCCCATTTAGCGAGTCGTCCCGTCAATATGGCCTTTGACATTAGGTATTTGAGAGGGTCCACCTTTGAAATGAGATGGACTTCATGTGTTAATGCGTAATGTCTAAGCTTTGTTATTGCGAAGATCAATGCTAAGCAGTGTTTTTCAATGGGGGAGTAGTTGCTTTCTGCCCCCAGCAGAACTCGACTTAAGTAGTAGAGTGCTCTTTCTTTTCCCTGGTCATTCTCCTGCGCCCATAACGCGCCTAAAGAACCTTCGAGAGCAGTTGTATAAAGAATGAGAGGCTTTCCCTTAACCGGAGCAGCCAACACCGGCGGGTTCTGCAGGTATTGCTTAATCTCGTCTAGCGCGCTTTGGCATCTTTGATCCCAGAAGAATGGGGTTCCCTTCTTCATCAGGTGGCTATAGGGATGGCACTTGCCTGAAAGATTGGCTATAAATCGCCGTATGTATGCGAGCTTCCCTTGGAGAGACCGCAACTGTTTGAGAGTCCTCGGCGGAGGCATTTCCATGATTGCCTTGATCTTGGACGGATCTATTTCGATACCTCGGTGTCGAACGATGAATCCCAGGAATTTGCCCGAGGAAACCCCGAATGCACACTTCAAAGGCTTCATCTTCAAATTGTATTGTCGAAGACGTTGAAATACGGTCTTCAGATGCTCGAGATGTTCCTCATATGATTTGCTTTTAACAACAAGGTCGCCGATATAGCATTCGACGATTTCGTGTATAAGGTCATCGAAGATCTTCGTCATGGCCCTTTGGTAGGTGGCACCGGCGTTCTTTAAACCGAAGGGCATCACCTTGTAACAGAATATTCCTAAAGGAGTCCGGAAAGCCGTATGTTGTACTCGTGTAACCATGGTCGGCCGAGCAAAGCGTTGTAGCATGTCTTGGCGTCTATGACGTGGAACTTAATGTCCGTGACGAGTAGCCCGAAGCGTAGTGTTAGTATCACAGATCCAAGAGTCTTTGACGATTGGGAGTCAAACCCGGAGATGGTGATCTTGTCCCGAGCAAGGTGCTGGACGCTCATGCAGATTTCCTTCAACACCCGCACGTTGAGTAGGTTAACAGACGACCCGTTATCGATCAGGATTTTTCCTATCTTTATATCATGACAGTATCCCAAGACATAGAGAGGGCGATTGTGTTCGCACGTCCCAAGTAGAAGGTCTTCATCGCCAAAAGTAACATCAGCCGTGTGCACTTCTTCTAATTCATCCTTCATCTTTTCCTCGGCCAAGCATGCTTGGAATTGTTCCGGATCTTGGAGCGCCTTAATCAACAAATCTCTCGCCTCTTTTGATAGCAAAAGGGCGTCAAGAATGCTGAGCTGTGAGGGCAGCTTCCTTAGATGTGCTAAGACGTTGTAATCCACCTTATTCTTCTTCGGCGGGTCCTTGGCGGCTAGCTCTTCCACCACTTGGTCATTTAAGACGATATCTTCAGAGACATTTTCTTTCCCTTTATCTTTTCTGTTCAAGGGTCCGAGGTTCTTTTCGGGCAGCGTGCAATTACGTAGCCGGATATTTTCGCAAACCTTTGGTTCTTCTTCTGTTCTCGAAGCGGACTCTTTGAAGAGAGGGGCAAGTTCTAGTTCTTCATCAGAATCACTCCCGAATGTAGGCACTTGTGATCCACCGGTGTTAACCACGCGACAATCGCCAGCAGTTCTTTTAAGCCTTTCGGTCATATTTCTTTGCTCTCGACGAGCTTTACGCTTTTCCCGCTTAAAGTGTTGTCGGTGAGCAACGTATCCTTGCCACCATCTATCGAAAGCTTTGCACTCTTGAGTGGGGTGCGAAATCTTTTGATGATACAAGCAATAAGACGGGTGCATTTTCGCTTCACCGGTAATTTCTTCTTCGGAGGATGGTAGCTTCATACCCATTGACATGGCCTTAGCAAACTTCTTTTTTTTTTATCTTGAATTGGCTTTTGTTGGTAGCGGAGATGTTCAGCTCCAACGGGATTGTCTCAGCTCTTTCATCAAGTCGCTGGCGCTTGGCCCTTTCAAATATAACCGCCTCGCGCTCCCGATCAGCTTTACTTTTCAACCGAGCCTCATTAAGGAATGCGTTAATTACTTCATCTGATGGCCTAAGAACTTTTGGTTCAGAATCTGCCCCCAGCGTTTCAGTACAAGGGGTCTCCTCATCGTTCGAATGGGAAATCATATGACAGCTCGCCACGCATTCTTCAGCTTCATCTGACGAACTTTCTCCCTCACCTTCCTCTTGAAAGACGTGGTTGAGAAATTCTTGGAGCATAATGGGAGTCCGCGCCTTTTGGTTGTATTCTTCCAACGCGTCAATTTGCTTTTGTAAGTCCGTGTGTTTGCCAACAGGCTTCACGGGCTTCTTAGATTTCTTCTTCTTCTTTTTCGAGGATTTTGACGGCTGGCTGCAAGTGCTTGAACCGCCACCATCGGTCCTTGGAGTTGGATGTGGCTTCAACATCCCTTCAATGACCTGCGGTTCCAACGGATTCTTCCACTTGACCGCTGGACATGTCTGAAGATCGTTTAGCATCCTCTTTATCTTGGCTGATAATACGACCTCCCAAGGAGCTTCTTCAATGACAGAGCATGTTGCCCCCGGCGTATTCGTCCCCTTAGAGATGTGGGGCTGCGGGGGATTCACCTTCTATTTGTCAGATAACGCGAACTTACCCTGTCGGTACTTGTTTTCAAGCCAATTCTTGAAAACGTAGCAATCTTCGATCGGATGGCCTAGTACTCGATGATAAGGACAGTAGTTGGGCTCGTTGACGTCACTTGGTTGCAACGGACGTTTTGGATCCGGCAAATTTATGAGTCTGTTGCGCAACGCCAGCTCGAATAACCTCCTCGTTTTATCACGGGGAAAGGAATAAGGACGTCCCATCCTATCCTCAAGGGGCACGTACGGTCGCGTATTATTTTGACGAGCAACCGGCTTCGAGTCGCTCAGTTGTTGTTGAGCATTAGCGACGACGATCGCTTTTCCCTTCCCTTTGTCATTTCGGGTGTCTGGCCTTGGAAGATGGGGTTTATGGCCCATTTGATCCATTTGCGCTAGTTTGTCAATCAAAGCCTGGAAGGTAGTCGGCTTGAAAAACATCATAAACTGCGAGATGGTTGCTTGTGGATCGAGGGTTCCCACAAACATACCCACCGCGGGAGCTTCTTCAATGCGCTGCTCACACTTTGACCATAAGTTCCGCCATCGTATAGCATACTGAACTCACGTCTCGCCGGGTTTTACCCTGGCGTTAATCAGTGCTGTCATCGGGGTACGTTCACCGGCGCTTGCAAAACGCTGAGTAAACAACAGCTCCATCTCCGCGAAGGTTTTAATAGAGTCGTTCGGGAGCTCAGAGTACCATTCAAATGCCGTATCTGATAAGCTTCCAACAAACTGGCGAAGTAAAAGCTTGTCATCTCCACCGGTATTGCCGCAGAGTGCCCTGAACTGGGCAACATGCTGTTGAGGATTGCCGTCCCCTTGTAGACATGGAACTTGGGAATCGTATAACCTGGCGGGTATTTGATTTGATCGTACCAACTTGGGTATGGCCGCCCTATTTTTACGACCTGACCGGCCGCTTCGGTCGCATGATGAACCCGTATTTGCTGGGCTATGTATTCATCCAAATCAGCTTTGGAGATTGTATCCTCTTTAGCTGCGGACAGAACTGGTGGAGGATTCGACGTCTCTCCCCTATCGTCTTCAAGAATGATTAGGGGATCTTCAGCAGGTGGATCTTGTTGAATTATCATACCCACCATATCATGGAACAGGAGGGCCATTTTCTTTATGCCGGCTGCCTGCTCCGCAGCTTCTTTATCTTTCTTCTCCAGTACGCGACGAAGGAATTCAGCGTCCGTTCTTTGTTCTTGACGCTCGTCCGAGGATGTTTCAGGGGTTTCTTTTGGCCCTGTAAGTGCGGCCATAGCGTTCATCATCTCCTGGAGCTTTTGTTGCTGCTCCTGAGCCTTGGTCACTGACCGTGTAAGCGGTCTATGACCCGTTGATGCACGGCTGTCTTCTTTTCCCGATGCCATGTAAACTGTATGAACTGTTATGCCCCCTGCCTTGGGGCGTTTAGGTTCACCATTTTTAACCTTTGCTGCTGACGCGGGAGGTTTCTCTGGCCTCCTGATTTAGAGAGGTTTTTTTTTGTCGATCAAAAATAATTACCGCAATCAAGAACGGCGTCGCTTGAAGCTAGCCGGTGAATACGGGTCGGTCCACAGGGATGTGTAAATCTTCTTTAAGTTCTTACAAGTTAATTCCAAAAGGTGTTTGGAAGTTTAATTAAATCTAAAAAATCAAAGTTGTATGAAGGTAGAATTAGAAACTTGCTAGGATTAGGTTTAGGGAAAATTTGGTAATTAAAGATTTACATCTCTTTCCATTGCCATCAATTAAATCAATCATATTAGAGTTATGGTAAATATTAACAAAGGTGATTAGGATGATTGGGAAGATTGATTCTTCCTCTAGATCCTTGTCCTCCTTTCTTAATCTTCACCCTAACCTCCATGGAAAACCTTAAGATCCGGGCCTTTATACTACGGAGTTCACCGTTACCTTGAAGGTAAAAGTGCCGTAGGGAGCGGAATCAAAAGGTATGCATGGAGTTCTAATGTTCATAAAAGTTTTAGCGATGAAAAGAGATGAGAGATCTTCATCTCTCAAATCCTTCCCTATTCCTAACCCTAACAAGCGAGGAAACTACTCGCTCATTGAGGGGATGAAAGAAAACAAGAATTTATTAAAGAAAGAAAACATCGATTGCAATTTAATAAAAGCTAGACTAAATTAAATTAAAGCGAGAAAATAAGAACAGATAAAAAACTACAATTATTGCAAAGAAATTAACCTACTTACTTTTGATGCACTCTTAGAAAAAAACAGAATTTTATTTCATGAGAAGAGGCATGAGAAATTACAAGGTCTTGGGTTCTATTTATAGGGCATAGAAACCCTAGGGTTTACAATTGCACCGCATGTCTAAAGTTACAAATATACCCCTAGAAAATCTTTCCATAGCCGTCAAGAAAAGTTGGTAAAATTTGATTTGCGCACTGGCACAGGAAGGCCGCGGATCCGCCGCGTGGGTGGGCTTTGGGCCGCGGAAGCGCGGCCCAATGATGAGGTCATCCTTGTATTTTTCTTGGGCTTCTTGGGGTTCTTCTGTTCTTCCTGGTTCTGTATTCAGGTTATCATTTGGGCTTCTACAGTGATACCAGATTTTCAACGAACACTTTGCAATGGATCTTGTAACCGTCTTTCTTGTAAATTTGGATCTTTTGTTGTCTTGTTGATGGTGAACCGTTCTTTTGCTGAGCTTTACTAAGATCTTCCTATTTGTTGGTCAAAATCCTTCTTTTGTGTCTTCTTTTGTGTTTTTCACTGTTTTTGCTCCAACAACCTGTAACCTGTAACATGTAGCAGACATGGGTCAAAAGCACCTGTTTTTATTGTAAAATGCATAAGAATGGGGAATATAAAATACAATATTATGGTGTGAACAAATACCCCCAAACTTATCTTTTGCTCGTCCTCGAGCAAACTTATTGTTTATTCTCTATAAAAATCCTAACCGCACTTTCGCAGGGAAACGCGATTGCACTGAGCTCGTGCAACAAGCCGTTAAACCTCTAGGTGTCCCTAGTAGGAGGAGTGTTGTCTCCTGAGGGTTTTCAGCGGATTACACCCACAAAATCCTATCAATTTGGCCTTTCGACTTTTGTTCTCCATTTAGGTTTTCTAACAAGGAATTCTATTATCGTCGACCCGCAAATTATCCACCCATATTCTTCACACTTCCTTATTATTTAACTTAAGATTGCATATATCCTGTAGAATTATCTAGCTTTCGGCATTTCTTAAGTTTTCCTTCTAGAGTTCCATCTCTGCGTAGGAATTTCTATCAACTCTATTAAAGACACAAGTTCTATTTTTCATTCCTTTCTCTTATCTAAACTCTAATCACATATCCCCACGTGTGTGTAAATATCACCCCTACACTTGGAAATTCAAATCAAGCAATCGTACTCCCGCCCATTGTCCAAAGCACTTATTAATTTGGTGAATGAAATTTGCTTACACATCCTTCATGTGACCGTTAATACTTCTTGAGGTACCAACGACCGATTACAAAATGCGTTTGCACTTTAAAGCGTACTTCCTAGTTTTGCAACACCCAAGGCTTTTAGCAGTGACTCCCAAACCAGTTGGTCTAAGGCACTAGGTGATGAAGCACCCTCGCTAAATATTTTTCTATTTTTACAGCCTTAAGTAATCACAAAAACCAGTGTCCATTTTTTTTTTTTATCCACCCTTTTTTTTCTTTTTCGTTGTGCTAAGGACTTTAGACAAGAGTATTTCAAGGTCTCCTCTACTATTCCAAGTTTCAAGGTGCGTGATTGTGCAATTTTGTAGGGTATACATTTTCAGAATCTAGACTTAAGCTAGGAACTATTTTTCAAACTTATACTCTAATAAAAGTTTTAATACTTTTCCTTCGTTTCGACTTAGCCCAAGAACTGAACCCAAAATTTGCCTATTTCTAAATAACCTACAAAGACATATGCTTTCCACAGTTAAACTTTAAGGAAGGTTATTTTTAGGGTTTTCAATTTGCTAAGTCTAAGATTTAGTTTTTCCTAGCCAGTTAACCTATCTATCAAACTCAAGTCAATTAACCAGAATTGAATACATTAATTTTTATAATTTTTGAAAGTTTTCAATTTTTATGGGTTTTTCTGTTTTCTAATTTTTTTTTATTTTTCAAATTTTCCAAATTTTTATGATTTTTATATAAAGATGCAATGCAGAAATATACATATGAATGCAAAAGAAAAACTTACCGAACATACCCCCAAACTTATAATGGACAGTGTCCTCACTGTCATGCTGCACCAAATGGGTTGATAATATCGGCGAGTTCCTGCTTATTATTAGATTTACATAGTATACACACCCCCAAACTTATTTGAAAACAAAGTTTAAGAAAAAAGAAATTCGAGGGTGGAGGTGGAGGAAATCAGTCTGTGTATATCGGCTCCTGTAAGAACAGGAGCTCCTCCGACGGGTCCGCTGAGAAGAACGGTTTCAAACGATGTCCATTCACTTTGAATAAAGTGCCGTCTTCTGGATTCTCAAGATCAACCGCACCGTGCGGATAAACGGTGCGGACTACAAAAGGTCCTCTCCATCTAGAACGGAGCTTGCCGGGATGAAAGTGTAACCGAGTATCATATAATAAAACCTGTTGACCCGGTTTGAATGTCTTTCGCAAAAGGTTTTTATCATGAAAAACTTTAGCTCGATTCTTAGCAATCACGGCATTATCATATGCCTCATCCCGCAGCTCCTCCAATTCATTCAGCTGCAGCTTTCGATTGCTGCCCGCATCTCCTAGAGATAGATTCATCTCTTTAATGGCCCAAAATGCTTTGTGCTCAATTTCTACTGGAAGGTGGCAAGCCTTCCCGTAAACAAGCCGGTATGGAGACATGCCAAGATCGGTCTTGTATGCAGTACGGAAAGCCCATAGTGCATCGATCAATTTTAGTGACCAATCTTTACGGTTTTTAGAAACCGTTTTCTCCAAGATTTGTTTAATTTGTCTATTCGAGATCTCGGCTTGCCCACATGTTTGGGGATGGTATGGCGTTGACAACTTATGGGTGATAGAGTATTTGCGCATTAAGGACTCAAAAGTCCTATTGCAAAAGTGAGAACCATTATCACTTATGATTGCGCGAGGGTGCCCAAATCGAGAAAAGATGTGATCTTTCAGAAATCGAACGACAACCTTGTTGTCATTCGTTCGACTTGGTATAGCCTCGACCCACTTTGAAACATAGTCAACAGCCAAAAGAATATACACATTTCCGAAAGAGTTGGGAAATGGTCCCATGAAGTCTATACCCCAAACATCAAAAATGTCTACAACCAAAATTGGTTGGAGCGGCATTGCATTTCTCCGCGATATCCGGCCCAAGTGTTGGCACCGGGAGCAAGTTTTGCAGTATTCGAATGCATCTTTGAAGAGTCGTGGCCAATAGAAACCACACTGCAAAACTTTCTCGGCTGTCTTCTTTGGGCCAAAGTGCCCACCACATGCTTGATCGTGGCAAAAAGACAGCACACTCTTAACCTCATTTTCAGGTACACACCGGCGAATGATTTGGTCGGAACAATATTTAAAAAGATAAGGTTCATCCCAGTAAAAATGCTTTACTTGGGACAAAAATCGTAGTTTGTCTTGTTTCGACCAATCGTTAGGTATCAAGCCGGTGGCTAAGT
The DNA here is from genome assembly GCA_030015575.1 of Agapanthus africanus. Classification (NCBI taxonomy): domain Eukaryota; kingdom Viridiplantae; phylum Streptophyta; class Magnoliopsida; order Asparagales; family Amaryllidaceae; genus Agapanthus; species Agapanthus africanus. The sequence goes on along the minus strand of JASDDO010000010.1, from coordinate 538,014,643 downwards.
AGTTTACAATATCGGCGAACCATGGTTCGCAAGAAACAGTCAAGAGTTGCTCATCGGGGAAAGCATCAGTGATAGGCAGTTCAAGCGTGGGCGACGAAGGAAGTCGTGAAAGGTGATCGGCCACTACGTTTTCACATCCCTTCTTGTCCCGTATGATAAGGTCAAATTCTTGGAGCAAGAGGATCCAACGTATGAGCCTAGACTTAGCATCCTTCTTCGCGAAAAGGTGGCGAAGAGCTGAGTGATCCGTGTATACTATAACTGGAGAGCCGATTAAATAAGGCCGAAATTTTTCAAGTGCAAACACAACCGCTAAAAACTCTTTTTCTGTTGTTGTGTAGTTTAATTGGGCCTCATTTAATGTTCGGCTAGCGTAGTAAATTACATGCGGCATTTTGTTAATGTGCTGTCCAAGAACAGCACCAATGGCAAAATCTGATGCGTCGCACATAATTTCAAAAGGGTGCGTCCAGTCTGGAGATGAAAGAATGGGCGCAGAAATGAGTGAGTGTTTCAAAGACTCGAACGCTTTCATGCAAGATGAGTCGAAGACAAAAGTAGTGTCCTTGGCCAACAAGAGAGTCAAGGGTCTAGCAATCTTGCTAAAGTCCTTGATAAACCGTCTATAAAAACCGGCATGGCCAAGGAAAGCTCGGATATCTTTGACGCATTTAGGAGGAGGAAGATTGGAAATGACTTCGATTTTAGCTCTATCAACCTCTATGCCGTTTTGCGAGATCACATGTCCTAAAACAATGCCTTCTCGTACCATAAAGTGGCACTTCTCCCAATTCAAGGTCAAGTTCTTTTCCCTACAGCGGGTGAGAACCGCGTCAAGATGCCGTAAACACTCATCGAAGGAGTCACCAAAGATGGAGAAATCATCCATAAAGATTTCTAAAAACTTCTCCACCATGTCCGAAAAGATCCCCATCATACACCGCTGAAATGTAGCTGGTGCATTGCACAACCCAAAGGGCATGCGACGATAAGCAAAAGTGCCAAAGGGACAAGTAAATGTTGTCTTGTCTTGATCCTCTTTGGCTATGGGGACTTGATTATAACCGGAATAGCCATCTAAAAAGCAGTAGAATTCGTGCCCCGCTAATCGTTCTAGCATTTGGTCAATGAATGGTAAAGGAAAGTGGTCCTTCCTTGTCGCGGCATTGAGTTTCCGGTAATCGATGCAAACTCGCCACCCGGTTTGGGTGCGAGTAGGAATTAACTCATTTGCCTCATTGGTGATGACCGTGATGCCCGATTTCTTTGGCACGACATGAATGGGGCTAACCCATTGGCTATCCGAGATAGGGTAAATGATACCGCTATCAAGACACTTAACAATCTCCTTCTTAACCGCCTCCTTCATGATGGGGTTGAGGCGTCTTTGTGGATCCCTTGCCGGCTTGGCATCATCCATCAAGTGTATATGATGTTCGACTATGAGGGGACTAATCCCCTTGATGTCCGCCATAGACCAGCCGAAAGCTTGCCGATTATTGTATAAGACCGTTAAAAGAGCCTTCTCTTGCTCAAGAGCTAGAGAGGCCGATATGATAACGGGTAAGGTCTCATCTTCACCTAGATAAACATATTTTAGGTGCGACGGCAAAAGCTTTAGTTCGAGTTTTGGTGGTGAAACAATAGATGGTAACAATGGAGTAACTGTTTCAAACTCGAAGGATTCCATCAAAGGTTCAAATTGAGTGTACGCTACCGAGTCGGATGGTTCAACTAACTCATCCGAAAAAACAAAAGACTCAAACTCGGGTGGAGAGTCTTCAAGATCATCAACAAAGGTGAAACACTCATAATCTTTGTCCGACGTGAAAGCTGTGTCGGATTCTAGGAGGAACGCACTAGTGGCGTCAATATTACTGTGATCAAACATGAAATTCTCGAACTCACAGTCCTCCTCCGCGATCTCATCGATCGAGCACACATCAAGTACGCTAGAATTAGGCTCGCAAGGCTGACTTCCTAACTTGAAAATGTTGAGTTCAACTGTCATCTTGCCAAAAGATAAATTCATTGAACCATTACGACAGTTGATTACCGCGTTAGAAGTCGCGAGGAATGGTCGACCAAGTATCACCGGAATTTGATTACGGGGGTTAGCGACAGGCTGTGTATCCATAACAATAAAGTCCACGGGGAAAATGAAATCCCCTACTCTAATTAACACATCCTCCAACTCTCCCCTAGGGTGGGTGATTGATCGGTCGGCCATTTGGAGAGTGCAATGAGTAGGCTTGAGCTCTCCAACGCCTAATTGTTCGTACACCGAATAAGGTAGCAAATTGACACTAGCACCAAGATCTAATAGTGCTCTATTGATGGTCTTATTCCCAATTGTGATCGAAATAGTAGGACAACCGGGGTCCTTGTGCTTTGGGGGTAAAGAATTGACAAGAGCATCACTAACAGCACTAGCTACAAAAACTTTCTTTGGTACTTGTGACTTCCTCTTTTTGGTGCATAAGTCCTTTAAGATTTTTGCATATGAAGGAACTTGTTGGATTGCATCCAAAAGAGGGATGTTTATGCTAACCTGTTTGAATAACTCTACAATCTTCTCCATTTGTGGAGTTGGTTTATTGGATCTCAATCGATTTGGAAAAGGAACATTTTGAAAAATTGTTGAGTCCAATTTTTGTGGATCAGATTGTTGAGTTGGAACGGAACCCCGTGTAGATGTGTTCGTGTTGTGAGAAGAGGGTCCGTTCGAGCTAGAAGGAGTAGAGCCATGTGAAGGATGGAGAATAGGCTCTAACGAAGAAGAAGAGGAAGATGAAGAAGGTGAAGAAGATGAAGAACCACCGGCCGAGGTGTCATGGTTAATACCCACATTGTTTTGCAGCACTCTTCCGGATCTCAACGTGGTCACAGCATTCACGTTATGATTCTGCTGTTCATGTGCAACATGTGCGTGACCGGGATTTGGGAGTGGTTGAGACGGAAGCTTTCCTTTCTCTCGCTCTTTCAATGCTGCGTTGAGTTGTGCAATTTGTGCCTCAATAGCTTTGATGCTTTGATCGTGTGAGGCACTGTTTTGCACCAAAGATTGAACAGAAGTCTCTATCCTAGCTGTGGATTGTTGTGATTGCACCAAAGTTTGTGCAGATTGCTTTAGGAATGCTTCTAGACTTCTTTCGAGCGAGCTAACAGCATTTTGAGGGGGAACAAAATTGTTGGGAACAAAATTGTTCATCTGATTAGGGTAAGGTTGCTGTTGGGGAGGCTGCTGAAATTGAGTTTGTGGAGGTGCTTGTTGTTGTTGTGGAGGAGGAGCTCTTTGAAAATTGTTGTTTCCTTGGATTTGTTGATTGTGGTTCCAAGCGAAATTAGGGTGGCTCTTCCACCCCGGATTGTATGTTGAAGAGTATGGATCATTTCTTTGTCGTTGCTGAAAGGCAGCATTGACTTGATCTTGTCCTTGAGTGGATGCAGTGTAAGGACACTCTTCAGTGAGATGTGATGGATCCGAACAACAAGCACAAACAGTTCGTGGGGGCACAACAGGGGCAGGAGAAGGTGCTGAGATTTTGGTCTCAAGCGCCTCTATCTTTTTCATAAGAGCGGCCATCTCGGCCTTCATAGCAATTGACATCTCTACTTGATGTATGCCTGCCCTAGGTTGACCAATGGAAGAAGATGATGTGGTCTTGGTGCTCTCCCACTGAATCGTTTGCTCACTAAGATCCTCAAGAAACTGCCAAGCTTCATCACTAGATTTGGACAGAAAGTGACCTTGACTAAGGGTTTCTAGCAACTGCTTCGTTGCCGGGTTCAATCCCTCGTATAATGTTTGGCAAAGTTGCCATCTTTCGATTCCATGGTGAGGGCATTGAACGAGAAGGTCTTTGAATCTTTCAAAACATTTCCAAAATGGTTCGGCAGGAAGCTGTGAAAATTGAATGATTTCATTACGGATTTTTGCAGTTTTGTGATGAGGATAGAACTTTTTAAGAAAAGCTTTCACAAACTCGTCCCAATTTCTGATTGAGTGTGATGCGGTGCTGTATAGCCACTTCTCGGCTAGGTCACATAAGGTGAAAGGAATGACCCTTAGCCTTATTGCGTCATCACTTAATTGGGTAGTTTTCATCATGGCGCAAACGTTTTGGAATTTGTTGATAAAGATATATGCATCTTCGGATTCCAAACCATGAAACTTAGGCAGCATGTTGATGAAGTGGGGTTTGATCTCAAAGTTGTCCCCATTAGCCGGTGGAAGAGAAAGACAAGTGGGAAGGGCGGTGCGAATGGGGTAGAAAAGATCCTGGAGCGCGACTCGTGCGGGCGCTTCGACAGGCGGGAGATTCGGGTTATTCGCACCTAACGGAGGCGGAATCATTCCCGTCGGCAAGGTATAGTTGGGGTCGTGTCCCGACATACCTTCGAAAGAATGTGATGGTGAATGTGAAGAAGTGGACAAGATTTCGACTTCGGAGTCGAAAGGTTCGTCGGTCGGTACCAACGAAACACGGACTAATCGGGCGCTAGGGTCCCTAGTCCAACCGGACATACACTAAAAGGGTTAGTGTAGTCGAGACAGAATGTGAGTGCAAAGATTCTTTAGCGACAAGTTGTAAGTTTTGAAAAGATTATCTTTTTTCTTTTTAAGTGTGCTTTTGCAAAAAGATTTTGAAAAGAGACACAACTGCAATTAACCACACATGCACAATCAGGCCTAAGTCTAGGGTTGCCTAGGTCAGCTAGACAGCTCCTAACTGTTCCAAAGGGCTAGATATAGAACCTCAAACCGCCTCTTCACGGACAAGTACGGCCAGGTAAGTGGGAAGGAACCACCACTACAGTGGGCCTAATTAAAAACCACTAGCCTAGTCACCGCAATGTCGGTTAGGATAAACGGCTGATGCCTATACTAGTCCTCTGTCCTATTGAGCTCGACGTCCTTAGGGCTGAGTCTAATATTTTTTAGATTAAAAGTGGTCAATGCAGATGCTTTAAGTGATTTCTGGGGTCCTGGGAAGGGTAATGAAATCCCCACCCAATCTGAATTGGTCAATAGCCCCTTAAAGTCAGATTAAAGTATGCAAAGCAGTAAATCACTTGCAATCAATTTGCTTTTAAGCGCGGCGCAAAGAATCCTGCAGAAAATCAATTATTGGAAGGGGGAAGAAGATTTTTAGCGCGAAGAATCCTGCAGAAGATTTGACAGAGATTTATGGAGATTTGAAGAGAGGAAGAATAAGGAAACAAACAGTGCAAAAATTTTGCAGAGAAGAACCCAAGTTGCGGCGGAAGCGCGGCGCGACCTAGGGTTATGCGGCGGAAGCGCGGCGCTTTGGGGGCTTCAGGTCTCCAACTTTCTTCAGCTGCTCTGTAATTCCAATATACTCCTTTTCTGATGTATAGTTCTCTGTTTCCCTTTCAGTGTTGGTTCAGATCCGTCAAGCCTGCAAAGATTCACAAAGAAACCCTTCAAACAATAAAGGATGATATATTTTTTATTTTTTTATTTTTTTTTCAGATTTTTATGATTTTTTTTTTTTTAGATTAACCCGAAATTACAAAAAGAAAATTTTACGCCATCCCCGGCAACGGCGCCATTTGATTTAGAGAGGTTTTTTTTTGTCGATCAAAAATAATTACCGCAATCAAGAACGGCGTCGCTTGAAGCTAGCCGGTGAATACGGGTCGGTCCACAGGGATGTGTAAATCTTCTTTAAGTTCTTACGAGTTAATTCCAAAAGGTGTTTGGAAGTTTAATTAAATCTAAAAAATCAAAGTTGTATGAAGGTAGAATTAGAAACTTGCTAGGATTAGGTTTAGGGAAAATTTGGTAATTAAAGATTTACATCTCTTTCCATTACCATCAATTAAATCAATCATATTAGAGTTATGGTAAATATTAACAAAGGTGATTAGGATGATTGGGAAGATTGATTCTTCCTCTAGATCCTTGTCCTCCTTTCTTAATCTTCACCCTAACCTCCATGGAAAACCTTAAGATCCGGGCCTTTATACTACGGAGTTCACCGTTACCTTGAAGGTAAAAGTGCCGTAGGGAGCGGAATCAAAAGGTATGCATGGAGTTCTAATGTTCATAAAAGTTTTAGCGATGAAAAGAGATGAGAGATCTTCATCTCTCAAATCCTTCCCTATTCCTAACCCTAACAAGCGAGGAAACTACTCGCTCATTGAGGGGATGAAAGAAAACAAGAATTTATTAAAGAAAGAAAACATCGATTGCAATTTAATAAAAGCTAGACTAAATTAAATTAAAGCGAGAAAATAAGAACAGATAAAAAACTACAATTATTGCAAAGAAATTAACCTACTTACTTTTGATGCACTCTTAGAAAAAAACAGAATTTTATTTCATGAGAAGAGGCATGAGAAATTACAAGGTCTTGGGTTCTATTTATAGGGCATAGAAACCCTAGGGTTTACAATTGCACCGCATGTCTAAAGTTACAAATATACCCCTAGAAAATCTTTCCATAGCCGTCAAGAAAAGTTGGTAAAATTTGATTTGCGCACTGGCACAGGAAGGCCGCGGATCCGCCGCGTGGGTGGGCTTTGGGCCGCGGAAGCGCGGCCCAATGATGAGGTCATCCTTGTATTTTTCTTGGGCTTCTTGGGGTTCTTCTGTTCTTCCTGGTTCTGTATTCAGGTTATCATTTGGGCTTCTACAGTGATACCAGATTTTCAACGAACACTTTGCAATGGATCTTGTAACCGTCTTTCTTGTAAATTTGGATCTTTTGTTGTCTTGTTGATGGTGAACCGTTCTTTTGCTGAGCTTTACTAAGATCTTCCTATTTGTTGGTCAAAATCCTTCTTTTGTGTCTTCTTTTGTGTTTTTCACTGTTTTTGCTCCAACAACCTGTAACCTGTAACATGTAGCAGACATGGGTCAAAAGCACCTGTTTTTATTGTAAAATGCATAAGAATGGGGAATATAAAATACAATATTATGGTGTGAACACCTCCTTCTTTTGTGGGCCGTTGAGGTTGAAGGAACCGGTGAAGGGGGCAGCCTTGCAGCTGCTGTCCCCTGCTGTTTAATAGGGCAGCCCTTGTCTTTTTCCACCTTCGCCTTTTTCTGGTGACGAGAGTGACCTGGGTCAATCACGGAGTCTTAAACCCTCCGCCAAACTTTATAAATTCTTGAGGACAGCCATTGAGGGGGCTGTTCTTGCTTCGTTTCTGGAACTCTCTCCGCAGGTGGGGGAGATCTTTTCAATATAGCGGTTGGAGCATTCTTCCGTACCCTCCTCAGCAGTTCAAAGCTGTTCCCAGTTGGAATAGCAGCGTTGACTTCCACCACTGGAGCCGGTAGAGTTAGCCCTGAGGGAGAGTTGCCCCCTGCCTTCCTCACTCGTTGCCAATGGCGACGTCGAGCATGACGAGCCGTTGGGACTGGCCCGGAGATTGAGACATCTTCTTTTTGCCCCCTGTCTGAATGGGGCACCGCCGGTGTTAACCTCTTAAAGACTGAGGTTGTCTTTTGAGGGGTGATATTCAACCTGTCGAAGACAGATCCTCGAGCAGGGGGAAGAGCAGGAATCGTCAGCCTTGAAAAGACTGACTCTTTGACAGGGGAAGCCGCCTTGACGACTTCTGGAGCAACAGTGATTGCCTTCCTCGGGACAACCAATTTAGAGTTCTGATTTAGCCTGGTGAAAACAGAGGCTGTCGGTTTTGTAGTGACCGACCCGTTGACAGGGGCCGTCGTAGCAGTGAGCCAGTCGAAGACCGACTTTTTGTTCACTTCCGGTGCAGGTATTGGCGTAGGAAAGCTTGTACGTGGGATCATGGTCCCAAAGAACATACCAGTGGTGGCTTGGGTCACCTGATCTACCGGTAGAGTGAGGAAAGAAGCCGCTTGGGGCCCATATGCTACACCTCCCGGTGAGGTGGAGCGTCCGTTGCAGTGGCACTTCGAGCAGTTGGTGCAGTTAGAGGCCATTGAATCTTGAGTTCTGCGCCAGGCAAAAGAACAAATTTTAGTAATTTGAAATCCGAAGGCAACCATTAACAAACTGCGATTGGTTCGCGAAGACGACACACGAAGTGTGGAGTGGAAAGAGGAAGAGGTCCCACCGGGCGTGCCAGAATCTGTTCCCCTCCAAAGAGCGGCGCACAGGACCGCGATGTGTCCTGATGCTGAGATTCGGGGCAGATGCTATTTGGTTTTATCCGTCTGTTAGTGTATATGCCCTAGAGGCCATTACTGTATCATACTAGCTTGTATATTACTTAATGGAAGCTTGGGATATTCACAGTTGTATATACAATCTTGCTCGAAATAGTAGTATGCTACTTGGTTTGTCTCTGCTTTAATATGTGCATGTGTTTCTTTTAGCATATTGCTGGTATACATATTAGTAGAGCCCTTAGGATCTTTGCTTGATTACCAGCGTTGTGATGGCGCTCGCACTCGTGGGAGCTGGGTAATCTATAAGCACATCCTTATACAGGTCCCTGGTCGTTGGACTATCGAGACAGGGCATCGATACTCCGGAGTAGACTAGCGTATGCGCTTCTCATCCCAGTGTGGGAGACGGTCTGTCCCACAGCCGTTAGTACGTCGTACTTGGGATAGTATGCGGGTGCTCGTTAGGTTACGAGTACACTGGACAGGACTCGTCGGGAACTGTTGGTTGGTAATATACCTATCATCAGTTATCAGTTCCCAGGTGACATGAGTACAGCTTAGTCCGCTGACTTGACACTGTCACTTCGCCTCGAGTGTGTTCCCACTGCACTTTGATTACTACCCTACCACGGCTCAAAGGAGCTGTGCAAACAGGTAGTTTTTGGGTGCAGTCCCGAAGCACTTGGAGGCAGTGACGGTTAGACAGGATTCGTCTCTCCCGGTATTGGGGGTTGACATCGCGCTGTGTCCAGGAGAGCCATTACACGAGTAGTCCCTGGCCAGGGCAAGCGAGATATACTGGTAGGTTTCCAGTGTTATCTCAGGGTGTTCTGGGCTACACTCCGACACGACTTGTACCGCTATTAGGGGACTGACGTTCACCGCCCCCCTTAGGCCCGCCATGCGATGTATCAGACGAACAGACCGGACTGTATGGAGACTGTCACATACAGGCTCAGTAGGAGTGCAGATGGGGTTCACCTCGTCAGTCTTCTTATCGACATCTACCTGGGGACCGTTACGTACAGCTAGTGCCGCTTGCGGTCTGTGGTTAAACCCACTGCCAGCGTAGTGTCGAGTCTTTAGAGTCCCACACAGAGAGCTATTCGCCTTTAGGCTAAATGAATAGAGGTCGCATGGTTTTGCGACAGGGTTCGTTCACATTCGCGCACTTGTGCACGTTTGCTGTCCGGACAGTTTATACTAGCGGGCTTTGGTTTAAGCCGGATCCTAGTATATGATTTGAGATTGGTTTTTCTCATTGTGTTCGTGTTCCTCGGATCACGAATGCGGGTGCGTATGCACAGTTGCTTGAGATTGAGGGAGAGGACCTTGATTAGGGTTAATGGCTATTGTCATTTTGTTAACCCTAATATTTATGTGTGTGTTATTGTTAATTAGTAATTAGTTTAATAATTATCCATGGTTGTGGTTGTTGACCTTTTGACTTCTTTGACTTGTTGACCAAGGTTGACACTTTGACCATCATCATTTCTTTTTGGAAGATGCTTTTTGATCTTTGCAATTTGAAATGATAATGGTCATGTCATGATTTACCATGATAATTATCTAGCTAATTATTCAATTAAATCAATTCACACATATTAGTGAGAATGGCTCTATTTTTTTCTCATTCTTCTCTCATTTCATTTCTCTCTCTTGCTCATCCTCTCCCTCAAGCTCTCTCCCTCTCATGTGTTGAGAAACAAAAAGCTTGAGAAAAACCCTCTCTTGATCTTCTCTACTCACTTCTAGGGTTCAAGTCTTAGCATTTCTTGCACTCTAGTTACTCCTAGCTTGGAGTTGAAGCTAAAGGTGGTGGCTTTCGGGTGGATCCTTCTTTGACGGGAGAAGACAAGCAAGGTGATCCTTTTCTACCATACCTAGGAGCAAGGAGAGAAGGACTAAAGACCAAAGGTATAACCTTTCATCACTTAGCTACTTTGTAGTTAGGGTTAGCTAGTTTATGTTTAGCAAAGATCCTCACAAGCTTAGTCCATGTTGCCTAAGTCATCAAAAATCCGATTTTTATTATGTTTTCCGCCTCCCCGTAAGCACCGGGGTGGGCAACACGGACTTACAGTGGTATCAGAGCCTAACTAAACCTAAACTAGCTAAGTAGTTAAGTGTAACGAAGTTTCGAAACCGAAAAACCCTAAAACCAAACTTTTTCAAAATCCAACTTTCTGTTAAAATATTTCCTGGTTAAAATGAAAAAATTTATACTTGTAAAATTGTCTCAGGGTTTTGTGTGAAACACCACCAAATACGAACCAGAGAGGAGCCAAGAGGACCGCGCTTCCGCGGCCTAAGGAAGCTCTTGCCGCGGAAGCGCGGCCGTCTTGTCAACTCTCTGTATCGTTTTTGCTGCAGTTTGTTTCTGAGTTGGTTTTAGGATTTTTAGGATATGTTATATGTGCCCAGATTTTCCAGAACTAAAATTTACTTTTGGGGGCCTATAAATCCGTATTTTTTCGGAACTTCACTACATTTTAACTATATCGGTTATATCTGTGATGCTTGTATGTATTGAACGTCGGCTAATCGCTATAAGTCGATTAGTCGGGGTTATACATCTCTGTGATCTGTGATTGTTGGTTTGTGGATATGAATGGATTGGATTGTCGCGGGTGAATAGCCGGGTTGGATGTGAGATGAGCGTTATTTTCTTTCATTCATTTGTAACATGTAAATTGATGTAATAATATTCTTTGTATGGCCGCACAACCGGGTCGGGGTTGTAGCCGTCATTGTATAATTCTTTTTACTGTTTTTGCTCCTAGGATAGACCCATGGAGGGGGTGCACAAACTACCGGGTATCTCGAAGCGCCGAGTGGCCTACTCACGGTGGTGAGGGAGGTTGCTTCGCTTCGGGTGCTTGGCGGGTAGTTTGCCGCACCCGTAGGGGTCTTGGGTGGGGTATTGGCTATTCACCGCGACCGTGTAATCCGCTTTGCGTTGCAGGCTCGAACGCATTGCGGATTCCTAGTATATCCAATGTATTCATCTGTGATCTGTAATGTCTATCATTGCTATATATTTATATATAATAACTATTTAGGCGTTGCTTATGTTTTACAGCCGCGCTAGCCCAGCCCCCGCTCTGTCGTTAGTTAAGTAACCTAACGGGTGATGACGGGGCCCCGTGGCGAATGCGAATGGCATAAGCGTACGTCATATTTTGGTTGTTTTCTGCAATGGTAGGATTAAATGATGGGACGCATTAAAAGAACTAATGCAAGAAATAAACCAAGTAAAAGTCGATTGGAACACTTTGAAAACCACTCGGTTCTTTTCAAAACTAAACTTTTAAACGCGGAGCTTGAACCACTCCTTTTAAAAGCTATCTCGTTCCATCGATTATATCAAGTTCACTACGTTCACGGTTTCGCCAAAACCATCCGTAGCCCTCCGTCATTCCACATGAATGGTCAAAAGTATTCAAGCTATGTATTTTGGCCAAAGTCAAGGCATAGTGATTGGTAGCGTTTGGGTATTCATGTGCAGCATAGATAGATGCGTTGATTTGGGACAGTCGTGCTGCCATTTTGGCCAAAGTCAAGGGTAGGTACGGGTGGGTCCAAATTAACCAGGAGAATGACGGGTAGAACTTGACATGTGACTTATGATATTTTGGCCAAAGTCAAGGTCATAAGAGCATGGGGCAAAAATCCACATCGGGAGTTTCATAAGTACTGAAACTTGCTAGCGTTGCATACCATTTGGAGTGTGATAATTCTGGTAGGATTCCTTCGGCTTTATCACGCGATGATATTTGGATCCCGATCCTACTGTGAGTATATGCTACTCCTCGGGAAAACTCTCACTTAACGATCAATGCTATAAACCTAGTAGGTGCCTAGAAAGGTGTTAGCGGGGCTACGCCCACAGGGAAAAGAGGTTACTTAATTAAGGAACTTCGCGAAAGCGTTGGAAAACCTCCCTCGAAGTACCGACACTGGCCTGGCTGAACGGTTAAGCAAGTATTGTACGGTGAGAATGATCCCGGCTAATCCTTTTCTTTATGGTTTGAGAAGGGATTCGAGAGACAGTGGGAGCCATCCAGTTTAGACAAACTAAAAACCACTCTAAACTTGCAAGAGCATCATGCTAAAGTGTTTCTTTTCTCTCTCCTAATTGCAGCGACCATTCAAGATGACCGGACTTAAGTTACTATTAGATAAAAACATATTGACAGGGCCAAACTACAAAGATTGGCTCAGGAATGTCAAGATGGCTATCACTTATGACAAGCTGGGGTATATACTTACCACCAAAGCTCCCCCCGTCCCAGGTCCCACCTCCAGCGTCGCGGATGTAGAAATCCGTAAGACATGGGAGATAGATTGCGCGAGGGCCAAATGCCTCGTACTAGCCTCGATGGACAATGAACATCAGAGGAGGCACGAGAATATGGACCTAGAGTCCATATTTCTCCATACAAAAGAACTGTATGGAGAGCAGTCTCGTATCGCAAGATACGAAGTGTCGAAGAAGCTCTTTTCGGCAAGGTTGGCCGTCGGATCATCGGTAGCGGACCACGTGCTTAAGATGATCGGCTACATAGAGGAGCTCGCGGACCTCGGGACCACGTTGGAGAATGAACTCTATACTGATCTGATTCTCCAGTCCCTTCCTTCCACTTACGCCCAGTTCATTCTTAACTTCAACATGCAAGGAAAGGAGGTTGAACTGGCCGAACTTCTGAACATGTTGAGGACTGCTGAGGGCACCCTACAGAAGGGTAGGGAGACATCCACTTTGTTTGTAGGAGGATCTTCCTCTTCTAGGTCCAGGGCGAAAGCCAAGGGCAAGAAGAAGAAAGCCCCCGCCAAACCAAGAGGCGGTGTCGGTAAAGTGGATACGAAGGGAAAGGGTAAAGCAACAAAAGTAGCGGGGAAGCTGGTGGGGAAGGAAGAATGCTTCTATTGTCACAAAAGTGGTCACTGGAAACAAGATTGCAAGGCTTGGAAAGCCAGAACACAGGATTTGAAGCGAGTTGCAGCTTCAGCTTCAGGTGTGTATGTTATTGAAAACTGTCTATCTATAAACTCTACTTCCTGGGTATTGGATACCGGATCGGGATCTCATATCTGTAATTCTTTGCAGGCGTTGAGAAAGCGTAGAGTTTTGAAGGCAGGTGACATGACCCTCAGAGTTGCGAACGGTGCTAGCATGGATGCTGAGGCCGTGGGGGACTATCACCTGGGATTATCAGATGGACACTTTTTGGTTTTGCGTAGTTGTTATTATGTACCAAATGCAACCTGTAATATCATTTCTGTATCTTTATTATCTAAAGAAGGTTATGAATTTGCATTTGTAAGTAATGTAGTGAACATTCACCTTAATCAAGTGTTGATTGGGTCGGGTACATTGAACAACGGTATTTACGTTTTAAACCAACCACAGGTTTTCAATATCCAGAATACACACAAAAGAAAGTCTCCAGAAATTAATAAAACTTTCTTATGGCATTGTAGACTGGGTCACATCAACGAGAGAAGATTGACTAAGTTACATACTGAAGGATATTTAGATTCGTTCGAATATCAATCGTATGCAACTTGTCAATCCTGTCTCAAAGGAAAGATGACAAAGGCTCCGTTTTCTGGACACGGAGAAAGAGCGAGCGAGCTCTTGGGACTCGTACACAGCGACGTGTGCGGTCCAATGTCTACACATGCGCGAAGCGGTTTTTCTTACTTCATAACTTTTACGGATGATTTTTCAAGGTACGGTTATGTCTTCTTAATGAAACATAAATCCGAGGCTTTTGAAAAATTCCAGGAATATAAGAGTGAAGTAGAAAAACAGACCGGCAAAAGTATCAAGATCCTAAGATCGGATCGAGGAGGAGAATACTTAAGTGCCGAATTCCTGAATTACTTAAAAGAGAATGGAATTCTCTCTCAGCTTACTCCTCCATACACTCCGCAACATAACGGTGTATCGGAGAGACGGAACCGAACCCTATTGGATATGGTACGGTCCATGATGAGTAATGCTGAGTTACCGCGATCGTTCTGGGGGTATGCGCTAGAAACAGCTGCATATCTTTTGAACCGTGTTCCCACTAAGACTGTGCCTACCACACCATATGAGTTATGGAGTGGGAAGAAACCCTATCTTAATCATATTAAGACATGGGGATGTCCAGCTTTTGTAAAAAAGCAGCATGCGGACAAGCTCGAGGCACGCTCAGTACAGTGCAAGTTTGTGGGATATCCAAAGAACTCCAAGGGATATTACTTCTATTACGAAGAGGAACAAAAAGTCCTTGTTTCTCGCCATGCCCACTTTCTAGAACATCAGTTCATAGAAAAAGAATTAAGTGGGAGCGCAATAGAACTGGAAGAAATTCCAGAACCACAAACTATTACTGAAAGTTTAGTGGAACCAGAAGGTTCAAAAGAACAGGACATTCCTACGCCGCTCCGCAGGAGTAGTAGGCAGTCTCATCCGCCCGAGAGGTACTACGGTTTCCTCATTGACGGGGATAGAGAGGACTGCATCCTAGATTGTGATGAGCCTACTAGCTTCCAGCAAGCCATTCAGAGCGTCGACTCGGTAAAATGGCTGGATGCAATGCGGACCGAGATGGAGTCCATGTACACCAACAAAGTATGGACGTTGGACATTGCTCCAGACGGGGTAAAACCCGTAGGATGCAAGTGGATCTTCAAAAGGAAGATTGGTGTAGATGGACAGGTTGAGACCTATAAAGCTAGACTGGTAGCAAAGGGTTTTCGTCAGCGACCTGGTTTGGACTATGACGAAACCTTTTCTCCAGTAGCTATGCTGAAATCCATTCGGATCCTTCTTGCCATCGCTGCTTTCCACGATTATGAGATTTGGCAGATGGACGTAAAGACAGCTTTTCTAAATGGTCATTTAGAGGAGTGTGTCTATATGGACCAGCCAGAGGGTTTCATTCAGGGTGGGAGCAGCGGAAAGGTGTGCAAGTTGCTCAAGTCCATTTATGGACTCAAGCAGGCATCGCGGAGTTGGAACATCTGTTTTGATGAGACGGTCAAAGAATTTGGCTTTATCAAAAATCCAGATGAACCATGCATCTATTGTAGATTTGTAGCGAGAACTGTAGTATTCCTCGTTTTATACGTGGATGACATTCTCTTAATAGGAAATGACATTCCTATGCTACAATCTGTCAAGGGGTTCTTGTCACACAGGTTCTCCATGAAAGACCTGGGTGATGCCTCCTACATTCTGGGTATCCGGATCTACCGTGACAGATCCAAGAGGATATTAGGACTCTCGCAGTCCAGGTACATCGACACCATACTGAAGAGATTCAGTATGGAAGATTCCAAGCGCGGTAATCTACCGGCTTGTCACGGGATCACCCTCTCCAAAGAGATGTCTCCCAAGACTGATTTGGAGAGGGATCGCATGTCTATTATACCCTACGCTTCTGCGGTAGGCTCTATAATGTATGCGATGTTGTGTACCAGACCGGATGTGGCTTATGCACTGAGTGTGGTAAGCAGGTATCAGTCAAACCCTGGGGAGAAACATTGGATAGCAGTAAAGAACATTCTCAAGTACCTGAGAAGGACTAAGGAGATGTTCTTGGTGTATGGCGGAAAAGACCTGCAGGTTGAGGCCTTTGCTGACTCCAGCTTCCAGAGTGACAAGGATGATTCCAAGTCCATGTCGGGTTTTGTCTTTACCCTCAATGGAGGGGCGGTGTGTTGGAAGAGCTCCAAACAGGAAACCGTTGCTGACTCGACTATGGAAGCGGAATACATCGCTGCATCTGATGCCGCAAAAGAAGCTGTCTGGATGAGGAAGTTCTTGAAAGAACTTCAGGTGGTTCCGTCCATTGTTGACCCAATACCTCTGTATTGCGACAACAACGGGGCTATAGCTTTAGCGAAGGAACCCAGGTCCCATCAGAAATCCAGACACATCTTAAGGCGGTATCACCTGATCAGGGAGATCGTGGATCGCCAGGAGATCGAGGTCCGGAGAGTTGCATCAGAGGATAACACAGCAGATCCATTCACCAAGGCCTTGCCCCAGACTCAGTTCGAGCGGCTGATCGAGATGATAGGTCTTCGATACGCCAGTACATGGCCTTAGTGCAAGTGGGAGATTGTTAGTGTATATGCCCTAGAGGCCATTACTGTATCATACTAGCTTGTATATTACTTAATGGAAGCTTGGGATATTCACAGTTGTATATACAATCTTGCTCGAAATAGTAGTATGCTACTTGGTTTGTCTCTGCTTTAATATGTGCATGTGTTTCTTTTAGCATATTGCTGGTATACATATTAGTAGAGCCCTTAGGATCTTTGCTTGATTACCAGCGTTGTGATGGCGCTCGCACTCGTGGGAGCTGGGTAATCTATAAGCACATCCTTATACAGGTCCCTGGTCGTTGGACTATCGAGACAGGGCATCGATACTCCGGAGTAGACTAGCGTATGCGCTTCTCATCCCAGAGTGGGAGACGGTCTGTCCCACAGCCGTTAGTACGTCGTACTTGGGATAGTATGCGGGTGCTCGTTAGGTTACGAGTACACTGGACAGGACTCGTCGGGAACTGTTGGTTGGTAATATACCTATCGTCGGTTATCAGTTCCCAGGTGACATGAGTACAGCTTAGTCCGCTGACTTGACACTGTCACTTCGCCTCGAGTGTGTTCCCACTGCACTTTGATTACTACCCTACCACGGCTCAAAGGAGCTGTGCAAACAGGTAGTTTTTGGGTGCAGTCCCGAAGCACTTGGAGGCAGTGACGGTTAGACAGGATTCGTCTCTCCCGGTATTGGGGGTTGACATCGCGCTGTGTCCAGGAGAGCCATTACACGAGTAGTCCCTGGCCAGGGCAAGCGAGATATACTGGTAGGTTTCCAGTGTTATCTCAGGGTGTTCTGGGCTACACTCCGACACGACTTGTACCGCTATTAGGGGACTGACGTTCACCGCCCCCCTAGGCCCGCCATGCGATGTATCAGACGAACAGACCGGACTGTACGGAGACTGTCACATACAGGCTCAGTAGGAGTGCAGATGGGGTTCACCTCGTCAGTCTTCTTATCGACATCTACCTGGGGACCGTTACGTACAGCTAGTGCCGCTTGCGGTCTGTGGTTAAACCCACTGCCAGCGTAGTGTCGAGTCTTTAGAGTCCCACACAGAGAGCTATTCGCCTTTAGGCTAAATGAGTAGAGGTCGCATGGTTTTGCGACAGGGTTCGTTCACATTCGCGCACTTGTGCACGTTTGCTGTCCGGACAGTTTATACTAGCGGGCTTTGGTTTAAGCCGGATCCTAGTATATGATTTGAGATTGGTTTTTCTCATTGTGTTCGTGTTCCTCGGATCACGAATGCGGGTGCGTATGCACAGTTGCTTGAGATTGAGGGAGAGGACCTTGATTAGGGTTAATGGCTATTGTCATTTTGTTAACCCTAATATTTATGTGTGTGTTATTGTTAATTAGTAATTAGTTTAATAATTATCCATGGTTGTGGTTGTTGACCTTTTGACTTCTTTGACTTGTTGACCAAGGTTGACACTTTGACCATCATCATTTCTTTTTGGAAGATGCTTTTTGATCTTTGCAATTTGAAATGATAATGGTCATGTCATGATTTACCATGATAATTATCTAGCTAATTATTCAATTAAATCAATTCACACATATTAGTGAGAATGGCTCTATTTTTTTCTCATTCTTCTCTCATTTCATTTCTCTCTCTTGCTCATCCTCTCCCTCAAGCTCTCTCCCTCTCATGTGTTGAGAAACAAAAAGCTTGAGAAAAACCCTCTCTTGATCTTCTCTACTCACTTCTAGGGTTCAAGTCTTAGCATTTCTTGCACTCTAGTTACTCCTAGCTTGGAGTTGAAGCTAAAGGTGGTGGCTTTCGGGTGGATCCTTCTTTGACGGGAGAAGACAAGCAAGGTGATCCTTTTCTACCATACCTAGGAGCAAGGAGAGAAGGACTAAAGACCAAAGGTATAACCTTTCATCACTTAGCTACTTTGTAGTTAGGGTTAGCTAGTTTATGTTTAGCAAAGATCCTCACAAGCTTAGTCCATGTTGCCTAAGTCATCAAAAATCCGATTTTTATTATGTTTTCCGCCTCCCCGTAAGCACCGGGGTGGGCAACACGGACTTACACCGTCTACCTCTCCGAAGATGCCAAGTTGATTTATGGCACCGTGTATCGGAGGTTTAGACGGATGCGGCCGATGTAGCAGACTTCGTCAGATTCCCCCTCGCTAGAGGGGTTTTTGATTGTGGGGACGCTCTTCCCTGCAGGCGCAAGCCCCTGCAGTTAATTACGCTACCGCATCGCGGTAGCCACTTTCTCCTTCTCCAGAATTTCACTTCGTGTCGTGTGTGTTTGTTTTGTTTGTGGTTGCCCGTGGATTGTATACGGAGACTAAGTAATACCGTCGCCCGTAGGACGTGGATTAGTCTAAATCCGTATTTACTTAGATTTGGGTTTGGTGTTTTTTAGTTTAAGGATACGTTAGTCATATTGAGACTAAGATCAACTTAAACGTTCGTCAAGGATACGTTAGTCCGATTTAAGACTAAGATCAACTTAACGTGGTGATCCATTTAATATATGGCCGTTGGGACTCGTCACCTCTCTGATGTCGTTGAAGGATTACAACGGCGGATGTCAGAGGAGTTCAGAGATGTACCCTTGAACCAAGGTTGATTTGGAATTTTATCGTTCATTTGAGTGTTTAAGGATACGTTAGCCGTGTTTGGGGCTAAGATCAACTTAAACAGGACCGTTTAGATCCGGCAAAAGAGCATTTGGAGGCTCTATTGTTCCAGTTTAGGGACGTAGTGGTCCATAGATAGTTTAGGGACATTGCGGTCCATGCTCCAGTTTAGGGACGTAGTGGTCCAATATTAGTTTAGGGACGTTTCGGTCCAATATTAGTTTAAGAACGTTTCGGTCCATCATTAGTTTAGGGACGTTTCGGTCCGATATTAGTTTAGGGACGTTTCGGTCCGATATTAGTTTAGGGACGTTTCGGTCCGATATTAGTTTAGGGACGTTTCGGTCCGATATTAGTTTAGGAACGTTTCGGTCCACGAGTTTAAGGACCCCACAGTCCATATTCATATGTGGTCGTCAGGACCCGTCACCTCTCTGACGTCGTTGAAGGATTACAACGACAGGTGTCAGAGGAGTTCGGAGATGTACCCTTGAACCGGTAGTAAATTGATTTAAGAGAGAGCAATCTTGCTCAGTCAATTTAATTTAAGGACTTATGGCCAAAATTGGGCTAAGTCCAGTTTCAATATATTTTTTTTTGTCTTTGGCCTGTGCTAGGGCTTTACCCCTTTTTAGTAATGCACTGCATTATTCTTGTTTTGGTCGGGCGTTGCCCTTTTCTAAATGATGCAGAGCATCTATTTTTTTGTTTGGGCTTTGCCCCCCCTTTAAAATGCATAGCATTTTTTATTAGGCCTGTTAGGCCTTTTAATTGGGCTCTGTCCCTTTTCTTTAATAATGCAGAGCATTAAATACTCTGACAGTGCCCCACGTGGCTTGTCAGGCGCTTCGCGCTAAGTAATGAGCGCAAACTCATATGGTGGTGACACGTGTCACGCTCTGGTGAGCGCAAGCGCAATAGCGCAGTGCGCTGCGCTAATGCGCTTGCGCTGTTGCGCTGCTGACACGTGGCGCGCTCTAGTGAGTTGCGCCAATTCCAGAGAGCAAAGCTCTATTTCAAGAGCGCAAGTTGTTTTGTAGCTGACACGTGGCGCTCTCTCAAGAGCGCAACAGTGCAATTTGGAAGTGCAAAGCACTAAGAATCTTTTAGATTCAAGAACAGGAGTGCAGAGCACTATTTGATTTCTTGATCTAATTTAGATCAAAGAAAATAAATTTTTCTTTTTTGTTTCAAGAACCAGAGGTTCATAAAAAAAGTGCAAAGCACTATTATTACTTATTTTTCTTTTTATTTAAAATTATTGATCTTGTTCTTAGATCAATAATCTGTCCATAAGAGAATTTTCTCTTTTTCCTAAAGGTTTTTTTACCTTCTGTTGTTCTTGAGGAGTTCTCAAGAGTTCTCTTCTCTTTTTTTTTTAGAAAGATGTTCCTCCTTTTTAATTGAGGCCTAGGGTCCTTTTTATAGTACCCATAAATTAGTTAAATTTGTTAAAGAGATCTTTCTCTGAGTGATTTGGGGAATTTTCCCCACCGTTGGATCTTTGATCCAAGGGCTTCTGCTTTGCAGAAGAAAATCTTCTTGTTTTAACAAGAACAGAAAAGATTTCTTGGAAATTTAATTCTTTTTGGCGCAGATACCCCAGCGCGTGACACGTGTCGCGCAGCGCACTGCGCAGCGCATCTGCGCTGACACGCGTCGCGCAGCGCAGTGCTTGCGCAGCTGAAGCGTTGCTTCATAAAAATAGAGCTTTGCTCTTCTTGGGCGCGTCTTCTTGGGCGCTGCGCTGCCGTATCAGCGCCTGACATGTGGCGCGTTGCGCCCGAGATGTGAAGCGTTGCCTCAAAATTTTGAATTTTTTGAATTTCAACAGAGCTCTGCTCTGATTGGGCGAAACAGGGGGAATCTGACGAAGTCTGCTATATCGGTCGCATCCGTTTAAACCTTCGATACATGGTGTCATAAATCAACTTGGCATCTTCGGAGAGGTGGACGGATAGCACCAATTATCATCTGCCCCGAATTTCAGGCAAGACGAACCTGCGCGGTCGCGTCTCTGTGTTCGGTGGTAAACAGATTCTGGCACGCTTGGTGGGACCTTTTCCTCTTTCCACTCCACACTTCGTGTGTCGTGTTCACGAACCAATCGCGGTTTGCTAAAGGTTGCTCTTGGGTTTCGAGATACTAAGATTTGGCGTTTTGCTTGGTGCAGAAAGCAAAGAATCAATAGCGTTCACCTGCTCAAAGTGTTCCACATGTAGCTGCAACTCGCGTCCTGCCTCAACTGGGGGCATAACCTACGGGCCCCAAGCGGCTTCCCTATTCACGATGCCCATGGAACAGGTCACTCAAACCACCACAGGGTTGTTTTTCGAGACCATGCTCCCGCCAACGAGCTTCACCGCTCTTGTGCTAACACCAGAAGCTCCCAAGAAGTCGGTCTTTGATCGGCTTATAGCTACTGCGGCCCCTCTCGGCGGGTCGTCTAGCTCCAACACTTCAGTCTTCGCCAGATTAGGCCAGAGTTCCTATGGGCCCATGATGAAGCCTGCAACTCAAGAAAAGGCTACTCTGAAGAGAGTAACCAACCCTGCTCCTGAAGTCGTCAAGGCGGCTTCTCCTGCCAAGGGGTCGGTCTTTACAAAACTGACTGTCCCAACTCCCACCCCCGCTCCTGCTACTCAAAGGACATCAGTCTTTAACAGACTGACACCAGCAACAGCCCCTCACCTGAACAGGGGCAAGACGAAGCCATTCCCGTCACCGAGCCAACTCCATCAGCTCGACTCGCTCGACGTCGCTACTGGCGCCGGGTAAGGAAGGCCGGAGGCAACTCCCCCTCTGGGCTAACTCCACCAGCCCCAACGGCGGAAATTAATGCTGCTGTTCCAACTGGGAACAGTTTTGAGCCGCTGAATAAGGTGCGTAGGAATTCTCCTACCGCCGTATTGAAAAGATCTCCTCCTCCAGCGGAGAATGTTGCGGAAGCAAAACCAGAACAGTCCCCTCAGCGGCTGTCCTCCAAGATCCACAAAATCTGGCGGCAGGTCCGGAACTCAGTGGTTGATCAAGATTACCCTCGCCGACAAAAAAGGGCGAAGGTTCAACAAGAAGAAAGCCATCTTGCCAAGCCACGAAAATCTATCTGGGTGCCCACCGCGACGGCCCCCTCAACTTCGACCGCTCATAAGACGAGAAGGCCGGAGAAGATCCCTGTGTCTGCGACAAATGTAAAAGGCACTGAGCCCAAACGCCCTAAGTCTGGGGGCATGGTGGTGCATACCATCTACATGGCATTCGGGAAGGAGGATAGCCGCGCTTCTATGGGCCACCGACCACTCACCCGATCCATCACAAGAGCTCAGGAACAGCAACAGCAGAAGCTTCAGGAGATGCTGACTACGATGGCCGCACTCACCGGACCAAAAGAAAGCCCGGAGGCATCATCGGAGCAGCGTTATGAACAAGAAACCGATGCTGACTTCTTTCGCAGAGTCCTCGAAAAGAAGGACAAAGAAGCCGCGGAGCAAGCGGCTAACATAAAGCGAATGGCACTTCTCTTCCAAGACATGGTCGGGATGATGATACAGCCGGAGCCTCCAGCCGAAGATCCTCCAGTGATAATTGAAGATGACAGAGGAGAAACATCGAATCCTCTTCCGGCTCTATCAATAGCCAAGGAGGAAACTATTTCCAAAGCTGCTCTGGATGACTATATTGCTCAGTAAATAAGAGTTCACCAGGCAAACGAAGTGGCTGGCCAAGTCGTGAAAACTGGGCGACCATACCCAGGCTGGTATGATCAGATAAAGTACCTGCCGGGCTACACAATCCCCAAATTCCATGTATATAAGGGGACAGGCAATCCCCATCAACATGTTACTCAGTTCAGGGCCCTTTGTGGCAATACTGGTGGCGATGATAAGCTTTTGCTCCGTCAATTCGTCGGCAGCTTGTCGGAAACGGCGTTTGAGTGGTACTCCGAACTTCCAAACGACCCTGTCAAAACTTTCACAGAAATGGAGTTATTGTTCGCCCAGCGATTCGCGAGCGCAAGTGAACGCACCCCGATAACAGCATTGATCAATGCAAGGGTGAAGCCGGGCGAAACTTGGGTTCAATACGCAATCCGATGGCGAAATCTGTGGTCAAAATATGAACAACGCATCGAGGAAGCGCCAGCAGTGGGCATGTTCATGGGCACCCTAGACCCTCATGCAACTATTTCACAGTTCATGATGTTCTTCAAACCGACCACGTTCCAAACTTTAATCGACAAGTTAGCCCAGATGGGTCATAGACGTCTCCTCCGAAACCGGAACCGCGGAAGGAAAAGGGTAAAGGGAAGGCGACCTTCGTTGCGAACACCCAACAATAGCCCAGCGCTCCAAGACTAGCAGATCAATTGGAGGAAAGACGGCGCTATTACAATGAGAAAATGAAGCGTCCTTACTCATTCCCGCAGGATAAAACGAAGAGGCTGTTCGAGCTGGCGGTGCGCAACAGGTTCATCAATTTGCCAAATCCAAGACGACCACCGCAACCCAGCGAAGTGAATAATCCCAATTATTGCTCTTACCACCAAACGGTAAGCCATCCAATCGAAGATTGCTTCGTCTTTAAAGGATGGATCGAGGATCAATACCAACAGGGCAAGTTCGCGCTGTCCCAAAAGTGGAAAGTGATCCCGCCACAACCGCATACTCCTAAGAAGATGGACACACCGAGGGCAACGTGCTCTTTATTGAAGAAGCTCCATGGGAGGTGGCCCTTTCGGCCAAAACCAAAAGGATGCTGAATGATCTCCAGACATGTCCGGCGATCACGTGGAAGAATCCGCTGGAACCTGAGATCATCGAAGGAATGCTGAAGCCACGCCCAACTCCAAAGATTGGTGGTGATAGCCAAAGTGTTCACACCCAACCGTCAAAATCTTCGAAAAAGAAGAAGAAACCAAGAAGCCCGTGAAGCCTAGCGATAAACGCACGGACCTGCAGAAACAGATCGACGCACTGGAAGAGTACAACCAAAAGGCACGAACTCCAATCATGCTCCAAAAGTTCCTTGGCCACATCCTTGAAGACGGAGATGATGGAGAAGACTCGTCGGATGAATCTGAAGATTACGTGGCAAGTTGCCATGTGATCTCTCACTCGTCTACAGACGAGGAGGAAGCACCTTGCATCGAAAGACTGAGGGCAGGGCCTGAACCGGAACTTCCGTGGCCGACAGACGAAATGATCGACGCCTTTCTAAATGAAATTCATCTGAAAAGTAAAGCTGATCGGGAGCGTGAGATGGCCATATTTGAAAAAGCCAAACGCCAGCGACTGGAAAAAAGAGTCGGGACACTTCCGCCGAATCAAGGGACATCCGTCACGAATAAAAATAAGTTCAAGACGAGGAAAAGGTTTGCTAAAGCTATATCAATGGGGATGAAGCTACCACCCTCCGAAGGAAACACTCCCGGTGAAGCAGAAACACATCCTAGCTACTGCTTATATCATTGAAAGATTTCGCACCCTATCGAAGAGTGCAATACTTTTAAAAGATGGTGGCAAGGGTATGTTGCTCACCGGCAACATTTTAAGCGGATGAAACACAAAACTCGTCGGGAGCAAAGAAGTGTGACCGAGGAGCATAAAAGAACTACCGATAACTGTCGCATAGTCAACGCCGGAGGATCACAGGTTCTCACCTTTGGGATCGACTCTGATGAGGAAATGGCTCAAGGCCCTCTCTTTAAAGAATCCACCTTGGGGAAAGAGGAAGAACCGAAGGCCTGTGAAAATATTCAGCTGCGCAATCGCACGCTTCTAGAAAAGAATTTCGGACTCACGAGTAGAAAAGATAAAGGAAAAGAAAAGGTCTCTGAGGATATCGCCCTGGATGACCAAGTCATGAAAGAGCTGACTGCCAAGGACCCGTCAAAGAAGAATAAGGTGGACTACAACGTTCTGGCACACTTGAGGAAGCTACCCTCGCAGCTCATCATTCTCGACACCCTTTTACTATCCAAAGAAGCGAGAGATTCATTGATCAAAGCGCTACAAGAGCCAGAGCAATTCCAAGCTTTTCTCGCCGAAGAAAAGATGAAGGACGAGCTGGAGGAAGTACACACAGCCGATATCACCTTCGGTGATGAAGACCTCCTCCTTGGGACGTGCGAGCACAATCGTCCCCTCTATGTCTCAGGGTACTGCCACGATATAAGGATAGGCAAAATCCTGGTCGATAATGGGTCTTCCGTTAATCTCCTCAACGTGCGAGTGTTGAAGGAAATCTGCATGAGCGTCCAGCATCTCGCTCGTGATAAAATCACCATCTCTGGTTTCGACTCCCAGTCGTCACTGACTCTCGGATCTGTGATACTAACGCTGCGCTTCGGGCTGCTCGTCACGGATATTAAATTTCATGTCATTGACGCCAAGACATGCTATAACGCTTTGCTTGGCCGGCCTTGGTTACACAAGTACAACATCATCCCTTCTACACAACATCAGTGTATGA
This sequence comes from Agapanthus africanus, assembly GCA_030015575.1. Taxonomy (NCBI): domain Eukaryota; kingdom Viridiplantae; phylum Streptophyta; class Magnoliopsida; order Asparagales; family Amaryllidaceae; genus Agapanthus; species Agapanthus africanus. The sequence goes on along the minus strand of JASDDO010000010.1, from coordinate 537,989,325 downwards.
AATACTTTAAGGATGGTCTCGAGTATACCATAACAAGAGAACTGAACCCGTTCTCCGTGAACGAAGTCCGCAAGTATGAAGATGCAAAATATTTCTAACCAGATTTCGAGAACACGGAGAGATGTCACAAACTGGAGAACAAAGCTATCACCACCATCCCTGTCTTCGGGAGTGATACTGAGGAAGAGGAAGAGATAGTTTACTCCGGTCCACACCATTATAACCAACCAGGACCGTCCGCTCCTATGTTGATCTTTGGCAGTGACTCGGAAGATGAAGTCCATGCTATATTCTCTGCTCGGCCACCAATACAAGCATTCGCTGGTGATAATCAGAGTTTGCAAATTACCATGATTCCGCGGGAGCACTACAAAGATCTCGACGCACTTGAAACTTATAGCGTGCAAGAGCTACAAACATTTTACGTCCCTCCCAGGCAAAAAGGTGAACAGGCAATCCTATTCTACCGATCCACGGAAACAAGAGTGGAGAAAGAAGTTTGGCATGGCGCGGATTCTACACTTGATAGGCTCCAGCCCATCCGTCTGCCTAGATATTACACAGAAGGCTTGAAAAGGCTATTGAAGCGCCAAGGGATACCCTTTAAACAGACCGCTCGAAAAGCTAAGTTCTATGACAGGATCTGGAACGTTCCCGGAACTCAGCGCAAGTTGCCTAACGGGAGAATGGAAGCGATCGGGCTTGGATATGTTCGGTCCAAGAAACGGGAGCTACTCCGTGATTGCTATGTCGTACATGACTTTGATGAAGAAGGAGATGCTCAATGGGAGAATGCTAACCCTGAACCAGAAAGAGCCCCCGACGTGAAAATGCCCAGTCCGTCGTTTGAAGAACAAATGGACAAGCTTATAAGGGAAGCTGGTCAAAAAGTTCGAGACGAACATAATCGCGAAATGGCCATCTACGAGAATGCCAGGACGCAACCCCTTCTTCAACAGGCTGCGAAAGATGAAAATGCCCCTCCCTGTCAACCTGTTGTACAAAAGGCCTGATGCAGAGGCAGAAACAAGTCAAAGAGCGGAAAAGGCGTTCGACAGCGACAAAGCAGGACCAAGAAGTCACGCGATCGAGAACCGAGCAAACCGGATTCATCTCTTATAAAGAAGATGGGTCGAGCATACTCCTTTTCTCAAGACAAGACAAAGAAGATACTTGATCTTGCCATAAGATATCAAATGATTACACTTCTGGAGTCTAAATACCCCGAGTAAGCCAACGAGGTCTCTCACCCAGACTATTGTTCTTATCACCAAGCGATAGGATATACTCTCGAAGACTGCTTCACCTTCAAGAATTGGGTTGAAGACCAATATCAGCTCGGCAAGTTCGCTCTATCCAGCAGTTGGAGGATAACTCCGCCGTAGAGGCACGGACCAAAAGCCGCGCATACAGCGAAGGTAGAACCAGATCAACATCGGTCTTGGAAGCGAGCTCGTACCTGTCATATGATAACGCAATCAAAAGGAGAGCCCGAGAATAGGGATGACCTCCCCTGGTGCTTCGAAAACAATGATGACGAGGTGATCTCAGAGTTTCCATCGGCGCCAAAAGAGCTGGAAGATGGAATACATACTACTGCAGATAACCTCAAGAAGATTGATTTGGGGACGGCAAGTGACCCACGACCGACATTCGTCAGTGAGCTGCTATCTGAAGAAAGGGTGGCTGCGCTAAAAGACGTGCTTATGCAGCATAGAGATTGCTTCGCATGGAACTATTCCGAAATGCCAGAACTAGATCCAGAGAATGCTGTACACAAATTGGCAATATCTCCGGATGCCAAGCCAATCAAACAAGCACCGAGAAGAATGCGGCTCGAGCTTGAGATGAACATTAACGCCGAGGTTAAGAAGCTGATCGACTCTGGCTTCATCCAAGAGGTTCAGCATCTTGACTGGATCGCCAACATCGTCCCAGTAATGAAGAAGAATGGGACGGTGCGCATATGCGTAGACTTTCGGGATCTCAATAAAGCCTGCCCGAAGGACGATTTCCCAGTACCGGTCACTGAGCTGATGATAGATAACACGTCCACTCATGAAGTTTTCTCCTTCATGGATGGCTCATCAGGATACAATTAGATAAAGATGCATCCCGAGGACCAAAAACATACTGCTTTCCGGACCCCTTTAGGTATATTCTGCTACAAAGTGATGCCCTTCGGTCTTAAGAACGCCGGTGCCACCTATCAGAGGGCCATGACGAGAATCTTCGATGACCTTATACATGAAATCGTCGAATGTTATATCGACGACCTCGTGGTTAAAAGCAAATCATACTAGGAACACCTCGAACATCTGAAGATCGTATTTCAACGCCTTCGGCAATACAACTTGAAGATAAACCCTCTCAAATGCGCGTTCGGGGTGTCCTCAGGTAAATTCCTAGGATTCATCGTCCGACACCGAGGTATCGAGATAGATCCGTCAAAGATCAAGGCGATCATGGAAATGCCTCCGCCAACGACTCTCAAACAATTGCGATCTCTCCCAGGAAAGCTTGCGTATATCCGGCGGTTTATAGCCAATCTCTCTGGCAAGTGCCGTACTTATAGTCACCTGATGAAGAAGGGAAACCCGTTCGTCTGGGATCACAAATACCAAGACGTGCTGGACGAAATTACCCAGTATATGCAGAACCAGCCAGTGCTGGCCGCTCCGGTCAAGGGAAAGCCCCTTATTCTTTATACAACAGCTCTCGAAGGTTCCTTAGGCGCATTATGGGCACAAGAGAACAACCAATGGAAAGAGAGAGCTCTCTATTACTTGAGTCGAGTTCTCCTGGGGGCAGAAAGCAATTATTCTCCTATAGAAAAACACTGCCTGGCGTTGATCTTCACGATAACGAAACTTCGGCACTATGCATTGGCGCATGAAGTCCGTCTCATATCGAAGGTGGACCCTCTCAAATATTTGATGTCAAAGGCCATATTGACAGGTCGGCTCGTTAAATGGGCTTGTTCTTAATGGAGTTCGCAATAACTTATTAACCTCTTAAGGCAGCGAAAGGCCAGGCCATCGCCGACTTCCTCGCTGAGCATCCGATACCTGCCGATTCTCCCTTGAACTGCGAATTGCCAGACGAACATGCATTTGACGCGATCGACGGAGATGATAGCCGGTGGGAACTTTACTTCGATGGAGCATCTTTCATGAAGAAGTGCAAGCAAAGCACCCCTATAATCAAATCAGGGTAGGCCTCATCTTCATAACTCCACAAGGAGGGATAATGCGCTTTGCCTTCTCCTTAACACAGCCGAGGACAAACAACGAAGCCGAATACGAAGCTTTGATAGCAGGTCTCGAGATCTCCATTGACATGGGGATTGAAAACCTCTTCTTATACGTAGATTCCCAATTGGTCGTTAGTCAAGTAAACGGCGACTATCAAACGTGCAAACCAGAGTTGGTAAAGTACGGCGAGAAAGTACATCAACTGCTGAATCAAATTCCTTCCTATATCTTGGAAAGCATACCGCGTGCGGAAAATAGCAAAGCGGATGCATTAGCCAAGCTTGCTAAAGAATTGGCCGATGAGAACCTCGATGATGTGACAATCGTTGTGCAAAGCCGTCGGGTTCTTGCACCGGCGGAAATATCTCCGTAGTTGTCCGAGGAAAAAGGAGCGACTGAGAAAATGGCTATGCAAATAAAAGACCAGGAAAAGATTGAGGATTGGAGAGAAGTTTTTATAAACTACTTCAAATCCCGTCGAACGCTTGAAGATGCGTCCTCAAAACATCAGCTCATGAAGTGAGCCCTATCTTTCGCCTTCGTCAACGATACTCTGTACAAAAGGTCATTTGATTCTCTGTAGTTGAGATGCCTGGGACTTGAAGAGGCGAAAAGAGTCATCCAAGAAACTCACGACGGACTCTGCGGTTCGCACCAAGACGGGCCGAAGATAAAATTGAAGATTAAACGGATGGGCTACTACTGACCCACGATGATTCAGGATTGCCTCGAATATGCGAAGCAATGCCACTCATGCCAGATCCATGGGGACTTCATCCACCAGCATCCAAATCCAATACACCCGACAGTGGCTAGCTGACCATTCGAAATGTGGGGAACTGACATAATCGGCCCTATCGAACCGGCATCGTCCAGAGGACATCGATTTATTTTGGCAACAACTGATTACTTCTCCAAATGGGCAGAAGCAGTACCGCTGAGGGAAGCGAAGACGGAGAATATCCTCCATTTCTTCAAGACGTTCGTTATTTATCGGTTTGGAACTCCGCGACGGATCATCTCCGATAACGGGCCAGCCTACAGAAGCCACAAAATCAGCCGCTTCGCACAACAGCATAACATAGACTGGAGATACTCCACAGTCTATAATTCTCGAGCTAACGGTCTGGCTGAGGCTTTTAATAAGACATTGACGAAGATTGTAAAGAAGACGGTGTCTCGAAATAAAAAGGACTTGCACGAGAGACTGCATGAAGCTCTCTGGGCATATCGGACTACGTTCAAAACGGCCACGAATACAACGCCGTACGTATTAGTATTCGGTACAGAGGCGGTACTCCCCCTCGAGAAAGAGTTACCCTCTCTACGAGTGGCAGTCCATTATGAGCTAACGGACGAAGAGAATGCTCACCTTCGCCTCCAGGAGCTCGATGCCCTTGATGAAACCCGGCTCCTGGCGCAACAAAATCTGGAAGCTTATAAAGCAAAGATGACGCGCTCATATGAAAGATTGACCAGGCTGAGGACATTCCACCAAGGCGAACTCGTGCTAGTGGTCAAAAGACCTATGATCCCTAATAGCGCTAAGCGGGGGAAATTCGAGCCGAACTATGAAGGCCCGTATATCATAGACAAGGTCTATCAGGGTGGAGCCTATCTACTCATGGATATGCATGGTGAAAGACCTTTCAGGCCAATAAACGGTCGCTTCCTGAAGAAGTACTACGCTTGACGAGTCACGGCCTAGGTCAATGATAGACGACGACGACTATGTCTGCTCGCTATCTTCTTAAGCCTAAACTCTATAAGTAGTAACCGGCTTACTTTACAGCGGACCGAAACGTCCTTAAACTAATAGCGGACCGAAACGTCCTTAAACTAACAGCGTCCTTAAACTAACAGCGGACCGAAACGTCCTTAAACTAACAACGGTCTGAAACGTCCTTAAACTAACGACGGACCGAAACGTACTTAAACTAACGACGGACCGAAACGTCTTTAAAACTAACGACGGACCACTATGTCCTAAAACTAGCTATTGACCGAGATGTCAAGAAACTACGGTGGATTGCAGCAGCCCGAAGCTAAAAAAAGAAAAGAAAAGAAAACGGTATGTCCATAAGCGAAATGGGCACGGATGAAAACCCAAAAGGGCTCCGTGAGTAAAAACAGCAGGACTACCGGCGAGTCTTGTGAAAACCCGAAATGGCGCAACCTCGTTAGAAAAAAAAAGAGAATAAAAAAAAAGGAAAACGGTATGTCCATAAGCAAAATGGGCACGGATGAAAACCCGAAAGGGCTCTGTGAGTAAAAACAGCAGGGTTACCGGCGAGTCTTGTGAAAACCCGAAAGGGCGCAACCTCGTTAGAAAAAAAAGAGAATAAAAAAAAGGAAAACGGTATGTCCATAAGCAAAATGGGCACGGATGAAAACCCGAAAGGGCTCCGTGAGTAAAAACAGCAGGGCTACTGGCGAGTGTTTGTGAAAACCCGAAAAGGGCGCAACCTCGTTAAAAGACACTTGCAAGGTCCTCTCGACCTTGTAAGGAGAAATCACCCGCGTGAGATACTTACGACTCACAAGGGAGAAACACACTTAGGGATCCCCACGATTCCTAAAGAGAAATTACACCTACGGGATCCTCTCGACCCGTAGAAAGAACCCTCTTATGGGACCCTCACGGCTCATAAGATTCAAAAGTCTTAAGTTACAAAGACCTGAACCTGTTATTAAGCAGCCCCCACAACCTCCAATACTGCCCTACAAGCGGCTCAATGCTGACCCTTGTATACAATCCACGGGCGCGAATAAACACTTCCCTAACTAAGTCCCATCCGTGGCTAAGGATATGTTCGCACGGTGAGCAACCCTTGTGAGTCCTCTCGATTTATAAGGAGAAAACCCTCTTGTAAGATCCTTACGACTTATAGGAGAACATACACTTAGGAGTCGTTACGACTCCTAAGGAGAAAACGCACCTACGAGATCTTCACGACTTGTAGGGAGAAATACCTTCATGAGACCCTTACGGCTCATGAAGTCAAAAGCCTTAGTCGACAGGATCCTAAGCTTGTTTACTAAGCCACCTTTGTTCGACATCGACAGAGGCAAATGATGATTCGCTCCTGGCAATATCCCAGTGGTAGCGGTGCTAATGCTGAAGTCGGTGTCTAATCCTAAACTTGCAGCGAAAAGCTAGCAAGCCACACGTGCATACGAAATAGCCGAAATGATGGGGCAACTTGCAACAGAAACAGCAAGTAAAAAATGTATGCATGCAAAATAGCCGAAATGATTGGGCAACTCGCAATAAAAAGCAGCGAGTAAAGAATAAAATAAATAGCCTAAATGATTGGACACCGCGAAAAATAGCCGAAATGATTGGGCAATCACGACCTTCGCGATATAAAAGCTGAAATGGTAGAGCTTCGTGGAAAGAATTGAAAAATAAAAATGAAATTTATGCCCTACAGGTGATATCACATCAATCCCTGTATACAATCCAGGGGCGCAAACAAAAAAGGAATCACACTCTTCCTCCCCAGGTTTCATCAGAAGAAGAAGCCAAATCTTGACGGGTCGCAGATAGCCTAGAGACCATCTCAACATTCATCTCATTACAACAGACACAACATCAAGCAAAGCGAAACAGTGGCAACTCCTAGTTCCATGACCCGGCGGTGTACAGATGACCGAGAGTCAAATTCCGACTTCGTGAAATGCGGATAAAGTCAACATTTCCTGGCTACGTGGAACGCGGATTATGTCACTTCTGACCCCGTGGAAAACGTCCATAGCGGATCTTGGTCCTCGCAGAGCACGACAGTGAACCCGTGTGAAGCATCCAGAGCAGAGCCTAGTCCTCGCCGAACACGGCAGTGAACCCGTGGGAAGCATCTAGAGCAAAATTCCTGGCTACATGGAATGAGGATTATGTCACTTCTGACCCCGTGGAAAACGTCCAGAGCGCATCCTGGTCCTCGCAGAGCACGGCAGTGAACCCGTGTGAAGCATCCAAAGCAGAGCCTAGTCCTCACCGAACACGGCAGCGAACCCGTGGGAAGCATCTAGAGCAAAATTCCTGACTACGTGGAACGCGGATTATATCATTTCTGACCCCTTGGAAAATGTCCAGAGCGGATCCTGGTCCTCGCAGAGCGCGGCAGTGAACCCGTGTGAAGCATCCAGAGTGGAGCCTAGTCCTCTCCGAACACGGCAGTGAACCCGTGGAAAGCATCTAGAGCAAAATTCCTGGCTATGTGGAACGCGGATTATGTCACTTCTGATCCCGTGGAAAACGTCCAGAGCGGATCCTGGTCCTCGCAGAGCACGGTAGTGAACCCGTGTGAAGCATCCACAGCGGAGCCTAGTCCTCACCGAACACGGCAGTGAACCCGTGGGAAGCATCTAAAGCAAAATTCCTAGCTACGTGGAACACGGATTATGTCACTTCTGACCCCGTGAAAAATGTCCAGAGTGGATCCTGATCCTCGCAGAGCACGGCAGTGAACCCGTGTGAAGCATCCAGAGCGGAGCCTAGTCCTCGCCGAACACGGCAGTGAACCCGTGGGAAGCATCTAGAGCAAAATTCCTGGTTACGTGGAACGCGGATTATGTCACTTCTGACCCCGTGGAAAACGTCCAGAGCGGATCCTGGTCCTTGTAGAGCACGGCAATGAACCCGTGTGAAGCATCCAGAGTGGAGCCTGGTCCTCAGCAAACACGGCAGTGAACCCGTGGGAAGCATCCAGAGCAAACATCGGACTGTGGAGTCCTTAAATCCACGGACTATGATATCCTTAACTTCGACCATGATGTCTTAAAACTAATGACGGACTGTGGAGTCCTTAAACCCATGGACTATGATGTCCTTAACCTCGACCGTGATGTCTTAAAACTAATATCGGAATGTGGGGTCCTTAAATCCACGGACCATGATGTCCTTGACCTCGACCGTGATGTCTTAAAACTAACAATGGACCGTAATGTCTTTAAACTAATTTTACCTTGGTTCAAGGGTACATCTCTTCACTCCTTTGATATTTGTCGTTGTAATTCTTCAACGTCTTCAAAGAGGTGACGGGTCCCGACAACCACACATTTCACGGACTGTAGGGTCCTTAAATCTACGGACTATGATGTCCTTAACCTCGACCGTGATGTCTTAAAACTAATATCGGACTGTGAGGTCCTTAAACTCACAGACTATGATGTTCTTAACCTTGACCGTGATGTCTTAAAACTAATATTGGACTGTGGAGTCCTTAAATCCACGGACTATGATGTCCTTAACCTTGACCGTGATGTCTTAAAACTAACATTGGACTGTGGAGTCCTTAAATCCACGGACTATGATGTCCTTAATCTCGACCGTGATGTCTTAAAACTAACATTGGACTATGAGGTCCTTAAACTCATGGACTATGATGTCCTTAACCTCGACCGTGATGTCTTAAAACTAACGACGGACTGTGGAGTCCTTAAAATCCACGGACTATGATGTCCTTAACCTCAACCGCGATGTCTTTAAACTACGGTATCCTGGAAAACGTCCAGAGCGGAGCCTGGTCCTCGCAGAACACGGCAGTGAACCCGTGGGAAGTATCCAGAGCAACCCTTAGCTCCATGAAATGCGGATAAGGACAACTACATCCATCACTTGCGGGTCCTCACGACTCGTAAGGGAGTAAATCCTCTTGTGAGATCCTTACGACTTTCAAGAGAAAACACACTTGGGAATCCTCACGATTCTTAAGGAGAAATTACACCTACAGGATCCTCTCGACCGGTAGGGAGAAAACTCTTTATGAGACCCTCACGGCTCATAAAGTTGAAAAGTCTTAGGTGACAGATTCTAACCCTGTTTTCTAAGCCACCACCGCCCTATAAAGAATCCAAGATTGATAGCTATATGCTACCTACAGATCGCACTTGCTAAAATCACATGGCAACAATACGGCAAAGAGAAGAAAGCGACAAGGGGAACAACTGATCTGCATTTAATTAAGCGTTTAAGGCACACCCATTCATACATGTGCAAAAGATTCAGAATATGAAATAAAATACGCTAAAATAAGAAATTTGCCATTCATATTGCAAAAAAGTTCTTACAATTATAAAAACAATAAACAAAGACATTATCAAAGTAATTACAATGGCAAAACCTCAGATCCAGGGCATGGATTGAGGAACTCAAAAGTGACCTTGTCCAGAATTTTCCAGGCCTGGCTGTAAGTCCACATTGCCCATCCCGGTGCTTGCGGGAAGGCGGAAAACGGAATAAAAATCAGATTTTTATGAGCTTAGGCAACATGGACTAGAGCTAGAAGGATCTTTGCTAAACAAAAACTTGCTAAAGCTAACTAGTAACTAGCTAAGTGCTAGAAAGGTTATACCTTGGGCTTTAAGTCCTTCTCTCCTTGCTCCTTGGAGTGGTGGAAGGAGGCCACCTTGGTCGTCTTCTCACGTCGAAGAAAGATCCACCCGAAAGCCTCAACCTTTGGCTTCAACTCCAAACTAGAAGTAACTAGGGTGCAAGAAGTGCTAGTCCTTGAACCCTAGATGAGAGTAAAGATGATCAAGAGAGGGTTTTTCTCAAGCTCAAGTGTTTCTCAACACATGAGAGGGAGAGAGCTTGAGGGAGAGGAAGAACAAGAGAGAGAATGTGAATTATAGAATGAGAGAATAATATGAAGCATTCTCTCATATAAGTGAATTATTGTAATTAGATAATTAGTGAGAAAATTGTCATGGCTAAATCAAGACATGACCATTATCATTTCATTTTTAATACAAATTGCAAGGATCAAAGAGTATCTTCCAAATGAAATGATGATGATCAAAGTGTCAACAAGGTCAAATGGTCAACAACCATAACCATGCACAATTATTAAACTAATATCAATTAACAATAATACACACATAATCATTAGGGTTAATACAAATGACAATAGTCATTAACCCTAATCAAAGTCCTCTCCCTCTGTCTCAAGCAACTGTGCATACGCACCCGTATTCGTGATCCGAGGAACACGAATACAATGAGAAAAAGCCAATCCCAAATCATATACTAGGATCCGGCTTAAACCAAAGCCCGCTGGTATAAGCTGTCCGGACAGCAAACGTGCACAAGTGCGCGGATGTGAACGAATCCTGTCGCAAAACCATGCGACCTCTACTCATTTTGCCTAAAGGCGAATAGCTCTCTGTGTGGGACTCTAAAGACTCGATACTACGCTGGCAGTGGGTTTAACTACAGACCGCAAACGGCACTAGCTGTACGTAACGGTCCCCAGGTAGATGTCGATAAAAAGACTGACGAGGTGAACCCCATCTGAACTCCTACTGAGCCTGTATGTGAAAATCTCCGTACAGTCCGGTCTGTTCGTCTGATACATCGTATGGCGGGCCTAGGGGGGCGGAGAACGTCAGTCCCCTAATAGCGGTACAAGTCGTGTCGGAGTATAGCCCAGAACACCCTGAGATAACACTGGAAACCTACCAGTATATCTCGCTTGCCCTGGCCAGGGACTACTCGTGTAATGGCTCTCCTGGACACAGCGCGATGTCAACCCCCAATACCGGGAGAGACGAATCCTGTCTAACCGTCACTGCCTCCAAGTGCTTCGGGACTGTACCCAAAAACTACCTGTTTGCACGACTCCTTTGAGCCGTGGTAGGGTAGTAATCAAAGTGCAGTGGGAACACACTCGAGGCGAAGTGACAGTGTCAAGTCAGCGGACTAAGCTGTACTCATGTCACCTGGGAACTGATAACTGACGATAGGTATAATACCAACCAACAGTTCCAGACGAGTCCTGTCCAGTGTACTCGTAACCTAACGAGCACCCGCATACTATCTCAAGTACGACGTACTGACGGCTGTGGGACAGACCGTCTCCCATACTGGGATGAGAAGCGCATACGCTAATCTACTCCGGAGTATCGATGCCCTGTCTCGATAGTCCAACGACTAGGGACCTGTATAAGGATGTGCTTATAGATCACCCAGCTCCCACGAGTGTGAGCGCCATCACAACGCTGGTAATCAAGCAAAGATCCTAAGGGCTCTACTAATATGTATATCAGCAATATGCTAAAAGAAACACATGCACATATTAAAGCAGAGACAAACCAAGTAGCATACTACCATTTCGAGCAAGATTGTATATACAACTGTGAATATCCCAAGCTTCCATCAAGTAATATACAAACTAGTATGATACAGTAATGGCCTCTAGGGAATATACACTAACAATCTCCTACTTGCACTAAGGCCATGTACTGGCGTATCGAAGACCTATCATCTCGATCAGCAGCTCGAACTGAGTCTGGGGCAAGGCCTTGGTGAATGGATCTGCAGTGTTATCCTCTGATGCAACTCTCCGGATCTCGATCTCCTGGCGATCTACGATCTCCTTGATCAGGTGATACCGCCTTAAGATGTGTCTGGATTTCTGATGGGACCTGGGTTCCTTTGCTAAAGCTATAGCCCCGTTGTTGTCGCAATACAGATGTATTGGGTCAACAATGGACGGAACCACCTGAAGTTCTCTCAAGAACTTCCTCATCCAGACAGCTTCTTTTGCGGCATCAGATGCAGCGATGTATTCCGCTTCCATAGTCGAGTCAGCAACGGTTTCCTGTTTGGAGCTCTTCCAACACACCGCCCCTCCATTGAGGGTAAAGACAAAACCCGACATGGACTTGGAATCATCCTTATCACTCTGGAAGCTGGAGTCAGCAAAGGCCTCAATCTGCAGGTCTTTTCCGCCATACACCAAGAACATCTCCTTAGTCCTTCTCAGGTACTTGAGAATGTTCTTTACTGCTATCCAATATTTCTCCCCAGGGTTTGACTGATACCTGCTTACCACACTCAGTGCATAAGCCACATCCGGTCTGGTACACAACATCGCATACATTATAGAGCCTACCGCAGAAGCGTAGGGTATAATAGACATGCGATCCCTCTCCAAATCTGTCTTGGGAGACATGTCTTTGGAGAGAGTGATCCCATGACAAGCCGGTAGATTACCGCGCTTGGAATCTTCAATACTGAATCTCTTCAATATGGTGTCGATGTACCTGGACTGCGAAAGTCCTAATATCCTCTTGGATCTGTCACGGTAGATCCGGATACCCAGAATGTATGAGGCATCACCCAGGTCTTTCATGGAGAACCTGTGTGACAAGAACCCCTTGACAGATTGTAGCATAGGAATGTCATTTCCTATTAAGAGAATGTCATCCACGTATAAAACGAGGAATACCACAGTTCTCGCTACAAATCTACAATAGATGCATAGTTCATCTGGATTTTTGATAAAGCCAAATTCCTTGACCGTCTCATCAAAACAGATGTTCCAACTCCGCGATGCCTGCTTTAGTCCATAAATGGACTTAAGCAACTTGCACACCTTTCCGCTGCTCCCACTCTGAATGAAACCCTCTGGCTGATCCATATAGACACACTCCTCTAAATGTCCATTTAGAAAAGCTGTCTTTACGTCCATCTGCCAAATCTCATAGTCGTAGAAGGCAGCAATGGCAAGAAGGATCCGAATGGATTTCAGCATAGCTACTGGAGAAAAGGTTTCGTCATAGTCCAAACCAGGTCGTTGACGAAAACCCTTTGCTACCGGTCTAGCTTTATAGGTCTCAACCTGTCCATCTACACCAATCTTCCTTTTGAAGATCCACTTGCATCCTACGGGTTTTACCCCATCTGGAGCAATGTCCAACGTCCATACTTTGTTGGTGTACATGGACTCCATTTCGGTCCGCATTGCATCCAGCCATTTTACCGAGTCGACGCTCTGAATGGCTTGCTGGAAGCTAGTAGGCTCATCAAAGTCTATGATGCAATCCTCTTTATCCCCGTCAATAAGAAAACCGTAGTATCTCTCGGGCGGATGAGACTGCCTACTACTCCTGCGGGGTGGCGTGGGAATGTCCTGATCTTTCGAACCCTCTGGTTCTACTAAGCTTTCAGTAATAGCTTGTGGTTCTGGAATTTCTTCCAGTTCTATTGCGCTCTCACTTATTTCTTTTTCTAAGAACTGATGTTCCAGAAAATGGGCATTACGAGAAACAAGGACTTTTTGTTCCTCTGCGTAATAGAAAAGATACCCCCTAGAGTTCTTTGGGTATCCCACAAACTTGCACAGTACTGAGCGTGCCTCTAGTTTGTCCGCATGCTGCTTTTTGACATAAGCTGGATATCCCCAAATCTTCAAGTATTGAAGATAGGGTTTCTTCCCACTCCATAACTCATATGGTGTGGTAGGCACAGTCTTAGTGGGAACACGGTTCAAAAGGTATGCAGCTGTTTCTAGCGCATATCCCCAGAACGATCGCGGCAACTCAGCGTTACTCATCATGGACCGTACCATATCCAATAGGGTTCGGTTCCGTCTCTCCGATACACCGTTATGTTGCAGAGTGTATGGAGGAGTGAGCTGAGAGAGAATTCCATTCTCTTTTAAGTAACCCAGGAACTCGGCACTTAAGTATTCACCACCTCGATCAGATCTCAGTGCCTTGATACTTTTACCTGTTTGTTTTTCTACTTCATTCTTATATTCCTGGAACTTATCAAAAGCTTCGGATTTATGCTTCATTAAGAAGACATGTCCGAACCTTGAGAAATCATCCGTAAAAGTAATGAAGTATGAATAACCGCTTCGTGCATGTGTAGACATTGGACCGCACACGTCGCTGTGTACGAGTCCCAAGAGATCGCTCGCTCTTACTTCGTGTCCAGTGAACGGAGTCTTTGTCATCTTTCCCTTGAGACAGGATTGACAAGTTGCATACGATTGATATTCGAACGAATCCAAATATCCTTCTGCATGTAATTTAGTCAACCTTCTCTCATTGATATGACCCAGTCTACAATGCCATAAGAAAGTTTTATCGATTTCTGGAGACTTTCTTTTGTGTGTATTCTGGACATTGAAAATCTGTGGCTGGTTTAATACGTATATACCGTTGTTCAATGTATCTGACCCAATCAAAACTTGATTAAGGTGAATGTTCACTACATTACTTACAAATGCAAATTCATAACCTTCTTTAGTTAATAAAGATACAGAAATGATATTACAGGTTGCATTTGGTACATAATAACAACTACGCAAAACCAAAAAATGTCCATCCGACAATCCCAGGTGATAATCCCCCACGGCCTCAGCATCCATGCTAGCACCGTTTGCAACTCTGAGGGTCATGTCACCTGCCTTCAAAACTCTACGCTTTCTCAATGCTTGCAAAGAATTACAGATATGAGATCCTGATCCGGTATCCAATACCCAGGATGTAGAGTTTATTGATAGACAGTTTTCAATAACATACATACCTGAAGCTGAAGCTGCAACTCGCTTCAAATCCTGTGTTTTGGCCTTCCAAGCCTTGCAATCCTGTTTCCAGTGACCACTTTTGTGACAATAGAAGCATTCTTCCTTCCCCACCAGCTTTCCCGCTACCTTTGTTGCTTTTCCTTTTCCCTTCAAATCCACTTTACTGACACCGTCTCTTGGTTTGGCGGGGGCTTTCTTCTTCTTGCCCTTGGCTTTCGCCCTGGACCTAGAAGAGGAAGATCCTCCTACAAACAAAGTGGATGTCTCCCTACCCTTCTGTAGGGTGCCCTCAGCACTCTTCAACATATTCAGAAGCTCGGAAAGTTCAACCTCCTTTCCTTGCATGTTGAAGTTAATAATAAACTGGGCGTAAGTGGAAGGAAGGGACTGGAGAATCAAATCAGTATAGAGTTCATTCTCCAACGTGGTCTCAAGGTCCGCGAGCTCCTCAATGTAGCCAATCATCTTAAGCACGTGTTCCGCTACCGATGATCCGACGGCCAACTTTGCCGAAAATAACTTCTTCAACACTTCGTATCTTGCGATACGAGACCGCTCTCCATACAGTTCTTTTGTATGAAGAAATATGAACTCAAGGTCCATATTCTCGTGCGTCCTCTGATGTTCGTTGTCCATCGAGGCAAGTACGAGGCATCTGGCCTTCGCGCAATCTATTTCCCAGGTCTTGTAGATTTCCCTATCTACGACACTGGTTTTGGGACCTGGGACAGGGGGAGCTTTGGTGGTAAGGACATACCCCAACTTGTCATAAGTGATTGCCATCTTGACATTCCTGAGCCAATTTTTGTAGTTTGGCCCTGTCAATATGTTTTTATCTAGTAATAACTTAAGTCCGGTCATGTTGAATGGTCGCTGCAATTAGGAGAGAGAAAAGAAATACTTTAGCATGATGCTCTTACAAGTTTAGAGTGGTTTTTAGTTTGTCTAAACTGGATGGCTCCCACTGTCTCTCGAATCCCTTCTCAAACCGTAAAGAAAGGATTAGTCAGGATCAATCTCACCGTACAATACTTGCTTAACCGTTCAGCCAGGCCAGTGTCGGTACTTTGAGGGAGGTTTTCCAACGCTTTTGCGAAGTTCCTTAATTAAGTAACCTCTTTTCCCTGTGGGCGTAGCCCCGCTAACACCTTTCTAGACACCTACTAAGTTTATAGCATTGATCGTTAAGTGAGAGTTTTCCCGAGGAGTAGCATATACTCACAGTAGGATCGGGATCCAAATATCATCGCGTGATAAAACCGAAGGAATCCTACCAGAATCATCACACTTCAAATGGTATGCAGCGCTAGCAAGTTTCAGTACTTATGAAACTCCCGATGTGGATTTTTGCCCCATGCTCTTATGACCTTGGCGTGAGGTCAAAATGTCATAAGTCACATGTCAAGTTCTTCCCATCATTATCCTGGTTAATTTGAACCCACCCGTACCTACCCTTGACGTAGGCCAAAATGGCAGTACGACTGTCTCAAACCAACGCATTCTATCTATGCAACAGATAAATATCCGGCAGCTACCAATCACTATGCCTTGGCGTAAGGTCAAAATACATAGCTTGAATACTACCGAATATTTAACTGAAATGATGGAGGGCTACGGATGGTTTTGGCGAAACCGTGAACGTAGTGAACTTGATATAATCGATGGAACGAGATAGCTTTTAAAAGGAGTGGTTCAAGCTCCGCGTTTAAAAGTTTAGTTTTGAAAAGAACCGAGTGGTTTTCAAAGTGTTCCAATCGACTTTTACTTGGTTTATTTTCTTGCATTAGTTCTTTTAATGCGTCCCATCATTTAATCCTACCATTGCAGAAAACAACCAAAATATGACGTACGCTTATGCCATTCGCATTCGCCACGGGGCCCGTCATCACCCGTTAGGTTACTTAACTAACGACAGAGCGGGGGCTGGGCTAGCGCGGCTGTAAAACATAAGCAACGCCTAAATAGTTATCATATATAAATATATAGCAATGATAGATATTACAGATCACAGATGAATACATTGGATATACTAGGAATCCGCAATCCGTTCGAGCCTGCACCGAAAAGCGGATTACACGGTCGCGGTGAATAGCCAATACCCTACCCAAGACCCCTACGGGTGCGGCAAACTACCCGCCAAGTACCCGAAGCGAAGCAACCTCCCTCACCACCGTGAGTAGGCCACTCGGCACTTCGAGATACCCGGTAGTTTGTGCACCCCCTCCATGGGTCTATCCTAGGAGCAAAAACAGTAAAAAGAATTATACAATGACGGCTATAACCCCGACCCGGTTGTGCGGCCAAACAAATAATAATATTACATCAATTTACATATTACAATGAATGAAAGAAAAAGCAACACTCATCTCACATCCACCCCGGCTATTCATCCGCGACAATCCAACCCATTCATATACACAAACCAGTATCAATCACAGATCACAGATATGTATAACCCCGACTAATCGACATATAGCGATTAGCCGACGTTCAATACATTCAAACATCACAGATATAACCCTTATAGTCAAAGTGTATTGAAGTTCGAAAAAAATACGGATTTATAGGCCCCCAAAAAATAAATTTCTATTCTGGAAAATCTGGGCACATATAAACTATCTCAAAAATCCTAAAACCAAGCCAGAGATACACTGCACCAAACTCGACCAAGTGAAGAGCCAAGACGGCCGCGGTTGCGCGGCAATAGCTTGCTATTGCCGCGGAACCGCGGCACGTTGGTCGATTCACTCGATCGTTTTTTGTGGCTATCTTTAAAAAACCCTGAGACGATTTTTGGAGTAAAACAAATTTTGTTTTGACCAGAAAAAATTTTAACAGAAAACTAGGGTTTTGATATTTTGGTTTTTCGATTTTTCCGTTTTGAACTTCGACACACTTCACTACCTAGTTAGTTTATGTTTAGTTAGGCTCTGATACCACTGTAAGTCCACGTTGCCCATCTCGGTGCTTACGGGGAGGCGGAAAACGGAATAAAAATCGGATTTTTATGAGCTTAAGCAACATGGACTAGAGCTAGAAGGATCTTTGCTAAACAAAAACTTGCTAAAGCTAACTAGTAACTAGCTAAGTGCTAGAAATGTTATACCTTAGGCTTTAAGTCCTTCTCTCCTTGCTCCTTGGAGTGGTGGAAGGAGGCTACCTTGGTCGTCTTCTCACGTCGAAGAAAGATCCACCCGAAAGCCTCAACTTTTGGCTTCAACTCCAAGCTAGAAGTAACTAGGGTGCAAGAAGTGCTAGTCCTTGAACCCTAGATGAGAGTAAAGATGATCAAGAGAGGGTTTTTCTCAAGCTCAAGTGTTTCTCAACACATGAGAGGGAGAGAGCTTGAGGGAGAGGAAGAACAAGAGAGAGAATGTGAATTATAGAATGAGAGAATAATATGAAGCATTCTCTCATATAAGTGAATTATTGTAATTAGATAATTAGTGAGATAATTGTCATGGCTAAATCAAGACATGACCATTATCATTTCATTTTTAATGCAAATTGCAAGGATTAAAGAGCATCTTCCAAATGAAATGATGATGGTCAAAGTGTCAACAAGGTCAACAAGTCAAGGTGGGTCAAATGGTCAACAACCATAACCATGCACAATTATTAAACTAATATCAATTAACAATAATACACACATAATCATTAGGGTTAATACAAATGACAATAGTCATTAACCCTAATCAAAGTCCTCTCCCTCTGTCTCAAGCAACTGTGCATACGCACCCGTATTCGTGATCTGAGGAACACGAATACAATGAGAAAAAGCCAATCCCAAATCATATACTAGGATCCGGCTTAAACCAAAGCCCGCTAGTATAAGCTGTCCGGACAGCAAACGTGCACAAGTGCGTGGATGTGAACGAACCCTGTCGCAAAACCATGCGACCTCTACTCATTTTGCCTAAAGGCGAATAGCTCTCTGTGTGGGACTCTAAAGACTCGACACTACGCTGGCAGTGGGTTTAACCACAGACCGCAAGCGGCACTAGCTGTACGTAACGGTCTCCAGGTAGATGTCGATAAGAAGACTGACGAGGTGAACCCCATCTGAACTCCTACTGAGCCTGTATGTGACAATCTCCGTACAGTCCGGTCTGTTCGTCTGATACATCGCATGGCGGGCCTAGGGGGGCGGAGAACGTCAGTCCCCTAATAGCGGTACAAGTCGTGTCGGAGTGTAGCCCAGAACACCCTGAGATAACACTGGAAACTTACCAGTATATCTCGCTTGCCCTGGCCAAGGACTACTCGTGTAATGGCTCTCCTGGACACAGCGCGATATCAACCCCCAATACCGGGAGAGACGAATCCTGTCTAACCGTCACTGCTTCCAAGTGCTTCGGGACTGCACCCAAAAACTACCTGTTTGCACGACTCCTTTGAGCCGTGGTAGGGTAGTAATCAAAGTGCAGTGGGAACACACTCGAGGCGAAGTGACAGTGTCAAGTCAGCGGACTAAGCTGTACTCATGTCACCTGGGAACTGATAACTGACGATAGGTATAATACCAACCAACAGTTCCCGACGAGTCCTGTCCAGTGTACTCGTAACCTAACGAGCACCCGCATACTATCTCAAGTACGACGTACTGACGGCTGTGGGACAGACCGTCTCCCACACTGGGATGAGAAGCGCATACGCTAGTCTACTCCGGAGTATCGATGCCCTGTCTCGATAGTCCAACGACTAGGGACCTGTAAAAGGATGTGCTTATAAATCACCCAGCTCCCACGAGTGTGAGCGCCATCACAACGCTGGTAATCAAGCAAAGATCCTAAGGGCTCTACTAATATGTATATCAGCAATATGCTAAAAGAAATACATGCACATATTAAAGCAGAGACAAACCAGGTAGCATACTACCATTTCGAGCAAGATTGTATATACAACTGTGAATATCCCAAGCTTCCATCAAGTAATATACAAACTAGTATGATACAGTAATGGCCTCCAGGGTATATACACTAACACTGGCGAACCATCCTAGTGTGATTTCTTTCGCGATCGCAAGCGTCGGGATCTCCACGGATGTCCTCCACACTCCGATAGGCAACAAGTATAGCAGACTGCTGAAAAGCCTGGTGCAGGAGATTGACAAGATTGTCTCGCCTTCTCTTTGAGATTAGGCCCATCAGATACACCGAGTGCACCTTATCCTCTGCGGCATCCAATGCCCTAAGCGGCACGCCGGAAAAGAATAGGGGAAGCGCTTCCCAGATCGCTCCCACAATAAGCTTCAGAAGAGGGGAACGCTGAGGAAGCAGTTGACCATTATATGCGTCAAAGCGACTCATAATTTCGGCACACTCGGCGTTTGTGAATTCTCGATTCTGAGAACGGCCGAGTGAGCGGATGTCTCCGTAAGAGATAATCTCATCGAGATCATACATGTGAGCGTCCATTGTTTCTGTAAAAGAAAATCAACAAAATTATCAGAAAAACTGATTAAGCAATTTCTTATTCAAAACAGGCACAGAAAGTTAGACTCCTCGAGAGCAATGCTCTACAGACAGGAGTGACACCTATCAAAATCAATTATGAGGGGAAGTTAAAAAAATCCCTCGAGAACATTGAGGGCTTTACTCTAAGAAGATGATGTAATTCATCAAAAATAAAATTCTATCTTTAATTTTCAAGATCCATGAAAAACTCTCAAGAGTTCTTCTATATGGTTTGAAAGGAGCAAAGCTCCATTAATGAATTAAGAAATCACAAGAAAAATCCTTTTAGAGAGCAGAGCTTTATTAATGGAACCCTAATAGGGTTCTCTTTAGTTCTTTTTAGCTTTCTTTAGACCTATGGAGGAAAGCTCTGCTAATGAAACCTTAAATGGGTTTTCTTTAGATCAAAGATCTATTAAGAGCAAGGCTCTGTTAATGGGTAAAAACCTTAATTTCTTAAAATTAATTTGATTTTACCTAAGTTTGGAAAGAGTTCTAACTCTTGAAAGTTCTTGAATGGAAGAGCATAGCTCTGAATAAAAATTCTTATGAAGAAGATGGAAATCATCTGAGGACCAAAGGTCCTATTTATATGCATTAAGAGCCGTATCCAACGACTGAGATGCTACCACTGCCACACTCATGTTTGGGGCCACGTAAGCGAAACGATGCGGGAGCATTTGTTTTCCCGAATCAGAGCAAAGCTCTGTTTTGAATTTCAAAATTCAAAAGTTGAAGCAGCACTTCAGATCCTGCGCGCTGCGCGCCACGTGTCAAAAGCAGACACGCCAGCGCCAAGAGCGCTGAGCCCTAGGCAGCGCACCCCCAATCAGAGCAAAACTCTGTTTTCAAAATTCAAAATTTAAAAAGTTGAAGCAACGCTTCAGATCCAGCGCTCTGCGCTGCGTGCCACGCGTCTAGCCCAGGTGCGCTAGCGCAGTTGCGTTGCGCTCTGCGCTGCACGCCACGCGTCAAGCACGGGTACGCTAGCGCAATTGCGCTGCGCTGCGCGCCACGTGTCCAACGCAGGTGCGCCAGCGTTGGAATTAAAATTCCCACCGTTAGATCAAAAGATCTAATAATAATGATAAATCATTAATTAATCAGAATTAAATTCTGTTAAGGAAAGATTTCTCAAAATCTTTCCAAACAATAAGATTGTGCTTTAAGCACCGCTGGATCAATGATCCAATGGTAAATAATGAATTACCAAAAACAGAACAAATTCTGCATGGAAAGATTTCTCAATCTTATTAAAAACAAGAAGATTATCTTCTGTCAAACAGGAGCCTTAGGATCAAAGATCCAACGGTGGGAAATATTCCCTAATCAATCAAGAGAAAGATCTTTCAAAACCGATTTAACAAATCATTTGGCCCTATATAAAGGACCCTAGACTTCAAGTCAAAAATATAGAGAGAATACAGAGAAAGAAAGAGAAAAAACCCTCTGCAAATTTTGAGAAAAACTCAAAGAGAAAGAAAGGCAAGTCTTTAGAAGAAAGAAGATCATTTCTTCATCTTTAAAGGTAAATAATTAATTCTTGAACAGCAGAGATGAAATCATCTCGTAAAAAGAATAAACATCTTCTAAGAAGATCATAGATCTGAAAAAAGACCAAGCTCTTTGATTAAAAAGAAAAGATCAAAAGACCTAATCATAAAAATATAAAAAGAAGTATTTTTACTTCATTCACAGATTTTTTGATTTATAAAGGCAGAGCCTTTAATAAGAATAAGAACTTTGTTCTTGAATCTTGAGGCAAAACCTCCTTTAAGAAGAACATAAACTTGTCCTTTGATCTTAAATTTGATCAGATGCGCTTTGCGCTACTGAAATTACCTTGCACTCATGAACTGTGCCCTTGCGCTCGCGCTCCCTGGATCGACGCTCAGCGCCAAAACATGCCATGATCTGCGCTTTGCTCTCCTGAAAACAACGCACTGCGCTCTTAGGTTGGCGCTCAGCGCCAAGCGCGCTACGTGTCACTCACTGGCACACCCATAAACTAGCGCAGCGCGTTCATAAATTAAAAGCGCAGTGCGCTAACAAACTAGCGCTTAGCGCTAAGCGACACGTGTCCTCCTCGTGTGCGCTAACCGACAGAAGCGGAACGTGCTCTTTGACTGGCGCAAAGCACCTAGTGCGCCACGTGGCGCGCTGTCAGAACATGCCTTGTGCTGATAAATGCTATGCATTCCATATAAGACAAAAAATATCAGAGCCCAATACTTGGCATTATTAAAAAGGCAGAGCCTAAATAAAGGCCTAATAGGCAGAACAAAAATAAAAATGTTAACATTTTTTTTAACTGGACTTAGCCCAATTCTGACCATAAGTCCTCAAATTAAATTGAACTGAGCTCATCTGCTCTTCCAATTAATTTACACCCGGTTCGAGGGTACATCTCTTTACTCCTATGATATCTGTCGTTGTAATCCCTCAACGTCGTCAGAGAGGTAACGGGTCCCGACAACCACACATTATTACGGACTGTGGAGTCCTTAAACCCATGGACTATGATGTCCTTAATCTCGATCGTGATGTCTTAAAACTAACGACGGACTGTGGAGTCCTTAAACTCATGGACTATGATGTCCTTAATCTCGACCGTGATGTCTTAAAACTAACGACGGACTGTGGAGTCCTTAAACCCATGGACTATGATGTCCTTAACCTCGACCGCGATGTCTTAAAACAAATATCGGACTGTGGAGTCCTTAAATCCACAGACTATGATGTCCTTAACCTTGACCGTGATGTCTTAAAACTAACGTCGGACTGTGGAGTCCTTAAATCCATGGACTATGATGTCTTTAACCTCGACCGTAATGTCTTAAAACTAACACCGGACTATGAGGTTCTTAAACTCACGGACTATGATGTCCTTAACCTTGACCGCGATGTCTTAAAACTAACGATAGACCGCAATGTCCTTAAACTAATTATCGACCGCAATGTCATTAAACTAAACAATAGAGCCCAATTACTCTTTTGTTGGATCTAAATGATCCCGTTAAGTTGATCTTAGTCTAGAATTAGACTAACGTGTCCTTGACAAACGTTTAAGTTGATCTTAGCCCCAAATAAGGCTAACGTATCCTTAAACACAACCCCCCAAACCCAAATCTAAGAAAGATACGGATTTGGACTATTCCACGCCCTATGAACGACAACATAACTTAGTCTCCGTATACAATCCACGGGCAACCAAACACAAAACAAACACCCACGACACGAAGTGACCATATGGAGAAGGAGAAAGTTGTTATCGCGATGCGGTAGCGTAATTAACTGCAAGGACTTGCGCCTGCAGAGAAAAGCGTCCCCACAATCAAAAACCCCTCAAACGAGGGGGAATCTGACAAAATCTGCTACATCGGCCGCATCCGTTTAAACCTTCGATGCACGGTGCCATAAATCAACTTGGCATCTTCGGAGAGGTGGATAGATAGCACCAATTAGCATCTGCCCCCAGATTCAGGCAAGACGTCCAGTCTTCCCGATTTCTGGCAGTAAACAGCCCCTGCGGAAACGATGTTATTTAATTAGTTCCATGTGAAAGCATGGGGAGACTCTCTCGGAGTACCAATACCTGCCTGGCTGAACGATTGGCGAACTTGTAGGGTGTAATTAATCCCGGCCAGTCTTACCTTTTAGGGTTTGAAGGAAGATTTGATAAAAACAGTGGAAGTCATCTTGATTAGATAAGATAATAACCAATCTAATCTTGCAAGAGCATACGCTAAAGTGTTTTCTTCTCTCTCTCTCCAGGTAACGACCATGACACGCCTTAATCAAGATAATAATATTGATGTATTGACCGAACCGGCTTATTATACTGATCTGGAGAACGTTGGTTCCGCTCTATCTTATAACTGCTATATGTCTGAGTAGGAAATAGAGGAATATCCGGATTCCCACGCGACCCGAACGAGGAATGAGTATGTTGATGCATCTTCTTCGGATGTGTTTGTTACCGAGGACTGTTTCTTAGTACACTCTACGTCTTGGGTATTAGATACCGGATCAGAATCCCACATATGTAATATGTTACAGGGGCTTAAGAGAGGTAGAGAACTGGGAAAAGGTGATCATTTTCTAAAAGTAAGGAATGGTGCAAATATTGCAGCCAAAGCAGTTGGCGAGTATCACCTTATATTACTAAACGGAAATACATTGATCTTGAATGACTATTATTACGTACCATCTATGATGTGTAATTTAATATCAATTTCTTTATTATATAAAGAAGGATATAATTTTGTAGTAAAGAAAAATGTTATGAACATTTTTCTAAATCAAGTGTTGATTGGGTTTGGTATGTTATGTAACGGTTTATACAATCTAAATCAGAACACGGTTCTTAATATACAAATCACACACAAAAAAAAAGTTCAGAGATGAACGAAGCCATCTTGTGGTACTATAGATTAGGTCATATCAATGCGACACGACTAGCTAAGTTGCATAAAGATGGATATTTGAATCAGTTTGAATTTACATCTTATGAAACTTACCAGTCACGTCTCAAAGGTAAAATGACCAAAACTCCGTTTACTGGACACGAAGAAAGAGCTATTGAACTCTTAGGACTGATACATAGTGATGTATGCGGTCCCATGTCTACACATGTTAGGAATGGTTTCTCGTACTTTATCACATTCACCGATGATCTCTCAAGATTCAGACATATGTTACTGTTGAAATACAAGTCTGAGGCTTTTGAGAAAATCAAAGAATACAGGTACGAAGTAGAGAACCAAATGGGTAAAAGTATTAAAATCCTACGATCTGATCGGGGAGGAGAATACTTAAGCACGGAATTCCGTGACTATTTAAAAGAGAATGGGATTCTTTCTCAGCTTACTCCTCCGTATACACCACAGCATAACGGTATATCGGAGCGAAGGAATTGCACCCTATTAGATACGGTGCGCTCTATGATGAGTATTACTGAGTTACCTATTTCTTTTTGGGGT
This sequence comes from Agapanthus africanus, assembly GCA_030015575.1. Lineage (NCBI taxonomy): Eukaryota > Viridiplantae > Streptophyta > Magnoliopsida > Asparagales > Amaryllidaceae > Agapanthus > Agapanthus africanus. The sequence continues at coordinate 537,964,312 of JASDDO010000010.1, read as the reverse complement.
TATGCACTGGAGACAGCTACAGACCTATTGAATATGGTTCCCACCAAATCCATGCCAACCACTCCATATGAGATATGGAAAGGAAAGAGACCATATCTTAATTATGTTAAAATATAGGGTTGTCCGGCATATGTGAAAACAAAAAATACGGATAAGCTCGAGGCAATATCAGTTCTGTGTAAGTTTGTTGGATATCCCAAATATTCACGAGGGTATATCTTTTACCACACCGAAGAACAAAAGGTGTTTGTTTCTCGGCATGCCACCTTTTTAGAAAAGGAATTCCTTGAAAAAGAAATTAGTGGTCATGAGGTAGAACTGGAAGAAGTTCCAGCTACACAAACTACGACTGATGATTTGGTAGAACCGGAAGATTCAGTAGTCCCCGACGAACCTCGGCCACTCCGCAGATCTAGTAGAGTTCTTCACCGACCTGAAAGATACTACGGTTTTCTCGTAGACGGTGGGAGCGAGGATTACATCATGGAAGATGACGACCCTATTAGTTTCGAGCAGGCCATCATAAATGGGCACTTTATGAAATGGCTGGATGCAATGCGATCCGAGATGGAATCCATGTACACCAACAAAATATGGACTTTGGAAGTTGCTCCTAAAGGGGTAAAACCCATTGGGAGCAAATGGATCTTTAAGAAGAAACTTGGTGTAGATGGAAAAGTTGAGACTTTCAAAGCTAGACTTGTAGCAAAAGATTTTCGTCAACGACCAGGTGTCGATTATGATGAAACATTTTCTCCAATGGCTATGCTTAAGTCCATCCGGATCCTACTTGCCATTACTGCATACTATGACTACGAAATCTGGCAGATGGACGTCAAGACCGCTTTTCTAAATGATGATTTAGAAGAGAGCGTGTACATGACACAACAAGAAAGCTTCCTAGACAGTGGGAGCAGCAGTAAGATGTGCAAGCTTCTTAAATCAATTTATGGATTAAAGCAGGTATCGCGGAGTTGGAACATCTGTTTTGATGTAGCGGTCAAAGAGTTTGACTTCATCAAAAATATAGATGAACCTTGTATTTATAAGAAGGTTGTAGAGAGTAAGATTGTCTTCCTCATATTGTACGTGGATGACATACTCTTAATAGGAAACGATGTTCCTATGCTACACTCGGTCAAGCTCTTCTTATCACACAGATTCTCTATGAAAGATCTGGATGATGCCTTCTACATCCTGGGGATTAAGATCTATAGAGATAGATCTAAACGGATGTTAGGATTGTCCCAATCCAGGTACATTGACACCATACTAAAGAGGTTTAGTATGGAAGATTCTGAGCGTGGTAATTTACCCACCTGCTCAGGAATCACTCTGTCCAAAAAGATGTCTCCCAAGACTGATTTGGAGAGGGCTCGCATGCAAGGGATACCCTATGCTTCGGCAGTCGGATCTATCATGTATGCGATGTTACGTACCAGACCTGATGTAGCTTACGCACTTAGTGTAGTAAGTAGGTATCAATCGGATCCTGGGAAGAATCACTGGACAGCTGTGAAGAACATTCTTAAGTATTTGAGAAGGACTAAAGAAATGTTCTTGGTGTATGGTAACGGTGAACTCCAAGTGGAGTCCTTTACCTTACCGATTCGAGCTTTCAGAGTGATAAGGACGACAATAAGTCGGTCTCGGGTTTTGTTTTTACCTTCAATGGAGGGGTGGTATGTTGGAAGAGTTCTAAGCAAGATACCATGGCAGACTCGACGATGGAGGCTGAATACATCGCTGCCAACGATGCCGCCAAAGTGGCTGTCTGGATGAAGAAGTTCGTAACCTAACTTGGTGTAATTCCATCCATTGAGCATCTAATACCCTTGTATTGTGATAACAATGGAGCAGTGGCTTTGGCCAAGGAACCCCGGTCCCATCAGCGATCCAGACATATTCTTAGGCGGTAGCACCTGATCCGGGAGATAGTTGATCGCTGGGAGATCGAGGTCAGGAGATTTGACACGAAAAATAACACGGCGGATCCACTCACGAAGTCCATTCCCCAGACACAATTTGAGAGACTTTTTGGGATGTTGGGTATGCGATACTATAACAACTGGTCTTAGTGCAAGTGGGAGATTGTTAATTATATGTATGCCCTAGAGGCCATTATTGTACATGATTGTATATTATAGTGGATGCTTGGACATATATAGAGAGGACTTTCTTGCTCGACATGATAGTATGCTATCTGGTTGCTCTTTATCTTAACATGTACACTTGTATCACTATACTGTCTCTCCGTTACATGTTGATAAAGCCCTTAGGATGTGGACTTGACTACCAGGACTATGATGGAGATCATATACTAGTGGGGCCGGGGTAGTCCATAAGTACATCCTTTAATTGTTCCCAGTCGAGAGAGTATCGAGACAGGGCATCGATATTCCAGAGTAGACTAGTGTGTACGTTTCTTGACCCTGTATGGGGCGATAGTTGATCTCACAGCCATTGGTGTTTGACATCAAAGGTTGTACATAGGTGCTCATTAGAGAATGGGTACACTGAACAGGAATCGTCGAGAACTCCTAGATGGTATTATACCTATCGTCAGATAGCAGTTCTCTGGTGACACTGGTATAGGTTAATCTGTAGACCCGAGATCGTCATAGAGTCTTGTGTGGCTCCCACTGTGCTTTTATTTTCTCCCTACCACGGCTCAAAGGAGTCGTGCAAACAGGTGGATTTTGGGTATAGTCCTGAGTCACATGGAGGCAGTGAGCGATAGGAGGGGTTTCGTCTCTCCCGGTATTAGGAGTTGATGTTGCGCTATACTTGATTGGCTATAACAGAAAGTCCCTGGCCAGGGCTGATGATGAGATTTACTGGTAAGTGTTATCAGTTGTTTCTCGACCCGTTATGAGCCTTACATCGGCATGACTTATCAAGTTATTGGGGTCTGACGTTTACCACCCTCAGACTTGATATGCGACATATCAGACGAAGAGACCGGACTGTACGGTAGTGTTACTTATAGGCTTTGCGGGAGTTTGGACAAGCTTGCCTGTTGATCTTCTGATCGCTCAATACCTGGGTAGCCGTTACGTCCAGCTAGTACCACTGACGGCTTGTGGGTGACTGATATGATCATTAGCCACTGCTGACGTATTGACATGTATTTAGAGTTCTACACAGAGGTTTCCTAGCTCAAGCAAAACGAAGTAGAGCACATATGTGATATGTGCGGTACCGAGATTAATACGTGTATGTGATACAGTATTCTAATCTCGCGATATAAGTTATATGTGATATAACCGGATTATTGAATCAAGTGTTGATTCAATAATTTGTTATATGTATATTTAATATACATATAAATGATATTAGTCGGTTGTATATGATATAGCCAGATAATTAAATCAAGTGTTGATTTAATAATTTAATATATAATTATATATTTGATCTATTAATATATATTAACTAATATTAGCTCACTTAAGAATTTCTTTTCTACAAATACATATAAATATATATGAGATATATATTAATGTACTTACTATTGTGTCATGCTAGATGATACATTGGACATGGGTGTATGAGACTCACACCAAACTAAAGATAATTTGGATGATTAATTATTAAGGGAAAAATCAAAATTAGGTGAAAATTAGCATGGCTAAAGATACTTGTGGAAGCATGTAGAAGTCTTGACTTAGTCAACTAATTTTATTTTACTCTAGATATTTATTAACCCAACCATTATCTTTAGCCATGGTTAAGTTTCTACAAATATCATTTGAGATATTTTTCACCATGATTCATCACTTGATCATTTTCTTCATCTCCTTCTTTGCTCTCTAGTTTTGAGTGAGGTGAGAAAGAAAAAGAGAAAAATAATCTAAAGTGAGCAAAATTCCTACTTTATCAATCTATACCAAACTATTTATTTAGTATATGTTGTTTACTTCACTAATTCCTCAATTAGTGAAGAGGTAACTTGAGTTAGAGATTCCTCAAGGTAGATCATTTTCGGTCTTGAAGATCCTTAAGCAAGCTTGTTTCTTTCACCAAGTGGAGCCTAAGAAGAGTTCGGGGGACCACTACTTGGAGCTAAGGGACCACTACTTGGAGCTTTAGAAGTAAAGGACCGGTCTACAAAGTTTGTATTCCTATTTCACTTAGTGTAAAGTTTGTTTACATGCAATGAAAACCTAAATCTCTAGTTCGATTCTAGGATCGCATGCAATAGCACACTAGATTTTTTTAAATTGTATACTTGATGCTACTAAAAACCTAGTAATGGTGCTAAGGCATACTTTCGGTGGGGGAATTGCTAGGTGCGCCTTGAGTTGTTCGAAAGCGTTTTGACACTCCTCCGACCATTCGAACTTAGGAATTTTTCTCAAGGCCTTGAAGAATGGGAGACACTTCTTTCCGGATCTTGACATAAAACGACTCAAAGATGCCACTCTTCCTATGAGCCGCATGATCTCAACGTTGCTCTTCAGCGTGGTCATGTTGAGAATGGCACCGATCTTTTATGGGTTCGCTTCGATTCCTAGATGGGTAACCACGAACTCGAAGAATTTCCTGCTGGTGACTCCGAATGCGCACATAGCTGGATTCAGCTTCATTTTGTACTTGCGCAGGACGTCAAATGTTTCACCGAGGTCTTGGGTTTGCCCGGCCGATGAGGTGGATTTTACGAGCATGTCGTCGACGTAGACTTCCATGTTTCTCCCGATCTGTAATTTGAATAGTTTGTTGACAAGGCGTTAATATATGACCCTAGAATTCTTAAGACCGAAAGGTATCACTTTAAAGCAGTATACCCCTCGATCCGTGGTGAACGCAGTAAGTTCTTCATCTGCTGGGTTCATCCGGATCTGATTATAACCGGAGAAATCATCTATGAAGCTAAGTAACTCGTAGCCGGCCAAACTGTCCACTAGCTGGTCTATTCGAGAGAGGGGATAGTTGTCTTTAGAGCAGGCCTTGTTCAGATCCGTGAAATCGACGCACATGCACCATTTCCCATTCGCCTTTTTGACCATGACCACATTCGCCAACCAATCTGAGTAGTCAAGATTTCTAATGAAGTTGGCCGTGAGTAATCGATCGACCTCGTCCTCAATCGCCTTTTATTTGATTGGCACAAAACTTCTCTTCTTTTGTCGGATGGGTCAGGCTTTCGGGCCGACTCCAAGCTTGTGGGAGATAACTTTGGGGTCGATTCCAGGTATGTCTGCTGGTGTCCAGGCGAATACATCAGAATTTCCTCGGAGGAAACGAATCAAGTTCTCGCAATGGTCTCCCGTCAAAAGAGACCCGATCTGAACGGTTCGGTCATCAATCCCTTCGGCGAAGGGGACTTCTATCAGCGCCTCCACCGGGGAACCTTGGATTTCCTTCTAGTCGTCGTGCGTATCCAAAGAGCCCTGGAAATCAGGCACGTCTTCCAAATCTTCGCCTTGCTCTCGAGCAAGGGACGTCAAAGTAAGGAAAATCTTAGCGATCTGCTGGTTCCCATAGGCCCAGCCTATCCCCCCTTGGTTCAACGGGAATTTGATTGCAAGGTGATAGGTCGAGATTTGAGCCCGGAGGGCATTCAATGTAGGGCGTCCTAGTAGAATGTTATAAGACGAAGGCACCTTGGCGACAAAGAAGTTCACCAGTAGGGTTTGCGTGTGACTCGCTTCCCCGATGTTGAGGAGGAGGGTGACCGTTCCCTCGGTCGGGATAGAGTGGTTGGTGAATCTAGAGAGGACATGGGAGGTCGGCCGTAGGTCGGATGGTCCTAGCCCCATATGCTGGAAACCGTCGTAGAACAGGATATCCGCCGAGCTACCCGAATCGACCAATATTCTCTATACCTCGTAACGGTGGACCCGAGCCGTTATCACGAGGGGGTCATTGTGAGGCAACAATATACCGTGGAGGTCTTCATTGGAGAAGATGATGGTCTCGTCCTTCCTACACCTCTTCTGGGGTGGATCACTTACACCTTCGACAGGGAGGAGGTGGCAACTTCCGCCTCTTTCCCAAGCACGATCCATGGTAACGACCATGATTTGGTCGATCGTTAATTCCCCGGGGGCGATTGGGTCCCTTTGTGTCACGCCCCGCTTCCTAGAGTGCGCTAAGATAGGCACGTGACAGAGCCAACCATGCTACCTGTGGATAGGAAACATCCCTCCACAGTCACATTAAGGCTGTCTATAAGATATCAAGAACAATAGAAATAAAATAAACTATCTAGTACATGTCCATGAGCCAGAATAAACGAGTCAAGAAATAATATGCGGAAGCAATAGATCCAAGTAACAATAACAATCTGGAAAGTACGTCCCAAATACGGGCTCACAACAGGAAATACGAGTGCTGAAAGGATACTAAACTAAAATACTAACAGGTCCTCACTGCTCGTCCTGCTGACTGAAATACTCCTGAATGGCCTGCGAAAGGGAGAAAGGATCTGGGCCATGCAAAACCCAGACGTCAGTGCGTCATAATATCAACAATAATACAATCAGGAGGTAACAAGACATGCAGGCATGAGTATGAACAGTAATAAGAGTATAACAGTATCACGAATAAGGAACAGTGAAGGGTATAAGTACATGTGATGTGCAGTGAGCAATCTAAACTGTGCTACTGGGTTATCTATTCTAAAGTCTTCGAAATTAATTAATGTAATCCTCATCGTAACCCATCGGTGATTATTCCATAACTCCCGAAAAAACAACAAACAATAGGTATTCCGTAATGCCCGGAAAAACGGCAAACAATAGGTATTCCGTAACGCCCGGAAAAACGGCAAACAATATGATAGCCCTTTGAGTTACGTTCGGTTACATTCTCGATTTTCCCATACCCCCAAGTTATGTGTTCAAGTCAGGTATTGATAAATCTGAAGCTAATGCCAACACAGGATCAAGCAGGAACAGGTTTGTCTATACAGACAACAGGATATGTCCATCGGGACAACATGTCAGGATTGTCGGCATTAGAAACAGGATCAGGTAACATGTCAAGTAGTGATATATTGGGTCATGTCGGGTAGTGTACATGTATCAAGTCATGTAAAGTAGTGATGTATCAGGTCACGTCAAGTAGTGCACAGGTATCAAGCGGGCGCTCATAATCAAACTGTAGCAAGTACGGGTGCACAAATAAAAGCATGGATGCACAATTATCGATCAGGGGTTACATCATGACTAAGTAGGATGCACAATATCAAGCATGGGGTACTAATGTATTAATAATATGAGTTAATGTAATATGGGGTGCAAATAGTTAAGCAGAATTAATGGTATGGATATACAAATAAACATGGATGCATAAATAACTATCAGGGGTTACAACTATAGCTTCATGACTATGTAGGATGCACATTATTTAGCATGGAGTGTTAATATGACAATAATATGTAATAATGTGATCTGTAGATGCAGCTACATGTATATTAAATGATATGGATGTATACGGGTATCCGAAAATGGTAAACTTTAATATGGATGTACAATGCATTCAACGTGTGATATTTTTATTCATATGGATGCATAATAATATACCTAAAATTTAGCAAGATGAATTAGCATGCGACTGGATATGTAAATAACGATATGGCTGCACACGGACGTCGTATAACAGTAAAATGGTAAAATGGTAATGTGAAATGTACAACTAAGTAATATGAAATGCTATTATTCAATTGGGTGCATTATATAGTAGTATAGCATGTAGCAAGATAAACTTGTCTCGATCGGATCACACGACAGATACGCACGTCACGTCCGACGTCGGGTAAACGTCGCAAAACCACACGCGCGCACGGGACGGGTCCAGGAAAGGCAAAGGCACGACCACGCTGGTCGGGGTTGTTCACTGGATCTCTCGGGTCGTCGGCGTCGAGTACGGCTCCGGCAGGTGACTAAAAAACGGAAATCAAGAAAGCAAGAAGAAGAAGAAGAAGAAAGAGAAGAGAGAAAGTGGGTGGATGGTTGGTGTTGTGATGGTGTTCTGGGGTCAGAGGAGGTTGTAAGGGGGTGATGATGAGTCGCGGGTCACCGGCGATGGGTTTGCCGGCGAGGGGAGCAGGCTGTGGGTTCTTGGTTGGGTTGCAGTGGGTTTTGTGGTCGCAGGGGAGAGGGTGTGAAGGTGAGGAGGAGGTGACGAAAAGGTGGTGGTTTCGGTGTCGGAGTGAGTGGAGAGGAAAAGGGTGACGAGGGTTCGGCGGGGTGAGTGTGCCGGCGATAGGTGCAGCGACGCAGGAGTTTTCCTTGGGTTGTTGTCGGGTGTCGTGGTCGGGGCTTGTAAGGGTCGTGGGGAAAGAGAAAAGGAGGAAAAGGAGGTAGAGAGGGTGACGAGGGTTTGGGTCGTTGGCGACGACGAGGGTGACAGCGACGAGGTCGGGAAGTTGGGTTTCTTGGGTTCGTGAGGGTTCTCGTCGGGAAAAGGTTGCAAGGGAGAGAGAGAGATGAGCAGGGAGAGAGGAAGTGAGGTCGAGGAGATGAGGCAAAGGAGGCGATGTGGAGGTGAAGGCGACGGAGGCGACGAGTTAGGGTTAGGGTTTTTGAAGTGAAGCAGCAAGAAAAATTTTTGAAGAAGAAGAAAAGAAACGAGAAGAAAGGAGGTGTTTATATGGAGAGAAGGGAGGTGAGCGGATCCCTGGTGAATAGGGATCGCGAGAGGTAAGAGAGAGGGGAAGAGAGAGAGAGAGAGATATCAGAGCGAGAGAGAGAGAGCGGAGAGAGAGAGAGAGGAGAGATAGTTTTGTTTTTAGTTAGGATTTTAAAATTTTAAAATATATTTTAGTAATTAAATTTTAAACTGTTAAAATATAATATTAATAAAATTTGATATTTTGGTAAATACAAACTTACTCCAAAATGCACCCAGGTCGGGTCTAAAAATCCAGTTTCAAAATATGAAAAATATATGTGTCGACCAAAACTAAAATTGTATATCCGGATAACGAAAATGCATACCCCCAAGAACGGATGCACGTACGTGCGCGTAGCCATCCAAACAAGTCCATTTCACTGAACGGGACGAGAACAAGATACGCGGATGCTACCACAGGGTCAGGGGTATCATGCAGGCCATGCAATGTATTTTTAAAATATTTTATGTGACTTTAAATGTTATGCTAAAGAAATGCCGATGCCAGATATAATGCCAGTATACAGTATGTATAATATAAAAGTGCACGAGTCCACATAACAAGCCAGGATAAATCACAAACATGAATCAAGACTGGTTTCAAGCAACCGGGTCGGGTCGGATGCAAATACAGATGTCAAATACACTATTCGCACCCAAAACACAGTAAATCAGGAAAATACCATAAATAAATAAATACTTGAACTAGAACTGGTATAAATGAACTACGGTGTTATATTATACCCAACTACAAAAAGAATTTCGGCCTCGAAATTCCCAAGACAAGAAAAGATAAACAATCAAGAATGTATAAGAATAGGTGTGGAAACTTCTTTCGAATCTCGTCTTCTCGTACCCAAATCGATTCTCCATGCGAGCGATTTTCCTAAGAAACAAGTACGAGAGGGATAACCTTGTTCTTAAGAACTTTTTCTCTTCGATCAACAATCGACATCGGTCGTTACTCAAAGGTCAAATCCTCTCTTACAGCCAGCTCCGAATGATCTAGTACGTGTTTCATCTCGAACATACTTACGGAGTTGAGATACCTGAAATACGTCATGAACATTCGCCAAAGATTATAGTAAAGCCAATCAATAACCCACTTCTCCAACACGCTCCATAATCTCGAAAGGCCCCACGAATCGAGGACTAAGCTTGCCTCGACTCCCAAAACGAATCACTCCTCTAGTCGGTGATATCTTCAAGAATACCAGATCACCAACAGCGAACTTTAGAGATTTTCTCGATGTATCGGCCCAACTCTTCTGCCGATCTTGTGCTGCCCTCATGTGATTCCGGATAGTATCAACCTTCTCTACTGTTTGCACGATCAAATCCGGTCCCAACAACCTTCGTTCTCCAACATCGTCCCAACAAACAGGTGAGCGACCCTTGCGACCATACAATGCATCGAATGGAGCCATCTGAATAGTCGCCTGAAAGCTGTTCTTGTAAGAAAACTCCACCACGTGTAAATGATCCTCCCACGAATCCTTGAAGTCTAACATGCAAGCTCTCAATATGTCTTCACGAGTTCAGCATGCTCTTCAATGCTCCTCGAGTAGACCAGAATATCATCGATGAACATCACAATAAACTGGTCTAAGAACGGTGAAAAGATTCGGTTCATCAAGTCCATAAATATCGCCGGTGCATTCGTGATTCCGAATGGCATCACTAAATACTCGTAATGTCCATATCGAGTTCAGAATGCGGTCTTGCAAATATCCTCTGATTTAACTCGGACCTGATGATATCCGGATCGCAAATCCAGTTTCGAGAATACCCTCGCGCCACTGAGTTGCTCAAATAATTCACCAATGCGAGGGATCGGGTACTTGTTCTTAATAGTTACCCAGTTTAATTTTTGATAATCGATGCACATCCTCTTTGTGTCATCTTTCTTCTATACTAGAAGAACTAGAGCTCCCCAAAGTGAATTACTGCTACGAATCCAACCCTTCTCTAGCAATTCGGTAACTTGCTTCTTGACTTCTTCCAACTCTACTGGTGCCATTGGATAGTACGCCTTTGAGATTGGCGCTGCACTAGGAACAAGATCGATCACGAACTCCACATCTTGTTTTGTTGGTAAACCCGAGATGTTCTCGAACACGTCCATGAACTCTCTAACTACAGCTGGCGCTTCCACCTTATCAATTTCTATCGACGAAAAAACATTGTTTGTCGGCCTATCCCTAAACTCGACTAGCCTGACAGAACTGCTATTTCCAGCAAAACAAACTTCGGATGTCTGGGAATCTAGAAAATCATTTTCTTTGCCCTACAATCAATGTGAGCATGGAAAGTGCCGAGAAAATCCATTCCCAAGATGACATCAAAGCTGCCGGTATCGATCGCCAAGAAATCTGCAAATAACTCCCGTCCGCAAATAACTACTGAACAATACTTACATTCACTACTAGCTATGATCTTCCTATTCCCAGTGTGTATGTCCTAACAACTAGACAGGGTCGTGCAATAAATTGAATGTGCAGCAATAAACTTGGACGACATAAAACAATGGGATGTACCAGAATCGAATAATGGTAATGCGGGAAAATCATGAACAAGTAGAATACCTGAAACAACTTCATCTGAAGCCTTAGCCTCTTCCGCCGTCAGAGTAAAGGCTCGACCTTGATTAGGTCCCTGAGTTATCTGCTTTTGTCCCTGAATCTGCCTCTGTGGTGGCCTCTGAACATCATCCTTCAAACGTAGCTTCGACGGGCAAGTATCAATGGTGTGATCAGCTGATCCGCAAATAAGACAAAGTCCAAGCCTCTTACGACAATCTCTTCGATAGTGACCCGGTCGTTGGCAGTAATCGCATAACACCCTTCCTTTATGCTCGGGCAAAACTGGCCTCTTCATCGATACAATGCCACGCCTGTCCACCGGGACACCTCTGCGTATTGGCGTTCGATTTAGCATAAACGCCGGCTTCCGTACCACAACTACCTGATGTTGCGTACCCTCTGTCTTCAATGATAAACTCTGCTGCTCCCTGGCTACTTTAAGCACTTGCGAGAAAGTGGTCAAACCCAGAGATATAATATGCCTCTGGATGTCCACGTCCAAACTGCGCATAATCCTTCGTGCCCTATCAGCCTCTTTGGCCACCAAAGGTCCAGCAAATCTATTAAGCCGTGTCCACTCAACCGCATGCGCATCCATGGATCCGCCATTCTGCTTCAAGCTGATAAAATTTTCTTCCATTTCCTCCCGTACAGTCTGTGGAAAGAACTTCTTCAAGAAACTCTGCGAGAAAGTAGCCCAACTGATCGGCTTGGGCAAACGGGTCTCTTCCACAAGCCACTATTCACGGGCATAGTCCACCAATTGGATGCATACAATATCCACTCTCTTATCCTCTGGAATCTGTGCTGCAACGAGCAGATTCTCCGTATCAACCAGCCACTGCTCTGCTGGCAACGGCTCCTCCAAACCAGTGAAAATAGACGGACCAAGTCTCATGAAATCCGCCACGGTACCCACACGCTCTACCGGTTTGGCCGTAACATTATTTACGGACTGCTGGACGGTCCGCAAACCTTCTTGAAAAGTTTCGGCTTGACGCTGGTTCAGCTCAGTCTGCTGCTTCTGGTTCTCCAGCATCCCACGAATTACTCCAAGAAAAGTGGCGTCATCGACACAACTCTGGTACGATCGCAGGTTTCTGTCTGCCATGATCCTGCAACCAAGACACCGAAGAGGATTAGTATGATAAACAAGATTCAAAAACTTGCGATGAATGATGACCATAAATCAAGGATATGAATCAAGACTAGAACTCCAAGTTACTTAAATAGAGTACCGCATTGTAACCATACCGCGGTACATAGTTATAATCACATAACTCCACTCAAGTCACCCAAATTCTCGTATCAGAATCAAAGGAACAAGGAGAAACAATAAGGAACCAAAAAGTTTCAAGCCGAGATGCAAAGTTATTTGCATATCGTCAAGACAAGGGTCAAGAGAAAGATACGATTCAAGAATCATGATAACAATGTGGCAAGACATGTTCCTAATCACAGATTTTCCGATTCGTGTATTAGGTCCAATACCCAACTACAAAAGAATCAACCCCGATTAACCTAAATCCTATGGCTCTGATACCAAACAAACCTTGTCACGCCCCGCTTCCCAGAGTGTGGTAAGATAGGCACGTGACAGAGCCAACTAATGCTACCTGTGGATAAGGAACATCCCTCCACAGTCACATTAAGGCTGTCTATAAGATATCAAGAACAGTAGAAATAAAATAAACTATCTAGTACATGTCCATGAGCCAGAATAAACGAGTCAAGAAATAATATGCGGAAGCAATCGATCCAAGTAACAATAACAATCTGGAAAGTACGTCCCAAATACGGGCTCACAACAGGAAATACGAGTGCTGAAAGAAAACTAAACTAAAATACTAATAGGTCCTCACTGCTCGTCCTGCTAACTGAAATACTCCTGAACGGCCTGTGACAGGGAGAGAGGATCTGGGCTATGCAAAACCCAGACGTCAGTGCATCATAATATCAACAATAATACAATCAGGAGGTAACAAGACATGCAGGCATGAGTATGAACAGTAATAAGAGTATAACAGTATCACGAATAAGGAACAGTGAAGGGTATAAGCACATGTGATGTGCAGTAAGTAATCTAAACTGTGCTACTGGGTTATCTATTCTAAAGTCTTTGAAATTAATTAATGTAATCCTCATCGTAACCCATCCATCGGTGATTATTCCGTAACGCCCGGAAAAACGGCAACCAATAGGTATTCCGTAACGTCCGGAAAAACGGCAAACAATAGCTATTCCGTAACGCCCGCAAAAATGACAAACAATATGATAGCCCTTTGAGTTACGTTCGGTTACATTCTCGATTTCCCCATACCCCCAAGTTATGTGTTCAAGTCAGATATTGATAAATCTGAAGCTAATGCCAACACAGGATCAAGCAAGAACATGTTTTTCTATACATACAACAGGATATGTCCATCGGGACAACATGTCAGGATTGTCGGCATTAGAAACAGGATCAGGTAACATGTCAAGTAGTGATATATCAGGTCATGTCAGGTAGTGTACATGTATCAAGTCATGTTAAGTAGTGATGTATCAGGTCATGTCAAGTAGTGTACAAGTATCAAGCGGGTGCTCATAATCAAACTGTAGCAAGTATGGGTGCACAAATAAAAGCATGGATGCACAATTATCGATCAGGGGTTACATCATGACTAAGTAGGATGCACAATATCAAGCATGGGGTACTAATGTATTAATAATATGAATTAATGTAATATAGGGTGCAAATAGTTATGTAGAATTAATGGTATGGATACACAAATAAATATGGATGCATAAATAACTATCAGGGGTTACAACTATAGCTTCATGACTATGTAGGATGCACATTATCTAGTATAGGATGTTAATATGACAATAATATGTAATAATGTGATATGTAGTTGCGGCTACATGTATATTAAATGATATGGATGTATACGGGTATCCGAAAACGGTAAACTTTAATATGGATGTACAATGCATTCAACATGTGATATTTTGATTCATATGGATGCATAATAATATACCTAATATGTAGCAAGATGAATTAGCATGCGATTGGATATGTAAATAACGATATGGATGCACACGAACGTCGTATAACAGTAAAATGGTAATGTGGAATGTACAACTAAGCAATATGAAATGTTATTATTGTAAGTCCACGATAGCGCCCTGGCCGTCTAACAGACGCCAAATGCGGAACAAAAACTTTTTACAACTGGCGCTATCGCGTACTATAACCCGGATCTGCCATTAAAACTAAACTAACAAACTACAAAGTGGGTAGAAGTGTTATACCGAACGATCCGAGTCCTTTGGTCTTCAACCATCATCCTACGCTTGTTGCGGCTGCTCCGATCTCCTGAATCTCCAGTCTCGTCGTCCAGGTGGCACCACGTCGACGGATCTTTAAACGGACTCCCGCCTCTGAACCGAGGTAACTCGATCGTCAAGTTTGCTGAAGAGACGACCAAGATGATGTAGAGAATGAGTAGAACACTTTGTCTCGTTACGTCCAAAGCTATGGACGAACGGTTAATGAAGTTGCCTTTTGGATCGGGTGAAAAGAGAAACCGATCGCATCTAATTTCTATGCACCAAAACTTATATCTTTTCAAAACAACAACCATAATTCCATCACCAAGAGGGGCCGGCCATAAATAGAGGTGGGGGGTGAGTGTAGGAGCAAGAGAGGGTAACCATTAGCAAAAAGAATTAATGCAAATGGTGACACAACTAACCTAGTCATCCATTCATTAAATGCATATAATGAATCACTTTAACACATCATCAATCATTTAATGTAAATAGATGACTCATTAATCCTAGTCACCACACTAGAACATTCCACACTCATGACTCACCTCATGACTCACCCTCATGAAGAAAAGATAAATCCGCATTTAACTGAATGTCAAATACGGCTGATAGAAAACTGGAAACTGGCAACTTCCAAAAGTGATCCTGAAACGAATTTCAGGATAACCCCGTATCAGTATAAACATACCCGCATTTGTATTACGACCGAATACAAATGCAACTGAGACAAAGATATTATATCTACACACTATAATATTGGGTTCCGGCTTAAACCAAAGCCTACCAGTATTATCTGCCCGAAAAATGACACGTGCGAAAACGCACGTGCATTTTCCGAACCTTGCCATAAAACCATACGGCCTCTACAACGTTTCGCCCGAACTTGGGAAAGTGTCTGTGGGGGGACTCTAATGACTCATCAACACACTGGCACTGGGTATAACCTCTAGCACGTCAGAGGTACAAACTATACGTAACGTTTTCCTATGTATTGATTGGAAGGGAAGCTGACGAGCGAACTCATCCATAAACCCTACTGAGCCTAATAGTGACAATATACATACAGTCCGGTCCGTTCGTCTATGAGTATCGCATATCGGCCTAGGGGGCTGGTAACGTCAGACCCCCATTAGTGGTATAAGTCGTGTCAGAGAGTGGCCCAGAACACCCTGAGATACTACTGGAGTACCTACCAGTAAATCTCCTGTCTCGGCCGAGGGCTTTGTGTAATGGCTCTCCTAGACACAGCGCGGTCTCACCCCCAATACCGGGAGAGACGAATCCCCTGCCGATCCGCTCACTTGCCTCCATGTGGCTCGGGACTGTACCCAACTAAAACCTGTTTGCACAACTCCTTTGAGTGTGGTAGGGTAGTAATCTAAGCACAGTGGGAACTCACACGAGACAAATGACGATCTCAGGTCGATGAACTAACCTGTACACATGTCACCAGGGAACTGCTATCTGACGATATGTATAATACCAACTAGCAGGTTCCCGACGAGTCTTTCCCGGCGAGTCCTGTCCGGTGTACTCATAACCCAATGAGCACCTGTATACATCTTAGGTGAACTAACTAACACCAATGGCTTGTGAGACCGGCCACCGCCCCTCGTCGGGGTCTCGACTGTATACACTAGTCTACTCTGGAGTATCGATGCCCTGTCTCGAAACTCCCACGACTAGGGACACTTTAAGGATGTGCTTACAGACCCCAGCTCCCACGTATATGATCGCCATCATACTGCTGGTAGTCAAGAAAAAATCCTATGGGCTCTATCATCATGCAATAGTGAACTAAAGAATGTATACGATGATAAAGACAAACCAGATAGCATACTATCATCTCGAGCAAGACTGTCATATCGGTATAGATCCTGCCTCAATCATTGCAATCACGTACCTGCGATCCAATAATTGACTTTGAGGGCACTATCTCCAACAATCTCCCATTTGCACTCAAGGCTAATTATTGCGATGTCGCATACTCACAACCCGTGTGATACCGAACACCCAACTTCTCTACTAATCAGTTTCACAAAGCTAGTTTGTAAAACTCTTGTGTTCGAGAAATAGCCTCAGCGAGTAGATCCGTCCTGATGTTTCTTTCTATGTCTCTCTTAATCTCAAATTCGCGGAGAAAGCCATCTGCCGAATCGAGTAATACCTGTTTTAGAATATGTCTGGATATCTGATGGGACCTAGTTCATAAATGAACTCCAAATCCAAACTCTTAGACTTTATTGATAACTGAACCTAATCAGTTTCCAGCACCATGCCTCCCACAGTATCCTCTTGGACCACCTTTCCATAATACTGTCCCTCATCATAGGGAAAATAATAACTCTGACAATCACTCTGTCATCCATGTCACCTTGGAAGCCTGGAATGATAACCGTCTCCCGAAGGAGGCTGCCGTCATCAAATCCGTAGAACATGCACTTATGATCTATATCTGCTTCCTTATGTTTCTTCAGGATTGGATTAATATAAACTTATCGCATCTAGTACAAAAACAACATCTGGTGTGGTACTTGACATCTCACGATTGACTTAATTGCCTAAGCAAGTGATCTGCCAATCATGCACATCCCTCTCCCTTTTAGTCTGTAAGACACCTTTAGAGAGGGTGACTCCATCACCTGCAGGTACACCACCACGCCAGGAGTCATCTATTCTAAAAACCATTAGAATACTGTCAAAGTACCCACATTGGGAAACTACCCAAATCTAGATCTAAAACCATAGCTCTAGTTACCAGAATGTCAGATATTATATCCATGTCCTTTGTGGAGAAACGACTGTGTGACAACCACAGTACAACCGATCGTAGTATAGGAATTTTACTTCCTACTCTGTGTATGTCATCCAAATACCAGGACATCACACCCTACTACCTTCTTAACAGATCCATCCCCTATTCTGATGAAGTCAAACCTATGATTGTCACATCAAAATTAGATGATCTGATCTCCGCTATATTTGCTTAAGTCTATAAATAGACATAAGCTACTTGCCCACTATGCTTCCGCTGCTCCCACTAACTACGATAACCCTCTGGCAGAATAATATATACGTACACTTCTAAAGCTAGTTTAGAACGACGCTATACATAACCTCCTGCCGGGTCTCATAGCCTGGAACAACCGTAGTGTCAAGTCTTGGTAAGCAAGAACCTCCCGGTCACCGTCCTTGAGGCTACCGGAGTACCTCTCGGGTGTCTGAGGTTACCCACCATATCTGCGGAGTGGCTATTGGAATGTCAAAAACTGATTGAATATATAGGTCCTATTAAATTTTCCGTAATCGTCTGCGGTTCTGGAATCACTTTCAGTTCTACCATACTCCCACTATTGTTTTCTGAAAAAATCCATTTTAATAAAACTGTGGCGAGTCAAGAACAATATCACTATTGATCTTCCAGATGGTAGAAATGTCAACCCTCGTCAAAGCCAGGGTCAACCCACAAACTGCCATTACAGAAACGTGCCTTGAATTATCCAGTGTCTGGTTTTAAGCATAAGCTGGACAACTTCCCGTATCTTAACATCGTTAAGATATGAACCATTCTATATACAATATAGAAATAGAGGCACTAATTTAATTGGAACCAGATTCAAATCATGCAGCTGTCTTCAGTGCATATCAACTTAATGGAGAGAGGTTAATCAGCATTACTCAACTTAGGAATCCATCCAATTATGAGTAACCTGAAAGAGAAACAAGTTTCTCAAAAACCATTACTATCATCTGAATACCAATTACAAGAATCTACATCTTCGATCTCTTTGAAGAATCCCGATACTTGCGATACCTGGTTCTCTACTTTATTCTTATACCCACAACTTCTCAAAACATAGACATTGTATTTCTACGAAACACTTGTCTAAAAATAGAGAAGTCAAAAGTAAATAGAACATAGTACGAGGACCAACCCCTTTGTCCTGACGGACACTGGACAACCTACAATACTCTGTATAAGTCCGCTGAGTTAAATAACTCAAAACCTGTGCATCGTAGGTTGAAAACTGTACCCAGACGATTTCCTCAAATATCACCAATTACAACGAATTCCGATATAATGAGGATGATCACCTAATTCCTAATAACTTACTCCCACTCATTATTTGTAATACCATACAGATATGAGAATGAAACCTGGTAAATACATACCCTGGAGTAAGTATCTAATCGGGAAAACAGTTTTCTTTTAACAATGCACAGTGAAACTGAAACATTAAAATGTTTCGTAGGGGTATCCTGGTATTCCTAGTAATGCCTCTTCCATAATCTTATGCATGACTGTAACCGTATATTTCTTTGCCATCTCTCCAAATCCCTTTAATTGTCTTTAGTCGTTACCTTCTGTACACCATCGTTAGGCTAAATGGTTTTCTTCCTTCCCTACCGTTCGGCACCAGCCTATGGTTTGGAAGAAGACTATCCAGTAAGCATAATAGGTGTACACTTCTAAACCAAGGAATACTCGTATCTTGAGAGAAGGTGATGATAAAAGACAACTGAATAATATCTTATTCTATTTCTCCCAAACTGGGAAAAAAGAAAAGGTGAAATAGGAGTGGCGATGAAGTACGCGGTTTGGTCGTGAATGATAACAGTCGCAATTTACTTTGCCCTCTTTCTAATCCCTTCATTTTGTCTTTACATATTATCTTCTGTACACCCTACTTAGGCTAATTGGTTTTCTTCATTCCCTATCTTTCGGCACTAGCCTATGATTTGGAATAAGACTATCCAATAAGCGTAATAGGTGTACTCTCCTAAACTAAGGAGCCCTCGCAACCTGAGAGAAGGTGATAATAAAAGGCAATTGAATAAACCAATTCTATTTCTCCTAAACCTGGATCCATCCTCGAAGAAGTCCCTTCGAGTTCGTATATAACCATACGATGGATCTATCCAATGGAAGTGGATATCCGTAGTAATACGGGGTGTTTTGAGAAATACAAAGGGTAAAAGAAAGAGCGGTAATGACTTATGCAACTCAGACAATCCAAAAAGCCAGTATTATAAGAAGATTTGGTCAACTTGGTCACTGAGTCATAGTCTAGGGTCGGTCAAAGGTCGCTGCCAAAGAGAGAGAGAGAAAAGAAACACTCTGCGTGCACTCTAACCTAGATCAGAATGGTTATCACTTTATCTAATCAGGAAACATCCCACTGTAATCTCAAATTTTCCTCCAAACCTGAAAGAAGAATTAGTCGGGATCACCCGAAGAGTAAACCAACTCATCGGTGAGAATCGGGATCCAACTATCATCGCATGATAACTTGATGGAAGCCACTCAAGTTATCACACTCCAGAAGGTATGCGCATACCTGGCAAGTTTCCTGTATGTTTGAAACTCCAGATATATTTTTGCCCCATGCTCTTATGACCTTGACTAAGGGCTAACAAATCATAAGTCACATGTCAAGTTCTTCCTGTCATTGTCCTGGTTGATTTGAACCCACCCATACATACTCTTGACTAAGGGCCAACAAATATAGCTTGAATACTACTGACATCCATAAGAAACGACGGAGGGCTACGGCTGGTTTTTGGCGAAAAACCTTTAACGTAATGAACTTGATCTCGTTGAAGGAACCTGATAGCTTTTTATAAAAATATAGTGACGAAAACCTTTTGCTAAAGAGGTCACTCCCGGTGAAGGGATCTCGGCTCTTTCCTCGTGGAATGAGGTGCAGGATATTCTAATTGAATACCGCGATGCAAAGCAACTTGTAATCGACTATAATGAAATTATTACCCTGATGTAAATTTCTGCCCAAGGGGTCACTCCCGGTGAAGGGATCTCGGTCCTTGCCTCGTGGAATGAGGTGCAAGATATTCTAACTGAATACCGCTATGCAAAACAAAAGGAAAAATCTTGTAATAACACCTTTTAAAAATTTGTTCCAACAACATCAAATATAGGCTTGTTTTATCCTTGCATTGATAAGAATCAATGCAGTCCCATCAATCAATCACACCAGAAAAGAACGAAAATAAAATGTACATATATGCCATCCGCATTCGTCACTGGGTCCCGTCATCACCCGTTAGGTTACTTAACTAACGACAGAGCGGGGGCTGCACTAGCGCGGGTGTAAAACATATACAACATCTAATAGTATATATACCAATATACAATAATCACTCCAGGCGTGATAATATGCAACATTACAAAAAAGTAATAAGCATCACAGAACAATACAGATAATCTGGGATCTCCGGGTTTCACAGAGCCGCTGCTGAAACCTGACGTTCCCCTGGTCGTGTGGATAGCCTATGCAATGAAACCTAGACCCCTACGGGTGCGGCAAGTTACCCGCCAAAACCTGAAGCGAGGTAGTCCCCCACAGCATAGTGAATGGAACACCCGGCACTTCACGGAATTCGGTAAATTGAGCACCCCTTCTTGGGTTAACATGTACCCCCTACGAGTGCGGCGAATAGTCTGCCAATTCTAGAGTGAGGTCCCTTTACCTCTCAAAGCCATGAGATACTGACCCGTTGCCCTCCAAAACCGGGCTATCCGTGCACTCCTTCGTGGGATAAACCTAATATAGAAATAAAAATATGTACAACGGGTACATCGACCTCAACCCGGTCGTACCCCAAAAGAATATTATACAACAGGCAGTGACGGCAGTCCACATGTTGGACGCTCGCCCCGCATTATCAAATGTACAAATAAATCCAAACTGCACTATCATTGTACCCTGCTATCCACCACGACATATCCGCAACAATACATTACAACACAGAACATCAACGCGAATGCCACGTTCGCAAACCCGTCTAAAAGAACTATAGCAATCAGACGCGGTTTACCGATCAAATGACATTCCCGGTCGGAGATATAAAGTAAGTACTGCATACTAACAAGTTTAAAATTTCGATCGACCAAATTTCCCGAAATGGGCCCCACGTACATCTGCTGTACAGTAACAAATCTGGGCCCAAATGAACAGTACTAAAAACCACAATTTCCCAAGGAAAGCCTACTGGAGAATTTTGATGCACTGTTCCCACAGTACTGCCGCGGTTCCGTGGTCAAACCCTAGGTTTGACCGCGGATCCGCGGCGTTCACGTGGGATCACGTGCTCAAAATTTTCCCGTTTGCTTAAAAAATCCTGCTTTGCTTTCTGTGATATGTAAAATAATTTTTAGACACAGTTTAAAATCGACAGAAACTCAGAACTTGGAAAATTGCGATTTTTGAAAATCCGTTCGATCGATATTTTAAACGCGTTAGCACAAGTTAGTATAGCTTAATGGTGAGGCTCTGATACCACTATAAGTCCACGGTAGCGGCCCGGCCGTCTAACAGACGCCAAATGCGGAACAAAAACTTTTTACAACTGGCGCTATCGCGTACTATAACCCGGATCTGCCATTAAAGCTAAACTAACAAACTACAAAGTGGATAGAAGTGTTATACCGAACGATCCGAGTCCTTCGGTCTTCAACCATCATCCCACGCTTGTTGCGGCTGCTCCGATCTCCTGAATCTCCAGTCTCGTCGTCCATGTGGCACCACGTCGACGGATCTTTAAACGGGCTCCCGCCTCTGAACCGAGGCAACTCGATCGTCAAGTTTGCTAGAAGAGATGACCAAGATGATGTAGAGAATGAGTAGAACACTTTGTCTCGTTACGTCCAAAGCTATGGACGAACGGTTAATGAAGTTGCCTTTTGGATCGGGTGAAAAGAGAAACCGATCACATCTAATTTCTATGCACCAAAACTTATATCTTTTCAAAACAACAACCATAATTCCATCACCAAGAGGGGCCGGCCATAAATAGAGGTGGGGGGTGAGTGTAGGAGCAAGAGAGGGTAACCATTAGCAAAAAGAATTAATGCAAATGGTGACACAACTAACCTAGTCATCCATTTATTAAATGCATATAATGAATCACCTTAACACATCATCAATCATTTAATGCAAATGGATGACTCATTAATCCTAGTCACCACACTAGAACATTCCACACTCATGACTCACCTCATGACTCACCCTCATGAAGAAAAGATAAATCCGCATTTAACCGAATGTCAAATACGGCTGATAGAAAACTGGAAACTGGCAACTTCCAAAAGTGATTCTGAAACGAATTTCAGGATAACCCCGTATCAGTATAAACATACCCGCATTTGTATTACGACCGAATACAAATGCAACTGAGACAAAGATATTATATCTACACAATATAATACTGGGTTCCGGCTTAAACCAAAGCCTACCAGTATTATCTGCCCGAAAAATGACACGTGCGAAAAACGCACGTGCATTTTCCGAACCTTGCCATAAAACTATACGGCCTCTACAACGTTTCGCCCGAACTTGGGAAAGTGTCTGTGGGGGGACTCTAATGACTCATCAACACACTGGCACTGGGTATAACCTCTAGCACATCAGAGGTACAAACTGTATGTAACGTTTGCCTATGTATTGATTGGAAGGGAAGCTGACGAGCGAACTCATCCATAAACCCTACTGAGCCTAACAGTGACAATATACATACAGTCCGGTCCGTTCTTCTATGAGTATCGCATATCGGCTTAGGGGGCTGGTAACGTCAGACCCCCATTAGCGGTATAAGTCGTGTCAGAGAGTGGCCCAGAACACCCTGAGATACTACTGGAGTACCTATCAGTAAATCTCCTGCCTCGGCTGAGGGCTTTGTGTAATGGCTCTCCTAGACACAGCGCGATCTCACCCCCAATACCGGGAGAGACGAATCCCCTGCCGATCCGCTCACTTGCCTCCATGTGGCTCGGGACTGTACCCAACTAAAACCTGTTTGCACAACTCCTTTGAGCATGGTAGGGTAGTAATCTAAGCACAGTGGGAACTCACACGAGACAAATGATGATCTCAGGTCGATGAACTAACCTGTACACATGTCACCAGGGAACTGCTATCTGACGATATGTATAATACCAACTAGCAGGTTCCCGACGAGTCTTGTCCGGTGTACTCATAACCCAATGAGCACCTGTATACATCTTAGGTGAACTAACTAACACCAATGGCTTGTGAGACCGGCCACCGCCCCTCGTCGGGGTCTCGACTGTATACACTAGTCTACTCTGGAGTATCGATGCCCTGTCTCGAAACTCCCACGACTAGGGACACTTTAAGGATGTGCTTACAGACCCCAGCTCCCACGTATATGATCGCCATCATACTGCTGGTAGTCAAGCAAAAATCCTATGGGCTCTATCATCATGCAATAGTGAACTAAAGCATGTATACGATGATAAAGACAAACCAGATAGCATACTATCATCTCGAGCAAGACTGTCATATCGGTATAGATCCTGCCTCAATCATTGCAATCACATACCTGCGATCCAATAATTGACTTTGAGGGCACTATCTCCAATAATTATTCAGTTGGGTGCATTATATAGTAGTATAGCATGTAGCAAGATAAACTTGCCTCAATCGGATCACACGATGGATACGCACGTCACGTCCGACGTCGGGTAAACGTCGCAAAACCACACACGTACACGGGACGGGTCCAGGAAAGGCAAGGGCACGACCACGCTGGTTGGGGTTGTTCACTGGATCTCTCGGGGTCGTCGGCGTAGAGTACGGCTCCGGCGAGTGACCGGAAAACGGAAATCAAGAAAGCAAGAAGAACAAGAAGAAGAAGAAGAAAGAGAAGAGAGGAAGTGGGTGGATGGTTGGTGTTGTGATGGTGTTCTGGGGTCAGAGGAGGCTGTGAGGGGGTGATGATGAGTCGCGGGTCACCGGCGATGGGGTTTGCCGGCGAGGGGAGCGGGTTGTGGGTTCTTGGTTAGGTTGCAGTGGGTTTTGTGGTCACAGGGGAGAGGGTGTGAAGGTGAGGAGGAGGTGACGAAAAGGTGGTGGTTGCGGTGTCGAAGAGAGTGGAGAGGAAAAGGGTGATGAGGGTTCGGCGGGGTGAGTGTGCCGGCGATGGGTGCAGCGACGTAGGAGTTTTCCTTGGGTTGATGTCGGGTGTCGTGGTCGGGGCTTGTAGGGGTCGTGGGGAAAGAGAAAAGGAGGAAAAGGAGGTAGAGAGGGTGATGAGGGTTTGGGTCGTTGGCGACGACGAGGGTGACGGCGACGACGAGGGTGACAACGACGAGGTCGGGAAGTTGGGTTTCTTGGATTCGTGGGGGTTCTCTTTAGGAAAAGGTTGCAGAAGAGAGAGAGAGAGAAGAGCAGGGAGAGAGGAAGTGAGGTCGAGGAGATGAGGCGAAGGAGGCGATGTGGAAGTGAAGGCGACGGAGGCGACGGGTTAGGGTTAGGGTTTTTGAAGCGAGGCGGAAAGAAAAATTTTTGAAGAAGAAGAAAAGAAACGAGAAGAAGGGAGGTGTTTAAATGGGGAGAAGGGAGGTGAGCGGATCCCTGGTGAACAGGGATCGCGAGAGGTGAGAGAGAGGGGAAGAGAGAGAGAGAGAGAGATCAGAGCGAGATAGAGAGACAGGGAGAGAGAGGAGAGAGATCGAGAGGAGTGACAGAGAGAGAGAGGAGAGATAGTTTTGTTTTTAGTTAGGATTTTAAATTTTAAAAATATATTTTAGTTAATTAAATTTTAAACTATTAAAATATAATATTAATAAAATTTGATATTTTGGCAGATACAAACTTACTCCAAAATGCACCCAGGTCGGGTCTAAAAATCCAGTTTCAAAATATGAAAAATATATGTGTCGACCAAAACTAAAATTGGATACCCGGATAACGAAAATGCATACCCCCAAGAACGGATGCACGTACGTTATCGTAGCCATCCAAACAAGTCCATTTCACTGAACGGGACGAGAACAAGATGCGAGGATGCTACCACAGGGTCAAGGGTATCATGCAGGCCATGTAATGTATTTTTAAAATATTTTATGTGACTTTAAATGTTATGTTAAAGAAATGCCAATGCCAGATATAATGCCAGTATGCAGTATGTATAATATAAAAGTGCACAAGTCCACGTAACAAGCCAGAATAAATCACAAACATGAATCAAGACTGGTTTCAAGCAAGCGGGTCGGGTCGGATGCAAATACAGATGTCAAATACACTATTCGCACCCAAAACACAGTAAATCAGGAAAATACCATAAATAAAGAAATATTTGAACTAGAACTGGTATAAATGAACTAGGGTATTACACTTTGTTCCCGTTTCTCCTGTCGTTCGTCCCTTAGGTACTTCGCCAAGTGGCCAGAGCGGATCAACTCCTCAATATAGTCACGGAGTTCTTTGCAGTTCTCGGACAGGTGACCCTGCTTCCTATAGAAGGCGCAGTACGGGCCACGGAGATGTTTGCCCACCCTTTGGATGACTGACGGGAGCTTAAAGAACCTTTCGCCCTTCGCTTCCTCTAACAGCTCGGTCTGGGAGATGTTAAGAGGAGTGTACTTCTAGAACTTTGGGGAGTAAGGCTTCGGACGATCGGCTTTCTTTTTCTTCTTTCTGTCCCTTTTCTTTCTGTCTGGCTGGTCGGCCCGAGACAGGTTTGAATTCACCTCGGACTCGAGTTAGATCTCTCGCTTGGTCCAAGCTTTCACCTCAGCCATGGTCTTAGGTTGCGCTAATGCAAAAGAGCGGAGTCACTCTTTGTGCCTAAGACCCGACCTCAGCGCAGTGATGATCGTTTCATCACGGTGCTCGGGGGACCTCGAGGAGTGCGTTGTAGAAGCGGGTGACATATTCTTTGTCTATGCTCTTGATGGTGAACATGTAGTCGACCGTTCTTTTCTGCCGTCGATTCCTAACGAAGTGGCCGAGGAATTATATAGCTAGCTCATTGAAGGTCGAGATGGAGCGTGGCGTGAGTCCTCGGAACCGACCCAGATAAGGGTGGCGGGGAAAGCTCGGCATTGGGCTGCGTCGGAGTTATCCTGGAAGCTCATGCCCGCCGTAAATGCGTCTAGGTGGTCCTTCGGGTCAGATTTCCCATTGAAGAGGGCCACCTTGGGCGGTTTGTTCCTGGACGAGACGTGCTCGGCCAGCAGCTTTTCTGTAAAGGGCTTCGTCAGTGAATCGACGGAGTATCGGGCCCCTTCGTCGGATGCATGGTCGTCCCATCGTATGCCTTCGATTTTCTTTTCGAGGGCATCAAGTCGGTGGTGGTACCCCGTGAATTCTGCACAGTCGGAGTTGTGGCTACCCCTGCTCCGGGGCTGCACGATGGTGCGGCTTCGATTCCGCTTTATCAGATTTCGCCAATCCTCGGGCAGGATCCTTCTTAAGTGGCCCCGGCGTTCGTCGTTCGCGTGACCCCGGCGAGAGGGGGTGTCGGTCATTCCTGAAAGCAGATGAGCTGATCGATATCTCCTTCGGAGGCGAGAACGCGAGGTGGGCATTGGAGCGACGGCCCAGTCTTTCCTAAAAACAAGCGTGGAGTTGTCCGCCGCCCAGCGGGTCATGGAATCAATTGCCGTATGTGGGTCACGGTGGCCGGTGTCGGCACGCCGGTGCCCTGTGACGCTGGGATGAGCGTGAGTGAGATTGAGGGTCGGGACATGTTCGTCTGTCCTTCCGCGGGCGTCGTTATCCCGGAGAGGGGGAACTGCGGCCTGGTGGATGGGGCCCGTTGATTGGACATGGACGAGGGAATTCACCAGCGATGTGAGCCTTTCTATCCGTGCGGATAATGCGTTGATAGCGTTAGGAGGGGGAGCTGAGTCGCTCCCGCCTCCGTTGTGGCGGCTCATAGTTGGATCGTCGCAGTTTTCGCTTGCCATCGGGCCGAGGGAGGAAGATCAACTTTAGGGGTGGAGAAGTTTCTAAAACGTTCCCACAGACGGCGCCAACTGATGGAGGTTGATATCTCCCTCAGATGCTTTCCTTTTTCGATCTGGTAGTGAGCGTCTTGGACGGTTGAGATTGATTTCGCTGTGGTTGAGCGTGTGGATCTCAATGGGCTGTGTTTGGTATGGAAGTCGAGCTACCTGCAAGTAAGTCCCGGGATGGGTGACCACCATACGACCCTCCAACGATCAAGTTAGGTCGAGGAATATCGGCAGAGTAGCGACGTATTGGAATGAATTCGAGTTACTTGAGTCGTCTGAGAGAGGGGTTTATATAGGGATCGCGTGGAGCGAGTAGGCGCTAGATCACCGCCGTCAGTTACGCCCAGCATTATCCTCATCTTGAATGGCGGGATGCGCTCATTAATGGGGGGATACGTCCGTTAATGGAAGGATGCGCTAGCGTAGGACGTGTATTGTGGGGCGGCGGATATCTCGTCCTGGCGAGATACGCGGAGTCGTTGCGGAGGCGCTTGGGCTCCGCGCTCTCGGTCAAACAGGAGAGCCGGGAAGGCTTAGATCGGCAGGGGGCTCGGAGGCGAGTCGGGAAGCCGAGGAAGCTCAGAGGCGAGCAAAAGAGGAATGGTGCAAGTTCGGCTACTGGATTGTTCGTGGACAAGTAGCGGGAATGTAAGCTCGGAGACTATCTGAGAAAAGTCGTCGATGCTTCACTCTAATTTTACCTCGGCAGCCCCCAGAAGTCTAGCGGGTTGGCACGGAAGACACGTCATTTGCCACGTGTCGTGATTCGAGGAATCCCCACTTATGAGTATCATCATTGACAAAGCAAAATTTAAGTATTAGTATTTTTTTTGGAAATCAATCCGAACTTGCAACCTCTCTCGCAGGAAATTGGAAATGAAAAGTAAATTGGAAAGTAACTTCTGAGAAAATGAGTGACTTCTTATATTTTAATATTCAGGATCTAAAATTAGATAGATCAAAATAATTTGGGGAAAATGGTACCAAAAATTTGAGAGGGGCCCGAACCAGGGACGGAAACAGAAACAGAAACAGATACGACTCGGTCTTGGGCCCTGACTTTTAAAAAACTTAGCCCAGCCACCTTCATATATATTTTTCATGTATTGGGATACCATTCTTGATATATACTTTTCATATGTATTGTGATCACTCTAGTATTTCAAGCTCCTGTTGTGTCATTTCTCTCCATGCACCCCACGTATATCCACGTCATTTTGAACAGCCGCTTTTGAAACTACCAGATATTCAGTGAAGCCTCATATGATAAATTATTTATTTCTGTCATGACAAAATCCAAGCGAATTATTCTCCATGCCTAATTCGGAACAGACCAAAGCTTTGTGATTTTTATGCTCTTGGTTGGTATAACGATTTCAATGAATGTTAAAATATTGATGTAACATATAAATTAGTGGGTTTAAAATGGAAGGCTATTCAAAGTTTTGAGAACAATAATAAATGCTTATAGAGCGGAATAAGCTTCTATCACGCTTTACTCTGATATATCAATCCTCCAAATTAGAAAATGATTAATAATCACTATTAAAATATTTCTCAAATAGACACACACACTATTCTCCTCCTAGTAGCAGAACCAGAGGAATCTCCTACACCTATATTTTTCACTGTCGATATACGATTTGACGGTTGGATGCAATCAGAGGCATTGAATATTGATAGTTACTATTTCTTATCTCTTTTGCCGCGAGAAACAAATTTACACCAATGATATTTTATATAATTGTTTAGTTTCCTAACAAATTTTATTAAAGAAACTACAATCTCTAATATGAGGTATTTGATTTAGAAAGTAATTAGTTATTAAACTATTATACAATCTTAATATACATTATTATCTCACAACCTAACAGTTTAAGCTTTTGGGTTGAATGGTTATTAATACTAGTATGTTGCACGTGCCATGCACGTGTATAGTAAAATAGGTTTCTATAAAGAGATTTTCCTTATCTTAAACTAAATGTCTTACAGAATCTACGACTTTATTAACCTTTTCAACCTTTTTCCTATTTTTTGTTTTGATCCTTTGATCTTTTCAACCTTTTTCCTCTCTTTTTATTTGATCCTATTTTGCTTAATTTAATTATTTCCTAATTCTATTTTAATTTTTTTCGTATATTTTTTCAATTTTATTAAAATTCCACATGGAATCCATATATTGCTTATTAGTTCAATTTGAAATTTTAATTGCAACTGCACCGTAAGAATTGTTGTTATAACAGTAAAGATAGAGATGGTATCAAAGAAGGCCTTCAAACCTCATTATTATCAATTTAAATTATATTTATTTCCCCCTTGTGTTCTGTCTATACTAGCGAAAAATTCCTATACTAACAAGAATTTCCGCTAGATTACTTTCTTTACACATGGTCCGAAATTCAAAGGCCCACATGATAAAAAGTCTTAAACTATTATGATAAACATTGTCATCACACTTAAACTTTTGGGTTAAATGGTTCATTGCTGGAACTGAAAACCAAGGGGCAAGGAGGGCATACAGTAGTAAACTCACCAGGCATATATAAAAGAGAAGTTTTTCCTCCATATATGGATACAGAAATTAGTTAGTATACTCCCATATCAACTTGGTAATTTTCTGGAAATTAGAAAGTAACTAGTAATCCACTTATTAGGAGCAAAACCAGAATAAACAGTCTCGTTATAATGAAATCATAATGCAATGGACCAACTGCAAAATCCTTTAATTTAAAGGCGGCAAACACATCACCAAGCAAATATAAAGTTGCATTTCCCCCACAACAAAAACCCTAAAACTAATAATAAACATTTGGTCATTTTCTTTTAATTACAAAAAATACCCATTGGCTCCTCTGGGGTTTTGAACACGTCGAGGTCAAACAAAAGACCAGTTGATGAAGGAGAAGACGAGGCAGTGGATGGAGTTATCATCACCAAGGACCTTCCAGGCGACAGCCTGCTCATACGATACATGACGCCCCATTCCCGACATGCAAACACCCCCTGGCAGATGTGAATAGCCCTGCCCAACGAAAAATAGTAATGTTAAAAGCAAAATTAACGCTACATTATAGTCAAATCAAGAGTATAATTAATAATTCAGTAATGGGGTCAAGCGAAGTTATTAGGTGATAATCATAATGTGTAACTAGCCAATGGGACCACGTCCGGATGAGAAAGGCTGAGGGTTGTGGTAGGCTTGTGACAGCCAACGTAAAACTTTATCACATTCTATGACATGAACCATAATAAGAATATCGTTGGGGCGTCCCCTACTCAGCGACGCGCTACATCGGATCCCGGATGTAGTGTTAAGTATGCAAGGGCTTCTAGATCGTCGTCCAGATGCGGCGCGCTACATCGGACCCGGGTGTAGTGACAAATAAGCAAGGGTCATCGTCTAGAAACGGTGCGCTACATCGGACCCCGGGTGTAGTGACAAATAAGCAAGGGTCGTCGTCTAGAGACGGCGCGCTACATCGGACCCTGGGTGTAGTGACAAATAAGCAAGGGTTTCATAGGACCCGTCTAGCTTCCTGGAATATAGGTTCCCTTACGGGTTAGACTAATAGAATTAGTGGAGGTGACGATTAGGAGGAGAATTGGTATTGTGTGTTTGCAAGAAACTAAGTAGGTAGGTGAAAAGAGTAGAGTCATAAAGCCTTGGGGTTATAAGCTTTGGTATACGGGTAGAGATAAAAATCATAATGGGGTAGGCATAATCATAGATAGACGGTTGCTTGAGGATGTAGTTGAGATTAGGAGAAAAGGTGATAGAATTTTACTGGTTAAGCTTGTTCTAGGTGGAGAGATCCTTAATATTATTAGTGCTTATGCACCGCAGATAGGTCTTGATGACGCTAGTAAGCGTCTATTCTGGAAGGATTTAGACGAGGTGATGCAAATTATACCTAATGGAGAGAAGTTATTTATTGGTGGTGATCTTAATGGACATATATGTACTAGTTGTAGTGGGTTTGATACTATCAATGGAGGTTTTGGTTTCGGACAAAAAAATGAAGTAGGTGACTCGATTCTAGATTTTGCCTTATCTTATGACTTGATCTTAGCAAACACCTGGTTTAGGAAAAGAGAGTCCCACCTTATCACTTTTGGGAGCGGATCAAGTGCTAGTCAAATAGACTTTTTTCTGACGAGAAGAATAGATAGAGGTTGTTGTATCGACTGTAAGGTAGTGCCAGGGGAGAGTGTAACCACTCAACATAGACTTTTAGTTCTAGATTTTCGATTTAGAAGAGAACCTAAAAAGATTAGATGTAAGGTAGAGCTTAAAATTAAATGGTGGCGATTGAAAGAAGGTAACCAAAAGACTTTTATAGATCGTGTAGTCCAAGAAGCGGATTGGCAGTCGGAAGATGATCCAGACAAAACATGAAACAAAATGGCCAGTTGTATCAAGAAGGTAGCTAGAGATCTACTTGGTGAGTCGAGAGATGGTGCTCCACCATCTAAGGACATATCATGGTGGAATGAAGATGTAAAGGCTGCTATTAAAATTAAAAGGGATTCTTATAAAGATTTGAAGAAAAGTAGAGATGTGGAGAGATTTGAGAAGTACAAAATGGCTAAAAAGAAAGTTAAGAAAGCTGTTCGGGAAGCTAAATCTAAGGTCTACAAGGAGGTGTACGAGAAATTAGAACTAAAGAGGCTGCAAATGATATATACCGGATTGCTCGGATGCGGGAAAGGAAGACTAAAGACTTATGTGCAGTGAAGTGTGTCAAAAATGAAAATCAGAAGGTTTTAGTTCGAGATGAAGATATCAAGGAAAGATGGAGAGATTATTTTGACAAATTGTTCAATGAGAGCTTTACTAAGAATTTGGATGGACTTGTCATTCAATCTCAAGATATAAACCGTGATTTCATGCGTAAAATAAGACTACCTGAGGTTAAAAAAACTTTGAACAGAATGAGTTTAAGAAAAGCGGTTAGCCCTGACGGGATTCCTATCGAGATTTGGAGATGCTTAGGAGAAATAGGCGTTAAATTGCTGACAGATCTGTTTAATAAGATTTAGCAGACAAAAAAGATGCCAAATGAATGGAGAAAAAGTATCCTTGTATCTATCTACAAGAACAAGGGTGACATTCAAAGTTGCTCAAACTACCGGGAAATAAACTTATGTGTCACACCATGAAACTTTGGGAGAGAGTGATTGAACACAGGCTAAGAAAGGATATTAAGATAACAGAAAACCAGTTTGGGTTCATGCCTGGACGATCAACGACAGAGGCTATTTATTTGCTTCGTCAACTTGTCGAGCATTTTCGAGAGAAGAGAAGAGATTTGCATATGATATTTATTGATTTAGAAAAAGCGTACGACAAGATACCTAGAGAGGTATTATGGGGGACAATGATGAAGAAGAGGGTCCCCGTCAAGTATATTGACATGATCAAGGATATGTATGATGGAGTATTGGCAAATGTCAGAACTTGCGGCGGCTTAACGAGTGATTTTCCGATTACTATTGGTTTACATCAAGGATCTACATTAAGTTCATTCCTGTTTACCATCATGATAGATGAGCTTACTAGAACTATCCAAGATGAGGTACCTTGGTGTATGCTATTCGCTGATGATATTGTTCTAGTAAATGAGACGAAAGCAGGGGTTAATACCAAATTGGAATTATGGAGGCAAACATTGGAATCTCGGGGATTCAGATTGAGCAGGTCCAAGACAGCATATATGCATTGCAAATTTAGTAACCAGAGAAGTCAAAACCATATTGGTATAACATTGGAAGGGCAAGAGATATCACCGAGCGACCAGTTTATATATCTAGATTCCATCATCCAAAAGAATGGGGAGATCGATAGTGATGTTAATCAAAGAATCCAAGCTGATTAGTTGAAATGGAGGAGTGCAACATGGATTTTGTGTGATTGTAACTTTCCGTTAAAATTGAAAGGGAAGTTTTATCGGAACGCTATTCGGCCTGCCTTATTATATGGTACAGAATGCTGGGCTCCTAAGAAGCATCATACACAGAAGATGCACGTAGCGGAGATGCGTATGCTTCGTTGGATGTGCGGTAACACTAGAAAAGATAAGGTACGAAATGAGGATCCGTACAAAAGTTGGTGTCGCCCCTGTGGAGGAGAAGATGCGGGAAAACCGGCTAAGATAGTTTGGTCATGTGCGACGCAGACCTATGGAAGCACTGGTTCGACGAATAGCTACTCTCGATATGGGCAATGGCAAAAGGGAGACCGAAGAAAACATGGATGAAGGTGATACGAAATGATATGGTTGCCAAAGGACTTAATGAAAGTATATTGTTCGATAGGAGTGAGTGGAGGCAGAGGATTCATGTGCTGGAGCCGGCGTGATTCTCATGTTGGTTCATGTAGTCTACCCCATATGCTTGGGATAAAAGTCTCAGTTGTTGTTGTTTATTAGGTGAGGATTGTAAAGGTATCAAGGGTGGAACATAATAATTAATGGATGACTGGGTTGCCAACTACTACTCTTTATTTTTATGGAGCTGGTTCTCGTATTTGTCCAAGTTGACCAAGGCATTATCACCAATCATACCCACCCACAACCAAAAAGAGGGATTAAAGGACGCAGCCTCTACCCAGGTCCCAATACAATATAAATTATAAAGATCACGATGATGGGGACATTGCTCACATAAGATTGATCATTTGCATTAGTGTCGAATAAGGAAGTATCGGTAGTCCCTAATAAAATATCAAAGGAGAACGCTGAAGGATACCTGTTCCATTAACTTGGCAAAGTCAGAACAGAGCGCCCTCCGCCCTTGCTCATCGAAGATTTTATCCAGAGTAATGTCTTGTAAGGCAACCAACGTTGTTTCTAACATATCAAGACCTGCTTGGTTGGCAAACGTAAAAACGGGTTGCATCTGAAATTGTTACAAGAGAGGTTATTTATGTGAAACATCTACTACCATATTATCTTTTGAGCATTTAACAAATCCAGGCTAAGATTAATCACTAAATAAGCACTAAAAGAACATACCTTCAAGGAGCAGCATAAGATGGCATCTTGATGATCCCACAACATTTTTAACAAGGATTCTCCTGAATCTCCGGTAGATCTCAGTAAATCCAGACCCAAATGATAGCTAAAAGCTCTCACACAAATACAATTGCACAAA
Source organism: Agapanthus africanus (assembly GCA_030015575.1). Taxonomy (NCBI): domain Eukaryota; kingdom Viridiplantae; phylum Streptophyta; class Magnoliopsida; order Asparagales; family Amaryllidaceae; genus Agapanthus; species Agapanthus africanus. Next base: position 537,929,866 of record JASDDO010000010.1, on the reverse strand, counting down.
AAAATAAGCGGGGCGCGAAAACATAGTAATAGGCAGATGGAATTTCTTGAATAAAATAGCATCATTTCTAAATTAGAGTTCAGTTGTAAATAACCAACTAAACAGTGAATAGCAAAATACAGATGCATGGGATATTTCTTTGGACTATCAAAAATTTTAAAAATAATACAAGTTTCAAATTTAAGCGACAAGAACTTACTTGTAGCTCTGACAAATCCAGTGAGCAAGTGTAACAGCTTCTGGGGATCCAGGGTGCAGTCTATCTATGGAACTCAATCCTTGTTGGGATGGAGCTATGGCCATGGCAACCCTTTGCACGGCGGAGACAATGCTACGAACATACTGCTTGGCCATTGCAGCAACACTTTCCTGGAGGTGGAGTTCACAAGGAAACTGAAACGCTATTGTCAACACTGACCGCAAACTACAATCACTTGGAGATGTTTCTCCGCCGATTCGGTTTGCAGCAGAACCTACTTCGAGGCTAGATGTTAAATCAAGGGTGCGGTTGGAATTTAAGCCATCCTGCAATGTAGGGGTACATTAGCTCACCTTTACACAATATGGACGACGACTGCTTGTATCTTATTCTTAAAAGATGGAAAAGAAATGTGCTCAGCCAACAGTCAAAAATCTGAAGTAATAGGCAAGTTACTCATGCATCATGTATGAAGAAGTATAATACAATTGCTAAGATGGAGATAGATTAAAGAAAGGAGTGTGAAGCAAAAGAACTATATAACAAAATTAAGTATGTTGTTGCAAAATCGTTGCATAGTATGCAATCGATTTCAAGTTGGTATCAATGTCAATCCATTATATTCCACAGTGCAATTACAAAAACTCTAGGAAATAATGCATAATGACGATAATGAGCCAGATATACAAGCAATGAACTAGATAATGTATATCGCACAAAACAAAATAAGATGGAGTACAAATAGAATCTGGTATACATGTACTCAACTGATTTACTATCCAGCAGAATAACACGGAAACCAGAAGGTAGCAAAGGTGCATCATCTGGGAAAAGCTCATCAATTGGGGCAAAAACAAGCTGAAAGCAAGCTCCAACAGCATTCTCATCAATTCCACTACAAAGCTGCAAATACGAGTCACCATGAGTTCAAATCAGGAATTTCACTAATTACTGGTTGAAAACAAGCACAATAGACACTATATAAGATATTACAGTTACAAGCTTCATCTTATTCCTGCTGTCTAAAGGTAGAATGAAATAGAAGGTGGATAGGGCCCCCTCGCTCTAACACTTATCAATCAAACGATTCTCTATCTGCATGCTGCTTATTTAACCACGGGATTGAATGTTTCCTTTGTTGGAGATTTTTATGTTTGGGTTGTCATATTACGGTTATTACCCAATAAAATGAATGTCCATATCCGTTTAATACTTGATTATGAACCAACAGGTCCTTGAACCCAATCTTTTTAGTCTCGTAGAGTGTCAACATACTGCACTCAGCCACAGAATAAAATATGTAGCAAGAGGATCAGATGAAATACAGTAACAGGTATAGACGCATTTCATGCAAATTGAATGAACTTAATATGCAATGCTTTGGAAGGTTTGGTCAATTTAAGCTTGGCTATATCTGTACTCTTTAACATATGCAATTAATAGCATTTCATATCATAATTGTGCCTGATGAACATCTTCGAGGATGATTATCACCAATGCATGTCTAAAAGTAAACTACGGTAACCAAAACAGAAAATAGATGACAACCCATGGAGAACAAACATCTGGCATATTGAAATATCTATATTTCAAATGTGAGTTCGATTGGTGTAACACCCTAGCACTGTTATACCATATTTTATTTGGGGTATTTCAAATCTTACGACATATTTCTTGATTATCATTGCTTTTGGGTGGAGATAGTGCATTTGGTAATTGTGGTTAGTATCCGACCCAACCCGTATATTTGAAACCCATTATGATTCAAGATTATATCAAATATTTGATAGTACAGAAGATCCATGCAAATCTAGGTTCTATACACACATAATATATTTTCTTATCTAACCTTGCATATCATAGTACCCCATATCATGTGGTTGCACCCATATATCATGTTCATACCCTAATTGTTAAACAAACACGTTTTTTATCGCTATGTATATCTACGTAGATCCATATTTGAGGGTATATATTTTTATTTACTGAATATCACATTATGGTTTAAAATTTTACGTATATTCTCCATATTAAAAAAACTAGATTTTTGAATAGATACGGGTAATATTTAGAGAGATTCGGTATTATCTATAGAATCTAACTATACACACACACACACACACACTAACTGTTATATATAATATATATAATATATTAATTAATATAATCTCTCTTTCTCTCTCTCATCTCTCTCTGTTTCTCTCTAATATATATATTATATATAATATAATTATTATAAAATCTATTATAAAACTAAACCACACCCTCTCTCTCCCTCGTTCTTCACGTCCTCACCCGCGAACGCAAACCCTAACATACACCGCGCCCCTCGCCGCCGTCGACTTCACCCCGTCGCTATGATCTTCTCTGACCTCGCCAAATCCCCAGAACCCCAGCAAACCCCAACAACAACTTCCTTCTTTCTTTTCTTTTCTTAATCTCCGATCGTCTCGCTGGAGTTGCGCACGTTGCTGACGATCCAGACGACCCAGCCACCGTCATCATCTAGCCCTATCACCATGTCACTGCTCAGTCAGATCCAGTCCTACATGCGTAAGTTTGCGCCGTAACTTTATTTCGACGTCAGAACACTCGACGTGAGATCCGATCAGACAAGTTCTAAACTTGCAACATACTATATTATTATATCAATATCTATTTGATAAATTATAGTGCACGTGTTTTACTATTTAGCAGAAATTACCGATTTACAGGTTTATAGCATCCGTTTGTATCCGTACTGATAATAGTTATCTAGTTGCATGCCGGAACATCACAATATTATCATACTGCTATAACAGTTCAATATGTTATCTAGAGTGCATCATAAATGGTAATGGACGTATAACGGTTATTACAGATAAATACATATGCATTCTAGTATTAATCGTGTTTCGATATTGATTACAGTTTTACATTGGTATCTATTTTGGTTAATATACAGTACATGAGATGTTCACGACATATTACCAAACTTATTGCTTGGATCTTATTGCTAATGCCAACAATCCTGATTGTTGTCCTGATGGACATGACTTGTTGTCTGCACAGATAAGATCGGTACCTGCTTGATCATGTATTGGCATTAGATTATATTGGCAATACCTGACTTGAACACAGAACCTTGGGGGAAAAAGGGAAATCAAGAATGTAACCGAAACGTAACTCAATAGCATATTATTATTGTTTGTTGTGATTCCGGGTGTTGCTCAATAAATCATTGTTTGCCGTGATTTCGGACGTTACGGAATAAATCATTGTTTGTCGTAATTCCGGACGTCGCAGAATAATCATTGTACCGAGATCCCATAGGGAATGAACGGGATATATACTGTTGAGTTATGATGAGAATTAAATTAATTGATTTTAAAGACTTGTAGAATAGATAACCTAGAAGCATATATTTTAGGATACACATCACATATATGTACGTCACTGTTTTATATCTGTATTTATTATTCATATTTAATCATATCATCATATACTGGTTATTACTATTGTTTTGATATTTATGATGTACTGACGTCTGGGTTTTGCATGACCCAGTTTCTCTACGTTTATCGCAGGCAGATCATGAGTACTTTAGCAATCAAGCCGAGCAATGAGGAGCTAGCTTGTTAGTTTAGAGACTCTTAGTTTATTATTTCCGCAGTTTTATTTTTTATTGATGTGGGCCCATATTGAAACGTGATTCAGATACTATTGTTTATTGGATCTTGATTTGTTCCCGCTACATCTATTTCTTTGTTTTATTTCTTATGACAGATGGACATATGTTAGCTAAGATTATATATTTTACTGTTCTTGATATCCGATTGACAGCCGTAATGTGACTGTGGAGGGATGATTCCTAACCACAGATAGCTTGATTGGCTCTGTCACGTGCTGTATTTACGTATTTTAGGAAGCGGGACGTGACAATTGGCCATCAAACTTGTGAGCTGCAAAAAATGTCTTAAGCTACAAATATGGTATAATACAGAGAACGGGTAATGTACATAGTTAAAACAATATGCATTACATGACAGGCATTAAATACATGTACCAAACCTCTTTCAGGAAGCCGTTTGGTTGGCAGCAATAGCAAATTCAAGAATTTATTACCTCAATGTTTTGATGCTTTCAAATTTTGTTGTAATCCAAACTATTTTTTGCATTTGGAGGAACAAAAGGTGGAAATGCAACAATTATTATAAAATTTGCAATCTAGTAAAGTTGTAAAGCTTATATGGCACCCCTAATGAATGCCATTATTAAATTTAATCATATACGAACGAAGGGCGAATATAAATTTTATTTATATGAGTGTACACGGGCTTTTGATATAAATGGGTTTTATCAATAAGACTCGAGCCTTATTGAGGTTTATCCCATCTTATATTTTATACCCATGCATCTCTCATAGTTTTTTCCAATGTGGGACTATTTCCAAACACATATCAACAACCATAATCACATTTCTCGATGTTGGAACATTTATGGTTGCAACAAATGTAACAAGATACATCTTAAAGTGTTTCTATCCAAAAATAAACTCTCCTAGCGGGCAAGGGGTGCAGGAATTGTGACAAGGAGGTCACAAGTTCCACACACGCAATCATCAAGGGGAGAAGTGACCAACCATGTTCATGGGAAGGAGTGGGTTCCGCATAGGTCCATGCCCACAAATCACAAACAATATTGTTGCAAATCCATTTCCTAGCAGCCAAACCATTACCAAGAGTTTTACATACATGCCTCTAGTCAAGATTTCCTGGCAGCCAACCAAAAGGGTATATATTTTATTAAGATCCTATACAATCATTTTGCAATATTCCTTGCCCAAAAAGCTATGATGAAATTGTACTGTAGTGGACTGACTCAAATCATCAATCAAGAATAACTGATGGCATGGTATCCCTGCAATAGAACTAATCAACGAACAAATAAATGGATGGGAAGAAAGCATAAACATACCAAACCATAAAACTCATAATGGATCACCCTGTTTTGTTAAATGTACACTGACGAACACACACACACACACGCACACTAAATTTCATTCCTTTCATCAGAGGTCTAGATTTAGAGGGGGGATAAGGAAGTTGATTGTTATGCTCTAGGGAATTATATTTGGTTACAAGGCATGAACAAAGAGAAGGGAAAAGAGGTACAGATTGTCCCGTAAGGAAGAACATAGTTTTAAGAACAAGGCCAATAGCACACCAATCTTTTGGTACCTGTAGGAGATGAATATCCCTAGATAAAACTGCTTCATCTTGCATTAGAGCCTGGCTTTCGAGTCTTACTACTTCAAGAAACTGCAAAAAAGACAACGTCAAAAAAGAAGCATTACAGAATGGAGTAAACAATAAAGATGCAAACAAGGAGATATTTATCGAATGAAAGAAACATCATCGTCATCCTGGTCACATCTTGCATTCTTGATTATTTCTAAACAGTGGTTTTAAAATCTTAAAAGTGAATACACTATAACCAATAAGGCATTCTGTGTAGGAACTAGGAAATTTGTAGCTATACATGACCGTATGTAGTCGTGATATTACAATTGATCATCAAAGTATCTAATATCATATGGGCCTGTAGAAAATCTTTTTATCCTTTTTTCGTTCATTTGAATGACAATGAAGCTGGATCCAGCATCAGACTTCTGATCTTACTACGCAGGCATAAGTCAACACCAGCATTAATACTAATCGCTTGGAGTTTTCTGCATGAGTTCTTTTCTAGTTAAGAGCCATCTCTTTATCAAACTAATAACTACTGGATCATCTTTTCCTGCCTGTTTAAAGCAATTACTACATACCACTTATCTCAATCCGCACTCTCTTTACTAATTAGCCTATCGTGCACATTGTAGGCTTGTCAACAGATTCTACCTATTTATCTCCAATTATATTTGCCTTGAGACTTTTTATGAATGCACCAATCCTAATCGTCTCTCTTGTCATATTGACAGTCATCAGATTGAGGTACCCATTGAACTACACTTGCTTATCAGTGAGCTAGCAGACAAAGGAAACTGGGAGTTTAAAATGTGTACCTCCTCATTCTCCACAGTGTGAGCAAGTGGCATAATTATTTGACTCCCAGAAAACCTCATAGGCCTCAGTCCAAGAAAAGAAGCTGACCCAGCTTTTAATGAGGAAGCAGAGTATGCGTCCATGTTGTAATCGGCCCATTCAGAACGGTGTTCCCTCAAAAACCGAACCAGCAATGCAGGAGGAACATTCTAAAACACAAAAGACATAGCTTTTTTATGAAAATTGGAGAAGAAAACGAAAATACCGGAAACTCAAGTAACTCTATGGGAAACTAAAAACCAAGCATCAATCTACTCATACCGACAACCTCAACAAGTAATGACCATAACACACTTGACAATCAAAAAGGAGTTTCCAAAACTAAGAATGCCAATTTAACAAAACATCTTAAAGATCCTTGGAAAAAGAACCAAAACAGAGAACTGAGCAATGGTTTAGAGCTCACTTGAAGTAGCATTGAGGCCTTGGCACAAATCACCCCATCAGGTATGGTGACAACGTTTAGAGCATTAGCATGAGCAATGTTTTTCTTCATGGAGTTGGTAGCAATTATTACATCTTCGACACCGTCACATCCCATAATTGACCAGCCATCATCACTGAAGCCGTTGATAGCATCATTAAAGCCTCTGAAGGTTGTATGGAAACAGTAAAGTGTGAAAATTATGTCAGGAATAATTCATGAAAGGAACCAAAAGGGTATAAATTGATAACAGCTGACAAAATAGGAACCGCAACTTACCTGCTCAATCTTTGACTGAAGGTACGCATAACAGCAGGCTGCCTTCCCAAAGCATATGCAACTTCTCCACTCATCTCTTGTGCTATCTGCTTGATGTGTCGCAATGCCTTCACAGAATAGTAAGACTAGTCAGTTGTATTTTCACCTAATGTTAAAACAAGTCAGAACCTGCAAACAAATAGCCATATTGATTTTAAGTTGGGCCCCATTATAATCGGTTTTAATGCATTGATCGAGGTACCTAAGAATCACCCAGAAATATACCTTAAAAAGCACTTAAAATACCTCGCAGTATTTACAGAATTGGAAAGCACTACAGAAAGAATTTGCATAACAATAATTGAAATGTATTAAAACCAACTTATAAGGAAAGATTTAAAAGAAAAACCCAATTAAACTTGGGTGAGGTTAATGGTACAATCAAGTCACCTACCGCAGTGGTCATCTTTTGAGCTACTACCCTGGATGACTCGTACAGAGGTCGCAACACTTCAGGCACACTCCATGCCTAATGCATGTAAAAGAACAAATAGTTGTAGTTAAGAAAACCTTAAAATAGATCTAGACAAGCACAGCGACAAGGTATGGAAGCGAACCTCAAGATTCAAATGGTCAACAATGTGGACAATCGAACCACCATCACATGAGCGAATTAAAAACCCACTAGGAAGCATCTCCGCTCTTACAAATCGATGAGTAGTGGTCGGATTAGGACCACCACCTGTACCACTCAAAGACCTCTCGCAGACCTCAAAAATGTAACATCATTAGTAAATAAGTGTAACAATCCCTTGGATGCATCTCATGTCTAAATACAAAGATCAAATAAAAAATATCGATGATAAAAAAGGTATTATTGAAGGTTCTAGTTGACGAGTGCATGTTAAATAACATACCACAAGGCTGCCATCTTCTAAATTTGTCGTGTACCTCAGTGTCCAAAGGTCACGTGCAGGAGCTAGCGTAGTTGGAGCATACATCTGAACATAACCACGAAAATGATCGAAATCAAGAACTGAAGTGAGTAATGAAAAGAATCAAAAGTCAAATAAGAGAGTTGTTGCTATTGCAGAATTCATGATACTAACCTGCATATACACCAATTCAATTGTGCCTCCATTTCCAGCTGGAAACATGGTGAAAACTTCAAGGCTTCGACAATCACGGAACCAGGATGGACGGTCTTTGAGAATTTCTGCGATCTGTCAATTTAAATTGAATTGCATTGATTTAAATAAGCCCTGTAATCCATCGCTAGAAGCAGCATCTAAGACTTTCCCAACAAAATTTGGGTGGCTAATAGGCACAGGTGGAAAAAGTGAAGCAGCAGCGTCTAAGACTTTCCCAACAAAATTTAGGTGGCAAATTGGCAAAAGGTGGAAAAGTGAAGAAGGCTTCGATCGGAAATTTGACCAAATTTTGTGACACAAACTTCGAGAGTTAATAAACACAGAATAGGAAGTTAAAAGGTAGTTACAATTAATAGTAACATCAGATTTTAGTTAATAAAAATACTAGTGGTGGGTCTAAAGACTCCTACAAACACAGGCAGCTAAAAACAATATCTTAGTTGTATACTTAGTGGAGGAGATGGCCCTCAACAGAGATGAAGGGAAGAGAAGAAACATGGTGTCAGTCCGAAAGTGAGGGACAAGATTTGTTGCTGATGATGATGTTGGTGTGTCTGATACATGTTCGAACATATACACAAGCAATTTTATCTTTAAAAAACTAACCGTGTTACCTAAGGTATTATTTATTTCCCATAATTATCAAGCTTCTAAATTTAACAATCTTACCTTTGTAGGCTCTAAACTCACTAGACCACAGGCTCGTGCTGCCACTCCACTGCAAGTTTCTGAAATGGCAACAATTCCAATCGAATCCGGACCAGGCTGAGTACAAAACATATAAATTGCAATTTCATTTCTCATTTTTGCATTAGCTATTTATTAAATGGTTGTTTCCTGGATACTGGAATACCTTCATCCCAGGCATCTGGACCCAATCGACAGCGGTCCCTGTAGCCTTTGAAAGGAACTCTGCCAACATCTCCTCAGCAATGGAAAGGAGTCTGCCGTGAACACAAGTATTGCAAATGATGTGACTAATAGCATTATTGATGAAACTATGGTTAAAAGTAACAACTATTCATAATTTTATATTACCCAGCAGGATTACTTGCATCCCTAAGAGGATTTTGAAGTGTGGCAACAGATTCACAACTTGTGTCGTTTGCTAGAGATGCCTGCAAATTAAAGAAAATTGCAAGGAAAAAAATAATCCAGTTAAAACAGGAAAAAAATTCATTTCAGCAATTCCAAAAATGTCCCTGTAGTGTATCATAATAGACATGCTGGAAATTACTGCGCAGATGAAGAGCACGGAAATGAAAGGGTAATGGAAGGAGTCCAATGAACAGTGAGGAATCATTAGAGAGGCTTCTAATACCAGTTTTAGAATAAGAGAACACACACTTATCGAACTGTTCAGCTTACTGAAATGCAGCAAAGAACCTAAACATATCCGACAAAAATGCTTACTTTTTAAGTCTTAGAAAAAAGGATGGAAGAGAAATCAAAGACAAATAAATGCCACCAAGGTACCGCGTTCACTATGAGTCTTTGACATGTTCATCATGCTTAATATTCTCCCCATAATTAAGATTCTTGCAGCAGATAGGGCTATAAACCTCCATTAAAGAATATGGTTTTATACTAAAACAGTACTGAACTCCAACTTATATCCTTGGATACCAAAAGGCACTTAAACCTGTTTACTGACGTTTAAAAAATACATGTTAACTAACAATACATCCATGAAAGTTGAGAACCTACATGTTGCAGTTGTTGTCGCATGTAAGCATTCTCATGAACCAGCTGGGTAACCTGCTTTTGAAGGCGCTCATTCTCCTCCATCAAAAGTTTGTTCATGGCAGTCAACTTCCTATTGACAGCCAGAAGGCGAGAAGACTCCTTCCTCTGCTTCTCACGGCATCTGAAACAAACATACTTTTAGAACCAAAGCAGAACCGATACTCAACAAAAGTGTGCAGGACAGAGATAGTATATTTCTGGATAGTAAATATGCAAGTATTGAATATATTCAGTTCCAGAATTAGCAATAAAATGAATATTGTTGATTTTAAACTTACTGAATATTACCAACTGTAGAGAAATTTAACAGGCATGGCAATCTAGACTTAAGAGAACTTGACAGAAGCAGCCTTGTGCTGGATACTTCATACATAGTATATGCATATCTTACCTTGTTTTATATCTTAAAGAATATTTAAAGAGAGAACAGGTAGCTTTGATTTAGCAGTAGATTGAATCTACTTAAAAGGCGACGAAATAACAAGAATTACATTTAAGTCAACAAGCTGAGATGTTTTCCAATGAAAACACATTACAGCCAAAACTAATGGTAAATTGAATTTTCCACCAAAGTTGCAAGAGGAAATAAAATCGTAAGTAATAAGAAGGCTTGTAACAGTTTTAGTTAGACTATCTTCTTGTTAAAGAACATTAAATAATGGTGTGATTACATTTGATACTTAAGTTTATGTGATTTCTTTCTCATTGGCCTGCATTTTAATTCAGAATGATACAGTTGTATGGATTTTCAACATAAAAGGAACGAGAGGATTTTTATGAAGGAGCTATTTTTTTAATAAAAAAAACTTGGTCCTGATGATCTCTATAATATGCGTTTCTGATTTCTAAGGTGACATGAACGGAAAAGAAAATACGCGGTTATTACAGCAACAAGAAGATGTGGTGATAACAATTAGCATTAAAAAAGAAAACTAGAAGCAATCTTCACAAGTAACAAAGAACAAAACCAACAATAGTTTAGTTAAAAGCAAAACCAATTTGGGCAGAAAAATTGTAGGGGAAGCAACCTTCTATATTATGTATGTGACAACCACATAATTCGCTTGCTTTGTAAGAGAGTGCTTCCATTAGATGTGGTAAAATGACAGAATTATAAACTGTATACAAGATCTTATCCAAGTGTGTGCGTGAAAGGGAAGGGAAGGGGGGTGGAGATTAACTTTGATCCCACATGCTGCAAAGTTCTCTATGTACATCATGTAATCCTCACTGACATGCAGAAGACAACAATAATTTAACCATTCCCGTTGATTCATTAAAAAGGATAATAATATAGATAGAACTCGCGAGCGTCAAAGACAAGATTTTGACTCGAAAAATCGGCTTCCTTCAGCAATCCACATCGTTTTCGAACATCAAGTAGTAAAGCAAAACAGAAACATAAATAAACGGTTAGTTTCAGTAATTATTGCAAGGGAGTGGTTGAGATTGAGAATAAAAATAAACCTTCGATTCTGGAACCAAACTTTAATTTGTTTGGGTTCGACGTCGGAGAGGATGGGGCACTCTCGGATCAACTGCTGCCTTCGCATGGAGCTGGGCTTGGGGCACTCCGCATACACCCGTTCCAACGCCTCCACCTGCTCTGATGTGTAACGCACGTACTTCCCCGTGCTGTCCATGTGCTTATCTACTCCTCCTCCGCCGCCGCCGCCGCCGCCGCTTCCGCTGCTTGCCCTAATCGCTACTGCTGTAGCCATCTCTACTGCTTCTAAAAAAGATTCGGCTTTTGTCTAATGGGGTTAAGATGAAAGACCTAGGTTGCTTAATTAAATCCCTAGCTACTATCTCTAATCTTAGATAAGTCTCTCAAAACCCCCCTCCTCATCCGCTTTCATGTTTGGATCTTTTAAGAACAAAGTACACTCAAAAGGGAACATGCTGCAACAAGCGAATCTGTCTGGATCTAAGACCAATTCTAGCTTCTAATTAATGGACAGAAACCCTAGCTTCGGATCTAGAAGAAGGCTCTCTTGGCGTAAAAAGAGCATGGCCTCTCTCTCTCATCAGAAGAATCTAGACACGATCGGAGAGAGAGAAAAAAAAACCCTAGCCATGGCTGCAGAACTGGAGGAGGAAATTAAGTTTATGAGAGAGGGAGAGAGAGAGAGAGAGAGAACACAGAATATGATGATGAAGAGGAGAAATTCTAGGGCTTCGAACACCAAAGGGAAGGGGGGGGTGGGGGGGGAGAGAAACAGATTTGAGGGGAAGTTTGAAAGGGGGAGTGGGGTGGAGGAGGAGGAAGTGGTGGTGGTGGTGTAAAAGAGGTGACGGCTTTAAAGATGAAGAACAGAAGCTCGCACTGCCAACAACAAATTGCCACAGTACACACAGCGAGAGAGAGAGAGAGAGAGACACCAATGTAACAAGAAAGAACGAATGAATAATATAGAGAATCCCTAGGATGGATTGTATTTAAGGGAACACCATTACGGTATTACCCTCCCATAATAACAAAATGACAAATTTCGGAGGCAGGGGGTGTGCAGAGGGAGTTCAATAATGCGGGTGAAAGCCACAGGACTGGTGTGGTGCCAGCGGTCAACACTCCACAGTGGAAAGAGGGTCGTGGGTATAGCCCTACTTACGACAAACAGGCTGATAAACTTACCCTAGCTATGCCTGTGCTGCGTTGGGTGCATATCAACAATTTGGAAGAGAAAGAGAGACAAAGAGGGAAGCGGGGTGCATTAATGAGTGTCGAATTGAATGTTTAGCACGGAAACCGAAAAAAGAGCCTAAAAAGATGAATAGAATTAAATGTTTGTCGGAGGTGGAGATAAGCCTAATGCGACATGTCCGAAGCATTTTCGGGAAAACGACACCTCCCTTTGCCCGTTTCTTTCCCCTCCCCTCGCCTCGCTCTACGTATACTCCGTATGCCAATTATTATGCGTGGCTTTTCAAACACCACGTGCTACTACTTGCTTATCAAAAGATCTTTTTACATGTCTCATAATGCAATGAATTAATAATTAATACCACCACCACCAACGACTTCTGAGCCTTTTATCCAAGGGTAGGCTGCATGAACCAATATGAGAATCACGCCGGGTCCAGCACATGAATCCTCCTCCTCTACTCACTCCTATCGAACAATATACTTTCATTGAGGCCTTTTACAACCATATCATTTCGTATCACCTCTATCCATATTTTTTTCGGTCTCCCTTTCCTCTTTTTGACATTGTCTATGTCAAGAGTATCCATTCGTCGGATCGGTGCTTCCATAGATCTGCGTCGCACATGGCCAAACTATCTTAACCGGTTTTCCCTTATCTTCTCCTCCACAGGTGCTGTACTAACTTTTGTACGAATACTCATTTCGCATCTTATCTTTTCTAGTGTTACCATACATCCAACGAAGCATGTGTATCTCCGCTACGTGTTTCTTCTGTGTATGATACTTCTCAGGAGCCCAACATTCTGTACCATATAATAAGGTAGGGCGGATAGCGCTCTGATAAAACTTCACTTTCAACTTTAACAGAAAGTTACGATCACACAAAATCTCTGTTGTACTCCTCCATTTCAACCAACCAGTTTGGATCTTTTGATTAATATCGCTATCGATCTTCCCATTCTTTTGGATGATGAAACCTAAATATCTAAACTAATCGCTCAGTGATATCTCTTACCTTTCCAATATTATACCAATATAGTTTTGACTTCTCTGTTTGCTAAATTTGCAATGCATATATACCGTCTTGAACCTGCTCAATCTGAACTCCCGAGATTCCAACGTTTGCCTCCATAACTTCAATTTGGCATTAATCCCTGCTTTTGTCTCATTTACTAGAACAATATTATCGGCAAATAGCATACACTAAGGTACCTCATCTTGGATACTTTTAGTAAGCTCATCCATCATGATGGTAAGCAAGAATGGATTTAATGCAGATCCTCGATGTAAACCAATTTTAATTGGAAAATCACACGTCAAGCCGTCGCAAGTTCTGACATTTGCCGCTAATCCATCGTACTTGTTCTTGATTATATCAATATACTTGACGGGGGTCCCTTTCTTCATCATTGTCCCCCATAATATCTTTCTAGGTATCTTAGTGTACGCTTTCTATAAATCAATAAATATCATATGCAAATCTTTTCTCTTCTCTCGAAAATGCTCGACAAGTTAACGAAGCAAATGAATAGCCTCTGTCGTCGATCGTCCAGACATGAACCCAAACTGGTTCTTTGTTATCTTAACATCATTTTTAGCCTGTATTCAATCACTATCTCCCAAAGTTTCATGGTGTAACACATAAGTTTTATTCTACGGTAGTTTGAGCAATTTTAAATGTCACCCTTATTCTTGTAGATAGGCACAAAGGTACTTTTTCTCCATGCATTTGGCATCTTTTTGTTCTGCTAAATCTTATTCAACAGATCTGTCGGCCATTTAATGCATATTTCTCATAAGCATTTCTAAACCTCGATAGGAATCCCGTCTGGACCAACCGATTTTCTTGATCTCATTCTCTTCAAAACTTCTTTAATCTTAGGTAGTCTTATTTTATGCATGAAATCACGGTTTATATCTTGAGATTGAATGACAAGTCCATTCAAATTTTTAGTAAAGCTCTCATTGAACAATTTGTCAAAATAACCTCTCCACCTTTTCTTGATATTCTCATCTCGAACTAAAACCTTCTGATCTTCATTTTTGACACACTTCACCGCACATAAGTCTCTGGTCATTCTTTCCCGTATCCGAGCAATCCAGTATATATCATTTTTAGCCTTCTTAGTGTCTAACTTCTCATACACCTCCTTATAGACCTTAATTTTAGCTTCCCGAACAACTTTTTTAACTTTCTTTTTAGCCATTTTATACTTCTCAAATCTCTCCGCATCTCTATTTTTCTTCAAATTTTTATAAGAATCTCTCTTAATTTTAATAGCAACATTTACTTCTTCATTTCATCATGATGTGTTCTTAGATGGTGGAGCACCACCTCTCGACTCACCAAGTAGATCTCTAGCCACTCTCTTGATATAACTATCAATTTTGTTCCATGTTCTGTCTGAATCTTTTTTCAGACTGCCAATCCGTCTCTTGAACTACACGATCTAAAAAAGCCTTTTGGTTACCTTCCTTCAATCGCCACTATTTAATTTTAGGCTCTACCTTACGTCTAATCTACCAAGGTCCTCTTCTAAATCGAAAATCTAGAACTAAAAGTCTATATTGTGGTTACACTCTCACCTGGCACTACCTTACAATCGATACAACATTCTCTATCTATCATTCTCGTCAGAAAAAAGTCTATTTGACCTGCACTTGATCCGCTCCTAAAGGTGATAAGGTGAGACTCTCATTTCTTAAACCAAGTGTTTTCTAAGATCAAGTCATAAGATAAGTCAAAATATAGAATCGAGCTACCTGCTTCATTCCATTGTCCAAAACCAAAACCAAAACCTCCATGGATAGTATCAAACCCACTACGACTAGTACCTACATGTCCATTGAGATCACCGCCAATAAATAACTTCTCTCCACTAGATATCCTTTGCACTATCTCATCTAAATTCTCCCAGAATAGACGCTTACTAGCGTCATCAAGACATATCTATGGTGCATAAGCATTAATAATATTAAGAATCTCCCCACCTAAAAAAAAGCTTAACCAGTAAAACTCTATCACATTTTCTCCCGATCTCAACTATATCCTTAAGCAACCGTCTATCTATAATTATGCCTACCCCATTACGATTTTTATCTTTATCCGTATACCAAAACTTATAACCTCAAGGATCTATGACTCTACCATTTTCATCTACCCACTTAGTTTCTTGAAAAAACATAATACCAACTCTCCTCCCAATCATCACCTCTACTAATTCTGTTAGTCTATCCGTAAGGGAACCTATATTCCAAGAAACTAGACGGATCCTATGAAACTCTTGCTTATTTGTCACTACACCCAGGGTCCGATGTAGCGCGCCGTTTCCGGACGACGACATAGAAGCCCTTGCATACTTAACACCACACTCAGGATCCGATGTAGTGCATCGCAGAGTAGGGGACGTCCCAACGATATTCTTATTATGGTTCATATCATAGAATGTGACAAAATTTTACGTTGGCAGTCACTAACCTATCACAACCCTCACCTTTCTCATCCGGACTTGGGACCGGCAACGGTGGGTTGAATTAAAAATTAATAGCATTATTATAATAATAATTAAATAAAAATATATAATTAAAAAAACTCTTCATCTTCTTCTACCATCTCCACCTCAAAACCCCAATCCAAACAAAAATCCCCTCCTTCCCTCTGCTCTCGACCCCTACCTTCCTCCCTACTCTTCCTGACAACCCTTCCTGCCTCATTTCCATAGCCCCTGCCTCGCCCCTCCTTTCCCCTGAACAAAACCCCTCCGCTCCAACCAACCTCCCCTCCCTTTGGCCACCCCTCCCTTTGCTCCTTCCTTGACCTCCCCAATCTCAATCAAACTCGGCAAGCGGATCCTATAAATCCAGTAGCTGATGGAAGAGGTCAGGTGAGTAGAAGTCGCAGGCAGTAAAGTGAAAAAGAGGAGGCCGGTGGCGAAAAAGGGAGGCTGGCGGTAGTGGTGAGAAGAGGAGGAAGAAGAAAGGTGTAACACCCTAGTTCATTTATACCAGTTCTATTTTGAGTGTTTCCTTATTTGTGGCTATTCTTGATTTATTGTGTTTTGGGTGCGAATAGTGTATTGGTATCCGTCTTTGTATCCGACCCGACCCGCTTGCTGAAAATCCGTCTTGATTCCTGTTTATGATTTATCCCGACTAGTTACGAGGATCCGTGCATTTTTAATATTGTTTATACTGCATACTGGTATTATATCTGGTATCTGCATATTTTTTTTAGTATAACAAATAAAGTCAAATAAAATATTTTAAAAATATCTAGCATGCCCTACATCATACCCCTGACCCTGTGGCAGCATCCGTGTATCTTGTTCTCGTTCCGTTCAGTGAAACAGACCCGTTTGGATTGCTATGTGCACACTGCATGTATCCGTTCTTGGGGGTATACATTTTTCATTACCCGGATATCATATTTTAGTTTTGGTTGACACGTATATTAACCGTATTTTCAAACCATAATTTTAGATCCGACCCGGGCGTATTTTGGACTATATTTGTATTTAGCCTAAAACTAAAATTTTATTAATATTATATTCTTTATATACTGTTATCGTTTTAACCAAATATATACTGTTAAATATTTTTTTTAATCCTAAATCTTAACACCTCTCTCTCTCCTCTGCACAGTATACTATATATATTTTTTTACTTTATAACCTATTTGAATCTGAGCCTTTCCCACGTCTCTCTATCTTTCTTCTCATCTTCTTCTTTCGTTCCCGCGCTTGAACCCACGCCCGAGCTCTGCCTCGCGCTCGCCGCCGCTGCCTCCACCCTCGTCGCTCACCTCACCTCTCTCGTCTCCCTCTCCTCCTCACCCTCGCCCCGACGTTAAACCCAAGAACCCACTGCGGCCTTCTCTCTGTCGCCGTCGGCCACAACGCCGACCACCTCGTCGGCCTTTCCTTCATCATCGTTCACCTTCATCACCTCCCTCTTCCATGTCTAATGCCTTGCTACGACCCCGACCTCGACATCAACCGTCAACCTAAGAAAACCAAAACCCATGACACCCATCACCTCCCATCACCGGCGACCCCTCGCCGTCTCCACCACCCTCTTCACCACCTCCATCTCTTCTTCTTCCTCTTCTCCCCTCCTTTCCGACAAGATCCCCGACTCGAGCTTACCCCTGCACAACCTAAGAACACCCTCGACTGCACGCCTCACCCAAACCCTCGTCGCCGGAGCTCCGACCTCGTTGTCGTCTCCACACTGCCCTCGTCATCACCACTTTCCTGACACCACTACATCCTTTCCCGACTCACTTCTCTGCACACCCAACAAGAACCCGAGCACAAGAACTCCACACCCACTGCCCTTGCCGTAAAACCTCGCCGGAAAACCCTCGACCCGCCGTCGTCGCTCCCCTGCTACCTTCTCTGACCCCGAGACAACCCCAGAACACCAGCCTTTCCTTCTTCTTCTTCTCTTCTTGTTTCTTGATTTCACGTTTCCCGTCACCGCCAGAGCCGTGCCGTCGCCGACAATCCGGATGACCCAGTGGACATTCCCAGCTAGCGTAGTCACCTTCTTGCTTTTCCTGGTTCAGTTCTGTACGTCCGTGTGTGTATCGCGACATTTACCGGCGTTGGACGCGCCGTACACACCCTGTATTGAGATCCGATCAGGCAAGTTTACCTTGCTACATGCTATGATACATATTTTGCACCATATGAATAAAAATATCACATGTTGACTGCATTGTACATCCATATTATTTTTTTTACTGTTTTCAGATATCCGTACACATCTATATCATTAATTACAAACCTAGTTGCATGCCAGATCATATCATTTCATGTTACTGTTATATTAACACTCCATGCTTGATAATGTGCATCCTACGTAGCCATGGAGTTGTAGATGTAACCCCTGATAGATATTTGCGCATCCATATTTTACTGTGCATCCGTATTTTTATCATGCACCCGTACTTGCTACAGTTTTGTTATGAGCATTCGTTTGATACCTATGCACTACTTGTCATGACCTGATACACCACTGCTTGACTTGATACCTGATCTTGTTACCAATGCCGACAACTCTGAATTGTTGTCCCGATGGACATATCCTGTTGTCTATTTAGACAAACCTGTACCTGCTTGATCCTGTGTTGGCATTAGCTCCAGATTATCAATACCTGACTTGAACACATAACCTTGGGGGTATGGGGAAATCAAAAGTGTAACTGAAGTGTACCTTAAAAGGGTATTACTTGATCCGTGGTCCCGGAGGATAACGGGACAGAATCATTCATGATTCTTACTTGATCCATGGTCCCGGGGGATAACGGGACAGAGTCATTCGTGACTCCCACTACCTAATCCGTGGTCCCGGGAGATAACGGGACATATTCTTTGAGTTACATGGAGGAGTATACTAATTGATTTCAAACAAACTTTAGAATAGTTAACCTAGTAGCACAGTTTAGATTGATCATTACACGTCACATATACTGATACACTTCACTGTTCTATATCTGTGTTTACTTATTACATTCATGTTACTATTTATAATTCATGCCTGCATATCTCGTTACATCCTGGTTGCTTATTATTATTGCTATTAGGACGCACTGACGTCTGGGTTTTGCATGGCCCGGATCCTTTATTTTTGTCGCAGGCTGATCAGGAGTATTTCAGCCGATAGGCCGAGCAGTGAGGATTCTGTTAGTATCCAGTTTAGTTTAGTTTTATTTCCGTATTTTCTTTTCCTGATGTGAGCCCGTATTTAGGACGTACTTTCCAGATGTTATTATTTATTGGATTTATTGCTTCCGCATATTATTTCTTGACTCGTTTATTCTGGCATATGGACATGTACTAGATAGTTTATTTATTTTTACTGTTCTTGATATCTTATAGACAGCCGTAATGTGACTGTGGGGGGATGTTTCCTAGCGTACTCTGTCACGTGCCGATCTTAGCGCACTCTGGGAAGCAGGGCGTGACGGGGTTTGTTTAGTATCAGAGACATAGGATTTAGGTTAATCGGGTTTGATTCTTTTATAGTTGGGTATCGAACCCAATACACGAATCAGAAAACCCGTAATTAGGAACATGTCCTGCCTTATTGCTATCTTGCCATCTGTGAATCCATAACTATCTTGCTTTTTATATCCTGTTTATTGAATCTTGTTTATCATGCTAATCCTCTTCGGTGTCTTGACTTCAGAATTATGGCGGATAGAGAACTGAGATCGTACCAAAGGCGTGTTGATGACGCCGCACTTCTTGGAGTAATTCGTGGGATGCTGGAGAACGAGAAGCGGCAAACCGAGCTGAACCAGTGGCAAGCCGAAGCTTTTCAAGAAGGTTTGCGGACCGTCCAGCAGTCCGTAAACACTGTTGCAGCCAAACCAGTACAGCGTGTGGGTACCGTGGTAGATTTCAGGAGACTTGGTCCGTCCAATTCACTGGTTTGGAGGAGCCATTGCCAGCGGAGCAGTGGCTAGTCGATACGGAGAATCTACTCGTTGCAACACAGATTCCGGAGGACCAGAGAGTGGATGTTGTACGCATCCAATTGGTGGGTTATGCCCGTGAGTGGTGGCTTGTGGAAGAGACCCGTTTGCCCAAGCCGATCAGTTGGGCAACTTTCTCAGAAAGTTTCTTGGAGAAGTTCTTTCCGCAGACTGTACGGGAAAAAATGGAAGAAAAGTTTATCAATTTGAAGCAGAATGGCGGATCCGTGGATGCGCATGCGGCTGAGTGGATACGGCTCAGTCGATTCGCTGGATTTTTGGTTGCCAACGATACTGATAGGGCACAAAGTTTCATGCGCAGTCTAGACGTGGAAATCCAGAGGCACATTATATCTCTGGGATTGACCACTTTCTCGCAAGTTCTTAAAGCAGCCAGATAGCAGCAGAGCTTATCAGTGAGGACAAGGGGTGCGCAGCAGCAAGCAGTAGTAGTACGGAAGCCGGCGTTTACGCCGAACCGAGCTCCTATACGCAGAGGTATTCCGGTAAACCGACGTGGCATGATGCCTGTTCCTCTCCGAAGGACGGCGCACAGGACCGCTGGGTCCTGACGCTGGGATTCGAGGCAGATGCTATTTGGTTTTATCCGTCCACCTCTCCGAAGATGCCAAGTTGATTTATGGCACCGTGTATCGGAGGTTTAGACGGATGCGGCCGATGTAGCAGACTTCGTCAGATTCCCCCTCGCTAGAGGGGTTTTTTTGATCGTGGGGACGCTCTTCCCTGCAGGCGCAAGCCCCTGCAGTTAATTACGCTACCGCTTCGCGGTAACAACTTTCTCCTTCTCCAGAATTTCACTTCGTGTCGTGGGTGTTTGTTTTGTTTGTGGTTGCCCGTGGATTGTATACAGAGACTGAGTAATACCGTCGCCCGTAGGACGTGGACTAGTCCAAATCCATATTTACTTAGATTTGGGTTTGGTGTTTTTAGTTTAAGGATGCATTAGTCGCGTTGCGGCTAAGATCAACTTAAACGTTCGTCAAGGATACGTTAGTCCTATTTGAGACTAAGATCAACTTAACGGGGTGATCCATTTAATATATGGCCGTCGGGACTCGTCGCCTCTCTGACGTCGTTGAAGGATTACAACGACAGATGTCAGGGGAGTTCGGAGATGTAACCTTGAACCAAGGTCGATTTGGAATTTTATCGTTCATTTGAGTGTTTAAGGATACGTTAGCCGTATTTGGGGCTAAGATCAACTTAAACGGGACCGTTTAGATCCGGCAAAAGAGCATTATGAGGCTCTATTGTTCCAGTTTAGGGACGTGGTGGTCCATATTCCAGTTTAGGGACGTGGTGGTCCACCGTTAGTTTAGGGACGTTTCGGTCCACATTAGTTTAAGGACGTTCCGGTCCACGAGTTTAAGGACCCTGCAGTCCATATTGATGTGTGGTCGTTGGGACCCGTCACCTCATTGACGTCGTTGAAGAATTACAACGATGGATGTCAAAGGAGTTCGGAGATGTGCCCTCGAACCGATTGTAAATTGATTCAGTAGAGCAATTTTGCTCAGTCAATTTAATTTAAGGAGTTATGGCCAAAATTGGGCTAAGTCCAGTTGAGAATATCCAACGTTTTATCTGCTTTTGCATAGCATTTCTTTTTATTTTTATTTGGGCCTTGCCCAGGAAGGATGCAGAGCATCAATTTTGTTTTGGGCCCTGCCCTTTATAATGATGCAGAGCATCAATTTCATTTGGGCTCTGCCCTTTATTGCTTTGCAATTTATTTTGGCCTGTTAGGTTTTTCTGATTTGGGCCTGGCCCTTCAAGTAATGCATTGCATTTGTGCAGAGCACTAAGAATCTTTTTTTTAGATTCAAGAACAGAAGTGCAAGGCACTTTTTAATCTCCTGATCTAAATTTAGATCAAAGAAAAACAAGTTTTTCTTTTCTTGTTTTTCTTTATCCCAGAGAAACAAGGGTTCATAACAAGTGCAAGGCACTATTTATTTTTTTATTTATTTTATTTATTTACTTATTTATTTGTTGTTGAAGATCCATGATCTTGTTCTTAGATCAATGATCTGTTTCTAAGAGAATTTTCTCTTCTTTTAAAGGTTTTACCTTTTTTTTTTGTATTTTTCAAGAGTTCTCAAGAGTTCTCTTCTCTCTCTTTTTTTTAGCAAGATCCTCCTTTTTTTGAATTAAGGTCTGGGGTCCTTTTTATAGTGCCCATTAATTAGTTAAATTTGTTACATAGATATTTTTCCAAGTGATTTGGGGAATTTTCCCTATCGTTGGATCTTTGATCCAAAGGCTCCTGCCTTATACAAGAAAATCTTCTTGTTTTAACAAGATTTATTCTGTTTTGCGCAAGAATCCCCAGTGCATGACACGTGTCGCGCAGTGAAGCGCTTGCGCAGCTGCGCTTGCGCAACTACGCAGACACGTGTCGCGCAGGGATGCGCTTGCGCAGCAGTGCTTGCGCAACTGCGCAGACACGTGTCACGCAACGCAGCGCTTGCGCAACTGAGCGTTGCCTTTTATTTTTTAAAGAGCCTTGCTCTGATTGGACGCACTGCCTTGGGCGTTGTGCTGGCGTGTCAACTTTTGACACGTGGCGCATTGCGCGCAACGCACGGAATTTGAAGCGTTGCTTCAAAGATTTGAATTTTTAAAATTCAAACAGAGCCTTGCTCTGATTGGGGGAACAAATGCCCCCCCACCGTTGCGCTCACGTGGCGCGCACGTGAGTGCAGCGGTGGCAAGATCCTAGCCGTTGGATCAAGGGGGTCAGTTGAAGGGGCGCAGGCGCCTATAAATAGGACCCTTGGTCCTCAAAAAATTCTTTACCACTTCAAGAATTTTGACTCAGAGCCTTGCTCTTGCTTAAGAATTTTCAGAGTCTTGCTCTTGATTTTTTTCCAAGAACTCCAGAGTTCATAACCATCGTAGGTATTTAATAAAATAAAATAAAATAAAATTAAATTAAAGCTGATTAATAGAGCCTTGCTCTCATAGATCTTTGATCTAAAAAGAACCCCTCTGGGGTTTCATCAACAGAGCCTTGCTCTCAAAAACTCACAGATTTACAGAGATCTGGTCCATGGGTTTTAACCCATGAATAGAGCTTTGCTCTTGGATCCACTGTAGATTTTTTTTTTTTAGATTTTGAAATATAAAACACTTTTTCTTTTTTTTTTTAATAAGTTTTCATGGGTTTTTTAAGATTCCAAAAATTCTAATTCTAAGTAAAAAAAAATTGATGGATCTTTCCATTATTACCACAGAGCTATGTTCTTTTAAGGAATCTTGTTCCCTTGAGACCAGAGTTTGACAAATGCCACTCTGTGACAGAGCTTTGCTCTAAAAGAGGAGATTTTCTCCTTGTCTCTAGGGATGTCCCATCAATGAGGGTATTTTCTTGGGGACCTTTTTATTAATTGACAGTCTCATCTAATGATGGGGTTGTCTTATTAAATGATGTACCGTCATCCAGATTTTGTGGGTTCCCTTTTTGTCCCCTACCCACTACATCACAGTGTGGAGTAAGATTTTAAAATGCCAAGTGTCAACACTAACGGTTATTTTTGTCTTTCTACAGGAAACATGTCTGACGACTTGTCTTTCCCCTTTGTTCGCTCGGAAGGAGGGTTCCCCCATTCGCCGGTGGACCGGGTGGCGTTCGCTCTCATTAAAGATCATGATCCTGAGTGCAAAAAGCTCCACCTGTGGGGAAGGTGGTACAGCCAGATCATCCAAGGCCGTCGCAGCTTCAGTTCCGCCTCGCCGTCTGAGCCTATAGTCACGATCCCCTATGCAGACGAACCCCCGGTGAAGTATGCCGTGGAGGTTAAAAACTGGAATTCTGATGACCTCCTCCAGCCTGCGATCGGTGCCATCCTAGTGCAGCCGCCGCCGGCGATAGACATCTTGGGGAGGCGAATCTGTCAGGGTGAAGCACGCCCTTGGGGACAGGCTTACAATATTGGATTGATCCCGCGACCGCTTGCCGGATATTTGCAGTAGGCCCGGTACATTTTATCGGCGAAAAGGACTCATCTAACGAGGATTGGTTTATATTCGGCCATCTATGTTTCGCTTTTCGAGTATTCCTCTCTTCCAACGTGGTGGGTCAAGGCCTTTATTGAACAATGGAATATCCCCACTCACACTTTCCTGATGGCGGATAGGGAAGTCTCTATCTCCTTGGAGGAATTCGCTGAGATTTCGGGTCTACCAATGAGGGGAGAGCACTACGAGGAGCTGCTTCCTCCTGACGAGTACGTCTTTGCTACCAAGCAGCTGGTGTTTGACTTAACTCCGGAGAATGCCATTCAGCATCAGTATCCGGGCTTGGTGAAGGTGTTGGAGATCTATGAGGAACTCCATTTGGGATCGGGCGAGCGGGGCGTCAGTTTCGCAGATTTTATTGCTCGCTTTATTCGCCCGGAATTCCTATCAGAGCAGGGCGAGAAGTTCGCTCGGTTTGCTGACCCTTTTGGTTTCGGCTTGGACCGCCGACCTGTATCGGAAAATGACCAGCGGGATTTTTATCTCCCCGGCACTGCCAACGTCCCTTTCTCAGAGATCGCCGTTCCTGGCATGGACGAGGAGACCTTTTTTATAGGGTTCTTGGGTTTATGGTTATGCAGCTTCGCGCTTCCCACACACCCACGCCTCATGCGGCCCTCCGTCTTTTACCCGGCGCATCGAATGGTGGCTGGTTTACAGTTATCGGTAGGGATCGCCGGGCTGGCTTACCTCTATAACGGACTTAGCGTAGCGGCGGACGCTAGTGAGCCTGGAGTACAGCCTGCCAACTTCCCGATGCACTATTTCACTTCTTGGATGGAGATGCACGTGCAAGGGGTGTTTGGTGCCCATAAGACTCCTCCGTTCTTTGAGAAATGTAGACTTCCGAGAATCATGCGGTTGGTCGGGGCTTCAATTATGGTCGCATCCCCGCGGGATTCTAGGGGACTGCTCCTGCGTCCACATCTGGTCGGAGCGAAGATTTCTTTTGTGGATAAGGCCATCACTATAGGCTCAGAGACCACTAAGTCAGTGGTGCCACTACGTGATGATTTTAAGG
Organism: Agapanthus africanus; assembly: GCA_030015575.1. Lineage (NCBI taxonomy): Eukaryota > Viridiplantae > Streptophyta > Magnoliopsida > Asparagales > Amaryllidaceae > Agapanthus > Agapanthus africanus. Next base: position 537,904,816 of record JASDDO010000010.1, on the reverse strand, counting down.
GCGGGGCTTCTGTACTGAAGGCTCGGGAAATCCTCCACCTCTACTCCATTCGGCCGGGCTATCTAGTGTTTAGGCAGAATAAGACAGCCTTGTTTATGAGATATAACCCACACCGATTTGCCCGGCAGTCAAGCTATAACCAAGGGATCCCGCTGGAAGCTTTCTTGGAAACGCCCGTGGTCGGCCCAGAGGGGATAAAGAATGCGATGCATCATTTTATACGGCTTAACACAGGTTCCTATTTCTTCATCAGTGAACCCAGCTGTGCCCCTAAGATGCTTAATTCATATGTGGCCTGGTATGCACACGCGATGGGCCCAATTATCTTAACGGAGAAGCGTATGCTGGTTGACCGTAGGGGTGCGCCTCCTGGCGGTGATCGCAAGGCTCCCTTGCAGCCAAGGATCCAGGTCATTCTCCCGATAAAAGATGCCGGAGTTGATCGACCACGCGTGTTGAGCCCCCCGCGTGGATTGCCACTGCCTGCTACGGTGGATGCACCACCGGTGCCCCGTGCTCCCACAAAGACGGTTAATGTGGTATCGCCAGGGTCCGGTGCAGGAGCAGATATCGGGACCCGTCGCCCTAAAGTGACTGCCAAGCGCAAATCTACTCCGGGTGGATCTAAGGCTGGCAGACAGAAGAAGAAGAAGAAGTCCGTCCTTTCCCTTGACGCGGTCCTCAGCTTAGAGCCTGCAGCTCCTCCCAACGAAGGCATAAGTGAATATGGCAGCAATGAGGGCTTCTTGGTAGACCCTGCAGACACCAACTTGGCTGCCGCCATTGCAGCTTCGGAGCAATCAGCGAGGCTCGAATCGATGTTAAGTAAACTCGCTGAGTCAGGTAATCATCAGCCACTTTCTTCGTCATTTCATTGCACTTTTTATTATTATCTTTAACTAATATTTGCCCGATTTTCAACAGGTGTCTCTACTGAAGAGGCTATCGCTGCCTCCTTGAAAACCTTCCAAGAGGAGGAGGAGAAGCGCGCTCTAGCAGGAGTTGGTATGTCCCACCCCTTTCTCTTTTATAAGGAAAGTTTGTCATCTGTTCTGATGGTCAACCTAACCTTCTTTCGTTTCTTAGCAGGGGTTATATCAGTTGATGCGGGGATCCTTCCCGAGCCTGTTACTGAAGTCCCGGTCTCGTCGAGGCTGCTGGAGGAGCCTCGACTTGACAAAACGACGAGGGATGCCCTGAAAAATCTGGAGGCATCCCTATTCACGGATGAGGACGCCTCAATTAAAGAAGCCCTAGTGGCATCCGTCTCAACGGCTCGGAAGAAGCGGAAGCGGTTGAGACGCGAAGCAAAGGCGTGCAGAGCTGCTTTGGCCGTGGGAGCGGGCCCTAGCACTATTCCTCGCGCTGACACTCCTTCTGAAGAGGTCCCTGTCGCTCTATCTACTGCTCATAGGCAAGTGGCGCGCGCGGCCCGAAGTGCAAACAATAAATCCCCTTCAGGTAGCATCTCTTTCAGAACCTTGTTGTAAGAATTATTATAAAGCCATTGGCTCATATGCATTCCATCTTGCAGGGCCAAGTCCGACTGAGGGGGAGGCGGAAACCGTTGAACCCAGGGAAACGGCGGAAGCGGTGCCTGCCGAACCCGAGGCGACGGTGAGCAACGTCGTTGGTGCCACGGGACCCGAAGCAGAGGTTGGGGGACCTGCAGCCGAGAGGGTCATGGACGCCGAACCTGAAGTGGCGGCAGATGAGATGATTGCCTTAACCGAGCCGAAGGTAGTAGAGGGCAAGGCGCTTGAGGCTGGAGACCTCACGGCGCCGATGGAAGAGACAACCGTGACCGCAGAACCCGAGGGAGTATCGGGTGAGGCGGCCACGATTCCTGAGGAGGAGCTAACCGCTCTTTCCCAGGAATCTGGAAATACCCCAATCATAGCCCTCCCCGCGTATGGTCCCCTGCCGTCTCCAGGGCTTGCGAGCACAACAACTGTTCCCATTGAGTCGGGTGATGAGGCTACGGGCGGTGGCCTCATGTCAATGGAGGAGGGGATTGACTCAGTTTCGGCTGGCAGCTCGTCGGGTAAATTTCGAGTTACCAGCGTTTTTCTTTTTATAAATCTTGCGATCTCTTCTAACAAGTTTGTCTTTGCAGGTGCGGCCAGTGCCGATGCTCCATTGCTCGAAGGAACACCGTCAACTACTGCTTTGGCGGTGGTCACCTCCCCGCCTTCCCTTGTGCCATCGCGGATGTTGGAAGGTATGGATTTACGACTCATGAGTTAATCTTTTAAACGTGTAGCTTCTGTACTAACGTTATACTACTGTGTCCTTTTAGGAGTGCTCTTTGATCATCTATACCAAGTGTTACTCCAACACTTCTCCTTCCCATCCGAACTCGCTTCTCCTTCTAGTGGTGCCGGTGAGTGTTATTTCGATGTCTTTATTTACTCCCTTTTTTAGCAACGGGATGATTTCTGACTTTTCCTCTTCCTTATTGCAGTGCCACAAATCGAAGGAGGGGACGCAAGACCTGCCACGCCACCGGCCCTTCCGGCTTTGCCGTCTGTTGCAGCTGGTATAGTAAATTGCCTTTTTGATAACCCTTCAACATCTCTTGAACCATCGTTTAACCATGTTTTGTTTTGCAGCTATTATTCCGGCTCCGGTCCCTCTTGAGTCTCGCGTCTTTTCACCGGCAGGCCTTTTCTTGAAACGTCCATCTTCAAAAGGTGCTGTGATGAGTTTGGGCATGCTGAGCGGGTATATCGAAGAGCTTAATATGGACGCTCTCCCTTCTGCCGTGGATTTCGCCATGGAGGTTAACCCGATGTTGGCGGCGCTCGTAAACTTTCACAACGAAGGCGTCGTTGAATCTTGGGTTAACCACTACAGAGAGATTGAGGCCTGCCTGCATCGGTTGGAGTCGACGCGCCCTTCTCCCGAAGTTTTGGATATAAGCACCCAACGGACAGCTTGGCTCGAGCAAAGCACTTCTTACTTCCGCCATTTGGAGCAAGAAGCAGCTTTACGGTTGAAGGAACGTCAGGAATCTTCAAGCGCAACTGCTCGCCTGCGCGCTGAAGTTAGGACGAACGCTGCCGAGGTGAAAGCTGTCTTTGAAGGCCTGCTGGAGCGTATTTCTAATGGGCTAGCACTGAAGCGGAAACTTGATGCCGCCGAGCGTGATGCCCGAGGCCGTGAAGCAGCTCAGCAGGTCGTTGGGGAACAGCTTGCATCCTTCAGGCAGCAGCGGGCTCAAGCAGAGGCCGAACTGGCGGTGGCGGCTGGTCAAGAGAAGGCGTGGAAGAAAGTATGCGAGCAATTGCTAAATCTATGCAAGACGCTTCCTTCTCAGTAATTCTCCTTGTATCATTTGTACTTGTAAAATAGATGTATATATTTTTTTATTCTTTAGTACAATGTATCCTGTACTCGATCAATATTTATGAGTAAAAGATGCACATTTTTGTAATGTCTTGTGTCATTTCTCCGCCCCCTTTTTTTTGCATGATATCTTTGATGAACCTTATTGGCCGATAACTTCATTTCTCCAAGAGATAGCGATGGCTTAGGCCGCAGGTTCAGATCTACCGCCTAAGACTTTTCAACTCTATGAGCCATGAGGGTCTCATAGAGGCTTTTCTCCCTACGGATCGAGAGGATCTCGTAGATGGGTTTTTCTCCTTAAGCATCATGAGGATTCCTAAGTGTGGTTTTCTCTTATAAGTCGTAAGGATCCTATAAGAGAATTTTTCCCTCTTATGAGTCGAGAGGACCCGTAAGTGGTTGTTTCCCTCCTTACCGAAACTCGACTTTGGAGAGTGAGACCCGTGAATAGTATGCAAGAGACCTTCTCAGATCGACTTGTAGGGTCCCGCTTTTTTTAGGGATCAAGTTTTCACTCCTCCCCCGCCTGAGGTTTCATCTTGCAAATTGAGAAGCAAGCTGAATTTGTTAAAGAAATCTCTCTCTGAGTGATTTGGGGAATTTCCCCACCGTTGGATCTTTTGATCCAAGGGCTTCTGTTTTACGGAAAAATCTTCTTGTTTTAACAAGAATAGAAGAGATTTCTTTAGAACTTTAATTCCGTTTGGCGTAAATACTCCAGAGCGTGATACATGTCACGCAGTGCACGGCGCCGCGCAATTGTGTTAGCGCATCTGCGCTGACACGTGCCGTGCAGCGCACGGCGCAGCGCAAATAATCTGAAGCGCTGCTTCATTTAATTTTGCTTGAAATAGAGCTTTGCTCTGATTGGGTGTGCTGCCTTGGGCACTACGCTGATACGTCTGCGTAAGACACACGGCGCATTGCGCAGTGTAGATAATCCGAAGCGTCGCTTCATTTATTAGTTTTGAAAGCAGATCTTTGCTCTGATTGGGGGAAGATGAAGCGTTGCTTCGTCTCCCGCATCGGAATTTGAATCGTCGTGACCACTTTTGGGAGCCAAAGAGGCGCATGATGCCTATAAATAGGACCTTTGGTCCCCCACCGATGCTTATTATCTTTCAGATTTTATTTTCAACAAACTTCAGGGCTTTGCTCTTGCCTTCTAGAATTCCAGAGCTTTACTCTCTCTCTTCCAGCGTTCTTAGAAAAACTTCAGGTAACACCGATTCTTGGATTAACTCTAATTAACCCTAACCAGAAGAGCTTTTAGAGAAAACTTAGCCCTCTATGTATATTGTTTTTTCTTCTGTCGCTAATCTTCTGTAGTATTTCTTTCAGGCGTAATGGCGGTGCATCTATACAGCTTGCACGAGTTCATTACTTACGACGATATCCGCGCACAGGGTCGTGAACAAAACCAAGAGTTTAGAGACGCTCAATGTGCAGAGGTTATGGGTCGCCTGAACGCAAGCGGTGGTTGGCTGCTACCTCGTCGTTCGGCTCTTTTGAAAGTCGTGCTGAGGGCAATATGGAGAGCACTTCCGGGTCTTCACGAGGCCTTACCACTCAATGCGCTGGATGATGCCGAAGACAAGGTGCATTCGGTGTACTTGACGGGGCTGATTTCGAAGAAACGGCGAAACAACCTCATTGATATCCTACATCAAATATTTCAGCAGACAACGATCGTTGCTGCTTATCAAAGGCCGGAAGGGCTTGCCGATAATATCGACACCGAGGAGCGCGAGAGGCTGCGCATAAGAATAATTAGAAAGGCCAGAAGAACTTTGAACAGCCTTACTTTTGAATTCCTCAATCCATGCCCCGGATCTGAAGTTATTCCATTGTAATAATATTTTTCTTTTATTGTTTTTCATGATTGTAAGAATTTTTGCCAATATGAATGGAAACTTTTTATTTCAGCTTCTCTTATTTCTCGTCCTGAGTTTTCTGCCTGTGCATGAACGAGTATATCTCGAATGCTTAATCAGATGTAAATCGGATGTTCCTTCCCCTTTTTTTTTGGTCTGCCATCTTAATAAACATGGTCGACGGATAATAGAGCGCGCGTCTTGGGTTCCTTAAGAAATGGCGATGGCTTAGGCCGCAGGTTCAGATCTGCCGCCTAAGACTTTTCAATTCTATGAACCGTGAGGGTCTCATAGAGATCTTTCTCCCTACGGATCGAGAGGATCTCATAGGTGGATTTTCTCCTTAGGAATCGTGAGGATTCCTAAGCGTGGTTTTCTCTTATAAGTCGTAAGGATCCTATAAGAGAATTTTCCCCCTTACGAGTCGAGAGGATTCGTAAGCGGTTGTTTCCCTCCTTGTCGAAACTCGACTTTGGAGAGTGAGACCCGTGAATAGTATGCAAGAGATCATTTTGGATTGACTTGCAGGGCCCCATTGTTCAGGAAGCAAGTTTTTCAATCTTTGTTGCCCGAGACTTCATCTCGCAAGGTGGGACGAACAGTGGTGGCTCTGCGAGTTAACGTAAGTCGAGAGGCTCTCGTCACGGAGTATTTATCCGTGAGTCGAGGATTTTGCTAGGGATTATTTGTTTCCCAAGCGCCAAGGATTATTTGTTTCCTTGGGGTTTGAAACGAGTCGAGGGTTCCCACGGAGGCACTGGTGACTCTGCGAGTCGACGCGAATCAGAAGGCTCTCGTCAAGGAGTGTTTGTATCCGTGAGTCGAGGAGTTTGCTAGGGATTATTTGTTTCCCAAAAGCCAAGGATTATTTGTTTCCTTGGGGTTTGAAACGAGTCGAGGGTTCCCACGGAGGCACTGGTGGCTCTGCGAGTCGACGCGAATCAGAAGGCTCTCGTCAAGGAGTGTTTGTATCCGTGAGTCGAGGAGTTTGCTAGGTATTATTTGTTTCCCAAGAGCCAAGGATTATTTGTTTCCTTGTGGTTTGAAACGAGTCGAGGGTTCCCACGGAGGCACTGGTGGCTCTGTGAGTCGACGCGAATCAGAAGGCTCTCGTCAAGGAGTGTTTGTATCCGTGAGTCGAGGAGTTTGCTAGGGATTATTTGTTTCCCAAGAGCCAAGGATTATTTGTTTCCTTAGGGTTTGAAACGAGTCGAGGGTTCCCACGGAGGCACTGGTGGCTCTGCGAGTCGACGCGAATCAGAAGGCTCTCGTCAAGGAGTGTTTGTATCCGTGAGTCGAGGAGTTTGCTAGGGATTATTTGTTTCCCAGGAGCCAAGGATTATTTGTTTCCTTGGGGTTTGAAACGAGTCGAGGGTTCCCACGGAGGCACTGGTGGCTCTGCGAGTCGACGTGAATCAGAAGGCTCTCGTCAAGGAGTGTTTATATCCGTGAGTCAAGGATTTTTGCTGAAGACACTGGCTTCTTCGGTTGGAATGAACCGTCGAGGTTTGGCTTCATCGTCTGACGGAGTCTTTTGGGAAAGTACGGTTCCCTCTTTGTTTACTCCCTTGGATTGTATACAGGGATCGATGTGATCTTAACTGTAGGGCCAAAGTTTTATCATCATTTTTTTTGTTTTATCTCCGCGATGCTCTATCATTTCAGCTTTTATATCGCGAAGGTCGCGATTGCCCAATCATTTCGGCTATTTTTCGCGGTGCCCAATCATTTCGGCTATTTATTTTATTTTTACTCGCTGATTTTTATTGCGAGTTGCCCAATCATTTCGGCTATTTTGCATGCATACATTTTTACTTGCTGCTTTTTATTGCAAGTTGCCCTATCATTTCGGCTATTTCGTATGCATGTGCGGCCTATTGGCTTTTCCCTGTAAACCGATTTCGGCATCAGCACCGCTACAACTGGGATATTACCAGGAGCGAATCATCATCTGCCTCTGTCGATGTCGAACAAAGGTGGCTTAGCGACCAGGGTTAGGGTCCTGTCGGCTAAAGCTTTTGACTTCATGAGCCGTAAGGGTTTCACGAAGTTATTTCTCCCAACAAGTCGTGAGGATCTTGTAGGTGTATTTTCTCCTTAGGACTCGTGAGGATTCCTAAGTGTTCGTTTCCTCTGTAAGTCGTAAGGATCCTACAGGAGGGTTTTCTCCTCATAAATCTAGAGGATTTACAAGGGTTGTTTACCATGCGAACATATCCCCAGTCACGGATGAGACTTGGTTAGGGAAATGTTTATTCGCACCCGTGGATTGTATACAAGGGCCAATACCGGACCACTTGTAGGGCAATGTCGAAAGTTGTGGGGGTTTCTTAAGCACAGGTTTAGGTATCTGTAACTTAAGACTTTCAAATCTTACGAGCCGTGAGGGTCCCATAAGAGAGTTCTCCTTACGAGTTGATCAGTCGAAAATATTGTATATTTTAGCCGGCAATTTCCTTAACATTTGCATACATTTAGAAGTGTTCGGCATTCATATTCTACATATTAGCAAATCTATCACAAAATATGAGATTGCATGTATTAGACTTTTAAACCGACACTTTAAAGGAAATTAACCGCATTTCATGGCATCGCATCATTTCTGTATTTGCGCAACACTTGTCTTGAGTCTATGCAGGAAAATACGGAAGAAGAAAAAGACCAAAGAGCTGATCAAATATTACGCCAATAAAATCATTTCAGATCTGGTAGCAATGAAGAAGGACTTAGACAGTTCTATATATCAGATACAGGCCCATACATCAGACCCAACAACCTACAGAAAGCAAAAGCTCCAAGGCTCCAAGAGCGCCGCGCTTCAGCGGCGTAAGCCAGGCTTTAGCCGCGGAAGCGCGGCGGTTCTGCCACGTCAGCAGATGAAGTTTTGGGCAAAATTCTTATACCAGGGTCCACAGTTCTTTCTGATACTTCAAACTCCAGAAATCTCTCGAACCTACTGCCAGATCAGCAAAGGAGATTAAGAAGGCTAATCCTAATTAAGCTCCTAAACTAATCCTCTTCTAGAAGCTCCTCCTAACTAATCACATCTAGAACCTTCTCCTCTAACTAACTTTTGGAGGGAAATTTGAATTCTCTCAACAAACTTTTGGAGGGAAACTTAGAATTTGAAATCCTAGATCTAGGGTTAGTTATCTATAAATAGATCCTAAATTTAAGGGTTGAGGTTGTTCATTTAGTTCTTTAGTTAGCTAGTTCATCATTAGGACCATTCTTCATCATCTTCTTCCACAAGTTTCGTGACAAAGCTTGTGCGAAACCCTAACCCTAATTCCACTCTAAATCCAAGATCTTGAGTACCAAATCAAGCGAGAAGCCTTCAACCTTTTAGGAGCCGAGCCGATCTTCAATCGGGCAAGTGATCCAAGCCGATCCGCGATCCACGGAGACGAGCGAAGCCAAGTCGACGATCGAATTCTTCCTCTTGTAATTCTTGAGCGAATGTAATGGAATTGTTGATATAAATAAAAGGTGAAATTCTTTAATCTTGCTTTCTTTTAATTCTTGCATCATGATTAGATCTCAATTTGTAATTGTTGTTCTTGTTGTGATGTTTGAGTAAAACTCCGCTCGTAAAGGAGTCGAGACGATTGTAGAATGATGATGTAACAAATTTGAATACGATTTTTAAGTCCTACGAGTTTTGTAAACCCTAGCAAGTTCAAGAATCTATGACCTAGTTTCGTAGCGATGCTTTCTTGATTGGGATCGCTCGAAATTAGGGATCTACGATCGTTTCTTGAATTTACTAGAGGCTAGAATATGAATGATATCAATGAAAGAACAAGAGACAAGATGAAACCCTAGTTTCACAAGAAATCTCTAATTCTCATCGATCATCATCGATCTAGTATCAATTCATCGAAGGATAAGAATACGTAATTGTAAGATTACATCACATCTATAGATCCGATCGATTCCTACGAGCCTCATTTCGATTCTTGAGATTTGGTTTGGAAAAATCAACAAACAATCAATTCTTGATGCTTTCTTAGATCTAGATATTTTCTTTTTCTTGAAATACAAAATTTAAATCATGAATTGTTTTCTTTTGTTTTCATTAAAGTTTCGACTCATCTAATTCAAAAGACGAACGATTACACTATCCCTGTGGACGATCCGCACTCACATACAAACTACATCGGACACCGTAGTTGATTGCGGTCAATTAATTTTTGATTGTGATTTCTATTCTACTTTTACATCCAATCGAGAAATTTCTTTTCAATCAAATGGCGCCGTTGCCGGGGACTATTTGATTTGATTTACACAACAAGAATTTAGAACAATCAAATGACGCCGTTGCCGGGGACTATTTGATTTGATTAACACAATCGGAAATCTTTTCAATCAAATGGCGCCGTTGCCGGGGATCGTGCGCTAATAGTTCGTATTTTGAAATTTGAGTTGAACAATTTATTCCATCATATTTTTTTTAGATCTAAACTCGTACAAACTCTAATACGTGTGTTGTGATTTGTTGCGAGGAATTCTGGAATCATTGGAGCTTGGATAAAATTTTTCTAAAAATTCCAGAGAGCTAAGTAGTTCAATTGGAACAGTGACAGAAATTTTTGTGCAGAGATAAGCTCATTCAACCGCCAATCCGCGGCATTATTGCCTTAACTGCGGCGGATCCGCGCTTCATTGAATTGTTCACTGCACCAATTTTGCTCTGTAAGTCCCTCACTTTCTTATCTCTTACCTCATCTACTCCAATAACAATTTTGCTGCAGGTTTCTTTACAAATAAATCGCAGCGCCGCAAAGCAAAATAAAATTTGTGCGTGTTTTTGATTCTTGGTTGTTTGCATATTAATACGGAAATTAAGGGGCACGACCAAATCCAAATTAGGTGGGGATTTCATTACCCTTCCTAGGCCCCGAAAATCGCAGAACTTGCATCCGCATTGACCCTCATTAATTAAAAAAATATCTAGAGATGACTCTAAGGACTGTCGCGCTCAATTAGGACAAGAGAAGGCCGTGGGTAATTCATTGCTTATCCGAGTTTTCTTGTGGTGCCTAAGGCGAGTGTGTCTAAGGCTAGTGGTTTTTAATTAGGCCCACTGTAGTGGTGGTTCCTTCCCACTTACCTGGCACTTATCCGGCCACAGGGGGACAAAGAGGCAGTGGAGGATTCTATCCTGCGACTTGTCTTTTGGCAGTTAGGAGCGGTCTAGAGTTTGACCTAGGTGACCCCTAGATTTTAGGGTTTTGCTTGTTGCATTTGTTTTGTTGCATCATTTTTTCAAAATCCGTATCAATTTTCAAAACAAACACCAATCACATTCATTCTTTTCCCTAATTATAAATTCACGCTGCCACTTGTACTAACCCTTTTTAGTGCAAGATAGGCTGGACACGGGTTTCTAGTGCCCGTTAGTCCGCGTTCCTTTCATCGACCCTAAAGTCGGTATTTCTACATTTACCCTTTTCTTTACCCACCACCACACCCACATCGATGGATCCACCTCCATCGAACTTCTTTTCCACTACTCTGCCACCGTCCGTTGGTGCGCAGAATCCACCTCGCATTTCTCTCCAAGAGAGGTGTTATCCTACACGAGGCCCACTTTCCACTTGTCTTTCCACACCACCAGCCAACGGGGAAAATTTTCAAATAAAACCCCAATACATCAACCTTCTACCAAAATTTCACGGTCTCGAGTCTGAAGACGCATACGTGTTTATCACGAAATTTGAAAATGTATGCGCAATGATGGGTACTTCACAGCTTTCTGTGGATGCTTTCCGTCTACGTCTTCTCCCATTTACCTTGTGCGATTTAGCCGAGAAGTGGCTATATAACACTACCGCACATTCCATTTCAAATTGGGACGAATTCGTCAAAGCATTCCTTAAGAAATTCTACCCACATCACAAAACAGCTCGAGTCCGTAGCGAAATCTATCAATTCACCCAGCTTCCAAATGAAACATTTTCAAAATGTCTTGACCGCTTCAAGGATCTGTTAATCCAATGTCCACATCACGGCATCCCGAGATGGGAATTGTGCCGAATCATTTATGAGGGCATTACTCCTTACACAAGACAGACCCTTGAATCCATGTGTCAAGGCAATTTTATGACCAAAGATGATGGGGAAGCCTGGAACTTTTTAGAAGATTTCGCTGAAAAATCTTTACAGTGGGAGGGTGTGAGTCAATCATCTAGGGATGGCAATGATATTTCCATAGAAATTAGAGCTGAAATTTCAGCTTTACACAAGAAATTTGATGCTATGGAAAACAAATTTTTAGCCGCCGCCCTAAGTCAAATATCACTCTCCAAAACTGTATGTGGATGTTGTTCTGATCCGTCTCACTTGACGGAGGAATGTCCATTTCAAGGTCCTGAGTATACCAATGCATCATTTCAAAGACCTAGAAACGATCCATCTTCCTCCACATATGATCAGGGTTGGAGGAATCACCCTAACTTTGATTGGAACCAATCCCAATTTCAAAACACGGTTCCAAACCAAAACAATTTCCAAGGGGCCCCTCCACCACAACAGCACCCACCACTTCAATTGAGTCAGCACCCCTTTCAAGCACAAAATTTTCAAAATCCGGTCAACACACCTGCACCATCTAGTCCTTTGCAGTTGACCGGGACTGATTCATTTGCACAATGCATGAATTTGGTCTTAACAAATATCATGCAAGTTTCGGCTGAAATGAAGTCTTCTGTCGATTATATAAAGAAAAACTCTGCGTCCCAAAGCGAGAGTATTAAATCGATGGAAGAACAAATTGCACAACTAAAAGCCGAAATGAGTGCAAGAGAGAAAGGGAAACTTCCAGCTCAACCTTTACCTAATCCTGGCTATTCACATCATGTGGATGAGATCACGTTGAGATCTGGAAGAGTGCTTGACAATCATGTTGGGGAAGAGTTTGATGTCACTGATAAATCAATCAATAGAACCCCGGCTGAGACATTTCCACACACACACACTTCTGACCCTACTTCTTCTACCCTACCACCTTCTTCCGAGCATATTCTCCATTTCCCAAAAGGCTCGCCACTTCAGCCCACCTCTTTTACCCCTCCACGGACGATCCCCACTTCTATACCGGGATCGGTTCTACACATACTTCCTTCTCCTATGATGGACCCAGCGCTTATTGCTAAAGCACCTTATCCTCATCGGTTAAGGGCTAACACACCAAGTCCACATATGGAGAAGATTATGAACATTTTTAAGCAAGTAAACACCAACATCCCTCTCCTAGATGCCATCCAACAAGTTCCTTCCTATGCGAAAACTCTTAAGAACTTGTGCACTAGGAAGAGGAAGAATCCAGTGCCTAAGAAGATTTTTATGGAAAAAACAATAGACACGGCTTTCCCCCAACAACTACCGAGGAAACGTAAGGATCCTGGATATCCTACTATTTCCGTTTCTATTGGGGAAAAACACATCAACCGTGCTCTACTAGACCTTGGCGCTAGTGTTAACTTGCTTCCATACTCAGTTTATGAGCAACTAGGTATTGGAGAGTTGAAGCCAACCAATTGCACTCTCCAGATGGCTGACCGATCAATCACCAAACCTAGGGGTGAACTGGAGGATGTGTTAATAAAAATCGGAGAATTTATATTCCCGGTAGATTTTATTGTAATTGATACACAACCTGTAGCGAACCCACGGAATCAAATTCCGGTGATTTTAGGTCGCCCCTTTTTGGCCACTTCCAATGCTATTATCAACTGTCGTAACGGTTCTATGACCCTATCTTTCGGGAATAGGTCAATAGAACTAAACATTTACAAGTTGGGAAGTGTACCCTCCGAACCTATTGCTCAGATATGTTTTGTCGACTTAATGGATGTCGACAGCAGCGAATTTGATGATCCTCCTGATATTGATCTAGACTCTTTTCATATGTTGTTGTTTGACCTAACTATGTATCATACACATACGGACTCTTCCACCGAGATGTCCGGGTCAACAATTAACACTGATTATGAACTGCTTTTAGAGTCTGAAGATCACCCCGCACTTTGTGATGATATTATTCATCGGGGTATTGATGGAACTTTTGAGGAAATCTTCGCTGATGAACTCGCATTTTTAAATGACACGGGTGTTGAGATGAATCATGTCCCTCTCACTGAAATTGAACCTCCACCCCTTCCTCTGAACTGTAAAAAGAATGCGAGCAATCCATCACAAACACTGCATCGTCTCTCCAAAATGAGACGCACACACATTCTATTCCACCACTTAACCTTTCCCCACTTCTTCTTCCACCAACCCGAGCACTATATTGATAAAATTTTTGAATGGTTGGTGTTAACATTCGGTCTTTGCAAAGCTTGGCATCGACCAATGATTTTTTGACCCCCACTTGTAATTTTCAAAGTTTAACATTGCATAATTTAAGTTTGGGGGGGGGGTATAATCGGGCTCTTGAAAAGAATAGTTTTATAAAATTTTGAGCCAAAAATAAGTTTGGGGGAGGATCTTCACTTAAATATTTTGCCCCCACTAATAAATTCCTCCCAAGCTTACAGGTTTTTCGAGATTTAACGGAAGGCAACAGTGAGGACACTGTTGAAAACAAGTTTGGGGGAGGTTTGTGCTTATTTTCGCATCATTTGCATATCATTTGCATAAGCACAAAACATTTCTGAAAACCCATAAAAAATTTAAAAATTTTCAAAACTATAAAAATATTTTTTGTATATAAATAAGATAATGAAAGTTTAGATAGTGAACAGTTACATCCATGAGATTAGAAAAATTTAAGAAAACTAAGAAAATTAGAAGTTTTCTTATACGAACTAGTAATAAGTAGTTATGAGCCGTTGTCCCAAGGGTTAGTAAGATGAAGGACGTCACTAATCTGAGGATAAAAATAAGTCTGAAAAATAGTTTCTATTCTGGAAGCCAAACATTTTGAACGTTGCTACCCTGCTATTCGCACTTACACACGTCTTGAAGCCTGGGATAGTAGAGGATACCTTGAAATGCTCTTGTCTTAAAGCCAAAAGTATGAAGGAAATAAAAAGAAAAAAAAATGAATAAAGAAAATATAAAGTGGTGAGAAAAATGAACACTGGTTTTGTTATCACCAAAGGCAATAAAAAAATGTATAGCAAGGGTGCTTCTTCACCTAGTGCCCTAAGGCCAACTGGTCTGGGAGTCACTGCTATGCCTGAGGCGGTGCAAGACGAGGAAAATACACCAAGTAAGCAAGCACAGGAGTAATCGGTCGGTTAGTACCTCAAGAAGTATTAACGGTCGCATGAAAGTGTGTGAGCAATTTCATCTAAATATTCATTAATTAAAAAGTACTGAGGCTGATGGGCAAGAGTATGATAGCTTGAATTGAATTCTCCGGGTGTAGGGATGTCCTTTACACACACGCAGGGTGATATGATCGATGTTTGGAATAAAGATAGGAATGAAGAATAAGACGATGTTTTATTGAGGGAGGACGTGATTTCTGACATCTTTTCATGACCATTAAGATAGGGCTCATGACAACCGAAAAGCTAGCTTAGTTGAAAACCCTAATTTTCAAAGCTTTTCTTTTACGATTCTTTTCTTTAAATGTAATATTCATGATCTTCCTTTTATTATTGGATTTTGTGGGTGCAATCCGCTGAAAACCCTCAGGAGACAACACTCCTCCTACTAGGGACATCTAGAGGTTTAAAGGCTTGTTGCACGTGCTCAGTGCAATCGTGTTGCCTACGAAAGTGTGCTAGTTAGTTTTTTCTCTTTCTTTATTTTCTCCTTCTCTTTTTAATAAAACATTCGCTCGAGACGATCGAAATTAAGTTTGGGGGTATTTGATCAGTCGAAAATATTGTATATTTTAGCCGGCAATTTCCTTAACATTTGCATACATTTAGAAGTGTTCGGCATTCATATTCTACATATTAGCAAATCTATCACAAAATATGAGATTGCATGTATTAGACTTTTAAACCGACACTTTAAAGGAAATTAACCGCATTTCATGGCATCGCATCATTTCTGTATTTGCGCAACACTTGTCTTGAGTCTATGCAGGAAAATACGGAAGAAGAAAAAGACCAAAGAGCTGATCAAATATTACGCCAATAAAATCATTTCAGATCTGGTAGCAATGAAGAAGGACTTAGACAGTTCTATATATCAGATACAGGCCCATACATCAGACCCAACAACCTACAGAAAGCAAAAGCTCCAAGGCTCCAAGAGCGCCGCGCTTCAGCGGCGTAAGCCAGGCTTTAGCCGCGGAAGCGCGGCGGTTCTGCCACGTCAGCAGATGAAGTTTTGGGCAAAATTCTTATACCAGGGTCCACAGTTCTTTCTGATACTTCAAACTCCAGAAATCTCTCGAACCTACTGCCAGATCAGCAAAGGAGATTAAGAAGGCTAATCCTAATTAAGCTCCTAAACTAATCCTCTTCTAGAAGCTCCTCCTAACTAATCACATCTAGAACCTTCTCCTCTAACTAACTTTTGGAGGGAAATTTGAATTCTCTCAACAAACTTTTGGAGGGAAACTTAGAATTTGAAATCCTAGATCTAGGGTTAGTTATCTATAAATAGATCCTAAATCTAAGGGTTGAGGTTGTTCATTTAGTTCTTTAGTTAGCTAGTTCATCATTAGGACCATTCTTCATCATCTTCTTCCACAAGTTTCGTGACAAAGCTTGTGCGAAACCCTAACCCTAATTCCACTCTAAATCCAAGATCTTGAGTACCAAATCAAGCGAGAAGCCTTCAACCTTTTAGGAGCCGAGCCGATCTTCAATCGGGCAAGTGATCCAAGCCGATCCGCGATCCACGGAGACGAGCGAAGCCAAGTCGACGATCGAATTCTTCCTCTTGTAATTCTTGAGCGAATGTAATGGAATTGTTGATATAAATAAAAGGTGAAATTCTTTAATCTTGCTTTCTTTTAATTCTTGCATCATGATTAGATCTCAATTTGTAATTGTTGTTCTTGTTGTGATGTTTGAGTAAAACTCCGCTCGTAAAGGAGTCGAGACGATTGTAGAATGATGATGTAACAAATTTGAATACGATTTTTAAGTCCTACGAGTTTTGTAAACCCTAGCAAGTTCAAGAATCTATGACCTAGTTTCGTAGCGATGCTTTCTTGATTGGGATCGCTCGAAATTAGGGATCTACGATCGTTTCTTGAATTTACTAGAGGCTAGAATATGAATGATATCAATGAAAGAACAAGGGACAAGATGAAACCCTAGTTTCACAAGAAATCTCTAATTCTCATCGATCATCATCGATCTAGTATCAATTCATCGAAGGATAAGAATACGTAATTGTAAGATTACATCACATCTATAGATCCGATCGATTCCTACGAGCCTCATTTCGATTCTTGAGATTTGGTTTGGAAAAATCAACAAACAATCAATTCTTGATGCTTTCTTAGATCTAGATATTTTCTTTTTCTTGAAATACAAAATTTAAATCATGAATTGTTTTCTTTTGTTTTCATTAAAGTTTCGACTCATCTAATTCAAAAGACGAACGATTACACTATCCCTGTGGACGATCCGCACTCACATACAAACTACATCGGACACCGTAGTTGATTGCGGTCAATTAATTTTTGATTGTGATTTCTATTTTTCTACATACACATCAAGAATCCTTTTCAATCACGAGTCGTGAGGATCTCGCAAGTGTATTTTCTCCTTAGGAATCGTGAGGATTCCCAAGTGTGTTGTTCCCTTGTAAGTCGTAAGGATCTCACGCGGGTGGTTTCTCCTTAGGAATCGTGAGGATTTCCAAGTGTGTTGTTCCCTTGTAAGTCGTAAGGATTTCTCGCGGGTGGTTTCTCCTCACAGGGTCGAGAGGACCCTATAAGTGTTTTTTAATGAGGTTGCGCCCTTTCGGGTTTTCACAAACACTCGCCGGTAGTCCTGCTGTTTTTACTCACGGAGCCCTCTCGGGTTTTCATCCGTGCCCATTTTGCTTATGGACATACCGTTTTTATTTATTATTATTTTTATATATATATATATTTTTTTACGAGGTCGCGCCCTTTTGGGTTTTCACGAACACTCGCCGGCAGCCCTGCTGTTTTTACTCACGGAGCCCTTTCGGGTTTTCATCCGTGCCCTTTTTGCTTATGGGCATACCGTCTTTATTTATTATATATTTTTTTATATTTTTTTTATTCATCTCGTTGGCCTGAGGATGCTGCGGTATTAGTTTAAAGACGTTTCGGTCTGCTATTAGTTTAAGGACATTTCGGTCCACTATTAGTTTAAGGACATTTCGGTCCAACATTGAGAGGCTGGCTACTGCTTATAAAACTTGAGCTTAGGAAGATAGCGAGCGGACATGGTCGTTGTCATCTATCATTGACCTAGGCTGTGGCTCATTAAGCGTAGTATTTCTTCAGGAAGCGACCGTTTATCGGCCTGAAAGGCCTTTCACCGTGCATGTCTATGAGTAGATAGGCCCCACCCTGGTAAACTTTATTTATGATGTACGGGCCTTCATAGTTCGGCTCGAATTTTCCCCGCTTGGCGCGATTGGGGATCATAGGCCTTTTGACCACTAGCACGAGTTCGCCTTGGCGGAATGTCCTTGGTCGGGTCAATCTTTCGTATGAGCGCATCATCTTTGCTTTATAAGCTTCCAGATTTTGCTGCGCTATGAGCCGGGTTTCGTCAATGGCGTCAAGCTCCTCAAGCCGAAGGTGAGCATTTTCTTCGTCCGTTAGCTCGTGGTGAACTGCTACTCGTAGAGAGGGTAACTCTATCTCGAGAGGGAGTACTGCTTCTGTACCAAATACCAACGCATATGGCGTTGCGTTCATGGCCATTTTAAACGTAGTTCGATACGCCCAGAGAGCTTCTTGCAGTCTTTCATGCCAGTCTTTCTTATTTCGTGACACCGTTTTCTTCATGATCTTCGTCAAGGTCTTGTTGAAGGCTTCAGCTAGACCGTTAGCTCGCGGATTATAAATTGAGGAATATCTCCAGTCTATATTATGCTGTTGCGCGAAGCGGCTGATTTTGTGGCTTCTGTAGGCTGGCCCTTTATCGGAAATGATTCGTCTTGGCGTTCCAAACCGATATATGACATGCGTCTTGAAGAAATGGAGGATATTCTCCGTCTTTACTTCCCTCAGCGGTACCGCTTCTGCCCAATTAGAGAAGTAGTCAGTCGTCGCTAGGATGAAACGATGTCCTTTAGATGATGCTGGTTCGATGGGGCCGACTATATCAGTCCCCCACATTTCGAATGGTCAGCTAGCCACCGTTGGATGTAGTGGATTGGGATGCTGATGGATGAAGTCCCCATGAATTTGGCATGAGTGATATTGTTTCGCATATTCGAGACAGTCCTGAATCATCGTGGGCCAGTAGTAGCCCATCCGTTTGATCTTTAACTTCATCTTTGGGCCTGCTTGGTGAGAACCGCAGATTCCGTGATGAACCTCTTGAACGACTCTTTCCGCTTCGTCCGGTCCTAAGCACCTCAGCCACAGAGAATCGAATGACCTCTTGTACAGAGTATCATTGACGAAGGCGAAAGACAGAGCTCGTTTCATGAGCTGGTGTCGTGCGGACGCATCTTCGGGCATTTGGTGGGATTTGAAGTAGTCTATAAAGACCTCCCTCCAATCCTCAACCTTCTCATGGTCTTTTATTTGTAAGGTTGCTTGTTCAGTCACTCCCTTCTCTTCGGGTGATCCCGGAGGTATTTCTGCGGGGGCGAGCACCCGACGCCTTTGTACCATGATTCTAACCTCATCGAGGTTCTCGTCAGCCAGTTCTTTAGCGAGCTTAGCTAACGTGTCCGCTTTGCTATTTTCTGCGCGTGGTATACTTTCCAAAGTATAGGAGGGAATTTGGGTCAGCAGTTGTTGCACCTTTTCCCCGTATTTTACCAATTCCGGTTTGCATGTTTGGTAATCGCCGTTCACTTGACTGACGACCAGTTGGGAGTCTCCGTATATGAGGAGGTTTTCAATTCCCATGTCGATGGCGATCTCGAGGCCTGCTATCAGAGCTTCGTATTCGGCTTCATTGTTTGTCCTCGGCTCTGTTAGGGAGAAAGCAAAGCGCATTATCCCTCCTTGTGGAGTTACAAAAATGAGGCCTACCCCCGATTTGATTATAGGGGTGTTTTGTTTACGCTTCTTCATGGAAGATGCGCCATCAAAATAGAGTTCCCATCGGGTATCACCACCGTCGATTGCATCAAACGCATTTTCGTCTGGAAGATCGCAATTTAGAGGAGAATCGGCGGGTATGGGATGTTCAGCGAGGAAGTCGGCGATGGCCTGGCCTTTTACTGCTTTGAGAGGTCGATACGTTATCGAGAACTCCATTAAGAGCATGGCCCATTTAGCGAGTCGTCCCGTCAATATGGCCTTTGACATTAGGTATTTGAGAGGGTCCACCTTTGAAATGAGATGGACTTCATGTGCTAATGCGTAATGTCTAAGCTTTGTTATTGCGAAGATCAACGCCAAGCAGTGTTTTTCAATGGGGGAGTAGTTGCTTTCTGCCCCCAGCAGAACTCGACTTAAGTAGTAGAGTGCTCTTTCTTTTTCCTGGTCATTCTCCTGCGCCCATAACGCGCCTAAAGAACCTTCGAGAGCAGTTGTATACAGAATTAGAGGCTTTCCCTTAACCGGAGCAGCCAACACTGGCGGGTTCTGCAGGTATTGCTTGATCTCGTCTAGCGTGTTTTGGCATTTTTGGTCCCAAACGAATGGGGTTCCCTTTTTCATCAGGTGGCTATAGGGACGGCACTTGCTTGAAAGATTGGCTATAAATCGCCGTATATATGCGAGCTTCCCTTGGAGAGACCGCAACTGTTTGAGAGTCCTCGGCGGAGGCATTTCCATGATTGCCTTGATCTTGGACGGATCTATTTCGATACCCCAGTGTCGAACAATGAATCCCAGGAATTCTCCTGAGGAAACTCCGAATGCACACTTGAGCGGATTCATCTTCAAGTTGTATTGCCGAAGACGTTGAAATACGGTCTTCAGATGCTCGAGATGTTCCTTATATGATTTTCTTTTAACAACGAGGTCGTCGATATAGTATTCAACGATTTCGTGTATAAGGTCATCGAAGATCTTCGTCATGGCCCTTTGGTAGGTGGCACCGGCGTTCTTTAAACCAAAGGGCATCACCTTGTAACAGAATATTCCCAAAGGTGTCCGGAAAGCCGTATGTTTTTGGTCTTCAGGATGCATTTTTATTTGATTATATCCTGATGAGCCGTCCATGAATGAGAAAATCTCATGCGCGGACGTATTGTCTATCATCAGTTCGGTGACTGGTACTGGGAAATCATCCTTTGGGCAGGCTTTGTTGAGATCCCGAAAGTCCACGCATATGCGCACCGTCCCATTTTTCTTCATCACTGGGACGATATTAGCAATCCATTCAGGGTATTGAACCTCCTGGATAAAGCCGGAGTCTATCAGCTTTTTGACTTCAGCGTTGATGCTCATCTCGAGCTCGAGCCGCATTCTTCTCGGCGCTTGTTTGACTGGCTTGACACCCGAGGATATCGCCAGTCTATCTACAGCAACTTCTGGATCTAGTCCCGGCATCTCTGAATAGTTCCATGCGAAGCAATCTTTATGCTGTATAAGGACGTCTTTTAACGCAGCCACCCTCTCTTCAGACAGCAGCTCGCTGACGAATGTCGGTCGCGGATCGTTTATCGTCCCCAACTCAATTTTCTTGAGGTTATCTGCAGTGGTATGTATTCCATCCTCCAGTTCTTTCGGAGCTGGGGAAATTCTGAGATCACCTCATCATTGCTGTTTTTGAGGCACCAGGGAAGGCTGTCCATGTTCTCGGATTCTTCTTGTAGTATTGTTATCATGTGACAGGTACGAATTCGCTTCCAATCCCAATGTGGAACTGGTTTTTCTTTCGTGGCCTTAGGCTCGTGCTTTTGTGGTGGTGCTACCCTCCAGTTGTTGGACAGAGCGAATTTACTAAGCTGATATTGATCTTCGACCCAATTCTTGAAGGTGAAGCAATCTTCAAGAGGATGACCTACTACTCGATGGTAAGAGCAATAGTCCGGGTGTGAGGCTTCGCCTGCTTGTTCAGGGTGTTTAGACTCCGGCAATGTAAGCATTTGATGTTTCAGGGCGAGATCAAGTATTTTCTTCGTCTTGTCCCGAGGAAACGAGTATGCTCGCCCCATTTTCTTCATAAGGGATAGATCAATAACGCTCGACTCCCATTTGCGTGGCTTCTTAGACCTGCTTTGTTGTTGTTGAGTGCCTTTTTGGCCTTTCGACTGATTTCTGCTTTTGAGCTGAGCCTTCTTTATAACGGGTTGACAAGGAGCGGCATTTTCATCCTTTACGGCCTGTTGGAGAAGGCGTTGCATCTTGGCTTTCTCGTAGATGGCCGTCTCACGGTTGTGATCATCTCGGACCTTTTGACCAGCTTTCTTTATAAGTCTGTCCATTTGTTCCTCGAACGACGGACTGGGCTCTTTTGCATCTGGAACTTTCACTGGCTTAGGATTAGCGTCCTCCCATTGAGCATCCGCTTCTTCATCAAGGTCATACACGACGTAGCAGCCGGGTAGTAACTCTCGTTTCTTTGACCGGATGTATCCAAGCCCTCTTGTTTCCATTCTCCCATTAGGCAGTTTGCATTGGGTCCCGGGAATGTTCCAGACCCTGTCATAGAATTTGGCCTCTCTAACGGTCTGTTTGAAGGATATCCCCTGGCGTTTCAGCAGCTTCTTCAAACCCTCTGTATAATATCTGGGAAGACGGATAGGCTGAAGCCTATCGAGCGCAGGATCTGTGCCATGCCAGATTTCTTTTTTCACATTGGTTTCTTCAGAGCGGTAAAACAGAATTGCTTTCTCGTTTTCTCGCCTGGGAGGGATATAGAATGTCCACAGCTCTTCTACACTGTAGATATTAAGTGCGTCCAGTTCTTTATAATGTTTAGGCGGCACCATGGCGACTTGCAGACTTTGCTCTTCATCAGCGGAAGCTTGTATTGAAGGTCGAGCAGAGAATACAACATGGACCTCATCCTCCGAATCGCTACCAAAGACCAATGTAGGAGTGGACGGTCCTGGCTTGTAATGTTGGGGCGGACCCGAATAAACGATCTCCTCTTCCTCCTCGGTATCACAGCCGAAGACAGGGATGGTGGCGTTAGTTTTATTCTCCGGCTTGTGACACTTCTCCGTGTTTTCGAAATCCGGCAAGAAGTATTTGGCATCTTTGTATTTGCGGACCTCATTCACAGAGAACGGGTTCAGTTCTCCCATCACGGTATACTCGAAACCATCCTTAAAATACTTCATACACTGATGTTGTGTAGAAGGGATGATGTTGTACTCGTGTAACCATGGTCGGCCGAGCAAAGCGTTGTAGCATGTCTTGGCGTCTATGACGTGTAATTTAATGTCCGTGACGAGTAGCCCGAAGCGTAGCGTCAGTATCACAGATCCAAGAGTCTTTGACGATTGGGAGTCGAACCCGGAGATGGTGATCTTGTCCCGAGCAAGGTGCTGGACGCTCATGCAGATTTCCTTCAACACCCGCACGTTGAGTAGGTTAACAGACGACCCGTTATCGATCAGGATTTTGCCTATCCTTATATCATGGCAGTATCCCGAGACATAGAGAGGGCGATTGTGTTCGCACGTCCCAAGTAGAAGGTCTTCATCGCCAAAAGTAATATCAGCCGTGTGCACTTCCTCTAATTCATCCTTCATCTTTTCCTCGGCCAGGCATGCTTGGAATTGTTCCGGGTCTTGGAGCGCCTTAATCAACGAATCTCTCGCCTCTTTTGATAGCAAAAGGGCGTCAAGAATGCTGAGCTGTGAGGGCAGCTTCCTCAGATGCGCCAAAACGTTGTAGTCTACCTTATTTCTCTTCGGCGGGTTCTTGGCGTTTAACTCTTCCGCCACTTGGTCATCTAAGATGATATCTTCAGAGACCTTTTCTTTCCCTTTATCTTTTCTGTTCGAGGGTCCGAGGTTCTTTTCGGGCAGCGTGCGATTACGTAGCCGGATATTTTCGCAAACCTTTGGTTCTTCTTCTGTTCTCGAAGCGGACTCTTTGAAGAGAGGGGCAAGTTCTAGTTCTTCATTAGAATCACTCCCGAATGTAGGCACTTGTGATCCACCGGTGTTAATCACGCAACAATCGCCAGCAGTTCTTTTAAGCCTTTCGGTCATATTTCTTTGCTCTCGACGAGCTTTACGCTTTTCACGCTTAAAGTGTTGTCGGTGAGCAACGTATCCTTGCCACCATCTATCGAAAGCTTTGCACTCTTGGGTGGGGTGCGAAATCTTTTGATGATACAAGCAATAAGACGGGTGCATTTTCGCTTCACCGGTAATTTCTTTTTCGGAGGATGGTAGCTTCATACCCATTGACATGGCCTTAGCAAACTTCTTTTTTATCTTGAATTGGCTTTTGTTGGTAGCGGAGATGTTCAGCTCCAACGGGATCGTCTCAGCTCCTTCATCAAGTCGCTGGCGCTTGGCCCTTTCAAATATAACCGCCTCGCTCTCCCGATCAGCTTTACTTTTCAACCGAGCCTCATTAAGGAATGCGTTAATTACTTCATCTGATGGCCCCAGAACTTTTGGTTCAGAATCTGCCCCCAGCGTTTCAGTACAAGGGGTCTCCTCATCGTTCGAATGGGAAATCATATGACAGCTCGCCACGCATTCTTCAGCTTCATC
This sequence comes from Agapanthus africanus, assembly GCA_030015575.1. NCBI lineage: Eukaryota > Viridiplantae > Streptophyta > Magnoliopsida > Asparagales > Amaryllidaceae > Agapanthus > Agapanthus africanus. The sequence goes on along the minus strand of JASDDO010000010.1, from coordinate 537,880,874 downwards.
TGACGAACTTTCTCCCTTACCTTCCTCTTGAAAGACGTGGTTGAGGAATTCTTGGAGCGTAATGGGAGTCCGCGCCTTTTGGTTATATTCTTCCAACGCGTCAATTTGCTTTTGTAAGTCCGTGTGTTTTCCACCAGGCTTCACGGGCTTCTTAGATTTCTTCTTCTTCTTTTTCGAAGATTTTGACGGCTGGCTGCAAGTGCTTGAACCGCCACCATCGGTCCTTGGAGTTGGACGTGGCTTCAACATCCCTTCAATGACCTGCGGTTCCAACGGATTCTTCCACTTGACCGCTGGACATGTCTGAAGATCGTTTAGCATCCTCTTTGTCTTGGCTGATAATACGACCTCCCAAGGAGCTTCTTCAATGACGGAGCATGTTGCCCCCGGCGTATTCGTCCCTTTAGAGGTATGGGGCTACGGGGGATTCACCTTCCATTTGTCAGATAACGCGAACTTGCCCTGTCGGTACTGGTTTTCAAGCCAATTCTTGAAGACGTAGCAATCTTCGATCGGATGGCCTAGTACTCGATGATAAGGGCAGTAGTTGGGCTCGTTGACGTCACTTGGTTGCAACGGACGTTTTGGATCTGGCAGGTTTATGAGTCTGTTGCGTAACGCCAGCTCGAATAACCTCTTCGTTTTATCACGGGGAAAGGAGTAAGGACACCCTAGTCTCTCCTCAAGGTCTACGTACGGACGCGTATTACCTTGACGCACAACCGGCTTCGCATTATTCGGCTGTTGTTGGGTATTAGCGACAATGATCGCTTTTCCCTTCCCTTTATCATTTCGGGAGTCCGGCTTTGGGAGAGGGGGTTTATGGCCCATCTGGTCCATCTGCGCTAGTTTGTCAATCAAAGCCTGGAAGGTTGTCGGCTTGAAGAACATCATAAAATGCGAGATGGTTGCTTGTGGATCGAGGGTTCCCACAAACATACCCACCGCGGGAGCTTCTTCAATGCGCTGCTCACACTTTGACCATAAGTTCCGCCATCGTATAGCGTACTGAACCCACGTCTCGCCGGGTTTTACCCTGGCGTTAATCAGTGCTATCATCGGGGTACGTTCACTAGCGCTTGCAAAACGCTGAGTAAACAACAGCTCCATCTCCGCGAAGGTTTTAATAGAGTCGTTCGGGAGCTCAGAGTACCATTCGAACGCCGTATCCGATAAGCTTCCAACAAACTGGCGAAGTAAAAGCTTGTCATCTCCACCGGTATTGCCGCAGAGTGCCCTGAACTGGGCAACATGCTGGTGAGGATTGCCCGTCCCCTTGTAGACATGGAACTTGGGAATCGTATAACCTGGCGGGTATTTGATTTGATCGTACCAACTCGGATATGGTCTCCCCGTTTTCACGACCTGGCCGGCTGTTTCGGTTGCATGATGAACCCTTATTTGCTGGGCGATGTATTCATCCAAATCAGCTTTGGAGATTGTATCCTCTTTAGCTGCGGACAAAACTGGTGGAGGATTCGACGTCTCTCCCCTATCGTCTTCAAGAATGATTGGGGGATCTTCAGCAGGTGGATCTTGTTGAATCATCATACCCACCATATCCTGGAACAGGAGGGCCATATTCTTTATGTTGGCTGCCTGCTCCGCAGCCTCTTTATCCTTCTTCTCTAGTACGCGAAGAAGGAATTTAGCGTCCGTTTCTTGTTCTTGACGCTCGTCCGAGGGCGTTTCAGGGGTTTCTTTTGGCCCTGTAAGTGCGCCCATAGCGTTCATCATCTCTTGGAGCTTCTGCTGCTGCTCCTGAGCCTTGGTCACTGACCTCGTGTGCGGTCTATGACCTGTTGATATGCGGCTATCCTCCTTTCCCGATGCTACATAAACTGTATGAACTATCATGCCCCCTGACTTAGGACGTTTGGGTTCGCCATTTTTAACTTTTGCCACTGACGCGGGAGTTTTCTCTGGCCTCCTTCTTTTGTGGGCCGTTGAGGTTGAAGGAACCGTTGAAGTGGGCATCCTAGCAGCTACTGTCCCCCGTTGTTTAATGGGACGGTCCTTGTCTTTTTCCACCTTCGCCTTTTTCTGGTGACGAGAGTGACCTGGGTCAATCACGAAGTCTTGAACCCTTCTCCAAACTTTATATATTTTTGAGGACAGCCGTTGAGGGGGCTGTTCTTGCTTCGTTTCTGAAACTCTCTCCGCAGGTGGAGGAGATCTTTTCAGTATAGCGGTTAGAGAGTTCTTCCGTACCCTCCTCAGCAGTTCAAAGCTGTTCCCGGTTGGGATAGCAGCGTTGACTTCCACCACTGGAGCCGGTGGAGTTAGCCCCGAGGGAGAGTTACCCCCTGCCTTCCTCACTCGTTGCCAATAGTGACGTCGAGCACGGCGAGCCATTGGGATTGGCTCAGAGATTGAGATAGTTTCTTTTTGGCCCCTGTCTGAATGAGGCGCCGCCGGTGTTAATCTCTTAAAGACTGAGGTTGTCTTCTGAGGGGTGATATTCAACCTGCCGAAGACGGATCCCTGAGCAGATGCAGGAGCAGGAATCGTCAGTCTTGAAAAGACTGACTCTTTGATAGGGGAAGCCGCCTTGACGACTTCTGGGGTAGCAGTTATTGCCTTCCTTTGGACAGCCATTTTAGAGTTCAGATTTAGCCTGGTGAAAACAGAGGCTGTCGGTTTGGTAGCGGGCGATCCGTCGACAGGGGCCGCAGTAATTGAAAGTCGATCGAAGACCGACTTCTTAGGAGCTTCTTGTCCGGGCATAGGAGTGCTAAAGCTCATTGGCGGGAGCATGGTCCCGAAGAAGAGCCTAGTGGCGGCTTGAGTTACCTGTTCCACTGGCATGGTGAACAAAGAAGCCGCTTGGGGCCCGTAGGTTATGCCCCCAGTTGAGGCCGGACGCGAGCTGCAACCGCAGTTGGAGCATTTTGAACAGGTTGAGGCCATCGATGCTTGTTTTCTTTTCTGCACCAAATGAGAAACCAAATCTTAGTAAACTTGAAATCCACAGGCAACCATTTTTAACGAACCGCGATTGGTTCGCGAAGACGACACACGAAGTGTGGAGTGGAAAGAGGAAAAGGTCCCACCGGGCGTGCCAGAATCTGTTCCCCTCCGAAGGACGGCGCACAGGACCGCTGAGTCCTGACGCTGGGATTCGGGGCAGATGCTATTTGGTTTTATCCGTCCACCTCTCTGAAGATGCCAAGTTGATTTATGGCACCGTGTATCGGAGGTTTAGACGGATGCGGCCGATGTAGCAGACTTCGTCAGATTCCCCCTCGCTAGAGGGGTTTTTTTGATCGTGGGGACGCTCTTCCCTGCAGGCGCAAGACCCCGCAGTTAATTACGCTACCGTTTCGCGGTAACAACTTTCTCCTTCTCCAGAATTTCACTTCGTGTCGTGGGTGTTTGTTTTGTTTGTGGTTACCCATGGATTGTATACGGAGACTGAGTAATACCGTCGCCCGTAGGACGTGGACTAGTCCAAATCCATATTTACTTAGATTTGGGTTTGGTGTTTTTAGTTTAAGGATGCATTAGTCGCGTTGCGGCTAAGATCAACTTAAACGTTCGTCAAGAATATGTTAGTCCTGTTTGAGACTAAGATCAACTTAACGGGGTGATCCATTTAATATATGGCCGTCGGGACTCGTCGCCTCTCTGACGTCGTTGAAGGATTACAACGACAGATGTCAGGGGAGTTCGGAGATGTACCCTTGAACCAAGGTCGATTTGGAATTTTATCGTTCATTTGAGTGTTTAAGGATACGTTAGCCGTATTTGGGGCTAAGATCAACTTAAACGGGACCGTTTAGATCCGGCAAAAGAGCATTAGGAGGCTCTATTGTTCCAATTTAGGGACGTAGTGGTCCATATTCCAGTTTAGGGACGTGGTGGTCCATATTCCAGTTTAGGGACGTGGTGGTCCACCGTTAGTTTAGGGACGTTTCGGTCCAACATTAGTTTAAGGACGTTCCGGTCCACGAGTTTAAGGACCCCGCAGTCCATATTGATGTGTGGTCGTTGGGACCCGTCACCTCTTTGACGTCGTTGAAGAATTACAACGATGGATATCAAAGGAGTTCGGAGATATGCCCTCGAACCGATTGTAAATTGATTCAGTAGAGCAATTTTTCTCAGTCAATTTAATTTAAGGACTTATGGCCAAAATTGGGCTAAGTCCAGTTGAGAATATCCAACGTTTTATCTGCTTTTGCATAGTATTTCTTTTTATTTTTATTTGGGCCTTGCCCAGGAAGGATGCAGAGCATCAATTTTGTTTTGGGCCCTGCCCTTTATAATGATGCAGAGCATCAATTTCATTTGGGCTCTGCCCTTTATTGCTTTGCAATTTATTTTGGCCTGTTAGGTCTTTCTGATTTGGGCCTGGCCCTTCAAGTAATGCATTGCATTTGTGCAGAGCACTAAGAATCTTTTTTTTTAGATTCAAGAACAGAAGTGCAAGGCACTTTTTAATCTCCTGATCTAAATTTAGATCAAAGAAAAACAAGTTTTTCTTTTCTTGTTTTTCTTTATCCCAGAGAACCAAGGGTTCATAACAAGTCCAAGGCACTATTTATTTTTTTATTTATTTACTTATTTATTTGTTGTTGAAGATCCATGATCTTGTTCTTAGATCAATGATCTGTTTCTAAGAGAATTTTCTTTTCTTTTAAAGGTTTTACATTTTTTTTTGTATTCTTCAAGAGTTCTCAAGAGTTCTCTTCTCTCTCTCTTTTTTTTAGCAAGATCCTCCTTTTTTGAATTAAGGTCTGGGGTCATTTTTATAGTGCCCATTAATTAGTTAAATTTGTTACATAGATCTTTTTCCGAGTGATTTGGGGAATTTTCCCCACCGTTGGATCTTTGATCCAAAGGCTCCTGCCTTATACAAGAAAATCTTCTTGTTTTAACAAGATTTATTCTATTTTGCGCAAGAATCCCCAGTGCGTGACACGTGTCGCGAAGTGAAGCGCTTGCGCAGCTGCGCTTGCGCAGCTGCGCTTGCGCAGACACGTGTCGTGCAGTGAAGCGCTTGCGCAGCTTTGCTTGCGCAACTGCGCAGACACGTGTCGCGCAGTGAAGCGCTTGCGCAACTGCACAGACACGTGTCGCGTAGAGGTGCGCTTGCGCAACAGTGCTTACGCAACTGCGCAGACACGTGTCGCGCAGCGGTGCACTTGCGCAGTTGTGTTTGCGCAACTGCGCAGACACGTGTCACGCAACGCAGCGCTTGCGCAACTGAGCGTTGCCTTTTATTTTTTAAAGAGCCTTGCTCTGATTGGACGCACTGCCTTGGGCGTTGTGCTGGGGTGTCAACTTTTGACACGTGGCGCATTGCGCGCAACGCACGGAATTTGAAGCGTTGCTTCAAAGATTTGAATTTTTAAAATTCAAACAGAGCCTTGCTCTGATTGGGGGAACAATGCCTATGAAGAAGCCTGTCGTACCCGAGCAGAAAGGAAGGATGTTTTATGAATTCTGCCATCTATCTGGACACCTGCAGAAGGATTGTCGAAAGAAGCTTAGACTTTGTTTGGTTTGAGGATCAGCTGATCATACTATCAGTGTTTGAACGTCGAAGCTTCGTTTGAAGGATGATGTTCAGAAGTCACCACAGAGGCAGATTCTGGGGCAGAAGCAGATAAATCAGGGACCTAATCAAGCTTGAGCCTTTACTCTGACGGCCGAAGAGGCCAAGGCTTCAGATGAAGTTGTTTCCGGTATCCTACTTGTTCATGATTTTCCCGCATTAGCATTATTCGATTCTGGTGCATCCCATTGTTTTATGTCGTCCAAGTTTATTGCTGCACATTCAATTTCTTACACGAACCTGTCTAGTTGTTGGGACATACACACTGGGAACTGGAAGATCATATCTAGTAGTGAGTGCAAGGATTGTTTTTTTGTTATTTGCGGACGAGAGTTATTTGCAGATTTCTTGGTGATCGATGCCGGTAGTTATGATGTTGTCTTGGAAATGGACTTTCTCGGCACTTTCCACGCTCACATTGATTGTAGGGCAAAGAAAGTGATTTTCCAGATTTCCGGACATCCGGAGTTTGTTTTTGCTGGAGGAAGTAGTTCTGTCGGGCCAGTTGAGTTTAGGGCTAGGCCGATAAACAGTGTTCTTTCATCGATGGAAGTTGTTAAGGAGGAAGCGCCATCTGTAGTTCTAGAGTTCATGGACGTGTTCGAGGACATCTCAGATTTACCGCCAAAACGAGATATGGTGTTCACGATCGATCTTGTTCCTGGTGCAGCGCCAATCTCAAAGGCGTACTATCTGATGGCACCAGTGGAATTGGAAGAAGTCAAGAAGCAGGTTACTGAATTGTTAGAGAAGGGTTGGATTCGCAGCAGTAATTCACCTTGGGGAGCTCCAGTTCTTCTAGTCAGGAAGAAAGATGGCACAAGGAGGATGTGCATCGATTATCGAGAATTGAACCGGGTGACTATTAAGAACAAGTACTCGATCCCTTGCATTGGCTAATTATTCGAGCAAATTAGTGGCGCGAGGGTATTCTCGAAGCTGGATTTGCGATCCGGATATCATCAAGTTCGAGTTAAATCAAAGGATATTTGCAAGACCGCGTTCCGAACTCGATATGGACATTATGAGTATTTAGTGATGCCATTCGGAATCACGAATGCACCGGCAATATTATGGACTTGATGAACCGAATCTTTTCACCGTTCTTGGACCGGTTTATAGTGGTGTTCATCGATGATATTCTGGTCTACTCGAGGAGCCTAGAAGAGCATGCTGAACACTTGAAGATCGGACATTGAGGCAAGAAAGATTATATGCAAAGATGAGCAAGTGCGAGTTTTGGCTTGAAGAAGTGAAGTTTTTGGGGCACGTCGTATCCGGAGATGGAATCGCCGTGGACCCTGAGAAGATTGCAGCAGTTCAAGATTGACCGATTCCGAAGAACGTAGCGGAGATCAGAAGTTTTCTGGGACTTGCCGGATATTACAGAAGGTTCGTGGAGAATTTTGCTCGTTTAGCTGTGCTTTTGACCAAGCTTACGCGAAAGGAGGTACCGTTCGTATGGACGGATATTTGTGCGTCAGCTTTTGAGGCGTTGAAGCAAAGGTTGATAACCGCTCCTATTTTGACCGTACCAGACGGTTCCGGAGGATTGGTGATTCACAGCGACGCATCTGGGAAAGGTTTGGGATGTGTTTTGATGCACCATGGGAAGGTTATAGCCTACGCATCGAGACAGTTGAAGACCCATGAGAAGAATTACCCAACTCATGATTTGGAGTTTGCAGCAGTGATTTTCGCTTTGAATATTTGGAGACACTACTTGCTGGGCGAAAGGGTCGAAGTATTCACCGATCACAAAATCCTAAAGTATGTGTTCACGCAGAAAGAGATTAATATGAGGCAGCGTAGATGGTTGGAGCTGATGGCTGACTATGATCTTGATCTCAAGTACCATCCGGGGAAAGTTAATATAGTGCCGGATGCGCTTAGTCGGTTGCCAGCAATTCGGATGTTGACTGCACAGAAGGAGCTTATCGATGATTTTCGGAGATTCGAGTTGGAGGTTGTGCTACCGCATTCTTCGGGACAGTTGATGCAGCTGCAAGTACAGTCATCGTTGATCGATATCATTAAAGCAGCGCAGTCACAGGACCCAAGATTGCAAAAGTTTCGAGAACAGATTGAAGCGGGACTTTGAACGAACTTATTGATTCATGAAGATGGTTCATTGTGATATGGTAGCCGTTTGTGGGTGCCGAAAGGAGACATTCGTGAAGAAGTTATGAGGGAGGCACACAGTTCCGCATATTCCGTACATCCAGGAGGCACGAAAATGTACTGTGATCTACGACAGCATTTCTGGTGGGAAGGCATGAAAAGGGAGATTGCTCGTTTTGTAGAGAAGTGCTTGGCGTGTCATCAAGTTAAGGCTGAACATCAAAGAGTAGCAGGTTTATTGCAACTACTTCCGATTCCTCAGTGGAAATAGGAACATATAACCATGGATTTCGTGACAGCTTTATTGCGGAGTCCAAAGGGCAACAATGCAGTTTGGGTGATTGTTGATCGATTGACCAAGGCAGCTCATTTCATACCATTTCGAGTTGGTCAGTCAACGGAAGCGTTGGTAGAATGGTACATGCAGGAGATTGTGAGATTGCATGGAGTACCTGTGAGTATCGTTTCCGATCGTGATACCCGATTCTTATCGCACTTCTGGAGGAGTTTACAGGAAAGTTTGGGGATGCGATTGAACTTTAGCACTGCTTATCATCCTCAGACAGATGGCCAGTCGGAGAGAACGATCCAAACTCTTGAAGACATGTTGAGAGACTGCATGTTAGACTTCAAGGGTTCGTGGGAGGATCATCTACACTTGGTGGAGTTTTCGTACAATAACAGCTTTCAGGCGACTATTCAGATGGCTCCTTTCGAAGTATTGTATGGTCGCAAATGTCGCTCACCTGTTTGTTGGGACGATGTTGGAGAACGAAGATTGTTAGGACCGAATTTGATCGTGCAAACCGTGGAGAAAGTTAATACTATTCGGAATCACATGAAAGCAGCACAATATCGGCAGAAGAGTTGGGAAGATACATCGAGAAGACCTTTAGAGTTCGCTGTTGGTGATCTTGTATTCTTGAAGATATCACCGACTAGAGGAGTGATTCGTTTTGGGAGTCGAGGCAAGCTTAGTCCTTGATTCGTGGGGCCTTTCGAGATTATTGAGTGTGTTGGAGAAGTGGCTTATCGATTGGTGTTACCACCATCTTTGGCGAGTGTTCATGACGTGTTTCATGTATCTCGACTCCGTAAGTTTGTGCGAGATGAAACACACGTGTTAGATCATTCGGAGCTGACTGTAAGGGAGGACTTGACTTACGAGAAACGACCGATGTCGATTGTTGATCGAAGAGAAAAGGTCCTCAAGAACAAGGTTATCCCGCTCGTACTTGTTTCATGGGGAATCACTCGCACGGAGAATCAACTTGGGAACGAGAAGACGAGATTCGATAGAAGATTCCACACCTCTTCTCGTAGATTCATGTTTGTTTGTTTGTCTTTTCTTATTCCGGGAATTTCGAGGACGAAATTCATTTTGTAATTGGGTATAATGTAACACCCTAGTTCATTTATAGTTCTATTTTGAGTATTTCTTTATTTGTGGCTATTCTTGATTTATTGTGTTTTAGGTGCGAATAGTGTATTGGTATCCGTCTTTGCATCCGATCCGACCCTCTTGCTGGAAACCCGTCTTGATTCCTGTTTATGATTTATCCCGGCTAGTTACGAGGATCCGTGCACTTTTAATATTGTTTATACTGCATATCGGCATTATATTTGGCATCTGCATATTTTTTTAGTACAAAAAATAAAGTCAAATAAAATATTTTAAAAATATCTAGCATGGCCTGCATTATACCCCTGACCCTGTAGTAGTATCCGTGTATCTTATTCTCGTTCCGTTCAGTGAAACAGACCCGTTTGGATTGCTACGTGCACACTGCATGTATCCGTTCTTGGGGGTATGCATTTTTCGTTACCCGGATATCATATTTTAGTTTTGGTTGACACGTATGTTAATTGTATTTTCAAACTATAATTTTAGACCCGATCCGGGCGTGTTTTGGACTATTTTTGTATTTAGCCTAAAACTCAAATTTTATTAATATTATATTCTTTATATACTGTTAACGTTTTAACCAATAAATATATACTGTTAAATATTTTTTTTAATCGTAAATCTTAACACCCCTCTCTCTCTCCTCTGCACAGTATACTATATATTTTTTTACTTTATAACCTATTCGAATCTAAGTCTTTCCCACGTCTCTCTCTCTTTCTTCTCATCTTCTTCTTTCGTTCCCACGCTCGAACTCACGCCCGAGCCCTGCCTCGCGCTCGCCGTCGCTGCCTCCACCCTCGTCACTCACCTCACCTCTCTCTTCTCCCTCTCCTCCTCGCCCTCGCCCTGATGTTGAACCCAAGAACCCATTGCGGGCTTCTCTCTGTCGCCGTCGCCCACAACGCCGACCACCTCGTCGGCCTTCCCTTTATCACCGTTCACCTTCATCACCTCTCTCTTCCACGTCTAACGCCCTGCCATGACCCCGAACTCGACATCACCCGTCAACCTAAGAAAACCAAAACCCACGACACCCATCACCTCCCATCACCGGCGACCCCTCGCCGTCTCCACCACCCTCTTCATTGCCTCCATCTCCTCTTGTTCCTCTTCTCCTCTCCTTTTCGACGAGATCCCTGACTCGAGCTTACCCCTGCACAACCTAAGAACACCCCGACCGCACGCCTCACCTAAGCCCTCGTCGCTGGAGCTCCGACCTTGTCGTTGTCTCCACATCGCCCTCGTCATCACCACTTTCCTGACACCATCACCTCCTTTCCCGACTCACTTCTCTGCACACCCGACGAGAACCCGAGCACAGGAACCCCACACCCACTGCCCTTGCCGTAAAACCTCGCCGGAAAACCCTTGACTCGCCATCATCGCTCCCCTGCCACCTCCTCTGACCCCGAGACAACCCCAGGACACCAGCCTTTCCTTCTTCTTCTTCTTCTTATTCTCTTCTTGTTTCTTGATTTCATTTCCCTTCACCGCCGGAGCCGTGCCGTCGTCGACGATCCGGGTGACCCAGTGGACGTTCCCAGCCAGCGTGGTCACTTTCTTGCTTTTCCTGGTTCAGTTCTGTATGTCCGTGTGTGTATCGCGACATTTACCGACGTTGGACGCACCGTACACACCCCGTATTGAGATCCGATCAGGCAAGTTTACCTTGCTACATGCTATGATACATATTTTGTATCCATATGAATAAAAATATCACATGTTGACTGCATTGTACATCCATATTATTGTTTTACTATTTTCGGATATCCGTACGCATCCATATCATTAATTACAAACCTAGTTGCATGCCAGATCATATCATTTCATGTTACTGTTATATTAACACTCCATGCTTGATAATGTGCATCCTACATAGCCATGGAGTTGTAGATGTAACCCCTGATAGATATTTGTGCATCCATGTTTTACTGTGCATCTGTATTTTTATCATGCTCCCGTACTTGCTACAGTTTTTTTATGAGCATTCGTTTGATACCTGTGCACTACCTGTCATGACCTGATACACCACTGCTTGACTTGATACCTGGTCTTGTTAATAATGCCGACAACCCTGACTTGTTGTCCCGATGGACATATCCTGTTGTCTATTTAGACAAACATGTACCTGCTGGATCCTGTGTTGGCATTAGCTCCAGATTATCAATACCTGACTTGAACACATAACCTTGGGGGTATGGAGAAATCAAAAGTGTAACTGAAGTGTAGCTTAAAAGGGTATTACTTGATCCGTGGTCCCGGGGGATAACGGGACATAATCATTCGTGATTCTTACTTGATTCGTGGTCCCGGAGGATAACGGGACAGAGTCATTCGTGACTCCCACTACCTGATCCGTGGTCCCGGGGGATAACGGGACATATTCTTTGAGTTATATGGAGGAGTACACTAATTGATTTCAAACAAACTTTAGAATAGTTAACCCAGTAGCACAGTTTAGATTGATCACTGCACGTCACATATACTGATACACTTCATTGTTCTATATCCGTGTTTACTTATTATATTCATGTTACTATTTTTAATTCATGCATGCATATCTCGTTACATCCTGGTTGCTTATTATTATTGCTATTATGACGCACTGACGTCTGGGTTTTGCATGGCCTAGATCCTTTATTTTTGTCGCAGGCTGATCAGGAGTATTTCAGCCGATATGCCGAGCAGTGAGGATCCTGTTAGTATTCAGTTTAGTTTTATTTCCGTATTTTCTTTTCCTGATGTGAGCCCGTATTTGGGACGCACTTTCCAGATGTTATTTTTTATTGGATTTATTGCTTCCGCATATTATTTCTTGACTCGTTTATTCTGGCATATGGACATTACTAGATAGTTTATTTATTTCTTCTGTTCTTGATATCTTATAGACAGCCGTAATGTGACTGTGGAGAGATATTTCTTAACCACAAGTAGCATAGTTGGCTCTGTCACGTGCCGATCTTAGCGCACTCTGGGAAGCGGGGCGTGACAAAAGGAGATTAGCGTTTGGGTTATTTTTAATTGAGATTAGATTTTTTCTTTTTTTGTGTAATGATTCTGAAATTACTGTACAAAAAATTCTTGTTATTGTACAGAAAAGGGTATTACAGCCTGTGTAAGAGTTAAAAGTTATTTTTGTTAAATAAAAACAAGAATCAACTTGTAGCTCACTGGTAAAGCCTCTACACTGCCGTGACATTGCTTGTGTGTTCGAATCCCATCAGACCCAATTATTTTTTAGATTTTTTTTTTAATTTTTGGAAGCCTAAGAGTTGCACGTGCAATACACGGAGAAATGAAAAGTTTCAGAAAAATCAAATAGGTGCAATTAGGTATACACACCCAACTTGACACATGGCACAAATCTCGAGACAGATCGAAAAAATTCGACCGCCCATTTCCTTGTTTTGGCCGGCCCCGACGGTCCAAAGTGTTCCAAATCATCCCGTACTTTACACACTTGTCCCTTCAGCTCAACTTAACTTTCCTACGCTGTTTGATTTTCCTACAATCAAACAGAGACTCTTCAATTCACCATTTAATATCTTTTTAATGCATTTTAATCCACATTTTTAATTATCAAACTCTAATTCCCCAATATAAATACCACCCTATGCCTTAGCTCTCACCATTATGAAATTCTTGTAAAATTTTTTTCAAAACTTTCTCAGTGCCAAATAGAGTTAGGCCCCTCAAGTGGAGTAGCGAGCCAAACTCGATAACCGGAGTATCTCCGAAGAAACCACGACCCCCGAGAGCTTCTTCAATCTCTTCTTAACCTTCTAAAAACCGTAAGTCTCTCTTCTCTCCTTTTTTCATCTCAATTCATATTTTTAAAACAACTCGACAAAAGAGAAGTTATCTCTGATATCGTATTCTTTTTATATTTGTAAGGCATGTGTTAAGCAAATTAACACAAACTAACATGCTACCTTAATCTTAATATAATTTCCCATCATTTAGTTTTTATTTTTAACAAAATTTTCTTATGAAATAAAAATATAAGGAACTTTTTCATTAAAATACCATGAACTTTAGTATAAGCTTTTTTCGATATCTAGTATACCCAAACCCTAGAACCTTCACGGGGTAATGACCTACCCTATACACACACTATGGTTTCATAGCACGGTATTCCAAGTATATGGGTAATTAAAAGAAAAAGCTTTTTCATTAAAATACCACACAATTTCAAAACGGGTTTCTTTAAATCGGTATTTCGAAATTCTTGGCAATTACGTCTCTACAACCCTCGTCAGGGGACCCGCTAATGGATAGTGCGGATTACCGCACATTCTTGGGATAGTAGAGTGAGATGCAGAACTTCTCATAGAGTATTCAGTCTCGAAAGGAATAAAAATACAGTTTTTAAGAAACACGACTTATTCTAATAAAAACTAATTTTTGGGAAAATTATATAAAATTATGAAAACCTTATTTTCAATAAAAGCATATTAAGAAACTTTATTTTTAAAAGAAATATTAAAATTGTTAATAAAATACCACCAAGTTTTCTAAAGTAGTAGTTTTCATAAAAATACCACAAACTTTCAAATAGCTAGGTTTTATCATCAAAATACCACAACAATTAAAATACATGTTCATGAAACCCCTAAATGATATAAATCACTCTCGAGGTTTATTTTTAAACAATATTAATATATATTTTTCATAAAACCTTCTCGAGATATACAAACAATATTTAAGAACTCTAGATTAATATAGATTTAAGCGGGATCAATTCTCTTGAGCCCCAGGGAGCCGGAGAAAGTGAGTGCTTGCCTATTTAGGTTAGACAACTTAATAGAGTTATCAATGGCAATTTTTTTGGAAAAAGACACAAATCCTGCTGTCCATATGCAATAGTTGCCGATTTCTCCCGAACATAAGATTTTAACAATTTACATCAACTTACATAAAAATACATGAACTCAAATCCAAACTTAAATCTAAATTTGAACTCGAACACGTATACAAACTCGAACTCTAACCTAACTCGAATCCAAACTCGAATATGAGCTCAAATCCAATCTACTTGAAACAACTTGACTCGAATCCAGATTGCAATTGTCATGAATCGCACATTACTCGACTCACTCGAATACAATCTACACCTTTTGCAATCTAGAATTTCTATCAAGACATGTCAATCAATCAATCAAATCAATTAAGTATATTAACCAGTTATATATATTATACATGGGGTGCTTGGGATAGTTTCTTGTGTGAATCCAACAGAGCTTCAGGAGTCCCGTATTAACCTTTTTTATTTTACACGAATATTAGTCGAGTTAACTCATCCACTGCTTAGAGCCCCGATGCTAACACATAAAATGGGCCCGTATTTTGTAACACCCTAGTTCAGTTATACCATGTTCGAGTTGATTATTTTATTCATCATGTGGCTATTTTCTTGTTTATTAGTTTTGGGCGTGGATAGTGTTTTAGTATCTGTGCTTGGTATCCAACCCGACCAGCATGGTTGAAACCCGTCTTGACACCTGTTTATGATTTATCCATGCTAGTGCGGAGGATTCGTTCACTTTCAAGTTCTATGTCCTGTATACCTGCATTATATCTGGCATCTGCATTTTTAATAATACAATTATAATCAAATAATATATTTTAAAAATATCTAGCATGGCCTGCATCATACTCCTAACCCTGTTGTGGAATCCGTATATCTTGTGTTGGGATACGGCAGCGCCCCGGCCGTCAATCCGAGGCCAAATGCGGAACAAAAACTTTTCAAAACTTGGCGCTACCATAACCTTTTCCCGGATCATACCATTAACTTATACTAGCTATCTACGAGAAGATAGAATGGCTATACCGATCGATCCGTATCCTTCGGTCTTTGGCCACCATCCCTAGCTCCTCGCGGCATCTCCAATCTCGCCCGATCTCCAGTCTTCTCGTCGAAAATGGCACCACATCTAGAAGTCTTTTTACGGGCTCCCGCTTCAAACCGAAGCAACTCGGATATGAAGTTTGCTAGCCGACATGTCCAAGGTGATGTAGAGAATGTGTGTGATAACTTTGTCTCTTGACACTCTAGGATTCTCAACACATGAGATGGGTAGAGTGGAGGTAGAAGAAGAAGCCATGGATAAGGAACTTGTGAGCTCAAGAGAAGAAAAGAGAAGAAGAGCTTTTGTTATTGTGTGAGATAATAATGTGAGTGATCTAGAAAAAAATAATCCAAGAGCCAACCCCAAACATATGTGGCTGCCCTCTCTCTCCTCCCATCACAATCTCACCCAATAAACAATCATGAAATGATGGCATGCACAAAAAATAAGACCATGAGTCATTACCCTTGCACATGCCACATTTAATGCACTCCATCATGGCTTGAGCTCACAATTTCCACCTGCAAACATTAATCCAAATGTTTACAACAACAAATAAAATGGCGTCTACTAAAGTAAACTCGTGACGGATCACAAGAGTACCTCTCACCTGTATATACATACGTGCATCCGCATTCCAACTGAATGCGAATGCAATGAGACTAAAGTAATCCAACAAATCTAATACTAGAATCCGGCTTAAACCAAAGCTCACTAGTATGATCCGTCCGATCATGATCCATGCAGAAGTGCATGTATATGATCGAACCCTGCCATAATATCTTACGGCCTCTACAACGTTTCACCCGAAACTTGGGAATCTATCTATAGGGAACTCTAAAGACTCGTCAATACACTGGCTATGGATTTAACCACTAGCACGTCAGTGGTACTAGCTGTACATAACGGGCGCCCAGGTATTGACCAAAGGGAGGCTGATGAGTGAACTCATCCTGACACTCTACTGAGCCTGTCAGTGACAATATCCGTACAGTCCGGTCCGTTCGTCTATGAGTATCGCATGTCGGGTCTAGGGGGATGGTAAACGTCAGACCCCCAAAAGCGGTACAAGTTGTGTCGAAGTGTAGCCCAGAACACCCTAAGATACTACTGGAATACCTACCAGTAAATCTCCTGCCTTGGCCAAGGACTTCGTGTAATGGCTCTCCTAGACACAACCCGATCTCACCCCCAATACCGAGAGAGACGAAACCCCTGTCGATCCGCTCACTGCCTCCATGTGGCTCGGGACTGTACCCAACTAAAACCTGTTTGCACGACTCCTTTGAGCCGTGGTAGGTAGTAATCAAAGCACAGTGGGAACTCACATGAGACAAATGACGATCTCAGGTCGATAGACTAACCTGTACACATGTCACCAGGGAACTGCTATCTGACGTCAGGTATAATACCAATTAGCATGTTCCCGGCGAGTCCTTTCCGGTGTACTCATAACCCAATGAGCACCTGTATACATCTTAGGTGAACCAACTGACACCAAAGGCTTGTAAGACCAGCCACCACCCCTCGTCGGGGTCTCGACTGTATACACTAGTCTACTAATGGAGTATCGATGCCCAGTCTTGAAACTCCAACGACTAGGGACCACTTTAAGGATGTGCTTATAGACTACCCAACTCTTATGTATATGATCGCCATCATACTGCTGGCAGTCAAGCAAGAATCCTAAGGGCTCTATCAATGTGTAATAGTGATCTGTGATATCACCTGAAGCATGTACACGATGATAAAGATAAACCAGATAGCATACTATCATCTTGAGCAAGACTGTCCTACCGGCATAGGTCCTCCCTCAATCATTGCAATCACATGCCTGCGATCCAATAATTGACTTTGAGGGCACTATATCCAACAATCTCCCACTTGCACTCAAGGCTAATTTTTGCGATGTCGCATACTCACAGCCCGTGTGATACCGAACACCCAACTCTTCTACCGATCAGTCTTACAAAGCCCGTTTGTGAAACTATTGCGTTCGAGGAATAGCTTCAGTGATTGGATCCGCCCTGATGTTTCTTTCTATGTCTCTCTTTATCTCAAGTTCGCGGAGAAAACCATCTCCCGAATTGAGCAATACATGTCTTAGAATATGTCTGGATATCTGATGGGACCTAGTTCATAAATGAACTCCAAATACAAACTTCTTAGACTGTATCGTCAACTGAACTTAATCAGTATCCTGCGCCATGCCTTCCCCAGTATCCGCTTGGACCTCCTGTCCAAACTACTGCCCCTTGTCAGAGGGAAAACTATAACTATGACAGTCACTCTGTCATCCAGGTCACCTTGGAAGCCTGGAATGATAACCGTCTCCCGAAGGAGGTTATCGTTATCATATTCCTAGAACATCCACTTATGTTCTAAAACAGCTTCCGAATGTTTCTCCAGGATTGGATTAATATCAACTTATTGCAGCTTGTGCAAAAACAACACCTAGTGTGGTACTTGACATATCGTGATTGACTCAATTGCCTAAGCAAGTGATATGTCAATCATGCACATCCCTCTCCCCTTTAGTCTGTAAAACACCTTTAGAGAGGGTGACTCCATCACCTGCAGGTATACTACCGTGCCAGGAGTCGTCCATTCTAAAACATCTTTAGAATGCTATCTAAGTACCCAGATTGGGAAACTACCCAAATCTAGATCTAAAACCATAGATCTAGTAACCAGAATGTCTGATATAATATTTATATCCTATGTGGAGAAACCACCGTGTGACAACCAAAGTATAACCGATCGTAGTATAGGAATATCACTTTCTACTCTGTGTATGTCATCCAAATACCAGGATATCACACCCTACTTCTTTCTTAACAGATCCATTCCCTATTCTGATGATGTCAAAGCCCATGACTATCACATCAAAAATAGATGATCTATCTCCGCTATATCTGCTTTAGTCTATAAATAGACATAAGCTGACTGACCACTATGCTTCCGCTGCCCCCACTAACTACGACAACTCTCTGGCAGAGTCATATACACGTGACTTCTAAAGCTAGTTTAGAAAGACGCTATATTCATCCTCCTACCGGGTCTCATAGTCTGGAACAACAGTACTGTCAAGTCTGGGTAAACAAGAACCCCCCTGTCACCATCCTTGAGGATACTAGAGTACCTCTCGGGTGCTTGAGGTTACCCTCCATATCTACGGAGTGGCTAATGGAATGTCAAACCTGATTGAATCTTTAGGTTCTTATCAAATTTTCAGTAATCGTTTGTGGTTCTGGAATCACTTCCAGTTCTACCATACTCCCACTACTGTTTTCTGAAAAAATCCATTTTTATTAAAACTGTGGCGAGTCAAGAACAATATCACTATTGATCTTCCAGATGGTAGAAAGTCAACCCTCGTCACAGCCCGGGTCAACCCACAAAGAGCCATTACAGAAACGTGCCTTGAGTTATCCAGAGTCTGGTTTTAAGCATAAGCCGGACAACTCCATATACCTTAACATCGTTAAGATATGATCCATTATATATACAATATAGAAATAGAGGCACCGATTTAATTGGAACCAGATTCAAATCATGCAGCTGTCTCCAGTGCATGTCAACTAAATGGAAGGAGGCCGATCAGCGTTACTCAACTTAGGAATACATCCAGATATGAGTAACCTGAAAGAGAAACAAGTTTCTCAAAACCATTACTATCAACTGAATACCGAATACAAGTATCTATATCTTCGATCACCTTGAAGAATCCTGATACTTGCAACACCTGGTTCTCTACTTTATTCTTATACCTATAACTTCTCAAAACTTAGACCTTGCATTTCTACGAAATACTTGTCTAAAAACTAGAGAAGTCACAAGTAAACAGAATATAGTACGAGGACCAACCCCTCTGTCCTAATGGACACACTGGACAATATACAATGCTTTGTATAAGTCCCCTGAGTTGAATAACTCAAACCCTGTGCGTCGTAGGTTGAAAACTGTACTATGGTTATGAAGAATTAAACCGCTGTTGAATGCTCTTTACCTAACCATCAACTGATATAGGTAAATGTCATGGACATAATTTCAAAAAGTTATATCTCACTTTATAAAAATAAACGTACAGATATATCAATTTGAAATTGGTGCATAACAACGGATATTCAAAACCAAATATTTGCCGTCCGGCAAACACCCAGGCGATTTTCTCAAATATCACCAATTACAACGAATCCCGATATAATGAGGATGATCACCTAATTCCCAATAACTTACTCCCACTCATCATCTGTAAAACCATACAGATGTGAGAATCATACTTGGTAAATACATACCCTGGAGTAAGGGTTTAATTGGGAAATCAGTTTTCTATTAACAACGCATAGTGAAACTGAAACATGAAAATGTTTCGAAAGGGTATCCGGATATTCCTAGTAATGCCTCTTCCATTATCAGATTCACAACTATAACCGTATATTTCTTTGCCATCTCTCCAAATCTCTTTATATGTCTTTAGTCATTACCTTCTATACACCATCGTTAAGCTTAATGGTTTTCTTCCTTCCTTACCATTCGGCACCAGCCTATGATTTGGAAGAAGACTATCCATAAGCGTAATAGGTGTACTCTCCTAATCCTAGGAGTACTCGCAACGCGAGAGAAGGTAAAGATAAAAAACAACTGAATTACCTTATTCTATTTCTCCTTAACCAGAATCCATCCCTGAACTGGAACAAGTTCCTTTAAGTTCATATATAACCATACGATGGAGTATCCAAATAACCGTGGATCTTCGTAGTGATACGGGGTGTTCTGGAGAAATACAAAGGTGAAATAGGAGTGGCGATGAAATACTTGGTTTGGTCGTGAATAGCAGTCGCAATTTACTTTGCCCTCTTTCTAATCCCATTATTTGTCTTTACTTATTACTTTCTGTACATCTCACTTAGGCTAATCGGTTTTCTTCATTCCCTACCCTTCGGCACCTGCCTATGGTTTGGATGAAGACTATCCAATTAGCGTAATAGGTGTACCGTCCTAATCCAAGGAGCACTCGCAATCTGAGAGAAGGTAAAAGGAAAAGACAGCTGAATACTTCTATTCATTTTCTCCAGAACCGGAAATCATCCTCGAATCTGGAACAAGTTCCTTCGAGTTCTTATATAACCATATAATGGTTTTATCCAATGGAAGTGGATGTTCGTAGTGATACGAAATGTTCCAGAGAAAAGGGTAAAAGAAGGAGTGGTAATGAGGTATGCAACTCAGACAATCCAAAAGCCAGTGTTTTAAGAAAGTTCGGTTAACTTGGTCACTGAGTCATAGTCTAGGGTCGGTCCATGGTCGCTGCCAAAGAGAGAGAAAAGAAACACTCTGCGCGCACTCTAAACTAGATCAGAATGGTTATCACTTTATCTAATTAGGAAACCTCCCACTGTATTCTCAAATTCTCCTCCAAACCTGAAAGAAGAATTAGTCGGGATCACCCGAGGAGTAAACCAACTCATCAGTGGGAATCGGGATCCAACTATCATCGCATGATAACATGAAGGAATCCACCCACGTTATCACACTCCAGAAAGTATGCGCATGCCAGGCAAGTTTCAGTTTCTTTAGAAACCCCCGAAGTGATTTTTACCCCTAGGACCCAAGTGACCTTGACTGAGCCAACATATCAAAGGATCCTAGCCAAGTTCAACCCGTCATTATCTTGATTGCATTAGACCCACCCGCACGAGTCCTTGACTGAGCCAAAATGACCGTACGACTGTCCTAACCAATCACATATCCATAAGAAAGAAAAGCATTACAGAGCTACCGCACACTACGCCTCGGCTGAGCATGGCATACGTAGTACGAATACTAAGCAATACTAATCTGAAATGACGGAGGGCTATGGTTGGTTTTTGGCGAAAAACCTTTAACGTAATGAACTTGATATCATTGAAGGAAACGGATATTTTTATAAATATAGTGGCGAAAATCTTTGCTAAAGAGGTTACTCCCGGTGAAGGGATCTCGGCTCTTTCCCCGTAGAATGAGGTGCAGGATATTCCAACTGAATACCACGATGCAAAGCAAAAAGTAATCGACTATAGTGAAGTTATTACCCTGACGCAAACTTCTGCCCGAGGGGTCACTCCCGGTGAAGGGATCTCGGCCCTTGCCTCGTCGACTGAGGTGCTTGATATTCATAACCGAGTACCACTGTGCAAAGCAAATGAGAACGTCCTTGCAATAACAGCTTTTTGAAAAATGTTCCAACAATATCAAACAGGTTTGTTTTCCTTGCATTGATCAGAATCAACGCAGTCCCATCAAATGATCACACCACAAAGAACGAAAATATGATGTCCGTATATACCATCCGCATTCGCCACTAGGTCCCGTCATCACCCGTTAGGTTACTTAACTAACGACAGAGCGGGGACTGGACTAGCGTGGATGAAAAACATATACAACATCTACTAGTGTGTGTGTGTATATATATATATATATATATATATCAATATATAATAATTGCTCATGGCATGATAAAAGCAACCTCACAGAAATGTAATAGGCATCACAGAACAATACAGATAATCTGGGATCCCCAGGTTTCCTTTGAGCCGCAAGTGAAACCCGACGTTCCCCTGGTCGTATGGATAGCCTGTGCAATGAAATCCTAGACCCCTACGGGTACGGCAAGTTACCCGCCAAAATCTAAAGCGAGACAGCCCCCTTCAACAAAGTGAATGGACCACCCAGCACTTCACGGAATCCGATAACTTGAGCACCCCTCCTTGGGTCAACCTATACCCCCTACGAGTGCGGTGAATAGCCCGCCAATTCTAGAGTGAAGCCTCCTCTGTCTCAAAGCCATGAGATGCGGGCCCGTTGTCCTCTAGAATCCGGCTACCCGTGCACTCCACCGCGGGGTAATCCTAGTACAGAAAGTAAAATATGTACAATGGGTACATCGACCTCAACCCGGTCGTGCCCCAAAAGAATAATATACAAACAGGCAGTGACGGCAGTCCACATGTCGGACGCTCGCCCCGCAATATCAAATGTAAAAATATAACCAAACTGTACTACCATTGCATCCAGGCTATCCACCATGACAAATCCGCAACATCACAGCACAACACAGAATATCAACGTGAATGTCACGTTCGCAAATCTGTCTAAAAGGGCTATAGCGATTAGACAAGATTTACCGATCAAATGACATTAACGGTCGCAGATATAATGTAATGCACTATAAACTTTAAACAATATTAGAAAATATTGACTCCGAAATAATCGCTGAATAGCCCTAAACAAACTGATAAAACCATATCCAAATTGGGCTAAACAAACAATACCACTGCACCAACTTCCCAGAGACCTGACTGCACCCAAAAATACAACACCAAACCATAAAGGAAGGCCGGCCTCCTTGGTTTTGGGAGCCATGTGCTCGGCCTAAAACCGAAGGGTGGGTGTCGTCTTTGGGGTGTAGGCTTAGGTTCACTTCAGTAGTCTTCTGCACATGTTTAAATAATTTTTCGAAGACATTTTTAAAAACAACAGAGACCAAAAAGTGTAGTGCAGTGTATTGTCGTCGTTTTGATTTCGATACTTTAACATTGTCTAAACAAGCTAACTATGGGTTAATGGCATGGCTCTGATACCATGTTGGGTTACGGCAGCGCCCCGGCTGTCAATCCGAGACCAAATGCGGAACAAAAACTTTTCAAAACTTGGCGCTACCATAACCTTTACTCGGATCGTACCATTAACCTATACTAGCTATCAACAAGAAGTTAGAATGGCTATATCGATCGATTCGTGTTCTTCGGTCTTTGGCCACCATCCCTAGCTCCTCGCGGCATCTCCGATCTCGCTCGATCTCCAGTCTCCTCGTCGAAAAGGGCACCATATCTAGAAGTCTTTTTACGGGCTCCCGCTTCAAACCGAAGCAACTCGGACATGAAGTTTGCTAGCCGACATGTCCAAGGTGATGTAGAGAATGTGTGTGATAACTTTGTCTCTTGACACTCTAGGATTCTCGACACATGAGATGGGTAGAGTGGAGGTAGAAGAAGACGCCATGGATAAGGAACTTGTGAGCTCAAGAGTAGAAAAGAGAAGAAGAGCTTTTGTTATTGTGTGAGATAATAATGTGAGTGATTTAGAAAAAAAATAATCCAAGAGCCAACCCCAAACATATGTGGCTGCTCTCTCTCTCCTCCCATCACAATCTCACCCAATAAACAATCATGAAATGATGGCATGCACAAAAAATAAGACCATGAGTCACTACCCTTGCACATGCCACATTTAATGCACTCCATCATGGCTTGAGCTCATAATTTCCACTTGCAAACATTAATCCAAATGTTTACAACAACAAATAAAATGGCGTCTACTAAAGTAAACTCGTGACAGATCACAAGAGTACCTCTCACCTGTATATACATACCTGCATCCGCATTCCGACTGAATGTGAATGCAATGAGACTAAAGTAATCCAACAAATCTAATACTAGGATCCGGCTTAAACCAAAGCCCACTAGTATGATCCGTCCGATCATGATCCGTGTAGAAGTGCACGTATATGATCTAACCCTGCCATAATACCATACGGCCTCTACAACGTTTCGCCCGAAACTTGGGAAACTATCTGTGAGGAACTCTAAAGACTCGTCAATACATTGGCTGTGGATTTAACCACTAGCACGTCAGTGGTACTAGCTGTACGTAACGGACGCCCAGGTATTGACCAAAAGGGAGGCTGATGAGTGAACTCATCCTGACACCCTACTGAGCCTGTCAGTGACAATATCCGTACAGTCCGGTCCGTTCGTCTATGAGTATCGCATGTCGGGCCTAGGGGCTGGTAAATGTCAGACCCCCAAAAGCGGTACAAGTCGTGTCAGAGTGTAGACCAGAATACCCTGAGATACTACTGGAATATCTACCAGTAAATCTCCTGCCTTGTCCAAGGACTTCGTGTAATGGCTCTCCTAGACACAGTGCGATCTCACCCCCAATACCAGGAGAGACGAAACCCCTGCCGATCCGTTCACTGCCTCCATGTGGCTCGTGACTGTACCCACCTAAAACCTGTTTGCATGACTCCTTTGAGCCGTGTTAGGATAGTAATCAAAGCACGGTGGGAACTCACACGAGACAAATGACGATCTCAGGTCGATAGACTAACATGTACACATGTCACCAGGGAACTGCTATCTGACGTCAGGTATATTACCAACTAGCATGTTCCCGGCGAGTCTTGTCCGGTGTACTCATAACCCAATGAGCACCTGTATACATCTTAGGTGAACCAACTGACACCAATGGCTTGTAAGACCGGCCACCGCCCCTCGTCGGGGTCTCGACTGTATACACTAGTCTACTAATGGAGTATTAATGCCCAGTCTCGAATCTCCACCGATTAGGGACCACTTTAAAGATGTGCTTATAGACTACCCAACTCTCACGTATATGATCGCCATCATACTGCTGGCAGTCAAGCAAGAATCCTAAGTGCTCTATCAATGTGTAATAGTGATCTATGATATCACCTGAAGCATGTACACGATGATAAAGATAAACCAGATAGCATACTATCATCTTGAGCAAGACAGTCCTACCGGCATAGGTTCTCCCTCAATCATTGCAATCACGTGCCTGCGATCCAATAATTGATTTTGAGGGCACTATATCCAACATCTTATTCTCATTCCGTTTAATAAAACAGACTCGTTTGGATCGCTACGTGCACGTTACGTGTATCCGTTCTTGGGGTATACATTTTCGTTACCCGGCTATCGCATTTTGGTTTTGGTTGATACGTATATTATCCGTATTTTCAAACCATAATTTTAGACCCAACCCGAGCGTATTTTGGAGTATTTTTGTATTAGCTAGAAAACTCAAATTTTCTTAATATTATATTCTAATATATATATACCGTTTACATAAAATTTTATAACTAAATATATTTTCTAAATATTTCCTAAATCCTAATCTAAAGACTCAGATCTCCTGCTCTCTCTCTCTCTCTCTCTCTCTACACACCTATGTATATATATTAATAATATTAAAATATAATATTATTTTACCTCTTTCCTCACAGTTTATTCTCTTCTTCGTTTTCTTTTTCTCGCCTCGTCACGAAGAACCCACGCCCACTACCTCACTGCTCGCCACCGACCTCTCGCATCCACCCTCGGCCTTCTTCTCCCCTCTCCTTGACCACCTCCTCGCCGTCGCCTTCACTCCTCCTTATGCACACCCACCGCGACGAGACCCAACCCACGCTCGCCTTGGCGACGTGGCCCTCGTCGTCGACCCCTCCTCCACCTTCGACTTCGCTAACCTCATTCTCGCCATCTCCTCCTTCGCTCCTTGACGACCTCACATCCCTCTCTCTCCTTCCCCGACCGAAACCCATCAACCCGACCAACTCCAGAAAACCCCACTGCCTCACTGGTGACCCGCGACTCGTTGTCACCCTCTCTGTCTTCGCCTTTGTCCCAAACCCCAGAGCACCAGCCCTTCCTCTTTTCTTCTCCTTCTTCTTCTTCTTTCTTCTTCTCTTTCTTTTCTTGATCCTATATTTTCCGGTTATCGCCGGAGCCGTGCCGTCGCCAACGATCCGGGCGACCCAGTGGACGTTCCCAGCCAGCGTGGTCATATTCTTTCTTTGCTTGGTTCAGTTCTGTACGCCCGCGTGTGCATCACAACATTTACCGACTTCGTATGCGGCGTACGCACCCCGTCGTGAGATCCGATCAGGTAAGTTTATCTTGTTACATGCTATGATATATATATTTTGCATCTATATGAATAAAAATATCATATATTTATTGCATTGTGCATCTTACAATTTTTCAATATCCGTTCGCATCCGTACAAATTATTATATATCTAGTCGCATGCAAGTTTATCTTGCTATATCCTATACTACTATATTTTGTATTCATGCGAATAATACTATTACATATTGTTTAGTTATGCATCCCATGTTACCGTTTTACTGTTTTCGGATAGTCGTTCGTATCCGTATCATTTATTAAATATCTATTTGCATGCAAGTTTATCTTGCTACATGCTATGATATATATTTTGCATCCATATGAATAAAAATATCATATGTTTACTGCATTGTACATCCATGTTTCTGTTTTACTGTTTTCGGAGAGCCGTTCGTATCCGTATCATTTATTACATATCTAGTCGCATGCAAGTTTATCTTGCTACATACTATGTTATTATATGTGCATCCATATTAATAATAATATTATATGTTCATTGCATTGTGCATCCTATGTTATAGTTTTACAATATCCGTTCGCATCCGTATAGTTTATTACATATCTAGTCGCATGCAAATTTATCTTGCTACATGCTATGCTATATATTTTGCATTCATATGAATAAAAATATCACATGTTTACTGCATTGTATATCCATGTTGCTGTTTTACTGTTTTCGGAGAGCCGTTCGTATCCGTATCATTTATCATATATCTAGTCGCATGCAAGTTTATCTTGCTACATTCTATGTTATTATATTTGCATCCATATTAATAATAATATTACATGTTCATTGTATTGTGCATCCTATGTTACAGTTTTACAGTTTTACAATATCCGTTCGCATCCGTATAGTTTATTATATATCTAGTCGCATGCAAGTTTATCTTGCTACATGCTATGTCTATATATTTTCATTTATATGAATAAAAATATTGCATGTTCATTTCTTTGTGCCTCCCTGTTATAGTTACCGTTTTTACGACACCCGTTCATATCCGTACTGTTTATTACATATTTAGTTGCACGCCGGAACTTGATTGCTTCATGTTACTGCTAAATTCATATATCATGCTTGCTAGTATGCATCATACGACTCATGAACTTATTATATATTATCACTGATTACTATTCATGCATCCGTGCTTTTACCATGTTTCGATACTTGCTACATTTTACTGTTGGGCATCCATTTGATAGTTGTGCACTACCTGACATGACCTGATATACCACTGCTTGACTGGATACCTGATCTTATTACTAATGCCGACAACCCTGACTTGTTGTCCCGATGAATATAACCTGTTGTCTATTTAGACAAAACCTGTACTTGCTTGATCCTGTGTCTGCATTAGCTCCAAATTTATCAATACCTGACTTGAACACATAATTTGGGGGTAAGGGGAAATCAATGATGAAACCTGACTTGTAACTCAACAGTTCGACGTTTATACCGATCAGTTATACGGGCTAGACCAGCCCCGGGATGATGCTACTGACATCATTCGTCTGTACTTGTTACCTATTTACTGCCTAGCGACACATCTCGGATTCAGCCCGAGAGTCTTGACCGTGGTCCCGGGCATGCACGGGATACTATTGAGTTATATCGACGATTCCATTAAATTGATTTCACAAACTGTAGAATAGATGACCCAGTAGTATAGTTCAGATTACTCACCGCACGTCACATATGCTTATACACTTCACTGTTCCATATTCGTGTTACTGTTATACCCTTATTACTGTTCATACTCATGCCTGCATATCTTGTTACCTCCTGATTATATTTTATTGTTTGATATTATGACGCACTGACGTCTGGGTTTTGCATGGCCCAGATTCTCTGTCTCTTTCGCAGGCTGATCAGGAGTATTTCCGCCGTCAGGCCGAGCAGTGAAGATCTTGTTAGTTTAACTTAGTTTTATTTTCTCACTTTCATTTCCTAATGTGAGCCCGTATTTGGAACGTACTTTCCTGATGTTATTATTTATTGGATTTATTGCTTCCGTATATTATCTCTTGACTCGTTTATTCTGGCATATGGACATGTACTAGATAGTTTATTTTATTTTACTGTTCTTGATATCTTATAGACAGCCGTAATGTGACTGTGGAGGGACGTTTCCTAAGCACAGGTAGCATGGTTGGCTCTGTCACATGCCGATCTTAGCGCACTCTTGGAAGCGGGACGTGACAGGGTTTGTTTGGTATCAGATCCATAGGATTTAGGTTAATCGAGTTTGATTATTTTGTAGTTGGGTATTGAACCCAATACGTTAACCAGAAAACTCGTATTTAGGAACATGTCCTGCCACATTGTTGTCATAATTCTTGAATATTATCTTTTTCTTGACCCTTTATCTTGACGAGATGGAATAACTTTGCATATCGGCTTGAAATCCTTTTGTTCCTTATTGTTTCTCCTTACCTATTCTTTTGATTCTGATTGTAGAATTTGGACGACTTGAACGAAGTTATGTGATTGTAACTATGAACTGCAGTATGGTTACAATGCGGTACTCTATTTAAGTAACTTGGAGTCCTATTTTTGATTCATTTCCTTGATTTATGGTCGTTATATTATCTTGCTTCTCTCAATGTCGTTGCTTACCAGTTCATGTTTTATCGAAAGTTTGAATCTTGTTTACCGTGCGAATCTTCTTCAGTATCTTGGCTTCATATGAAGTCATTTCGGGTATCCTACTCGTTCATGATTTTCCCGCATTAGCATTATTTGATTCTGGTGCATCCCATTGTTTTATGTTGTCCAAGTTTATTGCTGCATATTCGATTTATTGCATGCCCCTGTCTAGTTGTTGGGACATACATACTGGGAATATGAAGATCATATCTAGTAGTGAGTGCAAGGATTGTTTATCTACGGAATTGAGCTATTTGCGGATTTCTTGGTGATCGATACTGGCAGTTATGATGTTGTCTTGGGAATGGATTTTCTCGGCACTTTCCATGCTCACATTGATTGTAGGAAAAAGAAAGTGATTTTCCAGATTTCCGAACATCCAGAGTTTGTATTTGCTGGAGGTAGCAGTTTTTTCGGGCCAGCGGAGTTTAGGGCTAGGCCGACAAGCGCCGTTCTTTCGTCGATGGAAGTTGATAAGAAGGAAGTTCTAGCTGTAGTTCGAGGGTTCATGGATGTGTTCGAGGACATCTCGGGTTTACCGCCAAAAAGAGATGTGGAGTTCACGATTGATCTTGTTCCTGGTGCAGCGCCAATTTCAAAGGCGTATTATCCAATGGCACCAGTGGAGTTGGAAGAATTAAAGAAGCAGCTTACCGAATTGCTAGAGAAGGGATGGATTCACAGCAGTAATTCACCCTGGGGTGCTCCAGTTCTTCTAGTCAAGAAGAAAGATGGCATAAGAAGGATGTGCATCGATTATCGAGAATTAAACCGGGTGATTATTAAGAACAAGTACCCGATCCCTCGAATTGCCGAATTATTCGAGCAACTCAGTGGCGCGAGGGTATTCTTGAAGCTGGATTTGCGATCCGGATATCATCAAGTTCGAGTTAAATCAGATGATATTTGCAAGACTGCGTTCCGAACTTGATATGGATATTATGAGTATTTAGTGATGCCATTCGGAGTCACGAATGCACCGGCGATATTTATGGACTTGATGAACCGAATCTTTTCGCCGTTCTTGGACCAGTTTATAGTGGTGTTTATCGATGATATTCTGGTTTACTCGAGGAGCCTAGAAGAGCATGCATAATACTTGAAGATCGCACTGCAGACGTTGAGGCAATAAAGATTATATGCAAAGATGAGTAAGTGCGAGTTTTGGCTTGAAGAAGTGAAGTTTTTGGGGCACGTCGTATTCGGAGATGGAATCGCCCTTGTCCTGAGAAGATTGCAGCAGTTCAAAATTGGCCGATTCCGAGGAATGTGGCGGAGATCAGAAGTTTTCTGGGACTTGCAGAATACTACAGAAGATTCGTGGAGAATTTTGCTCGATTGGCTGAGCCTTTGACCAAGCTTACGCGGAAGGAGGTACCGTTCGTATGGATGGGTAGTTGTGCGTCAGCTAAGCAAAGGTTGATAACCGCTCCTATTTTGACCGTACCAGACGGTTCTGGAGGATTGGTGATTCACAGCGACACGTCTGGAAAAGATTTGGGATGTGTTTTGATGCAGCATGGGAAGGTTATAGTCTACTCATCGAGACAGTTGAAGACCTATGAGAAGAATTACCCAACTCATGATTTGGAACTTGCGGAAGTGATTTTCGTTTTGAAGATTTGGAGACACTACTTATTGGGCGAAAGGGTCGAAGTATTCACCAATCACAAAAGCCTAAAGTATGTATTCACGCAGAAAGAGCTCAACATGAAGCAGCGTAGATGGTTGGAGATGATGGCTGACTATGATCTTGATCTCAAGTACCATCCAGGGAAAGTTAATGTAGTGTTGGATGCGCTTAGTCGGTTGTCAGCAATTCGGATGTTGACAGCACAGAAAGACCTTATCGATGATTTTCGGAGATTCGAGTTGGAGATCGTGTTACCGCATTCTTCAGGAAAGTTGATGCAGCTGCAAGTACAGTCATCGTTGATCGATAATATTAAAAAGCGCAGTAACAGGGTCCAAGATTGCAGAAGTTTCGAGAACAGGTTGAAGCGGGACTTTGAACGGACTTGTTGATTCATGAGGATGGTTCGTTGCGATATGGTATCCGTTTGTGTGTGCTGAAAGAAGACATTCACGAAGAAGTTATGAAGGAGACGCACAGTTCCACATACTCCGTACATCCAGGAGACACGAAGATGTACCGTAATCTACGACAACATTTCTGGTGGGAAGGCATGAAAAGGGAGATTGCTCGCTTTGTAGCGAAGTGCTTGGTGTGTCAGCAAATTAAGGCTGAAAATCAAAGGGTAGCTAGTTTATTGCAACCACTTCCAATTTCTCAATGGAAGTGGGAACATATAACCATGGATTTCGTGGCTGCTTTACCGTGGAGTCCAAAGGGCAAAAATGCAGTTTGGGTGATTGTTGATCGATTGACCAAGGCAGCTTATTTCATACCATTTCGAGTTGGTCAGTCGATGGAAGCGTTAGCAGAGCGGTACATGCAGGAAATTGTGAGATTGCATGGAGTACCTGTGAGCATCGTTTCCGACCGTGATACCCGATTCTTATCGCACTTCTGGAAGAGTTTACAGGAAAGTTTGGGGACGCGATTGAAGTTTAGAACTGCTTATCATTCTCAGACAGATGGTCAGTCAGAAAGGACGATCCAAACTCTTGAAGACATGTTGAGAACTTGCATGTTAGACTTCAAGGGTTCGTGGGAGGATCATCTACACTTGGTGGAGTTTTCGTACAATAACAGTTTTCAGGCGACTATTCAGATGACTCCATTCGAAACATTGTATGGTCGCAAGTGTCGCTCACCCGTCTGTTGGGACGATATTGGAGAACGAAGATTGTTGGGATTGGATCTTGTCGTGCAAAAAGTAGAGAAAGTTAATACTGTCTGGAATCACATGAAGGTAGCACAGGATCGGCAGAAGAGTTGGGCCGATACATCGAGAAGACATCTAGAGTTCGCTGTTGGTGATCTGTATTCTTGAAGATATCACCGACTAGAGGAGTGATTCATTTTGGAAGCCGAGGCAAGCTTAGTCTTCGATTCGTGGGGCTTTTCAAAATTATTGAGCGTGTTGGAGAAGTGGCTTATTGATTGGCTTTACCACCATCTTTGGCGAGTGTTCATGACATGTTTCATGTATCTCAACTCCGTAAGTATGTTTGAGATGAGACGGACGTGCTGGATCATTCGGAGCCGACTGTAAGGGAGAATTTGACCTATGAGGAACGACCGATGTCGATTGTTGATCGAAGAGAAAAGGTCCTCAAGAACATGATTATCTCTCTCGTACTTGTTTCATGGGGAAATCGCTCGCACGGAGAATCGACTTGGGAATGAGAAGACGAGATTCGGCAGAAGTTTCCACATTTAATATCATAGTTTCATGTTTACTTATTTTTCTTGTTCTGGGAATTTCGAGGACGAAATTCTTTTGTAGTTGGGTATAATGTAACACACTAGTTCAGTTATACCATGTTCGGGTTGATTATTTTATTCATCGTGTGGCTATTTTCTTGTTTATTAGTTTTGAGTGTGGATAGTGTTTTAGTATCTGTGCTTGGTATCCGACCCGACCCGCATGCTTGAAACCCATCTTGACAGCTGTTTATAATTTATCCATGCTAGTGCGGAGGATCCGTGCACTTTCAAGTTCTATATCCTGTATACCTGCATTATATCTGGCATCTGCAATTTTAATAATACAATTATAATCAAATAATATATTTTAAAAATATCTAGCATGGCCTGCATCATACCCCTAACACTGTCGTGGCGTCCGTATATCTTGTTCTCGTTCCGTTTAGTGAAATAGACTTGTTTGGATCGCTACGTGCACGCTACGTGTATCCGTTCTTGGGCGTATGCATTTTCGTTACCCGGATATCGCATTTTGGTTTTGGTTGATACGTATATTATCCGTATTTTCAAACCATAATTTTAGACCCAACCCGAGCGTATTTTGGAGTATTTTTGTATTAGCCAGAAAACTCAAATTTTTTTAATATTATATTCTAATATATATATATATATATATATATATATATATACCGTTTACATAAAATTTTATAACTAAATATATTTTCTAAATATTTCCTAAATCCTAATCTAAACACTCAGATTTCCTGCGCTCTCTCTCTCTCTCTGCACACCTATATATACATATTAATAATATTAAAATCTAATATTATTTTACCTCTTTCCTCACAGTTTCTTCTCTTCTTCGTTTTATTTTTCTTTCCTCGTCACGAAGACGCCCACTGCTTCACTGCTCGCCGCCGACCTCTCGCATCCACCCTCGGCCTTCTCTTCCCTTCTCCTCGACCTCCTCCTCGCCGTCGCCTTCACTCCCCCCTGCACACCCACCGCGACGATACCCAACCCACGCTTGCCTTACCGACGTGGCTCTCATCGTCGACCCCTCCTCCATCCTAAACTCCGCTAACCTCACTCTCGCCATTTCCTCCTTCGCTCCTCGACGACCTCACATCCCTCTCTCTCCTTCCTCGACCAAAACCCATCAACCCGACCAACTCCAGAAAACCCCACTGCCTTGCCGGAAAAACCCCATCGCCGGTGACCCGCGAATCGTCGTTACCCTCTCTGTCCTAGCCTCTGTCCCAAAACCCAGAGCACCAGCCCTTCCTCTCTTCTCCTCCTCCTTCTTCTTCTTTCTTCTTCTCTTTCTTTTCTTGATCCTGTATTTTCCAGTGATCGCCGGAGCCGTGCCGTCGCCGACGATCCGGACGACCCAGTGGATGTTCCAGCCAGCGTGGTCACATTCTTTCTTTGCTTGGTTCAGTTCTGTACGTCCGCATGTGCATCGCAACATTTACCGATATCGTACGCGGCGTACGCACCCCGTCGTGATATCCGATCAGGCAAGTTTATCTTGCTACATGCTATGATATATATTTTGCATCTATATGAATAAAAATATCATATATTTATTGCATTGTGCATCCTATGTTACAGTTTTACAATTTTTCAATATCCGTTCGCATCCGTACAATTTATTACATATCTAGTCGCATGTAAGTTTATCTTACTACATGCTATACTACTATATTTTGTATTCATGTGAATAATAATATTACATATTGTTTAGTTATGCATCCTATGCTACCGTTGTACTGTTTTCGGATAGTCGTTCATATTCGTATCATTTATTATATATCTAGTTGTATGCAAGTTTATCTTGCTACATGCTATGATATATATTTTGCATCCATATGAATAAAAATATCACATGTTTACTGCATTGTACATCCATGTTACTGTTTTACTGTTTTCGAAGAGCCGTTCGTATCCGTATCATTTATCACATATCTAGTCGCATATAAGTTTATCTTTCTACATGCTATATTATTATATTTGCATCCATATTAATAATAATATTACATGTTCATTGCATTGTGCATCCTATGTTACAGTTTTACAATATCCGTTCGCATCTGTATAGTTTATTACATATCTAGTCGCATGCAAGTTTATCTTGCTACATGCTATGATATATATTTTGCATTCATATGAATAAAAATATCACATGTTTACTGCATTGTACATCCATGTTACTGTTTTACTGTTTTCGGAGAGCCGTTCATATCCGTATCATTTATCACATATCTAGTCGCATGCAAGTTTATCTTGCTACATGCTATATTATTATATTTGCATCCATATTAATAATAATATTATATGTTCATTGCATTGTGCATCCTATATTATAGTTTTACAGTTTTACAATATACGTTCGCATCCGTATAGTTTATTACATATCTAGTCTCATGCAAATTTATCTTGCTACATGCTATGTTTATATATTTTCATTTATATGAATAAAAATATTGTATGTTCATTTCTTTGTGCCTCCCTGTTATAGTTTACCGTTTTTACGACACCCATTTATATCTGTACCGTATATTACATATTTAGTTGCATGCTGGAACCTGATTGTTTTATGTTACTGCTAGATTCATATATCATGCTTTCTAGTTCACATCATCCCTAGGAATTCAAGACCGAAGTATTGTACCATTCATAAACTTCGTAAGTGTCGTTTTACTTTTATTTTATTTCCTCTCAAAATCTCCATAGAGAATACTTTTAGAAATCAACTTGATTCTTATCTTGGTTGCTCGAGCATAGATCATCTAGACTTGTTTTTACCGCTAGAAATCGAATCGGTGAGCCGGTTGTTATACCGACTCACACAATCCGTAAGTCCCTTCTCTATTTCTCTACCTCCATCTCTTTTTCTTTATATTTTTCTTATCATATTGCCATGAACCGCTTCTCTTATCATATCATAGTCTCTAAATGAATAAAAATATTGTTACATATATAAATATTGAAAACACACTAAAACACACACATATAGTTATATAATTTTGATTATACTTCTGATTGCCTCTTATTCAAGTTACGTTGTCGTCTAATTGTATTATAACTTTCTTCCATATCTTGTATATAGATTTACCCTA
Source organism: Agapanthus africanus (assembly GCA_030015575.1). Lineage (NCBI taxonomy): Eukaryota > Viridiplantae > Streptophyta > Magnoliopsida > Asparagales > Amaryllidaceae > Agapanthus > Agapanthus africanus. Next base: position 537,846,079 of record JASDDO010000010.1, on the reverse strand, counting down.
ATTAATAATACAATAAACCTAGAGGAAAATGATATGTCATGATATACATTCATATATAAGTTCTTAGAAAAATAAGTATTGTATCAATTTTGTCGCTATTAGCAATTCATATGTTAAGATTGCGGAGAACAATTAGGATACATCGTTTATCGCTTTATTTTAAATTACTTTATTTAAATATTGTAAAAGAAAATGAAGTTATAAATAAATACCATGGTTTCTTCATTCTCACATATGACGTATCAATATCTTTACTTTTACAATATTTTTTAGAAATTAATTTTTACTTCTAAAAATTTCAAGAAATTTATCTATGATAGAATATATTTTTATGTACACTCTTTAAAAATTTTAGATCGAATCGCTTAACGTTTTAGGAATTATATCATTTTTATTCTATGTTCGTAAAAACATAAAACTGCATTTATTGGTCAAGTTCTAAGAGATATAACTTGGTCTGCCGATATCCAAATTGAGAAAAATCAAGTGTTTTGGACATCTACATCGAAAGATCTAGATTTTCTTAGTTTTAAGTTTTTACTGAAAACCGACGTAAAATATAGAAAACCGCGTTACAATATTTAGTGACGGATCTGGACAAAATCTGTCCTGATTTGCACACTGTTTTTAAATAGAACATAACTCAAACTCCCGATATCCATTCGTGACAAATTTTAGATGTGTAGATGAAAAATTGATAGAACTATAATTTCCTGTATATTAGATTACTTAAAAATATATGAAACAAACCGATATAGGCTTTGCAATATAATATATAGTTGCTGTCCAGAAATTAGAATTTCTATTTTAAACGCTGATATTAAAATGACCGTAACTAGAGTTTCAGGAGTCTAAATCGTGCAAAGCTTAGTTGTTTGGATGTGTACACCGAAAGAACTACAAGTTTCTAATAATTTTTGTAAGCTGAAACCTGATGGAAATTGATCCAAACTGTATTTTAAAAATATGTGACGGTGGTGAATAGATTGCATGATGATACGAAAATATGTATATCTCCCAAACCGGTAGTCATATTTAGGCGAGACTGGAACTCACGTGCGCATAACTCTTAAGGCTATGTTTTCGTTTATATTCTGACTTCAATTGACTTGATTAACTAATCATACAAATCACATATTTACAATATTATTTTTTGACGTTAGTTGTATACTTCTCCCATAATATATTCTGTGATTGCTTATTTATTTTTATCTATATGACCTATAATTAAACCATTACATACTAGAATTGACTTGATCTTGAACTTGAAAACTTAACCTGACTCCATCCATGATTGCAACTGACATTACTCGTATTCTACTTGACTTACTCGACATCATTCTTCCCATTTTGCAATCTATGGTTTCGATCAGGACAAGTTATACCAACCAATCAAATCAACTAAAATCGATACAGCAGCTATAATCTATTATACTTGGGGTGTTTGGGATAGTTTCAGGTGTGAATCAAACGGAACTTCAGGAGTCCCGTATTAACCTACTCGAATTCTATTTACTCGAATCTCAGTCGAGTCGACTTCTCCACAGCTTGGAGCCCCGATGCTAACACATGAAATGGGCCCGTATTTTCTTGCTCCTGGGGCCCCACTCTTGAGCTCGTGAATATTTCTATGGTTGTGTTGATATTCACATTTGGAACTTATTGTTAACATAGTGACCATATAGGGACCCACAGGACATATACTCATGTTCAGTTCTACATACTTTTTACTTGTCATTACATTATTTCGTATTCACTATACCTACACTACACGACTATACTATACTTGTTTGCTATGCTCATGTTACATTGTCATGCTTATATAGGTGTCATTAACATTATCATGTTATACTTGTTCATATTTCATTTCCTTTCATACTATATCACACGTCACCTTACATATTCATTTATATACATTTATATCCCATCTTTTTTGGGGACTTACCGAGTGAAAGTTCGCTGATGGGCATTCCACCCACTTCTCTCTATCTTTGGAATGTTTGCCAGGTAGTGTTAGGGCCAAAATTTACACCCCGGTTAATCAAGTCAAAATCAAAGTCAACCTCAAGCCAAACGGGCTTAAGACTAGGCCAAGTGAGCCCATGTCCAAGTCAATCCCGAACATGAAGTGGCTGGCCTTCTCCATGCCAAGAAGAAAATTATGTAATAAATAAGTTTGATGTAATTTTCATGCATGAATGTAAATGAGCAGAAATCCAAATTTTTGTAAATCTTAATGCTCATGTGCAAAAAGAAGTAAGCACATGAAGCATGAGATGGGCAGAATGCCATTTTGTAAAACCCAAGGGGCTATGTGTAAATTTGTAAGCCTATATAAGGCAACATGATGATGAAATGATGAAAAGAATTCGTTCTCCTCAAAATCTAGGGTTTCTGTACCTCCTTCTCCTTACTCAAAGTTCTACACCTTCTTCCCTTTTTTGAATTAAATCAAGAGTTTAATTCTTTTTTACCAAAAAGAAATAGTTTTTCACCATAAAATCCTTGAAGGGGAATCCAGATCTCCCATCAAATCTCTAAAAAGGAGATTTTTAAATCCCGCCCCCCTTTTGTCCAAGATCCAACCAACTGAGAGGAGGAAGAAGGAGACCCATCTCCAAAAATCTCATTTTGGAAAGATTCAAGGCTTAAGAGAAAACCCAGGGCTCAAGGGAGAAAAAAGGGTCCCCTTTCATCATCTCCGAAAATCTTTTAGGAGTTTAACTCCACAAAAAAATATTATATAAAATAATAAATCCTTTTCTCTAGGAGTTTAACTCCAAAAGTCAACCGGGGAGTACAACTCCCAGTGCAGGGGCTAAGCCCCTTTGTCCTTTTTCTAGGAGTTTAACTCCAAAATGTTGGCTATAATACCCTCAAGGCAATTATCGTAATCGCAGGCAGATGATTATGATGATTGAGGGAGACCTATACCGGTAGAACAGTCTTACTCGAGATGATAGTATGCTATCTGGTTTGTCTTTGTTATCACTATTACATGTTGATAGAGCCCATAGGATTCTTGCTTGACTATCGGCATTATGATGGCGATCATATACGTGGGAGCTAGGGGTATATAAGCATATCCTTAAATGTCCCTAGTCATGGGAGTATCGAGACATATCATCGATACTCCAGTGTAGACTAGTGTATACTGATTGAGACCCCGACGAGGGGTGGTGACTTGGTCTCACAAGCTATTGGTGTTAGTTTGTTTACCTAAGATAGTATACAGGTGCTCATTGGGTTATGAGTACACTGGACGGACTCGCCGGAAACCAGCTAGTTGGTATTATACCTATTGTCAGATAGCAGTTTTTAGGTGACATGTGTACAGATTAGTTTGTCGACCTGAGATCGTCATTTTTCTCGTGTGAGTTTCCACTGTGCTTTGATTACTACCCTACCATGGCTCAAAGGAGTTGTGAAAACAGGTTTTAGTTGGGTACAGTCCCGAGCCATATAGAGACAGTGATCGGATCGTCGGGGATTCGTCTCTCCCGGTATTGGGGGTTGATGTCGCGTTGTGCACGGGTAGCCATCACCAGAAATCCATGGCCATGGTGGACGAGAATTACCGATCCAGGATCGATAGTTTTTCTGGTGGTGATGGGTTTCATGCCGACACTAAATGTCGTGTTGTTAGGGGTCAGACTTTATCCAGCTACTTAGACTCAATATGCGATACTCTTAGACGAACATACCGGACTGTACGAATATTGTCACTGTCAGGCTCAGTAGCGGTTCAGGATGAGTTTGCTCGTCGGTCTCCCTTTCGCTCAATACCTGGGTAGCCGTTACGTACAGCTAGTGCCGCTGACGTGCTTGTGGTTAAACCCACCGCCGGCGTATTGACAAGTCTTTAGAGTCCCACACAGAGGGTTTTCACGGTTCAGGCGATATGGTGTAGATGACGTATGTTGGTACATACAGGTGTCTGATTAAATATGTGCACATGCTGCACAGACTTTAATCGAACGGTTGATAATACTGTTAGTTATATTTATGCCCTAGAGGCCATTACTGTACATACGATGCATATTGTAGTGGATGCTTGGACATATATAGGGAGGAATTTCTTGCACGACTTGATAGTATGCTATCTGGTTGCACTTTATCTTAACATGTTAACAAATACTGTTTTGTGATCATATGTTGATAAAGCCCTTAGGATGATTACTTGACTACCAGGATTATGATGCAGATCATACTAGTGGGGACAGAGTAGTCGATAAGTATATCCTGTAAATGTTCCTAGTCGTAGGAGTATCGAGACAGGGCATCGATACTCCAGAGTAGACTAGCGTATGCGCTTCTTGACCCATATGATGGACGATGGATGATCCCATATCCATTGGTGTTTGACATCAGAGAAGGTATACGGGTGCTCAGTGGAGACTGGGTACACTGAACGGACTCGCCGAGAACTCCTAGATGGTATTATACCTATCGTCGGATAGCAGTTCTCTGGTGACACTGGTACAGGTTAGTCTGTAGACCCGAGATCGTCATAGAGTCTTGTGTGATTCCTACTGTGCTTTGATTTCCAACTTACCACGGTCAAGAGATCGTGCAAAATGGTAGCTTTTGGGTACAGTCCCGAGTCACATGGAGGCAATGAGCGATATGAGGGGTTTCTTCTCTCGCGGTATTGGGAGTTGATGTTGCACTATGCTCGATTGGCCATAACAGGAAATCCCTGGGCAGGGTTGTTGAGATTTACTGGTAAGTGTTATCAGTAGTTTCTCGAACCGTTATGGACCTTACATCGGCATGACTTATCAGGCTATTGGGGTCTGATGTTATACCACCTCCAGGCTGTGATATGCGACATATCAGACGAAGAGACCGGACTGTACGGTAGTGTTACTGATTGGATTCACAGGAGTTATAGCAGGCTTGCTTGTTGATCTTCTGATCGCTCAATACCCGGGTGTCCGTTACGTTTAGCGGACCGCTTGCGGCTTGTGGGTGTTTGATATGATCATCACCTACTTCCGGCGTATTGATGAGTCTTTAGAGTCCTACACAGAGGTTTCCTGGTTCATGCGAAACGGAGTTGGAGCACATATGCGATATTTGCGGGACCGAGATTAATACGAGTATGTGATACCGTATTCTATTCTCGCGATATGTGATATCGGTCGGGTATATGAGATATATCCGGGTTATCGGATCAAGTGTTGATTCGATAAGTTGATTCATTTGATATTAGTCGGTTATATGTAATAAAGCCGGATTATTAAATCAAGAGTTGATTTGATAATTTAATATATAATTATATATTTGATATATTAAATTACATTAATTAATATTAGCTCACTTAAGTATTACTTTTTCTCACTTAAATGATACATTAATATATATGTGATATATGTTAATTGTATTATTTTCTTCTCGTACACAAAATATATATGTGATATATATATTGTTGTGTCATGATAGGTTACACTTGCAACATGTATGCAAGAGACTTATACCATGCTAGGGTTTATGATTGGGTTTTATTTATCATTAAGTAATTCACAAAAGATTGAGAATGAGTCATGGAAGAAGCTTGGAGGAGCTTGTAGGAAATATTGACCAAGTCCACTCTTTTGTCACTGCTTAAGATATTTTTTAACCCAACCCTTAATTCATAGCTATAGTTTATTCTCTACATGAATTAGGCATGACACTAACTCACCCATGATTGTAATTCTAATCTCACTCTCTCATCATTTGCTTCATCACTTCTTCTTCTTCTTCTTCAAGAGAAAAAGCTTGCTAGTTTTTTCAAAGCGATGATTTATTATGAGAAAAATAAAACTAAAGTGAACCCACTTCCTACTTCACCATCCTCTAGTATTAGCCATTTAGTTTAGGGTGTTTGCTTCACTAATCTACACAATTAGTGAAGAGATAGCATGAGCTAGTGTTTTCTCGACGTAGATCATCTTCGGCCTCGAAAACTTCGAAGCAAGCTTGTTCGTTTCTTCATGGGAGCTTTTCTAGAGTCCGGGGATCGTGATCGCAACGAGGGGACTACTATATGGAGCTCTTGAAGTGAAGGACCGTCTACAAAGGTTATATTCCTTATTCACTTAGATATAAAGAGTTTACATATCATGTTTAACCTGAATTCTCTAGTTAAGATCTTAGTTAGGGTTTGTTAAGCACCCCAAAATTTTAAAGTAACATGATTGATGCTTGCCAAAACCTTCACAAGGTGCTAAGCCAACCCTAGAGTGGTATTAGAGCCAAGCTAGAGCATTAGGCGTTGTCTAGACGAAATTTAAAGTTCGATCGAACTCCGAAAGCCCGAAATGACCCTTTTTCTGGAAATTTTTCAAAAAGTTGGATTTTTTCATGTTAAAAATATTCAGAAAATCATACAGGGAATTCTATGGACACACCTGAAGAACGAAACCCTAACTCGTCCAAGTGACCGCGGATCCGCGGCCAAAACATGGTTTTGGCGGTGGATCTATAGCGCCACTTGAGAGGCTTGGGTCGGGTCCTTCAGCTGTTGGTCCGTAGGTACTGGGGTATGTTTCTGGGAATTTTTAATTGTGCTCAAGTGTTGAGCTCTCTGGGAATTTTTGGGAATTCGTTGTATCGATCGGATTATTTAATTTCGCCTAGCTATCTGTGATTGTGATACAATATTTGGAATCCACTTAATTGGTTATGTGAAAACTAGTTTGAATTTTGTAAATCTAGCGGTTTAGTCTCATTTGATCGGTTGCCACGGGATTTTGATGTTGATCAAAAGTCCGTCGCAATCACGTAGTGTACGCGGATACTCGCCGGGTAACCTTACTAGATAGCGACGCCCCATAGCCCCAATTAAGTGACTGTAGGAGAACCCCGTAGCCAAAAGCATCCGTTTGGATGCTCACGGCTGCGGTGTTCCGCCTTGGTGCACTTCGTCGACGGCACCGGGGGGTGAGGCCGTCTAATAAAGTTTCCGACGAGCATTCGATCTGGTTATCGGGAATCTTGATGAATTACCCGATAGGTTATTGGAAAGTGTTTTCAATATGGAGACTAAAATGCAGGGTTTATAATTGTTAGGCATGCGATATCTAAGGAATTCATTTGGTTAGGCATGAAATCCAATGTATTTGATATATTGGGTTTATGATGTCTAAGGTGGTTGCGAATTCCAACTGTTGTAGTTTTTCACTTTCTTGTCTGCGACCATAAGTGTAATATGTGGTGTATCGCCGGTTTCGGTGCTATATGTCAGCGACAACTGAGATACGCATATTTACTTACGTTGATGATATGTGTTGCTGTGATATGTTATATTAGATCTGTTAGTTATATGTATGCCCTAGAGGCCATTACTGTACATACGATGTATATTGTAATGGATGCTTGGACATATATAGGGAGGACTTTCTTGTTCGATATGATAGTATGCTATCTGGTTGTACTTTATCTTAATATGTACTCTGATTGTCTCTATGTTATATGTTGATAAAGCCCTTAGGATATGTACTCGACTACTGGGACTATGATGAGATCAAACTAGTGGGCCCACGGCAGTCGGCGAGTACATCCTATAACTGTTCCTAGTCGAGGGTGTATCGAGACAGGGCATCGATACACCAGAGTAGACTAGCATATACGCATCTTTACCCATATGATGGGCGATGGATGATCCCATATCCATCGGTGTTTGACATCAAGGATGGTGTACGTGTGCTCAGTGGAGACTGGGTACACTGGACGGACTCGCCGAGAACTCCCAGATGGTATTATACCTCACGTCAGATGGCAGTTCTCCGGTGACACTGGTACAGAGTTGTCTGTTGACCCGAGATCGTCATAGAGTCTTGTGTGATTCCCACTGTGCTATGATTTCCATCATACCACATCCAAGAGGGCGTGCAAAAAGGTGGCTTTTGGGTACAGTCTCGAATCATATGGAGGCAATGAGCGATAGGAGGGGATTCGTCTCTCCCGGTATAGGGAGTTGATGTTGTGCTGTGTTTGATTGGCTATAACTGTGGCCAGGGTTGCTGAGATTTACTGGTAAGTGTTATCAGTAGTTTCTCGAACTGTTATAGACCTCATATCGACACGACTTATCAAGCTACTGGGGTCTGACGTTTACCACCCCTAAGCAAGATATGCGACATATCAGACGACGAGACCGAACCGTACGGGAGTGTTACTGATTGGATTCACAGGAGAATGTATAGGCTTGCTTGTTGATCTTCTGAGCGCTCAATACCTGGGTGGCTGTTACGTTTAGCTGACCGCTTGCAGATTATGGGTGTTTGATATGATCATCACCTACTGCCGGCGTATTGAAGATTCTTTAGAGTCCTACACAGAGGTTTCTTGACTCAGGCAAAACGGAGTAGGAGCACATATGTGATATGTGCAGGACCGAGGATAATGCGATATGTGATACCGTATTCTATTCTCGCGATATTTGATATCAGCCGTGTCATCAGATCAAGTATTGATTCGATGAATCGGTAAATGAGATATTAGTCGGTTATATGCGATATAGCCGGATTGTCGGATCAAGTGTTGATTCGATAATTTAATGTATAATAATATATATGATATATTAAATTACATTAACTAATATTAGCTCACTAAAAGATTCTTTTTCACACTCGGGTAATACATTGATATATATGCGATATATGTTAATTGTATTATTTTATTTTGTTACAATAAATATTATATATGTGATATATAATATTGTAACATGATATGCTTATTAATGCAACATGTTTAGTGGAGATTAAACATGGTTAGGGTTTGATTTGGGTTAATCATTTCTAGATGTTTCTAGAAGGTTTTCATTTTTGTTTTGGAAAAGATATTTTGCAAGATATTTCTTTAACTCAACCCAAACCCTAGCCCTAGTTAAATCTTTACAAATGTTTGTTTAACCATGGTTGCATTATTCATCATGATTATCCTTTCATTATTCATCACAAAAGGATTACTATTCTTCTTCTTCATCTTGGAGCTTCATGAAAAGCTTTCTAGGTTTTTCCTAAGTGATGAAAATGAGTGAGAATATGAAAACAAATGAGAGCAAAAATCCTACTTCATCATCCTCATCTACCCTTGCCCTTTAGATGAGAGTGTTCACTTCATTTAGTGAGTGTTAGCTTGTGTTAATGAAACTTCAAGGTAGATCATCTTTGTTATCGAAGATCGGAAGCAAGCTTGCATCTTTCTCTTCGTGGAGCCTCTCGAGAGTCCGGAACACGATGATCGCAGCGAAGAGACCTCAACACGGAGCTTTAGAAGTGAAGGACCAGATCTACAAAGGTTGTAATCCCTCTCACTTAGTGTTAAAATGTTTAACATGCTTGTTTTCTCCTAATCTCTAGTTTAAAGATCTGGCTTTGGGTTGTTCGACACGGCTAAATTTTAAATCGGGCATGGTAGATGCCTTGTAGAACCTTGTGCGTGTGCCTAGCAACCCTACAGTGGTATCAGAGACAAGCTAGAGTTTTAGGCGAAGTTTAGGCGAAGTTTAAAGTCCGATCGAACCCAGAAACCCCGACACGAACCCTTCTCTGGACATTTTTTAAAAATGTGTTTATTTCCGTATTAAAAATGCTCAGAAAACAGAGCAGGGAAATCTAAGAATAACTGTAGAATACGACTTTCTAACTCCACTGTAGCGCTGCGGAACCGCTGCCGTACCCTGGTTTCGGCGGCGGTTCCGCGGCCGTATGTGGAGATTAGGGACTCGTTTTTCTACAGTTACCTCCTTAGGTGATTCCTGATTCTTCTGGGAAATTTTTAATTTGCTCAAGTGTTGAGTTTTCTGGGATCTATTGGAGACTCGTTGATTCGATCGGATAATTTAACTTCGTTTAAATTTTTTCCGGATAATTTTAGAAACTGTTAAATAGTTCGAACGGATATCAATAACTCACTTTTTCCCCTGTCGGAAAATTTTCAAAAGTTGAATTTTTCTCGAGTTTGAAACTTTCGTAAAGTCATGCAAGTAACGCGATGGACCCTCTAGAAGAAAACAAAACTTAACTCGATTATGTGACCGTCTTGAACCGCCTCTAAACGTTAGGGTTTGCTGCAGTACGGCGTGCCACATGTGAGGCGTTGGCTTGACCCTTCTACGGCTGGACCATTGGTACTAAGGCATGTGATGAATGTTTTAAAACTAATTTCAAGTGTTGAGAACTATTTGGGAAAACTTGGGTGTTTGATTATTCGGTCGGAAAGTTTAACATTGCCTATTTATCTGGAATGTGATACAATATTTGGAATCCACAAGTAATTATGAGATAACTAATTTGAATGTTATAAATCTAGCAGTTCAGTCTCGGATGATCGGTTGCCACGGAATTTTGATGTGATTAAAAGTCCGTCGCAATCACGTAGCGTACGCGGATACTCGCCGGGTAAACTTAATAGAAAGCCACGCCCCATAGCCCCGACCAAGTGACTGTAGGAGAACCCCGTCGCCAAAAGCATCCGTTCGGGTGCTCGCGGCAGCGGTGTTCTGTAAATGCACGGCGGCGCCCCGGCCGTCAATCCGACGGCCAAATGCGGAAACGGTGATAAACTTTAATTTTGCGAACTTTGCAAACCGGCACCACCGCGCACAAAACACCCGGATCGGACCATTAAACTAGTTCTAGCTAACTACAAGATGGGAAGAGATATACCGAGTGATCCGAGTCCTCCGGTCTTCTCGTCGTCATCCCGATCTCTCGCGGAAACTCCGTTCGTCGCCTCTTCGCCGGAAGGGCACCACATCGCCTGCATCTTTTACGGGCTCCCACCTCAATACCGAGGCAACTCGGGTATGAAGCCGGCAAGTCGACATGCCCAAGATATGCTGTAGAAAGTGTAGTGTAGAGGTTATGTCTCACTTTGGGGTTATGTTGCCTTTGAAAGATGATGGAGGAATCAAGAAGAAAAATGGTGCTTGCATTTTTCTAGCATCAAATGAGATCAAGAATGCCACAAGCTCAAAAAGGAAATTCTCTCATTCCCCTCACTCAAGTGGCCGGCCTATATCTCATGTGAGAATGGTGGAATGAAGGGATTTGTAGCATGAAGGGAGGTGATGGTAGGAGAAGAGAAAAGGGTGACCATAAACAAACATCAACCATAACCAATCCACATCAAACCTATACCCTCCCTTAACTTAATTAATGCAAGTGATGGAAGAAAGAATGGTATCAAAAAGATGCTATCATAATTAATCCATATGCAAGAAAAACCCCTCCACAAATGTTATTTGCAAACTTGCAAATAACCCCCTCCATCGGAAAAGTCCGGCCGGGAAAGAACAAAGGAAAACCGGCCGGAACGGAATGCAAACTGGCAACTCCAGAAAACTGGTCCCGTAATAAATTACAGGAAAAACCCCGATACTGTGCATACACACCCGCATCTGTATTCCGTCCGGATACAAATGCAAAGATACAAAATCTACACTGTACTAAACTAGGATTCGGCTTAAACCAAAGCCGGCTAGTAATATCCGTCCGATCCTGATCCGTGCAATACCGCACGTATCTGATCGAACCCTGCCATATATCCATACGGCCACTAGTACAAACTGTCCGATCCTGATCCGTGCAATACCGCACGTATCTGATCGGACCCTGCCATATCTCCATACGGCCTCTACAGCGTTTCGCCCGAAAGCTGAGTAACTGAAAGTGTGGTGGACTCTAAAGACTCGTCAATACTATGGCTGTGGATTTAACCACTAGCACGTCAGAAGTATAAGCCAATACGTAACGGGCCACCAGCTATTGACCAAAAGGGACGTCGATGAGCGAGCTCATCCTGACACCCTACTGAGCCTGTCAGTGACAATATCCGTACAGTCCGGTCCGTTCGTCTATGAGCATCGCATGGCGGGCCTAGGGGGTTGGTAAAAGTCAGACCCCCAAAAGCGGTACAAGTCGTGTCGGAGTGTAGCCCAGAACACCCTGAGATACTACTGGAATACCTACCAGTAAATCTCCTACCTTGGCCAAGGACTTCGTGTAATGGCTCTCCTAGACACAGCGTGACCTCACCCCCAATACCGGGAGAGACGAACCCCTGAAGATCCGCTCACTGCCTCCATGTGGCTCGGGACTGTACCCAACTAAAACCTGTTTGCACGACTCCTTTGAGCCGTGGTAGGGTAGTAATCAAAGCACAGTGGGAACTCACACGAGACAAATGACGATCTCCAGGTCGATGAACTAACCTGTACACATGTCACCTGGGAACTGCTATCTGACGTCAGGTATAAGACCAACTAGCATGTTCCCGGCGAGTCCTGTCCGGTGTACTCATAACCCAATGAGCACCTGTATACATCTTAGGTGAACCAAATGACACCAGTGGCTTATGAGACCGGCCACCGCCCCTCGTCGGGGTCTCGACTGTATACACTAGTCTACTCTGGAGAATCGATGCCCTGTCTCGAAACTCCCACGACTAGGGACCATTTAAGGATGTGCTTGTAGACCCCAGCTCTCACGTATATGATCGCCCTCATACTGCTGGTCGTCAAGCAAGAATCCTAGGGGCTCTATCAACGTGCAATAGTGACCTGTCAGGTCACCTAAAGCAGTACACGATGATAAAGGTAAACCAGATAGCATACTATCATCTCGAGTAAGACTGTCATACCGGGATAGGTCCTCCCTCAATCATTGCAATCACGTGCCTGTGATCCAATAATTGACTCTGAGGGCACTATCTTCAATAATCTCCCACTTGCACTCAAGGCTAATTATTGCGATGTCGCATACTCACAGCCCGTGTGATACCGAACACCCAACTCCTCTACTAGTCAGTCTCACAAAGCCTGTTTGCGAAACTCTTGCGTTCGAGGAATAGCCTCAGTGAGTGGATCCGCCTAGATGTTTCTTTCTATGTCTCTCTATATCTCAAGTTCGCGGAGAAAGCCATCTCCCGAAATGAGCAATACCTGTCTTAGAATGTCTGGATGCCTGATGGGACCAAGCTCATAAATGAACTCCAAATCCAAACTTCTTAGACTGTATCGTCAACTGAACTTAATCAGTATCCTGCGCCATGCCACCCTCAGTATTGCCTTGGATTACCTGTCCAAAACATTGCCTCTCGTCAGAAGGAAAACTATAACTCTGACAACCTCCTTGTCGTCCATGTCACCTTGGAAGCCTGGAGTGATAACCGTCTCCTAAAGGAGGCTGTCGTTATCATATCCCTAGAACATCCACTTATGTTCTAAAACTGCTTCCGACTGTTTCTCCAGGATTGGATCAATATCAACTTATTGCATCTAGTGCAAGAACAACATCTGGTGTGGTACTTGACATCTCATGATTGACTCAATTGCCTAAGCAAGTGATCTGCCAATCATGCACATCCCTATCTACTTTAGTCTATAAGACACCTTTAGAGAGGGTGACTCCATTACCTGCAGGTACACTACTATGCCAGGAGTCGTCCATTCTAAATACTCTTAGAATGCTGTCAAAGTACCCTGATTGGGAAACCACCCAAATCTAGATCTAAAACCATAGATCTAGTAACCAGTATGTCTGATATAATGTCCAAGTCCCATGTGGAGAAACCACTGTGTGACGACCAAAGTATAACCGATCGTAGTATAGGAGTTTCCTTTCCTACTCTGTGTATGTCATCAAAAACCAGGACATCACACCCTACTACCTTCTTAACAGATCCATCCCCTATTCTGATAACGTCAAACCTATGACTGTCACATCAGAAATAAATGATCTATCTCCGCTATATCTGCTTTAGTCTATAAATAGACATAAGCCTGATGTCCACCAATGCTTCCGCTGCTGCCAATGACTACGACAACCCTCTGGCAGAGTCATATAGACGCGCACTTCTAAAGCTAGTTTAGAACGACGCTATACTCATCCTCCTGCCGGGTCTCGCAGCCTGGAACAACAACAATGGCAAGTGTGGGTAAACAAGAACTTCCCTGTCACCGTCCTTGAGGTTACCGGAGTACCTCTCGGGTGCCTGAAGTTACCCACCTTATCTGCGGAGTGGCTAATCGAATGTCAAATCAGATTGAATCTTTAGGTTCCTTATCAAATCTTCAGTAATCGTTTGCGGTTCTGGAATCGCTTCCAGTTCTACCATACTCCCACTACTGTTTTCTGAAAAATAACCATTTCTTTTAAAATGTGGCGAGTTAAGAACAATATCACTATTGATCTTTCTTATGGTAGAAAGTCAACCCTTGTCATAGCCTGGGTCAACCCACAAACAGCCATTACAGAAACGTGCCTTGAGTTATCCAGAGTCTGGTTTTAATCATAAGCCGGACAACTCCCCGTACCTTAACAATATTAAGATATGAACTGTACTATATCCAATATAGAACCAGAGGCACTGATTTAATTGAACCAGATTCAAATCATGCAGCTGTCTCCAGTGCATGTCAACTAAATGGAGAGAGGCCGATCAGCGTTACTCAACTTAGGAATGCTTCCAATTATGAGTAACCTGAAAGAGAAGCAATTTCTCTTTATCATTACTATCAACTGAATACCATACACAAGTATCTACATCTTCGATCACCTTGAAGAATCCCGATACTTGCTACACCTGGTTCTCTACTCTATTCAAATACCTATAACTCCTTAAAACTTAGACCCTGTGTTTCTACGAAACACATGTCTAAGAACTAGAGAAGTTAAAAGTAAACAGAATATAGTATGAGTACCAACCCCTTTGTCCTAATGGACACTGGACAACATACAATACTCTGTATGAGTCCGCCGAGTCCAACAACTCTTTCACTATGTGTCGTAGGTTGAAAACTGTACTTATGGTTAAGAAGAATTACACCGCTGTTTAATGCTCCTTACCTAACCATCCACTGATATAGGTAAATGTCATCGACATAATATCAAAAGGTTTATCTCACTCTATGAAAATAGACGTACAGATATATCAATTTGAAATTGGTGCATAACAGCGGATATTCAAAACCAAACATTTGCCGACCGGCAAACAGCCCAGGTGATCTCCTCAAATATCACCGATTACAACGAATCCCGATATAATGAGGATGATCACCCAATTCCTAATAACTTACTCCCACTCATCATCTGTAAAGCCATATAGATGTGAGAATCAAACCTGGTAAATACATACCCTGGAGCAAGTGTCTAATCAGGAAATCAGTTTTCTTTTAACAGTACACAGTTGAACTGAAACATTGAAATGTTTCGATGGGGTATCCTGGTATTCCTAGTAATGCCTTTACCATTATCCAGATTCACAACTATAACCGTATAATTCTTTGCCACCTCTCCAAATCCCTTTATATGTCTTTAGTCATTACCTTCTGCACACCCCTTTAGGCCAATTGGTTTTCTTCCTTCCCTACCGTTCGGCACCAGCCTATGGTTTGGAAGAAGACTATCCAATAAGCATAATGGGTGTACTGTCCTAACCCTAGGAACACTCGCAATGCGAGAGAAGGTGAAGATAAAAGACAACCGAATAAACCTTATTCCTATTTCTTCTGGACCAGAATCCATCCCCGAACTGGAACAAGTTCCTTTCGAGTTCGTATATAACCATACGATGGAGTATCCAATAAACTGTGGATCTTCGTAGTGATATGGAGTGTCCTGGAGAAATACAAAGGTGATTTAGGATTGGCGAAGAAAAACTTGGTTTGGTCGTGAATATCAGTCGCAATTTACTTTGCCCTCTTACTAATCCCTTGCTTTGTCTTAATCTTAATACCTTCTGCACACCATCGTTATGCTAATTGGTTTTTTTCATTCTCTACTGTTCGGCACCAGCCTAAAGTTTGGAAGAAGACTATCCAATTTGCGTAATCGGTGTACTATCTCCTAAACTAAGGAGTACTCGTAACTTGAGAGGAGGCAAAAAGGAAAAGACAACTGAATAATCCTATCCGTTTTCTCCAGAACCGGAAACTATCCTCGAATTCCTTCGAGTTCGTATCTAACCATACGATGGTTTTGTCCAATGGAAGTGGACGTTCATAGTAATACGGGGTGTCCTGGAGAAAAGGGTAAAAATAGGAGTGGCAATGAGGTCTGCAACTCTGATAATCCAAAAGCCAGTGTAAAGAAGGTTCGGTCAACTTGGTCACTGAGTCATAGTCTTAGGGTCGGGTCAATGGTCGCTGCCAGAGAGAGAGAAAAGAAACACTCAGCGTGCACTCTATCCTAGATCAGAAAGGTTACCAATTTATCTAATCTGGAAACCTCCCACTGTACCTCAAATTCTTCTCCAAACCTGAAAGAAGAATTAGTCGGGGTCACCCGAGGAGTAAACTAACTCATCAGTAGGAATCGGGATCCAACTCTCATCGCATGATAACGTGACGGAATCCGCTCACGGTATCACACTCCAGAAGGTATGCGCATATCTGGCAAGTTTCAGTTCTTTTGAAACTCCCGATGTGATTTCTGCCCCATGCTCTTATGACCTTGACGAAGGCCAACAAATCATAAGTCACATGTCAAGTTCTACCCGTCATTCTCCAGGTTGATTTGAACCCACCCGCACAAGCCCTTGACGAAGGCCAACAAGGCTATACGACTGTCCCAAACTAACGCATCTATCTATGCTGCAGAAAGGCAACAAGCAGCTACCAAACACTATGCCTTGACGAAGGCCAACAAACATAGCATCAATACTACGTGCTACCCTTCTGAAACGACGGAGGGCTACGAATGGTTTCTGGCGAAAACCTTTAACGTAATGAACTTGATATCGTTGAAGGAACGGATAGCTTTTTAGAAAATATAGTGACGAAAACCTTTACTAAAGAGGTCACTCCCGGTGAAGGGATCTCGGCTCTTTCCCCGTAGAATGGGGTGCAGGATATTCCAAATGAATACCACGATGCAAAGCAAAAGTAATCGGCTATAGTGAAGTTAATGCCCTGACGCAAAATTCTGTCCAAGGGGTCACTCCCGGTGAAGGGATCTCGGCCCTTGCCTCGTCGACTGAGGAGCAGGATATTCCAAATGAATACCACGATGCAAAACAAAAGTGAACGTCCTTGCAATAACAGCTTTTTGAAAAGTGTTCCAACAACATCAGAATAGGTTTGTTTTAACTTGCATTGATCCAAATCAACGCAGTCCCATCAATTAATCACACCACAAAGAACGAAAATATACTGACGTACGTATATGCCATCCGCATTCGCCACTGGGTCCCGTCATCACCCGTTAGGTTAGCTAACTAACGGCAGAGCGGGGACTGGACTAGCGCGGATGAAAAACATATACAACATCTACTAATATATATACCAATATATAGTATTTCGCTCAAGGCGTGATAAAAATGCAACATCACAGAACAATACAGATATCTGGGATCCCCGGGTTTCACAGAGCCACTACTGAAACCCGACGTTCCCCTGGTCGTGTGGATAGCCTGTGCAATGAAATCCTAGACCCCTACGGGCGCGGCAACTCACCCGCCAAAACCTGAAGCGAGGCAGCCCCCTTCAGCGCCGTGAATGGACCACCCAGCACTTCACGGAATCCGGTAACTTGGGCACCCCTCCTGGGTCAACCTGTCCCCCTACGAGTGCGGCGAATAGCCCGCCAATTCCAGACTGAAGCCTCCTCCGTCTCAATGCCCTGAGATGCGGGCCCGTTGCCCTCTAGAACCTGGCTATTCGTGCATCCCTCCGCGGGGTAACCCTAGTACAGAAAGTAAAATATACATACAACGGGTACATGGACCGCAACCTGGTCGTGCCCCAAAAAAAAATACAAACAGGCAGTGACGGCAGTCCACATGTCGGACGCTCGCCCCGCAATATCAAATGTACATAATACAACCACAACTGTACTAGCATTGCATCCAGGCTATCCCCCACGACCGATCCGCAACATCACAGTAAAAACATAGAACATCAACATGAAAATCACGTTCGCAAATCCGTCCAACCGGGCTATAGCAGTTAGACCGGATTTACCGATCGAGTGACATTCACGGTCGCAGATATAATGTAAATACTGTGAAATAATGTGTTTAAAATATCCGATCGATCAAAAATTAACAAGTGGGCCCCCAAGCAATACTGTAGCACTCACAGAAAATCTGGGCCCAATATTAATATTCCAAAACCCCAATTTTAACCCCAGAAAGATACTGTAGAAATTTGGTGCAGGGATCCGAACAGTGTGCGGCGGAACCGCGGCCCATAAGGAAGGTTAGGTCGCGGTTCCGCGCTTTCACAGTGGACTCATGCTGTCGAATTTCTACAGTAGCCTTGTAATCTCCAGTACATAAATTTTATACAACCTGAAAAATATTTGGAGACCAAAAAATTTCAACAGAAAACTGTCGTGAAGGAAATACGAGTTTTGGAACATTTGATCGATCGGAAATGCAAAACACATCAAACGAAGCTAGACGAAGTTAATGGCGAGGCTCTGATACCACTGTAAGTGCACGGCGGCGCCCCGGCCATCAATCCGACGGCCAAATGCGGAAACGGTGATAAACTTTAATTTTGCGAACTTTGCAAACCGGCACCACCACGCACAAAACACCCGGATCGGACCATTAAACTAGTTCTAGCTAACTACAAGATGGGAAGAGATATACCGAGTGATCCGAGTCCTCCGGTCTTCTCGTCGTCATCCCGATCTCTCGCGGAAACTCCGTTCGTCGCCTCTTCGCCGGAAGGGCACCACATCGCCTGCATCTTTTACGGGCTCCCACCTCAATACCGAGGCAACTCGAGCATGAAGCCGGCAAGTCGACATGCCCAAGATATGCTGTAGAAAGTGTAGTGTAGAGGTTATGTCTCACTTTGGGGTTATGTTGCCTTTGAAAGATGATGGAGGAATCAAGAAGAAAAATGGTGCTTGCATTTTTCTAGCATCAAATGAGATCAAGAATGCCACAAGCTCAAAAAGGAAATTCTCTCATTCCCCTCACTCAAGTGGCCGGCCTATATCTCATGTGAGAATGGTGGAATGAAGGGATTTGTAGCATGAAGGGAGGTGATGGTAGGAGAAGAGAAAAGGGTGACCATAAACAAACATCAACCATAACCAATCCACATCAAACCCATACCCTCCCTTAACTTAATTAATGCAAGTGATGGAAGAAAGAATGGTATCAAAAAGATGCTATCATAATTAATCCATATGCAAGAAAAACCCCTCCACAAATGTTATTTGCAAACTTGCAAATAACCCCCTCCATCGGAAAAGTCCGGCCGGGAAAGAACAAAGGAAAACCGGCCGGAACGGAATGCAAACTGGCAACTCCAGAAAACTGGTCCCGTAATAAATTACAGGAAAAACCCCGATACTGTGCATACACACCCGCATCTGTATTCCGTCCGGATACAAATGCAAAGATACAAAATCTACACTGTACTAAACTAGGATTCGGCTTAAACCAAAGCCGGCTAGTAATATCCGTCCGATCCTGATCCGTGCAACACCGCACGTATCTGATCGAATCCTGCCATATATCCATACGGCCACTAGTACAAACTGTCCGATCCTGATCCGTGCAATACCGCACGTATCTGATCGGACCCTGCCATATCTCCATACGGCCTCTACAGCGTTTCGCCCGAAAGCTGAGTAACTGAAAGTGTGGTGGACTCTAAAGACTCGTCAATACTATGGCTGTGGATTTAACCACTAGCACGTCAGAGGTATAAGCCAATACGTAACGGGCCACCAGCTATTGACCAAAAGGGACGTCGATGAGCGAGCTCATCCTGACACCCTACTGAGCCTGTCAGTGACAATATCCGTACAGTCCGGTCCGTTCGTCTATGAGCATCGCATGGCGGGCCTAGGGGGTTGGTAAAAGTCAGACCCCCAAAAGCGGTACAAGTCGTGTCGGAGTGTAGCCCAGAACACCCTGAGATACTACTGGAATACCTACCAGTAAATCTCCTACCTTGGCCAAGGACTTCATGTAATGGCTCTCCTAGACACAGCGCGACCTCACCCCCAATACCGGGAGAGACGAACCCCTGAAGATCCGCTCACTGCCTCCATGTGGCTCGGGACTGTACCCAACTAAAACCTGTTTGCACGACTCCTTTGAGCCGTGGTAGGGTAGTAATCAAAGCACAGTGGGAACTCACCCGAGACAAATGACGATCCCCAGGTCGATGAACTAACCTGTACACATGTCACCTAGGAACTGCTATCTGACGTCAGGTATAAGACCAACTAGCATGTTCCCTGCGAGTCCTGTCCGGTGTACTCATAACCCAATGAGCACCTGTATACATCTTAGGTGAACCAACTGACACCAGTGGCTTGTGAGACCGGCCACCGCCCCTCGTCGGGGTCTCGACTGTATACACTAGTCTACTCTGGAGAATCGATGCCCTGTCTCGAAACTCCCACGACTAGGGACCATTTAAGGATGTGCTTGTAGACCCCAGCTCTCACGTATATGATCGCCCTCATACTGCTGGTCGTCAAGCAAGAATCCTAGGGGCTCTATCAACGTGCAATAGTGACCTGTCAGGTCACCTAAAGCAGTACACGATGATAAAGGTAAACCAGATAGCATACTATCATCTCGAGTAAGACTGTCATACCGGGATAGGTCCTCCCTCAATCATTGCAATCACGTGCCTGTGATCCAATAATTGACTCTGAGGGCACTATCTCCAACATGTTCCGCCTTAATGCACTTCGTCGACGGCATCGGGGGTGCGGCCGTCTACTAAAGTTTGCGACGAGCATTCGATCAGGACAATCGGGAATCTTGTTGAATTGCCCAACTTGATATTAAAAAGAGTTTTCGATAATGAGACTAAAATGCGGGGTTTATAATTGTTAGGCATGCGATGTCTAAGGAATTCATTTGGTTAGGCATGCGATGTCTAAGGAGGTTGCGGATTCCAACTGTTGTAGTTTTACACTTTCTTTTCTGTGACCGTAAGCGTAGTATGTGGTGTATCGCCGGCTTCGTTGCTATACATCAACGACAATCGGGATACACATACTTGCTTACGTTGATGATATGAGATATTATGTGTTGCTATGATATGTTATATTGGATCGTCATGTTTGAATAGCCGGGGTTTTTATGTGAGATGAGAGTTTTTTCTTTTTCATTCATGTAAAATTCATTGTATATAATATTCTTTTATTG
This sequence comes from Agapanthus africanus, assembly GCA_030015575.1. NCBI lineage: Eukaryota > Viridiplantae > Streptophyta > Magnoliopsida > Asparagales > Amaryllidaceae > Agapanthus > Agapanthus africanus. The sequence continues at coordinate 537,824,956 of JASDDO010000010.1, read as the reverse complement.
GGGCACTTTCGGGCTGAGGATGATATCACCATTGTATATTATTTACTTTTCCGCATTAGGTAGACCCAAGGCGGGGAGCGCAAGTAACCGGGTTTTAGGGTCCAGTGGGAGACCATCTCGAGGAGTCGAGACCGGGTCTCCTAACCCTGGAATTGGCAGTGTTACTTGCCGCTCTCGTAGGGGTCTAGAGATGTGGGTTTGGATATTCATCGCGACCGTGGAATCCGTGTTTTATACAGGCTCGTATTAAAAACACGGACCTCCTAGTATATCCAATATTTCATATATGTTCTTCTGCTGCAATGTTCTGTAATGAGATCATATTACTGCCTGGGACGAATGTTTATATTATATATATGAGATATATGTTATATTGCAGATTTCGTTTCAAATGTGATGCTTGTGAAGCATAATAAAATAAGACTTCATTAATGAGATTAATGAAACTAAAAGAAACCTAAAGATGTTGTAGAAACTTGTTTAAAAAACTGGTAGCTCTAGTTTTTGCTTTGCATAGCGGTGTTCCTTGTAGAACATCCAGCACCTTATTCGATAAGGAAAGACCCGAGATCCCTTCACCGGGAGTGACCTCTTTAGTGAAACTAGCAGATGCTACAAACAAGGTTTGTCTTTTGATTGCTTCTATAGTTCTTGCTTTGCATAGTGATATTTGTGAAATATCCTGCATCTTATTCGATGAGGAAAGAGCCGACGATCCCTTCACCGGGAGTGACCTCTTTAGCGAAACTAGAAAAGCCTAAAAAACACTCCATTTAAAATCACTCGATTCTACAACGATATCAAGTTCATTACGCATAAGGTTTTCTTAAAAACCTGTCGTAACCCTCCGTCATTTTAGGAAGTAGAGTACTTAGTATTCGTGCTGCGTATGTCGATTTTAGTTGAGGCGTAGTGTACGGTAGCTAAGTGATGTCTTCCTACACAGTATATGATGCGATTAGTTAGGACATTCATGTGATTATGTCGACCATAGTTGAGGGTCATGTAGGGTGGGTCTGATTAGTCATGAAATGACGGGTAGAACTTGACTAGTGCTTATAATATGTTGACCTTAATTAAGGTCATAAGTGCTAGGGGTAAAATATTATTGGGAATTTCAAGTGTTGAAATTTGCAATGAGATTGCATACCTTCTATGAGATAGTTGGATCCCGATACCCGCTGCAAGTAAGAGTTACTCCTGGGAGAGTTTTACACATTACAATTAGCCGATCATGTAGGTGTCTAGAAAGGTGTCAACGGGGTTATGCCCCTGGGAAAACGGGTTTACTTTAATTAGGTTCGTGCGAAAGCACGGGGGACCTCTCTCAAAGTACCGGCACTGGCCTGGCTGAAAGATTGGCGAACTTGTAGCGTGCAATTAATCCCGGCTAGTCTTTCCTTTTAGGGTTTGAAGGAAGATTTGACTAAAACAGTGGGAGACATCCTGATTAGATATATTAGATAACCAATCTAATCTTGCAAGAGCATACACCAAGTGTTTTCTTCTCTCTCTCTCCAGGTAGCGACCATATCACGCCTTAATCAAGATAATAAAACGGATATATTGACCGAACCCGCTTGTTATACTGAGCTGGGGAACGTTGGTCTCGCTCCAACTTATAATTATTATAAGATAGAGCAGGAAATAGGGGATTACCAGAATTCTCGTGCCACCCAAACGAAGAAAGTACATGCCGATGCATCTTCTTCGGGTGTGTTCATTATACAGAACTGTTTCTCAATGTCCTTTACGTCCTGGGTATTTGATACCGGATCAGGATCCCACATATGTAATTTGTTACATGGGCTACAGAAAGGTAGAGAACTGAGAAAGGGTAATAAGTTTCATAAGATAGAAACGGTGCAAGTGTTGCAGCCAAGTCTGTTGGTCACTATCACCCTGTATTACCAGAATACATTGATTCTGAACGAATGTTATTAAATACCGAACCTGATATACAACATCATATCAGTCTCTTTATTAGTAAAGAAATGATATAATTTTGTATTGTTGGATAATATTTTGAACATTTCCTATATCAAGGGTTGATCGGTTCAGGCACGTTATCTAAAAGCATTGACGTTCTAAATCAAACTACAGTTCTTAGTATACAGAACACACACAAGAGGAAGAGTTCAGAAATGAACGAGTCCTTCTTGAGGCATTGTAGACTAGTCATATCAATGCGACCCGACTAGCTGAAGTTACATTTAGATGCATATTTAAATTGTTTGAATTTACATCTTGTGAAACTTGCCGGTCATGTCACACAGATAAGATGACCACAGCTCTGTTTATTAGAAACAGAGAAAGAGTTAGTGAACTTTTGGGATTGATACATGCTGATGTATGATGGTCCCCTGTCTACATATGCCAAGACCGGTTCTTTGTACTTCATTACATTCTTTGATGATCTCTCAAGATTCAGACATATGTTCCTGTTGAAACACAAGTCCAAAGCTTTTGAGATATTCACAGAATACAAGTTAGAAGTAGAGAACCAAAATACGGGTATAAGTATTATATCCTTTGATGAGATCAGGAAGGAGAATACTTGAGCACGGAATTCCTGGACTATTCTAAAGGAGAATGAGATTCTCTCTTAGCATTACTCCTCCGTATACACCATAGCACGATGGTATATAGAGGCAGAGCAAAAGCACTCTATGTGATATGGTGTGCTCTATGATGAGTACTATTGAGTTTCCTATTTCCTTTTGGGAGTTATGCACTTGAGAAACTGCATACCTATTGAATGTGGATTCAATAGTTTCCAACGAACCTCAGCCTCTCCGCCGATCTAGTAGGGTTCCTCACCCACCTGAGAGATACTTCGGTTTCTCTATGACAGTGGGAGCGAGGATTGCATCATGAGATGATGACCCAACTAGTTTCGAGCAGGCCATCAGGAGTGGGACTCTGTAAGAATGGCTGGATGCTTAGCGATCTGAGATGGAATCCTTATACACCAACAAAGTATGGACTTTGGTTGCTTTATCTGAAGGGTTAAATCTCCATCAGGAGTAAGTATATCTTGAGAAGATTACTTGGTGTACATGGAAAAGTTGAGACTTTCAAAGCTATGCTTAAGTCCATCCAGATCCTACTTGCCACTGCTACATACCATGACTACGATATCTGGTGGTTGGGTGTCATGACTGTTTTCCAAAAAATGATGTTTTAGAAGAGAGCGTCTATAAGTACACAGCCAGAGGGCTTCATAGACAGTGGGAGCAGCGGAAACGTGTGCAAGATGTTTTATGTGATAAAGCAGGCATCGCAGAGTTGGAACATCTATTTTGATATAGTAGTCAAAGAGTTTGACTTCATCAAAATGGTTGATGAACCTTGTATATATAAAAAGGTAGTAGAGAGTATGGTGGTGATCCTCGTAGAGTACGTGGATGACATACTCTTGATAGGGAAGGAGTTTCCTATGCTACGCTCGGTCAATTTCCGCTTATCACAAAGATTCTCCATATAGGATCAAGGTGATACCTCCTAAATCATAGGTTTTGGATCTATGAGATAGATTTAATTGGATGTTAGGATACTCACTAGTTGTAGTGAGATGGTATCGATCGATCCTGGGGAGAATCACTGGAAAGGTTCCAGGGTGATAAGGACGACTGAATGTCAATCGCAGGAATTGTCTTTACCCTCAGTGGAGGGACGGTATGTTGGAAGAGTTCCAAACTAGATACCGTGACCTACTAGACGATTAAAGGAAAAATACATCGTTACCAAGGATGCTACCAAAGAGGCAGTCCGGATATATATAAGTTCATGAGATGAACTTCGTTCCTACCATTGTGTGACAATGGAGTTATGGCTTTAGCCAAGGAACTACCGTCCCATTAAAAATCAAGATATAATTCTTAGGCAGTATTACCTGATCATGGAGATGGTTGATCTCCAGGGAGATCGAGGTTAGGAGAGTAGACACAGAGGACAACAGCGCGGAGCCACTCACAAAGGCCTTTTTCCCAGTAGAGACTTTTATGGGATGGTTGAGTATGAGATACTTCAACCACAGCTAATTGTTGGGTATGCGATACTACAACAGATGGCCCTAGTACAAGTGGGAGATTGTTAGTTATATGTATGCCCTAGAGGCTATTACTGTACATACGATGTATATTGTAATGGATGCTTGGACATATATAGAGAGGACTTTCTTGCTCGACATGATGGTATGCTATCTGGTTGTACTTTATCTTAACATGTACGCTGATTGTCTCTATGTTACATGTTGATAAAGCCCTTAGGATATGTACTCGACTACTGGGACTATGATGAGATCATACTAGTGGGCCCACGGTAGTCGGCGAGTACATCCTATAACTGTTCCTAGTCGAGGTTGTATCGAGACAGGGCATCGATACCCCAGAGTATACTAGTGTATACGCATCTTGACCCATATAATGGGCGATGGATGATCCTATATCCATCGGTGTTTGACATCAAGGATGGTGTACGGGTGCTCAGTGGAAACTGGGTACACTCGACGGACTCGCCGAGAACTCCCAGATGGTATTATACCTCACGTCAGATGGCAGTTCTCCGGTGACACTGGTACAGAGTAGTCTGTTGATCCGAGATCATCATAGAGTCTTGTGTGATTCCCACTGTGCTATGATTTCCATCATACCACGTCCAAGAGGGCATGCAAAAAGGTGTCTTTTGGGTACAGTCCCGAATCACATGGAGGCAATGAGCGATAGGAGGGGATTCGTCTCTCCCGGTATAGGGAGTTTATATTGTGCTGTGTTCGATTGGCTATAATTGGAAATGCCTGGCCAGGGTTGCTGAGATTTACTGATAAGTGTTATCAGTAGTTTCTCGAACTATTATAGACCTCATATCGACACGATTTATCAAGCAACTGGGGTCTGACGTTTACCACCCCTAGGCAAGATATGCGACATATCAGACGACGAGACCGGACCTTACGGGAGTGTTACTGATTGGATTCACAGGAGAATGTACAGGCTTGCTTTTTGATCTTCTGAGCACTCAATACCTGGGTGGCTGTTACGTTTAGCTGACCGCTTGCAGCTTGTGGGTGTTTGATATGATCATCACCTACTGCCGGCGTATTGACGATTCTTTAGAGTCCTACACAGAGGTTTCTTGACTCAGGCAAAACGGAGTAGGAGCACATATGTGATATGTGCAGGACCGAGGATAATGCGATATGTGATACCGTATTCTATTCTCGCGATATTTGACATCAGCCGTGTCATCGGATCAAGTGTTGATTCGATGAATCGATAAATGAGATATTAGTCGGTTATATGCGATATAGCCGGATTGTCGGATCAAGTGTTGATTCGATAATTTAATGTATAATAATATATATGATATATTAAATTACATTAACTAATATTAGCTCACTAAAAGATTCTTTTTCTCACTCGGGTAATACATTGATATATATGCGATATATGTTAATTGTTTTATTTTATTTTGTTACAATAAATATTATATATGTGATATATAATATTGTAACATGATATGGTTATTAATGCAACATGTTTAGTGGAAATTAAACATGGTTAGGGTTTGATTTGGGTTAATCATTTCTAGATGTTTCTAGAAGGTTTTCATTTTTGTTTTGGAAAAGATATTTTGCAAGATATTTCTTTAACTCAACCCAAACCCTAGCCCTAGTTAAATCTCTGCAAAGGTTTGTTTAACCATGGTTGCATTATTCATCATGATTATCCTTTCATTATTCATCACAAAAAGATTACTATTCTTCTTCTTCATCTTGGAGCTTCATGAAAAGCTTTCTAGGTTTTTCCTAAGTGATGAAAAAGAGTGAGAATATGAAAACAAATGAGAGAAAAAATCCTACTTCATCATCCTCATCTACCCTTGCCCTTTAGATGAGAGTGTTCACTTCATTTAGTGAGTTTTAGCTTGTGTTAATGAAACTTCAAGGTAGATCATCTTTGTTATCGAAGATCGGAAGCAAGCTTGCATCTTTCTCTTCGTGGAGCCTCTCGAGAATCCGGAACACGATGATCGCAGCGAAGGGACCTCAACACGGAGCTTTAAAAGTGAAGGACCGTATCTACAAAGATTGTAATCCCTCTCACTTAGTGTTAAAATGTTTAACATGCTTGTTTTCGCCTAATCTCTAGTTTAAAAATCCGGCTTTGGGTTGTTCGGCACGGCTAAATTTTAAATCGGGCATGGTAGATGCCTCGTAGGCCCTTATGCGTGTGCCTAGCAACCCTATAGTGATATCAGAGACAAGCTAGAGTTTTAGGCGAAGTCTAGGCGAAGTTTAAAGTCCGATCGAACCCGGAAACCCCGACACGAACCCTTCTCTGGACATTTTTTAAAAATGTGTTTTTTCCGTATTAAAAATGCTCAGAAAACAGAGCAGGGAAATCTAAGAATAACTGTAGAATACGACTTTCTAACTCCACTGTAGCGCCGTGGAACCGCTGCCGTACCCTGGTTTCGGCGGCGGTTCCGCGGCCGTATGTGGAGATTAGGGACTCGTTTTTCTACAGTTACCTCCGTAGGTGATTCCTGATTCTTCTGGGAAATTTTTAATTTGCTCAAGTGTTGAGTTTTCTGGGATCTATTGGGGACTTGTTGATTCGATCGGTATAGTAAGTATTGCTGAGTTACCTGTTTACTTTTGGATGTTATGCACTTGAGAAGCTGCATACCTATTGAATAGGGTTCCATCCAAATCAGGGCCTACCACTACATATGAGATATGGAATGGGAAGAGACCATGTCTTAAACGAGTTAAGATATGAGGTTGTCCAGCCTACGTTGAAAAACAAAATCCGGACAAGCTCGATGCAAGGTCAGTCCTGTAAGTTTGTTAGGATATCCCAAATATTTGTGAGGGAATATCTTCTACCAATCTGAGGAGCAAAAGGTGTTTTGTTTCTCAGCATGCCACCTTTTGAGAAAAGGTATTTCTTGTGAAGAAATTAGTGGTCATGTGGTAGAACTGGAAGGAGTTCCAGCTAGCAAACTAACAGCTGATGATTTGATGAAACCAAAGGATTCAATAGTTTCCAATGAACCGCAGCCTCTCCGCGAATCTGGTAAGGTTCCTCATCCACTTGAGAGATACTACGGTTTTCTCGGTGAAAATGGGAGCAAGGATTGTATCATGAGATGATGGCCCAACCGGGTTCAGGCAGGCCATCAGGAGTGGTGACTCTGTGAAATGGCTGGATGCTATGCGATCAAAGATGGAATCCATGCATACCTACAAAGTATGACTTTGTATGTTGCACCTGAAGGGGTAAAACCCATTGGGAGCAAATTGAATCTTGGGAAGATTCTTGGTGTAAATGGAAATGTTGAGACTTTCAAAGATATGCTTAAGTCTATCAGGATCAATGCAAGTATCGCGGAGTTGGAACATCTGTTTTGATGTGACAATCAAAGTGTTTGACTTCATCAAAATGGTAGGTAAACCTTGTATTTACAAGAAGGTTGCAGAGAGTAAGGTTGTCTTCCACATATTGTACGTAGATGACATACTCTTCATAGGAAATGGTTTCCTATGCTACACTCGGTCAAGATCCTCTTATCACAAGGATTCTCAATATAAGATCTGGATGATACCTACTACATTCTGTGGATTTTGATTTATGGTGATAGATCTATGTGGATGTTGGGAGTGTCCCAAATCCAGGTACATAAACACCATACTAAAGGTGTTTAGTATGGATGGTTCTAAGCGTGGTGGTTCGCCCACTTACTCTTGGATCACTCTCTCCAAAAAGATATCTCTCCAGACTGATTTGAAGAGAGCTCGCGTGCAAGGGATACCCTATGCTTCGGCAGTAGGCTCTATTAGAGTATGCGATGTTATGTACCAGACCAAATGTAGATGAATCACTAGGTGTAGTGATCAGGAATCAATCGGATTTTAGGAGAATCGCTGAAAAGCTGTGGAGGACATTCTTAAGTACTTGAGAAGCACTTAAAGAAAGTTCTTGGTTCCAGCTTCCAGAGTGATAAGTTCGACTGAGACTCATTCACATGCATTGTCTTTACCCTCAGTGGAGGGAAGGTATGTTGGAAGAGTTCCAAGCTAGATACCGTGACATACTAGACTATAAAGGCTGAATACATTGCTACCAACGATACTACTAAAGTGGCTGTCTGGACATTTCTTGTTCATAAGATGAACAAGGTTCCTACCATTGAGTGTCCAATAACTGTTATTGTGACAACAAATGGAGTTGTGGCTTTGGCCTAAGAACACTGGTCCCATCAGCGTTCCAGATATATTCTGAGGCAAGTATCACCTGATCAGGGACATGGTTAATCTCCAAGGGATCGAGGTCAAGAGAGATTGACACAGTGGATCCACTCACAAAGGTCATACCCCTAGAGATACTTCTCTACAATGGTTGAGTATGGGATACTACAACCACCGCTTTATTGTTGGGTATTGGATACTTCAACAGATGGCCTTAGTGCAAGTAGGAGATTGTTAGTAATATGTATGCTGTAGAGACTATTACTGTACATGCGATGTATATTGTAGTGGATGCTTGGACATATATAGGGAGGACTTTCTTGCTCGACATGATAGTATGCAATCTGGTTGCACTTTATCTTAATATGTTAACAAATACTGTTTTGTGATCACATGTTGATAAAGCCCTTAGGATGATTACTTGACTACCAGAATTATGATGCAGATCATACTAGTGGGGACATGGTAGTCGATAAGTATATCCTGCAAATGTTCCTAGTCGTGGGAGTATCGAGACAGGGCATCGGTACTCCAGAGTAGACTAGCGTATGTGCTTCTTGACCCATATGATGGGCGATGGATGATCCTATATCCATTGGTGTTTGACATCAGAGAAGGTATACGGGTGCTCAGTGGAGACTGGGTACACTGGACGGACTCGCCGAGAACTCTTAGATGGTATTATACCTATCGTCGGATAGCAGTTCTCTGGTGACACTGGTACAGGTTAGTCTGTAGACCCAAGATCATCATAGAATCTTGTATGATTCCCACTGTGCTTTGATTTCCACCTTACCACGGTCAAGAGATCGTGCAAAATAGTGGCTTTTGGGTACAGTCCCGAGTCACATGGAGGCAATGAGCGATTGAGGGGTTTCGTCTCTCGCGGTATTGGGAGTTGATGTTGCGCTATGCTCGATTGGCCATAAGAGGAAATCCCTGGCCAGGGTTGCTGAGATTTACTGGTAAGTGTTATCAGTAGTTTCTCGAACCGTTATGGACCTTGCATTGGCATGACTTATCAGGCTATTAGGGTCTGACGTTATACCACCTCCAGGCTGTGATATGCGACATATCAGACGAAGAGACCGAACTGTACGGTAGTGTTACTGATTGGATTCACAGGAGTTATAGCAGGCTTGCTTGTTGATCTTCTGATCGCTCAATACCCGGGTGGCAGTTACGTTTAGCAGACCGCTTGCGGCTTGTGGGTGTTTGATATGATCATCGCCTACTTCCGGCGTATTGACGAGTCTTTACAGTCCTACACAGAGGTTTCTTGGTTCATGCGAAACGGAGTTGGAGCACATATATGATATATGCGGGACCGAGATTAATACGAGTATGTGATACCGTATTCTATTCTCGCGATATGTGATATCGGTCGGGTGTATAAGATATATCTGGGTTATCGGATCAAGTGTTGATTCGATAACTTGATTCATTTGATATTAGTCGGTTATGTGTAATATAGCCGGATTATTAAATCAAGAGTTGATTTGATAATTTAATATATAATTATATATTTGATATATTACATTACATTAATTAATATTAGCTCACTTAAGTATTACTTTTTCTCACTTAAATGATACATTAATATATATGTAATATATGTTAATTGTATTATTTTCTTCTCGTACACAAAATATATATATGATATATATATTGTTGTGTCATGATTGGTTACACTTGCAACATATATGTAAGAGACTTATACCATGCTAGGGTTTATGATTGGGTTTTATTTATCATTAAGTAATTCATAAAAGATTGAGAATGAGTCATGGAAGAAGCTTGGAGGAGCTTGTAGGAAATATTGACCAAGTCCACTCTTTTGTCACTGCTTAAGATATTTTTAACCCAACCCTTAATTCATAGCTATAGTTTATTCTCTACATGAGTTAGGCATGACACTAACTCACCCATGATTGTAATTCTAATCTCACCCTCTCATCATTTGCTTCATCACTTCTTCTTCTTCTTCAAGAGAAAAAGCTTGCTAGTTTTTTACAAGCGATGATTTATTACGAGAAAAATAAAAATAAAGTGAACCCACTTCCTACTTCACCATCCTCTAGTATTAGCCATTTAGTTTAGGGTGTTTGCTTCACTAATCTACACAATTAGTGAAGAGATAGCATGAGCTAGTGTCTTCTCGACGTAGATCATATTCGGCCTCGAAAACTTCGAAGCAAGCTTGTTCGTTTCTTTATGGGAGCCTTTCTAGAGTCCGGGGATCGTGATCGCAGCGAGGGGACTACCATTCGGAGCTATTGAAGTGAAGGACCGTCTACAAAGGTTGTATTCCTTGTTCACTTAGATGTAAAGAGTTTACAAATCATGTTTAACCTTAATTCTCTAGTTAAGATCTTGGTTAGGGTTTGTTTAGCACCCCAAAATTTTAAAGTGACATGATTGATGTTTGCCAAAACCTTCACAAGGTGCTAAGCCAACCCTACAATGGTATCAGAGCTAATCTAGAGCATTAGGCGATGTCTAGATGAAATTTAAAGTTCGATCGAACTCCGAAAGCCCGAAATGACCCCTTTTCTGGAAATTTTTCAAAAACTTGGATTTTTTCATGTTAAAAATATTCAGAAAATCATGCAGGGAATTCTATGGACACACCTCAAGAACGAAACCCTAACTCGTCCAAGTGACCGCGGATCCTCGGCCAAAACATGGTTTTGGCGGCGGATCCGTAGCGCCACTTGAGAGGCTTGGGTCGGGCCCTTCAGCTGTTGGTCCGTAGGTACTGGGGCACGCTTCTGGGAATTTTTAATTGTGCTCAAGTGTTGAGCTTTCTGGGAATTTTTGAGAATTCGTTGCATCGATCGAATTATCTAACTTCGCCTAGCTATCTGTGATTGTGATACAATATTTGGAATCCACATAATTGGTTATGTGATAACTAGTTTGAATTTTGTAAATCTAGCGGTTTAGTCTCATTTGATCGGTTGCCACGGGATTTTGATGTTGATCAAAAGTCTGTCGTAATCACGTAGTGTACGCGGATACTCTCCGGGTAACTTTACTAGATAGCTACGCCCCATAGCCTCGATTAAGTGACTGTTGGAGAACTCCGTCTCCAAAAGCATCCGTTTGGGTGCTCGCGGCTGCGGTGTTCCACCTTGGTACACTTCGTCGACGGCACCGGGGGATGAGGCCGTCTAATAAAGTTTCTGACGAGCATTTGATCTGGTTATCGGGAATCTTGATGAATTACCCGATAGGTTATTGGAAAGTGTTTTCAATATGGAGACTAAAATGCAGGGTTTATAATTGTTAGGCATGCGATATCTAAGAAATTCATTTGGTTAGGCATGAAATCCAATGTATTTGATATATTGGGTTTATGATGTCTAAGGTGGTTGCGGATTCCAACTGTTGTAGTTTTTCACTTTCTTTTCTGCGACCGTAAGTATAATATGTGGTGTATCGCCGGTTTCGGTGCTATATGTCAGCGACAACTGGGATACGCATATTTACTTACGTTGATGATATGTGTTGCTGTGATATGTTATATTGGATCGTCGTGTTTTGAATAGCCGGGGTTGTTTATGTGAGATGAGATTTTTTCATTTTCATTCATGTAAAAGCTTGTATGTAATATTCTTTTATTGAGGCACTTCCGGGTTGAGAATGATGTCACCATTGTATATTATTTACTTTTCCGCATTAGGATAGACCCAAGGCGGGGAGCACAAATGACCGGGTTCTAGGGTACAGTGGGAGACCATCTCGAGGAGTCGGGACCGAGTCTCCTAACTCTAGAATTGGTAGGGTCGCTTGCCGCTCTTGTAAGGGTCTAGGGATGTGGGTTTGGCTATTCATCACGACCGTGGAATCCGCGTTTTTACTGGCTTAAATAAAACACGGAAATCCTAATATATCCAATATTCATATATAATTCTTTTGCTGCTGATATTCTGTGATGTGATCATTTGAACTGTTCTGAGATGAATGGCTATATTATATATATGAGATATAATAAATATTGCTACTTTCGTTTCTTATGTGATGCTTGGAAAGCATAAATAAATGGGACTTCATTAATGAGATTAATGAAATAAGAGAAACCTAAAGATGTTGTAGAAACTTTTTTCGAAAACTGGTAGCTCTAGTTTTTGCTTTGCATAGCGGTAGTCCTTGTAGAATATCCAGCACCTTATTCGATAAGGAACGACCCGAGATCCCTTTACCGGGAGTGACCTCTTTAGCGAAACATGCTGATGCTACAAACTCGGTTTGTCTTTTAATTGCTTCTATAGTTTTTGCTTTGCATAGTGGTATTTGTGAAATATCCTGCACCTTATTCGCTAAGGAAAGAGCCAAGATCCCTTCACCGGGAGTGACCTCTTTAGCAAAACTAGTAAAGGCCTCAAAATCACTCGATTCTATGACGATATCAAGTTCATTACGCAAAAGGTTTTCTTAAAAACCTGTCGTAGCTCTCCGTCATTTCAGATAATTAGTATTTAGTATTCGTGCTGCATTTGTTGACCTCTGTCATGGTGTAGTGTGCGGTAACTGATTAGTGCTTTTCTGCTTGCATATGATGCGATTAGATTAGGGTATTCGTACGACCTTGTTGACCTCTGTCAAGGATCGTGCTTGTGGGTTTAATTCTATCGGGAAATGACGGGTTGAACTTGACTAGCAGCCTATGGTTTGTTGACCTCTGTTAAGGTCATAGGAGGCTTGGGGCAAAACATTATCGGGAATTTCCAAGTGTTGAAATTTGCAATGAGATTGCATATCTTCTATGAGATTAGTTAGATCCCGATACCCACTGCGAGTAAGAGTTACTCCTGGGAAAATTTTACACATAATAATTAGCCGATCAAGTAGGTGTCTAGAAAGGTGTTAACGGGGTTATGCCTCTGGGAAAACGAGGTTTATTTTAATTAGTTCCGTGCGAAAGCACGGGGAACCTCCCTCAAAGTACCGACACCAGCCTGGCCGAAAGATTGACGAACTTGTAAGGTGTAATTAATCCCGGCTAGTCTTACCTTTTAAGGTTTGAAGGAAGATTTGACTAAAACAGTGGAGCTATCCTGATTAGATAAAATAATAACCAAATCTAATCTTGCAAAAGCGCACGCAGAGTGTTTTCTTCTCTTTCTCTCAAGGTTGCAAATATGTCACGCCTTAATCAAGATAATAATATGGATGCATTGACCGAACCTTCTTATTATACTGAGCTAGGGAACGTTAGTTCCGCTCCATATTATAATTGTTATAAGTCCGAGCGGGAAATAGGGGAATATCCGGACTCCCATACCACCAAATTCGAAAAAAGTATATGTTGATACATATTCTTCGGGTGTCCTTATTACCAAGAACTGTTTTTTAGTATCCTCTACGTCCTGGGTATGTGATACCGGATCAGGATCCCGCATATGTAATATGTTACATGGGCTACAGAAAGGTAGAGAACTGAGAAATGGTGACATGTCTCTAAGTGTTAGAGAATGGTGCAATTGTTGCAGCCAAGTCTGTTGGCAGATATCACCTTGTATTTGATACATTGATTCTGAACAAATGTTATTACATACCGAACCTGATATACAAAATTACATCATGTTCTTTACTGAGTTAAAGAAGGATATAATTCTGTATTGGAGGATAATGCTGTGAACATTTTCCTGAATCAAGACAGGCACGTTATATAATAGCATATACGTTCTAAATCAAACCACGGTTCAAAGTATATAGAACACAGACAAGAGGGGCGGTTCTGGAATGAACAAATCCTTCTTGAGGCATTGTAGACTAGGTCATATCAATGTGACACAACCAGTTAAGTTACATAAGGATGAATATGAGAATCTGTTTGAATTTTCATCTTATGCCACTTGCTAGTCTTGTCTCAAAGAGAATATGACCAATACTCCATTTACTAGAAACAGAGAAAGAGTTAGTGAACTCTTAGGACAGATGCATGATGATGTATATGGTCCCATGTCTACAAATGCCAAGGTTGGTTCTTTTTTAAAACCAAACGGGTAAAAGTATAAAGTCCTACGATGTGATCGGCGAGGCGAATACTTGCGCATGGAGTTTCTGGAGTTTCTTAAAGGAGAATATGATTCTCTCTCAGCTTACTCCTTCGTATACACCACAGCACAACAGTGTATCGGGGTGGAGGTATCGCACCCTATGAGATATGGCGCGCTCTATAATGAGTATTGCTGAGTTACCTGTTTACTTTTGGGTGTTATGCACTTGAGAAGCTGCATACCTATTGAATAGGGTTCTATCCAAATCAGGGCCTACCACTACATATGAGATATGGAATGGGAAGAGACCATGTCTTAAACGAGTTAAGATATGAGGTTGTCCAGCGTACATTGAAAAACAAAATCCGGACAAGCTCGATGCAAGGTCAGTTCTGTAAGTTTGTTAGGATATCCCAAATATTTGTGAGGGAATATCTTCTACCAATCTGAGGAGCAAAAGGTGTTTTGTTTCTCAGCATACCACCTTTTGAGAAAAGGTATTTTTTGTGAAGAAATTAGTGGTCATGAGGTAGAACTGGAAGGAGTTCCAGTTAGACAAAGTAACAGCTGATGATTTGATGAAACCAAACGATTCAATAGCCTCCAACGAACCTCAGCCTCTCCGCGAATCTGGTAGGGTTCCTCATCCACTTGAGAGATACTACGGTTTTCTCGGTGAAAGTGGTAGCGAGGATTGCATCATGAGATGATGGCCCAACCGGGTTCAGGCAGGTCATAAGGAGTTGTGACTCTGTGAAATGGCTGGATGCTATGCGATCAAAGATGGAATCCATGACACCTACAAAGTATGACTTTGTATGTTGCACCTGAAGGGGTAAAACCCATTGGGAGCAAGTTGAATCTTGAGAAGATTCTTGGTGTAAATGGAAAAGTTAAGACTTTCAAAGCTATGCTTAAGTCCATCAGGATCAATGCAAGCATCGCGGAGTTGGAATACCTGTTTTGATGTGACAGTCAAAGTGTTTGACTTCATCAAAATGGTAGATAAACCTTGTATATACAAGAAGGTTGCAGAGAGTAAGGTTGTCTTCCACGTATTGTACGTAGATGACATACTCTTGATAGGAAATGGTTTCCTATGCTACACTCGGTCAAGCTCCTCTTTTCACAAGGATTCTCAATATAAGATCTGGATGATACCTACTACATCTTGTGGAGTATGATCTATGGTGATAGATCTATGTGGATGTTGGGAGTGTCCTAAATCCAGGTACATAAACACCATACTAAAGGTGTTTAGTATGGATGGTTCTAAGTGTGGTGGTTCGCCACTTACTCTTGGATCACTCTCTCCAAAAAGATGTCTCCCCAGACTGATTTGAAGAGAGCTCGCGTGCAAAGGATACCCTATGCTTCGGCAGTAGGCTCTATCAGAGTATGCGATGTTATGTACCAGACCAGATGTAGATGACTCACTAGGTGTAGTGATCAGGAATCAATCGGATTTTAGGAGAATCGCTGAAAAGCTGTGGAGGACATTCTTAAGTACTTGAGAAGCACTAAAAGAAAGTTCTTGGTTCCAGCTTCCAGAGTGATAAGTTCGACTGAGAGTCATTCACATGCATTGTCTTTATCCTCAGTGGAGGGAAGGTATGTTGGAATAGTTCCAAGCTAGATACCGTGACATACTAGACGATAAAGGCTGAATACATTGCTACCAACGATAATACAAAGTGGCTGTCTGGACATTTCTTGTTCATAAGATGAACAAGGTTCCTACCATTGAGCGTCCAATAACTGTTATTGTGACAACAAATGGAGTTGTGGTTTTGGCCTAGGAACACTGGTCCCATCAGCGTTCCAGATATATTCTGAGGCAAGTATCACCTGAACAGGGAAATGGTTGATCTCCTAGGGATCGAGGTCAGGAGAGATTGACAAGAAGGATGACACAGTGGATCCACTCACAAAGGTCATACCCCTAGAGATACTTCTCTACAATGGTTGAGTATGGGATACTACAACCACCGCTTTATTGTTGGGTATTGGATACTACAACAGATGGCCTTAGTGCAAGTGGGAGATTGTTAGTTATATGTATGCCCTAGAGGCCATTACTGTATATGCGATGTATATTGTAGTGGATGCTTAGACATATATAGGGAGGACTTTCTTGCTCGACATGATAGTATGCTATCTGGTTGCACTTTATCTTAACATGTTAACAAATACTGTTTTGTGATCACATGTTGATAAAGACCTTAGGATGATTACTTGACTACCAGGATTATGATGCAGATCATACTAGTGGGGACATGGTAGTCGATAAGTATATCCTGCAAATGTTCCTAGTCGTAGGAGTATCGAGACAGGGTATCGGTACTCCAGAGTAGACTAGCGTATGAGCTTCTTGACCCATATGATGGACAATGGATGATCCCATATCCATTGGTGTTTGACATCAGAGAAGGTATACGGGTGCTCAGTGGAGACTGGGTATACTGGACGGACTCGCCGAGAACTCCTAGATGGTATTATACCTATCGTCGGATAGCAGTTCTCTGGTGACACTGGTACAGGTTAGTCTGTAGACCCGAGATCGTCATAGAGTCTTATGTGATTCCCACTGTGCTTTGATTTCCACCTTACGACGGTTAAGAGATCGTGCAAAATGGTGGCTTTTGGGTACAGTCCCGAGTCACATGGAGGAAATGAGCGATAGGAGGGGTTTCGTCTCTCGCGGTATTGGGAGTTGATGTTACGCTATGCTCGATTGGCCACAATAAGAAATCCCTGACCAGGGTTGCTGAGATTTACCGGTAAGTGTTATCAGTAGTTTTTCAAACCGTTATGGACCATGCATCGGCATGACTTATCAGGCTATTGGGGTCTGACGTTATACCACCTCCAGGCTGTAATATGCGACATATCAAACGAAGAGACCGGACTGTACGGTAGTGTTACTGATTGGATTCACAGGAGTTATAGCAGGCTTGCTTGTTGATCTTCTGATCGTTCAATACCCGGGTGGCCGTTACGTTTAGCAGACCGCTTGCGGCTTGTGGGTGTTTGATATGATCATCACCTACTTCCGGCGTATTGACGAGTGTTTAGAGTCCTACATAGAGGTTTCCTGGTTCATGCGAAACGGAGTTGGAGCACATATGTGATATGTGCGGGACCGAGATTAATACGAGTATGTGATACCGTATTCTATTCTCGTGATATGTGATATCGGTCGGGTATATGAGATATAGCCGGTTATCGGATCAAGTGTTGATTCGATATGTTGATTCATTTGATATTAGTCGGTTATATGTAATATAGCCGGATTATTAAATCAAGAGTTGATTTGATAATTTAATGTATAATTATATTTTTGATATATTACATTACATTAACTAATATTATCTCACTTAAGTATTACTTTTTCTCACTTAAATGATACATTAATATATATGTGAGATATATTAATTGTATTATTTTCTTCTCGTACACAAAATATATATGTGATATATATTATTGTGCCATGATAGGTTACACTTGCAACATGTATGTAAGAGACTTATTCCATGCTATGGTTTATGATTGGGTTTTACTTATCATTAAGTAATCCACAAAAGATTCAGAATGAGTCATGGAAGAAGCTTGGAGAAGCTTGTAGAAAATATTGACCAAGTCCACTCTTTTGTCACCGCTTAAGATATTTTTTAACCCAACCCTTAACTCATAGCTATGGTTTATTCTCTACATGAGTTAGGCATGACACTAACTTACCCATGGTTGCAATTCTAAGCTCACTCTCTCATTCATTTGCTTCATCACTTCTTCTTCTTCTTCAAGAGAAAAAACCTGCTAGTTTTTTCAAAGTGATGATTTATTGTGAGAAAAATAAAACTAAAGTGAACCCACTTCCTACTTCACCATCCTCTGCTATTAGCCATTTAGTTTAGGGTGTTTGCTTCACTAAACTACACAATTAGTGAAGAGATAGCATAAGCTAGTGTCTCCTCGACGTAGATTATCTTCGGCCTCTAAGACTTCGAAGCAAGCTTGTTCGTTTCTTCATGGGAGCCTTTCTAGAGTCCGGGGATCATGATCACAGCGAAGGGACTACTACACGAAGCTATTGAAATGAAGGACTGGTTTACAAAGGTTGTATTCCTTATTCACTTAGATATAAAGAGTTTACATATCATGTTTAACCTTAATTCTCTAGTTAAGATCTTTGTTAGGGTTTGTTTAGCACCCCAAAATTTTAAAGCAGCATGATTGATGCTTGCCAAAACCTTCACAAGGTGCTAAGCCAATCCTACAAATACTAGCGGTTTAGGATTAAGCCGGATGATTAAATCAGGTTTTGATTTAATAATTTATATATGTATTCTAGTATTATTGTTCACTGTTCATTTTCTCTCTTGGCTATTCGTATTTTTGTACAAATACGCGTATATGTATTTCGATACATGTACCGGGAAGTATTCCGTATTTATACGGAATAGTTTCTAGAAGTGGACACCTCATTTGTATGATTTTCCATTTTTGGAAATTCATTTGTTTCACAAATAAGGTGGAGGAGTGAGGTGGCATGAGCGTGGGTCATAGGTATGGCTTGGAATTGTTTATTTGCAAATTGAAATGAGATATTTTTGTGATGATAGAGAGAGAGAGGGCAGCCACAAGTATTGGTGTGGACTTGGTCATTTTACTTTACTTGATTCATTGCTTGCATTCTATTCTCAGCTCAACACTTAGTCATTCTTGAGTTGCTCATGCCATTGTTTCCTCACTTCCTTCATCTTCTATGGTTGCTCCCTTGAGCAATAGTGATGAGAGAAAAAATATAGTGACACATTCCTACACCTCCACTCTCCATTACTAGCAACCTTGGAGCATCGGTTGCCTCGTTTCGCGAGCCTGAAGCTTGCGCCGTTTTCCTTAGGTAGATCATCGTAGATGGAGGAAGACCGGCAACCAAACTCGATCAAGGATCCACTAAGAGATTTGGGATAATAGCTGAAGACCGAAGGACACGGATCAACTCGGTATAACCATCTAACTTCTTATATATTGCTTGCTAGTTTAGGGTTTAAGGTAGATCCGGGTATCAGGTAATGGTAGCGCCAGTTTAGTAAATTTTTGTTCCGCATTTGGCCACTGTTTGATGGGCGGGGCGCTGCCATAACCCAACATGGTATCAGAGCCAACCTTTAAACCCTTAACTAGCTAGTTTAGACAATGTTAAAGTATCGAAATCGAAACAATCCCAAAACTGTGCACTGTTGATTCCAGTCTCTGTCGATTTTCAAAGTCTTCAAAAAATTATTTTAGCAACTGCAGAAGACTTATTATATGACCACAAGAACATACCCCAAATACGAACCCATTCCACTCTTTTTGACCCGAGCACATGCTCATAAAAACTGAGGAGGCTGGCCATTTTTTGGATTTTGGGTGTTGTTTGGTCTTTGGAATATTGGTTCAGTGGTGTTGCTAGTTTTGCCCATTTTGGATATTATGTTATCTGTTGTTCTGGGGAAATTCGGGGTATTTCGAAGTCGATAATTTAGCACTGTTTAAATGTTTATCAGTACATACATTACTATCTGCGACCGTGAATGTCATTAGATCGGTACAACTTGTCTAATTTCTATAGTTCTTTAAGATGGGTTTGTGAACGTGACATTCATGTTGATGTTCTGTGTTGTGCTGTGATGTTGGCTGGATCGTCATGGTGGATAGCTATGGTGCAATGTTAGTATAGTTTAGCTTCATTTGTACTTTTGATATTGCGGGGCGAGCGTCCTACATGTGGACTTTCGTCACTGCCAGTTTGTATATTATTCGTTTGGGGCACGACCGGGTTGAGGTCGATGTCACCTTTGTATATTATTTTCTTTTTTGTACTAGGATTATCCCGCGGTGGAGTGCACGAATAGCCAGGTTCTAGAGGACAACAGGTCAGCATCTCATGGCGTTGAGACGGAGGGGACCTTACTCTAGAATTGGCGGGCTATTCGCCGCACTCGTAGGGGGTGTACTTTGACCCAGGAGGGGTGCTCAAGTTACTGGAATCCGTGAAGTGTTGGGTGGCCCATTCACGTTGTTGAAGGGGGTTGCCTCACTTCTGGTTTTGGCGGGTATCTTTCCGCCCTCGTAGGGGTTTAGGTTTTCATTGCACAGGCTATCCGCACGACAGGGAACGTCGGGTCTCATTTGCGGCTCAAGTGAAACCCGAGGCTCCAGGATTATCCACCATTATGTGTTGTTTCTGTGATGCTTCTGTGATGCTGCTTTATATCATGCCTGGGACGATTGTTATATATATTTATATATATACTAGTAGATGTTGTATATGTTTTGCACCCGCGCTAGCCCAGTCCCCACTCTGTCGTTAGTTAAGTAACCTAATGGGTGATGACGGGACCCAGTGGCGAATGCAGATGGCATATACGTACATTTTATTTTTGTTCTTTTCTGGTGTGATTAATTGATGGGACTGCGTTGATTCTTATCAATGCAAGGAAAACAAACCTATATGATGTTGTTGGAACCAATTTTTTTAAAAACTGACATTACAGACGTTCTCTTTTGCTTTGCACAGTGGTATTCGGTTATGAATATCCAGCACCTCAATCGACGAGGCATGGGCCGAGATCCCTTCACTGGGAGTGACCCCTTGGGCATAAGTTTGCGTCAGCGTAATAACTTCACTATAGTCGATTCTTTTGCTTTACATCATAGTATTCAGTTTGGAATATCCTGCACCTCATTCGACGAGGAAAGAGCCGAGATCCCTTCACCGGGAGTGACCTCTTTAGGAAAAGTTTTCGCTACTATATATATTTGTAAAACCACTTGGATTCCTTCAAAGATATCAAGTTCATTACGTTAAAGGTTTTTCGCCAAAAACCAGTCGTAGCCCTCCGTCATTTCAGAAAAGCAGCACCTAGTATTCATGCTATATTTGTTGGCTTCCGTCAAGGCATAGTGTGCAGTAACTATGTGTTACTTTTTTGTAGCATGGATATGCATTAGTCTAGGACAGTCGTGCAGCCTTGTTGGCATCCGTCAAGGGCGAGTTTGGGTGGGTCTAAATTAATTAGGACAATGACGGGTGGAACTTGACTTGCAACTTATGATTTGTTGGCATCCGTCACGGTCATAAGCTGCTTGGGGTAAAAACACACATCGGGAGTTTCAAACATACAGAAAACTTGCCAGGCTTGCGCATACCTTCTGGGGTGTGGTAACTTGAGTGGATTCGATCAAGTTATCATGCGATGATATTTGGATCCCGATTCCCACTGATGAGTAGGATTACTCCTCGAATGATTTTAGATGTTCTGACTAATTCTCCTTTAGGGTTTGGAGGAGAATTCGAGGATATAGTGGGAGCCATCCTGATTAGATAAAGTGATTAACCATTCTGATCTCGGTTAGAGTGCACGCTGAGTGTTTCTTTTCTTTCTCTCTTTGGCAGTGACCATGGCCTGAGCCTAAACTAAAACTCATGAACCAAGTTAACCGAAACTTTTTAAAACACTTTGGCTTTTTGGAATGTCACGGTGTCGCATACATCATTGCCACTTCTATATCACCTTTGCATTTCTCCAGAACACCCCGTATCACTACGAACGTCCACTTTCATTGGATAAATCCATCGTATAGTTACATACGAACTCGAAGGAACTTGTTCCAGATTCGAGGATAGATTCTGGTTCTGGAAAAATTGAATAAGATTATTCGGTTTTCTTTTCCCTTTACCTTCTCTCAGATTGTGAGGGCTCCTAGGATTATGTCACGACCCAAAATTTAGCACGTGACGGCCCTTAAACTACGTAGCGTCTCCAGGCGTAACGTAATTCATGTAAGCCAAAAACCCAGCAATCTAAACCATCAAAACTAGTAAGTGATAATAACATTGTTAAAACTTTTGAAACCTCAATAAAAAATTCTTTAAAGTCTAAATTTACTTCCTTTAAAAATTTGGCAGCACCTTCTTTGTAAAACAAGCCCACAAAAAGGGTACAACATAAATATATAAGTAAAGCATCCCTAATGGAATCAAATCCACGCTCAAAGGCGGAAAACAACAACCACAAATAAGTATACGACGCCGTAGCGAAGAAAAAAGACGATATAAAGTGAACAACATGAAAATCTCCAAGTCACAAAAATATAAAATATCGTCCATACAACTCGTCTTTAAGTCAATATATGAAAATGGTAGATAGAGAGTACATGATCCAACGAATATACAAAGATCAATATCGGATAACCGCAAAACCCACATATAGCAAAACAGCACACAGTCAGCCGTAGCGGTATCCGCAGCAAAAGATGATAAGATAGATGAAAGCCCTGTCTTGACTGTCCTGAGAGACAACCTGCAAAACACTGTGACACAACGGGGGTGAGTTGCCAACTCGTGAATAGTAAATAATATATGCAGATAATAGCAAGTATGCACGTACTGCGCGAATCTGTCACATGCAAGCTAATAGCAATAAATGGCCATATGTATGCAACAGTCACGAAAGGTATTCTATCAGGTACAACTAATACATGAAGCAATAATATGACAATATATATATGCAACAGTCATGAAAGGTACTCTATCAGGTACTACTAATACATGAAGCAATGCATATAAGTAAATGCGGAGTATGGGATAAAACATGTCATCCTCACGGAATCCTCATCGTGGCAGGACCAGTGTCCATCTAGACAATCCAAATCTCAAATATCCTCAGATCAGCCCTCGGATCGACCCTCATATCGGCCCTCAGATCGGCCCACAGATCGGTCCTCATAAATAATGAATAAGAATACTTTCACAGATCATTATGGTGATATATATATATATATATATATATATATATATATATATATATATATATATATATATATATATAACAGCGTCCCATACCACTGATATATATACTTAGGAGTAAAATATCATGAAAACTAGTGTCCAGTATCGATACATAAATACTCATCTATCAGGCGGCATCACCCCGACTGCCCCTGATATGTACGTATCATACGTTCATCGGAAACCCGAGTGCCCAATTTCCACACTCGAATTCCCCGTATCCATACGTACATGACTCTGGTCGATATCTCCACGATCACCGCCGAGTCCAAAATACTATCACCGGTAGGCAGTGCACATCCCCTGCCAGGCTCATCGGCAAAATCCGTCGATATACCTTTCTTGCCCCGGGGTACCATATTGGGCTCCACCATGTACCCACACACGGCCCACACCACTCCTCGCATGGGGTATATATCAGAACCGAGAAATCTCATGGTGGACGCTGAAATATCATATCAAGAGAAACCGGGTTTTTCAAATAATGCATAATTTCATGAACTACCACGGTCCTCAAATCCAGAAAACATCATATGAAATCCATATCTCAATGCGTAAATCCATGAAATATAATATATGCAACATGAAACAGTAATATGAGCATATAAAGGAAAAACCGCTATTTAACTGCAACAAGCTATGAAATATATCATGCGGTTCCTAATTTCTCTAAATCCATACAATATCATATAAAGGTGAACATGTAGCTATAGCCAGATATGCGTAACCATGTAGGTATAGCAAGATATGTGTATCTGCCTATCAATAATGACGTGATACCCTCCAGGTATGTGTGTAGCTATATCAAGCTAGGTATGTGTATATACTTATCAATAATGATACAATATCCTCAAGATATGTGTATTCATATAGGCATAGCAAGGCATATGTGTAAGCATGTAGGTATACAAGTATGCCATATGTCATATGCACAATGGAATATGAATCAATGTCTCAATATCCCTAACTAAACAATATCATATATGTATGTGTGTTGTGCGTATCATGGCAATTATTGACAATGTGAGTGGCATACAATCAGTGCTCGTGTAACATGAACCATCAATAATAGTGCAGTGTCTAAAGGGTACAAGTCCAAGCACAACAAGTATTAATATGCAATGAAGTTTATGCGCAAACTCTATATATGCAATATAAACATGCGACTAATATCATATCAATCTAGCCCAGACGCATAACGCCATGCGGGCGATTCTCCTGTAGATGTTAAATCTACTCACTGACGATCTTGGCTAAGTAAAGCTAACCACTCGCTTCCCCTTCTTCGCAGCGTCCGAAGTCCCCGCCTGCGATCCTAAAATCATAAAACAACAAAGTAAGTGTATATTAGAAATTGACCAATAACACGTACAAACTACGTTTGACCGACGCATCAACTCCAAACATACTCTCAAGTGTTCGTCGAGTGGCTAACATGTACAGCGACACTACGAAAACAACTTAAGAGCAACAGATACACAACGATACGAACCGTATCGGATAACGTAACGCGCGTAATCGACACACTAGAAAACAAGCAAAGTGGTCCCAGATTTTGCTACCCAAACAATTTGTAAAAGTTGCACATACCACAAGACCACACACAACCCCAGAGACCCCTACACCAAAACTCAAACCCAAAATCCCCAGTCTGGCAGCAAATTGCAGCCAGAAGCAATAAAATTACGGCCCACTATTTATGGAATTGTCTCAGGTTTTTATGGTGGGTTCTAGGTCACTACACAAGGTCACTGTGATGGGAATGTTCCCGCCAAAAATTTCTGCGCAAAGGAGTCCAAGGTATCAAATGGCAGCGATACGCTTAAGGAAATGCGAACCAGTATCTTCCGGCTTGTATTTTGATAAACTCCCGAAGGAAAAACTATTAAATTTTGATGGTATTGGAAGCATCTCTAAAAAACCTTCGATTTGATATATTATGGGCCTCATAATTCATCCGGGATCAAAAGTTATGAGGCATCACGTGTCCACACGTGATGGACCTTTAAGAACCCGCTGGAGGAGTTAAAAGATATAATAAAAACTCAAAAAAGACCCTAATGGGGCATCACGTGCTCACACGTGACCATGGGTCACGTGTAGACACGTGATGGGCTCTTAAGGCCTCTAAAATAATGAATAGAATTAAATTCTAAAATCCGTTCCCTGATTAAAAATCAGAAGTTACCTCAATGAGGTATCACGTGCTCACACGTGACCAATGGTCACGTGTTGACATGTGATGGTTAAAACTGAAGCATAAACAAGCGGCCGTTAAAGAACTCAATTGGGGGTCACGTGCTCACACGTGACCAAGGGTCACGTGTCAGCACGTGACTGGCTTCGAAAGCCTTACAGTTAATAGAATTAAATTCTAAAAGTTTCTGAATCTTTCCAAATGGAAAAAGAATTATGGGGACCGTTAGATTAAAGATCCAAGGGTGATTAAAAATCACCAATTTATGGAATAATCTTGGACTTGGAAAGATTTCCTCCCTAAATCTAACCGAGATAACAAAGGGACATCTTTGGATTTAAAATCCAATGGTGAATAAAATTCACTTAACAATCTAAAGGCCCAGATTAATGATAAATATAAATCAAATCTCTCAATGAGAGATTTACTAAGAAAATTGATTCTTTTCCTTCTCCTATAAATAGGAGCCAAGAAGAGAAGAGGGGGATCTACCTTTTTGGAGAGAGAAAAACAGAGGGAGGAGAATTTAATTCTCAAGAGAAAAAAGAAAAGAGAAGAGAATTTAATTCTCTGCAAAAGAAAAACCCTAGGTAAGAAAAGGGAGACTTCAAAAGAGAATTTAATTCTCAAAAGAGTTTAACTCTTATAAAAAGAAAAGAACTTAGTTTTTTCTCTGTTTGAGGATCTGCAAAGTGCACATCTCCCCAGGAATTGAGAATTTAATTCTCATTGGGTTGAGATCCTGCCATGCAGATCTAAAACACAGAGGAGGAATTGAGTTTTGAGAATTTAATTCTCCCAAACTCACAGGAATTTAATTCCTCCTAAAACGAAACTAGGGTTTAACCCTAATCAAGAATTTAATTCTTTTACATATCTGGGAATTTAATTTCTTTGAAAAGAAATCAGGGTTTTATCCTAAATAAGAATTTAATTCTTTCACGATAGGAATTTAATTCCTCCAAAATCATAATTAGGGTTTAACCCTACAAAGAATTCAATTCTTAAAAAGATCTCTGTTCATGAAAAGAACCAGGGTCACGCGCCCCACGTGACCCCTGAACAGATCCCCCAAAATGAGAGGAGGAAAGTTTTGAGGCAATGCCTCACGTGCTCCCACGTGACCCTCATTATATATGGAACAAAAGCAAAGGCAGAAACAATTCTGGGCGCTCTCACGTGGCACCAAGTGACCCCTAATAAATGTTCTAATAAATCAGGGCATGAATATACATCACGTGCCCACACGTGATGGCTATGAAAATTAAAAGTGTTAAACACTTGTTTGCAGAATAAAATAAAGGGGATCTGGCCCCACTTTTTGATGTCATCACATGCTCCACGTGACTTCCAAAACGCAGAAAGAAAAAGCAAAGGAAATGAAAGCTTTGGATGCTCTCACGTGACCCCTCAGCAAATGCTTTAACAATCAGCGCACTAATCCTCCTCACGTGGCAGCACGTGATGCTCCAAAGAAAACATAAAAAGTGTTTAACGCTTACTTGCAGAACGAAGAAAATGAGATCTGGCTCCACATTTAGGGCGCCCTCACGTGTCACCACGTGACCCCTAATGAGCATTCTAACAGACCAAAGCAGGGGCCTCCATCACGTGCTCACACGTGATGGCCGTCAGAATTAAAAGAGTTAAACACTGATCTACAGAATAAAATAAGGGAAATCAGGGCGCTCTCACGTGTCCACACGTGACCCCTCTCTCCTTAGTACTTAACACTAATCTGAAGACTTTGTTCCCAGTGTTTAACACTAATTTGCTTTAGTGTTAAACACTAATTTGAAATCTCTGATTACCAGTGTTTAACACTGATTTCCTTTAGTGTTTAACACTAATTTGAAAGCCCTGTTGCTAGTGTTTAACACTGATTATCTTTTAGTGTTTAACACTAATTTGTTAATCTTATTCCCAGTGTTCAACACTGTTGACCTTTAGTGTTTAACACTAGCTTTAGCCCAATTGGCTAAGTTTCTAGAGGCAAAGCCTCTCCTTCAATGGACCAGCAGAGAGCCAATATTTCAAACACAATTGGACTTAGCCCAAATTGGCCATAAGTCCTCAAATCATCTTGGACTGAGCACATCTGCTCTTTCAACCAACTCATTGGTTCAAGGGTACATCTCGGAACTCCTCTGATATTTGTCGTTGTAATCCTTCAACGACGTCAGAGAGGTGACGGGTCCCGACAACCACACATCAACACGGACTGTGGGGTCCTTAAACTCATGGACTTATGCGTCCTTAAACCAAGATACGGACTGTGGGGTCCTTAAACCCGCGGACTTATGCGTCCTTAAACTAACGGACTAATGCGTCCTTAAACACACCCATATGGACTGTGGGGTCCTTAAACCCATGGACTTATGTGTCCTTAAACTACCAATGGACCACTATGTCCCTAACTAGCAATGGACCACTATGTCCTTAAACTTGAAATGGACCACTATGTCCCTAAACTGGCAATGGACCACTATGTCCTTAAACTGGAAATGGACCACTACGTCCTTAAACTGGAAATGGACCACTACGTCCCTAAACTGGAAATGGACCACTATGTCCCTAAACTGGAATAATAGATCCCAAGCGCTTTTTTGTCGGATCTAAACGATCCTATTAAGTCGATCTTAGTCCCAAACTGGACTAACGTATCCTTAACAACCGTTTAAATTGATCTTAGCCTCAAATATGGCTAACGCATCCTTAAACCTTCAAACAGACTTTGTGAAACTGATTACTCACTGAGGCTATTTCTCGAACACAATAGTTTCACAAACAGGCTTTGTGAAACTGATTACTAGAGAAGTTGGGTGTTCGGTATCACACGGGATGTGAGTATGCGACATCGCAATAATTGGCCTTAAGTGCAAGTGGGAGATTTCTGGCTATAGTGCCCTCAAGGCAATTATCATAATCGCAGGCAGATGATTATGATGATTGAGGGAGGACCTATACTGGTAGAACAGTCTTACTCGAGATGATAGTATGCTATCTGGTTTGTCTTTATTATCATTATTACATGTTGATAGAGCCCATAGAATTCTTGCTTGACTACCAGCATTATGATGGCGATCATATACGTGGGAGCTGAGGGTCTATAAGCACATCCTTAAATGTCCCTAGTCATGGGGGTATCAAGACTGGGCATCGATACTCCAGTGTAGACTAGTGTATACTGATCGAGACCCCGTCAAGGGGTGGTGGCCTGGTCTCACAAGGCATTGGTGTTAGTTTGTTCACCTAAGATAGTATACATGTGCTCATTGGGTTATGAGTACACTGGACGGACTCGCCGGGAACCTGCTAGTTGGTATTATACCTAGTGTCAAATAGCAGTTCCCAGGTGACATGTGTACGGGTTAGTCTGTCGACCTGAGATCGTCATTTGTCTCGTGTGAGTTCCCACTTTGCTTTGATTACTACCCTAATACGGCTCAAAGGAGTCGTGCAAACAGGTTTTAGTTGGGTACAGTCCCGAGTCATATGGAGGCAGTGATCGGATCGTCGGGGATTCGTATCTCCCGGTATTAGGGGTTGATGTCGCGTTGTGCACGGGTGGCCATCACCAGAAATCCATGGCCATGGTGGACGAGAATTACCGATCCAGGATGATAGTTTCTTTGGTGGTGATGGGTTTCATGCTGACACTAAATGTCGTGTTGTTAGGGGTCTGACTTTATCCACCCCCCTAAACTCGATATGCGATACTCTTAGACGAATATACCGGACTGTACGGATATTGTCACTGTCAGGCTCAGCAGGGGTTCAGGATGAGTTTGCTCGTAGGCATCCCTTTCTCTCAATACCTGGGTAGCCGTTACGTACAGCTAGTGCCGCTGACATGCTTGTGGTTAAACCCACTGCCAGCGTATTGACGAGTCTTTAGAGTCCCACACAGAGGGTTTTCACGGTTCAAGCGATATGGTATAGATAACGTATGTTGGTACATACATATGTCCGATTAAATATGTGCACATGCTGCACAGACTTTAATCGAACGGTTGATAATACTAGCGGCTTAGGATTAAGCCGGATTATTAAATCAGGTTTTGATTTAATAATTTATATATGTATTCTAGTATTATTGTTCACTATTCATTTTCTCTCTTGGGTATTCATATTTCTGTACGAATACGCATATATGTATTTCGATACATGTACCGGGAAGTATTCCATATTTATATGGAATAGCTTCTAGAAGTGGACACCTCATTTGTATGATTTTCCATTTTTGGAATTCATTTGTTTCACAAATGAGGTGGAGGAGTGAGGTGGCATGAGCATGGGTCATAGGTATGGCTTGGAATTGTTTATTTACAAATTGAAATGAGATATTTTTGTGATGAGAGAGAGAGATGGCAGCCACAAGTATTGGTGTGGACTTGGTCATTTTACTTCACTTGATTCATTGCTTGCATTCTATTCTCACCTCAAAACTTATCCATTCTTGAGTTTCTCACGCCATTGTTTTCTCACCTCCTTCATCTTCTATGGTTGCTCCCTTGAGCAATAGTGATAAGAGAAAAAATATAGTGACACATTCCTAAACCTTCACTCTCCATTACTAGCAACCTTGGAGCTTTGGTTGCCTCGTTTCGTGAGGCTGAAGCTTGCGCCGTTTCCCTCAGGTGGATCATCGTAGATGGAGGAAGACCGGCAACCAAACTTGATCAAGGAGCCACTAAGAGCTTGGGGATGATAGTTGAAGACCAAAAGACACGGATCAACTCGGTATAACCATCTAACTTCTTATATATTGCTTGCTAGTTTAGGGTTTAAGGTTAATCCGGTCATCGGGTAATGGTAGCGCCAGTTTAGTAAATTTTTGTTTCGCATTTGACCATGGTTTGATGGTCGGGGTGCTGCCGTAACCTAACACAAAAGTCAATTGGGAGTACAACTCCCAGTAGGGACTAAGCCCCTTTTTCCTACTAGCGCCCGGCGCCCTCGTGCCGGGCACATGAGCGCCGACGCTTACGCATCCTTTGGACGCTATTTCCCCTTTTTTATATACACATTCCACAAAACTGTCCCCCGTTAGAAAAAATTTCTAACGGAACGCTGCCTCGCACCCCGCAAGGGGGCTGCTAGCCCTCTTGACCCCTAGCCCGCTATCCAGGTAGCGGGACCCCCGTAAACTCTGCGAGATCCCCGATATACCCGAAACCCTTCAAAACACAACACATGCACACTGCACATTGAGTTCGCATAACCATTTGGACCCGTCAATCGGAGGTTCCTTTGCTGCAAAGGCGAGAGGTAATTAACGGCAGCTTAGTCCGCGGCTGCCAGAGATTCGGATCCCCATAATCAATAAACCTCCACCTATCCTAGGAAGAGGGAATCTGTAATGCGCCTGACATGCGACGCGTATTCCCATCTCAATGGGGTGACGAAAAACACCCTACAGATAGCATTTAGACAGAGAAGATAGAAGCGGTCGAAAAGGAGTACAACCGGTTCGCATTACAACTGGACGTCTAGTTCCATTCAGCCTTTATTTCATTTCAGCTTATTTATGCATGCCTCCTTGTTAAGATTTATCATGTTATCGTATGTTGTATTCAAATATTTTTTCAACTATGAATCTTGATGTATAAATCAGAGTTGGATTTCATTCTTTTATTTATTCTTATTATTTTATGTTGTTTATAGACGCTTAGCGTATTTATTGTGGAAAATGATCTTCTCAGAATAAATACGTCGCGGGTGTAACATTTCAGAAAAATAAAATATTATTTTGGAAATTTAAATAATTAAATAATAAATATTATGGATGTTATTAGAGTATGAGAATTAGTTTTAATGATATGGTATAATTATATACCAATAGTTTGGAAAAATATTTGGATATTAATATGAACTATTGATTTGGAAAGAAATTACGGGATTTAGACATTTTATGAATTATCATGCAATTAATTATATACAAGTTTAATGCTAAACTTGATTAATATTGCACTAATTATGCGCTAATCTTGACATGCAATATAACATGTTGCAAAACACTTTCTACATTTTTATTTAACCATGACTTCATCTTGTTTTTTTAAAAATGTCTTTGTTTTAAAATAAAAAGGAGAAAAGATAAAAGAAAAGGAAGAAGAGATATTTTATTTGATGTGGGACACATAGGTATGGCAAAGAGTGAGAGAGAAAAAGAGAGATGCATGGCTCTAGATATTTCCTCACCTCCTTTCTTCTTCTCCTCCCTCCTCATCCTCCACCTTCTCTACCACCCTCTACCACATCTAAAACTTAGCCAAAACACAATGGTTCATTCACAAAAACTATTCCAAACCTCACTACAAACCCTATGGACAATCAAGTTGGAACTTTGAGCATTTTGGGCAACTCAAGAAATTTCTTGAGTTGCCAAATGAGGTAATTCCTATACGCTTAGTTAAGTTTTAACTTTCCCTATGTGCTATAGTAGTTTAGAGTTAATCTTGAGTTGATTAGTGGTGTTTGAAAATTCCTATATGAGAGTCAGGGCTTATCTTGAGTTGTGATGGTGTATTTGAGTGTAATTAGTGACCACAACCCTGTTAGTATTATTATAGACCAACACCGAGCATAGAAAACCCAAGACTTGAACTGAATTTGGCCGATATCGTATTTTGTGAAATTGTGATGATATTAGGAATTTGGAGCAACTTGGGGTCCCTGTAGGAAAAACAAACAAGTACATAGATCTAGTTAGCCACTAGAAGACCACCACAGGAGAACGAAACACCAATTCAATGATGGGGCCGGCGACGCCGGACTTTTGAGCTTTCTCGCCGGGCCAATTTTGGGCATTGGTATTGGGGTTTGGCATGTAGCTCACTTACCTTATAACCTAGCCTCTGTATTGTTAGTTTAGTCCCAATTTACCTAAGCAAAAATCTGGGAGCTTTGTGATGTTGAATTTGGCAATGTTTTTTCGATTTCTAAAACTTAGTTATTGGTATTTGAATTTGGATTTGGTCGTTGGACGTTTGTACGTCAACGACGAGGGTTATTTTATTGTTTTGCATGCATGGGCCATAGGTTCTAACCTATGTGCACTCCTCGTATCGTATCGGTTTTCATATGCAATTCTTGTTTACGATACGATGTGCTTGAAACTGTAGGTACCTTCGTGTGGACTTCGGATGACAAGGGAGAGCATGGCGCCATCGAATTTGGCAAGCGAGGATCGAAGTGAGTAGATGTATATCTACGGGGGAATTCGGGTAGATGGCGTTTAGCACCCCCGCAACCGTAGAATAGGATATCTATATATTGTATATATATGTTTATGTGAGGCTGGATACTTAGCAAATATGGTTTCTAGGAGACCTTAGGTTATATGTTGTTACTACATGCACACACACACGCGCGCGCGTACACACACACAATTGGTTTATATAGATGTGTGTATATGTGTGTGCGCGCGCGCGCGTATGTTCATACACACACACACACACATATACACGTGAGATGAGGATATGATATGATACGTTATATGGTTAGAGTGATGTTAAGAGATAATTGATATATGATTTGGGATAAGACATCGTTTATGATGCGATATATTAGCGAATCGTTGGGCGTTATATACATACATGCGATAACATGTGACTTAATATATAATATATTGTACGAGATCTTAGATCCGTACCCTTGATTTTGATTTTGTACGATAGATGATACCGTACGAATGATGATATATATGATATTTGACCCGTACCATCGATTTTGAGGATGTTGTACGACGGACTATACCGTACGAGATATTTATATATAATGATTGATCCGCACTCTTGACTCGAGGTTTCCGTATGATAGATATTATCGTACGTGATGCTATGAGGCTGGATCGCCGACAACTAGATATATCGACTCGAATATGCTTTCGATTCATATTTACTTTCGACTCGGTTCTTAATTTAGTCTTTAGTTTCTTATATAGATGTTAGTTTAGGCTTGAGTCATACATGCTTTCAAATCTAACGAATCGTAAGATTTTTCAAAGGATAAACTGAGAGACGCTACAGATTTTCAAAAGAAATCTCTTTTCTCAAAACACCGTAGTCCCTACTTTTCTAAAAACAATGATTTATGCTTTTTAAACACGATAAACGGTATGGCTCGTATATAGATTTATATACCTTATTGTTGCTTTTACTGTTTACTTTCTATTATGATCTCGTCTACTAGGACACCTGCACTATTTCCGATGATGCGTATGTTGCACGTACACTTGCTTGCCGGCTCACACACATCAGCATCGGTAATTGCCATGTTCACGTAAAGTGTAGTAATCGCTATCCCATTGTATACACTGATAATCGTAGCTAAGTATTACTGTTTTGCATTAATAATATCAAATGCTAGTTTAGACGTTCCATTTCTTACTTAGATGCCACATGCATTCGTATACATACATTCCGGTTATGTACTGCAGTTGGGCTCTATGCCGATATTCATTGTTCATTACTAGTTCATGATTATGAGATTCCGATTTCATAAGATTTCTGGATTTGGGAAACCGCATGTGAATTTGAAAACTTATGCTCCTTTCAAAAATGAAAAATGCGGTTTTCGTTGATATGATGTGTGATGTCCACCATGAGATTTTTCGGTTCTAGAGCATATATGATATATGATTACCCACCACGGGGAGCAAGGGCGACACCGTCTGTGGGTATATGGTGGACCCGGTGTGGTATCCCGTGGCAAGAAGGCCGTATAGAGATTGAAACGTTGAGCCCGACAGGGGAGCACTACGAACCGGTGATAGTTTGGCGCGACGGATATCCGGAGGATACCGACCGTAGTCGTGTGTAACAACACTAAACTTTCTTTACAATTTTTTTTTTCAAAAATACAGAAAAGGGTACTTGAGCCTGAGCACAAGTTATAAGTTTGATTTGCTTTTGAATAGCAAGAAGGAGCTTGTAGCTCATTGGTAAGACCTTGCACTGCTGAACCAAAGCACCAGAGTTCAAATCCAATCAGCCACACATTTTTTTATTTAAAATTCTTTTAATCTTTTAGAAGCCCAAGAATCTACACGTGCACAATACATAAAACCAAGAGTCACACATAAAACAAATGAGTCCACTGCAATAGTCAAAGCGTCAGGGACACGTGGCAAGAAGATGGACTCTGACTCGGCCGACTCGACTGGCGGCGCCGGGTTAAATCGGCTCAAACCCATTTTTTCTTCAACTCCCAGAGACCTTTGGCCTACCCCACTCCCACTGCACTATTTAAAATCTCTGAAATTAAACAGAGAATTTAAAACACCCCTTTTAATTTTTAAATGCAAAATTAAATATAATTTTTATCACACCCTTTCATCTACCCTAAACTGTAATTTTTCCTATAAATACCACACCTAAAATCACCCCTTCTCGCTTTCAAATCTCTGTCCAAACTCTCAAGAAAATTCGATAGACTTTTTGTGTGCAAGTGGAGTTAGCAAAGGGCGAAACTCCGACGAACTTCCGACAACGATCCGAGGAGATTTCGGCGACGAAACGACACACCGGCGCCTCTCACTTCTTCCTTTTCTTCTCCTCTACCCTACAATCCAGTAAGTCCTTTCTCCCCATTCTTCTTACTATTCTAAAAACTTAGAATTCTAAAACCCAACGGAAGTGGAATTAATCCGACTTCCGATTCGGTTTTTCCTTAAAAATCATATTTTTCTTAAACACAATAATACCAAACTCTCACATCATGATCATTAAACATTAAAAAAACATATCGACAATTTTCATATCAAAAAAATTTATATTTCAATTTTTATTGCAGTTTTACAGAAAAATACCATATAATTTAGTTCGACATAAAACATCATTACCCCTTGCTATACCTTTAGATAGTTCACGAGGTAATGACCTACCTCCTCACAACACTCATATGTAATATAGAACGATGATCTTTGGGAATATAGTTTTGGGAAAATACGATTTTATACAAAACTACCTCCAACTTATGAAAACCTTTTTCTACAAGATATGTATTTTTAACAAATTTTTGCAATGTGCCGCTACAACTCATTTTGGGGAACCCTTTTGCGATGGTGCGGATTATCGCACATCCTCGGGCTTACTAGTGTGAGATGCAGATCTCCGCAAGGAGCATACGGCCTCGAAAGATTTAAAAATACAATTTTCTTTAGAAAATGTGATTTCTATTATAAATAAAACTTATATTTTTAATAAATAAATATATATGTAATTAATATAAAAATATCTATTTTTAATGTTTATAATATTCCACATTTCAAAAATTCAAGAAAAACATCTCATTTACAAGAAAATACCATACAATTCCAATATTACAAATAAATACCATATATTATGAAAAATATGTTTTATTCACTAGAAATGTCACAATGATAAAATATACATCAATGAAAACTTTAAAGACGATAATAAAATACTTGAGGTGTATTTTGAAAATTCAAAATTATTTTTACGTAGAACCCCCTCAAGTTATATTAAATTACAATAAGGACCCTAGTAAACATAGGTTTAAGTGGGACCGGTCTCTTGAGCCCCAGAGAGCCGGAAATATGAGTGCTTGCCTATTTAAGCTAGACAACTTAACAAACGGTGTTATCAATACGGTAATCGTCTTTGAAAAAGACACAAATCCTGCCGTTCATGTGCAGCGGTTACCGATAACACCAAAACTTAATTCAGGATTCAATTTCTTTTCTAATTGTCTGACTCATACCGAGTCTCAATATAAACAATCTGACTTGAATATGATTCAAGTATCCAAACTACAATTTAACATGAATCCATGAATCTATATATTCAATCTGTTCAATCTATCTATACAACTTGACCGAACCGAACCATGGATATAAATCCATCTACATGATTCTCCAGTTACATTCATTTACTGATATCATGGTTTCGGCAATTCATCCATCTATACAATATATAATATACAATTCAAACAATACAAGATAATGCAATTTACAACACAATACATCAATACAATCAAGATATCACAGGGTTTTTAAGGGGTAGATTGGTACGGAAGGTGTTAGAAATGGCACGAGACTGCAACCATTAAGACACCTAACCTGAATTCAATTGCCGTTGTACCGTGGCTGAACGGTTCCTTGTATTCCGTCCACCGTGGTCTCTGGTCTAATGAGACTCCTCTCATATACACTGGCCTCTTCTGTACCAAGTTACAAATAACAACGTTAACACTAAATACAATATTATAACCAAATAATAAAACTTTAAAAGCTACACACTTTCTCTGTGTCTATTCTACTTCTCCCTTATCTTTGGGACTTACCGATCGATTGTTCGCTGATGACATTCCTTCTCTTTCTTCTTTGGAATATTGTCAAGTGGATCGGACCTTTAGGAGATCGAGCCCACCAGCGAGGACTTGGATCAGCTAGCCTTCGATCCTAAGCTCTAGATACTTGTACATTTCATTTCAGTACTTTCCATTTCTGTCATGCCACTATTTAGGCATTACTTTTCATTCCATGTATTTATTTTTCAGATGTATTATAAAAAGAATGTTTAATAAATAAACTTGTTGTTCATTTACATCTTTTCTCTTGTGTACATTTCATTTTATATTGCTTAGATACACTTAGCGTGTTTACTTCTGAGTAAATACATAGCGGGCCTCGTCGCGTCCCCTTCGCCGTACACCGGGAAGTGAGGCGTGACGGGTTTTTTTGGTGGCCCATGTAGGTCTGAGCTGTATGGAACCCTACTATGCAGTTCAGTTTTGTATGGAAGTAATATAACACAAGAACCAGGAACTAAAAACATTCTTTACAATTCATATTTCTTGAATTTCATCATTTTATATATTTTGAATCTGTCCTAACCCAAATTTTCATTCAAGGTTATGGATTCCTGTTGGGAATCCTCCCGCGCACGCAAACGCGTATGTTTTGAAATAAGGATACGGTTTTAATGAAACGGAATGCGCACGTGAGATCGTTCTCGTTTTAAAATTTATAACCGCAAGTGCACGGCGCGTTGTAGCGAGCCGGCAAGTACGGATCGATCCGCAGGGAATTGTATATTGGGTATCGTTGTTTAAGGTTAACAAATTAACGAATTGGGGTTTTGTCACAAAAATATAAGAATACGGAAATAAAGAAACAAGGAAAACAAGTAAGGAAAGAATGGTTGTGGCTTGGCTCATAAGTTTGAATTGCGACATTTACCTCTACACTCCCTTAATCATGAGTTTTCCGGCATTGCCTTGCTCCCGGTATGAAGCATGACTTGTCAACGTGGTTGCGGAGCACAAGTCGTCAAAATCCGATTTCTCCGTAAGTATGAAACGAGTCCTTTTGATCACTTACCATTTGTATGTCCGCGCTTGGGGTATCAACACTAAACACAAGAGTTAGCAAGCATACCGCAACAACAAAGTAGTTAGTGAGAGCAAATGATTTTGGTGTTGAGTTTGCTAAGTGTTTGTGATGGTATATCGTATATGAAAATAAAAGATTGTCAAGCAATTGATCACAAGATACGATATCCAAACTTAGCAAACCTAACACCAAATGGATTTTAACTTAAACATCGAAAATGGGGAAAGCGAATGAATACGGTATATGAGGAGGTTACAAGTAACCATGTGTCAAAATACCGTATCATATAAATACATAAACAATATTTAGGTTAGAATTGTAAGTTAAGCACATGAAACATAAACAAGAGGTGAAGGAGACAAACCCTTTCATCTCACTTCCTCACCCACACCACAACTAAATAAAAGATTAGTTAAGCATGATAATGAAGCAAGTAAAGAAAAGAAGCAAGAACAAAAGAAACAACAATATATTAAACACTTGAAGAAATGAGATACAAGATTTTGGTATCCTATTCAACCTCCTTAATGAAGCTCTCTAAAGAGAGCTTCAAGAGGGAAGAAGAAAAAGAAACCAATTGAAGTTCACTCACCCTCAAGCCTAAACAAAAACAAAGCAAAACAAAACTATGGATATGTGCATATGAATGGCCCTTGATCACTTGCCCACTGGTCTGCTTTTATAGGCTCAAAAGGAAAATAAACAAACAATAAAAATGAGCTGACGTGGCAGCAAGGGAGGGCCCACAGAAATTTGGTGCATGTTGGGGACATGGGGGCTGGCGAGCTTGGATCCAAGGGGTGCTTGGCGGGTCCAAAACCGAGCACTCAGGCTCGTATTGGCTGTGTGGTCAAGTGTCTCTTCCAATATCACTTTGGTTCTGTTTGATTGGTCTAATTTCACCTGGGTTCTATGTAGAGATTTGGAGGGAACAAGAAGCAATGCATTACATCAAGTCTTTATGCATTCAATGCTCATTTAATGCATATCACACCCATGCCCACTTGTGCCATGATTCATGGCAGCCCCATCATGGTCCTAGTTACCAAAGAGCTAGTGCACACATGTTATGTGTTGGACCAAAATGTGTGCACATGATTTATTTGCAAAAGAGCTCTTCGGATATCGGTCGGTTTTCTGGTCTGCTTGCAGTGTCGGCTCCCAAACGTTATATCCGTGATTTTGAATGTGTTTCCAGTATTTTATCACGAATACCTGTAAACTGTAATTACAGAGCAGACATTGATTAATAGCACCGATATAAACAAAATAGATAACGAATGAGGGTAATAAAATACAGTTTCCTGAGATGGACAAATATCCTCAAACTTATCTTTTGCTCGTCCCAAGCAAAACAAAACAAAAAATCCTAACCTCACTTTCGCAGGGAACGCGATTGCACTGAGTATGTGCAACAAGCCGTTAAACCTATAGGTGTTCTTAGTAGGAGGAGTGTTGTCTCCTGAGGGTTTTCAGTGGATTACACCCACAAAATCCCGTCAAACTAGTTTTATAAGTTAACGGCGATTCTACTCCTATAATTTAGTATCTAAGTTAGAAATTCTATCATCCTAGGTTAGAAATATTCAACCCTTATATTTCACACCTCATGTTTATTTATCCTTAGATCCTATACGTTTTTACAGTTTAGAAAGATATTGATATCTCCTAAGTTTTCCTTCTAAAGTGCGATCTCCAATCAGGATTTTTTATCAACTTTATGGAAAACATAAGTCTTATTCTTCATCCCCATCTTTCCTCCAAACATTGATTGTATATCCCTAAGTGTGTGTAAATTTACACCCCTACACTTAAGAATTCAATTCAAGCTATAGTATCATTGTCTTAATACCTAATATTACTTCTTTTCATTACTGGATGGACGGTTGTACTCACATATCTTTCATGCGATTATTAATGCTTCTTGAGGCACTAACAGCAGATTACTGAATGTATGAACATAAAGCGTAAATAGCAGGTTCCAGATCTTGACTTTATTTATTTTTCTTTTTCTTTTCAAGACCGGATATATTTTTCAATGATACACTTATGGTGGTTAGCTTTAAATACCGTTTTTTCTTTCATATTAAGTTTTCAGGCAAGAGTATTTCTAAGTATCCTATACTATCCCAAGTTTCAAGGTGCGTGTATGTGCAATTTGTAGGGTATAAATTTTCTAAATTTGGATTCAAGAATAGAAACTATTTTTCAGACTTATCTTTCAATAAACCTTCAATACTCTCCCTTCATCTCGATTTAACTAAAGAACTGAACTCAAGATTACCTATTTCTAAAAAAAACTGTAAGGATATATAATTACCAAAGTTAAACAGAACGAGGGTTATTTTTAGGGTTTTTAATTCCTAAACCTAGGATTTAGTTATTTTTAACGTATCAACTAAACTTTCGGAAGAAAAATCTAAGTTACCCTATTAGCTAACTTGACGACAAAGTTTTTATGTTTTTGTAAAAAAAATTCAATTTTTATGGGTTTTTAATATGTATGCGATGCAGAATATACACATATGATGCAGATAAACGCAGTGCTCACCTCCAAATTTAAGTTTTACAATGTCCTCATTGTTGCCCCCGTCTCCGGTAGCTAGACTTAGACATCAGGGTGAGAATTTTATTTAAAAAAAAGGAAAAACCTAAGACTAATTACAACATATACTAGTTAAAAGATTGGGTTAGTCCAGAAATTAATACCAGTCATTCAAAAATTTTGTTTTTATAGTGCACTGGTAGGCAAAAAAATAGGTATAATAAAAAGAAAAAGAGAATATACAAAAATGGTTAGATATTAGTAAAGGGCATGGGTGCGTGAAAGTAAGGATCAAAAGATGCTGAAGGTGAAGATGAAATTTTGAGGAGGTTAAACAATTGTTTTCTGAATGAATTGAATGTTCAATAAGCACATGTTGAGTTCCGAAGTTAAGTTCATGTAAAAGATGGAGTTCATCTGCAAAAAATTCGGCAAAAGAAATTTTATTAGGATGTTCCCAAATTGATCCTGGCTTCAACTCACCTAAAATATCAAGTTCATCAGCAAAAATTTCCTCAAAACTCGACATGAAAGAATGTTTTTCAATGCTGTCTTCCTCTCTATTATTTTCCACAATTTTACTCTCATCATTTAGTAACTCTCCCAATACAATTTTCTTCTCATCATATTCACAAATGGGTAGGTTCATATCATCTAAGAAAGTAGATTCCCACACTAATGTTTCTTTCGAAACAATATCAACA
The DNA here is from genome assembly GCA_030015575.1 of Agapanthus africanus. Taxonomy (NCBI): domain Eukaryota; kingdom Viridiplantae; phylum Streptophyta; class Magnoliopsida; order Asparagales; family Amaryllidaceae; genus Agapanthus; species Agapanthus africanus. The sequence goes on along the minus strand of JASDDO010000010.1, from coordinate 537,784,051 downwards.
GGTGATACAAAAATTGTGGATTCCTGATCATTGATCTCTTCTAATCTATCCTAACCATACCCGATAAATTCACAAGGTTCCTTCTCTAAAATTGGAAAGCAAAAATCAGTAGGAGGTTTTTTTGTTTGTCCTTACAACACTCAGTCAATTTTATTGTATCATCATCTATGAAATCATCAAAATTTGGTTGATCGCTTATTTCACTTAGGTGACTTCCTAGATGACAGATATTGACATTATTGGGTTCCGTTTGACTGTGTTCACTCCCTAGAATCCTCACAGTTAAATGTTTCACTTGTTCCTCGATTCTAGCCAATGATTGAGCTTGAGCAACAAATAGTTGCTCAGATTGCTGTATAAACAGGGCTAGCGTCGCCGCTGATTGATTCTCGACCGCACTCATTACTTCAATACCTTTTTCTAGAGCGGTCAACCTAGCATTCATCTCACTATCATACCCTAAAGATGGTTCAATTGTTTCAGGTTGGAGGGGTTGTGATGGTGGTGATGCTATAGCAGTTAATCTGTCGACCTCTTTCTCTAGATTTTCAATCAGTTGGTCTATGGTTGAAGTGGGACTGGGTTCAAGAGGCTTAGGTGGGTGACCATTATCAAAAATTTGGGACGGTTGGTCACCCCCTAGAAAAGGACAGTTGTCATGAATGTGTGAAGAATTTTAGCAATTTGTACAAATTAATTGGGACTGAGTATAAACAAATGAATAAGAATCGTGAAAAATAGAATTGAATTGTGTATCACTCCTATTAACAAGAATTCATAAAGTCACAAAAATAAAGAATATCACACCCCTAGCAGTCTACGGTATGGTAGTCAACTACACCTGCTCAAGAAGCTGGTTGTCGAAATAAAACTGTGTCGAGAAACGGGCTCAAGATATACCGATCACGAAGCCAGGTAATTGCAAGAGAGAAGGGGAGGTTTTACAACGCTTTCGTGAAATTCTTTAATTAAATAACCCTTTCTCTTGAACACTTGCCTAAATATCTCGTGAACGATATACCGTTAAGCAAAGTTCTAAACACAGTTAACTTTTCCTAATGAGCGCGAAGTCCTTAGAATCAGAGTTCTAATTGATTTTAAATTACCGGGGGTATGAAAGAATGCAGTTTTGTGGTTACGGAGAAAAGGTGATGAAATCTTTTACTGTATCTTGTTTGGTCATTTATGCCCTTAAAATCCGTATTAATATGCAATGCGCAATCAATAAAAGAATTTAATAAAATCAATCAATTAAAGCAATTCCTTTTCAATTTTAGAGCGCTGCAAAAAATACGGGTTGGTTCTCTGTTTAATTGGCGGCAAAATTGTGCGAAGAATCCTGCAAAAGATAGAATATTAGAATGCGTCATATTCGAGAGGAATGTGTTAAGAAATACGTACCAAAGTGTATTGGGTTAAGAAAACCCCTTTGAAAGTGATCCGAGTCTTTGGTGGTTCACTTGCGCGGGTCAAACTACCCGGATCATTGGCACTGTACTTTACTAACGTCTTGTAATTGCATTTGAGCCTCGCTCCGCACGATCGCTGGTCGTAATTCCTTAAAAACCTGAAATGTCGGAAAATACGATATTTAGTGTCAAAAAGCGATACGTGTGCCCCAATTCCTACACAAACAAAATTTTAAAAATCAAACAATACCAAAAGAGTACCAACACTGCACTGGAGATCACCAAAAAAGAAAAAAACCCAAAATCCCCGAGAAAGGCCGGCGAGCTTGGATAAACAGGGGATGTCGCTGGTTTTTTCTGAGAGTTGGGTGCAGGAAATTTTGGTGGGATCTCTAGGCTATATTAGTATTCTAATGGTATAACTTGATTTTTAAATTGAATTTCGGGCTGATTGTAGGTTTTCAGAACAGAGAACAAAAGTGAAATAATATGTTTTGTTAGTTTGAAGGAAAAAAATTTGAGTTAGAAAGTTAGTTTTGTTAGTAGAACCAGAAATGACAATACCTAATGACTACAAATCCCCGGCAACGGCGCCAAAAACTTGTTGGGAATCCACCCGCACGCGCAAACACGTATGTTTTGAAACAAGGATACGGTTTTAATGAAACGGAATGCGCACGCGAGGTCGTTCTCGTTTTAAATATTATAGCCGTAAGTGCACGACGCGTTGTAGCGAGTCGGCAAGTACGAGTCGATCCGCAGGGAATTGTGTATTGGGTATCGTTGTTTAAGGTTAACAAATTAACGAATTGGTGTTTTGTCACAAAAAATATAAGAATACGGAAATAAAGAAACAAGGAAAACAAGTAAGGAAAGAATGGTTGAGGCTTGGCTCGGGAGCTTGAATCGCGACATTTACCTCTTCACTCCCTTGTTCATAAGTTTTTCGGCCTTACCTTGATCCCGGCATGAAGCACGACTTGTCAACGCGGTTGCAGAGTATAAGTCTTCAAAGTCCGATTTCTCCGTAAGTACGAAACGAGTCCTTTTGATTACTTACCGTTTGTATGTTTGCACTTGGAGTATTAACACTAAACACAAGGGTTAGCAAGTATACCGCAACAACAAAAACACAAAATGGTTAGTGAGAGCAAATGATTTTGGTGTTGAGTTTGCTAAGTGTTTGTGATGGTATATCGTATATGAAAACAAAAGATTCTCAAGCAATTGATCACAAGATACGATATCCAAACTTAGCAAACCTAACACCAAATGAATTTTAACTTAAACATTGAAAATGGGGAGAGGGAATGAATACGGTATATGAGGAGCTTACAAGTAACCATGTGTCAACATACCGTATCATATGAATACATAAACAATATTTAGATTAGAATCGTAAGTTAAGAACATGAAACATAAACAAGAGGTGGAGGAGGCAAAGCCTTTCATCTCACTTCCACACCCACACCACAACTAAATAAAAGATTAGTTAAACATGATAATGAAGCAAGTAAAGAAAAGAAGCAAGAACAAAAGAAACAAAAATATATTAAACACTTAAAGAAATGAGATACAAGATTTTGGTATCCTATTCAACCTCCTTAATGAAGCTCTCCAAAGAGAGCTTCAAGAGGGAAGAAAAAGAAGAAACCAATTGAAGTTTGATTGGTGTGAAAATATGTGTTTGTAGTTTAACCGCAATCAATAACGGTGTCGCGTGTAGCTAGACCGAGATGAGTACGGGTCGTCCTCTGGGAAACGTTGAATCTTTTATTCTTACTTTAGATGTGTTGAGAAAGAGAGGAGGAATAAAGAATTTTGTGAAAAGTTTCTAGATCTACTTTAAACAAGAATGTTAAATATAGATCTAGATTATTTTGGAGATTTAAATAATATAATAATAGGCCTTGTAGGGTTCGTTAGGATTTAGTAGTTATGGAAGATTAATTAAAAGTCACCATTTTTATCCATTAATAGATTTAGAACTAGAACGACGGTGATGCGTGTAGATTAGGGTTTCTGGAGAGAAAAGGAATCCCACTCTTAACCCTTATCTCGACACGGAACTCCGTTCATATCTAGCCTTTACCAAAACAATTATTAATCTAATCTCTAATCGCGGTCGGAACTAGTAAGGAATTGCTAGCGCGCCCGATTAGGATGTTAATGATTATTTTGATAAAGTTCCTAAACTTTATAGGACTTAAAAAGGGTTTAGTTATTTTCATCGTCCATTAGCCTACCCTAATCCTACGAACCCTAACAAGCGGAGAATTACTCGCGCATGTTGGGAGAAGAAGATGAAAAGAAAGAGATGGAAAACATAATGTAAAATGCAAAAGAATTAAATAAAACAACTACCTTTATTAATCAACTTGAACAATCTACACTTTGATTCCTTAGAAAATGATTACAAAGACTAGTTTGCTTCTCGATCTCTTCCAAGGTGGTAGATGAACCGTTGATGATCAGCCTGGATGCGTGAGCCGTCTTGGACTTCGTGATCTCGTCGGCTTGATAGCTTTTCCAAGAGGCTCTCGGTGCCTTTTTATGGTGCAAAGCCAGAATACTATTGTTGAAAACTAGCTAGAATTTAGCAATTATTGATCTCCAAAAATCTTGCACTTTAACTCCATCAAATCGCGGCGGATCCGCGGCCAAAGAGGGAGTATGGCCGCGGATCCGCGGCCAATGGTTGAGATCTTTTGATCATATTTCTCTGGCTCTCTGATTTTGATATTTGGCAATCCTAGGCATCTTTAGAATTCAGAAATCTTCTCTCGGTTGCTTCCAGACTTGGTCTCCAAGTTTTGATTCTTAATTTGGCAAGATTTCTTCAACAAATTGATTTGTTTGTTAAATCCTTCATAACAACTTGGAAATATTCTGCACAACAACTCAAATAAGATTTTAGTAGACTTTGTTCTACTAGGATTAGACCAATAATATTATTTGCATACATTTTCCTACCAAATGATAATTAACATATATTAACACATGGAAAATAATGTTTTTACACATAAACCCTCATAAGTATAATATATTATAATAAAGTCCTTTTTTAATATAAAAATGGTAGGAAAAATATACTACAAATGTGCAGTTTTATCGACTGAACAAATACCCCCAAACTTATCTTTGATCGTCCCGAGCAAACTAGTTTATTTAAGAGGAGAAAAAGAAAGGAGAAAACTAAGCACACTTTCGTAGGCAGACACGATTGCACTGAGCACGTGCAACAAGCCGTTAAACCTCTAGGTGTCCCTAGTAGGAGGAGTGTTGTCTCCTGAGGGTTTTCAGCGGATTACACCCACAAAATCTTATAACAAAAGAAAGATGGTGAAATTTACATATAAAGACAAGAACCATAAAAGAAATACTTTGAAAAGAAGAGTTTCCAACTATACTAGCTTTTCAGTTGTCATGAGCCCTATCTTAATAGTCATGAAAAAATGTTAGAAATCACATCATCCCTCAATAAAACATCGTCTTTATTCTTCATTCCTACCTTTCATCCAAACATTGATCATATAACCCCACGTGTGTGTAAAGAACATCCCTACACTCGGAGAATTCAATTCAAGCTATCATACTCTTGTCCATCTACCTCAGTACTTTTTAATTTTATGAATACTAAGATTCGCTCACACATTTTCATGCGACCGTTAATACTTCTTGAGGTACTAACCAACCGATTACTCCTGTGCTTGCTGATTAGGTGATAATATTTTCCTCGTCTTGCACCACCTAAGGCTTAGCAGTGGCTCCCAGACCAGTTGGTCTTAGGGCACTAGGTGAAGAGGCACCCTCGCTATATTTTTTTATTGCTGCCTTGGCGATAACAAAACCAGTGTTCATTTTTTTTCTTTTCACCATTTTTATATTTTCTTTATTTTTTTCACTTCCTTCATACTTTGGCTTTTAGATAAGAGCATTTCAAGGTATCTTCTACTATCCCGAGTTTCAAGACGTGTGTAGGTGCATATTGTAGGGTATCAACATTCAAATGTTTGGCTTCAAGAATAGAAACTATTTTTCAGACTTATTTTTATCCTCAGATTAGTGACTTCCTTCATCTTACTAACCCTTGGGACAACAGCTCATAACTACTTATTACTAGTTCGTATAAGAAAACTTCTAATTTTCTTGGTTTTCTTAAACTATTCCTATCTTTTGGATGTAATGTTTCACTTTCTACTCTTTTGTTATAAAAGAAAATTTTTGAAAATTTTTTTTATTTGAAAATATTGTGCTTATGCAAAATATGATGCAAATTGATGTGTAAATAAGCACAAACCTCCCCCAAACCTATTTACAGCAGTGTCCTCACTGATGTCATCCGTTAAGCTCAAAAACCTGTAGACTTGGGAGGAAATTATTAATGGGGGCAAGAATATATGAAAGTGAAAATCCTCCCCCAAACTTATTTTTGGCTCACAAATTTGAGGACAAAAGTTATGTTCAAGAGCCAAAAATATACCCCCCCTCAAACATGAGTTAGACAATACGAAGCATTTTAAGAGGGGGTGAGTCATTTGGTCAAAGTAAGGCTTTACAAAGACCAAAAGTTAACACCAACCATTCAAAGATTTTATCAGTATATCGTATAGGTTGGTGGAAGAATGTGCTGTATCGACTCAAGAAAAAGTGGGGAAGGCATAAGAGGTGGTCTGGAAAGGGTTTGAAATTAGAGAAAAGAAAGAATGAGGATGAATGTGAATGATTAGAAAGAAGGAATGGTGACGGTTCAACCTCTAGAGGTGGAGATTGATCAATCACAAAATCCGTATTGTTTAAAAATTCAAGTTCGTCAGCAAAAAGTTCTTCAAAACTTTTATCAATGGTGTGATTGAACATTTTGCTGTCAAAGAGTTTTGTGCCAGAATTTATTCTACTTGATTCATAAAAAATCACTGAGGTAGAGGACTCGAAAAACTCATCTACCTCTTTTTCAAAAATATCCAAATCAAGTTGAATTTCCGGTATTACTGAACTTGAATTAACGGATTGTGATTTATCAAAACTCACGGAAACTATAGCAACAGAAGAAGAACCGGAGAAAGTAGAAGGTGAAATGGGTAAACAAATTGGTATGTCGAGTGTTGCTGAACCAGATGTGGAAGATGGAGGTTGTATTTCGGTCTGATCTTCGGGTATACCATTATCATCAACTTCAAGACATATTTGGGATTCGGGAAGAATTAAAGGCTCAAGATGATGACCATAAGGAAGTGAAAGTATTTGATGAATTGGTGGGCCAAAATCATCCAAAATTTCGGGTTCATCAATCAAAATATCCCCAACGTCAATCACCTCATTCAAGTGAAGGTTAAAATTCTCAAACTCCTCATCAAAAGTATGGTTTTCAATCAGTTTTGGTTCAAGAGTGGAGGTGTAGAGATCACAAGGGTTGGGTATGGTTTCACTTGAATGGGACCCTTCACAGTTGGGTAAATCAAACACTACAAAGTCACACAACTTATCAGTCATTCTATTTGGTGTACTTGATGAATCTATGAAACTGGAGTTGTGGATTTCAGTTTGGAGGTACAGTTCTGTCTTTTTACCCAAATCCTTCATAATTTGGTTTGACATTTCCATAAATTTTTCTAATGTCTGCTCCAGACTAGACTTGGGCTGATAAGGGGTTTCAGTATAAGATTGAAATTCCTGTGGATAATTAAAACTCCCAAATGACTGATTAGAAGAACTGTCTAGAGTAGGTGGAAAAGTCGGATTGGATTGATAGGAATAGAATGGTTGCGGAACTTGGGTAGGAGTAGGATCAATATTATGATAAGAAGAATATTGATATGGGTTGGTTGGTTGGCTATTTTCAACAGACATCTTATATGCCACAAACCGCATATCAAACTCTTCTCCGGACAGTTGATATTGGTCCGGGTTGAAACTTTGGCCTCTAGACCTAGCTATGTGCTCAGCAATGGACATTCGTCTAGAGGCTTCCTCACTCTGGGTATGAACTGAAACGGGTGTAGGATTAGGATATGGTTGATAAGACCTAGACTGAGATGGCCAACTGTTTCTTCCTGCTTGTTCTATATGATCTCTTAAGGACATGGAAGAGCCGGACGGTATACCGAAGGGATTTCGAAAACAAGAGATATCTGGTTGTGGACAGCAAAGCTCGGCAAGTGTTCTTCTGTTTAGGTCACCCATTATAAGAAGAGAAGAAGGGGGAAGGGGTAAAAAGGAGAGAAAGTAATTGGTTTGTTTTGAAAAATGACGGATTTAGACAAATCACAAAAAAATGCACAACCCTAGAACTATGGTTACCTAGGTCCAGTCTCTAGACCGCTCCTAGACTTCCAAAGGACAAGCCGCAGGATAAATCCTCTACCGCCTCCGTACTACCCTTGTAGCCAGGTAAGTGCCAGGTAAGTGGGAAGGAACCACGTCGTGGGCCTAATTAAAAACCACTAGCCTTTGTCACACTTGCCTAGGCACTACAAAAGTAATGCGGATAAACGATAGATTACCCACGACCTTCCTCTGTCCTTATTGAGCGCGACAGTCCTTAGAGTCTGATCTAGATATTTTTTAAATTAATGAAGGGTTGATCTATATGCTCGGTTTGTGATTTGTGGGGCTTAGGAAGGGTGATGAAATCCCCACCTAATCTTGATTTGGTCTTTGCCCCTTAAAGATCCGTATTAAAATATGCAAAAACAAACCGAAAAACAAAACTTTGCAAAAAGATTTTTGAGCGGCGATATTTTGCAAAGAATCCTGCAGAAAATAGATTTTATTGGATTTTAGAGGAGAGAGAAGGTTGCTAGAATCTTACCAGAGAAGTGTGAACCCTAGATCTCCTGTTTCCTCAAGTCCGTGACTCCAGATTTCCTCGCAAAAATTCACACAATAATCGTTAAATATACAATTTACAGTTTTGTTTTAATAATGATATGACTCGTCTAAGAATTCAACACAAATAGTAAAAATAAAAAATTACGCACGTTTCCCCGGCAACGGCGCCATTTGATTGGTGTGAAAATATGTGTTTGTAGTTTAACCGCAATCAATAACGGTGTCGCGTGTAGCTAGACCGAGATGAGTACGGGTCGTCCTTTGGGAAATGTTGAATCTTTTATTCTTACTTTAGATGTGTTGAGAAAGAGAGGAGGAATAAAGAATTTTGTGAAAAGTTTCTAGATCTACTTTAAACAAGAATGTTAAATATAGATCTAGATTATTTTGGAGATTTAAATAATATAATAATAGGCCTTGTAGGGTTCGTTAGGATTTAGTAGTTATGGAAGATTAATTAAAAGTCACCATTTTTATCCATTAATAGATTTAGAACTAGAACGACGGTGATGCGTGTAGATTAGGGTTTCTGGAGAGAAAAGGAATCCCACTCTTAACCCTTATCTCGACACGGAATTCCGTTCATATCTAGCCTTTACCAAAACAATCATTAATCTAATCTCTAATCGCGGTCGGAACTAGTAAGGAATTGCTAGCGCGCCCGATTAGGATGTTAATGATTATTTTGATAAAGTTCCTAAACTTTATAGGACTTAAAAAGGGTTTAGTTATTTTCATCGTCCATTAGCCTACCCTAATCCTACGAACCCTAACAAGCGGAGAATTACTCGCGCATGTTGGGAGAAGAAGATGAAAAGAAAGAGATGGAAAACATAATGTAAAATACAAAAGAATTAAATAAAACAACTACCTTTATTAATCAACTTGAACAATCTACACTTTGATTCCTTAGAAAATGATTACAAAGACTAGTTTGCTTCTCGATCTCTTCCAAGGTGGTAGATGAACCGTTGATGATCAGCCTGGATGCGTGAGCCGTCTTGGACTTCGTGATCTCGTCGGCTTGATAGCTTTTCCAAGAGGCTCTCGGTGCCTTTTTATAGTGCAAAGCCAGAATACTATTGTTGAAAACTAGCTAGAATTTAGCAATTATTGATCTCCAAAAATCTTGCACTTTAACTCCATCAAATCGCGGCGGATCCGCGGCCAAAGAGGGAGTATGGCCGCGGATCCGCGGCCAATGGTTGAGATCTTTTGATCATATTTCTCTGGCTCTCTGATTTTGACATTTGGCAATCCTAGGCATCTTTAGAATTCAGAAATCTTCTCTCGGTTGCTTCCAGACTTGGTCTCCAAGTTTTGATTCTTAATTTGGCAAGATTTCTTCAACAAATTGATTTGTTTGTTAAATCCTTCATAACAACTTGGAAATATTCTGCACAACAACTCAAATAAGATTTTAGTAGACTTTGTTCTACTAGGATTAGACCAATAATATTATTTGCATACATTTTCCTACCAAATGATAATTAACATATATTAACACATGGAAAATAATGTTTTTACACATAAACCCTCATAAGTATAATATATTATAATAAAGTCCTTTTTTAATATAAAAATGGTAGGAAAAATATACTACAAATGTGCAGTTTTATCGACTGAACAAAGTTCACTCACCCTCAAGCCTAAACAAAAACAAAGCAAAACAAAACTATGAATATGTGTATATGAATGGCCCTTGATCACTTGCCCACTGGTATGCTTTTATAGGCTCAAAAGGAAAATAAACAAACAATAAAAATGAACTGACATGGTAGCAAAGGAGGGCCCACAGAAATTTGGTGCATGTTGGGGACATGGGGGCCGGCGAGCTCGGATACAAGGGGTGCTTGGCCGGTCCAAAACCGAGCACTCAGGCTCGTATTGGCTGTGTGGTCAAGTGTCTCTTCCAATATCACTCTGGTTCTGTTTGATTAGTCTAATTTAACCTGGTTTCTATGCAGAGATTTAGAGGGAACAAGAAGCAATGCATCATATCAAGACTTTATGCATTCAATGCTCATTTAATGCACATCACACCTATGCCCACTTATGCCATGATTCATGGCAGCTCCATTATGGTCCTAGTTACCAAAGAGCTAGTGCACACATGTTATGTGTTGGACCAAAATGTGTGCACATGATTTATTTGCAAACGAGCTCTTCGGATATCGGTTGGTTTTCTGGTCTGCTTGCAGTGTCGGCTCCCAAACGTTATATCCGTGATTTTGAATGTGTTTCCAGTATTTTATCACGAATACTTGTTAACTGTAATTACAGAGCATACACTGATTAATAGCACCGATATAAACAAAATAAATAACGAATGAGGGTAATAAAATACAGTTTCCTGAGATGAACAATTCCCCAATCAACACCAGCACGAATGTCAACAACACTCCCCCGCCACTACCACTCACACCTGCCGTCGCTGCTTCGATCAATGAGCAGACGGTATTGCTTGAGGCGATTTGCAGCCTCCTGGAAGGACAGCAGTAGCAGACTGCTATTCTCTTGAACTGTTCAGAAATGGAAGCACCCAGAGTGAAGCAATTCCGGGCACTGCACCCCAAGAACTTTTCAGGAAAAGAGAGCCCTATGGAAGCAGAGGAATGGGCTCAAAGCGTTGAAGATGATCTGGCAGCGGCACAAGTGTCAGAGATAGCATGGGTTCGAGCTGCAAAGCTGCAGCTCACTGATAATGCACGGGTTTGGTGGAAGGCGGAAGAAAACCGTCTTGACCAATCTATCGAATGGAAGACTTTCTGTGACATGTTCGATGCAAAGTACTTCCCTGAGACTGCCCGCTTTGATATTGAACAGCAGTTCATCGATCTGCAATAAGGTTCAATGTGGACCAAATCTGTAGATGAGTATGATACTGAGTTTACCATACTCAGTAGGTAAGATATGTCTCAATATTCGATTTTATATCACATACTACACAGCTAACACAAGACCGTAACAGGTTTGCGGCCCATCTCATACCGACTGCTGAGATCAGGGCCAGAATATTTCAGCAAGGGTTGGACCAGGAAATCCAAGCTGCATTAGCTACAGGGGATTTCCCAACCCATGATTTGGCTTTGAAAGCTTCCCGACAATATGAGGCAGTGGTGAAGAGGAAGGGCAGACCTCAATTTGCTGGAGTGAAGCGTCCTGCCACTCAGATGGTAGGAGGAGCCTCTTCAAGGCCAACTGTTGAACCCAGGAGATCGAAAGAAATCAATAACTAGCCAAGTCCCAACTTTTTCTTCTGTTGCAAGAGGGAAGGGTACTTGTGGAAGGACTGTAGGCGCGCAAAAGTCCTATACTTAGTTTGTGGTGCATCCAATCACTGAATTGGAAACTGTCCTTATAGACGCAACCCAGGTCACACACCAACCAACTACCCACAGCGGCCAGCTATCCAGGCTCCTGCACCTCACCTTGCACTCCCTGCTCCACTACCTGCACAGCCTAATCGCCAATTCCATCAAGCTCTGAGGAACATGCCTAGAGGGCAGAGAAACGTGCCCCAAGGACACAGGAATGTGCCTCTAGTTAGGAGGAATGTACCATGGCGTCAGGCTTTACTTTTAGCGGCTGAAGAAACAGAGGTCGTAGACCAAGGTAAACCTGGTAATTTCCTCAACTCTTTTCAAATCTTTCGTTCTTTCACATATTTTTCATACACTACCAATAGTTCTATCACTAAACTTTCCTGGAATCCGTTACACTTTCTTTTTACAAATTTCGAGGATGAATTTTTTTTAAGGAGGGTAGAATGTAACAACCCTAAACTTTTCGCACAATTTTTTTTCAAAAATACAGAAAGGGGTACTTGAGCCTGAGCACAAGTTATAAGTTTGATTTGCTTTTGAACAGCAAGAAGGAGCTTGTAGCTCATTGGTAAGATCTTGCACTGCTGAACCAAAGCACCAGAGTTCAAATCGCATCAGCCACACATTATTTTTATTTAAAATTCTTTTAATCTTTTAGAAGCCCAAGAGTCTACACATGCACAACACGTAAAACCAAGAGTCATAAATAAAACAAACGAGTCCACTGCAGTAGTCAAAGCGTCAGGGACACGTGGCAAGAAGATGGACCCCGACTCGACCGACTGGGGCCGGTGGAACGGGCGACTCGGCCGGCGGTGCCGGGTTAACTCGGCCCAAACCCATTTTTTCTTCAACTCCCAGAAACCTTTGGCCTACCCCACTCCTCCTGCACTGTTTAAAATCTCTGAAATTAAACAGAGAATTTAAAACACTCATTTTAATTTTTAAATGCAAAATTAAATACAATTTTTATCACACCCTTTCATCTACCCTAAATCTTAATTTTTCCTGTAAATACCACACCTAAACTCACCCCTCCTCACTTTCAAATCTCTGTCCAAACTCTCAAGAAAATTTTATAGACTTTTTGTGTGCAAGTAGAGTTAGCAAAGGGCGAAGCTCCGACGAACTTCCGACAACGATCCGAGAAGATTCCGTGAAGAAACGACGCTGTGCCTCCCACTTCTTCCTTTTCCTCTCCTCTACCCCAAAATCCAGTAAGTCCTTTCTCCCCCTTCTTCTTACTATTCTAAAAACTTAGAATTTTAAAACCCGACGGAAGTGGAGTTAATCCGACTTCCGATTCTGTTTTTCCTTAAAAATCATATTTTTCTTAAACACAATAATAACAAAATCTCACATCATGATCATTAAATATTAACAAAACATATTGACAAGTTTCATATCAAAATAATTTATATTTCAATTTTTATAGCACTTTTACAGAAAAATACCATATAATTTAGTTCGACATAAAACATCGTTATCCCTTGTTATACCTTTAGATAGTTCATGAGCTAATGACCTACTTTCTCACAACACTCATATTTAACAAAGCATGATGATCTTTGGGAACATAGTTTTGGAAAAATACGATTTTACACAAAACTACCTCCAACTTATAAAAACATTTTTCTACAAGATATGTATTTTTAACAAATCTTTGCAATGTGCCACTACAACCCATTTTGGGGAACCCGTTCAGGATAGTGTGGATTATCGCACATCCTCGGGTTTAGCAGTGCGAGATGCAGACCTCCGCAAGGAGCATACGGTCTTGAAAGATTTAAAAATACAATTTTCTTTAGAAAATGTGATTTCTATTATAAATAAAACTTATATTTTTAATAAATAAATATATATGTAATTAATATCAAAATATCTACTTTTAATATTTATTATATTCCACATTTCCAAAATTCAAGAAAACATCTCATTTACAAGAAAATACCATACAATTCCAATATTACAAATAAATACCATATATTATGAAAAATATGTTTTATTCACTAGAAATGTCACAATAATAGAATATACATCAATGAAAACTTTAAAGACGATAATAAAATATTTGAGGTGTATTTTGAAAATTATACAAAATTATTTTTACATAAAACTCCCTCAAGTTATATTAAATTACAATAAGGACCCTAGTAAACATATGTTTAAGCGGGACCCGTCTCTTGAGCCCCAGGGAGCCGGAGATATGGGTACTTGCCTATTTAAGATAGACAACTTAACAAACGGTGTTATCAATATGGTAATCGTCTTTGAAAAAGACACAAATCCTGCCGTCCATGTGCAGCGGTTACTGATAACACCAAAACCTAATTCAGGATTCAATTTCTTTTCTAATTGTCTGACTCGGACTGAGTCTTAATATAAACAATTTGACTTGAATATGATTCAAGTATCCAAACTACAATTTAACATGAATTTATGAATCTATATATTCAATCTGTTCAGTCTATCAATCTATACAACTTGACCGAACCGAACCATGGATATATATCCATCTACATGATTATCCAGTTACATCCATTTACTTAAATCATGGTTTCGGCAAGTCATCCATCTATACAATATATAATATACAATTCAAACAATACAAGACAATACAATTTACAATACAATACATCAATACAATCAAGACATCACGGGGTTTTTAAGGGGTAGATTGGTTCGGAAGGTATTAGAAGTTGTAAGAGACTGCAACTATTAAGACACCTAACTTGAATTCAATTTTCGTTGTACCGTGGCTGAACGGTTTCTTGTATTCCGTCTACCGTAGTCTCTGGTCTAACGAGACTCCTCTCGTATATACTGGCATCTTCTGTACCAAGTTACAAATAACAGCGTTAACACTAAATACACCATTATAACTATATAATACAACTTTAAAAGCTACACTTTCTCTCTCTCTGTCTATTCTACTTCTCTCTTATCTTTAGAACTTACCGAGCGATTGTTCACTGACGACATTCCTTTTCTTTTTTCTTTGGAATGTTGTCAGGTGGATCGGACCTTCAGGAGATCGAGCCCACCAGCGAGGACTTGGATCAGCTAGTCTTTGACCCTGAGTTCCAGATAGCTATATATTTCATTTCAGTACTTTCCATTTCTGTTATGCCACTGTTTAGGCATTGCTTTTCATTCCATATATTTACTTTTCAGATATATTGTAAAAAGAATGTTTAATAAATAAAGTTGTTGTTCATTTATATCTTGTCTCCTGTGTACATTTCATTTAATATTTCTTAGATATGCTTAGCGTGTTTTTTCTGAGTAAATACGCAGCGGGCTTCGTCGCGTCCCCTTCGCCGTACACCGGGAAGCGGGGCGTGACATCGTAAGATCAGATGATATGGGCCAATCCAGACTGACGGAGCCCGAGATATGAGATCAGATGATATGGACCGATCCGGATTGACGGAGCCCGAGATATGAGTATTATGTGTCGCCGTTGGACACGGATTTCATAATGTTTTCGAGTGTCGATTCTTGTCACTCAGGTTTTATCATTATTTTGTGTGTCGTTGCTGGACACACGTTGGATGATGCATTTATACGTGATACACATGGCATATAGTTACTTTGTGACACGAACATGAGTACTTGGCTTACACATATGCTTATATTATTACCTTTACTGCTACTCGATATTATCATGATTACAATTATTACTGTATCGTACTGTATGACCTAGGAGATAGTCATACATTCGGTTTCCACTCGGTGGTATCTTCTACTCATGAGTTGGCAATTCACCCCCGTTGTTCTACAGTTTCTTGCAGGTTTGGTCATACAGGTTCCGTAGCTGTTTCGCTGGCACACCACTTTCTTCCGGGTGATTACTTTGGTAGGTGGGTTCACTTGCATCGTGACCATCATTGTACCTTTATATTTATTCTGTTGTATCTAGTTAAAGCTCTATCAACCCGACTATGTATATTTGTAGATTTAGAAATCGTTGTTGTATATTCTTTTAGCCTTAGAGTCACGCTCATGTATTTATTATTGTTTCTGGTTTCTTGATGATGCTTTGGTTTCTTTATTTTCTTTCTGTGTTTTGATCCTCATCTTCGGCGTTGTATATTATATCATTGCGTGGTTGTTTCTGCCAATTGGTGAAGAGTTAGCTCCCGCTTGGGGATGCATATTCCTATTATTGCTGTGTATTGTTTTTGGGTTAAAATATATAAAGAAGGTGCTGCCCAAATTTCAAACAACGAAACATGTTTTCAAGATAGTTACAAAACATTGTTTTCAAGATAGTTACAAAACATTGTTTTCCTATGAAACTACTTATGTTTTAAAGAAAGAACCTGATTTTATTAAACTTTTATTTCAAAACTCCACCTACTTTTCCCCTAAAAGGTTTAGATTTCTAGGCTTTTCGCTTACTTGAATTAGGCGGGGTCCTATAGACTTCACATGATTCAAGTGCTAGTCACGTGCCTTTTCCGGATCGTGACAGCGGGCCTCGTCACGTTTCCTGCTCCCGTCTTTTGGGAAGTGGGGCATGACATAAATGCTATATACGTTTTGTACCCGCCCAAAAATGAGGCGATTTTCATTGCTGGAATGAACTTGAAATTCAGTTTTTTGGAATTTCAAGTTTATGATCTCGTGGTTTATGAATTCTAATGTCATGGTTCAAAATTTTAGTTTGGCTCTGATATCACTGTTGAGTTGATAGATTCCTCTAGTAGGGTTTAAAGTGCAGTGGAAGCGGTAATTTTAAAAATCTAGAAAGCATTAGAAAACCTAACCCATGAATTAAACCAAAATACTAAACTTGTAACTAATCTAGTAAGCTAAAAATAAGAGTTGGCGGACTACAACCTTTGTAGCACGTCAGCCACCTCTTCTTGGACTCCAGCCAGTCTCCACGAAATCCGGAATAAGCTTGCTCGATGATCTCCTCTCCAAAGATGATTCACTTTGTGATAACTCCAATACAAGCTTTAGCTTCAAATTGATCTTATCAAAATGAAGCAACCCATTAATTAAACTTGCTAAGAATAATTAGGAGGAGATGTAGAATAATTAACTCTCTTAATTTTTCTCTTTTCCTTTTCTATTCCTTACTTGAAGAAAATCAAGAGGAAGAAAAAGCATGGAGGAGATGAGAATAATAAAGAAGATAAGCATGGCTCATCAAAATTAGAACAAAACAAGAACGAGTCATCAAAAATCAACCTCATGAATTCTACAACCATCTTAAAACATGACCCATTCTTACTCTTCCATATAATTCTCATACTCCAATCACATATTATCAACATACATGTCGATTTGGGGCTGTTCCAGGGCTGATATTATGTCTCGCATCCCAGTAGACGGAAACGGTGACTTAACAATCCCGCAACGTATTTATTATGAAAACACGTTAAGCGTAATTAAGCAATATAATAATGTGCAAGAATAATAAGAGTAATAAAATGAAATATCAACTTTATTTATATTCAAATTTATATACAACTGTTTGTAACAAAAAGATACAATGGTAAAGCAAATGCCTAAACAATGGCATACTGGAAGTAAGTCCAAGCAGGAGCTAAAAATCAGGCTGAGAAGCAAACTGGTCCAAGTCCTCCGGACTCGGCTCTATCTCTTCCGAATCTGGTCCTCCTGATGAACATTCCAAACAAATAAACATATAGGAATGTTGTCAGCGAACTAGCGCTCGGTAAGTCCTTAAAAAGTTAAAAAAGATAGTATATAAAGTGAAGAGAGACCAAGTAAAAGTGAACAGGCAAGATTATATAAGAGAGTATCTAAACATGTTTACTTATCGGTATAAGATAGTTATTCTAACGTGGTTATTTGTAATTTGATAAAGAAGGTATTCATGTATACGAGAGGAGTCAATCTTACCCCGTGGACTATGCTAACATGTAATACAAGGCCCCGTCATAACCCATGGGACAACGACACATGAATTCATGTAGGTGTCTTTTAAGTGATCTCTTGTGTCATGATATACGTTCCGTACCAATCTACCCCTTTATCCCCACGTATTGTAGTGTATAATTCAAATTAACAGGTCTTAACCGAATCCATGAATATAAAAATGTACAGGTTCATGTTCAAGATATAATCATGTATTCAGGTATTCATGACAAGTTATATCCATGGTTCGGTCAAGTCGAGCGAAGTGTTCAAGTTCAAATTTGATATTTGAACTCGAGTGTTCAGGTTTATGATCAAGTATTCAAGTTTGTATTTGATTTTGGATTCTAATTTGAGTTTGGATTCAGATTAGAGTTAGAATCTTATAAAAAGATTTAGCTCTTGAATTTCTTAAGTTCGGGAGTAATCGGACAACTGCTGCACATGGACAACAGGATTTGTGTCTTTTTCCAAGACAATTGTCATTGATAAACTCCGTTAATTTGCATTGTTGTCTAACTTGAATAGGCAAGCACTCATTTCTCCGGCTTGTTGGGGCTCAAGTGAAATGATACCAGTTAAACCTATATTAATCTAGAGTTCTTAATATTTATTATTGTTGTTTATATTATATTTATATTGTTTGCATTTCTCAAGGGTTTTTTTTTATGAAAAATACTTTAATATTGTTTAAAAATAAACCTCTAGGGTGATTTATAATATTTAGAGTTTTTATGAAGATGTATTTTAATTTTAGTGACGAAACCTAGTTCTTAAAAGTTTATGGTATTTTAATGAAAACTACTCCTTTTGTAAACTTAACGGTATTTTATTAAAATTTCAATCTTTCATTTTAAAACATAATTTTCAAAATTTGTTTTTATTGAAAATACGGTTTCATAATTTTATATAATTTTCCAAAGTTTTAATTTTGTTTAAGAAAAGTCGTATTGTTTTAGATCGTATTTTTTTTATTCCTTTCGAAATCGAATGCTCCGTGAGGAGTTCTGTATCTCACTCTATTATCCCAAGAACGTACGATAATCTGCACCATCCGTAGATGGGTTCCCCTAAAAGGATTGTAGAGGCGCAATTGCAAAAGATTTTAAAAATAACGATTAAAAACATATTTTTATAAAGTGGTGGTGTTTTATTGAAAATTGTTTCATTTAGATGCAAAAATCTAACCAAATATCGTGCTATGAATCAAAAGTGTGGGGGGGAGGAGGGAAGGATAGGTCATTATCCCATGAATATTCTAGATGTATATATGACTAATTATCGAACAAAGGGTTCTAATTAATGTTCATGGTAATTAGGTGAAAAAGTTTGTTATATGATCATTTCACATGGAATTTTAATTGCATAAAAAAGTAAACAAAGAGAGTAACATTTTAAATTTATGTTAGGTATTAGCGTGAATTAAAAAGAGGATTAAAATATTGCAAAGAAAATATTATTGGAGTTAATTCCACTTTTGTCGGAATGTTTTAAGAATGCGATTAGAGACGAGAAGAAAGGGAAGAAGAGAGACTTACGGTTTTAGAGTGTCAAGAAAAGAGTAAGAAAGAGAGAGAAGTTTTCATGGCGTCAGGGTAGCTCCGGGAACAACTCCGATCTTCAACGAAGGGAACTTGATCGCTAACTCCACTTGACTCCACTTGTACTTAGCAAATTTTGGGAGAATTTTGATAGAGATTTTTCTGAATGGGAAGATCTAGGGGATGTGATGTATTTATAGTGTAGGGATGAGGGTGTGTGATTTAAAGAATTGGAATTAAAATAGGATTAATGATGAAATAAAGGGTTTCTGGATGAATGCAGAGTAATCAAACAGTACAGGAAAGTAGATGGGAGTCAAGAGACGGGTGAGCTAAACACGGAGGCATTTGGCCAAGATCGGACTGCCAGCGGCGGCTAAAACAATGAAATGGGCGGTCGGATTTGCTCCATTTGCCTCAAGATTCATGCAACGTGTTTAACTCGTAATTAAAACCTCATTTATCCTGTTTGATTTTTCTGAAACTTTTCGATTCTCCGTGTATTGCACGTGCAACTCTTAAGCTACCGAAAAGTTAAAAAGAAAAAATCATAAAAATAATTGGGACTGATGGGATACGAACATACGGGCTATGTCACAGTAGCAGAGAGGTTTTACCAGTGAGCTACAAGTTGCTTCTTATTTTTATTGAACAAAATAACTTATAACTCCTAATCAGGCTGAATTACTCTTTTTATATATTTGAGTAAATTACATTTGTATAGGGATTTCAGAGTCGTTACTGCTGATTCAGCCTTGATGCGGGGCTGATCCCGCCCCTGATTTGGCCCTGTTTTGGGGCCGAATTAAGGCTCATATAGTGTGGGGTTTTATGGGGTTATCGAGGTTCGATTTTGCGCAAAAATGAGGGGATTTTCGTTTCCGGGATGAACTTGAAATTCAGTTTTTGGTATTTCAAGTTAGCGATCTCGCGGTTTATGAAATCTAATGTCATGGTTCGAATCGACTAAATCAAAATGTTTGATTTAGTCGGTTCGAACACGTTTACAATAAGGATATGCGTTGGTAAACGTCACCTAATTGCTTGAACCAATATGCGTCTCTCAAGCTGTGAAGGATCCCCAATGGCGTGCTGCAATGTCCAATGAATTCGATGCCCTCATGAAGAATGGCACATAGGACCTTGTCCCAAAATCAAATCAAAATCTTGTTGGCTACAAATGGGTCTTCTGAATCAACCGAAACTCTGATGGAACCATTGTCCGATGCAAAGCTCGCCTTGTGACCAAAGGTTTCCATAAACGGCCTGGCTTGGACTATTCCGCCACATTCAACCCAGTTATCAAACCGACAACACTTCCTGTAGTCTTATGCCTTGCACTCTCTCATGGATGGCCCCTCTGTCAACTCGATATTAATAATGCCTTCCTCAACGGCACTCTCCATAAAGATGTGTATATGATTCAACCGTATGGCTTTACCCACTCCTCCCTATCCAATCATGTATGCAAACTATGAAAAGCCCTCTATGATCTTAAACAAGCACTTAGGGCTTGGTACCGGGAACTCAAAGGCTATCTCCTCCAAACCGGCTTTACAAACTCCGTGGCGGATGCATTTCTTTTTATCTACTCCAAGGAAGCCATCATTGCCTACTTCTTGGTGTACGTTGATGACATCATCCTTACTGGTAACAACATTCAGTTCATTCAATCTTTTGTTCGTTAACTTGGACAATAGTTTTCTCTAAAGGATCTCGGCAAAGTTCATCACTTGGTGTAGATTCTATTCCCACATCGTAAGGATTATTCCTATCTCAACATTGCCACATCGCTAATCTACTGAATAAGTTCTCCATGGCAGGAGCTATTAAAACCACCACTCCAATGTGCAATACTACTTCTCTTCTCCGCTATGAAGGGTCTTCCTCCGTCGACCCCACACCATATCGGCAGCTAGTTGGTGCTCTTCAATATCTCTCGCTCACTTGGCCTGACGTCTCATTCGCTGTCAATCGTCTATCACAATTTAAGCACTCTCCCACTGAACTTCACTGGACGACACTCAAACGTGTTTTTCTTTATCTTAAAGGCACGATACATCATTGTCTTTACCTCCGCAGAGGATTTTCTCTAACTCTTCAGGCCTTCAGTGACTCTGACTGGGGTGGCAGTCGCGATGACTGCCGCTCCACCACTGCCTATATTCTCTACCTAGGCTTGAATCCAATATCATGGAAATCGGCTCAACAAAAGTCTGTTTCTCGATCCTCCTCCGAAACTGAATACAAGGCCCTTGTGAATGCCACGGTCGAAGTACTCTTGATACAAAATCTTCTACATGAACTCAAGATAATCCTCATAAAACCACCTTCTCTATATTTCGACAATACTGTTCATATCATAATATTGCATTATTATATTCCCCATTCTTATTCATTTTACAAATAAACAGGTACTTTTGACCCATGTCTGCTACATAGTTGCAGGTTACAGGTTTTCAGAACAAAAACAGTCAAAAAGATGAAAAGACGATACAAAAGTGAGACTACGACCAACAAATAGAAGGATCTTGATCAAGCCTACACGAAGATCAGTTCACAAAGTAAAAGGCAGAGCAAGGTTAAAAACTTCGACACGAAGCAAATGGTAAAAGTCCACTACATCACTCACTGTGAAGATCTGGAAGAGAAATGGAAAACAGTCTGAAGAACCAGACAAAGAAATAGGAAGACAAAAACACCCAGAACCGGCACAAGAAGTTGTAGAATCCAAGCTCATCATTAGGCCGCGGAACCGCGGCCAAACCTGGCCTACGGCCGCGGTTCCGCGGCCGTGCGGAGCCCGTAGTGGTGAAATTTTTTACCAAAATGCTTGGTGGCGCTGACTAGTCTTCCTAGGGGTATTTTTATAAAAGCATACATGCGGCGATTGTAAACCTAGGGTTTTCTATGTCCTATAAATATAGACCAAAATACTTGTATTAGGTCATGCCTCCTTTCATTAATAAAATTCAGAATTCTCTTGAAGTTTTGGAGAAAATCAATTTGTAAGTAGTTTTATTTTCTGCCTTAGTTCTTAGTTTTAATTTCTGCCCTAGATAGATATATTCTTTGCCTTAGTTTTAAATCTAGATTAGAATTTTTATTAAACTGCAGTAGTTAATTAATCTCTTAAAACGAAAACCAAAAGAAAAATTATGTTTTTCTTAGATCTCTCAATGAGCGAGTAGTTTCCTCGCTTGTTAAGGTTAGGAATAGGGAAGGGTTTGAGAGATGCAAATCTCTCACCCCTTTCTTGCCCCTCACATGTTAAGAATTAGGACTCCATGCATACATACATATTCCGCTCCCTACGACACCCTACCCACGAGGTAACGGTGATACCGTAGTATAAAAGACCGGATATGCATGTTTTCTATGGAGGTTAGGGTAAAGATTAATAAAGGACGGACAAGGACCTAGAGGAAGAAACATCGTTTCTTCCCGATCGTCCTAATCCCCTCTATTAATAATTACCATAACACCTAAAAAGATCTAATTTAGGGCATTGAAAGATGTGGGAAATTTTATTTTACCAAACTTAAGCTAAACCTAACCCTAGCAAGTTTCCTAAATCCTAGTCTAAATCAAATTAGTTTTAGTGATAAAGATCCAAACACCATTTGGAATTAGCTCGTTAGAACAACTAGGAAATATACATCATCCCTGTGGACTGACCCGTATTCACCAGCTAGCTACCAAGCGACGCCGTTCTTGATTGCAGTTAACATATATTTTTGATCATAAATTCACACGAATCAAATGGCGCCGTTGCCGGGGATGGCGTAATATTTCCTTTTTGTAATTTCGGGTTAATATAAAATATAAAAATCATTAAAAAAACTGAAAAAAAAATTCTATCATCTTTTATTGTTTGAAAGGTTTCTTGTATGAATCTTTGCAGGATCGACGTACAAGTTCGGATCTGGAAAAATCCAAAGAGCGAATCAGAAAGCTAAAGATCTGAACAGCAGAGGATTTCCACAACTGAACCACAGAAGAAATCGGAAGAACTGAGCTGCCGCCGCCTTTCCGCCGTGCGACCCCCTTTCCGACCGCGGAACCGCGGCTTTGCTGTGACGGCATCCTCTGCAAAAAGCACTATTTGTTTTCTTTCTCTCTCTTCTGAAAATCCCAATATATCTTCTGTAAAATCTCCTGTAGGATTCTTTGCGCTAAAAAAATCTCTCCCCTTCCAATAATTGATCTTGTGCAGGATTCTTTGCGCCGCGCTAAAAATTGATTGCAAGTGATTTTTACCGCTTTGCATATTTTAATCGGACTTTAAGAGGCTTGAGACCAATTCAGATTGGGTGGGGATTTCATCACGCTTTCCAGGACCCCAGAAATCACAAAAGGCATTTTGCATTGACCAATTTTAATTAAAAAAATACTAAACTCAGCCCTAAAGACGTCGCGCTCAATAGGACAGAGGACTAGTTGTAGGCATCGGCCGTTGATCCTAACCTGACTTTGCGGTGTCTAGGCAAGTGTGTCTAAGGCGAGTGGTTACTTAATTAGGGCCACTACTTGTAGTGGAGAGCCTCCCACTCAGGTGGCACTTACCTAGCCGTAATTGGCGGTGAAGAGGCGGTTTGAGGTCCTATTTCTAGCCCTTTGGAACAGTTAGGAGCTGTCTAGCTGACCTAGGTGACCCTAGATCTAAGCCTGATTGTGCATTTGTGGTTGATTGCATTTGTGTCAAAGCCTTTTATCGAAAAATCTTTTTGCAAAAAGCTCCACATAAAAAAGGGATAAAAAAGGCAAATTTTTTACAAAAACTTGCAACTTGTCGCTAAAGAAATCTTTGCACCCCACTTACACCACTTTCTTCCCATTGACGTTTTCTTACCTCCACATTCTGTCTTTCACTTTTTTTACTACACTACCGCTTTAGTGTATGTCCGGTTGGACTAGGGACACTAGCGCCTGATTAGTCTGTGTTTTGTTGGTACCGACCGACGAAGCTTTCGACCCCGAAGTCGAAATTCTTTCCACTTCCTCACCTTCACCTTCAAATTCTTCTTCCGAAGGTATTTCGGGATATAATCCTAACAACACCTTACCCACGGGACTGATTCCACCTCCGTTAGGTGCGAATAACCCGAATCACCAGCCTGTTGAAGCGCCCCAACGAATCGCGCTCCAGGATCTTTTCTACCCGATCCGCACCGCCTTACCTACTTGTTTTTCACTCCCACCAGCAAATGGGGACAATTTTGAGATCACTCCCCACTTCATCAATATGCTACCAAAATTTCACGGATTGGAATCCGAAAATGCCTATATCTTTATCAACAAATTTCAAAACGTTTGCGCAATGATGAAAACAACCCAATTATCCGACGATGCTATAAGGTTAAGGGTCATTCCTTTCACCTTATGTGACTTAGCTGAGAAGTGGTTATACAGCACAGCGTCGCATTCAATTAAGAATTGGGAAGAGTTTGTGAAAGCTTTTCTTAAAAAGTTTTATCCTTATCACAAGACTGCTAGAATACATAATGAGATTATATAATTTTCCCAGCTTCCTTCCGAACCATTTTGGAAGTGTTTTGAAAGATTCAAAGACTTGTTCAATGCCCTCACCATGTGATCGAAAATTGGCAACTTTGCCAAACATTATACGAGGGATTGAACCCAGCAACGAAGCAGTTGCTAGAAACCAGTTGTCAAGGTCACTTTCTAACCAAATCTAGTGAGGAAGTATGGCAGTTTCTCGAGGATCTCGCTGAACAAACACTTCAGTGGGAGAGCACCAAGACCACCCCATCTTCTTCTATTGGTCAGTCTAGGGCAGGCATACATCAATTAGATATGTCGATTAATATAAAGGCCGAGATGGCCGAATTACGAAAAAGGTAGAAGAAATTGAGACCAAAATCTCATCGCCTTCTCCTGCCCTTGTTGTGCCCCCACGAACTGTTTGTGCTTGTTTTTCGGATCCATCACATCTCACCGAAGAGTGTCCTTACAATCCATCTGCTCACGGACATGATCAAGTCAATGCTGCCTTTCAGCCACGATAAATAAATGATCCATACTCTTCGACATACAATCTGGATTGGAGGAGTCACCCAAATTTCGCTTGGAATCAAAATCAACAATTCCAAGAAACTAACAACTTTCAAAGGCCTCCTCCTCCACAACAACAAGCACCTCCACAAACTCAATTCCAGCAACCTTTCCAACCGCAACCTTACCCTAATCAAATGAACAATTTTGTGCCCAACAATTCTTACCCTCAAAACAACTTTGTTCAACCTCATAATGATAAGGTTAACTCGCTAGAAAGAAGTCTAGATGCGTTCTTAAAGCAATCTACACAATCCGCAGCAAGGTTGGAGACTTCTATTCAATGTTTGGTGCAAAACAGTGCCTCACACGATCAAAGCATCAAATCTATTGAAGCACATGTTTCCGCAAAAAATTTCTGCGCAGAAGAGTCCAAGGTATCAAATGGCAGTGATACGCTTAAGAAAATACGAACCGGTATCTTCCGGCCTGTATTTTGATAAACTCCCAAAGGAGAAACTATTAAATTCTGATGGTATTGGAATCATCTTGAAAAACCCTTCGATTTGATATATTATGGGCTTCATAATTCATCCGGGATCAAAAGTTATGAGCAAATATGCTATACACTGTTCCCTGATTAAAAAATCAGGAATTGCCTCAATGAGGTATCACGTGCTCACACGTGATCAATGGTCACGTGTTGACACGTGATAGTTAAAACATGAATAAAAACAGACGGCTGAAGAAGGACCCAATTAGGGGTCACGTGCTCACACGTGACCAATGGTCACGTATTGACACGTGACAATCGAAACAGAAATGAAATAACAAACGGCTGAAGGGAATACCTCAATGAGGTGTCACGTGCTCACACGTGACCAATGGTCACGTGTTGACACGTGATGGTTAAAACTGAAGCGTGAATGAACGCTGAGAAGAGGACTCAATTGGGGGTCACGTGCTCACACGTGACCAAGGGTCACGTGTCAGCACGTGACTGGCTTCGAAAGCCTTACAGTTAATAGAATTAAATTCTAAAATTTTCTAAATCTTTCCAAATTGAAAAAGGATTATGGGGACCGTTGGATTAAAGATCCAAGAGTGATTAAATATCACCAATTTATGGAAAGATCTTAGACAAGGAAAGATTTCCTCTAAAATCTCACCGGAAATAACAAACAGAATATCTTTGGATTTAAAATCCAATGGTGAATAAAATTCACTGAATGATCTAAAGGATCATATTAAATATGAAAACAAATCAAATCTTTCAATGAAATATTTATTAAAATAATTGATTCTTTTCCTTCTCCTATAAATAGGAGCCAAGAAAAGAAGAGAGGGGACCTTTTTGGAGAGAAAAACAGAGAGAGGAGAATTTAATTCTCAAGAAGGAAGAAAAGAAAGGAGAATTTAATTCTCAATAAAGAAAACCCTAGGTGAGAAAAGAAATGGAATCAAAACTTCAAACAGAGAATTTAATTCTCAAAATCCAAGTGTTTAACTCTTATACAAAAAAGAACTTAGTTCTTCTTCTAGTTGAAGATCTGCACAGAGCACATCTCCCCATAAGTTGAGAATTTAATTCTCATCGGGTCGAGATCCTGCCATGCGGATCCTAAAATTAGAAGGGGAATTGAGTTATGAGAATTTAATTCTCCTAAAACAAAACTAGGGTTTAACCCTAATCAAGAATTTAATTCTTTTACATATCTGGGAATTTAATTCCTTTAAAAGGAAATCAGGGTTTTATCCTAAATAAAAATTTAATTCTTTCACAATAGGAATATAATTCCTCCAAAATCATGATTAGGGTTTAACCCTACAGAGAATTCAATTCTTAAAAGATTTATGTTCATTAAAAGAACTACGGTCACGTGCCCCCACGTGACCCTTGAAAAGATCCCTGAAGAAAAGAAGCTTGGAGGCAATGCGTCACGTGCTCCCACGTGACTCCCAAAATGCAGAAAAAAAACAAAAGAAAAGAAGCTTTGGGCGCTCTCACGTGTCCCCACGTGACCCCTCAGCAAGTGATGTAATTATCGATGCATAAATGCCCATCACGTGCCAATACGTGATGCTCTAAAATAAAGATGAAAAGTGTTTAACACTTATTCGCAGATTTGAGGATAGAACAAAAAGAGATCTGGCTCCACATTTAGGGCACCCTCATGTGTCCCCACGTGACCCCTAACAAATCCCTTTAATATCCAATGGATGGATGCCTATCACGTGCCCACACGTGATGGCCAGGAAATGAAAAGTGTTTAACACTTAATTGCAGAACGAAAAAAGGGATCTGGTCCCCCCTTTGGGCGCTCTCACGTGTCCACACGTGACCCCTCTGTCTTTAGTGTTTAACACTAATTTGGGGATTATATTTCCAGTGTTTAACACTGATTGTTTCTACTGTTTAACACTAAATTGAAGATTATATTTCCAGTGTTTAACACTGATTGTCTTCTAGTGTTTAACACTAATTTGAGAGTTCTATCTCCAGTGTTTAACACTGTTGTTCTCTAGTGTTCAACACTACTTTTAGCCAAATTGGCTAATTTTCCAGAGGCAAAAGTCCCTCCTCCAATTGAATCTCAAAATTGAGGAAGTCAAAGACAAAATGTTGTCAGAGCCCCCAAACCTCTGTTTAGCACTGCTGAATAATGAGGGGCTGAACCCAGACAAATGTCTAATGGCCCAAAGGGCCAATATTTCAAACATAATTGGACTTAGCCCAAACTGGCCATAAGTCCTCAAATCATCTTGAACTGAGCACATCTTCTCTTTCAACCAACATTGGTTCAAGGGTACATCTCCGAACTCCTCTGACACCTGTCGTTGTAATCCTTCAACGTCGTCAGAGAGGTGATGGGTCCCGACAACCATACGTTCAATGGACCACTATGTCCTTAAACTGGTATTGGACCACCACGTCCCTAAACTGGTGATGGACCACTATGTCCTTAAACTGGTATTGGACCACCACGTCCCTAAACTGGCAATGGACCACTATGTCCTTAAACTGGTATTGGACCACCACGTCCCTAAACTGGCGATGGACCACCATGTCCCTAAACTGGAACAATAGAGCCCAAACGCTCTTTTTTCGGATCTAAACGATCCCGTTAAGTTGATCTTAGTCTCAAACTGAACTAGCGTATTCTTAACAAACGTTTAAGTTGATCTTAGCCTCAAATACGGCTAACGTATCCTTAAACCCTTAAACAGACTTTAGTCCCAAATTGGACTACAGGTCTCCCAACCAACTTTGGTTCAAGGGTACATCTCTGAACTCCTCTGATATCTGTCATTGTAATCCTTCAACGTCGTCAGAGAGGTGACGGGTCCCGACGGCTATACATTCAATGGACCACTAAGTCCCTAAACTGGAACAATAGAGCCCAAATGCTCTTTTGTCGGATCTAAACGATCCTGTTAAGTTGATCTTAGTCTCAAATTGGACTAACGTATCCTTAACAAACGTTTAAGTTGATCTTAGTCTCAAGTATGACTAACGTATCCTCAAACCAAAACCCCAAACCCAAATCTAAGAAAATACGGATTTGGACTAATATACGTCCTACGGGCGACAACGCAAATTAGTCTCCGTATACAATCCACGGGCAAGCACAAAAAAAAAAACACCCACGACACGAAGTGACCAGCTGGAGAAGGAGAAAGTTATTACCGCGATGCGGTAGCGTAATTAACTGCAGGGGCTTGTGCCTGCAGGGAAGAGTGTCCCCACAATAAAAAACCCCTCAAGCGAGGGGGAATCTGACGAAGTCTGCTACATCGGACGCATCCGTTTAAACCTTCGATGCATGGTGCCATAAATTAACTTGGCATCTTCGGAGAGGTAGACGGATAGCACCAATTAGCATCTGCCCCGAATCTCAGGCAAGACGTCCGTCGCACCGTCATTAGGAGGGGAACAGCACAAATTGCACAACTCAATGTTGCGTTGAGCGAGCGAGAAAAAGGAAAGCTTCCATCTCAACCACTGCTAAATTCCGGTCACGCACATGTTGCATATGAACAGCAGAATCATAACGTAAATGTTGTGACCATGTTGAGATCCGGAAAAGTGTTGCACAATAATATGGGTATTAACAATGACACCCTTACCGGTGGTCCTTCTTCATCTTCTTCACCTTCTTCTTCTTCTTCTTCTTCTTCGTTAGAGCCTATTCTTCATCCTTCACAAGGCTCTACTTCTTCTAGCTCGAATGGACCCACTTCTCACAACACGAACACATCTACACGGGGATCCGTTCCAACTCCATAATCTGATCCACAAAAATTAGAATCAACAACTTTTCAAAATTTTCCTTTTCTAAACAGGTTGAGATCCAATAAACCAACTCCACAAATGGAGAAGATTGTAGAGTTGTTCAAACAGGTTAGCATAAATATCCCTCTTTTGGATGCAATCCAACAAGTTCCTTCATACGCAAAAATCTTAAAGGACTTATGCACCAAGAAGAGGAAGTCACAAGTACCAAAGAAAGTTTTCTTGGCTAGTGATGTTAGTGATGCTCTTGTCCAATGTTTACCCCAAAAGCACAAGGACCCCGGTTGTCCTACTATTTCGATAACAATTGGGGACAAGAACATCAATAGAGCACCATTAGATCTTGGTGCTAGTGTCAATTTTCTACCTTATTCTGTGTACGAGCAATTTGGCGTTGGAGAGCTTAAGCCCACTCATTGTACTCTCCAAATGGCCGACCGATCCATCACCCATCCTAAGGGAGAGTTGGAGGATGTGTTAATTAGAGTAGGGGATTTCATTTTCCCTGTTGACTTTATTGTTATGGATACACAACCTGTAGCTAACCCCCGAGTCAAATTCCGGTGATACTTGGTCGACCATTCCTTGCGACTTCTAATGCGGTGATCAATTGTCGTAATGGGTCAATGAATCTATCTTTTGGCAATATGATAATTGAACTCAACATTTTTAAGTTGGCAAATCAGCCTTCCGAGCCTAATTCTAGCGTACTTGATGTTTGCTCGATCAATGAGATCGCGGAGGAGGACTGTGAGTTCGAAAATTTTATGTTCGACCACAGCAGTGTTGACGCCTCTAGTGCGTTCCTCCTAGAATTCGACACAGCTTTCACGCCGGACAACGACTATGAGTGTTTCACCTTTGTAGACGATTTTGAAGACTCACCACCCGAGTTTGAGTCTTTTGATTTTTCGGATGAGTTAGTTGAACCATCCGGCTTGGTTGCGTACACTCGATTTGAACCGTTGATGGAATCCTTCGAGTTTGAAATAGTTACACCATTGTTACCATCAAATGTTTCACCTCCTAAACTCAAATTAAAGATTTTGCCGTCGCACCTTAAATATGCTTATCTAGGTGAGAATGAGACCCTTCCCGTTATCATATCGGCCTCTCTAGCTCTCGAGCAAGAGAAGGCCCTTTTAATGATCTTACAAAATAATCGGCAAGTTTTTGGCTGGTCTATGGCGGACATCAAGGGGATTAATCCCCTCATAGTTGAACATCATATACACTTGATGGATGATGCCAAGCCGGTAAGGGATCCACAAAGACGTCTCAACCCCATAATGAAAGAGGCTGTCAAGAAGGAGATTGTTAAATATCTTGATAGTGGTATCATTTACCCTATCTCGGATAGCCAGTGGGTTAGCCCCATTCATGTTGTGCCAAAGAAATCGGGCATCACGGTCATAACCAATGAGGCAAATGAGTTAATACCTACTCGCACCCAATTTGGGTGGCGAGTTTGCATCGACTATAGAAAACTCAATGCCGCGACAAGAAAAGACTACTTTCCTTTACCTTTCATTGACCAAATGCTAGAACGATTGGCTGGGCACGAGTTCTATTGCTTTTTGGATGGCTATTCCGGCTATAACCAAGTCCCCATCGCCAAAGAGGATCAAGACAAGACGACATTTACTTGTCCTTTTGGCACTTTTGCTTATCGTCACATGCCCTTTGGGTTATGCAATGCACCTGCTACATTTCAGCGGTGTATGATGGGGATCTTTTCAGACATGGTTGAAAAGATTTTGGAGATCTTTATGGATGATTTCTCCATTTTTGGTGACTCCTTCGACGAGTGTTTACTACACCTTGACGCAGTTCTTACCCGCTGTAGGGATAAGAACCTAACTTTAAATTAGGAGAAGTGCCACTTTATGGTACGAGAAGGCATTGTCTTAGGACATGTCATCTCGCAGAACGGCATAGAGGTTGATAAAGTAAAAATTGAAGTCATTTTCAATCTTCCTCCTCCTAAATGCGTCAAATACATCCGAGCTTTCCTTGGCCATGCCGGTTTTTATAGACGGTTCATCAAGGATTTTAGCAAGATTGCTAGACCCTTGACTCTTTTATTGGCCAAGGACACAACATTTGATTTTGACTCAGCTTGCATGGAAGCGTTCGAGTCATTGAAACACTCTCTCATTTTTGCGCCCATTCTTTCATCTCCAGACTGGACGCATCCCTTCGAAATTATGTGCGACACATCAGATTTTGCCATTGGTGTTGTTCTTGGACAACACATTAATAAAATACCGCACGTGATTTATTACGCTAGCCGTACATTAAATGAGGCCCAACTAAACTACACAACAACAGAAAAAGAATTTTTAACCGTTGTGTTTGCACTTGAAAAATTCCGGCCTTATTTAATCGGCTCTCCAGTTATTGTGTATACGGACTATTCAGCTCTTCGCCATCTTTTTGCGAAGAAGGATGCTAAATCGAGGCTAACACGTTGGATCCTCTTGCTACAAGAGTTTGACCTTGTCATAAGGGACAAAAGAGGATGTGAAAACGTAGTGGCCGATCACCTTTCACGACTTCCTTCTTCGCCGACACTTGAAATTCCAATCAAAAATGTTTTTCCCGATGAGCAACTCTTAACCATGTCTTGCGAACCATGGTTCGCTGATATAGTAAACTACTTGGCCACCGGCTTGATACCTAAAGATTGGTCGAAACAGGATAAACTCCGATTCTTGTCCCAAGTAAAGCATTTTTACTGGGATGAACCTTATCTTTTTAAATACTGTTCCAACCAAATCATTTATCGGTGTGTACATGAAAATGAGTTTAAGAGTGTGCTATCTTTTTGCCACGATCAAGCGTGTGGCGGGCACTTTGGCCCAAAGAAGACAGCCGAGAAAATCTTGCAATGTGGTTTCTATTGGCCACGACTCTTTAAGGATGCATATGAATACTGCAAGACATGCTCCCGGTGCCAACACTTGGGCCGGATATCATGGAGAAACGAAATGCTGCTCCAACCAATTTTGGTTGTGAATGTTTTTGATGTTTGGGGAATCGACTTCATGGGACCATTTCCCAATTCTTTTGGGAATGTGTATATTCTTTTGGCTGTTGACTACGTGTCGAAATGGGTCGAGGCTGTGTCTAGTCGAACGAACGATAACAGGGTTGTCATTCGATTTCTTAAAGAACATATCTTTTCTCGGTTTGGGCACCCTCGCGCAATTATAAGTGATAATGGATTCCACTTTTGCAACAGGACTTTTGAGTCCTTAATGCGCAAATATTCTATTACTCACAAACTGTCAACGCCATACCATCCCCAAACATGTGGGCAAGCCGAGGTTTCGAATCAGCAAATTAAACAAATCTTGGAGAAAACGGTTTCTAAAAACCGTAAAGATTGGTCACTCAAACTGATCGATGCACTATGAGCATTCCGTACTGCATACAAGACCGATCTTGGTATGTCTCCATACCGGCTTATTTATGGGAAGGCTTGCCACCTCCCAGTTGAGATTGAGCACAAGGCATTTTGGACAATCAAAGAGTTGAATTTATCAATGGGAGATGCGGGCAGCAATCGAAAGCTACAATTGAACGAACTAGAAGAGCTGCGGGATAAGGCTTATGATAATGCTGTAATTGTTAAAAACCGAAATAAGGTGCTCCATGACAAACACCTTATGCGAAAAACATTCAAACCTGGTCAACAAGTTTTACTCTATGACACTCGGTTACACTTTCACCCCGGCAAGCTCAGATCTAGGTGGAAAGGGCCATTTTTAGTACGCACCATATATCCACACGGTACAGTAGATCTTGAAAATCCTGAGGACGGTACTTTATTTAAAATAAACGAACATCGATTGAAACCGTTCTTCACAGCGGACCCATCGGAGGAGCTTCTGTTTTTGCAGGAGCCGATTTACACCGATTAATTCTCCTCCACTTTCACCCCCGAATTTCCAATCTTCTTGCTAAAACTTGGTTTCAAATAAATTTGGGGGTGTGTATCATTTGTAAATACATAAATACGAAATAACATAAAAAATAACATAAAAAATTTTGAAAATAAAAAAAAATATTTTTGGACTTTTTTGTAAAATTGCAGAATAAATAAATAAAAATTTTATTTGCAGATAAATTCCTCCTTTTGGAGGGTTTTATTTGCAAATTTCCATCTTTTCACCCTATTTAAAAGCCCGAGCCCCCTGTTCTCCGGAATCTTAAACTTTTCTTCATATCAAAACCCTAGCCGCCACGAGCACCTTTTTGCAGAGAGAAACCAGAGCGCCGTCTCCATCTCGCTGTGATTCCGCCGTAGGAGCCTGCTTACGCCGCGCATCAGCCGCCGCTCCACCGCTTTACCCCTTGAAATTTTCAGGGGAGGTAAAATCTCTCAATTCCTCTCTGTTTTCAATTGTAAAATCTGTATAACACACCATGTCATACAACATGCAATTAGAAAGGGATTTTTCATAGGTTTTCTCACACGAGGTTTATGGTAGCTATTTCGCGAATGAAATCGTGCGGAGGGGTTGGAATTTTCTGATCTATAACCACCCTTCTGCATTTGTATTACCGGATTTAGTTAACCAATTTTACGAATCTATGGAGGATGGGTGTCTGGTTGTATTAGGTTATATAAAATTGAACTGGGGAGATCGCGAAATAAAAATTGATAGGGATTTAATTCACGAGGTCACACTTATACCTCGCATACATGCACACGACCAGCCCCTACAATTCGAGGACTACATGCCCCTAATGGGCAACGATTGCTCGCGGGAGCCGCGAAAGGGTATTCAAGCTCAAACCCTTTTCGCGAATGTCTTGACCGTGTGCCGATGGGCATAAAATAACATCTTTGGAAGCTCTCATAACACAACTTTTTCCACCCCTTCCTTACATATTGTGCATACACTTATGACGAAGAACCCACGTTTCGATATGTGCACAGTACTGCTTAATTCTATAGGTGCAGGAAAATGGGCCTCAAATTACCCATGTCCTATGCTGGTCACACAGCTTTGCCGATATTTCCTCCCCGTTGAGGAATTCGAATATTACATGATGGAGGGATACCGGTCCGACCTCTTATTGAAAGCGTTTCTACGTCCTACTCACGATTGACTGATATATGGTCGCGAACCGAACCGGCGGAAAATATACCCGCTCGCATCCCTAGCTCTAGCTCGACAGCGAGCGAGGGCGAAATGACACCTCAAGAGCATGCACGATTACTGTGGAGAGCTGTGAGGGGAATTGATGGATTGAGGGAGGAATTTAGGTCGACGGCAAGGGACCACGACCGTCGACTGACGGAGGTTGAGAGGGGTATTCAAACCCTGTTGGCTAGGGAAGAGCGATCACGTTCACGCTCGAGAGCGCGACGTGGGGCTGAGCAGTGAGGGCACTGCTTTTGATAAGTTTGGGGGAGATGGTGGTGTATATAGTTATCCTTTGTATTGCATACTTTTTTTTAACTTTTTTGTATATATTTTTCTTTTTCTTTTGCATATTTAATTTCGACATTGCATCCTTATATAAAAAATCATTAAAAAATTGAAAAAATTTGAAAAAGAAAAAATAAATAAATAGAAAAACAAAAACCCGTAAAAACTGAAAATTTGAAAAAATTATAAAAATTAAAGTATTCAATTTTGGCCATAGTTGACTTCAGTTTGACAAATAGGTTAACCAGTTAGGAACAACTAGATCTTAGACTTAGTAGATTAAAAACCCTAAAAATAACCTTTCTTAAAATTTAACGGTAGAAAGTATATGTCTTTGTAGTTTATTTAGAAATAGGCAAATTTCGAGTTGACTTCTTGGGCTAAGTTAAAACAAAGGAAAAGTATTGATATTTTTATTAGAGTATAAGTTTGAAACGGAATTCCTAAGTTTAAGTCTAGATTCTGAAAATATATACCCTACAAATTGCACAAACACGAACCTTGGAACTTGGAATAGTAGAAGAGACCTTGGAATGCTCTTGTCTAAAGTCCTTAGTACGAAGAAAAAACTAAAATAAAAATTCAAGTGTGAATAAAGAGATAAAAAAATGAACACTGGTTTTTGTGATTACTTAAGGCTGCATTAATAGAAAAAATATTTAGCGAGGGTGCCTTATCACCTAGTGCCTTAGACCAACTGGTTTGGGAGTCACTGCTAAAGCCTTTGGTGATACAAGACTAGGAATTACGCTTTAATGTGCAAACACATCTTGTAATCGGTTATGGTAACTCAAGAAGTATTAACGGTCGCATGAAGGATGTGTGAGCGAAATTCATCTAAAAATTCACCTATTAAGAAGTGCTTTGGATGACGGACAAGAGTATGATAGCTTGATTTGAATTTTCAAGTGTAGGGGTGACATATACACACACGTAGAGGTATGTGATTGGGGTTTAGATGAGAGATAGGAATGAAGAATAGGACTTGCATCTTTAGTAAAGATGATAAAAATTCCTAAGTTGAGATAGAACCCTAGAAGGAAAACTTAAAAGATACCGAAAGCTAAGTCTACAGAACATATATAATCTTAAGTTAAATGATAAGAAAGCGTGAAGGATACGGGTGGATAATTTACGAGTCGAAGATAATAGAATTCCTTATTAGAAAACCTAATTGGAGAATAAAAGTCGATAGACCTAATTGATAGGATTTTGTGGGTAGTATCCGCTGAAAACCCTCAGGAGACAACACTCCTCCTCCTACGGACACCTAGAGGTTTAACGGCTTGTTGCACAAGCTCAGTGCAATCGCGATTCCCTGCGAAAGTGAGGCTAGGTCTTTTTCGAGAATAAAACTAGGTTTGCTCGAGGACGAGCAAAAGATAAGTTTGGGGTATTTGTTCATATCATAATATTGCATTATTATATCCCCATTCTTATTCATTTTACAGATAAACAGGTGCTTTTGACCCATGTCTGCTATATAGTTGCAGGTTACAGGTTCTCAGAACAAAAACAGTCAAAAAGATGAAAAGACGATATAAAAGTGAGACTACGACCAACAAATAGAAGGATCTTGATCAAGCCTACACGAAGATCAGTTCACAAAGTACAAGGCAGAGCAAGGTTAAAAACTTCGACACGAAGCAAATGGTAAAAGTCCACTACATCACTCACTGTGAAGATCTGGAAGAGAAATGGAAAACAGTCTGAAGAACCAGACAAAGAAATAGGAAGACAAAGACACCCAGAACCAGCATAAGAAGTTGCAGAATCCAAGCTCATCATTTGGCCGCAGAACCGTGGCCAAACCTGGCCTACGGCCGCGGTTCCGCGGCCGTGCGGAGCCCGTAGTGGCGAAATTTTTTACCAAAATGCTTGGTGGCGCTGACTAGTCTTCCTAGGGGTATTTTTGTAAAAGCATACATGCGGCGATTGTAAACTTAGGGTTTTCTAGGTCCTATAAATAGAGACCCAAATACTTGTATTAGGTCATGCCTCTTTTCATTAATAAAATTCAGAATTCTCTTGAAGTTATGGAGAGCATCAATTTGTAAGTAGTTTTGTTTTCTGCCTTAGTTCTTAGTTTTAATTTCTGCCCTAGATAGATCTATTCTTTGCCTTAGTTTTAAATCTAGATTAGAATTTTTATTAAACTGCAGTAGTTAATTAATCTCTTAAAACGAAAACTAAAATAAAAATTATGTTTTTCTTAGATCCCTCAATGAGCGAGTAGTTTCCTCGCTTGTTAGGGTTAGGAACAGGGAAGGGTTTAAGAGATGCAAATCTCTCACCCCTTTCTTGCCCCTCACATGTTAAGAATTAGGACTCCATGCATACATACATATTTCGCTCCCTACGACACCCTACCCACGAGGTAACGGTGATACCGTAGTATAAAAGACCGGATATGCATGTTTTCCATGGAGGTTAGGGTAAAAATTAATAAAGGACGGACAAGGATCTAGAGGAAGAAACATCGTTTCTTCCCGATCGTCCTAATTCCCTCTATTAATAATTACCATAAAACCTAAAAAGATCTAATTTAGGGCATTGAAAGAGGTGGAAAATTTTATTTTACCAAACTTAACCTAAACCTAACCCTAACAAGTTTCCTAAATCCTAGTCTAAATCAAATTAGTTTTAGTGATAAAGATCCAAACACCATTTGGAATTAGCTCGTTAGAACAACTAGGAAATATACATCATCCCTGTGGACCGACCCGTATTCACCGGCTAGCTACCAAGCGACACCGTTCTTGATTGAGGTTGACATATATTTTTGATCATAAATTCACATGAATCAAATACCGGGGCTATTTATCTCAGTGCGAACCCTGTTTTCCACTCTCGAATGTAGCACATTACTTTTGACTACCACTTCGTTCGGGAGTGCGTCACAGATGGAACCATTCGTGTTCACCATATAAGCACTCTTGATCAATTTGCGGATACCCTCACAAAAGCACTTGGACGCATGCAATTTCCTAAACTTTGTTCCAAGATTGGAGTTTCCAATGGAGCCTCGATCTTACGGGGACGTGTTAGTGAAATATCCCCAAGTAGACCGCAAAAGTCTGAAAAAGACATGGCAGACGTTTGCCTAAACAACAAAGTAGAGCCAGACGTCTGAAGATGGACGTGGCAGACGTCTGTCATATGTCTGCCTAAATAACAGAACATGGTCAGATGTAACATTTCAGAAAATGGGAAATATTATTTTAGAATTTAAATAATAATGTAATATGTTTTATTATGATAATACCCATTTATTGAATTTGGTTTTCAAATTTGGTATATATATATAGATACCTATAAATATTT
Source organism: Agapanthus africanus (assembly GCA_030015575.1). Classification (NCBI taxonomy): domain Eukaryota; kingdom Viridiplantae; phylum Streptophyta; class Magnoliopsida; order Asparagales; family Amaryllidaceae; genus Agapanthus; species Agapanthus africanus. The sequence goes on along the minus strand of JASDDO010000010.1, from coordinate 537,745,972 downwards.
AAAATGGCAAAATCAATATTTTGGGCGTTTTATGTTAACACTTGATTTGGGCATGACAACAATATTTCCTTATGGTAATGTCTTCATAGCTTATTCTAAATGAATGTAGGGATTTATGTTTCTTTTATTGCATGGTATGGTTACATATTTTATTTGAATTAGGGTTTTTACTTTTTTAAAGATAGCATGGCTACATGTAATTTTATATAGATTTATGTGAGAGAGAGGGGACATATGAAGTATGACATACCCATGCCTTCTCTATTCCTCCTTGTTCCTTATCCACTCCTCTTTGTGTTTTCTTCATTCCCTCATCTCTCATCCTTTCACCCCACTCTTATTCTCATCTCTAACTCTCTCGACTCCATGGCTAGCACCATCACACTTTCTCATATTCCTAACTCCAAAACCCTTTCAAAAACCCTAACTTGATCATGATGAAGCCTTCATCAACTCATCAAGAAAACTCCTACAAGGTTGATCTTTTCCTTCATCGTCTTTATATAGGTATAAAATCCTTTATTTACTAAGTTTTGATAGATTATGCCATGAAAAACTATATCTTTTACAAAAAACATATTTTTGTAGCTAATCCTGCAAAGATAAGTTCTTTTCATGATTAGTTGTGGTTGTAGTGTGCTAGTGAAGTTTTCTTGGTGATTTCAACTCATTTTTGGTTAAGTTTAAGGTATTTTAATGTAAGATATTTTGTTTACATCAAGCAAAATTCTTACAACCCAATGTTTTTATAGATTTATTGTGATCAAGCCACTGCTGAAGTAAATTTGGGTTTCTATAAAATAAAAGATGTATTGTTTTGAGTTAATTAGAAGATTTTAGGAGTGTACACGAAGTTCGAGGCAAAGCCACCATGCTTGGGCCGAAAATATTGGCTTAATATCGGTCAATTTTTGGATTTTGGGTGTGAAGTTTCTCCTGTAACTCATATACATGTTAAGTTAGCCCTTTTAATACCCCCTTTTGTTCCAGATTCTCTGAGTAAAAATCTAGAGGTGTTTTACTTAGTTTTGGATGATATTTTAAGGTTTTCGAACTTGATAATCCATATTTCTAGTTCTTGAGGCAGTCTTTTGTGTTAGAACGGTGAGTCTGGGGGTAATTCTTGGTAGTTAGCATACGGATGGCTTATGTTGGTTTTAGGTTCTAATCTATGGGCGTCCACTCATTACTTCGATGCCGATACGGATTCTTTTGTGTGTTTGTGTAATTATTTTTATGCTAAGCTCGATTGCGGTGACCTCCGAGACAGTGACGAAGAGCAATACGATCGTAGGATACGATTAGCTCAATCGCAACTGTGAGTGGAATAGCATTTAAAAATGGGAAATCAGGCGGATGGCGTATAGCATCCCCGACTACCAGAAAATTTATAAAACTTCGTATCGCTATTTTAAATTATTTGCGACACTTAATTGCATTATCATTCTATTAGTATTGTATTGAGTATCATACCATGTTCCATATCTATACTTGCTTGCATTGTCGTGTGTTATTGATACTTAGTTAAATGCCATGTTTCATGTTATATTTCAACTTTTATATTCTAATTGCCCTGCTTATATGTACACGCTTGATAGAACACTGCACCACTATCAACGATTGCCATATTGCACAATCATAGACGCGTATGCTACACTGCGCACGTTGGTACTGTCATGACACTTAGAAACTGCCATGTTATTAGTATTAGATTATTTTCATGCTATTAGTAAGTATTAATTGTTGCTTACCATGTTTTCTTATGCGTTATATATGGTCGATCTTGTGAGATTGCGGACTTTATCGATAATGATATATATATCAGTGGTATGAGACAATAATATATATATATATATATATAATTATTGTATAATAATTATAAAGCTTGTTTGTATGTGATGATATCCGGATATCGAGGAAGGGGGAGAGACCGGTACAGATATCACGGTTTTTTGTGTGGTTTGTATGGTGTGATCCGGTAATCGAGAAAGGGGGAAGAGACCGATTCAGATACACCAGTATGAGATATGTTTGGTGTGATCCGGTAATCGAAAAAGGGGGGAAGACTGATTCGGATATACCGGTGTGATATATGGTTGGTGTGATCCGGTAATCGAGGAAGGGGGGAGAGACTAATTTAGATACATCGGTGTGATATGATGAGATTCTGGTTAGCGATGATTGACACGGATTTCGTGATGATTATAACGATGATGTTGATTTCATTGTATTCACTTTTATTTACCATGCTTATTATATAGTATATATACATATATCTTGTGATGTTATTTCCGTTCACTGAGTTGGCAACTCACTCTCATTGTGCCATAGCTCCTCGTGGGACTGACAACACAGATACCTAGCGGCGGCGTTGGCGTGGTATCTTTTGGGATTCTTGCTTACTTTTGCTATGTGGGTTATGATATGTAGGGTAATCACCTTGGATGTATATTCTTTTGTATCTAGTATCGCTCCATCTACCACTTGTATTATTAATTGACTTAGATTGAGTCGAGACTGATATATATTATTTTAGGTCGAACTCGGATAGAGTTGTTTATGAGTTTACTTATGCAGTTACTTATTTTTTCTTATGATTTTTTGCCTGAGGCGTCGTATATTACTGCGTGACTGTGATTCCACCGAGTGGGCGTTGATTGTGCTCCCGTATGTAGGATGCCTCTATATATATCATCTTGTACTCGTTTTATTCAAAGTTTACAAAAGAGGTGTTGTCCGTTTTTCAAACTATGTTTCAAATCAAGTTTCACGTTTTACAAAACTTTTCAAAACTTCATATCCACTATTTCTTTTGAAAATGGTTTAGATTCTTAGTTTTGGCTTATTTGAATTGCGTTATCGTTTTTAGATATTGCGTGATCTAAATGCCGGTCATTTCCGTTTCCGGATCGTGACTCCAGACGTCTCAAGAAGAAAATCCATACGTCTGAACGTAAGTTCTCAATTAAAACAGAGAACATAAAAACGTTTGATGAAAATAAGTCAGACGTCTGACCAATACGAAAAATGAAATATATCAGTTCCTCAAATCTTGGTAAAATCGCTGGAGATTAGAAAAAGGCTCTAATTGATTTGTACCAGAATATTAATTGATTTTTATTTCCATCAAAGAATTGTAATTATATACATCTCTTGCAAAAACTCAATACATTATCAAGTTCAAAACCCTGTTCCCCCAATCAGAGCAAGGCTCTGTTTGAATTTTGAAAATTCAAAATTTTGAAGCAACGCTTCAGATCCCGTGCGCTGCGCGCAACGCGCCACGTGTCAGAAGTTGATACGGCAGCACAACGCCCAAGGCAGTGCGTCCAATCAGAGCAAGGCTCTTTAAAAAACAAAAGCAACGCTCAGTTGCGCAAGCGCACCGCTGCGCGACACGCGTCTGCGCAGTTGCGCAAGCACAGTTGCGCAAGCGCACCGCTGCGCGACACGCGTCTGCGCAGTTGCGCAAGCGCTTCATTGTGCGACACGTGTCACTCACTGGGGGAGTTGCGCAAAATAAAATAAATCTTGTTGAAACAAGAAGATTTTCTTGTATAAGGCAGGGGCCTTTGGATCAAAGATCCAACGGTGGGGAAAATTCCCCAAATCACTCAGAAAAAGATTTATGTAACAAATCTAACTAATTTATGAGCACTATAAAAAGGACCCCGGGCCTCATTTCAAAATCATTAAGATCAGACTAAAAAAAAAGAGAAGAGAACTCTGGAAAACTCCTTGAGAATACAAAAAAAAGGTTAAAAAAAACCTTTAAAATAAGAGAAAATTCTCTTAGGAATAGATCATTGATCTAAGAACAAGATCAGTGATCTTCAATAAATAAATAAATAAATAAACAAATAAAAATAATAAAAATAGTGCCTTGCACTTGCTATGAACCTTTGGTTCTCTGAAACAAGAAAAAACTTGTTTTTCTTTGATCCAAATTTAGATCAAGGGATAAAAAGTGCTTTGCACTTCTTGAATCTACAAAGATTCAAAGTGCTTTGTACAAATGAAATGCATTACTTAAAGGGCCAGGCCCAAGTCAAAAAGACCTAACAGGTCTAAATAAATTGCAAAGCAATAAAAAGGCAGGTCCCCATTTAAATTGATACTTTGTTTGAGCAAAGCCCAAAATAAATGAGCAGCCCTAGTAAAAGGCCTAACAGGCCAAATGCAAACGGAACGTTTAATATTCTCAACTGGACTTAGCCCAATTTTGGCCGTAAGTCCTTAAATTAAATTGACTGAGCAAGATTGCTACTCCTAAATCAATTCATATCCGGTTTGAGGGTACATCTCCGAACTCCTTTGACATCCATCGTTGTAATTCCTCAACGACGTCAAAGAGGTGACGGGTCCCAACGACCACACATCGATATGGACTGCGGGGTCTTTAAACTCGTGGACCGAAACGTCCTTAAACTAATATTCGTCCCTAAATGGGAATATTGGACCGAAACGTCCCTAAACTAATATCGGACGGAAACGTCCCTCAACTAATAACGGACCACCACCACGTCCCTAAACTGGAATATGAACTGAAACGTCCCTAAACTAATATTGGACCGAAATGTCCTTAAACTAATATTGGACCGGAACGTCCTTAAACTAATGTTGGACCGAAACGTCCCTAAACTAACGGTGGACCACCACGTCCCTAAACTGGAATATGGACTACTACGTCCCTAAAATGGAACAATAGAGCCTCCTAATGCTCTTTTGCCGGATCTAAACGGTCCCGTTTAAGTTGATCTTAGCCCCAAATACGGCTAACGTATCCTTAAACACTCAAATGAACGATAAAATTCCAAATCGACCTTGGTTCAAGGGTACATCTCCGAACTCCTCTGACATCTGTCGTTGTAATCCTTCAACGACGTCAGAGAGGCGACGAGTCCCGACGGCCATATATTAAATGGATCACCACGTTAAGTTGATCTTAGTCTCAAACAGGACTAACGTATCCTTGACGAACGTTTAAGTTGATCTTAGCCGCAACGTGACTAATGCATCCTTAAACTAAAAACACCAAACCCAAATCTAAGCAAATACGGATTTGGACTAGTCCACGTCCTACGGGCGACGGTATTACTCAGTCTCCGTATACAATCCACGGGCAACCACAAACAAAACAAACACATACGACACGAAGTGAAATTCTGGAGAAGGAGAAAGTGGCTACCGCGAGGCGGTAGCGTAATTAACTGCAGGGGCTTGCGCCTGCAGGGAAGAGCGTCCCCACAATCAAAAACCCCTCAAGCGAGGGGGAATCTGACAAAGTCTGCTACATCGGCCGCATCCGTCTAAACTTCCGATACACGGTGCCATAAATCAACTTGGCATCTTCGGAGAGGTGGACGGATAAAACCAAATAGCATCTGCCCCGAATCTCAGCGTCAGGACATCGCGGTCCTGTGCGCCGTCATTCGGAGGGGAACAGATTCTGGCACGCCCGGTGGGACCTTTTTCTCTTTCCACTCCGCACTTCGTGTGTCGTCTTCGCGAACCAATCGCGGTTTGTTAATGGTTGCCTTCGGATTTTAAGTTACTAAGATTTGGTATTTTGCCTGGCGCAGAACTCAAGATTCAATGGCATCTAACTGCACCAACTGCTCGAAATGCCACTGCAACGGATGCTCCACCTCACCGGGAGGTGTAGCATATGGGCCCCAAGCGGCTTCCTTCCTCGCTCTGCCGGTAGACCAGGTGACCCAAGCCACCACCGGCTTGTTCTTCGGGACCATGATCCCACCTACAAGCTTCTCTGCGCCAATACCTGCACCGGAAGTAAGCAAAAAGTCGGTCTTCGACCGGCTCACTGCTACGACGGCCCCTGTCAACGAGTCGCCCGTTACCAAACCGACAGCCTCCGTTTTCGCCAGGCTAGATCAGAACCATAGAATGGCCGTCCCAAAGAGGGCAACGGCCGCTGCTCCGGAAAACGTTAAAGCGGTTTCTCCCATCAAAGAATCGGTCTTCGCGAGATTGAAGATTCCCACTCCTGCCTCTATTGGTCAAAGGCATCAGTCTTCAATAGGCTGACATTGGCAGTCACCCCACATTCAAACAGGGGGCAAAAAGAAACTATCTCAATTTCCGAGCCAATCCCAATGGCTCGTCGTGCGCGACGTCGCCATTGGCAACGAGTGAGGAAGGCAGGGGGCAACTCTCCCTCAGGGCTAACTCCATCGGCTCCAGTGGTGGAAGTCAACGCTGCTGTCCCAACTGGGAACAGCTTTGAACTGCTGAGGAGGGTACGGAAAAACTCTCCAACTGCTACACTGAAGAGATCTCCTCCACCTGCGGAGAGAGTTTCAGAAACGAAGCAAGAACAGCCCCCTCAACGGCTATCCTCAAGAATTTATAAAGTTTGGCGGAGGGTTCAAGACTCCGTAATTGACCCAGGTCACTCTCGTCATCAGAAAAAGGCGAAGGTCGAAAAAGACAAGGACCGTCCCATTAAACAATGGGGGACAGCAGCCGCTAGGATGCCCACTTCAACGGTTCCTTCAACCTCAACGGCCCACAAAAGAAGGAGGCCAGAGAAAACTCCCGCGTCAGCGGCAAAAGTTAAAAATGGTGAACTTAAACGCCCCAAGTCAGGGGGCATAACAGTTCATACGGTTTATATGGCATCGGGAAAAGAAGATAGCCGCATATCAACAGGTCATAGACCACACACGAGGTCAGTGACCAAGGCTCAGGAGCAGCAGCAGAAGCTCCACGAGATGATGAACGCTATGGCCGCACTTACAGGGCCAAAAGAAACCCCTGAAACGTCCTCGGACGAGCGTCAAGAACAAGAAACGGACGCTGAATTCCTTCGTCGCGTACTAGAGAAGAAGGATAAAGAGGCTGCGGAGCAGGCAGCCAACATAAAGAAGATGGCCCTCCTGTTCCAGGATATGGTGGGTATGATGATTCAACAAGATCCACCTACTGAAGATCCCCTGATCATCCTTGAAGATGATAGGGGAGAGACGTCGAATCCTCCACCAGTTCTGTCCACAGCTAAAGAGGACACAATCTCCAAAGCTGATTTGGATGAATACATCGCCCAGCAAATAAGGGTTCATCATGCAACCGAAACAGCCGGCCAGGTCGTGAAAACGGGGAGACCATATCCGAGCTGGTACGATCAAATCAAATACCCGCCAGGTTATACGATTCCCAAGTTCCATGTCTACAAGGGTACGGACAATCCTCACCAGCATGTTGCCCAGTTCAGGGCACTCTGCGGCAATACCGGTGGAGATGACAAGCTTTTACTTCGCCAGTTTGTTGGAAGCTTATCGGATACGGCGTTCGAATGGTACTCTGAGCTCCCGAACGACTCTATTAAAACCTTCGCGGAGATGGAGCTGTTGTTTACTCAGCGTTTTGCAAGCGCTAGTGAACATACCCCGATGACAGCACTGATTAACGCCAGGATAAGACCCGGCGAGACATGGGTTCAGTACGCTATACGATGGCGGAACTTATGGTCAAAGTGTGAGCAGCGCATTGAAGAAGCTCCCGCGGTGGGTATGTTTGTGGGAACCCTCGATCCACAAGCAACCATCTCGCAGTTTATGATGTTTTTCAAGCCGACTACCTTCCAGGCCTTGATTGACAAACTAGCGCAAATGGATCAAATGGGCCATAAACCCCCTCTTCCAAAGCCGGACTCCCGAAATGATAAAGGGAAGGGAAAAGCGATCGTTGTCGCTAATACTCAACAACAGCCGAATAACGCGAAGCCGGTTGTGCGTCAAGGTAATACGCGTCCGTACGTAGACCTTGAGGAGAGACTAGGGCGTCCTTACTCTTTTCCCCGTGATAAAACGAGGAGGTTATTCGAGCTGGCGTTGCGCAACAGACTCATAAATTTGCCGGATCCAAAACGTCCGTTGCAACCAAATGACATCAACGAGCCCAACTACTGTCCTTATCATCGAGTACTAGGCCATCCGATCGAAGATTGCTACGTTTTCAAGAATTGGCTTGAAAACCAGTACCGACAGGGCAAGTTCGCGTTATCTGACAAATGGAAGGTGAATCCCCCGCAGCCCCACACCGCTAAGGGGACGAATACGCCGGGGGCAACATGCTCCGTCATTGAAGAAGCTCCTTGGGAGGTCGTATTATCAGCCAAGACAAAGAGGATGCTAAACGATCTTCAGACATGTCCAGCGATCGAGTGGAAGAACCCGTTGGAACCGCAGGTCATTGAAGGGATGTTGAAACCACGTCCAACTCCAAAGACCGATGGTGGCGGTTCAAGCACTTGCAGCCAGCCGTCAAAATCTTCGAAATAGAAGAAGAAGAAATCTAAGAAGCCCGTGAAGCCTGGTGACAAGCGCACGGACTTACAAAAGCAAATTGACGCGTTGGAAGAATACAACCAAAAGACACGGACTCCCATTACGCTCCAAGAGTTCCTCAACCACGTCTTTCAAGAGGAAGGAGAGGGAGAAAGTTCGTCAGATGAAGCTGAAGAATGCGTCGCGAGCTGTCATATGATTTCCCATTCGATCACGAACGATGAGGAAACTCCTTGCACCGAAAAGCTGGGGGCAGATCCTGAACCAAAAGTTCTGGGGCCACCAGAGGAAATAATCGACGCATTCCTTAATGAAGCTCGGTTGAAAAGTAAAGCTGATCGGGAGCGCGAGGTGGCTATATTTGAAAGGGCCAAGCGCCAGCGACTTGATGAAGGAGCTGAGATGATCCCGATGGAGCAAAACACCTCCGCTACTGACAAAAGCCAATTCAAGATGAGGAAAAAGTTTGCTAAGGCCATATCAATGGGCATGAAGCTACCATCCTCTGAAGGAAACATCGCCGGTGAAGTGGAAACGCACCCCTCCTATTGCTTATATCATCAAAAGATTTCGCACCCCACTCAAGAGTGCAAAGCTTTCGATAGATGGTGGCAAGGATACGTTGCTCATCGACAACGCTTTAAGCGGGAAAAGCGTAAAACTCGTCGAGAGCAAAGAAATACGACCGAAAGGATTAAAAGAACTGCTGGCGATTGTTGCATGGTTAACACCGGTGGATCACAAGTGCCTACATTTGGGAGTGATTCTGATGAAGAACTAGAACTTGCCCCTCTCTTTAAAGAGTCCGTTTTGGGAAAAGAAGAAGAACCGAAGGTTTGCGAGAATATCCAGCTACGCAATCGGACGCTACCTGAAAAGAATCTCAGACCCTTAAACAAAAGAGATAAAGGGAAAGAGAAGGTCTCTGAGGATATTACTCTCGATGACCAAGTTGCGGAAGAATTAACCGCTAAGAACCCACCGAAGAGAAATAAGATGGATTACAACGTTTTGGCGCATCTGAGAAAACTATCCTCTCAACTCAGCATCCTTGATGCCTTATTGCTATCAAAAGAGGCGAGGGATTCTTTGATTAAGGCGCTACAAGATCCGGACCAGTTCCAAGCCTTCATAGCCGAAGAAAAGATGAAGGATGAACTAGAAGAGGTGCACACGGCCGACGTTGCTTTTGGTGATGAAGACCTTCTCCTCGGAACATGCGAACACAATCGTCCCCTTTATGTCTCAGGATACTGCCATGACATAAAGATAGGTAAAATCTTGGTCGATAACGGATCGTCTGTTAATTTGCTCAATGTGCGGGTGTTAAAGGAAATTTGCATGAGTGTCCAACACCTCGCCCGAGACAAAATCACCATCTCCGGATTCGACTCCCAATTGTCAAAAACTCTTGGATCTATGATATTGACGCTACGCTTCGGGTTGCTCGTCAGAGATATCAAATTCCATGTTATAGACGCCAAGACGTGCTAAATGCTCTGCTCGGCCGACCATGGCTACACGAGTACAATATCATCCCTTCTACACAGCATCAGTGTATGAAGTATTGTAGGGATGGCCTCGAGTACACTGTGGCAGGAGAATTGAATCCGTTTTCCGTGAATGAAGTTCGCAAGTATGAAGATGCCAAATACTTCTTGCCGAGTTTCGAAGACACGGAAAGGTGTCACAAGCCGAAGAACAAAACTAACGCAACCATCCCTGTCTTCGGCAGTGATACCGAGGAGGAGGAGGATATAATTTATTCAGGTCCGCCCCAATACACCAAGCTGGGACCATCCGCCCCTTCACTGATCTTTGGTAGTGATTCGGAGGATGAAGTCCATGCTGTATTCCCTGCTCGGCTTTCAATACGAACTTCTGCTGATGAAGAGCGAAGTCTGCAGATAGCCATGGTGCCGCTTGAACATTATAAAGAACTGGATGCGCTCGACACCGACATCGTGGAAGAATTGCAGACATTTTATATCCCTCCCGGACGAAAAGGCGAGAGGGCAATCCTATTCTACCGCTCCGAAGAAAACAAGGTGGAAAAAGAAATTTGGCACGGTGCGGATCCAACGCTGGACAGACTTCAGCCCATCCGTCTACCCCGATATTATACGGAGGGCTTGAGGAGGCTGCTGAAACGCCAGGGGATACCCTTCAAACAGACCGTTAGGAAGGCCAAATTCTATGACAGGGTTTGGAACATCCCCGGAACTCAGCACAAGCTACCTAATGGGAGGATGGAGACGATCGGGCTCGGATATATTCGCTCCAGGAAACGAGAGCCGCTCCGCGACTGTTACGTCGTGCATAATTTTGATGAAGAAGCAGATGCTCAAAGGGAAGACGCTAATCCTGAACCAATAAAAGTTCCTGATGAAAAATTTCCCAGTCCATCATTTGAAGACCAAATGGGCAAACTTATAAGGAAAACGGGTCAAAAAGTCCGAAATGATCACAATCGTGAAATGGCAATCTATGAGAAAGCCAAAATGCAGCGCCTCCTTCGACAGGCAGTGAAGGACGAAGAGGCTGCCCCATGTCAACCTGATATAAAAAGGGCTCGACGCAGAGGCAGAAACAAGTCGAAAGGCCAAAGAGGCGCTCAACAGCAACAAAGCAGGGCTAAAAAGCCACGCAAGCGAGAATCGAGCGTTATCGATCTATCCCTCATGAAGAAAATGGGTCGAGCGTACTCGTTTTCTCGGGAAAAGATGAAGAAGATACTCGATCTTGCCCTAAAGCATCAAATGCTTACATTGCCGGAGTCTAAACACCCCGAACAAGCGGGCGAAGCCTCACACCCGGACTATTGCTCTTACCATCGAGTGATAGGTCATCCTCTTGAAGATTGCTTCACCTTCAAGAATTGGGTCGAAGATCAGTACCAGCTTGGTAAATTCGCTCTGTCCGACAACTGGAGGGTAGCACAACCACGAAAGCACGAACCCAAGGCCACGAAAGAAAAACCAGTTCCACATTGGGATTGGAAGCGAATTCGTACCTGTCACATGATAACAATACTACAAGAAGAATCCGAGAACATGGACAGCCTTCCCTGGTGCCTCGAAAACAACAATGATGAGGTGATCTCAGAATTTCCCCCAGCTCCGAAAGAACTGGAGGATGGAATACATATCACTGCAGATAACCTCAAGAAAATTGAGTTGGGGACGATAAACGATCCGCGACCGACATTCGTCAGCGAGCTGCTGTCTGAAGAAAAGATGGCTGCGTTAAAGGACGTCCTTGTACAGCATAAAGATTGCTTCGCATGGAACTATTCTGAGATGCCAGGACTTGATCTAGAAGTTGCTGTATATAGACTGGCAATATCCCCGAGTGTCAAGCTAGTCAAACAAGCGCCGAGAAGAATGCGGCTTGAGCTCGAGATGAGCATCAACGCTGAAGTCAAAAAGCTGATAGACTCCGGCTTTATCCAGGAGGTTCAATACCCTGAATGGATTGCTAATATCGTCCCAGTGATGAAGAAAAATGGAACGGTGCGCATATACGTGGACTTTCGGGATCTCAACAAAGCCTGCCCGAAGGATGATTTCCCAGTACCAGTCACCGAACTGATGATAGACAATACGTCCACGCATGAGATTTTCTCATTCATGGACGGCTCATCAGGATATAATCAAATAAAAATGCATCCTGAAGACCAGAAACATACGGCTTTCCGGACTCCTTTGGGAATATTCTGTTACAAGGTGATGCCCTTCGGTTTAAAGAACGCCGGTGCAACCTACCAAAGGGCCATGACGAAGATTTTCGATGACCTTATACACGAAATCGTTGAATGCTATATCGACGACCTCGTTGTTAAAAGAAAATCATATGAGGAACATCTCGAGCATCTGAAGACCGTATTTCAACGTCTTTGACAATACAACTTGAAGATGAACCCTCTGAAGTGTGCATTCGGGGTTTCCTCGGGCAAATTCCTGGGATTCATCGTTCGACACCGAGGTATCGAGATAGATCCGTCCAAGATCAAGGCAATCATGGGAATGCCTCCGCCGAGGACTCTCAAACAGTTGCGGTCTCTCCAAGGGAAGCTCGCATACATACGGCGATTTATAGCCAATTTTTCAGGCAAGTGCCGTCCCTATAGCCACCTGATGAAGAAGGGAACCGCATTCGTCTGGGACCAAAAATGCCAAAGCGTGCTAGACGAGATCAAGCAATATCTGCAGAACCCGCCAGTGTTGGCTGCTCCGGTTAAGGGAAAGCCTCTAATTCTTTATACAACTGCTCTCGAAGGTTCTTTAGGCGCGTTATGGGCGCAGGAGAATGACCAGGGAAAAGAAAGAGCACTCTACTACTTAAGTCGAGTTCTGCTGGGGGCAGAAAGAAACTACTCCCCCATTGAAAAACACTGCCTGGCGTTGATCTTCGCAATAACAAAGCTTAGACATTACGCATTAGCGCATGAAGTCCATCTCATTTCAAAGGTGGACCCTCTCAAATATCTAATGTCAAAGGCCATATTGACGGGACGACTCGCTAAATGGGCCCTGCTCTTAATGGAGTTCTCGATAACATATCGACCACTCAAAGCAGTGAAAGGCCAGGCCATCGCCGACTTCCTTGCTGAGCACCCGATACCGGCCGACTCTCCTTTAAACTGCGATCTTCCAGACGAACATGCGTTTGATGCGATCGATGGTGATAATACCCGATGGGAGCTTTATTTCGACGGAGCATCTTCCGTGAAGAAGCGCAAACAAAGTACCTCTATAATCAAATCGGGGGTAGGACTCATCTTTATAACTCCACAAGGAGGGATAATGCGCTACGCGTTCTCCCTGACGGAACCGAGGACAAACAACGAAGCCGAATACGAAGCTCTGATAGCAGGCCTCGAGATCGCCATTGACATGGGAATTGAAAACCTCCTCATATACGGAGATTCTCAACTGGTCGTTAGTCAAGTAAACGGCGATTACCAAACATGCAAACCGGAATTGGTAAAATACGGTGAAAAGGTGCAACAACTGCTAACCCAAATTCCCTCCTATACTTTGGAGAGCATACCACGCGCGGATAACAGAAAAGCGGACGCGTTGGCCAAACTTGCTAAAGAAATGGCTGACGAGAACCTCGATGACGTTAGAATCATGGTACAAAGTCGTCGGGTGCTCGCCCCCGCAGAAATACCTTCGGAATCACCCGAAGAGAAGGGAGCGACTGAACAAGCGACCTTGCAAATAAAAGATCATGAGAAGGTTGAGATTGGAGGGAGGTCTTTATAAACTACTTCAAATCCCACCAAATGCCCGAAGATGCGTCCACACGACACCAGCTCATGAAACGAGCTCTGTCTTTCGCCTTCGTCAATGATACTCTATACAAGAGGTCATTCGATTCTCTGTGGCTGAGATGCTTAGGACCTGACGAAGCGAAAAGGACCGTCCAGGAAGTTCACGACGGACTCTGCGGTTCTCATCAAGCAGGCCCTAAGATGAAGTTAAAGATCAAACGGATGGGCTACTACTGGCCCATGATGATGCAGGACTGCCTCGAATATGCGAAACAATGTCACTCATGCCAAATTCATGGGGACTTCATCCATCAGCATCCCAATCCACTACATCCAACAGTGGCTAGCTGGCCATTCGAAATGTGGGGGACTGACATAGTTGGCCCTATCGAACCAGCATCGTCTAGGGGACATCGTTTCATCCTGGCGATGACTGACTACTTCTCTAAATAGGCAGAAGCAGTACCGTTAAGAGAGGTGAAGACGGAAAATATCCTCCACTTCTTCAAGACGCATGTCATATATCGGTTTGGAACTCCGCGACGGATCATCTCCGATAACGGGCCAGCTTACAGAAGCCACAAGATCAGTCGCTTCACGCAACAGCATAATATAGACTGGAGATATTCCTCGGTTTATAACCCGCGAGCCAATGGATTAGCTGAAGCCTTCAACAAGACATTGACAAAAATCATAAAGAAAACGGTGTCACGTAATAATAAAGATTGGCACGAAAGACTGCAAGAAGCTCTCTGGGCATATCGAACTACATTCAAGACGGCCACGAACACAACGCCGTACGTGTTGGTGTTCGGTACGGAAGCAGTACTCCCCCTCGAGATAGAAATACCCTCTCTGCGAGTGGCAGTTCACTACGAGCTGACGGATGAAGAAAATGCTCACCTACGGTTTGAAGAGCTGGATGCTCTTTATGAAACTCGGCTACTAGCACAACAAAATCTGGAAGCTTATAAAGAAAAGATGATGCGCTCATACGAAAGATTGACCCGACCGAGGACATTCCACCAAGGCGAACTCGTGCTAGTGGTCAAAAGGCCTATGATCCCCAATCGCGCCAAGCGGGGAAAATTCGAGCCAAACTATGAAGGCCCGTACATCATAGATAAGGTCTACCAGGGTGGGGCCTACCTACTGATGGACATGCATGGTCAAAGGCCTTTCAGACCAATAAACGGTCGCTTCATGAAGAAATACTACGCTTAATGAGCCACAGCCTAGGTCAATGATAGATGACGACGACCATGTCCGCTCGCTATCTTCCTAAGCTCAAGCTTTATAAGCAGTAGCCAGCTTCTCAATAGCGGACCGAAATGTCCTTAAACTAATAGCGGACCGAAATGTCCTTAAACTAATAGCAGACCGAAACGTCTTTAAACTACTACCGCAGCATCTTTAGGCTGACAAGATATATAAAAAAAACATATAAAAATAAAATTTAAAAAAAAAACGGTATGTCCACAAGCAAAAAGGGCACGGATGAAAAACCGAAAGGGCTCCGTGAGTAAAAACAGCAGGGCTACCGGCGAGTGTTCGTGAAAACCCGAAAGGGCGCGACCTCGTAAAAAAAAAGAAAAAAATATATAAAAATAAAAAGAAAAAAAAAACGGTATGTCCATAAGAAAAATGGGTGCGGATGAAAACCCGAAAGGGCTCCGTGAGTAAAAACAGCAGGGCTACCGGCGAGTGTTTGCGAAAACCTGAAAGGGCGCAACCTCGTTAAAGGACACTTATAGGGTCCTCTCGACCTTGTAAGGAGAAACCACCCGCGTGAGATCCTTACGACTCACAAGGGAGCAACACTTAGGGATCCTCACGATCCCTAAGGAGAAAATACACTTGCGAGATCCTCATGACTCGTAAGGAAAACTCTCTTATGGGACCCTCACGGCTCATAAGAGTTGAAAGTCTTAAGTTATAGAGACCTAAACCTGTACTTAAGCAACCCCCACAACTTCCGATATTGCCCTACAAGTGGCTCAATACTGACCCTTGTATACAATCCACGGGCGCGAATAAACATTTCCCTAACCAAGGTCTATCCGTGACTGGGGATATGTTCGCATAACCCTTGTAAATCCTCTCGATTTACAAAGAGAAAACCCTCCTGTAGGATCCTTACGACTTACAGAGGAACAGAACACTTAGGAACCCTCACGATTCCTAAGGAGAAAATACACCTATAAGATCCTCACGACTTGTAGGGAGAAATAGCTTTGTGAGACCCTTACGGCTCATAAAGTCAAAAGCCTTAGTCGACAGGACCCTAACCCTGGTCGCTAAGCCTCCTTTGTTCGACAATGACAGAGGCAAATGATGATTCGCTTCTGGAGATATCCCAGTTGTAGCGGTGCTGATGCCGAAATCGGTGTCTAATTCCAGGTTTACGGCGGAAAGCCAGTAGGCCGCACATGCATACGAAATAGCCGAAATGATAGGGCAACTTGCAATAAAAAAAGTAGCAAGTAAAAATGTATGCATGCAAAATAGCCGAAATGATTGGGCAACTCGCAATAAAAAGCAGCGAGTAAAAATAAAATAAATAGCCGAAATGATTGGGCACCGCGAATAATAGCCGAAATGATTGGGCAATCACGACCTTCGCGATATAAAAGCTGAAATGATAGAGCATCGCGGAAATAAAACAAAAAATGACGATAAAACTTTGGCCCTACAGTTAAGATCACATCGATCCCTGTATACAATCCAAGGGCGTAAACAAAGGGGGAACCATACTTTCCCAACAGACTCCGTCAGACGACGAAGCCAAACCTCGACGGTTCGTTTCAACCGAAGAAGCCAGTGTGTTCAACAAACTCCTCGACTCACGGATACAAACACCCCTTGACGAGAGCCTTCTGATTCGCGTCGACTCGCAGAGCCACCAGTGCCTCCATGGGAACCCTCGACTCGTTTCAAACCCCAAGGAAACAAATAATCCTTGGCGCTTGGGAAACAAATAATCCCTAGCAAAATTCCTCGACTCACGGATACAAACACTCCTTGACGAGAGCCTTCTGATTCGCGTCGACTCGCAGAGCCACCAGTGCCTCCGTGGGAACCCTCGACTCGTTTCAAATCCCAAGGAAACAAATAATCCTTGGCGCTTGGGAAACAAATAATCCCTAGCAAAATTCCTCGACTCACGGATACAAACACTCCTTGACGAGAGCCTTCTGATTCGCGTCGACTCGCAGAGCCACCAGTGCCTCCGTGGGAACCCTCGACTCGTTTCAAACCCCAAGGAAACAAATAATCCTTGGCGCTTGGGAAACAAATAATCCCTAGCAAAATTCCTCGACTCACGGATACAAACACTCCTTGACGAGAGCCTTCTGATTCGCGTCGACTCGCAGAGCCACCAGTGCCTCCGTGGGAACCCTCGACTCGTTTCAAACCCCAAGGAAACAAATAATCCTTGGCGCTTGGGAAACAAATAATCCCTAGCAAAATCCCTCGACTCACGGATACAAACACTCCGTGACGAGAGCCTCTTGACCCACGTCAACTCGCAGAGCCACCACTGTCTCCGCAAGAGAATTCCCGGTTCGTCCCAACTTGCAAGATGAAGCCTCAGGCAGCAGAGGTGGGAAAACTTGCTTCCTGAAAAATGGGGCCCTGCAAGTCAATCCGAAATGGTCTTTTGCATACTATTCACGGGTGTCACTCTCCGAAGTCGATTTTCGACAAGAAGGGAAACAACCACTTACGGGTCCTCTCGACTCATAAAAGGGAAAAATTCTCTTGTAGGATCCTTACGACCTATGAGAGAAAACCACACTTAGGAATCCTCACGATTCCTAAGGAGAAAACCCACCGACGAGATCCTCTCGATCCGTTGGGAGAAAAGCCTCTATGAGACCCTCACGGCTCATAGAGTTGAAAAGTCTTAGGCGGTAGACCTGAACCTGCGGCCTAAGCCATCGCTATCTCTGGGAGAAATGAAGTTATCGGCCAATGAGGTTCATCAAAGATATCATCCAAAAAAAAGGGAGGCGGAGAAATGAAACAAGATATTACAAAAATTTGCACCTTTTATTCATAAATATTGATCGAGTACAGGATACATTGCACTAAAGAATAAAAAATGTATATACATCTATTTTATAAGTACAAATGATACAAGGAGAATTACTGAGAAGGAAGCGTCTTGCATAGATTTAGCAATTGCTCGCATACTTCCTTCCATGCCTTCTCTTGATCAGCTGCCATCGCCAGTTCGGCCTCTGCTTGAGCCCGCTGCTACCTGAAGGATGCAAGCTGTTCCCCAACAACCTGCTGAGCTGCTTCACAGCCTCGGGCATCACGCTCGGCGGCATCAAGCTTCCGCCTCAGTGCTAGCCCATTAGAGATACGCTCCAGGAGGCCTTCAAACACGGCTTTCACTTCAGCAGCATTCGTCCTAACTTCAGCGCGCAGGCGAGCGGTTGCGCTTGAAGATTACCGACGCTCCTTCAACCGTAAAGCTGCTTCCTGCTCCAAATGGCGGAGATAAGAAGTGCTCTGCTCGAGCCAGGCTGTCCGTTCGGTGCTCATGGCCAAAACTTCGGGAGAAGGGCACGTCGTCTCCAGCCGATGTAAGCAGGCCTCGATCTTCCTGCAGTGGTTAACCCAAAAGTTGACGATGCCTTCGTTGTGAAAGTTTACAAGCGCCGCCAACATTGGGTTAACCTCGACAGCGAAATCTGCAGCAGAGGGGAGAGCGTCCACGTTAAGCTCTTCGATATACCCGCTCAGCATGCCCAAACTCATCACGGCACCCTTTGAAGATGGACGTTTCAAGAAGGGACCTGCCGGTGAAAGGACACGAGACTCAAGAGGGACCAGAGCAGGAACGATAGCTGCAAAACAAAACATGGTTAAGCGACGGTGCAAGAGATGTTGAAGGGTCATCAAAAAGGAAATTTACTATACCAGCTGCAAGGGACGGCAAAGCCGGAAGGGCCGGTGGCGTGGCAGGTCTTGCGTCCCCTCCTTCGATTTGTGGCACTACAATAAGGAAGAGGAAAAGTCAGAAATAATCCTGTTGCTAAAAAAAGGGGGGGAAATAAAGACATCAAAAGGAAAATGTACTCACCGGCACCACTAGAGGGAGAAGCGAGTTCGGACGGGAAGGAGAAGTGTGGGAGCAACACTTGGTATAGATGATCAAAGAGCGCTCCTGAAAGGGCACAGTGGTATAACGTTAGTACAAACGCTACACGTTTAAAAGATTAACGCATGAGTCGTAATTCCATACCTTCCAACATCCGCGATGGTACAAGGGAAGGCGGGGAGGTGACCACCGCCAAAGCAGTAGTTGACGGTGCTCCTTCGAGCAATGGAGCGTCGGCACTGGCCGCACCTGCAAAGACAAACTTGTTAGAAGAGATCGCGAGATATATAAAAAGAAGAACGCTGGTAACTCAAAATTTACCCGACGAGCTGCCAGCCGAAACTGAAGCAATCCCCTCCTCCGTTGACATGAGACCGCCGCCCGTAGCCTCATCACCCGACTCGATGGGAATCGTTGTTGTGCTCGCAAGCCCTGGAGACAGCAAGGAACCATACGCGGGGAGGGCTATAATTGGAGTATTGCCAGATTCCTGGGAAAGAGCGGTTAGCTCCTCCTCAAGAATCGTGGCCGCCTCACCCGATACTCCCTCGGGTTCTGCGGTCGCGGTTGTCTCGTCCATCGGCACCACGAGGTCTCCAGCCTCAAGCGCCTCGCCCTCTACTGCCTTCGGCTCGATTAAGACAATCATTTCATCTGTCGCCACTTCAGGTGCGGCATCAATCACCCTCTCGGCGGCGGATCCCTCAACCTCTGTTTCAGGCCCCGTGGCCCCGACGACGTTGCTCACTGTTGGCTCGGGTTCGGCAAGTACCGCTTCCTCCGCTCCCCTGGGTTCAACGGTCTCCGCCTCCCCCTCAGTCGGACTTGGCCCTGCAAGATGGAATGCATATGAGCCAATGGCTTTATAATTCTTACAACAAGGTTCTGAAAGAAATGCTACCTGAAGAGGATTTATCGTTTACACTTCGGGCCGCGTGCGCCACTCGCCTATGAGCAGTAGATAGGGCGACAGGGGCCTCTTCAGAAGGAGTGTCAGTGTGAGGAATAGTGCTAGGGCCCGCTCCCTTGGCCAAAGCAGCTCTGCGCGTCTTTGCTTCGCGTCTCAACCGCTTTCGATTCTCCCGAGCCGTTGAGACGGATGCCACTTGGGCTTCTTTAATTGAGGCGTCCTCGTCCGTGAATAGGGATGCCTCCAGATTTTTCAGGGCATCCCTTGTCGTTTTGTCAAGTCGAGGCTCCTGCAGCAGCCTCGACGAGATCGGGACTTCAGTAACGGCCTCGGGAAGGATCCCCGCATCAATTGATACAACCCCTACAAAGAAACAAAAGAAGGTTAGGTTGACCATCAGAAAAGATGACAAAATTTCCTTATAAAAGAGAAAGGGGTGAGACATACCAACGCCAGCTAGAGCGCGCTTCTCCTCCTCCTCTTGGAAGGTTTTCAAAGAGGCAGCGATAGCCTCTTCAGTAGAGACACCTGTTGAAAAGGGAGCAAATATTAGTTAAAGATAATAATAAAAAGTGCAATAAAATGAGAAATAAAGCGGCTGATGATTACCTGACTCAGCGAGTTTGCTTAACATCGCTTCGAGCCTCGCCGATCGCTCCGAAGCTGCAATGGCGGCAGCCAAATTGGTGTCCGCAGGGTCTACCAAGAAGCCCTCGTTGCTGCCATATTCACATATGCCTTCGGTGGGAGGAGCCGCAGGCTTTAAGCTGAGGATCGCATCGAGGGAAAGGGTGGACTTCTTCTTCTTCTTCTGTCCGCCAGCTTTAGATCCATCCGGAGTAGATTTGCGCTTGGCAGTCACTTTAGGGCGGCGGGTCCCGATATCTGCTCCTGCGCCGGACCCTGGCGATACCACATTAACCGTCTTTGTAGGAGCACGGGGCGCCGGTGGTGCATCCACCGTAGTAGGCAGTGGCAATCCACGCGGGGGGCTCAACACGCGTGGTCGGTCAACTCCAGCATCTTTTATCGGGAGGATGACCTGGAGCCTTGGCTGCAAAGGGGCCTTGCGATCGCCGCCGGTAGGCGCACCCCTACGGTCAACCGGCATACGCTTCTCCGTTAAGATAATTGGGCCCATCGCGTGCGCATACCAAGCCACGTACGTGTTGAGCATCTTGGGGGCACAGCTGGGTTCGCTGATAAAGAAATTGGAACCCGTGTTAAGCCGTGTGAAATGATGCATCGCATTCCTTATCCCCTCTTGGTTGCCCACGGGTGTTTCCAGAAGAGCTTCCATCGGGATCCCTTGGTTGTAACTCGATTGCCGGGCAAATCGGTGTAGGTTATACCTCATAAACAGAGCTGTCTCATTCTGCCTAAACACTAGATAGCCCGGCCGAATGGAGTAGAGGTGGAGGATTTCCCGAGCCTTCAGTACAGAAGCCCCGCCCTTAAAATCATCGCGTAGTGGCACCACTGACTTAGTGGTCTCTGAGCCTATGGTGATGACCTTATCCACAAAAGAAATCTTCGCTCCGACCAGATGTGGACGCAGGAGCAGTCCCCTAGAATCCCGCGGGGAAGCAACCACAATTGAAGCCCCGACCAACCGCATGATTCTCGGAAGTCTGCATTTCTCAAAGAACGGAGGAGTCTTATGGGCACCAAACACCCCTTGCACGTGCATCTCCATCCAAGAAGTAAAATAGTGCATCGGGAAGTTGGCAGGCTGTACTCCAGGCTCATCAGCGTCCGCCGCTACACTAAGTCCATTATAAAGGTAAGCCAGCCCGGCGATCCCTACCGATAACTGCAAACCAGCCACCATTCGATGTGCCGGATAAAAGACGGAGGGCCGCATGAGGCGTGGGTGCGTGTGAAGCGCGAAGCTGCATAACCATAAACCCAAAAACCCTATAAAAAAGGTCTCCTTGTCCATGCCAGGAACGGCGATCTCTGAGAAAGGGACGTTGGCAATGCCGGGGAGATAAAAATCCCGCTGATTATTTTCCGATATAGGTCGGCGGTCCAAGCCGAAACCGAAAGGGTCAGCAAGCTGAGCGAACTTCTCGCCCTGCTCTGATAGGAACTCCGGGCGAATAAAGCGAGCAATAAAATCTGCGAAACTGACGCCCCGCTCGCCCGATCCCAAATGGAGTTCCTCATAGATCTCCAACACCTTCACCAAGCCCGGATACTGATGCTGAATGGCATTTTCCGGAGTTAAGTCAAACACCAGCTGCTTGGTAGCAAAGACGTACTCGTCAGGAGGAAGCAGCTCCTCGTAGTGCTCTCCCCTCATTGGTAGACCCAAAATCTAAGCGAATTCCTCCAAGGAGATAGAGACTTCCCTATCCGCCATCAGGAAGGTGTGAGTGGGGATATTCCATTGTTCGATAAAGGCCTTGACCCACCACGTTGGAAGAGAGGGATACTCGAAAAGCGAAACGTAGATGGCCGAATATAAACCAATCCTCGTTAGATGAGTCCTTTTCGCCGATAAGATGTACCGGGCCCACTGCAAATATCCGGCAAGCGGTCGCGGGATTAATCTAATATTGTAAGCCTGTCCCCAAGGACTTGCTTCACCCTGACAGATTCGCCTCCCCAAGATGTCTATCGCCGGCGGCGGCTGCACTGGGATGGCACCGATCGCAGGCTGGAGGAGATCGTCAGAATTCCAGTTTTTAACCTCCACGGCATACTTCACTGGGGGCTCGTCCGCATAAGGGATCGTAACTATGGGCTCAGAGGGCGAGGCGGAGCTGAAACTGCGACGGCCTTGGATGATTTGGCCGTACCACCTTCCCCACAGGTGGAGTTTCTTGCACTCGGGGTCATGATCTTTAATCAAAGCGAATGCCACCCGGTCCACTGGCGAATGGGGGAACCCTCCTTCCGATCGAACAAAGGGGAAAGACAAGTCGCCGGACATGTTTCCTGTTGAAAGACGAAATAACCGTTAGTGTTCTGACACTTGGCATTTTGAAATCTTACTCAACACTGTGATGTAATGGGTAGGGGACAAAAAGAGGGACCCACAAAATCTGGATGACGGTACATCATTTAATAAGACAACCCCATCATTAGATGAGACTGTCAATTAATGAAAAGGTCCCCAAAAGAATATCCTCACTGATGGGAAATCCTTAGAGACAAGGAGAAATATTCTTTTTCAGAGCAAAGCTCTGTCACAGAGTGACATTTGTCAAACTCTGGTCTCAGGGGAACAAGATTCCTTAAAAGAGCATAGCTCTATGGTAATGGTGGAAAGATCCATCAATTTTATCTTTAGAGTTTTGGAATCTTGAAAAATCCATGAAAACTTATAAAACAAAAATTTTCTCCGTTTATCAGATCTAAAAAGATCTACATTTGATCTAAGAGCAATGCTCTGTTCATGGGTTAGAACCCATGGATCAGATCTCTGTAAATCTGTAAATTTTTTGAGAGCAAGGCTCTATTGAAGAAACCCCAAAGGGGTTTTCCTTTAGATCAAAGATCTATAAGAGCAAGGCTCTGTTAATTAAATTTAATTTAAATTATTTAATTTAATTAATTTTACCTAGAGTGATTCTAAAACTAGAACTTTGAAGTTCTCACAAGAGCAAGCCTCTGGAAGTTCTTAAGTAAGAGCAAGGCTCTGAAATTCAAATTCTTGAAATTGGTAAAGAGTTACCAAGGACCAAGGGTCCTATTTATAGGCGCCTGTGCCTTTTCACCTGACCCCTTTGATCCGACGGTCAGGATCTCACCACCGCTGCACTCACATGCGCACCACGTGAGCGCAACGGTGGGGGGGCATTTGTTCCCCCAATCAGAGCAAGGCTCTGTTTGAATTTTGAAATTCAAATTTTTGAAGCAACGCTTCAGATCCCGTGCGCTGCGCGCAACGCCCCACGTGTCAGAAGTTGATACGGCAGCACAACGCCCAAGGCAGTGTGTCCAATCAGAGCAAGGCTCTTTAAAAAACAAAAGCAACGCTCAGTTGTGCAAGCGCACCGCTGCGCGACACGCGTCTGCGCAGTTGCGCGAACATTGTTGCGCAAGCGCACCGCTGCGAGACACGCGTCTGCGCAGTTGCGCAAGCACGACTGCGTAAGCGCACCGCTGTGCGACACGCGTCTGCGCAGTTGCGCAAGCCCACCGCTGCACGACACGCGTCTGCGCAGTTGCGTAAGCACGACTGCACAAGCGCACCACTGCGCGACACGTGTCTGCTCAGTTGCGCAAGCACGACTGCACCGCTGCGCGACACGTATCTGCGCAGTTGCGCAAACACTGTTGCGCAAGCGCACCGCTGCGCGACACGTGTCTGGGCAGTTGCGCAAGCTCTTCATTGTGCGACACGTGTCACTCACTGGGGGAGTTGCGCAAAATAGAATAAATTTTGTTGAAACAAGAAGATTTTCTTGTATAAGGCAGGGGCCTTTGGATCAAAGATCCAACGGTGGGAAAATTCCCCAAATCACTCAGAAAAAGATTTATGTAACAAATCTAACTAATTTATGAGCACTATAAAAAGGACCCCAGGCCTCATTTCAAAATCATTGAGATCAGACTAAAAAAAAAGAGAAGAGAACTCTGGAAAACTCCTTGAGAATACAAAAAAAAAAGGTAAAAAAAACCTTTAAAATAAGAGAAAATTCTCTTAGGAATAGATCATTGATCTAAGAACAAGATCAGTGATCTTCAATAAATAAATAAATAAATAAACAAATAAAAATAGTGCCTTGCACTTGTTATGAACCTTTGGTTCTTTGAAACAAGAAAAAACTTGTTTTTCTTTGATCCAAATTTAGATCAAGGGATAAAAAGTGCTTTGCACTTCTTGAATCTACAAAGATTCAAAGTGCTTTGTACAAATGAAATGCATTACTTAAAGGGCCAGGCCCAAGTCAAAAAGACCTAACAGGTCTAAATAAATTGCAAAGCAATAAAAAGGCAGGTCCCCATTTAAATTGGTACTTTGTTTGAGCAAAGCCCAAAATAAATGAGCAGCCCTAGTAAAAGGCTTAACAGGCCAAATGCAAACGGAACGTTGAATATTCTCAACTGGACTTAGCCCAATTTTGGCCGTAAGTCCTTAAATTAAATTGACTGAGCAAGATTGCTACTCCTAAATCAATTCATATCCGGTTTGAGGGTACATCTCCGAACTCCTTTGACATCCATCGTTGTAATTCCTCAACGACGTCAAAGAGGTGATGGGTCCCAACGACCACACATCAATATGGACTGCGGGGTCTTTAAACTCGTGGACCGAGACGTCCTTAAACTAATATTCGTCCCTAAATAGGAATATTGGACCGAAACGTCCCTAAACTAATATCGGACCGAAACGTCCCTCAACTAATAACGGACCACCACCACGTCCCTAAACTGGAATATGGACTGAAACGTCCCTAAACTAATATTGGACCGAAATGTCCTTAAACTAATATTGGACCGGAACGTCCTTAAACTAATGTTGGACCGAAACGTCCCTAAACTAACGGTGGACCACCACGTCCCTAAACTGGAATATGGACTACTACGTCCCTAAACTGGAACAATAGAGCCTCCTAATTCTCTTTTGCCGGATCTAAACGGTCCCGTTTAAGTTGATCTTAGCCCCAAATACGGCTAACGTATCCTTAAACACTCAAATGAACGATAAAATTCCAAATCGACCTTGGTTCAAGGGTACATCTCCGAACTCCTCTGACATCTGTCGTTGTAATCCTTCAACGACGTCAGAGAGGCGACGAGTCCCGACGGCCATATATTAAATGGATCACCACGTTAAGTTGATCTTAGTCTCAAACAGGACTAACGTATCCTTGACGAACGTTTAAGTTGATCTTAGCCACAACGCGACTAATGCATCCTTAAACTAAAAACACCAAACCCAAATCTAAGCAAATACGGATTTGGACTAGTCCACGTCCTACGGGCGACGGTATTACTCAGTCTCCGTATACAATCCACGGGCAACCACAAACAAAATAAACACATACGACACGAAGTGAAATTCTGGAAAAGGAGAAAGTGGCTACCGCGAGGCGGTAGCGTAATTAATTGCAGGGGCTTGCGCCTGCAGGGAAGAGCGTCCCCACAATCAAAAACCCCTCAAGCGAGGGGGAATCTGACAAAGTATGCTACATCGGCCGCATCCGTCTAAACTTCCGATACACGGTGCCATAAATCAACTTGGCATCTTCGGAGAGGTGGACGGATAAAACCAAATAGCATCTACCCCGAATCTCAGCGTCAGGACATCGCGGTCCTTTGCGCCGTCATTCGGAGGGGAACAAACCCTAACTTCATCTACTTTACAGTATTAATATTAAAACAAGATTTAGATTTACAAAGTTGTTACTAAATCTTAGAAAGTAAAAGAATTTTATAAAATCTTAATAACCAATAAAAGATTAGATACAAGAGATGATAGATTTGTATATTATTCAGTTAGAATTTTTTTATACTTAATGCGTAAATTGTTATGAAATTAGTTATAACATCGCAGAATTAACGGAGAACTGTCAGGAGTCGTAGAAATTTTAGGAAGTGAGGGGGGACGACCTCCCCTACACGTCCCCTTCCCTCTGTCCATTCTTAAACTATAGCAGATGTGTATCAGCAAGAACAAATAATTATTTTAGAAAATTTAGAAAATGACACTCTTATCTTTAATATTATAACTAGAAATCCTTAGATGGCGTCATTAATCAACAAAACAAGAAAATGACAAAATTCCATCACAGAAAAAGTAGAGAATTGGATATGTCCACCCCATCGACGCAAAAGATAAAAAAATGAGAAAATAAAAAATCAACAACTCTCTTTCCTCTCTCTCTCTCTCTTGCATTTATTGCAACTCTCTCTTAAATGCTCAGAAACCCAAAAAAAGATATCTTACAAATTTATACATAAACGCTTATATCTTTATTTCTTCTTCAAAAGAAGAGCAGGGTTCCAAAACCGTTATGATAATGCTCAATTGTGGCAACCCTTAAGATCAGGACACGTGGCAGACTGCAAGTCCCAGAACTCAGAAGAAAGGGCCCACAAAGGCCGACCATGCCACCCCTGTACCCGACTGGCCAGCACGAGCTAGCCCTCCTCGGGGCTCCCCGCAAATTGGCCTCCTCGGCCCCTCAGCTCGCCCTGAGCTGCCACAAGACCAAGTCTCCTCGGCTTTCTCACTCGTCCCCAAGCCCCATTGCCGAGGCCGTCTTCCTTGGTCCTCCGACCAATTCCGCCGCTCACTGGCGTAACCACAGCTCCGCGAATCTCGCCATGCACGGATTCTCCGCCAGCAACATCCCACGTTCCACATCTTCACGATCCCCATTCATGGGCGATCCGCTCTCTACGCGGGCGTGACGTCGGGAGTGTAACTGCCGGCGATATTCTCGCGCCTGCCGCTGCGTGCCTCCACCACTATATAAACCACCATCACAGAAGGGTCAAGGAAGCCATTTCTTACTCCATTTAGCCGTTACGCTGCTCGGATCTAGTACTAACTTGATCGTCGGAGGGTCCTAGGTGGTATCAAACCACCTCGGGACTTCTTTGCAGGTACTTGGCATCAAACTCCTCCAATCACTAAATCTCCTCAAAACCCACTGAAACCCACACACAACAGGGGATCCCCTCCAGAATCCACCGGGAGATCGACGGAAAACAACATCTGATGGAGATCTGAAAAAGGACCTCCATCAGTTGGCGCCGCCTGTGGGAAAGCAAACTCCACAAAAACAAAGTTGGCCTTCCGATCGCCGTCCACATGGCAAGCGACCATCCTGAAGATTCGGGTACCAGCTGCCGCCTCCCTCTCACCGGAGGTGCGGATGAACCCCCTCCGGCGACCATCATCCACGCCCTCGCCAGCCGAATAGATCGGCTACAGACCCTTGTGGAGGTGCTCTTCCGAGCCCAAACGGCCGGGCTTGGGCCCCAGATCGCCGCTCCTCTGCCTCCAGAATGCTCTTCCCCCATCGGCACGGCCGACCACCGGTGGGCTACGACTCCTGACCACGGATCCCAAGGACCGATACTCCCTGAGGCCCGTTGAGCGCCTCGCGGCTCCACCCCCAGGCCCGCCACCGGAGCACCACACCTTGAACCTCTTCGCGACCCTTGCCCCCCTGAGGAGATGTCGGTCACCTCACCTGCCTACAGGCATGACCGACACCCACTCCCCCGACGGGGTCGCATAGAAGGGGCTCGTCACGATAGCTCGAGAGCCACCACGCCCGGGGATCTGAGAAACCTCATCGAGAGGAACCGGAGCCATACCCAGACGCAGGTCTCTCACAACAGAGACCAGGGATCACGAGGCGCCGAGTCCTCGGGGTACCACGGCCGACTCAACACCCTCGAGAAGAAGATCGAGGGCATGCGCCGGGAAGGTCACCTCTTGGCCGACGGGGCCGAGTACGCCGCCGACTCGCTCACCAAACCGTTCACCGAGGAACTGCTCGCTGTCCACGTCTCCTCACGCAAAAAACCCCCGAAGGTCTCTCTGTTCGACGGGAAAACCGACCCCAAAGACCATTTGGATGCTTTCACCACTGGAATGAGCTTCCAGGACCATTTCGATGCCGCCCAATGCAGGGCCTTCCCTGCCACCCTCATCCGTTCTGGTCGGGACTAGTTCCGAGGACTCAAGTTTCGCTCAATGTCGGCCTTCGATGAGCTGGCTACTCAATACCTCGGCCACTTCGTTGGGAACCGTCGGCAGAAGCGCACGGTCGATTACCTCTTTACAATTAAGAGTGGAGACAAGGAGGCGTTCAAGGCTTACATCAGTCGCTTTTACAACGCCCTCCTTGAGGTTCCCGAGCATCGGGACGAGACCGTTATCATGGCGCTCAGATCTGGTCTGAGGCACAAGGAGTGGCTGCGCTCCTTTGCGTTGGCACAGCCTAAGACCATGGCCGAGGTCAAGGCGTGGAACGAGCACGAGCTTTAGCTAGAGTCCGAGGTGAACGCGAACCTCCCCCGAGCAAAACGATCCGATCAGAAGAAAACGGCTCCGGAGGAGAGGCCGAAGCGTCAGCAGCCCTATCACCCGAAGTTCCAGGAGTACACCCCGCTCAACGTTTCCATCGCAGTGTTACTAGAGGAGGCCCAAGGTGAAGGGTTCTTCAAGATCCCTGCAATCCCGCGTCAGGCCTCAAAGCGGATCCGGGGCCCTTACTGCGCCTTCCACCGGACGCTGGGCCATACCACCGAGGATTGCAAGCAACTCCGGGACTACATCGAGGAGCTCATCCGATCGGGGCACCTCACCGCCTACTTAAGGGATAAACGGCAGACCGACCGCGAGCAGGAGCAGCGTCCTCCTCCCGCCGAGCTGACCATCGGCCAGATCATGCTTGCCTCCGCAGAGGACCAGTCCGGCACCCGGAGTGCCCCGTACCCGGCACCAAGCACGGAGACCAGCAAGCCTCCAGGAAGCTCGGGCTACGCTGATAGGGTCATCTATTAGCCTGTACTTTTCTTTTGGGGCAATGTAAACTCTCCCTAGGGCTATTGTCAATTTAATAAAGATCAACAGAATGTTACGAGGAAAGTAGAAAAGTTCTTATTTATTCAAAAGGGGGGGTATTATGGGCTCCTCAGCCGTACATATAAAAAGAAAAAAATTATTATTACAGCAGCGGGGGAAGGGGGTGCAGAGAGTACTGCTCGTGATACTCGGTAAAGATCTCCGCCAGCCGAGGCCTCGTGAGATCCAACCTCTCCCCTCGGTTCCCCCCGCGCGCGTTAATCCCAAGCCTCAACTCGTAGCACTCGTGGACGAGCACCTCCGAGCGAGCCAGCCGGTTCGCGGAGATCAGGCCGAAGCGCCTCAGAGATCGCAGCTTGCCCACGGCCTCGTTATAGAGCTGCTCGGACAGGGGGTTGTAAAGCCCCGGCGACACCCTCTAGATGGAGTACATCAGCAGCTGCAGCAGGGAGGAACATCGGGGGAGCATCCGGCCGAAGTGGTCCTCGATGCTCCCGCATACCGACTGCACTATGTCCTCGGTACAGTTCTGGTTATATAGGTACACATCTTCGAAATTGATGATCTCGGGGATGGTAAAGGGAAAATCCTGCATTCTCAACACTCTGTTTGCAAGGGAAGGAAGGTCTAATACTCCTTCAGCCTTATATAGCCCGCTGCACCCCCAGAGGAACTCAACAGTCCCCCGCTCTCGCCTAAGGAATCACCGCCACACGGCGATCATTAAGCCTCCTCCTCCGAAATCGAAGCGACGCGACCCTGGCGCTTTACCTCCCCCCGCATTCAATGCGCATGCTAACCGTTCCTGTTCCCCAAATGTATGGTCGAGCGAAACCTCTTGAAGATTCGGCCCAGCAGCTGCCCTGCTCGGCTATCCCTAGCGGGTAGCTTCCCTACTGCAACACCAAGGATCGAAAATTCCTCCCAGAGGCAACCTAGCAGCTGTCGTGCTCGTTCACGCCTGGCAGGTAGCCTCCCTGCCGCAACGCCAGGGACCAAAGCCCTCACCAAGAGGCGACCTAGCAGCTGCCCTGCTTGGTCATCCCCGGAAGGTAGCTTCCCTACCGCAACCCCAGGGATCAAAGCCCTCACCAAGAGGCAACCCAGCAGCTGCCCTGCTCGGTTATCCCTGGCGGGTAGCTCCCCTACCGCAACGCCAGGGATCAGAAAGTCCTCCAAGAGGCAGTCGGGCCCAATCATCGCTCGACTATCCCTGGAGGGTAGCTTCCCTACCGCAGCACCAGGGATCAGAAAGTCCTCCCAGAGGCAGTCGAGCCCAACCATCGCTCGGCTATCCCTGGCGGGTAGCTTCCCTACCTCAACGCCAAGGATCAGAAAGCCCTCCCAGAGGCAGTCGAGCCCGAGGATCTCTAACTCGACTATCCTTCAGGACAAAAGCCCTCGCCAAGAGGCACCGGGCAGTAACCCTGCCCGACCAAGGGTCCTTGGTAGGCTCCTACAGCCCCTCCCGCGCCAAGGATCAAAGTCCTCCCAGAGGCAGTCGAGTCCTTGCTCGGCTATCCCCGGCTGGTAGCATCCTACCACAACCGAAAGGGATCAAAGTACTCGCCAAGAGGCACTGGGCAGTAACCCTGCTCGGTCCCCATCCTGAAGGATCAAAGACTTCATAAGAGGCAACCGGGCAGCTACCCTGCTCGGTCATCTTCGGCCGGCAGCTTCCTACCCATGACGCCAGGGATCGGAGCCCTCGGGAGAGGCATCCGAGCGGTTACCCCGCTTGGTCATCCTAGGCTAGTAGTTACCTACCCACGACACCAGAAATCAGAAGCTCTCGCCGAAGGGCAACGGAGCAGCTTCCACCAATCCTCGGCGCAAATAAGCGGACAACCCTCTGCCCACCACATGCAAAGAATCCGAGCTGCCAACTAAGGGCATCTGGTCTATCCAAGTCTCGAGCGATCTCCCCTCGACTTCGGGGCTATGGAGACGCCTTATCCTCAGCAGCGCTTGAATCAACTCGACGGACGATCGCTAGGCAAATAACCAACCTGACATGGAAGCCCAACAGCGCGAAAAGAAATTTTTTTTACAACCAAGCCAATGAAACCAAAGAAAAAGTTTTATTACTAAAAGGTAGTCTTTACAGAGGGTATTTTTGGCTCCCCAGCCTCACAAAATGCCCGGAGACTTACAAAATTCCAGACGCAGCAAAATAATAAGGAGGGGGAAGACGGGGGCTTTAGGCGTCGGGGCCAGGAGCGACCTCGAGGCCCTCGACATCCACCACGAGGCGAGCCGGGCCCTCGGCGACTTCCTCGCCAGGAATCTCCTGCCCCTACCCGCTGGTGTCCGCGAGGGAGTACTCAATCCAGAGCTCTTCGTCGGCGAACCCCGGCATCCGGGCCTTAACAGCATCGAGGGCCTCGTGCCAGATGAGGGTCGTGGCGACGGCCATGTCATCATAGCAGTCTTTCGACTTCTTATAGTCCTCCACCGCCTTCGCCGCTGAGAGGTCGGCCAACTTGGCCGCCCTCAGGTCGGCCGACTTCGCCCACTCGGCCGTCGCCCCCAGCTCCTTCCGGAGGGTTTTCACTGTCTTCTTCAGGTTGCCGGCCAGCACCTGAGCGTCCTCAACCTTGGCCTTAGCAACCGCGGCGGCCTCACGGTACTGGGCAACCTCCCTCTTCCCGGCCTCCACCTCGCCCTCCAGAGCGACGACCCTCGCCTTCATCGCCTCCAGCTCCCGCTTGGAGCTCTCTTCCAGCAAGGCGAGCTGGCCCGCGGCTTTCATCGCCGGGGCTACCACCTCGGCCTCTATGCACAAGGCGAAGGCGACGTGCTGAAGGACCTGAAAGGCAGAAGAGAGAGGCACCGAACCTCAAAGAATAATAATAATGAAAGACAAGCGCTTACCTGCACGGACTCCTGGGCGATGGACGCCAACTGAGCCCCGAAGGTCCCTCCGGGGACTCTACCCCTGGCCGATGCCTCTATCTCATGCAGTAGGCTATCCGCGACGAATAGCCCCGAAGGCACGGCGAACTGGAGACCGCCTTCCTCCACCGTGATCGGTGAAGACGGTCCCCGGGTAGATCTCCTCTTGAGCGGCCTTGAAGGAAAGCCGGTCTCCTCCTCCGAGGCTGGGTCCTCCAGAATCCGAGCCCACCTCCGACCCGACGTGCTGCTGGGCCCCGGGGCGAGATTCGCCTCTGAGCACTCGCGGGGCACTACCACCGCAGGAGAAGGAGTCGGGGCAGGCTGTGAACGGGAAGAGCCGGCGCCCCCAACCCTCGCAACCGGCCTCGGCCGGCGCATTGAAGCCCGGAGCGAGTCCATATCTATGGGTCCTACACAGAACTAAGTGTATAGGGAGTTAGCGACACAGGCAATATACGAACCCAAGAAGAAAACCTAAACTTACCGACAAACTCAACGGGGCTGAGCCCGGCCCAACTCAGAACCCTCTCAGACAACAGCACGTCGAAACGGGGGATGGGCTCCCACGACGCCACTCTCACCGCGACGGGGTCACTGGACTGGTTCCCCGGCAAGTGCTTCTCCCTCGACCACTCTGTAGTCACGGGCCAGTCCTCGCCCTTGGGAGGGGAAACGAAGAAGAACTTCTTCTTCCAGTCGTGAATGGAAGAAGGCAGGGCCACGACCCCCGTCCCGGCGGCGCCCCCTGGTCGCTTTCTGAAAGAGAGATAAACCCACCTCGGGTCGCTCGCTCAACCACCGGGGTGATTTTTGAAGACGAGAGAAGAATCAAGGAGGGAAAAGCTGAAGGGGATCTCCTGTAACTTCAGGCGGACCAGGAACCCGAGGAGAATCCTCCCTGAGTTTTGCACCAACTGATCGGGGGCTAACCCGAAGAAGTTCAACGCTTCAACGACCTCAAGAGAGAAGGGCAGACCCATTCTACCCCAAAATGCTTCCAAATACAGGGCGATCTCCCTGCCCCGTACTTGGTCTGCCCTCTCTCCCTCCTTGGCCAGGCGGAGCGTATAGCGTGAGGGGATGTGGAAGCGAGCCCGAGCGTTGGCAAGTTTGTCTTCATGCCTTATCCAACACAAGGCGCTAGGGGCAGCATCTACCGCCTCCTCCCTAGGGGCTGCCCCCGCCACATGATCCCGAGAAGAGGGGCCAACCCTTGTTCCCCGGGAGGGCTCAGGCTCACCTAAAGGGTTCCTAGAACCTACCTCAACGACATCTACTGACTCGACAAGAGAAGACATCTAACCTTGGGAAGAATGATTCTCGGGGAACGAAAGTGGAAGGAAGAAGACGAGCGCCGAGCAACCGAGACTTAGAACGGGAAATATGAAGGAGTAGGGGCCCTGGAACGGGCCCCACCCCTATTTTATCGCCACGAGCGACCTCATATGACGGTGCCCTTCAGCTCCCGCCAAGACGCCTCCTCGCATCCAACGGCTCCGATTGCCTTACTTGTCGTCCCCGCACTGGACCGCACCCTTTCAGGCGTCGCAGGTTTGCACACGTCGCGTCAGCCAACCGACGCTCGACACGTGGGCCGTCACTTCAAAGGCAAGATATACGAACCGGCGCTCCCTCCTTAAATGCAGGGATCTCGCCCTGATTCACTGGCAGAAAAGACAGCTCACGGCCCGGGGACGCGTCCCGACGAAACCTTAGGAGGGAGATCACCCTGGGCGGCCTGGTGGTCCACTCCTGACCCGACCCGCTGGCTGGTCGGGACAAGAGTGGGGGGCTAATGATAATGCTCAATATTGGCGACCCTTAAGATCAGGACACACGTGGCGGACGACACATCCCAGAACTCAGAAGAAAGGGCCCACAAAGGCCGACCATGCCACCCATGTACCCGACTGGCCAGCGCGAGCTAGCCCTCCTCGGGGCTCCCCGTAGATTGGCCTCCTCGGCTCCTCAGCTCGCCCTGAGCTGCCACAAGTCCAAGTCTCCTCGGCTTTCTCGCTCGTCCGTGAGCCCCTTTGTCGAGGCCGTCTTCCTCGGTCCTCCGATCAGTTCCGCCGCTCACAGGTGTAACCGCAGCTCCGCGAATCTCGCCATGCGCGGATTCTCCGCCAGCAACATCCCACGTTCCATGCCTTCACGATCCTCATTCATGGGCGATCCGCTCTCTATGCGGGCGTGACGTCGGGAGCGTAACTGCCGGCGAGATTCTCGCGCCTGCCGCTGCGTGTCTCCACCACTATATAAACCGCCATCACAGAAGGGTCAAGGAAGCCATTTCTTACTCCACTTAGCCATTACGATGCTCGGATCTAGTACTAACTTGATCGTCGGAGAGTCCTCGGTGGTATCAAACCACCTCGGGACTTCTTTGTAGCTATTTGGCGTCAAACTCCTCCAATCACCAAATCTCCTCAAAACCCACTGAGACCCACACATAACAGGGGATTCCCTCCAGAATCCACCGGGAGATCGACAGAAGACAACATTTGAAGGAGATATGAAAAAGGACCTCCATCACGTTATATTTTTGTTATTTTGCATAACTCATAAATTTCTCAATTCGAATATAAGCAATGACTGTGTTCATTTAAACCAAATTTAGAAAAATATGCTTTATCTTTAGAAAAATTTGGATGCTCATATGATAGCTAAAAATATACACTAGTGCATGGCGCACGTGCAAAATGCTGATGCTAATTAACCTTGACAAGAACCAATTCCTGCTGACTGCTGCCAAAAATGAAGAATGAAGAAAAAAAGAAAAAGAAGAGGAAAAAACAAAGAGAAGGGGGGCATAACCATCAGTTGAAGACAGACAGAAAAGGAAGGGAGTGAAACGGCGACACGTCTTCAAATGAAGACGAGGACATTGAGGAGTAAAGGAGAAGCGAAGCGAAGCGAAGCGAAGAGAGAGAAAGCGTGGCGTTGGCGTGGGTCCGGATGGGGGCCCACCAGTTGAAACCGCAACGCCACCTTCGCCCCACCACCCCGGCCCATGTTACCTCATGGGGATAGGGACGGCCCCACAGATTTATTAATTGATTAGTTAATTTCTTCCTTTCATTGCTCATTACAAGTCCTTGCTCATTACAACTCACTTCTATGATTAAAAATCAATTAATTAGCTCACATTCAAAAAAAATTTAATTTATTTCCAACGTCAGCGGTTTTTTTGTGAATCTGTTATCCTCTCTCGCACGCGAATAAAGCAAAGTGCAAAGTCGGTATCGTGACATCAGCACCTTGCATCATACGATCAATGTTTTTCCAATTTATTTTTTGGATTAAATTTTTTCCTTCCCAAAAATACTTAAGAATGCACGTGAGGATAGGTAATCTATGCGGTAATCCAACGTCCATACTTATTTACGTGCAAAAAATTATTTCCGAGAAAATAAAATTATCGTGGTAATCAAATGATCCCGTTTCATAAGCTCATATCCCCCCTCCAAAACAGATGACTATCCTTGATCGCTACGAAATATTCCTAGCTGACACGACATGTGCCATGACCGTTTGTCACCCGCTGCCGATCTCCTTCGCCGTCCGTCGCTGGCTCGCCGCCATCCGCCGCCGTCCGTCCACCGGTTCCCGCCAACCTCCCTCGTCGC
Organism: Agapanthus africanus; assembly: GCA_030015575.1. Taxonomy (NCBI): domain Eukaryota; kingdom Viridiplantae; phylum Streptophyta; class Magnoliopsida; order Asparagales; family Amaryllidaceae; genus Agapanthus; species Agapanthus africanus. The sequence goes on along the minus strand of JASDDO010000010.1, from coordinate 537,710,333 downwards.
CTGCCACCGCCTGTCCATCGGTTGGTCATTCTCCGTCGTTGTCGGTCGACCATTTGCCGCCGGCCTCCCTCAACGGGTCCTTCCGGCTCGTCCTCGGTCATCCATTCTCTGCCGGCCTTCCTCTCCACCCGCCGCCGATCGCTCCGACCTCCCTCACCGCCCGCCACCGACCTCCCTCACTGCCATCCACCGGTCAGCCCTCGCCGCTCGCCATCAGCCGTTCATCGCCCATCGTCGGCCGTCTGTTGGTCAACCGTTCGCCGACGGCCTCACCGTCCGTCGTCCATTGCTAGTCGACGATTGCATACATGCATATATTACTGGTTTGATTAAAATATACCAAGTACGTGAATGCAAAATTCATTGGAATTAGATGTCCGGTCACACATTTCCGAAAATATGAGGATTCTTGATAATCCTTCGTTCCATGTACCAAGCACAATCTAAACGTTGATCTATTTGGGTCCACCTAGGTAGAGACGCATGCGTGTGTGTCTCTCTCTATATATCATGTTCTCTGAAATATATAAAGGGTTTTTAATTTTCAGCTCCCCTCCCAAATATAGCAAATTACTTTCCAACCCTCCAAAAAAACTTGTTATTTACTTTTTACCCTCCAAACCTAATAAGTTACATTATTTTACCTCTTTTACGATTTTCGTTAAAAAAACCCACTATTAATCTTAACTTTATTTTTTTTCCCTGTATATTATAGTTAGGTTTACAATTAAGACCTCATCATGTAAAGACTACCATGCATGTCAATGTGCTGAAGCCCTCTTAATAGGAAGGGACTCGGCGGCCTCATGATGAGGGCTTCAGATCTTCAGCGTCTGATGGGCAGGAGGATGCCATCTGGGGATGCGCCGAGCAGAAAGGAACTCGGCGGCCTCACGATGAGGGCTTTAGATCCTCCGCGTCTAGTGGGCAGGAGGATGCCCGCTGGGAATGCACCGAGCAGGAAGGGACTCGGTGGCCTCGTGATGAAAGCTTCAGATCCTCAGCGTCGGATAGGCAGAAGGTTACCCGCTGGGGATGCGCCGAGCAGGGTCGCGATGAGGGCTTCAGTTCCTCAGCGTCTGATGGACAGGAGAATTCCCGCTGGTGATGCGCCGAGCAGGAAGGGACTCGGCGGCCTCACGATGAGGGCTTCAGATTCTCAGCGTCTGATGGGTAAGAGGATGCCCGCTGGGGATGCGCCGAGCAGGAAGGGACTCGGCGGCCTCACGATGAGGGCTAGCGGGGATGCGCCGAGCAGGGAGCGACTCGGCGGCCTCACGATGAGGGCTTCAGATCCTCAGCGTCTGATGGGCAAAAGGATTCCCACTGGGGATGCACCGAGCAGAAAGGGACTCGGCGGCCTCACGATGAGGGTTTTAGATCCTCAGCGTCGGATGGGCAGGAGGTTGCCCGCTGGGGATGCGCAGAGCAGGGTAGCTGCTCGGTGGCCTTGCGATGAGGGTTTCAGATCCTCAGCGTCTGATGGGCAGGAGGATACCCGCTGGGATGTGCCGAGCAGGAAGGGACTCGGCGACCTCACGATGAGGGCTTCAGATCCTCAGCGTCTGATGGGCAGGAGGATACCCGCTGGGGATGCGCCGAGCAGGAAGGGACTCGGCGGCCTCACGATGAGGGCTTCAGATCCTCAGCGTCTGATGGGCAGGTGGAGGCCCGCTGGGATGCGCCGAGCAGAAAGGGACTCGGCGGCCTCACGATGAGGGCTTCAGATCCTCAGCGTCTGATGGGCAGGAGGATGCCCGCTGGGGATACGCCGAGTAGGAAGGGACTCGGCGGCCTCACGATGAGGGCTTCAGATCCTCAGCGTCTGATGGGCAGGAGGATACCCGCTGGGGATGCGCCGAGCAGAAAGGGACTCAGTGGCCTCACGATGAGGGCTTCAGATCCATAGCATCGGATGGGCAGGAGGTTGCCCACTGGGGATGCGCCGAGCAGGAAGGAACTCGGTGGCCTCACGATGAGGGCTTCAGATCCTCCGCATCTGATGGGCAGGAGGATTCCCGCTGGGAATGCGCCGAGCAGGAAGGGACTCGGCGGCCTCGCGATGAGGGCTTCAGATCCTCAGCGTCGGATGGGCAGGAGGCTGCCCACTGGGGATGCGCTGAGAAGGGTAGCTGCTCGGTGGCCTCGCGATGAGGGCTTCAGATGCTCAGCGTCTAATGGGAAGGAGGATGCCCGCTGGGGATGCGCCGAGCAGGAAGGGACTCGGCGGCCTCATGATGAGGGCTTCAGATTCTCAGCGTCTGATGGGCAGGAGGATGCTCGCCGGGGATGCGCTGAGCAGGAAGGGACTTGGCGGCCTCACGATGAGGGCTTCAGATCCTCAGCGTCAGATGGGCAGGAGGATGCCCGCTGGGGATGCGCCGAGCAGGAAGGGACTCAGTGGCCTCACGATGAAGGCTTCAGATCCTCAGCGTCGGATGGGCAGGAGGTTGCCTGCTGGGGATGCTCCGAGCAGGAAGGAACTTGGCGGGCTCATTATGAGGGCTTCAGATCCTCCGCGTTTGATGGGCAGGAGGATGCCCTCTGGGAATGCGATGAGTAGAAAGGGACTCGGCGGCCTCACGATGAGGGCTTCATATCCTCATCGTCGGATGGGCAGGATGTTTCCCGTTGGGGATGCACCGAGCAGGGTAGCTGCTCGGTGGCCTCGCGATGAGGGCTTCAGATCCTCAGCGTCTGATGGGCAGGAGGATGCCCGCTGGGGATGCGCCGAGCAGGAAAAGACTCGGCGGCCTCACGATGAGGGCTTCAGATCCTCAGCGCGGGGGGGCCGTAAGAGGCCTAGTAAGGACGGTATCGAGCATGGTAGCTTCTCGGTGCCTCTTGGCGAGGGCTTTCGATCCTTAGCGCGGGAGGGGCCTTGAGTGGCCTACTAAAGATGGCCGAGCAGGGTAGCTGCTCGGTGCCTCTTGGCGAGAGCTTTGATCCTTAGCGCGGGAGGGGCCGTGAGTGGCCTACTAAGGATGGGGCTGAGCAGGGTAGCTGCTCGGTGCCTCTTGGCGAGGGCTTTAATCCTTAGCGTGGGAGGGGCCTGTAGGGTTCCTAGGCACTCTAATGGAGTCTCACAAGTGATCAATAGGGTTCCTAGGCACTCTAATGGAGTCTCACAAGTGATCAAACTCGCACAAATCAAATTTTATGGGTGCCTACAAACCCTAATACGGATCGTTTACTAGATATCTAGGCGAAACAAGCAAGTAAATGGAAATGTATCTAAAGGAAAGGGGCTACAACCTTTGTAGATCCGGTCCACCACTTCCTAAGCTCTACGATGATCTCCCTTCGCTGTCCAAATCGAACTCACGACTCTAGCATTGGCATCATCGAAGAATGGGCGGGCTTGATTGTCGGTTCGATGCCGAAGATGATCTACGTCGAAGCATCACAAGAACAAGCTCCAACTTCACCAAGCTTTGAAAACTTGTGAAGTAAACACCCTATACAACTTGGCAAGAGGTAGAGGATGAAGAAATAGGAAGTGGGTAGACTTTATATTTGGATTTCTCACTCAATTTCACTAGTTGCCATTAATGGCCACTAGCTTTCTTCATGTTGAAGAAGATGAAGATGAAGAAAAGAATATGATAAGTATTAAGTAAATGGTAAAATAATTCAATACTTATCATTTACTAACCCTTGGTTAGTTGTAGAGAATGGACCATGGTTAATTAGAATGGTTAGGGTTAAGTATAAGACAAGGATGGTGGACTAATTCAAAGCTTCAAGAATGTTCAACTAGCAAAAAAAAAAAAGCAACCATTCTTTTCTCATCTTTTTCCAAAATAAATAAATAAATAAGAAAAAAGAAAACCCTAATCATAATCTTAACCATGGTCTAATTCTTTACACTAACCCTACCTTGCATGTATCATCAAACATGATACAATCATGTGCACAAAATATATCACATATGCAATGTGCACAAAACAAGTGAGTAAATCCATTTAAAGTGAACCAATACTAGTTAATGCAAAGTAATATATCAAATATATAATTATACATTAAATCATTAAATCAACACTTGATTCAATGATCCGGTCATGTCGCATATAACCGGCTAGTATCCAATGTATCGGCTTATCGAATCAATCCTTGATTCGATAACTAGGTTATATCGCATACAACCATTCGACACATTCATCGCGAGAATGAAATACGGTATCACATACACGCATTATTCTCGGTCCCGCACATATCTCATTTGCGCTCCTATTTCGTTTCGCTTGAGCCAGGAAACCTCTGTGTAGGACTCTAAAGACTCGTCAATACGCCGGTAGCGGATGATGATCATATCAAGCACCCACAAGCCGCAAGCGGTCTGCCAAACGTAACGGCCACCCGGGTATTGAGCGATCAGAAGATCGACGAGCAAGCCCTCTCACACTCCTGTGAATCCAACCAGTAACACTTACCGTACAGTCCGGTCTGTTCGTCTGATATGTCGCATATCTCGCCTAGGGGTGGTAAACGTCAGACCCCAATAGCTCGATAAGTCATGCCGACTTGAGGTCCATAACATTCGTGAAACTACTGATAACTCTTACCAGTATATCACTGCAACCCTGGCCAGGGATTTCCTGTTACGGCCAGTCGAGCATAGCACAACATCAACCCCCAATACCGGGAGAGACGAATCCCCTCCTATCGCTCATTGCCTCCATGTGAATCGGGACTGTACCCAAAAACCACCTGTTTGCACGACTCAGTAGAGCCGTGGTAGGGTGGAAATCAAAGCACAGTGGGAGACACACAAGACTCTATGACGATCTCGGGTCAACAGACTAAGCTGTACCAGTGTCACTAGAGAACTGCCATCTGACGTGAGGTATAATACCATCTGGGAGTTCTCGGCGAGTCCGTTCAGTGTACCCAGTCTCCATTGAGCACCCGCATACCATCTTCGATGTCAAACACCAATGGATATGGGATCATCCATCGCCCATCACATGGGTCGAGAAGATATACGCTAGTCTACTCTGGAATATCGATGCTCCGTCTCGATATTCCCACGACTAGGAACAATGAAGGATGTACTCATTGACTACCCAGGCCCCATTAGTATGATCTACATCATAGTCCTGGAAGTCGGGTACACATCCTAAGGGCTTTATCAACATGTAATCAGAGAGACAGAAAGTATACATGTTAAGATAAAGAGCAACCAGATAGCGTACTATCATATCGAGCAAGAAAGTCCTATCTATATATGTCCCAGCATCCACTACAATATACATCCAATGTACAGTAATGGCCTCTAGGGCATACATATAACTAACAGGGCCGTGAGTGGCCTACTAAGGATGGCCGAGCAGGGTAGCTACTCGGTGTTTCCTGGTGAGGGCTTTGATCCTTGAGGACGGGCCGAGCAGGGTTACTGCCCGGTGCCTTTTGGCGAGGGCTTTGATCCCTGGTTTGGTAGGTAGCTACTAGCCAGGGATAACCGAGCAAGGGTAGGCCTGGTTGCCTCTTGGCGAGGACTTTGATCCCTGGTTTGTTGGGGTAGGGAGCTACCAGCCAGGGATAACCGAGCAAGGGCGGGCCCGGCAGCCTCTTTCGAGGGCTTTTCATCCTTAGCGCGGGAGGGGTCGTAAGTGGCCTACTAAGGATGGCCGAGCAGGGTTGCTGCCCGGTGCCTCTTGGCGAGGGCTTTTTGTTCTTAAGGATGGTCGAGCAGGGTTGCTGCCCGGTGCCTCTTGGTGAGGGCTTTTATCCCTGGCGTTGCGGGTTGCAAGGTACCGTCCAGGGATAGCCGAGCAGGATAGCCGCTCGGTTGCCTCTTGGCGAGAGCTTAGATCCCTGGTGCTGCGGGTAGCAAAGTACCATCCAGGGATAGCCGAGCAGGGTAGCCGCTCGGCTGCCTCTTGGTGAGGGCTTAGATCCCTGGCGCTGCGGGTAGCAAAGTACCAGCTAGGGATAGCCGAGCAGGGTAGCCACTCGGCTATTTCTTGGTGAGGGCTTAGATCCCTGGCGCTGCGGGTAGCAAAGTACCAGCCAGGGACAACCGAGCAGGGTAGCCGCTCGGCTGCCTCTTGGTGAGGGCTTAGATCCCTGGCGCTGCGGGTAGCAAAGTACTAGCCAGGGATGGCCGAGCAAGGTAGCCGCTCGACTGTCTCTTGGTGAGGGCTTAGATCCCTGGCGCCGCAGGTAGCAAAGTACCAGCCGGGGATGGCCGAGCAAGGTAGCTTCTCGGCTGCCTCTTGGTGAGGGCTTATGTCACGCCCCGCTTTCCAGAATGCGCTAAGATCGGCACGTGACAGAGCCAACCATACTACCTGTGGATAGGAAACATCCCTCCACGGTCACATTACAGCTGTCTAGAAGATATCAAGAACAGTAGAAATAAAATTAACTATCTAGTATATGTCCATAAGCCAGAATAAACGAGTCAAGAAATAATATGTGGAAACAATAGATCTAATGTAAATCCCCGTTCCCATCTATAAAATTTTTCCTAGTTCCCGATTGATTCATGATATTTTCCTCGTGAAGTTTGTTGGTAATCGGTTGCTTTAGTTCCAATATTCAGCTTAATCTAGACCTAAAACAAAATTTAAAACTCAATTAAAATCCTTATTATACACAACCCAGCCCAACAAATAAAATAAATATTAACATTTAAAATTCTTAAGCCCCGGCCCAGCATCCTTCCCTCAGCCCAAAAGAAAATCTAATAAAAAAAATTAAACCATTTGTTTAATTCTTTCGGCCCACTTCCTTCAGCCCACACCTTTTGAACCCGACCCGGCCCACTACCCTTCTCCTTCTTCAACGGCTCTTTCTTTTCCCGCTCGCGATCCGCTTCCTTCGCGAACGCTCGCGGCCACGACGCCTATGCCCACGCTCATGCGCCGTTACCCCACGACGCGCACCCCTTGTCTCCTCTGTCTCCCCTATCTCCCTCACACCCTCACTCCTCTCTCACTCACAAAACTCTCCTCCCTCTCAAAAATTTCCCACGAACCCACTCCCGCAGCCCTCTGCCAACTTCATCACTCGTCCCACCACCGACGGCGACGACTACAACCCCTCACCATTCTCCCTCGCTCACTCCTCTCCACCAACGGAGCTCCTTACGCTACCCCCTTCGCCTTCAGCTGTCACCAAACTCCCCTGCACACCCAACCCACTGCACCCGAGCTCGACCACCACCTTCCCTCGACGCCGGTGAGCTTCTCACCTCATCGTCGACGCCCCTGCACCCTCCTCGTCATCAGCATCATCACCAACACCTCTAAAACTTACAAACCCGAACCCACTACCTTTCTCTCTTTCTCTCCAAACCCACAATATCCATCCAAGCACTACTGTTGTCCATTGCCAGAGCGTCGCCGCCGACCGTCTTCGACCCCAGCACGTCCCAGGCCAACCACAGAGCACCACCTCCGCTTCCAGCAAGCACTTGACTTCTCCGGGCAATTTTGACGTCAAACCCGAATCGCGAGCCTAGGCCGTGCATCCAATTCACGCCGTTCGTCACGCGTTCATGACGTTACCGTCGCCATGCATCCCCGAAACGTTTCCAGGAAAGTATTTTACTTTCTACATGCTAATCTACTCGTGTTACAAACTCAAACATATAAGTTATGAAATTACAATTCCCGATAAAATTAAACGACATACGTGTTCGATGCATGATCCCAATGAGAATACTCACCTAATTTGACGGAACTGGATTGTTTATGTTGGCCCATGTAGTGACGAATATCTTGTATAAATCTCACTGGAAAATACGACTGTTAGTGACCAAAATGAATACCCCCAAATATACCCATAAAACTAGAAATTTCCCGTATCTGAAAATGGTTAAAATCATCGTAAATTATGTACATACTGGAATGATGCGTTCGAGAGCTTAAATCGAAGCCGACTCGACGAACTTTAACCCTATGCAAGTTTTTAAGGGTCTCTATGATGAAATTGTAACGATATTTGGATCGGAATACGACTCTGGACTGCAGTCCAGAGAGACTCTGATTACTGTTTACTGTTCCGCAACGTGTACCACTTGGTTTTCTGAACTCGTATGTTGCGGAACTCCACATTTTATTAAAGGTGAATCTGTTAGATAAATAAAGCAAGTGGTTTCATTCCGTTTCATGGTCGTTTGCTATTTAATTTGTAAATAAAGAGGGCAGGACGTATAACAGTCCAGAACAGATTCAGTAGTGACAAACTAGTGTTAAACAGTTTGTAACTCTTGACGTACAGACGCGATTGAGAATCTGTCTATTGCGTTGAATACCTTATTGAAAACCCTAGATTTTATTCAACTGTAGCATCGCTAAATTCTGAACCCAACTGGGTGAAATTCGTGTCGCGAAACGGACGTTCAGTTCAGAAACTGAATTTCCAGCCACGGGCACTTAAAATGAAACTGCTGTAACTTGAATACCGGGAGCCCGATTGAACTGAAACTAATTTTGATGAACTTCTGAAAGAGTGTGCTATTTATCGTATTTGTATCATTTCGTTGAATTCTGAACATATGAATTTATCCAAATTTTGTAAGTTGATGACGTGCATATTGATTCATAACATACTTAGCTTGTTAATGGCATACATACACATATCTTACCCCATTTGCCATATACATAGTGTTAGTGCGTGTTAGTGTTCAGTGGACATTGCATTATCGTGCGTGAATGATATTGGTTAGGAATGTCGAGTACACCAATGGAAAGTGAATATTCGTGACAGTGATTGATACAGTGAACAGTGATAAAACCGTGCTATTGGTATACTTGTACACGACTAACTCAAAATCATAAATAGTGTAAACCTGGGGAAAAAGGGAAAATCGAAGTGGAAAGAGAATCGTATTTAGCGGGATCGTGTTTTAGAGGATGATCATTCGAGCAGTGATATATATATATATATATATATATATATATATATATATATATATATATATATATATATTAGGTAGGATCTAGCGATCCGGCTGACAGGGTTATGTCCCGGGCATGTGGGCCGTTGTCTCGGGTATGTACGAGATTCCTATTAAACATGATCCTCCTTTCCACTATACGATTTCAAACATGACCTAGAGACTGATAGGGACACAGATCATACTTTGCATCATATAGTGACATAGCGATTACACGCATTGTATCTTCACTGTTATTACCTCATTTATATGTTTCATCTCATTATAATATTATTGCTATTGTGTCGCTCTGACGACCTGAGTATGCATGCTCAGATTCTGTGGAAGAACCAGCGCAGGAGACGCATTTACCTTTCGAGCTGACGGAGATCTAGTCCGAAGTACTTCTCTTTCTTTTCTGCTTTCCATAAAAGTGATCGTGTAATTGAACTGGGTTAGTAACTTTTCATGTTTATTTGTAATTTGTGAACAAAAGATTTTAATGTAATAATTTAGTGATATAATTGCTTTACTACTGTGCTTTATGTACTGATTACCATGTAATGCTAGAAGCCGAAGTGTGATTACGGCGGGATTATTCCTTGACCGTAGGAGAATGGCTGGCCTAGTCATCCCTCGTTTTCCGTATTTTGGGAAGCGGGGCGTGACATCTAATAAACAAAAACATCTGGAAAGTAATACAACTAAATAGGATACTAACTGGATACTAACAGGATCCTCACTGCTCAGCCTGACGGCGGAAATATTCCTGATTAGCCTGCGACAAGGTAGAGAATCTGGGCCATGCAAAACCCAGACGTCAGTGCATCATAATATCAAACAATAATAAATGAACAGGAGGTAACAAGACACGCATGCATGAATTATAAAAGGGTACATGAATGTAATAAGTGAGCAGGGATATAGAACAGTGAAGTGTAACGGTATATGTGAAGTGCAGCGGTGAAACTAAACTGTGCCACCGGGTTAACCACTCTCAAGTCTGTGAAATCAATTTGATGAATCATCAATATAACTCAATAGTATCCCGTGCATGCTCGAGACCACGGTCCAGATTCTCGAACTGAAACCGAGACATGCTGCTAGGCACTAAACAGGAAACATGTACAGATGAATGATGTCAGCATCATCATCCCAGGGCTGGCCTAGCCCCTAAATCTGATCGGTATAAGTATCGAACTGTCGAGTTACAAGTCAGGTTTCATCATTGATTTCCCCATACCCCCAAGTTAAATGTTCAAGTCAGGTATTGATAAATCTGAGACTAATGCCAACACAAGATCAAGCAGGAACATGTTTGTCTATACAGACAACAGGATATGTCCATCGGGACAACATGTTAGGATTGTCGGCATTAGAAACAGGATCAGGTAACATGTCAAGTAATGATATATCAGGTCATGTCAGGTAGTGGACATGTATTAAGTCATGTCAAGTAGTGGTGTATCAGGTCATGTCAAGTAGTGCACATGTATCAAGCGGGTGCTCATAATCAAACTGTAGCAAGTATTGAATCAGGGTGAAAGTACGGATGTACAATAAAAGCATGGATGCACAAATATCGACCAGGGGTCACATTATGACTAAGTAGGATGCACAATTATCACGCATGGTGCACTAATACAACAGTAACATGAAATAATATGGTCCCGGCGTGCAACTAGATATGTAATAAACCGTACGGATACAGACGGATACTATAAAACTATAAATCGGTAAAATTTGCTGAATATTAAAACACAAGCACTATTATTTATTAAATAGATATTAATATAATAATATTAACATGGATAATATATTCAAACCGATTAATAACTATAAAAGTAGTATTGATTAACCATGCACAAGAAAGTTCCGTTCAGAAATTCAGCGTCACCCTAATTTGTAAAATAGCTTAAAAATAACAAACGTTCTCCAAAAGGGACATGTCTTATACCAAAACAAAGATAATTCAATAAGATTTTCATTTTTATAAGTTGGAGTATCTCAGATTGTTCCTACAAAAAGCTATGAAAATTCGAAATTGAAAGTTTGCTGCTGGAATTTCCCTGGACAGCAGTTTAGAGATATTTTCATTTGCATTTTACATTATTTAAACAATTTATTTTGCAAGTAAATATTTCATAGAGTTATAGTATTCTAAGTTAGCTTTGTAACGAACTAAAGAACGCATAATAATAATTTTTCTATGATTTATAATGAATTTTATAGGTAAGGTGTACAGTAAATTTCAGATTTGTCGTATCCGCTTTGCAACAACGTTTCATGTGTAAACTATAATATTTTAAAACTATATTTTGTATAACATTATAAAATACAGATTATAAACTAATTAAAAATAAGAAGAAGAAATATTACGACGATATATATTTTAAATGATATGGATGCAATCGGGTATCCGAAAACAGTAAAATTTCAGTATGGATGCATAATACTATACCTACCTTGTAGCAAGATGATTTAGCATGCGACTAGACATGTAAATAATGATATTGATGTGTACGGACGTCGTATAACAGTAAAATGATAAACTGATAAATGCGGGATGTACAACTAAATAATATGAAATGTAAATATTCAATTGGGTGCATCATATTGTAGTCTAGCATGTATTAAGATAAATTTGCATGCGCTAGATATGAAATAACTTGCATGGATGCACACGGATATCCGAAAATGGTGAAACATGCAAAATGATAATGTGGGATGCAAAGTTAATCATTATGTGCTGTTATTATTCAAATGAATATAGAATATAGTAGTATAGCATGTAGCAAGATTAACTTACCTCGATCGAATCACGCGACGGATACACACGGCACGTCCGACGTCGGTAAATCGTCACAACGCATACACGGCACGCGGGACAGGTCCAGACAAGGCAAGAGAGTGATCACACATGCAAGGTACGTTCACTGGATCACTCAGATCATCAGCGACGAGCACGGCTCCAGCGGTGATCACCGGAATCAAGAAACAAGATCAAGAAAAAGAAAGAAGAAAGACGAAGAAGAAGTAAGAAGAAGAGGCTGTGTATTAAATAAGGAAATAAATAAATAAATAAAATATATATAAATATATATATGCAGAGGAGAGAGAGAGAGAAAGGGGTTGTTGGTTTGTTAGAAAATTAGTTTAGATTTAAATTTAAAAAATATTTTATTAGTTAACTAAATTTTAATTTGTATCAGTTTATAATATTAATATTATATAAATAAAATTTGATATTCTGGTAAATACAAACATAGTCCAAAACACGCCCGGGTCGGGTCTAAAATTCAGTTTTAAAATGCGAAAAATATATGTGTCGACCAAAATTAAAGTTGGATATCCGGGTAACGAAAAATGCATACCCCCAAGAACGGATGCATGCACGTGCACGTAGTCATCCAAACAAATCTGTTTCACTGAATGAGACGAGAACAAGATGCGCGGATGCTACCACAGGGTTAGGGGTATCATGCAGGCCATGCAATGTATTTTTAAAATATTTTATGTGACTTAAATGTTATATTAAAATGCAGATGCCATGTAAAATGCTAGTATGCAAATGAAAGTGCACGAGTCTATGTATCAAGTCAGGATAAATCATAAACATGAATCAAGACAGGTTTAAAGCAAGCGGGTCAGGTCGGATGCAAATACAGATGTCAAATACAATATTCGCACCCAAAACACAGTAAATCAGGAAAATGCCATAAATAAAGAAATACATGAATTAGAACTGGTATAAATGAACTAGGGTGTTACAGCTTAGATCCCTGGCGCTGCGGGTAGCAAAGTACCAGCCAGGGATGGCCGAGTAGTGAAGCCGCTCGGCTGCCTCTTCGTGAGGGCTTAGGTCCTTAGCGCTGGAGGGGTCATAGGAGGCCTGCTAAGGATTGACCGAGCAGTGAAGCTGCTCGGTTGCCTCTTGGCGAGGGCTTTGATCCCTGGCATTACGTGGTAGGGGAGCTACCGGCCAGGGATAGCCGAGCAGTGAAGCCGCTCGGCTGCCTCTTCGTGAGGGCTTAGATCCTTAGCACTGGAGGGGCCGTAGGAGGCCTGCTAAGGATTGACCGAGCAGTGAAGCTGCTCGGTTGCCTCTTGGCGAAGGCTTTGATCCATGGCGTTGCGTGGTAGGGGAGCTACCAGCCAAGGATAGCCGAGCAGTGAAGCCGCTTGGCTGTCTCTTCGTGAGTGCTTAGATTCCTGGCCTCTGCTGTTGGAGACCTGTGTCTGGCCACGGCCCCGGTTCCTTAGGTCCTCTGGCGAGATAGTCTTCGAACTGCCGTGACGAGTCCCGTCCGTGCGACCCCGTCGAGAGAGGGGGTGTTGGTCATGCTTGGGAGCAGGCGAACTGACCGACATCCCCTCGGGAGGGACAGGAGTACGTAGGGGCTCGGGGCGAGGCACTCAGGCGACAGACCTCGGTGCTGACGCGGTTTGCAGAATGTATTGGCCCGGGAGATCTGCGACCGTGGGAGGTAGCGAGGCGGTGGTCGGCGGTGCCAACATGAACAGAGTCTTCTCTCCCCCTGTAGGGGTCCTGGTCCCGAGGCGGAGGAGGTTCGTCCGTGCCTCCGTTGAGGGGGAGGCGGCAGCTGGTGCTTGGATCATCATAATGATTGCTCGCCATTATGTTGAGATCGGAAGACGAACTTTTGTTTTTGTGGAATCAAGGAGTTTCCCACAGACGGCACCAGCTGACGCAGCCTGAGATCTCCTTCAGATGTTGCCTTCCGTTGATCTGCTGATGGCGGCGATGGGTGGCTGAGATTTGATCTGGAGGCTGTCGCTCCTGAAGTGTGTGGATCTCAATGGGTTGAGTTTGTGGTTGCCGAGTTCCCTGCAAGGAAGTCCCGGGATGGTTGTACTACCGAGGACCCTCCGACGATCAAGTTAGACTAGAGATCCGAGCAGAGTAACGGCTTAGTGGAGTCCAAAATGGCTTACCTCAACCATCTAAAGATGGGGTTTATATAGCGGTGGCAGCAGGCGAGGCGGGCATGAGAATCACGCCGGCCGTTACGTGTTCATATCAGATTTTTGCATTATTATATTCCCCATTCTTAATCATATTGCAAATAAATAGGTACTTTTGATCCATGTCTGCTAAATAGTTGCAGGTTATAGGTTCTCGGAACAATACAGTGAAAATGGTAAAAAAAGCTACAAATGTGAGACTACGACCAACAAATAGATGAATCTGCAAAATACCACCTACAGTTTAAGGAACAAATGAAGATCAATGAACAGTTCGATTGCAAAACGTATAAGGGCAGCACAAGATTCAAGACTTCAGCACGAAGCTAACGGTAAAAGTCCACAACATTCCGCACTGTGGAAATATGGAAGAACATAGAAGATATTCTGAGAAACCAAGTGAAGAAAACAGATGGAAAAAGCAACTTGAAGCATCACAGAAAAAACAGAGCCTAAGAGCCCATCAAACGGTCGTGGATCCGCGGCCAAACAAGGCATGCCGCCGCGGTTCCGCGGCCGTGCAGTGCACGTGTCGGTGCAAATTGTCAGTAGTGTCGGTGCTTTGACCCGGCTTTCTTAGGGTAGTATTGTAAATTCAGATGTGGATCAGATGTAAACCCTAGGGTTTCTCCTATCTATAAATAGGAAAGCCTACAGGCTCTTTTGAGGTGTGCCTCTTTTGGGTGCCTCTTTTGAGATGCCTCTTTTTAGTTCTTAAATTCTTTTCAATTTCTAGATTTAATTCTCATTTTGTAATGAATCGTTGAGAATTCATCAATAAAGGTATTTTTTATTTTTATTTTGCATTCTTTTTATCTGCAATTTTAATTCCTGCAATTTTTATCTGTTCTTTTAATTATCTGCAATTTAGTTTTCTAATATTAAAAATTATAAAAAATGAATTTGATTTTCACTTTCCTAATGAGTGAGTAATTTCTCACTTGTTAGGGTTAAGATAGAGAAGGTTTGAGAGAAGGAAATCTCTCTCCCTTCTCTCTTTGCCCAAATAATTTTATTTAAAGGACTCTCTTTAATCTAACCACACACCGCTCACTACGGTACCCTATCCTAAATGATAGCGGTGATTCCCTAGTTCGACCGGCTGTGGTTGAATTAACTGGAGGTTAGGGCTAAGAGCCAAGAACGGACGGATAAGGACCAAAGGGAAGAAACTTAGTTTCTTCCTAGTCGTGCTAATCTCCGTTGTTGACTATTACCATAACACCTATATTCTTAATTAGGGCATTGATAGAAGCGAGAAGAATCCCTTTTTCGAACTAACCTAAGCCTAACCCTAGCAAGTTTTTTTTATCAACTTTTATCTCATTCTTAGATCTTAAAACAAAACCCGACTTGATCGGATTAACTCGTTAGAACATAAAGAAAAGAAATCCATCTCCCTATGGACCGACCCGTACTCAACCGGCTAGCTACCAAGCGACACCGTTATTGATTGCGGTATATTCTTAACTTTGATTTTAAAATCGCACGCATGCAAAATCTCTACAATCAAATGGCGCCGTTGCCGGGGAGACGGTAGTCTTTTTCTTTGTGTAATTTCGGGTTAAAAAAATAAAAAAAATAAAAAATATAAAATATGAAAATTATAAAAATTGAAAAATTTTAAAACAAAAAAAATAAAATAAAACAAAATATAATTTATCTTGTTCTTTTTGAGAGGTATTGTGTGAATTGCACAGGAAAAAGAAGATGGACTGATTCAGATCTGGAAAAAACCAGTGAACAAATCAACAAACAGAAGATCTGAACAGACAGAGGAGAATCACAACAGACAACAGAAAAATTTTGGATATCCAAACCAACAGAACCACCGCGGAACCGCGGCGGATATATGCAGTTGACCGCGGAACTGCGGTCAACCAGTGACGTCAGCATTCCAAAATTCTCTGTAAGTATTTTTGTCCTCTCTTCTACCCTCTGAACTCCACTGAAAAATTTTCCTGCAGGGTTCTTTGCTCAAAATCTTTCTCCCTCTCCAATAAATTGTTTTTGTGCAGAATTCTTTGCGCTGCCAAATAAAAAAATTTGCAAGTGTTTTTTTTATGTGTTTACTGCTTTGCATTTTTAAAACGGACTTTTAAGGGGCTATAACGCCAATCCAGATTGGGTGGGGATTTCATTACCCTTCCTAAAACCCCAGAAATCACTAAAAGCATACGCATCACTCTTGAGCTTAATTAAAAAACATTTAGACTCAGCCAACTAAGGACTGTCGTGCTCATTAGGACAGAGGAAGGTTGTGGGCAATCGGTCGTTTATCTAAACCTGACTTTGTGGTGCCTAGGCTAGACAAGTAGGAAAGATAATTTTAAAAGGCCCGTCTCACGGTGATTCGTGAGCGGATCTCTCCTTTCTTTAATTGTGCTTACCTGGCTACAATTGGCGGTGAAGAGGCGATTTGAGAGATATCTCACAACTTGTCCTTTGAATCAGTTAGGAGCAGTCTAGTTGACTTAGGAGATCCTAACTCTAGGCTTGATTGTGCATGTTCAAATTATGATTGTTTGAAATTGTGCCGTAGTTCCATACAAATTTTTCCAAAACTCTTTCTAAAAAAAACACTTTAAAAAATTTCAAAACTCCAAAAACAAACAATTTTTTAAATAAAAAAAATCAAAAAAAAAAATCATCACATTCTTTTTCTTCTCTTTTCTCACATCATGGGTACCCTACCTCGCAAAACTCTTGCCGAACTTTGGTACTCTCAACCAGACATTACTTCCTACGTGCATTGTTTTGGTCGAATTTCGGATGACCCCTCCATGCCTAAAATTTCTTTGAAAGATTGAATAGACGCGTCTAGGAGAAACAGTTGGACTCCGCAATCTACTTTGTATCAATCATTTCAACCTTCACCACCTTCTTACGTTGATACTCTTTTTTCGAGTCCTGTTGTAACTCCGAAACCCATGTCTATTGCTGAACATATTGAACAATCTCGTAACCGATCTTTGACTCCTTTCAACACTTCCAGTTCTTGGGATCAACAAGTCCATTCACCTTTTTATCCAAATGTTGATCCTACTCCTGTCCAACCATTCAATTCCTACCATTCCTACCCGACTTTCGCACCTTCCCTACACATTGCTTCTATACAACCATTTGGGAATTTCCAGTATGCAAACAACTTTGAATTTTTTTATTGAAACCCCTTCACAACCCATGTCTAGTCTGGAACAGTCGTTGGAAGATTTTATGGCAGCGTCAAGACAACAGATTAAGGATTTGAATGCGTCCATGGCCGCCCTTATACAACCTAGTGACCCGGTAGCTAGTTTCCAACTAATTCCAAATTTTCCAATGTATGATGAGGCGGTTGGACAGATTGAGAATTTGAGTGGTGAGAGTGAGCTGTACACACTTCCAAATCAAACCTACCCATCCCTATTTGAATCCCAAAACTCTGGTTTTGAATGTCTATCAAGTGTTTCAAATGATTCACCAGTTGAAGATAAAACGTCTAATGAGTTATGCGACTTTGTAGTGTTTGATTTGCCAGATTGTGAAGGGCCCCATTAAAGTGAACCCACACCTAATCCTTTTGACCTCTACACCTCCACTCTAGAACCTGAATTGATTAATATCTATGCTTTTGATGAGGTGTCTGAGAAATTTAATTTTCACTTGATCGAGAATATTGACGCTGAAAATATTTTGGATGATGGACCCACAAATTTGGATGGGTTTTTCTTTCCAATTCATCATCCCGAGACATTAAATGTTTCTCCCGAACTTCATATGCGTCTTGAATTTGATGAGAATTGCAAGGATAAGCTAAACTTAAGGAGAGTATTGAGGATATTATTGAGGATGAAGCAGTTTTACTTGAGAAGTCGGATTTTCCAATTCATTCTATCCCTTTCATTGACTGCGCACACCCTCCTGAATCTTTAACCGATACCCTTCCTCAATCACTTCCCTCCGTCCTTATTCCGACTTTGCAAGAAACCTTTATACTTTCATTTTCAATGTCTGGTTTCCCAAGTTCGACGTACTCATGTTTTCTCACGAATTTTGAGAGATTTGACCTCATTTCTTAGTGGGTTGATAGATTAGCACAATCACTTTTTACACATCGGTCATTATAAATTGTGCTAATTTATACACTCCACCTCCACCTTCAAGTTCGTATTCCACTTCTTTCTCCCACTTTCTTTGGTTCTTCTTCTAATCTTCCTTTAATGATAGCGAGTATTAATGAATCACAATCCGATATTTTGAGTTCAATAATTCTAGAAAAACAACTTGATTTAGACTCTTTTGAGAATAAGGTAGATGAGCCTTACGAGTCTCCTAGCTCCGTAATTTTTGAAAAATCAAGTGTGTTGAATCTGGCGCGACACTTATTGACATTGAAATGTTCAATCGGACCATCGATGAAAGTTTCGAAGATATTTTTGCCGACGAACTCGCATTCCTAAATGACACGGATTTTGTGATTAATCAACTTCCACCTGAAGAAGTCGAACCACCACCATTTCTTTTTCCCTTCCGCCATTCTTCTCCTCCACCGAGACCGTATACTGCTTCTATCTCCACACGGTCTCGTGTGTTTCTCATTTCTTTTTTTTACACTTCATTCTTTCACCAACCAAACCATTATAACGATAAATTTTTTGAATGGTTGGTTCTAACCTTTGGCCTGTGTAAGGCCTTGTATAGTTTGATACTGTGTTTTTTCTCCTCCCTAACTCTGAACTTTAATGTTTCAACAGTAGAAACACTGTTTCACTTAAGTTTGGGGTGGGGGTGGGGTTTTGTATATATATATTTTGTTTTTTTGTTAATAATAAAAATAAAAATAAAAATAAAAATAAAAAAATAAACAGGGGAGTGCCGACAATTTTGATCCTTTTGGTGTAGCCTGACAGTGAGGAAACTGTCAAGTTTAAGTTTGGGGATATGCTCGGTAAGCTTTCTTCCTTCGCATTCATGTGTATATTTTTGCATTTGCATACTTATTTTAAAATCCATAAAAATAAAAAAAAAATTTAAAAATTATAAAAATTGAAAAGTTCAATTTTGGCCATATTTGACTTAAGTTCAACATGACGGTTGAAGGGTTAGGAAAAACTAGATCCAAAATGCAGTAAATTAAAAATCCTAAAAATAACCTTTCTTAAAGTTTAACGGTAGAAAATATATGTCCTTGTAGTTTATTTAGAAATAGGCAAATTTTGAGTTCAGTTCTTGGGCTAAGTCAAAATAAGAGAAGAGTATTGAAATTTTTATTGAAGTGTAACTCTGAAAAACAACTCCGAACCTTAAGTCTAAATTCTGAAAATATATACTCTACAATTAGCACATACACGCACCTTGAAACTTGGAATAGTAGAGGATACCTTGAAATGCTCTTGTCTAAAATTCTTAGTATGAAGGAAAATAAAAGTGTCAATAAAAAGATATAAAAAAATGAACACTGGTTTTGTAATTAGTTAAGGCTGCGGAAAATAAAAAATATATAGCGAGGATACTTTATCATCTAGTGCCTTAGACCAACTGGTTTGGGAGTCACTACTAAAAGCCTTAGATATTACAAGACGAGGAATTACGCCTTAATGTGCAAACACATTTTGTAATCGGTCGTTAGTACCTCAAGAAGTATTAACGGTCGCATGAAGAATGTGTGAGCAATTTCATCTAAAATTCACCAAGTAAAAGTACTTTGGAGATAGACAAGAGTATGATAGCTTGAATTGAGTTTCCAAGTGTAGGGGTGATACATACACATACGTAGGGGTATATGATTAGGGTTTGGATGAGAGATAGGAATGAAAGATAGGGCTTATACCTTCAGTAGAGATGATAAAAATTCCTAAGTTGAGACGGAACCTTAGAAGGAAAATTTAAAAGATACTGAAAGCTAAAAAAATTTACAGAACATAAACAATCTTAAGTTAAATGATAAGTGAGTGTGAAAAATACGGGTTGATAATTTCTGAGTTGAAGATAATAGATTTTCTTGCTAGAACATCGAATTGAAGAATGAAAGTCAATAGGCCATATTGATCGGATTTTGTAGGTAGTATCCGCTGAAAACCTTCAGGAGACAACACTCCTCCTACTAGGGACACCCATAGGTTTAACGGATTGTTGCACGAGCTCAGTGCAATCGCGATTCCCTGCGAGAGTGAGGTTAGGTTTTTTCAATAATAAATTGGTTTTGCTCGGGACGAGCAAAAGATAAGTTTGGGGGTATTTGTTCATATCAGATTTTTACATTATTATATTTCCCATTCTTAATCATATTGCAAATAAATAGGTACTTTTAATCCATGTCTGCTAAATAGTTGCAGGTTACGGGTTCTCGGAACAATACAGTGAAAATGGTAAAAAAACGCTACAAATATGAGACTACGACCAACAAATAGAAGAATCTGCAAGATACCGCCTACAGTTTAAGGAACAAATGAAGATCAATGAACAGTTCGATTGCACAACGTATAAGGGTAGCACAAGATTCAAGACTTCAAGATGAAGCTAATGGTAAAAGTCCACAACATTCTGTACTGTGAAAATCTGGAAGAACATAGAAGATATTCTGAGAAACCAAGTGAAGAAAACAGATGGAAAAAGCAACTTGAAGCATCACAGAAAAAACAGAGCCCAAGAGCCCGTCAAACGGACACGGATCCACGGCCAAACAAGGCATTCCGCCGCGGTTCCGCGGCCGTGCAGTGCACGTGTCGGTGCAAATTGTCGGTGGTGTCGGTGCTTTGACCTGGCTTTCTTAGGGTAGTATTGTAAATTCAGATGTGGATCAGATGTAAACCCTAGGGTTTCTCCTATCTATAAATAGGAAAGCCTATAGCCTCTTTTGAGGTGTGCCTCTTTTGGGTGCCTCTTTTGAGATGCCTCTTTTTAGTTCTTAAATTCTTTTCAATTTCGAGATTTAATTCTCATTTTGTAATGAATCGTTGAGAGGTCATCAATAAAGGTATTTTTTTATTTTTATCTTGCATTCTTTTTATCTGCAATTTTAATTTCTGCAATTTTTTCTGTTCTTTTAATTATCTGCAATTTAGTTTTCTAATATTAAAAATTATAAAAAATGAATTTGATTTTCACCTTCTTAATGAGTGAGTAATTTCTCACTTGTTAGGGTTAGGATAGAGAAGGTTTGAAAGAAGGAAATCTTCCTTCCTCCTTTCTTTGCCCAAATAATTTTATTTAAAGGACTCTCTTTAATCTAACCACACACTGCTCACTACGGCACCCTATCCTAAATGATAGCGGTGATTCCCTAGTTCGACTGGTTGTGGTTGAATTAACTGGAGGTTAGGGCTAAGAGCCAAGAACGGACGGACAAGGACCAAAGGGAAGAAACTTAGTTTTTTCCTTGTCGTGCTAATCCCCGTTGTTGACCATTACCCTAACACCTATATTCTTAATTAGGGCATTGATAGAAGCGAGAAGAATCCCCTTTTCGAACTAAGCTAATCCTAACCCTAGCAAGCTTTTTATCAACTTTTATCTCATTCTTAGATCTTAAAACAAAACCCGACTTGATCAGATTAACTCATTAGAACATAAAGAAAAGGAATCCATCTTCCTGTGGACCGACCCGTACTCAACCGGCTAGCTACCAAGCAAGACCGTTATTGATTGTGGTATATTCTTAACTTTGATTTTAAAAGCGCACGCATGCAAAATCTCTACAATCATTACGCTCCCGACGTCACGCCCGCACGATGAGCGGGACCTCCCATTAATGGCGAGACAGGCTTGTTAATGGGGGATCGTGGTGGCATGGAATGCGGGATGTGGCCAGCGGAGATCTTGCGCATGGCGAGATTCGCGGGATGGCGGTTACGCCTGCAAGCGGTGCTGTTGGTCGGTCAATGAGACCGAGGAAGATGACCTCGGCGTGAGAGCTCTCGGAGGAGCGGGAGAGCCGAGGTATCTTGATTCTGCTCGAGCCTGGAGGCGATCTATGAGGGTCGAGGAGGCTCGGGCCAGTGATAGCTCGGAGACGAGCTGTGGGGCCGAGGAGGCCAATTGTGCTTGGGGATCGGATGTGAGCCAGCGTTTGCTTGTAGGACGGGCGCAGGAGTGGTCTGGTCGGCCACTGTAGGTCCTTTCTTGCATGCTCTGGGACACGTCATCTGATACATGTCATGATCTAAGGAATTACCGTTATCGAGCATCATCATAAAGAGACAAATATCATGGATCCATCTGTTTGACACTATTATCCATATGTTATGAGTTTATCTCTTGGGTAAGCATTTAGGTAGAAAAATTGCGGATTGGAAAAGTATTGCTCTTGCTTTATTATATATATATATATATATATATATTCCCGATTGAGGGTGAAATCTCCTTCAGATGTTGTCCTCCGTCGATTCTGTGATGGTGGATTTTAGCGGCTGAGATTTGGTTTGGGAGTTGTTTGAGCGTGTGGATATCAATGGGTTTGTGTTGCGCCGAGCTATCTGCAAAAGAAGTCCCGGAATGGGTGTACCACCGTAGGATCCTCTGACGATCAAGTTAGTGCCGAGAAATATGAGCAGAGTAGCGGCGTATTGGAATGAGTTCGAGTTACCTGAGTCGTCTGAGAGAGGGGTTTATATAGGGGTCGTGTGGAACGAGCATGCGCGAGATTATCGCCGTCAGTTACGCCCCTGCGTTATCCTCGTATTGAATGGGGGGATGCGCCCATTAATTGGGGGATGCGCTAGCGTGGGACGTGGATCGTGGGAGGCGGATATCTCGCCTTGGCGATATACGTGGAGCCGTTGCGGGACACATGGGATCCGCGCTCTTGATTGATCGGGGGAAACCAAGGAAGCTAGGCATGTCAGGAGCCTGGAAACGAGCGAGAGGCCGAGGAAGCTCGGTATGTCAGGAGCCCGAAGACGAGCGGGGGGCCGAGCAAGCTCAGCATGTTAGGAGCTCGGAGACGAGCGGGAGACTGAGAAGGCTCAAAGAAGAGCTGCTGGTAGTTTCCTAGGTGAAAGTGGAATGAATTCAGGGAGGTTTCCTGAAAGGTCGGATACGTTCCTCGAGAAGAGGATCGCGAGAAATCCCCCATACTGCAACTCATTTATTCCACCACTGTAGCCTTCGGGACACGTCATCCGCCATGTGTCGCAATCTGAGAAGATACCACTTGTGAGCATCATCCTTAGCCCTCCACTCTTGTTCCAATCTATTCATGGGTCGGGTCGAGAGTGGTCTACTCGGTTTTTCTTCTGCTCAGTTCGGCGCCAAGAATCATAATGCGGATCGCCCGGGAACGGCATGGCGTTTGGTGGTTGCGCCGTTTCGATCTTTGGGCCCACGTGTCGTCTCTTCTTGCGCCTGAATTTTCGCGCGTATCCCCGATGGCGTCAGCAGATTAGTGAAATGATTGCGCTTTAAAGATGGGGCGCCGTTTCAGTCGATTCGTCAGTTGAGCTACAGGCCACGTGTTCGCCGTTGGTTGGCGGAGGTGACATGCTGTTTCTGACTCCTGCAGTCGAAGAGACGTCCCCAATAGCCGATCGCCACGTGGAACCCCGCCGCCCGTTGGGCGCGACGTTTCATTTTGGCGGGAATCAATCTGGGCTGTTGGATGTTCCCCTTTGGGTGTATAAATAGGAGGGGACCATCCCAGGGTTGATACTTTGCTCAAATTCTCTTTCATTGTTGAAGATTGTCTGGGACTCCTTCCTTTTGATCGAATCCTCTGTTGATTTTTTCTCGGTGAGTCCCTTCCTTTGAATCAGGTTTGATGTTAGTCCGTAGAGGTAGTAAGGGTAGATTCGGATGATGAGGCTTCCGTTGTTGGGGCCGAGTTTAGTGGGTCTTTCTCCTCTTTGGCTTCATATAGTCAAGAGGGTTCTTCTTCTTCTTCATCTTCTATGTCAGGTTTGCTCTTTAGAGTCAGGGCTACCCCTGTTACTCGCTGTCGGGCGGCGACAAGGGCTCCCAAGGTGCGCATCGGGAACACCCGCGATGCGCCCTCCGTTTTGATGAGTCTGGGCGAGCTTTCCGAAATTCGGGCTCGATTCCACATCCCCTCTAACTATTCGCTTCGCTTAGCTAGAGAGGATGAGTAAGCGGATCAGGTGCGAGGCAAGGAGATTGCCCTATATCTGGAAGCGTTCCGGGCAGGAATGCGTCTGTCCTTCCCTACCGAGGTTTGTGGGGTGCTTCGTTTTTTCCACCTTGCCCTGGGCCAGCTAGCTCCGAACTCGTAGAGAATCCTCCTCGGGTTTCTGGTCCGGTTAAAACTTGAAAATATCCCTTTCAGTTTAACTCTCCTTGTCTCTTTCCTTTGTTATAAGAATCACCCCGGCACCAGTAAGGATGAGCCGAGCTAGGTGTATTTTTCGTATAAGAAGCGTAAGGGTGGGGTGGTCGGATAGTCGTCCCTTCTTCCACCCATGAGTGGAAGGAGAAGTTTGTATTCGTCGGGCCGCCTGAGGGCGAGGATTGTCCTGTGCCTACACAGTGGCACATGGCCGACTGCCCGAGGGCAAAGCAGTTGACTTCCCCCGAAGCGAGGGCGGTGTCTCAGTGGGAGCCAATCCAACGGGCGGATGTCCTGCTATCCGAGCAGGCACTGAGCTGGACTGGGCTCGGTCCTGCGCATTTCATGGGTAAGTTAGGGATTTCGACGATCTGTTTAGACTTTACCAAATTTCTTTTGATGTTTTAGTGTCGCTAACCCCCCTTTGTTTGCGTGTCCCCTTTTTTGCAGAGCCCATGGACCGAACAAAAATCCAAGCTGCCCTGGCTGCCAAGACTCAGGGAAAGAAGGCCGGAGGCGCAAGCTCGTCCCGACCCGCTCCGAGCTCGACCCCGAGGCCAACTCCACTGCTTAAGCCTTCCGCCGCTCCCCGAGTTCCAGAAGAACTCCGCGGGGGAAGCCATAAGCACTCGCGGGACCCGTCTCCCCGGACGCGAGAGGAGGAGGTGGAGGAGGCTGGGCCCGCCAAAGTCCCCCTCATAAGGCAGAAGCGGACGATCTCTTAGCCACCTTCTTCTGGGACCCCAGGGAGGGCGACTTCTGTATTAAGGTGCCCTCGGGGCTGTCTGTCACTGACAGCCTGCTTTCCGACATGGAGCAGGCGGTCGGGGTTAAAATACCCCGGGGGACCATGAAGTCCCAGGTGGCCGCCATAGCACAAGAGGAGGTTCAGGTCGGTTCCTGACTTTTTCTCAAAAGATTTTTCAAGTCTTATTTTCTCGGTTTGAGCTTTCTAATCCGTTTGCTGCTTTCTACAGGTCCTCCACCAATGCGCACTCCTCGTCGCCATGGAATTCGAAGCCCTAGCTATGAAAAAACCGGGTGAGTCCTCCAAGTTGGAGAAGGAGCTCCGCCTCCAACTACGGCAAGCGGAGCAGAAGGCGGCTCTCCTTGACACTCGTTTGGTTGTCGAGAGGCTGACGAACTTTAAGCTGAGGGAGTCTCATCGGCTTTTGGACGAGTCCAACCGGGCTATTCAGGCCAAGTTGGAGGAGATGAATGGCTTCTACCGCGCTGTGAAGAAGTCGAGGGACGCCCTCAAGAGGGATGTCCGGGTGGCTTTGGACGCGGTGAAACTCGCCGAGTGCTGGGCGGTGAAGGCCGGGGAGGCGTATAAGGCGTCAGATCAATTCTACGCCAATCTCACTGAATCCGCGGCCGTCGTGTGGCACAGCGCCCTCGACGCCGTCAAGGAGTCCACGCCGGGGTTCGATATCAGCGAGCTCCGCGCTAAGTATCCCCTGGTCGAGGAGGTGCCGTAGGGGGAAGTCGCCAAGGCGGCCATTGGGGGCGAGGCTGCAGGTGGAAGCGTCGTCCCCGAGGTCGCATTTTTGGTCCCCGAAGCCGGTATTGAGCAGGGCGAGATCCTCCCCGAGCGGGCGGACTGAGCTTTCCTTCCTTGGGGAATTTTTTCTTTTCCAAAATTTTTGTAAGCCTACGGGCATTTTTGTAAGGCTGAGGAGCCCAGAATATCTCGTATTTATTTTTGATTATAAATAAAGTACACTTTTTCTTTGCCCAAATGTCTGCTCACTGTGCAAGTACCTTTAGCTCGTATACTTTTGTTCGAATCTTCATTTTGCAAGCATTTTTAGCTCGTATGTTTTTTCATCTTGCAAGTACTTTCAGCTCGCGAGACTTCTTATCTTGCAAGTGTTAGGCTGGTGTCCACTCCTCCTGCACTTGTTGACCGTTTATCGAGTAGCGATGGACGGTAGCCAAGTGTAGGAAGTTCGGTATCCTCTTTTTTCCCTTGAGTCGAGATAGCGATCGTGCATCAAGTATGAGTCGATTGATAGTTAAGTGTAGGAAGGTCGGTATCTTCCTTTCTACTCAGCTGTCTCATGGTGAGGGCTTTGATTCACAGCGTTGTTGGGCAGGAAGCTACCCGCTGCGGATGGACCGAGCAGGAAACTACTCGGTGGCCTCGTGAGGAAGGATTTGATCCACAGTGTTGATGGGCATGAAGCTACCCACTGCAGATGGACCAAGAAGGAAGCTACTCGGTGGCCTCATGAGGAGGGATTTGATCCACAGCGTTGATGTGCAGGAAGCTACCCGCTGCAGATGGACCGAGTAGGAAGCTACTCGGCCGCCTCTTGGCAAGAGCTTTCGATCCGTAGAGTTGTTGGTTAGGAAGCTACCCACTAGGGATGGACCGGGCAGGAGTCTGCTCGGCTACCTCTTGGTGAGGGCTTTAAATTCTTAGCGTTGTTGGGTAGGAAGCTACCCGTTAGGGATGGACCGAGCAAGAGTCTTCTCGGCCGCCTCTTGGTGAGGGCTTTCGATCCACAGCTTTGTTGGGCAGGAATCTACCCGCTGTAGATAGGCCAGCAGGAAATTGCTCGGCGGCCTCATGATAAGGGCTTTCATGACTCTATAGTATCGCCTTAGGGCGTCGTTCAATCTTCCATGATCCGTAAAAGCAGGAATGGTGACTGTCGAAGATGACATGTGGCAGAATCATATCGGGAAAGTGCGATATTCCGGGATTTGCGTCGTTGGGTGAGCAAATCTCGGGCGTCGAAAGATTTTTATTGAGGCTATAAATACCATAGGCATATTGGTTGCCTTCCTAGTCTCGTGTTTCTGAAGATGACCAGCCGTGTGTACACCATCAGGGAGATCGTTTCTCGTGATGACGTATACTTTTATAACCTCGATCGTTAAGAGGAGACGTACGTGGCAGTGATAAGCCGTTTGGAGAGCCACTGCGTGCGTTTATATAACAACCCTAAACTTTTTGTAAATTTTTTTTTCAAAAATACAGAAAGGGTACTTGAGCCTGAGCACAAATTATAAATTTGATTTGCTTTTTAACAGCAAGAAGGAGCTTGTAGCTCATTGGTAAGACCTTGCGCTGCTGAACCAAAACACAAGAGTTCAAATCCTATCAACCATACAATTTTTTTAATTAAATTCTTTTAATCTTTTAGAAGCCCAAGATTCTACACGTGCACTACACGTAATAGGGTAAGTTACAGAATAAACAACCGTGACCACGAGGCTAGACCAAACGTCAGGGACACATGGTGAAGACATGAGCCCTGACTCGCCCGACTCGGGCCGGCGAAGCGCTTGACTCGGCCGGCACCGCCGGGTCAACTCGGTCCGATCCCAATTTTTCTTTAACCCCCTGAACCCTTTGGCCTACCCCACTCCCCCTGCACTGTTTAAATTCTCTGCAATTAACCAGAGAATTAACATACCCCAATTTAATCCATTTTAATACAAATTTTTAATACACCCTTTCACTATCATAAAACCCTATTTTCCCCTATAAATACCACCCTCAAATCACCCTCCTCACTCCCAAATCTCTGCCCAAACTCTCAAGAAAATTCCCAAGTTTTTTGTGTGCAAGTGGAGTTAGCAAAGGGGTGAAGCTCCGACGAACTTCCGACGGCAATTCGAGGAGATTCCGAGGACGAAACGATGCACCGGCACCTCCCACCTCTTCCTCCTTCTTTCTTCTAGTCTAATAACCTATAAGTCCCTAATTCTTCCTCTTTTCTCTATTCTAAAAACATTCAAAACTAAAACCCGACGGAAGCGGAGTTAATCCGACTTCAGATTCGGTTTTTCCTTAAAAAGTTCTATTTTTCTTAAACACAATAATACCAAACTCTTATGTCATGACCATTAAATTTTAATGAAGACAATAAAATAAGTTTGACATCAAAATAATAACCGCAGCAAGTTTTATTCCATTTTTACATTAAAATACCTTCATATTTTATTTCGACATGCTTGAACTTTAACAACCCTTAGAAAACTCATGAGGTAATGATCTACCTCCTCAAAACACACATATCTAATATAGCACGATGAAATTTGGGAATATAGATTCGGAAAATACGACTTTACACATAACTACCTCCGACTTATAAAAAACCTTTTTCTACAAAATATACATTTTAACAAATCTTTGCAATTACGCCTCTATAACCCATTTCGGGAAACGTGTTCGGGATGGTGCGGATTATCGCATATCCTCGGTCTTAGTAGAGTGGGATGCAGACCTCCGCAAGGAGCATACGATCTCAAAATATTTAAAATATAATTTTCTTTAGAAAATGTGATTTCTATTATAAATAAAACTTATATTTTTAATAAATAAATATATATGTAATTAATATCAAAATATCTATTTTTAATATTTATAATATTCCACATTTCCAAATTCAAGAAAAACATTCCATTTACAAGAAAATACAATACAATTCCAATATTACATATAAATACCATATATTATGGAATTGGGTTTTATTCACTAGAAATGTCACATTGATAAAATATACATCAATGAAAACTTTAAAGAGGATAATAAAATACTTGAGTTGTATTTTGAAAATTATACAAAATTATTTTATATAAAACCCTCTCAAGTTATACTAAATTACAATAAGGCCCTTAGTAAACATAGGATTAAGCGGGACCAATCTCTTGAGCCTCAGGGAGCCAGAGATATGGGTGCTTGCCTATTTAAGATAGAAAACTTAACAAACGGTGTTATCAACACGATAATTGTCTTTGAAAAAGACACAAATCCTGCCGTCCATGTGCAGCAGTTACCGATAGCACCAAAACATAATTCAGGACTTCAATTTCTTTTCTAATTGTCTGATTCAGACTGAGTCTTAATATAATCAATTTGACTTAAATATGATTTAAGTACAAACTAAAATTCAACATGAATCCATGAATCCGTATATTTAAACTGTTCAATCTATCAATCTATATTGATCGAACCGAACTATGGATATACATCTATCTACATGATTCTCCAGTTACATCCATTTACTGATATCATAGTTTCGGCAAGTCATCAATCTATATATAATATACACTTCAAACAATACATCAATACAATCAAGATATCGCGGAGTTTATAAGGGGTAGACTGGTACGGAAGGTGTTAGAAGTGGCACGAGACTGTAATCATAATATACCTAACCTGAATTCAATTGTCGTTGTACCATGGCTGAATGGTTCCTTGTGCTCCTTATACCTTAGTCCACGGGGAAAGTTGGACTTCTCTCGTATACACTGGCCTCTTCTGTACCAAGTTACAAACAACTACGTTAACATAACAAATAACAACGTTAACATTAAGTACAACATTATAACAATATACTCTCTATTCTGTCTATTCCATTCTTATCTATTTACGGGACTTACCGAGCGATTTGTTCGCTGACGACATTCTCTTTCTTTTCTTTGGAATTTCGTCAGGTGATTCAGACTCACTGGAGATCGAGCCCACCAGCGAGGATTTAGACCAGCTAGCTTTCGACCCAGAGCTTTATATTCCATGTACACATTTACATTCTGTATTTTCCATTTCTGTTATGCCACTGTTTAGGCATTGCTTTCCATTCTATATATTTACTTTTCAGATGTATTGTAAAAAGAATATTAATAAATAAAGTTGCTGTTCAATTATATCTATTGTCTCCGTCTCTTGTGCATTTACTTATATTGCTTAGATACACTTAGCGTGTTTACTTTAGAGTAAATACGTAGCGTCCTCGTCACGTCCTCTGCCCGTATACTGGGAAGCGGGGTGTGACAGGTTTTGTTGGTGGCCCATGCAGGTCAGAGCTGTATGGAACCCTACCATGCAGTTCAGCTCTGCGTAAACAACCTAAGCAATATAACACAAGAACCAGCAACTAAAACATTCTTTACAATTCATATTCCTTGATTCTTATCATTTCATATACTTTGAATCTATCCTAAACCAAAACTTTCTTTCAAGGTCATGGATTCCCCAAATAACACCAGCAAGAATGTCAACAACACTCCCCCACCACTACCACTCACACTTGCCGTCGCTGTTCCGACCAACGAGCAGACGGTTCTGCTAGAGGCAATCTGAAACCTCCTGGAAGGACAACAGCAACAGACTGCTATTCTCTTGAACCATTCAGAAGCGGAAGCACCTGGAGTGAAGCAATTTAGGGCCTTGCACCCCAAACAGTTTCCAGGAAAAGAGAGCCATCTAGAAGCTAAGGAATGGGCTCAAGGCATTGAAGATGATCTGGCAGCGGCACAAGTGCCAGAGATAGCTTGGGTTCGTGTGGCAAAATTGCAGCTCACGGACAATGCACGGGTTTGGTGGAAGGCGGAAGAAAGCCGTCTTGAACAACCTATCGAATGGAAAACTTTTTGTGACATGTTCGATGCAAAGTACTTCCCTGAGACTGACCGCTTTGATATGGAACAGCAGTTCATCCATCTGCAACAAGGTTCAATGTGGACCAAATCTGTAGATGAGTATGATGCTGAGTTTACCATGCTCAGTAGGTAAGAAATGTCTCGATGTTCGATTTTATATCACATACTACATAGCTAACACAAGACCGTAACAGGTTTGCGGCCCATCTCATACCGACTGCTGAGATCAGAGCTAGAAGATTTTAGAAATCCAAGCTGCATTAGCTACAGGGGATTTCCCAACCTATGATTTGGCTTTGAAGGCTGCCCGATGATATGAGGTAGTGGTGAAGAGGAAGGGCATATCTCAATCTGCCGGAGTGAAGCGTCCTGCCACTCTGATGGCAAGAGGAGCCTCTTCAAGACCAACTGTTGAACCCAAGAGACTGGAAGAACCCAATAACCAGCCAAGTCCCGATTTTTGCTTGTATTGCAAGAGGAATGAACATTTACTGAAGGACTGTAGGCGCGCCAAAGGCCTATGTCTAATTTGTGGCGCATCCAATCACGGAATTGGAAATTGTCTTTATAGACGCAACCCAGCTCACACACCCACCAACTACTCGCAGCGGCCAACTATTCAGGCTCCTGCACCTCGTCTTGTACTCCCAGCTCCACCACCCGCACAGCCTACTCGCCAATTCCATCAGGCACTGAGGAACATGCCCTAAGGATAGAGGAATGTGCCTCCGGATATGAGGAATGTACCCCGGCGTCAGGCTTTCCTTTTAGCGGCTAAAGAAGCAGAGGCCGTAGACCAAGGTAACCATAGTAATTCTCTTCAAGCTTTTCAAACTTTTGTGCCACTTTGTTATTTTTCCTACACTATTAGTACTTCAATCATTAAACTTTCCTTGAATCCGTTACATTTTCTTTTTACAAATTTCGAGGACGATTTTTTTTAAGGAGGGTAGAATGTAACAACCCTAAACTTTCTGTACAATTTTTTTCAAAAATACAGAATGGGGTACTTAAGCCTGAGCACAAGTTATAAATTTGATTTGCTTTTTAACAGCAAGAAGAAGCTTGTAGCTCATTGGTAAGACCTTACATTGCTGAACCAAAGCACCAGAGTTCAAATCCTATCAACCACACATTTTTTTAATTAAATTCTTTTAATCTTTTAGAAGCCCAAGAGTCTACATGTGCACTACACGTAATAGGATAAGTTACAGAATAGACAAAAGTGACCACGAGGCTAGACCAAGCGTCAGGGACACGCGGCGAAGACACGAGCCCCGACTCGCCCGACTCGGGCCGGCGAAGAGCTTGACTCGGCCGGTGCCGCCGGGTCAACTCGGTCCGATCCCAATTTTTCTTTAACCCCTTGCACCCTTTGTCCTACCCCACTCCCCCTGCACTGTTTAAATTCTCTGCAATTAACCAGAGAATTAAAATACCCCTTTTTAATCCATTTTAATACAAATTTTTAATACACCCTTTCACTACCCTAAAACCCTAATTTTTTCTATAAATACCACCCTCAAATCACCCCTCCTCACTTCCAAATCTCTGCCCAAACTTTAAAAAAAATTCCCAAGTCTTTTGTGTCCAAGTGGAGTTAGCAAAGGGGCGAAGCTCCGACGAACTTCCGACGGCAATCCGAGGAGATTTCGAGAACGAAACGACGCACCGGAACCTCCCACCTCTTCCTCATTCTCTCTTCTAGTCTAATAACCTATAAGTCCCTACTTCTTCCTCTTTTCTCTATTCTAAAAACATTCAAAACTAAAACCCGACGGAAGCAGAGTTAATCCGACTTCCGATTCGGTTTTTCCTTAAAAAGTTCTATTTTTCTTAAACACAATAATACCAAACTCTTATGTCATGACCATTAAACATTAACGAAGACAATAAACTAAGTTTGACATCAAAATAATAACCGTAGCAAGTTTTATTCCATTTTTACATTAAAATATCTTCATGTTTCATTTCGACATGCTTGAACTTTAACAACCGTATTACCTTAGAAAACTCACGAGGTAATAATCTACCTCCTCACAACACACATATCTAATATAGTACGATGAAATTTGGGAACATAGATTCGGAAAATACGACTTTACACATAACTACCTCCGACTTATAAAAAACATTTTTCTACAAGATGTGTATTTTAACAAATCTTTGCAATTGCGCCTCTACAACCCATTTCGGGAAACCCATTCGGGATGGTGCGGATTATCGCACATCCTCGGGTTTAGTAAAGTGAGATGCAGACCTCCGCAAGGAGCATACGATTTCGAAAGATTTAAAATACAATTTTCTTTAGAAAATGTGATTTCTATTATAAGTAAAACTTATATTTTAAATATATATATATATATATATATATATATATATATATGAAATTAATATTAAAATATCTATTTTTAATATTTATAATATTCCACATTTCCAAATTCAAGAAAAACATTCCATTTACAAGAAAATACCATACAATTCCAATATTACAAATAAATACCATATATTATGAAATTTGGTTTTATTCACTAGAAATGTCACATTGATAATACACATCAATGAAAACTTTAAAAACGATAATAAAATACTTGAGGTGTATTTTAAAAATTATACAAAATTATTTTACATAAAACCCCCTCAAGTTATACTAAATTACAATAAGGACCCTAGTAAACATAGGTTTAAGCGGGACCAGTCTCTTGAGCCTTAGAGAGCCGGAGATATGGGTGATTGCCTATTTAAGGTAGACAACTTAACAAACGGTGTTATCAACACGGTAATCGTCTTTGAAAAAGACAAATTCTGTCGTCTATGTGCAACAGTTATCGATAGCACCAAAATATAATTCAGGACTTCAATTTCTTTTCTAATTCTCTAACTCAGACTGAGTCTCAATATAATCAATCTGACTTGAATGTTATTCAAGTACAAACTACAATTCAACATGAATCCATGAATCCATATATTCAAACTGTTCAATCTATTAATTTATATTGATCGAACTGAACCATGGATATACATCCATGTACATGATTCTCTAGTTACATCCATTTTCTGATATTATAGTTTCGGCAAGTCATCCATCTATATACAATATATACTTCAAACAATACATCAATATAATCAAGACATCGCGGGGTTTATAAGGGGTAGACTGGTATGGAAGGTGTTAGAACTGGCACTAGACTGTAATCATAATACATCTAACCTGAATGCAATTGCCGTTGTACCTTGGCTGAATGGTTCCTTGTGTACCTTATACCTTAGTCCACGGAGAAAGTTGAACTCCTCTCGTATACACTGGCCTCTTCTGTACCAAGCTACAAACAACTACGTTAACATAACAAACAATATCGTTAACATTAAATACAACATTATAACAATATACTCTCTATTCTGTCTATTCCATTCTTGTCTATTTATGGGACTTACCGAGCGATTTGTTCGCTAACGACATTCTCTTTCTTTTCTTTGGAACGTCGTTAGGTGATTCGGACTTACTGGAGATCGATCCCACCAGCAAGGATTTGGACCAGCTAGCTTTCGAACCAGAGCTTTAGATTCCATGTACACATTTATATTCTGTATTTTCCATTTCTGTTATGCCACTGTTTAGGCATTGCTTTCCATTCCATGTATTTACTTTTCAGATGTATTGTAAAAAGAATGTTAATAAATAAAGTTGCTGTTCAATTATATCTATTGTCTTTGTCTCTTATGCATTTTACTTATATTGCTTAGATACGCTTAGCATGTTTACTTCAGAGTAAATACACAGCGGCCTCGTCACGTCCCCTGCCCTTATACTGAGAAGCGGGGCGTGACAGTTTCCTTCTCCGACGATCTCCTATTCTTCAGGTCCTACTCTATGCAGTATGGAGGACTTCCCCGGGTTTGTACAACACTCTGTCGCCGCTGTTGATTGACGAGGCCTTTGACAAAATGCACATGGTTCACGGGCTCGGTTTGATCTCAAAGAGCAAGCGGGATCGATCGGTAGACCTTCTGCTCGAGAGCTTTCAGCAAAGGTTGGTCTTCGCATCTTGCTCGGCGGATGAGGATAAGATCCTGGGGAGTTTGTGGCTTCTAGGGTCCATGAGTACCGTCGAAAGGAGCGGGTCGAGGCTGGATGGGATAGGTTAGGGGAGCTTTCCTCGGAGTATCACCGACAATGCTTCCTTAATCCCCAGCCTCCTTCGTTGTAATAGCTGTAAGGCTGGGAAGCCCCTAATACCCCTTTAATCAATAGATTTCTCATTTTATTGATTTGTATTGTCTCTTTAGTACATTTTATACATTTTCTCGAAAAGAATTTTGGAGTCTCGGAACCAAGAAAAGAAACAAAAGTTGTGCAAAAGGTCTCTCCGGTGAGAGGATCGAACTTAGGAGACTTAATTTAACGCCAATGGAAATTACATTGTTTCAAAAGGAGAAAACATGTTTATTTATACAACTTGATTTTTTCGGCGTTGCAAGGCCGAAGAAACTTACGCCCCCCGGCGTATTGCAAGCAGTATGCTCCACTAGGCAATACTTCTGCTACGAGGAATGGTCCGCTACGAGGAATGGTCCCTCCCACTTCGGGGAAACTTATGCAGTCTCGCTTGATCTACGAACTCGTTTCTTCGTAAGACCAGATCTCCCATCTTGAAAGCCCGATGCTTAACTCGGGCATTGTAGTAGCGGGCGGTTTGCTGCTGATAGACGGACGCTCTGATTTGCGCTCGATCCCGTTTTTCCAATAAGATGTCCAAGTTGTTTCGGAGTGCCGAGGTGTTGGCTTCATCGTCAAAATGTTCTACCCTGTAACTGGGCGGTCCAATTTCCGCGGGGATCATTGCCTCGGTACCGTAGCAGGCTGAATAGGGTTCTCCTGTGAGTGTTTCCTTTGACGTTCGCAATGCCCACAGCACCCGTGGCAGTTCCTCGACCCAGCCGCCTTACCTTCTTTCCAAGCGGGCCCTGAGACTGCGAATAACACCTCAGTTCGCTACCTCGGCCTGCCCGTTGCATTGTTGGTGCACGACTGCGGCGAATTTCATCAGTCTGTGGTATTCACTGCAGAACTCTTTGACTTTTTCGTTTTTGAAGTTGGTCCCATGGTCGGTAACGATGCACCTCGGGATTCCAAATCGATAGATTATGTTGTTTTGCAGGAACTTTATAGTAGAGACGATGTATGGTTTTCTGATGGGCACAGCCTCTATCCATTTCATGAAGTAGTCCACAGCGACAAGGATATATCTGTTCCCACCCGTGCCGGTGGGGAGTTGGCCGATCATATCCATCCTCTATTGGGCAAACGGCCAAGGGGAAATGAGCAGCGTTAGTTCAGTAGCGGGGAGACGAGGTATGCTGCCGAAGAGTTGGCAGTTCTTGCAACTCCTGACTAGCTTCTCTGCGTCTTGGTGTATCCTCGGCTAATAGTATCTTTGGAGCAGCGTCTCCCAGAACAGGGTGCGGGCCCCATGATGCGCTCCTCCGACCCCCTCATGTATCTCTCATAGAACATAGTCTGTCTCGTGGGGGTCGATTTTCCCCCCAATAAAAGAGTAAAGCTCTGTTCAAAATTTGAAAGAGGAAGCGCCTCACGTGTCTTGCACGAGGGAGCCAGTGCCAAGAGTTAAAAACTCTGAGGCAGTGCCTCACATGCCTTGCACGAGGGCGCCGACACCGAGAGTTAAAAATTCTGAGGCAGCGCCTCACGTGCCCCGCACGAGGGCGCCGACGCCAGAACTAAAAGTTCTCTGCTGTTGGATCAAAGATCCAACAGAGATGATAAATCATCAAAACACAGAATTAAATTCTAATTGAGGAAATACTCCTCAAATCTTTTTAAACAAGAAAGATTATGCTCTGTAAAACAGAGCACCATTGGATTAAAAATCCAATGGTGATTAAAAATCACCAAGCTACAGAATAAGCTCTATAGGGGAAAATATTTTCCCAATCTTTCTAAACAAGAAAGATTATGCTCTGTAAAACAGAGCACCGCTGGATTAAAGATCCAATGGTGATTAAAAATCACCAAGCTACAGAATAAGCTCTGTAGGGGAAAATATTTTCCCAATCTGTCTAAAAAAGAAAGATTATGCTCTGTAAAACAGAGCACCATTGGATTGAAGATCCAATGGTGATTAAAAATCACCAAGCTACAGAATAAGCTCCGTATAGGAAAATATTTTCCCAATCTTTCTAAACAAGAAAGAATATGCTTTGTAAAATAGAGCACTGTTGGATTAAAGATCCAATGGTGATTAAAAATCACCAAATTACAGAATAAGCTCTATATAAAAAATATTTTCTCAATCTTGTTAAAAACAAGAAAAATATCTTCCGTGAAAAAGAAGTTTTGGGATCAAAGATCCAACGGTGGATAAAATCCCCAAATCAATTAAGAAATCTCTCAATGAAAGATTTCCTTAACTGAATCAACAAATCTGCCTCTACTATATAAAGGCCCCAAGACTTCAAGTCTTATACGGAGAACCCCCCCACAAACTTCAAATTTAAAAAGAAGAGCAAGCAAAAAGAGCTTTATGAGAGAAGAAAGAAGAAGAACTTTCTTCAAGGTAAATAGAGATCATAGTATCTCATCTGCATACCCAAGGGTTTAACCCTTATAAAAGAACATAGTTCTTTCCCTGGATTTGTGATCCATGAGACAAGTCTCCCATAAATGAGAATTTAATTCTCATAGGGACGAATTTGTTCTTGGGGATTGAAGATCCAGAGGAGAACAAAGAATTGAACTCTTCAGAAAAATGCACAAAGAAGGAAACAACGCCGAGCGCCTCACGTGCTCTTCACGTGGGTGCTGCTTAATAAAGAGTGCTTAGCACTCAGCGGTTGGCGCTGAGCGCCGAGTCCCTCACATGCCCTTCACGTGGGCGCTGCTAAAATAAAGAGTGCTTGCACTCATCGGTTGGCGCCCAGCGCCAACCACCCCATGTGGGCGCTAATAAAACAAAGAGTGCTCTGCACTTAATGGTCGGCGCTCGGCATCAAGCGCCTCATGTACCCCTCACGAGGGCGCTGTTTAACATAAAGCGCTCTGCATACAGAGCCCAGCATGATAAAGAGTGTTTAACACTCCATAAAAAACAAAGGAATAGGATGAGCGTCAGAGCCCATATCAATGCTCAGCATTGTTGCAAAGAAAAGGGACCGAGCCCAAACAAGTGTTCAACACTTTATTCAAAAACTGAGTGGGCTGAGTCCAAGTCGACCAAAAGTCCTTAATTCAGATCAACCGAGCCTATGTGCTCACAACTTTTCTAAATTGGTCTTAGTCCCAAACCCAACAACAGATCTCCCAACTGACAATGGTTCAAGGGTACATCTCCCCACACCTCTGATATATGTCGTTGTAATTCTTCAACGTCTTCAGAGAGGTGGCGGGTCCCGACAATCAACAATTCTTTAGACCATAATGTCCTTAAACTAGCTTTGGACTGTAATGTCCTTAAACTAGCTGTGGACCGTAACATCCCTAAACTAAAACGATAAAGCCCAGATGCTCTTTCGTTGGATCAAAAATGATCATGAACCCCTGTTAAGTAGATTTTAGTCCAATATCGAATTAACGTATCCTTAAAAAATATTTAAGTTGATCTTAATCCCAAATGAGATTTACGATCCTTAAATCAAACCAAACCCAAATCTAAGAAAATACGGATTTGGACTAATTCATGCCCTACGGGAGACAGCACAAATTAGTCTCTGTATACAATCCACGGGCAACCAAAAAATAAAACAAACACACACGACATGAAGTGACCTTCTGGAGCAGAAGAAAGTGGTTATCGCTACGCGGTAACATAATTAACTGTAGGGGTTTGCGCCTGCAGGGAAGAGCGTCCCCATAATAAAAAACCCCTCGCAAATGAGGGGGAATCTAACGAAGTCTGCTACAATGGCCGCATCTTTCCATACCTCTGATACACGGTGCCATAAATCAACTTGGAATCTTCGGAGAGGTGGACGAATAAACCCAAATAGCATCTGCCCCCAAATTCAGGCAAGATAATCCTACGCGGTTTCGTCTCTGTTTTCGGCGGTAAACATATTCTGGCATGCTCGATGGGACCTTTTCCTCTTTCCACTCTACACTTCGTGTGTTATGTTCGCGAACGAATCGCGGTTTAATATGGTTGCCCCTGGATTCAAGGTACTAAGATTTGTTGTCTTGCTCTGTGCAGAAGAGAAGATGACATCGATGGCTTCCAACTGCACCAATTGCAACAGCAACTCCCACTCCGTCCCTACTGGAGGAATGCCTTATGGGCCCCAAGCGGCCTCCATCTTCTCAATGCCGGTGGAACAGGTGACTCAAGCTACTACTGGACTGTTATTCGGAACCATGCTCCCGCCAATGAGCTTCAATGCTTAAATGCCATCACTAGAGGCTCCAAAGAAGTCGGTCTTCGATCGGCTTGCAACTACCACGGCCCCTCTCAACGGTTCGTCCAAGTCTGCCGCCTCAGTCTTCTATAGGCTGAGCCAAAACTCCATTGTCCCCATAAAGAGTCCTGCAATATCTGAAGGAGTTATCCCGAAACGGATAGCCATTCCAGCTCCGGTAGATGAAGCCGTCAAAGGGGCTTCTCCTTCTAAGGGATCGGTCTTCGCAAGACTGGCCGTTCTAAATCCTGCTACGGGTGAGGTCGTTACAAGTGGTTCCCCTATTCGAAAGCCAGTCTTCGACAGGTTAGACGTTCCCTCTCAACGGACATCAGTCTTCGACAGCTTAGCACCAACAGCAACCTCTCCATCAAAGCAAGGGGCATGACGAAGTCGCTTCTACAACTGAGGTGATCCCATCTACACGACATGCTCGACGTCGCCATTGGCACCGAGTGAAGAAAGCTGGGGACAACTCTTCTTCTGGACTTACCCCACCAGCTCCAATGGTGGAGATTGACGCTGCTGTTCCAACTGGGAACATCTTCGAGCTACTCAGGAGGGTGCACAAGAACTCTCCAAAAGCCATACTGAAGAAGTCTCCTTCGCCTGTCAAAAACACAACACGGGTGAAGCCGAAATAGCCTCCTCAGCAGTTGTCCTCCAAGATCCACAGAGTTTGGCGGAAAGTCCAAGACTCCGTAATTGAGAAAGATTACTCTCGTCGGCTGAAGAAGATGAAGGCTCGGCAAGAGGAGGACCATCCAACCGCCATACCACGAAAGGTATCATCTGCATCGGTGCCTGCCGCAACGGCCCCCTCAACCTCGACCTCCCACAAAAAGAGAAGGCCTAAGAATCTCCCACCACTGGCGGCAAATATCAAAAGCAGTGGACCCAAACGCCCTAAGTCTGGGGGCATGGTTGTGCATACCGTCTACATGGCATCCGGAAAAGAGGATAGTCGTGCTTCCGTGAGTCATCGACCACTCACACGGTCTGTGACGAAAGCTTAGGAGCAACAACAAAAGCTCCAGGAGATGTTGACAAGAATGGCCGCACTTACTGGGCAGAAAGAAAGCCCGGAAGTATCGTTGGAACAATGCCAAGAGCAGGATACCGACACCGAATTCCTATGGAGGGTGCATGAAAAGAAAGATAAAGAGGCCGTGGAATAAGAGGCTAATATAAAATAGATGGCGCTTCTATTCCAAGACATGGTTGGGATGATGATCCAGCCGGATCCTCCAGCTGAAGACCCTCCAGTAATCATTGAAGACGACAGAGGGGAGACATCGAACCCTCCTTCGGCTTTATCAGTAGCCAGAGAGGAGATGATCTCTAAATCTGCCTTTGAAGACTACATAGCTCAACAAATAGGAGCTCATCAGGCGAACGAAGCGACAGGACAAGTCGTCAGAACTGGGCGGCCTTATCTAGCTGGTACGACCAAATTAAGTACCTGCCAGGATATATGATCCCCAAATTCCATGTGTATAAGGGGACGGGCTATCCGCACCAACATGTTGCTCAATTCAGAGCTCTATGCGGCAATACTAGAGGAGATGACAAACTATTGCTTCGCCAATTTGTCGGCAGCTTAGTGGAGATGGCATTTGAATGGTATTCAGAGATTCCGAATGATTCTATCAAGACATTTGCAGAAATGGAGCTACTGTTTACACAGCAGTTCGCAAGCGCAAGCGAGCGCACCCAATCACGGCAT
Source organism: Agapanthus africanus (assembly GCA_030015575.1). NCBI lineage: Eukaryota > Viridiplantae > Streptophyta > Magnoliopsida > Asparagales > Amaryllidaceae > Agapanthus > Agapanthus africanus. The sequence goes on along the minus strand of JASDDO010000010.1, from coordinate 537,669,671 downwards.
TAATCAACGCCAGGGTTAAACCGGGAGAGACCTAGGTTCAATACGCGATTCGGTGGCGTACCCTATGGTCAAAATGTGAACAACGTATAGAAAAACCTCCTGCTGTGGGTATGTTCATAGGGACCCTTAATCCCCAGGTAACTATATCCCAGTTTATGATGTTCTTCAAGCCGATCACCTTCCAGGCCTTGATTGACAAACTGGCCCAAATGGACCAGATGGGCCATAGGTTGTCCTCTTCAAAGACAGATTTTCGGAATGAAAAGAGCAAAGGGAAAGCGACCTTCGTCGCCAATGCTCAACAACAACAAAGTGACCCGAAACCGGTTATTCGCCAAAATAACAGACCGCGGGCCCTCGAAGAGAAGTTGAGATGTCCTTACTCATTTCTGCAGGATAAAACGAGGGGACTATTCGACCTGGCGGTGCGCAACAGGCTCATCACTCTGTCGGATCCGAGATGACCACTGCAATCAGGCGATGTCAATAATCCCAATTACTGCCCCTACCACCGAATAGTGGGCTACCCAATCGAAGATTTTTACGTCTTTAAAAACTGGATCGAAGACCAGTACCAGCAGGGCAAGTTCGTGCTGTCCGAAAACTGGAAGGTAAACCCGTCGCAGCAGCATGCTCCTAAAAAGATGGATACGCCGAGGGCATCGTGCTCATTTATGGAAGAAGCTCCGTGGGAAGTGGTCCTTTCAGCTAAAACTAAAATAATGCTAAAGGATCTTCAAGCATGTCCGACGATTAGGTGGAAAAGCTCGCTGGAGCCTGAAATTATTGACGGAATGCTGAAACCACGCCCAACGCCAAAAGTTGGTAACGATGGACAAAACCTCCAGGCCAAGCCTTCGAAGTGTTCAAAGAAAAAGAAGAAGGCCGAGAAGCCCGTCCAGCTCGACGGCAATCGTACGGGTCTGCAGAAATACATCGATGCACTAAAGGAATACAACCAAGAGACACGGACCCCAGTCACACTGGAAGAGTTCTTCAAGCATGTTCTTGAGGACCGAAACAGTGAAAATGATGAAGGAGACGACTCGTCAGAAGAACTCGAGGAGTATGTAGCGAGCTGCCACATGATCTCTCACTCATCGACAAACGGCAAAGAAGCTCCTGATGTAGAGAAACTGGGGGCAGATCCAGAACCAAAACCCAGGGAACCGTCAGATGACTTCATCGATAAGATGCTGAACAAAGCTCTTAGAAAGAGCAAAGCTAATCGAGAACGTGAAGCGGCCATTTACGAAAAGGTCAAGTGCCGATGTCAGGCCTGTAGGGTGTTTCTCATCACTCCATTGAGATGCGAATGCGCGCGCGCTTGTCAGGCACAGTACAGATTCCCCCTGCTTAGGGTAGGCAGGAGTTTATTGATTGTGGGGATCCGAATCTCCGGCAGCCGCGGACTAAGCTGCCGTTAATTACCCCTCGCCTTTGGGTTGAGGGAACCTCCGATTGACGGGTTAAACTGGTTATGCGAACTCAATGTGCAGTGTTGTGTTTTGGATATATCGGGGACCCCGCAGAGTTTTTACGGGGGTTCCGCTACCCGGATAGTGGGTTGGGGGTCAAGGGGGCTAGCAGCCCCCTTACGGGGTTCAGGGCAGTGCCCCGGCCCAATTTTTTTTAGAGAGACGGTGTTTTGGAGTGTGTGAGTATCTATATATATATATATATATATATATATATATATATATATATACATATATATAAAAAAGGGGAAAAGCGCCCAAAGGACGCGTGGGGCCAGCGCCTAGTGTAATACCCAGTTTTCGACGTACTATTTTACATATTTGAATGAAATAATTTTCCTATATTTTTATTCTATTTATGTTCTATTCCTTTATGGTAATCCCCTAAAATTTTACTGGATATTTCCAATTCCTATTTTACTATTTTAATCTAAATTCAATCTCCCCCTCTCTTGGCCAGGCCCATCTCCTTTTCCCAATTTCTTTTCCCCATTCCCAATTCCTCGACCCAGAATATAATATAAATTAAAACCAATTAAATCCCCTTCAGCCCAAAACCACAAACTAAATATATAATAAAATCCCAGCCCAGCTTTTCCTCAGCCCAACAGAAAATATACAAATTAAAAATAAAAATATATTTATCCCGGCCCACTCCCTCTCTATCTCTATTTATTCCCCCTTTTACACCGGCCCAAACCCTAGCCCGGCCCGCGCTCCTAACAACCCGACCCGACCCGCTATCATCTCCCTTCTCCTTCCTCACTCCGCTCATTTTTCCCGCTCAATTCCCCTACTGCCCCCACGTCGCCCCCACATCACCGCTCAACTCGCCAATGCCCTCACTCCTCAAGGCCACGACCGCGTGCCCTTCAACCCCTCCTTGTCTCGCGAGTTCTCTCCCCCTCATCACTCTCTCTCAAAACTCTCCTCTCTCCGAAAACTCCAAGCTTTCCTAGCCGCCGAGCTCCCTCGACGACGACGCTCACCAGCTACCTCATTCCACGAAAACTCCTCCTCCTCTCATCGCCACTCCCCACACCACCGACCACCTCCCCTGCACATCCTTCGCCGAGCCTAACTCCACCAAGCTCCATCACCGACCCTCGAATCCCCTCACCACCTCACTCCCCCACCGACCTCAACGCCAACGAGCCCTGACCCCTCCACGACACCATCACCCTCGCCCCCTTCAAGCTACAGGCCCGAGCACGTACCTGCTCATCCTACACACCGGAACCCATCACCCTTCCCGAGCACCCTCTCTAACCCCTTGCCGGAGCTGCCTCCGCCGACCACCGCCAAGCCCCTTCTCTCACAGGCAACATCTTTTCCCTCCCTCTCTTATAGAACCTCTCTCCCCATCTCAGCACCCCGACACCATCTTCATCGTTACCAGGCTCACCCTGAGCTCGCTGCCGTCGCTACTACTGGTGTCGTGCCGGAAATCTCATCGTCGCGGCCTTGACCATCACCTCCTATTACCGTCGCCTCCAAGCTCCACCTCCATTCGAGACCGAGCCTCGAGGCTAGCCCAAGCTTCAAACCAAGCTTTAGCCATTTCATCGAGTACTTGCCTCTATCGTCGATCACTGCTATTCCAGCCGTCATCGTCGCCGAATAAGCCATGGCTTCAGTCTCTGTGTCCGTCACCATCAGCAAGGCTGTAACCGTCGCATCGCCAGCGCACGTCCGTCGCACCCACCGAGACATCGAGTCTATGAGCCCAAGCTCGAGCCGAGACCGAGAACCCTAGCTGCACCGTTCGCTGCGTGTTCATGTCGTTGCCGCTTTCGTGCGTCGCCATAGCATCTCCAAGAAAGTACCCTACTTGCTACATGCTAGATTACTGTTATAATTCAACTACTACTAATTCCATGTTTTACGATTCGTGAGAACCTATGTGACACAAGTGCTTGATGCAAAACCCGAGCGAAAACCTTCCATTAAACTGATGGAACTCGATTGTATACACTGGCCCGTGTGGCAATGAACATTGTGGTGAAATCGTACTGGAAAATATAATCGTTACTGGCTTGAACGATCACCCCCAATTACACCCGTTAAAACTGAATATTTCCCGCGTCTGAAACTTGTTTAAATCATAATTATTTGTGTACATATTAAAATGATGCGTGCGATGGCTCGTATCGAAGCTAACAGTTTAACCCACTGCACCATATTATTGATCACTAAATTTTGTTAGACTATGACAGATAAAATTGCGGAGGAGTTCGATTCTGGACTGCAGTCCAGAATGGAAATCCCGATTAACCCCTGTTTCCTAAACCCCTGTATATTACTGTTCAAATATGAGAATGCATGGAACCCTTAATTGTTATATAGGAAATTGAATTATCTTTCTTACTCGATTGGTCTCACTGGTTTCCTCAACCGTTTGATATTTTTAATCCATTTTACAATGTCGTTGCATTGTGCTGAATTCTGCAGAGGCAGATTTTACACGCCGAACATAATCTGTCCATAACTCCCTGTCGCCATAACGTATTACCGATCCTCCAATTGATATGGAAACCTAACTGATAATACTAATTATAGTTCAACTATAGAGTCGCCTAATTACGATCTCAACTAGGATTAAAATGCGTTTCGAAACGGACTTCGGATTCTGAAACCGGATTTCCAGCAGTGAACGCTTAAAATGAAATGGCCATATCTAGTGATCCTGAAACCCGATTAACGTGAAACTAATTTTGATGGTTAGATAATTAAACATACTATTTACCCCTTTTTTATTGTTTCGCTAAATTGTGCATGTATGATTTATGATAAATTATGCAAGTGGTAGGATATCGATTGATGACATCTTAATCGTGCCTTAAATACTGTTTTCTCATCACATTATATATACGTCATTGCATTGGTAACCTAGCGATCATATGCATTACCCAGTGTTAGCTTTTAGTGTTTGATTGTGGCAAGTACGTTAGCGATTAAGCATGAGTGGATAAGTGAAAGTGACACGTACTTGTACACAATCAGTGGACCCTATTGATTTATTACATTGTCGACGTCTGTAGGACGTGTATAAGTGTGACTATAATTGGTATGAGACAATTATGGAAGCACTTGTATGGGTGTCACAGGTAAGGCACCAAACACTGTCCATTTATCTTGGGTATCAGTCGGGACATGCTTGATGGAGATCCTGTCTCCAGTTCTCGCGCAGACTTGTTATGGACCGACCTGTAATTGAGTTTATGGTTGGCGTTTGATGTAGACCATGAGGTGTGGGGTAGTTTGAGTGTGAGTTCAACAGAATCTCGGGAGTCCCATGCCGGCACAAATGGAGATATATGGAGATATGTGGGGATATCACTTATTATTAGCGAGCGACTCGGGCCCGTGTTCCCTTGTCCTTGGGCCCTACCCTTGGGCGGGGGATACTCACGAGTGGTTGACTCTCACATTTGGACTGACGATAGGCTTAGTGGCCTGTACTGTGAGACTTAGAGAGTGATAGGGATAGTGATATTGTTATACATTGCATACTGATTCAACACACCCGACATACTATTTACTGCTTTACTGTTCACCTGCTCCTTTAGACACCCGCATTTGGCTACTTCATGTTCACGTCTTTACTCCCTTGATTTACTGTTACATATTCATTATTATTGTACGGGTTGCCATTTGTATCTATAAATATATTGCCATCGTGTCGCTCTGACGACCTGAGTATGCATGCTCAGAGTGAGAAGTGGATCTAGCTTGGAACAGGATCAGACGTACATCGCGGACATCTTGATCAGCTACCCAGAGCTATACTCTCTTGATCTCCATCTGGTTAGTTTTTTTGTATTTGTTTTGATTTAGTTGCTGCATTTCTCTTACCTGTGCATTGATTACTGATTACTACGTAAAGCTAGCAGCCGAAGTGTGACCACGGAGAGATATTTTCTCGACCGTAGGAGCATGGCTGGTCTTATCCACCCCTCGTAGTCCGTATTTTGGAAAGTAAGGCGTGACACCTAGCGCTTGAGCGCTAGGCGCTTGAACGCTAGCGCACCACGTGTCCGGCATGTGGGCGCTGGGCTCTTGATCGCTGTGCGCTTAAGCGCTAGCACACCACGTGTCCGACACGTGGGTGCTGTGCACTTGAGTGCTGTGCACTTGAGTGCTGTGCGCTTAGGCGCTATGTGCTTAAGCGCGAGCGCACCACGTGTCCGACACGTGGGCGCTGGGCGCTTGAGCGCTAGGCTCCTGAGCACAGTGTGCTTAAGCGCTAGCGCACCATGTGTCCGTCACGTGGGTGCTGGGCGCTAGGCGCTTGAGCACTGGGCGCTCGAGCGCTAGCGTACCACGTGTCGGCACGTGGGCATTGGGCGCTTGAGCGCTTGGGGTGCTTGGGCGCCGGCGAGGAAAAGGGGATTTTAGCCCCAGAAATAGGATTTAAAATCCCAAAAGAGGATTTACGGTGGAGTTAAACTCCTAAGATGTTTTGGAGTTGATGAAAGGGGTTCTTCTTTGGAGCCTTGGGTCTTCCCAAAAATGGGGTTTTCGGAGATGGGCCTCTTTCTTCCTCCTCTGTTGGCAGGATCTTGAAGATCAAGAGGCGTGGGATTTTAAAAATCTCTTCTTTTTGAGATCTGATGGGAGATCTAAGCTCCCCTTTGTGGGTTTTGTGGTGAAAAACTCTTTAGTTTTGGAAAAGGAAGAGTGCAACTCTTAATTTAATTTCAAAAGAAAGAAGAAGGTTTAGAACCATCAGAAAGGGGAAAGAGACATGAACCCTCGATTTTTTTTTAGAATGAATGAAAAGTGTATATTTTATTCATTATCATGTTGCTTTATATAGCCTTACACATTTACATATAACCCCTTGGGCTTTACAAAATGGCATTTTGCCCATCTCATGGCTTATGTGCCATTTCTTTTTGCACATAAGCCATGGGCTTTACAAAATTTTGGCTTTATGCCCATTCATGTATAAAAAATTACATCAAAATTATTTATTACATGATTTTTTATTTCAGCATGGGGGAGGCCGGCCGCTTCATGTTCGGGCTCGACTCGAGCATGAGCCCACTTGATCTGGGCTTGGGCCCACTTGGCTTGGGGTTGACCTTGATTTTGACTTGGTCAACTAGGGGTGCAAATTTTGACCCCAATAAAGTGCCCCCCATCAATGAGTGCACACCGCATGCATGAGTTGTGTGCACGAAATTGATGGAGGTTGAAATTGGACTTCAAGGTGGAACATCCTCCCAGGGGTGGAGCATCATCCCGGGGAGCATGATTCCCGAGGATCGGAGCATCATTTTGATTCGCGGAGCATAATTCCAGGGTCGGAGTATCCCACGGGGAGCATGATTCTTGGGGATCGGAGCATCATTCCGATTTGCGAAGCATAATTCTAAGGTCGGAGCATCATTCCGAAGAGTCGAAGCATAATTCCGAAGAGTAGAGGCATGATTCCAAGGATCAAAGAATCATTCCGAAGAGCGGAGCATGATTCCAGGGTTCAGAGCATCATTCCGAAGGGAGGAGCATGATTTCAGGGATCGGAGCATCATTCCGAAGAGCGGAGCATGATTCCAGGGATCGGAGTATCATTCCGAAGGGCGGAGCATGATTCCAGAGATCGGAGCATCATTCCGAAGGGCGGAGCATGATTCCAAGGATCGGAGCATCATTCCGACGAGCGGAGCATGATTCCAGGGTACGGAGCATCATTCCGAAGAGCGGAGCATGATTCCAGGGTTTGGAGCATCATTCCAAAGGGCGGAGCATGATTCCCTAGATCAGAGCATCATTCCGAAGGGCGGAGCATGATTCCAGGGTTCGGAGCATCATTCTGAAGGGCGGAGCATGATTCCAGGGGACGGAACATCATTCCAGGGATCGGAGCATCATTCCGAAGGGCGGAGCATGATTCCAAGGATCGGAGCATCATTCCGAAGGGCGAAGCATGATTCCAGGGTTCGGAGTATCATTCCGAAGGGCGGAGCATGATTCCAGGTTTCGGAGCATCATTCCGAAGAGCGGAGCATGATTCTAGGTTCGGAGTATCATTCCGAAGGACGAAGCATGATTCCAAGGATCAGAGCATCATTCCGAAAAGCGGAGCATGATTCCAGGGATTGGAGCATCATTCCGAAGAGTGGCAGACATTCTGATCGAAGCATAATTTCGATGCAGAGGTTGATTCCCAAGCGAAGTATAATTCCGACAGGGAAGGCAGATACTTCGAGGCGAAGCTTGATTTCGACGCGGGGTACACTCTAAGACGAAGCATGATTCCGGCGCAGAGCTTGTTGGCCGACTTGATTCCGAGACGAAGCATAATTTCGACAGGGAGGGCAGATACACCAAGGCGAAGCATGATTTCGTCACGGGGTGCACGTTCTGAGACGAAACATGATTCCAATGCAGAGCTTGTTGGTTGACTTGATTCCGAGTCGGAGCATAATTCCGACGAGGAGGTCGTTGGTTGATTCCGAGTCGAAGCATAATTCCGACAGGGAAGGCAGATACACCGAAGTGAAGCTTGATTTCGACGCGGGGTACACTCTGAGACGGAGCATGACTCCAACGCAGAGCTGGTTGGTTGATTTGATTCTGAGGCGGAGCATAATTCCGGCAGGGAAGGTAGATATCCCGAGGCGAAGCATGATTTCGACATGGGGTAAATTCTGGGATGGAGCATGGTTCTGCCGTAGAGGTTGTTGGTTTGATTTGATTTTATTTGGATTGACATCAGCATCGCTATTCTGAAATATGGTACCGGAAGCGAATCATCATTTGTCATGAGAGGATTTGGGAATTGGTTTTGGTTTGGCATCTGTATTGCTGCACTGGAATAATGCCAGGAGCAACTCATCATTTGCCCCGGGAGGATTTAGGAATTGGTTTTTGCTTGGCATCAGTATCGCTATACTGGAATATGGTATCAGGAGCAAATCATCATTTGCGCTTGCTTATCAGGAAGCGATGGCTTATGAGACAGGTTTTAGGTCCCTATCACCTAAGACTTTTCAATTTTGTGAGCCGTAAGGGTCTCACAAAACATTTTCTCCCTACAGGTCGTAAGGATCCCGTTGGTGTATTTTCTCCTTAGGAATCGTGGGGACTCCTAAGTGTGTTGCTCTTTTGTGAGTCGTAAGGATCTCACGCGGGAATTTTATCCTCACAAAGTCGAGAGGACTTTGTGAGTGCATTTCATCTCTTTTTCACGAGTTTGCGCCCTTTCGGGTTTTCACAAGCTCGCCGGCAGTCCTGCTGTTTTTACTCACGGTGCCCTTTCGGGTTTTCATCCGTGCCCATTTTGCTTGTGGACATACCCTTTCTTTTCTTTTCTTTTTCTTCACCACTGGTGGGACTTTGAATATAGTCTCGCCGGTAGGACTTGGGAGAGATTAGGATCATTTTACGCCCTTGGATTGTATACGGTTTTGCAGGATGTATGATCCAGACCGTAGGGCCGAAAATATTTCGGGACTTTGTTGGCGTCTGCATCGCTGCACTGGAATATGGTACCAGGAGCAACTCATCATTCGCCACTTGGGGTATGGGGTTTGGAATTTGGTTGGCGTCTGCATCGCTGCACTGGAATATGGTACCAGGAACGACTCATCATTCGCCATTGGGGTATGAGATTTGGAATTTGGCTGGCGTCTGCATCGCTGCACTGGAATATGGTACCAGGAGCGACTCATCATTCGCTGTTGGGGTATGGGATTTGGAATTCGGCTGGCGTCTACATCGCTGCACTGGAATATGGTACCAGGAGCGACTCATCATTCGCCGTTAGGGTATGGGATTTGGAATTTGGCTGGCGTCTGCATCGCTGCACTGGAATATGGTACCAGGCTGGCGTCTGCATCGCTGCACTGGAATATGGTACCAGGAGCGACTCATCATTCGCCGTTGGGGTATGAGATTTGAAATTTGGCTGGCGTCTGCATCACTACACTGGAATATGGTACCAGGAGCGACTCATCATTCGCCACTTTTTTTTACCGCGATTGCTCTATCATTTCAGCTTTTCTTATCTCGAAGATCGCGAGTGCCCTATCATTTCGTCTATTTATTCGCGGTTGCTCCATCATTTTGGCTTTACTTTTATTTTTACTCGCTGATTTTTATTGCGAGTTGTCCCATCATTTCGGCTTTTCTTTTTATTTATCTATTTACACATTCCTTTTTTTTTATTTACACATTTTTTTTACATCCCCGGTTTAACGACTTAGAGGTCGTTTATTCCCAGTTTAATGACATGGTGGTCGACTGTTCCCGTTTAATGACGTGGTGGTCGATTGTTTTCAGAGAAAGGCAGATGTCCGAGAGAATCAGTTTCACGAAGAACTTTGGTCTCCATTTGTATGAAATTGGCGGTCGCAGCTGGACTGTTTGTTAACACGCTTTTAGACAGTTCTATCTCTCCTGCCTTGTATTGCTTTTCGACCAAATCTTTGAAGACGAAGCAGTCCTCAATGGCATGACCTATCACTCTGTGATAAGGGCAGTATTTGGGGTCGTCGGTCTTATTCGCTTCCTGCTGTCTTTTTGACTTTGGCAGTTGTAGACCGTTCCTCAGGGCGTTTTTGAATATTTTACGGATTTTGTCCCTTCTGAAGGAATAGACCTTGTCCAGCTTCTCTTTCAGTGGAGATTCTCCTCCCTCTCCGAATGCTGGCTTCCGAGGCTGGTTGGCATTAAGCCCGCTCATCCCTTGCTTATTTTGGTTAGCCAAGGCATTGAAAGATTCAGAATCATCGGAGTTTCCGCTTTTGCGATTTTCGTCTTTTCGGTTTCTCCAGGACCTATTGTTATTTTGGGAATCCGAGGAGGACTCCTGCTTTGAGCGCTCCAGCATCTGAACTTTCCTGGTCAGCTCCTGGCATGTTTTGAGACCCGCAGTGCATAGAAACGGGGCCATCCAATTGTTGAGATTTCCGACAAGGAGACTGACAGATTGGTCCTGCTCTATCGGCGGTTCACATTTGACAGAGAGATTGCGCCATCGGGTTATAAAATCCGTGCTGCTTTCATTGTTCTTTGGCTTGGTCCTTACGAAGTCGGCGATGGTGATCTTATCACTGACGCTCATGAACCTCTGCTGAAACAGAGACTCCATTTGGACGAAAGTTATGACGAAGCCATCCGGTATGCTCGCGTACCAGTCGAAAGCAATATCGGCCAAGCTATTAACGAACTGGCGGAGGAGAAGCGCATCATTGCCCCCAGTATTCCCGCATGAGGCTTTAAAGTGGGCGATGTGTTGATTCGCATTTCCCGTCATACTGAGCAGGATATGGTCTCCCACTGCTGCTGATATCTTTTTGTGCTTCGGCTTTGGCTACCAATGTTTTGACTTTGCTGGCAACCAAATCCATGATTTGATCTTGAGTTAGCGGGCTACTGTCATCGGTAGCCAAGAAATTTCCCGAGATAGGATGCGATTGACTTTCATGCGGTCCGCCCACCTTTGGATTTGAGGGAATAGGCGCCGGCTGTCTTGGGACACCATTTCCCGGTTCATGAGCAGGGCCCTGCGCCTGATTGGGCGGCTGAGAGGCAAGTTGGGCCGTGAGCTGCAAGACGACATTCGTCAATTTTTGAGTAGAGTTTGTCCACTTCCTTGTCTTTGTTCCTGAGCTGCTTTCGGAGCTCTTGAAGCAATTGCTGCTCTGCATTCTTGGGATGGAAGATTGGCTCATCTTCACTTTCCGAGCCCAACCCCTCATGGACCGGAGGGTCTTTCTGCCTATCATCCTCATCGAGAGGGTTTTCATCACCCAGCGGAGGCGGCTGTTCTTGGGAAGCGGCAACCACATTCAAGCCAGATTGGATTTGAGATGTGGTGGTCCCGTCCTTGCTCTTGCTGCGCGTGCCCACCATGTAGATAGTGTGGACCACATATCTAGCCATTTCCTCATCTTTGGTGGGGTGACCCTGTTCTTCGAACCTCATGAGGTTAAGCCTAGCAGGAGCCCTAGCCCTTTGGTTGGCTCTATATCTGAGCCTTTTCTGCCTTAGCTTCTCAATTTTAAGGGCTTGGCGGGCATTTGTTTCCTGGGAAGCCACCGTGAGTCGATTAGCGGGGAGCTTAGAGAAGACACCCGATCGAGCAGTTGTCAGGGGCACCACCGGAACTTGCTTGAGACGCCTTGTTGCTTTGTTGGTGTTAATGGCCTTGCCCCCAGCTGGGGCCAAGGAGAGTCGTTCAAACACCGACTTGCGTTTGAGTTGGGACGCCTTCGAGACCAGCACATTTGGCCTCTTGCCTTTTGAGACCGGTTTGTCTATCACCGGGGCTTGAGGAGCTGGGATGGTGTTAGCTGACACGAACAGGATAGAGCCGAATGGTAGCGGCGGCTCTTCCCATTGTCGTCCGAGACTGGCCGGAAGGACCGTCCTGGCGTCCATCTTCATCGTATAGGAGATGGGAGCCGTGCTGAGAGCAGAGTTCGTCCTTAGAGACATTTTTGCTGAGTCCGAAAATTGCAATTGGAAATTGTTAGCCTGCAAATAGAAACATGATTTCAGTAAAGGCAATCGATATGTATATTGATTGAGTTCGCATGAACGTTTAACCCAAAATATGGGAGGAGAGATTGGTCCCATCGGGCGTGCCAGAATCTGTAGGGTGTTTTTCATCACTACATTAAGATGAAAATGCGCGCGCGCTTGTCAGGCACAGTACAGATTCCCCCTACCTAGGGTAGGTAGAGGTTTATTGATTGTGGGGATCCGAATCTCCGGCAGCCGCGGACTAAGCAGCAGTTAATTACCCCTCGCCTTTGGGGCGAGGGATCCTCCGATTGACGGGTTAAACTGGTCATGCGAACTCAATGTGCCGTGTTGTGTTTTGGAGGGGTTTTGGATATATCGGGGGCCTCGCAGAGTTTTTACGGGGGTCCCGCTACCCGGATAGCGGGCTGGGGGTCAAGGGGGTGAGCAGCCCCCTTGCGGGGTGCTGGGCAGCGCCGCAGCCCAAAATTTTTTTAGAGAGACGGTGTTGTGGAGTGTGTGAGTATATATATATATATATATATATATATATATATATATATACACACATGTATACATATATATAAAAAAAGGGGAAAAGTACCCAAAGGACGCGTGGGGCCAGCGCCTAGCGCGAGCCCTGGGCGCTTGAGCGCTAGTGCACCACGTGTCCGACACGTGGGCGCTGGACTTTTGAGCGCTGTGCGCTTGAGCACTGTGCGCTTAAGCGCTAGCGCACCACGTGTCCGACACGTGGGTGCTATGCGCTTGAGCGCTGTGCGCTTAGGCGCTGTGTGCTTAAGCGTGAGCGCACCACGTGTCCGACACGTAGGCGCTGGGTGCTAGGCTCCTGAGCACAGTGCGCTTAAGCGCTAGCGCACCACGTGTCCGATACGTAGGCGCTGGGCTCTAGGCGCTTGAGCACTGGGCGCTCGAGCGCTAGCGCACCACGTGCCCGGCACTTGGGCGCTGGGCGCTCGAGCGCTAGCGTAGCACGTGCCCGGCACGTGGGTGCTGTGCGCTTGAGCGCTGTGCGCTTAGGCGCTGTGTGCTTAAGCACGAGCGCACCACGTGTCCGACACGTAGGCGCTGGGCGCTTGAGCGCTAGGTTCCTGAGCACAGTGCGCTTAAGCTCTAGTGCACCACGTGTCTGACACGTGGGCGCTGGGCTCTAGGCGCTTGGGCGCTGGGCGCTCGAGAGCTAGCATACCACGTGCCCGGTATGTGGGCGCTGGGCGCTTGAGCGCTTGGGGCGCTAGGCGCTTGGGCGCCGGCGAGAAAAAGGGGATTTTAGCCCCAGAAATAGGATTTGAAATCCCAAAATAGGATTTAGGGTGGAGTTAAATTCCTAAGATTTTTTAGAGTTGATGAAAGGGGTTCTTCTTTGGAGCCCTGGGTCTTCCCAAAAATGGGGTTTTTAGAGATGGGCCTCCTTCTTCCTCCTCTGTTGGCAGGATCTTGAAGATCAAGAGGTATGGGATTTTAAAAATCTCTTCTTTTTGAGATCTGATGGGAGATCTAAGCTCCCCTTTGTGGGTTTTGTGGTGGAAAACTCTTTAGTTTTGGAAAAGGAAGAGTACAACTCTTGATTTAATTTCAAAAGAAAGAAGAATGTTTAGAACCTTCAGAAAGGGGAAAGAGGCACAAACCCTAGATTTTTTTGAGAATGAATGAAATGTGTATATTTTATTCATCATCATGTTGCTTTATATAGGCTTACATATTTACATATAGCCCTTTGGGCTTTACAAAATGGCATTTTGCCCATCCCATGGCTTATGTGCCGTTTCTTTTTGCACATAAGCCACGGGCTTTACAAAAATTTGGCTTTATTCCAATTCTTGTATAAAAAATTACATCTAAATTATTTATTACATGATTTTTTATTTCAGCATGGGGGCCACTTCATGTTTGGGTTCAACTCGGGCATGAGCCCACTTGATCTGGGCTTGGGCCCACTTGGCTTGGGGTTGACCTTGATTTTGACTTGGTTAACTAGGGGTGCAAATTTTGACCCCAACAAGGCCGAAAAATCTCCGGTGAGGAGAAGCCATAAAGTACCTCAACCGGATTAAAGTGCCCTTGTCACCAGCAGGAGCAGAATCAAGATAAGGAAGCAGTTCGCCAAAGTTCTGTCGATGGGAATGAAGCTGCCACCTTCCAAAGAAAATACTTTCGGGGATACGTGCCCCGACGAACCGGATGTCCATCCGAAATACTGCTTGTATCATCGGAGGGTCACACACCCTACCGAAGAGTGCAATGTCTTCAAGAAGTGGTGGCATGGATACGTTGCCCACTAACAACACTTCAAGTGAGTAAAGCGCAAAGCCCGTCGGGAGCAGAGAAGTATGACAGACGAGCGTGAAGGAACAGCCGGTAGCTGTCATATGGTTGATGTCTTTCCGACAAGAGCAAAATCTCATGTTCTTACCTTCGGGAGTGATTCTGACAAAGAAATAGCCCTCGGCCCTCTCTTTAAGGAATCCACCTCTGAAAAAGAAAAGGAGATGAAGAACCGTGAGAATATTCAGCTGCATAACCGCACGTTGCCTGAAAAGAATCTCGGACCTTCAAACAAAGGTTCGGGCAAAAGGGACAAAGGAAAGGAAAAAGTCCCTGAGGAGATTGCCCTCGATGATAGAGTCGTTGAAGTGCTCACAGCCAAGGGCCCGCCCAAGAGGATCAAGGTGGATTACAATGTCCTAGCACGTCTGAGGAAGATACCTTCACAGTTGAGTATTTTAGATGTCCTTCTCCTTTCTAAAGAAGCACGAGATTCCCTGATCAAGGCATTACAAGAGCCCGACCAGTTTCAAACCTTCCTAGCAGAACAAAAGATGAAGGACTAACTGGAAGAAGTCTACACGGCTGATATCACCTTCAGTGATGAAGACCCCCTTCTAGGAACGTGCGAGCACAACCGTCCGCTGTATATAACCGGGTATTGTCATGATATCAAGATAGGGAAGATCATGGTCGACAATGGGTCCTCCGTCAACCTTCTCAATGTAAGGGTGTTGAAGAAGATTTGCATGAACGTGCAGCACCTGGATCAGGATAAAATTACCATCTCCGGTTTTGACTTCCAATCATCGCAAACGCTCGGGTCTGTAATACTGACATTACGGTTCAGGCTGCTCATCGCTAAGATTAAGTTCTATGTTATTGACGCCAAGACTTGCTACAATGCTTTGCTCAGCAGGCCTTGGTTACATGAGTACAACATCATCCCTTCTACACAACATCAGTGTATGAAGTGCTTCAAGGACGATCTCGAGTACACAGTTACAGGGGAGATGAACCCATTCTCCGTAAATGAAGTCTGCAAATATGAAGATGCCAAATACTTCTTACCAAACTTCGAAGACATGGAAAGATGTCGCAAACCGGAGAATAAACAAAAAGCCATCGCCACTATCCCGATATTCGGGAGAGATACCGAAGAGGATGAAGAGATGGTCTACTCGGGACAACCCCAAGGTAATAGGCCAAGACCATCTGCTCCTATTCTGGTCTTTGGCAGTGACTCTGAGGACGAGGCCAACGCAGTGTTCTCCGTCCGCCCACCAATGCATACCTTTGCTGGAGCTGACCAGAGTTTACAGATTATCCCGGTCCCACAGAGGCATTACAAAGAACTTGATGCACTTGATACGTACAACGTGCAAGAGCTGCAGTCCTTCTACGTCTCTCCTAAGCAAAGAGGTGAGAAGGCAATCCTTTTCTACCAATCCACGGAGACTAAAGTGGAGAAAGAAGTATGGCACGGTGCCGAACCTGCGCTCGACAGGATTTAACCAATCCGTCTGCTTAGATACTATGCAGAGGGACTGAAAAGGCTGTTGAGACACCAAGACGTACCCTTCAAACAGACTACTCGACAAGCCCAGTTCTATAACAAGATTTGGGACGTTCCCAGGACTCGGCGGAAGATGCCCAACAACCGGCCTTGGATACGTTCAGTCCAATAAAAGGGAGCAATTCCATGGCTGCCATGTCATAAATAATTTCGGTGGAGAAACGAATGCTCGTCCAGATAGCGCTGGTATTGAACCAGAGCGAAATCCTGCCGTAAGAACACCAAGTCCGTCATTCGAAGAACAGATCGTCATGCTAATAAGAGAAGCAGGTCAAAGGGTTCGGAATGACCACAGCCGCGAAATGGCCATTTATGAGAAAGTCAGAACGCAACGTCTCATTCAGCATGCTATGGAGGATTACGATGCCTTTCACCGTCAGCCCGCTGTGCGCTCTCGTGGCAAGAAAAAAGCCCGACGTAGAAACAACAGCAAGGTGAAGAATGGGAATGACGCTCAAAGACAGCAAAGCGGATCCAAGAAGCCACACGAGCGAGGAAAAGTCAGCTGGAACCCGTCTTTCATGAAGAAGATGGGTCGGGAATACTCTTTCCCTCAAGACAAGACAAGGAAAATATTCGACCTTTTCATGAAGCATCAAATGACGATGCTCCCGGAGTCTCGATACCCTGAACAGATAAATGAGGTCCATCACCCGGATTATTGCTCCTACCACCGAATAGTGGGACATCCTCTTAAAAACTGCTTTACCTTCAAAGACCGGGTTGAAGATCGGTATCAGCAAGGCAGGTTTGCTCTATTCGACAGTTGGAAGGTAGCCCCACCACGAAAGCATGAGTCGAGAGCAACCTACACTGCAAGGGAAAATCCAGATCGGCGTCGAGCTTGGAAATGAGCTCATACTTGCCATATGATAACATTCTCAAAGGAGGGAGAGCACGAGAATATGGACGACCTCTCCCAATACTTCGCAAATGAAGATGAGAACGAGCTGATTTCAGAATTTCCATTGGCGCCAAAAGAGCTGGAAGATGGAATACACACCATAGCAGAAAATCTAAGAAAAATAGACTTGGAGACGGCAAACGAGCCAAGGCCAACGTTCGTCAGCGAGATGCTGTCTGAGAAACAGGTAGCCACGTTAAAGGACGTGCTTATGCAGTATAAAGACTGTTTCGCAAGGAACTATTCCGAGATGCCGGTATTAGATCCAGAGATAGCTGTGCATAAACTGGCGATATCGCCGGACGTCAAGCCAGTCAAACAGACGCCGAGAAGAATGCGGCTCGATCTTGAGATGAGTATCAATGCCGAAGCCAAGAAGTTAATCGACCCCGGCTTTATCCAAGAAGTTCAATATCCTGACTGGATCGCCAATATCGTTCCGGTAATGAAGAAAAATGGGACAGTACGCATCTGCGTAGATTTTTGGGATCTCAACAATGCTTGTCTGCAAGATGACTTCCCAGTGCCTGTCACCGAGTTGATGATCAATAACATATCCACCCATGAAGTATTCTCCTTCATGGACGGATTCTCAGGGTACAACTAAATCAAGATGCATCCTGAAGACCAAAAGTACACTACTTTTCGGACTCCGCTGGGCATATTCTGCTACAAAATGATGCCATTCGTTCTGAAGAACGCTGGCGCCACCTACCAGAGGGCCACGACAAAGATCTTCGATGACCTTGTACATAAGATTGTTGAATGTTATATCGACGATCTCGTGGTGAAAAGCAAATCATACGAGGAACACTGTGAGCATTTGAAAATAGTGTTCCAGCGTCTTCAGAAATATAATCTGAAGATGAACCCTCTGAAATGCACATTTGAAGTTTCCTCAGGCAAATTCCTAGGATTCATCGTACGACACCGAGGCATCGAAATAGACCCGTCAAAGATCAAGGCGATTTTGGAAATGCCTTCACTAAGAATTCTCAAGCAATTGCGATCTCTCCATGGAAAGTTCACGTATATCCGGCGATTCATAGCTAAGCTCTCTGGCAAATGCCGCCCCTACAGTCATCTAATGAAGAAGGGGATCCCGTTCGTTTGGGATCGTAAATGCCAAAGCGCACTGGAAGAAATCAAGCAATATCTAAAGAACCCGCCGGTACTGATCGCGCCGATCAAGGGAAAGCCCCTCATCCTGTACACAAAAGCCCTTGAAGGTTCTTTAGGCGCGTTATGGGCACAAGAGAACGATCAGGGGAAGGAGAGAGCTCTCTATTATTTGAGTTGAGTTCTCCTGGGGCCAGAAAATAACTACCTCCCCATCGAAAAGCATTGCCTGGCACTGATCATCGCAGTAACAAAGCTTAGACATTACGCCTTGGCAAATGAGGTCCATCTCATATCAAGGGTGGATCCTCTCAAGTATTTGATGTCAAGAGCCATGCTAACAGGATGGCTTGCTAAATGGGCCTTCCTCTTGATGGAGTTCTCAATAATATATCGACCCCTCAAGGCAATAAAAGGTTAGACCATCGCCGATTTTCTTGCAGAGCATCCGATACCTGCCGACTCTCCCTTGAACTGTAAGTTACCGGATGAACACGCGTTTGACACAATTGACAGGGGAAAAGAAGGGAGTGATATCCGATGGGACTACTTTGATGGAGCATCCTCCTTGCAGAACCGAAAGAAAAACACCCCCATAATTAAAGCCGGGGTGGGCCTTATCTTCATGATTCCACAAGGAGGGATTATGCATTTTGCCCTTTCCTTAACAGAGCCAAGAACAAACAATGAAGCTGAATATGAAGCTTTGATAGCAGGTCTTGAGATTGCTGTTGACATGGGCATCGAAAACCTCCTTATATATGGAGACTCCCAGCTGGTCGTTAGCCAAGTAAATGACGACTACCAGACGTGCAAACCAGAACTGATCAGGTGCGGTGAAAGAGTGCGGAAATTGCTGACACAAATCCCCTCCTACACCCTGGAAAGCATACCGTGTGCAGAAAATAGCAAGGCAGATGCGTTAGCCAAGCTCGCTAAAGAACCGGCCGACGAAAACTTCGATGACGTAAAGATCATTATGCAAAGTCGCCGGATTCTTGCTCCAGCAGAAATATCTCAGAAGACGTCTAAAGGAGAGGAAGCAACCGAACAAGAGGCCTTCCAATTGGAGGATGAAGAAAAGGCTAGAGATTGGAGAGAAGTCTTCAGAGACTACTTCAAATTCCATCGAACGGCCGAAGACACGTCGTCAAGAAATCAGCTCATGAAGCAAGCCCTGTCTTTTGCCTTCGTTAATGGTACTCTTTATAAGAGATCATTCGATTGCCTATGGCTGAGATGCCTGGGACCAGAAGAATCAAAAAGGGTCGTCCAAGAAACTCATGACGGACTCTGCGGTTCCGATCAAGCCGTGCCAAAGATGAAGCAGAAGATCAAAAGAATGGGTTACTATTGGCCCACGATGATTCGGGACTGTCTTGAATATGTGAAGCATTGTCACTGATGCCAAATTCACGGGGACTTCATCCACCAGCATTCGAATCTGCTACACCTGACATTGGCTAGTTGGCCGTTTGAAATTGGGGAACCGATATAATCGGGCCCATCGAGCTAGCATCATCTAGGGGACATCAGTTCATACTGGCGACAAACGATTACTTTTCTAAGTGGACAGGAGCAGTACCGCTAAAAGAGGTGAAGGCGGAGAACATCCTCCATTTCTTCAAAACACATGTCATCTACCGGTTCGGCACTTCGCGACGGATCATCTTGGATAATGGGCCGGCCTACAGAAGCTATAAGATCAGCCGCTTCGCACAGCAGCATAAAATAGATTAGAGATACTCTTCGGTCTATAATCCTCGAGCTAACGGTCTAGCTAACGCTTTCAATAAGACCTTGACAAAGATCATAAAGAAAACGGTGTCTCGAAATAAAAAGGACTGGCACGAGAGATTTCATGAAGCTCTCTGGGCTTATCGAACTACGTTCAAGACGACCACAAACACAACGCTATTTGCATTAGTATTTGGCACAGAAGCAGTACTTCCCTTAGAGATAGAGCTACCCTCTCTACGAGTGGCGGTTCGGTATGAACTGACGGATGAAGAAAATGCCCATCTTCGGCTTGAGGAGCTCGACGCCCTTGATGAAACTCGTCTCATAGCGCCGCAAAACCTAGAAGCTTACAAAGCAAGGATGGCACGTTCATACGAAAGATTGACTAAGCCGAGAACATTCCGCCAAGGCGAACTCGTGCTAGTCATAAAAAGACCTATGATCTCCAACTGTGCCAAACGGGAGAAATTCGAGCCGAATTATGAGGGCCCGTACATCATAGACAAGGTCTACCAAGGTGGGGCCTACTTGCTCATGGATATGTATGGCGAAAGACCTTTCCATCCAATAAACGGTCGGTTCCTTAAGAAATACTACGCTTGACAAGTCATGGCTCAGGTTAATGATGGATGACGACGTTCGTGTCTGCTCGCTATCTCCCTGAGTCCAAACTCTATAAGCAGTATCTAGCGAAACCTCGACTCTAAAAACAATGGACCGTAATGTCCTTAAACTAACAACTAACCACAACATCGTTAAACTAGCTGTGGACCGTAATGTCCTTAAACTAACAACTGACCGCATCGTCCTTAAACTAGCTGTAGACCAAGATGTCTTTAAACTAACAATGGACCGTGATGTCCTTAAACTAACAACGGACCGAGATGTCTTTCAACTAGCTGTGGACCGAGATGTCCTTAAACTAACAGTGGAACGAGATGTCCTTAAACTAATAACGGACCGAGATGTCCTTAAACTAACGTCGCCTCAAATACGGCCATAGTGGAATGCAAGTCCACAAGTCCTAGCGGTGAGGACTGCAACTCAAATCTCACCGGCAAACGAATGGATCACATGCGGCGAAATAATTCTCGAAAGTTTCATCGTGCAAAAGAAAAAAAGGTATGTCCACATGCGAAATGGGCACGGATGAAAACCTGAAAGGGCGCCGTGAGTAAAAATATAAGGACTACCGGCGAGTTTATGAAAACCCGAAAGGGCGCAATCTCGTTAAAATAAAGACACCTGCAAGGTCCTCTCGTTCTTGTGAGGAGAAAATACCTGCGTGAGATCCTTACGACTCATAAGGGAGCAATACACTTAGGGATCCCCATGATTCCTAAAGAGAAAATGTACCTACGAGATCCTCACAACTCGTAAGGAGAATTCCCCTTATGAGACCCTCATGGCTCGTAGGATTCAAAAAGACTTAAGATACAGGGACCTAAACCTATTCTTAAGCCATCACACTCCCCAAGTTGCCCTTCAAGCGGTTCAATATTGACCCTTGTATACAATCCATTGGCACAAATAAACGTTTCCACCACCAAGTTCCACCAATGGCTTGAAATTTCCCCATATGGTGAACGACACTTATTAGTCCTCTCGACTTATAAGGAGAAAGCACTCTTGTAAGATCCTTACGACTTATAAGAGAACACACACTTAAGAATCTTCACGACTCTTAAGGAGAAAACACACCTACGAGATCCTCACGACTCGTAGGGAGAAACATTTTTATGAGACCCTTACGGCTCATGAAGTCAAAAGCCTTAGTCGATAGGATCCTAACCCTGTTTGCTAAGCCATCTTTGTTTGAACTGACAAAGGAAAATGATGATTCGCTCCTGGCAGTGTCCCAGTGGTAGCGATACTGATTCCTAAATCGGTATCAAATTCCAATTCCTTTCACGGTAAATGATGATTCGCTCCTGGCAATATCCCAGTCGCAGCGATACTGATGCTAAGATTAGTATCAGGTCTTGAGTTCCACACTCGCAGCAAAAAGTCAGCGAGCTATAAATGCATATGAAATAGTCGAAATGATAGGGCAACTTGCAACAAAAATCAGCAAGTAAAATATATGCATACAAAAATAGCCGAAATGATTGGGCAACTCGCAATAAAAAGCAGCGAGTAAAGAAAAAGAAAAATAGCCGAAATGATTGGGCAATCGTGACTCTCGCGATATAAAAAGCTGAAATGATAGAGCATCGCGGAAAGAAATAAAATAAAAATGAAACTTTTGCCCTGTAGGTGAGATCACATTGACCCCTGTATACAATCCATGGGCATAAACAGAAAGAGAACCATATCGTCCAACCAGGCTTCGCTAAAGGGAAGCCACATCTCGATGGCTACACCTACAGCCTAGAGATCAACATAATGGCGTTTCTTCTCGTTCTAACCAGAAGTAGATACGACGTTAGCAAAGCAGAATATAACAACCCTAATTTTCCTATACAACTTTCTTTACAATTTTTTTTTCAAAATCCATAAAGGGGTATTTATTGCCTGAGCACAAGACATAAGTAATTAATTAGCTATTTAATTACAAGAAGAAGCCTGTGGCTCATTGGTAATACCTTGCACTGCTGAACCAAGCCACCAGAGTTCAAATCCCATACCCCACATTATTTTTAATATTACTTTTTTAAAAACTTTAGAATATCAAGGGTTTACACGTGCATATCTTACAAAAATCCCACTGCACCCAAAAATGTAACATTGCCAGAGGTTAGATGAACCGTCGGGGGGGATTCCGGCCGCTTGACTCAGCCGGGAATCGGCTAAATCGGCCTCGACTCGGACGACTCAGTCCTCCGACCGAGTCACAGCCGAGTCGGCCGATTCCAGCGACGACCCCAACACAAAAAATTTGTCTTTTGGTCTCCCCTGTACACCTACAAAATATTATCCTCAGACCATTTCCAGAGCTCTTTTAAAACCCCATTTACTCCACTTTTATTACATTTTCATATATTTTAATATATTTTTAAATTAAAACCCTTCATCTACCCTAACCCTATAAATACCAACCCTATATACTACCCCTTCATCCTAAATTCTGAGCCAACTCTCAAGAATTTTCAAGAAACCTTGTGTACTTTGAAAAAGAGCAAGAAGCGAAGCTACGGCGAATTTTCTGGCGAACTTCCGACGACCATCCTGGGAGCTCCCGGCGACGAAACGACGCATCGACAACTCCTCCCGATCCATCTCCCTCTCCTTGTTGTCCTAAACCTGTAAGTTCCATTTCTAACTGTTGGATATAGTACCCTCAAAGTCAATTATTGGATCGCAGGTACGTGATTGCAATGATTGAGGGAGGACCTATACCGGTAGTACAATCTTGCTCGAGATGATAGTATGCTATCTGGTTTGTCTTTATCATGGTGTACATGCCTTAGTTCACTATTGCATGTTGATAGAGCCCATAGGATTCTTACTTGACAGCCAGCAGTATGATGGCGATCATATACGTGGGAGCTGGGGTCTATAAGCACATCCTTAAATAGTCCCTAGTCGAGAGAGTTTCGAGACAGGGCATCGATACTCCAGAGTAGACTAGTGTATATAGTTGAGACCCCGACGATGGGTGGTGGCCGGTCTCACAAGCCATTGGTGTCAGTTGGTTCACCTAAGATGTATACAGGTGCTCATTGGATTATGAGTACACCGGACAGGACTCGCCGGGAACATGCTAGTTGGTATTATACATATCGTCAGATAGCAGTTCCCAGGTGACATGTGTACAGGTTAGTCTGTCGACCTCAGATCGTCATTTGTCTCATGTGAGTTCCCACCGTGCTTTGATTACTACCCTACCACGGCTCAAAGGAGTCGTGCAAACAGGTTTTAGTTGGGTACAGTCCCGAGCCACATGAAGGCAGTGAGCGGATCGTCAGGGATTCGTCTCTCCTGGTATTGGGGGTGAGATCATGCTGTGTTTAGGAGAGCCATTACACGAAATCCCTGGCCAGGATAATCGAGATTTACTAGTAGGTATTCCAGTAGTATCTCAGGGTGTTCTGGGCTACTCTCCGACACGACTTATACAGCTATTGGGGGTCTGACGTTTACCAGCCCCCTAGGCCCGATATGCGATACTCATAGACGAACGGAACGGACTGTACGGATATTGTCACTGTCAGGCTCAGTAGGGTTTCTAGATGAGTTCGCTCATCAGCTTCCTTTCCGATCAATACATAGGCAACCGTTACGTACAGCTAGTACCTCTGACGTGCTAGTGGTTATACCCAGTGCCAGTGTATTGATGAGTCATTAGAGTCCTCCACAGACAGTTTTCTAAGTTCGGGCGAAACGTTGTAGAGGCCATATGGATATATGGCGGGGTTCGATCATGATCGGACGGATAATACTAGCTGGCTTTGGTTTAATCCGGATTCTAGTATTATAGCGTCGGAATATTTTCGTCTCATTGCATTTGTATTCGGTCGGAATACAAATGCGGGTATATATTTACCGTTGAGGTGTAATCTCGTAATTCGTTATGGGATTATTTTGGGAGTTGCCAGTTTTCTTTTTCCGTCTTATCTTCACTCTCTATGTTTAATACATGTGAGCATTGATCATTGACCTTTTTCCCTTGACCTTTGCCTTTTCCCACCATTTCCTGGTACTGCGTAGGCTGCACAGTGAAGGGGGGTCATTTAATGAGGCATGGGTGTAGGGATTATTTTATAAGGCATGGGTTTTAGTTTTGGTGGCTGTTTTTTGTGATAGGGGGTTTCCTGCAATTTCTCCATTCTTTTGTAAGTCTACGGTAGCGCCCCGGCCGTCTACAGACACCAAATACGGAACAAAAACTTTTTAACTGGCGCTATCGTATACTTTAACCCGGATCTGCCATTATTGCTAAACTAACAAACTGTAAAGAGAGTAGAAAGGTTATACCGAACGATCCGAGTCCTTCGTTCTTTAACCATCATCCCACGCTCCGTTGCGGCTGCTCCGATATCTTCGATCTCCGATCTGCTTGTCCAGGTGGCACCACGTCAACGATTCTTTAAACGGGCTCCCGCCTCTGACTCGAGGCAACTCGGTCGTCAAGTTTGCTAAAAGAGATGACCAAGAATGATGTAGAGAATGAGTAGACGACTTTGTATCACTTCGTCCAAAGCCGTGGACGATCGGTTAATGAAGTTGCTACTCGAATCGGGTGATGGAATGAAATGATATATGAAATTTCCATACACCCCAAAACTATCATATCTTTTAAACAAATGAATCAATCAAGTAAGTGAGAGAGTGGGGAAGGGCCGGCCACTATATAGGAGTGGGGGGGTGAGTGTAGGAGGAGGGAGAGGGTGACCACAAGAAAAGATCATGAAGAAATATCTAAGCAAGAACAAAACCACATTAATGCAATGAATGACTCACTAAACCTAGTCATCCATTCATTTAATGCAAACAAAGGTTCATGAACCTTGTCATCATCCTAGTCACCTCTTCTAGAAACTTCTAGAAGCATCTACACTCATCTCAAGAAAAGATAAATCCTTCTTTAACCGAATGTTAAAAGACGGCTGATAGAAAACTGGAAACTGGCAACTTCCAAAAGCGATCCCGAAACGAATTTCAGGATAACCCCGTAACTGTATAAAAATACCCGCATTTGTATTACGACAGAATACAAATGCAACTGAGACAAAGATATTATATCTACTCAATATAATACTCGGATCCGGCTTAAACCAAAGCCGACCAGTATCATCTGCCCGAAATCTGACACGTGCGTAAACGCACGTGCATTTTCCGAACCCTGCCATAAAACCATACGGCCTCTACAACGTTTCGCCCGAACTTGGGAAACTGTCTGTGGGGGACTCTAATGACTCGTCAGTACCCTGGCAGTGGGTTTAACCACAAACCGTCAGCGGCACTAGCTATGCGTAACGGCTGCCTATGGACTGACCTCAAAGGAGGCCGATGAGCGAACTCATCCGGAAACCCTACTGAGCCTAACAGTGACAATGTATATACAGTCCGGTCCGTTCGTCTATGAGTATCGCATATCTGCCTAGGGGGTTAGTAACGTCAGACCCCCAATAGCAGTATAAGTCGTGTCGGAGTGTAGCCCAATAACACCCTGAGATACTACTGGAGTACCTACCAGTAAATCTCCTGCTACGGCCGTGGGCTTTGTGTAATGGCCCTCCTAGACACAGCACGATCTCACCCCCAATACCGGGAGAGACGAATCCCCTGCCGATCCGCTCACGTGCCTCCATGTGGCTCGGGACTGTACCAAAAAACTATCTGTTTACACGACTCCTTTGAGCCGTGGTAGGGTAGAAATCAAAGCACAGTGGGAACTCACACGAGACAAATGACGACCTCAGGTCAATGAACTAACCTGTACACATGTCACCAGGGAACTGCTATCTGACGATATGTATAATACCAACTAGCAGGTTCCCGGCGAGTCCTGTCCGGTGTACTCATAACCCAATAAGCACCTGTATACATCTTAGGTGATCCAACTGACACTAGTGGCTTGTGAGACCTGCCACCGCCCATCGTCGAGGTCTCGACTGTATACACTAGTCTACTCCGGAGTATCGATACCCTGTCTCGAAACTCCCACGACCAGGGACCACAATTAAGGATATGCATATAAACCACCCAACTCTCACGTATATGATCGCCATCATACTGTTGGTAGTAAGGCAAGATCCTAAGGGCTCTATCAAAGTGTAACATGTAATCAGTCACCTGAACATGTACACGACTGATAAAGGCAAACCAGATAGCATATTATCATCTCGAGTAAGACTGTCCTACCTGTATAGGTCCTCCGCAATCATTGCAATCTTGTACCTGCGATCCAATAATTGACTCTGAGGGCACTATCTCCAACATCTTTTGTATTGCCAGGGGGTTTATTGTGGTTGAGGAAATGTTTTGGTGAATGGTTTTATTCCTGGCGGTGATGGCTGGGCCCCTTGTGAGTGCTGAAGTATTTTTGGTGTGGGGTTAATTGCAATTTGGTTTTTCTGGTGCATATATATTCATTCTTTGACTCACCCTCCAAGGCTTTTTTTTCCAGCAAGCTTTTTCTTGCTATAATTGGCCGAGCCCCATTCTCTTTTGGCAAGCTTGAAAATTCTTTTGCTCACATTACCTCTATGGCAACTCTATTAACCTCCACCCAAATGCTTAGGTATCTTGAGACAACATATTCCACACTCTCTCTACTTCAATCTTGGACATGTCGGCTAGCAAACTTCATGTCTGAGTTACCTCGGTTCGAGGCGGGAGCCCGTATAAAGATTCATTGACGTGGTGCCATTTTGACGAGCAAGACCGAGAACGGATTTCGTTAGCGCAGCAGCGGGGAGTTTGGTGCGGAGATTAAAGACCGAAGAACACGGATCGATCGGTATAATCTTTCCTAACTCCTTTTACATATTGCTAGTTTATGGTTAATGGAACGATCTGGGTATTTGGGTTGCGGTGGCGCCGGTTCCGTAAAAAATTTTTTTTCCGCATTTGGCGTCGTTTAGACGGCTGGGGCACTGCCGCATCCCAACATGGTATCAGAGCTAAACTATTAACCGCTTACTAGCTTGTTCTAACATGTTTAAAAGCCCGATCGAACAAAATTTCCGAAACCGCAATTTCAATACTAAAGTTTCCGTCAAAATTTTTTTGTCATCAAAAAATTATTTTGAGTGTTTCAGAAAATCAGGCAGGCTTTTCTAAGACAACTGTAAAAATTTTGTAGCATGGGCCCTCTGTTACACCGTGGAACCGCGGCTGTACCCACGTTTTGGCCGCGGTTCCGCCGTAGTGTTTGGGTTTCAGTGCACTAAATTTTTTGTTTGGGTCTTTAACTTTAAACTGGGGTTTCCTGAAAATTTAGTTTTGGCCCAGATTATTTTGAGTACTGGATTTGTGCTTGGGGCCCACTTCGGGAAGTTTTGTCGATCGGAATTTTAAATGTGTTAGTTTGCAGTGCATTACATTTCTATCTGCGACCGTGAATGTCATTTGATCGGTAAATCTTGTCTAATCGCTATAGTCCCTTTAGACGGATTTGCGAACGTGACATTCACGTTGATATTCTGTGTTATGTTGTGATATTGCGGATTTGTCGTGGTGGATAGTTCCTGTGCAATGATAGTGCTGTTTGGATTTATTTGTACATTTGATATTGCGGGGCGAGCGTCCGAGATGTGGACTGCCGTCACTGCCTGTTTGTATATTATTCTTTTGGGGCACGACCGGGTTGAGGTCGATGTACCCGTTATATATATTTTCTTTTCTGTACTAGGATTACCCCACGGTGGGGTGCACGGATAGCCGGGTTCTAGAGGCCAACGGGCCCGCATCTCATGGCATTGATACGGAGGGGGCTTCACTCTAGAATTGGCGAGCTATTCGCCGCACTCGTAGGGGGTATAGGTTGACCCAAGGAGGGATGCTCAAGTTACCGGATTCCGTGAAGTGCTGGGTGGTCCATTCACTTTGCTGAAAGGGGCTGCCTCGCTTCAGGTTTTGGCGTGTAGTTTGCCGCAGTCGTAGGGGTCTAGGTTTTCATTGCAAAGGCTATCCACATGACCAGAGGAACGTCGGGTTTCACTTGCGGCTCTGTGAAACCCGGGGCTCCCAGATTATCTGGATTGTTCTGTGATGCTTATTACTTTTCTGTGATGTTGCATTTATCATACCTGGAGCGATTATTATATATTGATATATATACTAGTAGATGTTGTATATGTTTTGCACCCGCGCTGGTCCAGTCCCCGCTCTGTCGTTAGTTAAGTAACCTAACGGGTGATGACGGGACCCAGTGGCGAATGCGGATGGCATATACGTACATTATATTTTCGTTCTTTTCTGGTGTGATCAATTGATGGGACTGCGTTGATTTTTATCAATGCAAGGAAAACAAACTTATATATGATGTTGTTGGAACCAAGTTTTTAAAAACTGACATTACAGACGTACGTTTTTGCTTTGCACAGTGGTATTCGGTTATGAATATCCAGCATCTCATTCGACGAGGCAAGGGTCGAGATCCCTTCATCGGGAGTGACCCCTTGGGTAGAAGTTTGCGTCAATGTAATAAGTTCACTATAGTCGATTACTTTTTGCTTTGCATCGTGGTATTTAGTTTGGAATATCCTGCACCTCATTCGACGAGGAAAGAGCCGAGATCCCTTCACCGGGAGTGACCTCTTTAGCAAAAGTTTTCGCCACTATATATTTTTATAAAACCACTTGGATTCCTTCAATGATATCAAGTTCATTACGCTAAAGGTTTTTCGTCAAAAACCAGCCATAGCCTTCCGGCATTTCAGATAAGTATCTCGTAGTATTCGTGCTGTATACATTGGTCTCTATCAAGGCATAGTGTACGGTAGCTGCGTGATACTTTTCTGTAGCATGGATATGCGATTATCTAGGACAGTCGCACAGTTACGTTGGTCTCTATCAAGGGCTTGTGCGGGTGGGTTTAGATCAACCTTGGATAATGACGGGTTGAACTTGACTAGCGACTTATGGCACGTTGGTCTCTATCACAGCCATGAAGTCGTTAGGGGTAAAATTCATATCGAGAGTTTTAAACATACAGGAAACTTGCCAGGCATGCGCATACCTTATGGAGTGTGGTGACTTGAGTGGATTCCATCAAGTTATCATGCGATGATAGTTGGATCCCGATTCCCACTGATGAGTAGTATTACTCCTCGGGTGATTCCGGCTAATTCTTCTTTCAGGTTTGGAGGAGAATTTGAGAAAACAGTGGGAGGTTTCCTGATTAGATAAATTGATTAACCATTCTGATCTAGGTTAGAGTGCACGCAGAGTGTTTCTACTTTTTCTCTCTTTGACTGCGACGATGACCCGACCCTAGACTATAACTCAGTGACCAAGTTAACCGAACTTTCTTAAAATGCTGGCTTTTGGATTGTCTGAGTTGCATACATCATTGCCACTCCTTCTTTTACCCTTTGAGTTTTTCCAGAACACCCCGTATTATTACAAACATCCACTTCCATTGGATAAATCCATCGTATGGTTATATACGAACTCGGAGGAACTTCTTCGAGGATGGATTCTGGTTCTGGAGAGATTGAATAGGATTATTCAGTTGTCTTTTCCTTTTACCTTCTCTCAGGATGTGTGGGCTCCTAGAATTAGGAGAGGGTACACCTATTACGCTATCCAGTCTTCTTCCAAACCATAGGCAGGTGCCGAAAGGTAGGGAATGAGGAAAACCAATTAGCCTAAGTTGGGTGTATAGAAGGTAATAAGTAAAGACAAATAAAGGGATCAGAAAGAGGGCAAAGTAAATTGCGACCGTTAACATTCATGACCAAACCACGTATCTCATCGCCACTCCTAATTCACCTTTGTATTTCTCCAGAACACCCCGTATCATTACGAACATCCAATTCTATTGGATAAATCCATCGTATGGTTATATACGAACTCGAAGGAACTTTTTCGAGGATGGATTCTGGTTCAGGAGAAATAGGAATAAGGTATATTCAGTTGTCTTTTATCCTTACCTTCTCTCAGGTTGCGAGTGCTCCTAGGATTAGGACAGTACATCTATTATGCTTATTGGATAGTCTTCTTCCAAACCATAGGCTGGTGCCGAACGGTAGGGAAAAAAAGAAAACTATTAAGTCTGACGATGGTGTACAGAAGGTAACGACTAAAGACAAATAAAGGGAATTGGAGAGATGGCAGGGAAATATACGGTTACAGTCATGAACCTGATAATGGAAGAGGTATTACTAGGAATACCCGGATACCCCTTTGAAACATATTCATGTTTCAGTTTCGCTGTGTTTTGTTAATAGAAAACTGATTTCCCAATTAGACCCTTGCTCCAGGGTATGTATTTACCAGGTTTTATTCTCACATCTGTATGGTTTTACAGATGATGAGTGGGAGTAATTTATTGGGAATTAGGTGATCATCCTCATT
Organism: Agapanthus africanus; assembly: GCA_030015575.1. Classification (NCBI taxonomy): domain Eukaryota; kingdom Viridiplantae; phylum Streptophyta; class Magnoliopsida; order Asparagales; family Amaryllidaceae; genus Agapanthus; species Agapanthus africanus. Next base: position 537,639,124 of record JASDDO010000010.1, on the reverse strand, counting down.
ATATCGGAATTGGTTGTAATAGGTGATATTTGAGGAAATCGCCTGGGTACAGTTTTCAACCTACGACGTACAGAGTTTGAGTTATTCAACTCAGGGGACTTATACAAAGTATTGTATATTGTCCAGTGTCTATTAGGACATAGGGGTTGGTCCTCGTACTATATTCTGTTTACTTATGACTTCTCAAGTTTTAGGCATGTGTTTCGTAGAAATACAAGGTCCAAGTTTGAGAAATTATAGGTACAAGAATAAAGTAGAGAACCAGGTATCGCAAGTATCGGGATTCTTCAAATTGATCGAAGATGTAGATACTTGTATGAGGTATTCAGTTGATAATAATGGTTTTGAGAAATTTGTTTCTCTTTCAGATTACTCATAATTGGATGCACTTCTAAGTTGAGTAATGCTGATCGTCCTCTCTCCATTTAGTTGACATGCACTGGAGACAGATGCATGATTTGAATCTGGTTCCAATTAAATCAGTGCCTCTATTTCTATATCGTATATAGAATGGTTCATATCTTAACGGTGTTAAGGTACGGGGAGTTGTCCGGCTTATGCTTAAAACCAGAATCTGGATAACTCAAGGCACGTTTCTGTAATGGCAGTTTGCGGGTTAACCCGGGATTTGACGAGGGTTGATTTTCTACCATCTGGAAGATCAATATTTATATTGTTCTTGACTCGCCACAGTTTTAGTAAAATAGATTTTTTTCAGAAAACAGTAGTGAGAGTATGGTAGAACTGGAATAGATTCCAGAACTGCAAACGATTACGGAAAATTTAATAAGACCTAAAGATTCAATCAGAATTGACATTCCATTAGCCACTCCGCAGATATGGTGGGTAACCCAGGCACCCGAGAGGTACTCCGGTATCCTCAAGGACGGTGACAGGGAGGTTCTTGTTTACCCAAACTTGACACTACTGTTGTTCCAGACTATGAAACCCGGCAGGACGATGAGTATAGCGTCGTTCTAAACTAGCTTTAGAAGTGCACGCGTATATGACTCTGTCAGAGGGTTGTCGTAGTCAGTGGGAGCAGCGGAAGCATAGTGGATAAGTAGCTTATGTCTATTTATAGACTAAAGAAGATATAGTGGAGATAGATCATCTATTTTTGATGTGACAGTCATGGGCTTTGACTTCATCAGAATAGGAGATGGATCTGTTAATAAGGTAGTAAGGTGTGATGTCCTGGTACTTGGATGACATACACATAGTAGGAAGTGAAATTCCTACACTACGATCGGTTATACCATGGTTGTCACACAGTAGTTTCTCCACATAAGATATGGATATAATATCATATGTTGTTTTTGCACTAGATGCAATAGGTTGATATATTATTCCAATCCTGGAGAAATGTTCGGAAGCAGCTTATGAACATAAGTGGTTGTTCTAGGGATTTGATAACGACAGCCTCCTTCGGGAGACAGTTATCATTCCAGGCTTCCAAGGCGACCAGGATGATAGAGTGACTGTCAGAGTTATAGTTTTCCCTCTGACGAGGGGCAGTAGTTTGGACAGGTAGTCCAAGTGGATACTGAGAGAGGTATGGCGCAGGATACTGATTAAATTCAGTTGACGATACAGTCTAAGAAGTTTGCTTGATTTGGAGTTCATTTATGAAATGGGTCTCATCAGATATCCAGACATATTCTAGGACAGGTATTGCTTGTTTTAGGAGATGGCTTTCTCAGCGAACTTGAGACAAAGAGAGACGTAGAAAGAAACATCAGGGCGGATCCACTCACTGAGGCTATTTCTCCAAAGCAATAGTTTTGCAAACGAGCTTTGTAAAACTGATTAGTAGAGAAGTTGGATGTTCGGTATCACACGAGTTATGAGTACGCGATATCGCAATAATTAGCCTTAAGTGCAAGTGGGAGATTGTTGGATATAATGCCCTCAAAGTCAATTATTGGATCGCAGGTACATGATTGCAATGATTGAGGGAGGACCTATACCGGTAGTACAGTCTTGCTTGAGATGATAGTATGCTATCTGGTTTGTCTTTATCATGGTGTACATGCCTTAGTTCACTATTGCATGTTGATAGAGCCTATAGGATTCTTACTTGACAGCCAGCAGTATGATGGCGATCATATACGTAGGAGCTGGGGTCTATAAGCATATCCTTAAATAGTCCCTAGTCGAGGGAGTTTCGAGACAGGGCATCGATACTTCAGAGTAGACTAGTGTATACAGTCGAGACCCCGATGAGGGGCGGTGGCCGGTCTCACAAGCCATTGGTGTCAGTTGGTTCACCTAAGATGTATACAGGTGCTCATTGGATTAAGAGTACACCGGACAGGACTCGCCGGGAACATGCTAGTTGGTATTATACATATCGTCAGATAGCAGTTCCCAGGTGACATGTGTACAGGTTAGTCTGTCGACCTCAGATCGTCATTTATCTCATGTGAGTTCCCACTGTGCTTTGATTACTACCCTACCACGGCTCAAAGGAGTCATACAAACAGGTTTTAGTTGGGTACAGTCCCGAGCCATATGGAGGCAGTGAGCGGATCATCAGGGATTCGTCTCTCCCGGTATTGGGGGTGAGATCGCGCTGTGTTTAAAAGAGCCATTACACGAATCCCTGGCCAGGGTAATCGAGATTTATCGGTAGGTATTCCAGTAGTATCTCAGGGTGTTCTGGGCTACTCTCCGACATGACTTATACAGCTATTGGAGGTCTGACGTTTACCAACTCCCTAGGCCTTATATGCGATACTCATAGACGAACGGACTGGACTGTACGGATATTGTCACTGTCAGGCTCAGTAGGGTTTCTGGATCAGTTCGCTCGTCATCTTCCTTTCCGATCAATACATAGGCAACCGTTACGTACAGCTAGTACCTCTGACGTGCTAGTGGTTATACCCAGTGCCAGTGTATTGATGAGTCATTAGAGTCCCCTACAGACAGTTTTCCAAGTTCGGGCGAAACGTTGTAGAGGCCATATGGATATATGGCGGGGTTCGATCATGATCGGACGGATAATACTAGCGGGCTTTGGTTTAAGCCGGATCCTACTATTATAGCGTCGGAATATTTTCGTCTCATTGCATTTGTATTCGGTCGGAATACAAATGCGGGTATGTATTTACCGTTGAGGTGTAATCTTGTAATTCGTTATGGGATTATTTTGGGAGTTGCCAGTTTTCTTTTTCCGTCTTATCTTAACTCTCTATGTTTAATAAATGTGAGCATTGATCATTGACTTTTTTCCCTTGCCTTTGCTTTTTCCCACCATTTCCAGCTACTGCGTGGGCTGCACAGTGAAGGGGGTCATTTAATGAGGTATGGGTGTAGGGATTATTTTATAAGGCATTGGTTTTAGTTTTGGTGGCTGTTTTTTGTGATAGGGGGTTTCCTGCAATTTCGCCATTCTCTTGTATTGCCAGGGGGTTTATTGTGGCGAAGGAAATGTGTTGGTGAATGGTTTTATTCCTGGCGGTGATGGCTTGGCCCCTTGTGAGTGCTGAAGTATTTTTGGTGTGGGGTTAATTGCAATTTGGTTTTTCTAGTGCATATATATTCATTCTTTGATTCACCCTCCAAGTTTTTTTTTCCAACAAGCTTTTTCTTGCTATAATTGGCCGAGCCCCATTCTCTTTTGGCAAGCTTGAAAATTCTTTTGCTCACATTACCTCCATGGCAACTCTATTAACTTCCACCCAAATACTTGGGTATCTTGAGACAACATATTCCACACTCTCTCTACTTCAATCTTGGACATGTCGGCTAGCAAACTTCATGTCCGAGTTGCTTCGGTTCGAGGCGGGAGTCCGTATAAAAATTCATTGACGTGGTGCCACTTTGACGAGCGAGATCGGGAGAGGATTTCATCAGCGCAGCAGCGGGGAGTTTGGTGTGGAGATTAAAGACCGAAGGACACGGATCGATCGGTATAATCTTTCCTAACTCCTTTTACATATTGCTAGTTTACGGTTAATGGAACGATCCGGTTATTTGGGTCGCGGTGGCGCCGGTTCCGTAAAAAGTTTTTATTCCGCATTTGGCGTCGTTTAGACGGCCGGGGCACCGCCGCATCCCAATATTAACTTCTTTATTCTATTCTAGAAATACGGAATTATAAAACCCGATGGAATCAGAATAAATCCGATTTCCGATTCGGTTTTCTTTATAAAACTTCACTTCTCGTTAATACAATTATGCTTAAACTCTCTCATGTTGACTATTAAACACTAATCAACCAAATTGATCAAGTTTCATATCACAAAACAATTGCTATTTCATTTTACCGTATTTTTTCATGTAAATACCACATAGTTTCAATTCCACCTTCAACATCACAAAACATTGCTATACCTTTAAGTAGATCACGAGGTAACGACCTACCTCCTCATACATTCATATGCAACACAGCACCAAACCCTTGGGAATATAGAATACGGGCAAGCGACACATTTTCATTTAAATACCATTTACTTAATAAAACCGTTTTCTAAAATATTTAGTATTTATACAATCTTTGCAAAGCGTCGCTACAACCCATTTTGGGGAGCCCGTTCGGGATAGTGCGGATTATCGTACATACTCGGGCTTAATAGTGCGAGATTCAGACCTCCGCAAGGAGCATTCGGTCTCGAAAAATTTAAAATACGATATCTTAAGAAAATGAGATTTTTAGGATATAAAATATATATTAAAATTATTTTTGTATAAATATATGTATATTTATCGAAATATATGTATATTTATCATTAAAATACCTATTTTGTTATGATATAAATATTCCATCTTTTTCTAAAAAAAATCACAAGAATCAATTTTACACTAAAATACCATGAATTCCATACAAAACCAATATTACAAATAAATACCACTTATTATGAAAATAGGATATTTTCACTAGAAATATCAAAATATAAAATCTACATTCATTAAAACTCTAAAGATGATTAATAAATACTTGGGGTGTATTTTGAAAACTATACAAGAGTATTTTTACATAAAACCCCCTCAAGTTCTATAATTTACCCTAAGGACCCTAGTAAATATGGGTTTAAGCGGGACCAATCTCTTGAGCCTTAGGAAGCCGGAGAAGTGGGTGCTTGCCTATCTAAAGTAGACAACTTAATAAACGGTGTTATCAATACGGTAATCGTGTTTGAAAAAGACACAAATCATGCCGCCCATGTGTAGCGGTTATCGATAACATCAAAACAATCAGGACTTTAATTTACCTTTCTAATTTTCTGACCCAGTTTGAGTCTCATTATAATCCGACTTGAGTATGATTCAAGTACAATCGACAATCTACAATTTACAATTTACAATATTACAATTCAATATGAATCCATGAATCCATTATTCCATATATTCAATCTATCAACTTGACTGTATCGAACCATAGATATACATCCATTTACATGATTATACAGTTACATCCGTTTACTGATATCATGGTTTTGGTCAGTTATCCAACTATATAATCTATACAATACAATACAACAATACAATCAAAACACTAAGGGGTTTAAAGGGTAGATTGGTACGGAAGGTGTTAAAAGTTGCACGAGACAGTAAGATTAAGACACCTAACCTATATTCCATTGCTGTTGTATCGGGGCTTAACGGTTTCTTGTACATTTCGTTTGCCCTGGTCTCTAGCATATAGAGACCCCTCTCGTATACACTGGCATCCTTCTGTACCAAACTACAAACAACAGCGCTAACACAACATTACAACAATATAATACAACTTTAAAGATACGTCTTATTCTGTCTATTTCTTCCTTATCTTTGGGACTTAACGAGCGACCTGTTCGCTGACGACATTCTCTTTCTTTCTTCTTTGAATGTCGTCAGGTGATCTGGACACTTCAGAGATCGAGCCCACAGCTGAAGACCTGGACCAGTTCAGTGAAGACCCCGAGCTCTAGTCATTGTACACTTTCCATTCAGTACTTTTCATTCTGTTATGCCATTGTTTAGGCATTGCTTTATTTCAGTTGTATTTACTTTCCATGCATTGTACAGAAAGAATGTGTATAAATAAAACTGCTGTTTTTATTATATCTTGTCTCTTGTGCTTTACTTTTATATTGCTTAGATACGCTTAGCGTATTTACTTCACAGTAAGTACGTAGCGGTCTCGTCGCGTCCTCTGCCCGTATACTGGGAAGCGGGGTATTACAGGTTTTGTTGGTGGCCCATGCAGGTCAGAGCTGTATAGAACCATACTATGCAGTTCTATTCTGCGTGAACAACCTAAGCAATATAACACAAGAACCAGCAACCAAAACATTCTTTACAATTCATGTTTCTGGAATCTTACAATTTCATATTCCTTGAATCTCATCATTTCATGTACTTGAATCTGTCCTAACCTAAATATTTCTTCAAGGTTATGGATTCCCTAAACAACACCAACACCAACTTCAACAACACTCCACCTCCACTACCAATCACACCTGTCGTTCCTGCTCCACCCAACGAGCAGATGGTTCTGCTTGAGGAAATATGAAGTATCTTGATTGGACTGCGGCAACAGACTGCTATATTAGTGAACCGATCAGAAGCAGAAGCACACGGTGTACAGCGTCTGCCACCCAGATGGCAAGAGGAGCCTACACTACCCAACCTACAAAACCCAAGAGACAGAAGGAAACAATTAACCAGTTGAGTCCACACTTCTGCCACTACTGCCGGAGAAAGGGACACTTGTGGAAGGACTGTAGGCGCGCAAAAGGCTTGTGCTTAGTTTGTGGCGCATCCGATCATAGAATTGGAAACTGTCCCTATAGACGCAAATCAGCTCACACACCCACCATTTACCCGCAGTAGCCAGCTATCCAAACTCCTGTACCTAGTCTTGTATTCCCAGCACCATCTCCACATGGACCACCTCTACCTAGTCAGGCATCAATGTACCGGCATACAAGAAAAATGTGCCGAGATGCCAAGCCTCTACCTTAGCAGCTGTAGAAACCGAGACTGTAGGTCAAGGTAACACCGGTAAAGCCTTTTTCACATTTTTAAACCCTTACACCAGCTTGTTATACACTATCTATACTCCAGTCACCAAACTTTTCTTGAATCTGTTACACTTTCATTTTACAAATTTCGAGAACGAAATTTTTATAAGGAGGGTAGAATGTAACAACCCTAATTTTCCTATACAACTTTCTTTACAAATTTTTTTTCAAAATCCATAAAGAGGTATTTATTGCCTGAGCACAAAACATAAGTAATTAATTAGTTATTTAATTGCAAGAAGGAGCTTGTGTCTCATTGGTAATACCTTGCATTTCTGAACCAAGCCAAAGTTCAAATCCCATACCCCACATTATTTTTAATATTGATTTTTTTAAAACCTTTAGAATATCAAGGGTTTACACGTGCATATCTCACAAAAACCCCATACACCAAAAAATGTAACATTGCCAAAGGTTAGATGAACCGTCGGGGGGGGGGGGGTTCCAGCCGCCTGACTCGGCCGGGAATCGGCCAAATCGGCCTCGACTCGGACGACTCAGTCCTCCGACCGAATCACGGCCGAGTCAGCCGATTCTGATGACGACCCCAACACAAAAAATTTGTCTTTTGGTCTCCCCTGTACACCTACAAAATTTTATCCTCAGACCATTTCCAGAGCTCTTTTAAAACTCCATTTACTTCGCTTTTATTACATTTTAATATATTTTAATACATTTTTAAATTAAAACCCTTCATCTACCCTAACCCTAGCCTAACCCTATAAATACCAACCCTACACACTACCCCCTCACCCCAAACTCTGAGCCAACTCTCAAGAATTTTCAAGAAACCTTGTGTACTTTGAAAACGAGCAAGAAGCGAAACTACGGCGAATTTTCCGGCGAACTTCCGACGACCATCCTAGGAGCTCCCGACGACGAAACGACGCACCGGCAATTCCTCCCGATCCATCTCCCTCTCCTTATTCTCCTAAACCCGTAAGTCCCATTTCTAACTTCTCTATTCTATTCTAGAAATAAGGAATTATAAAACCCGACGGAATCGGAATAAATCCGATTTCTGATTCGTTTTTTCATAAAACTTCACTTCTCGTTAATACAATTATGCTTAAACTCTCTCATATTGACTATTAAATACTAATCAACCAAATTGATCAAGTTTTATTATTGGAGATAGTGCCCTCAGAGTCAATTATTGGATCACAGGCACATGATTGCAATGATTGAGGGAGGACCTATACCGGTAGGACAGTCTTACTTAAGATGATAATATGCTATCTGGTTTATCTTTATCAACGTGTACTACTTTAGGTGATCTTACAGGTCACTATTGTGCGTTGATAGAGCCCTTATGATTCTTGCGTGACGGCCAGCAGTATGATGGCGATCATATATGTGGGAGATGGGGTCTATAAGTACATCCTAAAAGGTCCCTAGTCGTGGGAGTTTCGAGACAGGGCATCGATACTCTAGAGTAGACTAGTGTATACAGTTGAGACCCCGACGAGGGGCGGTGGCCGGTTTCACAAGCCACTGGTGTCAGTTGGTTCACCTAAGATGTATACAGGTGCTCATTGGGTTATGAGTACACCGGACAGGACTCGTCGGGAACATGCTAGTTGGTATTATACCTAGCGTCAGATAGCAGTTCCCTGGTGACATGTGTACAGGTTAGTTCATCGACATGAGATCGTCATTTGTCTCGTGTGAGTTCCCACTGTACTTTTATTACTATCCTACCAAGGCTCAAAGGAGTCGTGAAAACAGGTTTTAGTTGGGTACAGTCCCGAGCCACATGGAGGCAGCGAGCGGATCTGCAGGGGTTCGTCTCTCCCGGTATTGGGGGTGAGGTCACGCTGTGTCTAGGAGAGCTATTACACGAATTCCTTGGCCAAGACAGGAGATTTACTGGTAGGTATTCCAGTATTATCTCAGGGTGTTCTGGGTTCCACTCCGACACGACTTGTACCGCTTTTGGGGGTCTGACTTTTACCAACCCCCTAGGACCGCCATGCGATGCTCATAGAAGAACGGACCGGACTGTACGGATATTGTCACTGACAGGCTAAGTAGGGTGTCAGGATGAGTTCGCTCATCGAAGTCCCTTTTGGTCAATAGCTGGTAGCCCGTTATGTATGGCTAATACCTATGACGTGCTAGTGGTTAAATCCACAGCCAAAGTATTGACTAGTCTTTAGAGTCCCCCACAGACAGTTTCTCAAGTTTCAGGCGAAACGCTGTAGAGGCCGTATGGATATATGGCAGGGTTCGATCATGTACGTGCGGTATTGCACGGATCATGATCGGACGGATTATACTAGCGAGCTTTGGTTTAAGCCGGATCCTAGTATTGTACCGTGTAGATTTTCTCTCATTGCATTTGTATTCAGTTGGAATACAAATGCGGATATGTATATACAGTCGCGGGGTTTTCCTGTAATTTATTACGGGATCGGTTTTTTGAAGTTGCCAGTTTTCTTTCCGTTTCGGCCATTTTCGTTTCTATCTTTCTTTGGCTGAAATTTGTTAGAGGGGGTTATTTGCAATTGTGCAATTTATAATGGAGAAGACTTTTTGTGGCACATGATGGTTCTCATGATGGTTCTAGTTTATGATGATTAGTTTGTGCATCATCATTTGCTTTAGGTGATGGGTTTTGGTTTTGACTTGAGTGTGATCATTGGTTCTCATTATCACCATTTTTCTCTCTCTTGCATTATTTTGCTCACTCTCTCCCCTCATTCAAAAGCAAGGCCGGCCACAATTTGGTGGGGGGGGCTGTCCAATTTTTGTGTGAGGGATTTTGATCTTGTTGGCTTACAAAAATTTCCATTGCTCATCCAAAAAGTTCACATCTCCTTCTACACTTCCAAATGGCAACTTCTTACAACCCCTAGAGACATAGTAATCTACACTTAGCCTATAGCATCCTTGGACACGTCGACTCGCCAACTTCGTGCCCGAGTTGCCTCGGTCCAGAGGTGGGAGCCCGTAAAAGAATCCAGCGATGTGGTGCCCTTTCCGACGAGGAGATGAAGACCGGAGATTCCGCGAGGAGATCGAGATGGAGGCCGAAGACCGAAGGACACGGATCGCTCGGTATAGCTTTCTACCCATTCTCTTGTTAGCTAGCATTAAGTTAATGGCCCGATCCGGGTTTTTAGTACGCGGTAGCGCCGGTTTACAAGTTTAGTAAATTTTTTGTTTTCGCATTTTGGCCTCGGATTGATGGCCGGGGCGCTGCCGTGCACTTACACTGGTATCAGAGCCACGCCATTAACCTAGTCTAGCTTGCTCTAACGTGTTTAGAACTTCGATCGGACGAATTTTCCAAAACCGCGTTTCCATTTGCATCAGTTTCTGTCGAATTTTTTTTGGCTCGAAAAATTATTTGAAGTGTTGCAGAAATTCGTGCAGGCAATTTTAAGAATTCTGAGAAAAAATGGTAGTGTGATACTGTAGCAGGACCGCGGAACCGCGGCCAAACCCCTGTTCTGGCCGCGGTTCCGCGGCAATAAAGTGTCTTCACCGTACCATTTTTCCTGCAGAACTCTTTAAACATGGAATTGGGGTTTTTGGTATATTCTGCTTGGGCCCAGATTTTTCTGAGTACTGGGTATTGTGCTTGGGGCCCACTTCGGGAAATTTAGTCGATCGAAAATTTTAAACATGTTAGTTCACAGTATTTACATTATATCTGCGACTGTGAATGTCATTTGATCGATAAATCCTGTCTAACTGCTATAGCCCTTTTAGACGGATTTGCGAACGTGACATTCACATTGATGTTCTGTGTTGTACTGTGATGTTGCGGATTTGTCGTGGTGGATAGCCTGGATGCAATATTAGAAAAGTTTGGTTTATTATGTACATTTGATATTGCGGGGCAAGCGTCCGACATGTGGACTGCCGTTACTGCCTGTTTGTATATTATTCTTTTGGGGCACGACTGGGCTGAGGTCGGTATACCCGTTGTATGTATATTTTACTTTCTGTACTAGAATTACCCCGCGGAGGGGTGCACGGGTTGCCGGGTTCTAGAGGGAAACGGGCCCGCATCTCATGGCTTTGAGATGGAGAGGGCTTCATTCTAGAATTGGCGGGCTATTCGCCGCACTCGTAGGGGGTACAGGTTGACCCAAGGAGGGGTGCTCAAGTTACCGGATTCCGTGAAGTGCTGGGTGGTCCATTCACGTTATTGAAGGGGGCTGCCCCGCTTCAGGTTTTGGCGGGTAACTTGCCGCGCCTGTAGGGGTCTAGGATTCCATTGCACCGGCTATCCACACGACCAGGGTTACGTCCGGTTTCAGTAGCGGTGCTATGAAACCCGGGGATCCCAGATTATCTGTATTATTCTGTGATGCTTATTACATTTCTGTGATGTTGCATTTTATCATGCCATGAGCGAATATTATATATTGATATATATACTAGTAGATGTTGTATATGTTTTACACCCGCGCTAGTCCAGTCCCCGCTATGTCGTTAGTTAAGTAACCTAGCGGGTGATGACGGGACCCAATGGCGAATGCGGATGGCATATATGTACATCATTATTTTTGTTCTTTGTGGTGTGATCAATTGATGGGACTGCATTGATTCGGATCAATGCAAGCTAAACAAACCTATTCTGATGTTGTTGGAACATTTTTCAAAAAGCTGTTATTGCAAGGACTCTCTCTTTTGTTTTGCACAGTGGTACTTGGTTATGAATATCCTGTACCTCAGTCGACGAGGCAATGGCCGAGATCCCTTCACCGGGAGTGACCCCTTGGACAGAAGTTTGCGTCAGTAAAATAACTTCACTATAGTCGAATACTTTTGCTTTGCATCATGGTATTCAGTTGGAATATCCTGTAGGACTACGGTAGCGCCCCGACCGTCTATCCGAGGCCAAAATGCGGAAACGAAATTTTTTCTCAAACAAGAAACCGGCACTACCGCATCCTAAAACCCTGGATCGAACTATTAACCCAAACCTAGCTATCAAGAAAGAGGGTAGAGAGCTATACCGAGCGATCCGTGTCCTTCGGTCTTCGCCTCCACTCCGATCTCCTCGCGGAATCTCCGGTCATCACCTCCTCGTCGGGACGGGCACCACAACACCGGCTTCTTTTACAGGCTCCCACCTATGGACCGAGGCAACTCGGGCATGAAGTTGGCGAGCTGACGTGCCTAAGGGTGCTGTAGGATCAGTGTAGTAGCTTTGTCTCAAGCGGGTATGTGAAGTTGCCATGATGGAGGTGAAGAAGGAACTTTGAAATGGAGCTTTTGAACTTTGATACAAAAATGAGATGAACATTTTTCCCATACCAAAAATGAACTCTCTCCCTCACCCATCTAAAGTGGCCGGCCCCTATATCAAATGGTGGAGGGAAAAGGGAAAACAAAACCATGAAGGGAGGTGAGAGTAGTAAAAGCAAAGTGTGACCATAAGCCAAAAGTGATGATAACAATATCATATCAATTTCTAATCCTTTCTAATATCATTTAATGCAAGAAATGATCACAAGAAAAGCAAAGATGCTTTACCCATCATAATCCCTCATTTCACAAATAACCCCTCCACAAATGCTAATTTGCGAACTTGCAAATTAGCCCCTCCATCAGAAAAATCCGGCCGTGAAGGAACAAAGGAAAACTGGCCGAAACGGAATGCAAACTGGCAACTTCAGAAAACTGATCCCGTAATAAATTACAGGAAAACCCCGCGACTTGTATATACATACCCGCATTTGTATTCCGACCGAATACAAATGTAAAGAGACAAAATCTACACTGTACAATACTAGGATCCGGCTTAAACCAAAGCCCACTAGTATTATCCGTCCGATCATGATCTGTGCAATACCGCACGTATAAGATCGAACCCTGCCATATCTCCATATGGCCTCTACAGCGTTTCACCCGAAACTTGAGAAAACGGTCTGTGGGGGACTCTAAAGACTCGTCAATACTTTGGTTGTGGATTTAACCACTAGTACGTCAGAGGTATTAGCCATAGGTAACGGGCTACCAGGTATTGACCAAAAGGGACGTCTATGAGCGAACTCATGCTGACACCCTACTGAGCCTGTCAGTGACAATATCCGTACAGTCCGGTCCGTTCGTCTATGAGTATCGTATGGCGGGCCTAGGGGGTTGGTAAAAGTCAGAACCCGAAAAGCGGTACAAGTCGTGTCGGAGTGTAGCCCAGAACACCCTGAGATACTACTGGAATACCTACCAGTAAATCTCCTGCCTCGGTCGAGGGCTTTACGTAATGGCTCTCTTAGACACAGTGCGGCCTCACCCCCAATACCGGGAGAGACGAACCCCTGCCGATCCGCTCACTGCCTCCATATGGCTCGGGACTGTACCCAACTAAAAGCTGTTTGCACGACTCCTTTGAGCCATGGTAGAGTAGTAATCAAAGTACAGTGGGAACTCACACGAGACAAATGACGATCTCAGGTCGATGAACTAACCTGTACACATGTCACCAGGGAACTGCTATCTGACGTTAGGTATAATACCAACTAGCATGTTCCCGGCGAGTCTTGTCCGGTGTACTCATAACCCAATGAGCACCTATATACATCTTAGGTGAACCAACTGACACCAATGGCTTGTGAGACCGGCCACCGCCCCTCGTCGGGGTCTCGACTGTATACACTAGTTTACTAATGGAGTATCGATGCCCAGTCTCGAAACTCCCACGACTAGGGACCTTTTAAGGATGTGCTTATGACCCCAGCTCCCACGTATATGATCACCCTCATACTGCTGGTAGTCAAGCAAGAATCCTAGGGGCTCCATCAACGTGCAATAGTGACCTGTAAGGTCGCCTAAAGCAGTACACGATGATAAAGATAAACCAGATAGCATACTATCATCTTGAGTAAGACTGTCCTACCGGTATAGGTCCTCCCTCAATCATTGCAATCACGTGGCTTTGATCCAATAATTGACTCTGAGGGCACTATATCCAACAATCTTCCACTTGCACTCAAGGCTAATTATTGCGATGTCGCATACTCACAGCCCGTGTGATACCGAACACCCAACTCCTCTACTAATCAGTCTCATAAAGCCCGTTTGCGAAACTATTGCGTTCGAGGAATAGCCTCAGTGAGTGGATCCGCTCTGGTGTTTCTTTCGATGTCTCTCTTTATCTCAAGTTCGCGGAGAAAGCCATCTCCCAAAATGAGCAATACCTGTCTTAGAATATGTCTGGATGTCTGATGGGACCTAGTTCATAAATGAACTCCAAATCCAAACTTCTTAGACTGTATCGACAACTGAACTTAATCAGTATCCTGCGCCATACCTTCCCTCAGTATCCACCTGGACCACCTATCCAAAATACTGCCCCTCGTCAGAGGGAAAACTATAACTCTGACAACCTCTCTGTCATCCAGGTCATCTTGGAAGCCTGGAATGATAACTGTCTCCCGAATGAGGCTGTCGTTATCATATCCCTAGAACATCCACTTATCTTCTAAAACTGCTTCCGATCGTTTCTCCAGGATAGGATTAATATCCTAAGTGGAGAAACCACTGTGTGACAACCAAAGTATAATCAATCGTAGTATAGGAATATCCCTTCCTACTATGTGTATGTCATCCAAATATCAGGACATCACACCCTACTACCTTCTTAACAAACTCATCCCCTATTCTGATGAAGTCAAACCTATGACTGTCACATCATAAATAGATGATCTATCTCCGCTACATCTGCTTTAGTCTATAGACATAAGCTACTTGTCCACCAATGCTTCCGCTGCTCCCACTGACTACGACAACCCTCTGGCAGAGTCATATAGACGTACACTTCTAAAGCCAGTTTAGAACGACGCTATACTCATCCTCCTGCTGGGTCTCACAGTCTGGAACAACAGCAATGGCAAGTCTGGGTAAACAAGAACCTCCCTGTCACCGTTCTTGAGGCTACCAGAGTACCTCTCGGGTGCCTGAGGTTACCCACCGTATCTGCGGAGTGGCCAATGGAATGTCAAACCAGATTGAATCTTTAGGTTCTTATTAAGTTTTCAGTAATCGTTTGCGGTTCTGGAATCAGTTCCAGTTCTACCATACTCCCACTACTGTTTTCTGAAAAAAAAATCCATTTCTTTTAAAATTGTGGCGAGTCAAGAACAATATCACTATTGATCTTCCAGATGGTAGAAAATCAACCCTCGTCATAGCCTGGGTCAACCCACAAACAGCCATTACAGAAACGTGCCTTGAGTTATCCAGAGTCTGGTTTTAAGCATAAGCCGGACAACTCCCCGTACCTTAACAATATCAAGATATGAACTGTTCTATATCCAATACAGAAACAGAGGCACTGATTTAATTGGAACCAGATTCAAATCATGCAACTGTCTCCAGTGCATGTCAACTAAATGGACGGAGGCTGATCAGCATTACTCAACTTAGGAATGCTCCCAATTATGAGTAACCTGAAAGAGAAGCAAGTTCTCCTAATCATTACTATCAACTGAATACCATACACAAGTATTTACATCTTTGATCACCTTGAAGAATCCCGATACTTGCAACACCTGGTTCTCTACTTTATTCAAATACCTATAACTTCTCAAAATTCGGACCTTGCGTTTCTTCGAAACACTTGTCTAAAAACTAGAGAAGTCATAAGTAAACCGAATATAGTATGAGGACCAACCCCTCTGTCCTAATGGACACTGGACAATATACAATACTCTGTATAAGTCCCTTGAGTCTAATAACTCATTCCCTGTGTGTCGTATGTTGAAAACTGTACTTATTGTTAAGAAGAATTACACCGCTGTTTAATACTCCTTACCTAACCATCCACTGATATAGGTAAATGTCATAGACATAATTTCAAAAAGATATATCTCACTCTATAAAAATAGACGTACAGATGTATCAATTTGAAATTGGTGCATAACAGCGGTATTCAAAACCAAAAATTTGCCGTCCGGCAAACAACCCAGGCGATTTCCTCAAATATCACCAATTACAACGAATTCCGATATAATGAGGATGATCACCTAATTCCCAATAACTTACTCCCACTCATCATCTGTAAAATCATACAGATGTGAGAATCATACCTGGTAAATACATACCCCTGGAGCAAGTGTCTAATTGGGAAATCGGTTTTCTTTTAACAGTACACAGTGAGACTGAAACATGAATATGTTTCAAAGGGTTATCCGGGTATTCCTAGTAATGCCTCTTCCATTATCCAGATTCACAACTGTAACCGTATATTTCTTTGCCATCTCTCAAAATCCCTTTATATGTTTTTAGTCATTACCTTCTGTACACCCCTTTAGGCCAAATGGTTTTCTTCCTTCCCTGCCGCTCGGCACCAGCCTATGGTTTGGAAGAAGACTATCCAATAAGCATAATGGGTGTACTGTCTTAATCCTAGGAGCACTCGCAATGCGAGAGAAGGTGAAGATAAAAGACACCTGAATAATCCTTATTCCTATTTCTCCTGAACCAGAATCCATCCCCGAACTGGAACAAGTTCCTTTCGAGTTCGTATATAACCATACGATGGGATATCCAAATAACTGTGGATCTTCATAGTGATACGGAGTGTTCTGGAGAAATACAAAGGTGAAGTGGGAGTGGTAATGAAATACTTGGTTTGGTCGTGAATAGCAGTCGCAGTTTACTTTTCCCTCTTACTAATCCCTTTATTTGTCTTTACATAATACCTTCTGTACACCACCGTTAGGCTAATTGGTTTTCTTCATTCCCTACCGGTCGACACCTGCCTATGGTTTGGAAGAAGACTATCCAATTTGCGTAATAGGTGTACCGTCCTAAACCAAGGAGCACTCGCAACCTGAGAGAAGGTAAAAGGAAAAGACAACTGAATAGTCCTATTCGTTTTCTCCAGAATCGGAAACCATCCTCGAATAAATTCTTTCGAGTTCGTATATAACCAAACGATGGTTTTATCTAATGGAAGTGGACGTTCGTAGTAATACGGGGTGTCCTGGAGAAAAGGGTAAAAGTAGGAGTGGCAATGAGGTATGCAACTCTGACAATCCAAAAGCCAGTGTTATAAGAAGGTTCGGTCAACTTGGTCACTGAGTCATAGTCTAGGGTCGGGCCATGGTCGCTGCCAAAGAGAGAGATAAAAGAAACACTCAGCGTGCACTCTAACCTAGATCAGAATGGTTATCAATTTATCTAATCAGGAAGCCTCCCACTGTAACATCAAATTCTTCTCCAAACCTGAAAGAAGAATTAGTCGGGATCACCCAAGGAGTAAACCAACTCATCAGTGGGAATCAGGATCCAACTATCATCGCATGATAATGTGACGGAATCCACTCACGTAATCACACTCCAGAAGGTATGCGCATATCTGGCAAGTTTCAGTTTCTTTAGAAACTCCCGATGTGATTTTTACCCCAAGCGGTTTATGACCTTGACTAGGTCAACAAACCATAAACCGCCAGTCTAGTTCAACCCATCATTATTCTGGATTGCATACCTGTGCGTGCCCTTGACTAGGTCATCAAGGCCACACGACTGTCTTAACCAATCCCATTTATGCAACAAACAAGCACCATTTAGCAACCGAACACTACGTCTTGACTAGGTCAACAAACGCAGCACGAATACTAAATAATACCCGTAAGAAATGACGGAGGGCTACAGCTGGTTTTTGGCGAAAAACCTTTAACGTAATGAACTTGATATCGTTGAAGGAACTGCATAACTTTTTATAAAAAATATAGTGGCGAAAACCTTTGCTAAAGATGTCACTCCCGGTGAAGGGATCTCGGCTCTTTCCCCGTAGAATGAGGTGCAGGATATTCCAAATGAATACCACGATGCGAAGCAAAAGGAAATCGGCTATAGTGAAGTCATTGCCCTGACGCAAACTTCTGTCCAAGGGGTCACTCCCGGTGAAGGGATCTCGGCCCTTGCCTCGTCGACTGAGGTGCTGGATATTCATAACCGAATACCACTGTGCAAAACAAAAGAGAACGTCCTTGCAATAACAGCTTTTTGAAAAATTGTTCCAACAACATCAGAATAGGTTTGTTTAGCTTGCATTGATCCGAATCAACGCAGTCCCATCAATTGATCACACCAATAAAGAACGAAAATAATGATGTACGTATATGCCATCCGCATTCGCCACTGGGTCCAGTCATCACCCGTTAGATTACTTAACTAACGACAGAGCGGGGACTGGACTAGCGCGGATGCAAAACATATACAACATCTACTAGTATATATATCAATATATAATATTCGCTCAAGACGAGATAAAATGCAACATCACAGAAATGTAATAAGCATCACAGAACAATACAGATAATCTGGAAGCCCCGGGTTTCACAGAGCCGCTGCTGAAACCCGACGTTCCCCTGGTCGTGTGGATAGACTGTGCAATGAAATCCTAGACCCCTACGGGCGCGGCAAGTTACCCGCCAAAACCTGAAGCGAGGCATCCCCCTTCAGCAACGTGAATGGACCACCCAGCGCTTCACGGAATCCGGTAACTTGGGCACCCCTCCTTGGGTCAACCTGTACCCCCTACGAGTGCGGCGAATAGCCCACCAATTCTAGAGTGAAGCCCCCTCCGTCTCAACGCCATGAGATGCGGGCCCGTTGCCCTCTAGAACCCGGCTACCCGTGCACCCCTCCGTGGGGTAATCCTAGTACAGAAAGTAAAATATATACAACGGGTGCATCGACCTCAGCCCGGTCGTGCCCCAAAAGAATAATATACAAACAGGCAGTAATAGCAGTCCACATGTCGGACGCTCGCCCTGCAATATCAAATGTACATATATAACCAAACTGTACTAACATTGCATCCAGGCTATCCACCACGACAAATCCGCAACATCACAGCACAACACAGAACATCAACGTGAATGTCACGTTCGCAAATCCGTCTAAAAGGGCTATAGCAGTTAGACAGGATTTACCGATCAAATGACATTCACGGTCGCAGATATAATGTAAATACTGTGAACTAACATGTTTAAAAATTTCGATCGACTAAATTTACCGAAGTGGGCCCCAAGCACAACTGTAGCACTCAAAGAAAATATGGGCCCAAACAGTATATACCAAAAACCCTAATTTCAAGTCAGAAACCCACTGTACAAATTTGGTGCAGAGAAGCAATATTTCGGCGGCGGAACCGCGGCCAAAATGGGGTTATGGCCGTGGTTCCGCGGCTCAACTATAGGATCAGGGTGCCAAATTTTTACAGTGTTCTCAAAAAACTCTGTTCGTATTTTTACAATGTACCAAATAATTTTTAGGGCACTGGAAAAATTCGACAGAAACTAGACCAGAAAATGCGGTTTTTCGGAATTTTCGTTCGATCGAACATTTAAACACGCTAGAGCAAGCTAGACTAGGTTAATGGCGTGGCTCTGATACCATGTAGAACTACGGTAGCGCCCCGGCCGTCTATCCGGGGCCAAATTGCGGAAACGAAAATTTTTCTCAAACAAGAAACCGGCACTACCGCATCCTAAAACCCTGGATCGAACCATTAACCCAAACCTAGCTATCAAGAGAGAGGGCAGAGAGCTATACCGAGCGATCCGTGTCCTTCGGTCTTCGCCTCCACTCCGATCTCCTTACGGAATCTCCGGTCGTCACCTCCTCGTCGGGACGGGCACCACAACGCCGGCTTCTTTTACGGGCTCCCATCTCTGGACCGAGGCAACTCAGGCATGAAGTTGGCGAGCCGACGTGCCCAAGGGTGCTGTAGGATCAGTGTAGTAGCTTTGTCTCAAGCGGGTATGTGAAGTTGCCATGATGGAGGTGAAGAAAGAACTTTGAAATGGAGCTTTTGAACTTTGATACAAAAATGAGATGAACATTTTTCCCATACCAAAAATGAACTCTCTCCCTCACCCATCTAAAGTGGCCGGCCCCTATATCAAATGGTGGAGGGAAAAGGGAAAACAAAACCATGAAGGGAGGTGAGAGTAGTAAAAGCAAAGGGTGACCATAAGCCAAAAGTGAAGATAACAATATCATATCAATTTCTAATCCTTTCTAATCTCATTTAATGCAAGAAATGATCACAAGAAAAGCAAAGATGCTTTACCCATCATAATCCGTCATTTCACAAATAACCCCTCCACAAATGCTAATTTGCGAACTTGCAAATTAGCCCTCCATCAGAAAAATCCGGCTGTGAAGGAACAAAGGAAAACTGGCCGAAACGGAATGCAAACTGGCAACTTCAGAAAACTGATCCCGTAATAAATTACAGGAAAACCCCGCGACTTGTATATACATACCCGCATTTGAATTCCGACCGAATACAAATGCAAAGAGACAAAATCTACACTGTACAATACTAGGATCTGGCTTAAACCAAAGCCCACTAGTATTATCCGTCCGATCATGATCCGTGCAATACCGCACGTATACGATCGAACCCTGCCATATCTCCATACGGTCTCTACAGCGTTTCGCCCGAAACTTGAGAAAACGGTCTGTGGGGGACTCTAAAGACTCGTCAATACTTTGGTTGTGGATTTAACCACTAGCACGTCAGAGGTATTAGCCATACGTAACGGGCTACCAGGTATTGACCAAAAGGGACGTCTGTGAGTGAACTCGTGCTGACACCCTACTGAGCATGTCAGTGACAATATCCGTACAGTCCGGTTCGTTTGTCTATGAGTATCGCATGGCGGGCCTAGAGGGTTGGTAAAAGTCAGACCTCCAAAAGCGGTACAAGTTGTGTCGGAGTGTAGCTCAGAACACCCTGAGATACTACTGGAATACCTACCCGTAAATCTCCTGCCTCGGCCGAGAGCTTTGTGTAATGGCTCTCTTAGACACAGCGCGACCTCACCCCCAATACCGGGAGAGACGAACCCCTGCCGATCCGCTCACTGCCTCCATATGGCTCGGGACTGTACCCAACTAAAACTTATTTGCACGACTCCTTTGAGCCGTGGTAGGGTAGTAATCAAAGTACAGTAGGAACTCACACGAGACAAATGACGATCTCAGGTCGATGAACTAACCTGTACACATGTCACCAGGGAACTGCTATCTGACGTTAGGTATAATACCAATTAGCATGTTCCCGGCGAGTCCTGTCCGGTGTACTCATAACCCAACGAGCACCTATATACATCTTAGGTGAACCAACTGACACCAATGGCTTGTGAGACCGGCCACCGCCCCTCGTCGGGGTCTCGACTGTATACACTAGTCTACTAATGGAGTATCGATGCCCAGTCTCGAAACTCCCATGACTAGGGACCTTTTAAGGATGTGCTTATAGACCCTAGCTCCCACGTATATGATCGCCCTCATACTGCTGGTAGTCAAGAAAGAATCCTAGGGGCTCCATCAACGTGCAATAGTGACCTGTAAGGTCACCCAAAGCAGTATACGATGATAAAGATAAACTAGATAGCATACTATCATCTTGAGTAAGACTGTCCTACCGGTATAGGTCCTCCCTCAATCATTGGAATCACGTGCTTGTGATCTAATAATTGACTCTGAGGGCACTATATCCAACATATCCTGCACCTCATTCTACGGGGAAAGAGCCGAGATCCCTTCACCCGGAGTGACCTCTTTAGCAAAGGTTTTCGTCACTATATTTTTATAAAATGCTATCCAGTTCCTTCAACGATATCAAGTTCATTACGTTAATGGTTTTCCGCCAAAAACCATTCGTAGCCCTCCTTCATTTCAGACGGGTAGCACGTAGTATTCATGCTATGTTTGTTAACCTTCGTCAAGGCATAGTGAATGGTAGCTTCTTGTTACCTTTCTGCTGCATAGATAGATGCGTTGGTTTGGGACAGTCGTATAGCCTTGTTGACCTTCGTCAAGGGCTTGTACGGGTGGGTTCAAATTAACCTGGACAATGACGGGTAGAACTTGACATGTGACTTATGATTTGTTGACCTTCGTCAAGGTTATAAGAGCATGGGGTAAAAATCACATCGGGAGATTCTAAAGAAACTGAAACTTGCCAGATATGCGCATACCTTCTGGAGTCTGATAACGTGAGTGGATTCCATCACGTTATCATGCGATGATAGTTGGATCCCGATTCCCACTGATGAGTTGGTTTACTCCTCGGGTGATCCCGACTAATTCTTCTTTCAGGTTTGGAGGAGAATTTGACGATATAGTGGGAGGTTTCCTGATTAGATAAAGTGATAACCATTCTGATCTAGGTTAGAGTGCACGCAGAGTGTTTCTTTTCTCTCCCTCTTTGGCAGCGACTATGGCCCGACCCTTTACTATAACTCAGTGACCAAAGTTGACCGAACCTTCTTAAGACACTGGCTTTTGGATTGTCAGAGTTGCATACCTCATTGCCACTCCTACTTTTACCCTTTTCTCCAGAACACCCCGTATTACTACGAATATTCACTTCCATTGGATAATACCATCATATGGTTATATAAGAACTCGAAGGAACTTGTTCCAGATTCGAGGATGGTTTCTGGTTCTGGAGAAAATGAAAAGGACTATTCAGTTGCCTTTTCCTTTTACCTTCTCTCAGGTTGCGAGTGCCCCTTGGATTAGGGGATAGTACATCTATTACGCAAATTGGATAGTTTTCTTCCAAACCATAGGCAGGTGCCGAACGGTAGGGAATGAAGAAAACCAATTAGCCTAACGATGGTGTACAGAAGGTATTATGTAAGGACAAATAAAGGGATTAGTAAGATGGCAAAGTAAATTGGGACTGCTATTCACGACCAAACCAAGTATTTCTTCGCCAATCCTACATCACCTTTGTATTTCTCCAGAACACTCCGTATCACTACGAAGATCCACAGTTTATTGGATATTCCATCGTATGGTTATATACGAACTCGAAAGAAACTTGTTCCAGTTCGGGGATGGATTATGGTTCAGGAGAAATATGAATAAGATTTTATTCAGTTGTCTTTTATCTTTACCTTCTTTCGGGTTGCGAGTGCTCCTAAGGATTAGGACAATACACCCATTATGCTTATTGAATATTCTTCTTCCAAACCATAGGCTGGTGCCGAACGGTAGGGAAGGAAGAAAACCATTTAGCCTAAGAGGGTGTACATAAGGTAATGACTAAAGACATATAAAGGAATTTGGAGAGATGGCAAAGAAATATACGGTTACAGTTGTGAATCTGGATAATGGAAGAGGCATTACTAGGAATACCCGGATAACCCTTTGAAACATATTTATGTTTTAGTCTCACTGTGTACTGTTAAAAGAAAACTAATTTCCCAATTAGACACTTGCTCCAGGGGTATGTATTTACCAGGTATGATTCTCACATCTGTATGATTTTACAGATGATGAGTGGGAGTAAGTTATTGGGAATTAGGTGATCATCCTCATTATATCGGAATTCGTTGTAATTGGTGATATTTGAGGAAATCGCCTGGGTTGTTTGCCGGACGGCAAATTTTTGGTTTTGAATATCCGCTGTTATGCACCAATTTCAAATTGATACATCTGTACGTCTATTTTTATAGAGTGAGATATACCTTTTTGAAATTATGTCCATGACATTTACCTATATCAGTGGATGGTTAGGTAAGGAGTATTAAACAGCGGTGTAATTCTTCTTAACAATAAGTACAGTTTTCAACATACGACACACATGGAATAAGTTATTAGACTCAAGGGACTTATACAGAGTATTGTATATTTTCCAGTGTCCATTAGGACAGAGGGGTTGGTCCTCATACTATATTCGGTTTGCTTATGACTTCTCTAGTTTTTAGACAAGTGTTTCGAAGAAACGCAGGGTCCGAATTTTGAGAAGTTATAGGTATATGAATAAAGTAGAGAATCAGGTGATGCAAGTATCGGGATTCTTCAAGGTGATCGAAAATGTAGATACGTGTGTGGGGTATTCAGTTAATAGTAATGATTAATAGAACATGCTTCTCTTTCAGGTTACTCATAATTGGAAACACTCCTAAGTTGTGTAATGTTGATCGGCCTCTCTCCATCTAGTTGACATGCACTGGAGACAGCTGCATGATTTGAATCTGGTTCCAATTAAATCAGTGCCTCTATTTCTATATTGGATATAGAACAGTTCATATCTTGACATTGTTAAGGTACGGGGAGTTGTCCAGGTTATGCTTAAAATCAGAATCTGGATAACTCACGGCACGTTTCTGTAATGGCTGTTTGTAGGTTGACCCGGGTTATGACGAGGGTTAACTTTCTACCATCTGGAAGATCAATAGTGATATTGTTCTTGACTCGCCACAGTTTTAAAAGAAATGGACTTTTTCAGAAAACAGTAGTGGGAGTATGGTAGAACAGGAAGTGATTCCAAAACCGCAAACGATTACTGAAGATTTGATAAGAACCTAAAGATTCAATCTGGTTTGACATTCCATTGGCCACTCCGCAGATAAGGTGGGTAACCTCAGGCACTCGAGAGGTACTTCGGTATGCTCAAAGACGGTGACAGGGAGGTTCTTGTTTACCCAGACTTGACACTACTGTTGTTCCAGGCTATGAGACCCGGCAGAAGGATGAGTATAGCGTCGTTCTAAACTAGATTTTGAAGCGTACGTGTATATGACTCTGCCAGAGGGTTGTCGTAGTCAGTGGGAGCAGCGGAAGCATAGTGGACAAGTGGCTTATGTCTATTTATGGACTAAGCAGATATAGCGGAGATAGATCGTCTATTTCTGGTGTGACAGTCATAGGTTTGACTTCATCAGAATAGGGGATGGATCTGTCAAGAAGGTAGTAGGGTGTGATGTCCTGGTATTTGGATGACATACACAAAGTAGGAAGTGAAATTCCTATACTACGATCGGTTATACTTTGATTGTCACACAGTGGTTTCTCCACATAGGATATAGATATTATATCAGGCATTCTGGTTACTAGATCTATAGTTTTAGATCTAGATTTAGGAATTGTCCCAATCAGGGTACTTAGACAGCATTCTAGAGGTGTTTTAGAATGGACGACTCCTGGCACGGTAGTGTACCTGCAGGTGATGGAGTCACCCTCTCTAAAGGTGTCTTACAGACTAAAGGGGAGAGGGATGTGCATGATTGGCAGATCACTTGCTTAAGCAATTGAGTCAATTATGAGATGTCAAGTACCACACCAGATGTTGTTTTTGCAGTAGATGTAATAAGTTGATATTGATCCAATCCTGGAGGAACATTCGGAAGCAGTTTTAGAACATAAGTGGATGTTCTAGGGATATGATAACAACAGCCTCTTTTAGGAGACAGTTATCATTCCAGGCTTCCAAGGTGACCTGGATGACAGAGTGACTGTCAGAGTTATAGTTTTCCCTCTGACGAGGGGCAGTATCTTGGACAAGTGGTCCAGGAGGATATTGAGAGAGGCATGGCGCATGATACTAATTAAGGTCACTTGACGATACAGTCTGAGAAGTTTGGATTTGGAGTTCACTTATGAACTAGGTCCCATTAGACATCCAAACATATTCTAAGACAGGTATTGCTCATTTCGCGAGATGGCCTTCTCCGCGAACTTGAGATAAAGAGAGACATAGAAAGAAACATCAGGGCAGATCTACTCACTGAGGTTATTCCTCGAACACAATAGTTACGCAAACGAGCTTTGTGAGACTGATTAGTAGAGGAGTTGGGTGTTCGGTATCACACGGGCTGTGAGTATGCGGCATCGCAATAATTAGCCTTGAGTGCAAGTGGGAGATTGTTGGAGATACTGCCCTCAGAGTCAATTATTGGATCACAGGCACGTGATTGCAATGATTGAGGGAGGACCTATACCGGTAGGAAAGTCTTACTCAAGATGATAGTATGCTATCTGGTTTATCTTTATCATCGTGTACTGCTTTAGGTGACCTTAAAGGTCACTATTGCGTATTAATAGAGCCCTTAGAATTCTTGCTTGACGGCCAGCAGTATGATGGCGATCATATATGTGGGAGTTGGGGTCTATAAGCACATCCTTAAAAGGTTCCTAGTCGTGGGAGTTTTGAGACAGGGCATCGATACTCCAGAGTAGACTAGTATATACAGTCGAGACCCCGACGAGGGGTGGTGGCCGGTCACATAAGCCACTGGTGTCAGTTGGTTCACCTAAGATATATACAGGTGCTCATTAGGTGATGAGCACACCGGACAGGACTCGCCGGGAACATGCTAGTTGGAATTATACCTAGCGTCAGATAGCAGTTCCCTGGTGACATGTGTACAGGTTAGTTCATCGACCTGAGATCTTCATTTGTCTCGTGTGAGTTCCCACTGTACTTTGATTACTACCCTACCACGGCTCAAAGGAGTCGTGCAAACAGGTTTTAGTTGGGTACAGTCCCGAGCCACATGGAGGCAGCGAGCGGATCTGCAGGGGTTCGTCTCTCCCGGTATTGGGAGTGAGGTCGCGCTGTGTCTAGGAGAGCCATTACACGAAGTCCTTGGCCAAGGCAGGAGATTTACTGGTAGGTATTCCAGTAGTATCTCAGGGTGTTCTGGGCTACACTCCGACACGACTTGTACCGCTTTTGGGGGTCTGACTTTTACCAACCCCCTAGGCCTGTCATTCGATGCTCATAAACGAACGGACCAGACTGTATGGATATTGTCACTGACAGGCTCAGTAGTGTGTCAGGATAAGTTCGCTCATCGATGTCCCTTTTGGTCAATAGCTGGTAGCCCGTTATGTATAGCTAATTCCTCTGACGTGCTAGTGGTTAAATCCACAGCCAAAGTATTGACAAGTCTTTAGAGTCCCCCAAAGACAGTTTCTCAAGTTTCGGGCGAAACGCTGTAGAGGCCGTATGTATATATGGCAGGGTTCGATCATGTACGTGCGGTATTGCACGGATCATGATCGGACGGATTATACTAGTGGGCTTTGGTTTAAGCCGGATCCTAGTATTGTACCGTGTAGATTTTGTCTCATTGCATTTGTATTCAGTCGGAATACAAATGCGGGTATGTATATACAGTCGCGGGGTTTTCCTGTAATTTATTACGGGATCGGTTTTTTGAAGTTGCCAGTTTGCTTTTCGTGTCGGCCATTTTCCTTTCTATCTTTGTTTGGCTGAAATTTGTTGGAGGGGGTTATTTGCAATTGTGCAATTTATAATGCAGAAGACTTTTTGTGGCACATGATGGTTCTCATGATGGTTCTAGTTTATGATGATTAGTTTGTGCATCATCATTTGCTTTAGGTGATGGGTTTTGTTTTTGACTTGAGTGTGATCATTGGTTCTCATTATCACCATTTTTCTCTCTCTTGCATTATTTTGCTCACTCTCTCCCCTCATTCAAAAGCAAGGCCGGCCATAATTTGGTTGGGGGGGCTGTCCAATTTTTGTGTGAGGGATTTTGATCTTGTTGGCTCACACAAAATTCCATTGCTCATCCAAAAATTTCACATCTCCTTCTACACTTCCAAATGGCAACTTCTTACAACCCCTAGAGACATAGTGATCTATACTTAGCCTACAGCATCCTTGGACACGTCGACTCGCCAACTTCGTGCCCGAGTTGCCTCGGTCCAGAGGTGGGAGCCCGTAAAAAACCCGGCGATGTGGTGTCCTTTCTGACGAGGAGATGAAGACCGGAGATTCCGCGAGGAGATCGGGATGGAGGCCGAAGACCGAAGGACATGGATCGCTCGGTATAGCTTTCTACCCATTCTCTTGTTAGCTAGCATTAAGATAATGGCCCGATCCGGATTTTTAGTACGCGGTAGCGCCGTTTTACAAGTTTAGTAAAAGTTTTGTTTCCGCATTTTGGCCTCGGTTGACGGCCGGGGCGCTGCCGCGCACTTACATTTATATCACAAAACAATTGCTATTTCATTTTACCGCATTTTTTCATGTAAATACCACATAGTTTCAATTCCACCTTCAACATCACAAAACCTTGCTATACCTTTAAGTAGATCACGAGGTAATGACCTACCTCCTCACACACTCATATGCAATATAGCACCATACCCTTGGGAACATAGAACACGGGAAAGCGACACATTTGCATTTAAATACCATTTACTTAATAAAACCGTTTTCTAAAGGATTTAGTATTTATACAATCTTTGCAAAGCGCCGCTACAACCCATTTTGGGGAACCCGTTCGGGATGGTGCGGATTATCGCACATCCTCGGGCTTAGTGGTGTGAGATTCAGACCTCCGCAAGGAGCATTCAGTCTCGAAAGATTTAAAATACGACATCTTAAGAAAATGAGATTTTTAGAATATAAATATGTATTAAAATTATTTTTGTATAAATATATATATATTTATCATTAAAATACCTATTTTGTTATGATATAAATATTCCACCTTTTTCTAAAAAAATTCACAGGAATCAATTTTAAACCATGAATTCCATACAAAACCAATATTACAAATAAATACAACTTATTATGAAAATAGGATATTTTCATTAGAAATATCACAATATAAAATCTATATTCATAACAACTCTAAAGACGATTAATAAATACCTGGGGTGTATTTTGAAAACCATACAAGAGTATTTTTACATAAAACCCCCTCAAGTTCTATAATTTACCCTAAGGACCTTAGTAAATATGGGTTTAAGCGGGATTAATCTCTTGAGCCTCAGAGAGCCGGAGAAGTGGGTGCTTGCCTATCTAAGGTAGACAACTTAACAAACGGTGTTATCAATTCGGTAATCGTCTTTGAAAAAGACACAAATCCTGCCGCCCGTGTGCAGCGGTTATCGATAATATCAAAACAATCAGGACTTTAATTCACCTTTCTAATTGTCTGACTCAGTTTGAGTCTCATTATAATCTGACTTGAATATGATTCAAGTACAATCTACAATCTATAATTTACAATATTATAATTCAACATGAATTCATGAATCTAATATTCCATATATTCAATCTATCAACTTGACTGTATCGAACCATGGATATACATCCATTTACATGATTATACAGTTACATCCGTTTACTGATATTATGGTTTTGGTCAGTCATCCAACTATACAATCTATACAATACAATACAATACAACAATACAATCAAAACACTACGGGGTTTAAAGGGTAGATTGGTACGGAAGGTGTTAAAAGTGGCACGAGACAGTAAGATTAAGACACCTAACCTATATTCCATTGCTGTTGTATCATGGCTTAACGGTTCCTTGTACATTCCGTTTGCCCTGGTCTCTAGCATATAGAGACCTCTCTCGTATAGACTGGCATTCTTCTGTACCAAGCTACAAACAACAGCGCTAACACAACATTACAACAATATAATACAATTTTAAAAGATACCTCTTATTCTGTCTATTTCTTCCTTATCTTTAGGACTTACCGAGCGACCTGTTCGCTGACGACATTTTCTTTCTTTCTTCTTTGAATGCCGTTAGGTGATCTGGACACTTCAGAGATCGAGCCCACTGCTGAAGATTTGGACCAGTTCAGTAAAGACCTCGAGCTCTAGTCATTGTACACTTTCCATTCAGTACTTTTCATTCTGTTATACCATTGTTTAGGCATTGCTTTATTTCAGTTGTATTTACTTTCCATGCATTGTACAGAAAGAATGTGTATAAATAAATTTTTTGTTTTTATTATATCTTGTCTCTTGTGCTTTACTTTTATATTGCTTAGATACGCTTAGCGTATTTACTTCACAGTAAGTATGTAGCGGTATCGTCGCGTCCTCTGCACGTATACTGGGAAGCGGGGCGTGACACGGAACCATGGCAAAGTCCCCTAGTTCCAAATCATGTTGGTTCACAGACAGCCTAGAGACTACCTCGGAGCCACGGCAAAGTCCCCTGGTTCCAAATCTCGACGGTTCACAGACAACCTAGAGTCTACCTCGGAGCCACGGCAAAGTCTCCTGGTTCCAAATCTCGATGGTTCACAGAAAGCACAGAGACTACCTCGGAGCCACGGCAAAGTCCCTAGTTCCAAATCTTGACGGCAGCACCCACATCCTAGAGATCAATAACAGCGTTCTTCCTCCCTCCAGCAGGATACAGGTTCGACATCAACAAACAGAGCCATGGCAAAGTCCCCTAGTTCCAAACTTCGACGGTTCACAGACAACCTCGACATTCTTCGCTATATTGCAGACACAATGTCAACCAACGAAGCAAAGGAAAATCCCTCGCTTCAGGGTCTTGACGGCAACTCAAATGAGACTTGAAAGACTATCGGAGATCAATCCACACCAGCGCGGAGTAGTCATGACTCATCGGGCTCCCAAACTGAGCCTAAACTCAAGTAAAAAGCGACATGGAATATCCATAACGCTTGCTCTTTCGACGGTAATATTACCTGGAAGATTACATGAAGACGTCTTGTCCAGCCCCCGAAGGGATTAGAGACACGACAGTCGTGAGGCTACCCGAACAGCAAGATTGCATATCGGGGAATATATCGGCCAACGCGATGGTGCGACAGGTAAAAAACCTAGTAACACAGACCCTAACGGACTTCTATTAGCAGGAGTTAACTGTGACGTTAGGAAACCCTTGCGAGAACTTCTCAATTCTTCTCGACTCGTGAGGAAATTAGTGTCCTTACGAAAACTTCTAGATTCGTCTCGACTCGTAAGGAAATTCTTAGGCAATGGGGATAAGGAACTGTTTCCTAAGCACTGGGGCCCTGCAAGTGGGTCCAAGATGGACTATTGCATACTATTCACGGGCCACACTCTCCAAAGTCGAATTTCGACAAGGAGGGAAACAATCACTTACGAGTCCTCTCGACTTGTATGGGGGAAAAATTCTCTTATAATTTCCTTACGACTCTCAAGAGAAAACACACACTTAGGAGTCCTCACGACTCCTAGGGAGAAAATACACCTACGGGATCCTCTCGACTCGTAGGGAGAAAAGTCTTTATGAGACCCTTAAGGCTCATAAAGTTGAAAAGTCTTAGGCGGAAGATCCTAACCTGTTCCCTAAGCCATCGCTGCCCTACAAGCAGGTCCAAGATGGACTCCTGCATACTATTCACGGGCCACACTCTCCGAAGTCGAACCTCGACAAGGAGGGAAACAACCACTTATGAGTCATCTCGACTTGTAAGGGGGGAATTTCTCTTGTGAGATCCTTACGACTCTCAAGAGATAACACACACTCAGGAGTCCTCACGACTCCTAGTGAGAAAATACACCTACGGGCCTCTCGACTCGTAGGGAGAAAAGTCTTTATGAGACCCTCACGGCACGTAAAGTTGAAAAGTCTTAGGCGGCAGATCTGAACTTGTCTTCTAAGCCATCGTTGCCCTGCAAGGAGATCAAAGTAGACTATCTACAAGACGCATTTGCTAAAGGGACAGGCCCATAAAAAATGAAATATGGTTTTTATTCGTAAATTCAAGTGAATCCAAGATACATTTCACAAAG
Organism: Agapanthus africanus; assembly: GCA_030015575.1. Classification (NCBI taxonomy): domain Eukaryota; kingdom Viridiplantae; phylum Streptophyta; class Magnoliopsida; order Asparagales; family Amaryllidaceae; genus Agapanthus; species Agapanthus africanus. The sequence goes on along the minus strand of JASDDO010000010.1, from coordinate 537,607,810 downwards.
GAATCAAAATGAATACATGTTATTCATAAACCACAAGTTTATAGTAAAAAAAGGGATACAAAGACGGTTATTGAGGAGGAGGCGTCTTCAACAAGTCAGCAAGCCGCTCGCGCATTCCTCTCAATCCTTTCTCGTGATCAGCCGCCGCGGCCAATTCCGCTTCCACTTGAGCCCGTTGCCGTAAACAGGACAAAAGCTGTTAGTTATATGTATGCCCTAGAGGCCATTACTGTACATTCGATGTATACTGTAGTGGATGCTTGGAATTATATAGGGAGGACTTTCTTGCTCGACATGATAGTATACTATCTAGTTGCTCTTTATCTTAACATGTACACTTATTGTCTCTCTATTACATATTGATAAAGCCCTTAGGATGAGTACTTGACTACCAGGATTATGATGCAGATCATATTAGTGGGGCTGAGGTATTCGATAAGTACATCCTTCAAATGTTCCTAGTCATGGGAGTATCGAGACGGAGCATCGATATTCCAGTGTAGACTAGCGTATACGCTTCTCGACCCATATGATGGGCAATGGATGATCCCATATCCATTAATGTTTGACATCAGAGAAGGTATACAGGTGCTCAGTGGAGACTGCGTACACTGAATGGACTCGCCGAAAACTCTTAAATGGTATTATATCTATCGTCAGATAGCAGCTCTCTAGTGACACTGGTACAGATTAGTCTGCCGACCCGAGATTGTCATAAAGTCTTATGTGATTCCCACTATGCTTTGATTTCCACCTTACCACGTTCAAGAGATCGTGCACAATGGTGGTTTTTGGGTACAGTCCTGAGTCACATGGAAACAATGAGCGATAGGAGGGGATTCGTCACTCCCGGTATTAGGAGTTGATGTTGCGCTATGTTCGACTGGCCATAACAGGAAATCCCTTGCCATGGTTGCTGAGATTTACTGGTAAGTGTTATCAGTAGTTTCTCGAACCGTTATAGACCTTGCATCGGCATGACTTATCAGGTTATTGGGGTCTGACGTTTTACCACCCCCAGGTTGTGATATGCGACATATCTGACGAAGAGACCGAACGGTACGGTAGTGTTACTGATTGGATTCGCAGGAGTATGAGCAGGCTTGCTTGTTGATCTTCTGATCGCTCAATACCCGGGTGGCCGTTACGTTTAGCAGACCGCTTGCGGCTTGTGGGTGTTTAATATGATTATCACCTACTGTCGGCGTATTGACGCGTCTTTAGAGTCCTACACAAAGGTTTCCTAGTTCATGCGAAATGAAGTAAGAGCACATATGTGATATGTGCGGGACCGAGAATAATGCGCGTATGTGATACCGCATTCTATTCTCGCGATATGTGATATCGTTCGGTTATATATGATATAGCCGGGTTATAGGATCAAGTGTTGATTCGATAAGTTGTTACATTTGATATTAGTCGGTTGTATGTGACATAGCTAAATTATTAAATCAAGTGTTGATTTAATAATTTAATTTATAATTATATATGTGATATATTGAATTACATTAACTAATATTAGCTCACTTAAGCATTTCTTTTTCTCACTAGTGTATACTTAGTATATATGTGATATATATTAATGTACATCTTTTGTGTCATGCTAGATACCACATGCTACATGGGTGTATGAGAATCACACCATGCTAATAATAATGTGAGGTTTTATTTATTTAAAGTAATTCAATATTAGTTGGAAATTTTCATGTTTGGAAGTTTGGAGAAGCTTGAAGCATCTTTGACTTAGTCTACTAGTTTTGTTTTACTTGTAGATATTTATTAACCTAACCATTATTGTTAGCTATAGTTTAATCTTTATATGAGTTAGTGTATGACACTAACTCAGCCATGGTTGCTATTCTCACTTCATGATTTTTCATTCTCTCATCATTTCATCTTCTTCTTGCTCATGGAAAAGCTTTCTAGCTTTTGAAAAGGTGATAAAATATTGTGAGAAAAATTAATCTAAAGAGAGCCCATTTCCTACTTCATCATTCTCTACTATATTAGCTATTTAGTTTAAGGTGTTTGCTTCACTAATCTACCATTAGTGAAGAGATAGCATGAATTTGAGTCTTCTCGACATAGATCATCTTCGGCCTCGAAGATTTCGAGCAAGCTTGTTTATTTCTTCATGTGAACCCTTACTAGAGTTCGGGTGTTCACTACTTGGAGCAAAGAGACTACTACACGGAGGTTTAGAAGTGAAGGACCGGTCTATAAAGGTTGTATTTCTCATTCACTTAGATGTAAAGTTGTTTATATTGCTTTTTCGTCTAAATCTCTAGTTAAGATTCTAAGTTAGGGCTCTTTAGTATGGAAAAAATTTAAAAATGGCATGGACGATATCTCCCAAAACCTTGCTGTCGCGCTACGTAACCCTGCAGTGGTATCAGAGCCAAGCTAGAGAATTATATGATATTTGTTAGATTACGAAACCGTAACTACTATGAAACTTGCAACACCAATACCTAGTTTCTGTCGAACTTTTAAAGTCCTCTAAAAATATTTTTAGCAACTGCAGAATGTTGTATGTGATATAACATGAACACAGTATAAAATTTACCCCTCCTCGCCGGAATTTGGCCGGCCAGACACCTTAGAAAACCGGCCTGCTCGGCCTAATCATGAGGAAAAAGGTTGAATTTTGTAGTGTGTTCCAGTCTCTGGGTTTTGGTATTTCAGGTGTTGCTTGTTTTTGGTAAATTTGCATGTGATATTAACTTTCTGCAAAGGCAATTCGGAGTGTTTTGTAGTCGTAATTCTAACATGTATTCGGGTTATTTATACGACGTTAAAAAGTTCAAATGGATATCAATAACCCACATTTTCCATCGCTGGAAATTTCCAAGATTTGGATTTTTTTCAAGTTTAAAATCTTCTAGAAAAACATGCAAGCGATTCTGTGGACCCTCTAGAAGAACGATACCCAAACTCGACTTTTTAGATCGTGGAACCGTGGTCATACCTTAGGGTTTGCGGCAATTCCGTGGCAACATGAGTGAGGCATGGGTCGGCCCTTCTACGGATGGTTCATAGAGCTGTGACATGTTCTGGGTATTTTTTTGAACTCCGCTCAAGTGTTGAGCTCTTTGGAAAAGTTTGGGTGTCTGTTTATTCGATTGAAAAGTTTAACATCGTCTGGCTATCGGTGATTGTGATACAATATTTGGAATCCACATAATTAGTTATGAGATAACTAGTTTGAATTTTATAAATCTAGCAGTTTAATCTCAATTGATCGGTTGCCACGGAATTTTGATGTGGATCAAAAGTTCGTCGCAATTACGTAGTGTATGCGGATACTCGCCGGGTAACCTTACTAGATAGCCACGCCTCATAGCCCCGACCAAGTGACTGTAGGAGAACCCCGTCTCCAAAAGCATCCGTTCGGATGCTTGCGGCCACGGTGTTCCGCCTTAGTGCACTTCTTCGACGGCATCGGGGGTGTGACCATCTACTAAAGTTTTCGACGAGCATTCGATCAGGTTATCGGGAATCTTGTTGAATTATCCGAAAAGTTATTGGAAAGTGTTTTCAATATCGAGACTAAAACGCGTGGTTTATAATTGTTAGGAATTTGATGTCTAAGGAATTCATTTAGTTAGGCATGAAATGTAAAGTATGTGATACATTGGGTTTATGATGTCTAAGGTGGTTGCGGATTCCAATTATTGTAGTTTTTTACTTTCTTTTCTGTGACCGTAAGTGTAATATGTGGTGTATTGCCGGTTTCGTTGCTATATGTCAACGAAAATTGGGATACGTATATTTACTTACGTTGATAACATGTGATGTTATGTGTTGCTGTGATATGTTTTATTGGATCGTCTCGTTTGAATAGCCGGGTTTTTTTTAATCTGAGATGAGAGTTTTTCATTTTCATTCATGTAAAACCTTGTATGTAATATTCTTTTATTGGGACACTTCCGGGTTGAGGATGATGTCACCATTGATGTATATTATTTACTTTTCCGTATTAGGATAGACCCAATGCGGGAAGCACAAGTAACTGGGTTCTAGGGTCTAGTGGGAGACCATCTCGATGAGTCGAGACCGGGTCTCCTAACTCTAGAATTGGAAGGGTTGCTTGCCGCTCTCTTAGGGGTCTAAGGATGTGGGTTTGGCTATTCATCACGACCGTGGAATCCGCGTTTTTTACTGGCTTAATTTAAAACACGGAATTCCTAGTATATCCAATATTTCATATGTGATTCTTCTGCTGCTGATATTCTGTGATGTGATCACTTGATATTCTGAGACAAATGCTTATATTATATATATGATATATAATAACTATTTTTGCTTTCATTTCTTCTGTGATACTTAGGAAGCATAATTGATGGGACTTCATTAATGAGATTAATGAAATAAAAGAAACCTAAAGATGTTGTAGAAACTTGTTTTAAAACTGGTAGCTATAGTTTTTGCTTTGCATAGTGGTATTTATGAAATATCCTGCACCTTATTCGATAAGGAAAGAGCCGAGATCCCTTCACCGGGAGTGACCTCTTTAGCGAAAATAGTAGATGCTACAACCAACTCGGTTTGTTTTTTGATTGTTTCTATAGTTTTTGCTTTACATAGTGGTATTTATGAAATATCCTGCACCTTATTCGATAAGGAAAGAGCCGAGATCCCTTCACCGGGAGTGATCTCTTTAGCAAAACTAGTAAAAACCTAAAAAAACACTCCTTTTTCAAAATCACTCGATTCTACAACGATATCAAGTTCATTACGCAAAGGGTTTTCTTAAAAACCTGTCGTAGCCCTCCGTCATTTCAGATAAGTACTACATAGTATTCGTGCTACGTTTGTTGACCTCCGTTAAGGCGTAGTGTGCGGTAGCTAACTAGTGCTTATCTGCAGCATATGATGCGATTGGATTAGGGTAGTCGTGCGACCTTGTTGACCTCCGTCAAGGGTCATGCGGGTGGGTTTAATTCAATCATGAAATGTACGGGTTGAACTTGACCAGCAGCCTATGCTTTGTTGACCTCCGTCAAGGTCATAAGACTCTAGGGGCAAAATATTATCGGGAATTTCAAGTGTTGAAATTTGCAATGAGATTGCATACCTTCTATGCGAAAGTTGGATCCCGATACCCACTACGAGTAAGAGTTACCCCTGAGAGAGTTTTACACATTACAATTAGCCGATCAAGTAGGTGTCTAGAAAGGTGTTAACGGGAAAAAGAGGTTTATTTTAATTACATCCATGCGAAAGCACGGGGAACCTCCCTCAAAATACCGACACTGGCCTGACCGAAAGATTGGCGAACTTGTAGAGTGTAATTAATCCCGGCTAGTCTTACCTTTTAGGGTTTGAAGGAAGATTTGATAAAAAACAGTGGGAGCCATCCTGATTAGATAAAAATAATAACCAATCTAATCTTGCAAGAGCGTACGTAGAGTGATTTCTTCTCTCTCTCTCCTAGTAGCGACCATGTCACGCCTTAATCAAGATAATAATATGGATGCATTGACCGAACCTACTCTATCTTATAATTGTTATAAGTCCGATGGGAACATCTAGATTCCATGCCACACAATCGAAAAAGTGCATGTTGATGCATTTTCTTCGGGTGTGTTCATTACCGAGAACTGTTTCTCAGTATCCTCTACGTCCTGGGTATGTGATACCGGATCAGGATCCCGCATATGTAATATGTTACATGGGCTACAGAAAGGTAGAGAACTGAGATTGGGTGATATATCTCTAAATGTAGAGAATGGTGCAAGTGTTGCAGCCAAATCAGTTAGCAAATATCTCTTTGTATTAAATACATTGATTCTGAACGAATGTTATTACATACCGAACCTGATATACAACATTACATCGGTTTCTTTAATGAGTTAAAGAAAGATATAATTCTGTATTGGAGGATAATGTTGTGAAAATTTTCCTAAATCAAGAATTGATTCGATCAGGCACGTTATATAATAGCATATACGTTCTAAATCAAATCACAGTTCAAAGTATCTAGAACACACACAAGAGGAGTAGTTCAGAAATGAACGAATCCTTCTTGTGGCATTATAGACTAGGTCATATCAATGCAACACAATATGTTAGTTATATGTATACCCTAGAGGCCATTATTATATATATGATGTATATTGTAGTGGATGCTTGGACATATATAAGGATGAATTTCTTGCTCGACATGATAGTATGCTATCTGGTTGCTCTTTATCTTAACATGTACACTTATTGTCTCTCTTTTACATGTTGATAAAGCCCTTAGGATGAGTACTTGACTACCAGGATTATGATGCAGATCATACTAGTGGGGACATATTAGTCGGTAAGTACATCCTTCACATGTTCCTAGTCGTAGGTGTATCGAGACAGGGCATCGATATACCAGAGTAGACTAGCGTATAGCTTCTCGACCCATACAGATGGGCGATGGATGATCCCATATCTATTGGTGTTTGACATTAGAGATAGTATACGGGTACTCAGTGGAAACTGGGTACACTGAACGGACTCGCCGAGAACTCCTAAATGGTATTATACCAATAGTCAGATAGCAGTTCTCTGGTGACACTGGTACAGGTTAGTCTGTAGACCCGAGATCGTCATAGAGTCTTGTGTGATTCCCACCGTGCTTTGATTTCCATCTTACCACGTTCAAGAGAACATACAAAACGGTGGCTTTTGGGTACAGTCCCGAATCAAATGGAGGCAATGAGCGATAGGAGGGGTTTCGTCTCTCCCGGTATTGGGGGTTGATGTTGCGCTGTGCTCGATTGGCTATAATAGGAAATCCCTGGCCAGGGCTGCTTTAGAGATATACTGGTAAGTGTTATCAGAAGTTTCTCAACCCGTTATGAGTCTCACATCGGCACGACTTATCGAGTTACTGGGGTCTGACGTTTACCACCCCTAGACGAGATATGCGACATATCAGACGAAGAGACCGGACTGTACGGTAGTGTTACTAATTGAATTCGCAGGAGTGTGAACAGGCTTGCTTGTTGATCTTCCGATTGCTCAATACTCGGGTGGCCGTTACGTTTAGCAGACCGCTTGCAGCTTTTGAGTGTTTGATATGATCATCACCTACTGCCGGCGTATTGACGAGTCTTTAGAGTCCTACACAAAGGTTTCCTGGCTCAAGAGAAACGGAGTAGGAGCATATATGTGATATGTGTGGGACTGAGATTAATACGATATGTGATACCGTATTCTATTCTCGCGATATGTGATATCGGTCGGTTATATATGATATAGCCGGGTTATCGGATCAAGTGTTGATTCGATAAGTCGATTCATTTGATATTAGTCGGTTATATGTAATATAGCCAGATTATTAAATCAAGAGTTGATTTAATAATTTAATGTATAATTATATATTTGATATATTACATTACATTAACTAATACATGCTCACTTATGATTTGTTTTCTCACTTGATTTATGCACATTGTATATATATGATATATGCAAGTGTACATTATTTTGTGTCATGCTTGATGATACATCCAATTTGGGTGCGTGTATGACTTACACCATGCTATGTATAATGAAGGGTTTTTATTTATTTTGGTAAATCAAAATGGTGGCATTTTTTGTCATGGCAAGAAGCTTTGAGAAGCTGGATTTGCATTGACTTAGTCCACATCTTTTGTTTTGCCTAAGATATTTATAAACCCAACCATTATTCTAGCTATGGTTAAGTCTCTACAAAGGTTAATATATGATATTAACTCACCATGGTTGCTATTCTCTACTTGAGATTATTCATGAGAGATATTTCTTCTTCTTCTTCTTCTTCCAAAAGCTTTCTAGCTTCAAAGGACATGACAGAAAAAGAGTGAGAAAATTATTTCTAAAATGAGTAAAATTCCTACTTCATCATCCTCTGCTACTTGCTATTTAGTATAGAGTGTTTTCTTCATTAATTCCATAATTAGTGAAGAAATAGCTTGGGTTAGTGTCTTCTCGACGTAGATCATCTTCGGCCTCGAAAACTTCGATGCAAGCTTGTTCATTTCTTCATGGGAGCCTCTCTAGAGTCCGGGAGTTTATGATCGCAGCGAAGGGACGACTACAAGGAGCTGTTGAAGTGAAGGACCGGTCTACAAAGGTTGTATTCCTTGTTCACTTCTTATGCAAAGTTGTTTGTATTTTGTTTCGTCGGATTTTCTAGTAACGATTCTAGGGTTAGGGTTACATAGAACGGCAAATTTTTGAAATTAGCATGGACGATACCTCCCGAAACCTTACTGCCATGCTAGACAACTCTGCAGTGGTGTCAGAGCCATGCTATAAAATTAGACGGATTTTGTTAGGATTATGAAACCGAAACAACTCCGAAACTTGCAACACGAAACCCTAGTTTCTGTCGATTTTAAAAAGTCATCTAAAATTTTTTTAAACAACTGCAGAATATTGTATGAGATATAACATGAACACACAAGAAAATTTACCCCCCCCCCCGGCCGGAAAATGGCCGGCCACTTTGCTCAAAATTCCGGCGACCTCGGGTGAACAGTGGATTTTTGGGTTATATTTTTGGGTGTCTTCCAGGTTCTGGGTTTTAGTGTTTCAGGTGTTGTTTATTTTTTCTAACTTTGCATATGATGTGATCTTACACTATAAGCAATTCGGAGTGTTTCGTATTCGTAGTTTTAACATTGTTTCGGGTTTTCGCATGTTGTGTAGGCGAAGTTAAAATGTTAGATCGAATGTCAAAAACCTATTTTTCCAAGTTTAACGTATTTGGAAAAATATGCAAGTAATTCTGTGAACCCTCTAGAAGAATGAAACCCTAACTTGACTTTTTGGATTGCGGAACCGTGGTCATACCCTAGGGTTTATCGCAGTTCCGTGGCGACATGAGTGAGGCTTGGGTCCGCCCTTCTACGGCTGGTGCATAGGTACTGTGGCATGTTCTCGGTATTATTAAACTGTGCTCAGGTGTTGAGCTCTCGGGGAATTGTGGGATTTTGATGAATCGATCGAAAAGTTTAACGTTGTCCGGGTATCACGTGATGGGATACAATACTTGGAATCCACAAATGTAGTTATGAGATAACTAGTTTGAATTTTATAAATCTACTAGTTTAGTCTCATTTGATCGGTTGTTACGGGATTTTGATGTGATCAAAACTCCGTCGCAATAACGTAGAGTACGCGGATACTCGCCGGGTAACCATACTAGATAGCCATGCCCCATGGCCCCGACCAAGTGACTGTAGGAGAACCCCGTCGCCAAAAGCATCCGTTCGGGTGCTCGCGGTAGCGGTGTTCCGTCTTAGTGCACTTCGTCGACGGCATCGGGGGGTGCGGCCTTCTGCTAAAGTTTCTGACGAGCATTCGAACAGGTTATCGGGAATCTTGTTGAATTACCCGACAGGTTATTGGAAAGTGTTTTCAATATCGATACTAAAATGCGGGGTTTATAATTTGTTAGGCATGTGATGTCTAAGGAATTCATTTTGTTAGGCATGAAGTCCAATATATATGATACATTGGGTTTATGATGTCTAAGGTGGTTGCGGATTCCAACTGTTGTAGTTTTTCACTTTCTTTTCTGCGACCATAAGTGTAATATGTGGTGTATCGCCGGTTTTGATGCTATATGTCAACGACAATTGGGATACACATATTTACTTACGTTGATGACATGTGATGTTATGTGTTGCTGGGATATGTTATATTGGATCGTCGTGTTTTGAATAGCCAGGTTTTTTTTATGTCAGATGAGAGTTTTTCATTTTCATTCATGTAAAAGCTTGTATGTAATATTCTTTTATTGGGGCACTTCCGGGTTGAGGAAGATGTCACCGTTGATGTATATTATTTACATTTCCGCATTAGGATAGACCTAATGAGGGGAGCACAAGCAACCGGGTTCTAGGGTCTAGTGGGAGACCATCTCGAGGAGTCGAGACCTGGTCTCCTAACTCTAGAATTGGTAGGGTTGCTTGCCGCTCTCGTAAGGGTTTAGGGATATGGGTTTGGCTATTCATCACGACCGTGGAATCCGTGTTTTATATAGGCTTAATCTAAAACACGGAATTCCTAGTATATCTAATATTTCATATGTTTTATTCTGCTGCGATATTCTGTGATGTGATCACTGTGTATATTCTAAGACGAATGCTTATATTATGTGTGTGTGTGTGTGTATATATATATATATATATGATATATATTATATATTACCGGTTTCGTTTCTTCTGTAATGCTTAGGAAGCATAAATAATGGGACTTCATTAATAAGATTAATGAAATAAAAAAAACCTAAAAGATATTATAGAAACTTGTTTTAAAAACTGGTAGCTCTAGTTCTTGCTTTGCATAGCGTTATTCCTTATAGAATATCCAGCACCTTATTCGATAAGGAAAGAGCCGAGATCCCTTCACCGGGAGTGACCTCTCTAGCGAAACTAGTAGATGCTACAACTCTCAATTTGTCTTTTGATTGCTTCTATAGTTTTTGCTTTGCATAGTGGTATTTGTGAAATATCCTACACCTCATTCGATGAGGAAGGAGCCGAGATCCCTTCACCTGGAGTGACCTCTTTAGCAAAACCAGTAAAAGCCTAAAAAACACTCCATTATTAAATCACTCGATTCTACGAGGATATCAAGTTCATTACGCAAAGGGTTTTCTTAAAAACCTATCGTAGCCCTCCATCATTTCAGATAAGTAATAGTTAGTATTCATGCGGCGTTTGTTGACCCTGTCAAGGCGTGGTATACGGTAGCTGATTAGTGCTTATCTGCTAGTATATGATGCGATTGGATTAGGGTAGTCGTATGAACTTGTTGACCTTGTCAAGGGTCATGCGGGTGGGTTTAATTCAATCAGGAAATGACGGGTTGAACTTGACTTGCGGTCTATGGTTTGTTGACCTTGTCAAGGTCATAGATCGCTCGAGGCAAAATATTATCAGGAATTTCAAGTGTTGAAATTTGCAATGAGATTGCATACCTTCTATGAGATAGTCGGATCCCGATACCCACTGCGAGTAAGAGTTACTCCTGGAAGAGTTTTACACATTACAATTAGCCGATCAAGTAGGTGTCTAGAAAGGTGTCAACGGGGTTACGCCCCTGGGAAAATGAGGTTTATTTTAATTAGTTCCGTGCGAAAGCACGGGGAACCTCCCTCAAAGTACCGACACTGGCCTGGCTGAAAAATTGGCGAACTTATAGGGTGATATGTGCGGGACTGAGATTAATACGATATGTGATACCGTATTCTATTCTCGCGATATGTGAAATCGGTTGGTTATATATGATATAGCCGGGTTATCGGATCAAGTGTTGATTCGATAAGTTGATTCATTTGATATTAGTCGGTTATATGTAATATAGCCGGATTATTAAATCAAGAGTTGATTTAATAATTTAATGTATAATTATATATTTGATATATTACATTACATTAACTAATACATGCTCACTTATGATATGTGCGAGACCGAGATTAATGCGATATGTGATACCGTATTCTATTCTCGCGATATGTGATATCGGTCGGTTTTATATGATATAGCCGGGTTATCGGATCAAGTGTTGATTCGATAAGTTGATTCATTTGATTTTAGTCGGTTATATGTAATATAGCCGGATTATTAGATCAAGAGTTGATTTAATAATTTAATGTATAAATATATATTTGATATATTACATTACATTAACTAATATATGCTCACTTATGATTTATTTTCTCACTTGATTTGTGCACATTGTATATATGTGATATATGCAAGTGTACAATATTTTGTGTCATGCTTGATGATACATGCAATTTGGGTGTATGTATGACTTACACCATACTATGTATAATGAAGGGTTTTTATTTATTTTGGTAAATCAAAATGGTGGTATTTTTTGTCATGGCAAGAAGCTTTAAGAAGTTTGGATTTGCATTGACTTAGTCCACATCTTTTGTTTTGCCTAAGATATTTATAAACCCAACCATTATTCTAGCCATGGTTAAGTCTCTACAAAGGTTAATATATGATATTAACTCACCATGGTTGCCATTCTCTACTTGAGATTATTCATGAGTGATATTTCTTCTTCTTCTTCTTCTTCCAAAAGCTTTCTAGCTTCAATGGAGATGAGAGAAAAAGAGTGAGAAAATTATTTCTAAAATGAGTAAAATTCCTACTTCATCATCCTCTACTACTTGCCATTTAGTATAGAGTGTTTGCTTCACTAATTCCACAATTAGTGAAGAAATAGCTTGGGTTAGTTTCTCCTCGACGTAGATCATTTTCGGCCTCGAAGACTTCGATGCAAGCTTGTTCATTTTTTCATGGGAGCCTCTCTAGAGTCTGAGAGTTTATGATCGAAGGGACTACTACATGGAGCTGTTGAAGTGAAGGACCGGTCTACAAAGGTTGTATTCCTTGTTCACTTCTTATGCAAAATCGTTTGTATTTTGTTTCGTCGGATTTTCTAGTAATGATTCTAGGGTTAGGGTTAGCTAGAACGACAAATTTTTCAAATTGGTATGGGCGATACCTCCCGAAACCTTGCTGCCATGCTAGGCAACCCTGCAAGTTACATAAGGATGAATATTAGAATCCGTTCGAATATTCATCTTATGATACTTGTCAGTCTTGTCTCAAAGGTAAAATGACCGATACTCTGTTTACTGGAAACAGAGAAAGAGTTATTGAACTCTTGGGACGGATACAAGATGATGTATATGGTCCTATGTTTACAAATGCCAGGGTTGGTTCTTTGTACTTTATTAAATTCATCGACAATCTCTCAAGATTCGGACATGTGTTCCTGTTTAAATACGAATCTGAAACTTTTGAGAAATTCAAGAAATATAAGCTGAAGTTAAGACCCCGATGGGTAGAAGTATTAAGTCCTTCGATGTGATCGAGAAGGCTAATACTTGCGCATGGAGTTCCTGAAGTTTCTAAAAGGATAATGAGATTTTCTCTCAGCTTACTCCTTCGAATACACCACGGCACAGCAATGTATCGAGGCGGAGGTATTGCACCCTATGAAATATGGTGCGCTCTATGATGAGTACTGCTGAGTTACCTGTTTCTTTTTGGTGTTATGCACTTCAGAAACTGCATACCTAGTGAATAGGATTCCATCCAAATTAGTGCCTACCACTCCATATGAGATATGGTATAGGAGGAGACCATGTCTTAAACGAGTTAAGATATGGGGTTGTCCGGCTTATGCTAAAAAGAAAAATCCGGACAAGATCAAGGCAAGCTCAGTTCTGTGTAAGTTTGTTAAGTTATACCAAACATCTGCGAGGGAATATCTTCTACCTAACTGAGGAGAAAAATGTGTTTTTCTCTCTCATCATGCCACCTTTTTAGAAAAGGAATTTCTTGTGAAGAAATTAGTGGACATGAGGTAGAACTGGAAGGAGTTCCAGCTAGACAAACTAACAGCTGATGATTTGGTGTAGTCTCTAATGAATCTTAGTCTCTTCGCGAATCTGGTAGGGTTTCTCTTCCACTTGAGAGATACTACGGTATTCTCGGTGACAGTGGGAGCGAGGATTGTATTATGGTAGATGATGGCCCAACTAGGTTCAGGCAGGCTATCACAAGTGGGGACTCTGTGAAATGGCTGGATGCTATGCAATCAAAGATGGAATCCATGTACACCAACAAAATATGACTTTGCATGTTGCACCCGAAGTGATAAAACTCATTGAGAGCAAATGGATCTTGAGAAGATTATTGGTGTAGATGGAAAATTTGAGACTTTCAAAGCTATGATTAAGTCCATTAGGATTAAAGCAAGTATCGTGGAGTTGGAATATCTGTTTTAATATGGCAGTCAAAGAGTTTGACTTCATCAAAATAGTAGATGAACCTTGTATATACAAGAAGGTTGTAGAGAGTGAGGTTGTCTTACACGTATTGTACATAGATGACATACTCTTGATAGGAAATGGTTTCCTATGCTACACTCGGTCAAGCTCCTCTTATCACGATGATTCTCCATGGAAGATCTGGATGATCCCTACTACATCTTATGGATTATGATCTATGGTGATAAATCTAAGTGGATGTTGGGAGTGTCCCAAATCCAGGTACATTAACACTATATTAAAGGGGTTTAGTACTGAAGATTCTAAACGTGGTGGTTCGCCCACTTACTCATGGATCACTCTCTCCAAATGGATGTCTTCCGAGACTGATTTGGAGAGAGCTCGCATGCAAGTGATACCCTATGCTTCGGCAGTAGGTTATATCATGTATATGATGTTATGTACCAGACCAGATGTAGATGACTCACTAGGTGTAGTGATCAGGAATCAATCGGATCTTGGGAGAATCACTAGAAAGCTTTGGAGGAAATTCTTAAGTACTTGAGAAGCACTAAATGAATGTTCTTGGTTCAAGCTTCCAGAGTGATAAGGTCGACTGAAAATCAGTCATAGGCATTGTCTTCACCCTCAGTGGAGGGACGGTATGTTGAAAGAGTTCCAAGCTAGATACCGTGACATGCTGGACGATAAAGGCTAAATACATCGCTACCAACGATGCTACCAAAGTAGATGTCTGGATAATTCTTGTTCATGAGATGAACATGGTTCTTAACATTGAGCGTCCAATAACGGTTATTGTGACAACAATGGAGTTGTGGCTTTGGCCTAAGAACACCAGTCCCATCAGCGATCCACATATTCTGAGGCAAGTATCACCTGATTAGGGAGATGGTTGATCTTCAGGGGATTGAGGTCAGGAGAGTAGACAGGAAAGATAACACGGCGGATCCACTCACAAAAGCCTTTCCCTAGAGAGACTTCTATAGGAAGTTGAGTATATGATACTACAACAAATGGCCTTAGTGCAAGTGGGAGATTGTTAGTTATATGTATGACCTATAGGCCATTACTGTACATGCGATATATATTGTAGAGGATGCTTGGACAAATATAAAGAGGACTTTCTTGCTCGACATGATAGTATGCTATCTGGTTGCTCTTTATCTTAACATATATACTTATTGTATCTCTATTACATGTTAATAAAGCCCTTAGGATGAGTACTTGACTAACAGGATTATGATGCAGATCATACTAGTGGGGCAGAGGTAGTCGGTAAGTACAGCCTTCAAATGTTCCTAGTCATAGGAGTATCGAGACGGGGCATTGATATTCCAGTGTAGACTAGCGTATACGCTTCTCGACCCATATGATGGGCGATGGATGATCCCATATCCATTGGTGTTTGACATCAGAGAAGGTATACGGGTGCTCAGTGGAGACTGGGTACACTGAATGGACTCCCAGAGAACTCCTAAATGGTATTATACCTATCGTCAAATAGCGGTTCTCTGGTGACACTCGTACATGTTAGTCTGTCAACCAGAGATCGTCATAGAGTCTTATGTAATTCCCACCGTGCTTTGATTTCCACCTTACCACGTTCAAGAGATCGTGCAAAACGGTGGTTTTTGGATACAGTCACGAGTCACATGGAGATAATGAGCGATAGGAGGGGATTCGTCTCTCCCGGTATTAGGAGTTGATGTTGCACTATGCTCGATTGGCCATAACAGGAAATCTCTGGCCAGGATTGCTGAGATTTACTGGTAAGTGTTATCAGTAGTTTCTCAAACCGTTATGGACCTTGCATCGGCATGACTTATCAGGCTATTGGGGTCTGACGTTTTACCACTCCCAGGCTGCGATATGCGACATATCTGACGAAGAGACCGGACTGTACGTAGTGTTACTGATTGGATTCGCAGGAGTATAAGAAGGCTTGCTTGTTGATCTTCTGATCGCTCAATACCTGGGTGGCCATTACGTTTAGCAGGCCACTTGCGGTTTGTGGGTGTTTGATATGATCATCACCTACTGCCGGCGTATTGACGAGTCTTTAGAGTCCTACACAGAGGTTTCCTGATTCATGCGAAATGAAGTAGGAGCATATATGTGATATGCGCGGGACCAAGATTAATGCGTGTATGTGATACTGCATTCTATTCTCGCGATATGTGATATCGTTCGGTTATATGTGATATAGCCGGATTATCGGATCAAGTGTTGATTCGATAAGTTGTTACATTTGATATTAGTCGGTTGTATGTGATATAGCCGGATTATTAAATCAAGTGTTGATTTAATAATTTAATGTATAATTATATATGTGATATATTGAATTACATTAACTAATATTAGCTCACTTAAGCATTTCTTTTTCTCACTAGTGTACACTTAGTATATATGTGATATATATTAATGTACATCTTTTGTGTTATGCTAGATGCCACATGCTACATGGGTGTATGAAACTCACACCATGCTAATAATAATGTGAGGTTTTATTTATTAAAATAATTCAATATTAGTTGGAAATTTTCATGCTTGGAAGCTTGGAGAAGCTTGAAGTATGTTTGACTTAGTCCACTAGTTTTGTTTTACTTGTAGATATTTATTAACCTAACCATTATTGTTAGCCATGGTTTAATCTCTACATGAGTTAGTGTATGACACTAACTCACCCATGGTTGCTATTCTCACCTCATGATTTTTCATTCTCTCATCACTTCATCTTTTTCTTCCTCATGAAAAAGCTTTCTAGCTTTTGAAAAGGTGATGACATATTGTGAGAAAAATTAATCTAAAGAGAGCTCATTTCCTACTTTATCACCCTCTACTATATTATCCATTTAGTTTAGGGTGTTTGCTTCATTAATCTACCATTAGTGAAGAGGTAGCATGAGCTTGAGTCTCCTCGACGTAGATCGTCTTCGGCCTCGAAGACTTCGAACAAGCTTATTTATTTCTTCATGTGAACCCTTACTAGAGTTCGGGTGTTCACTACTTGGAGCGAAGGGACTACTACACGGAGCTTTAGAAGTGAAGGACCGATCTACAAAGGCTGTATTCCTCATTCACTTAGATGTAAAGTTGTTTACATTGCTTGTTCGTCTAAATTTCTAGTTAAGATTCTAGGTTAGGGTTCTTTAGTACGACAAAAATTTAAAAACATCATGGACGATGCCTCACGAAACCTTTCTCCCGTGCAACGTAACCCTGCAAAAGCTTCCCATCGTCTTCTAGCATGGCAGATTCACAGTCTTGCATGACCCGCTTGGCAAAGTCAAGCGTCCGCCTCAGCGTCAACCCATCCGAAATACATCTCTGGAGATTGTCAAAAACAGCTTTTAGCTGTGCAGCATTCACTTCAATATGGGCGCGCAGTCGGACGGATTCGCTGGAAGCCACCTCATGGTCCTTTCGTCTCAGGGTCGCCTCCTGTTCAAAATGGCGAATGAAAGGAACACTATGCTCGATCCAAGCAGCCCGCTGAGAGTTCGAATTTAATACTTCAGGATCTGGACGCTGGAGCTCAATCTCGTGAAGGCAAGCCTCGATCTTTCTACAGTAATCAACCCAAGATCCGATAAGATCCTCATCATGGAAGTTCACAAGTGTCGCTAGCATTGGGTTAACTTCAATAGCAAAATCTGCAGTTGATGTAAGGGCCTCGGCGTCAAGATCTTCGATGAATTCACTCAACATTCGACGGCTGTTTGCGGCTCCCTGGAAGATATACGTTTGGCAAAGGGCCCTGCGGGCATCGGAATGCGGGACTCGAAAGGAGTGGGAGCTAGTGCAATTGCTTCAAAATGAATTACGGTCAATTGCTGACTCAGGAAATGAAGGAAACATATGATCGACAAAGTTTATTATATCAGCTGTGACAGGCGGCAGGACGGGGAGCGTCGGAGACACGGTTGTTCTTTCACCCCTTTCTTCGACCCGTAACGCTATATCTAATATGAAGAAGTATTAATAACAACATGTCAAAAAGAAAGGAAGAGACGTCAGTTGAAGAATATACTAACCAATACTAGGAGGCGGAATGACTTCCGTCTGGAAGGAGAAATGCAGGTTCAACACCTGGTATAGATGGTCGAAGAGGAATCCTGTAGTGTTGCGACAATATACTATCAATATAAGAAAGATGCTACCCACATCAAAACAGATAAGTCGCAAATCTATACCTTCCAATATTTGAGAGGGCACGAGAGAAGGCGAAGGGATGGCGACCGTCAGAGCATCGACTGGTGACGCTTCTTCAGATGGCACAGCCTCGGGATTCACCACGCCTATACTCAAGACAAACAAAATATCATTAGAAGGGCTGAGAAAGATTGAAAAGCTTGAAAATAGCGACATAACGATTACCTGATAAATCATGGACCGAAACCACGACGGAGGCGTCACCAGGTGTAACGGCTTCTTCGCTCTCTCAGAGGAGTAGATTCCGCACCCATACCTTCATCCCCTGACTCGACGAGGGTCGTCGTGACGTTTGCGACGCCCGCCGATACCAAGAAGCCACAGGGAGAAAGGACACCTGGTATATGAAGGTTTTTCTTTATTGTTGTATTTCTTTTAATCATGGATGGCATATGATATTCTATGTTAACCTTCACATAACACCTCATCTTCACCCTTGCTCAAAACCCTACACCTCCTCCTTCATAGCTTTACATCTCCTTCTTCAAGTTTAACACCTCCTCCTTGCATGAATGTATCATGCTTCATTATAGTGACACATCCTCCTTCCTCCGTGCCACCTCCACCTCTCAACCTCCACATCATGCTTTCTCTACACATATTATTTTCTTCTTATCTCAACTGAACACATTAGTTTTCAACTCCAAGCAAAATAATTCCTAAGTGTTCATATCAAAAGAGAGAGAGAGAGAGAGAGCAATGACTTCCTTCATCAATTGTGCACTTCATCAAGTTTAATACACTACAACCCTTATATGATTCCATCATACAATTCTTGAGCTGGTGTTCTTTTGTGAATCATCTCCATAGGTATAATACTTTCTTCCTTTTCAAATATCAAATCTGTTTCATATCTGTTTTAATGTGCAGTAATATAAAAACAGTAGTTTTGTGATATCTAGCTCACTGTAATTGAATCTGGAACCATTAGGTACAATTACTAGAAAAACTAGCAAGACCAAAACTATAATAAGATCATTAGAAGACTTTACACAAAACTCGAGACCCAAACTCCATACTCGAATCGGCGACATCCCTCCATTTTCCGAGCTCGCCGACCTCCCTTTGGCTGTTGGTGTTGGTTTTTGTTCTGTGGCTTATTTTGGGTATTTTATTATCTATAGTATTGTTTGTTTTGTCTCTAGATGTATACAGAGAAATCTAGAAGTGGTTAGTTAAGGTTTTATCAAGTTTTCCGATATTTACGATACGGATGTTTTGTATTTTGAACTGCAACTGAACTGTTAACGTTTATACGTTAACAACAGGATTGTATTGTTATTTTGGGTTAAGTATGCTGTAGGTTCTAACCTATAGGTGCCTATCTCGTTGTTTTGAGTTTTGAAATGATTTTCCCGTTGATATGATATAAATACGATTATAAGTACGATTTCGAAGATTTCCGAGACAGAGTTGATGGACATAGCAGCGTGGATTTCTGCGAGCTCAACGAGTTGGTGAGTAGATTTATATCTACGGGGGAAGTCAGGTGGATAGTGTATAGCACCCCTGCAACCTTATAAATAAAATAGTATGATATCTAGTTATATGTGAATGTTATTGATATAGTATCACATATAGTATGTCTTTCATTTGTATATAGTTCCATACATAGTTTTAATGACATATGTATGTGACGTTAGATCCGTATGACATGGATATGGTTTGATAGATTTGTACGAGAGATCGTGCCGTATTTAAGATGATACAGATATAGTGATACGATGAGGTATTATACGAGAAATTATATATATTGGAAATGATGAGATTCGTATGCCGAATAACGGCCAAGTTTTTCCTTTAGACTCGTAGAGATAGATTATATTCCGTTTTAAGATGTAATACTTGTGCGAGCTATATTCTTTTAAAAACTACGATTCGTTTCTCTTTTAATGATAAAAATAAGGATGCGGTGCCAACTTCCAAAAAGAATATCTATTTTAACCTATGGCAGCTTCCTTATCTCAAAACCAACGTTTCGTTCTATTTTCAAAGATAATGGTATAGCTCATAGCATATAATTATAGTTATTAGTTACGTTTAGATTTACTTTACATGTTCGCGTTATAATTATCGATAGTATACGTTTCCATAATACGAACACTCTGATACAACACTGCACAACTACCAATGAGTACTATACTGCACAAGCACATACATATATGTTACACCACACCTCATTAATATTTTCATGTCACTGTAGAACCGTTCTATTATATAATGCGTATATATATGTTGATATAAATAGGCTATTACACCTGTAGAACACTTGCACAAATACTAATGATTGCCATGCTGCACGAGCACAGACGCATATGTTACACCACACATCATTAGTGGTGCCATGACACAGTAGGATTGATATCATTATGCCTATATGATCTAATTTCGTATTCCTTCTTTATTACCTGTTGTGTATTGTAAATATTAGTACTATAGATGTTGTATTTGATTCTTATGGATTTCTGGATATTTTACTCCTGATGATATATATCGGTGGTATGGGACACTGTTATATATGTATATATATAATATATCATCAGAATGATCTATGCAAGTATTCTCATTCTTTACTTGATATTTTTGTATATGATGAGTTGGCGTCCACCATGAGCTTTATGTTTTCTGAGTATTTGTTCCGAACCGAGTGGGGGAGCTATACGGTTTCGGACTTGTTACTTATCCAGACTGAGTGGGGGCGCTATACAGTTGGATATATGGTAGACCCGGTTCGAGACCGAGGGGCAGGAGAGCCACATTATAGGAGAGGAGCCTAGCGAGGATACTCGATACCAGAGATAGAGATGAGCACGGTAGATATCCAGGGGATACTGATCGGGGTTCGATTAGACACGGCTGATATCCAGGGAATACTGACCGGGGCCAGGGATATCGGGTGGCGATCATCTGTTGAGATGGTGTCGACGATATTTGCATTTACGTGTCGGTGATTGACACGAGGTATTTCTGATTTCGGTTGTCGATGCTGGACATCCATATATATTGATGTGTTGTTATCATGAGATATACGTTAGATTACAGTATTGTAGCTGATCAGGACTGATCCGGGGGACAGTACCTGTATATATTCGTACGGGCATTCATGTACACAAAAAGGGATTTCAAAATCGAGCTATAGCCTCATTATTTTGATGTGTCTGATATGACACTTAAATCTTTTAAATTGTAAACCTCTTAACACTATTCATTAAAATAGCAGGACGTATATCTTAAATAAAATATCTATTATATTTTATACGATTACATCTGCTTTATGCCGTGACATATCTATTCCGCAGCTATTTTAAATAAGAGGTTTATATATATATATATATATATATATATATATATATATATATGGTTACATTGGGCTTATACCTAGATACAGGTCATTTGTATTTGATATATTCTACTTGGAATTGCATGAAAGTTGGTGTTGCATTATGATACATATGTATATCATATTATATTAGTACAGATAATGATAGTACTTTATTTATAACCTAGGTATCATCGTGCATTTCAATTTCTACCTTTAGATGTACTTTTATTCAACGAGTCGGCAACTCACCCCCGTTGTGCCACAGTTTCTTGCAGCTTTTACCGCTTAGGTTATTAGCGGTTTGGGCACACATTCCTTTCGGTGATTGCTTTGACAGGTAGGTTACCGTTGTATCGTACTCACACTTGTATATTCATATCTTCTTGTATCTAGTAAAACTCCATCAACATAGAAAGGGTATATTGTGGACTTAGAAGCGAGACTTAGAGTTGTGTGTTGTGTGTTGTGATATCGTACTCATTGGAGTCGACCATTTTTAGATTGTTGATTTGGTTTCGCTTTTTTTTCTTTGCCATTATACGTCGTATAGTGTTTGCTTGGTTGCTCCACCGTTTGGGCATGGAAGCTAACTCCCGTTGGGATGCTATTTATATTATTATGTTGTATCGGGTTATACAAAAATGCAAAGAAGGTGCTGTCAAATTTCAAAACGTCATAGATGCTTTTCAAACATATTTAGTTAAATTTAAATGTTATTTAAACTGATTTCATCTTATGACTATTTTAAACCCACCTCCAATATTTTTCAAAAAATGGTTTAGATTCCGGGTTTTCGGCTTACTTGAACCGCATCGACGTCTTTAGATGTCACGTGATTTAAGTGCTGGTCACGTGCCATATTTGGGTCTTGACAGCAGTGGTCTGGACAGTCCCAAATTCCAGAGAAAGGGTAGCAATCTCAGGCTCTGTAACCGCCAGCATTTCGCCTACCATCCCAACGTCAGGACTTGGCCCTGCAGGAAATGAGTATATCAGAATTTGAGGATAGAGTTCTAATTAAAAGACTGGGCGTTACATTATCTCGAAGTAACTTCCCAGTTTCTTCATGAGCCGTGCGCACAACATGTCTATGGGCAGTAACAAGGCGGCTGGAACATCCGCCAAAGGAATATCAACAGATGGAATATTACTTGAGCCAGCACCTACGGCCAAGACGGCGTCGCGCTCCTTCGCTGCACGCTTCCTTTCGGTCTGGGCCGTGAGAAATGACCTCCTTAAGACTTCCGAGAGGGGAATGTCATCATCCGAACCAAGCTCTGCCTCTGGATCCGTTACGGCGTCCATCATCGGCTGCTTCAGCAAAGCCTCCTGCGGCGAATTTAGAAGAGCCGGGGCCATAGTGGCTGGCTCTATAAGTGTCACCGTATCACTGCTCGGGACCGATACTGTACTTGGAATAACCCGAGTCAAGGTAGTTCCTGCAACAAGATGAAAGAAAGGGTTAGAGCACGAATAAAAAAAGAATAAAGGCATAATGAAATGAATTTTACCAAGGCCTAGAGAAGCACAGAGCCTCTCTTCCTTTTAGAATGTACGGAGGGAAGCCGCGAGAACCTCTTCGACAGAAATACATATGGAAAAAGAAAGCGTCAATACAAACATAACAAAGAGAAAAGAGATAACCGCGGAAGAACATAACTGAAAGTATATCAGATTTTGCGATAGTAATTAGCGCCGCTTCTGTGCGTGTTAGTCGCTCGGAAGCCACAAGAGCAGCTTGGAGGTCAGTATCATCCGCAGGCGCGATGAATAAACCTTCATTGTTCCCATACTTGCACAAACCCTCGCTGTAAGGAGCATGTAGCTCTTGGCAAAATATAACGTCGGCAGAAAACAGCGACTTATTCTTCTTTTGTGAGCGAGCGCCAGCGGCCGATGACAAAAGCTTGCGCTTAACCAGCATCTTTGGGCGGCGGGTCTCGATTTCCACGCCAACGCCAGACTCCGGGGACGCTATGGCTACCGTTTCTATAGGAACACGGGGTAGAGGCTTCTTAGGGAAGGAACGCGGGACCACAACCACAGTAGCTTCTCTTAAGGAAGGACGAACGATCGTCCGTCACTTCAAAGGAACTGCTGGATTACCAGCTGGGACAGCGTCCTTGTGATTAAGCAATAGCCTCCTCTCTTCTCTGATAACAGCACCTTTCGCATGCCGATACCACGCCACGTAGGCATTCGAAGCTTTCGGCACGTAGCTTGGCTCGCTAATGAGAAAGACAGACCCCGTGTTTAGCCGCATGAAGTGGTGCAGCGCGCTGCGGATACCCTCTTCCGTAGCAACCAGATCAGCTAAGAAAGCCTCGAGAGGGACACCCTGATCATAACCCGAATGTTGAGTAAAACGGTGCGGGTTAAACCCCATGAAAAATGCCGAGGCGCCTTACCTGAACACTAGAAAGCCTAGCTTGATCAAATATAAATGCAGGATCTCCTGAGCCTTCAACGTAGGAGCCCCGTCTTTGAAAGTATGACGCAGTGGTTGCACCGCCTTGGTAGATTCCTTACCGATAGTCAAAACTCTGTCGACAAAAGTCATACTATCCCCGACCATACGCGGGTGAAGGACCAGGCATCGAGCCTCTCGCTGCGACGGATCTAATGCGGAAGTGTCAACTAAAAATATGACCCGGGAAAAGTTATAGCTGTCATAGAAGAGAGGCCATTTGTGGACTCCGAAAGCACCAAGCACGTGCATTTCGACCCTGGATGTAAAGTATTGCAGTGGAAGATGCACGGGTTTTACTCCAGGTTGAGTAGTATCCGCTGCTAAGCTCAGGCCGTGGTATAGATGAGCCAGCCCCGCAATCCCAATGGCCACACGCGTCCCTACAACCATGCGGTAGGCTGGGTAAAAGACCAACGGCCTCATACAGCGAGGGTGCATTGTAAGCACGAACCAGTTAAACCACAAGCCAATAAAACCCAGGAAGAACGTCTCTTTATCGATGTCTGAAGCAGCAAGCTCTGCGAAAGGAACAACCAGGGTGTCCGGAATAAAGAAGCTTCTCAAATCTGCTTCTGCCATCGGCTGGTTATCCAAACCAAAACCAAATAGGTCGTCAAGCTTGGCGAATTTCACAGCTTGTTTTGATAAGACTTCTGGGCGAAGAAAGCGAGCAATAAAGTCTGTGAAGCTGACTCCATGCCCTCTAGACTCTAAAAATAGGCCCTCGTAAATGTTCAACACCTTGATCAAACTTGGGAATCGATGTTAAATGGGATTCTCCGGGGAAAGGCCCATCACCATTGATTTGGTAGCAAAGATGTACTCGTCAGGGGGAAGTATCTCCTTGTAATGTTTTCCTCTGACGGGTAAGCCGGAGATCTCCGTGAACTCCTCCAAGGAGATTGAAACTTCCCGATCTGATAGAAGAAAGGTGTGAGTCGGGATATTCTATTATTCCAAGAAAGCTTTGACCCACCATACGAGGGGCGTGGAAACTGGAAAAGAGACGTATAAATCGCGGGGTACAACCCGAGCTTCAGCAGCAGTGATTTCTTGGCCGACAAGATGTATTAAGCCCACTGCAGATATCCGGATGAATGGCGAGGAGTCAAGCCAATCATGTACACTTGTCCCTAAGGATGCGACTCGCCTTGACATATGCGCCACCCCAAAATATCCAAAGCTATCGGTGGCTGTACAGGTATTGAGGCCATAGAATGCTGAAGGCGACCCTCTGAGGTCCTGTTGACCTCCTCTGCGACGTAATTCACCTGAGATGAGTCGGCGTAGTGAATTGTTGAAATGGGCTCTGAGGGTACTGCGCAAGAAAAACTACGCCGACCCTGGATGATTTAATTGCACCACGACTCCCATAGATGAAGAGATTTCTGCTCCGGGTCGTGATCTTTAATGAGTGTGAAGACTTCCCTATCCACGGGCGCATCAGCGAAGGCTCTCTCTGAATGAACAAAAGGAAAGGAAGAATCGAAAGCCATGGTACCTATACGAAAAAAGGCGAGGATTAGTTGCCAATGTTATTCTGACACTTGGTACTTTAAAATTGTACCACACCGCAATGCAAGAGAAAGGAACCAAGGGGGACCCACAAAATCAAAGCGACGGCTCATCATTGATAAGACGGTCACTCATTAAGGAGGAAATCCTAAAAGAATTCTTATTTAAAGAGAGACTCATCGGACCAAGGAGTTGAACACTCTCGAGAGTAGTGCTCTATAGACAGAAATCATATCTGTCAAATGTAATTAAGAGGGGAATAAAATTTCCCAAAAAATTCTAAAGAGCTATGCTCTGTAAAACCCCAAGATTTTTAAAGATCTGGAATAAAAATCCTAGAAAATCTAAGAGTTCTTCATTAACGGGTTAAGAAACCCTAAAAAAAAGATTTCTTTTGATCTATGATCTAAGAAGAGTAAAGCTCTGTTCTAATTAACGGTTTAAAGAAACCCTAAAATACATCTTAAAAGGTCGATGGTCTAAGAAGAGCAAACCTCTGTTTAATGGGTTCGATTATGATCCTTACCAAAAAATTTGGGCAAACTTATAACTCTAAAAGAGTTTCCTTGGGCAGAGATCTAAACTCTGGA
Organism: Agapanthus africanus; assembly: GCA_030015575.1. Lineage (NCBI taxonomy): Eukaryota > Viridiplantae > Streptophyta > Magnoliopsida > Asparagales > Amaryllidaceae > Agapanthus > Agapanthus africanus. Next base: position 537,581,912 of record JASDDO010000010.1, on the reverse strand, counting down.
AAGAGAAGTGAATTCTCAGAAAGAAGAAAAATGGAAGATGAACAGCAGTCATCTCAAGGGCCAAAGGCCTTACTTATAGGCATGGGAAGACGATCCAACTTCCAAGTAGATCCAACTGTGGAAAAGCTACCACCGCTGCACTCACATGTAAGCCATGTGAGTGCAACGGTGGGGGGGCATTTGTTTCCCCCAATAAAAGAGCAAAGCTTTGTTTAAAATTTGAAAGAGGCAGCGCCTCACGTGCCTTGCACGAGGGCGCTAGCGCCTGTAGGGTGTTTTTCATCACCCCATTGAGATGGAAATATGCGCGCGCTTGTCAGGCACATTACAGATTCCTTTTGCCTAGGGTAGGCGGGGTTTATTGATTGTGGGGATCCGAATCTCCGGCAGCCGCGGACTAAGCTGCCGTTAATTACCCCTCACATTTCGAGCGAGGGAACCTCCGATTGATGGGTTAAACTGGTCATGCGAACTCAATGTGCAGTGTCGTGTTTTGAAATGGTTTTGGATATATCGGGAGCCACGCAGAGTTTTTACGGGGGTATTGTAGAGTATGTGTATGTGTTGTGTGTGTGTGTATACATATGTATAAAAAGAATAAAGGGAAAGGGCATCCATAGGATGCATGGGGAAAAGCGCCAGCGCTTTGGGCGCTAGCACTCCACGTGTCAGCGCGTGGGCGCTCGGGCGCTAGCGCTTTGGGTGCTAGCACTCTGAGCGCAAGAGCGCTAGCGTTCCACGTGTCAGCATGTGGGCACTCGGGCGCTAGCGCTTTGGGCGCTAGCGCTCTGAGCGCAAGAGCGCCAGCGCTCCACGTATCAGCACGTGGGCGCTCGGGCGCTAGCACTTTGAGCACTAGCGCCCCACGTGTCAGCACGTGGGCGCTCGGGCGCTGGCGCCCTGGGCGTAAGAGCGCTAGCGCTCCAGGTGGGCGCTCGGGCGCAAAAAGGGACTTGGTCCCTTCAATGGGAGTTGTACTCCCAGAAAGGAGCACTTATTATTTTTTTTGTGTATGTGTGTGTGTGTATGTGTGTGTGTGAGGAGTTAAACTCCAAGGATGTTTTGAAGCTGATGAAGGGGCTTCTCCCCTTGAGCCCTAGTTCTTCTCCAAAGTGGGGTTTCTGAAGATAGGTCTCCTTCTTCTTCCTGTCGTTTGGCCGGATCTCGAAAATCAAGAGATGTGAGATTTTAAAAATCTCTTCTTTTTTAGATCTAATGACATATCCAAGTTCCCCTTTGTGGGTTTTGTAGTGAAAAACTATTTAGTTTTGGAAAAGAAAGAGTAAAACTCTTGATTTAATTCAAAAGAAAGAAGAAGGTTTGGAACCTTCAGAAAAGGGAAAGAGGCACAAACCCTAGGTTTTTGAGAGAATGAAAAGTATATTGCTTTATTCATCATCATGTTGCCTTATATAGGCTTACATATTTACATATAGCCCCTTGGGCTTTACAAAATGGTATTTGCCCATCCCATGGCTCATGTGCCATTTCTTTTTTGCACATAAGCCATGGGCTTACAAAAATTTGGCTTTATGCCCATTTTGTTTACATTCAGGCATAAAAAATTACAGAAAAATTATTTATTACATGATTTCATTTTGGCATGGGGGGCCGGCTGCTTCATGTTCGGACTCGACCTGGGCATGGGCCCGCCTGACCTAGGCTTGGGCCTACTTGGCTTGGCGTATACCTTGACTTTGACTCGGTCAACCGGGGTGCAAATTTTAACCCCAACAAAGTGCCCCCCATCAATAAATGCACACCGCGCATGTGAGTTGTGTGCATGAAATTGATGGATCTTGAAGCCTGACTTCGAGGCGGAACATCGTTCCAGAGGCGGAGCATCATCCCGGGGAGCATGATTCCCGGGGATCAGAGCATCATTCCGATTTGCGGAGCATAATTCCATGGTTCGGAGCATCATTCCAAAGAGCGGAGCATGATTCCCAAGGACGGAGCATAATTCTGAGGATCGGAGCATCATTCCGAAGAGCGGAGCATGATTCCAGGGATCGGAGCATCCTTCCGAAGCCCTGAGCATGATTCCAGGGATCGGAGCATCATTCCGAAGAGCGGAGCATGATTCCAGGGATCGGAGCATCATTCCGAAGGGCGGAGCATGATTCCAGGGATTGGAGCATCATTCCGAAGAGCGAAGTATGATTCCAGGGATCGGAGTATCATTCCGAAGGGCGGAGCATGATTCCAGGGATCGGAGCATCATTCTGAAGGGCGGAGCATGATTCCAGGGATCGGAGCATCCTTCCGAAGCACGGAGCATGATTCTAAGGATCGGAGCATCATTTCAAAGAGTGGAACATGATTCCAGGGATCGGAGCATCATTCCGAAGGGCGGAGCATGATTCCAAGGATCGGAGCATCATTCCGAAGAGCGGAGTATGATTCTGAAGGGGAAGGCAAATACTCCGAGGCGAAGCATGATTTCGACACGGGGTACATTCTGAAACGGAGCATGATTTCGGCGCAGAGCTTGTTGGCCGACTTGATTCCGAGACAAACCATAATTTCGATAGGGAAGGCAGATACACCGATACGAAGCTTGATTTCGATGCGGGATACACTCTTAGACGAAGTATGATTCCGACGCAGAGCTGGTTGGTTGATTTGATTCCGAGGCGGAGCATAATTCCGGCAGGGAAGGTAGATATTCCGAGGCGAAGCATGATTTCGACACAGGGTAAATTCTGGGACGGAGCATGATTCCGCCGCAGAGGTTGTTGGTTTGATTTGATTTGGGTTGACATCAACATCGCTACACTGGAATATGGTACCAGGAGCGAATCATCATTTGCCATGAGAGGATTTAGGGATTTTTTTGTCGGAACCTGTATTGCTGCACTGGAATAATGCCAGGAGCAACTCATCATTTGCCCCTGGAGGATTTGGGAAGTGGTTTTTGCTTGGCATCAGTATCGCTACACTGGAATTTGGTATCAGGAGCGAATCATCATTTGTGCTTTTTTATCAGGAAGCGATGGCTTAGGAGACAGCTTTTAGGTCCCTATCACCTAAGACTTTTTAATTTTGTGAGCCGTAAGGGTCTCACAAAGCATTTTCTTCCTACGGGTCATAAGGATCCCGTAGGTGTATTTTCTCCTTAGGAGTCGTGGGGACTCCTAAGTATGTTGCTCTTTTGTGAGTCGTAAGGATCTCACGTGGGAAATTTCTCCACAAAAAGTCGAGAGGACTTTGTGAGTGCTTTTCATCTCTTTTTTACGAGTTTGCGCCCTTTCGGGTTTTCATAAACTCGCCGGCAGTCCTGCTGTTTTTACTCACGGGGCCCTTTCGGGTTTTCAACCTTACCCATTTTGCTTGTGGACATACCCTTTTTTTTGAATCTTCACCACCGGTAGGACTGTGAATGTGGTCTCACCAATAGGACTTAGGAGGGATCGGGATTGTTCTATGCCCGTGGATTGTATACGGTTTTGCAGGATGTAACAATCTAGTTCATTTATACCAATTCCAGTTCTCGTATTTCCTTAATTGTGGTATTTTCCTGATTTATCATGTTTTGGGTGCGAATAGTATTTTACATTTTACATTGTATTCGACCCGACCCGCTTGCTTGAACTTATTTGATTCATATTTATGAATTATCCTGACTTGTTACGTAGACTGGTGTATTTTCATGTTTAGTGCATACTGGCATTTTATCTAGTATTTGCATTTTTACAATATAACATTTTAAGTCACGTAAAATATTTTAAAAATACATTTCATAGCCTGCATGATACCCCTAACCCCGTGGTAGCATCCGCGTATCTTGTTCTCGTCCCGTTCAGTGAAACGGACGTGTTTGGATGGCTACGCGCACGTACGTGCATCCGTTCTTGGTGGTGTGCATTTTGTTACCTGGGCATTCATTTTGAAATTTGGACGTTGCATATATTTTTCATATTTTAAATCTGAATTTTTAGACCCGACCCGGGCGTGTTTTGGAGTAAGTTTGAATTTGCCAAAATCTCAAAACGGACGATTATTATATCCTTATTATATTCTACTGTTATAAGTTTTATATTTTAAACTAAAAATATTTTTTAAAATATTTTATCATTTTCACTCACAGATCACATAATCTCCCTCTCTGTCTCTCGCTGCATATATTTTTTTAAAGATTCGAATATATATTTCAATAATCAAATCCTAACCCACTAAATTCCAAATTTCTCTCTCCTCCCCTCTCTCTCACTCCTCTCGATCTCTCTCCTCACTCTGTCTTTCTCATCTCTCTCTCTCTCCCGTTTTTCTCTCTCTCTCTATCAGCCCTCTCTCAACCTCTCTCCTCTATATATTATATTTATATATTTTTTTATTTTTCAAAACCCATTCTCAAACCTAACCCACGTACACCTTCTCTCTTCTCCCTCATCTTCTTCCCCGCGAACTCGTCGCCTCGCGAGAACCCACGCCCGCGCGTCGCGCTCATCGCCGCTTCCATCTTCGACCTTGCCTCCATCTCCTCCATTCCTCTCTCCACTTCTCTTCTCCTCCTCTTTTCCCCGACTGCAGCCTAACCCCGACTACCCATCTTCCTAAACTCAGCGCTTGCTCGTCGCCGGAGCTTTGTTTCCGTCGCCTCCTCATCCTCGCGACCACCCTCTCCTCCCTCTTCCTCTTCTCCTCGCCTTCCAGAGCTTGAAAAACTCAAGCTTTCCCTGTGGAAAACCCTAGCAACGAATCATGGCTCAGAGGGATCTCTCCCTGTGGACTCGATGCTTGAATCTGCTGGTGCTGTATTGTTACTTTAGCAACTAGGGAAAAAGAATAACTTGGAGCTTGTTGATTCTGATTACTAGTGCACTCCAGTTGAAGCAATGCATCTTGCAAGGCATAAAAGGGCAAAATGTTCTAGTGAAAATGTAAATTATACTTTCCCTGCAAGGACTGCAATGGTTGCTGGCCATGTAACCGAAGAAGAACAGAGTTCCAGTCATGTCAAAGATTATTCAGATGTGTATTCTTTATCAGATCTTTTCCAAGATAGCGGGAAATATGGGAGCGTCACAAAAGACTACGAAGCATTACATTCTCAATGTATGCAGGTTCTTAGTCGACTAACAGCGATCCAAAATTCATTTTCTGCTTGTTCTGGTCCACAGAAGCTTTCCCAGTCCTGCAACATCAATCCATGTAATCGATCTCCAGGGTTGCAACTAGTCCAGGCAGACCAGCATATTAAGAGATCTGTAGCCCCAGAGGACCCCAGGCCTGAGAACAACCATCTCTTCTTCTTCTTCTTCTTCTTTCTCTTCTCTTCATCCTTCTTGATCTTTTTTTTCCGGTGATCGCCGAAGACCCATTGCCGATGTCACCCCAGTACCGTTTCCTCTGCCCCAGAGCACCAAACCCAGTACAACCTTCACCTTTTCTTTTTTCTTCTTCTTCTTTCTTATTTTTTCTCTTTTCTTTTCTTGATTCACGTTTTACGGTGATCGACGGAGCCTTGCCTGTCGCTGTTGATCCGGGTGATCCTGAGGACGTTCCCTGACAGCGCGGTCGTGTTCTTGCCTTGCCTGGTTCTGTTCTGTTTTTGTGCGCGCAAGGTGTTCGACGAAATGCCCCAATGGAGATTTTCCATCGTTTTATCGCATTCTTGCTGCATGCCGTACATCTGTGGATCCCCGAGGCAAGTTTATCTTGCTACATGCTACATTACATTTTATGCATCTATTTTCATAAGTATAACAATTGAATTTTAAACCGTGCATCCAAATTACTTGTTTTACAATGACCGTATGCATCCATTCTTATCATTTCATATCTAGCATATGCAAACCAATCTTTTCACATATAATACTGTAGTATACCGCATCAACTTGAATATAACTATCCACATTGTTTAATTGAATATCGTGCATTAACTAGTTTAGCATTTAAAGGTGATATGATATCAATTCGCATCCAGATCAAATAGAACACATATAGCTGCATTTTCCGATCTCATTTATAACCTAATACTATTGTTGTAATACCCCATGATTAATAAACTGCATCCTATTTAATATTGGAATTATAAATGTAACCCTAATCGATAATTGTGCATCCATATTTTTGAATCGATACCTATTTGCATACCACATTACAATGTTCCATTTTATTGTTCCATTAGTACCCCATACTTGTTTTGTATACCCATACTTATTATAGTGTGATTGTGAGCACCCACGTGACATCTTGTGTACCTATGACACGACTTGATACACTACTACTTGACCCGACTTGGTACCGTGCACTTCGTAACATGACATGATACCTATATACTACCTGACTTGACGTGAGGTACCATGGCTTTACCTGTTAACTGATCTTGTTACTAATGCCAACAACTTTGACATGTAATCCCTACGGACATTTCCTGTTGTCTAGCCAGACAAACATGTACCTGCTTAATCCTGTGTTGGCATTAACCCCAGATTCATTAATACCTGACTTGACATATATAATTTGGGGGTATGGGGAAATTAAGAATGTAACCGAGCGTAACTCAAAGGGCTAACCTATTGTTTGCCATTTTTCCTGGCGTTACGGAATAGCTATTGTTTGCCGTTTTTCCGGGCGTTACGGAATACCAATTGCTTGCCGTTTTTCCGGGCGTTACGGAATAATCACCGATGGGTTACGATGAGGATTACATTACTTGGTTTGGACGACTTTAGAATAAATAACCCCGTAGCACAGTTTAGATTACCCACTACACATTACCCTCACTGTCCTCACTTATGTCACTGTTATACCTGTTCTACCATTTATACTCATACCTGCATATCTTGTTACCCCTGTTTATAGTATTGCTTGATATTATGACGCACTGACATCTGGGTTTTGCACGGCCCAGATCCTCTACCTTTGTTGCAGACTGATCAGGAGTACGGCCGCTGTTAGACCGAGCGGTGAGGATCCTATTGGTATCCAGTCTTACTTTCCCGATGCTTTATTTATTGGATCTTTTACTTCCGCATATTATATTATTTCTTGACTCATTTATTCTGGCTCATGGACATGTATTAGATAGTTTAGTTTACTTTCCTGTTCTTGATATCTCTACAGCCGTAATGTGACTGTGGAGGGATTTTTCCTATCCACAGGAAGCATGGTTGGCTCTGTCACGTGCCTATCTTAGCACACTCTGGGAAGCGGGGCATGACAGGGTTTGTTTGGTATCAGAGCCATGGGATATAGCTTAATCGGGTTTGATTCTTTTGTAGTTGGGTATTGGACCCAATACACGAATCGTAAAATCCCAGATTAGGAACATGTCCTGCCACCTTGTTATCATGATTCTTGAATCATATCTTTCTCTTATTCCTTGTCTTGACGATATGCAAACGATTTTGAATCTCGACTTGAAACCTTTTGGTTCCCTGTTGTTTCTTCCTGTTCCTTTGATTCTGATACTAGGATTTGGACGACTTGAGTGGAGTTATGTAATTGTACCCATGAACTGCTGCATGGTTACAATGCGGTACTCTATTTAAGTAACTTGGAGTCCTGGTCTTGTTTCATTTCCTTGTTTCATGGTCGTTCTAAGTCGAACGAGTGGAACGGAGATCAGGGCAAGTGAAGCGAAGGAAGGAACTGACGAAGCGAACGATAGAATTCTCTCTGATCAAAAGGGATTTGAGAGGCAGGTGCTGATTTTGAGGTAGAATCTGGTCGATTCCGCAGAATTTTTGATCTCCCTCCTGGTCTTGGTCTTAGCTTTGATTACCTTGGTTCTCTCCGTTTCATTGCTTACCAGTTTATGTTTTGCAGATTTCTAGGTGACCGATACCGGCGGTTACGAAGTTGTCTTGGAAATTGATGGTCTCACTTTCAATGCTCACATTGATTATAGGGCAAAGAAAGCGATTTTCCAGATTCCCGGACATCCGGAGTTTGTTTTGCTGGAGATAGCAGTTCTGTCGGGCTAGTCGAGTTTAGGGCTAGGCCGACAAGAAATGTTCTTTCGTCAATAGAAGTTGATAAAGAGGAAGCGCCAGCTGTAGTTTGAGAGTTCATGGACGTGTTCGAGGACATCTCGGGTTTACCACCAAAATGAGATGTGGAGTTCGCGATCGAACTTGTTCCTGGTGCAGCGCCAATCTCAAAGGCGTACTATCCGATGGCACCAGTGGAGTTGGAAGAAGTAAAGAAGCAGGTTACCGAATTGCTAGAGAAGGGTTGAATTCGTAGCAGCAATGCACCTTGGGGAGCTCCAGTTCTTCTAGTAAAGAAGAAAGATGGCACAAGGAGAATGTGCATCGATTATCGAGAATTAAACCGGGTGACTATTAAGAACAAGTACCCGATCCCTCGCATTGGCGAATTGTTCGAGCAGCTTTGTGGCGCGAGGGTATTCTTGAAGCTGGATTTGCGGTCCTGATATCATCAGGTCCGAGTTAAATCAGAAGATATTTGCAAGACTGCGTTCCGAACTCGGTATGGACATTACAAGTATTTAGTGATGCCATTCGGAGTCACGAATGCACCGGCAATATTTATGGACTTGATGAACCAAATCTTTTCACCGTTCTTGGACCAGTTTATAGTGGTGTTTATCGATGATATTCTTGTCTACTCGAGGAGCATTGAAGAGCATGCGGAACACTTGAAGATCGCACTGCAGACATTGAGGCAAGAAAGATTATATGCAAAGATGAGCAAGTACAAGTTTTGGCTTGAAGAAGTGAAGTTTTTGGGGCACGTCGTATCCGGAGATGGAATCGCCGTTGATCCCGAGAAGATTGCAGCAGTTCATGACTGGCCGATTCAGAGGAACGTCGCAGAGATCAGAAGTTTTCTTGGACTTGCCGGCTATTACAGAAGATTCGTGGAGAATTTTGCTCGTTTGGCTGAGCCTTTGACCAAGCTTACGCGCAAGGAAGTACCATTTGTGTGGATAGATAAGTGTGCGTCTGCTTTTGAGGCGTTGAAGCAAAAATTGATAACCGCTCTTATTTTGAACGTATCAGATAGTTCCGGAGGATTGGTGATTCACAGCGATGCATCTGAGAAAGGATTGGGATGTGTTTTGATGTAGCATGGGAAGGTTATAGCCTACGCATCGAGACAATTGAAGACCCATGAGAAGAATTACCCAACTCATGATTTGGAGGTAGCAGCTGTGTTTTTCGCTTTAAAGATTTGGAGACACTACTTATTAGGCGAAAGGGTCGAAGTATTCACCGATCACAAAAGCCTGAAGTATGTGTTTACACAGAAGGAGATTAATATGAGGCAGCGTAGATGGTTGGAGCTGATGGCTGACTACGATCTTGATCTTAAGTACCATCCGGGGAAAGTTAATGTTGTGCCGGATGCGCTTAGTCGGTTGCCAGCAATTCAGATGTTGACTGCACAGAAGGAGCTTATGGAAGACTTTCGGAGATTCGAGTTAGAGATCGTGCTACCGCATTCTTCAGGACACTTGATGCAGCTGCAAATACAGTCATCATTGATCGAGAGTATTAAAGCAGCGCAGTCGAAGGACCCAAGATTGCAAAGGTTTCGAGAACAGGTTGAAGATGGACTTCGAACGGACTTGTTAATTCATGAAGATGGTTCGTTGCGATATGGTAGCCGTTTGTGTGTGCCAAAAGGAGATATTCGCGAAGAAGTTATGAAGGAGGCACACAGTTCCGCGTATTCCGTACATCTAGGAGGCACAAAGATGTACCGTAATCTACGACAGCATTTCTGGTGGGGAGGCATGAAAAGGGAGATTGCTCGCTTTGTAGCAAAGTGCTTGGTGTGTCAGCAAGTTAAGGCTGAACATCAAAAGGGTTGCTGGTTTATAGCAACCACTTCCGATTCCTCAATAGAGGTGGGAACATATAACCATGGATTTTATGACAGCTTTACCGCGGAGTCCAAAGGGCAACAATGCAGTTTGGATGATTATTGATCGATTGGCCAAGGCAGCTCACTTCATACCGTTTCGAGTTGGTCAGTCAACGGAAGCGTTAGCAAAACGGTACATGCAGGAGATTGTGAGATTGAATGGAGTACCTGTGAGCATCGTATCCGACCGTGACACCCGATTCTTATCACACTTTTGGAGGAGCTTACAGGAAAGTTTGGGACTCGTTTGAAATTTAGCACAGCTTATCATCCTCAAACAGATGGTCAGTCAGAGAGAACGATCCAAACTCTTGAAGACATGTTGAGGGCTTGCATGTTAGACTTTAAGGGTTCATGGGAGGATCATCTACACTTGGTGGAGTTTTCATACAACAACAGCTTTCAGGCGACTATTCAGATGGCTCCATTCGAAGTATTGTATGGTCACAAATGTCGCTCACATGTTTGTTGGGATGATGTTCGAGAACGAAGATTGTTGGGACTGGATTTGATCGTGCAAACCGTAGAGAAAGTTAATACTATCCGAAATCATATGAAGGCAACGCAAGATCGGCAGAAGAGTTGGGCCGATACATCGAGAAGACCTCTTGAGTTCGCTGTTAGTGATCTAGTATTCTTGAAGATATCACCGACTAGAGGAGTGATTCGTTTTGGGAGTCGAGAAAAGCTTAGTCCTCGATTCGTTAGGCCTTTCGAGATTTTAGAGCGTGTTGGAGAAGTGGCTTATCGATTGGCGTTACCACAATCTTTGGCGAATGATCATGACGTATTTCATGTATCTCAACTCTGTAAATATGTTCGAGATGAAACACACGTGCTGGATCATTCGGAGCTGACTGGGTCTGTACGAGAAGATTTAACTTTCGAGGAACGACCGATATCGATTGTGGATCGAAGGGAAAAGGTTCTTAAGAACAAGGTTATCCCTCTCGTACTTGTTTCTTGGGGAAATCGCTTGCATGGAGAATCAACTTAGGAACGAGAAGATAAAATCCGGCAGAAGTTTCCACATCTATTCTTGTAGTTTCTTGATTGTCTATCCTTTCTTTTTCTTAGAATTTCAAGGATGAAATTGTTTTGTAGTTGGGTATAATATAACAACCTAGTTCATTTATACCAATTCCAGTTCTCGTATTTCCTTAATTGTGGTATTTTCCTGATTTATCGTGTTTTGGGTGCGAATAGTATTTTACATTTTACATTGTATTCGACCCGACCCGCTTGCTTGAACTTATTTGATTCATATTTATGAATTATCCTGACTTGTTACGTAGACTGGTGTATTTTCATGTTTAGTGCATACTAGCATTTTATCTGGTATTTGCATTTTTATAATATAACATTTTAAGTCACGTAAAATATTTTAAAAATACATTTCATAGCCTGCATGATACCCCTAATCCCGTGGTAGCATCCGCGCATCTTGTTCTCGTCCCGTTCAGTGAAACGGACGTGTTTGGATGGCTACGCGCACGTACGTGCATCCCTTCTTGGGGGTATGCATTTTGTTACCTGGGCATTCATTTTGAAATTTGGACGTTGCATATATTTTTCATATTTTAAATCTGAATTTTTGGACCCGACCCGGGCGTGTTTTGGAGTAAGTTTGTATTTGCCAAAATCTCAAAACGGACGATTATTATATCCTTATTATATTCTACTGTTATAAGTTTTATATTTTAAACAAAAAATATTTTTTAAAATATTTTATCATTTTCACTCACAGATCACATAATCTCCCTCTCTGTCTCTCGCTGCATATATTTTTTTTAAGATTCGAATATATATTTCAATAATCAAATCCTAACCCACTAAATTCCAAATTTCTCTCTCCTCCCCTCTCTCTCACTCCTCTCGATCTCTCTCCTCACTCTGTCTTTCTCATCTCTCTCTCTCTCCCGTTTTTCTCTCTCTCTATCAGTCCTCTCTCAACCTCTCTCCTCTATATATTATATTTATATATTTTTTTATTTTTCAAAACCCATTCTCAAACCTAACCCACGTACACCCTCTCTTCTTCCCCGCGAACTCGTCGCCTCGCGAGAACCCACGCCCGCACGTCGCACTCGTCGCCGCTTCTATCTTCGACCTCGCCTCCATCTCCTCCATTCCTCTCTCCACTTCTCTTCTCCTCCTCTTTTCCCCGACTGCAGCCTAACCCCGACGACCCATCTTCCAAAACTCAGCGCTTGCACGTCGCCAGAGCTTTGTTTCCGTCGCCTCCTCATCCTCGCGAACACCCTCTCCTCCCTCTTCCTCTTCTCCTCGCCTTCCAGGGCTTGAAAAACTCAAGCTTTCCCTGTGGAAAACCCTAGCAACGAATCACGGCTCAGGGGGATCTCTCCCTGTGGACTCGATGCTTGAATCTGCTGGTGCTGTATTGTTACTTTAGCAACTAGGGAAAAAGAATAACTTGGAGCTTGTTGATTCTGATTACTAGTGCACTCCAGTTGAAGCAATGCATCTTGCAAGGCATAAAAGGGCAAAATGTTCTAGTGAAGATGTAAATTATACTTTCCCTGCAAGGACTGCAATGGTTGCTGGCCATGTAACTGAAGAAGAACAGAGTTCCAGACATGTCAAAGATTATTCAGATGTGTATTCTTTATCAGATCTTTTCCAAGATAGCGGGAAATATGGGAGCGTCACAAAAGACTACGAAGCATTACATTCTCAATGTATGCAGGTTCTTAGTCGACTAACAGCGATCCAAAATTCATTTTCTGCTTGTTCTGGTCCACAGAAGCTTTCCCAGTCCTGCAACATCAATCCATGTAATCGATCTCCAGGGTTGCAACTAGTCCAGGCAGACCAGCATATTAAGAGATCTGTAGGCCCAGAGGACCCCAGGCCTGAGAACAACCATCTCTTCTTCTTCTTCTTCTTACTTTCTCTTCTCTTCATCCTTCTTGATCTTTTTTTTTCGGTGATCGCCGGAGACCCATTGCCGACGTCACTCCAGTACCGTTTCCTCTGCCCCAGAGCACCAACCCCAGTACAACCTTCATCTCTTCTTTTTTCTTCTTCTTCTTTCTTATTTTTTCTCTTCTCTTTTCATTATTCACGTTTTCCGGTGATCGACGGAGCCTTGCCTGTCGCTGTTGATCCGGATGATCCTGAGGACGTTCCCTGACAGCGCGGTCATGTTCTTGCCTTGCCTAGTTCTGTTCTGTTTTTGTGCGCGCAAGGTGTTCGACGAAATGCCCCAATGGAGATTTTCCGTCGTTTTATCGCATTCTTGCTGCATGCCGTGCATCTGTGGATCCCCGAGGCAAGTTTATCTTGCTACATGCCACATTACATTTTATGCATCTATTTTCATAAGTATAACAATTGAAGTTTAAACCGTGCATCCAAAGTACTTGTTTTACAATGACCGTATGGATCCATTCTTATCATTTCATATCTAGCATATGCAAACCTATCTTTTCACATATCATACTGTAGTATACCGCATCAAGTTGAATATAACTATCCACATTGTTTAATTGAACATCGTGCATTAACTAGTTTAGCATTTAAAGGTGATATAATATCAATTCGCATCCAGATCAAATAGAACACATATAGCTGCATTTACCGATCTCATTTATAACCTAATACTATTGTTGTAATACCCCATGATTAATAAACTGCATCCTATTTAATATTGGAATTATAAACGTAATCCTAATCGATAATTGTGCATCCATATGTTTGAATCGATAACTATTTGCATACCACATTACAATGTTCCATTTTATTGTTCCATTAGTACCCCATACTTGTTTTGTATACCCATGCTTATTATAGTGTGATTATGAGCACCCACGTGACATCTTATGCACCTCTGACACGACTTGATAGACTACTACTTGACCCGACTTGGTACCGTGCACTTCTTAACATTACATGATACGTATATACTACCTGACTTGACCTGAGGTACTATGGCTTTACCTGTTAACTGATCTTATTACTAATGCCAACAACCTTGACATGTTGTCCCTACGAACATTTCCTGTTGTCTAGCCAGACAAACCTGTACCTGCTTGATCCTGTGTTGGCATTAACTCCAGATTCTTTAATACCTGACTTGACATATATAATTTGGGGGTATGGGGAAATTAAGAATGTAACCGAGCATAACTCAAAGGGCTATCCTATTGTTTGCCGTTTTTCCGGGTGTTACGGAATACCTATTGTTTGCCATTTTTCCGGGCGTTACGGAATACCTATCGGTTGCCGTTTTTCCGGGCGTTACGGAATAATCGTCGATGGGTTACGATGAGGATTACATTACTCGGTTTCGAAGACTTTAGAATAGATAACCCCGTAGCACAGTTTAGATTACCCACTACACATTACCCTCACTATCCTCACTTATGTCACTGTTATACCTGTTCTACCATTTATACTCATACCTGCATATCTTGTTACCCCTGTTTATAGTATTGCTTGATATTATGACGCACTGACGTCTGGGTTTGGCATGGCCCGGATCCTCTACCTTTGTTGCATACTGATCAGGAGTACTGCCGCTGTTAGACCGAGCGGTGAGAATCCTATTGGTATCCAGTCTTACTTTCCAGGTGCTTTATTTATTGGATCTTTTGCTTTCGCATATTATATTATTTCTTGACTCATTTATTCTGGCTCATGGACATGTATTAGATAGTTTAGTTTACTTTCCTGTTTTTGATATCTCTACAGCCGTAATGTGACTGTGGACGGATTTTTCCTATCCACAGGTAGCATGGTTGGCTCTGTCACGTACCTATCTTAGCGCACTCTGGAAAGCGGGGCGTGACACAGGATGTACGATCCAGACCATAGGGCCGGAAAAATTTCGGGACTTTGTCGGCGTCTGCATCGCTGTACTGGAATATGGAACCAGGAGCGACTCATCATTCGCCGTTGGGGTATTGGATTTAGAATTTTGTTGGCATCTGTATCGCTGCACTGAAATATGGTACCAGGAGCGACACATCATCTATCGTTGGGGTATGGGATTTAGAATTTGGTTGGCGTCTGCATCGCTGCTCTGGAATATGGTGCCAGGAGCGACTCATCATTCGCCCTTTTTTTTGTTTTGCCGCAATTGCTCTATCATTTCAACTTTTCTTATCGCGAAGATCGCGATTGCCCCATCATTTCGGATTTTATTCGCGGTTGCCCCATCATTTCGGCTTTATTTTCATTTTTATTTTACTCGCTGATTTTTATTGCGAGTTGCCCCATCATTTCGGCTTTTCTTTATTTTTCTTTTATTTACGCATTTTTTTATTTGCATATATATGTATGTATGTATGTATATATATATATATATATATATATATATATATATATATATTTTTTTACATTCCCATTTTAACGACTTAGAGGTCGACTGTTCCCAGTTTAATGACGTGGCGGTCGAATGTTTTCAGAGAAAGGCAGATGTCTGAGAGAATCAGTATCACGAAGAACTTCGGTCTCCATTTGTATGAAATTGGCGGCCGCAGCTGGACTGTTTGTTAACATTCCTTTAGACAGTTCTATCTCTCCTGCCTTGTATTGCTTTTCGATCCAATCTTTGAAGACGAAGCAGTCCTCAATAGCATGACCTATTACTCTGTGACAGGGGAAGTATTTGGGTTCTTCGGTCATATTCGCTTCCTGCGGTCTTTTTGACTCTGGCAGTTGTAAACCGTTCTTCAGGGCGTCTTTGAATATTTTACGGATTTTGTCCCTTCTGAAGGAATAGACCTTATCTAGCTTCTCTTTGAGTGGAGATTCTCCTCCCTCTCTGAACACTGGCTTTTGAGGCTGGTTGGCACTAGGCCCGCTCTTCCCTTGCATATTTCGGTTAGCCGAAGTGTTAAAAGATTCAGAATCGTCGGAATTCCCGCCTTTGCGATTATCATCCTTTCGGTTTCTCCAGGACCTATTGTTATTTTGGGAATCCGAGGAGAACTCCTGCTTTGAGCGCTCCAGCATCTGAACTTTCCTGGTCAGCTCTTGGAATGTTTTGAGACCCATGGTGCATAGAAATGGGGCCATCCAATTGTTGAGATTTCCGACGAGGAGACTGACAGATTGGTCCTGCTCTATCGGCGGTTCGCATTTGACGGAGAGATTGCTCCATCGGGTTATAAAATCTGTGCTGCTTTCGTTGTTCTTTGGCTTGGTCCTTACGAGATCATCGATAGTGATCTTATCGCTGACACTCATGAGCCTCTGCTGAAACAGAGACTCCATTTTGACGAAAGTTGTGACGGAGCCATCCGGTATGCTCGCGTACCAGTCGAAAGCAATATCGGTCAAGCTATTAACGAACTGGCGGAGAAGAAGCGCATCATTGCCCCCAGTATTCCCGCATGAGGCTTTAAAATGGGCGACGTGCTGATTCGCATTTCCCGTCCCATCAAATCTTCCGAATTTAGGGATGACATAGCCGCTAGGAAATTCTACCAGATCATACTGAGCAGGATATGGTCTCCCACTACTGCTGATATCTTTTTGTGCTTCGGCTTCGGCTACCAAGGTTTTGACTTTGTTGGCAACCAAATCCATGATTTAATCTTGAGTTAGCGGGATGCTTTCATCGGTAGCCAAGAAATTTCCCGAGATAGGATGTGACTAATTTTTATGCGGTCCGCCCACTTTTGGATTTGAGGGAACGGGCGTCGGCAGTTTCGGGACACCGTTTCCCGGTTTATGAGAGACCTGCGCCTGATTAGGCAGCTGAGAGGCAAGTTAGGCCGTGAGCTGTAAGACAACATTTTTCAAGTCGTCAATTTTTGAGTAGAGCTTGGCCATCTCCTTGTCTTTGCTTCTGAGCTTTTTTCGGAGCTTTTGGAAAAGTTGCTGCTCTGCGTTCTTGGGACGGAAGATTGGCTCATCTTCGCTTTCCGAGCCTGACTCCTCATGGACCGAAAGGTCTTTCTGCCTACTATCCTCATCGAGAGGGTTTTCATCACCCAGCGGAGGTGGCTATTCTTGGGAAGCGGCAACCACATTCAAGCCAGATTGGATTTGAGATGTGGTGGCCCCGTTCCTGCTCTTGCTGCGCATGCCCACCATATAGACAGTGTGGACCACATATCCAGCCATTTCCTCATCTTTGGCGGGGTGACCCTGTTCTTCGAACCTCATGAGGTTCAGCCTAGCAGGAGCCTCAGCCATTTTGTTGGCTCTATATCTGAGCCTTTTCTGCCTTAGCTTCTCAATTTTAAAGGCTTTGCGGGCATCCATTTCCTGGGAAGCCACCGTGAGTCGATTAGCGGGGAGCTTAGAGAAGACACCCGATCGAGCAGTTGTCAGGGGCACCATCGGAGCTTGCTCGAGAGTCCTTGTTGCTTTTTTGGTGTTAATGGCCTTACCCCCAGCTGGGGCCAAGGAGAGTCGTTCAAACACAGACTTGCGTTTGAGTTGGGACGCCTCCGAGACCACCACATTTGGCCTCTTGCCTTTCGAGACCGGTTTGTCTGTCACCGGGGCTTAAGGAGCTGGGATGGCGTTATCTGACACGAACAGAATAGAGCCGAATGGTAGCGGCGGCTCTTCCCATTGTCGCCCAAGAATGGCCGGGAGGACCGTCCTGGCGTCCATCTTCATCGTGTAGGAGATGGGAGCTGTGTCGAGAGCTGAGCTGATCCTTGGACACATCTTTGCTGCGTCCGAAGATTGCAATTGGAGAACGTTAACCTGCACAAAAAAAACATGATTTTAGTACAGGCAATTGATATGCATATTAATTGAGTTCGCATAAAAGCTTAACCCGAAATATGGGAGGAGAGATAAGTCCAACCGGGCGTGCCAGAATCTGTAGGGTGTTTTTCGTCACCCCATTGAGATGGGAATACGCGCGCGCTTGTCAAGCGTATTACAGATTCCCCCTGCCTAGGGTAGGCGGGATTTATTGATTGTGGGGATCCGAATTTCCAGCAGCCGCGGACTAAGCTGCCGTTAATTACCCCTCGCATTTGGAGCGAGGGAATCTCCGATTGACGGGTTAAACTGGTCATGCGAACTCAATGTGCAGTGTCGTGTTTTGAAAGGGTTTTGGATATATCGGGAGCCACGCAGAGATTTTACGGGGGTCCCGCTACCCGGATAACGGGCTGGGGGTCAAGAAGGCTAGCAGCCCCCTTGCGGGGTGCGGGGCAGCGCCCCGGCCCAAATTTTTTTTTGGGAAGGACAGTGTTGTAGAGTATGTGTGTGTGTATATATATGTATAAAAAAATAAAGGGAAAGGGCATCACATAGGATGCGTGGGGAAAAGCGACAGCGTTTTGGGTGCTAGCGCTTTGGGCGCTAGCACTCCACGTGTCAGCACGTGGGCGCTCGGGTGCTAGCGCTTTGGGTGCTAGCGCTTTAGGCACTAGCACTCCACGTGTCAGCACGTGGGCGCTCGGGTGCTAGCGCTTTGGGTGCTAGCGCTCTGAGCACAAGAGCGCTAGCGCTCCACGTGTTAGCACGTGGGCGCTCGGGCGCTGGCGCTCGGGCGCTCGCGCTTTGGGCGCTGGCGCTCTGAGCGCAAGAACGCTAGCGCTTTAAGCGCTAGCGCCCCACATGTCAGCTTGTGGGCGCTTGGGCGCTGGCACTTTGGGCATGAGCGCCCTGAGCGCAAGAGCGCTAGCGCTTTGAGCGCTAGCGCTCCACGTGTCAGCACGTGGGCGCTCCGGCGCAAAAAGGGACTTGGTCCCTGCAATGGGAGTTGTACTCCCAGAAAGGAGCACTTATTATTTTATGTTTATATATATATGTATATGTATATATATATATATATATATATGTATATATATATATATATGTATATATATATATATGTATATATATATATATGAGGAGTTAAACTCCAAGGATGTTTTGAAGCTGATGAAGGGGTTTCTCCCCTTGAGCTCTAGTTCTTCCCTAAAGTGGGGTTTCTGGAGATGGGTCTCCTTCTTCTTCCTGTCGTTTGGCCGGATCTCGAAAATCAAGAGATGTGAGATTTTAAAAATCTCTTCTTTTTTAGATCTAATGACATATCCAAGTTCCCCTTTGTGGGTTTTGTAGTGAAAAACTATTTAGTTTTGGAAAAGAAAGAGTAAAACTCTTGATTTAATTCAAAAGAAAGAAGAAGGTTTGGAACCTTCAGAAAAGGGAAAGAGGCACAAACCCTAGGTTTTTGAGAGAATGAAAAGTATATTGCTTTATTCATCATCATGTTGCCTTATATAGACTTACATATTTACATATAGCCCCTTGGGCTTTACAAAATGGTATTTGCCCATCCCATGACTCATGTGCCATTTTTTTTTGTACATAAGCCATGGGCTTACAAAAAATTGGCTTTATGCCCATTTTGTTTATATTCATGCATAAAAAATTACATAAAAATTATTTATTACATGATTTCATTTTGGCATGGGGGGCCGACCGCTTCATGTTCGTACTCGACCTGGGCATGGGCCCGCCTAACCTAGGCTTGGGCCCACTTGGCTTGGGGTTGACCTTGACTTTGACTCGGTCAACCGAGGTGCAAATTTTGACCCCAACTGTGCCGAGAGTTAAAAACTCTGAGGCAGCGCTTCACGAGGGCGCCAGAGCCGAGAGTTAAAAAACTCTGAGGCAGCGCCTCACGTGCCCCGTACGAGGACGCCGGCGCCAGAACTAAAAGTTCTCTGCTGTTGGATCAAAAATCCAACAGAGATGATAAATCATCAAAACACAGAATTAAATTCTGATTGAGAAAATACTCCTCAAATCTTTCTAAACAAGAAAGATTATGCTCTGTAAAACAGAGCACCGTTGGATTAAAGATCTAATGGTGATTAAAAATCACCAAGCTACAGAATAAGCTCTGTAGGGGAAAATATTTTCCCAATCTTTCTAAAAAAGAAAGATTATGCTCTTTAAAACAGAGTACCGTTGGATTAAAGATCCAATGGTGATTAAAAATCACCAAGCTACATAATAAGCTCTGTAGGGGAAAATATTTTCCCAATCTTTCTAAACAAGAAAGATTATGCTCTGTAAAATAGAGCACCATTGGATCGAAGATCCAATGGTGATTAAAAATCACCAAGCTACAGAATAAGCTCTGTATAAGAAAATATTTCCCTAATCTTTCTAAACATGAATGATTACGCTCTGTAAAACAGAGCACCATTGGATTAAAGATCCAACGGTGATTAAAAATCACCAAATTACAGAATAAGCTCTGTATGGAAAATATTTTCCCAATCTTATTAAAATCAAAAAAATATCTTCTGTAAAACAGAAATCCTTGTATAAAAAATCCAACGGTGGATAAAATCCCCAAATCAATTAAGAAATCTCTCAATGAGAGATTTTCTTAACTGAATCAACAAATCCGCCTCTACTATATAATGGCCCTAAGACTTCAAGTCTTATACGGAGGAACCCCCCCTCCCGCCCAAACTTCAAGTTCAAAAAGAAGAGCAAGCAAAAAGAGCTTTAAGTGAGAAGAAAGAAGAAGAACTTTCTTCAAGGTAAATAGAGATCATAGTATCTCATCTGCAAACCCAAGGGTTTAACCCTTATATAAGAACATAGTTCTTTCCCTGGATCGGAGATCCAAGAGACAAGTCTCCCACAAATGAGAATTTAATTCTCGTAGGGATGAATTTGTTCTTGGGGATTAAAGATCTAGAGAGAACAAAGAATTGAACTCTTCAGAAAAATGCACAAAGAAAGAAACAGCGCCGAGCGCCTCACTGCCCCTCATGTGGACGCTGCTTAATAAAGAGTGCTTAGCACTCAGTGATTGGCACCCAGCGCCGAGTGCCTCACACGCCCCTCACATGGGCACTGCTAAAATAAGGAGTGCCTAGCATTCATCGGTTGGCATCCAGCGCCAAAAGCCCTACGTGCCCCTCATGTGGGCGCTAATAAAACAAAGAGTGCTCTGTACTCAATGGTCGGTGCTCGGTGCCAAGCGCCTTACGTGCCCCTCACGTGGGCGCTGTTTAACATAAAGCGCTCTGCAAACAGAGCCCAGCGCCATAAAGAGTGTTTAACACTCCTTAAAAAACAAAGAAATAGGTTGAGCGTCAGAGCCTATATCAATGCTCAACATTGTTGCATAAAAAAGGGACCGAGCCCAAACAAGTGTTCAACACTTTATTCAAAAACTGAGTGGGCTGAGTCCAAGTCGACCAAAAGTCCCTAATTCAGATCAACCGAGCCCATGTGCTCACAATTTTTCTAAATTGGTCTTAGTCCCAAGCGCAACTACAGATCTCCCAACTGATATTGGTTCAAGGGTACATCTCCCCACACCTCTGATATATGTCGTTGTAATTCTTCAACGTCTTCAGAGAGGTGGCGGGTCCCGACGATCAAAAATTCCTTGGACCGTAATGTTCTTAAACTAGCTCTGGACCGTAATGTCCTTAAACTAGATGTAGACCGTAACGTCCCTAAACTAAAACGATAAAGCCCAGATGCTCTTTCGTTGGATCAAAAATGATCCTGAACCCCCTTAAGTAGATCTTAGTCCAATATCGGATTAACGTATCCTTAACAAATATTTAAGTTGATCTTAATCCAAAATGAGATTAACGATCCTTAAATCAAACTAAATCCAAATCTAAGAAAATACAGATTTGGACCAATCCACACCCTACGGGCGACAACACAATAGTCTCCGTATACAATCCACGAGCAACCAAAAAATAAAACAAACACACACGACACGAAGTGACCTTCTGGAGCAGGAGAAAGTGGTTATCGCTACGCGGTAACGTAATTAACTGCAGGGCTTGCGCCTGCAGGGAAGAGCGTTCCTATAATCAAAAACCCCTCGCAAATAAGGGGGAATCTGACGAAGTTTGCTACAATGGCCGCATCTGTCCATACCTCTGATGCACAGTGCCATAAATCAACTTGTCATCTTCAGAGAGGTGGACGGATAAACCCAAACAGCATCTGCCCCAAAATTCAGGTAAGACGATCCTACGCGGTTTCGTCTATGTTTCGCGGTAAACAGCCGAGGCATCGGAGCAAGGGCCGAGTGAGCGACTTCTTGTATAGGTTTCCATTGCTCTAGACGAAATGGCGTGCTTTTGCCCTTAGCCGGCGAGATTCTCCTCGGTCTTCGAGGAGTACGTCGTCCTTAAGGAACTCTACGAGGGGATTTCTCCAATCTTGGCCTTCTTCCTGAGTTGTGTATATCTGGAGTGTTGCCTCCCCGTCTTCCACGCTGGGCTGTGGCAAGACTTAGAAGAGGATATTCCTTTTGTGGTTTGCCGAATAAAAAGAAGCGAGCTTGCTCAAGGCGTCGGCTTGGGTATTCAAGTTCATGGGAATCTGCTCCACCTGAACTTCATCAAAATTTCTCTGAAGCCTTTTTACCTCGGCCAAGTATTTTATCATGAGCGGTTCCCGTGCCTCGAAATGCCTGGTTACTTGGCCGACGACCAGTGCGGAGTCGCTGTGAATTCTGATGGTCTTCAGTCCTACCCCAGAGGTAATTCGTAGCCCCGCCAACAAAGCTTCGTATTCTGCGGCATTGTTTGACTTTGAACTCGATGTTTAAAGAGCATTCCATTTCCGCTTCGTCCGGGCCTCGGATGATTAGGCCAGCCCTTTCCCCTCCTCGGTAAAGGATCTGCCCACATATAGCACCCAGTCAGGGACGGAGTCGAGTATTTCCTCGACCGAGGGACGTGGTTCGGGGCCCTGCGCTGCCGTTCCTTCTTTAGTGGGAATGGTACATTCTACCACGAAATCTGCTAGGACTTGCGCTTTGATGGATTTCCTGAGGCGGTACTTAATGTCGAACTGGGATAATTCCCACCTCCATTTCTCCAGACGACCCGATGATTCAGGGGAAGCGAGGATAGTACCTATAAGTCACTCAGTGAGGAAGTGGATTATGAGAGCCTGGAAACAGTGTCGTTGATGGAGGTCCTTTTCAGATCTCCTTCAGATGTTGTCTTCCGTCGATCTCCCAGAGTATTCTGGAGGGGATCCCCTATTGTGTGTGGGTCTCAATGGGTTTTGAGGAGATTTGGTGATTGGAGGAGTTGGAAGCCAGATACCTGCAAAGAAGTCCCAGGGTGGTTTGATACCACCGAGGACCCTCCGACGATCAAGTTAGTACTAGATCCGAGCAACGTAACGGCTAAGTGGAGTAAAAATGGCTTACTTGACCCTTCTATGATGGGGGTTTATATAGTGGTAGAGGCACGCAGCAGCAGGCGCAAGAATCTCGTCGGCAGTTACGCTCCTAAGGTCACGCCTGCGTAGAGAGCGGATCGCCCATAAATGGGGATCGCGAAGGCGCGGAACGTAGGATGTTGCTGGCGGAGAATCCGCGCATGGCGAGATTCGCGAAGCTGCGGTTACGCCTGTGAGTGGCGGAACTAGTCGAATGACCGAGGAAGACGGCTTCGGTAAAGGGGCTCGAGGACGAACGAGAAGGCTGAGGAGACTTGGTCTTGTGGCGGCTCAGGACGAGCTGAGAGGCCAAGGAGGCCAATCTGCGGGGAGCCCCGAGAAGGGCTAGCTTGCGTTGGCCGGTTGGGCACAGGGGTGGCATGGTCGGCCTTCGTGGGCCCTTTCTTTTGAGTTTTGGGACGTGCCGTCCTCCACGTGTCCCGATCGTGAGGGTCGCCAATATCGAGCATTACCATTAGCCCCCCACTTTTGTCCCGACCAGTTAGCGGGTCGGGTCTGGAGTGGACCGCCAGGCCGCCCGGGGTGAGCTCCCTCCTAAGGTTTCATCGGGACGCGTCCCCGGGCTGTGAGCTGTCTTTTCCGTTAGCGGATCAAGACGAGATCTTTGCATTTAAGGGGGTGCGCCGGTTCATATATCTTTCCTTTGAAGTGACGGTACACATGTCAAGCGCTGGTTCGCTGACGTGACGTGCACAGACCTACAACGCCTGAGAGGGTGCGGTCTAGTGTGGGAATGACAGGTGGAGCAATCTGAGCCGTTTGGACGCGAGGAGGCATTTCGGCGGGAGACGAAGGGCATCGTCGGATGAGGTCGGTCGTGGCGATAAATAGGGGTGCGGCCTGTTCCATGGCCCCTAATCCTTCATCTCGCCTTTCTTCTAAGTTTTGGCCGCTCGGCGCTCCTCTTCTTGGGGATTCCTGGTCCGTTCCCACTCTTTGGGTCGCTCGTTCCAGAGGGAGGCCCGCGACGCGGCCGTGCCCCTGGCTGTCCCAGGTTCTGCATCGAATGTTCTGCCGGCGACGGGGTCATCCACCCCGTTGGCGGCTCCTGGGGGTTTTTCCGATGGCGGTCAGAGGCGCCCGCGATCATCCGAGCCCCAGACTGGAGACGGAGGGGGGCGAGGACGAGGTCCCTCTTAAGAGGAAAAGGACAATCTCTCGTGCGCCGCCGTCAATGGTCCCTGAAGGGATCCATGTGCAGGAGGGAGAGGCCGTCTCCATGGTTCCGTCCAGGCTTTCCGTTGCCGTCGGCTTGCTCGCCGGGATGGAAGTGTCAGTAGGAGGGAGACTTCCGTGCGGCACCCTGAGGGCCCAGATGGATGCCATAGCCCAGGGGGCGGTCCAGGTATGAACCCCTTCACGCGTTGTTTTTGTCCTTCCCTTCTTTGGCCCGACTGACTCCTGGTTTCTCATCTGCATCCTGTCAGGTCCTTCAACACTGCGCCATCACTGCTCGTATGGAAGCCGAGGGAGCGTTCCACGCAACGAGCCCAGTAGAAGCATTCCCTTCGGAGGTCGAGGTCCTGCGGCGCGACCTGCGCCTGGAGAGGGCTAGGGCCGATGTCCTGGCAGCCCATGCGGAGTCTGCGGAGCTTGCCAATTCAGCGAATCAAAGCGTCCGCCGTCGCCTGAGTGCATCTCTCCGGGTTGCCGAGAGGAAGCTGGCGGACCTGGCTGATCGCTTTGCGGCCATGGAGAAGGATAGAGATGCCAGCCGGAGGGACGCCAAGGCGGCGCTCCTGTTGGCTCAGGCCGCTGAGGTCCGGGCCAAGAAAGCTGTGGCCGATTACAAGGTGTCAGAGCAGTTTTACGTCGAGCTCGGTGAGTATCCTGCCGTCGCGTGGAATAAGCCTCTGGATGCCGTGAAGGAGCAGCTTCCCGAGTTCGCAATGGCGAGCTCCGTGCTCGGGTCCCACTCCCGATGGAAAGGCCTCCGGCTGACAACGATGGAGGAAATGAGGCACGCCCCTAGTGGCAAAACCTCCGGTGGTGAAGCCCCCAGTGATGAGGGAAGCGAGGCGCGGGGGGGTGGTTGCGACTTAGGTCTTTTTTGATATTTCCTCGTCCCCCTTTTGTAAGCCTCCGGGCAGTTTGTAAGTCTGGGGAGCCCGAAGTACCCTTTGTAAAGACTGTGCATTTGATAATAAAACTCCTTCTTTAGTTTCATCTGTCCGCACTTCATCTTCCGTTTGTGCTGCTGGGCTTTCATGTCGGGTCGGTCATCTGTTCAGCGATCGTTCGTCGAGTTGACTTCGACCACTTGGCAAGCGCTGCCAATGAGGGATGGAAGCTACCCCGTTTCCCTTAAGTGGGGGCTTCTTTTTTCTGGCATTGTGGGTAGGCAACTACCAGCCAGGGATGACCGAGCGAGGTTGCCGCTCGGGTGCCTCTTGCGAGGGCTTAGATCCCAGGCGTTGTAGCAGGGAAGCTGCCCGCCGGGGATAGCTGAGCGAGGGTTGGGCTCGACTGCCTCTGGGAGGGCTTTCCGATCCCCGACGTTGCGGTAGGGAAGCTACCTGCCAGGGATAACCGAGCAGGGTAGCTGCTGGGTTGCCTCTAAGGAGGGCTTTGGTCCTTGATTTGAATTGATTTAGCGTGCTTGCGCTTTCTAAAAGATAGATCAAAAATATTTGTAAACCGCAATCAAGAACGGCGTCGCATGAAGCTAGCTGGTGAGTACGGGTCGGTCCACAGGGATTTTGTGAATTTCCGATTCGCGCTTACGAGTTAATTCCGAAGGGTGTTCGGATTAATTATTAAATCGAAAAACTGAATTAACCTAGGGCAATTATCTAGATCTACTCTTGCTAGGGCTAGGTTTAGGGATGGTTTGGAAATGTAATTAAATCTCACCACTTTCAATACCCGAATGAAGATCTATGAGGAGTTATGGTAATTATCAATAAAGTGGATTAGATCCGTTCGGGAAGGTGTTCCTTCCTCTAGGTTCTTGTCCTTCCTTTAGAGATCCTTACCCTAACCTCCATGGAAAAAATCACACCCGGGCCTTTATACTACGGTATCACCGCTACCTCGAGGGATAGAGTGCCGTAGGGAGCGGTATGTGCATGTATGCATGGAGTCCTATTGTAAATATTTGGTGGGTAAGAAAGGGGTGAGAGATCTCATCTCTCAAAATCCTTCCTCAAAGCTAACTCTAAACAAGTTCCTAGGGCATGAAATTAAATCTACCTAGGGCAAGAAATTGAAATCTACACTAGAGCAAGAAATTAAATTACTTACAGATGCATCCCTCCAATCATCCATGCAGGGTTGTTAGATCTGAATTTCTGAATGGAGAAGAAACACCGATGCTCTCCAAAAGATTTGTAAATTTTATTCATTAAAGGGAGGCATAAAAAATTACAATCTGTAGAGTTCCTATTTATAAAGAATAGGAAACCCTAGGGTTACATCTTGAACCGCATGTCTAAATTTACAAAAATAGCCCTAGTTGACTAGTCAAAGCCGCAAACGAATTATAGTAAAATTTAATTCCACAGATCTCTTTTGACGGCCGCGGAACCGCGGCCTTGGTAGGCTTGGGCCGCGGTTCCGCGGCCCATTGGTCGGCTCAGATGCTGATCTTTTGTGGACTTCTTCTGGGTCTTTTTAGTCTTCTTATTCTTTTGTTCCTTTTTCATTTGGGCTTCTACATTAGTTTCAGATCTCCAGTGAACAATTTACAGTGGATTTTTAACCGTACACTTTGTAATTTTGGACCTTGAGTTGCCTTGTTAATTGTGAACTGTATCTTTGATGTAGGCTTGATCAAGATCTTCTGTTCATTGGTTAAAGTTCACTTTTTCATCATCTTTATATCGTTTTCACTGTTTTCTGTCCAAGGACCTGTAACCTGTAACATGTAGCAGACATGCGTCAAAAGCACCCGTTTATTTATAAAAAGAATAAGAATGGAGAATATAATAATGCAATATTATGGTGTGAACAAATACCCCCAAACTTATCTTTTGCTCGTCCTCGAGCAAACTTATTTTTATTCACTAAAATCCTAACCACACTTTCGCAGGGAAACGCGATTGCACTGAGCACGTGCAACAAGCCGTTGAACCTCTAGGTGTCCCTAGTAGGAGGAGTGTTGTCTCCTGAGGGTTTTCAGCGGATTACACCCACAAAATCCTATCAACTCGGCCCATTGACTTTTGTTCTCCAATTAGGTTTTCTAACAAGGAATTCTATTATCTTTTGACTCGCAAATTATCCACCCACATTCTTCACACTTCCTCATTATTTAACTTAAGATTATACATGTTATGTAGACCTACTTAGCTTTCGGCATCTCCAAAGTTTTCCTTCTAGGGTTACATCTCCACTCAGGAATTTCTATCAACCTTACTAAAGATACAAGTTTTATTCTTCATTCCTTTCTCTCATCTAAACTCGAATCACATATCCCCACGTGTGTGTAAATATCACCCATACACTTGGAAATTCAAATCAAGCAATCGTACTCTTGTCCAGTGTCCAAAGCACTTATTGATTAGTGAATTTTTAAATGAAATTTGCTTACACATCTTTCATGCGACTGTTAATACTTCTTGAGGTACCAACAACCGATTACAAGATGCGTTAGCACTTTAAAGCGTACTTCCTAGTTTTGCAACACCCAAGGCTTTTAGCAGTGACTCCCAAACCAGTTGGTCTAAGGCACTAGGTGATGAAGCACCCTCGCTAAAGATTTTTCTATTTTTACAGCCTTAAGTAATCACAAAAAACAGTGTCCATTTTTTTTCCTTTATTCACTTTTTTTCTTTTATTTTCATTGTACTAAGGACTTTAGACAAGAGCATTTCAAGGTCTCTTCTACTATTCCAAGTTTCAAGGTGCGTGATTGTGCAAGTTGTAGGGTATACGTTTTCAGAATCTAGACTTAAGCTAGGAACTATTTTTCAAACTTATACTCTAATAAGAACATCAATACTTTTCCCTTGTTTCGACTTAGCCCAAGAAGTCAACCCAAAATTTGCATATTTCTAAATAAACTACAAGGTATATACTTTCTACCGTTAAACTTTAAGAAAGGTTATTTTTAGGGTTTTTAATTTACTAAGTCTAAAATCTAGTTGTTCCTACCCAGTTAACCTATCTGTCAAACTCAAATCAAATATGGCCAAAATTGAATACAATATTTTTATAATTTTTCAAATTTTTCAAGTTTTTATGGGTTTTCAAATAAATATGCAAATGCAAAAATATGTACAAATGAATGCGAATGAAGAAGACGTACCGAGCATACCCCCAAACTTGTACTTGACAGTGTCCTCACTGTCATGCTACCGGCACTTCCCTGTTTATTTATTTATAATTTTTTTTTATTTTTTTATTTGTTTTGAAATTTTCTTTTTTTTTTATAAAAGAAAACAAAAAATATATGTACATATATACAAAGGTTCCCCCAAACTTAAGCTTGGCCTTGCACAAGCCAAAAGTTAGCACCAACCATTCAAAAATCTTATCGTGGAAATGGTATAGTTAGTGCAAGAAAATGAGAAGCACGCGAGACCGTGTGGAAAGAAGAATGGTAGAATATGGTCTCGGTGGGGGAGAAGAATGGCGAAAAGAAGAAGGAAGTGGAGTACGATCTTGAGGGTGTTAATTGAGTGAATAAATTAGCGCAATATGTGATGACCGATATGTTAAAAGCGACTGCGCTAACCAATCAACCCGTCGGGAAATGGGGTCAAATCCCTCAAGATTCGCAAGAAAACATGGGTACGCCGAACTTGGTTTAGAAGATGAAAGCGTAACGGTCTCTTGTTCTGTCGGAACAATGGGAAAGACGAAAGGGAGTGAATTAGGGATAGTATCTTTCTCACCGTAGTAAACTGTTTCGAACTTGAAAGATTCCATTAATGGTTCGAAACTAGTATAATCAACCGAGTCTGATGGCTTATCTGAAAATGTAAAGGACTCAAACTCGGGCGGTGAGTCATCAACATCGTCCGAAAAGGTGAAACACTCGTAGGTGTTATCGTCTGTGAGAATTGTGTCAGATTCAAAGGAAAAGGTTTCAAGCTCACAGTCTTCAAGCGGGGTCGGAACGATGGGAAGGAGGGAGGGTGATATAGCAGTCAAAGGTTTAGGAGGATGAATTGGAAAATCAGACACATCAAATAAAAATGATTCAACCTTAATATTATCCTCAAGACTCTCCTCAATACTATCCTCAATATTTAATTCATCCATGCCATTATCATCAAAATCTAGACGCATATGAGATTCGGGAGAAACATTTAATAACTCGGGATGATGATTTGAACATACAATCTCAAGTAAATCGACAGGTTCATCATCCGAAATATTCCCGGCGTCTATATCCTCAATCAAGTGAAAATCAATTTCTTTAGACACCTCATCAAAAGCATGGATATCTATCGATTTAGGTTCTAAAGTGGAGGTGTAAAGATCGAAAGGATTAGTTGCGGTTTCACTCGAAAGGGGTTCCTCACAATTTGGCAAATCAATCACTACAAAATCACACAACTCATTTTTATTTTCAACTGGTGAATCATTTAGGACAATCGATGGAAAACTGGAGTTGTGGGCTTCAATTGGGTAAGGGTAGGTGTGATTTGGAAATCCTCTCTCATTCTCATTCTGTCCAACCGCCTCCTCATACATTGAAAAATTTGGTGCTAGCGGGAAACTAGCTACCGGTTCAGCAGGTTGCATAAGGGCGGCCACGGACGCTTCCACATTCTTAACCATTTTGTTTGTTACTGCGATATACGCCTCCAACGCCTCTTCCAAACTAGACTTTGGTGGTAAGGGGGTTTCGGGAAAAGATTCGAAATTGTGTGGATATGCAAAACTCCCAACAGGCTGTGTAGAATCAATGTCTAGTAAAGGTGGTAAGCTCGGGTAGGACTGGTAGGAAGTGGATGGTAGGACACGGGTAGGGTCTACATGTGGATAAAAATGTGAATAATCTTGTGGATCCCTAGAACTAGATGTGTGGAGAGGGGTGAAAGATCGTCTGTGAGATTGAGCAATGTGCTGAGCGATGGACATCGGCCTAGGAGTGTCAGAAGGACTCGAAAGAGTGGTATCAACATATAGAAGTGGTGAAGGTTGACTTGGTTGACACAAAGTGGGTTGAAAAGTCAAACCGTTTCTCCTAGACTCCTCTATATGATCTTTCAAAGATTTTTTAGGCATGGAAGGATCGTCTTTAAATTGACCGAACATATTGACATATGACGCAAAATTAGGTTCGGGATACCAAAGTTCGGCTAATGATTTATTGTGTGGGGTACCCATGTTAGAAGAAGAAAGGTGACAAGAAGGAAGGTTGGGTGGTGCAAAGATTTATTTGGGGCTAAAAAATTTTGCAAGTTCTATAAAATATTTGTCCTTTTTATTTTCATTTTTCATTGATTTCTTTCTTTCTTTTTATTTGGAAAAATTTTGTTGCAAAAAGATTTTAGAGAAAAGATATGCAACAGCAAAATATTTTATAGAAAAGATATGCAACAGCAAAATATTACTTGCAATTGGTTATTATTTGAAGCATATCACAAGAATCTTTATTTGGAAAAATTTGTTGCAAAAAGATATTCGAGAAAAGATATGCAACAAAAAAGATTACTTGCAATCAATTTCAATTTTGAGCGGGGCCCAAAAATCCTGCACAAGACTGTTATATGGAAGGGAAAATATTTTTAAAGTGCACAAAATCCTGCAGGAATTTTTAAGAAAATATATTTCAAAAATTACAGAGGAGAAACAGAAGATCTTACAAAAAAAATTTTCAGAAGAAGATGCCACTGTACCGCCGCCTTTCCGCTGTAAAAACGCGTTTGTGCCGTGTTTTCGCGGCGAGATTGTCGGCTCGAGTCCCCAAAAATTTTTATATGCTCTGATTCCACTAGAAGGCCGCGGTTCCGCGGCCTAAGGTTGGTTTTGGCCGCGGAATCGCGGCAGTTTGGGCGGTTCACTGCTTCAAAAAAAATCCAGTGTTCTGTTGTTTAAAATATCTTCTGTTACGATACCCCGTTTTCCGTTTTGCTTTCTGGAAATTTCCAGATCCGAATTTGTATATCCTGCAAAAATTCAACCACAAAGTATCCCTTCCAAAAATAACAAATTATATATATATATATATATATTTCAGATTTTTATGATTTTTTAAATTTTATGATTAACCCTAAATTGCGAAAAGAAAATTCTACGCCATCCCCGGCAACGGCGCCATTTGATTTATAGAGATTTAGCGTGCTTGCGCTTTCTAAAAGATAGATCAAAAATATTTGTAAACCGCAATCAAGAACGGCGTCGCATGAAGCTAGCCGGTGAGTACGGGTTGGTCCACAGGGATTTTGTGAATTTCCGATTCGCGCTTACGAGTTAATTCCGAAGGGTGTTCGGATTAATTATTAAATCTAAAAACTGAATTAACCTAGGGCAATTATCTAGATCTACTCTTGCTAGGGCTAGGTTTAGGGATGGTTTGGAAATGTAATTAAATCTCACCACTTTCAATACCCGAATGAAGATCTATGAGGAGTTATGGTAATTATCAATAAAGTGGATTAGATCCGTTCGGGAAGGTATTCCTTCCTCTAGGTTCTTGTCCTTCCTTTAGAGATCCTTACCCTAACCTCCATGGAAAACATCATACCCGGGCCTTTATACTACGGTATCACCGCTACCTCGAGGGATAGAGTGCCGTAGGGAGCGGTATGTGCATGTATGCATGGAGTTCTATTGTAAATATTTGGTGGGTAAGAAAGGGGTGAGAGATCTCATCTCTCAAAATCCTTCCTCAAAGCTAACTCTAAACAAGTTCCTAGGGCATGAAATTAAATCTACCTAGGGCAAGGAATTGAAATCTACACTAGAGCAAGAAATTAAATTACTTACAGATGCATCCCTCCAATCATCCATGCAGGGTTGTCAGATCTGAATTTCTGAATGGAGAAGAAACACCGATGCTCTCCAAAAGATTTGTAAATTTTATTCATTAAAGGGAGGCATAAAAAATTACAATCTGTAGAGTTCCTATTTATAAAGAATAGGAAACCCTAGGGTTACATCTTGAACCGCATGTCTAAATTTACAAAAATAGCCCTAGTTGACTAGTCAAAGCCGCAAACGAATTATAGTAAAATTTAATTCCACAGATCTCTCTTGACGGCCGCGGAACCGCGGCCTTGGTAGGCTTGGGCCGCAGTTCCGCGGCCCATTGGTCGGCTCAGATGCTGATCTTTTGTGGACTTCTTCTGGGTCTTTTTAGTCTTCTTATTCTTTTGTTCCTTTTTCATTTGGGCTTCTACATTGGTTTCAGATCTCTAGTGAACAATTTACAGTGGATTTTTAACCGTACACTTTGTAATTTTGGACCTTGAGTTGCCTTGTTAATTGTGAACTGTATCTTTGATGTAGGCTTGATCAAGATCTTCTGTTCATTGGTTAAAGTTCACTTTTTCATCATCTTTATATCGTTTTCACTGTTTTCTGTCCAAGGACCTGTAACCTGTAACATGTAGCAGACATGCGTCAAAAGCACCCGTTTATTTATAAAAAGAATAAGAATGGGGAATATAATAATGCAATATTATGGTGTGAACAGTCCTTAGCGTCGGGGGGCTGTAGGAAGCCTACTAAGGATAACCGGGCAGTGAGGCTGCGCGGCCGCCTCTTTGCGAGGGCTTTAGATTGTAAAGACAGAACTTTACTAGGGATGTTTCGATGTTTCTTTATTCGAATGGACAGGATTTTTAGAGAACGTTTTACATCATCTTTGTGAGAGAAAAAACGGGGGGTACACACTCGCTAGCCTCGACCTCACCGGTATAGCTTGAGCTTCTCGGCATTGTAAGGCTGTGGGAGCTTGCGTCCGTCCGCGTCTTGTAGGCGGTAGGCTCCGCCGAATAGCACCTCAGAGACGAGGAAGGGACCATCCCACTTTGGGGAGAACTTGTGAAGCCTGCCTTGGTCGACAAACTCGTTTCACCGTAGGACCAGATCCCCGGTCTTGAAGGAGCAGTGTTTGACCCGAGCATTATAGTATCGGGCCGTTTGTTGTTGATAAGCGGCAGCTCTGATCTGAGCCCGGTCTCTCTTCTCCAACAAGATGTCCTGGTTGGTCCATAGCGCCAAAGTGTTCGTGTCATCATCGAAGTGCTCGACCCGGTGACTGGGTAGCCCGATCTCCGCTGGGACCATCGCCTCGGTCCCGTAGCAGACGCTAAAAGGGGTCTCCCTGGTTGGAGTCTTCTTTGACGTGCGCAGGGCCCATAGGACCCGGGGCAGTTCTTCAAACCAACTGCCTTGTCGTCCTTCTAGGCGGGTCCGGAGACCTCGGAGGATGTCTCTGTTAGCGACCTCGACCTTCCCGTTGCACTCGGGATGAGCGACCGCGGCGAACTTCATGAGGATATGGTATTCCTTGTAAAAGTCCTCCACTTTTTCGTTCTCGAAGTTCATCTCGTGGTCGGTGATGATACACCTCGGGATGCCGAACCGGAGTATCAAGTTGTTTTGCAGGAACTTGATGGTTGTGGCAGCGTCCAGTTTCCTGATGGGATGGCCTCGATCCACTTGGTGAAGTAGTCCACCGCGACGAGGATGTATTTATGCTTGCCTGTACCGCTAGGGAACTGGCCGATCATATCCAATCCCCACTAGGAGAACGGCCATAGGGATGTTAGGGCAGTCAGCTCGGTAGCCGAGAGGCGGGGAATGCTGCCGTGAAGCTGTCAGCTCTTGCACCTCCTGACTAGCTTCAGGGCATTCTCATGCATAATGGGCCAGTAGTACCCCTGGAGAAACGCCTTTTGGATCAAGGTTCGGGCCCCTTGGTGTGCACCGTCCACCCCCTCATGGATTTCCCGAAGGATGTAATCGGCTTCATGGGGGTCAACGCACTGGAGCAGGGGCTGAGTGAAGGCCTTCTTATAGAGGTTCCCATTGCTCCAGACGAAGTGGCGGGCTCTGGCCCAGAGACGGCGGGCGGCTTCCCAGTCCTCTGGGAGAGTGCCGTCCTTCAGGAATTCCATGAGGGGTTTCCTCCAATCCTAGTCGCTATCCTGCGCCGCGTACATGTGGAGTGTCATCGCTCCGTCTCCTACACTGGGTTGAGGCAAGGTTTCAAAGAGGATGGACCGCTTATTGTTGGCCGAGTATGATAAAGCCAGCTTGCTCAGGGCGTCGGCCTGGGCATTCAGCTGCCTGGGTATTTGTTCTACCTAGACCTCGTCAAAGTTCCTTCGGAGTTTCCTCACCTCGTCCAAGTACTTCATCATCAGAGGTTCCCGAGCTTCAAGGCGGCCGGTCACTTGACCAACAACAAGGGCCGAGTCGCTGTGGATTCGAATTATCTTCAGTCCCAGTCCGGCGGCCATGCGCAGTTCGGCCAGGAGGGCCTCGTACTCTGCCGCGTTGTTCGAGGCTTTGAAATGAGCTTTAGAGAATACTCCATCTCTGCTTCGTTCGGTCCCCGGATAATGAGGCCGGCACCGCAGCCTTCTTCAGTAGAAGACCCGTTGACGTAGATGACCCACTCTGGAACCGAGCCAGGCCTTCCTACGATGGGACACTAGGTTGCGAGGAGCGGCGTGGACTCTGGCTTCTTTTTAGGGATGGTGCATTCAATGACGAAATCGTCCAGGGCCTGTGCTTTGATGGCCTGCCTCGGGCGATACCTTATGTCAAACTGAGACAGCTCCCACCTCCATTTTTCTAAGCGGCCCGAGGATTCCGGTGATGCTAGGATAGCCCCCAACGAGCGCTCGATGAGGACGATGATGGTGTGTGCTTGGAAGTAGTGTCGCGGCTTCCTTGAGGCTACCACGAGGGCTAAGACAATCTTCTCTATGGCAAGGTACCTAATTTCTGCGTCCTTAAATACATGGTTAACATAGTACACCGGCTTCTACGCTCCATCGGCCTCCCAGACGAGCACCGAGCCTGCCGCTTGGTCGGATACCACCAGATACAGCGATAGCTCATCTCCTTCAACTGGTCAGGTGAGCAGTGGCGGCTTCGCGAGGTGCTTCTTCAATTGGTCGAAGGCGACTTGGCACTCCTCCGACCACTCAAACCTTAGGATTTTCTTCAGTGCATTAAAGAACGGAAGGAATTTCTCCCCCGACCTGGACATGAAACGGCTTAGAGCGGCGACTCGTCCCGTGAGCCGCATGATCTCGAAGTTGGTCTTGGGCGCGACCATGTTGAGGATAGCGTCGATCTTTTCTGGGTTAGCTTCGATTCCGCGGTGAGTGACCATGAACTCGAGGAACTTTCCCCCGGTGACTCCGAATGCGCACTTGGCGGGGTTTAGCTTCATGTTGAACTTGCGGAGCACTTCGAAGGCCTCGCCCAGGTCCCGTGCATGGTCGGCCGACGAGACGGATTTTAAGAGCATGTCGTCAACGTAGACTTCCATATTCCTGCCGATCTGTGGCTTGAACATGCGGTTGACCAATCTTTGGTACGTGGCCCCGGCGTTCTTGAGGCCGAAGGGCATCACCTTGTAGCAATATACTCCTCGGTCCGTTGTGAATGCGGTGAGATCTTCATCTTCAGGATTCATACGGATTTGGTTGTAACCAGAGAAAGCATCCATGAAGCTCAACAGCTCGTGGCCGGCCGAGCTGTCGACGAGCTAGTTTATCCAGGGGAGCGGAAAGTTGTCCTTGGGGCAGGCCTTATTGAGGTCGGTGAAGTCGATGCACATACGCCACTTCCCGCTTGACTTCTTAACCAGAAACACGTTCGCTAGCCACTCCGAGTAGGGTACATTTCTGATGAAGTTGGCGGCGAGGAGCCGATCAACCTCCTCTTCGATAACCTTCTGTTTGATCGGGGCGAAGCTTCTCTTCTTCTGTCTGACGGGTCGTGTCACGCCCCGCTTCTCAGAGTACGCTAAGGTAGGCACATGACATAGCCAACCATGATACCTGTGGATAGGAATTATCCTTCAATAATCATATTACGGCTGTAAAGATATCAAGAACAATAATAAATATCTAACACATGTCCATAAGCCAAAATAAAATGAGTCAAGAATAAAATAATGCGGAAGCAAGAGATCCAATACAAGAATAACTGGAATGTATGTCCCATAATGCGGGCTCACATCAGGAATGAAAATACTGAAAAAAATAAAAGAACTAACTACTAACGAGTCCTCACTGCTCAGCCTGCTGACTGAAGTACTCCTGCTCAGACTGCAGCAAAGGTACGGAATCTGGGCCATGCAAAACCCAGACGTCAGCGCGTCATAACATCAAGCAATAATATATAAACATGGTAGCAAGGCATGCAGGTATAATCATAAATGGTAAAGCAGGTGTAACAGCACTATAAATCAGGGCAATGAAAGGTAGTGTGCAGTGAGTAATCTAAACTGGTCTATTGGGTTAACTACTCTCAAGTCTTTGAAATCAATTTGATGAATCATCGATGTAACTCAGTAGTATCCCGTGCGTGCCCGGGATCACGGTCTATGACTCTCGGGCTGAATCTGAGACGTGCCGCAAGGCAGTAAAAGGGTAGTATGTAATGACGAGTGATGTCAGCAGTATCATCCCGGGGCTGGCCTAGCCCGTAAGACTGATCGGTAAAGGTATCGAACTGTCGAGTTACAAGTCAGGTTTTATCATTGATTTCCCCATACCCCCAAGTTATATATGTCAAGTCAGATATTAATAAATCTGGAGCTAATGCCAACACAGGATCAAGCAAGTACAAGTTTGTCTGGATAGACAATAGGAAATGTCCGTAGGGACAACAGGTCAAGTTTGTTGGCATTAGTAACAAGATCTGGTAACAGGTCAAGCTATGGTACATCAGGTCAAGTCAAGTAGTGTTTATAAATACAATCATGTCAAGAAGTGCACGGTATCAAGTCGTGTCAAGTAATAGTGTATCAAGTCATGTCAGGGGTGCACAGAATGTCATGTAGGTGCTCATCATCAAATAACGTAAGCATGGGTAAACCAAACAAGCATGAGATACTAGTGAAATAATAAAAATGAAATATGGTGATGATATATGCAAAGGTACAGATTAAAGCATGGGGATGCACTGTTATAGATTAGAGTTAGGGTTGTGGTTCCAACATTAATTAAAATACACTTAAACCAGTATGAAATTGTTAAATCTCGTTATTATGGGTTAAATGATATAGGGATGCAATGATATATAAAATATGTTCAGTGGATGCAACCGGGTGTTCGGGGTAGAAACTAATTAAAGGTGCTATGGGCTATGCAGATAATTATTAAGTAATTTAAACACAGATGTGGGTACACGATATTGTACTCTAACATGCAACAAGGTATAATTTAAGTTCCAGATCTAAAATGATATATGGGACATCGAAAAGGAAAATGGAACATGTGGCACTATATGTAATCTACAGGTTTACTATGCAATTAAATAGGTATAAAATATAGATAGCATGTAGCAAGTTTTACTTGCCTCGACGGATCGCGATACGGTATACGGAACGTCTCACGTCGGCGAGAAAAGTCGCGACGCGCGCACGGTACACGAAATGAGTCCAAACAACGCACAATGGGAACACACGGGTCAGATATCCTCGCTGGTTCATCAGGATCGTCGCCGGCACGGTCGGATTCCGGCAACCAAGAAACAACAGTGAATAAATCGAGAATGAAATGAAAAAAAGTAGTGAAGAAGAAAAGAAGAAGAAGATCTTACGGTGGTTAGGTGTTCTGGGATCTCAGGAAAGTCAGCAAAGGGGCGACGACGATGAGGGTTGCCGGCGTGGGGCTTCCCGGCAAAGAGCAGTGGCTACGGTTGCGAGGAATGGGGCTCGGTTCTTGGGTTTGTAGGGCCAGAGAAGGAGAGAGAGGAGAAGATAGATAAATGGTGACCAAGGGGAGGCCGATGCGGTGGTCGGCGGCGACGGGAAGCGGAGGTGGCGGAGATGGGTGTGTGCAGGCTTACGGGTTCCTGTGGATGCACGGGGTTGCACAGAGGAAGAAAATGGAGGCGGAGGAGATGAGAGTGCGGAGATACAAGGTCGGGAGTGGCGTCGTCGGCTGTGAACGACGATGATAAGGAGGCGGCTAGGGTTTTGATCGTGGGTTCGTAAGAAAAACGAGGAAGAAGAAGAAATATATAGAGAGGGGGAAAGAGAAAAGATTTAGCGATAGGAGAGAGAGAGAGATTCTGAGAGAAGGAGAGAGAAAAGGAGCCGCGAGATGAGAGAGAGAGAGGAAGAGAGAGATAGAGAGGAGAGAGAGGGGAGAGGAGAGATAAATTTGTAATTTTCTGATGAGAGAGGAAGAGAGAAGAGAGATAGAAGAGAGAGAGAGGCTCAGTGGTGGGGCCAGCGTTAAAAAGAAGGCTGAGAATTGGTTGGAGAGAAAATTATTTTTTTGAGAAAGAAATTTTTAAAAGATTTCAGTTACTAAAGATAGTTTTCGTTAGTTGTAAAGAAATTTAGGCTGTTAAAGAAATTTTAAACGAATTAAAGAAATTTAAAAATAATTAGAATTTGGCGGGATACAAAATAATTCAGAAATGCGCCCGGGTCGGGTCCAAAATTTTGTATTTGAAATATGAAAATTATTAGCATGTTCCAAAATTTAAAATGAAAGATTATGCAACAGAAATGCTTACCCCTAAGAACGGACGCACGTACGTGCGCGTAGCCATCCAAACACGTCCGTTTCACTGAACGGGACGAGAACACGATGCAAGGACGCTACCACAAGGTTAGGGGTATCATGCAGGCCATGTCATGTATTTTAAAATTATTTTACGTGACTTAAATTGTTATATGCAAAATACGCGATGCTAGGGTATTCTATAACTATGAAACAACAAGCTCAAGCAAGCGGGTCGAATGTAAAGTAACTACTATTCGCATCCAAACATGGTAAATGAAATAAACACCATAAACAACACATACGGCAACAGAAGTTGGTATCATTGAACTCGGTTGTTTCATTATACCCAACTACAGAAAGAATTTCGTCCTCGAAATTCCAAGAACACAAAAAGGATAAACGACTAACAAACTACGAGAAAAGATAGGGAAACTTCTGTCGGATTTCATCTTCTCGTTCCCAAGTTGACTCTCCATGTGAGCGATTACCCCAAGAAACAAGCATAAGAGGGATAACCTTTTTCTTAAGAACATTTTCCTTTCGATCCACAATCGCAATCGGTCGCTCGTCAAAAGTCAAGTCTTCTCGGACAGTCAGCTCCGAATGATCCAACACATGTGTTTCATCTCGAAGATACTTACGGAGTTGAGATACATGAAACACATCATGAAGATTCGCCAAGGATTGCGGTAACGCCAATCGATACGCTACCTCACCAACACGCTCCAAAATCTCAAAAGGTCCGACGAATCGAGGACTGAGCTTTCCTCGACTTCCGAAATGAATCACCCCTCTAGTCGGTGATATCTTCAAGAATACCAAATCACCCATGGCGAACTCTAGAGGTCTTCTCAACGTATCTGCCCAACTCTTCTGTCGGTCTTGTGCTGCTTTCATATGATTCCGGATTGCGTTAACTTTCTCAACTATCTGCACAACCAAATCTGGTCCCAACAATCTTCGTTCAAATCGTCCCAACAAACAGGTGAACGAAACCTGCGACCATATAAAGCTTCGAATGGAGCCATCTGTATAGTCGCCTGAAAACTGTTGTTGTAAGAAAACTCCACCAAATGTAGATGGTCCTCCCATGAACCCTTGAAGTCCAACATGCAAGCTCTCAACATATTTTCAAGAGTTTGGATCATTCTCTCCAACTGGCCATCTGTCTGAGGATGATAAGCTGTGCTAAACTTCAATCGAGTCCCCAAACTATCCTGTAAGCTCCTCCAAAAGTGTGATAAGAAACGAGTGTCACGGTCGGACACGATACTCACCGGTACTCCATGCAATCTTACAATCTCCTGCATGTACCATTCTGCCAAAGTTTCTGTTGATTGACCCACCCGAAAAGGAATGAAATGAGCTGTCTTGGTCAAACGATCAACAATCACCCAAACTGTATTGTTGCCCTTTGAACTCCGCGGTAGAGCTGTCACGAAATCCATGGTTATATGTTCCCACTTCCACTGAGGAATCGGAAGTGGTTGCAATAAACCAGCAACCCTTTGATGTTCATCCTTAACTTGCTGACACACCAAGCATTTTGCCATAAAGCGGGCAATCTCCTGTTTCATGCCTTCCCACCAGAAATGTTGTCGTATATCTCGGTACATCTTCGTGCCTCCTGGATGTACGGAATATGCTGAACTGTGTGCCTCCCTCAAAAGCTCTTCGCGAATATCTCCTTTTGGCACACACAATCGGCTGCCATATCTCAACGAACCATCTTCATGGATCAGTAAGTCTGTTCGAAGTCTAGCTTCAACCTGTTCTCGAAACTTTTGCAATTTAGGGTCCTGCGATTGCGCTGCTTTAATATTCCCGAACAACGACGGATGTACCTGCAGCTGCATCAACTGTCCGGACGAATGCGGTAGCACAACCTCCAAATCAAATCTTCGAAATTCTTCGATGAGTTCTTTCTGTGTAGTCAACAGCTGAATTGCTGGCAACCGACTGAGCGTATCCGGCGCAACATTAACTTTCCCCGGATGGTACTTAAGATCAAGATCGTAGTCAGTCATCAGCTCCAACCATCTACGTTGCCTCATATTAAGCTCCTTCTGCGTGAAAACATACTTCAAGCTTTTATGATCGGTGAAAACCTCAACCCTTTCGCCCAAAAGGTAGTGTCTGCAAATCTTCAAATCGAAGATCATAGCCGCAAGCTCCAAGTCATGAGTTGGGTAATTCTTCTCATGGGTCTTCAACTGTCTCGATGCGTATGCTATAACCTTCCCATGCTGCATCAAAACACATCCCAATCCTTTCCCAGATGCGTCGCTATGAATCACCAATCCTCCGGAACTATCTGGCACGGTCAGAATAGGAGCGGTTATCAATCTCTGCTTCAACGCCTTAAAAGCTGACGCACAATTATCCATCCACACAAATGGTACCTCCTTGCGTGTAAGATTGGTCAACGGCTCCGCCAGACGAGCAAAGTTCTCCACGAACCTTCTGTAATACCCGGCTAGTCCAAGAAAGCTTCTTATCTCCGCAACATTCTTCGGAATCGGCCAATCTCGAACTGTTGTAATCTTTTCGGGATCAACGGCGATTCCATCGCCAGACACGACATGCCCCAAAAAGTTTACTTCTTCCAGCCAAAACTCGCACTTGCTCATCTTTGCATATAATTTTTCTTGTCTCAGCGTCTGCAGTGCGATCTTTAAATGTTCTGCGTGCTCCTCAATACTCTTCGAGTAGACCAGAATATCATCAATGAACACCACAATAAACTGGTCTAAGAATGGTGAAAAGATTCGGTTCATCAAGTCTATGAATATCGCCGGTGCATTCGTTACTCCGAAGGGCATCACTAAGTACTCGTAATGTCCATACCGAGTTCGGAACGCCGTCTTGCAAATATCTTCTGTTTTCACTCGGACCTGATGATATCCGGATCGCAAATCCAGCTTCGAGAATACCCTCGCGCCACTAAGCCGCTCAAATAATTCGCCAATACAAGGGATCGGGTACTTGTTCTTAATAGTCACCCTGTTTAATTCTCGATAATCGATGCACATTCTCCTTGTGCCATCTTTCTTCTTGACTAGAAGAACTGGAGCTCCCCAAGATGAGTTACTGCTTCGAATCCAACCCTTCTCAAGTAATTCAGTAACCTGCTTCTTAACTTCTTCCAACTCTACTGGTGCCATTGGATAGTACGCTTTAGAGACTGGCGCTGCACCAGGAACAAGATCACTCACGAACTCTACGTCTCGCTTCGGCGGTAATCTTGATATGTCTTCAAACACGTCCATGAAATCTCGAACAATAGCTGGCGTTTCATCTTGAGCAACCTCCATCGACGAAAGAACATTAGCTGTCGGCCTAACCCTAAATTCGACTAGCCCGACAGAACTGCTTCCTCCAGTGAAGATAAATTCGGGATGTCCGGGAATCTGGAAAATTACTTTCTTTGCCCGACAACCAATGTGAGCATGGAAAGTGCCGAGAAAATCAATTCCCAAGACGACTTCATAGCTGCCCGTATCAATCACCAAGAAATCTGCAAAAAGCTCCCGTCCGCAAACAACAACTGCACAATCCTTACACTCTCTACTAGATATGATTTTCCCATTCCCGGTGTGTATGTCCCAGAAACTAGACAGGGTCGTGCAAGTGATCGAGTGTGTAGCAATAAATTTGGATGACATAAAACAATGGGATGCACCAGAATCAAATAACGCTAATGTGGGAAAACCATGAACAAGCAGAATACCTGAAACAACTTCCCCCGAAGCCTTGGCTTCCTCAGCCGTCAGGGTAAATGCTCGAGCTTGATTGGGTCCCTGAGTCCGCTGCTTCTGTCCCTAAAACCGTTTCTGCGGAGGCTTCAGAACATCATCCTTCGAACGAAACTTCGACGGACAAGTACTGATAGTATGATCTGCCGAATCACAAACCAAACAGAGTCCCTGTTTCCTTCGACATTCCCTTTGCACGTGCCCAGGTAAATGGCAGTAGTCACAGATCACGGTCCTCCTCTGATCAACAACAGCATGCTTCTTCATCGGGGTTACACCACGATGGTCCACTGGAATACCTCTGCGTCCATGTGCTCGGTTCAGTGCAAATGCCGGCTTCCTTACTGTAACTGCTGGCTGCTGTGTACTCCCAGTCTTCATAGATAGGCTCTGCTGCTCTCGAGCCGCTGTAAGCACTTGAGAAAAAGTGGTCAAACCCAGGGAGACAACCTGCCTCTGGATGTCCACATCCAAACTGCGCACGAACCTCCTTTCCCTATCAGCATTGTTGGCAACCAGAGGTCCAGCGAATCTACTGAGCCGCTTCCATTCAGCTACATGTACATCTACCGGTGTGCCGTTCTGCTTCAAACTGACGAACTTTTCCTCCATTTCCTCCCGTGCAGTCCGCGGGAAGAACTTCTCCAAGAAACTCTTCGAAAAATCCGCCTACTTGATCGGCTTGGGCAAGCGGGTCTCTTCCACAAGCCACCATTCACGGGCATAATCCATCAACTGGATGCGTACCATATCCACTCTCTTATCTTCTAGGATGTGTGCCGCAATGAGTAAATTCTCCGTGTCAACCAGTCACTGCTCCGCTGGCAACGGCTCCTCTAAGCCAGTAAAGACAGACGGACCCAGTCTTCTGAAATCCGCCACGGTACCCATACGATCTCCCGGTCTGGCCACAACACTGTTCACGGACTGCTGAACGATCCGCAAACCTTCCTGAAATGATTCAGCCTACAGCTGGATCAGCTCGGTCTGTCGCTTTTGGTTCTCCAGCATCCCACATATTACTCCAAGTATAGCGGCTTCGTCAACACGCCTTTAGTACGTCTTCAGATTTTTGTCTGCCATGTTCCTGAAATCAAAGCACCAAAAGGATTATCATGATAACAGATTCAAAATGTAGATCAAGGCTAGAACTCCGAGTTACTTAAATAGAGTACCGCATTGTAACTATACCGCGGTATCATAGCTACAACTACATAACTCCACCCAAGTCGCCTAAGTTCTAGAGATAAACAAGGAACCAGGTTTCGAGTCGATATGCAAAGGAGGTTTGCATATCGTAAAAGTATAATCAGGAGGAGGTTAGATTCAAGAATGGTAAGATGGTAAGGTGGCGGGACATGTTTCCTAATCATAAGTATTCTGATTCGCGTATTGGGTCCAATACCCAACTACAAAAGAATCAAACCCGATTAACCTATAACCTAGGGCTCTGATACCAAAAGAACCATGTCACGCCCCGCTTCCCAGAGTACGCTAAGGTAGGCACGTGATGTAACAACTCCAATTTTGTATACCAAAAATTTGCTTTAAATATAGTGTATACTTGGAGTATTGATGTTGCTGGAAACAATTTAAGTATCTATTTCCTTACAATAATTACAAGAAGGAGCTTGTAGCTCATTGGTAATACCTTGCACTGCTGAACCAAGCCACCAGAGTTCGAATACCATACCCCACATAATTTTTATATCTTTTTGTTTTAATTTTTTTTAGAAGTCAAACGGTCAAACAACCATAACTCACAATTTATTGCGAATTAAAAAAATTAAACTATACTAAAAATCCCCCCAGACCAGACCCGACCCAACGGCGCCTGACTCGGCCCTGACTCGGCCGACTCGGCCGGCGACTCGGCCGAATCGGCCGGTGCCGCCGGCCGGACTCGGCCGAGTCGTCAACACGAAAAATCTTCGTGTTGGCCTGGTCTTCATCCCTGCATACTCTAAATTTTTTTCACTGTTACCCAATTCTCAATAAATCCCTTTTAAGACCAAATTTAATGAAATTTTAAT
This sequence comes from Agapanthus africanus, assembly GCA_030015575.1. NCBI lineage: Eukaryota > Viridiplantae > Streptophyta > Magnoliopsida > Asparagales > Amaryllidaceae > Agapanthus > Agapanthus africanus. Next base: position 537,537,500 of record JASDDO010000010.1, on the reverse strand, counting down.
GATTTTTATATTTATTTTTAATATTTTTTAACCCTAACCCAAGTCCTATATAAAGACCCCTATACTCTACCTTTTCCCCACACAGCTCTACATCCACTCTCTCAAATTCTCGAGAACTCGGTACAAAGAGCAAGAAGTGAAGCGCTGCCGAAATTGACGACGGATTCCGGAGACCGGATCAGAACCTTCACGACGCTTTTGACGAATCGGCAACCACCACATCCATTAGCTTCATTAGCTTGTCCAAACCGTAAGTCCCACCTTCTTCTACCTCTCTTTTCTGTAATGTAAAAATACGACTTTTTAGAACCCGACGGAAATCGGACAAACCGATTTCCGATTCGGTTTTTCTCTAAATTTCCACTTGTCACCTAATACATATTATCTACCCATATGCTTGTTGACTATTAATCACCTATAAACCAATTTAATCAAACTTTTTCACATGAAATGATAAGTTCTTTGCAAAACCGTACTCTTTTCATAAAAATACCATGAACTTCATTTTTCTTAGTTTAATTATTTCCCTCACTCCTAAATAGGTTTATCTTGATCACTAAACTTGTAGAACCCATTTTGAATGAAATTTCACACATAAAATGATAACGTTTTCGAATACCGTATTCTTGCGCTATAATACCTTTAAGTTTAACATAGCATGTTTTACCTTTAAACTTCACCAAAACATAATATAAGTCACGGGGTAATGACCTACCCCTACACACACTCAATATAACCCTAATTGATAAATATCAAAAATACAAAATACGAAATTACAGGACTTTTCACTAAAATACCCTAATCTTTATAACCTTTATTGAAAGCTTTAAGTTGTAAACATTTCTAAGTAAAATCTTTTAATAAAATGAAAGCACGATTGGTCATGGACATCGATCGTTTATCTAAACTGACTTTGTGGTGTCTAGGCTAGGCAAGTGAGCTTGGGTAACTTTAAAAGGCCCGTCTCACGATTCGTGAGCGGATCCCTCTCTCCTCACTTGTACTTACCTGGCCACAATTGGCGGTGAAGAGGCGATTTGAGGCTTCTAATGACTTATCGTTTAGACCTTAGAAGTAGGCTAGTTGGCTTAGGAAACCCTAACAACTAAAATACGGAAAACTATACTTTTTGCAATTAAATACCCCATATTTATAAAACCGTTTTCCCCAAATGAAAAGTATTTGTTAAACCTAAGCAAAGCACCGCTACAACCCACTTTGGGGAACCTGTTAGGGATAGTACGGTTCATCGTGCACCCGCAGGCTAGTAGTGCGAGATTTAGACCTCCGCAAAGAGCATTCGGTCTCGAAAGGTTTAAAATACAATATTTAAGGAAAATGAGATTTTTTTTTTGAAAATAAAATATTCATTTAAAAATTATTCATGTGTTAATATATATATAATTATCATTTAAACACCTATTTTATTATAATATGAAATTTCCACATTTTCCTAAAAAATTACAAGATTAAAAGTTACACTAAAATACCATGAATTTCAGATAAAACAATTAATACTTTTATTAGGATATATTCACTAGAATAACACAAATAAAATTCACATTTATTATAACAATAAAGACGATTATTAAAAATACTTGAGGTGTATTTTGAAAACTATACAAAAGTACTTTTTACATAAAACCCCCTCAAGTTTCACAAATTACAATAAGGCCCCTAACTAATATTGAACTTCAAATTTATCTTTCTTTTAGTCTGACTCGGGTTAGAGTCTGACTAACTTCTGACTTGAATATGATTCAAGTCAATCTATATTCTTCTATATTCCAATACAATTTGAATACATGAATCCATGAATCCAGTTAACAATATATTCATTTTGACTGAATCAAACCATGGATATTCATCCATTATCCTGATATTCCATTTACCTGATTACACAGTTGCAACATGTTTACTGATATCATGGTTTTGGTCAGTCACTCAACTTACATATTCCAATACCACATTACTGTTAAAACACTACGGGGTTTAAAGGAGTAGATTGGTACGGAAGGTGTTAAAGGTGGCACGAGGTGGTCAGATTAAGACACCTAACCTGAATCCTGTTGCTGTTGTACCGTGGCATAACGGTTCCTCATACTTTCCTTTTGCCCTGATCTCTAGCATATAGAGATCCCCCTCGTATACACTGGCATCCTTCTGTACCAAGCTACAAACAACAGCGTTACACAATGTTCCATAATATTCAACAATATAATACTTTAGAAAATACTGTTACTCTGTCATTCTCATTCTTCTTATTCTTTGGGACTTACCGAGCGACCTGTTCGCTGACAACATTCTATTCTTTCTTCTTTGAATGTCGTCAGGTGCGTTGGACCAAGCTGAGATCGAGCCCACCGGTGAAGATTTGGAGCAGTTCCAGGAAGACCCAGAGCTCTAGATACTGTACCTTGTTCTTTTCAGTTTATTTCATTTTCTGTTATGCCACTGTTTGGGCATTGCTTTTCATTCCAGTTGTATTTTCTTTTCATGCATTGTACAAAGAATGTTATTAATAAAAGTTGCTGTTATTTCAATATCATTTGTCCCTTGTGATTATTTTATATTGCTTAGCTACGCTTAGCGTATGTACTTCTGAGTACATACGTAGCGAACCTCGTCACGTCCACTTCGCCGTACACTGGGAAGCGGGGCGTAACAGGTTTTGTTGGTGGCCCATGCAGGTCCGAGCTGTATGAATCCCTGTCATGCAGTTCTGGTCTGCGTGAACAACCTAAGCAATATAACACAAGAACCAGTAACTAAAACATTCTTTACAATTCATGTTCTTTGAAACTTGCAAATCTCTATTCCTTGAATCTTATCATTTCATGTATTTGATTCTGTCCTAATCCAAATTTTTCTTCAGGATTATGGATTCCCCGAACAACACCAGCACCAACGTCAATAACACCCCATCAGCACTGCCTCTCACACCAGCTATTCCCGCACCACCCACTGAGCAGACGATGTTATTTGATGCGATTCGTAGTCTTCTCGAGGGACAGCAACAACTATTGAGCCGTCCTGATAACGATGCACCGGGAGTAAAGCAATCCAGGGCTTTGCACCCAAAGCAGTTCTCTGGTAAAGGAAGCCCTCTTGAAGCGGAAGAATGGGCACAAAGCATCGAAGACGATCTGGTAGCAGCTCAAGTGCCAGACCACACTTGGGTCCGTGTAGCGAAACTACAGCTCACGGATAATGCTCGCAATTGGTGGAAGGCGGAAGAAACCCGTCTAGCACAGCCGATTGGATGGAAGACATTTCGCGAGAAGTTTGACGCGAAATATTTCTCTGTGACTGCCAGTTTCGCTATGGAGCAGCAGTTTATTCATCTACAGCAAGGATCAATGTGGGAGAAATCGGTAGATGAATACGATGCTGAGTTCATTATGTTGAGCCGGTAAGATATGTCACAATAGTTCAATTTTTAAATATCACATATTACACAGATAACAAAATTTTTTAAACAGATTCGCGGTACACCTGATTCCGACGGATGAGATCAGAGCCCGTCGTTTTCAGCAAGGTTTGGACACAGAGATCAAGGCTGCTCTAGCCACAGGAAAGTTTTTGACTCATGAGGAAGCCCTGGAAGCTACCCGCAGTTATGAGGCAGTCATAAAAGAGAGGGGCAGACCTCAGTCTGCAGGAGTCAAACGCCCTGCCAACCAGATGGCAGGTGGAGCCACGTCCAGACCATCTTTCGTGCCGAGGCGACCCGGAGTACCAACTCATCGTCCTAGCCCAGCCTTTTGCACTTACTGCAAGAGAACTGGACATATGATGAAGGACTGCCGTCGAGCCAACCGCCTCTGCTTAATCTGCGGTTCAGCCACTCATGATATTGGATCTTGTCCCCAAAGACAGAACTCAGTTGCTGCACCCAGGCCAGCAAATACTTATCAGCAGCGACCAGCTCTTCCGGCACCTGCTCCCAGACTTGCACTGCCTGCACCACCTAGGGGACCACAGGCTGCACCACCTCCTCGACAGTTCCATCAAGCTCAAAGGAACGTTCAGAGGAATGCTCCTCAGGCCAAGAGGAATGTGCCAAAGCGCCAGGCTTTCATGATGTCTGTGGAAGAAGCTGAGGCCACTGGCCAAGTCATTACTGGTAAACTTTCTTTCTCAAAACTCATCTTTTAGTCTTGTTTATCTACACACCTTCCCTATACCTAAAACCTATCCCTAATACCTTAGGTACAATCCTAGTAGCTTCACTACCTGCACTTGCACTATTTGATACTGGAGCATCCCACTGCTTTATGTCGCAACGGTTTGTCCGAACCCATGCGATTCCAGTCTCACCGCTTCTATCCAGCTGGAACGTCAGTTCTGGAAATGGTGTTCTAAAGGCAACTATGGGATACAGCATGTGTCCAGTCGTCGTCTGCGGTCGAGAGTTTTACGCTGACTTCAAGGTACTGGATATACCAAATTTCGATGTGGTTCTAGGAATGGACTGGCTTGGAGCCTTTTATGCTACCATCGACTGTCGTCAAAGGAGGGTAGTATTTGAGATTCCCGATCATCCGGTCTTCTATTTCAAGAGTGGAGATCGTACACTGGAGCCAAGTGCTTACAAAGCAAAGCCAAGGGAAGCAGTAGTTGCAACAACTCAGGCAGAGGAAGAATCAAGACCGGAGGTAGTTCGAGAGTTCGATGATGTATTCCCTGACGATATATCAGGTTTGCCTCCCAATCGAGCTCTTAAATTCAGTATTGACTTAGTACCAAGAGCACAACTAGTAATCAAAGCACCGTATAGACTAAGTCCGGAAGGATTGAAAGAAGTTCGAACACAGTTGGACGAATTATTGGCGAAAGGATGGATTCGTCCCAGCACTTCAAGTTGGAGAGCACCTGTACTATTGGTGAAGAAGAAGGAAGGTTCATACAGAATGTGCATCGACTATAGGTCCTTGAATGAAGTTACTATAAAGAACAAGTATCCACTCCCGCGCATCGACGATTTATTCGATCAGCTAAGTGGATCTTATGTCTTCTCTAAACTAGATTTTCGTTCAGGTTATCATCAAGTGAAGGTCAAGGAAGCTGATATTCACAAAACAGCTTTCAGAACTCGCTATGGACATTACGAATTTCTAGTAATGGCATTTGGAGTAACCAATGCACCAGCAATCTTCATGAACCTTATGAACCAAGTCTTCCGGGAGTATTTAGACAGGTTCGTTGTCATTTTCATCGACGACATCCTGGTATATTCTAAGAATCGGAAAGAACATGCGGAGCACCTACGAATTGTCCTGGAAACTCTTCGACAACATAAGCTTTATGCCAAATACAGCAAGTGCGAGTTTTGGCTAAAACAAGTTGGTTTCCTTGGACATATCGTATCAGGAGAAGGAATTTCTGTGGATCCAGCAAAAGTTTCAGTAGTCAGCGAATGGCCTACGCCAAAATCAGTGAAGGATATTCGGAGTTTCTTGGGTTTAGCTGGATATTACAGAAGATTCATTGAAGGCTTTTCGAAGATAGCAACCCCCCTGACCAAGCTCACACGAAAAGATGAAGAATTTGTGTGGTCAGAAGCATGCGAGCAAGCTTTTGTAGAACTCAAGTCAAGACTGACCTCTGCACCTATTCTCGTCATACCGGATCAGCCTGGAGGATTCGAAGTGCATTGCGATGCATCCGGTAAGGGATTAGGATGTGTTCTATATCAGCACGGTAAGGTTGTGGCTTATGCTTCAAGACAACTGAAGACTCATGAGCGCAATTATCCGACGCATGATCTGGAGTTGGAAGCCGTTATTTTTGCTCTCAAAATTTAGCGCCACTACTTACTTGGTGAACGAGTGAACATCTACACAGATCATAAAAGTCTGAAGTATGTGTTTACTCAGAAGGAGTTGAATATGCGGCAGAGAAGATGGTTAGAACTTATGGCGGACTTTGACATCAACTTGCAATATCATCCAGGAAAGGTGAACGTAGTACCTGATGCTCTTAGTCGCCAACCATTAGCAATGAATCTCACCGCCCAGTGGAAGCTTCAGCAGGATCTACATCAGATGGAGATTGAACTAGTCATGCCAGGTAATGTTTCAAATTTGATGAATCTACAAGTCCAATCAACAATTGTCAATCAGGTCAAAGCAGCTAAAGCCAGCGATGCTAAGTTGCAAAAGATCAGAGAACAAGTGGAGAATGGACTCAGAACAGATTTCATCATCCATGAAGACGGATCTTTGAGATACGGCACCAGATTGTGTGTACCAAAGGGTCCTGTTCAGAAAGAATTAATGAAAGAAGCTCATAGCTCTCCCTATTCAGTACATCCTAGAGGTACCAAAATGTACAAAGATCTACGTCAGAATTATTGGTGGCATGGAATGAAGCGTGAAGTAGCCAGAAGCGTCGCAAAATGCTTAGTGTGTCTGCAAGTAAAGGCTGAACATCACAGGACAGCTGGATTACTTCAACCGTTACCAATCCCAGAATGGAAATGGCAGCATATCACGATGGACTTTGTAACTGCTCTTCCTCGCAGCACAAAGGGTAACGATGCGATTTGGGTCATCGTGGATCGACTCACAAAGTCGGCCCACTTCATCCCATTTCGAGTTGGCCAATCAACTGAGACATTAGCGAAGAAGTACATGGAGGTAATAATCTAATTTAGATTTAAAAACTCTTCATAATGTACTATCCCTGATACCCATGAACTCATACAGGAAATTGTGAGACTTCATGGAGTACCGGTCTGCATTGTCTCCGATCGTGACACCAGGTTCCGATCGCAATTTTGGCAGAGTCTGCAAGCTAGTTTGGGAACAAGTCTAAATTTCAGCACGGCTTATCATCCACAAACAGATGGTCAGTCGGAACGAACTATTCAGATCTTGGAGGATATGCTCAGGGCATGTATGCTCGACTTCAAGGGATCGTGGGAAGATCACCTACATCTTATGGAGTTTGCGTACAACAACAGCTACCAAGCAAGCATAGGAATGGCACCTTTTGCAGCATTGTATGGAAGGAAGTGTTGATCACCATTAAGTTGGGACGACATAGGAGATAGGTAACTCCTTGGACCAGAGATGATAGTACCGCCCAATGATGTAGTTCGTACTATCAGGGAAAGAATGCGCATAGCCCAAGATAGACAGAAACACTGGGCTGATGCGAAAAGACGACACTTGGAGTTCCAGCCAGGAGATCATGTATTCCTGAAAATCTCTCCGAACCGCGGAGTGATCAGATTTGGAAGACGGGGAAAGTTGAGTCCAAGATACATTAGACCGTTCGATATACTCGAACGAGTCGGTGAAGTGGCATATCGTTTAGCGCTCCCACCCTCATTGGAAGGAGTGCATAACGTATTCCATATATCCCAACTTAGAAGGTATGTGAGTGACCCCAGCCATGTACTAGATCATTCCGAGCTCACGATACAGCCTGATTTGTCATGTGAGCAACAACCTGTGGAGATCCTGGACAGGAAAGTGAAGACACTTCGGAAAAAAGAAGTTAATTTGGTCCGGAAAATGTGGAGGAAAGACACTCAAGGAGAATCCATGTGGGAAAGGGAAGATGAGATGCGTGCAAGATATCCGCACCTTTTTGTAATCTAGTCCTTAAATAAAAGTTGTAAATTTCGAGAACGAAATTTTTGTAAGGAGGGTAGATTGCAACAACTCCAATTTTGTATACCAAAAATTTGCTTTAAATATAGTGTATACTTGGAGTATTGATGTTGCTGGAAACAATTTAAGTATCTATTTCCTTACAATAATTACAAGAAGGAGCTTGTAGCTCATTGGTAATATCTTGCACTGCTGAACCAAGCCACCAGAGTTCGAATCCCATACCCCATATAATTTGTATATCGTTTTGTTTTAATTTTTTTTAGAAGTCAAACGGTCAAACAGCCATAACTCACAATTTATTGCGAATTAAAAAAATTAAACTATACCAAAAATCCCCCCAGACCAGACCCGACCCAACGGCGCCCGACTCAGCCCTGACTCGGCCGACTCGGCCGGCGACTGGGCCGAATCGGCCGGCGCCGCCGGCCGGACTCGGCCGGTCGGCCGAGTCGTCAACACGAAAAATCTTCGTGTTGACCTGGTCTTCATCCCTGCATACTCTAAATTTTTTTTACTGTTACCCAATTCTCAGTAAATCCCTTTTAAGACCAAATTTAATGAAATTTTAATGATTTTTATATTTATTTTTAATATTTTTTAACCCTAACCCTAGCCCTATATAAAGACCCCTATACTCTACCTTTTCCCCACATAACTCTACATCCACTCCCTCAAATTCTCGAGAACTCGGTACGAAGAGCAAGAAGCGAAGCGCTGCCGAAATCGACGACGGATTCCGGCGACCGGATCAGAACCTTCGCGACGCTTTCGACGAATCGGCAACCACCACATCCATTAGCTTCATTAGCTTGTCTAAACCGTAAGTCCCACCTTCTTCTACCTCTCTTTTCTGTAATGTAAAAATACGACTTTTTGGAACCCGACGGAAATCGGACAAACCGATTTCCGATTCGGTTTTTCTCTAAATTTCCACTTGTCACCTAATACATATTATCTACCCATATGCTTGTTGACTATTAATCACCCATAAACCAATTTAATCAAACTTTTTCACATGAAATGATAAGTTCTTTGCAAAACTGTACTCTTTTCATAAAAATACCAGGAAGTTCATTTATCTTAGTTTAATTATTTCCCTCACTCCTAAATAGGTTTATCTTGATCACTAAACTTGTAGAACCCATTTTGAATGAAATTTCACACATAAAATGATAACGTTTTCGAATACCGTATTCTTGCGCTATAATACCTTTAAGTTTAACATAGCATGTTTTACCTTTAAACTTCACCAAAACATAATATAAGTCACGGGGTAATGACCTACCCCTACACACACTCAATATAACCCTAATTGATAAATATCAAAAATACAAAATACGAAATTACAGGACTTTTCACTAAAATACCCTAATCTTTATAACCTTTATTGAAAGCTTTAAGTTGTAAACATTTCTAAGTAAAATCTTTTAATAAAATGAAAGCACGATTGGTCATGGACATCGATCGTTTATCTAAACTGACTTTGTGGGGTCTAGGCTAGGCAAGTGAGCTTAGGTAACTTTAAAAGGCCCGTCTCACGATTCGTGAGCGGATCCCTCCCTCCTCACTTGTACTTACCTGGCCACAATTGGCGGTGAAGAGGCGATTTGAGACTTCTAATGACTTATCGTTTAGACCTTAGAAGTAGGCTAGTTAGCTTAGGAAACCCTAACAACTAAAATACGGAAAACTATACTTTTTGCAATTAAATACCCCATATTTATAAAACCGTTTTCCCCAAATGAAAAGTATTTGTTAAATCTAAGCAAAGTGCCGCTACAACCCACTTTGGGGAACCTGTTAGGGATAGTATGGTTCATCGTGCACCCGCAGGCTAGTAGTGCGAGATTCAGACCTCCGCAAGGAGCATTCGGTCTCGAAAGGTTTAAAATACGATATTTAAGGAAAATGAGATTTTTTTTTGAAAATAAAATATTCATTTAAAAATTATTCATGTGTTAATATATATATAATTATCATTTAAACACCTATTTTATTATAATATGAAATTTCCACATTTTCCTAAAAAATTACAAGATTAAAAGTTACACTAAAATACTATGAATTTCAGATAAAATAATTAATACTTTTATTAGGATATATTCACTAGAATAACACAAATAAAATTCACATTTATTATAACAATAAAGACGATTATTAAAAATACTTGAGGTGTATTTTGAAAACTATACAAAAGTACTTTTTACATAAAACCCCCTCAAGTTTCACAAATTACAATAAGGCCCCTAACTAATATTGAACTTCAAATTTATCTTTCTTTTAGTCTGACTCGGGTTAGAGTCTGACTAACTTCTGACTTGAATATGATTCAAGTCAATCTATATTCTTCTATATTCCAATACAATTTGAATACATGAATCCATGAATCCAGTTAACAATATATCCATTTTGACTGAATCATACCATGGATATTCATCCATTATCCTGATATTCCATTTACCTGATTACACAGTTGCAACATGTTTACTGATATCATGGTTTTGGTCAGTCACTCAACTTACATATTCCAATACCACATTACTGCTAAAACACTATGGGGTTTAAAGGGGTAGATTGGTACGGAAGGTGTTAAAGGTGGCACGAGGTGGTCAGATTAAAACACCTAACCTGAATCCTGTTGCTGTTGTACCGTGGCATAACGGTTTTCGTACTTTCCTTTTGCCCTGATCTCTAGCATATAGAGATCCCCCTTGTATACATTGGCATTCTTCTGTACCAAGCTACAAACAACAGCGTTACACAATGTTCCATAATATTCAACAATATAATACTTTAGAAAATACTGTTACTCTGTCATTCTCATTCTTCTTATTCTTTGGGACTTACCGAGCGACCTGTTCGCTGACGACATTCTATTCTTTCTTCTTTGAATGTCGTCAGGTGCGTTGGACCAAGCTGAGATCGAGCCCACCGGTGAAGATTTGGAGCAGTTCCAGGAAGACCCAGAGCTCTAGATACTGTACCTTGTTCTTTTCAGTTTATTTCATTTTCTGTTATGCCACTGTTTAGGCATTGCTTTTCATTCCAGTTGTATTTTCTTTTCATGCATTGTACAAAGAATGTTATTAATAAAAGTTGTTGTTATTTCAATATCATTTGTCCCTTGTGATTATTTTATATTGCTTAGCTACGCTTAGCGTATGTACTTCTGAGTACATACGTAGCGGACCTCGTCACGTCCATTTCGCCGTACACTGGGAAGCGGGGCGTGACACGTGACATAGCCAACCATGCTACCTGTGGATAGGAATTATCCTTCCACAGTCACATTACGGCTGTAAAGATATCAAGAACAATAATAAATATCTAACACATGTCCATAAGCCAAAATAAAATGAGTCAAGAATAAAATAATGCGGAAGCAAAAGATCCAATACAAGAATAACTGGAATGTATGTCCCATAATACGGGCTCACATCAGGAATGAAAATACTGAAAAAAATAAAAGAACTAACTTCTAACGAGTCCTCACTGCTCAGCCTGCTGACTGAAGTACTTCTGCTTGGACTGCAGCAAAGGTAAGGAATCTGGGCCATGCAAAACCCAGACGTCAGCACGTCATAACATCAAGCAATAATATATAAACATGGTAGCAAGGCATGCAGGTATGATCATAAATGGTAAAGCAAGTGTAACAGCACTATAAATCAGGGCAATGAAAGGTAGTGTGCAGTGAGTAATCTAAACTGGTCTATTGGGTTAACTAATCTCAAGTATTTGAAATCAATTTGATAAACCATCGATGTAACTCAGTAGTATCCCGTGCGTGCCCGGGATCACGGTCTATGACTCTCGGGCTGAATCCGAGACGTGCCGCAAGGAAGTAAAAAGGGTAGTATGTAATGACGAGTGATGTCAGCAGCATCACCCCGGGCTGGCCTAGCCCATAAGACTGATCAGTAAAGGTATCGAACTGTCGAGTTACAAGTCAGGTTTGATCATTGATTTCCCTATACCCCCAAGTAATATAAGTCAAGTCAGGTATTAATAAATCTGGAGCTAATGCCAACACAGGATCAAGCAGGTACAGGTTTGTCTGGATAGACAACAGGAAATGTCCGTAGGGACAACAGGTCAAGTTTGTTGGCATTAGTAACAAGATCAGGTAACAGGTCAAGCTTTGGTACATCAGGTCAAGTCAAGTAGTGTATTTAAATCCAATCATGTCAAGAAGTGCACGGTATCAAGTCGTGTCAAGTAATAGTGTATCAAGTCATGTCAGGGGTGCACAGAATATCATGTAGGTGCTCATCATCAGCTAACGTAAGCATGGGTAAACCAAACAAGCATGAGGTACTAGTGAAACAATAAAAATGAAACATGGTGATGATATATGCAAGGGTATAGATTAAAGCATGGGGATGCACTGTTATAGATTAGAGTTAGGGTTGTGGTTCCAATATTATTTAAAATACATATAAACCAGTATGGAATTGTTAAATCTCATTATTATGGGTTAAATGATCTAGGGATGCAATGATATATAAAATATGTTCAATGGATGCAACCGGGTGTTCGGGGTAGAAACTAATTAAATGTGCTATGGGCTATGCAGATAATTATTAAGTAATTTAAACACGGATGTGGGTACACGATATTGTACTCTAACATGCAATAAGGTATAATTCAAGTTCCAGATCTAAAATGATATATGGGACATCGAAAAGGAAAATGGAACATGTGGCACTATATGTAATCTACAAATTTACTATGCAATTAAATAGGTATAAAATATAGATAGCATGTAGCAAGTTTTACTTGCCTCGACGGATCGCGATACGGTATACTGAACGTCTCACGTCGGCAAGAAAAGTCGCGACGCGCGTACGGTACACGGAATGAGTCCAAACAACACACAATGGGAACACACGGGTCAGATATCCTCGCTGGGTCGTCGGGATCGTCGCCGGCACGGTCGGATTCCGGCAACCAAGAAACAACAGTGAATAAATCGAGAATGAAATGCAAAAAGAAGTGAAGAAGAAAAGAAGAAGAAGAAGATCTTATGGTGGTTAGGTGCTCTGGGTTCTCAGGGAAGTCAGCAAAGTGGCGACGACGACGAGGGTTGCCGGCGTGGGGCTTTCTGGCGAAGAGCAGTGGCTACGGTTGCGAGGAATGAGGCTCGGTTCTTGGGTTTGTAGGGCCAGAGAAGGAGAGAGAGGAGAAGATAGATAAATGGTGACCAAGGGGAGGCCGATGCGGTGGTCGGCGGCAACGGGAAGCGGAGGTGGCGGAGATGGGTGTGTGCAGGCTTATGGGTTCCTGTGGATGCATGGGGTTGCACAGAGGAAGAAAATGGAGGCGAAGGAGATGAGAGTGCGGAGATGACGAGGTCGGGAGTGGCGTCGTCGGCTGTAACCGACGATGATAAGGAGGCGGCTAGGGTTGTGATCGTGGGTTCGTAAGAAAAACGAGGAAGAAGAAGAAATATATAGCGAAGGGGAGAGAGAAAAGATTTAGCGATAGGAGAGAGAGAGAAAGAGTGATTCTGAGAGAAGGAGAGAGAAAAGGAGCCGCGAGATGAGAGAGAGAGAGAGAAAAGGAGCCGCGAGATGAGAGAGAGAGAGAGGAGAGGAGAGATAAATTTGTAATTTTCTGATGAGAGAGGAAGAGAGAAGAGAGATAGAAGAGAGAGAGAGGCTCAGTGGTGGGGCCAGCGTTAAAAAGAAGGTTGGGATTTGGTTGGAGAGAAATTATTTTTTTGAGAAAGAAATTTTTAAAAGATTTAAATTACTAAAGATAGTTTTCGTTAGTTGTAAAGAAATTTAGGCTGTTAAAGAAATTTTAAACGAATTAAAGAAATTTAAAAATAATTAGAATTTGGCGGGATACAAAATAATTCAGAAATGCGCCCGGGTCGGGTCCAAAATTTTGGATTTGAAATATGAAAATTATTAGCAAGTTCCAAAATTTAAAATGAAAGATTATGCAACAGAAATGCATACCCCCAAGAACGGATGCACGTACGTGCGTGTAGCCATCCAAACACGTCCGTTTCACTGAACGGGACGAGAACATGATGCAAGGACACTAACACAAGGTTAGGGGTATCATGCAGGCCATGTCATGTATTTTTAAATTATTTTACATGACTTAAATTGTTATATGCGAAATACACGATGTTAGGGTATTCTATAACTATGAAACAACAAGCTCAAGCAAGCGGGTCGAATGTAAAGTAACTACCATTCGCATCCAAACGCGGTAAATAAAATAAACACCACAAACAACACATACGGCAACAGAAGTTGGTATCATTGAACTCGGTTGTTACAGGTCGGGCCACAGGATCAACCCCGAGCTTATGGGAGATGATTTTGGGATCAATCCCAGGAATGTCAGCAGGCGCCCAGGCGAAGACATCTGTCACGCCCCGCTTCCCAGAGTGCTCAAGATTGGGCACGTGACATAGCCAACCATGCTACCTGTGGGTAGGAAGCATCCATCCACAGTCACATTACGGTTGTAGAGATATCAACAACAAGATAATAAACTAATCTAACACATGTCCAAATCCAAAATAACAAGAGTCAATAAACAATAAGTGCGGAAGCAAATGATCCAATACAATAAATAAACAGTACGTCCCATAATGCGGGCTCACGTCTGGAAATGAAATGAAATAAATAAACTAATCACTATAGAACTCACAGATCAGCCTGCTGGCTGAAGTGCTCCTGCTCGGTCGTCGACAGTGGTAAGGAATCTGGGCCATGCAAAACCCAGACGTCAGCGCGTCATGTCAACCAATAATATAATATAAACATGGTAATAAGCAATGCAGGTATGAACATGAATAAAGCAGTACTAAGAAATAACAGTGCAGGGTAATGTGCAGTGGTAACTAAACTGTCCTATCAGGTTTCTACTCTATAGTCTTTGAAATCAATTGATGAATCGTCAATGTAACTCAATAGTATCCCGTGCGTGCCCGGGACCACGGTCAAGACTCTCGGGGCTGAATCCGAGACGTGCCGCTAGGCAGTAATAGGTAGCAGGATGGGCGAGTGATGTCAGCATCATCGCTCCGGGGCTGGCCGAGCCCGTAAGACTGATCAGAACAGGTATCGAACTGTTGGGTTACAAGTCGGTTTCATCTTTGATTTCCCCATACCCCCAAGTTATGTATGTCAGGTTAGGTATTCAGTAATCAGGGACTAATGCCAACACAAGATCAGGTAAAAGCAGGTCTGTCTGGATAGACAACAGGAATGGTCCATGAGGACCCCAAGTCAGGTTTTTCGGCATTAGACATGAGATCATGAAATAAGTCAGGTCGTAGTACAATAGGTTGAGTCGGTATGTACAGGGTGTCATGTCCGGTGTATCAGTATGTAAACATGTGTCAGGTGTAGCAGGGTCGGGTCAATATGTAATGTAATCGAATGTATGCTCATAACAGGTATCGAAACGAATAAGGAACAACAGCAGGAAACAGTAAATAACAATATTATTCCATGTAAACACAGTGGTGCTTTGTATTCTCTTATTAATAGGTTCAAGCACCCTTGGGGTGCAATAGTCACAAGGTGAAGCAATATCAACAACATAGAGTAATGAAGCTACATGAATTTAAACTAAAGCATAATAATTGTCTCATGGGTGATTTAACAAATGAAGCAAGGAAGATCTACTTGGTTTAGTTAGTTAAAGTGTGGATTGATAGCAGACCGATTAATTACAAGAAACTACTATACCGATTCAATGTTAAAGATACTTGCAACCGTCAATTCTATGTTATAAAATAATATGATAATTAAGTGTATAGCAAGACTTGATCTTGTGTTCTAGCATGTTAAAGCAAGTATTCGGATACTTGCCTCGACGGTTTCACAGACCGGAAAGCACGGATGCAATGTCGGCGGAAAACACGAGACGGGTGCACGGGCCACGGATCGAGTCCTAACAGCGAACAGCGGGACCACACGGACCAGAGTACTTCGCTGGAAAGTCGGGTCCAAACGACGGCACGGCCGGAATCCGGCGAAATGTCAAAACGGCAACACGTTAGCAAAATTTCATGATACACGCACGACGAACGACCAGCGAAGGGAAAAGGAAATAGAAAGGTAGAGAGATGCTTACAGAGAAGGACCAGGGGCAACCACGACGGGTTCGACGGCGATGGGGCGCCGGCGGCGATGAACAGTGGGCGCGGCAATGGCTGGAGGTGGCTGGATCGAGGGTGCGGTGAGTAGGGGAGAGGTTCTAGCCTGGCCCGGGTTGCAGGGAGGAGAGGAGGTCGTCGTCGGTGTGCTGGCGACGACGAGGGGGTCGACGGTGTCCCTTTTCCGGCGAACTAGAGGGTTAGGTGATGGGGGTTGGGCTCGGGTTGGTGGTGGTCCGGCTAGGGGAGGAGGAAGAAGACGACGAGGTTGGGACGAGGGTGAAGAGAGGGAGTCCCTGGCGTCGTCGGCGATGGGGAGGCGGCGACGACTGCTGCACTGCGTGCCGGAGGTGGCGTCGGGGTTGGGTTTGCAGGCTCGGGAAGGAGGGAGGAGAGGAGGTAGGGGTGCGGTTGGGCTGTGGAGGTGAGGACGGTGACGGCGAGGTCGTGGGGAGGCCGACGGCGCAGGCACGAGGAGGCTAGGGTTAGGGTTCGGGGGTTCTCGTGGGGTTTTCTTGAGATGGAGAGAAGACGAGGGAGGCTGCGTAAAATATAGGAAGAAAGAGAGAGAGAAATTGTAGGAAGAGAGAGAGATTAGGATTGGGGAGAGAGAGAGACAGAGAGAGAGATATGGGGCCCACGAGGGATTTAAATCCCTCGTGATTGGCTGGAGGGGTACGGGAGATTAGAAAGGGAATTTTAAAAGATTTTTATAAAAGATTTTAACGTTGCAAAATATAAAAGTTTAACCATTTTATAGTTTTAAAATATATTTAATTAAATGGGCTTTTCGGTGCTAAATGAAACATTTCCAAATCGCGCCCGGGTTGCGCCCAAATGTTTCAAATTCAAATTATAGGATTTTAAGCGGGTTCCAAATTTTGAAAAAGGGTGTTTAATGATTAAAATGCATGCCCCCAAGTCGGACACTTGCACGCGCGCGTAGCCGTCCAAATTTGCCCGTTTAGCCGAACGGGAAGAAATCTCGACACGCGGACGCTACCAAGCGACTAGTGGCGACGAGTAGGCCAACATGGATATTTTTAATTTCATTTTAAGTGTTAAAATTTGTTATGTGCCAAAATGACTTAACCGGTTAAAATTTAGCAATAAACACCAAACAATCAGGATAATTGGAATGAGCAATATATAACACTCAACTAGCAATAGAAATAGTATTATTTGGGCTCGGGTGTTACATCATACCCAACTACAAAAAGAATTTCGTCCTCGAAATTCCAAGAATACAAGATAGCTAACTACCGGAAAAGGTGAGGAAATTTCTGCCGGATCTCGTCTTCTCGCTCACAAGTGGATTCTCCATGCAATCGATTACCCCAAAAAACTAGCACAAGAGGGATAACTTTGTTCTTAAGAACCTTTTCTCTTCGATCCTTGATTTCAACCGGTCGCTCCTTAAAAGTTAGGTCTTCTCGTACAGTCAACTCCGAATGATCCAAGACGTGAGTCTCATCTCGGACATACCTCCGTAGTTGAGACACATGAAACACATCGTGTACTCCTGCCAATGACTAGGGTAACGCCAAACGGTACGCTACCTCTCCAACACGCTCCAATATCTCGAAGGGTCCAACGAATCGAGGAATAAGCTTTCATCGACTTCCAAAGCGAATCACCCCTCTAGTCGGTGATATCTTCAGGAATACCAAATCACCCACGGCGAACTCTAGAGGTCTTCTTGACGTGTCAACCCAACTTTTCTGTCTGTCTTGAGCTGCCTTCATATGCTTCCTGATTGTATTCACCTTCTCGACTGTCTGTACCACCAAATCTGGTCCTAGTAACCTTCGTTCACCAACATCATCCCAACAAACCGGTGAACGGCATTTACGACCATACAACGCTTCAAACGGAGCCATCTGAATAGTCGCTTGGAAGCTATTGTTGTACGAAAACTCCACCAGGTGTAGATGATCCTCCCAAGAACCTTTGAAGTCCAACATGCAAGCCCTCAACATATCTTCAAGGGTCTGGATCGTTCTCTCCGATTGTCCATCAGTCTGAGAATGATAAGCTGTGCTAAACTTCAATCGAGTCCTCAAACTTTCTTGTAAACTCCTCCAAAAGGGCGACAAGAATCGAATGTCCCGATCGGATACGATGCTCACCGGTACTCCATGCAATCTTACAATCTCCTGCATGTACCGCTCTGCCAAAGTCTCCGTCGATTGACCAACCCGAAAAGGAATAAAGTGAGCTGCTTTGGTCAACCGATTGACAATCACCCATACTGCATTGTTGCCCTTTGGACTCCGCGGTAGAGCCGTCACGAAATCCATGGTTATATGTTCCCACTTCCACTGAGGAATCGGAAGTGGTTGCAACAAACCAGCAACTCTTTGGTGTTCAGCCTTGACTTGCTGACACACCAAACACTTAGCCACGAAGCGAGCAATCTCTCGTTTCATACCTTCCCACCCGAAGTGCTGTCGAATATCTCGGTACATCTTTGTCCCTCCTGGATGTACAGAGTAAGCTGAACTGTGTGCCTCCTTCATAAGATCTTCACGCACATCCCCTTTTGGCACACACACACGGCTACCATACCTTAACGAACTGTCTTCGTGGATCAGTAAATCGGTTCGTAGTCCGGCTTCAACCTGCTCTCGAAACTTTTGCAGTCTAGGATCCTGCGATTGTGACGCTTTAACCTTCTCAACTAAGGACGACTGTACTTGCAACTGCATCAACTGTCCCGTAGCATGTGGTAGCACAACCTCCAAGTCAAATCTCTGACAATCCGCAATGATCTCCCTTTGTGCGGTCAATACCTGAATCGCTGGTAACCGACTAAGCGCATCCAGCACGACGTTAACCTTTCCCGGATGGTACTTAAGATCAAGCTCGTAGTCGGCCATCAGCTCCAACCATCTGCGTTGCCTCATGTTCAACTCTTTCTGAGTGAACACATACTTCAAACTCTTATGATCTGTAAAGATTTCGACTCTTTCGCCCAAAAGGTAGTGTCTCCAAATCTTCAGGGCGAAGATCACGGCTGCAAGCTCCAAGTCATGAGTCGGATAATTCTTCTCATGAGTCTTCAGTTGTCTCGATGCGTAAGCGACGACCTTCCCATTCTGCATCAGAACACATCCCAATCCTTTCCCAGATGCGTCGCTGTGAAACACCAATCCTCCTGAATTATCCGGTACGGTCAGGATAGGGGCGGTTATCAACTTCTGCTTCAACGTCTCGAAGGCCAATGCACATCCATCCGTCCAAACAAACGGTACCTCCTTGCGCGTAAGCTTGGTTAACGGCTCTGCCAAACGAGCGAAGTTCTCCACAAATCCCCTGTAGTATCTGGCGAGTCCAAGAAAACTTCTTATCTCCGCGATATTCCTTGGAGTTGGCCAATCTCGAACTGCTGCAATCTTCTCGGGATCAACGGCAATTCCATCGCCCGACACGACATGCCCCAGAAACTTCACTTCTTCCAGCCAGAATTCGCACTTACTCATTTTCGCATAAAGCTTCTCCTGTCTCAACATCTGCCGGACCTGATGACATCCGGATCGCAAATCCAGTTTCGAGAATACTCTCGCGCCACTAACCTACTCAAAAAGTTCTCCAATACGAGAGATCGGTTACTTGTTCTTAATAGTCACCCGGTTTAATTCTCGATAATCAATGCCCATCCTTCTCGTGCCATCCTTCTTCTTTACTAAAAGAACTGGAGCTCCCCGAAGGCGAGTTACTGCTTCGAATCCAACCCTTTTCAAGTAATTCACCAACTTGCTTCTTAAATTCTTCTAATTCCACTGGTGCCATCGGATAATAAGCTTTAGATACTGGCGCTGCACCAGGACTAAGGTCAATCGCGAACTCCACATCTCGCTTCGGCGGTAAGCCTGATATATCTTCAATTACGTCCATAAAATCGCGAACAACTGCCGGCTCAACTTCCATTGCTGCAAGAATATTGTTTGTTGGCCTAGCCCTAAACTTGACTGGCCCGACAGAACTGCTTCTTTACCGCAACTGCTGTCTGCATCGTTGGCCGCGAAAGGCCCAGCGAGACTACTGAGTCTCGTCCGTTCTGCTGCATGCACGTCCAAGGTTGCTCCATTCTGCCTTAGTCCGATGAACTTCTCTTCCATTTCCTCCCGTGCAGTCCGCGGGAAGAATTCCTCCAGGAAACTTTTAGAGAGATCCGCCCAACTGATCGGCTTGGGCAAGCGGGTCTCCTCCACAAGCCATCACTCTCGGGCGTAATCCACTAGCTGAATGCGCACCACATCAACTCCTTTGTCCTCTGGAATCTGTGTCGCAATCAGCAAATTCTCCGTGTCACTAGCCACTGCTCGGCTAGCAACGGCTCCTCCAGACCAGTGAAAATAGACGGATCCAAAAGTCTGAAATCTGCTACGGTCCTTACTCGGTCAACTGGTCTAGTTCCAACATCGTTTACAGACTGCTGAACGATCTGCAAACCTTCCTGAAACAAGTCCGCTTGCTGCTGGATCAGCACGGTCTGTTTCTTTGATTTCCGGCATTCCTCTTATCACTCCAAGCAAGGCGGCCTCGTTCACACGCCTCTGGTACGTCTTCAACTTCTTACCTGTCATAATCCTGAACTCAAAACACCCAACATTAGCATGATGATAGATTCTGAATGTGGGTCAAGGCTAGAACTCCAAGATACTTAAATAGAGTACCGCATTGTAGCTATGCCGCGGTATCATAGCCGCAATTACTTAACTCCACCCAAGTCGTCCAAGTCCTAGAGATAACAAGGAATCAGGTTTTCGAGTCGACATGCAAAGTAACTTTGCACGTCGTAAAAGATAGAATCAGGAAGAATGTGATTCAAGAATGGTAAAACGGTCAAGGTGGCAGGACATGTTTTCTAAACACGGGTATTCTGATTCGTGTATTGGGTACAATACCCAACTACAAAAGAATCAACCCGACTATCCTATGGCTCTGATACCAAAAGAACCATGTCACGCCCCGCTTCCCAGAGTGCGCAAGATTGGGCACGTGACATAGCCAACCATGCTACCTGTAGGTAGGAAGCATCCATCCACAGTCACATTACGGTTGTAGAGATATCAACAACAAGATAATAAACTAATCTAACACATGTCCAAATCCAAAATAACAAGAGTCAATAAACAATAAGTGCGGAAGCAAATGATCCAATACAATAAATAAACAGTACGTCCCATAATGCAGGCTCACGTCTGGAAATGAAATGAAATAAATAAACTAATCACTATGGAACTCACAGATCAGCCTGCTGGCTGAAGTGCTCCTGCTCGGTCGTCGACAGTGGTAAGGAATCTGGGCCATGCAAAACCCAGACGTCAGCGCGTCATGTCAACCAATAATATAATATAAACATGGTAATAAGCAATGCAGGTATGAACATGAATAAAGCAGTACTAAGAAATAACAGTGCAGGGTAATGTGCAGTGGTAACTAAATTGTCCTATCAGGTTTCTACTCTATAGTCTTTGAAATCAATTAATGAATCGTCGATGTAACTCAATAGTATCCCGTGCGTGCCCGGGACCACGGTCAAGACCCTCGGGGCTGAATACGAGACGTGCCGCTAGGCAGTAATAGGTAGCAGGATGGGCGAGTGATGTCAGCATCATCACTCCGGGGCTGGCCGAGCCCGTAAGACTGATCAGAACAGGTATCGAACTATTGAGTTACAAGTCGGTTTCACCTTTGATTTCCCCATACCCCCAAGTTATGTATGTCAGGTCAGGTATTCAGTAATCAGGGACTAATGCCAACACAAGATCAGGTAAAAGCAGGTCTGTCTGGATAGACAACAGGAATGGTCCATGAGGACCCCAAGTCAGGTTTGTCGGCATTAGACATGAGATCATGAAATAAGTCAGGTCGTAGTACAATAGGTTGAGTCAGTATGTACAGGGTGTCATGTCCGGTGTATCAGTATGTAAACATGTGTCAGGTGTAGCAGGGTCGGGTCAATATGTAATGTAATCGAATGTATTCTCATAACAGGTATCGAAACGAATAAGGAACAACAGCAGGAAATAGTAAATAACAATATTATTCCATGTAAACACAGTGGTGCTTTGTATTCTATTATTAACAGGTTCAAGCACCCTTGGGGTGCAATAGTCACAAGGTGAAGCAATATCAACAACATAGAGTAATGAAGCTACATGAATTTAAACTAAAGCATAATAATTGTCTCATGGGTGATTTAACAAATGAAGCAAGGACGATCTACTTGGTTTAGTTAGTTAAAGTATGGATTGATAGCAGACCGATTAATTACAAGAAACTACTATACCGATTCAATGTTAAAGATACTTGCAACCGTCAATTCTATGTAATAAAATAATATGATAATTAAGTGTATAGCAAGACTTGATCTTGTGTTCTAGCATGTTAAAGCAAGTATTCGGATACTTGCCTCGACGGTTTCACAGACCGGAAAGCACGGATGCAATGTCGGCGGAAAACACGAGACGGGTGCACGGGCCACGGATCGAGTCCTAACAGCGAACAGCGGGACCACACGGACCAGAGTACTTCGCTGGAAAGTCGGGTCCAAACGACGGCACGGCCGGAATCCGGCGAAAAGTCAAAACGGCAACACATTAGCAAAATTTCACGATACACACACGACGAACGACCAGCGAAGGGAAAAGGAAAGGGAAAGGTAGAGAGATGCTTACAGAGAAGGACCAGGGGCAACCACGACGGGTTCGACGGCGATGGGGCGCCGGCGGCGATGAACAGTGGGCGAGGCAATGGCTGGAGGTGGCTAGATCGAGGGTGCGGTGAGTAGGGGAGAGGTTCTAGCCTGGCCCGGGTTGCAGGGAGGAGAGGAGGTGGTCGTTGGTGTGCTGGCGAAGACGAGGGGGTCGACGGTGTCCCTTTTCCGGCGAACTAGAGGGTTAGCTGATGGGGGTTGGGCTCGGGTTGGTGGTGGTCCGGCTAGGGGAGGAGGAAGAAGACGACGAGGTTGGGACGAGGGTGAAAAGAGGGAGTCCCTGGCGTCATCGGCGATGGGGAGGCGGCGACGACTGCTGCACTGCGTGCCGGAGGTGGCGTCGGGGTTGGGTTTGTAGGCTCGGGAAGGATAGAGGAGAGGAGGTAGGGGTGCGGTTGGGCTGTGGAGGTGAGGACGGTGACGGCGAGGTCGTGGGGAGGCCGACGGCGCAGGCACGAGGAGGCTAGGGTTAGGGTTCGGGGGTTCTCATGGGGTTTTCTCGAGATGGAGAGAAGACGAGGGAGGCTGCGTAAAATATAGGAAGAGAGAGAGAGAGAAATTGTAGGAAGAGAGAGAGAGAGATTAGGATTGGAGAGAGAGAGAGACAGAGAGAGAGATATGGGGCCCACGAGGGATTTAAATCCCTCGTGATTGGCTGGAGGGGTACGGGAGATTAGAAAGGGAATTTTAAAAGATTTTTATAAAAGATTTTAACGTTACAAAATATAACAGTTTAATCATTTTATAGTTTTAAAATATATTTAATTAAATGGGCTTTTCGGTGCTAAATGAAACATTTCCAAATCGCGCCCGGGTTGCGCCCAAATGTTTCAAATTCAAATTATAGGATTTTAAGCGGGTTCCAAATTTTGAAAAGGGGTGTTTAATGATTAAAATGCATGCCCCCAAGTCGGACACTTGCACGCGCGCGTAGCCGTCCAAATTTGCCCGTTTAGCCGAACGGGAAGAAATCTCGACACGCGGACGCTACCACGCGACTAGTGGCTACGAGTAGGCCAACATGGATATTTTTAATTTCATTTTAGGTGTTAAAATTTGTTATGTGCCAAAATGACTTAACTGGTTAAAATTTAGCAATAAACACCAAACAATCAGGATAATTGGAATGAGCAATATATAACACTCAACTAGCAATAGAAATAGTATTATTTGGGCTCGGGTGTTACAACATCAGAGTTGCTTCTGAGGAATCTGATCAGGTCATCTCGCTGAGTCCCCGTCAGGAGTGATCCGACCTGGACGGTTTTTCTTTGGTCTCCTTCTGGTAGGGGCACCTCGGTAAGAGGTTCGACAGGCGCCCCCCGGATCTCCTTTCGCTTGTCTCGACTGTCCAGGGAACCTTTGATGTCGCCATTTATCTCAGCGTCGTCGTCCGGTTGCTCGGACGAAGTCGTTTCTGTAAGGCATATCTTTGCGACCCACTGGCTCCCGTAGGCCCGACCTATCCCGCTCCAATCGAGAGGGAACTTTATCGCCAGGTGGTAGGTCAATATCTAGGCCTGGAGGGAGTTCAGCATCGGACGGCCGAGGAGGACGTTGTAGGTCGACGGTACTTTTGCTACGATGAAGTCCACAGGCAACGTGCGCGATCGGCCGGGCTTCCCGATTGTGAACTGTAGGATGACCACCCCTTGCGCCGGGATGGAGTGGTTGGTGAACCCCGAAAAGACGTGAGAAGTCGGTTTCAAGTCTGCTGGGGCAAGCCCAATGCGTAGAAAGCATTCATGGAAGAGTATGTCTGCCGAGCTGCCCGAATCGATGAGTATCCAGTGGACCTCGTACCGGTAGATTTGGGCCGTGATCACTAGTGGGTTGTTGTGGGGCACGGATATGCCGTGGAGATCCTCGTCGCCAAAAGTGATGGGCTCGCGGCCTCTAGCTCTTTTGCTCGGGTGGCCGCCGGCGTCTGTTGCCGGCGTGGGGTGCCGAGCCTCGTAGGAGCTCGACTAGCCCCCTGTCGCCATAACCGCAGTCTATGATAGGCCTTGGTTTCCTTCGGCGGGACCCGCGAGGCGGTGGCCGGTGTAGGGGCTGGTGACATTCGGTTGAGGCTCGCCCACGTCTCCGTTGAGGCGAAAGTGGCGGTTGGGACCCGGGTTTTCGGGACGATTACTTGCCATGTGGATGGAGATCGGAAGGCCAACTTCGTTTTTGTGGAGTTTTCTTTCCCACAGACGGCGCCAACTGATGGAGGTCCTTTTCAGATCTCCTTCAGATGTTGTCTTCCTTCGATCTCCCGGTGGATTCTAGAAGGGATCCCCTGTTGTGTGTGGGTCTCAATGGATTTTAAGGAGATTTGGTGATTGGAGGAGTTGGACACCAGATACCTACAAAGAAGTCCCGGGGTGGTTTGTTACCACCGAGGACCCTCCGACGATCAAGTTAGTACTAGATCCGAGCAGCGTAACGGCTAAGTAGAGTAAAAAATGGCTTATTTGACCCTTCTGTGATGGGGGTTTATATCGTAGTGGAGGCACGCAGCAGCAGGCGCGAGAATCTCGCCGGCAGTTACGCTCCTGATGTCACATCAGCGTAGAGAGCAGATTGCCCATGAATGGGGATCGCGAAGGCGTAGAACGTAGGATTTTACTGGAGGAGAATCCGCGCATAGCGAGATTCGCGGAGCTGCGGTTACGCCTGTGAGCGGCGAAACTGGTCGGATGACCGAGGAAGACGGCCTCGGCAAAAGGGCTCGGGGACGAGCGAGAAGGCCGAGAATACTTGGTCTTGTGGCAGCTCAGGGCGAGCCGAAGGGCCGAGGAAGCCAATCTGTGGGGAGCCCCGAGGAGGTCAAGCTTGCGCTAGCCAGTTGGGCACAAGGGTGGCATGGTCGGCCTTTGTGGGCCCTTTCTTCTGAGTTTTGGGACATGCCATCCGCCACGTGTCCCGATCGTGAGGATCACCAATATCGAGCATTACCAGTCGTTGTTTCTTTAAAGCGACGAAAAGTGCCAAGACTATCTTTTCTATGGTCGGGTATCTTGTTTCCACATCCTTGAAGACATGGATCACGTAGTAGACCGGCTTCTGTATACCTTCGACTTCCCTAACGAGCACTGAGCCTGCATCTTGATCGGAGAATGCAAGGTATAGTAATAGCTCATCGCCCTCGACTGGTCGGGTGAGTAGTGGTGGAGGTTCTAGGTGCGCCTTGAGTTGTTCGAAGGCGTTCTGACACTCTTCCGACCATTCGAACTTAGGAATTTTTCTTAAGGCCTTGAAGAACGGGAGGAATTTTTGTCCGGATCTGGACATAAAGCGACTCCGTGCAGCCACTCTCCCTGTAAGCCTTATGATCTCAACATTTTTCTTGGGTATTGCCAAGTTGAGAATGACGCTGATCTTTTCTGGGTTCGCTTCGATTCCTCGGTGGGTAACCATGAACCCGAGGAACTTCCCATCGGTGACTCCGAACGTGCACTTAGCTGGATTCAGCTTCATTTTATACTTGCACAGGACGTCGAATGTTTTGTCGAGGTCTTTAGTATGCCTGGTCGACGAGGTGCATTTTACGAGCATGTCGTCGACGTAGACTTCCATATTCCTCCCGATCTGCGGTTTGAACAGTTTGTTGACTATACGCTGATACGTTGCCCTAGCATTCTTGACTTGAGACCGAAGGGCCTCACTTTGTAGCAGTATAACCCCCGATCCGCGGTAAACGCGGTAAGTTCTTCGTCTGCCGGGTTCATCCGGATCTGATTGTTACCGGAGAATGCATCCATGAAGCGAAGTAATTCATGGCCGGCTGAACTTTCCACTAGCTAGTTAATCCGAGGAAGGGGATAGTTGTTTTTAGGGAAGGCCTTGTTCAAATCCGTGAAGTCGACGCACACGCGCCATTTCCCATTCGCCTTTTTGACTATGACCACGTTCGCCAGCAAATCTGAGTAGTCCAGGTTTCTAATGAAATTGGTGTTGGATATGTATGCCCTAGAGGCCATTATTATATATGTATACATGTGGATGATGGGGATATGTATGTACAGGACGTTCTTGCTCAGTTATATAGTATATTGTTTCAGTTGTCTT
This sequence comes from Agapanthus africanus, assembly GCA_030015575.1. Lineage (NCBI taxonomy): Eukaryota > Viridiplantae > Streptophyta > Magnoliopsida > Asparagales > Amaryllidaceae > Agapanthus > Agapanthus africanus. Next base: position 537,510,970 of record JASDDO010000010.1, on the reverse strand, counting down.
TTATCAGATTATGTGTATTTGTTTTTATTGATGTTTTATCCAGCTTGCACATATTGATAAAGACTTGATACAGTAGTATACTATTATGGTTTTACTTTATCTTAACATGGCATATGTTATATACATTATTACATATTGCAGTTAAATGTTGATAAAGCCTGTAGGATCTTGCTTGAATACCTACGCTGTGATGGCGATCATACTTTTAGGAGCAGGGTAGTCCATTAGCACATCCTTAAATGGTCCCTAGTCGCGTGAGTATCGAGACTGGGCATTGATACTCCAAAATAGACTAGTGTATACGTTTCTTGCCCCGACAAGGGGCAATGGTTGGTCCCGCAGCCATTGGTCAGATGCACTTAAGATCGTATACAGGTGCTCACTGGGTGTGAGTACACTGGACAGACTCGTGAAGAACTTCAAGATGGTACTATACCTATCGTCAGATGGAAGTTCTCAGGTGACATATGTACAGGTTAGTCTTCGGACCTGAGATCGTCATTTGTCACATGTGAGTTCCCACTGTGCTTTGATCACTATCCTACTACGGCTCTACTGAGACGTACAAACAGGTTTTAGTTGGATACAGTCTCGAGCCATATGGAGGCAGTGAGCGATTGTTAGGGATTCGTGTAACACCCTACTTCATTTATACCAGTTCTGTTTTAGGTATTTCTTTATCTATGGATATTTCTTGAATCATTGCTGTTGGGTGCGAATAGTGTAATTGGTATCTGTGTTTGCATCCGACCAGACCCGCATGCTGGAAACCCGTCTTGATTCCTGTTTATGATTTATCCCGCTTAGTTGTGAGGATCCGTGCACTTTCATATTGTATATCATGTATATCCGCAATATATCTAGCATCTGCATATTTTAATATAATATATAAAGTCAAATAAAATATTTTAAAAATATTTAGCATGACTTGCATCATACCCATGACCCTGTGGTAACATCCGTGCATCTTGTTCTCGTCCCGTTTGGTGAAACGGACTCGTTTGGATAGCTACGTGCACGCTACACGTGTATCCATTCTTGGAGATATGCATTTTCGTTACACGAATATTGTATTTTGGTTTTGGTTGATACATATATTATCCGTATTTTTAAACCGTAATTTTAGACCCAATCCGAGCATATTTTGGATTATTTTTGTATTAACCAAAATCTCAAAATATATATAATAATATATTTCTAACTGATACTTTTATATACGTTTATATTTTTAAACTAAAATATATTTTTTAAAAATATTTTAAAAATCCTAATCTTCACAAACCCATATAAACCTTCACTGCTCACATTCTTCTCTCGCTCTCTCTCATTTTCGTGTTCCTGCCTTCGTCACGAGAAACCCTAACCTCGCCTCGCCGACGCCGCCTCCACCCTCGTCGGCATCCTATCTCCCCGACCTCCTCACCTCATCTCTCATCCCACGACGACACCACCCTCCAGCTGCACCTGACGAGAACCCAACAACTCGAACCGACCTCGCTGTCACCACCTTGTCGGCGCCGTCCCAGCCTCGCCGTCGCCACCACCCTCATCCTCGTGACCACCTTAGCTCACCACCCTCTCTTTCCTCCCTGCTGCAGCCCCGACCATGAAACCCCTGCACAACCCAAAACTCATGCACCCATCTCCACCTCTGGAACCCCGTGCACCTCACCGACCTCGTCTCGCCGTCGTCGTCTCAACCCTCACCACCACCTTTTTCTCCTCTCCTCCTCTCCCTACTTTCCCTCGAACCAAACCCTGCATAGAAACTAACCCTAGGAAACCAAGAAACCCCATTGTCTCATCGCCGGAAAACCCTCGTCATTGATGGCCCATCGTCGACGTCACCCCATTGCCACCTCCTCTGACCCCAGAGCACGAAACCCCAGAGAACAACCTTCATCTTCTTCTCTTTCTTCTTCTTCTTATTCTCTTTCTTCTCTTAGCTTTCTTGATTCTCATGTTTTCCGGTCACCGCCGGAGCCGTGCAGCCACCGATGATCCGGGCGACCCAGTGGACGTTCCCAGCCAGCGTGGTCACCTTCTTACTTTTCCTGGTCCTGCCCCGTGCGCGCGTATGTACATTGTGACGTTTACCTGACGTCGGACGCAGCGTACGCATCCCGTCGTTAGATCCGATCAGGCAAGTTTATCTTGCTACATGCTATGATATATATTTTACATCCATGTGAATAAAAATATCACATGTTTACTGCATTGTGAGTCCTATGTTACCGTTTTACAGTTTTACAATATCCGTTCACATCCGTACATTTATTACATATCTAGTCGCATGCAATTATATCTCTCTACAGGCTATGCAACATATTTTACATCTATAGGCATAGAATTATTACATGTTTATTTCATTTCACATCCATGTTACATTTTTACCGTTTTTCCAATATCCGTTCGTATCGGTGTTATTGATTATATATCTAGTTGCATGCCATGTCATATTATATCATGTTACCATTATGTTAGCACCCCATGCTTGATAATGTGCATCATACTTAGTCATGGAGTTGTAGATATGGTCCCTGATAAACACTTGTGCATCCGTGTTTTACCGTGTTTCGATACTAGTTGCAATTTACTGTTGGGCATCCATTGAATGCACTGTACACTACCTGACATGATCTGATACACCACTGCTTGACTTGATACCTGATCCTGTTACTAATGCCGACAATCCTGACTTGTTGTCCCGAAGGACATATCATGTTGTTTATTCAGACAAAACATGTACCTACTTGATCCCGTGTTGGCATTAGCTCCAGATTTATCAATACCTGACTTGAACACATAACTTGGGGGTAAGGGTAAATCAATGATGAAACCTGATTTGTAACTCAACAGTTCGACGCTTATACTGATCAGTTTTGGGGGGTAGGCCAGTCCCAGGATGCTGCTGCTGACATCATTCATCTGTATATGTTTCCTGTTTTTTCTTAGCGGCACGTTTCGATTTCAAACCGAGAATCTGGACCTTGGTCCCGGGCATGCATGGGATACTATTAAGTTACATCGAAGATTCATTAAATTGATTTCAAAGACTTGAGAGTAATTAACCCAGTGATATAGTCTAGATTACCCACCGTACTTCACCTGCGCGTTTATACTTCACTATTCTATATCTGTGGTTACCTGATTATATACGTGTTACCCGCGCGTTTACACTTCATTATATACATGTTACTATTTACATTCCCGCTTGCATATCTTGTGTATCCTGGTTATTTATTATTGTCGATACTATGACGCACTGACGTCTGGGTTTTGCATGGCCCAGTTCCTCAATCTCTTTTGCAGGGTAACCAGGAACATTTCAGCCGACAGGCCGAACAGTGAGGAGCATGTTATTACTTAGTTTAGTTTTTTTTCCGTACTTTCCTTTCCTGATGTGAGCCCGTATTTAGGACATACTTCCAGATGTTACTGTTTATTGCATTTTATTGCTTCCGCATATTTATATTTCTTGACTCGTTTATTCTGGCAGATGGACATGTACTAGATAGTTTATTTTATTTTACTGTTCTTGATATCTTATAGACAGTCGTAATGTGACTGTGGAGGGATGTTTCCTAACCACAGATAGCATGGTTGGCTCTGTCACGTGCCGATCTTAGCGCACTCTGGGAAGCGGGGCATGACAGGGTTTGTTTGGTATCAGAGACGTAGAATTTAGGTTAATCGGGTTTGATTCTTTTGTAGTTGGGTATTGGACCCAATACATGAATTCGAAAGCCGTAATTAGGAGCATGTCCTGCCACATTGTTGTCGTGATCCTTGAATCTTATCTTTCTCTTGACCCTTGTCTTGACGATATGCAAATGACTTTACATCTCGGCTTTGTAGGGTTCCTATCGACGGCAGAAAGGTTTTAGAAGGTATCGTCCATGCCATTTTAAAAAATTTTGCCGTTTCAAGAAACTCTAAACTAGAATCGTTAAGTAGAATATAATACGGAAACAAAAGTAAACCTTTTTACTTCTAAGTGAAATAGAAATACAACCTTTGTAGATCGGTCCTTCACTTCTAAAGCTCCTTGTAGTAGTCCCTTCGCTGCGATCGTTGAACTCCCGGACTCTTGCATGGCTTCACGAGGGGAAAAGAGCGATCTTACTTGAAATCTTCGAAGCCAAAGATGATCTACGTCGAGTGAATACTAGCTCAAAATTCTACTTCACTAACTAAAGGATTAGTGAAGCAAACACCCTATACTAAAGTGCTAATCTAGTAGAGGATGATGAAATAGGAAGTGGGCTCACTTTAGAATTGTTTTTCTCACAATACTTTCTCACTTGTTTCAAACCCTAGTAAGCTTTTGGCTTGAGGAAGAAGATGAACAAATGAGAAGAGAATGAAAAATGATCAAGTGAGAGAGTGAACCATGGTGAGTGGGTATCATATACTAACTCATGTAGAGACATAACCATGGCTAATTAAAATGGTTAGGTTAACAAATATCTAAAGTAAAAAAAAAGTGAGTGGACTTTGTCAAAGCACTCATAAGCTTCTACAAGCTTCATACTTTTAACAAATAATCCACTAATTTTGTAATTACTTTAAACATTAATAACCCACCATTATAAATAGAATGGTGTATGTCCCATACACCCATGTATGTTGTATCAATAATCATGATACAAAAACAAAGCACAAATTAATGTATATCACATATATATTAAGTGTGCACATGTGAGAAAATAAATGCCTAAGTGAGCAAATGTTAGTTAATGTAGATTAGTATATTATATATACAATTATACACCAAATTATCAAATCAACTCTTGATTTAATAATCCGGCTATATCACATATAACCGACTAACACTAAATGTACCAACATATCGAATCAACACTTGATTCGATAACTCGGCTATATAACATATAACCGATCGATACAAAAGTCACGAGAATAGAATACGGTATCACATACACGCATTAATCTCAGTACCGCACATATCACATATGTGCTCCTATTTCGTTTTGCCTGAGCCAGTAAAATCTCTATGTAGGACTCTAAAAACTCATCAATACACCGGCAGCAGGTGATGATCACATCAAGCACCCACAAGTGATCAGCGGTACTAACTGGACGTAACGGCTACCCGGGTATTGAGCGATCAGAAGATCAGCAAGCAAGCCCGCTCCAACTCCTGCAAAAGCCTGACGGTAACACTTGCCGTACAGTCCGGTCTTCTCGTGTCACGCCCCGCTTCCCAGTGTACGGCGAAGTGGACGCTACAAGGTCCGCTACGTATGTACTCAGAACTACATACGCTAAGCGTAGCTAAGCAATATAAAATAAATCACAAGAGACGAAAGATATAGAAATAACAGCAACTTTTATTAATAACATTCTTTGTACAATACATGAAAGGAAAATACATCTGAAATGAAAAGCAATGCCTAAATAGTGGCATAACAGAAAATGAAAATACTGGAAAGAACAAGGTACAATATCTAAAGCTCGGGATCTTCTTGGAACTGCTCCAAATCTTCACCGGTGTGCTCGATCTCAGCTTGGTCCAACGCACCTGACGATATTCAAAGAAGAAAGAAATAGAATGTCGTCAGCGAACAGGTCGCTCGGTAAGTCCCAAAGATAAGGAGGAATTAGAAAGACAGTGTAAAACTATTTTCTAAAGTATTATATTGTTGAATATTATGGAACATTGTTTAACGCTGTTGTTTGTAACTTGGTACAGAAGGGTGCCAGTGTATACGAGGGGGATCTCTATATGCTAGAGACCAAGGCAAATGGAAAGTACAAGGAACCGTTATGCCACGGTACAACAGCAATAGGATTCAGGTTAGGTGTCTTAATCTGACCACCTCGTGCCACCTTTAACACCTTCCGTACCAATCTACCCCTTAAACCCCGTTGTGTTTTAACAGTATTGTTGTATTGGAATATGTAAGTTGGGTGACTGACCAAAACCATGATATCAGTAAACATGTTGTAACTGTATAATCAGGTAAATGGAATATCAGAATAATGGATGAATATCCATGGTTTGGTTCAGTCAAAATGAATAGATTGTTAACTGGATTCAGGGATTCATGTATTCAAATTGTATTGGAATATAAAATAATATAGATTGACTTGAATCATATTCAAGTCAGAAATAGTCAGACTCTAACCCGAGTCAGACTAAAAGAAAGATAATTTGAAGTTCAACATTAGTTAGGGGCCTTATTGTAATTTGTAAAACTTGAGGGGGTTTTATGTAAAAAGTAATTTTGTATAGTTTTCAAAATGCACCTCAAGTATTTAATAATCGTCTTTATAGTTATAATGAGTGTGAATTTTATTTGTATTATTCTAGTGAATATATCCTAATAACAGTATTAATGGATTTATCTGAAATTCATGGTATTTTAATGTAACTTTTAAATCTTGTAATTTTAGGAAAAAGTGGAAACTTTATATTATAATAAAATAGGTGTTTAAATGATAATTATATATATATTAACACAAGAATAATTTTAAATAAATATTTTAATCTCCAAAATCTCATTTTTCTCAAATGTCGTATTTTAAACCTTTCGAGACCGAATGCTCGTTGCGGAGGTCTGAATCTCGCACTACTAGCCCGCGGGTGCACGATGAACCGTACTATCCCTAACGGGTTCCCCAAAAGTGGGTTGTAGTGGCACTTTGCTTAGGTTTAACAAATACTATTCATTTAGAAAAACGGTTTTATAAATAAAAGGTATTTATTTGTAAAAGAGTATAGTTTTCTGTATTTTAGTCTCTAGGGTTTCCTAGGCCAACTAGCTTATTTCTAAGGGTCTAAACGACAAGTCATTAGAAGTCTCAAATCGCCTCTTCACCGCCAATTGTGGCCAGGTAAGTACAAGTGAGGAGGGAGGGATCCGCTCACGAATCGTGAGACGGGCCTTTTAAAGTTACCCAAGCTCACTTGCCTAGCCTAGACACCACAAAGTCAGTTTAGATAAACGATCGATGTCCATGACATATCGTATTTTCCTTTATTTAAAATTTTATACAACTTAAAGTTTTCAAGTAAAGGTTATAAAGAATATGGTATTTTAGTGAAAAGTCCTGTAATTTCGTATTCTATGTTTTGACATATATCAATTAGGGTTATATTTGAGTGTGTGTAGAGGTAGGTCATTACCTCGTGACTTATTTTAAGTTTTGATGAAATTTAGAGGTTAAACATGATATGTTAAACTTGAAGGTATTAAAGCGCAAGAATACAGTATTCGAAAACGTTATCATTTCATGTGTGAAAATTCATTCAAATTGGTTTCTACAAGTTTAGTGATCAAGATAAACATATTTAGGAGTGAGGGAATTGATTTAACGAAGAAAAATGAACTTCATGGTATTTTTATAAAAAGAATACGGTTTTGCAAAGAAGCTATAATTTCATATGAGAAAGTTTGTTTAAATTGGTTTATGGGTGATTAATAGTCAACATGAATATAGATAGGTATTATGTATTAGGTGACAAATGGAAATTTGCAGAAAAACCAGATCGGAAATCGTTTTGTTCCGATTTCCGTCGGGTTCCAAAAAGTCGTATTTTCATATTAAAGAAAAGAGAGATAGAAGAGATGGGACTTACGGGTTTGGACAAACTAAGGAGGCTAAGGGAGGTGGTGATTTTCGGTGCGTCGAAAACGTCGCGAAGGTTCTAGTCCGGTCGCCGGAATTCCGTCGTCGATTTCGGCAGTGCTTCGCTTCTCGCTCTTTGTACCGAGTTCTCGAGAATTTGAGAGAGTGGACTTAGAGTAGTGAGGTGAAATGGTAGAGGGTAGGGGTCTTTATATAGGGCTAGGCTAGGGTTAGGGTTTGGATTAAAAAAATATTTAAAAATGTAAAAATTCATTAAAATATCATTAATTTTGGGATTAAAAGAGGTTTAATGAAAAATTGGTAACAGTACTGGGAAATTAAAGTACACAGGGGGGTTGACCAAGTCAACACGAAACTTTTTTGTGTTGACAACTCGGCCGACCGGCCGAGTCAGGCCGGCGGCGCCGGCCGATTCGGCCGAGTCGCCGGCCGACTTGGCCGAGTCAGGGCCGAGTCGGGTCGAGTCGGGTGGGGAATAGTCTGGGGGGAATTTTGGTATACTTTATTTTTTATAAATTGCATTAATTTGTGAGTTATGGTTGTTTGACCGTTTGACTTCCCAAAAAAATTTAAAACAAAATGATATAAAAATTATCTGGGGCATGGGATTCGAACTCTGGTGGTATGGTTCACCAATGCAAGGTATTACCAATGAGCTATAAGCTCTTTCTTGTAATTATTGTAAGGAAACAGATACTTAAATTGTTTCCAGCAACATCAATACTCCAATTATACATCATATTTAAAGCAAATTTTGGTATACAAAAATTGGAGTTGTTACACCTCGTCTGATATGTCGCATATCAAGTCTAGGGGTGGTAAACGTCAGACCCTAATAACCGATAAGTCATGCCGATGTGAGGCTCATAACGGGTCGAGAAACTACTGGTAACACTTACCAGTAAATCTCTAAATCATCCCTGGCCAGGGACTTCCCTGTTATGGCCAATCGAGCACAGCGTAACATCAACTCCCAATACCGGAAGAGACGAAACCCCTCCTATCGCTCATTGGCTCCATGTGACTCGGGACTGTACCCAAAAACCACCGTTTTGCATGCTCTCTTAGACGTGGTAAGGTGGAAATCAAAGCACAGTAGGAATCACACAAGACTCTATGACGATCTTGGGTCTACAGACTAACCTGTACAAGTGTCACCTGAGAACTGCCATCTGACGTGAGGTATAATACCATCTGGGAGTTCTTAGAAAGTCCGTCCAGTGTACCCAGTCTCCACTGAGTACCCGTATACCATCTCTGATGTCAAATACCAATGGATATGAGATCATCCATCGCCTATCTCATTGGTCGAGAAGCGTATACGCCATTCTACTCTGGTATATCGATACCCTGTCTCGATATACCCACGACTAGGAACAGTAAAGGATGAACTTATGGACTACCATGGCCCCACTAGTATGATCTGCATCATAGTCCTGGTAGTCAAGTACACATCCTAAGGGCTTTACCAACATGTAACCATAAGACAGTATCAAGAGACTAGTATACATGTTAAATAAAGAGCAACCAGATAGCATAATATCATATCGAGCAAGAAATTCCTCTCTATATATGTCCAAGCATCCAATATAATATACATCATATGTATAATATTGGCCTCGAGGGCATACATACAACTAACAATCTCCCACTTGCACTAGGACTAGCTGCTGTAGTATCGCATACCAAGCATCTCGAAGAGTCTCTCGAACTGTTTCTGGAGAATGTCCTTCGTGAGTGGATTTGCTGTGTTGTTCTTCGTTTCAACTCTCCTGACCTCGATCTCCCGGCGATCAACTATCTCCCGGATCAGGTGATACCGCCTCAGAATATGCCTGGATCGCTGATGGGAACTGGGTTCCTTGGCCAAAGCCACCGCTCCATTGTTATCACAATACAAAGGTATTGGATACTCAATGGATGGAACCACTCCAAGTTCGGTTATGAACTTCTTGATCCAGACAGCCTCTTTGGCAGCATCGTTCGCAGCGATGTATTTAGCCTCCATCGTCGAGTCTGTCACGGTTTCCTGCTTGGAACTCTTCCAGCATACCGCCCCTCTATTGAAGGTAAAGACAAATCCAGAGTACGACTTAGAGTCGTCCTTATCACTCTAGAAGCTCGAATCGGTAAAGGACTCCACTTGGAGTTCTCCATTACGATACACTAAGAGCATCTCTTTAGTCCTTCGTAAGTACTTAAGAATGCTCTTCACAGCTGTCCAGTGACTCTCTCCATGATCTGCTTGATACCTACTCACTACACTTAGTGAGTATGCTACATCGGGTCTGGTACATAGCATCGCGTACATGATAGAGCCTACTGTCGAAGCATAGGGTATCCCTTGCATGCGAGCTCTCTCCAAATCAGTCTTGGGAGACATCTCTTTAGAGAGAGTGAGTCCAGAGATCGTGGGTAAAAACCCACGCTTGGATTCTTCCATACTAAACCTCTTTAGTATGGTGTCAATGTACCTGGATTAGGACAATCCCAGTATCCGTTTAGATCTATCTCTATAAATCTTAATCCCCAAGATGTAGGAGGCATCCCTTAGATCTTTCATTGAGAATCTTTGTGATAAAAAGAGCTTGACCGATTGTAGCATAGGAATGTCATATCCTATCAAGAGTATGTCGTCCACGTACAATACGAGGAAGAAAACCTTACCCTCTGCCACTTTCTTGTATATACAAGGTTCATCTACGTTTTTTGACGAAATCAAACTCTTTGATAACGACATCAAAGCAGATGTTCCAACTCCGCGATGCCTGCTTTAATCTATAAATGGATTTAAGCAGCTTGCACAACTTTCCGCTGCTCCCACTAGCTACGAAGCCCTCCGGCTGAGTCATGTACACGCTCTCTTCTAAATCACCATTTAGAAATGCGGTCTTAATTTCCATTTGCCAGATTTCATAGTCATGATATGCAGCGATGGCAAGCATAATCCGGATGGATTTAAGCATAGCCACTGGAGAAAAGGTTTCGTCATAATCCACACCTGGTCGTTGACGAAAACCCTTTGCAACAAGTCTAGCTTTGAAAGTCTCCACTTTCCCATCTACACTAAGTTTTTTCTTGAAGATCGGTTTTACCCCTTCAGGGGCATCTTCCAAAGTCCATACTTTGTTGGTGTACATGGATTCCATCTCGGACCGGATCGCATCCAGCCATTTCATTGAGTCACCACTCGTGATGGCCTGCTCGAAGCTAATTGGGTCATCATCCTCCATGATGAAATCCTCGCTCGCACCATCCATGAGAAAACCGTAGTATCTCTCAGGTGGATGAGGAACCCTACTAGATCGGCAGAGAGGCTGAGGGTCGTTGGGAACTACCGAATCCTCTGGTTCCACCAAATCTTCAGTTGCAGTTTGTGCTGCTGGAACTTCTTCCAGCTCTACCTCTTTGCCACTAATTTCTTTTACAAGAAATTCCTTTTCTAAAAATGTGGCATATTGAGAAACAAGCACTTTTTGTTCCTCAGCGTGTTAGAAAATATATCCTTGTGAATTCTTTGGATATCCCACAAACTTGCAAAGAACTGATCGTGCCTCAAGTTTGTCCGGATTTTGCCTTTTGACATAGGCCGGACAACTCCATATCTTAACTCGTTTAAAATATGGTCTCTTCCTACTCCATATCTCATATGGTGTGGTAGGCACTGATTTTGATGGAACTTGATTCAATAGGTATGCAGCTGTCATAAGCGCATAGCCCCAGAAGGAAATAGGTAACTCAGCTGTGCTCGTCATAGAGCGCACCATATCTAATAGGGTGTGGTTCCTCCGTTTCGATACACCGTTGTGCTGTGGTGTATATGGAGGAGTTAGCCGAGAGAGAATCTCATTCTCTTTTAGGAAGTCCAGGAATTCATTGCTCAAGTATTCACCTCCTCGATCTGATCGAAGGACTTTAATACCTTTCCCGGTTTGGTTCTCGACTTCTTGTTTATATTCTCTAAATTTCTCAAAAGCTTCAGACTTGTGTTTTATCAAGAACACATGTCCGTATCTTGAGAGATCGTCATTGAATTTAATGAAGTACGAAGAACCATCCCTGGCATGTATAGATATGGGACCGCATACATCACTATGTACCAGTCCCAAGAGTTCCATAACTCTTTCTCCGTGTCCCGTAAACGGAGTTTTGGTCATCTGTAGGGTTACTAGGCACTCTCACAAGGGTCTATAAGGTATCAAGCATGCTCGATTTAAAAGTTAGACGTGCCGAACAACCCTAACCAAGATCTTTAAACTAGAGATTAGGCGAAACAAAGCATGTAAACAACTTTACATCTAAGAGTTTGGGATTACAACCTTTGTAGTCCAGTCCTTCACTTCATAAGCTCCATGTTGTGGTCCCTTCGCTGCGATCATCAAGTTCCCGAACTCTAGATAGGCTCCATAAGGAGAAAGATGCAAGGTTGCTTCCGATCTTCGATAACTAAGATGATCTACCTTGAAGAAACTTTAACTCAAGCTCTCACTCACTAATGAAGTGAACACCCTAATCTAAATGGCTAGGATAGATTAGGATGATGAAGTAGGATATTAGCTCTCATTTTTTTTCTTAATCTCACTCATTTTCATTACTTCATAAAAAGCTAGAAAGTTTTTTCATGAAAGAAGAAGGAAGAAGAAGAAGAACCATTCTCTTTTGTGATGAATAATGAATCCATGTGAGGTTAGAAATGCAACCATGGGTTAAGTATGATAATTTAACCCATGTAGAGAATGAACCATGGTTAAAGGGTTGGATTGGGTTAAATAAATATCTACAAAAATATCTTTACAAAATATCTTTGCAAAAACAAAACAAAAGCTTCTAGAAACTTCTAGAAAAATTAACCCAAATCAAAACTTAATCATGTTTAATCTCCACTAATCATGTTGCATTAATAACCCTAACATGTTACAATATTATATATCACATATACAATATTTATTGTAACAAAATAAAATAATACAATTAACAAATATCGCATATATATCAATGTATTACCCGAGTGAGAAAAAGAATCTTTTAGTGAGCTTATATTAGTTAATATAGTTTAATATATCAAATATATAATTATACATTAAATTATCGAATCAACACTTGATCCGATAATCCGGTTATTTCATAAATAACCGACTAATTTAATCTGTATCAGTTCATCGAATCAACACTTGATCCGATGACCCGGCTATATACATATACCCGGCCGATATCTCATATCGCGAGAATCTAATACGGTATCACATACTCGTATTGTTCTTGGTCCCGCACATATCATATATGTGCTCCTACTCCGTTTTGCCTGAGTCAAGAAAGCTCTGTGTAGAACTCTAAAGAATCATCAATACGCTGGCAGTAGGTGATGATCATATCAAATACCCACAAGCTGCAAGCGGTCAGCTAAACGTAACAGCCACGCAGGTATTGAGCGATCAGAAGATCAACAAGCAAGCCTATACATTCTCCTACGAATCCAATCAGTAACACTCTCGTACAGTTCGGTCTCTTTGTCTGATATGTCGCATATCTCGTCTAGGGGTGGTAAACGTCAGACCCCAGTAGCTTGATAAGTCGTGTCGATATGAGATCTATAACAGTTCGAGAAACTACTGATAACACTTACCAGTAAATCTCAGCAACCCTGGCCAGGGATTTCCAGTTATAGCCACTCGAACACAGCGCAACAACAACTCCCTATACAGGGAGAGACGAAACCCCTCCTATCGCTTATTGCCTCCATGTGATTCGGGACTGTACCTAAAAGCCACCTTTTTGCACACCCTCTTGGACGTGGTATGATGGAAATCAAAGCACTGTAGGAATCACACAAGACTCTATGACGATCTCGGGTCTACAGACTAACCTGTACCAGTGTCACCAGAGAACTGCCATCTGACATGAGGTATAATACCATCTGGGAGTTCTCGGCGAGTCCGTCCAGTGTACCCAGTCTCTACTGAGCACCCGTACACCATCCTTGATGTCAAACACCGATGGATATGGGATCATCCATCGCCCATCATATGGGTCAAGATGCGTATACGCTTGTCTACTCTGGTGTATCGATGCCCTGTCTCGATACACCCTCGACTAGGAAAAGTTATAGGATGTACTCGTCGACTACCGTGGCCCCACTAGTATGATCTCATCATAGTCCTAGTAGTCGAATACATATCCTAAGGGCTTTATCAACATGTAACATAGAGACTATTATAGTACATGTTAAGATAAAGAGCAACCAGATAGCGTACTATCATGTCGAGCAAGAAAGTCCTCCCTATATATGTCCAAGCATCCACTACAATATACATCGTATGTACAGTAATGGCCTTTAGGGCATACATATAACTAACAATCTCCCACTTACACTAGGGCCATCTGTTGTGGTATCACATACCCAACAATTAGCTGTGGTTGAAGTATCTCATACTCAACCATCCCATAAAAGTCTCTACTGGGAAAAAGGCCTTTGTGAGTGGATCCGTGCTGTTGTCCTCTGTGTCTACTCTCCTAACCTCGATCTCCCTGGAGATCAACCATTTCCATGATCAGGTGATACTGCCTAAGAATTATATCTGGATTTCTGATGGGACGGGGGTTCCTAGGCCAAAGCCATAACTCCATTGTCACACAATGGTTGGAACGAAGTTCATCTCATGAATTTATATATATCCAGACTGCCTCTTTGGTAGAATCTTTGGTAACGATATATCTTGCCTTTAATCGTCTAATATGTCACGGTATCTAGCTTGGAACTCTTCCAACATACCGTCCCTCCACTGAGGGTATAGACAATGCCTGCGACTGATATTCAGTCGTCCTTATCACCCTGGAACCTTTCCAGTGATTCTCCCCAGGATTGATTGATACCATCTCACTACAACTAGGGAGTATCCTAACATCCAATTAGATCTATCTCATAGATCCAAAACGCAGGATTTAGTAGGTATCAACTTAATCCTTTATGGAGAATCCTTGTGATAAGAGGAGATTGACCGAGCGTAGTATAGGAAACTCCTTCCCTATCAAGAGTATGCCATCCACGTACTCTACGAGGATCACCACCATACTCTCTACTACCTTTTTTTATATACAAGGTTCATCTACCATTTTGATGAAGTCAAACTCTTTGACTACCACATCAAAACAGACGTTCCAACTCCGCGATGCCTGATTTATCACATAAAACATCTTGCTCACGTTTCCGCTGCTCCCACTGTCTGCGAAGCCCTCTGGCTGTGTACTTATAGACGCTCTCTTCCAAATCATCATTTAGAAAAGCTGTCATGACACCCAACCGCCAGATATCGTAGTCATGGTATGTAGCTGTGGCAAGTAGGATCTGGATGGACTTAAGCATAGGTTTGAAAGTCTCAACTTTTCCATATACACCAAGTAATCTTCTCAAGATACACTTGCTCCTGATAGGGATTTACCCCTTCAGATAAAGCAACCAAAGTCCATACTTTGTTGGTGTATAAGGATTCCATCTCAGATTGCTAAGCATCCAGCCATTCTTACAGAGTCCCATTCCTGATGACCTGCTCGAAACTAGTTAGGTCATCATCTCATGATGCAATCCTCTCTCCCACTGTCATAGAGAAACTGAAGTATCTCTCAGGTGGGTGAGGAACCCTACTAGATCAGCGGAGAGGCCGAGCTTCGTTGGAAACTATTGAATCCTTTGGTTCTACCAAATCATCAGCTGCAGTTTTTATAGCTGGAACTCTTTCCAGTTCTACCTCATGACCAATAATTTCTTCACAAGAAATTCTCTTTCACAAAGGTGGCATGATGAGAAACAAAACATCTTTTGTTTCTCGGTTTGGTAGAAGATATTCCCTTGCGAATGCTTGGGATATCCAACAAACTTCCACAGAACTGACTTTGCCTCGAGCTTGTCCAGATTTTGCTTTTGACAAAGGCCGGACAACCCCAAATCTTAACATCTTTAAGATATGGGGTCTTCCTATACCATATCACATATGGAGTGGTAGGCATCTGATTTGGTTGGAACCCTATTCAATAGGTATGCTACTTCTTAAGTGTATAACCCCAAAAAGAAAATAGGCAAGTCAGTAGTACTCATCATAGAGCACACCATATCACATAGGGTGTGATTGCTCCGTCCCGATACACCGAGGTGATGTGGTGTATTCGGAGGAGTAATGCTGAGAGAGAATCTCATTCTCCTTTAGAATAGTCCAGGAATTCCGTGCTCAAATATTCTCCTCCTTGATCTCATCAAGGACATAATACTTATACCCGTTTTTGGTTCTCTACTTCTAACTTATATTCTGTGATTATCTCAAAAGTTTTGGACTTGTGTTTTTACAGGAATGTATGTCTGAATCTTGAGAGATCATCAGTGAATGTAATGAAGTACAAAGAACCGGTCCTGGCATGTGTAGACAGGGGACCTTCATACATCAGCATCTATCAATCCCAAGAGTTCACTAACTCTTTCTCTGTTTCCAATAAACGGAGCTGTGGTCATCTTATCTCTGTGACATGACCGGCAAGTTTCACAAGATGTAAATTCAAACTAATTTAAATATGCATCTATATGTAACTTCAGCTAGTCGGGTCGCATTGATATGACCTAGTTTACAATGCCTCAAGAAGGATTCGTTCATTTCTAAACTCTTCCTCTTGTGTGTGTTCTGTATACTAAGAACTGTAGTTTGATTTAGAACGTCAATACTTTTAGATAACGTGCCTGAACCGATCAACTCTTGATATAGGAAATGTTCAAAACATTATCCACTAATACAAAATTACATCCTTCTTTACTAATAAAGAGATTGATATGATGTTATATATCAGGTTCGGTATCTAATAACATTCGTTCAGAATCAATGTATTCTGGTAATACATGGTGATAACTACCAACAGATTTGGCTGCAACACTTGCACCGTTTCTATCTCATGAAATTTATCACCCGTTCTCAGTTCTCTACCTATCTGTAGCCCATGTAACAAATTACATATGTGGGATCCTGATCCGATATCAAATACCCAGGATGTAAAGGATATTGAGAAACAGTTCTGTGTAATAAACACACCCGAAGAAGATGCATCAACATACACTTTCTTCGTTTGGACGGCACGGGAATTCTGGTAATCCCCTATTTCCTGCTCTGTCTTATAACAATTATAAGTTGGAGCGGGATCAATGTTTCCTAGCGCAGTATAACAAGCGGGTTCGGTCAATACTTTCGTATTATTATCTTGATTAAGGCGTAACCAGGAGAGAGAGAGAGAAGAAAATACTCAGTGTGCGCTTTTATAAGATTAGATTGGTTACCAATTTATCTAATCAGGATGTCTCCCACTGTTTTAGTCAAATCTTCCTTCAAACCCTAAAAGGAAAGACTAGCCGGGATTAATTACACTATACAAGTTTGCCAATCTTTCAGCCAGGCCAGTGCCGTTACTTTCAGGGAGGTTCCCCGTGCTTTCGCACGAACCTAATTAAAATAAACCTCGTTTTCCCAGGGGCGTAACCCCGTTAACACCTTTCTAGACACTTACTTGATCGGCTAATTGTAATGTGTAAAACTCTCCCAGGAGTAAATCTTACTCGCAGAGGGTATCGGGATCCAACTATCTTATAGAAGATATGCAATCTCATTGCAAATTTCAACACTTGAAATTCCCAATAATATTTTACCCCTAGCATCCTATGACCTTGACAAAGGTCAATAAACTATAGGCGGCTAGTCAAATTCAACCCGTCATTTCCTGATTGAAGTAAACCCACCCGCACGACCCTTGACAGAGGTCAACAAGGTCGCACGACTACCTTAAATCAATCAAATCATATGTTTATACAGATAAGCACTAATCATCTACCGCACACTATGCCTTGACAAAGGTCAACAAACGCAGTACGAATACTAAGTAGGACTTATCTGAAATGACGGAGGGCTACGACAGGTTTTTAAGAAAACCCTTTGCGTAATGAACTTGATATCGTTGTAGAATCGAGTGATTTTAAATGGAATGTTTTTGAGGCCTTTTCTAGTTTTGCTAAAGAGGTCACTCCCGGTGAAGAGATCGTCGGCTCTTTCCTCATCGAATAAGGTGCAGAATATTTCACAAATATCACTATACAAAGCAAAAACTATAAAAACAATCAAAAGATAAACCGAGTTTGTAGCATCTGCTAGTTTCTCTAAAGAGGTCACTCCCGGTGAAGGGATCTCGGCTCTTTCCTTATCGAATAAGGTGCTGGATATTCTACAAGGAACATCGCTATGCAAAGCAAGAACTAGAGCTACTAGTTTTTGAGACAAGTTTCTACAATATCTTTAGGTTTCTTTTAGTTTCATTAATCTCATTAATGAAGTCCCATTTTATTATACTTCACAAGCATCACATTTGAAACGAAATCTGCAATATAACATATATCCCATATATATAATATAAACATTCGTCTCAGGCAGTAATATGATCTCATCACAGAATATTGCAGCAGAAAAACATATATGAAATATTGGATATATTAGGAGGTCCGTGTTTTTAATACGAGCCTGTATAAAACACGGATTCCACGGTCGCGATGAATAGCCAAACCCACATCCCTAGACCCCTACGAGAGCGGCAAGCAACACTACCAATTCTAGGGTTAGGAGACCCGGTCTCGACTCCTCGAGATGGTCTCCCACTGGACCCTAGAACCCGGTTACTTGTGCTCCCCGTCTTGGGTCTACCTAATACGGAAAAGTAAATAATATACAATGGTGACATCATCCTCAGCCCGGACGTGCTCCAATAAAAGAATATTACATACAAATGAATTTTACATGAATGAAAAAGAAAAACTCTCATCTCACATAAAACCCCCGGCTATTCAGAACACGACGATCCAATATAACATATCACAGCAACACATAATATCTCATATCATCAACGTAAGCAAGTATCCGTATCCCGATTGTTGTTGATGTATAGCAACGAAGCCAGCGATACACCACATACTACGCTTACGGTCACAGAAAAGAAAGTGTAAAACTACAACAGTTGGAAACCGCAACCACCTTAGACATCGTATGCCTAACTAAATGAATTTCTTAGACATCGCATGCCTAAAAATTATAAACCCAGCATTTTAGTCTCGATCTCGAAAACACTTTTCAATATCTAGTCAGGCAATTCAACAAGATTCCCGATATCCTGATCGAATGCTCGTCGCAAACTTTAGTAGACGGCCGTACCCCTGGATGCTGTCGACGAAGTGCACTAAGACGGAACACCACTGCCGCGAGCACCCGAACGAATGCTTTTAGCGACGGGGTTCTCCTACAGTCACTTGGTCGAGGCTATGGGGCGTGGCTATCTATTAAGTTTACCCGACGAGTATCCGCGTACGCTACGTGATTGCGACGGACTTTTGATCGCATCAAAATCCCATGGCAACCGATCATCTGAGACTAAACTGCTAGATTTATAACATTCAAATTAGTTATCTCATAACTATTTATTGATTCCAAATATTGTATCACATTCCAGATAAATAGACAATGTTAAACTTTCCGATCGAATAAACAAACACCCAAGATTTCCCAAATAGCTCAACACTTGAGCGGAGTTCAAAAAGTATCCATCACATGCCACAGTACCAATAGTCCAGCCGTAGAAGGGTCAAACCAACGCCTCACATGTGGCAACGCCGTACTGCCCCAAACCTTAAGGTTCAGAGGCGGTTCAGACGGTCACATAATCGAGTTAAGCTTTGTTGTCTTCTAGAGGGTCTACCGCGTTACTTGCACGACTTAAAACATTCTTAAACTACGGAAAAATCAAACACTTGGAAATTTTCCGGCAGGGGAAAAAGTGAGTTATTGATATCCGGTCGAACTTTTTAACACGTTCTAAAATTACCCGGAAAAACTTAAACGAAGTTAAATTATCCGATCAAATCAATGAATACAAAAGATCTCCAGAGAACTCAACACTTGAGTACAATTAAAAATTCCCAGAAGCATCAGGAAATAAGTACGGATGTTACTGAGTAAAGACAAAATCCTAATTCTACTGTTTGGCCGCGGAACCGCCGCGCAACCCAAGGTATTGCCGCGGTTCCGCGGCGCAATAAAGGTATTATGGGCTCGTTTTACTCAGTATTCCTTAGAATGCCCTGATTTATTTTCTGAGTATTTTTAATATGAAAAAATCAACATTTTTAGAAAATTTCCAGAGAAGGGTGTAAAATGGGGTTTCGGGGTTCGATCGGACTTTAAACTTCGTCTAGACTTCGCCTAAAGCTCTAGCTTGGCTCTGATACCACTGTAGGGTTACTAGGCACTCTCACAAGGGTCTATAAGGCATCAAGCATGCCCGATTTAAAATTTAGACGTGTCGAACAACCCTAACCAAGATCTTTAAACTAGAGATTAGGCGAAACAAAGCATGTAAACAACTTTTCATCTAAGAGTTTGGGATTACAACCTTTGTAGTCAGGTCCTTCACTTCATAAGTTCCGTGTTATGGTCCCTTCGCTGCGATCATCAAGTTCCCGGACTCTAGAGAAGCTCCACATGGAGAAAGATGCAAGCTTGCTTCCGATCTTCGATAACTAAGATGATCTACCTTGAAGAAACTTTAACTCAATCTCTCACTCACTAATGAAGTGAACACCCTAATCTAAATGGTTAGGATAGATTAGGATGATGAAGTAGGATTTTAGCTCTCATTTGTTTTCTTAATCTCACTCATTTCATCACTTCATAAAAAGCTAGAAAGTTTTTTCATGAAAGAAGAAGGAAGAAGAAGAAGAACCATTCTCTTTTGTGATGAATAATGAATCCATGTGAGGTTAGAAATGCAACCATGGGTTAAGTATGATAACTTAACCCATGTAGAGAATGAACCATGGTTGAAGGGTTGGATTGGGTTAAATAAATATCTACAAAAATATCTTTACAAAATATCTTTGCAAAAACAAAACAAAAGCTTCTAGAAGCTTCTAGAAAAATTAACCCAAATCAAACCTTAATCATGTTTAATCTCCACTAATCATGTTGCATTAATAACCCTAACATGTTACAATATTATATATCACATATACAATATTTATTGTAACAAAATAAAATAATACAATTAACATATATCGCATATATATCAATGTATTACCTGAGTGAGAAAAAGAATCTTTTAGTGAGCTTATATTAGTTAATGTAATTTAATATATCAAATATATAATTATACATTAAATTATCGAATCAACACTTGATCCGATAATCCGGCGATTTCACAAATAACCGACTAATATAATCTGTATCAGTTCATCGAATCAACACTTGATCAGATGACCCGGCTATATCACATATACCCGGCCGATATCTCATATCGCGAGAATCTAATACGGTATCACATACTCGTATTGTTCTCGGTCCCGCACATATCATATATGTGCTCCTACTCCGTTTTGCCTGAGTCAAGAAAGCTCTGTGTAGGACTCTAAAGAATCGTCAATACGCTGGCAGTAGGTGATGATCATATCAAACACCCACAAGCTGCAAGCGGTCAGCTAAACGTAATAGCCACTCAGGTATTGAGCGATCAGAAGATCAACAAGCAAGCATGTACATTCTCCTGCGAATCCAATCAGTAACACTCCCGTACAGTTCGGTCTCTTTGTCTGATATGTCGCATATCTCGTCTAGGGGTGGTAAACGTCAGACCCCAGTAGCTTGATAAGTCGTGTCGATATGAGATCTATAACAGTTCGAGAAACTACTGATAACACTTACCAGTAAATCTCAGCAACCCTGGCCAGGGATTTCCAGTTATAGCCACTCGACCATCATAGTACATGTTAAGATAAAGAGCAACCAGATAGCGTACTATCATGTCGAGCAAGAAAGTCCTCCTTATATATGTCCAAGCATCCACTACAATATACATCGTATGTACAGTAATAGCCTCTAGGTCATACATATAACTAACAATCTTGCCCTTAAGACATGACTGGCAAGTGTCATAAGATGAGAATTCGAACGGATTCAAATATCCATCCATATGCAACTTAGCTAGCCGTGTCGTATTGATATGACCAAGTCTACAATGCCACAAGAAGGATTCGTTCATTTCTGAACTCTTCCTCTTGTGTGTGTTTGTTATGCTCAGAACTGTTGATTTATTTAGAACATAAATGCCATTGCACAACGTGCCTGATCCAACCAACTTTTGGTTCAGGAAGATGTTCATAACATTATCCTGTAATATAAAATTATATCCCTCTTTACTTAATAAAGAAACCGATATAATGTTGCATATCAGGTTCGGCATGTAATAGTATTCGTTCAGAATCAATGTATTACCAGTTGGTAATACAAGGTGATATTCCCCGACGGATTTAGCTACAAAAATTGCACCATTTCCAACCCTTATGTCTTTATCACCTTCACCAAGTTCTCTACCTTTTCTAAGCCCATGTAACAGATTACATTTATGGGATCCTGACCCGATATCTAATACCCAGGACGTAGAGCAAATGGAGAAACAGTTCTTTGTAACGAACACACCCGAGGAAAATGAATCAATATGTTCTTTCTTCATTCGGGTGGTATGGGAATCCTGGTATTCCCCTATATCCTGTTCAGTCTTATAACTTTTATAAGAAAGAACGGAACCAACGTTTCCCAGCACAGTATAACATGCGGGTACGGTCAATACATCCATATTATTATCTTCATTAAGGCATGATATGGTCGCTACCTGGAAAGAGAGGGAAGAAAACACTTTAGCGTATGCTCTTACAAGATCAGATTGGTTATTATTTTATCTAATCAGGATGGCTCCTACTGTTTTTATCAAATCTTCCTTCAAACTCTAAAAGGAAAGACTAGTCGGGATTAATTACACCCTACAATTTCGCCAATCTTTCAGCCAGGTTAGTGTCAGTACATTGAGGCAGGTTCCCCGTGCTTTCGCACGGACCTAATTAAAATAAACCTCATTTTCCCAGAGGCGTAATTCCGTTGACACCTTTCTAGACACCTACTTGATCGGCTAATTGTCCTGTGTAAAACTCTCCCAGGAGAAACAATTACTCGCAGTGGGTATCGGGATCCAACTATTTCATAGAAGGTATGCAATCTCATTGCAAATTTCAACACTTGAAATTCCCGATAATATTTTTCCTCTAGCAACTCATGACCTTAACATATTCAACAAATCATAAGTGCTAGCCAAGTTCAACCCTTCATTTCTTGATTGAATTAAACCCACCCGCACGACCTTTAACATAGTCAACAAAGTCGTACGACTACCCTAATCCAATCTGCATCATATGCATAAATAGATAAACACTAATTATCTACCACACACTACACCTTAACATAGTCAACAAACGTAGCACGGATACTAAGTAGTATCTATCTGAAATGACGGAGGGCTATGACAGATTTTTCTAAAAACCTATTGCGTAATGAACTTGATATCGTTGTAGAAACAAGTGAATTTTGAAAAGGAGTGTTTTTGAGGCTTTCATTAGTTTTGCTAAAGTGGTTATTCCCGGTGAAGGGATCTCGGCTCTTTCCTCATCGAATAAGGTGCGGGATATATCATATATATCACTATGCAAAGAAAAACTCCAAAAGCAATCAAAAGACAAACCGAGTGTTATAGCATCTGCCAGTTCTGCTAAAGAGGTCATCCCCGGTGAAGGGATCTTGGCACTTTCCTCATCGAATAAGGTGCAGGATATATCATATATATCACAATGCAAAGCAAAACTGTAGCTACCCTTTTTGAAAATTTGATTCTAAACATCTTTTAGGTTTCTTTTCTTTCATTAATCACATTAATGAAGTCCAATCATTTAAGTCATCTAAACATAACAGATAAATACGACGTACACTTATGCCATCCACATTCGCTTCGATGTCCCGTCATACACCGTTAGGTTAGGTAACTGACGGCAGAGCGGGACAGGGCTAGTGCGGGTGTAAAACATAAGTAACATCTATATAATATATCATATATACTATATACAGTATCCATCTTAACATATCAAATGATCACTTCACAGATATCGCAGCAGAAGAAACATATGAAATAATGGATATACTAGGAGGTCCGTGTTTTATTTTGAGCCTTTATAAAACACGGATTCCATGGTAGCGATGAATAGCCAAACCCACACCCCTAGAACCTTACGAGAGCGGCAAGCAAACCTACCAATTCTAGAGTTAGGAGACCCGGACTCGACTCCTCGAGTTGGTCTCCCACTGGACTCTAGAACCTGGTTACTTGTGCTTTCCTCCTTGAGTCTATCCTAATGCGGAAAAGTAAATAATATACATCAATGGTGACATCAAGCTCAACCTGGAAGTGCCCCAATAAGAGAATATTACATATATTTAATTTTACATGAATGAAAATAAAAACTCTCATCTCACATAAAACCCCCGGCTATTCAAAATGCGACGATCCAATATAACATATCCTACATCACAGAACATCACATGTCATGACATCACAGAAAAACTAGACGATGTTAAACATCCCAATCGAATCAATGAAGACCCAAGATTACCCAAAAAGCTCAACACTTGAGCGTAGTTTAAAGTTATTCAGCACACGCCATAGTACCAATGAACCAGCCGTAGAAGGGCAAATCCAAGCCTCATTTGGGCGCCACTAACTACGGTAAACCCTAAGATTTAGTCGCAGTTCTATGGTCACATCTCGAGTTAGGGTTTCATTCTTCTAGAGGGTCCATCGAATAACTTGCATGATCTTTGAAAACTTATTAACTATGGGAAAAATCCAACACTTGGAAAATTTCCCAGCAAGGGTTAAAGCGGGTATTTGACATCCGATTGAACTTTTTAACTACGTCTAAAGTATCCCGAAAACAGTTAAAATTACGACTATGAAACACTCCGAGTTGCCTTTGCATTGAGTTAATCATCACATGAAAAAGTAGCAAAAATAAACAACACCTGAAACCCTAAATCCCAGAAACCAGAGCATGGAAAAAAATTGGCATCAAAACACCCATTGGGGGCTGGCCTCCTCGGAAATTGTGGCCATGTGCTCGGCCAAAATCCAAGAACATGGTCCCAATTTTCTTCCATGTTCATCTCTCTGCCCAAGTATGATTCTGCAATTGTTTGAAAAAATTTTGGAGCTCGTTTTAAAATCGACAAAAACATGGTTTTAGGGTTTCAAGTTTCAGAATTCGTTTCGTATTCGTAATTAAACATTATCCGTATAATTTTCTAGCTAGATTCTGATACCACTGTAGGGTTCCTATCGACGACAGCAAGGTTTCGAGAGGCAACGTCCATGCCATTTTAAAAAATTTTGTCCTTTCAAGGAACTCTAAACTAGAATCGTTAACTAGAATATAATACGGAAATAAAAGTAAACCTTTTTACTTCTAAGTGAAATAGAAATACAACCTTTGTAGATTGGTCCTTCACTTCTAAAGCTCCTTGTAGTAGTCCCTTCGCTGCGATCGTTGAACTCCCAGACTCTTGCATGGCTTCACGAGGGGAAAAGAGCGATCTTACTTGAAGTCTTCGAGGCCGAAAATGATCTACGTCGAGAGAATACTAGCTCAAGTTTCTATTACACTAACTAAAAGATTAGTGAAGCAAACACCCTATACTAAAGTGCTAATCTAGTCGAGAATGGTGAAATAGGAAGTGGGCTCACTTTAGAATTGTTTTTCTCACAATACTTTCTCATTTGTTTTAAACCTTAGTAAGCTTTTGGCTTGAGGAAGAAGATGAACAAATGAGAAGAGAATGAAAAATGATCAAGTGAGAGAGTGAACCATGGTGAGTGAGTATCATATACTAACTCATGTAGAGACACAACCATGGCTAATTAAAATGGTTAGGTTAACAAATATCTAAAGTAAAAAAAGTGAGTGGACTTTGTCAAAGCACTCACAAGCTTCTACAAGCTTCATTCTTTTAAGAAATAATCCACTAATTTTTAATTACTTTAAACATTAATAACCCACCATTATAAATAGAATGGTGTATGTCTCATACACCCATATATGTTGTATCAACAACCATGATACAAAAACAAAACACAAATTAATATATATCACATATATATTAAGTGTGCACATGTGAGAAAATAAATGCCTAAGTGAGCAAATGCTAGTTAATGTAGATTAGTATATCATATATACAATTATACACAAAATTATCAAATCAACTCTTGATTTAATAATCCGACTATATCACATATAACCGACTAACACTAAATGTACCAACATATCGAATCAACACTTGATTCGATAACTCGGCTATATCACATATAACCGATCGATACAAAAGTCGCGAGAATAGAATACGGTATCACATACACGCATTAATCTCGATCCCGCACATATCACATATGTGCTCCTATTTCGTTTTGCCTGAGCCAGTAAAACCTCTATGTAGGACTCTAAAGACTCGTCAATACGCCGGCAGCAGGAGATGTTCACATCAAGCACCCACAAGCGATCAGTGGTACTAACTGGACGTAACGGCTACCTGGGTATTGAGCGATCAGAAGATCAGCAAGCAAGCCCGCTCCAACTCCTGCAAAAGCCTGACGGTAACACTTGCCGTACAGTCCGGTCTCCTCGTCTGATATGTCGCATATCAAGTCTAGGGGTGGTAAACGTCAGACCCTAATAACCGATAAGTCATGCCGATGTGAGGCTCATAACGGGTCGAGAAACTACTGGCAACACTTACCAGTAAATCTCTAAATCAGCCCTGGTCAGGGACTTCCCTGTTATGGCCAATCGAGCACAGCGCAACATCAACTCCCAATACCGGGAGAGATGAAACCCCTCCTATCGCTCATTGCCTCCATATAACTCGGGAATGTACCCAAAAATCACCGTTTTACATGCCCTCTTGGACGTGGTAAGGTGGAAATCAAAACACAGTGGGAATCACACAAGACTCTATGACGATCTCGGGTCTACAGACTAACTTGTACAAGTGTCACCTGAGAACTGCCATCTAACGTGAGGTATAATACCATCTGGGAGTTCTCGGCGAGTTCGTCCAGTGTACCCATACTCCACTGAGCACTTGTATACCATCTCTGATATCAAACACCAATGGATATGGGATCATCCATCGCCCATCTCATGGATCGAGAAGCATATACGCTAGTCTACTCTGGTATATCGATACCCTGTCTCGATATACCCACGACTAGGAATATTAAAGGATGAACTTATGGACTACCATGGCCCCACTAATATGATCTGCATCATAGTCCTGGTAGTCAAGTACACATCCTAAAGGCTTTATCAACATGTAACCATAAAACAGTATCAAGAGATTAGTATACATGTTAAGATAAAAAGCAACCAGATAGCATACTATCATATCGAGCAAGAAAGTCCTCTATATATATGTCCAAGCATCCAATATAATATAAATCATATGTACAATACTGGCCTCTAGGGCATACGTACAACTAACAGTCTTGAAATCCCTTTGGTTCCTTATTGTTTCTCCCTTGCTATTCCTTCGATTCTGATACTACGATTTGGATGACTTGAACGGAGTTATGTGATTGTAACTATAAACCGCAACATGGTTACAATGCGGTACTCTATTTAAGTAACCTGGAGTCCTATTCTTGATTCACTTCCTTGATTTATGGCCGTGATATTACCTTGTTTTTCTCGGTTTCATTGCTTACCAGTTCATGTTTTATCGCAAGCTTGAATCCTGTTTACCGTGCTTATATTCTTCAGTGTTTGTCTTCAGATGAAGTCATTTCGGGTATCCTACTTGTTCATGATTTTCCCACATTAGCATTATTCGTTTCTGGTGCATCCCATTGTTTTATGTCTTCCAAGTTTATTGTTGCACATTCGATTTATTGTATGTCCCTGTCTTGTTGTTGGGACATACACACTGGGAACGGGAAGATCATATCTAGTAGCAAGTGCAAGGATTGTTCGGTTGTTATCTGCGGACGTGAGTTATTTGCGGATTTCTTGGTGATCGATACTGGCAACTATGATGTTGTCTTGGGAATAGATTTTCTCGGCACTTTCCATGCTCACATTGATTATAGGGCAAAGAAAGTGATTTTCCAGATTCTCGGACATCCGAAGTTTGTTTTTGCTAGAGGTAGCAGTTCTGTAGGGCCAGTCGAGCTTAGGACTAGGCCGACAAGTACCGTTCTTGCGTCGATGGAAGTTGATCAGGAGGAAGTGCCATCTGTAGTTCGAGAGTTCATAGACATATTTGAGGACATCTCGGGTTTACCGCCAAAACGAGATATGGAGTTCGCAATTGATCTTATTCCTGGTGCAACGCCAATTTCAAAGGCGTATTATCCGATGGCACCAGTGGAGTTAGAAGAAGTCAAGAAGCAGGTTACCGAATTTCTAAAGAAGAGTTGGGAAGATATATCGAGAAGACCTCTAGAGTTCGCTGTTGGTGATCTTGTATTCTTGAAGATATTACCGACTAGAGGAGTGATTCGTTTTGGGAGTCGAGGCAAGCTTAGTCCTCGATTCATGGGGCCTTTCGATATTATTGAGTGTGTTGCAGAAGTAGTTTATCGATTGGCTTTACCACCATCTTTGGCGAATGTTCATGACGTATTTCATGTATCTCAACTCCGTAAGTATGTTTGAGATGAGACGCACGTACTGGATCATTCGGAGCTGACTGTAAAGGAGAATTTGACCTATGAAGAATGAATGATGTCGATTGTTGATCGAAGAGAAAAGGTCTTCAAGAACAAGGTTATCCCTCTCGTACTTGTTTCATGGGGAAATCGCTCGCACGGAGAATCGACTTGGGAACGAGAAGACGAGATTCAACAGAAGTTTCCACACCTCTTTTCGTAGATTCATGCTCGTTTTTCTTTTCTTGTTCCGGGAATTTCGAGGACAAAATTCTTTTTGTAGTTGGGTATAATGTAACACCCTAGTTCATTTATACCAGTTCTGTTTTAGGTAGTTCTTTATCTATGGATATTTCTTGATTCATTGCTATTGGGTGCGACTAGTGTAATTGGTATCTGTATTTGTATCCGACCCGACCCGCATGCTAGAAACCCGTCTTGTTCCTGTTTATGATTTATCCCGGTTAGTTGTGAGGATCCGTGCACTTTCATATTGTATATCATGTATATCCGCATTATATCTAGCATCTGCATTTTTTAATATAACATATAAAGTCAAATAAAATATTTTTAAAATATCTAGTATGACTTGCATCATACCCCTGACCCTGTGGTAGCATCCGTGCATCTTGTTCTCGTCCCGTTTGGTGAAACTGACTCGTTTGGATAGCTACGTGCATGATACACGTGTATCCATTCTTGGGGGTATGCATTTTCATTACCCGGTTATTGTATTTTGGTTTTGGTTGATACGTATATTATCCGTATTTTTAAACCGTAATTTTAGATCCAACCCGGGTATATTTTGGATTATTTTTGTATTAACCAAAATCTCAAAATATATATAACAATATATTTCTAACCGATACTTTTATATACGTTTATATTTTTAAACTAAAATATATTTTTTAAAAATCTTTTAAAAATCCTAACCTTCACAAACCCATATAAACCTTCACTGCTCACGTTCTTCTCTCTCTCTCTCGTTTTCGTGTTCCTGACTTCGTTACGAGAAACCTTAACCTTGCCTCGCCGATGCCGCCTCCACCCTCGTCGGCATCCCATCTCCCCGACCTCCTCACCTCATCTCTCATCCCACGACGACACCACCCTCCCGGTGCACCCGAAGAGAACCCAACAACTCGAAACCGACCTCACCATCACCACCTCGTCGGCGCCATCCCAGCCTCGCCGTTGCCACCACCCCATCCTCGTGACCACCTTACCTCACTTCCCTCTCTTTCCTCCCCGCTGCAGCCCCTACCGCGAAACCCCTGCACAACCCAAAACTCACGCACCCATCTCCACCGCTGGAACCCCATGCACCTCACCGACCTCGTCACGCCGTAGTTGACTCAACCCTCACCACCACCTTTTTCTCCTCTCCTCCTCTCCCTGCTTTCCCTCACACCAAACCCTGCATAGAAACTGACCCCAAGAAACCAAGAAACCCCATTATTGCCTCGTCGCCTGAAAACCCTCGCCTGCACCCTCGCCGTCGATGGCCCATCGTCGACGTCACCCTATTGCCACCTCCTCTGACCCCAGAGCACGAAACCCCAGAGAACAACCTTTATCTTCTTCTCTTTCTTCTTCTTCTTCTTCTCTTTCTTCTCTTGTCTTTCTTGATTCTAGTGTTTTCCGTTCACCGCCGGAGCCGTGCTGCCACTGAAGATCCGGGCAACCCAATGGACGTTCCCAGCCAGTGTGGTCACCTTCTTGCTTTGCCTGGTCCTGTCTCGTGCGCACGTGTGTACATTGCGATGTTTACCCAACATTGGACGCAACGTACGCATCCCGTTGTGAAATCCGATCAGACAAGTTTATCTTGCTACATGCTATTATATATATTTTACATCCATGTGAATAAAAATATCACATGTTTACTGCATTGTGAGTCCTATGTTACAGTTTTACAGTTTTACAATATCCGTTCACATGCGTACAGTTTATTACATATCTAGTCGCATGCAATTTTATCTCGCTACAGGCTATGCAACATATTTTACATCTATAGGTATAGAATTATTGCATGTTTATTTCATTTCACATCCATGTTACAGTTTTACCGTTTTTCTAATATCCGTTTGTATCCGTGTTATTGATTATATATCTAGTTGCATGCCATGTCATATTATATCATGTTACCATTATGTTAGCACCCCATACTTGATAATGTGCATCATACTTAGTCATGGAGTTATAGATGTGATCCCTGATAAACACTTGTACATCCGTGTTTTACCGTGTTTCGATACTAGTTGCATTTTACTGTTGGACATCCATTGAATGCACTGTACACCACCTGACATGACCTGATACACCATTGTTTGACTTGATACCTGATCCTGTTACTAATGCCGACAATCCTGACTTGTTGTCCCGACGGATATATCATGTTGTCTATTCAGACAAAACCTGTACCTGCTTAATCCCGTGTTGGCATTAGCTCCAGATTTATCAATACCTGACTTGAACACATAACTTGGGGGTAAAGGGAAATTAATGATGAAACCTGACTTGTAACTCAACAGTTTGACGCTTATACTGATCAATTTTGGGGGGTAGGCCAGTCCCGGGATGCTGCTGCTGACATTATTCATCTATACATATTTTCTGTTTTGTGCTTAGCGGTACGTCTCGGTTTTAGCCTGAGAATCCGTACCTTGGTCCCAGGCATGCACGGGATACTATTGAGTTACATCGACGATTCATTAAATTGATTTCAAAGACTTGAGAGTAATTAACCCAGTGATATAGTCTTGATTACCCACCGCACTTCACCTGCGCGTTTACACTTCACTATTCTATATCCGTGGTTACCTGATTATATACATGTTACCTGCACGTTTACAATTCATTATATACATGTTACTGTTTACATTCCTGCTTGCATATATTTTGTATCCTGGTTATTTATTATTGTCGATATTATGATGCACTGATGTCTGGGTTTTGCATGGCCCAGTTCCTCAATCTCTTTTGTAGGCTGACCAAGAGCATTTCAGCCGACAGGCCGAACAGTGAGGAGCATGTTAGTGCTTAGTTTAGTTTTCTTTCCATACTTTCCTTTCCTGATGTGAGCCCGTATTTGGAACGTACTTCCAGATGTTACTGTTTATTGCATTTTATTGCTTCCGCATATTTATATTTCTTGACTCGTTTATTCTGGCAGATGGACATGTACTAGATAGTTTATTTTATTTTACTGTTCTTGATATCTTATAGACAGCCGTAATGTGACTGTGGAGGGATGTTTCCTAACCACAGGTAGCATGGTTGGCTCTGTCACATGCCGATCTTAGCGCACTCTGGGAAGCGGGGCATGACAATTCATCTCTCCCGGTATTGGGAGTCAATATTGCAATGTGTTCGATTGGTCAGGACCATAAGAACTTGGCCAAAGCAGTTGGGATTTACGATAGGTTTATCGTAGTTTCCCGGATTGGTTCCGAGCCTCATCATCAGCACGAATTATCGGGTTATTAGGGTCTGACGTTTACCACCCCTTAGACCCAGTATGCGATACTCTTAGAAGAAGAGACCGAACTGTATGAATAGTATCATGGATAGGCTCAGTAGGGATCCATATGGGTTTGCTCGTCGGCTTTCCTTTCGACAGGTACCTGGATAACCGTTACGTACAGCTAGTGCCGCTGATGTGCTTGTGGTTAAACCCACTGCCAGCGTACTGTCGAGTCTTTAGAGTCCCATACAGAGGGTTTCCCTGCTTCCGGAGAAACGGTGTAGAGGTCGTATGGTTTTACGGCAAGGTTCGATCACATACGTGTACTTGTGCACTCATGATGTTCGGGCGGATAATACTAGCAGTCTTTGTTTTAAGCCGGATCCTATTATTATATTGTTGGATTATTTTCGTCTCTTTTGTATTCGTATTTTTCGGAATACGGATACGAGTATTTATATACGGTGAGGAGTATTCTTGTAATTTATTACAAGAGTACTTTTAGAAGAAGAATCCTCATTATTTATTATAACCATTTAGTTAAATGGTTAATGAGGTGGAGGTATGAGGTATTGACTTTTCTTAAGTGAACCATGGCTACTTGTTAACTCACTTAGTGAGTTATTTGTTACTATTGAGGTAAGGTGGCATCAAGATATTTTGCACAAAATATCTAAATATTTTGTGATGGAAATAATTGTTTATTATTATATTTTCATGCTTGCTTTATTAGTAAAAACTCTTATCCATTCTTCACTTAAGTTTTTTTGAGTTGCTCTCTACAACACTCTCATCTTCTCCAAGCTTATATTCTTCTACCTCAAGCCCTAATAGTCTCATATGTTAAGAAACATAGGGTTCTTGAGACAAAACATTCCATCATCACTCTCTACATCACCTATGTTACTTAGATTAGCAAACCAAGTGACCTAGCTACCTCGGTTTAGAAGTAGGAGCCTAAAGTAGACACTCTCGGGTGGATCATTTTCGACGTGAGGAAGCCGATGATCAAGTTCGATCATGGAGGCCATTAGGAGCATACTAAAGGAGAGGAGTGAAGACCCGAAAGACTCGAGTCTCATGGTATAACTCTTCTCATAGTAGATAGCTTCTCTTTTTGCTAGTTAGGTTTATGGTAGATCTAGTTTAGGGTTATTCTAGCGCAAGTTTTGATTGATTGAAAAATTTTGTTCCGCAATTGGCCACAGAAGTTGGCCGGGGCGCTAGCGTAACCTTTCATGGTATCAGAGCCAACCCATAAAACCCAAACTAGCTAGTTCTAAAGTGCTTAAAAGATCGATCGAGAAAAGTTTCCGAAATCACAATTTCTAAATCCTAGTTTCTGCCGATTTTTAAATGAGTTCCAAAAATTATTTCCAGTAGCTTAAAAATACGAGCAGGGTTTTTTTTATAACTTTTCAAGAAATTTGGGCACATAACTCCTTTAGACGGCCGTGGAACCGCGGCATAACAGGCTTGTTTGCCGCGGTTGCGTGGCCGAATAAGGTGATCTGTGCACATAATTTCTTGTGAAGTTCTACTATATGAAAGTGTGATTTCTGGAATGTTTTGTTTATGGTCCAGATTTGTTAGAGTACTGGATTGTACTTGGGGCCATTACGGAAAGTTTTTTCCCGATCGAAATTTTAAATGTATTAAGTTTCAGTGCATACATTACTATCTGCGACCGTGAATGTCATTAGAGTGGTATAACTCGTCTAATTGCTATAGACTCTTTTAGACGGGTTTGCGAACATGACATTCACGTTGATGTTCTGTGTTTGTGCTGAGGTTGTGGTTGGATAGTCGTGGTGGATAGCTTGTGGTGCAATATTAGTGGTACAGTTAAGATTCATTTGTACATTTGTTATTGCGGGGCGAGCATCCAACATGTGGACTGCCGTCTTTGTCGTGCTGTATATTATTTGTTTGAGGCATGACCGGGTTAAGGTCGAAGTCACCATTGTACATATTTTTTTCTTTTCTGTACTAGGATTATCCTGCGGTGGAGTGTACGAATAGCCGGGTTCTAGAAGGCAACAAGCCCGCATCTCATGGCGTTGAGACGGAGGGGGAATCATTCTAGAATTGGCCGGTTATTCGCCTCACTCGTAGGGGTTATAGGATGACCCACGGAGGGGTGTCCAAGTTACCGGATTCCGTGAAGTGCTGGGTGGCCAATTCACTTTGTTGAAGGGGGTTGCCTCACTTCTGGGATTAGTGGGTAACTTGTCGCGCTCGTAGGGGTCCAGGTTATCATGGCACAAGATATCCACACGACCGGGAACGTCGGGTCTCATTTGCAGCTCAAATGAAACCCGGGGCTCCAAGATTATCCACCATTCTGTATTATTGGCTGAGATTCTGTGATGTTGATTATATTATGCGTGGGATGAATTGTAGCCCCCTAGTTCAATTATACCAGTTCTATTTCGAATATTTCTTTATTTATGATATTTTTCTGATTTACTGTGTTTTGGGTGCGAATAGTGTATTTGACATCTTTATTGCATCCGACCCGGCCCGCTTGCTGAAAACCCGTCTTGATTCCTGTTTATGATTCATCCTGGCTTGTTATGTGGATCCATGCACTTTAATTATTTTTATACTGCATACTGGCATTTTTATCTGGCATATGCATTTTTTTAATATAACATTTAAAGTCCAGAAAAATATTTTAAAAATATATTGCATGGCCTGTATGATACCCTTAACCCTGCCGTAGCATCCGCGTATCTTGTTCTCATCCCGTTCAGTGAAACGGACTCGTTTAGATGGCTACATGTACGTGCGTGCATCCCTTCTTGGGGGTATGCATTTTCGTTACCCGGATATCCTGTTTTAGTTTTGGTTGACACGTATATTTTCCGTATTTTAAAACTGGATTTTTAGACCCGACCCGGGCGTGTTTTGGACTATTTTTGTATTAACCAAAATATCCAATGTTTTATTAATATAACATTTTTTAAACAGTATTCTAAAAGATTTTTAACGAAAATATACTTTGAAATTTTTAAAGAAATCTTTTATAAAGTAACAGTGTATCTCTCTCTCTCTCTCTCTCTCTCTCTCTCTTCCTCTTTCTCTCTGATCTCGCGAACACTGTTCACGCGAGACCAGGTCACCTCCTTCCTTGCTATAGTCACCTCCTTTCTCTTTCTTTCCTTCTTTTTCGTTTCTTTTCTTTCAAAACCTATGCAAACTGCCGCCCACGAGGAACCCTAGCCCTAACTCTCGCCGCCGCCGCCGACCTCCTCGTCTCCTCGCCCTCGTCACCATAACCTCCATGGCCTCCTCTCCTCCTCGTCCACCTCACTTCCTCTCCTTTCCCGACCTTCCCATTCTCTGCACACCCAACCGCAGCCGCAAACCCATCACCTCCGACCTCACGCCGTCGACCTCGACCACCCATCATCCCCGACCTCACTCCTCCTCCTTCCAACACCACGACCGCCATCACCCTACACCGTGAACCCAAGAACACCGATCCCTGCACACCCGAACTTGCAGCCCGACCTCGTCACCGACCTTGCCTCGCCGTCGTCGGCCATTTCTCGACCACCTCACCTCCTCCTCCTTTCTCCCCTCTCTTCCTTCCCCAGATCCCAAAGCCTCCCCTGCACACTGCAAACCCTACCCTAGAACCTCCACTGCACACACCTTGCTTCGCCGGAAAACCTCTTCTGAACCCTCACCAGAGCTCCGACCCCCGTCATCCTCATCACCACCTTTGACTCCTGACACCATCACCACCACTCTCACCCTACAGCCACCAGAATCTCGATCACCCAACTTCAAGTACCCGCAACCCATTGCCTCGCCGTGAAACCTCACCGTCGACGAACCCATGACCTCGTCGTCGTCACCCCTCTGTTCTTGTCGGCCCCTGATCCCAGAGTACCAACCCAAAACCCACTTCCTCTCTCTTTCTTCTTCTTCTTGTTCTTATCTTCTTGCTTTTCTTGTTTTCGCTTTTCCGGTGATCACCGCCGGAGCCGTGCTTGTCCCCGACGATCCGAGTAATCCAGCGAACAACCCCAGCTAGTATAGTCATGTTCTTTCTTTGCTTGTTCTTGTCCGTGCGCGCGTGTGGATATTGCGACGTTTACCCGACATCGGACATGCCGTACGTACCCGTTGTGTGATCCAATCGAGGCAAGTTCATCTTGCTACATGCTATGTCTATATATTTTCATTTAAGTTAATAAAAATATTATATGTTTATTTCATTGTGCATCCATACCGTTATTTACATATCTAGTCGCATGCAAGTTTATCTTGCTACATGCTACACTACTATATTTTGCATTCATGCGAATAATAATATTACATATTGTGTAGTTATGCATCCATATTACAATTTTACAGTTTTTCGATACCCGTATGTATCCATACCGTTGTTTACATATCTAGTCCCATGCAAGTTCATCTTGCTATATGCTATGTATCTTATTTTGCATCCATATGAATAAAAATATCACATGTTGATTGCATTATACATCCATATTAAAGTTTACTGTTTTCGGATACCCGTATGCATCCATATCATTTATTATATATGTAGCTGCATCCAAAAATCACATTAATTCATATTACTGTTACATTAGTACCCCATACTTGATAATGTGCATCCTACATAGTCATGGAACTGTAACTGTAACCCCTGATAGATACTTGTGCATCCATATTTTATTGTGTATCCATACCATTAATTCTATATATCTAGTTGCATGTCATGTCATATTAATTCATATTACTGTTACATTAGTACCCCATGCTTGATAATGTGCATCATACATAGTCATGATGTAACCCCTGATAGATATTTGTGCATCCATACTTTTACCGTACATCCGTACTTTTACCCTGATTCGATACTTGCTACATTTTACTGTTGGGCGTCCATTTGATGCATGTGCACTACCTGACATGACCTAATGCACCACTGCTTGACTTGATATCTGATCATGTTACTAATGCCGACAATCTTGACCTGTTTTCCCGACGGACATATACTGTTGTCTATTTAGACAAACCTGCACCTGCTTGATCCTGTGTTGGCATTAGCTCCAGATTTATCAATACCTGACTTGAACACATAACACTTGGGGCATGGGGAAATCAAAAGCGTAACTGAAGTGTAGCTTAAAAGGGTATTACTTGATCCGTGGTCCCGGGGGATAACGGGACAGAATCATTCGTGATTCTTACTAGATCCGTGGTCCCGGGGGATAACGGGACAGAGTCATTCATGACTCCCACTACCTGATCCGTGGTCCCGGGGGATAACGAGACATATTCTTTGATTTACATGGAGGAGTACACTAATTGATTTCAAACAAACTTTAGAATAGATAACCCAGTAGCACAGTTTAGATTAATCACCGCACGTCACATACACTGATACACTTCACTGCTCTATATATCCGTATTTACCTATTACATTCATTTACTATTCATGCCTGCATATATCGTTACATCCTGATTGCTTATTATCATTGATATTATGACGCACTGACGTCTAGGTTTTGCATGGCCCAGATTCTCTGTCTTTGTCGCTGACCATACATGAGTATTTCAGCCAACAGGCCGAGCAGTGAGGGTCCTGTTAGTAGTTAGTTAGTTAGTTGTATTTTCGTACTTTCATTCCTGATGTGAGCCCGTATTTTGGGACGTACTTTCCAGATTGTTATTGTTATTTGGATTTATTGCTTCCGCATATTATTTCTTGACTCGTTTATTCTGGCATATGGACATGTACTAGATAGTTTATTTTACTTTACTGTTCTTGATATCTTATAGACAGCCGTAATGTGATTGTGGAGGGATGTTTCCTAGCCATAGGTAGCATGGTTGGCTCTGTCACGTGCCGATCTTAGCGCACTCTGGGAAGCAGTGCGTGACAGGTTTTGTTTGGTATCATCAGAGATCTAGGATTTAAGTTAATCGGGTGTGATTTTTTTGTAGTTGGATATTGGACCCAATACACGAATTGGAAAACCCGTAATTAAGAACATGTCCTGCCACATTGTTATCGTGATCCTTGAATCTTATCTTTCTCTTGACCCTTGTCTTGACGATATGCAAATAACTTTGCATCTCGACTTGAAACCTTCTGGTTCCTTATTGTTTCTTTCTATTCTGACACTAGGATTTGGGCAGCTTGAACGGATTTATATGATTATACCCATGAACTGCAGCATGGTTACAATGCGGTACTTTATTTAAGTAACTTGGAGTCCTAGTCTTGATTCACTTCCTTGTTTCATGGTCCTTATATTGCCTTACTTCTCTTGCTTTCTAGTTCATGTTTTATCGCAAGCTTGAATCCTGTTTACCGTGCTTAACCTTCTTCAATATCTTGGCTTCGGATGAAGTCATTTCGTTATCCTACTTGTTCATGTTTTCCTGCATTAGTATTATTCAATTCTGGTGCATCCTATTGTTTGATGTTGTCTTGGGAATGGATTTTCTCGGCACTTTCCATACACACATTGATTGTAGGGCAAAGAAAGTGATTTTCCAGATTTCCAGACATCCGGAGTTTGTTTTTGTTGGAGGTAGCAGTTCTGTCGGGCCAGATGAGTTTAGGGCTAGGCCGACAAACAGTGTTCTTTCGTCGATGGAAGTTGATAAGAAGGAAGCGCCAGCTGTAGTTCGAGAGTTCATAGACGTGTTCAAGAACATCTCGGGTTTACCACCAAAACGAGATGTGGAGTTCTCGATCGATCTTGTTCCTGGTGCAGCGCCAATCTCAAAGGCTTACTATCCAATGGCACCAGTAGAGTTGGAAGAAGTCAAGAAGCAGGTTAATGAATTGCTAGAGAAGGGCTGGATTCGCAGCAGTAATTCACCTTGGGGAGCTCCAGTTCTTCTAGTCAAGAAGAAAGATGGCACAAGGAGGATGTGCATCGATTATCGAGAATTAAACCGGGTGACTATTAAGAACAAGTACCCGATCCTTCGCATTGGAGAATTGTTCGAGCAGCTTAGTGGCGCGAGGGTATTCTTGAAGTTGTATTTGCGATCTGGATATCATCAGGTCCGAGTTAATTCAGAGGATATTTGCAAGACTGCGTTCCGAACTCGGTATGGACATTACGAGTATTTAGTGATGCCATTCGGAGTCACGAATGCACCGGCGATATTTATGGACTTGATGAACCGAATCTTTTCACTGTTCTTGGACCAGTTTATAGTGGTGTTCATCGATGATATTCTGGTCTACTCAAGGAGCCTTGAAGAGCATGCAGAACACTTGAAGATCGCACTGCAGATATTGAGGCAAGAAAGATTATATGCGAAGATGAGCAAGTGCGAGTTTTGGCTTGAAGAAGTGAAGTTTTTGGGGCATGTCGTATCCAGAGAGGGAATCGCCATTGATTCTGAGAAGATTGCAGCAATTCAAGATTGGCCGATTCCGAAGAACATAGCAGAGATCAGAAGTTTTCTTAGACCTGCCGGGTATTACAGAAGGATCGTGGAGAATTTTGCTCGATTGGCTGAGCCTTTGACCAAGGCAGCTCATTTTATCCCGTTTCGAGTTGGTCAATCAACAGAAACGTTAGCAGAATGGTACATGCAGGAGATTGTGAGATTACATGGAGTACCCGTGAGCATCGTTTCCAACCGTGATACCCGATTCATATCGCACTTCTGGAGGAGTTTACAGAAAATTTTGGGGACGCGATTGAAGTTTAGCACCGCTTATCATCCCCAGATAAATGGCCAGTCGGGGAGAACGATCCAAACTCTTGAAGATATGTTGAGAGCTTGCATGTTGGACTTCAAAGGTTCATGGGAGGAGCATCTATACTTGGTGGAGTTTTCATACAATAACAGCTTTAAAGCGACTATTTAGATGGCTCCATTCGAAGCATTATATGGTCGCAAGTGTCGCTCACCTATTTGTTGGGACGATATTGGAGGACGAAGATTGTTGGGACCGTATTTGATCGTGCAAACCGTGGAGAAAGTTAATAATATCCGGAATCACATGAAGGCAGCACAAGATCGGCAGAAGAGTTGGGCCGATACATCGAGAAGATCTCTAGACTTCGCTGTTGGTGATCTGGTATTCTTGAAGATATCACCGATTAAAGGAGTGATTCGTTTTGGGAGTCGAGGTAAACTTAGTCCTCGATTTGTGGGGCCTTTCGAGATTACGGAGCGTTTGGAGAAGTGGCTTATCGATTGGCTTTACCACCATCTTTGGAGAATGTTCATGACGTGTTTCATGTATCTCAACTCCGTAAGTATGTTCGAGATGAGACACACGTGCTAGATCATTCGGAACTGATTGTAAGGGAGTATTTGACTATGAGGAACGACCGATGTCGATTGTGGATCGAAGAGAAAAGGTCCTTAAGAACAAGCTTATCCCTCTCGTACTTACTTCTTGGGGAAATTGCTCGCATGGAGAATCGACTTGGGAACGAGAAGACGAGATTCGACAGAAGTTTCCATACCTTCTCGTAGATTCATGTTTGCTTATCTTTTCTTGTTTTGGGAATTTCGAGGATGCAATTCTTTTTATAGTTGGGTATAATATAACACCCTAGTTCATTTATACCAGTTCTATTTTGAGTATTTTTTTATTTATGGTATTTTCCTGATTTACTGTGTTTTGGGTGCGAATAGTGTATTTGACATCTGTATTGCATCCGACCCGACCCGCTTGCTGGAAACCCGTTTTGATTCCTGTTTATGATTCATCCTGGCTTGTTATGTGGATCCGTGCACTTTCATTATTTTTATACTGCATACTGGAATTTTTATCTGGCATCTAAATTTTTTTAATATAACATTTAAAGTCCAGAAAAATATTTTAAAAATATATTGCATGGCCTGTATGATACCCCTAACCCTGCCGTAGCATCCGTGCATCTTGTTCTCGTCCCGTTCAGTGAAACGGACTCGTTTGGATGGCTACGTGTACATGCGTGCATCCGTTCTTGGGGGTATGCATTTTCGTTACTCAGATATCCTGTTTTAGTTTTGGTTAACACGTATATTTTCCGTATTTTAAAACTGGATTTTTAGACCCGACCCGGGCGTGTTTTGGACTATTTTTGTATTAACCAAAATATCCAATGTTTTATTAATATAACATTTTTTAAACAGTATTCTAAAAGATTTGTAACGAAAATATTCTTTGAAATTTTTAAAGAAATCTTTTATAAAGTAACAGTGTATCTCTCTCTCTCTCTATCTCTCTCTCTCTCTCTCTCTCTTCCTCTTTCTCTCTGATCTCGCGAACACTGTTCACGCGAGATCAGGTCACCTCCTTCCTTGTTATAGTCACCTCCCTTCTCTTTTTTTCCTTCTTCTTCATTTCTTTTCTTTTAAAACCTATGCAAACTGCCTCCCACGAGGAACCCTAGCCCTATCTCTCGCCTCCACCGCCGACCTCCCCGTCTCCTCGCCCTCGTCACCGTAACCTCCATGGCTTTCTCTCATCCTCGTCCACCTCACCTCCTCTCCTTTCTCGACCTTCCCATTCCCTGCACACCCAACCGCAGCCGCAAACCCATCACCTCCGACCTTACGCCGTCGACCTCGACCACCCATCATCCCCGACCTCACTCCTCCTTCCAACACCACGACCGCCATCACCCTACGCCGTGAACCCAAGAACACCGATCCCTGCAAACCCAAACTTGCAGCCCGACCTCGTCGCCGACCTTGCCTCGCCGTCGTCGGCCATTTCTCGACCACCTCACCTCCTCCTCCTTTCTCCCCTCTCTTCCTTCCCCAGATCCTGAAGCCTCCCCTGCACACTACAAACCCTACCCTAGAACCTCCACTGCACACACCTTGCTTCGCCGGAAAACCTCGTCTGAACCCTCACCAGAGCTCCGACCCCCGTCGTCCTCATCACCACCTTCGACTCCTGAAACCATCACCACCACCCTCACCCTACAGCCACCAGAACCCCAATCACCCGACTTCAAGAACCCGCAACCCATTGCCTTGCTATGAAACCTCACCGTCGACGAACCCACGACCTCATCATTGTCACCCCTCTGTTCTTGTCGACCCCTGATCCTAGAGCATTAACCCAGAACCCATTTCCTCTCTCTTTCTTCTTCTTCTTCTTGTTCTTCTCTTCTTGCTTTTCTTGTTTTCGCTTTTCCGGTGATAACCGCCGGAGCCGTGCTTGTCCCCGACGATCCGAGTAATCCAGCGAACAACCCCAGCCAGTATAGTCATGTTCTTTCTTTGCTTGGTCTTTTCCGTGCGCGCGTGTGGATATTACGACATTTACCCGACATCGGACATGCCCTACGTACCCGTTGTGTGATCCAATCGAGGCAAGTTCATCTTGCTACATGCTATGTCTATATATTTTCATTTAAGTTAATAAAAATATTATATGTTTATTTCATTGTGCATCCATACCGTTATTTACATATCTAGTCGCATGCAAGTTTATCTTGCTACATGCTACACTACTATATTTTGCATTTATGCGAATAATAATATTACATATTGTGTAGTTATGCATCCATATTACAATTTTACAGTTTTTCGATACCCGTATGCATCCATACCGTTGTTTACATATCTAGTCCTATGCAAGTTCATCTTGCTATATGCTATGTATCTTATTTTGCATCCATATGAATAAAAATATCACATGTTGATTGCATTATACATCCATATTAAATTTACTGTTTTCGGATACCCGTATGCATCCATATCACTTATTATATATGTAGCTGCATCCACAAATCACATTAATTCATATTACTGTTACATTAGTACCCCATACTTGATAATGTGCATCCCACATAGTCATGGAACTGTAATTATAACCCCTGATAGATACTTGTGCATCCATATTTTATTGTGTATCCATACCATTAATTCTATATATCTAGTTGCATGCCATGTCATATTAATTCATATTACTGTTACATTAGTACCCCATGATGTGCATCATACATAGTCATGATGTAACCCCTGATAGATATTTGTGCATCCATACTTTTACCGTACATCCGTACTTTTACCCTGATTCGATACTTGCTACATTTTACTGTTGGGCATCCATTTGATGCATGTGCACTACCTAACATGACCTGATGCACCACTGCTTGACTTGATACCTGATCTTGTTACTAATGCCGACAATCTTGACCTGTTGTCCCTACGGACATATCCTGTTGTCTATTTAGACAAACCTACACCTGCTTGATCCTGTGTTGGCATTAGCTCCAGATTTATCAATACCTGACTTGAACAAATAACACTTAGGGCATGGGGAAATCAAAAGTGTAACTGAAGTGTAGCTTAAAAGGGTATTACTTGATCCGTGGTCCCGGGGGATAACGGGACAGAATTATTCGTGATTCTTACTAGATCCGTGGTCCCGGAGGATAACGGGACAGAGTCATTCATGACTCCCACTACCAGATCCTTGGTA
Organism: Agapanthus africanus; assembly: GCA_030015575.1. Taxonomy (NCBI): domain Eukaryota; kingdom Viridiplantae; phylum Streptophyta; class Magnoliopsida; order Asparagales; family Amaryllidaceae; genus Agapanthus; species Agapanthus africanus. The sequence goes on along the minus strand of JASDDO010000010.1, from coordinate 537,467,834 downwards.
CTGGGGGATAACGGGACGTATTCTTTGAGTTACATGGAGGAGTACACTAATTGATTTCAAACAAAGTTTAGAATAGATAACCCGGTAGCATAGTTTAGATTGATCACCGCACGTCACATACACTGATACACTTCACTGCTCTATATATCCATGTTTACTTATTACATTCATTTACTATTCATGCCTGCATATATCGTTACATCCTGATTGCTTTTTATCATTGATATTATGACGCACCGACGTCTGGGTTTTGCATGGCCCAGATCCTCTATCTTTGTCGCAGGCCGTACAGGAGTATTTCAGCCAACAGGCCGAGCAGTGAGGATCCTGTTAGTAGCTAGTTAGTTAGTTTTATTTTCGTACTTTCATTCCTGATGTGAGCCCGTATTTTGGGACGTACTTTCCAGATTGTTATTGTTATTTGGATTTATTGTTTCCGCATATTATTTCTTGACTCGTTTATTCTAGCATCTGGACGTGTACTAGATAGTTTATTTTACTTTACTGTTCTTGATATCTTATAGACAGCCGTAATATGACTGTGGAGGGATATTTCCTAACCACAGGTAGCATGGTTGGTTCTGTCACGTGCCGATCTTAGCGCACTCTGAGAAGCGGGGCGTGACACGAATGTTGTGTGTGTGTATGTGTATACTAGTAGATATTGTATATGTTTTGCACCCGCGCTAGTCCAGTCCCCGCTCTGTCGTTAGTTAATTAATCTAACGGGTGATGACGGGGCCCAGTGGCGAATGCAGATGGCATATACGTATATTGTATTTTCGTTCTTTTCTGGTGTGATAGGATTAATTGATGGGACCTTATTGATTTTGATTAATGCAAGAAAAGAAACCTAAAATATGTTGTTGGAACAACTTTAGAAAAACTACAGTTATATTCTTTCACTTTGCATAGTGGTATTCGGTTGTGAATATCCAGCACCTCATTTCAGGAGGCAAGAGCCGTGATCCCTTCGCGGGGAATGACCTCTTGAACAAAAGTCTATACTATAGATTACTCGGTTTTCTTCAAAACCATAAGTTTTCAAAAGCGGAGCCTAAACCACTCCTTTTCAAAACTGCTCAGGTTCCTTCAACGATATAAAGTTTATTACGTTCACGGGTTTTTCGCCAAAAACCCAACCGTAGCCATCCGTCATTTGTTACGAGTGTTACTTAGTATTCATACTGCATATTTTGACCTAGTCAAGACGTAGTGTTCGGTAGCTGAGTAGTTCTTGTTTGTTGCAGGTATTGCGATTATTTAGGACAGCTGTATAACCATTTCGACCTAGTCAAGGGTATATATGCGTGGGTCTAAGTTAATCCAGGATAATGACGGGTTAAACTTGATTAGCGGTTTAAGATATGTTGACCTAGTCAAGGTCATAAGCCGTTAGGGGAAAAAACCACATCGGGAGTTTCAAACATACAGAAAACTTGCAGATTTAGCATACCTTATGGAGTGTGGTGACTAGAGTGGATTCCATCTAGATCATCACACAATGATAGTTGGATCCTGATCCCACTGATGAGTAGATTACTCTCGGGAGATTATTTCACTTAACAATGAATGCTATAAACTAAGTAGGTGTCTAGAACGGTGTTAGCGGGGTACGCCTCCAGGAAAAAGAGGTTATATAATTAAGGAACTTCACGAAAGCGTTGGAAAACCTCCCTCGAAATACCAACATTAGCCTGGCTGTAAGGTGAAACAAGTATTGTGACGTGCGATTAATCCCAACTAGTTTTTATTTTAAGGTTTGAAGAAGAATTTGAGAAAACAGTGCGAGCCATCCTGATTAGATAAATTAATAACCAATCTAATATTGTAAGAGCGCACGCTAAGTGTTTCTTTTCTCTCTCTCTAGGTAGCAACCATTCATGCCCTAATCAAGATAATAAAATATATCGCTTGATCGATCCGAATTCTTATTCAGGGCTGGGGAACGTCGGTTTGGTTCTAACTTATGACGGCGATCATGAGTATGAGCATAGGAAAGAGTATTGCATGAATCCCTTGATGACCCCTGTTCCCGCCAAAAATTTATGCGCAAAAAAGTCCAAGGTATCAAATGGCAGCGATACGCTTAAGAAAATGGGAACCAGTATCTTCTGGGCTGTTTTTTGACAAACTCCCAAATGAGAAACAGATAAATTCTGATGGTATCGAAAGCGGCTCGAAAAACCCTTCGATTTGATATATTATGGGCCTCGTAATTCATCCGGGATCAAAAGTTATGAGGAATTACGTGTCCACACGTGATGGACTGTTAAGAACCCGCTGGAGGAGTTAAAAAATATAATAAAAACTCAGAAAAGACCCCAATGGGGCATCACGTGCTCACACGTGACCATGGGTCACGTGCAGACACGTGATGGGCTTTTAAGGCCTCTAAAATAATGAATAGAATTTAATTCTAAAAGTCAGAAAATACCTCAACGAGGTATCACGTGCTTACACGTGACCAATGGTCACGTGTTGACACGTGATGGTTAAAACAACAACATAAACAAGCGGCTGTTAAAGGAACCAATTTGGGGGTCACGGGTCACGTGCTCAAACGTGACCAAGGGTCACGTGCTCACACGTGACCAAGGGTCACGTGTCAGCACGTGACTGGCTTCGAAAGCCTTACAGTTAATAGAATTAAATTCTAAAAAGCTTCCAAATCTTTCCAAATGGAAAAGGTCTATGGGGACCATTGGATTAAAAATCCAAGGGTGATTAAAAATCACCAATTTATGGAAAAATCTTGGACCTGGAAAGATTTCCCCCCTAAATCTGACCGAGATAATAAATGGATATCTTTGGATTTAAAATCCAATGGTGAATAAAATTCACTTGACAATCTAAAGGCCCAGATTAATGATGAATGCAAATCAAATCTCTCAACATACAAATCAAATCTCTTAATGAGAGATTTGCTAAACAAATTGATTCTCTTCCTTCTCCTATAAATAGGAGCCAAGAAGAGAAGAGAGGGGATCTACTTTTCTGAGAGAAAAACAGAGGGAGGAGAATTTAATTCTCAAGAGAGAAAAAAAAGAAAAGAGAAGAGAATTTAATTCTCTGCAAAAAGAAAAACCCTAGGTAAGAAAAGGGAGGCTTCAAAAGAGAATTTAATTCTCAAAAGAGTTTAACTCTTACATAAAGAAAAGAACTTAGTTCTTTCTCTGGTTGAGGATCTGCAAAGTGCACATCTCCCCATGAATTGAGAATTTAATTCTCATTGGGTTGAGATCCTGCCATGCAGATCTAAAACACAGAGGAGGAATTGAGTTTTGAGAATTTAATTCTCCCAAACTTTCAGGAATTTAATTCCTCCTAAAACAAAACTAGCGTTTAACCCTAATCAAGAATTTAATTCTTTTACATATCTGGGAATTTAATTTCTTTGAAAAGAAATCAGGGTTTTATCCTAAATAAGAATTTGATTCTTTCACGATAGGAATTTAATTCCTCCAAAATCATAATTAGGGTTTAACCCTACAAAGAATTCAATTCTTAAAAGATCTCTGTTCATGAAAAGAACTAGGGTCACGCGCCCCACGTGACCCCTAAACAGATCCCCCAAAAATGAGAAGAGGAAAGCTTTAAGGCAATGCCTCACGTGTTCCCACGTGACCCTCATTATATATGGAACAAAAGCAAAGGCAGAAACAATTCTGGGCGCTCTCACGTGTTACCACGTGACCCCTAATAAATGTTCTAATAAATCAGGGCATGCTTATACATCACGTGCCCACACGTGATGGCTATGAAAATTAAAAGTGTTTAACACTTGTTTGCAGAACAAAATAAAAGGGATCTGGCCCCACTTTTTGAATGCCATCACGTGCTCCACGTGACCCCCGAAACACAGAAAGAAAAAGCAAAGGAAATGAAAGCTTTGGGCGCTCTCACGTGTTATCACGTGACCCCTCAGCAAATGCTTTAACAATCAGCGCACTAATCCTCCTCACGTGGCAGCACGTGATGCTCCAAAGAAAACATAAAAAGTGTTTAACGCTTACTTACAGAACAAAAAAAAGGAGATCTGGCTCCACATTTAGGGCGCCCTCACGTGTCACCACGTGACCCCTAATGAGCATTCTAACAGACCAGAGCAGGGGCCTCCATCACGTGCTCACACGTGATGGCCGCCAGAATTAAAAGAGTTAAACACTGATCTACAGAATAAAATAAGGGAAATCAGGGTGCTCTCACGTGTCCACACGTGACCCCTCTCTCCTTAGTATTTAACACTAATCTGAAGACTTTGTTCCCAGTGTTTAACACTGATTTGCTTTAGTGTTAAACACTAATTTGAAATCTCTGATTACCAGTGTTTAACACTGATTTGCTTTAGTGTTTAACACTAATTTGAAAGCCCTGTTGCTAGTGTTTAACACTGATTATCTTTTAGTGTTTAACACTAACTTGTTAATCTTATTCCCAGTGTTCAACACTGTTGACCTTTAGTGTTTAACACTAGCTTTAGCCCAATTGGCTAAGTTTCTAGAGGCAAAGCCTCTCCTTCAATGGACCAGCAGAGAGCCAATATTTCAAACACAATTGGACTTAGCCCAAATTGGCCATAAGTCCTCAAATCATCTTGAACTGAGCACATCTGCTCTTTCAACCAACTCATTGGTTCAAGGGTACATCTCTGAACTCCTCTGATATTTGTCGTTGTAATCCTTCAACGTCTTCAGAGAGGTGACGGGTCCCGACAACCACACATCAACACGGACTGTGGGGTCCTTAAACTCATTGACTTATGCGTCCTTAATCCAAGATACGGACTGCGGGGTCCTTAAACCCGCGGACTTATGCGTCCTTAAACTAACGGACTAATGCGTCCTTAAACACACCCATATGGACTGTGGGGTCATTAAACCCATGGACTTATGCGTCCTTAAACTACCATTGGACCACCATGTCCCTAAACTGGTAATGGACCACCATGTCCCTAAACTGGTAATGGACCACCATGTCCCTAAACTGGAACAATAGAGCCCAAATGCTCTTTTGTCGGATCTAAATAATCCCGTTAAGTCGATCTTAGTCCCAAACTGGACTAACGTATCCTTAACAACCGTTTAAGTTGATCTTAGCCTCAAATATGGCTAACGTATCCTTAAACCTTCAAACAGACTTTAGTCCCAAAGTGGACTATAAATCCCCCAACCAACTTTGGTTCAAGGGTACATCTCTGAACTCCTCTGACATCTGTCGTTGTAATCGTTCAACGTCGTCAGAGAGGTGATGGGTCCCGACGGCCATACATCTAATGGACCACTATGTCCCTAAACTGGAACAATAGAGCCAATTGCTCTTTTGTCGGATCTAAACGATCCCGTTAAGTTGATCTTAGTCTCAAACTGGACTAACGTATCCTTAACAAACGTTTGAGTTGATCTTAGCCTCAAATATGGCTAATGTATCCTTAAACCAAAACCTTCAAACAGAATTTAGTCCCAAATTGGACTCTAGATCTCCCAACCAACTTTGGTTCAAGGGTACATCTCTGAACTCCTCTGACATCTGTCGTTGTAATCCTTCAACGTCGTCAGAGAGGTGATGGGTCCCGACGGCCATACATCTAATGGACCACTATGTCCCTAAACTGGAACAATAGAGCCAATTGCTCTTTTGTTGGATCTAAACGATCCCGTTAAGTTGATCTTAGTCTCAAATTAGACTAACGTATCCTTAACAAACGTTTGAGTTGATCTTAGCTTCAAATACGGCTAACGTATCCTCAAACCAAAACCCCCAAACCCAAATCTAAGTAAACACGGATTTGGACTAATCCACGTCCTATGGGCGACGACATAAATTAGTCTCCGTATACAATCCATAGGCAACCACAAATAAAACAAACACACACGACACGAAGTGACCATCTGGAGAAGGAGAAAGTTGTTACCGCAATGCGGTAGCGTAATTAACTGCAGGGGCTTGTGCCTGCAGGGAAGAGCGTCCCCACAATCAAAAACCCCTCAAGCGAGGGGGAATCTGACGAAGTCTGCTACATCGGACGCATCCGTTTAAACCTTCGATACATGGTGCCATAAATCAACTTGGCATCTTCGGAGAGGTAGACGGATAGCACCAATTAGCATCTGCCCCGAATCACAGGCAAGACAGCCCATGTCTTGGCCGTCTTTCGGAGGGGAACAGATTCTGGCACGCCCGGTGGGACATCTTCCTCTTTCCGCTCCACACTTCGTGTGTCGTGTTCGCGAACGAATCGCGGTTTACTATGGTTGCCTGTGGATTCGAGGTACTAAGATTTGGTGTCTTGCTCCGTGCAGAAAACAGAAGATTAATGGCTTCAAACTGCACTGCCTGCAACTGCAACTCTCGCTCGGTCCTTGCTGGAGGAGTGACTTATGGGCCCCAAGCGGTCTCCCTTTTCAAGATGCCAGTGGAACATGTAACTCAAGCCACCGCTGGACTATTCTTCGGGTCCATGATCCCACCAATGAGCTTCAATGCCCCATTGCCATTGCAAGAAGCTCCGAAGAAGTCGGTCTTCGATCGGCTTACAACTATCGCGGCCCCTCTCAACGGGTCGCCCAAGCCCAATGCCTCAGCTTTCAGCAAACTGGGCCAAAACTCATGTGGGCCCATGAAGAAGCCTGCAATACCAGAAAAGGTTGTTCCGAAGAGGATAGCCATCCCTGCTCCTGAAGTCGCCAAGGCGGCTTCTCTTGCCAATGGGTCGGTCTTCACAAAACTGACTATTCCATCTCCCATTCCTGCTCGAAGGTCTGTCTTTGACAGATTGGATACCGCTACTCAAAAGACGTCAGTCTTTAAGAGACTGACACCAGCAGCGCTTCATCTGGACATGGGGCAAGACAAAGCCATCCTCATTGCTGAACCAACGTCGTCCGCTCGACATGCTCGCCGTCGTCACTGGCGCCGGGTAAGGAAGGCTGGGGGCAACTCCCCCTCTGGGATAACTCCGCCAGCTCCGATGGTGGAAATCAATGCCGCTGTTCCGACCAGGAATAGCTTTGAACCGCTAAGAAGGGTGTGCAGAAACTCTCCTACTGCAGTGCTGAAGAGAATTCCTTCACCTGTGAAGAATGCTACAAAGAAGAAGCCGGAGAAACCTCCTCAACGGTTATCCTCTCAAATTTACAAGGTCTGGCGTCAAGTCCAAAACTCCGTGATGGATCAAGACTGTCTCCGCCGACAGAAAAAAATGAAGGTTTGGCAGGAAGAAAATCCCCCTGTCAAGTCACAAAAAGCAACGGCTACTTGGGTGCCCACTACAACGACCCCCTCAACTTCAACCACTCAAAAGAAAAGGAGTCCGCAAAAAGCCCCTGTGAACATGGTGAACCGTAAATGCGCTGAGCACAAACACCCCAAATCTGGGGTTATGGTGGTGCACACTGTTTATATGACTTCTGGAAAGGAGGAAAGCCGCACTTCTACGGGTCACCGACCGCTCACCCGATCCGTGACGAAAGCCCAGGAGCAACAGCAAAAGCTTCAGGAAATGATGACTACAATGGCTGCACTCACTGAGCCAAAAGAAAGCTCTGAAACGTCTTCGGATGAGCGTCAAGAACAAGAAACCGACGCTGACTTTTTACGCAGAGTCCTCGAAAAAAGGGACAAAGAAGCTGCAGAGCAAGCGGCTAACATAAAACAGATGGCGCTCCTCTTCCAAGATATGGTAGGGATGATGTTACAGTCGGACCCTCCTGCTGAAGATCCTCCGATCGTCCTTGAAGACGACAGGGGAGAAACGTCAAATCCTCCGCCGGCTCTGTCAACAGCCAAAGAGGAGGCAATCTCCAAAGTTGACCTAGACGAATATATAACTCAGCAGATCCGGGTTCATCAGGAGAATGAAGCGGCTGGGCAAATTGTTAGAACCGGACGACCGTATCCGAGCTGGTATGACCAAATCAGTTACCCGCCAGGATATACGATCCCTAAATTCCACGTATATAAAGGGACAGGGAATCCGCATCAGCATGTCGCTCAATTCAGGGCCTTATGCGGCAATACTGGAGGCGATGATAAATTATTGCTACGTCAATTCGTCGGCAGCTTAGCAGAAACAGCCTTTGAATGGTATTCGGAGCTACCTAACGACTCTGTCAAAACATTTGCAGAGATGGAACTGCTGTTTACACAAAGATTCGCGAGTGCTAGTGAACGCACCCCGATAACAGCACTAATAAATGCCAGGATAAGGCCAAGCGAAACGTGGGTTCAATACGCAACACGATGGCGGAACCTATGGTCGAAATGCGAACAACGCATAGAAGAGGCACCTGCGGTAGGCATGTTCATGGGTACTCTTGATCCGCAAGCAACCATCTCGCAATTCATGATGTTCTTCATACCGACCACGTTCCAGGCCTTAATTGATAAGCTAGCCCAGATAGATCAGATAGGTCATAGGCCATCTCCTTCAAAGACAAAGCCTTGGAATGAAAAGGGCAAAGGGAAAGCAACCTTCGTCGCCAACGCTCAACAACAGTCGAGCAACTTAAAGTCGGTTGTCCGTCAAAACAATATGCGTCCACGCCTATCCCTCGAGGAGAGACTGGGACGTCCTTATTCGTTTCCTCAGGATAAAACAAGGAGACTGTTCGAGCTGGCAGTGCGTAACAGACTCATCCATCTGCCGAATCCAAAACGTCCGTTGCAGCCAGGCGATGTCAACGATCTTAATTACTGCCCTTACCACCAAGCGGTAAGCCATCCAATCGAAGATTGCTTCGTTTTTAAGGGATGGATCGAAGATCAGTACCAACAAGGCAAGTTCGCGTTATCCGAAAACTGGAAGGTGAACCCGCCACAGCCTCACACTCCTAAGAAGGCAAACACACTGGGGGCAACATGCTCTTTTGTTGAGGAAGCTCCATGGGAAGTGGCTCTTTCGGCCAAGACCAAAAGGATGCTAAATGATCTTCAGACGTGCCCGGCGATTAGATGGAAGAACCCGTTGGAACCTGAGATCATCAAGGGGATGCTGAAGCCGCGCCCAATTCCAAATATTGGTGGTGATAGCCAAAGCATTCACACCCAGCCGTCGAAATCTTCGAAAAAGCAGGAGAAATCCATGAAGCCCGTGAAGCCTGGAGACAAACGCACGGATTTGCAAAATCGGATTGACGCGCTGGAAGATTATAACCAGAAGGCGCGGATTCCAATCACGCTCCAAGAGTTTCTCAGCCACGTCCTCGAGGACGAAAACGATGGAGATGACTCATCAGATGAATCTAAGGACTACATAGCAAGTTGTCATGTGATCTCTCACTCCGTGATAGATGATAAAGAGGCTCCTTGCACCGAGAAACCGGGGGCGGATCCTGAACCAGAACTTCTGTGGCCGTCAGACGAGATGATCGATGCCTTCCTGAATGAGATTCTTCTGAAAAGTAAAGCCGATCGGGAGCGTGAGATGGCCATATTTGAAAAGGCCAAACGCCGGCGACTGGACAAAAGGGTCGAAACATACCCACCAGATCAAAGTACATCCGCCGCAAATGAAAGCAGGATCAAGACAAAGAAACGATTCGCCAAAGCCATATCAATGGGGATGAGGCCGCCCTCTTTCAGAGAAAATTCTCTTGGTGGTATACATTTTGATGAAACGGACGTACACCCCAACTTCTGCTTGTATCATCAGAGGATCGCACATCCTACTAAAGACTGCAACTCCTTTAAGTGTTGGTGGCAAGGATATGTCGCTCATAGACAACACGTCAATAAAATAAAGCGGGAAGCTCGTAGACAGCGAAAAAATACGACAGATGAGCATAAAAGAGTTGCCGGCAATTGTCATAGGGACGAGCCCGGGGGATCACGAGTTCTCACCTTTGGAAGCGATTCTGACGAAGAAGCCGCCCTCAACCCTCTCTTCAAGGAATTCATTTCTAAAACAAAAGAATTGGAGAGTTGCGAGAACATTCAGCCGTACAATCTCACGCTACCCGGAAAGAATCTCGGACCCGAAAACGACGGAGCAAACGAAATGAGAAAGGAAAAGGAAAAAACGGTCTTTGTTGCCAACACTCAACAACAGCCGAGTAACCCGGGACCGTTTTGTCGTCAAAACAACAAGCCGCGATACCTCAATGAGAAGTTGAAACGTCCTTACTCGTTTCCCAAACATAAAACAAAGAGATTGTTCGAGCTAGCAGTGCGCAGCGGGCTCATCACTCTGCCAGATCCAAAACGTACATTGCAACCAGGTGACGTTAACAATCCTAACTATTGTCCCTACCACAGAGTAATAGGTCACCCACTCGAAAATTGCTACGTCTTCAAAAACTGGGTTGAAGACCAATACCAACAGGACAAGTTCGCGCTGCCCGAAAAGTGGAAAGTAAACCCGCCACAACAACATCCTCCGAAAAAGGTGGATATGCCGGGGGCATCATACTCATTCATAAGGAAAGCCCCATAGACCGAAAAGTCAGTAAACTAGAGATTCGCCTCAAATACGGCGACGGTGGACCACTATGTCCTAAAACTGGCGTCGGACCGAAACGTCCTTAAACTAACGGCGGACCGCAATGTCCTAAAACTTGCAAATGACCGAAACGTCGTTAAACTACTATCAACCCGCGGCATCATCAGGCTGGCGTGGTTAAAAAAAAAAGCAAAAAAGCAAAAAAAAAAAAAGAAAAAGAAAAAAAGGTATGTCCATAAGCAAAATGGGCACGGATGAAAACCCAAAAGGGCTCCGTGAGTAAAAACAGCAGGGCTACCGGCGAGTGTTTGTAAAAACCCGAAAGGGCGCAACCTCGTTAGAAAAAAGAATAAAAAGAATAAAAAAAACGGTATGTCCATAAGCAGAATGGGCACGGATGAAAACCCGAAAGGGCTCCGTGAGTAAAAACAGCAGGGCTACCGGCGAGTGTTCGTGAAAACCCGAAAGGGCGCGACCTCGTTTTAAAAAAAAAAACAAAAAAACACGGTATGTCCATAAGCAAAATGGGCACGGATGAAAACCCGAAAGGGCTCCGTAAGTAAAAACAGCAGGGCTACCGGCGAGTGTTTGTGAAAACCCGAAAGGGCGCAACCTCGTTAAAAGACACTTATAGGGTTCTCTCGACCTTGTAAGGAGAAACCACCCGCGTGAGATCCTTACGAATCACAAGGGAGCAACACACTTAGGGATCCTCACGATTCCTAAGGAGAAATTACAGTTGCGAGATCCTCACGACTCGTAAGGAGAACTCTCTTATGGGACCCTCACGGCTCATAAGATTTGAAAGTCTTAAGTTACAGAGACCTGAACCTGTTCTTAAGTAACCCCCACAATCTCCGATACTGCCCTACAAGCGGCTCAATACTGACCCTTGTATACAATCCACGGGTGCGAATAAACATTTCCCCAGCAAAGTCCCACCCGTGACTAAGGATATGTCCATATGGTGAGCAACCTTTGTAGGTCCTCTCGACCTATAAAGAGAAAGCCCTCTTGTAGGATCCTTACGACTTGCAGAGGAACATACACTTAGGAATCCTCACGATTCCTAGGGAGAAAATACACCTACAAGATCCTCACGACTTGTAGGGAGAAATACCTTTGTGAGACCCTTACGGCTCATGAAGTCAAAAGCCTTAGTCGACAGAACCCTTAACCCTGTTTACTAAGCCACCTTTGTTCAATATCGACAGAGGCAAATGATGATTCGCTCCTGGAAATATCCCAGTTGCAGCGATGCTGATGCCTAAACCGGTATCAAATTCCAAGCCCTTTCAAGGCAAATGATGATTCGCTCCTGGCAATATCCCAGTTGCAGCGATGCTGATGCCTAAACCGGTATCAAATTCCAAGTCCTTTCATGGCAAATGATGATTCGCTCCTGGCAATATTCCAGTCGCAGCGATGCTGATGCCAAGATTGGTATCAGATCCCAAATCCCCTACTCAAAAAAAAAAAATCAGCGAGCCAAAAAAAAATTTTAAAAAAAATGCATACGAAATAGCCGAAATGATGGGGCAACTTGCAATAAAAATCAGCAAGTAAAAAAAATGTATGGATGAAAAATAGCCGAAATGATTGGGCAACTCGCAATAAAAAGCAGCGAGTAAAAATAAAATAAATAGCCGAAATGATTGGGCACCACGATAAATAGCCGAAATGATTGGGCAAGCGCGATTTTCGCGATATAAAAAAATGAAATGATAGAGCATCGCGGAAAGAATAAAAAAAATGATGAAGGAATGAAACTTTTTGCCCTACAGGTGATGCTACATCAATCCCTGTATACAATCCAGGAGCGCAAACAAAGAAGGAGTCGCACTCCTCCTCCACAGGTTTCATCAGAAGAAGAAGCCGAATCTCGACGGGCCATAAATAACCTAGAGATCATCTCAACACTCGTCTCGTCACAGCGGACACATCATCAAGCAAAGCGGAACAGCGGCAACTCCCAATTCCATGACTCGACGATGTACTCCCACAGAGAGTCAAATCCCAACTCCGTGAAATGCGGATATAATCAACAAAATTCCTGGTCACGTGGAACACGGATAACGTCACTCTTTGACCCCGTGGAAAACGCCCAGAGCGGATCCTGGTCCTCACAGAACACAGCAGTGAACCCGTGCGAAGCATCCAGAGCGGAGCCTAGTCCTCGCCTAACGCGGCAGTGAACCCGTGTGAAGCATCTAGAGCAAAATTCCTGGTCACGTGGAACGCGGATACGTCACTCTTTGACCCCGTGGAAAACGTCCAGAGCGGATCCTGGTCCTCGCAAAGCACAGCAGTGAACCCGTGTGAAGTATCCAGAGCGGAGCCTAGTCCTCGCCTAACACGGCAGTGAAACCGTGTGAAGCATCTAGTGCAAAATTCCTGGTCACGTGGAACGCGGATAACGTCACTCTTTGACCCCGTGGAAAACGTCTAGAGCGGATCCTGGTCCTCGCAGAGCACGGCAGTGAACCTGTGCGAAGCATCCAGAGCGGAGCCTAGTCCTCGCCTAACACGGCAGTGAACCCGTGTGAAGCATCTAGAGCAAAATTCCTGGTCACGTGGAACGCGGATAACGTCACTCTTTGACCCCGTGGAAAACGTCCAGAGCGGATCCTGGTCCTCGCAAAGCACGGCAGTGAACCCGTGTGAAGCATCCAGAGCGGAGCCTAGTCTTCGCCTAACGCGGCAGTGAAACCGTGTGAAGCATCTAGTGCAAAATTCCTGGTAACGTGGAACGCGGATAACGTCACTCTTTGACCCCGTGGAAAACGTCCAGAGCGGATCCTGGTCCTCGCAGAGCACGGCAGTGAACCTGTGCGAAGCATCCAGAGCGGAGCCTAGTCCTCGCCTAACACGGCAGTGAACCCGTGTGAAGCATCTAGAGCAAAATTCCTGGTCACGTGGAACACGGACAACGTCACTCTTCGATCCCGTGGGAAACATCCAGAGCGGATCCTGGTCCTCACACCAACATGGAGTGATCACCACCGCGGCATTCGTCTCGATACAGAGGACGCGATGCCAGCAAATGAAGCGAAGGCCAAATTCCTAGCTTCAGGGTCTTGACGGCAAGTCATATAAAGCCTCAAAGACAATTGGAGATCATCTCGCACCAGCACGGAGTGGTCACCACCTCGACGTTCGTCTCGATACAGCAGACGCAACATCACCAAAAGGAGCCACGGCAAAATCCCTAGTTCCAAATCTCGACGGTTCATCAGCAACCTAGAGACAACCACGACATTCGTCTCGATACAGAGGACGCAATGCCAGCAAACGAAGCAAAGGCCAAATTCCTAGCTTCAGGGTCTTAACGGCAAGTCATATAAAGCCTGAAAGACTATCGGAGATCATCACACACCAGCGCAGAGTGGTTATGACTCATCGGGGCTCTCCAAAATGAGCCTAACCTCAAGTAAAAAGCGGCATGGCAAATTCCTAGCGCTTGCTCTTCCGAAGGTCAAACTGCCAAGGAGGATTGCTTGAAGACGTCTTGTCCAGCCTCCGAAGGGATCAGAGACACGGCAGTCGCAGGGCTACTCGAACAGCACGATTGCCTATCGAGGAATACATCAGCTGATGCGACGGTACGACGGCCAAAACCCTAAGTACCACAGATCCTAACGGACTTCTGTCGTAAAGAGCAGAGGTTAACTGTGACGTTAGGATATTCTTGCGAGATCTGCTCGATTCGTTTCGACTTGTGAGGAAATTGATGTCTTTGTGAGAACTTCTCGATTCGTCTCGACTCGTGAGATAAAGCCTTAGGCAGTAGGGATTAAAAAACCTGTTTCCTAAGCACTGGGATCCTGCAAGTCGGCCCAAAATGGTCTCTTGCATACTATCCACGGGTCTCACTCTCCGAAGTCGAATTTCGACAAGGAGGGGAACAACCGCTTACGGGTCCTCTCGACTCGTAAGAGGGAAAAATTCTCTTACAAGATCCTTATAACTTATAAGAGAAACACACTTAGGAATCCTCACGACTCCTAAGGAGAAAATACACCTACGAGATCGTCTCGATCCGTAGGGAGAAAAGTCTTTATGAGACCCTCACGGCTCATAAAGTTGAAAAGTCTTAGGTGGCAGATCCTAACCCTGTCTCCTAAGCCATCACCGCCCTGTAAAGAGGTCAAGATGGACCATCTATGAGCCACACTTGCCAAAGCTACATGCCACTGAAATGGAGAACTTACTCATAAGCGTATAAACTACTCCACGCCAGAGTAAGACATAAAGAGATAGAAGGGTGCGGCTCATGGAGTTAAGGGTTTAGAACTATATCTCTTAAGAGTCAAGATTTGAGTCAATGATAAATGACGACGCTTGTGTCCGCTCGTTATCTTCTCAGATCAAGATTCTGAAAGTTATATACCAACCCGAAATTGGTCATACGCTATGCATTACTCTGCACTACTTCACCCACGTATATGCTTACGTGGGCAAATTAGTGGGGGGCATTTGTTCCCGCCAAAAATTTCTGCGCAAAAGAGTCCAAGGTATCAAATGGCAGCGATACGCTTAAGAAAATGGGAACCTGTATCTTCTGGGCTGTTTTTTGACAAACTCCCGAATGAGAAACAGATAAATTCTGATGGTATCGAAAGCGGCTCGAAAAACCCTTCGATTTGATATATTATGGGCCTCGTAATTCATCCGGGATCAAAAGTTATGAGGAATTACGTGTCCACACGTGATGGACTGTTAAGAACCCGCTGGAGGAGTTAAAAAATATAATAAAAACTCAGAAAAGACCCCAATGGGGCATCACGTGCACACACGTGACCATGGGTCACGTGCAAACACGTGATGGGCTTTTAAGGCCTCTAAAATAATGAATAGAATTTAATTCTAAAAGTCAGAAAATACCTCAACGAGGTATCACGTGCTTACACGTGACCAATGGTCACGTGTTGACACGTGATGGTTAAAACAACAACATAAACAAGCGGCTGTTAAAGGAACCAATTTGGGGGTCACGTGCTCACACGTGACCAAAGGTCACGTGTCAGCACGTGACTGGCTTCGAAAGCCTTACAGTTAATAGAATTAAATTCTAAAAAGCTTCCAAATCTTTCCAAATGGAAAAGGTCTATGGGGACCGTTAGATTAAAAATCCAAGGGTGATTAAAAATCACCAATTTATAGAAAAATCTTGGACCTGGAAAGATTTCCCCCATAAATCTGACCGAGATAATAAATGGATATCTTTGGATTTAAAATCCAATGGTGAATAAAATTCACTTGACAATCTAAAGACATGGATTAATGATGAATGCAAATCAAATCTCTCAGCATACAAATCAAATCTCTTAATGAGAGATTTGCTAAACAAATTGATTCTCTTCTTTCTCCTATAAATAGGAGCCCAGAAGAGAAGAGAGGGGATCTACTTTTTTGAGAGAAAAACAGAGGGAGGAGAATTTAATTCTCAAGAGAGAAAAAAAAGAAAAGAGAAGAGAATTTAATTCTCTGCAAAAAGAAAAACCCTAGGTAAGAAAAGGGAGGCTTCAAAAGAGAATTTAATTCTCAAAAGAGTTTAACTCTTACATAAAGAAAAGAACTTAGTTCTTTCTCTGGTTGAGGATCTGCAAAGTGCACATCTCCCCATGAATTGAGAATTTAATTCTCATTAGGTTGAGATCCTGCCATGCAGATCTAAAACACAGAGGAGGAATTGAGTTTTGAGAATTTAATTCTCCCAAACTTTCAGGAATTTAATTCCTCCTAAAACAAAACTAGGGTTTAACCCTAATCAAGAATTTAATTCTTTTACATATCTGGGAATTTAATTTCTTTGAAAAGAAATCAGGGTTTTATCCTAAATAAGAATTTGATTCTTTCACGATAGGAATTTAATTCCTCCAAAATCATAATTAGGGTTTAACCCTACAAAGAATTCAATTCTTAAAAGATCTCTGTTCATGAAAAGAACTAGGGTCACGCGCCCCACGTGACCCCTAAACAGATCCCCCAAAAATGAGAAGAGGAAAGCTTTGAGGCAATGCCTCACGTGTTTCCACGTGACCCTCATTATATATGGAACAAAAGCAAAGGCAGAAATAATTCTGGGCGCTCTCACGTGTTACCACGTGACCCCTAATAAATGTTCTAATAAATCAGGGCATGCTTATACATCACGTGCCCACACGTGATGGCTATGAAAATTAAAAGTGTTTAACACTTGTTTGCAGAACAAAATAAAAGGGATCTAGCCCCACTTTTTGAATGCCATCACGTGCTCCACGTGACCCCCGAAACACAGAAAGAAAAAGCAAAGGAAATGAAAGCTTTGGGCGCTCTCACGTGTTATCACGTGACCCCTCAGCAAATGCTTTAACAATCAGCGCACTAATCCTCCTCACGTGGCAGCACGTGATGCTCCAAAGAAAACATAAAAAGTGTTTAACGCTTACTTACAGAACAAAAAAAAGGAGATCTGGCTCCACATTTAGGGCGCCCTCACGTGTCACCACGTGACCCCTAATGAGCATTCTAACAGACCAGAGCAGGGGCCTCCATCACGTGCTCACATGTGATGGCCGTCAGAATTAAAAGAGTTAAACACTGATCTACAGAATAAAATAAGGGAAATCAGGGTGCTCTCACGTGTCCACACGTGACCCCTCTCTCCTTAGTATTTAACACTAATCTGAAGACTTTGTTCCCAGTGTTTAACACTGATTTGCTTTAGTGTTAAACACTAATTTGAAATCTCTGATTACCAGTGTTTAACACTGATTTGCTTTAGTGTTTAACACTAATTTGAAAGTCCTGTTGCTAGTGTTTAACACTGATTATCTTTTAGTGTTTAACACTAACTTGTTAATCTTATTCCCAGTATTCAACACTGTTGACCTTTAGTGTTTAACACTAGTTTTAGCCCAATTGGCTAAGTTTCTAGAGGCAAAGCCTCTCCTTCAATGGACCAGCAGAGAGCCAATATTTCAAACACAATTGGACTTAGCCCAAATTGGCCATAAGTCCTCAAATCATCTTGAACTGAGCACATCTGCTCTTTCAACCAACTCATTGGTTCAAGGGTACATCTCTGAACTCCTCTGATATTTGTCGTTGTAATCCTTCAACGTCTTCAGAGAGGTGACGGGTCCCGACAACCACACATCAACACGGACTGTGGAGTCCTTAAACTCATTGACTTATGCATCCTTAAACCAAGATATGGACTGCGGGGTCCTTAAACCCGCGGACTTATGCGTCCTTAAACTAACGGACTAATGCGTCCTTAAACACACCCATATGGACTGTGGGGTCATTAAACCCATGGACTTATGCGTCCTTAAACTACCATTGGACCACTATGTCCCTAAACTGGTAATGGACCACCATGTCCCTAAACTGGTAATGGACCACCATGTCCCTAAACTGGAACAATAGAGCCCAAATGCTCTTTTGTCGGATCTAAATGATCCCGTTAAGTCGATCTTAGTCCCAAACTGGACTAACGTATCCTTAACAACCGTTTAAGTTGATCTTAGCCTCAAATATGGCTAACGTATCTTTAAACCTTCAAACAGACTTTAGTCCCAAATTGGACTATAAATCCCCCAACCAACTTTGGTTCAAGGGTATATCTCTGAACTCCTCTGACATCTGTCGTTGTAATCCTTCAACGTCGTCAGAGAGGTGATGGGTCCCGACGGCCATACATCTAATGGACCACTATGTCCCTAAACTGGAACAATAGAGCCAATTGCTCTTTTGTCGGATCTAAACGATCCCGTTAAGTTGATCTTAGTCTCAAACTGGACTAACGTATCCTTAACAAACGTTTGAGTTGATCTTCGCCTCAAATATGGCTAATGTATCCTTAAACCAAAACCTTCAAACAGACTTTAGTCCCAAATTGGACTCTAGATCTCCCAACCAACTTTGGTTCAAGGGTACATCTCTGAACTCCTCTGAAATCTGTCGTTGTAATTCTTCAACGTCGTCAGAGTGGTGATGGGTCCCGACGGCCATACATCTAATGGACCACTATGTCCCTAAACTGGAACAATAGAGCCAATTGCTCTTTTGTTGGATCTAAACGATCCCGTTAAGTTGATCTTAGTCTCAAATTAGACTAACGTATCCTTAACAAACGTTTGAGTTGATCTTAGCTTCAAATACGGCTAACGTATCCTCAAACCAAAACCCCTAAACCCAAATCTAAGTAAACACGGATTTGGACTAATCCACGTCCTATAGGCGACGACATAAATTAGTCTCCGTATACAATCCATAGGCAACCACAAATAAAACAAACACACACGACACGAAGTGACCATCTGGAGAAGGAGAAAGTTGTTACCGCAATGCGGTAGCATAATTAACTGCAGGGGCTTGCGCCTGCAGGGAAGAGCGTCCCCACAATCAAAAACCCCTCAAGCGAGGGGGAATCTGACGAAGTCTGCTACATCGGACGCATCCGTTTAAACCTTCGATACATGGTGCCATAAATCAACTTGGCATCTTCGGATAGGTAGACGGATAGCACCAATTAGCATCTGCCCCGAATCACAGGCAAGACAGCCCATGTCTTGGCCGTCCTTCGGAGGGGAACAACCCCAACGAAGAAGAAGCACATTATTGCATCTTCTTCAGGTGTTCTTGTTATTGAGAAATTCGGTTAGTCCTACCTCCTGAGTACTAGATACCGGATCAGGATCTCATATCTGTAATTTATTGCAGGGACTGAGAAAAAGTAGGATGGTTGGACCTGGTGATATGTCCCTCAGAGTAGGGAACGGAGCATAAGTTGATGCTGCAGCCGTCGGTGAATATCACCTAGTGTTGCCAAAAGGCAATACTATGATTTTGAACAATTGCTATTATGTACCCTCCATGGTTTGCAACATAATATCAATTTCTTTACTTGATAAAGATGGATATAAGTTTGTTCTTGATGGAAATATCATCAACATTTACCTTTAATCAGGTATTGGTTGCAGAAGGTACACTATTTAATGGTATTTATGTTCTAAATCAAAACACAGTTCTCAATGTACAAAACACACGCAAAAGGAAAAGTTCAGAAACAAACGAATCCTAATTGTGGTATTGTAGACTTGGTCATATCGGAGAGAAAAGACTAACTAAGTTGCATAAAGATGGAGAAGACGTTTGAGTTTTCATTTTATGAAACTTGTCAGTCTTGTCTCAAAGGAAATATGACCAAATTTCCATTCACCGGACACGGAGAAAGAGCAGCAGAGCTCTTGGGACTCATACACAGCGATGTATGTGGTCCGATGTCTATACATGCATGGGGTGAGTTCTCATATTTCATCACATTCACTGACGATCTCTCTAGGTTCGGGTATTTGTATTTTATGAAACACAAATATGAAGCTTTTGAGAAATTCAAAGAATTCAGAAACGAAGTAGAGAACCAGAATGGCAAAAGTATCAAGATCCTCCGATTTGATAGAGGAGGGGAATACTTAAGAACGGAATTCCGAGACTTTCTAAAAGAGAATGGTATTCTCTCTCAGCTTACTCCTCCGTATACACCACAGCACAATGGTGTATCGGAGCGGAGGACCGTACCCTATTGGACATGGTTCGCTCCATGATGAGTAATGTCGAGTTGCTTCTTTCATTTTGGGGATATGCGCTTTTGACAGCGGATTATCTGTTGAATGATGTTCCATGTAAATCCGTGCCTAAGACACCATTCGAGATATGGAATGGTAAAAGGCCATATCTTAAAAGATTTAAGATATGGGGTTGCCCAGCTTATGTTAAAAATCATAATACGGATAAACTGGAGGCACGATCAGTTTTATGTAAGTTTGTGGGATATACAAAGAATGGTTATGGATATCTGTTTTACCATACCGAGGAACATAAGGTATTTATTGCTCAGCAAGCCACTTTTTTAGAGTGGCAATTTCTTGTAAAAGAAATAAATGGGAGCACGGTAGAACTGGAAGAAATTCAGGAACCACAAATTAAAACTGAAGAATTGGTGGAACCTCAAGTTAAAATACCCCAGATGAGCTTCAACCGCTCCGAAGAACTAGTAGGATTTCTCATCCGCCAGAGAGATACTGTGGTTTTCTCATAGACGGGGATCAAGAGGATTGCATCTTAGAAGAAGATGATCCTACTAATTACAGGACGGCCATTATCAGTAGGAACTCTGATAAGTGGCTGGATGCCATGCGATCCGAAATGGAGTCCATGTACACCAATAAAGTGTAGACCTTGGAAGTTGCTCCACCTGGGGTAAAACCCGTTGAATGCAAATAGATCTACAAAAGAAAATTTGGTGTAGATGGGTAGGTGGAAACCTATAAGGCTAGACTCGTTGCAAAAGGTTTTCGTCAAAGACCAGGTATGGACTATGACGAAACCTTTTCTCCAATGGCTATGCTCAAATCCATTCGGATCCTGCTTTCCATTGCTTCCTTCCATGACTATGAGATTTGGCGGATGGACGTAAAAACGGCTTTTCTAAACGGCAGTTTGGAAGAGTGCATTTATATGGATCAGCCAAAAGATTTTATAGACAATGGGAGCAACAGGAAGGTGTGCAAGTTGCTCAAATCTATTTATGGATTAAAGCAGGCATCGCGGAGCTGGAACATCTGTTTTGATGAAACAGTCAAGGAATTTGACTTCATCAAGAACAAGAATGCGCCATGTATTTATAAGAAGATTGTAGGAAGAACTGTCGTATTCATAGTCTTGTACGTGGACACCATTCTTTTGATAGAAAATGATATTCCTTTGCTACAATCGGTCAAGCTATTCTTGTCACAACGGTTCTCCATGAAGGACCTGGATGATGCCTCGTACATTCTGGGGATCAAGATCTACAGAGATAGATCCAAGAGATAGCAACCCAGGTACATAGAGACCATACTAAAGAGATTTAGTATGGAAGATTCCAAGTGCGGTAACATACCCACATTGCACGGAATCACTTTCTCCAAGGAGATGTCTCCCAAGACTGATGAGGAGAGGGTTTGTATGAGCACTATACCCTACGCTTCGGTGGTAGGATCTATAATATATGCGATGCTATGTACAAAACCAGATGTAGCTTACGTGCTAAGCGTGGTGAGCTGGTATCAGTCAAACCCAGGTGAGAACCACTGGACATCAGTGAAGAACATTCTCAAGTACCTGAGAAGGACTAAGAAGATGTTCTTAGTTTTCTTTAATGGAGACTTCAGGGTCGAGTCCTTTACCGATTCCAGCTTTCAGAGTGATAAGGATGACAACAAGTCTATCTGGTTTTGTTTTTACCCTCAACGGAGGGGCGGTGTGTTGGAAGAATTCCAAACAGGACACCGTCGCAGACTCGACGATGGAGGCTGAATACATTGCTGCAAGCGATGCCGCAAAAGAAGCGGTCTAGATGAAAAAGTTCATTGCTGATCTTCAAGTGGTTCCATCCATTGTTGATCCGATACCTTTTTATTGTGATAACAATGGGGCTATAGCTTTAGCGAAGGAACCACGGTCCCATCAGAAATCCAGACACATCTTTAGGCGGTATCACCTAATCAGGGAGATCATTGATCGCCAGGAGATCGAGGTACGGAGAGTAGACACAAAAGAAAACACGGCGGATCCATTTACAAAGGCCCTCCTTCAAACGCAGTTTGAGCGACTTTTTGAGATGTTGGGTATGCAGTACGCCAGCAGCTGGCCTTAGTGCAGACGTTGGGTATTCGGTACACCAATTACTGGCCTTTAGTGCAAGTGGGAAATTGTTGGATATGTATGCCCTAGAGGCCATTAATGTATATGTATACATGTGGATGCTGGGGATATGTATGTACAGGACATTCTTGCTCAGTTATATAGTATATTGTTTCAGTTGTCTTTTATCAGGATATGTGTATTTGTTTTTATTGATGTTTTTATCCAGCTTGCACATATTGATAAAGACTTGATACAGTAGTATACTATTATGGTTTGACTTTATCTTAACATGGAATATGTTATACAAATTATTATATATTGCGGTTACATGTTGATAAAGCCCGTAGGATCTTGCTTGACTACCTGTATTGTGATGGCGATCATATTTGTGGGAGCAGGGTAGTCCATAAGCACATCCTAAATGGTCCCTAGTCGCGTAAGTATCGAGACTAGGTATTGATACTCCAAAGTAGACTAATGTATACGTTTCTAGCCCTGACAAGGGGAAATGGTTGGTCCCTCAGCCATTGGCCAGATGCACCTAAGATCGTATACATGTGCTCACTGGGTGTGAGTACATTGGACGGACTCGCGGAGAACTTCTAGATGGTACTATACCTATTGTCAGATGGAAGTTCTCAGGTGACATGTGTATAGATTAGTCTTCGGACCTTCGATCGTCATTTGTATCATGTGAGTTCCCACTGTGCTTTGATCACTACCCTACCACGGCTCTACTGAGTCGTGCAAACAGGTTTTGGTTGGGTACAGTCCCGAGCCATATGGAGGCAGTGAGCGATTGTTGGGGATCCGTCTCTCCCGGTATTGGGAGTCGATATCGTACTGTGTTCGATTGGTTAGGACCATAAGACCTTGACCAAGACAGTTGGCATTTACTGATAGGTTGATCAGTAGTTTCCCGGATTGGTTCTAAGCCTCATCATCAGCATGAATTATCGGGTTATTAGGGTCTGACGTTTACCACCCCTAGACCCGGTATGCGATACTCTTAGAAGAAGATACTGGACTGTACGGATATTGTCACGAATAGGCTCAGTAGGGATCCAGATGAATTTGATCGTCGGCTTTCCATTTCAAATGGTACCTGGGTAGCCGTTACGTACAGCTAGTGCCGCTGGCATGCTTGTTGTTAAACCCACTGCCAGCGTACTGTCGAGTCTTTAGAGTCCCACACAGAGGGTTTCCCTGCTTTGGGCGAAACGATGTACATGCCGTATGGTTTTATGGTAGGGTTCGATCACATACATGTACTTATGCACGCATGATGTTCGGGTGGATAATACTAGCAAGTTTTGGTTTAAGCCAGATATTAGTATTATATTGTTGGATTATTTTCGTCTCTTTTGTATTCGTATTTTTCGGAATACGGATACGGGTATGTATATACGGTGAGGAGTATTCTTGTAATTTGTTACAAGAGTGCTTTTAGAAGAAGAATCCTCATTATTTGTTTTAACCATTTAATTAAATGGTTAATGAGGTGGAGGTATGAGGTGTTGAATTTTCTTAAGTGAACCATGGTTACTTGTTAACTCACTCGGTGGGTTATGTGTTACTATTGAGGAAAGGTGGCATCTAGATATTTTGCACAAAATATCTAGATATTTTGTGATGGAAATAATTGTTTATTATTATATTGGCATGCTTGCTTTATTAGTAAGACTCTTAGCCATTCTTCACTTAAGTTTTTTTGAGTTGCTCTCTACAACACCCTAATCTCCTCCAAGCTTATCTTCTTCTATCTCAAGCCCTAATAGTCTCATGTGTTGAGAACAAGGGTTCTTGAGACAAAACATTCCATCATCATTCTTTATATCACCTAGGTTAGTTAGATTAGCAAACCCAAGTGATCTAGTTATCTCGGTTTAGAGGTAGGAGCCCAAAGTAGACATTCTCGGGTGGATCATCTTCGACGTGAGGAAGCCGTTGATCAAGTTCGATCATGGAGGCCACTAGGAGCATGATAAAGGAGAGGAGTGAAGACCCAAAGGACTGGAGTCTCATGGTATAACTCTTCTCATAGTAGATAGCTTCTCTTTTTACTAGTTAGGTTTATGGTAGATCCGGTTTAGGATTATTGTAGCGCCGAGCTTTGATCGATTGAAAATTTTTCGTTTCGCAATTGGCTACTAAAATTGGCCAGGGCGCTAGCGTAACCTTTCAATTAGCTGCGAGCAATCGGTCCACCTCGTCCTCTATTGCATTTTGTTTGATCGGCGCGAAGCTTCTCTTCTTTTGTCGGACGGGTCGGGCTTTCGGGTCGACACTAAGCTTGTAGGAGATCACTTTAGGGTCGATCCCGGGCATGTCCACGGGGGTCCAAACAAACTCATTCGAGTTATCTCGGAGGAACTGTTTCAGGTCCTCATGGTGGTCCCTGTTAAGAGAGAGCCGATCTGGACGGTCCGACCGTCGACCCCTTCAACGAGAGGGACTTCCGTCAATGCTTCCACCGAGGATCCTCAGACTTCCTTTTTGCCGTCGCGCGTATCCAAAGACCCCTGGAAATCACACGCATCTTCAAAATCGTCACCCGGCTCTCTGGCGGGTGACGTGGAGTCGAGACAAATCTTAGTGATTTGCTGGTTCCCGTAGGTCCGGCCTATCCCTCTTGATCTAAAGGGAATTTGATTGTGATGTGATAAGTCGAGATTTGAGGCCGGAGGGCGTTTAAGGTTGGACGACCTAGGAGAATGTTGTAAGACGAAGGGACCTTAGTGACAAGGAAGTTCACCGGAATGGTTCGCGTATATCCTCGGCCGGGATAGAGTGGTTGGTGAACCCAGAGAGAACATGGGAGGTTGGCTGGTCCTAGTCCCATCTGCTGGAAACAGTCATGGAACAGGATATCCGCCGAGCTACTTGAATCGACCAAAATTCTCTGGACCTCGTAATGATGGACCCGGGCCGTTATCACGAGAGGGTCATTGTGAGGAAGCGATATGCCGTGGAGGTCTTCATCGGTGAAGATGATTGGTTCATCCTTTTTGAACCTCTTCTGGGGTGGATCACTTATACCCTCGACTGGGAAGAGGCGATGGTTCCCGCCATCTTCCCGAGCAGGATCCGAGGTAATGACCATGATTTGCCCGATCGTTAATTCCCCGGGAGGGATCTGGTCCCTTTGCTCCCGTTCCGCCTGCCGCTTGTCCCTTAAGTATTTCTCCAGGTGGCCAAAGCGGATTAACTCCTCAATGTAGTCGCGGAGTTGTTTGCGGTTCTCAGTTGGGTGACCCTGTGACCCGTGGAAGGCGCAGTATGGGCCACAGAGACGTTTGCCTGCTCTTTTAGCGGGAGCTTAAAGAACTTCTCGTCCTTCGCTTCCTCCAACTGCTCGGTTTAAGAGATATTCAGAGGAGTGTACTCTTAGAACGTTGGGGAGTAAGGTTTTGGTCGATCGACTTTCTTTTTCTCCTCCTTGCCTCTCTTCTTTTGGTCGGCTTGGTCTCCTCTGGGAAGGTTGGAGTTCACCTTCGACTCGAGTTGGATTTCCCGCTCGGTCCAAGCTTTTACTTCAGCCATGGTCTTAGGTTGCGCTAATGCAAAAGAGAGGAGCCACTTTTTGTGCCTAAGACCCGACCTCAGTGCGGTGATGATTGTTTCATCGCGATGCTCGGGAACCTCCAAGATAGCATTGTAGAAACGAGTGACATATCCCTTAAAGGATTCCTTGTCCCCGCTCTTTATGGTGAACAGGTAATCCACCGTACTTTTCTTTCGTCTGTTCCCGACGAAATGACCGAGGAATTGGGTAGCCAACTCATCAAAGGTCGAGATGGAGTGAGGCGCCAGCCCCAGGAACCAGTCCCGGCTAACCCAGATCAGGGTAGTGGGGAAAGCTCGACATTGAGCCGCGTCCGAGTAATCTTGGAAGCTCATGCCCACCGTAAATGCGTCCAAGTGGTCTTTCGGGTCGGATTTCCCGTCAAAGAGGGCCACTTTGGATGGCTTGTTCCTGGACGAGACGTGTTCGGCCAGCAGCTCCTCTGTAAAAGGCGTTGTGAGTGAATCGGCGGAATACCCAGCCCCTTCTCCGGATGTATGGCCGTCCCGTCGTATGCATTTGATTTTCTTTTCGAGGGCTTCAAGCCGGTGGTGGTACCCTAAGGATTTTGCACAGTCGGAGGGGTGGCTACCGCCGCTCCTGGTCTGCGCGATGGTGTAACTACGATTCCGCTCTATTAAATTTCTCAAATCCTCGGACGAGGCCCTTCTCGAGTTGTCCCGATGTTCGCCGTTCGCGCGGCCCCGGAAAGAGTGGGGCGTCGGTCATGACTGGAAGCAGGCGAGCTAACCGACACCTCCTCAAGGGGCGAGAGCACGCGGCGGGTATCGGAGCGACAGCCTAGTCTTCCCTGGGATCGGGATGTGGAGCTGTCCGGTGCCCAGCGGTTCATGGAACCATTCGCCGCATGAGGATCACGGTGGTCGGAGTCGGCATGCCGGCGCTCGGTGACGCTGGGATGAACGTGAGTGAGATCGAGGGCCTTAGTATGTTCGACCGTTCTTCTGTGGGCGTCGTTATCCCGGGAAGGGGGGACCGCGGTCTGGTTGATAGGGCCCAGCGCTTGAACACAGACGAGAGCATCCACCAGCGATGTGAGCCTGTCTATCCGAGCGGATAGAGCGTTGATGACGTTAGGAGAGGGATACGAGCCGTTCCCGCCTCCGTTGTGGCAGTTCGTATTTGGGTCGTCGCGGTTTTCGCTCGCCATCGGGTCGAAGGCGGAAGATCAACTTTGATGGGTGGAAGAAACTTTCGTAGAGTTCCCACAGACGACGCCAACTGATGGAGGATGAAATCTCTTTAGATGCTGTCCTCCGTCGATCCTGTGATGGCGGATTTTAGCGTCTGAGATTTGGTTTGGGAGTTGTTTGAGCGTGTGGATCTCAATGGGTTTGTGTTGCGCCGAGCTATCTACAAAAGAAGTCCCGGAGTGGGTGTACCACCGTAGGACCCTCCGACGATCAAGTTAGTGCCGAGAAATATGAGAAGAGTAGCGGCGTATTGGAATGAATTCAAGTTACCTGAGTCGTCTGAGAGAGGGGTTTATATAGGGGTCGTGTGGAGCGAGCAGGCGCGAGATTATCGCCGTCAGTTACGCCCCTGCGTTATACTCGCATTGAATGGCGGGATGCGCCCATTAATGAGGGGATGCGCAAGCTTGGGACGCGAATCGTTGGAGGCGGATATCTCGTCTTGGCGATATACACAAAGCCGTTGCGGGACGTATGGGATCCGCGCTCTTGATTGATCGGGGGAAATCGAGGAAGCTCGGCATGTCAGGAGCCCGGAGACGAGCATGAAGCTGAGGAAGCTCGGCATATTAGGAGCTCGAAGACGAGCGGGAGACTGAGAAGACTCGGAGACGAGCTGTTAGTGGTTTCCAAAATGAAGGTGGAATGTATTCAATGAGGTCTGAAAGGTCGGATACGTTCCTCGAAAAGAGAATCCCGAGGAATCCCCCCTAATGCAACTCATTTATTCCAACTCCGTAGTTTTCGGGACGCGTTATCCACCACGTGTCGCAATCTGAGAAGATACCACCTGTGAGCATCATCGATTCCCCATCTGATGCTATGTAATTTATTTCTATATTATTAATAAGTAGTTGCATTTAGGATTTTTTGTCATTAGCAGGATCAAGCCATGTATACTGTATGCTCTCTATCTAGCACTATATGTTTTGAACCTTCTGATGCACGTGTATATGTTCTATATGTTTTGTGACAAAAAATGTGGGGTTCAAAGGCACATGAGAGAGTTTCTCTTCTAATCGGCCAAGAAGGCTACAATCTATTAACTTTTTAACCGGGTGGTACGACTCATCTCGATCAATATATGACAAGGT
This sequence comes from Agapanthus africanus, assembly GCA_030015575.1. NCBI lineage: Eukaryota > Viridiplantae > Streptophyta > Magnoliopsida > Asparagales > Amaryllidaceae > Agapanthus > Agapanthus africanus. The sequence goes on along the minus strand of JASDDO010000010.1, from coordinate 537,439,847 downwards.
ATGCGGCATGGAAGGTTATGTAATTTTCTATTATTCTTGCAGTTTTTCTTTTTCTTTTCTTTTCTTTTTGTGAAAAACAAAGGCAGGCTTTCAATACACAGCATCTCAACTACACATCGTCGACGCCTCGGAAAAAATATAACACCCCGGCTTATTAATCTACTTCCAGTAAGCTATACATCAAATTTAAAACCTACAAATTTTCATTGGAAAATCAATAAAAAGGAAAAAAAAGAAACCTACTTTCATGATATAGTCTTTCTTTTGCTCATCAAGCCGGGCTATAAAAACTCACCCGAGGAAGCATGAACACTTGTATCGGAGGGTTGCAAAATTAATGGTTTAGCAACGATAGAACATTTTTATAACCAAATCGGAAGTAAAAAGGTATCTATATCGCATGAAAATAGATGTATATATACTTTAGGCCTTAAGGTCCAAAATGTCCGTCAATAAAATAAAAGGAACTATGAAAAGTCAACTTTATGACCAGCATTAGAGAGATTCTTGAACTAGATAGCTGTTACAACTTGACTTGCGATTGTATATAGCTCATGCTCGAGTAAAAACAATTTGAACCATCGCATTAATAGATTATATACATGAATGCAACCCTAACTAATATCGCAGGTGTGATATATATGAGGGCCTCACATATATATAAATGGTTTTATCTGTAAAGAGCCACTACGCACACGATCAAATAAACAAGGACATAACCCCCCTTAGCACTAGTAATTAAACTAAATAGATTAATTAATGAGCAATGGTTAAAGGTAATTAATCTGCAGGGACTGGCTTTTCAACTCTTAAAAATGTAAAAGTAATTGAAACCTTTTCTTGATTAATTATTATGTATATCCAAAGTTTGATTAAAGGCTGTTATTTGGACGGAATATATTTGAACCCCGCTTAATCAATGATCAAGTTTAATTAAAGACCTTAAACAGTGGACCACTTGAACCTAAAGGCCACTTTTGTTTAAATGATATCTTTTTTCTTCCCTAAAATAAAACAGCAACAGAGGATTAAAAGGGTATTTGTTGGTGACACGATCGAGTGTCCAACTTTCATACCAAAAAAATTAATAATCTATTAATATTGACGGAATCTTTCTTTCTTCCTTCCGCCACAGGTCTGAATTGGACTTGTGGTTTCAATATAAGAATTAAAATGCACTCATGACTGCATTAGATTAGACATTAATGTGTCGATCGGGCTTTAACGACTTGATTAAAACCCTCTACTTAACCCTAATTTATATCATATATTGTATCAATTTGCATTTAATTTATCTACATTCCCTTTTCTTTTCTATATGAGGCTGAGGGGCTAAAAACGTTGGGATCCGCGGTGGCCTGGTGGCCTGGGTCATATCACTGCCGGCCCCTTTTAGCCTTTCTATATAATAGAGTGGCGCAAAGATGACTCCACTCTATAATATCTCAGCATCACCACATCTTCATTTGGTTACTTTCATTTCTTCTTCTCTCTATATGTATAGTGTTGAGTTTGCCTCGTATTCTCGATCCCTAAAAATTGAGACGGCTCGGTAATTCTGAGACGGCCCATAACATTTCTGGAATTACATATTTCACTTTGTTTGTATGAGACGGCCAGAGATAATTTTGAGCCGGTTCAAACCTCTGTCGACGAGTCCTTCTAGATTTTGGTTTTGATGAATATTCGTTCTGGAGATTAATTAGGAAAATTTGTTGGAGAGTTGTTTGAAAATTTGTCAGGTGATTTGTTAGAGATTGTTTTGGAGATTTGATGAGATACTAATTGGAATAGGTTTAATAATTACAGGCCTCTAAATATAGATTAGGCCTATAAATATAGATTGATTAGGGTATTTTGTTTAGGAGAAAAAGAAGAGAAGTAGAAGATTTTGTAATTCGTATTAAGTTGAATAAAAACATAAAAGTTGAAAGAATTTCTTGTGTTTGGTTGTGTTTTCCATATTATCCTTTCTTCTCAAAAATTCCGTGTTTGCTTTTTTTTGAATTGTTTGGTATCTAAAAATCCTTATATATAATATAAGAGGAAAAGATGTACACGAATCGCATGGCGGCAAAGCCCTTGTGAATTGGGGATTGACAAACGGGTCTCGCACTGTCAGCGAGACCCAACACCTGTTTTACTCCCAATTTGCGGGAGGATTTGCCGGCCCCATAACCTCATAATATATATAATATGCTTGTGTCTCTTTTACACCTTTGCAATTTGTTTATTTATTTATATATAGAGAGGCGCGGCCACTTTGGAGCTAATGGGGAAAAGCTAGCTAGCTTGCATTATTAGCACGCACTCTTGCATGCATCCAATATTGGAGTATATATGATGCAGTGTGGTGAAAGAGTTGGTAAGTATATATATATGCATGTGTGGTGAAAGAGTCTTAATTTGTGCTAGGCTAGGATCAACATGAAAATATCCATCGGCAAAATATATTGGGACTAAATAAAACATGACAACTTTCATATATTGGGCTAGCTAGATAACCTTGTTATTCCAGAATTAATATGCATAAATATGACCTTCGTTAAATAAGTGAAAGGACACACTTGGTACTAATAATAAATATATATATATATATATATATATATATATATATATATATATATATATATATATATATATATATATATATATGCATTATTCCAGACTAAATGCCATATCAGTACGTACGCACTGTTTTAGAGCATTCAAATAACATGCATGCCCTCCTGATGATATATATAAAAACTACACTTAAAGTGAGGAGGTAGATATGCACTTAGTTATTAGCTAGACGACTCTGCACTTGTGTTAGCATTCAAGTCTCGTAAAAATCTTGTTATTGTTTCAACAAGAACTTCATCAATATCAGATCTTTGTGGCACGGTTGATGTTCCTCCCCTTGAACTCTGCTACAAATTAAGAGATGATTTAACATTTTAGTTAGCAATATAATTGCCTATTTTATGATTTTTCCTTTCTATACATAACACCTTCATGGTTATATACCTTGTGTTACGTTTTAGTTATTAATCAAATATATATATATATATATATATATATATATATATATATATATATATAACAGTAATCATATTTAATTTATGTTTTATTTACAGCACGATATATATATTTCTGCATTAATTGAAGTTTTGCTCAAATAAACCTTGTTTCATTTGTAATAAAGGCGACAAGTAGAAACTTCCAAATTAAAAATCACATATATATAGCAAATAGCAACTTACGGTGGACAGCTTATGCTTCTTTGATGGGCGCACTCTTGCATCCGGATCCACCACACCAGTCAGCTCATTAAACCGAAAAGAATCACATATTCACAATCATAATCAGATAATCTAATAAGCCGGCAATCCCAAGCCAAATTAATCAGACGAATGAGAAGACGCAGACAGAAAAATATATAAGGGGACATATGCATGAGTTAAACAAAATCATTCAATCTATTATATTAGCATAATCTAAATATATATGATAAATAAATAGTAAGATTTGCATAAAAAGAAATTATTATCTCAGAGCCTTAAATAAAGATCTTCTTAATTAACAAAATCTTTTCTTTCCCCCCTTGTTTGTGGTATAGTAGAATGAAAAATGAAAAAAAAAATTTAGATTTACCACCTTGTTCCCATATTTATGCCTTAAAAAGATGAATGCATGCATATTTCTGACAATCATTCCTCATTTCCAACAATTTTTATTTACCGAATATCTAGCAAAAAGAAAAGGAAAAACTTATCTTGGTGTTTATATCTAGTTATTATAACGGCAACGGTTTCTTTCCCATGTTTGTTTCCTGATTTAATTTTCGCTTCTTCCTTGATAACTAAAATTGGACATAAATAGGCGGTAATATGCAACTATGCAAGGTTCACTCATTCTTGCCTGCGCGCCCGCTTCCACACATACCTGCATCATGCACGGTTTCCCTTCCATGATCCCCCCCCCCCCCCCCCCTTCTTTATATATTAATGGTGGCCAGGGCCACCACAGGGAGCCTGCACCAGCTTAGATAGCAAGAGCCCTGTCAGAACTATAACATGCTTTTATTTAGGATATAGGACAGCTCGCTTATATAAGATATATAGACCGTCGATGGCCGCAAATCAAGTCTTAGACGCCCTGGCCTATGGATGAGTAGGTATACGCATTATGTGATAGCGCAAATAAATTAGTTTTGCATGCAAAAAAATAGATGCTTAATTTTTGCCATATATATAGCAAAATTATATGAGATATCGCAAAATCTAGCTGTTAAAAAAATGGAAAAAGTAGAAGAAACTAGGTTGTGAAATATTTCATGAAAGATGTATATATGTATGTACTAAATAAATAATAAATATAGATTTAAGGCTTCAAGGTACCTGTTTAGAGATAACTTGATACTTTCTCAAACACTGAAATTGTCTCCTATCATCGTCCATTTATATATATACAATTGTGGTTGTTTCGATGAATTGTTGTATGCTTAGAGATGCAGTTATATAGATAGATAGGCTGGCCGGGTTCTCTTTATATATTATATTATAGGATGGTCCATCACAGGAGAGAAGGAATTTGATTATTAAAGTGCGCATGCATGAGATTTGCATGAAATTATACCTAGACGGCGATGTTAGTTATCCTCTCCTCTCTCTCTCTCTCTCTTCTTTCTCTCTCTCATATTTATGTTTCATTTTCGTGCAAGTTTAGTTAAATCTTAGGTTTAGTTCGGTGCATGGCCGTTATAAATACGAGAGCTGTTTCCGTGGAAAAAGGAATGAATAGGAGGAAAGAGATTTTAAAAAATTAAAAAGAAGGAAAAAAGGAAATCAAATTAATTAAAGAAAAGAAAAAGGTGAAACCAGACCGTTATGTACGCTTGAACGTGGAGCTCGTGATTGGGAAATTAATTCAAGAGGAGTAGGAATTTAGGTGGATAATTTCATTATCATATAATGATGGATGAAACCTTTAATTTGACCAAATCAATTAATTATAACTAAACTGCTTTGTTTGAATGGTAACGGATTAGTCTTGGACTTTTCCATCTTTATTATTATCTATACTATTGTAAGAGTAATGCAAAGAGAAAGGGATCCATGTGGCTCTCTCATTTTTATTTTAGGTTGATTCCTAAATGGTCCACGTCATTTATTTTTTGCACGTGTGACGCGGCATTAAACAACCAAAATTTAAAAAGATTTTTCATAAATTTTAGTTAAAATAATAGATACTTTGAAAACTTTTAGTTAAAAATTGTGAAATTAACAACATCGAACCTTGAAATAATAAACGAGTAAAAAATATTTTAAAAATTCTTATACTTTTGAAAACAAAATTCACATTGAATGAAATTATCCACATTATACATGCTTTGATTTTAATAAAGACGTGCATTGTAAGTGCGAAATAATAGTTAATTAGTTAATTGAAAATCTGATGACAGTTTCTTTACCATTGCATGAAAATAATATAGATTTGAATTATTTTTAAAGAATTTGTTGAAATAATGTAGAATTTTAGATTTTTATTTTTTAAAAAGTTTAATAAGTTATCTATCTTAAATAATTTTTAAAAAAATCATTATTATCTTAACTAAAAGTATTTAAGATATATTTCAAAGAAAAAATTAAAGTGATTTAATCTACCAAACCCAACAAATCTTTTTTTCTATATCTTTTTAATTTAATTATGTGTATTACACGCGTCATAATAAGTTGACACATAATCACTGCTTAGGTGGCGGTAAATTAAAGGGTTTTTTGCACATGATCCATACACCACTCATTTGGCATTAATACAGTAGAGATTAATTCAAAGGTCCGTTAGTTTTTTCATTTTACAACTAAATTAACTAACTATTTACTCATTCTGGTTCCCCTTGACTGACTAACTGGGCTACATACATAAATCCGTCTTATACACAGAAAACAACATGTCATGGATTCTTTAGTTGGATCAAACAATACCTATTTAATTATTCTTGGGCTAATAATTAACGTATACACTACTGCGAGTGAGTGTATCCAGCAGTGATGGGCATTTGGTCACGGTTTGACCCATGATCAAATTATGGTCACAGTTTCACTACTAAAATAGGGATTTGCCCCAACGGATTTACCCGTAGGGGCAACCCACTGCCCCTACGGATATATCCGTAGGGGCAAAAAATTCATCTAGAGGTGCAAACGCCGTAGGTGCAAGTTGAAGTCCTGCACTTGCCTCTACGGTCAAAAACTTGTCCCTACGGAGTTCTGTGTAGGTACATTTGCACCTACGGATTAAGGCGTAGGGGAAAAAAAGTTATTTTATTTACGGTTATTTTAATTATATTAACTGTACCTACGGATTTATCCGTAGGGCCAATCAGTATCACCTACGGATATATGCGTAAGTACATATCCGTAGGGGAAAAATATCAGGAATCCTGATATTTTGCCCCTACGGATTATCCGTAGGGGTCTTTGTTTGCCCCTACGGATATATCCGTAGGGGCAAGCCCAACCCCCCGACACTGAGATCAGGGGGGAAATATCAGTTACTGCTGATATTTTGCCCCTACGGCTTAATCCGTAGGGGCAACATGTGTACCTACGGATTAATCCGTAGGTACACATTATCTGTTTTTATTTTTAAAAGGGCTGCCTTATTTTTTCTCGTCATGTGAACAATAATATATATATCAATAAAATATAAAATTAATCATCGCACAACATATATCGCAGTATTCATAATCACATCTCACGCATATAATATACAAAAGAAACCCAACTACTGAATATGATATAAATATAAACCAATATCAATATCAATATCGTTTCAAAATGTAGTACAATATGTATGATATAAATAAATACATGTTTCAAAAAATAAGAACCAAAAAGCTACCCTAGCTCGGTCCAGCTCCACCTCTGAATAACGATAGAATAACGCGCGCCTGCTCCTCGGTCAATAAACCTTGCAATTCGGCGCGAGCGGGAGTCTGAGCGTCCTGTGGAGCTGGCGATGTGGTCTGCGCAGCCACCGTCGAGGGAGTCGCTTACGGAGCCGCGGCTGCGGGAGTCTGAGCGGGCGGTGGAGCTATAGGAGCTGTCTGCGAAACCGCAGCCGATGTAGTGGCTTGCGGAGCCGCAGCCGAAACAGATGCATGCCATGTACCCTGTCGCGTCTGGACCTAACGTGTGTAAGAAGCGTGTAAGAACTGTGTATTACTCGAATTCGTATCATTATCAAGTTATTTCGAAATCCCATTTGGATATCTAGTTTGGATAACCGTTGTTTATTTTAATTAGATATGTATTTATAATTAATCAAACCTAACTCTAAAACTAAATAAGCTTAAGCTACGTACTAATTATGGATATATTGATATGTATAATATGACATGATATTTTACTATAAAGTAGTATACATACCAGCATCTCCTTCAACTCCTCAACGGTGGCCCTCAAGCTCTCCAGTTCCTGCAGGACACGTCGCGCACTGGAGACGGAGGAAGTAACCGCCGGGGTGGAGTCCAATCGCATATGGGCCCTGCTAGGGCCCAGTCCCCGGCCTCTCTCCCAACCTCCGTGGTGCCCTCCGTGTGCGGCGTCCAGAACTGGGGTCAGCAGCCTCGGATCGTTCTGTCCGGTAAAATCGATCTCCGAGGTCTCGGCCTGCTCAACCACCCGCTCCTACACCCACATTAAGCAGTAAAGTATAAGTATAAAATTTAAACTTGAAGCTTCCAAAACTAAAATTTCAAATATTGGTAGAATAAATATTTAACACTTACGCAATACTCCTGGGTAGAGACGTCGGGATATTGAAGCTCGCCCGTGGCGGGATCTGTCGAGGTGCCGTGGACGGCAAGATATGCGGACAGCACGCTCGGTGTATCACCTTGCGCCACGGTCCGAGCTGTCTGCAATATTAGAAAATAACTCTTAATATTAGAAATATTAGAAAATAACTCTTAATATTGCAGAATTTCAGAAAGGTCGGTCTATTGTAATTGACCGATAACTCCATGGCTCGAGTAATATTCCTCGAGCCACCGGTGTAAGTGGGGCGACCCCTCTTTGCCGACTTCCTGTTCTCTGTATTCTGAGCGGCATGTTTCTGCACAACGCATTAACATTTAGTTTTCTAATTAAGGAACACAAAGAAATAAATTATATCATAAACAATGAATTACATTTAAAATACATACCTGTTTGCGTTGGAAGTCGAAATAATCGCACAATAGAGGCCATGTCTCTACGTCGACTCTCGCAAACGCCGGAGTAGATAGGAGGGCCGCTCTCTCTGCCTCGGAGGTCGCCATCCACAGGGAGTAGCAGTCGGCCTTCAGCTCATTTCTGTTGTATCGGACCTTAGTCTGCATATTCTTCATCAGGCCATTGTACAGAGCATGAAGGTCGAGCACCCTCCCAGGGTGATCAGGGTCGGGTACAGGCTGAAAATCGTAATCCGACTGAAAATACAAAAAAAACATTGTTATTAGATTGCAAGTGTTAATAATAAATATATTGGATAAATCAAATAAAAATAGGCCGTTAATACGTACCCGAGCCTGATCAAAGAAGAGGGCGAATGAGCGCCAGTGCTGCTCGCCCCATTCAACGTGAAATGGATAGTTCATCACGAGCCGGCTCTCATCCCCCATATACCGGCCGAACCTCTCGGCATGAGGACCGGTATAGCGATAGTCAAGGGTAAAAAGGAGGGGGAATGGTGCCTCCCCCTAGCTCTGTCAGGCCTCAGCCTATGGGACTGATTCGGGCCTCGAGTCCCCCTCTGGGATGGGGAGGCCCTGCGTCTGCACGAAATATCAAGACAATCAATATTAAAACAAAGTTGTATTAAGCAATCAAGCTTAAGCGAAAATTGAAGTGTGATATATACCACCGGTGACTATCGCACGAGCCTGGGCCTGGGCAGCAGCACGAGCGGGACGATAGTTCCTCCGGTGAGGAAAACCGGGGTCCCGGATGCGGACGCATCCCCTACAACTAGAAAATAAATATTGACGCTAAATTTCCATGAAATTCATATATATTCTGTAGAGCATATGTAAAATGAATAAATATTTTATATATATTCATACTAACCTACAGACGATGCGGATGGTATGGAAATGGCAGGAGTGGCCCCTGAGGAAGATGTGGACGCACCACCTATAATTAGACAATTAAAAATAGATTATATAAGTAATTGCAAAAAGAATGTGTAGATCAATAATATAACGTTCTAAATCAATATGCATGCACTATAGGATATATAAACATACCCGCAGGTGCGGTGGTGTCACCACCTACAGCTAGACAATAATAAAAATTGCTAAGTAAGAGCAAAAGGAATGTGTGTATATTTATGATATAGCATTCTAAATCAATATACATGCACTATATGAAATATAAACATACCTGGAGGAGCGAGAGTGGCCTCTGTCCCAGATGTGGACGCATCACCAACAACTAGACAATCAAACATTGACAATATAAGTAATTTTGATATAAACAGGCATGAATATCTGTAATATTACATTCAAAATGGATATGCGTGCAGTATACCTGGAGGTGTGGCAAAATCCACACGGAAGGAGGTATCCGAAGGGGTCTCCGATCTGGGTGCAAGACCGGCCTTCTGAAGCTCCCTACGAAGCTCTCCGGGCGGCAGAACCGCTCTGCCTCTGCTTCTGCCTCGGCTGGAGCTCCTGCCGTCCCTCGCTGCTCCTGACATCATCATCAAATCTAGATAAACGGTTCGTGGACGCATTAGACAATCATTAAAAGTATTGACTATATATGTATAGAGCGTAAAATGTGAAGTAATAATATAACATTACTGATAACCTTTTTCGTTTCGTGGGCACATTATACATATCTACTTGGATTTCATCGTCGATGTCATTTCTAACCCACGTAACTTCATGATCGGTCGAAGACAACCCGTCCTTCGAAACAGACGGTCGGAGCACTTTAAGCCTTCTCTCTTCTTCGTCCTCATCGCTGTCCTCGTATTCTGGGAAATCGTAGACATCTCTGGGTTTCCATCGGCATACAACACTCCATCCCGGATGCTTCAAACACTGTGAGTAGTATACTTGGAACGCTTGGTTCGGAAAGATAAACGGATCTTCCTGACAGTAAAATCGAAGTGTGTTCACACTGGTCAATCCATATTCATCTTTCCAAGTCCCAAGATTGCTTCTCCACCTGTCCGTATCGGTTCGCGTATCGTACCAAGTACACTGGAATATATAAAAGGGTTCTGATCGTCCGGGATAGTGGATGCCGAGTATACAATTTAAGTACCCATAATAAATCACACCGTCCGATCCTACCGTCACAATCCCACTATTCTGAGTGGTTCTAGATGTTTCTAATTCCTTAACTTCGAATTTGTATCCAAGGACACCAAATCCTTTGTAATATGCAACCTCCGTACTAGGAAATTGAGCTAAACATCTTGAATCACTCTCAAATGATGCAGACAAGTTCGGATCGTGGATCTAACAAAACAAATTTTACGACAAATACATAACGATACAAGTTTAGATTAAAACTGCTAGCAATAAAATGTTATTCGAATAACTTACATGATCTGTGACCCAATCACAAAAATTATCCTGATGATATTTTTCCAATTGTTCTTCATTCCAATCAGGATGCCCCTCACGTACCTCGTTAAAATGAATTCTGTTTTCGACAAATAATGGTGACATTAATATTATATCATTTCATACACGCACAAACACAGATATAACAATTAATCCAAAAAAACTTACTCTCTAATTTGTTCAAGACATGCGCAATTAAGCAAGATAAACCGGTATATCTTGTTGATAAATATAGTGTCTACCCTCTTATACTTACCATATGGTCCGTCTTGAATTCTTCGTGGTCGGTTAAGCCTTGTCTCAATGTTCTCGTCCAGATACGGGAACAAAATGTGGTTGCTTCATCAAGAAGATAACCTTGTATGATAAAACCCTCTGGTTGATTTTTATTGCGTATATACTTCTTAAGAGTGTAGAGGTACCTAATGAAAATATTTTGAATAAATAAATACGGGCATACAGGACAACAATAAATTTTTAAATTTCGCGAAATGAAAAATTACACGTACCTCTCGACAGGATACATCCATCGATATTGTACCGGTCCGGCTAATTTCGCCTCAGTTGCAAGATGAACCGTCAAGTGTATTATGATATCGAAGAATGACGGTGGGAAAATACGCTCAAACTTGCAAAGTATCAACGCAATAGAATTTTCTAGTTTATCCAGCGTTACAAGCTCCAGTGTTTTAGCACACAGCTCCCTGAAAAAACAACATAGGTCGTTGATTACTAGACCAACCGAGTCGGGGAGAGAAGTTCTGAAGGCTAAGGGAAGAAGGTGCTCCAAGATAACATGGTGATCATGACTTTTCAGCCCATCGATCTTGCCCTTCACAATTTTTATTTTCTTGCTGAATGATCCTGAGAAACCTGTGGGGACTTTCAAATCATGCAACACCTGCAGGAATTTTTTCTTCTCCGGTTGTGACATATGATAAGCGGCATTGGGAAGTACAAACTTACCCGGTTTACCCGCTACCGGTCTAGGGTGCAATTCACTTCTTATTCCCCACTCTTGTAGGTCCATCCGAGCATTCATATTGTCTTTAGATTTCCCGTCTTTACGAAGAAGCAAGTTCAGTATGCGCTCTGATACTCCCTTCTCTATATGCATGACGTCCAGACAATGACGCACTGAATTTGTAGACCAGTACGGAAGCTCGAAGAAAATGCTTAGCTTGTTCCAATATGGTGGTTTGACCTGTTTCGTCGGATCCATCCCGAAGGTCACGTTATTGTAACCATCCCATTTAGCAGTCACGTCCTCTCCGGACAATGGGGATGGAGGTCCAAGAAGCTCCTAATGACCATCAAAGTGAACCGTGTCTAACCTATAGGGATGGCCTGGAGGCAGGAAACATCGATGGCCGCAATAACAAACCTTCCTGCTAAAATTCAAGAATTTCGATGTTGTGTGTTCATGGCAATGAGGACATGCTTTGTGACCATGTACGGACCAACCTGATAGCATTCCATATGCAAGAAAGTCATTAATTGTCCACATTAAAACCGCACGCAGTATGAAGGTTGTATTTGTGTTTGCATCATATGTCTCTACACCATTAATGAACAAAGATTTCAACTCCTCGATCAGAGGTCGGAGATAGACGTCGATATTGTTCTCCGGTAAGTTTGGTCCGTCGATAAGAAGAGGCATCATAAAGTATGATTGGTCCATAGCCAACCAAGGCGACAGATTATAAATTATCATTTCAAAGCTGTGAAACAACGTTGAAATGAACATCTAATCTATCTTTGTACACGGAGAACCAGCGGAAAGGTACCAACGAAATATCTCGAAACGGATGAAACACAAGTGAATGAAGGCGTTTGCTTTATACATTCTTAACTTGTCCACACGGGACAAATCTATGGGTTACCATACGATTGAATTTTCTCGTCGCGTAGACTATACGACGGTTATTAGTATCGAGCTATACTGTCCGATATTTAACAACCTTCGTATAGTTCTATGTCACGACGAGCATCGCACGTATGTTAACCGATAGACGGGGACTAAGTGGCGCTTTTAGTTTCATATATGAGTATTGATGAGAATATGAAGGTTTCATATTATCATCGAGTATCATATATTGGTTTTAACTTGAACATCTTAAATCACTCTCTAATGATGCGTTTATTGTGCATTCGTGTTGTATGTGTAACATGATTTTAAACCATTGAGATCAAGATTGATAGAACTGATCATCCTACATTGTAATGGCATTCATCTACCAAAAACTATTATTGCAATGGTATTCATCTATAACAATCAACAATTAAAACTACAAATATAGGATACTGATATCATAAAGCGTTATACGCAACATATGAATTCACATGACTGAAACATGCATCAAAAAACATGTTCATCCAAAAGAAAGGCCACTGTCAACAAATATAGACAAAGAATTATTATATTAACTATGAAACATATTAGAAAAATGATAGAAGTTAAAGATGTTAATAACATGATGATAATCAAAGCAGTTGCGTACAGATGCTAAAACCGAATATGTGACACGATATTCTTGTAAAGATAGACATGTATTAAAAGAGGAGACGCCCAAGTAAAATCCATAACTAAATCCCTATCTTGCCCTTCCTTTTCTTCAAATCAGAAATGTGTCTTTTTTTTTTGCAATTATATATAGCTAAAACAAAGAAGTTCCTACAATTCTAAGCATTTCCAATTACAACGGCCCATCCTCAAAATCCAGAATCTTATGAGCATCTTATGCAATTAGCAAACATATTCAACCCAACATGCCCAACGGCTAAAAGTTCAACAAAACAGTCTCTGTTTTCAAGAAAATTTGAGAATGACAAATAAAATTATTAATTAAACTGGGCTTTACCCACATTATTAGTCCAGTTTCCAACACCTTCTCAAACTAGACACATTTTCCTCTTATGATCATAATCAACATTTCAATTAACGAGCTTAATGCTAATTAGAATGGAAATTAACTTAGACCCTGAAATCCAAAACCCCAACCCCAACCCTAACCCTAACCCTAACCCCAACCCCAACCCCAACAGCAACCCCTTGCCGAACCCCAACCCCAACCGCAGCCCGAGCCCCAGCCTCAGCCCCAGCCCCAGCCCCAACCCTAACGCTAACCGCAGCCCGAGCCCCAACCCCAACCACAGCCCCAGCCCGCAGCCCGAGCCCCAGCCCCAGCCCGCAGCCCCAGCCCCAATCAAGAAGTGCTCAGGGACACACAACCCCAATCCCAACCCCAACCGCTACCCCCTGCCGAACCCCAACCCCTACCGCAACAGCAGCCCTACCCCTAACCCTAACGCTAACCCCAACCGATGCCTACCCAAACCATGAACCATAGACCTAAAACAATCAAAAATTGGTTTAATTAAGATTTCCTAACCTGTGCAGGCGGTGGCGATGATGAATCAGTGGCGACGACGAATCGGCCGTAGGTTGAAGAAGCAGGCGATGGCGATGACGAACGGAGATGAGGAAGAAGCAGGCGGTGACGACGACGAGAACGGCGATCGACGGGAACGAGGGTTTGGGGATTTGGGTTCGCGCGCAACTGATAAGGGAATAAGAAATAATCAGCGTAGGGATCGATCACTTAAATCTCGATTTAGATGCCCTTACGGATATACCCGTAGGTGCTTGGTTTGCGGCTCTGTAGGGGCAAACAACACTTTAAGATTTAATAATTTTTAAATAAATATGGAAGGACCGTAGGGGCAACCGTTTGGCCCTACGGAGTAATCCGTAGGGCCAAACTAAATCTGCCCCTACGAATGCTGTTATTCGTAGGGGCAACCCCCTATTTTAGTAGTGCTACCAAACAAAAAATATGGCGCGCCCTAAACCCACTTGTGGTTAAAACCCAAATTCTCCCCGAGCCTTTCATTTCCCTTACTTCCCAAAAATTTTCCCTCCCTCAAGTCATCTCCCTAATTCTCGCGCCTCCGTCCTGCCGCCCCCTTCGCCTCACCTCCTTAATACCGTTGAAGCCCCGTCCCCGTAGAAGCCATCTCCTCCTTGGTCTCCTCGAAACCCCGGCCCGGTCGATTGAGCTCGTCATCGGAGTCCTAGGTCGTCGTCACTGTCGATTGAAACTGATCGAAACAGTAGGTCGTCGTTGAAGCTCACCGGCGGCTTTAAGAGGTAAGTTTAATTGGTTGATTTTAATTTTCACTACTACAATATGGGGTTGCCCCTACGGATAGAACCGTAGGTCCATATACTTGGTCCTACGGTTCTCTGCGTTTTAATTTAAAAATATTTAATCGTAATTTGATATTTGGCCCTACGGAGCCGCAAACAAAGGATCTACGGATTAGTCCGTAGGGGCATGTATATGGGTTAATTAATAATAAAAAAATGGCACAGAAAATCCCTCCGTTCCCAAAAATCTTTATCATCTTTCAGCGCCTCGCGATCGATTTCCTTCCGCTCCTCGTCGACTTCCTCGTCGCCTCCTCCGTCGTCTCCTCATAACATCCTCGTCGACTTCCTCCAGCGCCTCGATCTCGAGCCTCGTCGACTTCCTCGTCGCCTCCTCCGTCGTCTCTTCCACCGCGAAAAAGGTTAGTAAATCTCCAATTTCTACTTCTAATTTAATGCTTTTATTTCCCTCTTTTGATGATGTTAGGTTCAGGGCAGCGTACGGGTACGGGTGAGGGTTAGGGTTAGGCATCGGGTCAGTTTCGGTTAGGGTTACGTTTAGGGTTAGGGTTAGGGGTCGGTTGGGGTTGGGATTAGGGTTCTGTTGCGGTTGGGGTTGGGTTTAGGGTTGGGGTTGGGGTTAGGGTTAGGGTTCGGAATTGGGGTTAGGGTTAGAGTTAGGATTCGGAATTGGGGTTGGGGTTGGGGTTAGGGTTGTTTTTTCTTGAAAACAACTCTAATTAAAGGTTAGGGTTAATTTGGGTTTAGTGTTAGAGGTTAGGGTTAATTTGGGTTAATTAAAGGGTAGGGTTAATTTGGGTTAATTAGTGATAATTTGAAAGGGTTATGGTGTTGATTAGGTTTAATTTGGTTAAGTTTGGGTTGATTAGGGTTAATTAGGTTAATTTGGGTAAATTGGGTTAAGTTTGGGTTAATTAGAGATAATTTGTGTTTGGGTAACGATTATGGTTAATTGTGGTTAATTAGGTTAATTTGGGTTATTTTGGTATGGTGCACCATTATTTAGTAGGATACAATAGTTCATTGCAGTAGGATACTCGATGATAACGTAAACGTACAACTAAATGCAAGAAAAATTTTCCCTAAACTTGAAATTTCGAACCCTTAATAACGAAACGTAAATGTAAAAACTATTCATGTTAAATGTTCAAGTTAAAACCAATATATGATACTCGATGATAATATGAAACATTCATATTCTCATCGATACTCATATATGAAACTAAAAGCGCCACTTAATCCCCGTCTATTGGTTAACATACGTGCGATGTTCGTCGTGACATAGAACTATACGAAAGTTATTAAATATCGGACGGTATAGCTCGATACTAACAACCGTCGTATAATCTACGCGACGAGAAAATTCAATCGTATGGTAACCCATAGATTTGTCCCGTGTGGACAAGTTAAGAATGTATAAAGCAAACGCCTTTATTCACTTGTGTTTTCATCCGTTTCGAGATATTTCGTCGATACCTTTCCGCTGGTTCTCCGTGTACAAAGATAGATTAGATGTTCATTTCAACGTTGTTTCACAGCTTTGAAATGATTATCTATTCTATTACAGTGTACTCGGAGAACAGCGGGGAGGTGCTGCCGAAATTTACTCGAAACGATTGATAGCACAAGTGATGGGTGTTCGCTCTATACATTCTTAATGGGAAAGAAGCCTACCCCTGACAGCCGGAACACACACATAAAACTAGAATACACAACAAACGCATAATTAGAGAGTGATTCGAGATGTTCAAGTTAAAACCAATATATGATTCTCGATGATAATATGAAACCTTCATATTCTCATCGATACTCATATATGAAACTAAAAGCGCCACTTAGTCCCCGTCTATCGGTTAACATACGTGCGATGTTCGTCGTGACATAGAACTATACGAAGGTTGTTAAATATCGGACGGTATAGCTCGATACTAACAACCGTCGTATAGTCTACGCGACGAGAAAATTCAATCGTATGGTAACCCATAGATTTGTCCCGTGTAGACAAGTTAAGAATGTATAAAGAAAACGCCTTCATTCACTTGTGTTTTCATCCGTTTCGAGATATTTCGTCGGTACCTTTCCGCTGGTTCTCCGTGTACAAAGATAGATTAGATGTTTATTTCAACGTTGTTTCACAGCTTTGAAATGATTATCTATTCTATTACAGTATACTCGGAGAACAGCGGGGAGGTGCTGCCGAAATTTACTCGAAACGGTTGAAAGCACAAGTGATGGGTGTTCACTCTATACATTCTTAATGGGATAGAAGCCTACCCCCGACAGCCGGAACACACACATACAACACGAATGCACAACAAACGCATCGTTAGAGAGTGATTCGAGATGTTCAAGTTAAAACCAATATATGATACTTGATGATAATATGAAACCTTCATATTCTCATCGATACTCATATATGAAACTAAAAGCGCCATTTAGTCCCCGTTTATCGGTTAACATACGTGCGATGTTCGTCGTGACATAGAACTATACGAAGGTTGTTAAATATCGGACGGTATAGCTTGATACTAACAACCGTCGTATAGTCTACGTGAGGAGAAAATTCAATCGTATGGTAACCCATAGATTTGTCCCGTGTGGACAAGTTAAGAATGTATAAAGCAAATGCCTTCATTCACTTGTGTTTTCATCCGTTTCGAGATATTTCGTCGGTACCTTTCCGCTGGTTCTCCGTGTACAAAGATAGATTAGATGTTCATTTCAACGTTGTTTCACAGCTTTGAAATGATTATCTATTCTATTACAGTGTACTCGGAGAACAGCGGGGAGGTGCTGCCGAAATTTACTCGAAACGGTTGAAAGCACAAGTGATGGGTGTTCGCTCTATATATTCTTAATGGGATAGAAGCCTACCCCCGACAGCCGGAACACACACATACAACTAGAATACACAACAAACGCATAGTTAGAGAGTGATTCGAGATGTTCAAGTTAAAACTAAGATATGATTCTCGATGATAATATGAAACCTTCATATTCTCGTCGATACTTATATATGAAACTAAAAGCGCCACTGAGTCCCCGTCTATCGGTTAACATACGTGCGATAATTTATTCTTTTCAACGACAAACGCACACACAAAGCATATACACGGATTTTCTCCTTTGTCAGTAACTATTCCGTTCTTATATTTTTCAATATAGTCAGCATAACCTATAATTTATATGTTATATAGTCTAACATGGCCCATGAGTATGTCAGAGTTAAGAACTGGATGTATGTGGATTGGCAACAACGTATGCAACCTAAATTTATCGCAGGAGTTGCTGCTTTCCTTGAATTTGCACGCGCGCATAATAAGATCATAATAGAGAAGATTCTCTGTCCGTGCGATAGATGTGGCAATAAGTACTGGCAGAAAGTAGAATTGGCAGAGCTTCATATTGTAAAATATGGGTTTACTAGACTTTATACAACTTGGAAATATCACGGGAAAGGAGAAGAATACAGTACTGCGGCAGAAGAAGAAGAAGAACACGATAATGCGGCAGGAGAAGAAGAAGAATTCGGTAATGCGGCAGAAGGAGAAGATGGTAATTTATTTCCATCAGAAGAAATGGAGGATATGGTAGAGGCTACCCTAGGTGGATCTATTCGTACCGAAGATGACATTCCTTCCGGTCAAGGACCGCGTGCGGATAAATATGAAAATTTCATGAATGATGCTAGGAAACCAATTTATGAGAATGCGAAGTATTCCACCCTCTCATGGTTCGTCCAACTTTTCCAGATTAAGTGCCTAAATGGATGGAGCAACAAGTCATTCACAATGCTTTTTTCGTTCTTGAAAGATTCTATGCCTCCGGGAAATAACGTGCCCGACAGCTGGTACGGAGCCTAGAAGATGATGTCTGATTTGGTTCTAAAGTGCAAGAAGATTCAAGCATGTCCTAAAAATTGCGTGTTGTACCGTAAAGATAATTCAGATTTGAAAAAGTGTCCAACATGCGGAGAGGCCAGGTATAAACCGAAAGATTCTGATAAAAAACCCGATATACCTGTCAAGATAGCACGATACTTTCCCATAACACAGAGGCTACAGAGGCTATTCAGGTGCAAGAAAACAGCCGAGGCAATAATTTGGCATCACCGTGCTCCTCCAAGTGAAGATGGAAAAATGAGTTATCCAAGAGATTCACCGGCATGGAAGGATTTCGATAGAAGGCACGCAATATTCAGTAGCGATCCTCGCAATGTCCGGCTCAGACTGGCTACTGATGGCTTCTGCCCATTCAACTATATGGCTGGAAGTCACAGCACATGGCCCGTTGTAATGATAATTTATAATCTGTCGCCTTGGTTGGTTATGGACCAATCATACTTTATGATGCCTCTTCTTATCGACGGACCTAACTCACCGGGGAACAATATTGACGTCTATCTCCGACCTCTGATCGAGGAGTTGAAATCTTTGTTCATTGATAGTGTAGAGACATATGATGCAAACACAAATACAACCTTCATACTACGTGCGGCTCTAATGTGGACAATTAATGACTTTCCTGTGTATGGAATGCTATCAGGTTGGTCCGTACATGGTCACAAAGCATGTCCTCATTGCCATGAACACACAACATCGAAATTCTTGAATTTTAGCAGGAAGGTTTGTTATTGCGGCCATCGACGTTTCCTGCCTTCAGACCACCCCTATAGGTTAGACATGGTTCACTTTGATGGTCATCAAGAGCTTCTTGGACCTCCATCCCCATTGTCCGGAGAGGACGTGACTGCTAAATGGGATGGTTACAATAATATGACCTTCGGGATGGATCCGACGAAACAGGTCAAACCACCATTTTGGAACAATTTAAGCATTTTCTTCGAGCTTCCGTACTGGTCTACAAATTCAGTGCGTCATTGTCTGGACGTCATGCATATAGAGAAGGGAGTATCAGAGCACATACTTAACTTGCTTCTTTGTAAAGACGGGAAATCGAAAGACAACCTGAATGCTCAGATGGATCTACAAGAGTGGGGAATAAGAAGTGAATTGCACCCTAGACCGGTAGCGGGTAAACCGGGCAAGTTTGTACTTCCCAATGCCGCTTATCATATGTCACAACCGGAGAAGAAAAGATTCCTGCAGGTGTTGCATGATTTGAAAGTTCCCACAGGTTTCTCAGGATCATTCAGCAAGAAAATAAAAATTGTGAAGGGCAAGATCGATGGGCTGAAAAGTCATGATCACCATGTTATCGTGGAGCACCTTCTTCCATTAGCCCTCATAACTTCTTTCCCCGAATCGGTTGGTCTAGTAATCAACGACTTATGTTGTTTTTTCAGGGAGTTGTGTGCTAAAACACTGGAGGTTGTGACGCTGGATAAACTAGAAAATTCTATTGCGCTGATACTTTGCAAGTTTGAGCGTATTTTCCCACCGTCATTCTTCGATATCATAATATACGTGACGGTTCATCTTGCAACTGAGGCGAAGTTAGCCGGACCGGTACAATATCGATGGATGTATCCCGTCGAGAGGTACGTGTAATTTTTCGTTTCGCGCAATTTATAAATTTATTGTTGTCCTGTATGCCCGTATTTATTTATTCAACATATTTTCATTAGGTACCTCTACACTCTTAAGGAGTATATACGCAATAAAAATCGACCAGAGAGTTCTATCATGCAAGGTTATCTTCTTGATGAAGCAACCATATTTTGTTCCCGCTATCTAGACAAGACTATTGAGACAAGGCTTAACCGGCCACGAAGAATTCAAGACGGGCCATATGGTAAAACCGAGTATAAGAGTGTAGACACTATGTTTATCAACAAGATATACCGGTTTATCTTGCTTAATTGCGCATGTCTTGAACAAATTAGAGAATAAGTTTTTTTGGAATAATTGATATATTTGTGTTTGTATGTATATGAAATGATATAATATTAATGTCACCATTATTTATCGAAAACAGAATTCATTTTAACGAGGTACGTGAGGGGCATCCTGATTGGAATGAAGAACGATTGGAAAAATATCATCAGGATAATTTTTATGATTGGGTCACAGATCATGTAAGTTATTCGAATAACATTTTATTGCTATCAGTTTTAATCTAAACTTGTATCGTTATGTATTTGTCGTAAAATTTGTTTTGTTATATCCACGATCCGAACTTGTCTGCATCATTTGAGAGTGATTCAAGATATTTAGCTCAATTTCCTAGTACGGAGGTTGCATATTACAAAGGATTTGGTGTCCTTGGATACAAATTCGAAGTTAAGGACATAGAAACATCTAGAACCACTCAGAATAGTGGGATTGCGACGGTAGGATCGGACGGTGTGATTTATTATGGGTTCTTAAATTGTATACTCGACATCCACTATCCCGGACGATCAGAACCCTTTTATATATTCCAGTGTACTTGGTACGATACGCGAACCGATACGGACAAGTGGGGAAGCAATCTTGGGACTTGGAAAGATGAATATGGATTGACCAGTATGAACACACTTCGATTTTACGGTCAGGAAGATCCGTTTATCTTTCCGAACCAAGCGTTCCAAGTATACTACTCACAGTGTTTGAAGCATCCGGGATGGAGTGTTGTATGCCGATGGAAACCCAGAGATGTCTACGATGTCCCAGAATTCGAGGACAGCGATGAGGACGAAGAAGAGAGAAAGCTTAAAGTGCTCCGACCGTCTGTTTCGAAGGACGGGTTGTCTTCGACCGATCATGAAGTTACGTGGGTTAGAAATGACATCGACGATGAAATCAAAGTAGATATGTATAATGTGCCCACGAAACGAAAAAGGTTATCAGTAATGTTATTTTATTACTTCACATTTTACGTTCTATACATATATAGTCAATACTTTTAATGATTGTCTAATGCGTCCATGAACCGTTTATCAAGATTTGATGACGATGTCGGGAGCAGCGAGGGGCGGCAGGAGCTCCAGCCGCGGCAGAGGCAGAGCAGTTCTGCCGCCCGGAGAGCTTCGTAGGAAGCTTCAGAGGGCCGGTCTTGCACCCAGGTCGGAGACCCTTTCGGATGCCTCCTTCCGTGTGGATTTTGTCACGCCTCCAGGTATACTGCACGCATATCCATTTTGAATGTAATATTACAGATATTCATGCCTAATTATGTCAAAATTACTTATATTGTCAATGTTTGATTGTCTAGTTGTTGGTGATGCGTCCACATCTGAGACAGAGGTCACTCCCGCTTCTCCAGGTATGTTTATATATCATATAGTGCATGTATATTGATTTAGAATGCTATATCATAAATACACACACATTCTTTTTGCTCTTACTTAGCAATTTTTATTATTGTCTCGCTGTAGGTGGTGACACCACCGCACCTGCGGGTATATTTATATATCCTATAGTGCATGCGTATTGATTTAGAACGTTATATTATTGATCTACACATTCTTTTTGCAATTACTTATATAATCTATTTTTAATTGTCTAATTATAGGTGGTGCGTCCACATCTTCCGCAGGGGCCACTCCTGCCGCTTTCATACCATCTGCATCGTCTGCAGGTTAGTATGAATAAATATAAAATATTTATTCATTTTATATATGCTCTATAGAATAAATATGAACTTCATGGAAATTTAGCATCAATGTTTATTTTCTAGTTGGAGGGGATGCGTCCGCATCCGGGACCCCAGTTGTTCCTCACCGGAGGAACTATCGTCCCGCTCGTGCTGCTGCCCGGGCCCAGGCTCGTGCGATAGTCACCGGAGGTATATATCACACTTCAATTTTCGTTTAAGCTTGATTTCTTAATACAACTTTGTCTTAATATTGATTGTCTTGATATTTTGTGCAGACGCAGGGCCTCCCCATCCCCAGAGGGGGACTCGAGGCCCGAATTAGTCCCATAGGCTGAGGCCTGACAGAGCTAGGGGAGGCATCATTCCCCCTCTTTTTTACCCTTGACTATCGCTATACCGGTTCTCATGCCGAAAGGTTCGGCCGGTATATGGGGGACGAGAGCCGGCTCATGAAGAACTATCCACTTCACGTTGAGTGGGGCGAGCAGCACCGGCGCTCATTCGCCCTCTTCTTTGATCAGGCTCAGGTACGTATTAATATATATTTTCATTTGATTTATCCAATATATTTATTATTAACACTTGCAATCTAATAAAAATGTTATTTTTGTATTTTCAGTCGGATTACGATTTTCAGCCTGTACCCGACCCTAATCACCATGGGAGGGTGCTCGACCTTCATGCTCTGTACAATGGCCTGATGAAGAACATGCAGACCAAGGTCCGATACAACAAGAATGAGCTGAAGGCCGACTGCTACTCCCTGTGGATGGCAACCCCCGAGGCAGAGAGAGCGGCTCTCCTATCTACTCCGGCGTTTGCGAGAGTCGACGTAGAGACATGGCCTCTATTGTGCGATTATTTCGACTCCCAACGCAAACAGGTATGTATTTTAAATGTAATTCATTATTTATGATATAATTTATTTCTTTGTGTTCCTTAATTAGAAAACTAAATGTTAATGCGTTGTGCAGAAATATGCCGCTCAGAATACAGAGAACAGGAGGTCGGCGAAGAGGGGCCGCCCCACTTACACAGGTGGCTCGAGGAATATTACTCGAGCCATGGAGTTATCGGTAAATTACAATAGACCGACCTTTATGATATTCTGCAATATTAAGAGTTATTTTCTAATATTTCTAATATTAAGAGTTATTTTCTAATATTGCAGACAGCTCGGACCGTGGCGCAAGGTGGTATACCGAGCGTGCTGTCCGCATATCTTGCCGTCCACGGCACCTCGACAGATCCCGCCACGGGCGAGCTTCGATATCCCAACGTCGCTACCCAGGAGTATTGCGTAAGTGTTAATATTTATTCTACCCATATTTGAAATTTTAGTTTTGGAAGGTTCAAGTTTAAATTTTATACTTATACTTTACTGCTTAATGTGGGTGTAGGAGCGGGTGGTTGAGCAGGCCGAGGCCTCGGGGATCGATTTTACTGGACAGAGCGATCCGAGGCTGCTGACCCCAGTTCTGGACGCCGCACACAGAGGGCACCACGGAGGTTGGGAGAGAGGCCGGGGACTGGGCCCTAGCAGGGCCCATATGAGGTTGGACTCCACCCCGGCGGTTACTTCCTCCGTCTCCAGTGAGCGACGTGTCCAGCAGGAACTGGAGAGCTTGAGGGCCACCGTTCAGGAGTTGAAGGAGATGCTGGTATGTATACTACTTTATAGTAAAATATCATATCATATTATAGATATCAACATATCCATAATTAGTATGTAGCTTGAGATTATTTGGTTTTAGACTTAGTTTTTTGATTAATCATACATACATATGTAATTAAAATAAACAACGGTTTTCCAAACTAGATATCCAAATGGGATTTCGAAATAACTTGATAATGATACGAATTCGAATAATACACAGTTCTTACACGCTTCTTACACACGTTAGGTCCAAACGCGACAGGGTACATCGATCGAGCCTCCACATGCATCTCCTTCGGCTGCGAATCAGCAAGCCACTGCATCGGCTGCGGTTCCGCAGACAGCTCCTATAGCTCCACCGCCTACTCAGACTCCTGCAGCCGCGGCTTCGCAAGCTACTACCTCGACGGCGGCTGCGCAGACCACATCGCCAGCTCCACAGGCCGCTCAGACTCTCGCACGCGCCGAATTGCATGGTTTATTGACCGAGGAGCAGGCGCGCCTTATTCTATCGTTTATCAGAGGTGGAGCTGGACCGAGCTAGGATAGCTTTTTGATTCTTATTTTTTGAAACATGTATTTATTTATATGATACATATTGTACTACATTTTGAAACGATATTGATATTGATATTGGTTTATATTTATATCATATTCAGTTTTTGGGTTTCTTTTGTATATTATATGAGTGAGATGTGATTATGAATATTGCGATATATGTTGTGTGATGATTAATTTTATATTTTATTGATATATATATTATTGTGCACAGGGCGAGAAATAATCAGGCAGCCCTTTTTTTTTAAAAAAAAACAGATAATGTGTACCTACGGATTAATCCGTAGGTACACATGTTGCCCCTACGGTTTAAACCGTAGGGGCTAAATATCAGCATTAACTGATAATTCCCCCCTGATCTCAGTATCAGGGGGTTGGGCTTGTCCCTACGGATATATCCGTAGGGGCAAACAAAGGCCCCCTACGGATATATCCGTAGGGGCAAAATATCAGGATTTCTAATATTTTGCCCCTACGGATATGTACCTACGCATGTATCCGTAGGGAATAGTACTTGGACCTACGGATAACTCCGTAAGTAAAGTTAATATATATAAAAAAACCATAAATAAAATAACTTTTTTCCCCTACGGCCTACCCCGCAGGTGAAAATGGACCTACACAGAACTCCGCAGGGGCAAGTTTTTGCCCGTAGGGGCAAGTTCAGGGCTTCAACTTGAACCTACGGCGTTTGCACCTACAGATTAATTTTTCGCCCCTACGGATATATCCGTAGGGGCAGTGGTTTGCCCCTACGGGTAAATCCGTAGGGGCAACCCTCATTTGTAGTAGTGTTTTTTTACGTTTAAGCTTTGATTTTTCTCCCCGGTGATTAAAATTTTAATTTTTTTTCCCTAGCTCATCTCTCGTCACCGTCGTCGCTCGTTGGATCATCATCAGGTTAGTGTTAATTTTTTGAAATCTTGTAAAGGGTTAAGGTTTAGAGCCGCCGGCTGGCCGGTTAGGGTCAGGGATTGCCACACCCCGCTTTCCAGTAAACGAAAACGGTGATATGGAAAGCCCGCAACGTATTTACTATGAGAATATGTTTAGCGTAATTAAGCAATATAATAATGTACAAGAACAACAAGAGTAATAAGATGAAACATTAACTTTATTTACATTCAAATTTACATACAACTGTTTATAAAAAAAAGATACAATGTTAAAACAAATGCTTAAAACAATGGCATACTGGAAGTAAATACAAGCATAAGCTAATAGTCAGGCTGACTAGCGAACTGATCCAAGTCCTCTTGGCTTGGCTTTATACCCTCAAAGTCCGGTCCTCCTGACGAACATTCCAAAGAAAAGAAATATAGAGAAATGCCGTCAGTGAACTAACACTCGGTAAGTCCCCGAAAGAAATAATTAATGATGAATAAAAGTGAATAAAAATCAAGTGAATATGAACATGCAAGTTTATATATAAGAGTATCTAAGCATGTTTATTTACAGGTGTAAGAAAGTTATTCTAACATGCTTATTTGTAGTTTGATAAAAAAGATATTCATGTATATGAGAGGAGTCCATTTTACTACATGGACTATGGTAACATGTAGTATAAGGCCCCGCCAAAACCCACGAGACAACGGCACGTGAATTCATGTAAGTGTCCTTTAAGTGACCTCGCGTGCCACAATATACGTTCCATACCAATCTATTACCCCTTTATCCCCGCATATTGTATTTTACTGGTCTTAGCCGAATTCATGAATATAGAAAAATGTACATGTTCATGTTCAAATGTAATCGTGTATTCAGGTTAAGGTTCTTGGAGGAAACTAGGGTTTCCCCACTACTAACCCTTGTCATTTCATTGATCTCTATTCATATTTAGCCCTTAACAAAACAAGTGTTCAACCAATCACAAATCGTGATCATGACTATCAATAAATTGGTAGCGCGCTCGATAAGGAGGTTAACATTCGTTTTGCTAAAGTTTATAACTTTAAAATGTATAAAAAGAAGTTGAAAAGTTTTTTATCCATTATTCTACCATATCCTACAAACCCTAGTAAGTTAGGAATTACTCTCTCATGGCTAATGATTTAGAAGAAAAGTTGAAGAAGAATGAAAGCATAATTAAGATGCAGAAAAGTAATGCGTAAAAATAAGTGTAGAAATTAAATGCAGAAAATAAATGCAAAATGAATTAAAATAAAAACTATATTTATTAATCAACTATTACATACAACTTTTCTCCTTAGAAAGTAGATTACAAGAACCCAAATTTTGCTCTAAATCTCTCTCTTGTTGGAGGTAGATGAATAAATGATGATCACTCGGATATTTGGATCTCTTGATCTCTTCGATGATCCTTTTGAATGTACAACTCTCGGTCCTTTATATAGTATTTGAAACCAAAAACCCTAGATTCCATATGTAAGGAGATACAGTTAAGATCATATCCACAAAATCCCACATCAAATGGCTCTGATTGGACCGCGCTTCCGCCGCATATTGCCATGTTTGGCTGCGGATCCGCCGCGCTTTGGTGGAATTAGATTTTGAGATTTCTTCTGGCTTTTTGTGCAGACATCTGGAGATCCTTTTGATATGTAGATTCTGAAAATATTGCTCTGATTCTCTGCCGTTGCTAGATTCCTAGATTTGCTTCTAAAATTTGGCAGATTCTATTTTGATATCCCGATTTGATTTGGATCTCTTATTTGGATTTCAGACCTGAGCTAATACCTTCAAAATATCTCAAATCAAAGTGTTAACAGCATTTGATATTTTTTTGAGATATTATCCCAACCATTTATATGATATTAAATCTTAAGAATATTGATTAGGAATATTTGATATGATATGCATATTTTAATTATTAATATTTCATTTAAATATTATATGCATATATTTTCCCTAATTATATTAATTATAAATGTAGAAACATATGATAATAATATTTTTAAAAATAAATCCGCATATGTTCTATATTTACAATAAACACCTTTTAGCAGTTAATAAAAGTAGGGAAAATATTCATACAAATGTGCAATATTTTAGACTAATCAAATACCCCCAAACTTATGTTTGATTGTCCCGAACAAACTAGTTATCAAAGAGAAAAAGAAAAACCTAACTAGCACACTTTCGTAGGCAACACGATTGCACTTAGCTTGTGCAACAAACCTTTAAACTTCTAGATATCCCTAGTAGGAGTAGTGTTATCTCCTGAGGGTTTTCAGCGGATTGCACCCACAAAATCCCATAATAAACGAAAGAAGATGAAAGTTACATACAAAGATAAGAACATATAAAAGAAAGAACTTAAAAATAAGTGTTTCAAATTATACTAGCTTTTTAGTTATCATGAGCCCTATCTTAATAGTCATGAAAAAATGTCAAAAATCATATCATCCCTCAATAAAACATCGTCTTTAGTCTTCCTCCCTACCTTTCTTCCAAATATCGATCATATACCCCTACGTGTGTGTAAAAGACATCCCTATACTTAGATAATTCAATTCAAACTATCATACTCTTGTCCATCTTCCTTAGCACTTTTTAGTCGGTGAATATTTTAGATGGCTTTGTTCACACATTTTTCATGCAACCGTTAATATCTCTTGAGGTACTAACCAGCCGATTACCAAATATGCTCATTCTTTTAGGTGTAATTAGCAATATCATAGTCTTACAACACATAAGGCTTAGCAGTGACTCCCAAACCAGTTAGTCTAAGGCACTAGGTGATAAGGCGATCTCGTTATATTTTTTCTGCTGTCTTAAGTAGTTACAAAACCAGTGTCCATTTTTCTTCACCATTTATATTTTCTGCGTCATTTATTATATATATATATATATATATATATATATATATATATATATTCCCTTCATGCTAAGGCTTTTAGACAAGAGCATTCCAAGGTATCCTCTACTATCTCAAGTTTCAAGATGTGTGCAAGTGCTTATAGTGGGTATCAACGTTCAGAAGTTTGGACTCAAGAATAGGGACTGTTTTTCAAACTTATTTCTATTCTCAGATTAGTGATTTTCTTCATCTTACTAACCCTTGGGACAACGGCTCATGACTATCTATTACTACCTTTGTTAAAAATATCTAATTTTCTTACTTTTTTTAAAATCTTTTCCTTTCTTTCATATGTATTTTTCACTTCTAACTTTTTATTATAAAAAAAATTTTAGTTCTTTTATTTAGTATAATGCAAAATGATGCGTGAATAAGCACAAATCTCTCTCAAACCTATTTGCAGTAGTGTCCTCACTAATGTCATCATTTAATCTCAAAACCTGTAAACTTGGGAGGAAAAGTTCTCAATGATTAGTAAAAGGGAACAAAAGTCAATGACAGTGAAATCCGCCCCCAAAGTTATTTTTGGCTCACAATGGTGTAAAAATTTCTATTCTTTCAAGAGCCATTTTCAAAATATTTTCTTTATCCCTCCAAACTTAAGTAAACAGTATTTTTAAGCATTGAAATTTAACATAAGAGGGTGGGGATATTATTGGTCTATATAAAGCTTTACAAAGACCAAAAGTCAATACCAACCATTCGAATATTTTATCAATGTGACATCATGATTGGTAGAAGATCATGTTACGGATGGATGTGAAGAAGTGGGGAGGAGAGGTGTAATTGAACGGGTTTACGTCTCTGTTGGTAGAGACGAAACAGTGATGGTGGATGAAATCGAGAATATGAAAGATAAGGAGTAGGTGGAATATTCGCATTCTCGTACTTGATAAGAAGAAGGGGTGGCGGTTCAACTTCTTCGGGTGGAGGTTAATTCATCACAACACCCATGTCTTTTAGGAATGCGAGTTCTTCGCCGAAAATGTATTCAAAACTTTCATTGATATTCCAAATGATACTCTTATCGGGAAGAAATGTATGATACCCGGACTCCATAAAAGGTTTATGTCTGGTGTAAGGGATTGACTCGGATAGCTTGACTAAGTCATTCGAAAAATCAAAGGATGCGGAGTTAGGTGTGGACTTGTTGACAGAAAGGTCCTTACGTATATAATAAATAGCAGGATCAAGCAATAACACATTAGTGGCGTCGAGATCAGTATCGTGAAGCTCCTCAAATTCTCAACTGTCGGAAGCTATCTTTTCGACAGAACATACATCAGTTATATGAGCATAAGGTTCGAAGGGTTGACTTCCTAACTTGTAGATGTTAATCTCAATTGTCATCTTCCCAAAAGACAGGTTCATTGAACCGTTACGACAATTGATTATCGCGTTGGAAGTTATTAGAAAAGGTTGACCTAGAATCACCGGAATTTGATTTTGTGGGTTTGTCATAGGCTGTGTATCTATAACTATAAAGTCCACATGGAATATAAATTCCCCGACTTTGATCAACACGTCCTCCGGCTCACCCTTATCTTGGGTGATAGATCGATCGGCCATCTGGAGAGTGCAGTGCGCAGGTTTCAACTCTCCTATGCCTAATTGCTCATAAACAGAATACGAAAATAAGTTAATACCAGCACCTAAATCGAGTAGAGCGTGATTGATATTTTTTGTTGGATATGTATGCCCTAGATGCTATTATTGTATATGTATACATGTGGATGCTGGGGATATGTATGTACATGACGATCTTGCTCAGTTATATAGTATATTATTTCAGTTGTCTTTATCAGGATGTGTATTTTTTTTTATTGATACTTTATCCAGCTTGCACATATTAATAAAGACTTGATATAGTAGTATACTATTATGGTTTGATTTTATCTTAACATGGCATATATTATATACGCTAGTACATATTGCGGTTACATGTTGATAAAGCCCGTAGGATCTTGCTTGACTACCTGCGTTGTGATGGAGATCATACTTGTGGGAGCTGGGTAGTCCATAAGCACATCCTTAAATTTCCCATGTCACGTCCTGCTTCCCAGTGTACGGGTAAGGAGACGCGACGAGGCCGCTACGTATTTACTCAGAAGTAAACACGCTAAACGTATCTAAGCAATATAAAATAAAAGTACACAAGAGACATGATGTAAATGAACATAAACTTTATTTATTAACATTATTTTTACAATACAACTGAAATGGAAATACATGGAATAAAAGCAATGCCTAAACAATGGCATAACAGAAATGAAAATGAAATGTACAAGTAACTAGAGCTCCGGGTCGAAGGCTAGCTGATCCAAATCCTCGCTGGTGGGCTCTGTCTCCAGAAGGTCCGATCCACCTGATAACATTCCAAAGAAGAAAGAAAAGGAATGTCGTCAGCGAACAATCTCTCGGTAAGTCCCAAAGAATAGGTAGAGACAGAATAGACATAAGAAGAATGTAACTTTTAAAGTTGTATTATATTGTTAACGTTGTTGTTTGTAGCTTGGTACAGAAGAGGACAGTGTATACGAGAGGAGTCTCATTATCCTGGAGACTAAGGTATACAGAGTACAAGAAACCGTTCAGCCACGGTACAACGGCAATGGAGATTCATGTTAGGTGTCTTATGGTTGCAGTCTCGTGCCACTTCTAATACATTCCGTACCAATCTACCTCTTATAAATCCCGCGATGTCTTTTGTATTGTTTATATTGTATTATCTTGTATTATAATTGTATATATGGATGACTTGCCGAAACCATGATATCAGTAATGGAACGGATATAATGGATGAACATGTAAATGGAGTATATCCATGGTTCGGTTTAGTCAAGTTGTAAAGATTGAATAGATTGAATCGATTGAGTATATGGATTCATATTTAATTATGGTTCATACTTGAATCAAATTCAATTCAGATTGATGATATTTAGACTCGGTCTGAGTCAGACAATTAGAAAAGAACTTGAAATCCTGATTGTTTTGATGTTATCGGTAACTGCTGCACATGGACGGCAGGATTTGTGTCTTTTTCTAAGACAATTACCGTATTGATAACACCGTTTGTTAGGTTGTCTACTTTAGATAGGCAAGCACCCATATCTCCGGCTCTCTGAGGCTCAAGAGACTGGTTCCGCTTAAACCTATGTTTACTAGGGTCCTTATTGTAATTTAGTATAACTTGAGTGGTTTTATGTAAAAATAGTTTTGGAATAATTTCAAAATACTTCTCAAGCATTTAATTATCGTCTATAGAGTTTTTCATAGATGTGTATTTTACAATTGTGCAATTTCTAGTAAATAGAACCTAGTTTCCATAGTATATGGTATTTTCTTAAAATGTTGTACTTGTGTTGTATTTGTATGGTATTTTTATGTAATAGTGACTCCTTTGATTTGGAAAACTTGGAATATTTATATACTTAAAAATAGGTATTTTGATAATAAATATATAGATATTTAATGAAAATAATTTATTTATTTTCTTGTAAAAATCTCATTTTTCTAAAGAAAAATTATCACGCCCCGCTTCCCAAAGTGCGCTAAGATAGGCACGTGACAGAGCCAACCATGATACCTGTGGATAGGAAATATCTCTCCACAGTTACATTACGGCTGTCTAGAGATATCAAGAACAGTAGAAATAAAATAAACTATCTAGTACATGTCCATGAGCCAGAATAAACGAGTCAAGAAATAATATGCGGAAGCAATAGATCCAAGTAACAATAACAATCTGGAAAGTACGTCCCAAATACGGGCTCACAACAGGAAATAAAAGTTTTGAAAGAAAACTAAACTAAAATACTAACAGGTCCTCATTGCTCGGCCTGCTGACTGAAATACTCCTAAACGGCCTGCGACAGGGAGAGAGGATCTGGGCCATGCAAAACCCAGACGTCAGTGCGTCATAATATCAACAATAATACAATCAGGAGGTAACAAGACATGCAGGCATGAGTATGAACAGTAATAAGAGTATAACAGTATCACGAATAAGGAACAGTGAAGGGTATAAGCACATGTGATATGCAGTGAGTAATCTAAACTGTGCTACTGGGTTATCTATTCTAAAGTCTTCGAAATCAATTAATGTAATTCTCATCGTAACCCATCGGTGATTATTCCGTGACGCCCGGAAAAACGGCAAACAATATGTATTCCGTAACGCCCGGAAAAACGGCAAACAATATGTATTCCGTAACGCCCGGAAAAACGACAAACAATATGATAGCCCTTTGAGTTACGTTCGGTTACATTCTTGATTTCCCTATACCCCCAAGTTATGTGTTCAAGTCAGGTATTGCCAATTTGATATCTAATGCCAACACAGGATCAAGCTGGTACAGGTTTTGTCTATGCAGACAACAATGGCATCCATCAGGACAAAATGTCAGGATTGTTGGCATTAGAAACAGGATCGGGTAACATGTCAAGCAGCGGTATAGCAGGTCATGTCTGGTAGTGCACATGTATCAAGTCATATCAAGTAGTGGTGTATCAGGTCATGTCAAGTAGTGCAAGGTATCAAGCGGGTGCTCATAATCAAACTGTAGCAAGTATTGAATCAGGGTGAAAGTACGGATGTAAAATAAAAGCATGGATGCACAAATATCGATCAGGGGTTACATCATGACTAAGTAGGATGCACAATATCAAGCATGGGGTACTAATGTATTAATAATATGAGTTAATGTAATATGGGGTGCAACTAGTTATGCAGAATTAATGGTATGGATACACAAATAAACATGGATGCATAAATAACTATCAGGGGTTACAACTATAGCTTCATGACTATATAGGATGCATATTATTTAGCATGGGGTGTTGATGTAGCAGTAATATGAAATAACGTGTTATAGTATTCAACTAGATATGTAATTAATGGTATGGATGGACAAATATTGATTGGGGTTACATTTACAGCTTCAAGACTAAGTGGGATGCACATTATTAAACATGGGATGTTAATATGACAATAATATGTAATAATGTGATCTGTAGATGCAGCTACATGTATATTAAATGATATGGATGCATACGGGTATCCGAAAACGGTAAAACTTTAATATGGATGTATAATGTGATAAACGGGTAACATTTTACTTATATGGATGCATAATAATATACCTAGCATGTAGCAAGATGAATTAGTATGCAACTAGATATGTAAATAGTGATATGGATGCACACGGATGTCCGAAAACAGTAAAATAGTAAAATGGTAATGTGGGATGCATAATTAAAAAATAAGTAATGTTATTATTCACATGTGTGCAATATATTATAGTATAGTATGTAGCAAGATTAACTTGCCTGAACGGATCGCACGACGGGTACATACGGTACGTCCGACGTCGGGTAAACGTCGCAAAACCACACGCACGTACGGGACGGGTCCAGACAAGGCAAGAAGGTAACCACGCTGACTGGGAACGTCCTCAGGGTTGCCTGGATCGGCGGCGGGCACGGCTCCGACGGTGATCACCGGAAAAGATACAAGATCAAGAAAAGAAATGTAAAGAAGAAGAAGAAAGAAAAGGGAACTGGGATTTGGTGTTTTAGGTTTGGGAGAAGGCGAGGAGGTGAGGGGTGAGGCCGACGAGGGTTTGAGCTCCGGTGAGGGTGCAAAGGAAGGTTGAAGGCGATGGTTTCTGGGGCTGTCGGATGTGGGTGATGGTGGTGGTGGCGAGAAAGAGGAGAGCAAATGGTGATGAGGAGAGGATGGTCTATAACGACGAGGTGGTTATGACAATAGCGGTCGCTGGTAGTGGAAGTGAGGGGTCGTCGGGGTTCTTGGTGTGCAGTGGGGTTCTAGTATAAGGGTTCTAGTGTGGTCTAGAGTGCAGGGAGGAGGAGAAGAGAGAGGAGAGAGGTAGAGGGTGGAGGCGAGGTCGAGGGATCGCCGGCGGCGAGGTGGGTTCGAGAGTTAGGGTTCATCGGGGTTGGGTTCAAGGTGGCTGTAGTTGGGTGCAGGGGTGTCGGGTTCTTGGGAATGTGGGTTGCAGGGGATGGAGAGGGAAGATGATAAGAGAAGGGGAAGGCGAGATGATGGAGGAAAGAAGGAGAAGGAGATGATGACGAGGGTTAAGGAGGCGGCGGATTTTGCATGGGTTTCTCATGGAGGCTTGGGGATGTTAAATAGAAAAAAGAGAAAGGGGAGAAGGGAGGTGAGAAGATCGTGGGGGGGCGGTGACTCGACTCGAGGAGCGAACAATGTTCGAGAGAGGAGAGAGAGAGGCGTTCGAGAGGAGAGAGAAAGGGAGAGAGAGAAAGAGAGAAAGAGAGAGACATGGGAAAGAGAAAGAGATGCTGATTAGTTTAGATTTAGGATTTGTTAGGATATTAAAAAAAATCTTTTTAAAATATATTTGGTTAGGAACAGTATAATTTTATATGAATATAATATTAAATATATTTGAGATTTTAGGCTAAATACAAAATAGTACAAAAGACGCCCGGGTCGGGTCTAAAATTCCAGTTTTAAAATACGGAAAATATAAGTGTCGACCAAAACTAAAATTGGATATCCGGGTAACGATAATGCATACCCCAAGAATGGATGCATGTACATGCGCGTAGCCATCCAAACAAGTCCGTTTCACTGAACGGGACGAGAACAAGATGATTATTTTGTGGTATTTAAAGGTTATAATGTCGAAATGAATAGCTTGTGGTATTTTTATGTAAAAATGTGATAAATGTCACAAAAATGATTATTTTGATGTGAAACGTATTTTATTGAGTTTGTTAATGTTTATTAAACAACATATGTGAATATGGTTTTATCTTGTTAAAGAAAAGTATAGTTTCAAAAGAAAACCGAATCGGAAGTCGAACTAACTTCGCTTCCATCGGGTTTTAGAAATGAAACTTTTTAAAGATAAGGATGAGAGAGGAAAATGGGACTTACAGCTTTGGAATCAAGAGGAGAGAGTGGGGGTCCTAAAGAAAGATTCGAGACGTCGTTTCGTCATCGGAATCTCCCCGGAAGTTCGTCGGAGTTTCGCCCTTCACTAACTCCATTTGTACATTAAGGACTTGAGAATTTTGTATAGTTTTTTTTATAGAATTTTTAGTGTGAAGAGATGTAAAATGGAGTGAGTATTTATAGGATAAATTAGGGTTTAAGGGGTGATAAAAAATGCATTTAAATTTGCATTAAAATGGGATTTAAAGGGGTTTTATTATTCTCTGTAAATGTGCAGAAAATAAACAATACTGGAATTATAGGGGGAGTCCAAGGGTCTAGAGTTTACAAAAAAATTTGGGTTTGGGCTTGGAAAATCCGGCGGCGCCGGCACGGCGAATTCTCGCCGGTCGGATTATGGAGGTGGGGGCTCGGATTCTAGCCACGTGTTCTGACGGTCTAAATACTTTAGTGAAATTGTTTGTTTTAAGTGTGACCCTTCAGTTTACGTGCGGTGCTCGTGCAAACTCTTGGGCTTCTAAAAGGTTAAAAGAAAAATAATTAAAAGGATAATGTGGCTGGGGGGATTTGAAGTCTGGTGCTTTGTAACAGCAGTGCAAGGCTTTACCAATGAGCTACAAGTGCTTTCTTGCTATTCTAAATCAAAACAAATACTTATAGTATTCACAGAATTGCAAATACCTCAATTGTACATTAACTTGTAAACAATTTTATGTACAGAGAAATTGGAGTTGTTACAGTCTACCCTCCTTACAAAAATTTCGTACTCGAAATTTACAATTTATTTTAAGGATATTTTACAAATAAGTGAGGATATCTTGAACGCATCTCATATTACCTTTCCCATGTCGATTCTCCTAGAGTGTATTTTCTCCACATCACTCGAACCAAGATGACTTCCTTGTTCCGAAGTGACTTCACTTTTATGTCTAGGATTTTAACAGGTTGCTGCTCACAAGATAAGTCGGGCTGTACAGTGAGCTCGGAATGATCAAGAATATGGCTGGGGTCACTCACATACCTTCTGAGTTGGGATATATGGAATACGTTGTGCACTCCTTCCAATGAAGGTGGAAGTAACAAGCGGTAAGCCACTTCACTGACTCGTTCGAGTATGTCGAACGGTCCGATGTACCTTGGACTAAGCTTACCCCTTCTTCCAAAACATATCACTCCTCGGTTCGGAGATATCTTAGAAATACGTGATCTCCCGGCTGGAACTCCAAATGACGGCGCTTTGCATCAGCCCAGTGCTTCTGTCAATCTTGGGCTATGCGCATTCGTTCCCTGATAGTGCGGACCACATCGACAGTTGATACTATCATCTCAGCTCCAAAGAGTTCACTATCTCCAATGTCATCCCAACTTAATGGTGATCGACACTTCCTTCCATATAGCGTTGCAAAAGGTGTCATTCTTATGCTTGCTTTGTAGCTGTTGTTGTATGAAAACTCCACAAGATGTAGGTGATCTTCCCACGATCCTCCGAAGTCTAGCATACATGCTCTGAGCATATCTTCTGAGATTTGAATAGTTCATTCAGACTGACCATCCGTTTGTGGATGATAAGCCGTGCTGAAGTTTAGACTTGTTCCCAAGCTATCTTGCAGACTCTGCCAAAATTGCGATCGAGACCTGGTGTCACGATCGGAGACAATGCAGACCGGTACTCTATGAAGTCTCACAATTTCCTGTATAAGTTCATGGGTATCAGAGATAGTACATATTTGAAGAGTTTAAATATTACTTAGATTCTTATCTCCATGTACTTCTTTGCTAATGTCTCAGTAGATTGGCCAACTCGAAATGGGATGAAGTGAGCCGACTTTGTGAGTCGATCCATAATAACCTATACTGCATCGTTACCCTTTGTGCTGCGAGGAAGTGCAGTCACAAAATCCATTGTGATGTGTTGCCACTTCCATTCTGGAATCGGTAACGGTTGAAGTAATCCAGTAGTCCTGTGATATTCAGCCTTTACTTGCTGACACACCAAGTATTTAGCGACGTTTCTGGCTACTTCACACTTCATCCACGCCACCAGTAGTTTTTACGTAGATCTTTGTACATCTTTGTACCTCCAGGGTGTACTGAGTAGGGAGAGCTGTGAGCGTCTTTCATTAACTCTTCCCGAACAGAACCTTTTGGTACACACAGTCTGCTGCCGTATCTTAAAGATCCGTCTTCATGGATGTTGAAGTCTGTTCTAAGTCCATTTCAACCTGTTCTCTGATTTTTTGCAACTTAGCATCACTTGCTTAAGCTGCTTTGATCTGATTGACAATGGTAGATTGAACTTGTAAGTTCATCAAACTTGAAGTGTACCTAGCATGATCACTTCAATCTCCATCTGATATAAGTCTTGTTGAAGCTTCCACTGTGCGGTGAGATTCAATGCTAATGGTTGGCGATTAAGGGCATCAGGTACCACATTCACCTTTCCTGGGTGATATTGCAGGTTGATGTCAAAGTCCGCCATAAGTTCTAACCATATTCTCTGCCGCATATTAAGCTCCTTCTGAGTAAACACATATTTCAGACTCTTGTAATCTGTGTATATGTCCACTCTCTCACCAAGAAAATAATGGCACCAAATCTTAAGAGCAAAGATAACGGCCGCCAACTCCAAATTATGCGTCGGATAATTGCGCTCATGAATGTTCAGCTATCTTGAAGCATAAGCCACAACATTTCCATGCTGATGTAGAACACATCCTAATCACTTACCGGAAGTATAGCAATGCACTACAAAACCTCCAGATTGGTCCGGTATGACAAGGATAGGTGCTGATGTCAATCTGGACTTGAGTTCCACGAAAGCTTGTTCGCAAGCTTCTGACCACACAAATTCTTTATCTTTACGTGTGAGCTTGGTCAGGGGTGTTGCTATCTTGGAAAAGCCTTCAATGAACCTTCTGTAATATCCCTCTAGAACCAAGAAACTTCGAATATCCTTCACTGACTTTGGTGTCGGCCATTCGCTTACCTCTGAAATTTTTGCTGGATCCACAGAGATTCCATCGCCTGATACAATATGTCCAAGAAAACCGACTTGATCTAGCCAAAACTCACACTTGCTGTATTTGGCATAAAGTTGATGCTGTCGTAGAGTTTCCAGTAAAATTCTGAAGTGTTCGGCGTGTTCTTTCCGACTCTTAGAATACACCAAGATATTGTCGATGAAGATGACAACAAACCTATCTAGGTACTCTCGGAAAACTTAATTCATTAGGTTCATGAATATTGCTGGTGCGTTGGTCACTCCAAATGGCATCACAAGAAATTCGTAATGGCTATAACTAGTTCTGAATGCTGTTTTATGAATATCAGCTTCTTTGACCTTCACCTGATGATAATAAGATCTAGCTTAGAGAAGACGCAAGATCCATTTAGCTGGTCGAACAGATCGTCGATGCGCGGGAGTGGATACTTGTTCTTTATCGTTACTTCATTCAAGGCTCTATAATAAAATGCACATTCGATATGAACCTTCCTTCTTCTTCACAAGCAGTACTGGTGATGACCAACTTGAAGTGCTGGGATGAATCCATCTTTCGCCAATAATTCGTCCAACTGAGTTCGGACTTCCTTCAAACCTTCCGGATTTAATCGATAAGGTGCTTTGATCACTGGTTGTGCTCCTGGTACTAAATCAATGCTGAATTTAAGAGCTCGATCGGGAAGCAAACCTGATATATCGTCAGGAAACACATCGTCGAACTCTCGAACTACTTCTGGCTTTGATCCTTCCTCCGCTTGAATTGCCGCAATCACTGCCTTCTTTGGTTTCTCCTTGTAAGTACTTGGCTCCAGGGTACGGTCTCCACTTTTGAAATAGAAGAACGGATGATCTGGAATCTCAAATACTACCTTCCTTTGACGATTGTCAATGGTAGCATAGAATGTTTCGAGCCAATCCATACCCAAGACGACGTCGAAGTTCGGTATTTTTAGTACCTTGAAGTCAGCATAAAATTCTATGCTGCAGAAGACCACTGGACACAAGTTGTATCCCATTGTTGCCTTTAGAACGCCATTTTCTGAACTGACATTTCAGCTGGATACAAGCGGTGTGACTGGAATCGCATAAGTTCGGACGAACCGTTAAGACATAAAGCAATGAGATGCTCCAGTATCGAATAGTACGAGTGCAGGTAGTGAGGCTACTAAGATTGTACCTAAGATATGTGGGATATGTTTTAGGTATAAGGGAAAAGATATTTAGGTATGTATATAGACTGAAAAAGAGTTTTGAAAAAGGGAAGTGTTACCAGTAATGATTTGGCCGGTGGCTTCAGCCTCTTCCACAGTCATCGTGAAAACCTATCGCCTCGGCACATTCTTCCTTGCTGGAGGAGCATTCCAATGCCCGTTCCTTGGTCCTTGAGGTGGGTTCCTTTAAGTTTGATGGAACTGATGAGGAGGTGGTGCAGTCGGTCCACGAGAAGGTGGAGTAGGTAGTCCAAGTCTCGGAGCAGGTGCCTGGATGGCTGGGCGCTGCTGGTAAGTGATTGCTGGCCTGGGTGCAGCATATGGGTTTTGTCTACGAGGACAAGACCCAATATCATGAGTAGCTGAGCTACAGACTATACAAAGGCGATTTGCTTGCCGGCAATCTTTCATCAGATGTCCATCTCACTTGCAGTATGTGCAAAATGCTGGGCTAGGCCGGTTGTTCGGTACTCCCGGTCTCCTTAGCATAATTGGTGGCCTTAAAGCGGCTCTTCCTGCCATCTGGTTGGCAGGGAACTTCATCCCGGCAGATTGAGGTCTGCCCCTCATCTTTACCACTTTCTCATATCGGCGGGCAGCTTTCAGAGCCAATTCATGAGTCGGAAAATCTCCTGTGGCTAATGCAGCCTGGATCTCCGAATCTAACCCTTGTTGGAATCGTCGGGCTCTGATCTCATCCGTCGGTATCAGGTGTGCCGTGAATCTGTTAAGGTATTGTGTTAGCTGTGTAATATGTGATATTTTAAAATCAAAATATTGAGACGTATCTTACTGACAGAGCATTGTAAACTCAGCATCATACCCATCCACTGATTTGGTCCACATTGAACCCTGTTGCAAGTGAATGAACTGCTATTCCATGTCGAATTTGGCACTCTCGGGGAAGTACTTTGCGTCGAACATATCGCGGAAAGTCCTCCATTCGATCGGTTGGGTGAGACGGTTTTCTTCCGCCTTCCACCAGACACGTGCATTGTCCGTGAGCTGCAACATCATAACACAAACCCAAACTATCTCTGGCACTTGTGCCGCTGCCAGGTCATCTTCAATGCTTTGAGTCCATTCCTAAGCTTCTACAGGGCTCTCTTTTCCTGCGAACTACTTGGGGTGCAAGGCCCAAAATTGCTTCACCCCAGGTGCTTTTACTTCGGGACGGTTCATCAATACAGCAGTCTGCTGCTGCTGTCCCTCCAGGAGGCTGCGGATCGCCTCAAGTAGTACTGTCTACTCATTGATCGGAGCAGCGATGGTAGGTGTAATTGGTAGTGGTGATGGAGTGTTGTTGAAGTTGGTGCTGGTGTTATTTGGGGAATTCATAACCTTGAGAAAAAAATTTGGGTTAGGACAGATTCAAAATATATGAAATTGGAATATTCAAGAAATATGAATTATAAAGAATGTTTTAATTGCTGGTTCTTATATTATATTGCTTAGGTTTGTCCATACAGTGTTGACTTGCATGGTAGGGTTCCATACAGTGCTGACCTGCATGGGCTACCAACAAAACCTGTCACGCCCCGCTTCCCAGTGTACAGGCAAGGAGACGCGATGAGGACGCTACGTATTTACTCAGAAATAAACACGCTAAGCGTATCTAAGAAATATAAAATAAAAGTACACAAGAGACAAGATGTAAATGAACATCAAATTTATTTATTAACATTCTTTTTACAATACAACTGAAATGGAAATACATAGAATAAAAGCAACGCTTAAACAATGGCATAACAGAAATGGAAATGAAATGTACAAGTAACTAGAGCTCCGGGTCGAAGGCTAGCTGATCCAAATCCTCACTGGTGGGCTCTGTCTCCAGAAGGTCCGATCCACCTGACAACATTCCAAAGTGTTAGTTATATGTATGCCCTAGAGGCCATTACTGTACATGGGATGTATATTGCGGTGGATTCTTGGACATATATAGGGAGGACTTTCTTGCTCGACATGATAGTATGCTATCTGGTTGCACTTTATCTTAACATGTGCATTTATTGTCTCTCTATTACATGTTGATAAAACACTTAGGATGAGTACTTGACTACCAGGATTATGATGCAGATCATACTAGTGGGGACAAGGTAGTTGGTAAGTACATCCTTCAAATGTTCCTAGTCGTGGGAGCATCGAGATAGGGCATCGATACTCCGGAGTAAACTAGCGTATACGCTTCTCGACCCATATGTTGGACGATGGATGATCCCACATCCATTGGTGTTTGACATCAGAGAAGGTATACAGGTGCTCAGTGGAGACTGGGTACATTGAACGAACTCGCCGAGAACTCCTAGATGGTATTATACCTATCGTCGGATAGTGGTTCTCTGGTGACACTGGTACAAGTTAGTCTGTAGACCCGAGATCGTCATAGTGTCTTGTGTGATTCCCACTGTACTTTGATTTCCACCATACCATGGTCAAGAGATCGTGCAAAAAGGTGGTTTTTGGGTACAATCCCGAGTCACATGGAGGCAATGAGCGATAGGAGGGGTTTCGTCTCTCCCGGTATTGGGAGTTGATATTCCGTTATGCTCGATTGGCCATAACAGGAAATCCGTGGCCAGGGTTGCTGATATCTACTGGTAAGTGTTATCAGTAGTTTCTCGAACCGTTATGGACCTTGCATCAGCATGAATTATCAGGCTATTGGGTTCTGACGTTATACCACCCCCAGGCTTGACATGCGACATATCTGACGAAGAGACCGGACTGTACGGTAGTGTTACTGATTGGATTCGCAGAAGTACGAGCCGGCTTGCTTATTGATCTTCTGATCGCTCAATACCCGGATGGCCGTTATGTTTAGCAGACCGCTTGTGGCTTGTGGGTATTGGATATGATCATCATCTACTGCCGGCGTATTGACGAGTATTTAGAGTCCTACACAGAGGTTTCATGGCTCAAGCGAAACGGAGTAGGAGCATATATGTGATATGTACGGGACCGAGATTAATAAGAGTATGTGATACCGTATTCTATTCTCGCGATATATGACATAAGTCAGTTATATGTGATATAGCCGGGTTATCGGATCAAGTGTTGATTCGATAAGTTGTTACATTTTATATTAGTCGGTTATATGTGATATGGCCGAATTATTAAATCGAGTGTTGATTTAATAATTTAATGTATAATTATATATTTGATATATTAACATAGATTAACTAATATTAATTCAATTAAGATTTCTTTTCTCACTTGTTTTGTGCA
This sequence comes from Agapanthus africanus, assembly GCA_030015575.1. Classification (NCBI taxonomy): domain Eukaryota; kingdom Viridiplantae; phylum Streptophyta; class Magnoliopsida; order Asparagales; family Amaryllidaceae; genus Agapanthus; species Agapanthus africanus. The sequence goes on along the minus strand of JASDDO010000010.1, from coordinate 537,397,113 downwards.
TGTGTATATATGTGATATATATTAGTGTACAAAGTTTTGTGTCATGCTTGATGATACATGATTCATGGGTGTGTGCTTATACCATGCTAGATATAATTTAGGGTTTTATTTATTTTAGTAAATCAAAATTGGTGGCATTTTTTGTCATGGCAAGAAGGTTGGAGAAGCTTGGATTGCCATTGACTTAGTCCACTTCTTTTGTTTTACTAAAGATATTTATAAACCCAACCATTATCCTAGCCATGGTTAAGTCTCTACAAAGGTTAAGTATATGATACTAAACTCACCATGGTTCCCATTATCCACTTGATTTTGATCATGAGAGATTTCTTCTTTCTTCCTAAAAGCTTTCTAGTTTCAATGGAGATAATGAAATAATGTGATCTGTAGATGCAGCAACATGTATATTAAATGATATGGATGCATACGGGTATCCGAAAATGGTAAAACTTTAATATGGATGTATAATGTAATAAACGGGTAACATTTTACTCATATGGATGCATAATATATACCTAGCATGTAGCAAGATGAATTAGCATGCAACTAGATATGTAAATAGTGATATGGATGCACATGGATGTCCGAAGATAGTAAAATAGTAAAATGGTAATGTGGGATGCATAATTAAACAATAAGTAAGGTTATTATTCACATGTGTGCAATATATTGTAGTATAGTATGTAGCAAGATTAACTTGCTTGAACGGATCGCGCGACGGGTACGTACGGTACGTCCGACGTTGGGTAAACATCGCAAAACCACATGCGCGCACGGGACGGGTCCAGACAAAGCAAGAAGGTAACCATGCTGACTAGGAACGTCCTCAGGGTTGCCTGGATCGGCGGCAGGCACGGCTCCGGCGGTGATCACCGGAAAAGAAACAAGATCAAGAAAAGAAATGTAAAGAAGAAGAAGAAAGAAGAAGAAGAAGAGCAAGAAGAAAGAAAAAGGAACTGGGGTTTGGTGTCTTAGGTTTGGGAGAAGGCGAGGAGGTGAAGGGTGAGGCTGACGAGGGTTTGAGCTCTGGTGAAGGTGCAAGGGAAGGCTGCAGCCTAGGGTTTCTGGGGCTGTCGGGTGTGGGTGATGGTGGTGGTGGCGAGAAGGAGGAAAGGAGATGGTGATGAGGAGAGGATGGTCGATGACGATGAGGTGGTTATGACAATAGCGGTCGACGGTGGTGGAAGTGAGGGGTAGTCGGGGTTCTTGGTGTGCAGTGGGGTTCTAGGGTAAGGGTTGTAGTGTGGTCTAGAGTGCAGGGAGGAGGAGAGGAGAGAGGAGAGAGGTAGAGGGTGGAGGCGAGGTCGAGGGATCGCTGGCGGCGAGGTGGGTTCGAGAGTTAGGGTTCGTCGGGGTTTGGTTCAAGGTGGCTGTAGTTGGGTGCAGGGGTGTCAGGTTCTTGGGAATGTGGGTTGCAGGGGATGGAGAGGGAAGATGATAGGAGAAGGGGAAGGCGAGATGATGGAGGTGAGAAGGAGAAAGAGACGAAGACGAGGGTTGAGGAGGCGGCGGATTTTGCATGGATTTCTCGTGGAGGATCGGGGATGTTAAATAGAGAAGAGAGAAAGGAGAGAAGGGAGGTGAGCAGATCGTGGGGAGCGGTGACGCGACTCAAGAAGTGAACAGTGTTTGCGAGAGGAGAGAGAGAGGCGATCGAGAGGAGAGAAAAAGGGGGAGAGAAAATGTGAGAGAGAGAGAGAGGCGTGGGAAAGAGAGAGAGATGCTGATTGGTTTAGATTTAGGATTTGTTAGGATATTAAAAAAATCTTTTTAAAATATATTTGGTTAGGAACAGTATAATTTTATATGAATATAATATTAAATATATTTAAGATTTTGGGCTAAATACAAAATAGTGCAAAAGACGCCCGGGTCGGGTCTAAAAATCCAGTTTTAAAATACGGAAAATATAAGTGTCGACCAAAACTAAAATTGGATATCCGGGTAACGAAAATGCATACCTCCAAGAACAGATGCATGTACGTGCGCGTAGCCATCCAAACAAGTCCGTTTCACTGAACGGGACGAGAAAAAGATATGCGGATGCTACCACAGGGTTAGGGATATCATGCAGGCCATGCAATGTATTTTTAAAATATTTTATTTGACTTTAAATGTTATATTTAAAAATGCAGATACCAGATAAATGCTAATATGCAGTATGTAAATATGGAAGTGCACGAGTCCATGTAACAAGTCAGGATAAATCATAAACATGAATCAAGACTTGTTTCAAGCATGCGGGTTGGGTCGGATGCAAATACAGATGTCAAATACACTATTCACACCCAAAACACGGTAAATCAAGAGAATACCATAAATAAAGAAATACTTGAACTTGAACTGGTATAAATGAACTAGGGTGTTACAAAAATATATAAAAATTACATTGAGATCGAATGATCCTTGTGGAGGTCTGCATCTCTCTCTACTAAGCCCGAGAATGTGCGATAATCCGCATCATCCTGAATGGGGTCCCCAAAATGGATTGTAGAGGCGTAATTGCATGGAAATGTTAAATACTCTTTTGTATAGAAAATGGTTTTGTAAGTTTAGGGTATTGATTTGTAAAGTCGTATTTCTTGTATTCTATTGCCCCAAAATCAATCGTTCTATGATAGAGATATGTGTTGTGATGAGGTAGGTCATTACCCCGTGAACTATCTAAAGGTATAGCAAGGTTTAAAGGTTATAATGTCGAAATGAATAGTTTGTGGTATTTTTATGTAAAAATGCGATAAATGTCACAAATATGATTATTTTGATGTGAGACTTATTTTATTGAGTTTGTTAATATTTATTAAACAACATATGTGAATATGGTTTTATCTTGTTAAAGAAAAGTATAGTTTTAAAAGAAAACCGAATCGGAAGTCGGACTAACTTCGCTTCCATCGGGTTTTAGAAATGAAACTTTTTAAAGATAAGGATGAGAGAGGGAATTGGGACTTACTGCTTTGGAATCAAGAGGAGAGAGTGGGGGTCCTAAAGAAAGCTTCGGGACGTCTTTTCGTCATCGGAATCTCCCTGAAAGTTCGTCGGAGTTTCGCCCTTCACTAACTCTACTTGTACATTAAGGGCTTGAGAATTTTGTACAGTTTTTTTTATAGAATTTTCCGTGTGAAGAGATGTTAAATGGAGTGGGTATTTATAGGACAAATTAGGGTTTAAGGGGTGATAAAAAAATGCATTTAAATTTGCATTAAAATGGGATTTAAAAGGGTTTTATTATTCTCTGTAAATGTGCAGAAAATAAACAATACTGGAATTATGGGGGGGAGTCCAAGGGTCTAGGGTTTACAAAAAAAATTTGGTTTGGGCTTGGAAAATCCGCGGCGCCGGCCCGCGGTGAATTCTCGCCGGTCGGATTATGGAGGTGGGGGCTCGGATTCTAGCCACGTGTTCTGACGGTCTAAATACTTTAGTGAACTTGTTTGTTTTAAGTGTGACCCTTCAGTTTACGTGCGATGCTCGTGCAAACTCTTGGGCTTCTAAAAGGTTAAAAGAAAAATAATTAAAAAGATAATGTGGCTGGGGGGATTTGAAGTCTGGTGCTTTGTAACAGCAGTGCAAGGCTTTACCAATGAGCTACAAGTGCTTTCTTGCTATTCTAAATCAAAACAAATACTTATAGCATTCACAGAATTGCAAATACCCCAATTGTACATTAACTTTTAAACAATTTTATGTACACAGAAATTGAAGTTGTTACAGTCTACCCTCCTTACAAAAATTTCGTACTCAAAATTTACAATTTATTTTAAGGACATTTTACAAATAAGTGAGGATATCTTGCACGCATCTCATATTACCTTTCCCATGTCGATTCTCCTAGATGTATTTTCTCCACATCACTCGAACCAAGCTGACTTCCTTGTTCCGAAGTGACTTCACTTTTCTGTCTAGGATTTCAACAGGTTGCTGATCACAAGATAAGTCGGGCTGTACAGTGAGCTCGGAATGATCAAGAATATGGCTGGGGTCACTCACATACCTTCTGAGTTGGGATATATGGAATACATTGTGCACTCCTTCCAATGAAGGTGGTAGTAACAAGCGGTAAGCCACTTCACTGACTCGTTCAAGTATGTCGAACGGTCCGATGTACCTTGGACTAAGCTTACCCCTTCTTCCAAAACATATCACTCCTCGGTTCGGAAATATCTTCAGAAATACGTGATCTCCCTGCTGCAACTCCAAATGACGGCGCTTTGCATCAGCCCAGTGCTTCTGTCAATCTTAGGCTATGCACATTCGTTCCCTGATAGTGCAGACCGCATCGACAGTTGCTACCATCATCTCAGCTCCAAGGAGTTCTCTATCTCCGATGTCGTCCCAACTCAATGGTGATCGACACTTCCTTCCATATAGCGTTGCAAAAGGTGCCATTCCTATGCTTGCTTTGTAGCTGTTGTTGTATGAAAACTCTACAAGATGTAGGTGATCTTCCCACGATCCTCCGAAGTCTAGCATACATGCTCTGAGCATATCTTCCGAGATCTGAATAGTTCACTCAGACTGACCATCCATTTGTGGATGATAAGCCGTGCTGAAGTTTAGACTTGTTCCCAAGCTATCTTGCAGACTCTGCCAAAATTGCGATCGGAACCTGGTGTCACGATCGGAGACAATGCAGACCGGTACTCCATAAAGTCTCACAATTTCCTGTATGAGTTCATGGGTATCAGAGATAGTACATATTTGAAGAGTTTAAATCTTACTTAGATTCTTATCTCCATGTACTTCTTTGCTAATGTCTTAGTAGATTGGCCAACTCGAAATGGGATGAAGTGAGCCGACTTTGTGAGTCGATCCATAATAACCTATACCGCATCGTTACCCTTTGTGCTACGAGGAAGTGCAGTCACAAAATCCATTGTGATGTGTTGCCACTTCCATTCTGGAATCGGTAATGGTTGAAGTAATCCAATAGTCCTGTGATGTTCAGCCTTTACTTGCTGACACACCAAGTATTTAGCAACGTTTCTGGCTACTTCATACTTCATCCATGCCACCAGTTGTTTCTACGTAGATCTTTGTACAGCTTTGTACCTCCAAGGTGTACTGAGTCGGGAGAGCTGTGAGCTTCTTTCATTAACTCTTCCCGAACAGAACCTTTTGGTACACACAGTCTGCAGCCGTATCTTAAATATCCGTCTTCATGAATGATGAAGTCTGTTCTAAGTCCATTTTCCACTTGTTCTCTGATCTTTTGCAACTTAGCATCACTTGCTTGAGCTGCTTTGATTTGATTGACAATGGTAGATTGAACTTGTAAGTTCATCAAACTTGAAGTGTACCTAACATGATCACTTCAATCTCCATCTGATGTAAGTCTTGTTGAAGCTTCCACTGTGCGGTGAGATTCAATGCTAATGGTTGGCGATTAAGGACATCAGGTACCACATTCACCTTCCCTGGGTGATATTGCAGGTTGATGTCAAAGTCCGCCATAAGTTCTAACCATCTTCTCTGCCGCATATTAAGCTCCTTCTGAGTAAACACATATTTCAGACTCTTGTGATCTGTGTATATGTCCATTCTCTCACCAAGAAGATAATGGCGCCAAATCTTAAGAGCAGAGAAAACGGCCGCCAACTCCAAATCATGCGTCAGATAATTGAGCTCATGAATCTTCAGCTATCTTAAAGCATAAGCCACAACCTTTCCGTCCTGATGTAGAACACATCCTAATCCCTTACCGGATGTATCGCAATGCACTACAAAACCTCCAGATTGGTCCGGTATGACAAGGATAGGTGCTGATGTCAATCTGGACTTGAGTTCCACAAAAGCTTGTTCGCATGCTTCTGACCACACAAATTCTTTATCTTTACGTGTGAGCTTGGTCAGGGGTGTTGCTATCTTGGAAAAACCTTCAATGAACCTTCTGTAATATCCCGCTAGAACCAAGAAACTTCGAATATCCTCTACTGACTTTGGTGTCGGTCATTCGCTTACCTCTGAAACTTTTGCTGGATCCACAGAGATTCCATCACCTGATACAATATGTCCAAAAATTCCGACTTGATCTAGCCAAAACTCACACTTGCTGTATTTGGCATAAAGTTGATGTTGTCGTAGAGTTTCCAGTACAATTCTGAAGTGTTCGGCATGTTCTTTCCGACTCTTAGAATACACCAGGATATTGTCGATGAAGAAGACAACAAACCTGTCTAGTTACTCTCGGAAAACTTGATTCATTAGGTTCATGAATATTGCCGGTGCGTTGGTCACTCCAAATGTCATCATAAGAAATTCGTAATGGCTATAACGAGTTCTGAATGTTGTTTTATGAATATCAGCTTCTTTGACCTTCACCTGATGATAACAAGATCTAGCTTGGAGAAGACGCAAGATCCATTTAGCTGGTCGAACAGATCGTCGATGCGCGGAAGTGGATACTTGTTCTTTATCGTTACTTCGTTCAAGGCTCTATAATCAATGCACATTCGATATGAACCTTCCTTCTTCTTCACAAGCAGTACTGGTGATCCCTAACTTGTAGTGCTGGGACGAATCCATCTTTTCGCCAATAATTCGTCCAACTGAGTTCAGACTTCCTTCAAACCTTTCGGACTTAATCGATAAAGTGCTTTGATCACTGGTTGTGCTCCTGGTACTAAATCAATGCTGAATTTAAGAGCTCGATCGGGAAGCAAACCTGATATATCGTCAGGAAACACATCGTCGAACTCTCGAACTACTTCTGGCTTTGATCCTTCCTCCGTTTGAATTTCCGCAATCACTGCCTTCTTTGGTTTCTCCTTATAAGTACTTGGCTCCAGGGTACGGTCTCCACTTTTGAAATAGAAGACCGGATGATCTGGAATCTCAAATACTACCTTCCTCTGACGACAGTCAATGGTAGCATCGAATGTTTCGAGCCAATCCATACCCAAGACGACGTCGAAGTTCGGTATTTTTAGTACCTTGAAGTCAGCATAAAATTCTCTGCTGCAGAAGACCACTGGACACAAGTTGTATCCCATTGTTTCCTTTAGAACGCCATTTGCTGAACTAACATTCCAACTGGATACAAGCAGTGTGACTGGAATCGCATAAGTTCGGACGAACCGTTGAGACATAAAGCAATGAGATGCTCCAGTATCGAATAGTGCGAGTGCAGGTAGTGAGGCTACTAAGATTGTACCTAAGATATGTGGGATATGTTTTAGGTATAAGGGAAAAGATATATAGACTGAAAAAGAGTTTTGAAAAAGGGAAGTGTTACCAGTAATTATTTGGCCGGTGGCTTCAGCCTCTTCCACAGTCATCGTGAAAGCTTATCGCCTCGGCACATTCCTCCTTGCTGGAGGAGCATTCATCTGCTCGTTCCTTGGTCCTTGAGGTGGGTTCCTTTAAGTTTGATGGAACTGACGAGGAGATGGTGCAGTCGTTCCACGAGAAGGTGGAGCAGGTAGTCCAAGTCTCGGAGCAGGTGCCTGGATGGCTGGGCGCTGCTGGTAAGTGATTGCTGGCCTGGGTGCAGCATATGGGTTTTGTCTACGAGGACAAGACCCAATATCATGAGTAGCTGAGCTACAGACTATGCAAAGGCAATTTGCTCGCCGGCAATCTTTCATCAGATGTCCATCTCACTTGCAGTATGTGCAAAATGCTGGGCTAGGCCGGTTGTTCAGTACTCCCGGTCTCCTTAGCACAATTGGTAGCCTTAAAGCGGCTCTTCCTGCCATCTGGTTGGCAGGGCACTTCATCCCGGCAGATTGAGGTCTGACCCTCATCTTTACCACTGCCTCATATCGGTGGGCAGCTTTCAGAGCCAATTCATGAGTCGGAAAATCTCCTATGGCTAATGCAGCCTGGATCTCCGGATCTTAACAAATTTATTTATTAACATTCTTTTTACAATACAACTGAAATGGAAATACATGGAATAAAAGCAACGCTTAAACAATGGCATAACAGAAATGGAAATGAAATGTACAAGTAACTAGAGCTCCGGGTCGAAGGCTAGCTGATCCAAATCCTCACTGGTGGGCTCTGTCTCCAGAAGGTCCGATCCACCTGACAACATTCCAAAGTGTTAGTTATATCTATGCCCTAGAGGCCATTACTGTACATGGGATGTATATTGAAGTGGATTCTTGGACATATATAGGGAGGACTTTCTTGCTCGACATGATAGTATGCTATCTGGTTGCACTTTATCTTAACATGTAAACTTATTGTCTCTCTATTACATGTTGATAAAGCCCTTAGGATGAGTACTTGACTACCAGGATTATGATACAGATCATACTAGTGGGGACAAGGTAGTCGGTAAGTACATCCTTCAAATGTTCCTAGTCGTGGGAGCATCGAGATAGGGCATTGATACTCCGGAGTAAACTAGCGTATACGCTTCTCGACCCATATGATGGGCGATGGATGATCCCACATCCATTGGTGTTTGACATCAGAGAAGGTATACAGGTGCTCAGTGGAGACTGGGTACACTGAACGGACTCGCCGAGAACTCCTAGATGGTATTATACCTATCGTCGGATAGCAGTTCTCTGGTGACACTGGTACAAGTTAGTCTGTAGACCCGAGATCGTCATAGTGTCTTGTGTGATTCCCGCTGTACTTTGATTTCCACCATACCACGGTCAAAAGATCGTGCAAAAAGGTGGTTTTTGGGTACAGTCCCGAGTCACATGGAGGCAATGAGCGATAGGAGGGGTTTCGTCTCTCCCGGTATTGGGAGTTGATGTTCCGCTATACTCGATTGGCCATAACAGGAAATCCATGGCCAAGGTTGCTGATATCTACTGGTAAGTGTTATCAATAGTTTCTCGAACCGTTATGGACCTTGCATCGGCATGACTTATCAGGCTATTGGGGTCTGACGTTATACCACCCCCAGGCTGTGATATGCGACATATCTGACGAAGTGACTGGACTGTACGGTAGTGTTACTGATTGGATTCGCAGGAGTACGAGCAGGCTTGCTTATTGATCTTCTGATCGCTCAATACCCGGATGGCCGTTACGTTTAGAAGACCGCTTGTGGCTTGGGGGTGTTTGATATGATCATCACCTACTGCCGGCGTATTGACGAGTATTTAGAGTCCTACACAGAGGTTTCATGGCTCAAGCGAAACGGATTAGGAGCACATATGTGATATGTGCAGGACCGAGATTAATAAGAGTATGTGATACCGTATTCTATTCTCACGATATGTGACATAAGTCAGTTATATGTGATATAGCCGGGTTATCGGATCAAGTGTTGATTCGATAAGTTGTTATATTTTATATTAGTCGGTTATATGTGATATGGCCGAATTATTAAATCGAGTGTTGATTTAATAATTTAATGTATAATTATATATTTGATATATTAACATACATTAACTAAAATTAATTCACTTAAGATTTCTTTTCTCACTTGTTTTGTGCATGTGTATATATGTGATATATATTAGTGTACAAAGTTTTGTGTCATGTTTGATGATACATGATTCATGGGTGTGTGCTTATACCATGCTAAATATAATTTAGGGTTTTATTTATTTTAGTAAATCAAAATTGGTGGCATTTTTTGTCATGGCAAGAAGCTTGGAGAAGCTTGGATTGCCTTTGATTTGGTCCACTTCTTTTGTTTTACTAAAGATATTTATAAATCCAACCATTATCCTAGCCATGGTTAAGTCTCTAGAAAGGTTAAGTTTATGATACTAAACTCACCCATGGTTCCCATTATCCACTTGATTTTGATCATGAGAGATTTCTTCTTTCTTCCTAAAAACTTTCTAGCTTCAATGGAGATGATGAAATATTGTGAGAAAAATAAATCTAAAGTGAGTCCACTTCCTACTTCATCATCTTCTTCTATTAGCCATTTAGTTTAGGGTGTTTGCTTCACTAATCTCACCATTAGTGAAGAGGTAGCATGAGCTCGAGTCTCTTCGACGTAGATCATCTTCGGCCTCGAAGACATTGAGCAAGCTTGTTCATTTCTTTATGTGAACCCTTATTTGAGTCCGGGTCTTCACAACTTGCAGCGAAGGGACTACGACATGGAGCTTTAGAAGTGAAGGACCGGTATACAAAGATTGTATTCCCTTATTCACTTAGATGTAACGTGTTTACATATCGTTTCGTCGGATTTTCTAGTGACGATTCTAGGGTTAGGGTTAACTAGAACGGCAATTTTTTGAAATTGGCATGGACGATACCTCCATAAACCTTGCTGCCGTGCTAGACAACCTTGCACTGGTATCAGAGCCATGATAGAATATTAGACGATGTTTTCTAGGATTACGAAACCGAAACTACTCCGAAACACCTGATACGATGACCTAGTTTCTGTCGAATTTTTAAAGGCCTCTAAATTTTTTTTAAATAACTGCAGAATGTTGTATGAGATATAACATGAATACTGTGAAAATTTGAAGCAAAACCACCTCAAAGTGGCCGGCCACAATGCCCTAAAAACCGGTGTGCTCGTTTTTTCCAGGGAGTCTGGGCTTCAAATTTGCACTGTGTTCGAGTATCTGGGTTTTGGTGTTTCAGGTGTTGTTTGTTTTTGCTAAATTTGCATGTGATGTTAACTTTCTGCAAAGGCAACTCAGAGTGTTTTGTAATCGTAATTCTAACATCTATTCGGGTTATTTAGACGATATTAAAAAGTTCGAACGGATATCAATAACCCATATTTTCCCTTGCTGGAAATTTTCAAGAGTTGGATTTTTTCCGAGTTTAAAATTTTCAGAAAATCATGCAAGTGATTTTGTGGACTCTCTAGAAGAGCAAAATCTTAACTCGATTCTGTGACCGTCAGAACTGCCATCAAACCCTAGGGTTTGTGGTAGTTCAGCTTGTAAGTGCACGGCGGCGCCCCGGCCGTCTATCCGAGGCCAAAATGCGGAAACGATAATTTACTTTAACTTTTGAACCGGTACCACCGCGCACAAAAATCCTGGATCGGGCCATTAATCTAGTCCTAGCTAACTAAAGAATGGGGTAGAGAGATATACCGAGCGATCCGTGTCCTTCGGTCTTCTCGTCGTCGTCCCGATCTCCCGCGGAATCTCCGGTCTTCGCCTCCTCGCCGGAAGGGCACCACATCGCCGGGTTCTTTTACGGGCTCCCACCCCTGGACTGAGGCAACTCGGGCATGAAGTTGGCGAGCCGACGTGCCCAAGAATTGCTGTAGAATAAGTGTAGTGCTATGTCTCATTGGGGTTTATGGAAGTTGCTCTTTTGGTGGAGGAAAAGAAGTATATGGAGTTGATTGATTTTGTTAGCAAGCAAAGGAAAAAATGTGATGAACATTTTTCCCATTCCAAAATGAAAATCCCCCACCCCCATAAAGTTTGGCCGGCCTCTCTTAGAGAATTGGGAGAATGGAAAAGTCAAGGGAGGGAAGCTAACATGCATGAGAGAGAAAAGAGTGATGATGAGAAAGAATCATCACAACAAAAACCTTACTCAAAAACCCAATCATTTCCCATCACCATCAAACAAAGGTCAAACAATCATGAACCATGGAAGTAAAATGTCGGTGCACCATCATGAAGCTACAATATGCAAAGACAACCCTCTAAAATGCTTATTTGCACAAATGCAAATAAGCCCTCCTCCACCAATTTTCGGCCAATGAAAGATACAAAGGAAAATTTCCGAAACGGAAAGCAAACTGGCAACTCCAAAAAACTGATCCCGTAATAAATTACAGGAAAACCTCGCTACTGTACATACATACCCGCATTTGTATTCCGAGCGAAATACAAATGCAATGAGACAAAATCTACACTGTACAATACTAGGATCCGGCTTAAACCAAAGCCCGCTAGTATAAACCGTCAGATCATGATCCGTGCAATACCGCACGTATCTGATCGAACCCTGCCATATCTCCATACGGTCTCTACAGCGTTTCGCCCGAAACTTGAGAAACTGGTCTATGGGGGACTCTAAAGACTCGTCAATACTTTGGTTATGGATTTAACCACTAGCACGTCAGAGGTATTAGCCAATACGTAACGGGCTACCAGGTATTGACCAAAAGGGACGTCGATGAGCAAACTCATCCTGACACCCTACTGAGCCTGTCAGTGATAATATCCGTACAGTCCGGTCCGTTCGTCTATGAGAATCGCATGGCAGGCCTAGGGGGTTGGTAAAAGTCAGATCCCCAAAAACGGTACAAGTCATGTCGGAGTGCAGCCCAGAACACCTTGAGATACTAATGGAATACCTACCAGTAAATCTCCTGTCTCGGCCGAGGGCTTTGTATAATGGCTCTCCTAGACACAGCGCGACCTCACCCCCAATACCGGGAGAGACGAACCCCTGAAGATCTGCTCACTGCCTCCATATGGCTCGGGACTGTACCCAACTAAAACTTGTTTGCACGTCTCCTTTGAGCGTGGTAGGGTAGTAATCAAAGTACAGTGGGAACTCACACGAGACAAATGATGATCCTCAGGTCGATGAAATAACATGTACACATGTCACTAGGGAACTACCATCTGACGTCAGATATAAGACCAACTAGCATGTTCCCGGCGAGTCTTGTCCGGTGTACTCATAACCTAATGAGCACTTGTATACATCTTAGGTGAACCAACTGACACCAGTGGCTTGTGAGACCGGCCACCGCCCCTCGTCGGGGTCTCGACTGTATACACTCTTCTACTCTGGAGTATCGATGCCCTGTCTCGAAACTCCACGACTAGGGACCTTTTAAGGATGTGGTTATAGACTACCAGCTCCCACGTATATGATCGCCCTCATACTGCTGGCAGTCAAGCAAGAATCCTAGGGGCTCTATCAACGTGTAATAGCGACCTGTAAGGTCACCTAAAGCAGTACACGATGATAAAGATAAACCAGATAGTATACTATCATCTTGAGTAAGACTGTCCTACCGGAATAGGTCCTCCCTCAATCATTGCAATCACGTGCCTGTGATCCAATAATTGACTCTGAGGGCACTATCTCCAACAATCTCCCACTTGCACTCAAGGCTAATTATTGCGATGTCGCATACTCACAGCCCGTGTGATACCGAACTCCCAACTCCTCTACTAGTCAGTCTCACAAAGCTCGTTTGCGAAACTATTGCGTTCGAGGAATAGCCTCAGTGAGTGGATCTGCTTTGATATTTCTTTCTATGTCTCTCTATATCTCAAGTTCGCGGAGAAAGCCATCTCCCAAAATGAGCAATACCTGTCTTAGAATGTGTCTAGATGTCTGATGGGACCTAGCTCATAAATGAACTCCAAATCCAAACTTCTTAGACTGTATTGTCAACTAAACTTAATCAGTATCCTGCGTAATGCCTCCCTCAGTATCCCCTTGGACCACCTGTCCAAAATACTGCCCCTCGTCAGAAGGAAAACTATAACTCTGACAACCTCTCTGTTATCCAGGTCACCTTAGAAGCCTGGAATGATAACTGTCTCCCGAATGAGGCTGTTGTTATCATATCCCTAGAACATCAACTTATGTTCTAAAACTGCTTCCGAATGTTCCTCCAGGATTGGATCAATATCAACTTATTGCATCTACTGTAAAAACAACATCTGGTGTGGTACTTGGCATCTCATGATTGACTCAATTGCCTAAGCAAGTGATCTGCCAATCTTGTACATGCCTCTCCCCTTTAGTCTGTAAGACACCTTTAGAGAGGGTGACTCCATCACCTGCAGGTACACTACCGTGCCAGGAGTCGTCCATTCTAAATACTTATAGAATGCTGTCTAAGTACCCAGATTGGGAAACCACCCAAATCTAGATCTAAAACCATAGATCTAGTAACCAGAATGTCTGATATAATACCCAATTCCTATGTGGAGAAACCACTGTGTGACGACTAAAGTATAACCGATCGTAGTATAGGAATATCACTTCCTACTCTGTGTATGTCATCCAAAATACCAGGACATCACACCCTACTACCTTCTTAACAGATCCATCCCCTATTCTGATGACGTCAAACCTATGACTGTCACATCAGAAATAGATGATCTATCTCCGCTATATCTGCTTTAGTCTATAAATAGACATAAGCCACTTGTCCACTGTGCTTCCGCTGCTCCCACTGACCATGAAAACCCTCTGGCAGAGTCATATAGACATACGCTTCTAAAGCCAGTTCAGAACGACGCTATACTCATCCTCCTGCCGGGTCTCGCAGCCTGGAATAACAGCAATGGCAAGTCTGGGTAAACAAGAACCTCCCTGTCACCGTCCTTGAGGCTACCGGAGTACCTCTCGGGTGCCTGAGGTTACCCACTAAATCTACGGAGTGGCCAATGGAATGTCAAACCAGATTGAATCTTTAGGTTCTTATCAAATCTTCAGTAATCGTTTGCGGTTCGGGAATCACTTCCAGTTCTACCATACTCCCACTACTTTTTTATGAAAAAATCCATTTTCGTTAAAACTGTGGCGAGTCAAGAACAATATCACTATTGATCTTCCAGATGGCAGAAAGTCAACCCTCGTCATAGCCTGGGTCAACCCACAAACAGCCATTACAGAAACGTGCCTTGAGTTATCCAGAGTCTGGTTTTAAGCATAAGCCGGACAACTCCCCGTACCTTAACAATGTCAAGATATGAACTGTTCTATATCCAATACAGAAACAGAGGCACTGATTTAATTGAACCAGATTCAAATTATGCAGCTGTCCCCAGTGCATGTCAACTAAATGGAAAGAGGCCGATCAGTGTTACTCAATTTAGGAATCCTTCCAATTATGAGTAACCTGAAAGAGAAGCAAGTTCTCTTAATCATTACTATCAACTGAATACCATACACAAGTATCTACATCTTCGATCACTTTGAAGAATCCCGATACTTGCAATACCTGGTTCTCTACTTTATTCATATACCTATAACTTCTCAAAACTCAGACCCTGTGTTTCTACGAAACACTTGTCTAAAAACTAGAGGAGTCATAAGTAAACCGAATATAGTACGAGGACCATCCCCTCTGTCCTAATGGACACTGGACAACATACAATACTCTGTATAAGTCCCTTGAGTCTGACAACTCACTCCCTGTGTGTCGTAGGTTGAAAACTGTACTTATGGTTAAGAAGAATTACACCGCTGTTTAATGCTCCCTACCTAACCATCCACTGATATAGGTAAATGTCAAAGACATAATTTCAAAAAGGTATATCTCACTCTATAAAAATAGACGTACAGATATATCAATTTGAAAATAGTGCATAACAGCGGATATTCAAAACCAAATATTTGCCGTCCGGCAAACAACCCAGGCGATTTCCTCAAATATCACCAATTACAACGAATTCCGATATAATGAGGACGATCACCTAATTCCCAATAACTTACTCCCACTCATCATCTATAAAACCATAAAGATATGAGAATCATACCTGGTAAATACATACCCTGAAGCAAAGGTTAATTGGGAAATCAGTTTTCTTTTAACTGTACACAGTGAAACTGAAACATTGAAATGTTTCGTAGGGGTATCCTGGTATTCTTAGTAATGCCTCATCCATTATCCAGATTCACAACTGTAACCTTATAATTCTTTGCCATCTCTCCAAATCCCTTCATATGTCTTTAGTCATTACCTTCTGTACACCCTCTTAGGCTAAGTGGTTTTCTTCCTTTCCTACCGTTCGGCACCAGCCTATGGTTTGGAAGAAGACTATCCAATAAGCATAACGGGTGTACTGTCCTAATCCTAGGAACACTCGCAATGCGAGAGAAGGTGAAAATAAAAGACAACTGAATAAACCATATTCCTATTTCTCCTGAACCAGAATCCATCCCCGAACTGGAACAAGTTCCTTTCGAGTTCGTATATAACCATACGATGGAGTATCCAATACACTGTGGATCTTCGTAGTGATACGGAATGTCCTGGAGAAATACAAAGGTGAAGTAGGAGTGGTAATGAAATACTTGGTTTGGTCGTGAATAGCAGTCGCAATTTACTTTTCCCTCTTACTAATCCCTTGATATGTCTTTACTTAATACCTTCTGCACACCATCGTTATGCTAATTGGTTTTCTTCATTCTCAACCGTTCGGCACCAGCCTAAGGTTTGGAAGAAGACTATCCAATTTGCGTAATAGGTGTACTATCTCCTAAACCAAGGAGTACTCGCAACCTGAGAGAAGGTAAAAGGAAAAGACAACTGAATAGTCCTATTCGTTTTCTCCTGAACCAGAAACCATTCTCGAATAAATTCCTTTGAGTTCGTATATAACCATACGATGGTTTTATCCAATGGAAGTGGACGTTCGTAGTAATACCGGGTGTCCTGGAGAAAAGGGTAAAAGTAGGAGTGGCAATGAGGTTTGCAACTCTGACAATCTAAAAGCCAGTGTTTAAGAAGGTTCGGTCAACTTGGTCACTGAGTCATAGTCTAGGGTCGGGTCAATGGTCGCTGCCAAAGAGAGAGAGAAAAGAAACACTCAGCGTGCACTCTAACCTAATCAGAATGGTTACCAATTTATCTAATCAGGAAACCTCCCACTGTACCGTCAAATTCTCCTCCAAACCTAAAAGAAGAATTAGTCGGGATCACCCGAGGAGTAAACCAACTCATCAGTGGGAATCGTGGATCCAACTATCATCGCATGATAACGTGACGGAATCCGCTCACGTTATCACACTCCAGAAGGTATGCGCATATCTGGCAAGTTTCGGTTTCTTTAGAAACTCCCGATGTGATTTTTGCCCCATGCTCTTATGACCTTGACTTTGGCCAACAAATCATAAGTCACATGTCAAGTTCTACCCGTCATTCTCCAGGTTAATTTGAGCTTACCCGCACAAGCCCTTGACTTTGGCCAACAAGGCTATACGACTGCCCTAAACCAACGCATCTATCTATGCTGCACATGAATAACCAATAGCTACCAATCACTATGCCTTGACTTTGGCCAACAAACATAGCTTGAATACTTATTGACTATCCATGTGAAACGACGGAAGGGCTACGAATGGTTTCTGGCGAAAACCTTTAACGTAATGAACTTGATATCGTTGAAGGAACATGATAGCTTTATAAAAATATAGCGACGAAAACCTTTGCTAAAGAGGTCACTCCCGGTGAAGGGATCTCGGCTCTTTCCCCGTAAAATGAGGTGCAGGATATTCCAACTGAATACCACGATGCAAAGCAAAAGTAATCGGCTATAGTGAAGTTATTGCCCTGACGCAAACTTCTGTCCAAGGGGTCACTCCCGGTGAAGGGATCTCGGCCCTTGCCTCGTCGACTGAGGAGCGGGATATTCTAACTGAATACCTCTGTGCAAAACAAAAGAGAACGCCCTTGCAATAACAGCTTTTTGAAAAAATTGTTCCAACAACATCAGAATAGGTTTGTTTTTAACTTGCATTGATCCGAATCAATGCAGTCCCATCAATTGATCACACCAATAAAGAACGAAAATAATGACGTACGTATATGCTATCCGCATTCGCCACTGGGTCCCGTCATTACCCGTTAGGTTAGTTAACTAACGACAGAGCGGGGACTAGACTAGCGCGGATGCAAAACATATACAACATCTACTAGTGTATATATATAATATATAATTTTTGCTCAAGGCGTGATAAAATGTAACATCACAGAAATGTAATAAGCATCACAGAACAA
Source organism: Agapanthus africanus (assembly GCA_030015575.1). Taxonomy (NCBI): domain Eukaryota; kingdom Viridiplantae; phylum Streptophyta; class Magnoliopsida; order Asparagales; family Amaryllidaceae; genus Agapanthus; species Agapanthus africanus. The sequence goes on along the minus strand of JASDDO010000010.1, from coordinate 537,379,505 downwards.
TACAGATATCTGGGATCCCCGGGTTTCACAGAGCCGCTACTGAAACCCGACGTTCCCCTGGTCGTGTGGATAGCCTGTGCAATGAAATCCTAGACCCCTACGGGCGCGGCAAGTTACCCGTCAAAACCTGAAGCGAGGCAGCCCCCTTCAGCAACGTGAATGGACCACCCAGCACTTCACGGAATCCGGTAACTTGGGCACCCCTCCTGGGTCAACCTGTACCCCCTACGAGTGTGGCGAATAGCCCGCCAATTCTAGAGTGAAGCCCCCTCCGTCTTAATGCCATGAGATGCGGGATAATCCTAGTACAGAAAGTAAAATATACATACAATGGGTACATCGACCTCAACCTGGTCGTGCCCCAAAAGAATAATATACAACAGGCAGATACGGCAGTCCACATGTCGGACGCTCGCCCCGCAATATCAAATGTACATAATGCAACAAAAACTGTACTAACATTGCATCCAGGTTATCCCCCATGACCAATCCAAAACATCACAGCACAACACAGAACATCAATGTGAATGTCACGTTCGCAAATCCGTCTAACCGGGCTATAGCAGTTAGACAGGATTTATCGATCAAGTGACATTCACGGTCGCAGATATAATGTAAATACTGTGAACTAATGTGTTTAAAATTTTCGATCGATCAAATTTTCCTAAGTGGGCCCCCAAGCACTACTGTAGCACTTAAAGAAATTCTGAGCCCAAAAAGAATATTCCAAAACCCCCATTTTCAACTCAGGAGCATTCTGTAAAATTTCGGTACACTGAACAGTGAAAGTCGCGGCGGAACCGTGGCCCAAGCATGGGTTTGGCCGCGGTTCTGCTGTAGGGTAGTGAGATCACGGGACCAAATTTTTACAGAAGGCTTAGAATTCCCTGCACATCATTCTGCAATAACCTGAAAAATTTTTAGAGCCCAAAAAATTTTGACAGAAACCTGATGCTTTTGAAAACGCGGTTTTGGAATAATTGTTCGATCGAAACTTTAAACATACTAGAGCAAGCTAGAAAAGAGTAATGGCCCGGCTCTGATACCAGTGTAAGTGCACGGCGGCGCCCCGGCCGTCTATCCGAGGCCAAAATGCGGAAATGATAATTTACTTTAACTTTTGAACCGGCACCACCGCGCACAAAAATCCCGGATCGGGCCATTAATCTAGTCCTAGCTAACTAAAGAATGGGGTAGAGAGATATACCGAGCGATCCGTGTCCTTCAGTCTTCTCGTCGTCCCGATCTCCCGCGGAATCTCCGGTCTTCGCCTCCTCGCCGGAAGGGCACCACATCGCCGGGTTCTTTTACGGGCTCCCACCCCTGGACTGAGGCAACTCGGGCACGAAGTTGGCAAGCCGACGTGCCCAAGAATTGCTGTAGAATAAGTGTAGGGCTATGTCTCATTGGGGTTTATGGAAGTTGCTCTTTTGGTGGAGGAAAAGAAGTCTATGGAGATCAATGATTTTGTTAGCAAGCAAAGGAAAAAATGTAATGAACATTTTTCCCATTCCAAAATGAAAATCCCCTACCCCCACAAAGTGTGGCCGGCCTCTCTTAGAGAATTGGGAGAATGGAAAAGTCAAGGGAGGGAAGCTAACATGCATGAGAGAGAAAAGAGTGATGATGAGAAAGAATCATCACAACGAAAACCTCACTCCAAAACCCAATCATTTCCCATCACCATCAAACAAAGGTCAAACAATCATGAACCATGGAAGTCAAATGGCGGTGCACCATCATGAAGCTACAATATGCAAAGACAACCCTCTAAAATGCTTATTTGCACAAATGCAAATAAGCCCTCCTCCACCAATTTTCAGCCAATGAAAGATACAAAGGAAAATGGCCGAAACGGAAAGCAAATGTAACCCTTCGAAAATCATTTAGGCAGTTTTTCGGTAATCGGCAAATTTTTCGGCTTTTTCCGTAAAAAGTCGAAATAGGTATTTTTTTCATTGTAGATCTAATTATACAAAATTTAAATAAGATATTACTATAATTTTGTCACTAAAATATCATTTATAATTTTCTAGTTAAATAAAAAAAATTTCGTAATTAATTATTTTTTTTATTATTTTAAGCCTTTTTAAATATATTAAATTAGGGATAAATACAAATTTAATTAGGTAAATTTCTTAATTAGGATTCTTTATAAGCTAAAATATGGTGTTAATAAAATTATATCATGGCTTGCAAACTTTTAGTTTTTTTGGTGGGAAAATTATGAAAAAAATGATGAAAAAAGGGTTTTTTTGTAAAAAGGTTGATATGAAAGCATGAAATGATATCATATGATGTTGTAATGACCTAAAAACTTCTTCAAAATTTCCCCACTTCCTCCTCTACCTGCAGCCGACCCCAAATCCTGCTGAAACCCTCTCTTCTCACTTCAATTTTGCTTCTTTTTCTAGCTAAAATCCATTAAAAATTCACATTTTTCCATCTCCATTCAAAGCAAAACCCTAATCCTTTCTCTCTTCAACCCTAATTTGTTTGAGAACTTGATGAAAGGAGGCTTCTTGGTGACTTGATCATGCTAGGATTCAATTGGTGAGGTAAAAATTCTAAACTAGTTTGCTAACTTGTAGTTTATTTGTGCTAAAATCTAATTTTTATGTATTAATTTAGTGTAAATCCTTGTTCATGAAAAATCAAGAGAAGGTTTTGATTTTTAAAAATTAGGGTTTGTAGAATAATGGTTGGATTATGTTAGGTATGGTTGTCTAATTGATTAGAGTGGTAAATTGTGAAATGATATGCTTGCTAAATCGACAAATTACGATGTTTGTATCGAATCGGCTAGAAAATCGCTTACTAGATTTTTTGTAGAAATTAGAATGCGACCGAAATGCGTTATGTTAGCGATATAATTAGCTTCGTATAGAACTATTAGAGTGGGCGAACGCTGGGTTTCGTCTAGTCGGGTTGTAGTTTTACCGATTTCCCCGAAATGACGATTCTAGTTAAAGAATTGCGATTTTCGTGCGTTTTTCCGCGCAACTAGTGCATGCTATGATTAATACGAGAGCGTGGATAATTGTATGTTGTGACTTGCATTGTGTTAGGTTTTGTAATCTTATGCTTGGTATTGTGCAAATATAGGATCGGTCGGGGAAACTTCGGACACGGCGCGAAAAGGCAAGGCGGTGGCCGGATCGGATTAGCGCGGATTTCAGGTGAGTAGATATATTCATCTATGGGGGAATCGTCTGGATGGGGCGATGCGCCCCCCTTAGTTAGGATTACCCTACTTTTTGCAAGATTATATTGTTAGTTAGCTTATCCATTCATGTACACTGCATACCCTTATAGCGAACAGTATGTTAAATTGCATGGACATTCATCTCTACCTATGCGATATCATTTCGTAGGACACGAACACCTTACCATTGGCATCTGTTGCACGCGCACTATTCATGTGACACACACGCCTTTGGTAATTGACATGCCACGTGCACGATAGAACCTGTTTATCTTAATATCGTCACCTGCATTCATACTTGATATATGAAACTGCATCGCATGCACATATCTCGCATCATCATCATATTTACATAGAACTCTAGCCAAAATTCACATCATACACATTGATATCATATATATAACATGTGGACATTATGATTTTCTTGAGGATTTCAGTTTTGCCGCGATTTCTGGATTTTTGGGAAAAACCGCAAGAATTTAACAAAAGCTTATATTCATCTTTTTTTTAAACAAAGTTGCGGTTTTCTCGTGATGTATGTGTCGTCCACCATGAGTTTTCATGTTTTCTGTTGGATTTCGAGACCCGATTCGAGGAGTGGATGAACCGTCTCGGGTACATGGTGGGCCCGGTATGGTACCCCGGGGCAAGAAGATCGAGTTGTAGACGATGAGCCTGGCAGGGGAAGACTACCTACCGGTGATATCTGGCGCGGCGGATATCCGGAGGATACCGACCGTTGTCATGAGATTTATGATATGGGCCGATCCGGACTGACGGAGCCCGATATTGAGACAGATATGATTCCTATTTGGTGTCGATGCTTGACACGGGTTTTCAGAGGATTTCTTGATGATATTTAGCTATTATGCAGACATTCATTTTCTAAAAGTTAAGAATGCAGTAACTTTAACATTTAAAACACTTAAAGAGTTAGAAAAGATATTGCATACATGTGCATGCATACTAAAGTTATTATATCACATATGGACATACATATTGTTCCGCATTGCGTGCATTCTTACGATTGCCTTACTAGATGTTATATTCTACTCACGAGCTGGCAACTCACCCCCGTTGTGCCACAGTGTCTTGAAGGTCGGACCAGTCAGTCTTGTAGCGGCGGGCTATCTTGTCATCAGTTCCTTTTGCTCAGACTCGCGACATCGCCCGTAGGTGGGTTGCGAGTATACTTTATTTCTTTTTGCTTTATCATTGTATCTAGTATTCTCCATCTACCACTTGTATTGTATATGTGACCTAGTGATGAGAATGAGAGATATGTATATTTGTGGTTTCTTTTGGGTCGAGCTCACTTGAGCCGACGTGTGTTTTCTGGTATTTTGCATTCTTTTATGCTCTTTTTCTTGATATTACTATTATATTGCATGTGGTTGTGATCCGCCTTGGGCGAAGAGCTAGCTCCCGCTTGGGGATGCCATTTTTATGATTACAGGTTTATTATCTTGTTGTACCCATTTTGGGGGATAGAAAATACAGGGGAGACTCTGCCGAAATTTTCAGAAATTTATGATATTTTTAAAAAGGGATTCTATGCAACTTAATTGATTTGAAAAACCGTTTTTATTAAGGTTTTCCTTCATTCTCTTTGATTTTGGTTTAGATTTTTCTGGGCTTTGGCTGACTTAGGTTACGGTACGCCTTTAGACGTCTCGTAATCTAAGTGCCAGTCACGTTCCGTACTCTCGGGTCGTGACAAAGTTGGTATCAGAGCGTAGGTTTTATCTTTCTGAGTGTAGGACGACCTTGGTAGATGGAGTAGGTGACTTAAGCAGAGTGGCGTAGCGTGGGTATGATCCGCGGCATACTTACGATACGGTACTCCGCCTAAGTAACCTTAGGACATAATTGCTTGTATTTCCTTTCTTGATTCCTTGCATTCCTTGATTCAATTGCAATGTCCTTATCGGTCCTGTTTCTTATTCCAGCTTCGATGCCGCCAAAGACTACGAGAGCTCAGCGGGCTGCCGTTAGGGATGAGATTCGGGCGGGCCCATCTGAGGCGAGGATCGAGCGGGATGATACACCTGTCCCTCAGGGTCATACTGATCCGCCTTATCCATGTTAGTGTATATGCCCTAGAGGCCATTACTGTATCATACTAGTTTGTATATTACTTGATGGAAGCTTGGGATATTCACCTTGTATAAACAATCTTGCTCAATATAGTAGTATGCTACTTGGTTTGTTTCTACTTCAATGTGTACTTGTGTTTATTTCAGTATATCACTTATACGCATTAGTGGAGCCCTTAGGATCTTTGCTTGATTACCAGCGTTGTGATGGCAGTCACACTAGTGGGGGCTGGGTAATCGATAAGCACATCCTTATACAGGTCCCTAGTCGTAGGACTATCGAGACAGGGCATCGATACTCCGGAGTAGACTAGCGTATGCGCTTCTCATCCCAGTGTGGGAGATGGTCTGTCCCACAGCCATCAGTACGTCGTACTGGAGATAGTATACGGGTGCTCGTTGGGTTACGAGTACACTGGACAGGACTCGTCGGGAACTGACAGGTTGGTATTATACCTATCGTCAGTTATCAGTTCCCAGGTGACATGAGTACAGCTTAGTCCGCTGACTTGACACTGACACTTCGCCTCGAGTGTGTTCCCACTGCACTTTGATCACTACCCTACCACGGCTCAAAGGAGTCGTGCAAACAGGTGGTGGTTGGGTGCAGTCCCGAAGCACTTGGAGGCAGTGACGGTTAGACAGGATTCGTCTCTCCCGGTATTGGGGGTTGACATCGCGCTGTGTCTAGGAGAGCCATTACACGAGTAGTCCCTGGCCAGGGCAAGCGAGATATACTGGTAGGTTTCCAGTGTTATCTCAGGGTGTTTTGGGCTTCACTCCGACACGACTTGTACCGCTATTGGGGGACTGACGTTTTACCGCCCCCTAGGCCCGCCATGCGATGTATCAGACGAACAGACCGGACTGTACGGAGAATGTCACATTCAGACTCAGTAGGAGTTCAGATGGGGTTTCACCTCGTCAGCCTTCTTGTCGGCATCTACCTGGGGACCGTTACGCACAGCTAGTGCCGCTTGCGGTCTGTGGTTAAACCCACTGCCAGCGTAGTGTCGAGTCTTTAGAGTCCCACACAGAGGGTATTCGCCTCTGGGCAAAACAGAGTAGAGGTCGCATGGTTTTGCGACAGGGTTCGTTCTCATCCGCGCACTTGTGCACGTTTGGAGTCCGGACGGATTATACTGGCAGGCTCTGGTTTGAGCCAGATACTGGTATATGTTTTTGGGGTTGCTTTTATATCTTGGTATTCTTGTTCCTCGGAACGAGAATGCAGGTGTGTATGCACAGTTGCTTGAGGCGGAGAATGAGGTTTTTCATTAGGGTTTCGGATCGGGTGCGTATGCACAGTTGACAGTTATCATTTTCCAAACCCTAATGGATTTGTATATTATCTATTAATAATAGTAATTAAATAAGAATTATGTTATGGTTGTTTTTTTGTTGACTTGTTGACCTTGGTTGACTTGTTGACCATTGACCACTTTCATGCCTTGAAAGTCTTCCTTGATTCATGCTTACACTTCATTAAAAGAGGTATGATAGTGGTCATTCCATATTTACCATCAACTATTCTTATTTCAATTATTATTATTTAGATAATTCATTTCTTTTGCAATATGGTTGCAAGAAATGAATTATTGAGCTCATTCTATCATAACCTCTCTCTCTCCTCATTTCATCTTCTTCCTCCTCTTGAAAAGAGAAACCTTCTCATGTGTTGAGAATCATTCTCTTTAGATAGAAAAGCAAACCCTAATCACTCTCTACTCATTCTAGGATGAAGGTTTAGCAAGCCGGAAACCCTAGTTCACTCAAAGATCGAGGAAGAGCCCAAAGTCGAACCTTCGAGGTGGATCTATCTTCGACGGGAGAAGGCGAGGAAAAGAGAACCATCAACCTCTATAAGGTTTGAAGAAGAAGGAGTTCAAGTTTAGGTATAACCATCTTCCATAGTAGCTAACTCTCTTTAGCTTGTAAACTAGTTTTAGTTTAGACAACGATCCCGACCTAGTTTAGTCCATGTTGCCTCTTGCGATAAAAATTCGTTTTTTATACCGTTTCCGCCTCCCCGTAAGCACCGGGGGTCGCAATATGGACTTACAGTGGTATCAGAGCCTAACTAAACTTAAACTAGCTTGGTAGTGAAGTGTAACGAAGTTCGGAACCGAAAAAAATCACAAAACCGGAAAAACGAAAACCTGAGTTTCTGTTGAATTTTTTTTGGCTCAAAATGAAAAACTTTATACTTGTAAAATCGTCTCAGGGTTTTCTAAGAGCACCCATGAAAAACGATGACCTAATTCCTTAAAACAGCCGCGCTTCCGCCGCACGAGGTAGGCATGTGCGGCGGAAGCGCCGCGCTTTGTCTTCTTCTGTTCATCGATTTTCGTGCAGAGTGTTTATGTGTTGGTTTTGGGATTTTTAAAATATATTATATGTACCCAGATTTTCCAGAACAGAAATTTCCTTTTAGGGTCCTATAATTCCGTATTTTTTTCCGAACTTCACTGCACTTTGACTATGATGGTTATATCTGTGATGTTTGCATGTATTGAACGTCGGCTAATCGCTATAAGTCGATTAGTCGGGGTTATACATGATCTGTAATGTGCTGGAATGTGTATATGAATGTGTTGGACTGTCGCGGGTGAATAGCCGGGGTGGATGTGAGATGAGCTTTTGTTTTTCTTTCATTCATTGTAAATGTAAATTGATGTAATAATATTATTTGTTTGGCCGCACAACCGGGTCGGGGTTGTAGCCGTCATTGTATAATTCTTTTTACTGTTTTTGCTCCTAGGATAGACCCATGGTGGGGTGCACAAACTACCGGGAACTTGGCGGGTAGTTTGCCGCACCCGTAGGGGTCTTGGGTGGGGTATTTGCTATTCACCGCGACCGTGTTATCCGCTTTTCGTTTCAGGCTCGAAAGAAATGCGGATTGCTAGTATATCCAATGTATTCATCTGTGATCTGTAATGTCTATCATTGCTTTCTATTTAGGCGTTGCTTATGTTTTACAGCCGCGCTAGCCCAGCCCCCGCTCTGTCGTTAGTTAAGTAACCTAACGAGTGATGACGGGACCCCGTGGCGAATGCGAATGGCATAAGCGTACGTCATATTTTGGTTGTTTTCTGCAATGGTAGGAATTAAATGATGGGACGCATTAAAAGAACTAATGCAAGAATATCACGCATTAAAAGAACTAATGCAAGATAATAAACCAAGTTTAAGTCGATGGAACACTTTCGAAAAACCACTCGGTTCTTTTCAAAACTAACTTTTAAATGCGGAGCTTGAGCCACTCCTTCTAAAAGCTATCTCGTTCCATCGATTATATCAAGTTCACTACGTTCACGGTTTCGCCAAAACCATTCGTAGCCCTCCGTCGTTTCACATAAATAGTCAATAGTATTCAAGCTGTGTTTGTTGGCCAAAGTCAAGGCATAGTGATTGGTAGCTATTGGATATTCATGTGCAGCATAGATAGATGCGTTGATTTGGAACAGTCGTACTGCCTTGTTGGCCAAAGTCAAGGGTATGTACGGGTGGATTCAAATTAACCTGGATAACGACGGGAAGAACTTGACATGTGACTTATGATTTGTTGGCCAAAGTCAAGGTCATAAGAGCATGGGGCAAAAATCCACATCGGGAGTTTCATAAGTACTGAAACTTGCTAGATTTGCATACCATTTGGAGTGTGATGATTATGGTAGGATTCCTTCATTTTCGTCACGCGATGATATTTGGATCCCGATCCTACTGTGAGTATATGCTACTCCTCGGGAAATTTCTCACTAAACGATCAATGCTATAAACCTAGTAGGTGCCTAGAAAGGTGTTAGCGGGGCTACGCCCCCAGGGAAAAGAGGTTCTTAAATTAAGGAACTTCGCGAAAGCGTTGGAAAACCTCCCTCGAAGTACCGACACTGGCCTGGCTGAACGGTTAAGCAAGTATTGTACGGTGGGATTGATCCCGGCTAATTCTTCCTTTGTGGTTTGAGGAGGGATTCGAGAGACAGTGGGAGCCATCCTGTTTAGACAAATTAAAAACCATTCTAAACTTGCAAAAGCATCGTGCTAAGTGTTTCTTCTCTCCCCCTGCAGCGACCAAATCGAAATGACTGGACTTAAGTTACTTCTAGATAAAAACATACTGACAGGGCCAAACTACAAAGATTGGCTCAGGAATGTCAAATTGGCAATCTCTTACGACAAGCTGGGGTATCTTCTTACCACCAAAGCTCCCCCCGTCCCAGGTCCCACCTCCAGCGTCGCGGATAAGGAAATCCGTAAGACTTGGGAGATTGACAGCGCGAAGGCCAGATGCCTCGTACTTGCCTCGATGGACAATGACCATCAGAGGAGGCACGAGAATATGGATTTGGAATCCATATTTCTTCATACAAAAGAACTGTATGGAGAGCAGTCTCGTATCGCAAGATACGAAGTGTCGAAGAAGTTATTTTCGACTAAGTTGGCCGTCGGATCATCGGTAGCGGACCACGTGCTTAAGATGATTGGCTACACTGAGGAGCTCGCGGAACTTGGGACCACGTTGGATAGTGAACTCTACACAGATATAATTCTCCAGTCCCTTCCATCCACTTACGCCCAGTTCATACTGAATTTCAACTTGCAAGAAAAGGAAGTTGAACTTTCAGAACTCCTCAACCTGCTGAGGAGCGCAGAGGGCACCCTACAGAAGGGTAGGGATACATCCACTTTGTTTGTAGGAGGATCTTCTTCTTCTAGGTCCAAGGCGAAAGCCAAGGGAAAGAAGAGGAAAGCCCCCGCCAAACCAAGGGGCGGTGTTAGTAAAGTGGGTGCGAAGGGAAAGGAAAAGGCAACAAAGATACCGGGGAAGCTTGTTGGTAAAGAGGAATGCTTCTATTGTCACAAGAGTGGACACTGGAAGAAAGATTGCAGGGCTTGGAAAGCCAGGACACAGGAACTGAAGCAGGTTGCGGCTTCAGCTTCAGGTGTGTATGTTATTGAAAACTGTCTTTCTATAAACTCTACTTCCTGGGTATTGGATACCGGATCAGGATCTCATATCTGTAATTCTTTGCAGGCGTTGAGAAACCGTAGGTTTTTGAAGGAAGGTGACATGACCCTCAGAGTTGCGAACGGAGCTAGCATGGATGCTAAAGCCGTGGGGGACTATCACCTAGGAATGTCAGATGGACATGTTTTGGTTTTGCGTAATTGCTTTTTTGTACCCAACGCAACTTGTAATATCATTTCTGTATCTTTGGTTTCTAAAGAAGGTTATGAATTTGCGTTTGTAAGTAATGTTGTTAACATTCACCTTAATCAAGTTCTGATTGGGTCAGGTACATTGAGCAATGGTATATACGTATTAAACCAACCACAGATTTTCAATGTCCAGAATACACACAAAAGAAAGTCACCAGATATTAATCAAACTTTCTTATGGCATTGTAGACTGGGTCACATCAATGAGAGAAGGTTGACTAAGTTACATACAGAAGGATATTTGGATCCGTTCGAATATCAATCATATGCCACTTGTCAATCCTGTCTCAAAGGAAAGATGACAAAGACTCCGTTCACTGGACACGGAGTAAGAGCGAGCGAGCTCTTGGGACTCGTACACAGCGACGTGTGCGGTCCAATGTCTACACATGCGCGAAGCGGTTATTCTTACTTCATTACTTTTACGGATGATTTTTCAAGATACGGTTATGTATTCTTAATGAAACATAAGTCCAAAGCTTTTGAAAAATTCCAGGAATTTAAGAATGAAGTAGAAAAACAGACCGGCAAAAGTATCAAGATTCTAAGATCGGATCGAGGTGGAGAATACTTAAGTGCCGAGTTCCTGAATTACTTCAAAGAGAATGGGATTCTCTCACAGCTTACTCCTCCATACACCCCGCAACATAACGGTGTATCGGAGAGACGGAACCGGACCCTATTGGATATGGTACGGTCCATGATGAGTAACGCTGAGTTACCGCGATCATTCTGGGGGTATGCACTAGAATCAGCTGCGTACCTTTTAAACCGAGTTCCTACTAAGACTGTGCCTACTACACCATATGAGATGTGGTGTGGGAAGAGACCCCATCTCAGTCACATCAAGACTTGGGGATGTCCAGCTTTTGTTAAAAAGCAGCATGCGGACAAGCTCGAGGCGCGTTCAGTACAGTGTAAGTTCGTGGGATATCCAAAGAACTCCAAGGGATATTTCTTCTACTGTGAAGAGGAACAAAAAGTCCTTGTTTCTCGTCATGCCTACTTCTTGGAAACTGAGTTTTTGGAAAACCAGATAAGTGGGAGCACAGTAGAACTGGAAGAAATTCCAGAACCACGGACTATTACTGAAAGCTTAGTGGAACCAGAAGGTTCAAATGAACAGGACATTCCTATGCCGCTCCGCAGAAGTAGTAGGCAGTCTCATCCGCCCGAGAGATACTACGGTTTTCTCATAGACGGGGATAGAGAGGATTGCATCATAGACTATGATGAGCCTACTAGCTTCCAGCAGGCCGTTCAGAGCATTGACTCGGTAAAATGGCTGGATGCAATGCGGACCGAAATGGAGTCCATGTACACCAACAAAGTATGGACGTTGGACATTGCTCCAGACGGGGTAAAACCCGTAGGATGCAAGTGGATCTTCAAAAGGAAGATTGGTGTAGATGGACAGGTTGAGACCTATAAAGCTAGACTTGTAGCAAAGGGTTTCCGTCAAAGACCTGGCTTGGACTACGACGAAACCTTTTCTCCAGTGGCTATGCTGAAATCCATTCGGATCCTTCTTGCCATTGCTGCCTTCCACGATTATGAGATTTGGCAGATGGACGTAAAAACCGCTTTTCTAAATGGAAATTTAGAGGAGTGTGTCTATATGGATCAGCCAGAGGGTTTCATTCAGAGTGGGAGCAGCGGAAAGGTGTGCAAGTTGCTTAAGTCCATCTATGGACTAAAGCAGGCATCGCGGAGTTGGAACATCTGTTTTGATGAGACGGTCAAGGAATTTGACTTTATCAAAAATCCAGATGAACCATGCATCTATAGTAGATTTGTAGCGAGAACTGTGGTATTCCTTGTTTTATACGTGGATGACATTCTCTTAATAGGAAATGACATTCCTATGCTACAATCTGTCAAGGGTTTCTTGTCACACAGGTTCTCCATGAAAGACCTGGGTGATGCCTCTTACATCCTGGGGATCCGGATCCATCGTGATAGATCCAAGAGGATATTAGGACTTTCACAGTCCAGGTACATCGACACCGTACTGAAAAGATTCAGTATGGAAGATTCCAAGCGCGGTAACTTACCGGCTTGTCACGGGATCACCCTCTCTAAAGAGATGTCTCCCAAGACTGATTTGGAGAGGGATCGCATGTCTATTATACCCTACGCTTCTGCGGTAGGCTCTATAATGTATGCGATGTTGTGTACCAGACCGGATGTAGCTTGTGCACTGAGTGTAGTAAGCCGGTATCAGTCAAACCCTGGGGAGAAACATTGGATAGCGGTAAAGAACATTCTCAAGTACCTGAGGAGGACTAAGGAGATGTTCTTGGTGTATGGCGGAAAAGACCTCCAGATTGAGGCCTTTGCTGACTCCAGCTTCCAGAGTGACAAGGATGATTCCAAGTCCATGTCGGGTTTTGTCTTTACCCTCAATGGAGGGGCGGTGTGTTGGAAGAGTTCCAAACAGGAAACCGTTGCAGACTCGACTATGGAAGCGGAATACATCGCTGCATCTGATGCCGCAAAAGAAGCTGTCTGGATAAGGAAGTTCTTAAAAGAACTTCAGGTGGTTCCGTCCATTGTTGACCCAGTACCTCTGTATTGCGACAACAACGGGGCTATAGCTTTAGCAAAGGAACCCAGGTCCCATCAGAGATCCAGGCACATCTTGAGGCGGTATCACCTGATCAGGGAGATCGTGGATCGCAAGGAGATCGAGGTTCGGAGGGTTGCTTCAGAAGAGAACACTGCAGATCCATTCACCAAGGCCCTACCCCAGACTCAGTTCGAGCGGCTGATCGAGATGATAGGTCTTCGATACGCCAGTACATGGCCTTAGTGCAAGTGGGAGATTGTTAGTGTATATGCCCTAGAGGCCATTACTGTATCATACTAGTTTGTATATTACTTGATGGAAGCTTGGGATATTCACCTTGTATAAACAATCTTGCTCAATATAGTAGTATGCTACTTGGTTTGTTTCTACTTCAATGTGTACTTGTGTTTATTTCAGTATATCACTTATACGCATTAGTGGAGCCCTTAGGATCTTTGCTTGATTACCAGCGTTGTGATGGCAGTCACACTAGTGGGGGCTGGGTAATCGATAAGCACATCCTTATACAGGTCCCTAGTCGTAGGACTATCGAGACAGGGCATCGATACTCCGGAGTAGACTAGCGTATGCGCTTCTCATCCCAGTGTGGGAGATGGTCTGTCCCACAGCCATCAGTACGTCGTACTGGAGATAGTATACGGGTGCTCGTTGGGTTACGAGTACACTGGACAGGACTCGTCGGGAACTGACAGGTTGGTATTATACCTATCGTCAGTTATCAGTTCCCAGGTGACATGAGTACAGCTTAGTCCGCTGACTTGACACTGACACTTCGCCTCGAGTGTGTTCCCACTGCACTTTGATCACTACCCTACCACGGCTCAAAGGAGTCGTGCAAACAGGTGGTGGTTGGGTGCAGTCCCGAAGCACTTGGAGGCAGTGACGGTTAGACAGGATTCGTCTCTCCCGGTATTGGGGGTTGACATCGCGCTGTGTCTAGGAGAGCCATTACACGAGTAGTCCCTGGCCAGGGCAAGCGAGATATACTGGTAGGTTTCCAGTGTTATCTCAGGGTGTTTTGGGCTTCACTCCGACACGACTTGTACCGCTATTGGGGGACTGACGTTTTACCGCCCCCTAGGCCCGCCATGCGATGTATCAGACGAACAGACCGGACTGTACGGAGAATGTCACATTCAGACTCAGTAGGAGTTCAGATGGGGTTTCACCTCGTCAGCCTTCTTGTCGGCATCTACCTGGGGACCGTTACGCACAGCTAGTGCCGCTTGCGGTCTGTGGTTAAACCCACTGCCAGCGTAGTGTCGAGTCTTTAGAGTCCCACACAGAGGGTATTCGCCTCTGGGCAAAACAGAGTAGAGGTCGCATGGTTTTGCGACAGGGTTCGTTCTCATCCGCGCACTTGTGCACGTTTGGAGTCCGGACGGATTATACTGGCAGGCTCTGGTTTGAGCCAGATACTGGTATATGTTTTTGGGGTTGCTTTTATATCTTGGTATTCTTGTTCCTCGGAACGAGAATGCAGGTGTGTATGCACAGTTGCTTGAGGCGGAGAATGAGGTTTTTCATTAGGGTTTCGGATCGGGTGCGTATGCACAGTTGACAGTTATCATTTTCCAAACCCTAATGGATTTGTATATTATCTATTAATAATAGTAATTAAATAAGAATTATGTTATGGTTGTTTTTTTGTTGACTTGTTGACCTTGGTTGACTTGTTGACCATTGACCACTTTCATGCCTTGAAAGTCTTCCTTGATTCATGCTTACACTTCATTAAAAGAGGTATGATAGTGGTCATTCCATATTTACCATCAACTATTCTTATTTCAATTATTATTATTTAGATAATTCATTTCTTTTGCAATATGGTTGCAAGAAATGAATTATTGAGCTCATTCTATCATAACCTCTCTCTCTCCTCATTTCATCTTCTTCCTCCTCTTGAAAAGAGAAACCTTCTCATGTGTTGAGAATCATTCTCTTTAGATAGAAAAGCAAACCCTAATCACTCTCTACTCATTCTAGGATGAAGGTTTAGCAAGCCGGAAACCCTAGTTCACTCAAAGATCGAGGAAGAGCCCAAAGTCGAACCTTCGAGGTGGATCTATCTTCGACGGGAGAAGGCGAGGAAAAGAGAACCATCAACCTCTACAAGGTTTGAAGAAGAAGGAGTTCAAGTTTAGGTATAACCATCTTCCATAGTAGCTAACTCTCTTTAGCTTGTAAACTAGTTTTAGTTTAGACAACGATCCCGACCTAGTTTAGTCCATGTTGCCTCTTGCGATAAAAATTCGTTTTTTATACCGTTTCCGCCTCCCCGTAAGCACCGGGGGTCGCAATATGGACTTACAATCCAGACCGTATTGCCAGATTAGAGGCCGGCATGTAAGAGTTGCGGCAGATGATGGGATCTTTAGTTGAGTCCACCCGGGCACAGAGATCCGAGGACGTTCCTTCCACCGCACAGACCACGATCGTACCTGCTGCACAGATGGTCACTCCTGCTGCTACTACGGAGACTATCCCTGTTTCACTACAGGAGTTCTTGAGATTGAGACCTCCAGCTTTTACCGGTACAGATGCGACAGAGGACCCACAGACATTTCTTGATAGGATGGCTCGGATTTGCCGTTCGTTGAGGTGTTCTGATGATAGATTGGTGGAGTTTGCGAGTTTTCGTCTGGAGGGTCTTGCCCAGACATGGTACGACTCATTAGAGAGAGGCCGAGCTGCAGGTCTGTCTTCTATGACCTGGGATGAGTTTACATCTGCATTTCTTGCCCGTTTTCTTCCGGAGAGTGTCCGAGATGCTCGAGCCCATAGTTTTGAGTCTTTGCGCAAGACTCCTGGGATGACAGTGTCGGAGTATGATATACAGTTTACCCAGTTGTCTCGATATGCTCCGTACCTAGTCGACACAGAAGAGAAGAGAATAAAGAGGTTCGTGCGAGGGCTTGATACACAGCTATTCCTTGCCATCGGCACCCAGCATTTTGACACATACGCAGCCGCGATGGATGCAGCCTTACTATTGGAGGAGCGTATTGCTGAGACTCCGGTCGTTTCTGGGCCGAAGAGGATCCGTACTGATACGCCAGCTCAGCGGCAGATGGGCAGACACCGCGATAGATTATTTCCGGGAGATAGTGGAGGCAGAGGATTGAGACGAGGTCAGTTATTTGGTTCATATCCACAGACCCAGCAGTCGTCTCCAGGATGTTTTCGGTGTGGGAGTCAGTACCACCGTGTCAGAGACTGTACCATGGAACGTCAGGGCGCGGCGACAGTCCCGCATGTGACCTTACCACCCTCACCACCTTCTCAGAGAGCTTTACTTCCTACTCCTGATGATTCTCCACGTCAGTCAGATGCTTCTAGAGGCCGTGGGCATGGCGGTCCAGTTCCGAGAGGACAAGGCGACAGAGGCAGAGGCCGAGGTAGAGGCAGAGGACAGCCAGCTATTAGCGGTGGACAGGCTCGAGTGTTCGCGTTGACTCCTCAGGATGCACAGGCATCCAATGCCGTCGTGACAGGTACTCTGCCAGTATGTTCTTTTGATGCACGGGTATTATTTGATCCAGGCTCCACACATTCCTATGTATCCACGTACTTTGCACCGAGGCTGGGCCGAGAGTCTTCTCCGTTAGATCAGCCGCTTATCGTTATTACCCCGGTAGGCGAGTCTTTTGTTGCCCGTTTTGTATACCGATCTTGTTCCGTTCGTATTGGGGAGAGAGATTCTCCAGTAGATTTGATTCTCCTCGATATGCTAGACTTTGACGTTCTTCTTGGTATAGACTGGCTAGCCACCTGTTATGCATCCGTGGACTGTCGTGAAAAAACAGTCAGATTCAGTTTTCCTGGTGAGCCGGTTCTTATTATTCAGGGAGATCGTAGCGCTACCCTTCCCAGCTTGATTTCATCTCTTCGCGCTGGTCAGCTCTTAAGGAAAGGGTGTCAGGGATTCTTAGCCTATGTTTGTGATACTAGCACCACAGAGTTTCCGTTGGACCAGGTCCCTGTTGTGAGAGAGTTTCCTGATGTATTCCCTGACGAGCTGCCTGGTCTGCCACCAGAGCGCGAGATTGAGTTCTGTATTGACTTGATCCCCGGCACGGGGCCTATCTCTATACCGCCTTATCGGATGGCCCCGGCGGAGCTGAGAGAGCTAAAGGATCAGTTACAGGACTTGCTGGACAAAGGGCTTATCCGACCGAGTGTGTCACCTTGGGGTGCTCCTGTCCTGTTTGTTAAGAAGAAGGACGGAAGTATGCGTTTATACATTGATTATCGTCAGCTGAACCGGGTTACTGTGCGGAAAAGATATCCCCTACCCCGCATTGATGACTTGTTCGATCAGCTCCAGGGTGCAGGGTTCTTCTCGAAGGTTGATTTACGATCAGGTTATCACCAGTTGCGGGTTCGGAAGGAGGATATTCCGAAGACCGCCTTACGTACTCGTTATGGTCATTACGAGTTCTTGGTGATGTCGTTCGGGCTCACCAATGCCCCGGCAGCATTTATGGATTTGATGAACCGCGTATTCAGGCCGTATCTCGATCAGTTCATCATTGTGTTCATTGACGACATCTTGGTTTATTCTCGGAGCCGGGAGGAGCATGAGCAGCACTTACGTATCACATTGCAGACTTTGAGGGAGCATCAACTGTTCGCCAAATTTTCCAAGTGCGCATTCTGGCTAGACAGTGTTGATTTCTTGGGTCATGTGGTGACGAGAGATGGTATTTGCGTGGACCCGAAGAAGATCGAGGCAGTTCAGCGTTGGCCTAGACCAGTATCAGTTACAGAGGTTCGCAGCTTTCTAGGTCTGGCCGGCTATTATCGACGTTTCGTCCAGGATTTCTCCCACATTGCTGCACCGTTGACCGGGTTGACCCGGAAGGGGGTTCCTTTTGATTGGACCCAGGCATGTGAGGATAGCTTCCAGCAGTTGAAGACTCGTCTGACTACTGCTCCAGTGTTAGCATTACCTTCAGGATCAGGCGGGTTCGTGGTATATTGTGATGCTTCTAGAGTGGGGCTGGGCTGTGTATTGATGCAGCACGACAGAGTTATCGCGTATGCTTCTCGGCAGCTGAGGAAACACGAGCAGAACTACCCCACCCATGATTTAGAGATGGCTGCAGTGGTATTTGCACTTAAGATCTGGAGACATTACCTATACGGTGAGTCGTGCCAGATATTCACTGACCACAAGAGTTTGAAATATATCTTCCAGCAGCGAGATTTGAACCTGAGGCAGCGCCGTTGGATGGAGTTGGTGAAGGATTATGACTGTGAGATTTTATACCATCCGGGCAAGGCGAATGTGGTGGCTGATGCTTTGAGTACGAGGCCCGGAGGTAGCTTATCTTATTTGAGCGCAGTACAGATGCAGTCGACGGCGGATTGGCAGGCGTTATGTGATAGCAGAGTGCAGTTCGAGTTTACTCCTACAGGGGGACAGCTGGCCCATTTCAGAGCACGCCCACAGTTACTTGACCGTATCCGCGAGGCACAGTCCGGCGATGCCCGTATCTTAGAGATTATTGAGCAGATTCGGCAGGGCAGAGTTTCTGAGTTCGTGATTGATGATCAGGGGATACTTCGATTTGGGATTCGACTGTGCGTGCCAGATTCAGAGGGACTGAGGCGTGATATTCTCGAGGAGGCACATAGATCAGTATACAGTGTTCACCCAGGTTCCACCAAGATGTACCGTGATTTGAGAGAGGTTTACTGGTGGGACGGGATGAAGAAGGATATTACAGACTTTGTGTCGAGATGCCTGACTTGTCAGCAAGTCAAGGCTGAGCACCAGAGGCCAGCCGGCGAGTTACAGCCTTTGTCCATCCCTGAGTGGAAGTGGGAGCAGGTCTCCATGGACTTCGTTGTGGGTCTACCCAGGACCAGTCGAGGGTATGACTCTATTTGGGTGATTGTGGATCGACTGACGAAAGCGGCTCACTTCCTGCCAGTGAAGACCACTTTTGGATTTTCTCAGTACGCCCAGGTTTATATTGATGAGATAGTGCGACTGCATGGTGTTCCGACTTGCATCGTGTCCGACCATGGCACCCAGTTTACCAGCCGATTGTGGCAGAAACTACAGGAAGCTTTGGGCACCCGATTGAGTTTTAGCACAGCCTTTCATCCGCAGACTGACGGTCAGTCGGAGCGTACTATTCAGACTCTTGAGGACATGCTCAGAGCTTGTGTTTTAGATTTCGGTGGTAGCTGGGATCGTCATTTGCCTTTGATCGAGTTTTCCTACAATAATAGCTTCCAGGAGACGATTCAGATGGCACCTTTTGAGGCTTTATATGGGAGGAGACGACCGAGAAGATGTTAGTGTATATGCCCTAGAGGCCATTACTGTATCATACTAGTTTGTATATTACTTAATGGATGCTTGGGATATTCACCTTGTATATACAATCTTGCTCAAAATAGTAGTATGCTACTTGGTTTGTTTCTACTTCAAATGTGTACATGTGTTTATATTTTGTATATCGCCTATACACATTAGTGGAGCCCTTAGGATCTTTGCTTGATTACCAGCGATGTGATGGCCGTCACACTAGTGGGGCTGGGTAATCTATAAGCACATCCTTAAGCAGGTCCCTGGTCGCAGGACTATCGAGACAGGGCATCGATACTCCGGAGTAGACCAGCGCATGCGCTTCTCATCCCAGTGTGGGAGACGGTCTGTGCCATAGCCGTCAGTACGTCGTACTTGAGATAGTATGCGGGTGCTCGTTAGGTTACGGGTACACTGGACAGGACTCGTCGGGAACTGACTAGTTGGTATTATACCTATCGTCAGTTATCAGTTCCCAGGTGACATGAGTACAGCTTAGTCCGCTGACTTGACACTGTCACTCCGCCTCGAGTGTGTTCCCACTGTACTTTGATCACTACCCTACCACGGCTCAAAGGAGTCGTGCAAACAGGTAGTGGTTGGGTGCAGTCCCGAAGCACTTGGAGGCAGTGACGGTTAGACAGGATTCGTCTCTCCCGGTATTGGGGGTTGACATCGCGCTGTGTCTAGGAGAGCCATTACACGAGTAGTCCCTGGCCAGGGCAAACGAGATATACTGGTAGGTTTCCAGTGTTATCTCAGGGTGTTTTGGGCTTCGCTCCGGCACGACTTGTACCGCTATTTGGGGACTGACGTTTACCGCCCCCTAGGCCCGCCATGCGATGTATCATACGAACAGACCGGACTGTACGGAGAATGTCACACTCAGGCTCAGTAGGAGTTCAGATGGGTTTCGCCTCGTCAGTCTTCTTATCGGCATTACCTGGGGACCGTTACGCACAGCTAGTGCCGCTTGCGGTCTGTGGTTAAACCCACTGCCAGTGTAGTGTCGAGTCTTTAGAGTCCCACACAGAAAGCTTTTCGCCTTTAGGCAAAAGAGTAGAGGTCGCATGGTATTGCGACAGGTCGCATGGTTTTGCGACAGGGTTCGGTCACATCCGTGCACTTGTGCACGTACAGTGTCCGGACAGTTTACACTAGCGGGCTTTGGTTTAAGCCAGATCCTAGTGTACCTTTTGGGATTGGATTTATCCAGTTTGCATTCGTGTTCCTCGGAACGCGGATGCGGGTGTGTATGCACAGTTGACAGGGAGATAGAGGCAATGGATTCTCATTAGGGTTGTTGACAGTTGACCGTTGACTATTGACCTTTTGATCAACCCTAATGAGAATATGATATGTGATTAACTATTATATTAATTAAGTATTATGGTGATATGGTTGTTGACTTTGTTGACTTGTTGACTTTTGTTGACTTATTGACTTTGTTGACTTGTTGACCGGTTGACTAGGCTTGACTAGTTGACCATCATGATAACCATAGCCATCATTTCATGGCAAAGACTTTTGTTTACTTGCTCATTTGTGTAAAATGAGTGCATGAAATGATATGGTTGTGGTTGCTTCAACCATCACATAAGACTTTTGTTAGTATGATGAGTTATGATTGCTTTGGATTATGAGAGGGTGAAAGGAAAAAGAGAGCCTCATTCTTTCTTGCTCACTCTCTCTCTCTTGTTCTTGAGCTCTCCTTTTGCTCTCACCCTCTTGCTCTTTTTCCCTCTCTTTAATCTATGGTTCTCTTGTCTCATGAGTTAAGAATCAAGAACCATAGATAAAATCCCATTCTAATTCTTCTCTACTCATTCTAGTTCACTAGGTTTAGCAATCCAAGTGAACTAGTTTCTTCAAAGAACGAAGAAGGAGCTAAAGGTTGGAGCTTTCAGGTGGATCTATCTTCGGCGTACGAAGACGACGAGAAGAAGCCATTCCGGACCACCATCGGAGCTTGAAGACGAAGGAGTTCAAGACAAGCAAGGTATAACCCCCTAACCGAGTAGCTAGAAACTCGTAGTTAGGTTGCTAGATAGATGTTTAACCAAGATCCGGGTTTTAGGTCCATGTTACCACATCCGTAAAAATCATTTTTTACCAAATTCCGCGTTCCCGAAAGTACCGGGAGAGGTAGCATGGACTTACAGTGGTATCAGAGCCTAGTTAAACTCTATCTAATAAGTTAGCAAGTAACTAGAAGATCGATCAAAGAAAAAGTCCCAAAAACGAACCCATGAATTTTCAACTTTCTGTCGATTTCAAAAGTACTGGAAAAACTTTTTGGAACACACCTAAAATCGACTCAGGCTTTTTTAAAGAATCTGCAAAAATTTGGGCCGCTGACTCGATCAAAGAGCCGCGTTTCCGCGGCGGGAGCACGCTCCCGCCGCGGAAACGCGGCCGAGTTGACTCGGTCAACGATTTTCTTTTTTGCAGTTTAATGGTTGGGGTATTTTGGGATTTTTAGTACATAAATTTTCAACCCAGATTTTCCAGAACGAAAATTTTATTTTGGGGTCCCGAAAATCCGTATTTTTGATCGAACTTCTAAAAGACTTTAGCTAACGGGTTTTTCTGTTATGTGATATTTGTATTGAACGTCTACTAATCGCTATATGTCGATTAGTGGGGGTTATACAAATCTGTGATCTGTAATGTTGCTGGAATGTGGATATGAATATGTTGGATTGTCGCGGGTGAATAGCCGGGGGTTGTGAGACGAGAGTTTTCTTTTCTTTAAATTCATGTAAATTTGTAAATTGATGTAATAATTATTTGTATGACCGCACAACCGGGTCGGGGTTGTAACTGTCATTGTATAATTTCTTTTTACTGTTTTTGCTCCTAGGATAGACCCATGGAGGGGGTGCACAAACTACCGGGTATGCCGAAGTGTCGAGTGGCCTACTCATGGAGATGAGGGAGGTTACTACGCTTCGGGTACTTGGCGGGTAGTTTGCCGCACCCGTAGGGGTCTTGGGTGGGGTATTTGGCTATTCACCGCGACCGTGTAATTTGTCTTTCGTTACAGGCTCGTACGAATTACAGATTCCTAGTATATCCAATGTATTCATCTGTGATCTGAAATGTTTATCATTGCAGTATATCTATATATGATATTATTTAGGCGTTGCTTATGTTTTACAGACGTGCTAGCCCAGCCCCCGCTCTGTCGTTAGTTAAGTAACCTAACGGGTAATGACGTGGCCCCGTGGCGAATGCGAATGGCATAAGCATACGTCATATTTTGGTTTTTTTCTGCAATGGTAGGATTAAATGATGGGACGCATTAAAAGAACTAATGCAAGAATATCACGCATTAAAAGAACTAATGCAAGATAATAAACCAAGTTAAAGTCGTTGGAACACTTTCGAAAAACCACTCGGTTCTTTTCAAAACCAACTTTTAAATGCGGAGCTTGAGCCACTCCTTTTAAAAGCTATCTCGTTCCATCGACCAAATCAAGTTCACTACGTTCACGGTTTTGCCAAAACCATTCGTAGCCCTCCGTCGTTTCGTATGAATATTCAATAGTATTCAAGCTGTGTTTGTTGACCTTCGTCAAGGCATAGTGATTGGTAGCTATTGGGTATTCATATGTAGCATAGATAGATGCGTTGGTTTGGGACATTCGTATTACCTTGTTGACCTTCGTCAAGGGTATATACGGGTGGATTCAAATTAACCTGGATAATGACGGGCAGAACTTGACATGTGACTTATGATTTGTTGACCTTCGTCAAGGTCATAAGAGCATGGGGCAAAAATCCACATCGGGAGTTTCATAAGTACTGAAACTTGCTAGATTTGCATACCATTTGGAGTGTGATGATTCTGGTAGGATTCCTTCAGTTTCGTCACGCAATGATATTTGGATCCCGATCCTACTGTGAGTATATGCTACTCCTCGGGAAATTTCTCACTTAACGATCAATGCTATAAACCTAGTAGGTGCCTAGAAAGGTGTTAGCGGGGCTATGCCCCCAGGGAAAAGAGGTTCTCTAATTAAGGAACTTCGCGAAAGCGTTGGAAAACCTCCCTCGAAGTACCGACACTGGCCTGGCTGAACGGTTAAGCAAGTATTGTACGGTGGGATTGATCCCGACTAATTCTTCCTTTATGGTTTGAGGAGGGATTCGAGAAACAGTGGGAGCCATCCTGTTTAGACAAACTAAAAACCACTCTAAACTTGCAAGAGCATCATGCTGAGTGTTTCTTCTTCTCTCTCCTAATTGCAGCGACCAAATCGACATGACTGGACTTAAGTTACTCCTAGATAAAAACAAACTGACAGGGCCAAACTACAAAGATTGGCTCAGGAATGTCAAGATAGCAATCACTTACGACAAGCTGGGGTATCTTCTTACCACCAAAGCTCCCCCTGTCCCTGGTCCAACTTCCAGCGTCGCGGATAAGGAAATCCGCAAAACTTGGGAGATTGATAGCGCGAAGGCCAAATGCCTCCTGCTTGCCTCGATGGACAACGAACATCAGAGGAGGCACGAGAATATGGACATGGAATCCATATTGCTTCATACAAAAGAACTGTATGGAGAGCAATCTCGTATCGCAAGATACGAAGCGTCGAAAAAGTTATTTTCGAAAAGAATGGCCGTCGGATCATCAGTAGCCGAGCACGTGCTAAAGATGATCGGCTACATTGAGGAGCTCGCTGACCTAGGGATCACATTGGAGAGTGAGCTATATACGGATATAGTTCTCCAGTCCCTTCCTTCCACTTACGCCCAGTTTATACTGAACTTCAACTTACAAGAAAAAGAGGTTGAACTTTCAGAGCTCCTCAACATGCTGAGGAGCGCAGAGGGCACCCTACAGAAAGGTAGGGAAACATCCACTTTGTTTGTAGGAGGATCATCTTCTTCTAGGTCCAAGGCGAAAGCCAAGGGAAAGAAGAAGAAAGCCCCAGCCAAACCAAGGGGCGGTGTTAGTAAAGTGGATACGAAGGGAAAAGCAAAAGCAACAAAGTTAGCGGGGAAGCTTGTGGATAAGGAAGAATGCTTCTATTGTCATAAGAAAGGACACTGGAAGAATGATTGCAGGGCCTGGAAGGCCAGAACACAGGAATTGAAGCAGGTTGCAGCTTCAGCTTCAGGTGTGTATGTTATTGAAAACTGTCTTTCAATAAACTCTACTTCCTGGGTATTGGATACCGGATCAGGATCTCATATCTGTAATTCTTTGCAGGCGTTGAGAAACCGTAGGATTTTGAAGGCAGGTGACATGACCCTCAGAGTTGCGAACGGAGCTAGCATGGATGCTAAAGCCGTGGGGGACTATCACCTGGGAATGTCAGATGGACATGTTTTGGTTTTGCGTAATTGCTTTTTTGTACCCAACGCAACTTGTAATATCATTTCTGTATCTTTAGTTTCTAAAGAAGGTTATGAATTTGCGTTTGTAAGTAATGTTGTAAACATTCACCTTAATCAAGTTTTGATTGGGTCAGGTACATTGAGTAATGGTATATACGTGTTAAACCAACCACAAATTTTTAATGTCCAGAATACACACAAAAGAAAGTCTCCAGAAATAAATCAGACTTTCTTATGGCATTGTAGATTGGGTCACATCAATGAGAGAAGGTTGACGAAGTTACATACAGAAGGGTATTTGAATGCGTTCGAATATCAGTCGTATGCCACTTGTCAATCCTGTCTCAAAGGAAAGATGACAAAGACTCCGTTTACTGGACATGGAGTAAGAGCGAGCGAGCTCTTGGGACTCGTACATAGTGACGTGTGCGGTCCAATGTCTACACATGCCCGAAGCGGACATTCTTACTTCATTACTTTTACGGATGACTTCTCAAGGTACGGTTATGTCTTCTTAATGAAACATAAGTCCGAGGCCTTTGGAAAATTCCAGGAGTATAAGAATGAAGTAGAGAAACAGACCGGCAAAAGTATTAAGATTCTAAGATCGGATCGAGGTGGAGAATACTTAAGTGCCGAGTTCCTGGACTATTTAAAAGAGAACGGAATTCTCTCTCAGCTTACTCCTCCATACACCCCGCAACATAACGGTGTATCGGAGAGACGGAACCGAACCCTATTGGATATGGTTCGGTCCATGATGAGTAACGCTGAGTTACCACGATCATTCTGGGGATATGCACTAGAAGCAGCTGCATATCTCTTGAACAAGGCTCCCACCAAGACTTTGCCTACCACCCCATATGAGATGTGGACTGGGAAGAAACCCTGTCTTAAGTATCTTAAGGTATGGGGATATCCAGCTTTTGTAAAGAAGCAGCATGCGGACAAGCTTGAGACACGTTCAGTACAGTGTAAGTTTGTGGGATACCCAAGGAACTCCAGGGGGTATCTTTTCTATTCTGTTGAGGAACAAAAGGTTTTTGTTTCTCAGCATGCCCGCTTCTTGGAAACTGAGTTTTTGGAAACCCAGATAAGTGGGAGCACAATAGAACTGGAAGAAGTTCCAGAACCACAGACTGTTACTGAAAGCTTAGTGGAACCAGAGGGTTCAACAGAACAGGACATTCCTACGCCGCTCCGCAGGAGTAGTAGGCAGACTCATCCGCCCGAGAGATACTACGGTTTTCTCATAGACGGGGATAGAGAGGATTGCATCATAGATTATGATGAGCCTACTAGCTTCCAGCAGGCCGTTCAGAGCGTTGACTCAGTGAAATGGCTGGATGCAATGCGGACCGAAATGGAGTCCATGTACACCAACAAGGTATGGACGTTGGACATTGCTCCAGACGGGGTAAAACCCGTAGGATGCAAGTGGATCTTCAAAAGGAAGATTGGTGTAGATGGGCAGGTTGAGACCTATAAAGCTAGGATGGTAGCAAAGGGTTTTCGTCAAAGACCTGGCTTGGACTATGACGAAACCTTTTCTCCAGTAGCCATGCTGAAATCCATTCGGATCCTTCTTGCTATTGCTGCCTTCCACGATTATGAGATCTGGCAAATGGACGTAAAGACAGCTTTTCTAAATGGAAATTTAGAGGAGTGTGTCTATATGGACCAACCAGAGGGTTTCATTCAGAGTGGGAGCAGCGGAAAGGTGTGCAAGTTGCTTAAGTCCATCTATGGACTAAAGCAGGCGTCGCGGAGTTGGAACATCTGCTTTGATGAGACGGTCAAAGAATTTGGCTTTATCAAAAATCCAGATGAACCATGCATCTATAGTAGATTTGTAGCAAGAACTGTAGTATTCCTCGTTTTATACGTGGATGACATTCTCTTAATAGGAAATGACATTCCTATGCTACAATCTGTCAAGAGGTTCTTGTCACACAGGTTCTCCATGAAAGACCTGGGTGATGCCTCATACATTCTGGGTATCCGGATCTACCGTGACAGATCCAAGAGGATATTAGGACTTTCTCAATCCAGGTACATCGACACCGTGCTGAAAAGATTCAGTATGGAAGATTCCAAGCGCGGTAACCTACCGGCTTGTCACGGGATCACCCTCTCTAAAGAGATGTCTCCCAAGACTGATTTGGAGAGGGATCGCATGTCTATTATACCCTACGCTTCTGCGGTAGGCTCTATAATGTATGCGATGTTGTGTACCAGACCGGATGTAGCTTATGCACTGAGTGTGGTAAGCCGGTATCAGTCAAACCCTGGGAAGAAACACTGGATAGCGGTAAAGAACATTCTCAAGTACCTGAGAAGGACTAAGGAGATGTTCTTGGTGTATGGCGGAAAGGACCTCCAGATCGAGGCCTTTGCTGACTCCAGCTTCCAGAGTGACAAGGATGATTCCAAGTCCATGTCGGGTTTTGTCTTTACCCTCAATGGAGGGGCGGTGTGTTGGAAGAGTTCCAAACAAGAAACCGTTGCAGACTCGACGATGGAAGCGGAATACATCGCTGCATCTGATGCCGCAAAAGAAGCTGTCTGGATGAGGAAGTTCTTGAAAGAACTTCAGGTGGTTCCGTCCATTGTTGATCCAATACCTCTGTATTGTGACAACAACGGGGCTATAGCTTTAGCGAAGGAACCCAGGTCCCATCAGAAATCCAGGCACATCTTAAGGCGGTATCACCTGATCAGGGAGACCGTAGATCGCCAGGAGATCGAGGTTCGGAGAGTCGCTTCAGAAGATAACACTGCAGATCCATTCACCAAGGCCCTGCCCCAGACTCAGTTCGAGCGGCTGATCGAGATGATAGGTCTTCGATACGCCAGTATATGGCCTTAGTGCAAGTGGGAGATTGTTAGTGTATATACCCTAGAGGCCATTACTGTATCATACTAGTTTGTATATTACTTAATGGATGCTTGGGATATTCACCTTGTATATACAATCTTGCTCAAAATAGTAGTATGCTACTTGGTTTGTTTCTACTTCAAATGTGTACATGTGTTTATATTTTGTATATCGCCTATACACATTAGTGGAGCCCTTAGGATCTTTGCTTGATTACCAGCGATGTGATGGCCGTCACACTAGTGGGGCTGGGTAATCTATAAGCACATCCTTATGCAGGTCCCTGGTCGCAGGACTATCGAGACAGGGCATCGATACTCCGGAGTAGACCAACGCATGCGCTTCTTATCCCAGTGTGGGAGACGGTCTGTCCCACAGTCGTCAGTACGTCGTACTTGAGATAGTATGCGGGTGCTCGTTAGGTTACGGGTACACTGGACAGGACTCGTCGGGAACTGACTAGTTGGTATTATACC
Source organism: Agapanthus africanus (assembly GCA_030015575.1). Classification (NCBI taxonomy): domain Eukaryota; kingdom Viridiplantae; phylum Streptophyta; class Magnoliopsida; order Asparagales; family Amaryllidaceae; genus Agapanthus; species Agapanthus africanus. The sequence continues at coordinate 537,351,366 of JASDDO010000010.1, read as the reverse complement.
TATCGTCAGTTATCAGTTCCCAGGTGACATGAGTACAGCTTAGTCCGCTGACTTGACACTGTCACTCCGCCTCGAGTGTGTTCCCACTGTACTTTGATCACTACCCTACCACGGCTCAAAGGAGTCGTGCAAACAGGTAGTGGTTGGGTGCAGTCCCGAAGCACTTGGAGGCAGTGACGGTTAGACAGGATTCGTCTCTCCCGGTATTGGGGGTTGACATCGCGCTGTGTCTAGGAGAGCCATTACACGAGTAGTCCCTGGCCAGGGCAAACGAGATATACTGGTAGGTTTCCAGTGTTATCTCAGGGTGTTTTGGGCTTCGCTCCGGCACGACTTGTACCGCTATTTGGGGACTGACGTTTACCGCCCCCTAGGCCCGCCATGCGATGTATCAGACGAACAGACCGGACTGTACGGAGAATGTCACACTCAGGCTCAGTAGGAGTTCAGATGGGTTTCGCCTCGTCAGTCTTCTTATCGGCATTACCTGGGGACCGTTACGCACAGCTAGTGCCGCTTGCGGTCTGTGGTTAAACCCACTGCCAGCGTAGTGTCGAGTCTTTAGAGTCCCACACAGAAAGCTTTTCGCCTTTAGGCAAAAGAGTAGAGGTCGCATGGTATTGCGACAGGTCGCATGGTTTTGCGATAGGGTTCGGTCACATCCGTGCACTTGTGCACGTACAGTGTCCGGACAGTTTACACTAGCGGGCTTTGGTTTAAGCCAGATCCTAGTGTACCTTTTGGGATTGGATTTATCCAGTTTGCATTCGTGTTCCTCGGAACGCGGATGCGGGTGTGTATGCACAGTTGACAGGGAGACATAGGCAGTGGATTCTCATTAGGGTTGTTGACAGTTGACCGTTGACTATTGACCTTTTGATCAACCCTAATGAGAATATGATATGTGATTAACTATTATATTAATTAAGTATTATGGTGATATGGTTGTTGACTTTGTTGACTTGTTGACTTTTTTTGACTTGTTGACTTTGTTGACTTGTTGACTTTTGTTGACTTGTTGACCGGTTGACTAGGCTTGACTAGTTGACCATCATGATAACCATAGCCATCATTTCATGGCAAAGACTTTTGTTTACTTGCTCATTTGTGTAAAATGAGTGCATGAAATGATATGGTTGTGGTTGCTTCAACCATCACATAAGACTTTTGTTAGTATGATGAGTTATGATTGCTTTGGATTATGAGAGGGTGAAAGGAAAAAAAGAGCCTCATTCTTTCTTGCTCACTCTCTCTCTTGTTCTTGAGCTCTCCTTTTGCTCTCACCCTCTTGCTCTTTTTCCCTCTCTTTAATCTATGGTTCTCTTGTCTCATGAGTTGAGAATCAAGAACCATAGATAAAATCCCATTCTAATTCTTCTCTACTCATTCCTGGTAGTCAAGTACACATCCTAAGGGCTTTACCAACATGTAACCATGAGACAGTATCAAGAGACAAGTATACATGTTAAGATAAAGAGCAACCAGATAGCATAATATCATGTCGAGCAAGAAAGCCCTCTCTATATATGTCCAAGTATCCACTATAATATACATCATTTGTACAATAATAGCCTCTAGGGCATACATACAACTAACAGTTTTACGGCAGGGTTCGATCACATACGTGTACTTATCCACGTATGATGTTCGGATGGATAATACTGGCGGTCTTTGGTTTAAGCCGGATCCTAGTATTGTATTGTTGGATTATTTTCGTCACTTTTGTATTCGTAGAAGAAGAGGCAGATCTCAATATGGTGCGGAAAAACCAAAATCCAAATGAATGGGGATAGTTTTGTCATAATGTGATAGCAACCAAACAAACGAGTATGTAATAAACCAACCATGGATAACATCTTCAATCTCTAAGCTGAAAAAAAGGAAAGAAAAGATTAGTAACTTCCTGACTTATGTCACTGGAACTTCTCTGATCGATTAGATTCCATCCCCAACCTTACGTACGGGCAAGCAGTTTGCAACACCCTTCCATAACGGGATCACATCCTGAACTATTTCCGTTTAGGTGGAATCGCTCAGATTGCGGCCAATCCTCCTAACTGCGCGCGGGCCAGGCTTAGAGCACGTGAAACTCCCGGAGCGAGTTGAACGAAAGTCCTACCCACAGCGGAAGAACCCTGTCAAAATCGCTTTTTAAGAACCGTTCAGCTCGTTCCGGGGAGCTTCACTCAATTTACTTGTCTTACCGTTCACTCGTGAAGGGACCGCTCTCTCACTCAAGGGTTTCTTCTAACAAGGGTGTCTTCACAGAAAGGCAACGCCTCAAGCGCCAGTAATGGGACTTGCGGCATCCCTCGATCCTATACTTTCTAAATGACTCGGTGAAAATGTAAATCACCTGGAGTGATTATCGAGTATCTCCCTATTTTTTTTTCGAATTCGAATTCTCATCCGAGCCCTTGACTGCTTTTAGTAGGCCTACTCTCTGGCTAGTAGCTCTTTTGTGATATGAGAATTGCTTTCTAACGCAAGCACTTGACCGAAGGGGACCAGCGCTTCTACTCCTCCCCGAGGAGCCGTTTGCAGCGAAAAGCAAGGGATGTCGTGAACGGTGGGAGGTCAAAGAAAAAGAATTGACCTATTTACTTCAATGAGTGATCGATGATCTATAGAAAGTATATAGACTCTGTCTTCTCTTATATACTTTCTATACTTATATATACTTATAAGTATATAACTAAGGGTAACTCAATCAATTGGGGGTGGGACCTGCTGGCATAATGCACGCTGGAACGTGGAATTCGAGGTAGTAAATACTTGCTCGACCTACAACAAGTAAGGGATGAGCGCGACTGAATATAGCAGGCGATATTGGTTTTCATGGCGCGTTAAACCAAGCAATGGAGTGAGCGCCTAGCGCGAAAGCCGTTGCGCGGTAGACCAAGCAACGGAGTAAGCGCCTAGCACGAAAGCCGTTGCGCGGTAGCGCATCCGTCTGCATCCGTTTTCTTGCTGGGAGAGGTCTCATGAACTACTTTTTTTTGACATTCCGGTCAGGCCTATAGATGGATCCTTTTAGATCTACGGGCCGGCCGTTCACATGAGCATAGGGAATCTATATTCGGAATACGGATACAGGTATGTATATACGGTGAGGGGTATTCTTGTAATTTGTTACAAGAGTGCTTCTAGAAGAAGACACCTCATTATTTGTTTTAACCATATAGTTTAATGGTTAATGAGGTGGAGGATGTGGTGTTATCATTCATTGAATGAAGCATGGCTACTTGGTGACTCGCTTATTGATTCATGGATTACTATTGAGGTAAGATGGCATCTAGATATTTTGTGGTGATGATATTTTTTTTATTATTATTTTGGGATGCTTGCTTTATTAGTCACAAGACTTAGCCATTCTTCATTCTATTTTCTTATGTTACTCACTACAACACTCTCATCTCTTCCAAGCTTTCTTCTTCTACCTCAAACCCTAAATATCTCATGTGTTGAGAAACCTAGGGTATCTTGAGACTAATTAATCCACCATCACTCTCTACATTCTCTAGGTTACTTAGATTAGCATCCTAAGTAACCTAGTTACCTTAGTTTAAAGGTAGGAGCTCAAAGTAGACACTCTCGGGTGGATCATCTTTAACGTGAGGAAGCCATCGATCAAGCTCGATCATGGAGGCCACTAGGAGCATGCTAAAGGAGAGGAGTGAAGACCCGAAGGACTTGAGCCTCGTGGTATAAATTCTTTTCATAGTAGATAGCTTCTTTAGTTGCTAGTTAGGTTTATGGTAGATCCGGTTTAGGGTTATTCTAGCGCCAAGTTTATATCGTTAAAAAAAATTTTGTTCCGCAATCGGCCTCGGCTTTCATACCCCCAATAGCAATAGATATTGTATGACAACCGGGGTCCTTACGTTTCGTGGGCACCAAATTGGGTAAGTGAATTGCTCATATTACTCTTTAAGAAAACTTTTTAGGCACTTTAATTTTCCTTTTCCTAGTGAATAAGTCCTTTAGAATTTTCACATAAGATGGAACTTGTTGGATATCATCTAGGAGAGGAATATTTATGTTAACTTGCTTAAAAATTTTCACAATCTTCTCCATTTGGGGACTTGGTCTGTTGGCCTTAACCTGTTTGGAAAATGAGCATTATCAATAAGGTTTGGGTCCAATATTTGAGGAGAAGTTTGTGGGGATGGAATGGATCCTAAAATTGGATTTGAGATGGTTGTAGATGGTAATTCTTTCAACGAGGTGCGCTGAGGGTTCGAGCCTAGTGGAAAACGGAGAATAGGCTCGGAAGAAGATATTGGATTAGACGAAATAGGAGTAGAAGTAGTAGCCGGAGTATCATCAATATCATCAACTTCAACTTGTTTACCGACTTGGTTACTCAGCACTCTTCCCGATCTCAATGTGATTACGTCACTCACGTTATGGTTTCGTTAGTGAAGAATGAGATTTGCGCTGTGTGAGTGGCTGGGATTTGGTAGAGGTTGAGATGGAAGTTTCCCTTTCTCTCTCACTCATAGCGGCATTTAACTTTGGAATCTGTGCTTCTATCAATTTTATGTTTTCACCACGGGAAGCAGTGTGTTGCACTAACGTTTGGATAGAAGACGTTAAATTAGCCGTCATTTGGGTGGATTGTTTAATAAACATTTCTAAGTTTTGTTCGAGTGCAGAGACTCTATCAGTACCAGCCGTTGGAAGATTAGTCTATGATTGGAAAGAATTATTATAAGGAGCAACGTTGTTGGCCGGATTTTGAAAAGCTTGCGATTGAAAGGGGTGCTGAATTTGTTGTAGTGGTTGTTGTTGCTATGGAGGAAGCCTTTGATAGTTATTTTGGTTTGGGAACTGATTTTGATTTTGAGATTGGTTTTGGTTCTAAGCAAAATTAGGATTATTCCTCCATCCCTGACTATATGTGGATGAATAAGGGTCATTTTTAGGTTGTTGCTGAAAATCGGCATTGGTTTGTTCATGATCTTGAGATGGAGGATTCAAAGGACATTCTTCCGTTAAATGTGATGGGTCAAAACGGCAACCACACACGGTTTTTGGGAGCGTAACTTGGTTTGGAGAGGCTGAAGAGAATTTGCTTTTCATAGCTTCGATTTTCTTTTACATTGCAGCCATTTCGGCTTTCATTGCAATGGAAGCGTCAAGCTGATGGATACCTACCCTAGATGAAGACAATATTGGTCTAGTGCTCTCCCACTGTAATGTCTGTTCGGCAAGATCTTCCAGAAATTGCCACGCTTCGCCATCGTCTTTTGACATGAAATAACATTGACAAATGGTTTCTAGCATTTGTTTTGTTGCTGGATTAACACCCTCATATATAATTCGGCAAAGTTGCCATCTATCGATTTCGTGATGAGGGCATTGGAAAAGAAGATTTTTAAACCGTTCAAAACATTTCCAAAAGGGTTCCTTGGGAAGTTAGGAAAACTGGTTAATCTCACTTCGAATACAGGCGGTCTTATGATGAGAATAGAATTTCTTAAGTAACGCTATAATGAATTCATCCCATTTACCAATAGAATGTGTAGCGGTGCTATAAAACCACTTTTCTGCGAGATCGCATAAGATAAAAGGGAGAAGACGTAATCGCAGAGCATCCCCTGAAAGTTAGGTTGTGCTCATCATCGCATATACGTTTTCGAATTTGGTTATGAAAACGTATGCATTTTCGGATTCAAGCCCGTAAAATTTGGGCAACAAGTTGATGAAGTGGGGTTTAATTTCGAAATTATCCCCATTGGCCGGTGGAAGAGACGGACACGTAGGAAAGGGTCTGCGTATGGGATAGCATCTTTCTTGAAGAGAGATGCATGGTGGATTTTGTCCACTTACAGGTGGTGGCAAGGTGGTGTCATTAAAACCCGATGGAGATCCGTCCATTTCGGGAGATGTGGTGGGTGGAGGAGAAATAGAAGATGAAGAAGTACTGACTTTAGAGTCGATAGCAAAAACATGGACTAAACGGGCACCAGAATCCCGTGTCCAGCCGATCATGCACTAAGCGGGTTTAGTGCACGTAGCAGTGTGTGATCTGTGTGAGAACGCTATTTAGAAAAAGAGCTTGTTTTGAAAAAGATCGAGCGTGAGGCTTGACTCAACAAATCAAAAAATGCATAAACAATCCCTAGAACTAGGGTCACCTAAGTCAAGTCACTAGACCGCTCCTAGACTTCCAAAGGACAAGTCGTAGGATCAATCCTATACTACCTCCTTATCAATCTTGCAGCCAGGTAAATGCCAGGTAAGTGGAAGGTATCCGTTATACGAATCACCAAAATAGCGGGCCTAATTAAGTAACCGCTTTTCTTAGTCACACTTGCCTTAGACACCACAAGAAAAATACGGATAAGCAATAGATTACCCACGACCTTTCTCTGTCCTTAATCGCGACAATCATCAGAGGATTGGTCTAGATATTTTTTAATTAATGTAGGGTGATAGTATGCACGTTTGTGATTTGTGGGGTCTAGGAAGGATGATGAAATCCACACCTAATCTGAATTTGGGTTTATTTCCCCTTAAAGTCCAGTTGAGATATGCAAAAACAAAATGAATTCAATACACGCAAAAAGAATTTTTAGTAGCGCTGTTTGCAAAGAATCCTGCAGGTGAAATCAGATTATTGGAGCTTTAGAGGAGAGAGAAAGATGATACAAAAATACCAGAGGATTTTAGGGGTCCAATTCCACCAAGATACCACGGTTCCGCCGCTAACTGCAGCCTTTGGCCGCAGTTCCGCCGCCATGTGGAAGGATCGTTTGCTAAATTTTCTTCAGGGCACACCTATGCTTCTTTGATCTAATTTGAAAGTTTCTGAATCTCTGTTGCCTTGCTCCAGTTACTCCAGACCCTCTTGCAAAACTTGAACAATAATCGTTAGAAACAAAAGATGCGGTTTTAGTTCTCTTTTATTTTATGTTTACTGGTTTTAATAAGAAATCAACCGAGATAACAAGGAAAAAAATTATGACCGTCTCCCCGGCAATAACGCCATTTGATTGATCGTTCGAAGAGAAGTGTTGTGTAAATAACCGCAATCAAGACAGTGTCGCAAGTAGCTAGCCGCGATGAGTACGGGTCGTCCGCAGGGAAACGTGAACTCTTTTCTTACTTTAGACGAGTTGATAAAAGATGGGTGATTTTTTGTCGTTATATTTTAAAACGGATATAAAATTTATAATAAAAAGGCTTGTAGGGTTCATATGACTTAGTATTAATGGATGAATAATTAAAAATGACTCTTTTATCTTTTAATTGTTTAAAACTAGAGCGATAGTGATGAATGTAGATTAGGGTTCTTACAGAAAACTAGGGTTTCTCCGCTACTAACTCTTGTCCTTTCATTGATCTCTATTCAATGTATAGCCCTTAATAAAACAAGTGTTCAGCCAATCTCAAATCGTTGTCGTGATTATCAATAAATTGGTAGTGCGTTTGATAAGGAGGTTAACGTTTGTTTTGCTAATGTTTATAAACTTTAAAATATATAAAAAGAAGTTAAAAGGTTTTTCATCCATTATCCTACCTTATCCTACAAACCCTAGCAAGCTAGGAATTACTCGCACATGGCTAGTGATTTAGAAAAAAGGTTGAAGAAGAATGAAAGCATAATTAAGATGCAGAAAAGTAATACGTAAAAATAAGTGCAGAAAGTAAATGCAGAAAATAAATGCAAAATTAATAAAATAAAAACTACATTTATTAATCAACTATTGCATACAACTTTTTTTTCTTAGAAAGTAGATTACAAGAACCCTAGTTTTGCTCTAGATCTCTCTCTTGTTGGAAGTAGATGAATAGATGATGATCACTCGGATACTTAGATCTATTGGATCACTTGATCTCTTCAATGATCCTTTTGAATGTACAGCTCTCTGTCCATTATATAGTATTTGAAATCAAAAACCCTAGTGTAACAACCGAGTCCAGTTTTACAAATTTCTATTATCATATGTGTGGTGTGTGGTATTTATTTCATTTATGCTGCTTTGACTGTTACCAGTTATAGTTTACACCGACATGTCATATTCTGCATATAACAATTTAAGTCTGTTAAAATAAATTAAAAATAATTGACATGGCTTGCTTGACACCCCTAACCCTGTGGTAGAGTCCTTGCATCGTGTTCTCGTACCGTTCAGTGAAACGGACGTGTTTGGATGGCTACGCGCACGTACGTGCGTCCGTTCTTGGGGGTATGCTTTTTAATTATAAAATCCTTCATTTTAATTTTTGGAACCCATCAATAATTTTCGTTTTTCGAATTCAAATTTTTGGACCCGACCCGGGCGCAATTCTAAAATATTTTGCATTTGCGCCAAATCCTATTTTCTAATTTTTTTTATCCAGCGAAATTAAAATCCTACAACAGAAAATATTTTTTCCCATTCTTTAAAAATCCTTCTAAAGTTCCCCTAACAAATCAAACCCCACAAATCTTTCTCTTTTTTCCCTTTATTTGGTCACGAGCCAATCACAGCCTCCCATTTTCTCCTGAGCCCCACACGTCGCCTTCTCTCTCTCCTTTCTCCTTCTCTTTCTCTCTCTTCTCTCTTCCTCTCTCCTCGCATCACGACAACTTTCTTTCTCCTCGCGATTTTCTCTCTCCTCTCGATCTCTTTCTCCCTCTCTATCTTTCTCCTCTCCTCTCTCCTCTCGATCTCTCTCTCTCCCCCGCGTCTTCTCTCTCTCTCTCTTCTTCTTTAAAATTTTTCCTTCCTCCTTCAAAATAAGCACGAACCCATCCCTGCAAACCCTAGCCGCCTCGTCTTCCCTCGCCGTTGCCCCAGCGCCGACGCCATCGTCGCAGACCTCGTCGCCTCCTCGCCCTCGTCACCTCCACATCCTCTTCCTCCTCCTTCCCTCTCCCCCGAGCACCCTGCACCTGCAGCCGCGCCCTACACCCCCTGCACACTGCTGCACGCTGTAGGATCGCCGCCGGTGATCTTGATCCATGTCCCTGGCCTCGTGCACCCCCTCGGTGAGCATGGCTTCTTCTTCTTCTTCTCCTTCCTTCTCCTTCTTTCTTTTCTTTCTTCTTTCAGATCTGTTTTGACGGCCGGTGGTCGTTGCAGGTACCTCGTCGGAGTTCCGTCAGCGCAGATGACGATCACAACCCCTCTACAGATCAACGTGAGCACCCCTCTTCAATCTTCATTCCCTTCTTTCTTCTCATTCTTCTCTTCTCTTTCTTTCATGCATTCTTGCATTTTAATTGTTCACTGTTTGTCTGTTCGCCGAAATCCGACAATGCCGACGACGTTTCCCGACGACCTAGCGAGGACCCCTGACCCGTATGACTTCACCGTTCGTCATTTGGGTTCATTCCGTGAACCGTACGCACGTCGCGATATTTCCCCGCCGACGCGTAACGTTCCGTTTTCCGTTTCATGACCCGTCGAGGCAAGTTAATCTTGCTACATGCTATTTGAATCAATTCTATACTTATTCTATATATATAACATACATGTAGTTTGAATTTAGCACCCATGCATCGTTTTATGACATCTCGATGTTCCGTTGCATCTATTTATATTATTTCAGATCTAGAACTTGCAAGGTAACCATTGCAATTAGTTTGCTAAGCATACATAATCACATTTAAATGTTAAATCACATACTCACAATTGTTTATTAGTTATATTACCCTTTTTATAGTTTTGCCCTATCGGAAGACCGGTTGCATACCTTTAGCTTTATTCACATTCAATTGCATCTCTAGATGGTTTTAATACATATTAATATGATTTCATCATTCACACGTGTTATACTGCATCCCTGAAACGTTAAAAGTATTCCTTAAGCCAAACTGATAACCGTACGTCTAATAATTTAACCTGTACCTATTTGCATGTCATATTACATATGTCAGTTTATTGTTCGGATGGTATCCATGCTTGATTATTTATAACCCTGATTATGCTAGCTGATTATGAGCACACACATGATATCTTTTACACCTTGACCTGACTCGCTACACACATATTGATTGATCCTACATGGTACCGTACACTACTTGACCTGACCTGATGTACCATGCTTGACCCGTTACCTGATCTTGTGTCTAATGCCAACAAACCTGACATGTAGTCCTCACGGACCGTTCCTGTTGTCTATCCAGACAAACCTGCTCTTACCTGATCCTGTGTTGGCATTAGTTCTTGATTACGGAATACCTGACTTGACACATATAACTTGGGGGCATGGGGAAATCAATGATGAAATCCTGACTTGTAACTCGACAGTTGCTCGCTTATACTGATCAGTTTTAGAGGCTAGGCCCGCCTAGTGACGATGCTGCTGACATCGTTGGTCTGTACTCCTTTCATGTTAGTGCCTAGCGGCACGTCTCGGTTTCAGCCCGAGAGTCTGTAGACCGTGGTCCCGGGCATGCACGGGATACTATTGAGTTATATCGATAATTCATCAAATTGATTTCAAAGACTTTAGAATAGATAACCCAACAGACTAGGTTAGTTTATTCACTGCACCCTACCCTACACTGCCTGATTTATATTACTGTTACACCTTCTTTTCATTCATGTTTATATTTGCATTACCTGTTACTCTGTTTATATTTTATTACTTGGTGACATGACGCGCTGACGTCTGGGTTTTGCATGGCCCAGATTCCGTACCTTTGCTGCAGTCCGAGCAGGAGTACTTCAGCCAGCAGGCTGAGCAGTGAGGTTTCTGTATTAGTTAGTTCTTTATTTCCTGCATTTTATTTCCTGATGTGAGCCCGCATTATGGGACATACATTCCAGTTATTTGTATTGGAACTTTTGCTTCCGCACTTTTGTTATTCTTGACTCGTATTATCTTGGCTTATGGACATGTTTTAGATAGTTATATTTTGTTCTTGATATCTCTACAGCCGTAATGTGACTGTGGATGGATGCTTCCTACCTACAAGTAGCATGGTTGGCTATGTCACGTGCCCAATTTAGCGTACTCTGGGATGCGGGGCGTGACACCTAGATTCCACATGTGAGGAGATACAGTTAAGATTATATCCACAAAATCCCACATCGAACGGCTCTGCTTGGACCGCGCTTCCACCGCATATTGCCATGTTTGGCCACGGATCCGCCGCGCTTTGGTGGAATTAGATTTTGAGATTTCTTCTGGTTTTTTGTGTCGACATTGGGAGATCCTTTTGATTTGTAGATTCTGAAAATATTGCTCTGAGTCTCTATCATTGCTAGATTTCTCGATTTGCTTCTAAAATTTGGCAGATTCGGTTTCGATATCCCGATTTGAGTTGGATCTCTTACTTGGATTTCAGACCTGAGCTAATACCTGCACAATATCTCAAATCAAAGTGTTAATAACATTTGGTATTTTTTGAGATATTATCCCAACCATTTATATGATATTAAATCTTAAGAATATTGATTAGGAATATTTGATATGATATGCATATTTTAATTATTAATATTTTATTTAAATATTATATGCATATATTTTCTCTAATTATATTAATTATAAATGTAGAAATATATGATAATAATATTCTTTCAAATAAACCCACATATGTTCTATATTTACAATAAACACCTTTTAGCAGTTAATAAAAGTTGGAAAAATGTTCATACAAATGTACAATATTTTAGACTAATCAATAACGCTGTTAATTTGTATAACCTGATTAGGAAAGCACTCACTTTCTCCGGCTTTCTGAGGCTCAAGAGAAATGATACCGCTTAAATCTATATTAATTTAGAGTTCTTAATATTTATTATTGTTGTTTATATTGTATTTATATTGTTTACATTTCTCAAGCGGATTTTATGAAAAATAATTTAATATTTTTTAAAAATAAAGCTCAAGGGTGATTTATGTTATTTAGAGTTTTTATGAATATGTATTTTAATTTTATTGGTACTTTAGTGATAAAACTTAGATTTTAAAATTTTATGGTATTTGTATGAAAACTATACTTTTAAAAACTTGGTGGTATTTTTGTGTAACTTTAATTTTTCATTTTAATAATATATTCTTCAAAAATTAGTTTTCTTAGAAAAATACGGATTTATGATTTATGATTTATGAAAATTTTCGAATGATTTAATTTTTTAAAAAAGTTGTATTTATTTAAAATCGTATTTTCATTTCCTTCCGAGACCGAATTCTCCGTGAGGAGTTCTGTATCTCACTCTATTATCCCAAGGATGTGCGATAATCTGCACCATCCGTAGATAGGTTCTCCAAAAAAGGTTGTAGAGGCGTAATTTCAAAGGATTTTAAAAATAACGATTAAAAACATATTTTTATAAAGTGGTGGTATTTTATTGAAAATTGTTTCATTTAGATGAAAAATTCTAACCAAAAATCGTGTTATGAATCAAGAGTGTGCATGTGGGGTAGGTCATTACCCCATGAATGTTCTAGATATATGTGTGACTAATTATCGAACAAAGGGTTATAATTAAAGTTCATGGTATTTTGATGAAATTTCGTTGTATGATGTATTTAGCCCAAAATTATGAACAACTCAAAAATAATTTGGATGAAATATTGTGATGTGATACTTAGAAGAGTTATGGTAGAAATTTTGACATAGTAAAAGTAACAAAAACTTATTAAAAGAAGTTTTATCTAACCTAACTCCATTTTAGTCGAATAGTTTTAGAGATTGGTTTGAGATGAAAATAATGAAAGAGAAAGGAACTTACGATTTTAGAGTGTCGAGAAAAGAGTAAGGAAGAAAGAGAAGTCTTCGTGGTATCGCGGTAGCTCTGGGAACAACTCCGATCTTCAACAAAAAGAACTTGGTTGCTAACTCCACTTGACTCCACTTGCACTTAGAAAATTTGGGAGAATTTTGATAGGGATTTTTCAGAATGGTCAGAGCTAGGGGATATGATGTATTTATAGTGTAGGGATGAGAGTGTGTGAGTTAAAGAATTGGAATTTAAATGAATTAAAATAGGATTAATGGTGAAATGAAAGGTCTCTGGATGAATGCAAAGTAATCAAACAATACAGGGGAGTAGTGCGGAATCAAAGAGACGCACGGGCAAAGAATGAAGATGATTGGGGCTAGATGGACTGTCGGGGGCGGCCAAAAAAAGGATTTGGGCTGTTGGATTTAATCCATCTGCCTCGAGATTTATGCCACGTACTATATTCTGTGTTAACTCCTCATTTATCCTGTTTGATTTTTCTAAAACTTTTCATTTCTCCGTGTATTGCACGTGCAATCTTGGGCTTCCGAAAAGTTAAAAAGAAAAATATTGAAAAATAATTGGGACCGATGGGATTCAAACAAACAGGCTATCTCACAGCAGTGTAGAGCCTTTACCAGTGAGCTACAAGTTACTTCTTGCTTTTATTGAACAAAATAAACTTATAACTCCTAATCAGGCTGAAATACACTTTCTATACATTTAAATAAATTACATTTGTACAGGGATTTCAGAGTCGTTGCATTCTACCCTCCTTATAAAAATTTCGTCCTCCAAATTTATACAAAGGACTAATCTTCGAATAGATGAGGGTATCGTACATGCATATCGTCTTCTCGCTCTTATGTCGATTCTCCGGACGGGTCATTTCTCTACATCACCCGGACCAAGTTCACCTCCTTGTTCTGTAAGGTCTTCATCTTTCGATCCAAGATCTCGACTGGCTGCTGCTTACAAGTCAGATCGGTCTGTACAGTGAGCTTTGAGTGATCAAGTATGTAGCCGGGGTCGCTCACATATCGTCATAGTTAAGATATGTGGAACACATTATGCACTTCTTCCAATGAGGGTGGTAGTGCCAAACGGTATGCCACTTCTCCAACTCGTTCAAGTATGTCGAATGGTCCGATGTACCTTGGACTGAGTATACCCCTCTTGCCAAAATGTATCACTCCTCTGTTCGGAGAGATCTTCAGAAACACATGCTCTCCGGATTGGAACTCTAGGTGTCGACGCTTTGCATTTGCTCAATACTTCTGTCGGTTCTGGGCTATGCGCATCTTTTTCATAATCGTACGAACTACATCCACAGTTGCCACGATCATCTTTGGTCTAAGGAGTTCACAATCTCCAACACCGTTCCAACTCAGCAGGGAACGACACTTCCATCCGTAGAGTGCTGCGAATGGTACCATCCCAATGCTTGCCCGGTAGCTGTTGTTATATGAAAACTCCACAAAGTGTATGTGATCTTCCCATAAACCTTCAAAATCTAACATACAGGCTCTCAGCATGTCTTCCAGTATCTAAATCATTCGCTCGTACTATCTGTCTATTTATGGATGATACGCTGTATAGAAATTCATACTCTTTTCCAGGATAGCTTGCAGACTCTGCCAAAACTGTGATCGGAATCTCATATCACGATCGGAGACGATGTAGACAGGTAATCCATGTAATCTCACGATCTCCTGCATGATTCTATGGGTATTAAGACAAGTATGGCACATCTTGAAGGTTTAAATCTTACTTTAGATTTCTACTCACCTCCATGTACTTCCTTACCAACATCTCGGTTGACTAGACAACTCTAAATGGAATAAAGTGAGCCGACTTGGTGAGTCGATCCACAATAACCCAGATTGCATCGTTACCCTTCGTGCTACGAGGGAGAACAGTCACGAGGTCCATGGTAATGTGCTGCCATTTCCATTCTGGAATCGGTAATGGCTGGAGCAGACCAGCAGCTCTCTGATGTTCAACCTTCACTTGCTGACACACTAAACATTTTACTACGCTCCTTGCTACTTCTCGATTCATTCCATGCTACCATTAGTGTTTCCGTAGATCCTTGTATATCTTTGTGCCACCGGGGTGTACCCAATATGGAGAGCTATGAGCTTCTTTCATCAACTCTTCTCAAACAGGGCCAACTGGCACGCATAAACGGCTCCCATACCACAAGAATCCATCATTGTGGATGATAAAGTCAGTTCGAAGAACACTTTCTACTTATTCTCAGATCATTTGTAGCTTGGTATCATTTGCTTAAGCTGCCTTAATCTGATTAACAAGAGTTGACCGGAGTTGTAAGTTCATCAAAGATGAAACGTTACCTGGTAAAACTACTTTAATCCCCAATCTATGCATTTCTTGCTGTAGCTTCCACTGAGCGGTGAGGTTCATTACTAATGGCTGGCGACTAAGTGCATCGGGAACTACGTTCACCTTTCCAAGATGATACTGTAGGTTGATGTCGAAGTCCGCCATGAGCTCGAGCCATCTTCTTCGCCGCATGTTGAGTTCCTTCTGAGTAAATACATATTTTAGATTTTTGTGGTCTGTGTATATATCCACTTGCTCTCACAATAAGTAGTGACGCCAAATCTTAAGTGCGAAGATGACGGCTGCCAATTCTAAATAATGTGTTGGATAGTTGCGTTCATGAACTTTTATCTGTCTTGATGCAAAAGCCACAACTTTTCCATGCTGATGTAGAACAAATCCTAATCCTTTACCGGACACATCATAATGCACATCGAATTCGCCAGATTGATCTGGTATTACGAGAATAGGTACAGAGGTTAATCTCGACTTGAGTTCTACAAAAGCCTTCTCACATATTTCTGACCACATGAATGCTTCGTCTATACGTGTAAGTTTGGTCAGGGGTGCTGCGGTCTTTGAAAATCTTTCGATGAAGTGTCTGCAATATCCTGCTAAACCCAGAAAACTTCTTATATCTTTCACCAACTATGGTGTCGACCACTCGCTCACAGCTGACACCTTAGCTGGATCTACAGAGATTCCTACGCCTGAAACGATGTGTCCGAGAAATCCGACTTGATCTAGCTAAAATTCACACTTGTTTTACTTGGCGTAGATCTAGTGTTGTCGTAATGCCTCCAGGACAATACATAAGTGTTCGGTGTGTTCTTTCTGATTCATTGAATACACCAGGATGTCGTCGATGAAGATAACAATAAACCTATCTAATTACTCTCGGAAAACTTGGTTCATCAGGTTTATAAAGATGAAAAGTGCATTGGTCACTCCAAATGGTATTACGAGATATTTATAATGTCCATAATGAGTCCTACTCTTTGACCTTCACCTGATGATAACCCGTATGAAGATCTAACTTTGAAAATATACAAGATCTACTTAACTGATCGAAAAGGTCATCGATGCGAAATATTGGATATTTTTTCTTAATCGTTACTTCGTTCAGTGCTCGATAATTGTCACGCCCCGCTTCCCGGTATACGGCGAAGGGACGCGACAAGACCATTACGTATTTACTGTGAAGTAAATACGCTAAGCGTATCTAAGCAATATAAAAGTAAATGCACAAGAGACAAGATATAATCAAAACAGCAACTTTATTTATTCACATTCTTTCTGTACAATACATGGAAAGTAAATACAACTGATAAAAAGCAATGCCTAAACAATGGCATAACAGAAATGAAAAGTACTGAATGGAAAGTGTACAATGAACTAGAGCTCGGGGTCTTCATTGAATTGGTCCATGGCTTCAGCAGTGGGCTCGATCTCTGATGTGTCCAGATCACCTGACGACACTCAAAGAAGAAAGAAAGAGAATGTCTTCAGCGAACAGATCGCTCGGTAAGTTCCAAAGATAAGGAAGAAGTAGAATAGACAGAATAAGAAGGTAGCTTTTAAAGTTGTAGTATATTGTTATAATATTGTGTTAACGCTGTTGTTTGTAGCTTGGTACAGAAAGATGCCAGTGTATACAAGAGGGCTTTCTATATACTAGAGACCAAGGGAAACGGAATATAGAGTACAAGGTTCCGTTATACAACCCGGAACAACGACAATTGGATACAGTTAGGTGTCTTAAATCTTGCAGTCTCTTGCCACTTTTAACACCTTCCGTATCAGTCTACCCCTTAAACCCCATGTTATCTTAACTGTATTGTTGTATTGTATTGTCTTGTATTGTAAACTATATAAATTGTATGTTTGGATGACTGACCGAAACCATGATATCAGTAAACGGATGTAACTGGAGAATCATGTATGTAACTGTAGAATCATGGATGTAACTGTATAATCATGTAAATGGAATGTATATCCATGGTTCGGTTCAGTCAAGTTGATAGATTGAATATATGGAATAATGGATTCATGGATTCATATTGAATTGTAATATTGTAGATTTTACTTGAATCATATTCAAGTCAGATTATTAATGAGACTCAGTCTGAGTCAGACAATTAGAAAAGTAATTTGAGGTCCTAATGGTTTTGATGTTATCGGTAACCGCTGCACATGGGCGGCAGGATTCGTGTTTTTTTCATAAACGATTACCGTGTTGATAACACCGTTGTTAAGTTGTTTAGCTTAGATAGGCAAGCACCCACTTCTCCGGCTCCCTGAGGCTCAAGAGATCGGTCCGGCTTAAACCTATGTTTACTAGGGTCCTTAGTGTAATTTACAGAACTTGAGGGGTTTTTTATGTAAAAATACTTTTGTATAGTTTTCAAAATACACCCCAAGTATTTATTATTCGTCTTTAGAGTTGTAATAAATATAGATTTTATATTGTGATATTTCGTGTGAAAATATCTTAATTCCATAATAAAAGGTATTTATTTGTAATATTGATTTATATGGAATTCATGGTATTTTAGTGTAAAATGATTCTTGTGATATTTATAGAAAAAATGGAATATTTATATTATTACAAAATAGATATTTTAAGAATAAATATACATATATTTATATGAAAATAATTTTTAATATATATTATATTTCTAGAAATCTCATTTTCTTTAGATTTTCGTATTTAAAATCTTTCGAGACCGAATGCTCCTTGTGGAGGTCTGCATCTCGCACTACTAAGCCCGAGGATATGCGATAATCTGCACCATCCTGAACGGGTTCCCCAAATAGGTTGTAGCGGCGCTTTGCAAAGATTTGTACAAAATACTAAATCCTTTAGAAAACGGTTTTTATTAAGTAAATGGTATTTATTTGCAATGATTCGTTTTCCCGTATTCTATGTTCCCGAGGGTATTGTGCTATGTTGCATATGAGTGTGTGAGGAGGTAGGTCATTACCTCATGATCTACTTAAAGGTATAGCAAAGGTTTTGATGGTTTAAATGTAGAAATGAACTATGTGGTATTTTAATGAAAAATTATGGTAAAATGAAATAAAAATTACATTTGATATGAAACTTGATCAATATGATTGATTAGTATTTAATAGTCAACATGAATTGGTTTTAGCATAATTGTATTAAAGAAAAAGGAGGTTTTAGGAAGAAACCAAATCGGAAATCGGTTTTGTTCCGATTCCGTCGGGTTTTTTAATTCCGTATTTCTAAAAAAGAATAGAGAAGATAGAATTGGGACTTACGGGTTTCGATCAAAGACAAGAGGAAGATGGATCCGGAGGAGTCGCTGGTGCGTCATTTCGTCGCCGGGATCTCCTAGGGTCGTTGCCGGAAAATCCGCCGGAACTTCACCTTTCGCTCACTTCGATTGCACACTAGGGTTTTTAAAGATTTCTTGAGAGTTGGCTCAGGGTTTTGGAGTGAGGTGGTAGAGTGTAGGGGTGGTATTTATAGGGTTAGGCTAGGGTTAGGGTAGATGAAGAGTTTAAATTGAAAAAAAATGTAAAAATGTATTAACATTTATTAAAAATAGAGTAAATGGGGATTTCAAAGGTCTCTGGAACTGATCTGGAAAATTGAAGTGTGTAGGGAGGTAGAGTAGCCTAAGAGCCCCAACTTTTATGTTGGGGACTCGGCCGTCTGGCCGAGTCCAGCCGGCGGCACCGGCCCGAGTTGGGCCGAGTCAGGCATGTGGTGGGTCCCCTGTTAGTTGGTATACTCACTGGTATATTTATTTTTTCATGTATAGTGGGAATTTTGGGAGTTAGCACGTGTTGACTCTTGAACTTCTAAAAGTTTCAAAATAAAATAAATTTAAAAATAATGTGGGGTATGGGATTTGAACTCTGGTGGCTTGGTTCAGTAGCACAACGTATTACCAATGAGCCACAAGCTCTTTCTTGTAATTATGGAGCTAAATAATTACTTAAAGTAATAACAGTAAATGTAAATACCCCAAGTATACATTAATTTTAAAGCAAATTTTTTGTACACTAAAAATGGAGTTGTTACATTCTTTTAACTTGTAATTAAAAAGCAAAATAATTACTTATATCTTGTGCTCAGGCTAAAATACCCCTTTATGGGTTTTGTAAAAAATATTTTGAAAAAATTTGTATAAGAAATTTAGGGTTGTTACATTCTACCCTCCTTATAAAAATTTCGTTCTCGAAATTTGTAAAAGGAAAGTGTAACAAATTCAAGAAATGTTTGGTGACCAGAGTACTGAAAGCGTGTGAAAAAATAATAAGGTGGTGCAAGGGTTTTAAAAATGTGAAAAAGGCTTACCGATGTTACCTTGACCTACAATCTCGGCTTCTACGGCTACTAATGTAAAAGTCTGTCGCCGTGGTACATTTCTTCTAGCTGGAGGCACATTCTGTTCTTGGGGCTTGTTTCTCTGCCCTCGAGGCATGTTCCTCATTGCCTGATGGAATTGGCGAGTAGGCTATGCAAGTGGTGGAGCAGGAAGTGCAAAACGAGGTGTAGGAGCCTGGATATCTAGCCGCTGCGGGTAGTTGGTGGGCGTGTGAGCTGGATTGCTATTATAAGGACAATTCCCAATTCTATGGTTGGATGCGCCACAAAGTAGACACAAGTCTTTTGCGCGCCTACAGTCTTTCCACAAGTGTCCCTTTCTATGGCAGTAGTGGCTAATTTCTTCAGTTCTCCTGGGTTCAAACGATGGCCTGGAAGAGGCTCCTCCTGCCATTTGAGTGGCATGGCGTTTCAAACTGGCAGATTGGGGTCTGCCCCTCGCCTTTATCACTGCCTCATAACTGCGGGCAGCTTCCAAAGCATCTTTATGAGTCGGAAATTTCCCTGTGGCTAGTGCAGCATGGATTTCCGTGTCCAAACCCTGTTGAAATCGACGGGCTCTGATCTCATCCGTCGGTATGAGGTGTGCCGCAAATCTGTTACGGTCTTGTGTTAGCTGTGTAGTATGTGATATCTACAAATTTGAATTATTGAGATATATCTTACCGACTTAGCATGGTGAACTCAGCGTTATACTCATCTACCGAATTAATCCACATCGACCCTTGTTATAGATGAATGAACTGCTGTTCTATGTCAAACCTGACAGTCACAGGAAAGTACTTGGTACCGAACCTATCGCGAAAAGTCTTCCATTCAATAGGCTGATGAAGACGGCTTTCTTCCACCTTCCACAAAACCCGTGCATTGTCCGTGAGTTGCAGCTTTGCAACTCGGACCCAAGCTATTTCTGGCACTTGTGCTGCTGCCAGATCATCCTCTATACCTTGTGCCCATTTCTCAGCTTCAAGTGGACTTCCCTTTCCTGAGAACTGTTTGGGGTGTAAATCCCTGAATTGCTTTACCCCAGGTGCTTCAGTCTTGGGACGGTTCAAGAGTTGTTGTTATCCCTCAAGGAGGCTGCGGATCGCCTCAAACAGAACTGTTTGCTCGGTGGGTGGAGCAGGAACGGTAGGTATGATTGGTAGTGGAGGTGGAGTGTTGTTGAAGTTGGTACTGGTGTTGTTTGGGGAATCCATAACCTTGAAGAAAAATTTAGGTTAGGACATATTCAAAGTATATAGAATGATAGGATTCACGGAACATGAATTGTAAAGAATGCTTTAGTTGCTGGTTCTTGTGTTATATTGCTTAGGTTGTTCACGCAGAACAAAACTGCATAGTATGGTTCTATACAGCTCTGACCTGCATGGGCCACCACAAAACCTGTCACGCTCCGCTTCCCAGTATACGACGAAGGGGACGCGACAAGGCCGCTACGTATTTATTGTTAAGTAAATACGCTAAGCGTATCTAAATAATATAAAATTAAATGCACAAAAGACAAGATATAATCAAAACAGCAACTTTATTTATTCACATTCTTTCTGTACAATACATGGAAAGTTAATACAACTGATAAAAAGCAATGCCTAAATAATGGCATAACAGAAATGAAAAGTACTGAATGGAAAGTGTACAATGAACTAAAGCTCGGGGTCTTCACTGAATTGGTCCAAGTCTTCAGCAGTGGGCTCGATCTCTGACGTGTCCAGATCACCTGAAGACATTCAAAAAAGAAAGAAAGAGAATGTCGTCAGCGAACAGATCGCTCGGTAATTCTCAAAGATAAGGGAGAAGTAGAATAGACAGAATAAGAAGATAGCTTTTAAAGTTGTAGTATATTGTTATAATATTGTGTTAACACTGTTGTTTGTAGCTTGGTACAGAAGGATACCAGTGTATACGAGAGGGGTCTCTATATGCTAGAGACCAGGGGAAACGGAATATAGAGTACAAGGCTCCGTTATACAATCCGGAACAACGGCAATTGGATACGATTAGGTTTCTTAAATCTTGCAGTATCGTGCCACTTGTAACACCTTTCGTACCAGTCTACCCCTTAAACCCCGTGTTATCTTGATTTTATTGTTGTATTGTATTGTCTTGTATTGTAAACTATATAAATTGTATGTTTGGATGACTGACCGAAACCATGATATCAGTAAACGGATGTAACTGGAGAATCATGTATGTAACTGTAGAATCATGGATGTAACTGTATAATCATGTAAATGGAATGTATATCTATGGTTCGGTTCAGTCAAGTTGATAGATTAAATATATGGAATAATGGATTCATGTTGAATGGTAATATTGTAAATTTTAGATTATAGATTGTAGATTGTACTTGAATCATATTCAAGTCAGATTATTAATGAGACTCAGTCTGAGTCAAACAATTAGAAAAGTAATTTGAGGTCCTGATGGTTTTGATGTTATCAGTAACCGCTGCACTTGGGCGGCAGGATTTGTGTCTTTTTCAAAAACGATTACCGTGTTGATAACACCGTTGTTAACTTGTCTACCTTAGATAGGCAAGCACCCACTTCTCCGGCTCCCTGAGGCTCAAGAGATTAGTCCCGCTTAAACCTATGTTTACTAGAATCCTTAGTGTAATTTACAGAACTTGAGTGGGGTTTTATGTAAAAATACTTTTGTATAGTTTTCAAAATACATCCCAAGTATTTATTATTCGTCTTTAGAGTTGTAATAAATATAGATTTTATATTGTGATATTTCGTGTGAAAATATCCCAATTCCATAATAAAAGGTATTTATTTGTAATATTGATTTATATGGAATTCATGGTATTTTAGTGTAAAATGACTCTTGTGATATTTATAGAAAAAATGGAATATTTATATTATTACAAAATAGATATTTTAAGGATAAATATACATATATTTATATGAAAATTGTTTTTAATATATATTATATTTCTAGAAATCTCATTTTCTTTAGATTTACGTATTTAAATCTTTCGAGACCGAATGCTCCTTACGGAGATCTGCATCTCGCACTACTAAGTCCGAGGATGTGCGATAATCCGCACCATCCCGAACGGGTTCCCCAAATGGGTTGTAGCGGCGCTTTAGAAAGATTTGTGCAAAATACTAAATCCTTTAGAAAACTGTTTTTATTAAGTAAATTGTATTTATTTGCAATGATTCGTTTTCCCGTATTCTATGTTCCCGAGGGTATTGTGCTATATTGCATATGAGTGTGTGAGGAGGTAGTTCATTACCTCGTGATCTACTTAAAGGTATAGCAAGGGTTTTGATGGTTTAAATGACTATGTGGTATTTTAATGAAAAAATACGGTAAAATGGAAATAACAATTACATTTGATATGAAACTTGATCAATATGGTTGATTAGTATTTAATAGTCAACATGAATTGGTTTTAGCATAATTGTATTAAAGAAAATGGAGGTTTTAGGAAGAAACCGGATCGGAAATCGGTTTTGTTACGATTCTGTCGGGTTTTGTAATTCCGTATTTCTAAAAAGAATAGAGAAAATAGAAGTAGGACTTACGGATTTCGATCAAAGACAAGAGGAAGATGGATCGGGAGGAGTCGCTGGTGCGTCGTTTCGTCGCCGGGATCTCCTAGGGTCGTTGCCGGAAAATCCGCCGGAACTTCGCATTTTGCTCACTTCGATTGCATACTAGGGTTTCTAAAGATTTCTTGAGAGTTGGCTCAGGGTTTTAGGGTGAGGTGGTAGAGTGTAGGGGTTGTATTTATAGGGTTAGGCTAGGGTTAGAGTAGATGATGAGTTTAAATTGAAAAAAATATAAAAATGTATTAAAATTCATTTAAAATGGAGTAAATGGGGATTTCAAAGGTCTCTGGAACTGATCTGGAAAATTGAAGTGTGCAGGGAGGTAGAGTAGCCCAAGAGCCCCAAGTTTTATGTTGGGGACTCGGCCGTCCGGCCGAGTCCAGCCGGTGGCGCCGGCCCGAGTCGGGCGGAGTCAGGCATGTGGTGGGTCCCCTGTTGGTTAGTGTACTCATTGTTATATTTAGTTTTTCATGTGCAGTGGGAATTTTGGGAGTTAGCACTTGTTGACTCTTGAACTTCTAAAAGTTTCAAAATAAAACAAATTTAAAAATAATATGGGGTATGGGATTTGAACTCTGGTGGCTTGGTTCAGCAGTGCAAGGTATTACCAATGAGCCACAACCTCCTTCTTGTAATTATGGAGCTAAATAATTACTTAAAATAATAACAGTAAATGTAAATACCCCAAGTATACATTAATTTTAAAGCAAATTTTTTGTACACTAAAAATGGAGTTGTTACATTCTTTTAACTTGTAATTAAAAAGCAAAATAATTACTTATATCTTGTGCTCAGGCTAAAATACCCATTTATGGGTTCTGTAAAAAATATTTTGAAAAAATTTGTATAGGAAATTTAGGGTTGTTACATTCTACCCCCCTTATAAAAATTTCGTTCTTGAAATTTGTAAAAGGAAAGTGTAACAAATTCAAGAAAAGTTTGATGACCGGAGTACTGAAAGTGTGTGAAAAAATAACAAGGTGGTGTAAGGGTTTTAAAAATGTGAAAAAGGTTTACCGATGTTACCTTGACCTACAGTCTCGGCTTCTACGGCTGCTAATGTGAAAGTCTGTCGCCGTGGTACATTCCTTCTAGCTGGAGGCACATTCTATCCTTGGGGCTTGTTTCTCTGCCCTCGAGACATGTTCCTCATTGCCTGATGGAATTGGCGAGTAGGCTGTGCAGGTGGTGAAGCAGGGAGTGCAAAACGACATGTAGGAGCCTGGATACCTGGCCGCTGCGGGTAGTTGGTGGGTGTGTGAGCTGGATTGCTATTATAAGGACAATTCCTAATTCCGTGGTTGGATGCGCCACAAATTAGACATAGGCCTTTTGCACGCCTATAGTCCTTCCACAAGTGTCCCTTTCTATGGCAGTAGTGGCAAATTTCTTCAGTTCTCCTGGGTTCAAACGATGGCCTGGAAGAGGCTCCTCCTGCCATTGGAGTGGCATGGCGTTTCAAACCGGTAGATTGGGGTCTGCCTCTCGCCTTTATTACTTCCTCATAACTGCGGGCAGCTTCCAAAGCATCTTCATGAGTCAGAAATTTCCCAGTGGCTAGTGCAGCTTGGATTTCCGTGTCCAAACCCTATTGAAATCGACGGGCTCTAATCTCATCTGTCGGTATGAGGTGTGCCGCAAATCTTTTACGGTCTTGTATTAGCTGTGTAGTATGTAATATCTAAAAAATTGAATTATTGAGATATATCTTACCGACTTAGCATGGTGAACTCAGCGTCATACTCATCTACCGACTTGATCCACATCGAACCTTGTTGTAGATGAATGAAATGTTGTTCCATGTCAAATCTGGCAGTCACAGGAAAGTACTTCGCGTCAAACCTATCGCGAAAAGTCTCCCATTCAATAAGATGATGAAGACGGCTTTCTTCCGCCTTCCACCAAACCCGTGCATTGTCCGTGAGTTGCAGCTTTGCAGCTCGGATTCAAGCTATTTCTGGCACTTGTGCTGCTGCCAGATCATCCTCTATACCTTGTGCCCATTTCCCATCTTCAAGTGGGCTTCCCTTTCCTGAGAACTGTTTGGGGTGTAAATCCCTAAATTGCTTTACCCCAGGTGCTTCAGTCTCGGGACGGTTCAAGAGCTGTTGTTGTCCCTCAAGGAGGCTGCAGATCGCCTCAAACAAAACTGTTTGCTCGGTAGGTGGAGCAGGAACGGTAGGTATGATTGGTAGTGGAGGTGGAGTGTTGTTGAAGTTGGTGCTGGTGTTGTTTGGGGAATCCATAACCTTGAAGAAAAATTTAGGTTAGGAAAGATTCAAAGTATATAGAATGATAGGATTCAAGGAACATGAATTGTAAAGAATGCTTTAGTTGCTGGTTCTTGTGTTATATTGCTTAGGTTATTCACGCAGAATAGAACTGCATAGTATGGTTCTATACAGCTCTGACCTGTATGGTCCACCAACAAAACCTGTCACGCCCCGCTTCCCGGTATACGGCGAAGGGGACGCGACAAGGCCGCTACGTATTTACTGTGAAGTAAATACGCTAAGCGTATTTAAGCAATATAAAAGTAAATGCACAAGAGACAAAATATAATCAAAACAGTAACTTTATTTATTCACATTCTTTCTATACAATACATGGAAAGTAAATACAACTGATAAAAAGCAATGCCTAAACAATGGCATAACAGAAATGAAAAGTATTGAATAGAAAGTGTACATTGAACTAGAGGTCGGGGTCTTCACTGAATTGGTCCAAGTCTTCAGCAGTGGGCTCGATCTCTAATGTGTCCAGATCACCTGACGACATTTAAAGAAGAAAGAAAGAGAATATCGTCAGTGAACAGATCGCTCAGTAAGTCCCAAAGATAAGGGAGAAGTAGAATAGACAGAATAAGAAGGTAGCTTTTAAAGTTGTAGTATATTGTTATAATATTGTGTTAACACTGTTGTTTATAGTTTGGTACAGAAGGATACCAGTGTATACGAGAGGGGTCTCTATATGCTAGAGATCAGGGCAAACGGAATATAGAGTACAAGGCTCCGTTATACAACCCGGAACAACGGCAATTGGATACGGTTAGGAGTCTTAAATCTTGCAGTTTCGTGCCACTTTTAACACCTTCCGTACCAGTCTACCCCTTAAATCTCGTGTTATCTTGATTGTATTGTTTTATTGTATTGTATTGTAAACTATATAGATTGTATGTTTGGATGACTGACCGAAACCATGATATTAGTAAATGGATGTAACTGGAGAATCATGTATGTAACTGTAGAATCATGGATGTAAATGTATAATCATGTAAATAGAATGTATATCCATGGTACGGTTCAGTCAAATTGATAGATTGAATATATGGAATAATGGATTCATGGATTCATGTTGAATTGTAATATTGTAGATTGTAGATTGTAGATTGTACTTGAATCATATTCAAGTCAGATTATTAATAAGACTCGGTCTGAGTCAGAAAATTAGAAAAGTAATTTGAGGTCCTGATGGTTTTGATGTTATCGGTAACCGCTGCATATGGGCGGCATGATTTGTGTCTTTTTCAAAGACGATTACCGTGTTGATAACACCGTTGTTAAGTTGTCTACCTTAGATAGGCAAGCACCCACTTCTCCAGCTCCGTGAGGCTCAAGAGATTGGTCCCGCTTAAATTTATATTTACTAGGGTCCTTAGTGTAATTTACAGAACTTGAGGGGAGGTTTATGTAAAAATACTTTTGTATAGTTTTCAAAATACACCCCAAGTATTTATTATTCGTTTTTAGAGTTGTAATAAATGTAGATTTTATATTATGATATTTCTCTTGAAAATATCCTAATTCCATAATAAAAGGTATTTATTTGTAATATTGATTTATATGAAATTCATGGTATTTTAGTGTAAAATGATTCTTGTGATATTTATAGAAAAAATGGAATATTTATATTATTACAAAATAGATATTTTAAGGATAAATATACATATATTTATATGAAAATAATTTTTAATATATATTATATTTCTAGAAATCTCATTTTCTTTAGATTTTCGTATTTAAATATTTCGAGACCGAATGCTCCTTGCGGAGGTCTGCATCTCGCACTACTAAGCCGGAGAATATACGATAATCCGCACCATCCCGAACGGGTTCCCCAAATGGGTTGTAGCGGCACTTTGCAAAGATTTGTGCAAAATACTAAATCCTTTAGAAAACGGTTTTTATTAAGTAAATGGTATTTATTTGCAATGATTCGTTTTCCCGTATTCTATGTTCCCGAGGGTATTTTGCTATATTACATATGAGTGTGTGAGGAGGTAGGTCATTATCTCGTGATCTACTTAAAGGTATAGCAAGGGTTTTGATGGTTTAAATGTAGAAATGAACTATGTGGTATTTTAATGAAAAAAATACGGTAAAATGGAAATAGCAATTACATTTGATATGAAACTTGATCAATATGGTTGATTAGTGTGTAATAGTCAACATGAATTGGTTTTAGCATAATTGTATTAAAGAAAAGGGAGGTTTTAGGAAGAAACCGAATCGAAAATCGGTTTGTTCCGATTCCGTCGGATTTTGTAATTCCGTATTTCTAGAAAAGAATAGAGAAGATATAATTGGGACTTACGGGTTTCGATCAAAGACAAGAGGAAGATGGATCCGGAGGAGTCTCCAGTGCGTCGTTTCGTCGCCGGGATATCCTAGGGTCGTTGCCGGAAAATCCGCTGGAACTTCGCCTTTTGCTCACTTCGATTGCACTCTAGGGTTTCTAAAGATTTCTTGAGAGTTGGCTTAGGGTTTTGGGTGAGGGGGTAGAGTGTAGGGATGGTATTTATAGGGTTAGGCTAGGGTTATGGTAGATGAAGAGTTTAAATTAGAAAAATGTAAAAATGTATTAAAATTCATTAAAAATGGAGTAAATGGGGATTTCAAAGGTCTCTGGAACTGATCTGGAAAATTGAAGTGTGCAGGGAGGTAGAGTAGCCCAAGAGCCCCAATTTTTATGTTGGGAACTCGACCGTCCGGCCAAGTCCGACCGGCGGCGCCGGCCTGAGTCAGGCCGAGTCAGGCATGTGGTGGGTCCCCTGTTGGTTGGTGTACTCACTGGTATATTTAGTTTTTCATGTGTAGTGGGAATTTTGGGAGTTAGCACGTATTGACTCTTGAACTTCTAAACATTTCAAAATAAAAAAAATTTAAAAATAATGTGGTGTATGGGATTTGAACTCTGGTGGCTTGGTTCAGCAGTGCAAGGTATTACCAATGAGCCACAAGCTCCTTCTTGTAATTATGGAGCTAAATAATTGCTTAAAGTAATAACAGTAAATGTAAATACCCCAAGTATACATTAATTTTAAAGTATATTTTTTGTACACTATAAATGGAGTTGTTACATTCTTTTAACTTGTAATTAAAAAGAAAAATAATTACTTATATCTTGTGCTCAGGCTAAAATACCCCTTTATGGGTTTTGTAAAAAATATTTTGAAAAAATTTGTATAGAAAATTTAGGGTTGTTTCAATAATCCACGCACATCCGGTAAGTACCTTCCTTTTTCTTCACTAGTAACACCGGTGATCCCCAAATTGATGTATTGGGTTTGATCCAACCTTTCTTTAGAAGCTCGTCCAATTGGATACGAATTTCTTTCAATCCTTCCAGACTTAGTCGATATGGAGTTTTGATTACGGGTTGTGCACCAGGTTGTAAATCGATACTGAATTCAAGAGCTTGATCGGGGGGAAAATCTGATATGTCTTCATGGAAAACATTCTCGAACTCTCGAACTATTTCAGGCTTTTCTTCTTCAGCTGTTAGGGAGAACACTTCTACATTCTTTGGCTTGGCACAGTAGCTTTCTGGTTCCAGGGCCCTGTCTCCACTTTTGAAATAGGAGACTAGGTGATCTGGTATCTCAAATACTACCCTCTTTCAACGGCAATCAATGGTAGCATAAAATACTCCCAGCCAATCCATTTCCATCACAACGTCGAAATTTGGTATGTCCAGCACTTTGAAATTTGCGTAGAATTCTCGGCCGCAAACTACAACTGGACACTGATCATATCCCAATGTTGCTATCAAGACTCCATTCTCGAAACTGACATTCCAGCTTGAAAAGAGTGGTTTGACGAGAATCGCGTGTGTTCTCACGAATCGTTGTGACATGAAGCAATGTGAAGTCGCAGTATTGAAAAGTGCGAGTGTAAGAAGGGTGGCTACTAGTACAGTACCTAAGTTGTGTGAGGTTGTATTTAGATATAGAAAAAGACAACGATGTACTTGTATCGAAGGTTGAAAGGATGAGAAGATTTTACCGGTGATGACTTATCCTGTGGCTTCAGTCTTTTCGACCGTCATTGTAAAAGCCTGACGTCTCGATATATTCCTCCTCGCCGGAGGCACATTCCTCTGCCCTTGAAGCACGTTTCTCTGTGCCCGATAGAATTGACACTGAGGCTGTGCTGGTGGTCCACGTGGCACTGGTGCAGAAAGAGCTTGGCAGGGTGTAGGTGCCTAAAAAGCTGGCCTCTATGGAGCTGGCATTGTGGGTCTAGATGCTGGTGCTATGTTACCTCGATATAGGTATGCTCCTATAGCATGAGTAGATGTGACACAAATCAAACACAGTCCATTTGCACGCCTGCAATCCTTCGCCAAGTGTCCATTTCTCTTGCAATTAAAACAGAAATTTGGACTGGATCGATTAAACGATCCTCCTGGCCTTTTGGGTGCAAAAGTCAGCCCAGAAGAGGCTCCTCTTGTCATCTGAGTAGTAGGGCATTTGATTCCAGCTACTTGAGGCTTACCCATCTTCTTGACCACAGCTTCATAACGGCGCACTGCCTTCAGAGCAAGTTCATGAGTTGGATAGTCGCCTGTGGCTAATGTTGCTTGAATCTCCGGGTCTAAGCCTTGTTGGAATCGTCTAGCCCGAATCTCATTGATAGGGATCAGATGTGCAGCGAACCTGATAAGATGTTGATGTCAGAATAGTTATGTGTTTTACGGAACAGAATTTGAGACGAATTCTTTACCTGCTGAGCATGATGAATTCGGCATCATATTCATCCACTGATTTTACCCACATAGAGCCTTGTTGTAGGTGGATAAACTGTTGTTCTATCTCAAAGCGGACGGTCTCGGGGAAAAACTTCGTATCGAACAGATCGCGGAATGTCTTCCACTCAATTGGTTGTATAAGACGGCTTTTCTCGGCTTGTAACGACTCTGAAATCTTTGTACAGAATTAATTGTATAGAAAAGGGTGTTTCGGGCTGGATAGGAGTTATAAGTCATTTTTGTTTAATAAAAGCAAGAAGTAACTTGTAGCTCACTAGTAAAGCCTCTACACTACTGCGACATGGCCTGGTGTTCGAATCCCATCAGACCCAACTATTATTAGCATTTTTCTTTTTAATTTTTCGGAAGCCCAAGAGTCGCACATGCCATTCACGGAGAAACAAAAAGTTTCAGAACAATCAAATATGCTCAAAAAAGAGTAAACAGTGATTAAAGCTGGTGGTAAGAATTTCGAGGCAATTGATCATGATCCAACCACTCATTATCGAGATTTGTCCAGCGCCGACGGTTGAGATGGCCCCAATCGCCTCCGTGCTTTGCACACACACCCCTTCAGCTCCCATCGACTTCTTTGCACTGTTTGATTTCCCTGCAATTAAACAGTGACCCTTCAATTCATTATTTAACACCAATTTAAATTCTTTTAATCCAATTTTTAATTCCTAAACCCTAATTTCTTCACTATAAATATCACCCCATACCCTTGCTCCCCTATATTCTGAAAATTTCTATCAAAATTATCTTAAAATTTTCTAAGAGCAAGTGGAGTCAAGTGGAGTTAGCAACCAAGCTCTTTTCGTCAAAGATCGAAGTCGTTTTCGGAGTTTCCGTGACGCCACGGAACCCCCTCTCTCTCCTTTAACCCCTTCCTAACAATACAAAACAAGTATGTCCCTCTTCACTCTTCTTCTTTCATCTCAAATCATATTCTAAAAACATATCAGTAAAGTGGAGTTAATTCCGATATGTATGATTTTAACCTTTGTACTCCCTTCATTAAGCAAGATAGGTCAAACTAACTTTCTCACACCATTCGTAATCTTATTTTCAATTATTTAGATTTTAGTTTAATAAAGTTTTCATGAGAAATAATCAAATAACGAATTTTTTCATTAAAATACCATTAACTTTAGTATAACCCTTACTTCGATAATTGTTAAAAATACCTTTAGGAAAACTTCACGGGGTAAAGACATACCCCACACGCACACTATGGTTTCATATCACAGTATTCTAAACATATTGGTAATTTAAAGAATAATTTTTACATTAAAATACCACACTTTTTCAAAACGGGTTTCTTTTAATCGGTATTTTTGGAATTCTTGGCAATTATACCGCTACAACTCTCGTTAGGGGACCCGCTAATGAATGGTGTGGATTATCGCACATTCTTGAGACAGTAGAGCGAGATGTAGAACTCCTCACGGAGTATTCGGTCTCGAAAGGAAATAAAAATACGATTTTTATGAAATACGACTTTTCTAAACAAAACTAAAGTTTCGAAAATTATATAAAACTATGAATCCATATTTTCAATAAAAACGTATTATGAAACTATATTTTTAAAATGAAAGATTATAATTTTAATAAAATACTATCAAGTTTCCAAAAGTAATAGTTTTTTATAAAAATAGCAGAAACTTTTAAAAGCTAAGTTTTATCACTAAAATACCATAAAAATTAAAATACATGTTCATGAAAACCCTAAATATTACAAATCACCCTCGAGATTTATTTTTAAACCATATTAAAGTATTTTTCATAAAACCCCTCGAGATATGCAAACAATATTTAAGAACTCTAGTTTAATATAGATTTAAGAGGTATCATTTCTCTTGAGCCCCAGGGAGCTGGAGAAAGTGGGTGCTTGCCTATTCAAGTTAAACAACTTAACAGAGTTATCAAATGGCTATTGTCTTAGACACAAATCCTGCCGTCCATATGCAGCAGTTGCCGATTTCTCCCAAACATAAGATTTTTAACAGTTTAAAACATTTCATATGAAAAAAAGACCTGAACTCGAATCCAAACTCGAAACTTGAATCTAAACTCGAACTAAAACCCTAAATTCGAAACTCGAACATGAACTCGAACCTAATCTACAGGAACAAACTTGATTCGAACCAGATTGCAATTTTCATGACTCGCATATTACTCGATTCACTCGACTTCATCCTACACCTTTTGCAATCTATTGTTTCGATCAAGACATGTCATAATCAACCAATCAAATCAACTAAGGTTATCTTGCAATTATAATATATATATTATACTCGGGGCGATTGGGATAGTTTCTTGTGTGAATCCAACGGAGTTTCAGGAGTCCCGTATTAAGCTCTTTTTTATTTTACTCGAATATCAGTCGGATTGACTAATCCATAGCCCAGAGCCCCGATGCTAACACATGAAATGGGCCCGTGTTTTCTTGCTCCTGAGGCCCCACTCTTGAGCTCGTGAATAATTTTACGGCCGCATTGACATTCACACTTAGAAATTAACGTTAACATAGTGACCATATAGAGACCTATAACATATACTTACCCATGAACATATACTCTTACTCGTCATATATATTCTACAATTGTCATTTTCTTTACTCTCACTTTATTCCTTGGGACTTGTCGAGCGCTAGTTCGCTGACGGGCATTCCACCCACTTTTCTTCTCTTGGAATGTTTGTCAGATACGATTGAGACGGAGGAAGTGGAAGCCATAGAGGAGGATTACAATCGGATCGCTACTCAGAACTAGCTCAGCTTCACTTTTCTTCAGTTTATGTATGCCACATGTTTAGGCATTTTCTTTCATTATATTTACTTTCTAGCTGAAACTCATGTACCTGTAAATATTTGAAGTTGAATGTAAATAAAGATATTTGTTGAAAAATTTTACAGTCTTCATTTATTCTTTCATTGTATATTATTATTTCAATACGCTTAGTATATTTATTTAGGGAATGACCTTCTCTGGATAAATATGCCGCGGGCTTGCCACGTCATCATTTCCGTCTACTGGGAAGCGGAGCATGACAGATTTTGTTGGTGGCCCATGAAAGTCCGTTCTGCATGAAGTCGTAAACAATATACTATAAGAATTAATGAATTCAACAAATATTCACATTTCTTTCATTTCAAATTCCTTGAATCGATTCTAACCTATATTTTATATCAAGGTGATGGACTCCCCGAACAACACTAGCACCAACGTCAGCGACAACAATCCACCGCATACACTACCACCATCACCTACCGTTGCAGCTCCTATTAATGAGCAAACGATACTTGTGGAGGCTATCAAGAGCCTATTATAGGGTCAGCAGTAGCAGACTGCTATCCTTATATACCTTCCCGAAGCCGAAGCACTCGGAGTTAAGCAGTTTAGGACATTACATCCAAAGAACTTCTCGGGTAAGGAGAATGCGCTTGAGGCAGAAGAATGGGCTCAAGCGATCGAGGATGATCTGGCAGTATCTAAAGTGCCAGATATTGCTTGGGTAAGAGTTGCTAAGTTGCAACTAACCGATAATACCAGGGTATGGTGGAAGGCTGAGGAGAGCCGTCTCGCGCAACCGATAGAATGGAGAACATTCTGAGACCTCTTCGATGCCAAGTACTTTCCAGAGATTGCCAGCTTTGAAATGGAGCAGCAATTCATCCATTTACAATAAGGCTCGATGTGGGTCAAGTCAGTGAATGAATATGATGCTGAGTTTACCATGCTCAGCAGGTAAGATATAGTCTCAAATTCAATTTTCTGATCTCTCTCACAATACTTCTAACACAAGATCATAACAGGTTTACCATACACCTTATTCCCACTGCTGAGATCCGGACACGATGATTCCAGCAAGGGTTGAACCCCGAAATCTAAGCTGCCCTCGCTATAGGGGATTTCCCAACCCATGAACTTGGTTTGAAGGTTACCCGACGGTATGAGGCAGTTGTGAAGAAGAAGGGCAGGCCACAGACTGTCAGTGTGAAATGCCCTGTGCACCAGATCACAGGAGGGGTCTCTTTTAGGCCTGCTTTTAACGGACCATCTCGGAGGCCACTAGGTTCGTTTGCTAACAGCAGGCCACTCTTTTGCATTTATTGCAAAAGAACAGGGCATCTTGTGAAGAACTGTTGCAGGGCAAACAACTTGTGCATGATCTGTGGATCTTCTATTCATGCCATTGGAGCATGTCCTTAGAACCGAGGACCCAACAACCCTCCAGCTAGACCGACAATCCAAGCTCCTCTTACCCGATTAACTTTACCAGCTCCAGCTCCCCACACCCAGACCGCTCAACCCCAACACCGAGTGTTTAACCAGGCACAGAGGAAAGTGCCACGACGCTAAGCATTCACTATGTCGGTCGAAGAGGCCGAAACTACGGGTCAGGTTATCACTGTTAAATCTCTTCCCTATTCCTTTTCAAGTCCTTTCAATTCATAGTCATATTATGTTTATTATACCTAAGCATATCCCATGTGACTTAGGTACAATCTTAGTAGCCTTCCTACCTGCACTCGCGCTCTTCGATACTGGGGCATCACATTGCTTTATGTCGCAACGTTTCGTTTGAACTGATGTGATCCTAGTTAAACCGCTCATTTCCAGCTGGAACGTTGGTTCAGGGAACGACTGCAATGTTTTAAAAAAAATATTAATTTAAAATGTTAATTAATTTGTTTGCATCCTCAATCTTTCTTCATTGATGAAAAATCACAAACAAGGGAACATTAATAAATTAGCTCTAAATTAAACACCCGCATCCACGTCCACGTGATTAACATCAAAATCCCAATTCTACCATTGTGTTAAGATTTCATCAAGTATCTTCCACTACCACACAACTGCTAACATCCTTCAACTCATCCAAAATCTCACAAAAAAAAGAAGAACCATAACTTTCCCTCATCTCTCTACTCTCAATCACGTATCAGCCACCATCGTCATCATCAACCTCTCCTCAAACCCTCGTCTTCGTCTCCGTCTTAGCACCGAACCTCGATGGAAGCCCTAATCCTCTCTCTCCACTCGATCGAAGCCGTGAAGTTTGGGGATTTCACGCTCTAATTGGGCACCAAATCCTCGATCTACATCGACCTCCGCCTCATCGTCTCTCACCCCGCGCTCCTGGCGCAGATCTTTTCGCTGCTCTTCTCCGCGGTCTCGTCGTCGGCGTCCTTCAACGTCGTCTGCGGCGTTCCCTACACAGCGCTCACGACCGTGATGGTGCTCTCGGTGTCCCATTCGATCCCGATGCTGATGCGCCGCAAGGAGGTGAAGTCATACGGACGGCGAAATCGATCGAGGGGGCGTTTGAAAAAGGGTAGGTTTGTTTGATCGTTGAGGATTTTGTGACAAGTGGCGCTTCGGTGCTGGAGACGACGGCGCCGCTGAAGGAGGAGGGGCTGGAGGTGAGGGATGCAGTGGTGGTGATCGATAGGGAGCAAGGAGGGAGGGAGAATCTGGCTAGGAAGGGGATAAAGCTGCATTCTTTGGTGAGGATGGTGAAAAATCCAATCGGGAGAAAGTTGTTGGAAGTGATGAAGCAAACACCATCATTCACTTGTGTTTTCATCCGTTTCGAGATATTTCGTCGGTACCTTTCCTCTAGTTCTCCGTGTACAAAGATAGATTAGATGTTCATTTCAACGTTATTTCACAGCTTTGAAAAGATTATCTATTCTATTACAGTGTACTCGGAGAACAGCGGGGAGGTGCTGCCGAAATTTACTCGAAACGATTGAAAGCACAAGCGAATGGGTGTTCGCTCTATATATTCTTAATGGGATAGAAGCCTTACCCCCGACAGCCGAAACACACACATACAACAAGAATACACAATAAACGCATCATTAGAGAGTGATTCAAGATGTTCAAGTTAAAACCAATATATGATACTCGATGATAATATGAAACTTTCATATTCTCATCGATACTCATATATGAAACTAAAAGCGCCACTTAGTCCCCGTCTATCGGTTAACATACGTTCGATATTCGTCATGACATAGAACTATACGAAGGTTGTTAAATATCGGACGGTATAGCTCGATACTAACAACCGTCGTATAGTCTATGTGACGAGAAGATTCAATCGTATGATAATCGATAGATTTTTCCCGTGTGGACAAGTTAGGAATGTATAAAGCAAACACCTTCATTCACTTGTGTTTTCATCCGTTTTGAGATATTTCATTGGTACCTTTCCGCTGGTTCTCCGTGTACAAAGATAGATTATTCATTTCAACGTTGTTTCACAGTTTTGAAATGATTATCTATTCTATAACAGTGTACTCGGAGAACAGCGGGGAGGTGCTTCCGAAATTTACTCGAAACGGTTAAAAGTACAAACGAATGGGTGTTCGCTCTATACATTCTTAATGGGATAGAAGCCTTACCCCTGATAGCCGAAACACACACATACAACAAGAATACACAACAAACGCATCATTAGAGAGTGATTCAAGATGTTCAAGTTAAAACCAATATATGATACTCGATAATAATATGAAACTTTCATATTCTCATCGATACTCATATATGAAACTAAAAGCGCCACTTAGTTCCCGTCTATCGGTTAATATACGTTCGATGTTCGTCGTGACATAGAACTATACGAAAGTTGTTAAATATCGGACGGTATAGCTCGATACTAACAACCGTCGTATAGTCTATGTGACGAGAAGATTCAATCGTATGATAACCGATAGATTTGTCCCGTGTGAACAAGTTAGGAATGTATAAAGCAAACACCTTCATTCACTTGTATTTTCATCCATTTCGAGATATTTCGTCGGTACATTTCCGCTGGTTCTCCGTGTATAAAGATAGATTAGATGTTTATTTCAACGTTGTTTCACAGCTTTGAAATGATTATCTATTCTATTACAGTGTACTCGGAGAACAGCGGGGAGGTGTTGCCGAAATTTACTCGAAACGGTTGAAAGCACAAACGAATGGGTGTTCGCTCTATACATTCTTAATGGGATAGAAGCCTTACCCCCGACAGCCGAAACACACACATACAATAAGAACACATAACAAACGCATCATTAGAGAGTGATTCAAGATGTTCAAGTTAAAACCAATATATGATACTCGATGATAATATGAAACTTTTATATTCTCATCAATACTCATATATGAAACTAAAAGCGCCACTTAGTCCCCGTCTATCGGTTAACATACGTTCGACAATTTATTCTTTTCAATGATAAACGCACACACAAAGCATATTCACGGATTTTCTCCTCTGTCAGTAACTATCCCATTCTTAGATTTCTCAATATAGTCACCATAACCTACAATTTATATGTTATACAGTCTAACATGGCCCATGAGCACGTCAGAGTTAAGGACTGGATGTATGTGGATTGGCAACAATGTATGCAACCTAAGTTTGTCGCAGGAGTTGCTGCTTTTATTGAATTTGCACGCGCACATAATAAGATCGTGATAGAGAAGATTCTATGCCCGTGCGATAGATGTGGCAATAAGTACTGGCAGAAGGTAGAATTGGCAGAGCTTCATATCGTAAAATATGGTTTTACTAGAATTTATACAATTTGGAAATATCACGGGTAAGGAGAAGAATGCAGTAATGTGGCAGAAGAAGAAGGAGAACACGATAATGCGGTAGGAGAAGAAGGAGAAGACGGTAATGCGGCAGAAGAAGAAGACGGTAATTTATTTCCATCAGAAGAAATAGAGGATATGGTAGAGGCTGCCCTAGGTGAATCTATTCGTACCGAAGATGACATTCCTTCCGGTCAAGGACGGTAATGTGCCCGACAGCTGGTACGGAGCCCAGAAGATGATGTCTGATTTGGGTCTGAAGTGTGAGAAGATTCAAACATGTCCTAAAAATTGCGTGTTGTACCGGAAAGAGAATTCAGATTTGAAAGAGTGTCCAACATGCAGAGAGGCCAGGTATAAGCGAAAAGATTCTGATAAGAAGCCTGATATACCTGTCAAGATAGCATGATACTTTCCTATAACACAGAGGCTACAGAGGCTATTCAGGTGCAAGAAAACAGCCGAGGCAAAGATTTGGCATCACCGTGCTCCTCCAAGTGAAGATGGAAAAATGAGCCATCCAAGAGATTCACCGGCATAGAAGGATTTCGATTGGAGGCACGCAATATTCAGTAGCGATCCTCGCAATGTCCGGCTCGGACTGGCTGGTGATGACTTCTGCCCATTCAACTATATGGCTGGAAGTCACAGCACATGGCCCGTTGTAATGATAATTTATAATCTGTCGCCTTGGTTGGCTATGGACCAATCATACTTTATGACGCATCTTCTTATCGACGGACCAAACTCACCGGGAAATAATATCGACGTTTATCTCCGACCTCTGATCGAGGAGTTAAAATCTTTGTTCATTGATGGTGTAGAGACTTATGATGCAAACATAAATACAACCTTCATACTGCGTGCGGCTTTAATGTGGACAATTAATGACTTTCCTGTGTATGGAATGCTATCAGGTTAGTCTGTACATAGTCACAAAGCATGTCCTCATTGCTATCAACACACAATATCGAAATTCTTGAATTTTAGCAGGAAGGTTAGTTATTGCGGCCATCGATGTTTCCTGCCTCTAGACCACCCCTATAGGTTAGACACTGTTCACTTTGATGGTCATCAGGAGCTTCTTGGACTTCCAGCTCTATTGTCCGGAGAGGAAGTGACTACTCAGTGGGATGGTTACAATAATGTGACCTTCGGATGGATCCGACAGAACAGGTCAAACCACCATTTTGGAACAAGTTAAGCATTTTCTTCGAGTTTCCGTACTGATCAACAAATTTAGTGCGTCATTGTCTGGACGTCATGCATGTAGAGAAGGGAATATCAGAGAACATACTCAACTTACTTCTTTGTAAAGACGGGAAATCGAAAGACAACCTGAATACTCGGATGGATCTACAGGAGTGGGGAATAAGAAGTGAATTGCACCCTAGACCGGTAGCGGGTAAACCAGGCAAGTTTATACTTCCCAATGCCGCTTATCATATGTCACAACCGGAGAAGAAAAGATTCCTGCATGTGTTGCATGATTTGAAAGTTCCCACAGCTTTCTCAGGATCATTCAGTAAGAAAATAAAAATTGGGAAAGGCAAGATCGATGGGCTGAAAAGTCATGATCACCATATTATCATGGAGCACCTTCTTCCATTAGCCCTCAGGACTTCTCTTCCCTAATCGGTTGGTCTAGTAATCAACGACCTATGTTGTTTTTTCAGAGAGTTGTGTGCTAAAACACTGGAGGTTGTGACGCTGGATAAACTAGAAAATTCTATTGCGTTGATACTTTGCAAGTTTGAGCGTATTTTCCCACCGTCATTCTTCGATATCATAATACACTTGACGGTTCATCTTGCAACTGAGGCTAAATTAGCCGGACCGGTATAATATCGATGGATGTATCCCGTCGAGAGGTACGTGGAATTTTTCGTTTCGCGCAATTTTTAAAATTATTGTTGTCCTGTATGCCCGTATTTATTTATTCAACATATTTTCTTTAGGTACCTCTACACTCTTAAAAAATATATACGCAATAGAAATCGACTAGAGGGTTCTATCATGCAAGGTTATCTTCTTGATGAAGCAACCACATTTTGTTCCCGCTATCTGGACGAGAACATTGAGACGAGACTTAACCGGCCTCGAAGAATTCAAGACGGGCCATATGGTAAAGCCGATTATAAGAGGGTAGACACTATATTTATCAACAAGATATACCGGTTAATCTTGCTTAATTGCGCATGTCTTGAACAAATTAGAGAGTAAGTTTTTTTGGGATTAATTGTTATATTTGTGTTTGTGTGTGTATGAAATAATATAATATTAATGTCACCCTTATTTGTCGAAAACAAAATTCATTTTAACGAGGTACGTGAGGGGCATCCTGATTGGAACGATGAACGATTGGAAAAATATCATCAGGATAATTTTTGCGATTGGGTCACAGATCATGTAAGTTATTCGAATAACATATTATTGCTATCAGTTTTAATCTAAACTTATATCGTTATGTATTTGTCATAAAATTTGTTTTGTTAGATCCACTATCCGAACTTGTCTGCATCATTTGAGAGTGATTCAAGATGTTTAGCTCAATTTCCTAGTATGGAGGTTGCATATTATAAAGGATTCGGTGTCCTTGGATACAAATTCGAAGTTAAGGACATAGAAACATCTAGAACCACTCAGAATAGTGGGATTGCGACGGTAGGATCGGACGGTGTGATTTATTATGGGTACTTAAATTGTATACTCGGCATCCACTATCCCGGACGATCAGAACCCTTTTATATATTCCAGTGTACTTGGTACGATACGCGAACCGATACAGATAAGTGGAGAAGCAATCTTGGGACTTGGAAAGATGAATATGGATTGACCAGTGTGAACACACTTCGATTTTACGGTCAGGAGATCCGTTTATCTTTCCGAACCAAGCGTTCCAAGTATACTACTCACAGTGTTTGAAACATCCGGAATAGAGTGTCGTATGCCGTTGGAAACCCAGGGATGTCTACGATGTCCTAGAATTCGAGGACAACGATGAGGATGAAGAAGAGAGAAGGTTTAGAGTGCTCTGACCGTCTGTTTCGAAAGACGGGTTGTCTTCGGCCGATCATGAAGTTACGTGGGTTAGAAATGAAATCGATGATGAAATCCAAGTAGATATGTCTAATGCGTCCACGAAACGAAAAAGGTTATCAGTAATATTATATTATTACTTCACATTTTACGATCTATACATATATAGTCAATACTTGTAATGATTGTCTAATGCGTCCACGAACCGTTTATCTAGATTTGATGACGATGACGGGAGCAGCGAGGGGTGGCAGGAGCTCCAGCCACGGCATCGGCAGAGGCAGAGGCAGAGCGGTTCTGCCGCCCGGAGAGCTTCACAGGGCCGGTCTTGCACCTAGATCGGAGACCCCTTCGGATGCCTCCTTCCGTATGGATTTTGCCACACCTCCAGGTATATTGCACGCATATCCATTTTGAATGTAATATTATAGATATTCATGCATGTTCATGTCAAAATTACTTATATTGTCAATGTTTGATTGTCTAGCTGTTGGTGATGCGTCCACATCAGGGACAGAGGCCACTCCTGCACCTCTAGGTATGTTTATATATCATATAGTGCATTACACTATTGATTTAGAATGCTATATCATAAATATACATATATTCCTTTTGCTCTTACTTAGATAATCATTTTTTTATTATCTAGCTGTAGATGGTGCCACCACCGCACCTGCGGGTATGTTTATATATCCTATAGTGCATACATATTGATTTAGAATGTTATATTATTGATCTACACATTCTTTTTGCAATTACTTATATAATCTATTTTTAATTGTCTAATTATAGGTGGTGCGTCCACATCTGACGCAGGGGCCACTCCCGCCACTTCCGTACCCTCCGCTCAGTCTGTAGATTAGTATGAATAAATATAAAATATTTATTCATTTTACATATCCTCTAAAGAATAAATATGAACTTCATGGAAATTTAGCGTCAATATTTATTTTCTAGTTGGAGGGGATGCGTCCGCATCCGGGACACCGGCTGTTCCTCACCGGAGGAACTATCGTCCCGCTCGTGCTGCTGCCCGGGCCCAGACTCGTGCTTTAGTCACCGGAGGTATATATTACACTTCAATTTTCGTTTAACCTTGATTTCTTAATACAATTTTGTCTTAATATTGATTGTCTTGATATTTCTTGCAGACGCAGTGCCTCCCCATCCTCAGAGGGGGACTCGAGGCCCGAATCAGTCCTACAGGCTGAGGCCTGACAGAGCTAGGGGAGGCAACATTCCCCCTCTTTTTTACCCCTGATTATCGCTATACCGGCAATCATGCCGAGAGGTTCGGCCGGTATATGGGGGATGAGAGCCGGCTCGTGAAGAACTATCCACTTCATGTTGAGTGGGGCGACCAGCACCGGCGCTGATTCGCCCTCTTCTTTGATCAGGCTCGGGTATTAATATATATTTTCATTCGATTTATCCAATATATTTATTATTAACACTTGCAATGTAATAACAATATTTTTTTGTATTTTCAGTTGGATTACGATTTTCAGCCTGTACCCGACCCTGATCACCCTGGGAGGGTGCTCGATCTTCATGCTCTGTACAATGGCCTAATGAAGAACATGCAGACCAAGGTCCGATACAACAGGAATGAGCTGAAAGACGACTGCTACTCTCTGTGGATGGCGACCCCCGAGGCAGAGAGAGCGGCCCTCCTATCTACTCCGGCCTTTGCGAGAGTCGACGTTCAGGAGTTGAAGGAGATGTTGGTATGTATACTACTTAATAGTAAAATATTATGTCATATTATAGATAGCAACATATCCAATATTAGTACGTAGCCTGAGCTTATTTGGTTTTCCAAACTAGATATTCAAACGAGGCCTAAGTCCCTAAGTATACATAGATTGGGGTTTCGAAATAACTTGATAATGATACGAATTCGAATAATACACAGCTTACTCGCTTATTACATACGTAGGTCCAGACGCGACAGGGTATATCGGCCGAGCCTCCACATGCAACTCCTTCGGCTGCGGCTCCGCAAGCCACTACATCGGCTGCGGTTCCGCAGACAGCTCCTATAGCTCCACTGCCCGCTCAGACTCCCGCAGCCGCGGCTCCGCAAGCCACTACCTCGACGGCAGCTGCGCAGACCACATCGCCAGCTCCACAACCCGCTCAGACTCCCGCACGCTCCGCATTGCATAATTTATTGACTCAGGATATATCCGAGGAGCAGGCGCGCCAGATTATGGCGTTTATCATAGGTGGAGCTGGACCGAGCTAGGGTAGTTTTTTGATTCTTATATTTTAAGCATGTATTTATTTATATGATACATATTGTACTACATTTTGGACGATATTGATATTGGTGGTGTTTGCGTGTTTATATTGATATCATATTCTGCTTGTTGATTTCTTTTGTATATTATGCGTGAGATGTGATTATGAATACTGCGATATATGTTCTGCATGATAATTAATTTTATATATGATGTATATATTATTGTGCACAGGGCGAGAAAAAAATAGGCAGCCTTTTTTTTAAAAAAAACTGATAATATGTACCTACGGATTTCACCGTAGGGCCCACCATTGCCCCTAC
Organism: Agapanthus africanus; assembly: GCA_030015575.1. Lineage (NCBI taxonomy): Eukaryota > Viridiplantae > Streptophyta > Magnoliopsida > Asparagales > Amaryllidaceae > Agapanthus > Agapanthus africanus. Next base: position 537,308,197 of record JASDDO010000010.1, on the reverse strand, counting down.
GGATTAATCCGTAGGGCCCAACAATGTACCTACAGATTTATCCGTGGGGGAAAAATATCACGATACCTGATATTTTGCCCCTATGATCTCAGTATAGGGGTTACATCTGCCCCTACGGATATATCCGTAGGGGCAAACAAATGCTCCTACACAGGTATCCGTAGGGACAAAATATCAGGATACCTGATATTTTGGCCCTACGGATTTATACCTACGCACTTATCCGTAGGGGCAACTACTTGGCCCTACGGATAAGTCCGTAGGGACACCTAATTTATTTTATAAAATCATAAATTAAATAAATTTTTTGTCCCTACAGACTAATCCGTAGGGACAACTGGACCTACACAGTACTCCGTAGGGATAAGTTTTTGATCGTAGGGGTATGTTCAAGGCTGGGAGTTGCACCTACGCCGTTTGCACCTACGGCGTTTGCACCTACAGCTTATTTTCTTGCCCCTACGGATATATTCGTAGGGGCAGTGGTTTGCTCCTACGGATAAATCCGTAGGGGCAACTCTTATTTGTAGTAGTGTAGACTATTATTTATGTTATTGTTATCTTTTAGTTGTTTATATTTTGTGTAAATTTTCTGATAACCAGATTTTAAATAGATACATAAATTAACTAAACCTTCTTTGCCTAAACTTTCTATATCAAGAATATCACCACATACCTCGTCATCATCAATCGCCATGAAACGCTTGTTGACAACTTCTTCATTTTCCGATTCACTTGAGTCTAAATCATCCCAGATGGTCTGAAAAGCGCGTTTTTCAAACTCTTCTTCCATTTTGCTTTGTCCTTCTTGAATTTGAGATTCGGGCAGTCCGATTTGACGTTACCTTTATTGCATTCGAAATATCGCATGGCTTTGAAAATGTTTACCCATTTCTGTAAAGAGTTGCCTCTATTCTTAAAAAACTTCTTAAAGTGCCTTGCAACATTCGCCATCTCTTCGTCGTTGCTTTCATCGTCACTTGATGGGATACTCTTTGACTTTGTTTGTTGACATTTTGAGTGCGATATTCTTGTGTTGGTTGTCTTCCTTGGTCTTGATACCACCGAATTGCATCTTATAGGTCTTTAGTTTACCATTAAGAGTGTCTACATTCACGGTGCTCATATCATTAGCCTTTTCTATAGCGATAATTTTAGGATGCCAAGACAAGATTAGTGATCGAAGAATTTTATAATTCTTTTTTTTTATCTACAAATTTCTTTCCTAAATTAAATAATTCTGTAACTATATTATTAAACCTAGAATACATTGAATCTATTGATTCGTTTTCTTTCATAGAAAACATTTCGTATTCGTGCATTAATCTATTTATCTTACTTTGTTTTACTTGGCTCGTACCTTCATGTGCAGCCTTGAGAGTTTTCCAGATATTGTGTCGTTTGGCACATGAAAATTCGATTGAATTTCTTTGGAACCAAAAAGAAGTGAAGGGCATTCGTAGCCTTAATATTCATTGTCATCGAATGCTTATCTGTCTCGGAAAGTGGTTTAGTGGTAGGAATAACAAAAGCTTCATCTATAATGTCTAAAATTTCTAAATCTATGCATTGTAGAAAAATTCTCGTTTTGGTTTTCCAAAATTAAAAATTAATGTCGTTAAACAGTGAAGGTTGTGTGGTGGATTGACCCTCTAGTTGGTTTGCCATTATGAATCTAAAAACTGAAGATGTTAATCTTTTAAAAGTGAGCAACATGCTCTGATACCAATTGAAAATTCCTTAGAGGGGTTGAAAAAGGTTACTATTTGTCCTATAGTAAATTTAAATACTTTATTACTACAATTTTAGTGATTATCGAGTTTCTGCGAAAATTATTTAAAACGAGTTTTAAATAAGAAACTTAATGCGGCAATCAACACAAACATAGAAACATAAAAAGTGTAAATAGAGTCAAAGCAAACACATAAAATTGTTGACTAGGGTTCACCACGCTCCTGTGGCTAGTCCCCGACTGAGACACCTTCTCAGAAATTCTGCACTATGGTTGTGAAGAACACGAATCCCCCTTCACAGGGATGCGAAGAATAAAAATCTCTCTTCACAAGGATCAAACACTCAAATTTGCAATTCTCTAGGAAACAAGTCTTCTTCCTCTCTATCCTGGGATTCTCTAGAAAATCCGCAGTTTCCTCTCTAATCCACGTCTTTTTAGGAAGATCTTCTTTTCCATTCCTTTTCCACACAATTCAAGCAATGAGAAGCACCCCTTCTCGTGGGTTGAGAAACACCATTTCTCATGGGTTACAATCATTATTACAACGATAAACACTCAGTCTCCATAGATTATCACCAGTGTTGCACAAGGATTGATTTGAGAGAATAAAACAAGTTTTGACTCTGTGGAAATAAAAGAATTTGGACAAGTGAAAGCACGAAGAACATGAAATTTTTCTCAAAAGAATTTGCAAAGAATGATTTGTAGTGTGAGATCTCATGGGTATTTATAGGGGATCGAATAAGAAGTTATTCTAACTGCAAAAAACTGTCATAAAATAGTTAATGGCCTTTAGAAGAAGTTAGGAGTGAAAACGGCGTAAGTGTCCATTCGATACGAATTTCAAAATTCAAATAAATTGCTAAAACTTCCCGTGGAGACGTCTGTAAAAGAGATTAAAATCCTTCTAGAGATGTATGTATAACTGTCTCTGAGAAGTATCCGGCATGAAAAATTTTAGAGTTTGTACGTCTGTTGTTTCAAAATATCTTATACAGACGTTTGTAGGGACGTCTGATTCCTGACATGGTTGAAAACTGTTTTGAAATATGGCAATTTGAATTCCAACGGATAGGTTAAACGTCTCTAAGAGAGAAGAAGACGTTTTGAGGATTAGAAATATGTTGGAATGGGGTTTCTAACCTTATGAAGTCATTACTAAGTATACATTTAATGCTCATAATTTCTATCTTTGTTTTGGTTCTTCGATTAGCTTCATTTTCTTAACTTGTTACATTGAGACGTGATTGAATCTTGATTTGGCTTGCATCAAGTTTTCATGCCATATCATCATTTTGACAACATATCACATTGTATGCAATCATGCCTTTGATATATCGTGCATACTGTATTCAAGTCATAAACTTGGAAACAATATCATAAACTTATGAATTCGTTTAAATAAGATTTAGAACTAAATAATCGAAAGTAAGGATCGTGTGATACGGATATCAACATCTATCACCAAGTTTGGATAACCAAACAAGAGAATGGAGAATTTAGGAGTCCTTTCTTTTGATTTCATACAAAACAAACAAGAAAATGGGGAATCCATGGATTTGCAATGTAGAGGATTTAGGAATCCTAGTTTTTGAATCCAGCAGCCAAACAGGCTCTTATCACATATTTTATTGCCATATAGTTTGTACACATAAAAGTCCCTTTCATCAGCTTATGCTTCAGAACTCAATATAGGTTAGGTCAAAGCCGTCTTGTCCATTAACAGGTCATCAAATGTAGGAAACATACATTGTGATTGGTTAGTACGTCATGCTCCAAATTTAGCTTTAGCGTTAGATAGCTACGTGTATATAAAAGCAAGTCATTATGGTAGGTTGATTTGTATGACATAAAAGCAAGTCATTATGGTAGGTTGATTTGTATTGCATAGCGTACATGCATTTTGTTGTTATCGTGTCTTGCCATAGGAGCTAGCTAGCTAGGTTGTCAAAGTCCAAAGGTGAAGCGACTGATAATTTTTATTCTCCCTTATGCTATGTCATCCTCAAGGATCGATAGTTATTATAATTCTCTTGCTGCAAGTAATGAGGTTCGTATCTGTTACCAACAAACAACCGTTTTTCTACCTGTTATCTAGTTGAGTTTCATGATATATATGGTTGGAAGAATGCTTGCTTATTATGCCCACTATTTTGGAAGGTCCACTTTAATTGTGTCCTTGTTCCAATTCATCCTTGCTTGTTTCCATTTTGACTTGTTTATAAATGTGCTACAGTTTTTGAAATGCTCGCCTCTAAACTTCTATAGGATCTATAGAGGATAAGGGTCAACCTCAACATTAATTAATTATTCTTTTTCATCTATATATGCGTCCATTATTTTCTTTATTATTATTTAGTTGTAGATGTACGTATTATTGATCGGATCAACCTCTAAGTCTGATCGAGTGGCTGTCCAAAGCTGCCAACTTAATTACCTAACATGCATATTTTTGCTTTCTTTCCTGATCTTGGAAGAAGTGAGCAGCAGCAGACTAAACTCTAGAGTCTGGGCTTACGTACCTCCCTTAGTGTATAACTTATGACATCCTGTACTTTTCTATCAATGTTGCAATCCTTGTGCTTAAACGTTTCCTTCATTAATATCATTATCGTCCAAGCCTTTTCCCATCACAACTTGGCTTGGTCACGTAGCACATCATCCTCAAGTAAGGTTTCATGATACATCTTATTTGTGTGGTTTCTGCCAGATTTGGTTTCTCTCTCTCTCTCTCTCTTCACACACACACACACACACACACACACACACACACATATATATATATATATATATATATATATATATGGGCAAGTTGTTTCTGCCAGATCATGGCACGATGCAGTATTGAATATGCTGTACTGTGCTGATTTGTTGTGCATGGCACTATGCTATATATATAGTGTTGATTGATTTTGTTGTTTCTGCGACATTATTTAGGGAACTGTCGATTTAGGTTTTATGGGTTCATGCTTACACTACTACAAATAAAGGTTGCCCCTACGGATATATCCGTAGGGGCGAAAAAATACCCCGTAGGTGCAAAGGCCGCAGGTGCAAGTTGAAGCCCTGAACTTGCCCCTACGGGTAAATTCTTGTCCCTACGGATTTCCGTGTAGGTCCTGTTTCCCCTACGGACTAGGCCGTAGGGTAAAAAAATTTATATTATTTGCGGGTTTTTTTTAATATATTAAATGTATCTACGGATATGACCGTAGGACCAAATACTAACCCCTACGGATATCTACGTAGATACCTATCCGTAGGGGCAAAATATCAGGAATTCTGATATTTTGCCCCTACGGATAACACCGTAGGGGCTAGGACGTGGCCCCTACGGATATGTCCGTAGGGGCACTCCCAACCCCCTGGTACTGAGATCAAGGAGGAAATATCAGTTACTGCTGATATTTGGCCCTTACGGTTTAATCCGTAGGGGCAACATGTGTACCTATGGATTAATCCGTAGGTACATATTATCTGTATTTTTTTTTTAAAAATGGGCTGCTTGATTTTTTCCCGCCCTGTGCACAATAATATATACATCAATCAAATATAAAATTAATCATCACACAACATATATCGCAGTATTCATAATCACATCTCACGCATATATATAATATACAAAAGAAACCCAAAAACTGAATATGATATAAATATAAACCAATATCAATATCGTTTCAAAATGTAGTACAATGTGTATGATATAAATAAATACATGTTTCAAAATATAAGAACCAAAAAGCTACCCTAGTTCGGTCCAGCTCCACCTCTGAATAACGATAGAATAACGCGCGCCTGCTCCTCGGTCAATAAACTCTGCAATTCGGCGCGAGCGGGAGTCTGAGCGGCCTGTGGAGCTGGCGATGTGGTCTGCGCAGCCGCCATATAGGTAGTCGCTTGCGGAGCCGCGGCTGCGGGAGTCTGAGCGGGCGGTGGAGCTATAGGAGCTGTCTGCAGAACCGCAGCCGATATAGTGGCTTGCGGAGCCGCAGCCGAAGGAGATGCATGTGGAGGCTCGGCCGATATACCCTGTCGCGTATGGACCTAACGTGTGTAATAAGCGTGTAAGAACTGTGTATTATTCGAATTCGTATCATTATTAAGTTATTTCGAAACCCCGTTTGGATATCTAGTTTGTTGTTTATTTTAATTACATCTGTATGTATGATTAATCAAACTTAAGTCTAAAACCAAATAAGCTCAAGCTACGTACTAATTATGGATATGTTGATATCTATATAATATGACATAATATTTTACTATAAAGTAGTATACATACCAGCATCTCCTTCAACTCCTGAACGGTGGCCCTCAAGCTCTCCAGTTCCTGATGGACACGTCGGTCACCGGAGACGGAGGAAGTGTTGGAGATAATGCCCTCAGAGTCAATTATTGGATCACAGGCACGTGATTGCAATGATTGAGGGAGGACCTATCCCGGTAGGACAGTCTTACTCGATATGATAGTATGCTATCTGATTTATCTTTAACATCGTGTACTGCTTTAGGTGACCTTACAAGTCACTATTACACGTTGATAGAGCCCCTAAGATTCTTGCTTGACTACCAGCAGTATGAGGGCGATCATATACGTGAGAGCTGGAGTCTATAAGCACATCCTTAAAAGGTCCCTAGTCGTGGGAGTTTCGAGACTGGGTATCGATACTCCATTAGTAGAATAGTGTATACAGTCGAGATCCCGACGAGGGGCGGTGGCCGGTCTCACAAGCCACTGGTGTCAGTTGGTTCACCTAAAATGTATACAGGTGCTCATTGGGTTATGAGTACACCGGACAGGACTCGCCGGGAACCTGCTAGTTGGGATTATACCAGATGTCAGATAGCAGTTCCCTGGTGACATGTGTACAGGTTAGTTCATCGACCTGAGATCGTCATTTGTCTCGTGTGAGTTCCCACTGTGCTTTGATTACTACCCTACCACATGGAGGCAGTGAGCGGATCTGCAGGGGTTCGTCTCTCCCGGTATTGGGGGTGAGGTTGCGCTGTGTCTAGGAGAGCCATTACACAAAGCTCTCGGCCGAGGCAAGAGATTTACTAGTAGGTATTCCAGTAGTATCTCAGGGTGTTCTGGGCTACACTCCGACACGACTTGTACCGCTTTTGGGGGTCTGACTTTTACCAACCCCCTAGGCCCGCCATGCGATACTCATAGACGAACGGACCAGACTGTACGGATATTGCTACTGACAGGCTCAGTAGGGTGTCAGGATGAGTTTGCTCATCGACGTCCCTTTTGGTCAATAGCTGGTGGCCCGTCACGTATGGCTAATACCTCTGACGTGCTAGTGGTTAAATCCACAGCCATAGTATTGACGAGTCTTTAGAGTCCACCACACACACAGTTACTCAAGTTTCGGGCGAAACGCTGTAGAGGCCGTATGGAGACATGGCAGGGTTCGATCAGATACGTGCGGTATTGCACGGATCATGATCGGACGGATTTTACTAGCGGACTTTGGTTTTAGCCGGATCCTAGTATTAGACAGTGTAGATTTTGTCTCTTTGCATTTGTGTTCAGTGGGAATACAAATGCGGGCATGTATATGCAGTAGCGGGGTTTTCCTGTAATTTATTATGGGATCAGTTTTCTGAAGTTGCCAGTTTGCATTCTGTTCCGGCCGGTTTTTCTTTGTTCCTTCCCGGCCGGACTTTTCCGATGGAGGGGGTTATTTGCAAGTGTGCAAATAACATTTTGTGGAGGGGTTTCTTGCATTTGTGGCTTCTATCATCATGAGATGATTTATACATCATTTCTTTGTGATTAGAGTTGATCTTGATTTGATATGACTTTGTTATCATGGTTTTTGATGTGGTCACCTCTTGCCTTTTACTACACTCACCTCCCTTCTTGCTTTTCTCTCCACAATATTTCCAAAGGGGGGCCGGCCACTTGAGGAGAATGAGAGAATGGGGAGTTTAATTTTCATGTAGAGAAAAGTGTTCATCTCATTTTTGTATCAAAGTTCCCAAGCTCCAATTCTCATTGCTCCTTTTGATTCTCTACCTCATTCCTCCATGGCAACTTCATGACCCCAAAGAGACAAGGTTCTACACTACAACCTACAGTACCCTTGGACGGGTCGGCTAGCCAACTTCGCGCCCGAGTTGCCTCGGTCCAGAGGTGGGAGCCCGTATACGAACCCGGCTACGTGGTGCCCTTTCCGGCGAGGAGATGATGCTCGGAAATTCCGCGAGAGATCGGGACGACGACGAGAAGACCGGAGGACACGGATCACTCGGTGTATCTCTCACCCATCTCTAGTTAGCTAGTATAGGTTAATGGTCACGATCCGGGTTAATTGTCCGCGGTAGCGCCGGTTTAAAGATAAGAAAAAAAATTTGATTCCGCATTTTGGCCTCGGAAAGACGGCCGGGGCGCTGCCGTGGCGCAACATGATATCAGAGCCACGCCATTAACCTAGTCCAGCATGCTCTAGTATGTTTAAAGACCCGATCGAACAAAAATCCCAAAAACCGTATTTCATGTGCATCAGGTTTCTGTCGAAATTTTTTGGACTCTAAAAATTTTTCAGGTAGTTGCAGAATGATGTGCAGGGAAGTATAAGAATTCTGGTAAAATTTGGTCGCCTGAATCCATCATACCACCGCGGAACCGCGGCCAAAGCCATGCTTGGGCCGCGGTTCCGCCGCCACTTAGGCTCCTCACTGCACCAAATTTTTCCAGATTGTCTTACACTAGAAAATAGGGTTTCTGGAATATTATTTTTGGGCCCAGATTTTCTGTAAGTGCTACAGTAATGCTTTGTGCCCACTTGGTAAATTTGTTCGATCGGAAATTTTAAACACATTAGTTCACAGTATTTACATTATATCTGCGACCGTGAATGTCATTTGATCGGTAAATCCTGTCTAACTGCTATAGCCCGGTTAGACGGATTTGCGAACGTGACATTCACGTTGATGTTCTGTGTTGTGCTGTGATGTTGCGGATCGGTCGTGGGGATAGCCTGGTTGCAGTGGTAGTACAGTTTTGTTTTATATGTACATTTGATATTGCGGGGCGAGCGTCCGACATGTGGACTGCCGTCACTGCCTGTTTGTATTATTCTTTTGGGGCACAACCTGGTTGCGGTCGATGTACCCGTTGTATGTATATTTTACTTTCTGTACTAAGATTACCCCACGGAGGGATGCACAAATAGCCGGGTTCTAGAGGGCAACAAGCCCGCATCTCATGGCGTTGAGACGGAGGGGGCTTTACTATAGAATTGGCGGGCTATTCGCCGCACTCGTAGGAGGTACAGGTTGACCCAGGAGGGGTGCCCAAGTTACCGGATTCCGTGAAGTGCTGGGTGGTCCATTCACGTTGCTGAAGGGGGCTGCCTCGCTTCAGGTTTTGGCGGGTAACTTGCCGCGCCCGTAGGGGTCTAGGATTTTCATTGCACAGGCTATCCACATGACCAGGGGATCGTCGGGTTTCAGCAGCGGCTCTATGATACCCGGGGATCCCAGATATCTGTATTGTTCTGTGATGCCGTACATTTCTGTGATGTTGCATTTTATCACGCCTTGAGCGAAATATTATATATTGATATATATATATATATATATACTAGTAGATGTTGTATATATTTTGCATCCGTGCTAGTCCAGTCTCCGCTCTGTCGTTAGTTAAGTAACCTAACGGGTGATGACGGGACCCAGTGGCGAATGCGGATGGCATATACGTACATCATTATTTTCGTTCTTTTGTGGTGTGATCAATTGATGGGACTGCGTTGATTCGGATCAATGCAAGTTAAACAAACATATTCTGATGTTGTTGGAACATTTTTCAAAAAGCTGTTATTGCAAGGGCGTTCTCTTTTGTTTTGCACAGTGGTATTCGGTTATGAATATCCAGCACCTCAGTCGACGAGGCAAGGGCCGAGATCCCTTCACCGGGAGTGACCCCTTGGTCAGAAGTTTGCGTCAGGGCAGTAACTTCACTATAGCCGATTGCCTTTTGCTTTGCATCGTGGTATTCAGTTAGAATATCCTGCACCTTATTCTACGGGGAAAGAGCCGAGATCCCTTCACCGGGAGTGACCTCTTTAGCAAAGGTTTTCGTCATTATATTTTTATAAAAAGTTATCCAGTTCCTTCAACGATATCAAGTTCATTACGTTAAAGTTTTTCGCCAAAAACCATTCGTATCCCTCCGTCATTTCGGATTAGTATTGCTTAGTATTCGCGCTACGTTTGTCGTTGCTATTCGCCGAGGCGTAGTGTGCGGTAGCTCTGCAATGCTTTCTGTCGCATGGATATGTGGATTGGTTAGGACAATCGTACGACTTTGTTGATTATTCGTCAAGGGTCGTGCGGGTGGGTTTAACGCAATCAAGATAATGACGGGTTGAACTTGACTAGGACCTTTTGATTTGTTGATTATTCGTCAAGGTCACTTGGGTCCTAGGGGTAAAAACACACATCGGGAGTTTCTAAAGAAACTGAAACTTGCCAGGCATGCGCATACCTTCTGGAGTGTGGTGACTTGAGTGGATTCCGTCAAGTTATCATGCGATGATAGTTGGATCCCGATTCCCACTGATGAGTTGGTTTACTCCTCGGGTGATCCCGACTAATTCTTCTTTCAGGTTTGGAGAAGAATTTGAGGTTACAGTGGGAGGTTTCCAGATTAGATAAAGTGATAACCATTCTGATCTAGGTTAGAGTGCACGCTGAGTAATTCTTTTCTCTCTCTCTTTGGCAGCGACCATTGACCCGACCCTAGACTATGACTCAGTGACCAAATTAACCGAACCTTCTTTAACACTGACTTTTGGATTGTCTGAGTTGCAAACCTCATTGCCGCTCCTACTTTTACCCTTTTCTCCAGGACACCCTGTATTACTACGAACGTCCACTTCCATTGGACAAAACCATCGTATGGTTATATACGAACTCGAAGGAATTCAAGGATGGTTTCCGGTTCTGGAGAAAACGAATAGGACTATTCAGTTGTCTTTTCCTTTCACCTTCTCTTATTGCAAGTGCTCCTTGGTTTAGGAGCTAGTACACCTATTACGCAAATTGGATAGTCTTCTTCCAAATCATAGGCAGGTGCCGACCGGTAGGGAATGAAGAAGACCAATTAGCCTAAATGGTGTACAGAAGGTATTAAGTTAAGACAAAGAAAGGGATTAGTAAGAGGGCAAAGTAAATTGCGACTGCTATTCACGACCAAACCAAGTTTTTCTTCGCCAATCCTAAATCACCTTTGTATTTTTCCAGGACACTCCGTATCTCTACGAAGATCCCAAGTTTATTGGATAATCCATCGTATGGTTATATACGAACTCGAAAAGAACTTGTTCCAGTTCGGGGATGGATCCTGGTTCAGGAGAAATAGGAATAAGTTTTATTCGGTTGTCTTTTATCTTCACCTTCTCTCGCATTGCGAGTGCTCCTAGGATTAGGACAATATACCCATTATGCTTATTGGATAGTCTTCTTCCAAACCATAGGCTGGTGCCGAACGGTAGGGAAGGAAGAAAACCATTTGGCCTAAAGGGGTGTACAGAAGGTAATGACTAAAGACATATAAAGGGATTTGGACAGATGGCAAAGAGATATACGGTTACAGTTGTGAATCTGGATAATGGAAGAGGCATTACTAGGAATACCCAGATACCCCATCGAAACATTTCAATGTTTCAGTTTCACTGTGTACTGTTAAAAGAAAACTGATTTCCCAATTAGACACTTGCTCCAGGGTATGTATTTACCAGGTATGATTCTCACATCTGTATGGCTTTACCGATGATGAGTGGGAGTGAGTTATTGGGAATTAGGTGATCGTCCTCATTATATCGGAATTCGTTATAATTGGTGATATTTGAGGAAATCGCCTGGGTTGTTTGCCGGACGGCAAATATTTGGTTTTGAATATCCGTTGTTATGCACCAATTTCAAATTGATATATCTGTACGTCTATTTTTATAGAGTGAGATATATCTTTTTGAAATTATGTCTATGACATTTACCTATATCATTGGATGGTTAGGTAAGGAGTATTGAACAGCGGTGTAATTCTTCTTAACCATAGTACAGTTTTCAACCTACGACACACAGTGAATTAGTTATTAGACTCAAGAGACTTGTATATTTTCCAGTGTCCATTAGGACAGAGGGGTTGGTCCTCGTACTATATTCGGCTTACTTATGACTTCTCTAGTTTTTAGACAAGTGTTTCGTAGAAACACAAGGTCCGAATTTTGAGAAGTTATAGGTATAAGAGTAAAGTAGAGAACCAGGTATTGCAAGTATCGGGATTCTTCAAGGTGATCGAAGATGTAGATACTTGTGAATAGTGTTCAGTTGATAGTAATGATTAAGAGAACTAGCTTCTCTTTCAGGTTACTCATAATTGGAAGTACTCCTAAGTTGAGTAACGCTGATCGGCCTCTCTTCCATTTAGTTGACGTGCACTGGAGACAGCTGCATGATTTGAATCTGGTTCAATTAAATCAGTGCCTCTGTTTCTGTATTGGATATAGAACAGTTCATATCTTGACGATATTAAGGCATGGGGAGTTGTCCGGCTTATGCTTAAAACCAGACTCTGGATAACTCAAGGCACGTTTCTGTAATGGCTGTTTGTGGGTTGACCCGGGCTATGACGAGGGTTGACTTTCTACCATCTGGAAGATCAATAGTGATATTTTTATTGACTCGCCACATTCTTAAAAGAAATGGATTTTTTCAGAAAACAGTAGTGGGAGTATGGTAGAACTGGAAGTGATTCCAGAACCGCAAACGATTACTGAAGATTTGATAAGAACCTAAAGATTCAATCTGATTTGACATTCCATTGGCCACTCCGCAGATAAAGTGGGTAACCTCAGGCACCCGAGAGGTACTTCGGTATGCTCAAGGACGGTAGCAGGGAGGTTCTTGTTTACCCAGACTTGCCATTGTTGTTGTTTCAGAGTGTGAGACCCGGCAGGAGGATGAGTATAGCGTCATTCTAAACTGGCTTTAGAAGTGTACGTGTATATGACTCTGCCAGAGGGTTGTCGTGGTCAGTGGGAGCAGCGGAAGCATTGGTGAACAGGTGGCTTATGTCTATTTATAGACTAAAGCAAATATAGCGGAGATAGATCATCTATTTCTGATGTGACAGTCATAGGTTTGACTTCATCAGAATAGGGGATGGTTCTGTTAAGAAGGTAGTAGGGTGTGATGTCCTAGTACTTAGATGACATACACAGAGTAGGAAGTGATATTCCTATACTACGATCGGTTATACTTTGGTTGTCACACAGTAGTTTCTCCACACAGGAATTGGATCTTATATCGTACATTCTGGTTACTAGATCTATGGTTTTAGGTCTAGATTTGGGTGGTTTCCCAATCTGGGTACTTAGACAGCATTCTATAAGTATTTAGAATGGAAGACTCCTGGCACGGTAGTGTACCTGCAGGTGATGGAGTCACCCTCTCTAAAGGTGTCTTATAGACTAAAGTAGAGAGGGATGTGCATGATTGGCAGATCACTTGCTTAGGCAATTGAGTCAATCATGAGATGTCAAGTACCACACCAGATGTTGTTCTTGCAGTAGATGCAATAAGTTGATATCAATCCAATCCTGGAGAAACGATCGGAAGCAGTTTTAGGACATAAGTGCGTGTTCTAGGGATTTGATAATGGCAGCCTCCTTTAGGAGACGGTTATCATTCCAGGCTTCCAAGGTGACCAGGATGGCAGAGTGGCTGTCAGAGTTATAGTTTTCCCTCTGACGAGGGGCAGTATTTTGGACAGGTGGTCCAGGTGGATACTGAGGGAAGGCATGGCGCAGGATACTGATTAAGTTCAGTTGAAGATACAGTGTAAGAAGTTTGGATTTGGAGTTCATTTATGAGCTAGGTCCCATCAGACATCCAGACACATTCTAAGACAGGTATTGCTCATTTCGGGAGATGGTTTTCTCCGCGAAATTGAGATATAGAGAGACATAGAAAGAAACATCACAGCGGATCCACTCACTGAGGCTATTCCTCGAACGCAATAGTTTCGCAAATGAGCTTTGTGAGACTGACTAGTAGAGGAGTTGGGTGTTCGGTATCACACGGGCTGTGAGTATGCGACATCGCAATAATTAGCCTAGAGTGCAAGTGGGAGATTGTTGGAGATAGTGCCCTCAGAGTCAATTATTGGATCACAGGCACGTGATTGTAATGATTGAGGGAGGACCTATCTCGGTAGGACAGTCTTACTCGAGATGATAGTATGCTATCTGGTTTATCTTTATCATCGTGTACTGCTTTAGGTGACCTTACAAGTCACTATTACACGTTGATAGAGCCCCTAGGATTCTTGCTTGACTATCAGCAGTATGAGGGCGATCATATACGTGAGAGCTGGAGTCTATAAGCACATCCTTAAAAGGTCTCTAGTCGTGGGAGTTTCGAGACTGGGCATCGATACTCCATTAGTAGACTAGTGTATACAGTCGAGACCCCGACGAGGGGCGGTGGCCGGTCTCACAAGCCACTGGTGTCAGTTGGTTCACCTAAGATGTATACAGGTGCTCATTGGGTTATGAGTACACCGGACAGGACTCGCCGGGAACCTGCTAGTTGGGATTATACCAGATGTCAGATAGCAGTTCCCTGGTGACATGTGTACAGGTTAGTTCATCGACCTGAGATCGTCATTTGTCTCGTGTGAGTTCCCACTGTGCTTTGATTACTACCCTACCACGGCTCAAAGGAGTCGTGCAAATAGGTTTTAGTTGGACACAGTCCCGAGCCACATGGAGGCAGTGAGCGGATCTGCAGGGGTTCGTCTCTCCCGGTATTGGGGGTGAGGTCGCGCTGTGTCTAGGAGAGCCATTACACAAAGCCCTCGGCCGAGGCAAGAGATTTACTGGTAGGTATTCCAGTAGTATCTCAGGGTGTTCTGGGCTACACTCCGACACGACTTGTACCACTTTTGGGGGTCTGACTTTTACGAACCCCCTAGGCCCGCCATGCGATACCCATAGACGAACGGACCGGACTGTACGGATATTGTCACTGACAGGCTCAGTAGGGTGTCAAGATGAGTTTGCTCATCGACGTCCCTTTTGGTCAATAGCTGGTGGCCCGTCACGTATGGCTAATACCTCTGACGTGCTAGTGGTTAAATCCACAGCCATAGTATTGACGAGTCTTTAGAGTCCACCACACACACAGTTACTCAAGTTTCGGGCGAAACGCTGTAGAGGCCGTATGGAGACATGGCAGGGTTCGATCAGATACGTGCGGTATTGCACGGATCGTGATCGGACGGATTTTACTAGCGGGCTTTGGTTTTAGCCGGATCCTAGTATTAGACAGTGTAGATTTTGTCTCTTTGCATTTGTGTTCAGTGGGAATACAAATGCGGGCATGCATATGCAGTAGCGGGGTTTTCCTGTAATTTATTATGGGATCAGTTTTCTGAAGTTGCCAGTTTGCATTCTGTTCCGGCCGGTTTTTCTTTGTTCCTTCCCGGCCGGACTTTTCCGATGGAGGGGGTTATTTGCAAGTGTGCAAATAACATTTTGTGGAGGGCTTTCTTGCATTTGTGGCTTCTATCATCATGAGATGCTTTATACATCATTTCTTTGTGATTAAAGTTGATCTTGAGTTGATATGACTTTGTTATCATGGTTTTTGATGTGGTCACCTCTTGCCTTTTACTATACTCACCTCCCTTCTTGCTTTTCTCTCCACAATATTTCCAAAGGGGGGGGCCGACCACTTGAGGAGAATGAGAGAATGGGGAGTTTAATTTTCATGTGGAGAAAAGTGTTCATCTCATTTTTGTATCAAAGTTCCCAAGCTCCAATTCTCATTGCTCCTTTTGATTCTCTACCTCATTCCTCCATGGCAACTTCATGACCCCAAAGAGACAAGGTTCTACACTACAACCTACAGTATCCTTGGACGCGTCGGCCAGCCATCTTCACGCCCGAGTTGCCTCGGTCCAGAAGTGGGAGCCCGTATACGAACCCGGCTACGTGGTGCCTTTTCCGGCGAGGAGATGAAGATCGGAAATTCCGCGGGAGATCGGGACGATGACGAGAAGACCAGAGGACACGGATCACTCGGTATATCTCTCACCCATCTCTAGTTAGCTAGTATAGGTTAATAGTCACGATCCGGGTTAATTGTCCGCGGTAGCGCTGGTTTAAAGATAAGAAAAAAAATTTGATTCCGTATTTTAGCCTCGGATAGACGGCCGGGGCGCTGCCGTGGCGCAACAGGAAGTAACCGCCGGGAAGGAGTCCAACCTCATATGGGCCCTGCTAGGGCCCAGTCCCCGGCCTCTCTCCCAACCTCCGTGGTGCCCTCCGTGTGCGGCGTCCAGAACTGGGGTCAGCAGCCTCGGATCGCTCTGTCCGGTAAAATCGATCCTCGAGGCCTGGGCCTGCTCAACCACCCGCTCCTACACCCACATTAAGCAGTAAAGTATAAGTATAAAATTTAAACTTGAACCTTCCAAAACTAAAATTTCAAATTTGGGTAGAAAAAATATTAACACTTACGCAGTACTCCTGGGTAGCGATGTCGGGATATCGAAGTTCGCCCGTGGCGGGATCTGTCGAGGTGCCGTGGACGGCAAGATATGCGGACAGCACGCTCGGTGTACCACCTGACGCCACGGTCCGAGATGTCTGCAATATTAGAAAGTAACTCTTAATATTAGAAATATTAGAAAATAACTCTTAATATTGCAGAATATCACAAAGGTCGGTCTATTGTAATTTACCGATAACTCCATGGCTCGAGTAATGTTTCTCGAGCCACCTGTGTAAGTGGGGCGACCCCTCTTCGCCGACTTCCTGTTCTCTGTATTCTGAGCGGCCTGTTTCTGCACAACGCATTAACATTTAATTTTCTAATTAAGAAACACAAAGAAATAAATTATATCATAAATAATGAATTACATTTAAAATACATACCTGTTTTTGTTGGGAGTCGAAATAAGCGCACAATAGAGGCCATGTCTCTACGTCGACTCTCGCAAACGCCGGAGTAGATAGGAGGGCCGCTCTCTCTGCCTCGGGGGTCGCCATCCACAGGGAGTAGCAGTCGGCCTTCAGCTCATTCCTGTTGTATCGGACCTTGGTCTGCATGTTCTTCATCAGGCCATTGTACAGAGCATGAAGGTCGAGCACCCTCCCCGGGTGATCAGGGTCGGCTACAAGCTGAAAATCGTAATCCAACTGAAAATAAAAAAAAAACATTGTTATTAGATTGCAGGTATTAATAATAAATATATTGGATAGATCAAATGAAAATATATATTAATACATACCCGAGCCTGATCAAAGAAGAGGGCGAATGAGCGCTGGTGCTGCTCGCCCCACTCAACGTGAAGTGGATAGTTCTTCACGAGCCGGCTCTCGTCCCCCAAATACCGGCCGAATCTCTCGGCATGAGGACCGGTATAGCGATAGTCAAGGGTAAAAAAAGGGGGAATGCTGCCTCCCCCTAGCTCTGTCAGGCCTCAGCCTATGAGACTGATTCGGGCCTCGAGTCCCCCTCTGGGGATGGGGAGGCCCTGCGTCTGCACGAAATATCAAGACAATCAATAATAAGACAAAATTGTATTAAGAAATCAAGGTTAAATAAAAATTCAAGTGTGATATATACCTCTGGTGACTATCGCACGAGCCTGGGCCCGGGCAGCAGCACGAGCGGGACGATAGTTCCTCCGGTGAGGAACAACCGGGGTCCCGGATGCGGACGCATCCCCTCCAACTAGAAAATAAACATCGACGCTAAATTTCCATGAAGTTCATATTTATTCTATAGAGCATATGTAAAATGAATAAATATTTTAAATTTATTCATACTAACCTGCAGACGATGCGGAGGGTATGGAAGCGGCAGGAGTGGCTCCTGCGGAAGATGTGGACGCACCACCTATAATTAGACAATTAAAAATAGATTATATAAGTAATTGCAAAAAGAATGTGTAGATCAATAATATAACGTTCTAAATCAATATGCATGCACTATAGGATATATAAACATACCCGCAGGTGCGGTGGTGTCACCACCTACAGCTAGACAATAATAAAAATTGCTAAGTAAGAGCAAAAGGAATGTGTGTATTTATGATATAGCATTCTAAATCAATATACATACACTATATGATATATAAACATATCTTGAGGAGCGGGGGTGGCCTCTGTCCCAGATGTGGACGCATCACCAACAACTAGACAATCAAACATTGACAATATAAGTAATTTTGACATAAACAGGCATGAATATCTGTAATATTACATTCAAAATGGATATGCGTGCAGTATACCTGGAGGTGTAGCAAAATCCACACGGAAGGAGGCATCCGAAGGGGTCTCCGATCTGGGTGCAAGACCGGCCCTCTGGAGCTCCCTACGGAGCTCTCCGGGCGGCAGAACCGCTCTGCCTCTGCCTCTGCCTCTGCCGCGGCTGGAGCTCCGGCCGCCCCTCGCTGCTCCCGACATCGTCATCAAATCTAGATAAACGGTTCGTGGACGCATTAGACAATCATTAAAAGTATTGACTATATATGTATAGAGCGTAAAATGTGAAGTAATAATATAACATTACTGATAACCTTTTTCGTTTCGTGGGCGCATCATACATATCTACTTGGATTTCATCGTCGATGTCATTTCTAACCCACGTAACTTCATGATCGGTCGAAAACAACCTGTCCTTCGAAACAGACGGTCGGAGCACTTTAAGCCTTCTCTCTTCTTCGTCCTCATCGCTGTCCTCGTATTCTGGGACATCGTAGACATCTCTGGGTTTCCATCGGCATACAACACTCCACCCCGGATGCTTCAAACACTGTGAGTAGTATACTTGGAACGCTTGGTTCGGAAAGATAAACGGATCGTCCTGACCATAAAATCGAAGTGTGTTCACACTGGTCAATCCATATTCATCTTTCCAAGTCCCAAAACTGCTTCTCCACTTGTCCGTATCGGTTCGCAGATCGTACCAAGTACACTGGAATATATAAAAGGGTTCTGATCGTCCGGGATAGTGGATACCGAGTATACAATTTAAGTACCCATAGTAAATCACACCGTCCGATGCTACCATCGCAATCCCACTATTCTGAGTGGTTCCAGATGTTTCTATGTCCTTAATTTCGAATTTGTATCCAAGGACACCAAATCCTTTATAATATGCAACCTCCATACTAGGAAATTGAGCAAAACATCTTGAATCACTCTCAAATGATGCAGACAAGTTCGGATCGTGGATCTAACAAAACAAATTTTACGACAAATACATAACGATACAAGTTTAGATTAAAACTGATAGCAATAAAATGTTATTCGAATAACTTACATGATCTGTGACCCAATCACAAAAATTTTCCTGATGGTATTTTTCCAAACGTTCTTCGTTCCAATCAGGATGCCCCTCACGTACCTCGTTAAAATGAATTCTGTTTTCGACAAACAATTGTGACATTAATATTATGTCATTTCATACGCACACAAACACAGATATAACAATTAATCCAAAAGAACTTACTCTCTAATTTGTTCAAGACATGCGCAATTAAGCAAGATAAACCGGTATATCTTGTTGATAAACATAGTGTCTACCCTCTTATACTCGGCTTTTCCATATGGCCCGTCTTGAATTCTTCGTGGTGTGTTAAGCCTTGTCTCAATATTCTCGTCCAGATAGCGGGAACAAAATGTGGTTGCTTCATCAAGAAGATAACCTTGCATGATAGAACCCTCTGGTCTATTTTTATTACGTATATACTTCTTAAGAGTGTAGAGGTACCTAATGAGAATATGTTGAATAAATAAATACGGGCATACAGGACAACAATAAATTTATAAATTACGCGAAACGAAAAATTACACGTACTTCTCGACGGGATACATCCATCGATATTGTACCGGTCCGGCTAATTTCGCCTCAGTTGTAAGATGAACCGTCAAGTGTATTCTGATATCGAAAATGACGGTAGGAAAATACGCTCAAACTTGCAAAGTATCAACGCAATAGAATTTTCTAGTTTATCCAGTGTCACAACCTCCAGTATTTTAGCACACAACTCCCTGAAAAAACAACATAGGTTGTTGATTACTAGACCAACCGAGTCGGGGAGAGAAGTCCTGAGGGCTAAGGGAAGAAGGTGCTCCAAGATAACATGGTGATCATGACTTTTCAGCCCATCGATCTTGCCCTTCACAATTTTTATTTTCTTGCTGAATGATCCTGAGAAACCTGTGGGGACTTTCAAATCATGCAACACCTGCAGGAATCTTTTCTTCTCCGGTTGTGACATATGATAAGCGGCATTGGGAAGTACAAACTTGCCCGGTTTACCCGCTACCGTTCTAGGGTGCAATTCACTTCTTATTCCCCACTCTTGTAGATCCATCCGAGCATTCATGTTGTCTTTAGATTTCCCGTCTTTACAAAGAAGCAAGTTAAGTATGTGCTCTGATACTCCCTTCTCTATATGCATGACGTCCAAACAATGACGCACTGAATTTGTAGACTAGTACGGAAGCTCGAAGAAAATGCTTAACTTGTTCCAATATGGTGGTTTGACCTGTTTCGTCGGATCCATCCCGAAAGTCACGTTATTGTAACCATCCCATTTAGCAGCCACGTCCTCTCCGGACAATGGGGATGGAGGTCCAAGAAGCTCCTGATGACCATCAAAGTGAACCGTGTCTAACCTATAGGGGTGGTCTGGAGGCAGGAAACGTCGATGGCCGCAATAACAAACCTTCCTGCTAAAATTCAAGAATTTCGATGTTGTGTGTTCATGGCAATGAGGACATGCTTTGTGACCATGTACGGACCAACCTGATAGCATTCCATACGCAGAAAAGTCATTAATTGTCCACATTAAAGCCGCACGCAGTATGAAGGTTGTCTTTGTGTTTGCATCATATGTCTCTACACCATCAACGAACAAAAATTTCAACTCCTCGATCAGAGGTCGGAGATAGACGTCGATATTGTTTCCCGGTGAGTTTGATCCGTCGATAAGAAGAGGCATCATAAAGTATGATTGGTCCATAGCCAACCAAGGCGACAGATTATAAATTATCATTACAACGGGCCATGTGCTGTGATTTCCAGCCATATAGTTGAATGGGCAGAAGCCATCAGTAGCCAGTCCGAGCCGGACATTGCGAGGATTGCTACTGAATATTGCGTGCCTCCTGTCGAAATCCTTCCATGCCGGTGAATCTCTTGGATGGCTCATTTTTCCATCTTCATTTGGAGGAGCACGGCGATACCAAATCATTGCCTCAGCTGTTTTCTTGCACCTGAATAGCCTCTGTAGCCTCTGTGTTATGGGAAAGTATCGTGCTATCTTCACAGGTATATCAGGCTTTTTATCAGAATCTTTCGGCTTATACCTGGCCTCTCCGTATGTTGGACACTCTTTCAAATCTGAATTCTCTTTCCGGTACAACACGCAATTTTTAGGACATGCTTGAATTTTCTCGCACTTTAGACCCAAATCAGACATCATCTTCTGGGCTTCGTACCAGCTGTCGGGCACATTATTTCCCGGAGGCATAGAATCTTTCAAGAACGAAAGAAGCATTGTGAATGACTTGTTGCTCCATCCATTTAGACACTTAATCTGGAAAAATTGGACGAATCATGAGAGAGTGGAATACTTCGCATTCTCATAAATTGGTTTCCTAACATCATTCATGAAATTTTCATATTTATCCGCACGAGATCCTTGACCGGAAGGAATATCATCTTCGGTACGAATAGATTCACCTAGGGCAGCCTCTACCATATCCTCCATTTCTTCTGATGGAAATAAATTACCGCCTTCTCCTTCTGTCGCATTACCGAATTCTTCTTCTCCTGCCGCATTATCGTGTTCTACTTCTTCTGCCGCAGTACTGTATTCTTCTCCTTCCCCGTGATATTTCCAAGTTGTATAAAGTCTAGTAAACCCATGTTTTACAATATGAAGCTCTGCCAATTCTACCTTCTGCCAGTACTTATTGCCACATCTATCGCACGGACAGAGAATCTTCTCTATTATGATCTTATTATGTGCGTGTGCAAATTCAAGGAAAGCAGCAACTCCTGCGACAAATTTAGATTGCATACGTTGTTTCCAATCCACATACATCCAGTCCTTAGCTCTGACGTACTCATGGGCCATGTTAGACTGTATAACATATAAATTGTAGGTTATGCTTACTATATTGAAAAATATAAGAACGGGATAGTTACTGACAAAGGAGAAAATCCGTGTAAATGCATTAGACTTAAGCTCCTACGGAGAACGTATCTCCTTTTAATATTATTAAATGTTCTCATGTAGTGCGAACGTGCATTGCACGTGGTGCGCGCATAGCGGGCATACGTGCGTTGCACGTAGCGCACATGGCGCTTGCGCATATGCGCATTATGGGGAGGAGCAGGCTCCTAACTTGGAGAACTAAGCTCCTTTTAATATTATTGAACATTTTCATGTGGTGCGCACGTGCATTGATTCTATATCTACAACACGAAAGACACGAATTCTTCCCATGTCTCCTCATGTCTCCATGGAAATTGGGACAATATCGTCAGAGACTACATTAATTCCTCATGACTCCACGAATTCTTCCCTAGCCCCAGCCCCAGCCCTAGCCCAGCCCCACCCTAACCCTAACCTAACCCTAACCCCAGCCCCAGCCCAGCCCTGCCCCAACCTAACCCTAACCCCAATCCCAGCCCCAGCCCCAGCTAAACCCCAACCCCAACCCCAACCCTAACCCTAACCCCAGCCCCAGCCGAACCCCAACCCTAACCCTAACCCCAACCCCAACCCCCTGCTGAACTCTAGCCCGAGCCCGAGCCCCAGCCCCAACCCTAACCCCAACCCAAACCGATGCCTCATCGGTACCCAAACAATGAACCATAGCCCTAAAAAAATCAAAAATTTGAGTAATTGAAGATTTCCTTACCTGATCGAAGGCGACGATCGATCGAAGGCGACGATGAAAACAGAGATGACCTGGCGCTGGCGACGACGAAAGGCGCAGGCGGTGGCTACGATGAATCGGCCGGCGGTGGGGACGACGAGATCGACGATCGATCGGCGGGAACGAGGGTTTGGGAGGAATTTGGGTTCGCGCGCGCGGAAGAAAATGATCAGCGTAGAGATCGATCCGTGCCTTTTTAATTAAATCTCTATTTAGTTGCTCCTACGGATAAGTCCGTAGGTGTTTCGTTTGCGGCTCCGTAGGGGCAAACAACAATTTAAGATTTAGTATTTTTAAATTAATATGTGAGGACCCGTAGGGGCAACCTTTTGGCCCTACGGATTAGTCCGTAGGGCCAAACTTAAATTGCCCCTACGGATGTCATTATCCGTATGGACAACCCTTTATTTTACTAGTGTTAGGTTATTAATTAGGAAAAGAGGCATGCATGGAACCCAGGCTGCAGGCTCTATGGTGGAATGCATGGAGTGTGATTGTTACTTCAAATGAGAAGTTAAAAGGGACTGGATATATACTTGACAAGAAAAGTAGTACAGTCGGCGAAAGAAATGTCTGTCTAGGTGCAATCTGGTTTAAAATAGTCGCCTTATGATGTTAACGTACGATTGAAGCTATCCTCCATTGTATCATTGTATCAATGGGACATCAGTTAGCTGTTTCCTTATATATGGTACTGGGAATTACATAACTTTGCTTAATGTGCCCATCCCGGTGTTTTCTGGTAGGTTTGAAGAAATAAGAAGCATGTAGAATATGATCGATTACATATATAGTCGGTAACCTACAAACAATTGAACTAATAATCTAAGTTAGCTAATTTATCTGTACCTGTATATCGAACTCCCCTCTAATAGTTCCTTACAAAACTGTGAATTTGCTATCATAGTATTACTGCTTAAGCTGCTTGAGATCCTATGGTGATGCCAGTATTGATGAAACAGAACCATAATGATAACAAGATCGAGCTTCTGCTTCTGATGAAACTGTTGGGCTTGCATTCTTTGCTTATGTTAATTACTGTATCAGTCGCTTCTCCGGGCCTTTGCTTGATGGTTAATTTCTTGAAATGTTTCTGAAGATCTGTTTCTTAAAAGTACTGGTAACGTTTTTTCCCCTTCAAATTCTTACTGCTGGAATTAACCTGTCTACATTATTAGTCTAGACTCGTTTACGTTATTCTTTTAGACCTGGACTCTGGTATCTTCTCTTATCGGGAGTTTGTATGAGAGGGGCTTTATGGTGATATCAACTTAATGTTCTCTCAAGATTATTAGCCTATCCCATATGCTTGGGATAAAAGGCTCAGTTGCTGCTGCTTGTTCTCTCCAAATTATCGGCGGCGCTGTCAACGAATATTAGGTATTTTGTTGATTTTGTATCCACCCTTTGGCATTGTTTGTCGAAATGTTTGAAGACGGGTTTCTTGTGGTTGATAACGTCACTGTGCTCTTGCAAAATGTTTCACTCATGGGCTCTTTATTTATTTAATTTTTTGGGAACATTCTTGGCAATTTTTCGGTTCTAGTTCATGCTTGTTTGCTTTGCATATACTACCAGCATGGACTCTTGTGTATGTGCATGCGCAGGGAATGCATTTAGGTTTTATTGAAAGCTCTAAAGTTGCTCTAATATATTTGTTGGCTGGCCGAATCTCTCTTGTTATAATTTAGAAAATCTAAATCCAAACTTGATCAGAACCCAACCATGTCTAGAGATAATTCTCAGAAAAATTGAGACCCTAAAATTTCAGTTTTTTTGGTGTTTCAATATTTTGCTCCTAGCGTAAAAAAAAATGGAAATTTTTTAGTGTTCTTAACAATATTTTGCTTGTTAGCCATACAGCTTAAGAAAATCATAAATTTATTTTTTTTGGTTCGGTTTATTAATGTTTTACTTGCTATGTAACACACGAAAATCGTGAAAGAAATACTGAAATTTTCAGTCTTCTTTGATTTTTCATCATTTTGCTTGATATATAATATCACAATTTTTTTTGAAATATCGCAATATTTTTTTTCGGTGTTTCAATATTTTGTTTGCAATACCACATGAATTTTAAGAAACCCCGAAATTTTTTGTTTTTTCAGGTTTTTCAATATTTTATTTGCTATTGCGAAATTTTCGGAAATTCTAAAATTTGTAGTGTTCTTGGGTTTTTCAACATGTTGCTTGTTATAGTTCATGAAAATTATGAAATTTTCAAAAATCACAAGGATTTCAGTTTTCTTTAGTTTATAAATACTTTGCTTAATATAGCATACGAAAATTGCGAAATTTTGAGTTTTCTTGGGTTTTCCAATAATTTGCTGTGCCAAGGTACATGAAAATCGCTAAATTTTCAAAAATTCTGAAATTTTTAGTTTTTCTTGATTTTTCATTATTTTGTTTGCCATACCGCACACGAATATCGCGAAATTTTGTTTGCACACGAATAAATTTTCATGAATCCCAAAATTTTCTTTTTACTTTGGTTTTTCGATAATTTAGTTTTTATATAGCACACGAATATTGCAAAACTTTTAGCAATCACAAAATTTTCAATTTTCTACGGTTTATCAATATTTTGCTTGCATAAGAAAATCGCTAAATTTTTAAATCCCTATATATATTTCAGTTCTCTGTGGTTTATCAATATATTGCTTATTATAGCACACCAATATCATGAAAAATTCAATTTTCGAAGGCTTTTCAATATATTGCTTGATAAAACCAAAAAAAAAACCATAAAATTTTCAGAAATCCTAAACTTTGCAGTTTTCTTCGGTTCATTAATATTTTGCTTGTTATAACACATATTTTTAATATTTTATTTGTTATAACACACAAAAATCGAAACTTTTCAGTTTTTTTAGTTTTTCAATACTTTACTTATTATAGAACGTAAAAATCACAATTTTTTTTTAAATTCAAAAATTTTATGTTTTGTTTTGTTTATTAATGTTTCGCTTGTTCACAAGAAAATCACGAAATTTTCAGAAATCCGGTAATTTTCTATTTTCTTTGTTTTTTCAATAGTTTACTTGTTACAACACAGAAAATCGCGAAATATTTAGAATTTCCTAATTTTTCTTCGATTTTTAATATTTTGCTTGTTATGGCACACAAAATTCGTGAATCCTTCAAAAATCCTAAAATTTTAGCTTCCTTCGTTTTATTAAATATTGCACTTCTTATAGCATATGAATATAATTTTTAGAAATTCTGAAATTTATTGTTTTTTTTTTGGTTTTTCAGTATTATGCTTGATATAGCATATGAAAGCCATGAAATTTTCTTCTTCTTTTTTCCGGTTTTTCAATATTTGCTTGCCCCACAATACAAAAAACATGAAATTTTCAAAAATCGCAAAATTTTTAATTTTCTTCGTTCTTTCAATATTTTGCTTACATAGCACACCAAAATCATGAAATTTTCAGAAATTCCAGAAATATTTTGTTTTTCTTGGTTTATTAATATTTTGCTTGCTAGGAAAAGAAAATCGAGAAATTTTCATAAATTCTAAAATTTTCAGTTTTCTTTGGTTTACCAATATTTTATTACCACTGACATATAGCAAAATTTTTAGAACCCAAAAGCTTTTCCTTTTTTAAAAATATACTGCTTCTTAAATTACACCAAAATAGTGAAATTTTCAGAAATTTTCGAAATATTTTGTTTTCTTTGAATTTTTCAGTCTTTTTTTACTATATCATAAATATCGGGAAAATTTTAGAAATCCTAAAATTTTATATTTTCTACGGTTATTTAATATTTTGGTTGCTACAGTATACGGATATGACGATTTTTTTCAAAGTACTAATTTTTCTACCTCGATTTATAAATATTTTGTATGCAATATCACATGACATCCACACAATTTTTAAAAACCACAAAATAATCTGTTTACTTCGATTTGTTATAGAACATGAATATCGTGAAATTTTCATAAATCCTAATATTTACAGCTATTTTTGTTCTTTTAACATTTTGCTAATTATAGCACACAAAAATTATGAAATTTTCAAAAATTCAAAATATTTCGGTTTTTTGGTTTATTAATATTTTAGTTTATTATAACAAAATATCGCAAAATTTTCAATTTGTATAAATAATGAAATTTGCCAGCAATATCAAAATTTTATTTTTACTTTGGTATTTCAATATTTTGCAAGTTATAACACGTAGTCATAAAATTTTCATGAATCTCAAAATTTTTCATTTTATTATGTTTTTCGATATTTTGCTTGCTATAACACAAGAATACCGTGAAATTTCAAGAATTTCTAAAATTTTCAGTTTTCTTCGGTTTATCAATATTTTGCTTGCAATAACACATGAAAATCACGAAAAATTTAAAAATACTAAATATTTCAGTTTTGGTTGGTTTATCAATATTTTGCTTATTATATATAGCACACGAATATGAAATTTTATGTTTTCTTCAGTTTTTCAATATATTGTTTATTATATCGTAAGCAGTTATTGCAAAATTTTCAGAAATTTTAAAATTTTCAGTTTTGTCTTATCAATATTTTGTTTTCTATAATCATACAAATATTGCGAAAATTTCAAATATCTTAAAGTTTTAGTTTTCTGTAGTTTTTCAATAATTTACTTGTTAAGACATGAAATTTTTCGGTATGTTCGGTTTATCAATGTTTGGCTTGCTGTAGCATAAAAAAATCATGAAATTTTCAGTAAACGAAAAATCGTGAAATTTTTAGAAATCCCAATTTTTTCTTTGCTTATTCAATATTTTGTATACAGAAATCGATTTTTTTTTCCAGAAATCCCCAAAATTTATGTTTTCTTCAGTTTATCATTACTTTGTTTGTTATAGCACTCAAAAATCCTAAAATATCTAGTTTTCTTCTGGAGTTTTCAATATTTTATTTCCTCGATATTTTCAGAAATCCTAAAATTATCAGTTTTCTTCGGTTATTCCGAAAGTGTTGATATTTTGCTTAATATACCGCACACAAAAATTGCGAAATATTTAAAACCTCTAAAAATTGTAATTTTCTTCGGTTTAATAAAATTTTACTTGTTATTCCACAAGAATATAAAGAAATTTTCTAAAATCTTAAAATTTTAAGTTTTCTTTGATTTTTCAATATTTTGTTTGGATAGCACACGAAAATCGCTATCTTGTTAGAAAAACTAAAATTTTCTGTTTTCTTCGTTATATCAATATTTTACTTGTTATATAGCATACGCAAACTGTAGATTTTCAAAAATCCCAAAATTTTCCGCTTTACTCAATTTGCCAAAATTTCAAAGTAATCACAAAAAGTTGAATATTGTTGAATTCTTAAATTTTCTTCAGTTTATCAATATTTTGCTTATTGCATAGCCATAAATATAACGTAATTTTCTTAAATTCTAAATTTTTTAGTTTTATTTGGTGTTTCAATATTTTTCTTTAACTCAGGAATATTGCGAAAATTTTAGAAATCCTAAAATTTTCAAATGTCTTTGGTTTAAAACAATTTTGCTTACTATATAGCATACAAAATCCCGAATTTTTCCGGTTTTCTTTGTTTATTAATATTTTATGTTATACCAAACGAAAATCGTGAAATTTTCATAAATACTGAAATTTTAAATTTTCTTCGATTTGTCAGTATTTTGCTTGTAATAACACAATAATTTAGCGGCTTTTAGAAAAAATCCTAAAATTTTCACTTTATTCTCTTTATCAATATTTTGCTTATTATATATATACAGCACACGAATATTGCAAATTTTTCAGAAATTTTAAGAGTTTTATATTTTGGTTTTTAAATATTTTTCTTTCGGAATGTGAAATTTTCAGTTTTCTTCGGGTTTTCAATATTTTACTTGCTGTAGCACAAAAATATCATGATTTTTTAAAAGAAATTCATAACTTATTTATTTGTTTGGTTTATTGATGTTTTGCTAGTTATAGCACATGAAAATAGTGAAAATTTCAGGAAACTTGAAATTCTTTTCTTTTTTTTTTATAAATATTTTGCTTGCTAAATGAAGAAGGAAAAACAATATAGACAGCTCACACACAATCACATACGAAGACCATAAAATTTTTAGAAATCCCAAAATTTTCTCCTTACTTGATTTTCAATATTTTGCTTATAGCACCATGAAAATCCTGAAATTTTTTAAAATCACGAAATCTTATGATTTCTTTTGTTTTTAGTATTTTGCTTCCTATAGAACAGGAACAACACATTCAAAACTCCTAAAATTTTCTCTTTCTTTCAGTTTTTAAATAATTTGTTTGCAGCACAAATACAACGAAATTTTTAATTTTCTTTGATTTAGCAATATTTTGCTCACTACAGCACATGATAAACTGTAAAATTTTTGAAAATCCCAAGATCTTCTTTTTTTCTTCGGTTTTTTAATATTTTCCTTGCCATTGCACAAAAAAATTTAAAATTTTAGAAATCACAAAATTTTCTATTTTCTTCGGGTTTTCAATATTTTGCTTGATATAATTGAGGCAGGGTGTAAATTGAAGTGAAAAGCAATTGATGAATGTAAGCCAATTTACATCCCAAGTGAGGCGAGGTAGTGCACTTGCGTGGGAAGGTAGAAGATAAAATTGATCTCCATTGTTTCTTCCTTAGTATATACTATTTTTTGTCTGAAAATTGAAAGGCCACATGCCTCCATTGTCTTCTATTTATAATAGGTAGATATAAATTGGCTAAAATACGGACAACACTCCCCATTTTTGTCTAAAAAACAGGAAATCCCTTTTAACTTCAAAATCCTGCATTTTATCCTCAAAAAAATTTACACCGTTTGTCTTTTGGATGTTATTTTCCAAAGTGCCATTCCATCCTTCAATTTCTTCCCCAAATTTCCTTCAATTTTTCTTTCCTGATTTTTTATTCCATATTTCTTTTCGTATTTTTCTCCCCAAAATCTCCAATCAAATGCTATAAGCTATTTACATCTTCTCCTTTTCCGGTGGCGGACTCAAAATGTTTTGGTAAGTGGGGGCAAAAAATATTCTTAGATCCTTAAAAACCTACAACTTGATAACATATGAAAAATACATCGAGTAACACTTGAGCCATTGGTCAAACTTTATTAAAGAGCCATTGGTCAAACTTTATTAAAACTAAGAATGTAAACGCATGTGAGGAATCTACGAGCTTAAATCAGAATGTTTAACAAGAAGCTTTCACCCCAAATTTTTTGGTTCCGCTATATAAATCTTTTTTTCCCACCATGCTCTGTCAAAGGCCATATCTTCTGCTAAATTTACAATAAACATATCGTTCTTAATAACCTCTATCCATATTCATTGAGGTCTACCCCTATCCCCAATTACGCCAAGAACTACAATTTTATATTTTTTCTAATCGGGACATCGATCGGTTTTCATTGCACGTCCGGACCATCATAATCGATTCTCTTGCATTTTATCCTTTATAGAAGCTACCTTTGGTTTGTTACTATGAAGACACTCATCTTTCAAAAACATGCATGGATTCATCACAAACTGTGTATAACAGCGGCTCGACAATCTTGTGAGTGGGTCCATCACTATCTTGCATGGATTCAAGAAAATATGTAATCCGCCAAAAACAAAAATGAAAAAGGTAAATTGAGCTAGTCAAATAAGGATTGATTCAGAAGTAATTTTGGTACAGAAAAATCTCATGAACGGGAAAATTGGGCAGGCTTTTGAGGTCAAGGGAGGTTTTATGCTTTCTGAGCGAAAGTGAGGTAGGTTTCACGCATTTAAGTCTATACAGTTTCATGATCTCTTTCTATAGAACCTGGCATCAGGAGGCATCATTACTGGTGTTCAATGTAAGAGCCATCTGCATCATTACAAAGAAATAAATCGAATAATTCAAGCACAAAAACTTTGAAGAGTTGCACAATGATCGATCAAGGATACAAGCTTAAACAATAAATTTGAGCAATGCAATATAGCAATCAGAAGTTTCAATTCGACGGCTTTATTTTGTTACTAAATCGCCTTGCATGGTCCAATTACATTATATACTGACTGGACCACATGTACAGGTTAATGTTTTCAAAATTGTAATTTTATCTGTTACTTTTCAAATCATAATCAAAATTTGAGCAACTGGTGAGAACAGAGCCATTGCAGGCAAAATACCTCGTGCATTCTTTATATAACAATCAATGAATTATAGAAAGAAAAACATCTATTTGTTTGCATTTCAAGCATGGATTCAGATTCGTGAAGATTCTCCAACAGCAGTTTCCATCCTCTGGTACCATTCACCAATTCCTGAGTTCTCCACCATGTCTTTCCCAGCCTTCAAGTACCGAATTGGCCTCAGGACACCAAACACAGCAAGATCCGCTAAGTTTGGTTTCGACCCCCCTAAACAAAAATAGACATAGTAGAGATTATGGTTATGGAGCAATGCGCAACGGAAAAGGTTCTGTATCAAAATTCTATATGAAACATGACATACCAAGAAAATCTCTGCTGTCGAGTGCTTTGGTCCATGTTTCTGCTGCCTCGTACAGAGCAGCACGCTCATCAGTGATGTTGTATTTCTTCTTCAGCTTTTTTGACACCATGTACATAGCGGCTGCTCCGGCATATTTTACAGTTAGCTTTTCTGTAAAGCTAAAGTTTCCTGCAATTCAGCAGCAAATATTGTTTTCATTTGAATCTCGTCAGTTCAAAGAAGATTGTAACCAGTATTAAGCAACAGAGAAACAGATACAATGATAAAAATGAGAGACAATGTAACTGGTACAAAATTCTAAATAGCATGATGTCCCTAGCAGTAACCGTGTCTCTGTGGAAGGATATCAATTATCAACTAGCCGTGCAGTTTTTATTATATTTTTGTTTTCCATGGTAGTTTTTTTACTTGACTGGTTAGAGAATTTGTCAGCTATTAAATGGATAGAATTTTAGTGTATCCCAGGAGTTGAATGTAAATTCTCCCTCAAACAGTTATTACAGTTTCCCATTTGCTTCAAATCAATCATCATCCTCATCTTCTTCTCTTATCCATTAGTTTGATTTAAAGTTTTGCATGCAGAAATTGATAGTAGAAAGCAACTGTTCCCAACAAGTGGCATACTGGATTGAAGACCAATTTAAGTTGCCCAACAGAGAGAATAAATATATATTCCAAAAACATGCCATATACACAGAGAAGCCCATGAAAGGGTTGCAAGAAAAATGAAACTCTATGATTGAGGATTATGAATTAAAACACATCGTCACAGTAGAGCAGGGTAACACAGGAACAGAAGAAAAATCAAATCATTGCGGTATCCTTACACGGGAACAGAAGAAAATGGTCTGCACATTCTATTGAAGTCATCTTGACGTAACTGAAATATTATTCAACTTGCATTGTTGCATATACATTATGAAACATACAAAAGAATTTTTATGATCCTCCCAAATACTAGTGGGAAGGTAACCCCTCCAAAAGATTTAGTTGCCTATGATTTCCACATCAGCGAAACCAACCCCCCACCCCCCTAAACAAACAAAAAAAACATCTTTCTTTTTGAAGGAATCCTTCCATTAGGCCTTATCCGTCTTTGATGGTATCCACTTCTGAAGTCTCTTTTGGAAAAGATAATGGAATCAGCAATCATACAAAGGATGTCGTCGTCTAGGGGTGGGATGGGGAAACCATATTTCATGGTTTTTTAATAGCTAAATACTCTTGTTTGAGAGCTAAGAAACAATACTTAACCACTAGGAAGAGAGTCGGAAATGGTGGAGAGACTGCCTAGCCTCAACTCTAAGGATCCGCTCCCGATTTTGGGACACATGATGCATTCATATTATCCTGCACTTTCTCCGGCTTATATGATTTGGTTAATGACTACTGACATCATAGGAAGTAACAAATTGCGATTTACACTAATTTCCTTAGCTTTAGCTTTAATAACTTGGACCTGAGATACTTAGACCATCTAATTTCTTTTAAATTACAATTATATCACTTCCACCGCATGCTCGGTTATTCACCATAACAATGTAGACTCTCCTCATAAAGCTATATCTTCTAGCAGTATTGTCTTTTCTTGCAATATTTAATGTAAGACTGGCCATGTTTCAGAGGCCATATAACAAATATAATGTGTAAAAACAAATGAAATTGAACATATAGGATGGATGCTCACACACACAGAAAAAGAAAAAGAAAAAGAAAAAAAGAAAGATATCTAACATAAAATGCAGTTGCAGAAGATATCTAGCAGTTGTACTATCTTACCATGATTCGTTATATAATCAAAGGACTCGAGAGCTTCTGAAGTGGTGCGATAAATATTTGGTGATAGCATGTGCACAAGGTGATCATCGACCCACCTATAGAGTGAGAAGACGTACTGAAATAATCAATATATGCAACTTGGCCTGAGATAAATGCTCCCAGAACGAGCTTAGGGAATTGAAAAAGATGAACCAAATAGCATGGAAGATTGATTGGGCTAGTGAAAGTCAACACGAGACTAATTTGTCATTTATTCATAAAATACAATCTCAAGGTGCAGAATTAATGCATACGGTCTTAAATAGTAAATTATAAATACAAGATACAAAATGAGATATAATAGCATTAAGCTGGATAAGAATAGCCAAACAATCCGAAAGTGCACATATATGTATTCAATCTTGAAGGGTTCAAATTATAAAGGCAAGTTATGAAGCGGAATACAATTGAATTAAGCTAAATCACGATCCCAATATAGATTTTAACTTGGCTTAAATGGTGTCTGAAGTTAAACTTATTTTGTGCACAAAATCTAATTTGATTTTGATACAGAGAAGCTTCCAAATATCAATTGTCTATGAATTTGTTGACTAACCCCCCCCCCCCCCCAGTAATAGCAGAAAATAATAGATCACTTTTCACTGTCAAGCTAGGGGAAGGAGGGAAAGATAAGAAACCACCAAAGTTCACTACAACTAAAAACGTAAAAGGTTCCCTGTTGGTCATTTCCAACCACCACACTGAAGACAGAAAGAGGTCATTCCCATCAGCGTCCTCGAGAAACAAGAACTGGGAAAAGCAGTTAACAAATTGGTGAATCAGATATCAAGCGAAACCATTAATGAGCCGTTTCAACTTCTAGTTAACGTACAATACAACTTTACCATTCAAATGCAGGAAGAAATGGAAGAGTATGTTGACATCCGTGTCACACGATCCTCAATTTTGATGATTTAGTTCAAAACATTATTTAATGAATTCATATGTTACCAACGACGTTTCCAAGTTTTTCTTGAAGTACAGTTTGCAACAACATATTCAACATCAAGTAAGATTGCCTACAATGTGATGCGCGCTCAAACTGGCAATATGGCATGATGATTTGATACAATCGACAACGTGAAGCAAGCAAATTCAAGATCCATTTATGTCAAATGTAACAAATCAAGAGAAATGAAACTAAGTGAAGAACCAAGACCATGATCGAAAATATGAGCGATATATATGGAATTAGAAATGATTTCATAAGCTTAGAAACCACATTCCAACTCATTCTTAATGTCCATGACGTCATTCCTATCCGTTGGAATTCAAATTTGTCAAAGTTCAAACCAAATGTATCATTCAAGTCAAAACACCGACGTCATCCCCTAACGTCAGTATCAGAAAAGTTTGAACACTGACGTCAGCCCTTGACGTCAGTATAAGAAAAGGTTGAACTACTGACGTCAATCCAGAATTTAGGTGAACAAATCTCTGATTCTCATCTTTCTGTTAAAGTTATCAGTGACGGCTACCCTGACGTCATTAGAACAAATTGTTTAGAGCTGACGTCTGTCCCTGACGTCATCACGGACAGTTTGAATCAAAAATTTGAATTTCAAATTTCGAAATGAATGGACACTTGAGGCAAATTTGCTCCTAACTTCCTCTAAACGGTCATTAACTGTTTTATGGTAGTTTTTGGCAGTTACAATAACTTTTCATTCAATTCTCTATAAATACCTTTGAAATCTCACAATTCATAACACAAAAATTCATTGAAAATCCTTCTGAAATTCTTTATGTTTTTTGCGTTTTAACTTGTTCAGATTTTTCATTTCTCAAGTGTCTTAAACCCGTCCAAATCTCTCAAAACAATCCTTGTGCCTAACCTGAAATAATTTTTGAGATCAATAGGATTGTGAGTGAAATCGTTTGTAATAAAAGCGATTTATAACCCAAAAGAAAGGGTGTTTCTCCTTTCACTTGAATTGTAAATTCGGAGTGGAAAAAGAAATTTTCTTAGAGGGCCGTGGATTAGAGAGGAAAATGCGGATTTCCTAAAGAATTACGGTCTAGAAAGGAAATACACTTGTTTCCTAAGAAATTGCAGTTTAAGTGATCGATTCTTATGAAGAGCGATATATTGTTTCTTCACATCCTGTGAAGTGGGATTTGTGTACTTCACAAGTATAATGGAAGAATTATGAGTAGGAGACTCAGGCAGGGACTAGTTACAGGATGTAGTGGACCCTAGTCAACATATCGCCTTGTTTGCATTGCTCTAACTCTTTTTATGTTTCTTTTTTTGTATTGATATATTAAGTTTCTTGTTTAAAACTTATTTTAAATATTTTCTGCGGAAACTCGATAATCACTTTAGAAATAGTAGTTAAGTTTCTAAATTTGCAATAGGTTATTATAATTACCTCATTCATCCCTCTCTAAGCTATTTTCAATTTTCAATTGGTATCAGAGCAAGTTGCTCAGTTTTTAAATTAACATCTAAAGTTTATTAGATCCTAATGGCAAATCTACCACACGACCCCCACTTTTTAATGGCACAAATTTTCAATTTTGGAAAACTAAAATGAGAATCTTTTTTACAATGTATGGACCTAGATATTCTAGATATTATAGATGAAGTCTTTGTTATTCCTACCACCAAACCATATTCTAATGCAGAAAAACAATTTATGAGATTAAATATTAAGGCTATGAACGCCCTTCACTTCTCGTTGGTTCCAGAGGAATTCAATAGAATTTCTATGTATCAAACAGTATATGAAATCTAGAGAACTCTCGAGACTGCACATGAGGATACGGGCCAAGTAAAAGAAAGTAAAATTAATAAATTAATGCACGAGTACGAAATATTTTTTTTATGAAAGAAGACGAATCAATTGATTCAATGTACTCTAAGTTTAACAATATAGTAATAGAATTATTTAATTTAGGTAAGAAGTTTGTAAATAAAGAAAAGAACTATAAAATTTTTCGATCACTAATTTTGTCTTGGCAGCCTAAAATTACAGCTATAGAAGAGGCAAACGACATGAGCACCATGAGTGCTGAGACTCTCATTGGTAAATTGAAAACTTATGAGATGCAACTTGGTGACATCAAGACAAAGGAGAACAATCAAA
This sequence comes from Agapanthus africanus, assembly GCA_030015575.1. Classification (NCBI taxonomy): domain Eukaryota; kingdom Viridiplantae; phylum Streptophyta; class Magnoliopsida; order Asparagales; family Amaryllidaceae; genus Agapanthus; species Agapanthus africanus. The sequence continues at coordinate 537,272,121 of JASDDO010000010.1, read as the reverse complement.
GAAATAATATCGCACTCAAAACGTCGAATAATAAAGTTAAAGAGCCAATCCCATCAAGCGGTGCTGAGATCGAAAACGAAGATATGACAAACATTAAAAGACATTTCAAAAGGTTTTCTTAAGGTAAGAGGCAACTCTTTTAAGAAACGGACTAACACTTCCAAAACCATGCGATGTTTTGAATGCCTCAAGGCAGATTGTCTGAACCTCAAGTCCAAGAAGGACAAACCAAAATGGAAGAAAGGTTTGGAGAAACGTGCATTCCAAGCCATCCGAGATGATTCTGATTCGAGCGAATCAGAAAACAAAGAAGTCGCCAACATATACTTCATAGCGATTGACAATGATAATCTCAGATCATGTAAAGAGAAGTGGATTCTTGATAGCGGCTGCTCGAGGCATATGACTGAAAATATCACCTGCTTCGAAATGCTATCAAGAGAAAATGGTGGTACCGTGACATTTGATGATAATAAAAAGGCCAATATCATCGGAAAAGGTACCCTTTCATTTAAGTATAATTCCAATATTACTATAATACATGATATTTTGTTAGTAGATAACTTAAAACATAATCTATTTAGTGTTAATCAATTCTACGATAAGGGTTATAACGTAGGATTTGAAAAAAAAACTTAAGTAAAATAATTTATAATAATATAACTATTTTAACTGGAAAACGATACAATAATATATATATATATATATATAATGTATACACATGACTTCAACAATAAAGATTTAAAATGCTCAGTTGTAAATAACGACGACTCATGGCTTTGGCATAGAAAGCTAGGTCATGCGTCAATGGATATTTTATCTAAAATAACTAGGACTAATTTAGTTAAATGTATTCTATTATTAAAATACGAAAAAGATAAACAATGTGAGGCTTGTCTTAAAGGAAAACAAACCAAAACTTCATTTAAACCTAAGAATGAAATCACAACCGATACTTCTTTACAACTAATTCACATGGATTTATTTGATCCAAGTAGAAATGCAAGTGTCGGAGGAAGGTTTTATGCTTATGTATAGTAGACGATTACTCTAGATTCACATGGGTATTCTTTCTTAGAACCAAAGACGAAATCTTTAACGTCTTCAAATTCTTTTCTAAGAGAATTCAAAATGAGACGGATCTTAGAATTTCCAAGATCAGAAGTGATCATGGTGGAGAATTTGAAAATAATCTCTTTGAAGTATCAAGAAAGGATGTAAGCATGAGTTTTCATGTGTTAGGACACCACAATAGAATGATGTCGTTGAAAGGAAAAATCGTTTCTCGTAAGAAATGACACGTACTATGTTAAATGAGAACAATCTATCCATGTATTTCTGGGCAGAGGCAGTAGATACGCCATGATATATCATAAATAGAGTTACCATATGAAAGTTTCTTAAGAAAACTCCTTATAAACTCTTGTACAAAAGAACCCCAAATATAAAATACTTCAAAGTTTTTGGATGCAAGTGTTTTATATTGAATACCTTAGATAATTTAGGAAAATTCGAGTCTAAGAATGACGAAGCTATATTTGTTGGTTACTGCATGACCAGCAAAGCATATCGTATCTATAATAATAGAACAGTAATACAAGAAAGTATGGATGTTGAATTTGATGAAAATAACTCCAACTCCATAATATCAAAAAATGATGATGTGCTAAACATCTCTAATGGTTTAGAGAATCAATCAACCGAAAAGGAAATTGCCGAACCAGAAATAGAAGATGTGGCACAATTTGTGGAAGAAGATCTTCCACAGAGTTGGCAATTTGCTCGTGATCATCTAAATGATTTGATCATAGATACTATTGATAAAGGAGTCATTACAAAATTATTAAGATTCAATGCTCGTATTAACTTAGCATTTATATCCCTGATAGAACCCAAAAACATTAATGAGGTTATTATTGATGAAAATTGGATAATAGCCATGCAATAAAAACTTAACCAGTTCGAAAGGAATAACATTTGGGATCTTGTTCCAAGACTTGAAAATAGACCATAATAGGAACCAAATGGGTGTATAAAAATAAACTTGAAGAATTAGGTAAAGTGGTCAGGAATAAAGCACGTTTAGTTGCTCAGAAATATAACCAAATAAAAGAAATAGACTATAATAATACCTATGCATCAGTTGCTAGACTTGAAGCAATCTGTATCCTATTGGCATACGCTTGCTATAAAAACTTCAAAGTTTTTCATATAGATATTAAAAGTGCATTCTTAAACGGTCACATAGACGAGGAAGTCTATGTAGCTCAACCCCCTAGTTTTGAATATCATAAATTTCCCGACCATGTATATTAACTAAGAAAAGCACTTTATGGTCTCAAGCAAGCACCATGTGCTTAGTATGAACGTCTAAGTTCATTCTTAGAAAACATAGGTTTCACGAAAGTTGTAGTGGATAAAACTTTATTCACTAAAATTTTTAACAAAGATATAATTGTAGTCCAAGTATATGTTGACGACATCATTTTTTGATCAACTAATGAACGTCTTTGTGAAGATTTTGCCAAATCCATGGAAGACGAATTTGAAATGAGTATGATGGGAGAAATTAATTCTTCCTTGGCTTTCAAATCAAACAAATGAAAAATGATATGTTCATCAATCAAGCCAAATACACTAAAGCGTTGATAAAGAAATTTGGCTTAGAAAGTGCAAAGACCTGTGAGACACCGATAGCTATCAATACCAAACTCACTGATAATAATGATGGTCAAAATGTTGACACTAGACGATATCGTGGCATGATAGGTAGTTTATTATATTTGACCGCTAGTAGACCCGATATCATGTTCAGTGTATATTTGTGTGCGAGATTCCAAGTCAACCGTAAGAAATCACATTTGACTGCTGTCAAATGAATCTTTAGATATATATAAGGAACCATTAACTTTGGCTTATGGTATCCTAAGAACAACTTATTTCATTTAATAAGTTATTCTGACGCGGATTATGTTGGAAGTCTCAAAAATCGAAAGAGCACAAGTGGCACATGTCACTTTTTAGGGAATTGTCTTGTTTCTTGAATTTCAAAGAAGCAAAATTCTGTTGCTCTATTGACGGCCGAGACAGAATATAGTGCTACCGTACATGTTGTGCACAAAGTTTATGGATAAAATACACTCGAAGACTATCGAGAAAGTATTTCACAAATTCCTGTACTGTGTAACAACACCAACACGGTTCATATGACCAAAAATGCATATCAACATTATAGGACTAAACAACAACTGAACTTTTTATCCCAAGCATATAGGGTAGGCTACATGAACCAATATCAGAATCACGCCGGGTCCAGCACATGAATTCTCCGCCTCCACTCACTCCTATCGAACAATATACTATCATTGAGACCTTTGACAACTATATCGTTTCGTATCACCTCCATCCATATTTCCTTCGGTCTCCCTTTTGCCCTTTTGCCATTGCCCATATCGAGAGTATCTATTTGTCAAACCGGTGCTTCCATAGGTCTGCGTCGCACATGACCAAACCATCTTAGCCGGTTTTCCCGTATCTTCTCCTCCACAGGTGCTACACCAACTTTTGCACGAATATACTCATTTCGCACCTTATCTTTTCTAGTGTTGCCGCACATCCAACGAAGCATGCGCATCTCCGCTACGTGCATCTTCTGTGTATGATGCTTCTTAGGAGCTCAGCATTCTGTACCATATAATAAGGCAGGCCGAATAGCGCTCCGATAAAACTTCTCTTTCAATTTTAACGGAAAGTTACGATCACACAAAATCCTTGTTGCACTTCTCCAATTCAACCAACCAGCTTGGATCCTTTGATTAACATCACTATCGATCTCCCCATCCTTTTGGATGATGGAACCTAGATATCTAAACTGATCGCTCGGTGATATCTTTTGCCCTTCCAATGTTATACCAATATGGTTTTGACTTCTCTAATTACTAAATTTGCAATGCATATATGCTGTCTTGGACCTGCTCAATCTGAACCCCTGAGATTCCAATGTTTTGTCTCCATAATTCCAATTTGGCATTAACCCCTGCTTTCGTCTCATTTACTAGAACAATAACATCAGCGAATAACATACACCAAGGTATATTATCTTGGATAGTTCTAGTAAGCTCATCTATCACGATGGTAAACATGAATGGATTTAATACAGATTCTTGATGAAAACCAATCGTAATCGGAAAATCACTCGTTAGGCCGCCACAAGTTCTGATATTTGCCACTACTTCATCGTACATATCCTTGATTATGTTAATATACTTGACGGGGACCCCCTTCTTCATCATTGTCCCCCGTAATACCTCTTTAGGTATCTTGTCGTACGCTTTCTCTAAATCAATAAATATCATATGTAAATCTCTACTCCTCTCTCGAAAACGCTCCACAAGTTGACGAAGCAAATGAATAGCCTCTGTTGTCGATCGTCCAGGCATGAACCCAAGCTGGTTCTCTGTTATCTTAATATCCTTTGTTAGCCTGTGTTCAATCACTCTCTCCTAAAGTTTCATGGTGTGACACATAAGTTTTATTTCACGGTAGTTTGAGCAACTTTGAATATCACCCTTGTTTTTATAGATAGGTACAATGATACTTTTCCTCCATTCATTTGGCATCTTTTCCGTCTGCCAAATCTTATTAAATAGATTTGTCGGCCATTTAACGTCTATATCTCCTAAGCATCTCCAAATCTCGATAGGAATCCCGTCGGGACCAACCGCTTTTCTTAAACTCATTCTGTTCAAAACTTCTATAACCTCAGGTAGTCTTATTTTACGCATGAAATCACGGATTATATCTTGAGATTGAATGACAAGTCCATCCAAATTCTTAGTAAAGCTTTCATTGAACAATTTGTCAAAATAATCTCTCCACCTTTCCTTGATATTCTCATCTCGAACTAAAACCTTCCGATTTTCATTTTTGACACACTTCACCACACATAAGTCTCTGGTCTTCCTTTCCCGCATTCGAGCAATCTGGTATATATCATTTTCAGCCTCTTTAGTGTCTAATTTCTCGTACATCTCCTTATAGACCTTAGATTTAGCTTCCCGAATAGCTTTCTTAACTTTCTTTTTAGCCATTTTATACTTCTCAAATCTCTCCACATCTCTCCATATCTCTACTTTTCTTCAAATATTTATAAGAATTCCTTTTAATTTTAATAGCAGCATTTACTTTTTTATTCCACCATGATGTGTTTTTAGATGGTGGAGCACCACCTCTCGACTCACCAAGTAGATCTCTAACTACCCTCTTGATACAACTAGCCATTTTGTTCCATGTTCTGTCTGAATTATCTTCCGACTGCCAATCCGCTACACGATCTATAAAACCCTTTTGGTTATTTTCTTTCAATCGCCACCATTTCCTTCGTGACCATTTTCTCAAAGGATATATCGTATTAGAATACGTATCGACCGATAGTCAATTAGCCAATATTTTTACTAAACCACCAGACAAGAATATATTTTCATATTTAAGAGTTGATTAAATATGTGAGAATTAAACACCCTAAAAACCGTAAAATACGATAACATAGATAATCAAACCAACTCAATATTTTCTCCTCTTTAAACTGACGTCAGCACTGACGTCTCCCCTTGTCTAATTTTTCTTCTAACTCATCATTTCCTTTCAATTGGGAAAAATCGTTAGTTTTTATAAAATATATCCAGACCAATTTAAAATTCTAATTGGCATCTGATTAATTACTAGGACCCAGAGTTTAATTGTTTTTCAAATTCAAATTAGAGTGGGAAATTTGAAAAACCTGTTAGTTTTTTCAAAGTCTGGGGTGGTTACTCAACCTTCCACTCAGCTTTTCACTGTAAATATGATTTAAACTCACTCAGTTTACGTCATTCGTATATCTGAGAAAAATGGAGATTAGAAATGTCAACAAAAGGAAGAGTGAGTACGCGAAGGGTGAAAGTTCAAAGAAATCTAAAGAGGAACCAAAGGAAAAACTTCCGACTCCCAAATCGGAAGATCCTAGCGAAGGCTCCTATCCTCTATCACCTTATCCGCCGTCACCATTCCCAATTCCACCAAATTTACTAATTGGAGGAATTGTGATTCTCTTTCGTCAAACTTTTCCAGACGACATCGTCATTCTCTATGATCTTGAGGATAACATGATTATAAAGAAGCGTACAACCAACGTTGTGGAAAAGTTCAAGAAAGAAAATTAGAATATTTTGTATTTGTTTAGTCTGATTGTGTGACTTTGCTTGTATTATGTAATAATGTATTGTATGTTCTTTGGTTATGAATAAAAAATTTATCCGTGTTTTATGCTAATTTCTTTCCTGTTTCACTTTTTTTGACCATCTGACGTTAGTAACTGCCACTAGGTTAAGATTTTACAGGCCTACTGACGTCTGGTCAGACATCAGATATTCAAAGTTGTCCCCTATTTTTCTCTGCACTGACTTCAGGCATTAGAACACTGACGCCAGTACAGGCAAAATCCTGATGTCGATTAGACTTCTGGAGTAGATTTAAATCCCCAAATTCAATCGTAACCGTTCATTTAAAACTCAATAGTCACACCCTTTCATCTACAAACCCCTTAGACTATTATAAAACACCAAAAGCCTCTTTACTTCTTCCATTCTCTTCCAATTTCTCAACCTTAAAAAATTCTATCTAAATTGAATTCTTTTAAGTTTTCACCATGCCTCCCATACCATCGAAAAAGGGGTTTGTTTACAAGCAACCCCTTCAGAGCCTTCTCCGTCTACCAGAAAATCGAAAGCTACCACTTATGAATCTTCACCCAAAACCAAGAAATCTAAACCAAATCCTTCTGATCCAAGTCTCGATTCCAATCTCTTCAACAATGCCGAGACAAAGGATCGCTATGCCCTTGTTATCAACAGGACCATACATACCGGGGTAAAAGTATTATTTCCCGATGGATTTTGGATTTCAAGAAATTTTTGAGTTTCAGGGTTGGATGCCATTCCTTACCCTATATTGTCCAATGTTCAATACGGCAGTTCGTTTTTTCTATGCTAATCTCTCCAGTGAATATGACAACCCTACCGATTATTCAACCAAAGTTTTCGGGAAAGAGTTCAAGTTTTCTGCCGGCACAATTGGACGTGCTCTTGGAATTCCTTCTGATGGCGTGAAAGTTTTTAACTTGAACACTCGAGACTTTTGAGTTCCAAGCCCCGCACACTAAAGAAGTTGCCTATAAACTTCTTCATGGATCGGAGTTTTCTCGAATTGTTGATCAAAAAACGAAGACTTTAACTCGACGAGCCCGTGTCTTATCCAATCTCCTTGCTCATGTGACAATCCCGAAGTTCGGTAGTCGAGATATATTCTACGGACCTCACAAGCTAATCACATATTGTGTTTTAGCGAAAATCAAGATCAATCATCCACCGTTCATCATTCAGAACATGTGGGCGATATCAGGTGGCCCGTCTAATCTTTACTATGAGCGAATTGTCACGAAATTGCTCCAATATCGGAGAGTGTCGATTTCGGATCCAAATGATACGGTAAAAGATGCAATTGATTTCGGGACGGATTTTAAACTTGATGAAATTGGATGCCGCTTCTTCATCTTCTCAACCGACATGACCATTCCTCTCATCTCAATCGACCCAACCAACACCAGTTGAGATTCCTTCACCACAACCAACATTTGACTTCGCCGCTTTTAAGACTAGAATTGTTGATCGCATACAAGCATGTCACGATCACATCTATTCTCGACTTGATCAAATATTTGGTGAAGTTGATTCTCTTCGTGGTCGAGTTGAATCAATTTCAACTACATTGTCTACTCTCTCGACTCCTCTGAGTGCTTCATCACCACCACCACCACAAGCCGACGAATGTTAGGAATAGTTGTCTTGTTTTGATGTTTTGCCATGTGCATGTCTGCATTTTAGGTCTTTTGATGGTTGGTTGTTATTTTTAGTATGTATGTGTTGGTTACTTAGTATTTTAGTTTGTATGCTTTATTTTTTTTGTAATCAATGAAAGTTTCAGTTTCTTATTATATTGTGTGGAAATTCTCTACACAACTCATATCCACAATGCTTATAAGCCTCTTTTTTTCTTACAATTTTTTATCCCCGCTAAATTTTAATTTTTTTTGATATTTTCCAAAAAATGGGAGAAAATATTCATGAATAATATAATTGGTTAATATGAATTCGAATTACATCACTCGTCTTCATGTCATATTTCTTGAGAAATAGTATCAGTAGTATGGGATACCGGTATGAGTTCAAAGAATTTCTCAAATAAGCATGAATTGAGGGGGAATGTTTAAATTGAATTTACTTTTTATATATATCATGAATTCTTTAAATAAGTTTTGCTAAATATCAAAAAAGGGGATTGTTTACATCTGTATCATACGATCCTCAATTTTGATGATTTAGTTTAAAACATTATTTTATGAATTCATATGTTACGACGTTTCCAAGTTTTTCTTGAAGTACAGCTTACAACAATGTATTCAACATCAAGTAAGATTGCATACAATGTGATACGCGCTCAAACCGGCAATATGGCATGACGACTCAATTCAATCGACAATATGAAGCAAGCAAATTCAAGATCCATTCAAGTCAAATGTAACAAGTCAAGAGAAATGAAGCTAAGTGAAGAAGCAAGACTAAGATCGAAGATATGAGCGATATATATGTAATTAGAAATATCGCATAAGGTTAGAAACCACATTCTAACTCATTCTTAATGTCACATCTCCATCTCTTTTAGAAACGTCATAACTATCCGTTGGAATTCAAATCTGCCAAAGTTCAAACCAAATGTATCATTCATCTCAAAACCCTGACGTCAATATCAGAAAAGTTTAAACACCGATGTCAGCCCTTGACGTCAATATAAGAAAAGGTTGAACTACTAACGTCAGTACATACGTCAGGAGAACAAATCTCTGATTTTCATCTTTCTGTTAAAGTTATCAGTGACGGCTATCCTAATGTCACTAGAACAAATTGTTTAGAGCTAACGTTAGTCCCTGACGTCATCACGGGTAGTTTGAATCAAAAATTTGAATTTTAAATTTCGAAATGAATTGATACTTGCGCCAAATTTGCTCCTAGCTTCCTCTAAACGGTCATTAATTGTTTTATGGCAGTATTTGGCCGTTACAATAACTTTCTATTCAATTCTCTATAAATATCTTTGAGATCTCATAATTCATAACACATAAATTCATTGAAAATCTTTCTGAAATTCTTCGTGTTCTTTACGCTTTAACATGTTCAAAATTTTCATTTCTCGAGAGGCTTAAACTTGTCCAAATCTCTCAAAACAATCATTGTGCCTAATCTGAAATGATATTTGAGATCAATAGGATTGTGAGTAAGTGAAATCGTTTGTAATAAAAGCGATTCGTAACCTAAGAGGAGTACTTCTTCTTTCACTTGAATTATAGATTCGGAGTGGAAAATAGATCTTCCTAGAGGGACATGGATTAGAGATGAAAGTGCGGCTTACCTAGAGAATCACGGGCTAGAGAGTAAGAACACTTGTTTCTTAAGGAATTGCAGTTTAAGTAATTGATTCTTGTGAAGAGTGATATCTTGTTTCTTCACATCCATATGAAGTGGGATTTATGTACTTCACAAGTATAATGGAAGAATCCTGAGTAGGAGACTCAGGCAGGGACTAGCCACAGGAACTGGTAAACCCTAGTCAACATATCGCTTTGTTTGCATTGCTCCAACTCTTTTTACTTTTCTGGTTTTGTATTGATTGTCATATTAATATTTTCCGTAGATACTCGATAATCACTTTAGAAATAGTAGTTAAGTTTTTAAATTTGCCATAGATTATTATAATTACCTTATTCAACCCCCCTCTAAAGATTTTCAGAGTAAGTGTTGAAACGACAACGACGACGACGACGACGACAACAACAATAGATGTCTCACGTTAAGTACAAGAAAATTGTACCTTCTCCATTTTGCCTCTTCCTCATCCACAATGGCTTCATCAGGATGAATCCTGAGGCTCATTTTCTCTATTATATCTGCAAGTAAAAACTACAAGTTTATGCTTATACAAATGGATTCAAACAAAATTAGTAAAACCTGCAACATTGAGACATATTGATGGACTAATTTCAAGCAGCCTTGAAGAAAAAAGTCTCTATTAGACATTTGAAAGATATATACAGATTAACATCTATATGAGAGAAATTGAAAATAGAGTATAACTGTACAAGCATACCTGAGGAATCAATAAGTTGTTCGCCATCTACAACTAGTATAGGGACCTTTTTATAGTCAGACCACTTGATTTCTCTCTTACTAAGAGGATGAACCTCCACAACTTTGTAAGGTATATCATGATAATCCAAAAATGCTGGAATAAAACAGAGAAAAGAATAACATATCAATTCCAACTATAACACCATATGCAGTAAAGAAGACAACATTGTTAGATGCCATTAAATCACCAACCACCAAAACATGTGAAGCTACTAATTCATAATAGTACTACATATATAAATAAGGTGACTTCCTACCGCAGTACAAAAAACAAAACACGTCGTTATGCAGAGTTGTTACTAGCAAGGTGTAAGAACTCGGTTTTGGACACATCAAAGTGCCTAAGTTGTGGTAGCTTTGTCAGTTTTGGTATGTTACTATGTTTCATTCAGGCTTCAGGTTTTGATTCCTGTGACAGATATCCATATGTGCGCATGCACATATGTATTTTAATGTATATATGTACATATTTTGAAGTTAAATTGACAATTGGAATTTGTTCCATTTTGCTCTTAGCTCTATTTGGCCTTAGAGTTGAACATAATTCCATAAAAATATATCATCTTGTCTTCTTCTTTTAGACATCTCTTATAGTTTATAAGAATTTGGAGGATACCAATTGGTCATCCAGGACTTTGACAAGCCCACTTTGACATGGTTTTATGATCCGGGAATTAGACACTTACGGAGAGGGTTGACTTCAGATTGATTGATAGCCGCTTGTAAAACTATTGGATCTTTATTGGAGCTTTGCTTCGTAGCTGGTCCCATTTTAATGGGACAAGGCTTAGATGATGATGATTTTGAAGTTGAGTTGACATCACGGCTGGTCATAAAGTAAAACTATGTTAAACCTTTTGTGAAGTTTTGATTTATATCAAATCCTAATTTATATGGAAAGGCTAAGAATAGGAATAAGAAGAGGATGATGAGAGGAAGAGGATGGGGAAGAGAATGAGGAAGAGGGCAAGAGGATGGAGGAGAAAGAGGGCAAGGGCAATGACGTGGAGGATGAGTAAGAGGAAGAAGAGAGAAGAGGAAGAGGAAGAGGAAGAACTGAAGGAGGAGGAGGATGATGTGTCTAACTATGCTTGTAGACATGTAATGATACATGTAGCCATAGTTCAAAACTTTACGACGTAAATTCTAAGTTATTTTGAGAATCTCAATCATATTAGATAGTACGATTTTCATGGTTAAACTTCACATTTTCAGATCCTAAAGCATGTATAAAAATGCACTTATATTGGGAAAATCTGATCCGATGACCGAGGAAAAGTGCCCTCTTGTGAATGATGTTGTATTTCATTGTAATGAAGTCGTATCCAAGTGAACTGTCCAACTAAACCATGACCTAAACAGGCTAAACGCTATTAGATTGTTCAAACCTGGATGGCTAAATATCCTGGATCTGCGGACTATTACTTATCACGCACGATATTGTTGCTGATCTAAAAATTACTCAATATAAGCTACCATAAAGCAATGTCTACAGTATCACTCACACAAATCATGAACTAAATTATCCTGGGCGGAATCAAAAGAGTTTCTAGATCCAAAATTAGCGTGATTAAAAATGAAATATATCGGATATAATTTCAAGCAAGGGAAACTACTAGAAGAAACTAAAAATTACTTCACATTAAAGACTGACAAGCTCCTTAAAGCAATCATTTCCATTATGATTAATGCTAGTGTGGAAAAGAGTTCATTAAGCACTATACAACAACAACCGAGCCTTTATCCCAAGCATATGGGGTAGGCTACATGAACCAACATGAGAATCACGCCGAGTCGAGCACGTGGTTCCTCCGCCTCAACTCACTCCTATCAAACACTATACTTTCATTAAGGCATTTGGCATTCATATCTTTTCGTATTGCTTCCATCCACGTTTTCTTCAATCTCCTTTCGCCCTTTTGACTTGGCCTAAATCGAAAATATCCATTCATCGAACCGGTATTTTCGTAGGCCCGCGTTGCACATGACCAAACCATTTTTAGATAGTTTTCTCGCATCTTCTTATCTACAAGTGCTACACCAATCTTTGCACGAATAGCTTCATTTCACACATTATTTTTTATAGTATCACCGCACATCCAACGAAGCATGTGCATCTCCACTATATTAATCATCAACGCATGATGTTTTTTAGAAGCCCAACATTCCGTTCCATATAATAAGGTAGGTCCCAACTCTGGAAGAGGGTTGTGATAGGCTTGTGATTTCCATCGTAAAACTTTGTCACATTCTATGACATGAACCACAACAAGAATTTCCTTGAGCACTATGTGATAGTTAAATAGAAGATGATTTGTACAAGTATAATTTAGAGCATCGATTAATTTAAGGAGTTTTTGGACCAAAGGCATCTAGGATCGGGCAGTTGAAATTGGATTTGTATATATTATAATTAGACATAATGTATGGCCCTTAAAAGAGCTGAATAGTAAGGAAGAGTTTCATCGTATTAACTCCATAATTCTTATCCCAATTTGAAGCGAAAATATATTATTTTTCAAGGGCAGTGAAAAAAGGAGCAGGCTATTACTTACCTTTGACCTTGTTGCAGAAGGGGCAGGCCTCGTACTGATAAAGCACCACCTCTTTAGGAAGCAGATCCGGCGAGGGCGGCTCTTTGGCCTCCGCCGCGGTAGTAAGAGCCAGGGAGAACGACAGAGCTCCGGCGATGCTCAAAGAAACAGATCTTGAACCGTTCGAAGTAGAAAACAGAGATTTCATCCGTAATAGGTTTTTAGCAGCGGCGGCGGCGGCGGCGGCGGCGGCGGAAGAAGAACAAGCACGGATCGATCGAGGAAAGAGGAATCGAGAGTAGAGGGTCGGAGCTCTTCGCATCATCTTGGTTCCACTACCCTCTCTCACTTTTCTGGCGAGTTATGCCGTTTAGGTTTAATCCTAAACCCGACTCGTTGTCCTAAATAGACCCGATTACACCGTACCCGACCCGACCCGAATCTCATCCAATCCAATAAATAAATTTCCGCCATCTGAGACAAACTGCTTGCATTCGTCAAACTTGCTCCGTTTTCTTCTTCTTTTTTGTCTTTTTGACTTTGGGACGAAAATTCTACAAACAGGTACCCCTCTCTCTAAACCCTAATAATTATTTTGAAAATCCTAATTCTCATCTCGATTCTCGATCACTTTGATTGTGTTAAAGAGATGAGAGATCGCTTCATGTATTTATTCATTTAGGGCACAAAGGAGAGAGAGCTTTCCTCAGTTTCTTTCTAATCCTCTTTAATATTTTGAACAGCAGCCTGTTCTATGAATTTTACAGCTCTGGCGCACAAGATTTCATTACAATCAGTAGAATATATATATATATATATATATATATATATATATATATATATATATATATATATATATATATATATATAATTTACTGGTCTCACTTGATAAGAGGGAGATCAGAACATTAGAATATCATCTATGTCTCTCTTGCTTTCTGAAATAAATGTTTTTTTTAGCTTTTATGTGTGCAAACTTGTTAGGAAGTTTCTGCTTTTGCCTCACTTTTGCACAAAGTAGAAGAAGAAACAGTAAAATGGAAGTAATATTGTATTTCTAAGCACATTAGAGTTAGGGAGTGTATCTTTTAGCAACTCGTCTCTGGTGTAAAAACACCAAACCCGATTCATCTATGTTTACTCATTTACTGTTTCATGACTGAGATAAGGTTGCCTTCTGGTTCGCTACTCTATACCATACTTGAATGATACTGCCTATTCATCAATTGATTGTCAATATAATATAGTATACACATCCTTCCTCAGGTGTGCTATTTATATAAAAGCACTTCTAACATGCCGAAGAGAAGTAGCACTGCTGCCTCAGTGGCGACAACATCAACTGATGATAGGAAAGAATCTAGTCTTGAACAAAAAGTTGTCGGGCCCCAAAGGTCAGGATACTTGTGGTTGGCCTTGTTCATACTCCTTGTAAATGGGTCTTGGGCGGTTTACCATTATCAGCATGAGAGTCTCCCTATGCCTCTAAATATCGAGAAGGCGGGCAAGCGGGGCTTCTCTGAAATTGCAGCCATGCAGCATGTCAAGTACTTGGCAGGATTGGGTCCTCACCCTCTTGGTTCAGATGCCCTTGACCTAGCAGTGCAGGTACATTTTAGAGTTGCCAATGTCGTTTATTTTTCCCCCAGAGTTGTTATGTTGACTTTTACAACTGGTATATCTGTTATGATGCATTCCCCTGTGGTATTTTAGGATTATTTGAGTGTGTTCCTACTTTCATTCAACATATTTATAAGAGAACTGACAACCTTCTTCGGTTGATGGCCTTCATCTATAAATTTGCTGCACCAACAGGACTAGGATAGTGTTACGAGATAAAACCCTCTGACATGCCTTAGTTTATAATTAGAAAACAATCCCATTCTATTTTTGTGTCTCTTTGGGTATCATGTGGTAATGACAACATTCAATCTGTTGATACTGATAGTAGTCTATGGTGCCTCAGTTCCTGTCAGGTGTGACTTACTATTGACTGTGAAACATATTTGTTAGACACGATTTATGATAAATGATTTTGACTTGGAAAAAGAATTAGGGAGGATAGGTTTGCATCTATTTAATTGATTTTACATAGTTAAGAACAAATTGTCAAGTATAATAATAGTATGCTCCGTTGTCCTCGTCATCGTCAAAGCCTATTACTGAAACGTCAGTGGCTACAGAGCATCTTCGAGTTGAGAAAGTTTTGCAAAATAATCAACCAAATTTTTGTGACGATCTGTCAACTGGATAAAAGGCATCTCCTCTAGAATCTTTAATTGATATTCAGCTATTTTCTGTACTAGTAGTATGCCAAAAGAATAGAAGTATTCATATTATTTAGCTGATGGAATCAAGGATGTTTACATAAAATTTTCTAACTCGAACTGTTTAGGAAAGTTGTCGCATATAATTCCAATGCACAGATCGATGAGTTCCAAAATTTCTAAGAATCTGAAATAGTGCATATCAAAAGCATAGTATATAGTTATAAGCATATCTTTTTCCCTTGAATTCAGTACTATCTGCTCTAATATGTGTTGACTTATGGCACAAACAATCTAGTAGATATTTACTGGCAAACATGATTCAGCTCATAGTTACTAGCATGGCACATGGAAGTGGATATGAAACTTGTGGAAATAGGATACATGGCCCAAAATTAAAAATATGCGGCATATGAAAAGGATGACCCTACAAAAAAACAAAATGAATGGATAGCTTATGTGATAATTGTGTGGAAGTTGCAAATGAAGCCTAACATTTCTAGAAATTTTTGGATAATCTATAATTTCCATACAGACTATTCAAATGTGATAATATGTTACTTCTAAGAAGCTTTAGATATAGTTATTGGTGCTGCTTAAAAAGTTTAACAGTATCTATTTGAAGACTGTAAAATATGCTATGAAGATAACTATCTAGAAATTGACAATTATGATCACTAAATTAGAGAGGTAGATTATAAATAGTGTAACAATTTGTAGTTTATGTTTTGGTACCTTTTTGAAATAGAGATGATCCATTAGAGCACTTAAGATTGGTCACTGATTAGCTTAGCTACTAGTTGACTTGTATTTTCCTTTCATAGCTAGATCATCTTTGTTCATGTCTGCATTATCATGCTTGGGTGTATCAGACACACCCATGACCCATTATTTTATTAATTCCCATGCGTATTTATCGCTTTTCGATCATGATTCTGTCAAATTATTAATGAAGTTTTGCTTTGACATTGTTCAATAGTATGTTCTGGCAGCAGCTGAAAATATAAAGCAGACAGCTCACTGGGAGGTTGATGTTGATGTGGATCTCTTCCATGCAGATATTGGTGCAAATCGTCTCGTCAGTGGTTTATTTAAAGGGAAAACACTTATTTATTCTGATTTGACACATGTGGTATTGAGAATCTTACCAAAGTATCATCCTGAAGCTGTGGAGCATACAATTCTTGTTTCTTCTCATATTGACACAGTTTTCTCAGCGTACGCTTATTCTTTGTTTGATCTTGTATTAATGACCATTCTCTTGCATAGTTTTTGTGATTAATACAAATTGTAAATTAAATGGTTGCCATGACAGTTAAAGCTTACCTTTATCTTATAAAATCAGTAACTTTTTTGTCCATAGCAAATTGTGTCGGTTTTGATTGGAAGAAATGTTGTCTTTATCTTGCAGGGAAGGAGCTGGTGACTGCAGTTCATGTGTCAGTGTGATGCTGGAGCTTGCTCGAGGATTATCACAATGGGCTCATGGATTTAAAAATGGCATTATATTTTTATTCAATACTGGAGAGGAGGAGGGTCTTGATGGTGCCCACAGCTTTATAACTCAGGTTCCAAGTTAACCTTCATTAGACTTATCTTAATTTGCCAACTGGCATATAGATTTATTTTAGGGTCCATCTAAACCCATGAATTGAGCAAGCAATTTTGCTGATTTATCTTTTTTGTCACTTGCACCGTTTCTGATGTTTCATGTTCAATTTCTAGTGATTTCTCCAGTTGATTCTATCATTTTGGTGATTTAGTTATCTAATCTTTCTGTGTGAATGAATGCTTACTGATTCTTACTTGAAGGCAACAAACTACCAAGGAAAAGAGATATTAGAGGAGAGAGCAACCATTTTAAGAGTCAGGCGCTGATAAATCAGCTAGTTAATCAGTGGAGTATGAGGAGGGTTATTCTATTAACTATATTTATAGATGTATTTACGATTTAATTTCAGTTTTCCTTTTTTGCATAGAGAAAACCACAAACTACAGACTACTTTATGTGGTATTAGATACCTGATTATGCTCTTCATGTAAAGTTCAAGCTACCTTAGCAGGATTTCTAGTGGTGAACACTGTGAATAAAGTAATAAACCTTTCAACCTCACTCCAATATTTTAATCAATCAACACTAGATACACGGTATATGTGTTCAATGTAGAGAAGCGAAGCAAATCTAACATTGAAAAAGAAACAACATTTGGAGTTCTTCCCAGAAAAATAAAAATAAAAATTGGAAGATGTCAAGTGTTATGTTAGCTTTGTATACGTTGCTAGCCCACAATCCAACAAGCTTTTGAGTAAAGCAGATACTGGCATACAGCTAACTCTTCTCATTGAAACTATCATTAGATTCCTTAAGAACATATTTTGTAAGTCTTACAGTTTCAACTAGTGTGCTGTTGGATGTTCTACTAACGTAGATGTTCTGTTGACCCTTTTTTTTATAAAAAAACCAACTGAATAAGTATTTATATTGTATATTTAATTATAATTTATAACTCTCATACATTCATCATATCTCATTAATTTTCTCTCACAAATCGTGTCCAATGCTTTGAATTCTCACTACCAATACATATTGTTCTCTCTTGATTATCCTTTCATACAGAATCATAGAGGCGATTTAACTCCAGATCTGGTTAATTGTAGCAACATTTGCTGCTTTACACTGTAGATTACCTCTTATTTGAGTTATTTAGTCATATATTTATGCAGCATCCATGGCGAGATACTATTCGTTTTATGGTTGATTTAGAGGCTATGGGGATTGGTGGAAAGTCTGCCATCTTTCAGGTATTGTCATTCTAATTTCTCTAGTGTTTGTTATTGTGTGATCTAACTAGTAAGTTTCTTATCTGTTCTACAATCTTATCTTTTATTTTAATATAGATAATGCGGTAAGAATTTCCTCTCCAAAGTGGGAGGTCGCTAATTCCCAAATGAGTTGCATAAAAAAAGAGAGAAAAAACCTTTAGATATTGCTTCATGTTTGTTCCATTGCATTCAGCACACTTATTTTATTTGTATTCCCTCCTTTTTGAGTTTTTTCATATGAGATATGCTCGTTGATTTCTTATAACCTACTGAATTCAAGATGATTGTTGAACAGAGCGGTTCAGATCCATGGGGCATTGAAACTTTTGCCAGGGTAGCAAAATATCCATCTGCACAAATAATTGCACAGGTTAGCAACTTGTATCATGATTTTCAACCTCGTTTTGCTACTACTTAGATCTTCCAGTTTGCCTTTCAATTGAATACATATTCTAGGGATCTGCTACATGGTTTTTTTTCTTCTGTCCAATAGCTTTGTTAAAGAATTTAATACATTTTTATCATCTCCAAATCACTATCAAGTAGTGTTCATGATCTCCAAATGGAATATAGCTTAAAGGAAATGACGAATCATATCATGTTTAAAATATATTGAGCTTGGATTCCAATCATGCCAGTACTTGTTAATCTCATCAGAGCATTCAATCTTTCATATATTTTTAATCTCATGGAATTTTGTGGTTTAAATAAGTCCGTTACTGGAATCTCATACCTTAGTTTTGTATTTTAAGTAACAAGAAATTATGGGACAGATTTGAAATGTTACGTGGAACTTCCTACGGTGTGGCGCAGACATCTCTACCATTATAACCCAAGCTCAGGAGGAGGCATGTGTCATCGTCTCCTTATTTTAAGGAAGGTCAAAATAAATAAGAAAATATCTTTAATTTATGCTTAAACCTCTGCATTTTACATTTAGTATGTCTCTTGTCCTTTCTTGATAGCATAAATTTGCATTTTACATTTTTGCACAAGTCTTGAGTCATATACAAAAAATCTAGTGACACACTACCTGATGACCGAATTTACGGGTAACAATTAGGACTGGATATATTGTAGCTGAAGGTACAACAGTTTCCATCTAGCCTAATACTTTATAGGTCAAAGGTAATTGAAAGTAAAGTAGGAAGTTCAAACTTTGAATATATATTACCAGGAGTGCAAAAGGGATGCCACTAGCCATCATATATGAAAACTGTTTATGGTTTTGGGACTTCTCGATGGATTGCAAGATATAATTTATAATGTTGAGATGTTTAACTTCTATGTGGAAAATATATCTTTAACAAGTAATAAAAGTCCTTTGGTTATTCACTAGAAGTCCGTGTAGAAGTTCATAGCACTAGCCAATATGCCACTGTACCTTAGAAACAACTAAATTCATCTGATCATATTTCTGCAGGATCTATTTAATTCTGGAGCAATAAAATCAGCCACAGACTTCCAGGTTTATAAGGAAGTTGCTGGGCTTCCTGGGCTTGATTTTGCATATTTAGATCTTAGTGCTGTCTATCACACCAAGGTATTTTTTACCTGATCTTCAGAGTTTTGTTAGTCATCAAATTATAATAAAAATATGAAATATTGATTACCTTACAGTGATATGTTCTGGCTAAGTTACATTTGTGACTTTGTGTTAGAACCTTAATTTTTTTCCATGTAAGTTTAGCTTGAGGGACTTTCCTAAGCAACATTTAGAGCACAGATTAGCTCCCAATATGCACAGCCATTCTTTCATTTGTATTGTGCATGCATTATAAACTATTAAAAGTGAGAACTAGATATGCCTAGTGTATCTGAGGATCCAGGCTGTACCTGATTATTCTGGTCGACCCAGACAGCTGTTGGTTGGAACTTGCCGGCAATAACCACAACCAACTTGTCTACCAAACCTTATGCAGTTCTCATAATGGTTATAGTTGCAAAATCTATTCACCCTTGTTTTAGCCCCAAATGGTTTCATGGACTGGGGATGGAGAACATAACTAACAGTTACTTTACTAGAAATTTTCTTCTAACATTTGAGTGTGCTGAAGGTTCCAAATGCAAATTCTTATTCTTACCCCATCCTTTGTGCGCTGGTACTTGCTATTTGATCCTCGGATATCTTACAGATAAAATGTTGGTCACAGTTATTGATCTGATTTAGTTGTGTTACTACCTTCATGTATCTTTTCTGACTGATGTCTTTCTGTATGTGTTTGTACTGCCGTATGAGCTAGAGAAACTTATATTAAACTGCTAAAAGGATTTGAAAGGTTTCTGATTGGTGGAAGCTATATCCACCACCTAGAATAAATAGTCAAAAGGTTTCATTAAGCTTACATTATATATTTGTAATCTAGTTTGCTACTGGATTACTGATTTAATTGATAACTGTACAATTGTTGCCCAATCACAGAACGACAAATTGGACCTTCTTAAGCCGGGTTCTCTACAGCATCTTGGAGAAAATATGCTGGCGTTTTTGCTCGAAGCTTCTACGTCCTCACATCTTGGAAAAACATTGCAGGGAGGAGCAGGAGGAACTGGCCAAACCCATCCTATTTATTTTGATGTCTTGGTAAGATAAATTTTAGCCTTTTTTAATGTCTGAGTTCTATTGTTGGATATGAAGTTTACATGGCTCTATGAACTTCGTTATGACTGAAATGCTGTCCTTTTTTATTCATCGGTGGTTGTTATTTTGTTGTATTCCAGTAAGACATGTGCAGTTAGGCTGTGGAAGCCATGCTATACATAAAGCACTCTCTAAGCTCCTAGCATTAGCCTATAAGTGGCCAAGTGGGAAGCTAATTCTGAAATCTGAAGTTTTTAGGTTTGGATATGTTACTGATAAAAATGGAATACCATTTAAGATCATGACTTTTTAATCGCTCCGTGGGACCGTGGCTATTAATTCATCATTAAGCACAAATAGTTAAAACAACGGTAGTGTGAAATTTCTATATGCCTAACCATTGGTTATTTTCTTATTGACATGTTTCACATGTATAATGTAATTCCCTTGTAATTCTATAATAGTTAGTTGGGACTTTGCCGGATGTGCCCACACACGTCTATAGTTTTGAATTAATGTTTTGACTGAAAATATTATCAATAGGATATCATGCGTGATCACAATCAAGATGTACTCTCCATGGTTACTAACTATTCAACTTTCTGCAATAGTTCCCTAAATAAAGGTTCAAATTCTGGATAGCAGGTCTGTATTGGTTAGGGATTATCTATACTGATTACTGCATTGCGTAATGAGACATTATTGGGATATTAGTCAATCATCACCTGATCTATACTTCTTGCATATTAATAATTCTAACCTAAGGATTGTTGTAATGTCCAGATGTAATCAATCATATACAATTATTAGAAGGTACATGCAAAGACATTGGAAGACAATAATATTTTTGTGGCATGAAACAAATTAAATAGAAAAAATCGTGAAATATGATTAGTTTACCTATATAGCATGTTAAGTTGTCTCGCGATTTTGGGTTAAAAGCTTGTTGATGGCACAACATGATAAGTTGTGCGAGCTATTTGTTACTCAAGAATTAGCTCTCAAGCATCCATCAGTGCCAATAAAGAATGCAGTTTGCAGTTCAATACAAACATTCAGCAAGTTTGAGGTATACTGATCAGTTGGTATTATCACCATTTATTGTCACTGCAAGGTCATAGATGCCAAATATTTCTTTGTTCAGTCCCAGTGGAATTCACAAAGCATAATAATATCTGCAATAAGATCATATTAAAAAATATGAATGTAAATGCAATATGAAATTGATTGCAAAATACAATTTTGGTATATACCTAAGGTTCTAAATATCGGATATCGGGTTTGTATCGGATAGGTGTTTTCAATATCAGATACCGGTAAGCAGGCGATATCACGGTGATACGAGTTAATATCGAGCGGTCATATCGGATGTCGATATCGGACATATCGGATGTAAATATCAAGCATATCGGACGACAATATTGGACATATTAACTTGCAAAATTATGTAATAATGTAATATATTGTATTTTCAAATACAAATATATAAGTATTGTCTAATTTTGAAAACATAAAACTCTATTTTATAGTTAACAATTACAGATAACAAAAAAAAACATAAGCATAACTCAGGAATACCTAAAGAAGAAGAAGGGAGCCTCCCGCTAGCAATCAAGAAAGAGGAGCACGAGACGGCGGCATCGAGAGGAGCAGACAACAGTGTTGAGAGGTGGAGAAGACGGCGTCGAAAGGAGGATGAGGAGATGGCAGGGTCGTGAGGAGGATGAGATGGCAGCGTCGAGAGGAGGATGCTATCGAGACCAGATTCTAGGGCTTTAGAATTTGGGGAGAGAAGATATTTTAAAATGTTAACGGATCGGGTTGGATTTAAACTTAAACCAAATCAATTTTACACCATCTCGGTCCGATATTTAGCGATACGAGAAACCTGAGATATCGTCCGATATTACACCATTTCGGCCGATATGGGTCCAAAACGTGATTTGAGCAAAATTTGATGTGTCGTATCGTTGTCGCACCGATACCGATTTATTGGCCAAGATATCGTCCGAGATGGCTGATATTTAGAACCATAATATACCATACAATTATACTGTAGTTAGTTTAAGTCGGCCAATGCGAAAGGATATATCAGTCATCAAAACATAAAAATTTTGGTACGCCCTCAAAACAAATAGAAAAAATCATTTTATCCGTATCATAGTGGTGAAGCTATAAGAATGATGTAGAGACATATCAACCAGCGTGGAAATGATGACCAATCTTACATCAATGATCTGGATAAACTCCTCATTAGTGACTTACCAGACACTTTTTTTCTTTTTCCTTTTCTTGTCATATGTGCTATGTTCGCCTTGGCTTTATCTGTGCTTAAAACTTGTAGTTATAGGCAAATCACTTTGACCATATGCGTAGCTGCTCTCTTTGTTGCATGGTGCACTGATGCTTTACTTATGCATCATCACATGTGATCCCCAGTTTTATGTATATCATAATTATCAGCATCATCAGAATTTAAGCCTTTTTTCCCTCTAAATGGGTTTGGGCATGGAGGATGACTTGACATGCAGGTGTTTTAATGACAAGTTTTCAACAATTCTTCTGCCCAACTGTTATATGCTTTTGAAAATTGCAGGGGATGTACATGGTTGTATACTCTCAACGCTTTGCAAGCATGCTTTACAACTCAGTTATATTGCAAGCATTGTTACTATGGATGGCATCTTTACTCGTGGGTGGTTATCCTGGTGCAGTTACATTTGGAATATCATGTTTAAGCACAATTCTCATGTGGATATTTTCCGTAAGCTTGTCAGTTATTGTAGCCTTTATTATACCAATGATCTGTTCCTCTCCTGTACCATATATTGCAAGCCCGTGGATAGTTGTTGGTTTGTTTGGTGCCCCTGCCATCCTTGGAGCATTAGCAGGTCAGCACATAGGATTTCTCTTTCTACGGAAACATTTACGTCACACCTACTCTACAAGAATGCCTGGTTTAGCTCCAAGCGTTCGAGAAAATGTAATAAAGTGGGAGGCTGAAAGATGGCTATTCAAAGGTGGCTTTATCCAATGGTTCATCCTTCTTATCGTGGGGAATTTCTATAAGGTTGGATCTTCATATTTAGCACTTGTTTGGTTGGTTTCACCTGCTTTTGCCTGTAAGTTCGCCCGCTTTATGCTCTTAATGCTAAATTCAAGCTTGAAGCTTTAATGATTGGATTATGACTTCTACAACCTTTCTTCCTAGATGGCCTTATGGAAGCAACACTGTCTCCAGTACGATTGCCTAAGCCGCTCAAAATTGCTACATTACTTGTTGGTTTAACCATACCTTTTCTTGTCTCTGCTGGTACAATCATCCAGTTTGTAGGGACAATAACTGGGACGCTGGTTCGATTTGATAGGTAGAGATGCTTCCTTCAAATTACATTTTCTGCGTATGTTTTTGGCAGTTCTAATAATCTTCCCAGACATGTTAGCATTGCCTTTTTCTTCTTCTTTTTTTGTGCCATTCCTGTCCTGCACGTCAAGTTTCAAGTTTTATTGAATATGTACTATTTGCTATATTCAACCTTTATGTTTTGGCTGACATGTAGGAATCCCGGTGGCACACCTGAATGGCTTGGAAACCTAATAACTGCTATATTTATTGCTGCAGTTGTCTGCCTTACACTGGTGTACATACTTTCCTACGTTCATCTTTCAGGTTTCTCTTTATCTCAGCTTAGAATTTAGTCTGTTATTTGTTGTGTATCACATGATATCACCATTACTTTTTTCTGTTTCAGAAAGTTTTAAACCACCAAGCTGACATCTTCACAGGGATCTTTTGGCTTGAAATTTTTGCAGGCAGCTTGAGATTGTCTTTATCTTGTATTTAACTTGATAATAGCATGATCAAATTTAGGATACTAAGTAACTAACTATTCATTATCTTTGTTTCCTAAATAATGAATAGTTAAAAAGGGAACTCGTCCAGTATTGTGCTTTAGACTCAAGTTCAGTGCAAAATACTGTTGTCATGAATACATAATGATTCATTGATCTCTCTCTCTCTGTGTGTGTGGGGTGGGGGTGGGTGTGTGGTCATGCGCGCGTCGGGGAAAGGGGAACACACATGCTATTGCTTCTGAAACATATGTTTTATTTCAAAAAGTTGCTTGAACAAGTTATCGATAAGGTAAAGTTAGCTGCTCAGCACGACAAGAAGTTCAAGTGGACAGTAAGGCAGCTTGTTTACTCTGTTTCTTTCTCTTTTTTCTTAGTATAAGTTGCACAATTGTATGCATGTAAACTGAGTCTGGTTATTTAACTTCCATTTAGATGAATTGAAATGGAAGTTTTAACATTTTGAGCATCTTCTCTCAACATAAAGACGTGTTGAATCAAATGGCATTTTGGTATATCAGGCGATACTATTCTTTTGTGAGCTTGGGATTTTGTTGCATCCCAAATTTGGCTTCACTAAACGATAGATACCTGTCTCCCTTTCGTTCTAAAATCAATTGTTTCATCATCATGTTCTTGCTACCAAAAACAAGGGTCTATACCAGGGAAGGTAGGCAGTTGATAGAGTAGGAAGCTCAGGTACCACATGTACCCAACAATAATATAGGCAGAGGCAAAAACTGATTGTTGTAGCGTGGTTGCAGGGAGTTCGATTGGCAGACACTTCAGAAAAAGCGCAAGCCTTTGGTAGGGAAAAGAAAGAGATGTAATTTTATGGGGGTGAATGAATTTCCACCAAATTCAATGTATGAATAAGTTTAACTGCCATAAGAAGCTGTGAACATTATTTTACAATCACTAGCTTCATCTTTCATATATGCTACTACCTTGCAAGCTCAAATGTCCTTAACTTCCCCCTCTGATCTGCAAGTATCCACCCGTGCTTGGCGTGGTCTATGTTGACCTAGTAGGGTGAAGTTTTGCTCTCTGTTTGCATATGCTAACTGACTTCTCAAGCTACAGCTACTTCGGCTGTATCAATGTTTCTGGTGGCCATGAATTTGGCTCATCAAGAAGTTTCCAGTATTTTTTTTATAATAAAATTTGATCCATACTCCATAGTTAAACAACTTTGGTGAAAAATAGTCCTGGCTAGATGATTTGGTTGTGGTTACCGCAGCAAGTTGAGAATACATGGGGGATCAATATCCTTATTAATGTTATTAGCGATAATCTTACTATTATTTGTAGCTGCTGGTACTTTTCATCCCATTGAAGTTGCTTGAATAACAATAATATATTTTGTAGGTGGAAAGAGATGGATCATTATAACAGCTTGTGTCGTATTCAGTCTCTCACTGGCTGCAGTATCAACTGGCATCCTCCCTACATTTACTAAGGATATCAGCCGGGCAGTTAATGTAAGTTCCTTTCAAAACTGCGACATTTTTCTCGTTCGAAATTACTGGTGTTGCTATGTTCATCAATCATCCTGTAATTATATTTTCATTTTATTTTGTACCGCACCAGTCTTGTTGGTTACTCGGTGTTGCTTTGCATCTGGGGACTGCCTCATTAAAATCTTTTTCATGAATTTCAGGGGTTTCTTCTGAACCCCTCTCTCTCTCTCTCTCTCTCTCTCTCTCTCTCTCTATATATATATATATATATATATATATATATATAAGGGCGCTCTATTGCAAACTGGTCCGCCTTTTTTAAAAACGGGAACTCTCGATCCACGACATATTTGAACGATCCGAACCGTTCAAGTTGATCGCCCTACCCTCAAATGTATATGTATGAAAAATCAAATGATTTAAAGACCTCTAACCAATTTATTAGATGGAGTTTATGTTTCTATATTGAAAGACGTTCATTTTGCACTCATTCGATGCATGGGTTAGATATCTTTAAATCCTTTGATTTTTCATACACATACATTTGAGGGTAGGGTGATCAACTTGAACGGTCCGGATCGTTTAAATGTGTCATGAATCAAGAGTTCCTGTTTTTAAAATAACGCGGATCGGTTTACAATAGATCACTCCCCTACACACACACACACACATACATACACGGAGAGTAATTTTTTTAGACGATCGGCACCCATTATCATCTTTATCATGTAAGATGTTGACATACCAAATTTCATGTGATTCCACCATTTTTTCACCGTTGAATTAGCAATATAAAAAGTTTTATTGTCGGTAAACCATTAATTTTGCACCCACGAAATCAACGGTGAAAAGGTGATGGAATCATTTGAAATTTGCTGTATCCACATCTTACATGATAAAGATGATGATGATGTGTGCCGATCGTCGAAAAAAATCGTAGAGGGTGTATTTTTTCGATGCCATAGGAGGAAATGCCCTCATGTGGCACCTTTCCTCCATTATATATATATATATATATATATATATATATATATATATGGGAAGGTTAATTTACTTCCAGGGCATAACCAGTTTAGTTATGCCCCGGGGATAATTACATCATTTACCCCTCATGCATGATAAATGAGGGGTGTTTTTTTGTCATTTTCAAGGTGAGTAGAAAATCTTGAGAAGATACTATGAGATTTTCTCTTTCCTTGTAATAATCAATCCCCAATTTAATTATAAATATTCTCTATTTTCTCGCTCATTGAAAATGATAAAAAGTACCCCTCATTTATGCATGCATGAGGGGCACATAAAGTAATTATCCATAGGGCATCACTAAGCTGGTTATACTTTGAGAGTAAATTAGCCTTCCTCTCTCTCTGTGTGTGTGTGTGTGTGTAATAATGCCTCATTCTTTTTTTTTTCCTTTGGTTTTTTTTCCTGCATTAATGAATAAAATGAATCGGCACATTTCATAAAGTATAGCAAATAGAATGAATAGGAGATGACTATAAAGAGAAACCAAGCTAACTTGGAAATTTTTTAGCGGTCTCCCTGGATCTTTTGGTCCATGATTCCAATTCCTTTTGGAGATAAAAATGTCAGGGGTGCCCCCATATCACTCCCTCCTGCTCACAGCAGATTAAGCACCAAGAGTTTATTTTGAGGATATAGAAAAGATATATTCTTCTTGAGGTAGTCCGAAGTTTTATTTACCTGAATCTATATAATGTGCTTAATCCAATTGTGGAAAATAGATCATCAATATGTAGTTTGAAGAGATTGGGTTATTAAAAGCAAAAGGCACTCTCAGGTAACATCAAAGGTGCATCCTTTTACCTAAATGAAATGTCTATGTAGTCAGAAATAACCATCAGGTCTTTACAGATGTGGAGTTCAAAATTGACTCACGGAGATCTAGAGATGAACTCAGGGTTAAGAAGTTATGCAGATACAGCAGACACTTGCAGATTGAAAGGAGCACGTATAGGAGTAAACTAATTGATTAATGCTCCCAAGGATGTACTTAGATAATGGAGCACTTATGTGATAATTCTCAAATCATTCTGCATGTCTTGTTTCATACATACCTTCATATAAATATTGTACTTTCATTACTAATGAACACACATGTTTTCGCTTAGTATTGGGTTATGTCAAATGAGCATAACCTCTATTAACTTTTGGCAAGATATGCACTGAAACATAAATGCGGATTTTATTTGGATATAGGGGCAGAGCAAGACAACATTTATTCTTTTTTTTCCTTTTTTTTTGGGTGAGTGTGTGTTGGGGGGGGGGGGAGGGGGAGCATATAATTGTGTCTGCTGTAAGCTTTCATTGCAAAAGTCGATTGAAATTTCCTGAAAAGTCAATACACATTAATATGCTATTTTTTCATCAAGTTTTAAGTATGATTGACTAGTCAAAGATTAAAGTTCAACTATATAACTCCTATGATTTATAGATTGTAGAAATATAATGTACATTAATAAAAGAGATATAAACGAATTATACTATGCCTATTAATTTAATATTATGCATGTTGATTAGGATTCATATATTATTACAACATCTATAGTATTTAACTAGGTTATCATTTATAGTTTTGCCAAAATATTATTAATGAGAACTTGAGAAAGAAAAAAGTGCACATATAAATCAAAATATGTGATATTTCGTTTGATCGATGCTGAATATAAGAGACATGCATGATTTTCTTTGTTTGGAAGAGCCAATCTGGCATATAGTCATTAAATTTTAAAAATGTATAAATGATATTTGGTAAGGATATTTTTTTTATGTAGATAATCAATATATTTCAAAACAAATAATATATCATTATATATGGTAAATATGTTTTTTGGTAGAAAAATATAGTCAATTAATTTCAGAGGAAATACTGTATCATTATATGTGGTTAAATATGGGTTTTTGATAGAAAAATTATAAAATATATATTAAAATAGCTGACAATAGGGCTCGAACCCTTGAACCACAGGTTAAGAGACCAACTAAGATAGACAAGCTTCTATTATAAATTGAGGCACTCTAAATTTTTTTTGTATAATTGGCTTGTATAGTAAGGTATATATATGGAAAACCTGGATTTTATTTTTTTGTTTGGTTGGGTGGGGGAGGGGCGGCTCGTCCCTGGATGGACAGTATTTTTGCACAATTTCCATGTTGAAGGGAAAGGCTATATGTCGGCCAAATTCTATTGGAGATGCTTAACGTATTTTAATATTCTGTATTTTGTAACCCTCATTTCATATATTTTGAAATGTTTTATTAGCTAAGGTCACTGCTGACTCTATAAAAAAAATACCATATGTCAGCCTTACTGAAATCTGAAACTATACTATAAAAAGAAAACAAATCTTGACACTTATGAGCCTTCTTTATTCACCTTCATAACTGCTTCACTTTCATCTTCATCATATTGAATTGGATTGGTTAACGGCAGCCTGGTCAATATAATTAATTTCAAAGGTTTTCTGGTGCAATGTTTTGTAACAGGTTGTACATGTAGTCGAGACAGCAGGAAAATATGGTGAAAATCAAGATCTGTCATCATATATTTCTTTATTTTCCTTAACTCCTGGTAAATTGGCAAAGGAAGTTGAAAGTTTAAAGGATGAAGAATTTGCTTGTGGAATGAATAGGAGTATCGATTTTGTTGGTTTTACTGTAAAATATGCCTGTTTAAGTTCTAAGGGTGCTGGTTATGGATGGAGCAAGTCAGACATTCCTATGCTTCGTGTTGAAAACGATTCAGTTGGTGCTGTTAGGCAAACACGGGTGTTTGTTGACACTAAACATTCTACCCGTTGGGCAATTGCAATCAATACCAAAGAAATCAGTGATTTCACATTTGAAGGTAATAAGCATGTCTATAAATTTTCTATATGCTGTTTTAGAAATTCTTCTGATTAGAATAATTGATTGTGGGCTGCCAACTAAAATCTGCATTGTTCGTATTAGTAACCGATAGCCCCAACATGCTTACCAGTAGAGCGTGGTCTCTAAATGATTATCATGGTAAAATAAAATCTAATAATCAACACAAGCCAAGCATTGATCGCCATAGATCAGGAACAATAAATCTTATGTGGTTATGACAAAAGCATAAGACAAATAAATATCACACGAGGATAGAATTACTTGTTTTTAACTACGAGTATTTTGCACTGACGCACGCAAATGTATAGTGAATATTGTATTATCTGAATAAATATTATGCCATGTAAATACTTTGGTTTGAGAATATAATTTTAAAATGAGTTGAAGGTATAATCTTATTATTGCTATTTGGTTTTAAGATGTGCGAAATAGATGTAGTTAGATGGGTGAGGACGGGATTAGTTTTCGTAACTAAACATTTTGGTTTCCATGAATGAATTTGAAAGGGTCCACCTAATTTTAGCAATATTTTTTCTTTTTCTATTTTCAATATATATATATATATATATATATATATATATATATATATAGAGAGAGAGAGAGAGAGAGGTTTTCTTTTTAAGTGGTGTTAGTTGAAACTGAGAGTTAATTAGAAATCCCATAAGTTTTGTAGTTATAACAGTAGAGATAATTAATGAACAGAAATCGAAAAAAGAATATAAGATGTTTAAGATGCTTGTTTAGTTAATTGCAATATATCAAATTCTGGCGGTGCAACATGATCTGGCCTGAAGAAATTTGACCAATGAAATGCAACCTCACGCGGTGGTTGGATTTCGATTAAGCCAAATTAAGCTGAGGCTCCGTTACATGTTCATGTTATCATATTGCATATAGTTTGAACTTTGAAATTCTTCTAAAATGATATAAGACAATATTATTCCTGATATTGATATATGTGATGATATTATTCCTGATATAAAAAAAATCTTAAATGCACGTACTATAGGATCATCAATGCACACACATGCACAAAACATGAACTACATTTAACTTAGGACTGTATGCAAATGCTCGAAATATATTATATTAAGATTTCATCCCTGATACTAGATGTGCTGTTGGGGGTGGGGGAGGGGGGAAGATACATGGTTTTGTAGCTAGGCTGGTTGTTTTGGTTCCTTAGATTGTGTCATATAACTTCTTGTCTTGAATTATTGTTTGGCAAAACAGCAAATTCAGTAGAAGTCGTTCCTTTGGATGGAAAGACCGAGGTTGGTGGATGGCATACGATTCAGTTCGCAGGTGGGAAAAACTCGCCTACAAAGTTTCACTTGAACCTCGTTTGGTCAAGTAATGCCACTTGCTCTTCAGGGCAAGGATCCACAGAAGCAGAAGGATCAAATATCTTGTTAAATCTAAGAACAGATCTGAACATAGTAACACCTAAAGTAGAGAGGGTTCTTGAGAAGCTTCCTCCATGGTGCTCTCTCTTTGGCAAATCAACATCTCCGTTCACATTAGCGTTCTTGACTAGCCTCCCAGTCCAATTCTAGGTGATGCACACCCATATTCATGATTCCAATTGGGGAATGGCTTGACAAATGCGAACTGAGCCTTTAAATTCTTATAGCCTCCTATTCGATTCTAAATCCGCTAGACATTGTTACTCACAGAATAATTCCTGTTGCATTAGTTGGGACCTACTTTGGTATCAGTGCCTTTACATTTTATTTCATTTTTTTTTACATAATTTGAACAGGGAACATGTAATTTTCTTTGATAAAACTGGGCGTGGATGCTGTACTGAAGTCACGTTTGCTAGTTTGGAGAAAGATGTTAAATGGAACAAGCCATAAAGTTGATAATTGTTTGCGTCCTGGGAATTTTTTTTTGTGTGAATTGTCGAAAAGCCCCCTGGCCTAACCCATGTAATTTCAAAATTGTTGGGAAGTGACCACTGTTCAAAAATCTTTATGAAAAAACCCTTGGTTTGTATTTCATTTAGGTCTTGTATTTTATTTTAAATGCAATTACAAAAATATCCCTCTCCCTCGTGCGATGCCGAGATATTACATGCGACTGCTTGATATTGCTTAGATATACAAAAATATCCCTCCCTCCCTCCTGCGATGCTGTTCAAAATCTTTATGTAAAAGCACAACAAAAATTCTGTACTAGACCCAGCGGCCTATAGTTGGCCTGAGCCTTAAAGTTGATCGATCAGACTGTTGGGCTTCTATCTATCTATCTAACTGCTAGTCTTGCTCTTAAATAAATAGATTCCCTTATTGGTGGTTGAAGGCTCGCGGCCTTTCTACCTTTAGGATTCTGTCTTTATCTCTTTTTTCAAGTCTGGAGAAGGAGAAAAGAAGGTTCGGGTGAAGTATAACGAGGACGACACCATCGGCGACCAGAAGAAGCTTGTTGCCGCCCAGACGGGGACCTGCTCCGACAAGACCCGGATCCAAAAGTGCAAGGACTATGGGATCCACGACGGTATGGGTCTCGAGCTCAACTACAACTAATCTAGCTATTATCTAATTGGTACTGTTGCGAGAAAATCGATCCACACGTAACAATACTCGCGACAAACCAAATCACGCAATAACAACAATCGTTTATTTATTTATCTTTCCTTGATTAATTGCGTGATTGTTGTTCCGTCTGGCGACGACGACGTTTCATGGGTAAACTATAATATTTTCAAACTATATTTTGCAACAATACAAGCATGTGTTTATAAAACAATCAATATACTAGCGTGGGTAGAATTGTGATAGGTTCAAGTAAACAAGCAGTGTACTTGATATTTTGGAGGTTCCTGACTACAAGGGTAGTTTCAGGTTGATTCAATAATCTAGATGTGATATTAAATAGGAGGTGCAGGTTGTTGCTCCGTGTAATGAAAACTACATTATACATCTTAGAATATTTAGAAATGAGATGAGATGGATTGGGTTGCCGGTGGGTTGCCGGTAAACCTTTAACCGAAGGAGTTTATTGTTGAAATCATCCCTCATAAAAGTGAAATCCATTTTGCACTCCCTAACAGATTTCAACTGTAAGTTTTCAAAAAGAACTGCTCTGTTTCGACTACTTTTCAGTTTAAGTGCCATAACCACGGTTTGAGCTCTTCATCCTGATATTTAGCATTTCCTACTTGAATAGTAATGTTTGCCGAAATGCAACAAATTTCCAATATAGATTGATTGACCGGTTGTCTTGATACACTTGGCTTGTGCATATACATGCTTGTTCTTGTATTGGCATTAGGTAACACATATTGTTGATACTTGACTAGAACATAAACACGGGGGAAAGGGAAAATCAAGGAATAGAACCAAATTGTAACCCCACCGTTTTTCCGGACGTGGACGGGATATTATTGATATACTTGTAGCGGGATATTATTGATATACTTGTACCGTTTTTCCGGACGTTCAAAAAACTGTGACAAGAGATGGGCTTGTCATAGTACAAGACGACCAATTGGCAGCCTTCAAATTCTCATAGACTATGGAGAAGTTTACAAGAAGGGGAAAATATTATATATTTGTTATATGAAATTATGTTCCATTGTAAAGCACATATATAGCCAAGAGACAAATGGAACATAGCTTGGCCTAATTCATGAAACAAAATTGCTTACATAAAAGATAGCTTATGTTTTTCTTTTTGACAAATAGCTTGCGCTATGCTCCATGTATGTAGCGGTAACATGACCTATCCTATCTGTAAATAAGGGTTTTGAAGAGTTTTTTCCCCCACCTTTCTGTTCTTCCTTTATTGAAATGGATTTAAAGCTTGATGACTCTAATGAAATTGATTTGTTAAGTAAATTCATAATCCAAATAAAAATATTTAATTCTCAATTTTAACCTTTATTATTTAATCCCTCAATCGCTTTGACTCATTCCTAGCTATCCTCATTACTAGCTTCCAAATTCTTCTCATCAATCTCCTTAAACGATTCTAAAGTAAATCGTTGTTTCTCAAAAACTTGAGTATTTGATTGCTTTTGGACGAGTATAATGCTATATGTAAACTCGAGTATTGAAGGACTTTTGGATGATCAGTAAAATGACATTGAAGTATGGATGTGAACTCATGAGTTAACTTTTATGTATTTTTCTGTTGCATGACTTGTGTTTTTCAAAAAGAAATCATATAGTTTCTTACCCATTTATTATAATTATATCTGACTAAATTTATAACCATTAAGTTTAATAAACTCAAATTCATGTAGCTTACAAAAAATTTCATTTTCTTGGGGTTGAGCTCTATTGTTTTCCCTACTCTATTGCCAACATTGTGTTGAACCTATATAATAATAGAAAAAGGGGTCATTAAACCCAAATTATAGACATAACAAGTTGTTAAATTAAATTTAGTGTCCAGCCAATTTTCCGGTGTAGAAGTAATCACCAAGGTTGTTGAGGGACACTAGCCCCTTCCCATAGTTCGGTCCATCAATTTGAATTGCTCGTCGTTTACTTCCATACATTCAGTGTTACACCGTTAATTATATATTTTGTATCCTTTCTCATGCACGCATGAAATATATTGGGAGGAGAAGTCAACAATGACAAGAAAGCTAATTGTTCTCTTGCTCACAATGAATTGTTTGATTCATCGATTTGTATTGCCCGTCGTTTCTTCCTACATATATATCCTGTGCTACACCATCTGTTTTACTTACTTTTTCTGGGAGTAGAATTCGACTGACAAGAAGGCTAGTGGCCGTTCTCTTGCTTTCCTTAGCTGTAGCTTGTCTATTGAAAGTTTTCAATGGTTGCCTATGTTGTCGTGCCCAAGGTTTTAAATATTGGATATCGGAATCGTCTCGGACTGATGCTTCATGTCGCCTAAATTGATGATATATCAGGAAATATTGCTATATCGGCCGGTATATCGATCGGGGGATATTATATTGGTTTTATCGTATCGTAAGCGGTCCCAAAATGATATATCGGATGATATATCGGCCGATATGACCGATATTTAATTCACTGGTCGCGCTTGTGTGTGTGTGTAACCTGCATTCAGGATTTAGGGAAGATACAAAGCTCAAAGGTTGATCTCTGTTATTACCTGAATGATGTTAATATACTCCCTGAGCTCATTAAACATTTCCTTGTGATTTGTATCCAGTGCTATATATATGCTGTCGGTCATAATAAGATGCTATTATAACAGACTAGTGTATTCACTACTACAATAAGAGGTTGCACCTATGGATAAACACTACAATTAGGGATTGCCCCTACGGCTTTTATCCGTAGGGGCAAAGCACTGCCCCTACGGATATCTTCACAGGGGCTAGAAAATTCTCTGTAGGTGCAATCGCCGCAGGTGCAAGTCTTCACCCTGAACATGTCCCTACGGAGTAAAAGTTGCCCATACGGATTCATGCGTAGGGGGTCGTGTACCTACGGTGTATTCCGTAGGAACAAAATATTTATTTAATTTAGTGGTTTATAAAATAAAAAACTTACCCCTCCGGTGCTATTCGAAGGGGCATCTTCCAGCCCCTACGGAGTTATCCGTAGGTCTACATATAAGCCCCTACGGGTGTATCCGTAGGGACAAGTGTGTAACTCCTGTTACTGAGTCTATAGGGGCAAAATATCAGGTATCATGATATTTTGTCCTTACGGATAAATATGTATGGGCAAAGTTACGGATTAATCTGTAGGTGCAACTGTTGTCCCTACGGATTAATCCGTAAGGACAAATTATCAGGTTTTTTTTATAAAAAAAGGGCTGTCTATTTTTTTCTCGCCCTGTGCATAATAATATATACATCATATAACCAAATACCGCCGTACGATAATCAACATGAACACACATAATATATAAAAGAAATTAACAAACAAAATACTATATAAATCTAAATCATCGTGAACACGCAAACACCACCAACATCGTCCAAAATATATACAATATGTATCATATAAGTATATACATGCTTAAAATATAAAAATAAAAAAGCTGCCCTAGCTCGGTCCAGCTCCACATCTGATAATCGCCGTAATCTGCCGCATCTGCTCCTCGGATAAATCCTGAGTCAATAACTCAACCAATGCGGACTGTGCGGGAGTCTGAGCAGGCTGTGGAGCTGTAGGAGTGGTCTGCGCAACCGCAGCCGAGGTAGTGGCTTGCGGAACCGTAGCCGAAGGAGATGCATGTGGAGACGCAGCCGAAGGAGATGCATGTGGAGCCTCAGCCGAAGTACCCTGTCACGTCTGTTCAGTTTTGTGTGTAATAAACGAGTAAAAACTGTGTATTAATCGAATTCGTATCATTATCAGGTTATTGCGAAACCCCAATCTATGAATACTTAGGGACTTAGGCCTCGTTTGGATATCTGGTTTGGAAAACTATAGATTATTTTAATTAGACAGTTCTATATATGTATGATTAATCAAAACTAAGTTTACAACCAAATAAGCTCAGATTACGTACTAATATTGGATATGTTGCTATCTATAATATGATATAATATTTTACTATTAAGTAGTATACATATCATCTCCTTCAACTCCTGGACGGTGGCCTTCAAGGTGGCAACATCTTGCCCTAGATGTCGCTCACGGGAGATAGATGAAGTAACCACCGGAGTGGAGTCCAACCTCATATGGGCCCTGCTAGGACCCAGTCCCCGGCCTCTCTCCCAACCTCCGTGATGCCCTCCGTGTGCGGCGTTTAGGACTGGGATCAGCAGCACCGGATCGTTCTGTCCAGTAAAATCGATCGTCGATGTCTCCGCCTGCTCAACCACCCGCTCCTACACCCACATTAACCAGTAAAATATAAGTATATCATTTAAATTTGAACTTTTCAAAACAAAAATTTCAAATAAGAATTGAATAAATATTAACACTTACGCAATACTCATGGGTAGTGGTGTCGGGTATCGAAGCTCGCCCGTGGCGGGATCTGACGAGGTGCCGTGGACGGCAAGATACGCGGTCAGCACGCTCGGTGTACCATTCTGCGCCAGGGTCTGAGATCTCTTCAATTCGCAAAAAAATTACATATGTTATAAAATAACTCTTAATATTACATTATATCACAGTAGGTCTATTGTAATTTACCGCTAACTTCATGGCACGGGTAATATTCCTCGAGCCACCTGTATAAGTGGGGAGACCCCTCTTCACCGACTTCCTATTCTTTTTATTTTGATCGGCCTGTTTTTTCACAATATATTCAAATTTAGTTTTCTAATTAAGCAACACAAAAAAATAAATTATATACTAAATAATGAATTACATTTAAAATACAAACATGTTTGCGCTGAAAGTCGAAATATTGGCATAAGAGAGGCCGTGTATCTACGTCGACTCTCGCAAAGACCGGAGTATGTAAAAGAGCCGCTCTGTCTGCCTCGGGGGTCGCCATCCACAGGGAATAACAATCGATCTTCAGCTCGTTCCTATTATATCGGACCTTTGATTGCATGTTCTTCATCAGGCCATGGTACAGAGCGTGAAAATCGAGCACCCTCTCAGGTGATCAAGGTCGGGTACAGACTGAAAATCGTAATCCAACTGTAAATAAAAAAAAAACAATGTTATTAAATTGCAAGTGTTAATAATAAATATATTGGATAAATCAAATGAAAATATATATTAATACCCGAGCCTGATCCCAAAAGAGAGCGAATGAGCGCCGGTGCTAGTCGCCCCACTCAACGTGAAGTGGATGCTTCTTCACAAGCCGGCTCTCATCCCCCATATACCGGTCGAACCTAAAGAAAAATACGTTAAATAAATAAATACGGGCATACAGGACAACAATAATTTTACAAATTGCACGAAACGAAAAATTCCACGCACCTCTCGACGGGATACATTCATCGATATTGTACTAGTCCGGCTAAGTTAGCCTCAGTTGCAAGATGAACCGTCAGGTGTATTATTGTATCGAAGAATGACGGTGGGAAAATACGCTCAAACTTGCAAAGTATCAACGCAATAAAATTTCATAGCTTCTCCAGTGTCAAAACATCCAGTATTTTAGAGCATAATTCTCTGAAAAAACAATATAGGTCATTAATTACTAGACCAACCAATTCAGAAAGGGAAGTCCTGAGGGTTAATGGGAGAAAGTGCTCCATAATAACATGATAATCATGACTTTTCAGCCCATCGATCTTGGCTTTCACAATTTTTATCTTCTTGCTGAATGATCCTGAGAAACCTGTGGGAACTTTCAAATCATGCAACACGTATAGGAATTTTTTCTTCTCCGGTTGTGACATATGATACGCGGCATTGGGAAATACAAACTTGCCTGGTTTACCCGCTACAGGTTTAGGATGTAGTTCACTTCTAATTTCCCAGTCCTGTAGATCCACCTGAGCATTGAGGTTGTCTTTCGATTTCCCGTCTTTACAAAGAAGCAAGTTGAGTACGTGCTCGGATACTCCCTTCTCTATGTGCATGACGTCCAGACAATGACGCACTAAATTTGTTGACCAGTACGGAAGCTCGAAGAAAATGCTTAACTTGTTCCAGAATGGTGGTTTGACCTGTTTTGTTGGATCCATTCCGAAGGACATGCTTTGTGACCATGTACAGACCAACCTAATAGCATTCCATACGTAGGAAAGTCATTAATTGTTCACATTAAAACCGCACGCAGTATGAAGGTTGTATTTATGTTTGCATCGTAAGTCTCTACACTATCAATGAATAAAGATTTTAACTTCTCGATCAGAGGTCGGAGATAGACGTCGATATTGTTTCCCGGTGAGTTTGGTCCGTCGATAAGAAGAGGCATCATAAAGTATGATTGGTCCATAACCAACCAAGACGACATATTATAAACTATCATTACAACGGGCCATGTGCTGTGGCTTCCAGCCATATAGTTGAATTGGCAGAAGCCATCACTAGCGAGTCCGAGCCTGATATTGTGAGGATCGCTACTGAATATTTCGTGCCTCCTATCGAAATCCTTCCATGCCGGTGAATCTCTTGGATAACTCATTTTTCTATCTTCACTTGAAGGAGCATGGTGATGCCAAATCATTGTCTCGGCTGTTTTTTTGCACCTGAATAGGCTTTGCAGCCTCGGTGTTATGGAAAAGTATCGTGCTATCTTGATAGGTATATCGAGATTCTTATCAGAATCTTTCAGCTTATAACTGGCCTCTCCGCATGTTGGACACTCTTTCAAATTTGAATTCTCTTTCCGGTACAACACGCAATTTTTAGGACATTCTTGAATCTTCTCACACTTCAGACCCAAATCAGACATCATCTTCTGAGCTCCGTACCAGCTGTCGGGCAAGTTATTTTCCGGGGCATAGAATCTTTCAAGAACGAAAGAAGTATTGTGAATGACTTGTTGCTCCATCCATTTAGGCACTTAATCTGGAAAAATTGGACGAACCATGAGAGGGTGGAATACTTTGCATTCTCATAAATTGGTTTTCTAGCATAATTCATGAAATTTCATACTTATCCGTACGCGGTCCTTGACCGGAAGGAATGTCATCTTTGGTACGAATAAATTCACCTAGGGCAGCCTCTACCATATTCTCCATTTTTTCTCCTGAAAAGAAATTACTGTCTTCTTCTTTCACCGTATTACCGTCTTCTCTTTCTTCTTCTGCGGCATTACCGTCTTCTTCTTTTTCTTCTTCTGCCGCATTACTGTCTTCTTCTTCACCGTGATATAGACAAGTTGTATAAAGTCTAGTAAAACCATGTTTAACGATATGAAGCTCTGCAAATTCTACCTTCTGTCAGTACTTATTCTCACATCTATCGCACGGGCAGAGAATCTTCTCTATCACGATCTTATTATGTGCGCGTGCAAATTCAATAAAAGCAGCAACTCCTGCGACAAACTTAGGTTGCATACGTTGTTGCCAATCCACATACATCCAGTTCTTAACTCTGATGTACTCGTGGGCCATGTTAGACTGTATAACATATAAATTGTAAATTATGATGACTATATTGAGAAATCTAACAACGGGATGGTTACTGACAAAGGAAAAAATCCGTGTATATACTTTGTGCGTGCGTTTGTCATTGAAAACAATAAATTATCGATAATCAAAGTTAGATTTGAGGATACCCATATATGAGTTGTATTCTATATATGTGTTTCAATTTATGATTTCGCTTAAGTATAGGGTTGTTAGTGTGTATGTGTTGTGAGTGCGTTTGTTGTGTATTCGTGTTGTATGTGTGTGTTTCGGCTGTCGGGGGTAAGGCTTCTATCCCACTAAGAATGTATAGAGCAGACACTCATTCGCTTGTGCTTTCAACCGTTTCGAGTAAATTTCGGCAGCACCTCCCCGCTGTTCTTTGAGTACACTGTAATAGAATAGATAATCATTTCAAAGCTGTGAAACAACATTGAAATGAACATCTAATCTATCTTTGTACACGGAGAACCAGCGGAAAAGTACCGACGAAATAACTCGAAACGGATGAAAACACAAGTGAATGCAGGTATTTGCTTTATACATTCCTAACTTGTCCACACTGGACAAATCTATCGGTTATCATACGATTGAATCTTCTCGTCACATAGACTTGTAACACCCTAGAATGTGATTAGGGGTTATTATGCTTTAAGTGGGGTTTTTAGTAAAAAGTTTACCAAATCGGTTTTCAAATATTTTATAAAAATTAATGAATATTTTACTAGAATTTAATTTGGACTGCACACACACGTGCATGTAAATTAGGGCTAAATTTAGGATTAAGCCATGTTTAGGTAGCTGATAATGCTCGATATTAGCGACCTCCAAGATCAGGACATGTGGCAGATGACGTGTCCCAAGGTTCAGAAGAAAGGGCCCACAGGGGCCGACCAGGCCACCCTGTGCCCGACCTGCAAGCGCAAACTGGCCCACCTCGGGGCCCTCTGTGAATATGCCTCCTCGGCCACTCAGCTCGCCCCGAGCTGCCACAAGACCAAGACTCCTCGGCCTCCTCGAGCCCCGGGCCGAGGCCGTCTTCCTCGGTCCTCCGACCCACTCCACCACTCACAGGCGTAACCGCCGTTCCGCAAATCTCGCCATGCGCGGATTCTCCGCCAGCAGCATCCCACGTTCCGCGCCATCACGACCCCATTAATGGACGATCCGCTCTTTACGCGGGCGTGACGTCGGAAGCGTAACTGCCGGCGAGATTCTCGCGCTTGCTGCCGCATACCACCACCGCTATATAAACCCCCATCACAGAGGGATCAAGTAAGCCATTCTTTACACTTTACGCCGTTACTCTGCTCGGATCTCATCACTGACTTGAGCGTCGGAGGGTCCTCGGTGGTACCAAACCACCCCGGGGCTTCTTTGCAGGTACTCAGCGACAGCCTCCTCACCCCACCTTCTCTTCTCAAAACCCATTGAGACCCACACGCAACGAAGGACAGCCAACCAAGTTCACCTCGAGATCAACGGAAGACAACATCTGACGGAGGCGCGAAAAGGAGCTCTATCAGTTGGCGCCATCTGTGGGAAACATAACTCCACAAAATACAAAGTTGGCCTTTCGATCTCCGCCCGCATGGCAACCGACTCCCCTAAGGATCCAAACGCCCGCTACCGCCTCCCTCGCAATGGGGACGCAGGCGGACCCTCGCCCGAGGTCGTCGGTCTCCCCGCAGGCTGCCACCCCACAGGCTCCGGCGGCCGTCCGACCAAAAGAGCCAGGGGCCGGGAGCCCATCACCTTTGGCGACGAGGATCTCCACGGCATATTTGTGCCCCATAGCGACCTGCTGGTCATCGTAGCGCGGATTCGCCGATACGAGGTCCACCGAATACTCATCGATTCAGGCAGCTCGGCGGACATCCTCTTCCACGACTGCTTTCTGTGAATGGGGCTGGCTCCAGCGGACTTGAGGCCAACCTCCCATGTCCTCTCGGGATTCACCAACCACTCCATCCCGGCGCAAGGGGTGGTTACCCTACAGTTCACGATCGGGGAGCCCGGCCGCACGCGCACGCTGCCGGTAGACTTCATTGTGGCTAGGGTCCCCTCGGCCTACAACGTCCTCCTCGGCCGACCGACTCTGAACTCCCTCCAGGCCCAAATCTCGACATACCACCTGGCGATAAAGTTCCCCCTCGACCAAGGTGGGGTGGGCCGGGCCTACGGAAGCCAACGGGTCGCGGAGGTAGGTCTGGCAGAGGCATCTTCCCCCAAGCAGCACGCTGATAGCGCCGATGCATGCGGCGACATGGAGGGGTCCCTGGACACCCGGGATGAGCGGAAGGAGGTCCGTGGGGCACCGGTCGAGCCACTGACCGAGGTGCCCTTAGCGGAAGGAGACCCAGGGAAGACCGTCCAGGTCAGGTCACTCCTGGCGGGAACCCAGCGGGATGACCTGACCGAGTTCCTCCGGAGCAATTCCGACGTCTTCGCCTGGGCCCCAGCCGACATGCCTGGGATCGACCCCAAAATCATCTCCCACAAGCTCGGGGTTGATCCTACGGCCCGACCCGTCAGGCAGAAGAAGAGAAGCTTCGCCCCGGTCAAACAAAAGGCCATCGAAGAAGAAGTTGACTGACTCCTCGCCGCCAACTTCATCAGGAACGTGCCCTACTCAGAGTGGCTGGCCAACGTGGTCCTGGTCAAGAAGTCGAGTGGGAAGTGGCGTATGTGCGTCGACTTCACCAACCTCAACAAGGCCTGCCCCAAGGACAACTTCCTGCTCCCTCGCATAGACCAACTCGTCGACAGCTCGGCCAGGCATGAGCTTCTGAGCTTCATGGACGCTTTTTCCGGCTATAACCAAATCCGCATGAACCCTGATGACGAAGACATGACCGCATTCACGACGGACCGGGGGGTGTGCTGTTACAGGGTGATGCCATTCGGCCTCAAGAATGCCGGGGCCATATACCAGAGGCTGGTCAACCGCATGTTCAAGCCGCAGATCGGTAGAAACATGGAGGTCTACGTCGGCGACATGCTCGTCAAGTCTGTCTCATCGGCCGACAATGTCAAGGACCTGTGGGAGGCGTTCAAGGTGCTCCGCAAGTTCAACATGAAGCTGAACCCCGCCAAGTGAGCGTTCGGAGTTACCGGAGGGAAATTCCTCAGGTTCATAGTCACTCACCGCGGGATTGAAGCTAACCCGGAGAAGATCGACGCCATCCTGAACATGACCGCAACCAGGACCAACGTCGAAATCATGCGGCTCACAGGGCAGATCACCGCTCTGAGCCGTTTCATGTCCAGGTCGGGGGAGAAGTGCCTCCCGTTCTTCAAGGCGCTGAGGAAAATCCCAAGGTTCGAGTGGTCGGAAGATTGCCAAGCCTCCTTCGACCAACTGAAGAGGCACCTCGCAACGCCGCCCCTACTCACCCGGCCCGTGGAAGGGGACGAGCTGTCGCTGTACCTGGCGGTATCCGACCAAGCAGCAGGGTCGGTGCTCATCCGAGAGGCCGAGGGGGTGCAAAGGCCAGTGTACTATGTGAGCCATGTATTCAAAGACGCGGAGACGAGATACCCCGCCATAGAGAAGATCGTCCTGGCCCTCGTAGTAACCTCGCGGAAGCTGCGGCACTACTTCCAAGCACACACCATCATCGTCCTCACTGAGCGCCCCTTGGGGGCTATCCTGGCATCGCCAGAATCCTCTGGCCGCCTAGAGAAATGGAGATGGGAGCTGTCTCAATTCGACATAAGGTATCGCCCGAGGCAAGCCATCAAGGCGCAGGCCCTGGCCGATTTCGTCGTCGAATGCACCATTCCTAGCAGGAAGCAGGATCCCGCGCCGCCCCTCGCAGCCCGGCATCCCGACCAGGAAGGCCCTAGCTCAGCCCTGGAGTATGCCATCTACATCGACAGGTCTTCCACCGAGGAAGGCTGCGGTGCCGGCCTCATTATCCGGGGGCCGAATGAAACCGAGATGGAGTACTCCTTGAGGCTTGGTTTCAAAGTATCAAACAACACGGCGGAGTACGAAGCCCTCCTAGTCGGACTGCGCATGGCCGTCAGGCTGGGGCTAAAGGTCGTCCGGGTCCGCAGCGACTCGGCCCTGGTCGTCGGCCAAGTGACCGGCCACTTCGAGGCTCGGGAGCCCCTAATGATGAAATACCTAGACGAGGTGAGGAAGCTCCGAAAAAACTTCGACGAATTCCAGGTGGAGCAAATACCCAGACAAATGAATGCTCAAGCAGACGCCCTGAGCAAGTTGGCTTCGTCATACTCGGCCAGCAACAGGCAGTCGATACTCTTCGAAACCTTGGCCCGACCCAGCTTTGGAGACGAGGCGGCGACACTCCAAGTGTACACAACACAGGAGAATGACCCAGATTGGAGGAAGCCCCTCGTGGAATTCCTGAAAGACGGCACTCTCCCGGAAGACAGAGCAGCCGCTCGCCGCCTCCGGGCCAGAGCCACCCACTTCGTCTGGAGCAACGGGAACCTCTACAAGAAGGCCTTCACTCAGCCCCTTCTCCGGTGCGTTGACCCCCACGAGGCCGACTACGTCCTGCGGGA
Organism: Agapanthus africanus; assembly: GCA_030015575.1. Classification (NCBI taxonomy): domain Eukaryota; kingdom Viridiplantae; phylum Streptophyta; class Magnoliopsida; order Asparagales; family Amaryllidaceae; genus Agapanthus; species Agapanthus africanus. Next base: position 537,227,951 of record JASDDO010000010.1, on the reverse strand, counting down.
AATCCATGAAGGGGTGGGCGGCGCACACCAGAGGGCTCAAACCTTGGCCCAAAAGACACTACTTCAGGGGTACTATTGGCCCACCATGCACGAAGACGCCCTGAAGCTGGTCAGGAGGTGTAAGAGCTGCCAACTCCACGGCAGTATCCCCCGCCTCCCGGCTACCGAGCTAACGGCCCTGACGTCCCCATGGCCATTCGCCCAATGGGGATTGGATATGATCGGCCAGTTTCCCACAGGGACTGGCGGACATAAGTACGTCCTCGTCGCGGTGGACTACTTCACCAAATGGATCGAGGCCGTTCCCATCAGGAAACCGGACGCCGCCACAACCATCAAGTTCCTCCAAAACAACCTGATTCACCAGTTTGGGATCCCAAGGTGCATCATCACTAACCACGGGACGAACTTCAAGAACGAGAAAGTAAGGGACTTCTGCAAAGAATACCACATCCTCATGAAGTTTGCCGCGGTCGCGCACCCCCAATGTAACGGGCAGGCCGAGGTCGCTAACCGGGACGTCCTCAGAGGCCTCCGGACCCACCTGTAAGGGAGGCAAGGCGGTTGGGTCGAGGAACTACCCCGGGTCTTATGGGCCCTGCGCACGTCAAAAAAGACTCCAACCGGGGAGACCCCTTTCAGCCTCTGCTACAGGACCGAAGCAATGGTCCCAGCAGAGATCGGGCTACCCAGCCACCGAGTCGAGCACTTTGACGATGAAGCAAACACCATGGCACTACGAACCAATCTCGACATATTGTTGGAGAAAAGGGATCGGGCCCAGATCAGAGCCGCCGCCTACCAACAGCAAACGGCCCGGTACTACAACGCTCGGGTAAAACACCGATCCTTCAAGGCCGGGGACCTGGTCCTGCGGCGGAACGAGTTCATCGACCAAGGCAGGCTTCACAAGTTCTCCCTAAAGTGGGAAGGTCCCTTCCTGGTCTTCGAAGCGCTCCCCAGCGGAGCCTACCGCTTGCAAGACGCGGACGGACGGAAGCTCCCTCGGCCTTACAACGCGGAGAAACTCAAGCTATACCTATGAAGTCAAAACTAGCAAAGCGCCGCACCCCGGCTACCGCTCAAAATCTCCCTTTGAAATGATGGCGTATAGCGTTGTCTAAAATTCCTATCCATACGAATAAAGAAACTTTCGAACCTTCTTTCCCGGTAGGGTTCCCCCTGTACAATGAGAAGGGTCTCCTAGAGACGGTCGGGCCCGAAGTTCCCTCGCTCGGCTATCCCCAGCGGGCAGCTTCCCTGCCACAGCGCCAGGAATCAAAAGCCCTCTCAGAGACAGCCAAGCCCGAGGTTCCCTTGCTCGGCTATCCCCCGCGGGCAACTTCCCTGCCACGACGCCAGGGATCAAAAAGCCTTCCCAGAGGCAGTCGAGGCCCAAAGTTCCCTTGCTCGACTATCCCCCGCGGGCAGCTTCCCTACCACAACACCGGGGATCAAAAATCCCTCCCAGAGGCAGTCAAGGCTAGAAGTTCCCTCGCTCGGCTATCCCCCGCGGGCAGCTTCCCTGCCACAACGCTGGGGATCAAAAAGCCCTCCCAGAAGCAGTCAAGGCCAGAGGTTCCCTCGCTCGGCTATCTTTCAGGACAAAAGCCCTCACCAAGAGGCACCGGGCAGTAACCCTGCCCGGCCAAGGGTCCTTGGTGGGCTTCCTACAGCCTTATAGCTTTCCTCGTGCCAAGGGCCAAAGTCCTCCCAGAGGCAGTCGGGTCCTTACCCGGCTATCCCCGGCCGGTAGCTTCCTACCACAACCGACAGGGATCAAAGTCCTCGCCAAGAGGCACTGGGCAGTAACCCTGCTCGGTCCCCGTCCTGAAGGATTTGAAAGCCCTCCCAGAGGCAGCCGAGCCCGAGGTTCCCTCGCTCGGCTATCCCCAGCGGGCAGCTTCCCTGCCACACGCTGAGGATCAAAATTCCTCCCCGAGGCGGTCGGGTCCTTGCCTGACCATCGACGGCTGGTAGCTTCCTACCACCGTCCTGAAGGATCAAAAGCCCTCGCAAGAGGCAACCGAGCAGCTACCCTGCTCGTCAAAAATTCCGGCTGGTAGTTGCCTACCCACGACGCCAGAGATCAGATCCCTAACCAAGCGGCAACCAAACGGCCACCCTGCTCGGCCAAGCCGGGCCGGTTGCCCTGTGGCCACGCTTAAGGATCTGAGACACCCGGAAGGACGGCTGGTTCATCCAAATCTGAACGATCTCCCATCGACCTAGGGGGTATATGAGGATGTAGGGTTCCTAGGCACACTAATGAGGTCTCACAAGGCATCAACCATGCCAATTTCAAATTTTACGGGTGCCGAGAAACCCTAATACGGATCGTTGGCTAGATATATAGGCGAAACAATGAAACTAGTTTACAACTAAACTAAAAGAACGGAAATACAACCTTTGTAGATCCGTTTCTCCACCTCCATAGCTCCATGATGAAGTCCTCTCCGCTGTCCAAATCGAACCATGACTCTAGCATCGGCTTCATCGGAGAAAAAGCGGGCTAGGTCATCGACGACGATGCCGAAGATGATCTACGTCGAGGCATCACTAGATCAAACTCCACCTTCACCAAGCCATGAAAACTTGTGAAGGAAACACCCTATATTACTTGGCAAGAGATAGAGGATGAAGAAATAGGAAGTGGGTTCACTTTAGAATTGGATTTCTCACTCATTTTCCCAAGTTGCCATTGATGGAGGCAAGCTTCTTCTTGAAGAAGAAGAAGAAGATGAAAATGTTATGATAAGTATTATTCAAAAAGAAAATAAAAATGAATACTTATCATAATCCAACCATGGTCAAGTGTATAGAATAAACTAGGGTTAGGTCAATGGTTAGGGTTAAGCATGAAGACAAAAATGGTGACTTAGTCAAAGCTTCATGAAGCTTCAACATGCATCCAAAGAAAGCCACCATTTTTCTTTTCTTTTGCCAAAAAGAAATGAATGAAATAAATAAATAAATAAATAAGCAAATAAACAAAACCCTAATCATAAACTTAACCATGGTTTAATCTTACACTTAACCAAGTTAGCATGTATCATTAAACATGATACAATCAAGTGCACAAAAGTATATCATATATACAACTTGTAAACTTCAAGTGAGAAAATCCATTTAAAGTGAACCAATACTAGTTAATGCAAAGTAATATATCAAATATATAATTATACATTAAATCATTAAATCAACACTTGATTTAACGACCCGGTCATATCGCATATAACCGACTAATATCAATAGTAACAACTTATCGAATCAACACTTGATCCGATAACCCGGCTATAACGCATATAACCGATCAATGTCACAAATCGCGAGAATCGAATACAGTATCACATACTGGTATCATTCTCGGTCCCGCACATATCTCCTATTTCGTTTCGCTTGAGCCAGGAAACCTCTGTGTAGGACTCTAAAGACTCGTCAATACGCCGGCAGCAGATGATGATCATATCAATCACCCACAAGCCGCAAGCGGTCTGCTAAACGTAACGGCCACCCGGGTATTGAGCGATCAGAAGATCGACGAGCAAGCCCGCTCACACTCCTGTGAATCCAACCAGTAACACTTACCGTACAGTCCGGTCTGATCGTCTGATATGTCGCATATCTTGCCTAGAGGTGGTAAACGTCAGACCCCAATAGCTCGATAAGTCGTGTCGATATGAGGCCTATAACAGTTCGAGAAACTACTGGTAACACTTACCAGTAAATCTCAGCAACCCTGGCCAGGGATTTCCGGTTATAGCCAATCGAACACTGCGCAACATCAACCCCCTATACCGGGAGAGACGAATCCCCTCCTATCGCTCATTGCCTCCATGTGACTCGGGACTGTACCCAAAAACCACCGTTTTGCACGCCCTCTTGGACGTGGTAAGATGGAAATCAAAGCACAGTGGGAACCACACAAGACTCTATGACGATCTCGGGTCAACAGACTACTCTGTACCAGTGTCACCAGAGAACTGCCATCTGACGTATGGTATAATACCATCTGGGAGTTCTCAGCGAGTCCGTCCAGTGTACCCAGTCTCCACTGAGCACCCATATATCATCTCTGATGTCAAACACCAATGGATATGGGATCATCCATCGCCCATCTGTATGGGTCGAGAAGGTATACGCTAGTCTACTCTGGTATATCGATGCCCTGTCTCGATATACCCACGACTAGGGACCTTGAAGGATGTACTTATGGACTACCATGTCCCCACTAGTATGATCCGCATCATAGTCCAGGTGGTCAAGTACATATCCTAAGGGCTTTACCAACATGTAACAGGGAGACAATCAGTGTACACGTTAAGGTAAAGATCAACCAGATAGCATACTATCATGTCGAGCAAGAAAATCCTCCCTATATATGTCCCAGCATCCACTACAATATACATCCTATGTATAGCAATGGCCTCTAGGGCATACATATAACTAACAATTTCCCACTTGCACTAGGGCCATCTGATAGCAGTGGTTGTAGTATCTCATACTCAACCATCCCATAAAAGTCTCTCTCTGGGAAAAGGCCTTTGTGAGTGGATCCGCCGTGTTGTCCTCTGAGTCTACTCTCCTAACCTCGATCACCCTGGAGATCAACTATCTCCATGATCAGGTGATACTGCCTTAGAATATGTCTGGATCACTGATGGGACGGACGTTCCTTGGCATAAGCCACAACTCCATTGTCTCACAATGGTTGGAACGTAGTTCATCTCATGAACTAATATACACCCAGACAACCTCTTTGGTAGCATCTTAAGTAGCGATGTATCCAGCCTTAATCGTCTAGTATGCCACGGTATCTAGCTTGGAACTCTTCCAACATACCGTCCCTTTACTGAGGGTAAAGACAATGCATGTGACTGACTTTCAGTCGTCCTTATCACCCTGAAACCCTTCCAGTGATTCTCCCCAGGATCGGTTGATACCATCTCACTACAACTAGTGAGAATCCTAACATCCAATTAGATCTATCTCATAGATCCAAAACCCAGGATTTAGGAGGTATCACTTTTATTCTATATGGAGAATCATTGTGATAAACGGAGATTGACCGAGCGTAGCATAGGAAACTTCTTTCTTATCAAGAGCATGACATCCACGTACTCTACGAGGATCACCACCATACTCCCTACTACCTTTTTGTTTATACAAGGTTCATCTACCATTTTGATGATGTCAAACTGTTTGACTTATCCATCAAAACAGATGTTCCAACTCCGCGATGCCTGCTTTATCACATAAAACATCTTGCACACGTTTCCGCTGCTCCCACTGTCTACGAAGCCCTCTGGCTGTGTTCTTATAGACGTTATCTTTTAAATCATTATTTAGAAAAGTAGTCATGGCACCCAACCGCCAGATATCGTAGTCATGGTATGTAGCCGTGGCAAGTAGGATCTGAATGGACTTAAGCATAGCCACTGAAAAAGGTTTCATCATTATCCACGCCTGGTCGATGACGAAAAACCTTTCACAAGTCTAGCTTTGAAAGTCTCAACTTTTCCATGTACACCAAGTAATCTTCTCAAGATATACTTGCTCCTGATGGGGATTTAACCCTTCAGATATAGCAACCAAAGTCCATACTTTGTTGGTGTATAAGGATTCCATCTCATATCACTAAGCATCCAGCCATTCTTACAGAGTCCCACTCCTGATGGCCAGCTCGAAACTAGTTGGGTCATCATCTCATGATGTAATCCTCGCTCCCACTGTCATAGAGTAACCGAAGTATCTCTCAGGCGGGTGAGGAACCTTACTAGATCGGCGGAGAGGCTGAGCTTCGTTGGTAACTATTGAATCCTTTGGTTCTTTTAAATCATCAGCTGCAGTTTGTATAGCTGGAACCTTTCCAGTTCTACATAACAGATCTTGCCTCGAGCTTGTCCGGATTATGCTTTTAGACATAGGCTGGACAACCCCAAATCTTAACTAACTTAAGAGATAGGCTCTTCCCTTATCATATCAAATATGAAGTGGTAGGCAACTGATTTGATTTGAACCCTATTCAATAGGTATGCAGCTTCTCAAGTGCATAACTCCCAAAAAGGAAATAGGTAACTCAGTAGTACTCATCATAGAGCACACCATATCACATAGGGTGCTATTGCTCCGCCCCGATATACCATCGTGCTATGGTGTATACGGAGGAGTAATACTGAGAGAGAATCTCATTCTCCTTTAGAATAGTCCAGGAATTCCGTACTCAAGTATTCTCCTCCTTGATCTCATCAAAGGACATAATACTTATACCCGTATTTTGGTTCTCTACTTCTAAATCATATTCTGTGAATATCTCAAAAGGTTCGGACTTGTGTTTCAACAGGAACATATGTCTGAATCTTGGGAGATTATCAGAGAATGTAATGAAGTACAAAGATCCATTCCTGGCATATGTAGACAGGGGACCTTACATACATCAACATGTATCATCCCAAGAGTTTACTAACTCTTTCTCTGTTTCCAATAAACAGAGCTGGTGTCATTATATCTTTGTGACATGACTGGCAAGTTTCACAAGATGTAGATTCAAACTGATTTGAATATGCATCTTCATGTAACTTCAGCTAGTCGGGTCACATTGATATGACCTAGTCTACAATACCTCAAGAAGGATTCGTTTATTTCTGAACTCTTCCTCTTGTGTGTGTTCCGTATACTAAAGAACTGTAGTTTGATTTAGAACATTAATGCTTTTAGATAACGTGCCTGAACCGATCAACTATTGATATAGGAAATGTTCAAAACATTATCCAACAATACAAAATTTTATCGTTTCTTTACTAACAAAGAGACAGATATGATTTTGTATATCAGGTTCGGTATCTAATAACATTCGTTCAGAATCAATGTATTGGTAATACAGGGTGACAGTGACCAACAGACTTGGCTGCAACACTTGCCCCGTTTTCTGCCTCATGAAACTTATCACCCATTCTCAGTTCTCTACCTCTCTGTAGCCCTATGTAACAGATTACATATCTGGGATCCTGATCTGGTATCACATACCCAGGACGTAAAGGATACTGAGAAACAGTTCTTTGTGATGAACACACCCGAAGATGATGCATCATCATGCACTCTTTTCGTTTGGGCAGCACGGGAATTCTGGTAATCCCCAATTTCCTGCTCTGTCTTATAACAATTATAAGTTGGAGCGGGACCAACGTTCCCCAGCTGAGTATAACAAGCGGGTTCGGTTAATACATCTGTATTATTATCTTGATTAAGGCGTGATATGGTCGCTACCTGGAGAGAGAGAGAAGAAAACACTCAGCGTGCGCTCTTGCAAGAATAGATTGGTTATTATTTTATCTAATCAGGATGGCTCCCACTGTTTTTATCAAATCTTCCTTCAAACCCTAAAAGGAAAGACTAGCCGGGATTAATTACACACTACAAGTTCGCCAATCTTTCAGCCAGGCCAGTGTCGGTACTTTGAGGGAGGTCCCCCGTGCTTTCGCACGAACCTAATTAATGTAAACCTCGTTTTCCCAGAGGCGTAACCTCGTTAACACCTTTCTAGACACCTACTTGATCGGCTAATTGTAATGTGCAAAACTCTCCCAGGAGTAACTCTTACTCGCAGCGGGTATCGGGATCCAACTATCTCATAGAAGGTATGCAATCTCATTGCAAATTTCAACACTTGAAATTCCCGATAATTTTGCCCATAGCGTTCTATGACCTTGACGAATGCCAAACAACCCATAGTCCACTAGTCAAGTTCAACCCGTACATTTCTTGATTGAATTAAACCCACCCGCACGACCCTTGACGAATGCCAAACAACGCCGTACGAATACCCTAATCCAATCTGCATCATATGCATAAGCAGATAAATACTAGTTAGCTACCGCACACTACGCCTTAACGAATGCCAAACTACCGCAGCACGAATACTAACTAGTACTTATCTGAAATGACGGAGGGCTACGACAGGTTTTTCTGAAAACCTATTGCGTAATGAACTTGAAATCGTTGTAGAATCAAATGATTTTAAAAATGGAGTGCTTTTGAGGCTTTTCTAGTTTTGCTAAAGGAGTCACTCCCGGTGAAGGGATCGTCGGTCCTTTCCTCGTCGAATGAGGTGCGGGATGTATCATATATATCACTGTGCAAAGCAGAACTCTTAAAAGCAATCAAAAGACAAACCGAGTGTGTAGCATCTGCCAGTTATTGCTAAAGGAGTCACTCCCGGTGAAGGGATCTCGGTCCTTTCCTTATCGAATAAGGTGCAGGATATATCACATATACCGCTGTGCAAAGCAAGAACTGTAGCTACCTGTTTTATTTTTGAAATTCGATTCTACAACATCTTTAGGTTTCTTTTAATTCTTTAATCACATTAATGAAGTCCCATCATTTAAATACCTAAACATCACAGATAAATACGACGTACACTTATGCCATCCGCATTCGCCACGATGTCCCCTCGTGCACCGTTAGGTTAGGTAACTAACGGCAGAGCGGGGCAGGGCTAGCGCGGGTGTAAAACATAAGTAACGTCTATATAATATATCATATATACTATATACTGTATCCATCACAGAACATATCACATGATCACATCACAGATATCGCAGCAGAAGAATCATATGAAATATTGGATATACTAGGACGTCCGTGTTTTCAATACGAGCCAGTATAAAACACGGATTCCACGGTCGTGATGAATAGCCAAACCCACACCCCTAGACCCCTACGAGAGCAGCAAGAAACCCTACCAATTCTAGAGTTAGGAGACCCGGACTCGACTCCTCGAGATGGTCTCCCACTGGACCCTAGAACCCGGTTACTTGTGCTCCCCTCCTTGGGTCTATCCTAGTGCGGAAAAGTAAATAATATACAAAGGGTGACATCTTCCGCAACCTGGAAGTGCCCCAATAAAAGAATATTACATACAAGTTTTTACATGAATGAAAATGAAAAACACTCATCTCACATAAAAACCCCCGGCTATTCAAACACGACAATCCAATATAACATATCCAGCAACACATAATATCACATGTCATCAACGTAAGTAAATATGCGCATCCCAATTGTCGTTGACATATAGCAACGAAACCAGCGATATCACATATTACACTTACGATCACAGAAAAGAAAGTGTAAAACTACAACAGTTAGAATCCGCAACCTCTATAGACATCGCATGCCTAATCAAATGAATTACTTAGACATCGCATGCCTAACAGTTATAAACCCCGCATTTTAGTCTCAAAATCGAAAACACTTTTCAATATCAAGTCGGGCAATTCAACAGGATTCCCGACATCCTGATCGAATGCTCGTCGCAAACTTTAGTAGGCGGCCGCACCCCCGATGCCGTCGACGAAGTGCACCAAGGCGGAACAACGCTGCCGCGAGCACCTGAACGGATGCTTTCGGCGACGGGGTTCTCCTACAGTCACTTGGTCGGGGCTATGGAGTGAGGCTGTCTATTAAGTTTACCCGGCGAGTATCCGCGTACGCTAAGTGATTGCGACGGAGTTTTGATCACATCAAAATTCTGTGGCAACCGATCAAGTGAGACTAAAGTGCTTGATTTATAACATTCATTCAGTTATCTCATAACTTCTTGTGAATTCCAATTATTGTATCACATTCCAGATAAATAGAAAATGTTAAACTTTCCGATCGAACAATCAAACACCCAAGTTTTCCCGAAACAGATCAACACATGAAATAAGTTCAAAAACATTCACTTCATGCCACAGTACCAACGGTCCAGCCGTAGAAGGGTCAAGCCAACGCCTCACATGTGGCACGCCGTACTGCCCCAAACCCTAAGGTTCAAAGGGCAGTTCAAGACAGTCACATAATCGAGTTAAGGTTTGTTGTCTTCTAGAGGGACCATCGCGTTACTTGCACTACTTAGAACGTCATTAAACTACGGAAAAATCCAACACTTGGAAATTTCCCGGCAGGGGAAAAAATGGGTATTTATATCCGGTCGAACCTTTTAACAGTTTCTAAAATATCCGGAAACAAATAAACGAAGTTAAATTATCCGATCAAATTAACGAGTCCCCAATAAAACCCTAGAAAACTCAACACTTGAGTGGAATTAAAAAATTCACATAAAAAATTGCCAAGAAAGGACCTAAGAATAAATATATGAAATTTGAGGGACTAAGTCCAAATTTGGGCCGCGGAAGAGCCGCCAAAACCCTGGTTTGGCCGCGGTTACGCGGTCAAATTATTGAATTAGGGGCCCAAACTTTACAGTAATTCTTAGTTTTTCCTGCTGATTTTTATGCATATTTTTAATTCACAAAATTCAACAGTTTTGAAAAATGTACAGAGAGGCGTTTTGATTGGGGTTTCGGGGTTCGATCGGATCTCTAACTTCGTCTACCCATCGCCTAAGGCTCTAGCTAGGCTCTGATACCACTGTAGGGTTCCTAGACACACTAATGAGGTCTCACAAGGCATCAACCATGCCAATTTCAAATTTTACGGGTGCCGAGAAACCCTAATACGGATCGTTGGCTAGATATATAGGCGAAACAATGAAACTAGTTTACAACTAAACTAAAAGAACGGAAATACAACTTTTGTAGATCCGTTTCTCCACCTCCATAGCTCCATGATGAAGTCCTCTCCGCTGTCCAAATAGAACCATGACTCTAGCATCGGCTTCATCGGAGAAAAAGCGGGCTAGGTCATCGACGACGATGCCGAAGATGATCTACGTCGAGGCATCACTAGATCAAACTCCACCTTCACCAAGCCATGAAAACTTGTGAAGGAAACACCCTATATTACTTGGCAAGAGATAGAGGATGAAGAAATAGGAAGTGGGTTCACTTTAGAATTAGATTTCTCACTCATTTTCCCAAGTTGCCATTGATGGAGACAAGCTTCTTCTTGAAGAAGAAGAAGAAGATGAAAATGTTATGATAAGTATTATTCAAAAAGAAAATAAAAATGAAAACTTATCATAATCCAACCATGGTCAAGTGTAGAGAATAAACTAGGGTTAGGTCAATGGTTAGGGTTAAGCATGAAGACAAAAATGGTGACTTAGTCAAAGCTTCATGAAGCTTCAACATGCATCCAAAGAAAGCCACCATTTTTCTTTTCTTTTGCCAAAAAGAAATGAATGAAATAAATAAATAAATAAATAAGCAAATAAACAAAACCCTAATCATAAACTTAACCATGGTTTAATCTTACACTTAACCAAGTTAGCATGTATCATCAAACATGATACAATCAAGTGCACAAAAGTATATCATATATACAACTTGTGAACTTCAAGTGATAAAATCCATTTAAAGTGAACCAATACTAGTTAATGCAAAGTAATATATCAAATATATAATTATACATTAAATCATTAAATCAACACTTGATTTAACGACCCGGTCATATCGCATATAACCGACTAATATCAATAGTAACAACTTATCGAATCAACACTTGATCCGATAACCCGGCTATAACGCATATAACCGATCAATGTCACAAATCGCGAGAATCGAATACAGTATCACATACTGGTATCATTCTCGGTCCCGCACATATCTCATATGCGCTTCTATTTCGTTTCGCTTGAGCCAGGAAACCTCTGTGTAGGACTCTAAAGACTCGTCAATACGCCGGCAGCAGATGATGATCATATCAATCACCCACAAGCCGCAAGCGGTCTGCTAAACGTAACGGCCACCCGGGTATTGAGCGATCAGAAGATCGACGAGCAAGCCCGCTCACACTCCTGTGAATCCAACCAGTAACACTTACCGTACAGTCCGGTCTGATCGTCTGATATGTCGCATATCTTGCCTAGGGGTGGTAAACGTCAGACCCCAATAGCTCGATAAGTCGTGTCGATATGAGGCCTATAACAGTTCGAGAAACTACTGGTAACACTTACCAGTAAATCTCAGCAATCCTAGCCAGGGATTTCCGGTTATAGCCAATCGAACACTGCGCAACATCAACCCCCTATACCGGGAGAGACGAATCCCCTCCTATCGCTCATTGCCTCCATGTGACTCGGGACTGTACCCAAAAACCACCATTTTGCACGCCCTCTTGGACGTGGTAAGATGGAAATCAAAGCACAGTGGGAACCACACAAGACTCTATGACGATCTCGGGTCAACAGACTACTCTGTACCAGTGTCACCAGAGAACTGCCATCTGACGTATGGTATAATACCATCTGGGAGTTCTCGGCGAGTCCGTCCAGTGTACCCAGTCTCCACTGAGCACCCGTATATCATCTCTGATGTCAAACACCAATGGATATGGGATCATCCATCGCCCATCTGTATGGGTCGAGAAGGTATACGCTAGTCTACTCTGGTATATCGATGCCCTGTCTCGATATACCCACGACTAGGGACCTTAAAGGATGTACTTATGGACTACCATGTCCCCACTAGTATGATCCGCATCATAGTCCAGGTGGTCAAGTACACATCCTAAGGGCTTTACCAACATGTAACAGGGAGACAATCAGTGTACACGTTAAGGTAAAGATCAACCAGATAGCATACTATCATGTCGAGCAAGAAAATCCTCCCTATATATGTCCCAGCATCCACTACAATATACATCCTATGTATAGCAATGGTCTCTAGGGCATACATATAACTAACAGAGGATACCTCCACGGCAGCGCTTGGCACCCTCGCCGGCTGGCAAACTCGACAGGAGGTCGCCGGACATATGGCCAACCTTACACGGAAACACAACAATACAAGCAAGGACGTCCTACGAACGTCCTTCACACAAAAACAAGAGAAGAGAAAAAACACAAACCGACGAATCAAGGGTTCTTTTTTTCTTTTATTCCCAAAATCAAGATCTTTACAAAGGGTACTCTGGGGCCCCCCAGCCCTACAAACTGCCCGGAGGCTTACTTCGGCCACTTCATCGTCGGCGTCACGGCCCAAGGCCCTACCACCGAAGACTTTGCCACCAAGGGCGCGCCCGGCTTCCCTCGTCATCCCTCGCCGGAGACCTCATCGCCGGAAGCGGAACCCGAGCGCGGAGTTCACCATCGTCGAACTCGGGAAGCTGTTCCTTCACGGTGTCCAAAGCCTTATTCCATGCAACGGTAGAATACTCCTCGAGCTCGGCGTAAAACTGCTCCGATGCCTTGTACTCGGCCACTGCTTTCTTAGCCCGAGCCTCGGCAACCTGGGCCTTCAGCAGCGCCGCCTCAGCATCCCCTTCTTGCGTCCCTCTCCTTCTCCAGTGCCGCAAAGCGTTCGGCCATGTCCGCCAGCTTCCTATCGGCAACCCGGAGAACGCGTTCAGACGGCGAAGGGCACCCCGAGTTGCCGAGTTGGCGAGCTCCATAGCCTCCGCCCGGCCCACCAAGACGTCGGCCTTATCCCTCTCCCGGCGCAGGTCACGTTGCAAGATCTCGACCTCCGAAGGAAACGCCTCCACTGGCCTCGAGGCGTGGAATGCCCCCTCGGCCTCCATGCGAATGGCGAGGGCGCAGTGCTAAAGAACCTGACAGAAAGCCGATGAGAAACCAGGAAGCATCTGAACCAATGAAAGGCATACCAAGGCAAATGCGCGTAGAAGGATTCGTACCTGGACCGCCCCTTGGGCCATGGCCTCCAACTGATCCCTCAAGGAGCCACACGGGAGCTTCCCCCAGCTGATTCCTCCATCCCGGTGAGCAGACCAGTGGCAACGGAAAACCCAGACGGAACAGTGAAGACGGAGCCCCCTTCCCGCACGGGAATCCCTTCGGGGGCCTTCGACGGCGGTGCACGAGAAACCGTCCTTTTCCTCTTAGGAAGGGGCCGGCCCTCGCCCTTCCTCCCGTCACCAGTCTGGGACTCGGGTAACGGCTGACTACTCCGGCCGCCGCCAGAGAAACTCCTAGATGCCGCCGATGAGAGGGACGGCCCTGCCGTCGGCGGAGAATCAGGCGGAGGGCGCAAGTTAGCCGGGGGCTCGGCTACGCCACTAGCTTCCCCCCAGCGCGAGCCGTCCGAAAAGTGGGAGCGAACCATGTCTCACGAAGGAGGAAGAACGCCAAGCGATAGCGACTCGAGGAAGAAGGGAGATGAAAGGTTGGGGGCCCTGGGGCGGGCGGGCCCGCCCCCATTTTATCACCGCATCCAACGGCATCCGTCAACTCCCGCCGAAACGGCTCCTCACGACCAGCGGCTCCGATCGCTCCACATGTCGGTCCTGCACTGGACTGCATCCAATCGGATGCTGTAAGTCCGCGTACGTCACACCAGCCAGTCGCCCTTTGACACGTGGACCATTGCTTCAGTTACATAGTGCACGAACCGGCACACCCTCTTTAAGGTGCGGAGACCTCGCCTTGGTTCGCTAGCAGAAAAGGCGACCAATGGACCGAGGGCTTGCTCCGACGAAACCATAGAAGGGATCTCACCTCAGGAGGCCCGGCAGTCCACTCTTGACCCGACCACTAGCTGGTCGGGACAAGAGTGGGGGGCTAATGATAATGCTCGATATTGGCGACCTCCAAGATCAGGACACGTGGCAGATGACGTGTCCCAAGGCTCAGAAGAAAGGGCCCACAGGGGCCGACCAGGCCACCCTGTGCCCGACCTGCAAGCGCAAACTGGCCCACCTCGGGGCCCTCTGTGAATATGCCTCCTCGGCCACTCAGCTCGCCCCGAGCTGCCACAAGACTAAGACTCCTCGGCCTCCCCGAGCCCCCGGCCGAGGCCGTCTTCCTCGGTCCTCCGACCCACTCCACCACTCACAGGCGTAACCGCCGTTCCGCAAATCTCGCCATGCGAAGATTCTCCGCCAGCAGCATCCCACGTTCCGCGCCATCACGATCCCCATTAATGGGCGATCCGCTCTTTACGCGGGCGTGACGTCGGGAGAGTAACTGCCGGCGAGATTCTCACGCCTACTACCGCATGCCACCACCGCTATATAAACCCCCATCACAGAGGGGTCAAGTAAGCCATTCTTTACACTTTACGCTGTTACTCTGCTCGGATCTCATCACTGACTTGAGCGTCGGAGGGTCCTCGGTGGTACCAAACCACCCCGGGGCTTCTTTGCAGGTACTCGGTGACAGCCTCCTCACCCCACCTTCTCCTCTCAAAACCCATTGAGACCCACACGCAACGAAGGATGGCCAACCAAGTTCACCTCGAGATCAACGGAAAACAACATCTGACGGAGGCCCGAAAAGGAGCTCCATCAGTAGCCATGGTAAATTAAAACATTTCATTAGGTTCATATGAAGTTAAATAAGGGTATTAGTTTTCTTAATTAAATGAACTTTGTTTGTTGTGGGGTTGACTTGTGAAAGTGAGGAGAGAGAGGGGAGGTATGGCTCCACTAACCTCACCCTCATTTCCAAACCCTCACTCTCTAACACCCTCACACTCCCACTCATTCCCTCACTCTCATTTCTTTCACTCATCACATCTCTCTCCATCTCATTTTTTTTCCTTCACAGCAGCAGCAGTAGCAAGCAGCAGCAAAGCAGCAGCAGCAGCACACACACACCCCTTTCTTCTCTTCTTCTTCTTCTTCTCTTGCATCCTAGGACCAACTTGAGGTATATGGTTAAACTCAATTTCCTTCTTTGCTAAACATGTAGTTATTTAGCTTAATTTAGTATTTAATGTGGTTTTTAGTGCTAGTTTTGTGGTTTAAGTGGGGATTAGGCCAAGTTAGGATTTTTATGGCTAAAGTAGCTTAACTAAGTGTTATTAGTGTCACTTAATCCTAGTAATTGCTTCAGATTTCACAAAAATACCATATTGTATCACTTTAGTGTTAATTAGTGTTTTAGTTTAGATTTGGGTTCTTTTTGAGATCTGCTTTTGACCCGGGTACTTCAGGAAAAAGTTGTATTTACTGGAGCTTAGTAACTGGGATAGGACCACAAACACGAAGCACGGGACCCCCTCTCCCCTTTAAGGCCGCAGATTTAATGTGTCTGGGCGCAAATTGCGGCCAGAGGGTGGGTGTGGGTGTTGGTTCTTGGTCTGTAAGAGTCTGCTATATATCTAAGGTTTTTGGTATATACAACTTTTGATTTTTCCACTCGAGTCAAAATCTGGAACCTAAAACCTCGTTTTCAATACTCTTTAACTTATGCGACACGTGCGTTATGTGAGTTAGGTTTGTTGTTCACTGCGCGTCACAGCAAGTCGGGGTGGTTTCAGGCAAGGTTACACACGTTTTGGCGTATCGAGTGCACACGCGTTTAACTTCTAACGCGAGTTTCTCTTTTGATCTTAATATCGGATTTTGACAGGATTTTAGCCTTATGTGTATTGCTTGTGTGTTTTTAGGATCGATTGCGGGGACGTCGGACGCGGTACGGAAGGGAAAAGCGGTGGTTGGACCTGGCTAGCATGAGATCACGGGTGAGTAGATGTACACATCTACGGGGGAAATCGTATGGATGGCGCGAGGCGCCTGATAGTCTTAAAACTTCTAGCAGTACAGGCATTGCATGTAGTTCCTCGTTATTTATTTTGCTGCATTGCATGACCCTTATATCCCTATACGTGTTAGTTCATTATATAGAACCATTGAACCGTTAATATGAGACATGTGACACGAGTACTATATGACTTGCTTAGTTCATCCTGTAGAACCTTTGAACAATTAAAAATGAGTATGCGGCATAAGTATTAATTCTCTTGTTAAATTGAGAATCTAGAATCATATTGCACCACTATCATGAGTTATGCAGCACAAGTACTATTTAAATTGCTAAATTGAGAAATTTCAATCATTGTATCATCATTCATGTACAGTTTTCTAGCTACATATTGCAGTTCGTATAGTCAATACCATAGTTTCATTCTACCTGACATGCGTGCTTATGGTGATTTTCTGAGGATTTCTACACTTGAGATTTATGAGTTTTTGGGAGAAAACCGCAAGGATTTAATAAACCAGATATCATTTTTTTTAAATATTGCAAGTTGCGGTTTTCTCGTGATTGATATATGTGTCGTCCACCATGGGTTTTCTGTTAGTTTTCAAGACCCGATTCGAGAAGTAGGATGAACCGTTTCGGGTATATGGTGGGCCCGGTAAGGTATCCCGGGGCAAGAAGATCAAGTTGTAGACGATGAGCCTGGCAGGGGCAGACTACCTACCGGTGATTGTTGGCGCGGCGGATATCCAGAGAATACCGACCGTGGTCGTGAGATATTGAGATATTGATACTTTAAGATGGGCCAGCCGGACGGCTAGGGCCCGAGATATTGTGATACCGATATTTGAGATTTTGAGATAGTCGTTTGAGGTGTCGATGCTGGACACGGATTTCTGTTGATTTCATTGATATTATGTTGATATTTCAAAAGAGTTTGTCTAAGATGAAAATAATGATTTTCTCATATCAACATATTCAGATCACGGGTTAAACTTGATTCATGTTGCATACATACCTGCTAGTATATCATGCCATATCAGTATTGTTGAGTTATGACAATTTGCGTGCATGCTTACGATAGCCTCTATAGATGTTACTTATTACTCACGAGTTGGCAACTCATCCCCGTTGTGCCACAGCCTTTTTGCATGTCCGATCCGTCAGCACTATAGCGGCTGACGCAATTTCTCCTTTTGCTTGGATTTGAGACTTCCGCTCGTAGGTGGGTTGTGAGATTATTTTGTTTCCACCTTGTATATTTATTGTATCTAGAGTACTCCATCTACTGTACCTGCTACTTGTATTAATGTATATTGACCTAGAGACGAGACAGTGAGATTTGTGGACATTTATGTTGTTTCTCTGGGTCGAGCTCACTTGAGCCGACGTGATACTTTTTACTTGGGTTTTTACATGCTTATTTTTGCACTGCAATGATATTGATTGCGTGGGATTGTTGAGACCGCTTTTGGTGAAGAGCTAGCTCCCGCTTAGGGATGCCTTATTCATGATTATATGTATATTCTTATTTTGTACCCATTTGGGGCCAATTTTTACAAAGGAGACTCTGCCGAAAATTTTTGGAAAAAAAGGTGAAGTTTTTTTTAAAAGATTGTGATGTGACTTATTTGGTTTTTCTTCACTCTATTGCTTAAATGGGTTTTGATTTCTGGGCTTTGGCTTACTTAGATTACGTACGCCTTGAGACGTTTCATAATTTAAGTGCCAGTCACGTTCGTACTTTTCAGGTCGTGACAAGACTATACGACGGTTGTTAGTACCGAACTATACCGTTTGATATTTAACAACTTTCGTATAGTTCTATGTCACGACGAACATCGAACGTATGTTAACCGATAGACGCGGACTAAGTGGCGCTTTGATTTTCATATATCAGTATCGATGAGAATATGAAAGTTTCATATTATCATCGAGTATCATATATTGGTTTTAAGTTGAACATTTAACTTGAATAGATTTTATGTTTACGTTTCGTTATTAAAGGGTCGAAGTTTTTAGTTTAGGGTAAATTTTTCTTGCGTTTACGGTAAATTTGTACGTTTACGTTATCATCGAATATCTTACTGAATGAACTAGTACCCTAGACCCTAACTCTAAATAACCCAAATTAACCTAATTAACCATAATTAACCATAATCGTTAGCCTAACACAAATTATCCTTAATTAATCCAAACTTAACCCAATTTACCCAAATTAACCTAATTAACCATAATCAACCCAAACTTAACCCAATTTACCCAAATTAACCTAATTAACCATAATCAACCCAAACTTAACCCAATTTACCCAAATTAACCTAATTAACCCTAATCAACCCAAACTTAACCCAATTTACCCAAATTAACCTAATTAACCCTAATCAACAACCTAACCCTTTCAAATTATTGTAATACCCGGTTTATTTTGTACTCTATCTTGTGTATTATTAGTAATAAATTCTTTTAAAATATCTTCTCCAAATGATTTTTTCCTATACTTTTCCTGCGACTCTAATTTTTTAATTAGTTCCGATGAGAATCCAATTAAAACTATTTTCTTTATCACATTATTTTCCTTATATCTATTCTATTTTATTTTTCCTAATTATCTAAGTCTAAACCCTAACCGTCAATCTATTTATTCTAATTTTTTCTAAACTCTTCTCCTTTAAAACCTAATCAAAACCCTAAGCAATCTTAAACCCTTTTTATTTTTATTCTACTTTCTTTTCTAAGCCGGCCCAGCCCAGCCCACCAATCATTTTCCCTTACCTTCACCCGACCCAAGCACACACGACCCGAGCACACCCGACCCGACCCAAACTCCCTTCTTCTCCTTCTCCTCGCTTTTCTTTCCCGCCATATTTCCTCTGCCTTCCCCCCCACGACTCGAGCCCACTTCCTCAACGCCCCCGCTTCTCTCGCTCACTCCCCCACGACCCGCGCCCACACCCCAACGGCCGCGTCCGCTTCCCACGACCTCCTCTCAACCCACGGACCCCTCTCTCGTTCTCATTCCCTCACTCGCATTCTCCTCCTCTCTCCTCTCTTCTCTCCAAAACCTGAGCACCGTTGACAAGCCACCACCAAGCACTGACGAGACCAACGTCAGCACCTTTACGGCCTCCTCACACCCACCGCGACGAGCCGAACCCATCACCTCTGATCCTCCCCACCTCACCGTCGTCGCCTCCACCCTCGTCTGCATCTCCTCGTCCTCCCAACACCACAACCACCACCATTATCATCCTTACTTACCTCTTCCCTGTACAGCCGAGCCCCCATCACCTCTTCACCGGCGACCCCTCATCGTCGTCCCAGTACCCTCGCCTCACCCTCGACGCCGCCGCCATACTCTCATCCTCGACCACCTCCTCACCATCATCTCTTCTCCCGTGCAGCCTCTCCCCCACAACCTTATACCCATTGCCTCGCCGTCCTCGAGCTCCTCACCTCACCGTCGACCACCTTCTTCCCGAGCACCCGTGCTGCTTACCCCTCACCTCCACAACTCCCAACAACTCTAATCCCCCACTGTCGATCCGTCGCAACTCCAAGTACCCTCATCACGAACGACCACCAGCGGCTCTGACCATCATCGAACTTCTCCCCAGCTTCGACCATCGCCGCGGCCACCACCAACACCGCCGATGCCGACACCCAATCAACCTTCCTCCACCATCAAGCAACCTGAGCTCCTTTTGCACACCCGACCACTGCAACCATCCCCTGCCCCGAGCGCCAACCCAGGCCACTGCACAACCGAGCCATCTGCGTACCAAGTTCCCGTGCCACGCTGTGCCAAGACTCGTGTGCGTGTCGTGCCGTCCGCCATCGTCGCCGCCTCCGTACCATCGACTTCGTCGCTAGGAAAGTGGAATCATCTTCCCTTGCTTATTCATGCTAATAATCGTATTAGTTAATTAAGATAACAATGTTACATACTACGGTGTAAATGTTCATGTGTATAGCGATATCGATGTTTAAATATCAAATAGTTTTGTAACAAACCACGTCGTTCAACTATATGGAGAGTTACCATCCCTTATCAATACCATATTACATTCAAATTGAATAACCTTAGTTGGATCGGTTAATGAGAACGGATGTTTCATTTGATGCCTATACATAACCTATGTATTTGACACGACACCCTAGATGAAAACCCTATTTAAAATGACGGAATTTATGAGCCTCGAAACCCTTTCATAATAACAGATAACTCGTAAGAATTCGAGGGAAAAATATTGATATCACCACTATGAATGATACCTCCGCCTAGTTGTCTTAATCTGAAAATTTTACCGTGCATGTTATCTTATTAAAATCATTGTAAATTAAATACAATTCGGAATGTAACGTTCTACGGCTCATATCAAAGCCGACTCGCTGGCCTAAAACCATCCATAGCTTATTTCTCGACAATGTTAGTTTACTGCAATGATACTTGATTGCGAACGATCCACGGGACTGCAGTCCGGGGCAGCATTTCACCTGGATACCTGGTTTTAGAACACCTGTACACCCCTTCCTTAAACTGAAAATGCGTGGGGCCCCATATGGTCGCGTAGATAATTTAGTTAGCTAACCCCTGAATCTAGTCCTGTGTCGTTTTACCGTCGTTTGATATTTAATTTGTATTTTAGAATACCGTGGTGTTCTGCAGTTTCTGCAGTGACCTCTCTTACACCAGCACTTTGTACAAAACCTAACTTCTAATACAGGAATCCTATCGATAATTTGTTTGATGCGTTGGAAACATGACAGAAAAATCTACAATTATTTTAACTGTAGCGTCATCTAACTATACTCCCAACTTGGAGTAAAACGTGTTACAAAACGGACTTCCAGTTCTGAAACTGGATTTCCGGCAGTGAACACTTAAATTGAAATGGCCATAACTAGCAAACCTGAAATCCGATTGACGCGAAACAAATTTTGATGGACAGATAATTAAACATACTGCTTACCTTTTTATTGTTTTTCTTAATTCTGCGTGTATGATTTATAGTAAATTATGCAAGCGGTAGGACACTGATTGCTGATATTTTTATTCATATCGTAATTACTGCATTCTCATCATATCATGTAGAGGTCATAAGCATTGATAACCTAGTGATCGTGTATATTATCCAGTGATAGATATTAGTGTTTGGATTGTGGAAAGTACGTTAGTATTAAAGCGTGAATGAATAAGTGAAGTAACACGTACTTGTACACAATCAGCGGACCCAGTTAATTTATTACATTGTCGACGCCTATGGGGCATATGTAAGTGTAACTATAACTGGTATGGGACGGTTATGGAAGCACTTATATTAGTGTCATAGGTAAGGGATTAAACACTGTCCATTTATCTCGGGTATCAGTCGAGACATGCTTGATGGAGATCCGGTCTTCAGTTCTTGCGTAGATTTGTCATGGACCGACCAGTACTTGGGTTTATGGTCGGGGTTTGATGTGGACCAAGGGGTGTGCGGTAGTTTGAGTGTGAGTTCAACGGAATCTCGGGAGTTCCATTGCCGGCATATACAGCGATTCTGGGAGCCATATGGGTGATATTACTGATTATTAGCGAGTGTTTCGGGCCCATGTTCCCTTGCCCCTAGGGCCCTACCCTTGGGTTGGGGATACTCCTGCGTGGTTGACTCTCACACTTGGACTGACGATAGGTTTAGCGATCTGGACAGTGAGACTTAGAGACTGATAAGGTTAGTGACATTGACATGCATTGCTTACTGATTTGATATACCTACTTCACTGTTTACCTGTACGGATTATTTCATGTGCGTCAGCATTCTGTATTTACTGTTTCATGTTCATCATCATTGCACGTGTTTACTTTTGCATTTATATTTAGTGCTATTGTGTCGCTCTGACGACCTGAGTATGCATGCTCAGAGTGAGAAGTGGACTTGGCTCGGATCAATACCTGTCGTACCTTGAGGATATTGCGGACATCTAGATCAGCGACGTCAGCGCTTTCTTTCTTTTGACTCTATCTGGTTAGTTTTATATCTGTTTGATTTAGTGACTGCATTTCTCATTACCTGTGCATTGATTACTGATTACAACGTAAAGCTAGAAGCCGAAGTATGTCTACGGCAGGATGTTTCCTCGACCGTACGAGCATGGCTGGCCTTATCAACCCCTCATATTCTGTATTTTGGGAAGCGGGGCATGACAATTATCAATAATTAACCCAAATTAACCCTAGCCTCTAATTAACCCAAATTAACCCTAAACCTGAACCTAACCCTAACCCTAACCATACACTAAACCCTAACCCTAGCCCAAGTCTTACCTTAACTGAACCGAACCCTAACCCTAACCCTGCTCTCAACTGAACCCTCAACTGAACCCTACCCTCAACCGAACCCTAACCCTCCCCTGAACCGAACCCTGAACCCTAACCCTAGCAACCTAATAATCAACAAAAACATAAATAAAAGGATAATTAGAAGTAAAATGATGAAATTTACTAATTTGTAGCTAGGCCGGCGATGGAAGAGACCGGAGACGGTCGACGACGCAATCGGCGACAAGTCGCGGACGGTGGCGACGAGCAAGACGACGGTGATGTCGGGGACGACAAGCCGTGCACGGGAGGATGGTGGTGACGAGGTGCGGGCGGTAGCGACGAGCGGCGCACGCGGGAGATCGAGGGATGAGAGTTTTTTTTTGGGATTGAGGACTTTTCTGTGTTTATTTTCTTATTAATAACCCATATTCATGCCCCTACGGATTAGACCGTAGGTTCTTCTTTTGTGGCTCTGTAGGGCCAAATAACAAATTACGTTTTAATATTTTTAAATTAATTCTTATGGCACCGTAGGGACAACCATAGGAACCTACGGAGTAATCCGTAGGGACAATCTCTTATTGTCCCTACGGATAAGTTTATCCGTAAGGACAACCTCTTATTGTAGTAGTGATTGGTGGTGAGTGATCCTTGTCTTTGACGAAGACAAGAAGTTTCCCTTGCCTCAATAAGCATACATCAAGGTTAATGACCTTAATTATAGAGATCTAAACTGATTCAGAAATATATTTCTACATAGATGAAGATCATCTTAGGGATATGGTGGTCTAAGAAGGCCGCCAGCCAGTCATGCAAATTCTTCTAGTTTGCAACCATGCATGATATATACACTTTGCATCTTGATATTGACATTTTGAAGAGGATAAACAATAAGAGTCTGTTTATATATACAACCTGAATACTATATCCACTAAATGGCGAAATCTGCCTGATTCAAAGTGACTAAAATTTCAGTCTCAGTCTCATTAAACTATAATGGTGCCTTGGGTCAACACTTTATTTTATGTGGGTTTGGGTTTTCTTTTATTAAAACCACATGAATTGGAATCTTTTAGTTCTCTGTATTTATTTCTCTGTCCAGGTAATTGTAGAAATGCAGTGGTCTTGTCTGAATTTTAAATGTAGTCATATTGTTGTCGCCATTGCATTCATATAATTGAAATTTTGCTCATCGGTGTTGATATCATCTTTTAGCTCTCTATTTGTGAAAAATGAAGTGTTTCCAGGTATTTATTACTTGTGTCCACCTTTTGTTCTTTCTACTAAACGACCATTATTTACAGTAAAATCCTGGGACTCATGACCACCTGTGATTTTCTTGTTTTATATAACTCCAGGTTCTGGTACTATATATGGGTTCAATCAAGCGGGGAATTAATGTAGTTGGATCGATCGTGTCAAAGCTTAGTAAGGCTTCATGCAAATTAAGGTACAGTGCCTTATATAAATAATTTAATAATAATTCAGTATGAAAACGTGGATATTAATTTGTCGGTCATGTACGATTCTAGTGCCGACCAACAGTGACTTGTCAGGCTGGTGTGGTGATCAATTTGCAATTACTGTGCTCTTTAATTATGACATTTGATTGCCGTCTTTATATAGTACATGCTTTCTTTGTGGTCCTGTAATTAATTGGCTGGTGCTGTTTTTGTATGTGTTGCCATCGATCTTGCATAATTGTTGTGTTGTTTTTTCTATAATAATAGTTCGTAGATGATTTTATGAAGCATGGAAGGTATACAAGACATATGAAGGATATTTATATGATGGGTAATTACATGGTTAATTACAGGTCGTCGATCAAATTAATTGCTTAGAGTTGCAGCGAGAAAAATCCGTAGATGACAAGTTTGCATGTATAATTAGTATGTAGATAGGTGATAAGTAGATGCGGCATCTCACCAAACAGCTACTATAATTATTTGGGTTTGGTGGTGCATGTTTACTCTCTTCAGGTAGTCTTCGTCCAGAAATGACTACAGTTCAGCTTAATTTCATTCATGGGGTGGTCCGAAATCTGGAGTACTGATACTGATGATAATTTCAGTAATTTTTCCTGGCTGATGCGCTCGATCAGCAGGCTGGCTAGGTTGCATTTGTCCAGTCCGTTTCTTGCTGTCTCTGTTTATTATTATTATTATTATTATTATTATTATTCATGTCCCTTGTCTTTGAAGCATTAATATAACCTGCATTCAAGTTTGAAGCAATGCTGGATGTAAGTTGATATTATTATTAATTTTGATGGACCGTGCTATATTTCATTCATACTATACTATCAGATCCAAGCGTTGAGGGAGAGGGGGTAAAATTAACAAGATCAAGGGAAGCCATTAGGTTAATTTGTGTTTTCTTTTATATGAGATGGGAGGGTTAGGATGTGAATAATTAAAATAGCAGGCATCCTCGATCCCCTCCGATCCATTCTGCCTGCAACGGAAGCATTCATATCGTAAATCTCTCGGTGCTTTTTCCATGCCATGCCGTGTCATGGCAAATGATTCATCTCAAGCATGGGAAATGGTATCGGTGACTGCATTCTTAATTTTCGTCACCGTGACGCCGCAATTTGTAAAGTTATTAAAATTATAAAGCAAGAAAGATTGTTGCATGTGGTAATTAATGCAGCAAGTAAAACAAGACTAGAAATGTTGAGGGTGGGGTGGTGGTTGTAGACATTAATTTGGAAGACATAAATCTCACTGCACAGCAGCAGCAGCGGCAACCGAGCTATGAGAGTAAAACAGCAGCACCCTCCGTCACCAAACACAAAATCCCAAACCGCTGCTGCACTCCAAAAATAAACCAACACCTGGTGTTCAGCCTCCACGTGTCAAGTAGATTAGCCACCGGATTTGTGTCGGCAGAGTAGGACCATCTCCATCTCCATCTCCATCTCCATCTCTTTTGCAGCAACAAGGTGGGGGTGGTGGGGACCACCAGTACCTTTATGGACCCCGGCCCCCTTCCCCATCTCCCTCAGCGGTCACTTCCCTGACCAAATGTCTGTCTTTTCTTTTTCACCCCAAAAAATATATAAATTAATAATAATAAAATTTGTTTTCATGCTTGGTCTTGCGAACCCGCTCTGGGTGCTTGGCTGCAGTAGACGCCTTCGTGGGGTTGCTTTGCTTGCTCTTGCTTAGTGCCCTTTTTTAGTGCCCTTTTTTATGTGTTTGTTGCTTTGGACTATATATCTGTATGCTTATGTCACGATGTTGGCGTGCTTGGTTGACTCTATTGTATTTTGCGTTACATCAGCTCTCTGGCTATATATAGTGTGAGACACTGTTTGATTTTCTAAAAAAATAAAATAAAATAAAATAAATTTATTTCTAGTTGTGAGTGAGAGACTTGTTTGTTGGAGCGAGTCCAAAATGTGGGGTGACCTTTACAGGACAACAGATAGATGGAGATGGAGATGGAGATTCAATTGTCAACATCTCACGTCCTTGATCTGTCTCTTGACAGCTTTTTTTTCCCTCTCTTTTTTTCTAATCCCTTTCTTTCTTGCTTGCTTGCTTGCAATTGCTGCTGCTGCTGCTTCTTCTTCTTCTTCTTTTAATTTTTGTACTGACACCATGCAGCATGCATGCAGTATGATGGGAGGCAACTATTCTCGACTTTTCTTGTTGTCTTGGCTTCAATCCATTTAATTACAAGTGTAGATCTAGCGAGCGAGCGAGCAGACCAACTATAAGGAATGGCTCGGTTTTATCACAGTAGAGAAAATATCCACCACACCACGCTGTTACCCTAGGAAAACAGGAGCATCGGAGAGGGAGGGAGCACCGTCCTGTGTGTTGAGAGGTTAAGATTTATCCTTGTATATATAGGAGAAATCATTCCGATGTACATCCAGACAAACAAGGACAAGAGGAGGGGGAAGAGAGAGAGAAGAATTTTGTTTCCATGTGACACGGTCTGAGAATACATGTGTTCATTATTTAAATACATGCTAAATTTCAACTTAATACCATAAACTTTAGATATTTTTCTTAAATAATATCATGAACTTTCAATGTGATGGATCGATGCCACGAACTTTCAAAAGTATCAAAAAAACGCATTAACGAAAAATTACAAAATTCCTTTTCTTGCAAATAAAAGGTAAAAAGGAAGGCAGGCTTAATTTATCACAATTACATATAAATTATGGCGTTATTTGCAAAATAGCCCAAAGGCAGTGTTGTTTTTAGTATTATTTAGCCCAAAATGCAAGTATCTAAAAGCTTGAATATTATCAACTATATACCAAAAAAATAATTAAGATGCCTGCATGCTGACACACATGGGGCTGAGGCTCTTGAAGAGGGGCTCGTGGCGAAAGAGATGGCGGGTTTTACTGCCCGGAACAAATTAAGTCAACCCAAACCCAATGAAATCCAAACCGGCCGCGGTTATCGGATCTTCATTTATTTTTCTTTCTATTTTAAATATTTCTTGGTTATCGGGAAAATAATAATTCTCCATTAAGATTTAAGAGGAATTGAAATTAAGGTGAAATTTTTGTTTCGAAGACTGAATTACCGTGTTGTGCTGAATTTTATCTCCTTTGTTTATTTTTAATTAATTAGCGCATTGATCCTCTTGTGCTGGTTGTTTGACAAGGGATTATTAGAATAACTGCAAATTACTGTACTTGTTTGGATATATATATATATATATATATATATATATATATATATATATATATGCGCGCGCGTGTGTATATATATATATGAGAATAATGGAGGAAAGGTGTCATAGGATGGAATTTACTCCTATGGCGTCGAAAAGATACATCCTCCATAATTTTATTCGACAATCGGCATTTATCATCTAAGATGTGGATACACCAAATTTCATTTGATTCTACCATCTTTTCACTGTTGATTTAGTGGGTGCAAAATGAACGGTCTACCAACAATAGAACTTTTTACATTGCTAATTCAACGGTGAAAAGGTTGTAGAATCAAATGAAGTTTGATGTATCCCCATCTTAGATGATGATGATGATGAGTGTCGACCGTCGAATAAAATGTTGGAAGGCGTATTTTTTCGAGACGGAAAAAGCTTCTAGGGTCTTTTTCCTTCGTTACTCTGTGTGTGTAGTTTCATTTTAATTGAAAAAAAAATCACTCTACTCGTTTGCATGTAGGATCCATGTCTAGTCATATGGTTGGTTATTGTATTAAGAGTAATTCATAGTTTCATACCAATAAAATAAAAAAATATGGGAAAAAAAATTTGCTTTTCAAACTCGCAGAAATAAAGCTAAAGAAATTAATTCTCATATTTACCCTCCATTAACCGAAGCAGAGAAGTTATTCATGGGTGTCATATTTCTCCTATATTATATATGGGTAAGCATGCATGCATGCAAGCGCATGAAGTAGATCGACTGCTTATATACGCAAGATGATTTTTGAGATCTATTTAATTTATATACTGGTCGTTGGTTTGAGAACCATCAGAGAAATTAATGACTCATTCAAGCTCATTCGACAGTTAAATGAACCAACCCTAAACTAAAATCTAAACTCGATAAACTATACGTACCAACACGAACATGAACAGGCTGTTCAAGCTCGGCTCATCAAGGGCTCCTACAGACTATGCAGGTTAAATTGGCAGACTTGGGCTATAGTGTTTAGAAATCTATATTGAAAAGGTATTATATAGCAAATATCCATATGACCCATATTAAAATTATGCTCAAACGAGCTTTAATCGGGCCCCTGCATCAGATAAACAAGCTGCTTCCAAAGTAAGGTAAGTGAGGGGAGCCAAAAATAAGATAAATGAGCCGAGCATTTTAAACTAGCCAAGCTTCTCACCATCGGGACCGAGCAAGATCAAGCTTAGGTTGTTTGGCTCGTTTAACAGCCATGAACGCATTCCATGCATAAAACATGGTTTGTTTGGGATATAGTAGGACTAGGTTTGGCAAATGAGGCGAGTCCTCGTCTCGTCTCACAACGAGGCGAATTTTATTTGTCTCGTTGTCAGTTTAGGCGAGTCGACTCGTCTCGTTTGGCCAAGTCAAGCGACCGTGAGTCGTCTTCCCAAAATCTCGCTTAAGTCGCCCCTTGCCTCGTCTCGTCTCGCCGACTCGCGAGTTGACTCGTCTAGACGAGTTCAAACAGTTGATTCGTCCCAACTCGCTTCAACTCATCTCGAGATTCCAATCCAACGGTCGGTAACGGTGGGATTCCAAACGAATCATCTGAACTCGCCTCGAAGCCCACATCCAACGGTCAAAATTCGCCTCGTCTCGTCTCGCAATCCAAATCTAACGGTCGGAATCTTTGGATTTTGCAACGATTCGTCTCGCTTCACCTCGTACCGGTTGAAAATTTTGTAATTCCTATAAATAGAGCCCACGCCCATTTTATCTCACACCAAATATATTTCTTTCTCAAATTTTTAAAAAAAAAATTCTCTCAACTTTTCAAGAATTGAAATTCCAATTCCAAGTTTTTGACACTCCGAACGACTTATTCTACTCTTCTGCTCAATTGCTCTGCTACTGCGTTTTAGCTATTCTTGTTTTTATTTTATTAGCTCTCTTCTTACGATTAAATTGATATTGATAATATTTAGTATTTTTTTAATTAGTTAAAAATATTATATAGAGGGTCCATCTGATATACATCATACCCAACTTTCTAATCCTGATTTAAACACGCATGTCGAAAAAGAAGAACTCACGCATACGTCAAGAGAAGCTAGAAAATATGCACTTAGTAGTATTTTTTTGGAACACTTTATAACTGAACATAGGGAAGAGATTAGATACGCAATATGCAAATATTATGTTACTTCGAAGAAAGAAGCAAAAGTCCTAATATGTAGGCAACAAACAAAAATATAACTAGCTAATCTTCCGTCATCAAGTCCGTATAATCTTCATTAGTAGGCTCCACATCTTGATCCTCATCATAATACTCATCCTCACATAAGGGACATTCCAGAGATAGAGAAAAGAGAAAAGAAAGGTTCGTCAGCGAGTTACACTCGAGTAGGATTGCCTCATAAGGAAGTAAATGTATAAAAACGAGCAAATGTATATAGGTATGATGTGTGTGTACAGATATGATGTATATGGATATGAGGATATGAAGTGTATGGAAATAAGGGTATGTTGAATGAGGTATATGTGAATAAGAGTATGTTATATGAGGTATATGTGAATAAGAGCATATTGTATGAGATGTCTTTTAGGCAAAAGTTTGCATTGGTTTTGTTAAATAAGGATCCAGATACTCGCGATTATTCCGTTGTGGCCACGGAACAACTGGGAAGTGAAATGTATCGTTTCACTTCTCGGAATCATGATCGAGTAGTAGGCGAATCCGAGTTCCGCATCTCCTTACCTAATCTAACTACTCATCCCCATTGTTCAGTATAAAGGTTTTGACGAATTAGAATTAGTGTGTATATCATCTAGGTATGGAATTTCCACATTTTATGTCATCCACATATTGGATTATTCGCTCTCAAAGTAGGGTTAGTATTCGTCCGAAGATCGGGTTAATATTTGCCCGAATATCGGGTTAGGAGTCCTTCAAATATTGGACTGCTCACCCTGCCTGCAGAGATCTTCATTTATAAAGTATTTCATACCTACGTTCGTGCATTCTAATCCTAACCGTATCATGTGTCAGGTATGTCGTAAGTTCGTATTCGGATAGTTGATCTTATTTAATATGGTCTTCCACAACCACTCATTTTATTTTGTTACCTTTTAAAGTCTGTAAGGTGTATCATAATATTTTATAGAACTCTTAGTTAATAAAGATCATGGTATTTAATGGTAGTTATTATTTATAAGAAAACCATGATATTTTAGAGTAATTATAATTTTGGGAAACCCATGGTATTTTAATGAAAGTATCTTTATAATGAAAGATTATGGTATTTATTTGAAATTATCTTTTAATAAAGTTTTAGCTATTCTATTTGGAAAATATCATTTATAAAGATTATGGTTTTTGCTGAAAATAGATTTTTAGTAAAGATCAAGATATTTAAGTGAAATTATATTCTTTTAGGATGGATTAAGGTATTTTATTGTAAATAATAATTTTATAATGTTATGGTGTTTATTTGGAGATAACATTTTAGAAATACGTCCGTGTTGGCAACCGCTGTATATAGACAACAGAATTTGTGTCCTTTTCAGGGATGATTGCCTATCCACCACGAGGTATTTACGTAAAACATTATCCTATAAAATTAGGGTATTTTATTAAAAGTGATATTCTACAAAAACAACTCCGCGTTGACAACCGCTACATATGGACGGCAGGATTTGTGTCATTTTCAGGGACGATTGTCTGGTAACCACGGGATGTTTTGTGTAAAATATTACCCTATTAGAGTATTTTATTAAACCTTAGTTAAAGGGCTGAAAAAATATTAATATTAAAATATTCTTTCTAAGTGAGAGGGGTTAAGTTGGAAACCATAATATAATTATTTAGATTATTATTATCCCTTTTCAAAAGGTAAAAGGATTTTAATAAAACTAAAGTAATTAATGGATAAGAATAAAAATAAAATATAATTTTAATGTGCGAAAAGTATTTTATTCACAATGCCCTATATCATATGGGTACTTTAATTAAATATGACGTATTAATAAAATGAAGGTATTTTGTAAAAGTAACCTATTTCGATACCTAATTGGTATCATTGGTTAAGATTGTCGTGTCAACTTAGCATTCAATAAGCAAGTGTAGTTTTTATGATCATGGATATGTTAATACATGAGGGATAGGTCATTACCTAGTGATATCCATATCAAATATATGGTTTTTATTTAAATATGATGGTACTGTAATCTAAACAAGCAATATTTATTTTTAATATCATTTTATTGAGTGTAGATAGATTAAAAAAATTCAAATTTAGGAATTAAGGAAAAAAGTGACAGATACAAGAAGGTGAGAGGTGCATCCTACCTTTGTTTTGAGATGAAGAAGCCGAAAATGTCTCGCTGCACTAAAATACGAATACCTCCGCGTTCTGATTTTTCCTCGACGATCGGGTGGAACCACAGCGTCGGCGTCGTCGATACGAAGGTCTGAGTATTTTTTTTCAGAATTTTCAGAGTTCTGTGGTGTAAGAAAATAGAGTTTGAAGGTCTCTATTTATAGGGTTTTTCTCCCAACAATGAAATCCCAAAATCCAGTTCAAATCTCTTCAAACAAATCCTAAAACCTATGCTCACAATGATTACAATCATCGCCTGATGATTGCGCCGCCGCCGCCAAGATTCTAGGTTGTTGGATTTTGAATCCAACGGTCCAGATTTCCCCACTTATATATATATATATATATATATATATATATATATATATATATATATATATTCTTTTTATTTTAAAATCTAAAACTGTTTTATTTAATCTAATTTGTTTTGAAAAAATTGGTAAAATATTTTTTAAAATATGAGAAAAATTAGAAAAATATATTTTATTTTTATCTTCAGTTTAAAAATAATTTTGCGCTAAAACTAAATAATATTCCAAAATTTATGATATTTGTTAGTTATTATAATTATTTAAAATCTAGTTTATCCTTGAAAATCATTTTAATTACGAAATAATTATTTTAATTGATAATAAAAATATGTAAATTATTTTAAGGCATTTTAAAATTTCATTAAAACATTTTAAGCCCAGAAAAATATAATTAGATTTTAGAAAATTCCTTTAATTATATTTCAATACTTTAAAAATTACTAACATTACTTTTAAAAATAAAATTATTAAAATAAAATATTACTCCATTAACTAAATACGCAAAAGAATACTTGGTACTAAATAAAAGACCTTTTATTGGGTATTAGAAAACACGGTCGTTACAGTACCCAACTAAAATCTGTTTGCACAACTTAGTAGAACCGTGGTAGGGTAGTGATCAAAATATAGTGGGAACTCACACGAGACAAATGATAATCTCAGGTCGACAAACTTTCTGTACTCATGTCACCAGAGAACTTTTATCTGACGATAAGTATAATATCATCTAGCCAGTTCTCGGCGAGTCCGTCCAGTGTACTCACCCCTAGTGAGCACCTGTATACAATCTAAGGTGAAACACTCCAATGGCTGCGGGACCAACCATCGTCTCTCGTCAGGGTCTAGAAATGTATATAATAGTCTACTTTGGAGTATCGATACCCAGTCTCGATACTCCTATGGCTGGGGACATTTAAGGATGTGCTTATCGACTACCCAGCTCTCACAAGTATGATTATCATCACAACGCTGGTAGTCAAGCAAGAATCATACGGGTTTTATCAACATGTATTAGCGATATAAAATAATAAGTAAAACATATACACATATTAAGATAAAATTAAACCAAATAGTATCCATCATATCGAGTAAGATTATCTTATACATACATACTCCTAGCATTCTATATAATAAAGGCTTCTAGGGCATACATATCCAACAAAAGTCCTTTCCACGATAAAAATATACCAAACCCAATTTTGTTGTGAAAGTTCTCTACACAACGAAAATAATTTTTTTTCAAACTTCGTTATGAAATCTCTTTCCGTAACGACTATCCTTTCGCGAAAGTTCTCTCCACGATAAAATATACCAAACCCAATTTTGTTGTGAAAGTTCTCTACACAACGAAAAACTTCTTTTCGAAATTCTTTATG
Organism: Agapanthus africanus; assembly: GCA_030015575.1. Lineage (NCBI taxonomy): Eukaryota > Viridiplantae > Streptophyta > Magnoliopsida > Asparagales > Amaryllidaceae > Agapanthus > Agapanthus africanus. The sequence goes on along the minus strand of JASDDO010000010.1, from coordinate 537,194,567 downwards.
AAAGCTCTCTTCGTAACGATAATCAATTGGTGAAAGTCCTCTCCACGATAAAAAAATATCAAACTCAATTTCGTTATGAAAGTCCTCTTCATAACGACAATCCTTTGGTGAAAGCCCTTTCTACAATGGAAAATACCAAACTCAATTTCATTATGAAAGTCCTCTTCATAACGATAATCTCTTTGTGAAATTCCTCTCTTCAATATGAAAATATATCAAATCCAATTTCGATGTGAAAGTGCTCTACACAACAAAAACCTTTTTTCCTCTCCATTTGTGAAAGTTTTCTTCACAACAGAAAAATACCATATTCAAATTTCGTTAAAATCATCTTCATAGTGATAACCCTTTCGTGAAAATCCTCTTAAAAAAGGAAAAATACAAAGTTTAAATTTCATTTTGTGAGTTCTCTCCATGACGAAGACTACCAAATTTAATAGCAAGAAAGATCAACTTTCGCATTTTCTTTCTTCGAGTCCATACACATTGGAAAATAATTTGGCGAATAAATGTATGAAAATTCGGCTAAAACTTTGTCTCAGAGACAGTTTCCTAGTAAATTGGAAAGGAATAATGCATCAATTTCATATATACAATTTATATAAGTTGTACACACTTAATGATGGGGGCATTTGTTGAACCCAAAACATACCAAATTGCCCACTTTCGTATATATCCTTACATGAAGATCTCTTATCGTGGATATCTCCTCAAAGAGGATATTTGCTCCATGTTAAGAAAGGTTGCGGGCATCTCTCCTTTTTATTGCGGACATTTCCTTTGAAGAGATGTCCGCTCCATGTTGATAGCGACTGCGGGTATCTCTAAAGAGTTACCCGCATGAATATTTATTGGGATTCAAGCAGTTTCTCGCATTCCTCCACTACCCTAAAAATGGGGATAACTCCCTGTTAACTTCTCCACTTACAAAGAACCTATATATACCTCTTCAAATGCAAAAAAAAAGAGGACAAGTCTTGTATAGGTTGAAGATTGTAAGAATTAAGAGCTAAGAGAGAAGAAGAAGAAAAAGAAGGTAGATTATTGATAAAGGCCTTCTTCTTTTGAGAACTTACTCTCTTTTCTTCTTCTTTTTGACATGGGACATATAGAGTTGTAGGCTTGAAGGAATTCTCACCGATTCCATGAATCAAGAATTTCCTGATAACTCAAGAACATGATTAATTTCATGTTTCTTTGACAAAATGAGAATACGAAATTATTTCTCTTTGGAAAATAGAAGAAATCCTATTTTCCCCATTTACATGAAAATATAGACTCTAAACAATCCATAATTTTCAATAACAGTTTAAAAATATAAGGGAAAATACTGCCCATTTGTATTTTGGACAAAAATCAATTTCATACCTAAATGGAGATATACTAAAGAACATTAAACCTTCATTTGCTTCTTAAAAGAAACAAAAAGAGTCCTTTAAAAGATATTTAATCATAATACAAAGTATTCTTGTAACAACCCTAAACTTTCTGTACAGAATTTTTTCAAAAATACAGAAAGGAATATCTAAGCCTGGGCACAAGGTATAAATTTAATTTGCTTTTGAACAACAAGAAAGCACTTGTAACTCATTGGTAAAGCCTTACACTGCAGTGACGTAGCTCCTGTAATCGAATCCCCCAGCCACATATATTTTTTAATTGATTTTTCTTTTAATTTTTTAGAAACCCAAAAGGTTACACGTGCACTACACGTAAAATGAAAAGTCACACAGAAAACAAATATGTGCAATAGGCTAGTTGAAGTGACGGGGACACATGGCGAAGATCCCAACCCTTCTCACCAGTATTGGACCGGCGAGATGGAGCCTACGGCCGGCACCGCCGGGCCCCCCGGAGGGGATGGTCCCCAATTTTTAACCCTAAACCCCTTGAACTCCTCCCACTACTCCTATATTATTTGATTTCTCTGCACACTTCCAGAGAATTAAAAATGGACATTAATGCATATTTTAATTCTATTCTTTATTACCCTAAACTCCAATTTTCCCTATAAATACCACACCACATTTCACCCCTCCTCATTCAGAATTTTATTACAAAAACTCTCCAAAATTTCCAAGTCCTAAGTTATACAAGTGGAGTTAGCAAGAGGCGAAGTTCCGGTGATGTTCCAAGAAGAATCCGGCGACGAAACGACATCCCGACGGTTCCAATAGCTTCATCTCTCTCCTCTTGTTTTATAATCAGTAAGTCCCCACTCACCTCCTCCATCTCTATTCTAAAATAATCTATTTTGAAAACTCGTCGGAAGCGGAGTTATTCCGACTTCCGAATCGTTTTTCTTTAAAAAAAACCCTATGTTTCTTAAATAACAAAATACCATATTCTCTTATACTATTTAACAAATATAAATAATCACATTAGAACAAGTTTCATCTCAAAATAATTTATGTTGCAATTTCTATTTCACTTTTACAGTAAAATACCATCATGTTACATACAACCTATAATTATTCAATTTAACCGTATTACCTTTAGATAACTCACGAGGTAATGACCTACCTCATCACAACACACATTCTTGACATAGCACGATGAATTTTGGGACTCTAGTTTATGGGAAAAATATGAGATTACGAATAAATATCTTGAACATTCAAAAACCGTTTTCTTTAAAAGTGTATTATCTAATTCCTTGCAAATAAGCATTTACAACCTATTTTGGAGAGCCCCGATCGGGATGGTGCGGGTTATCGCACATCCTCGGGCCTAGTAGAGCGAGATGCAGACCTCCGCAAGGAGCATTCGATCTCGATGGAATTTTTAAATGCAATTTTTAAGAAAAATGTGATTTCTATTTAATAAATAAATTCTATATTTTTTAAATATTATATATATATAAATACCATCAAAATAGCTACTTTAAGTATACAATATATATATTCCAGGTTTTCTAAATCAAATGAATCATAAATTTCATTAAACTACCTTTACAATTCAATACCATTCCAAGATTACATTAAAATACCGTATACAATGAAATCTAGATTATATCCACTAGAATATTTCACTTTATAAAAATTACAATTATGAAAACCCGAAAGATGATAATTAAATACTTGAGGTGTATTTTGAAAGTATACCAAAACTATTTTTCATAAAACCCCCTCAAGTTTTATTAATTTACAAAAAGGACCCTAGTAAGCATAGGTTTAAGCGGGACCAGTTCTCTTGAGCCTCAGGGAGCCGGAGAATATGGGTGCCTGCCTATCTAAGGTAGACAACCTAAAAATGGTATTATCAACACGGTAATTGTCTTGGAAAAAGACACAAATCCTGCCGTCCATGTGCAGCAGTTACCGATAACTCCAAAACAATCAGGACTTCAATTCTGTTTAAAAGTCTGACTCAGTTCGAGTTATGGACAAATCTGAGATCAATCTGACTTGAATTCAATTCAAGTATAACTGCAATACAACATGAATCCATGATTACTAGAATACTATCCATACCAATATGAACATGACCGAACCGAACCATGGATATACTCCGATTACATGACTATCCATTTATATCCATTCCATTTACTGATATCATAGTTTCGGCAAGTCTTTCATTTATTACAAGACAATACAATGCAATCAGTACAATCAATACAATCAATACCATAAACATTACGGGGTTTATAAATGGGTAGATTGGCACAGAACATATTAAAGGTGGTACGGGGTGGTGACTAAAAGACTTTATTACATCTATGCCGTTGTTCCGTGGTATTTTCGACGGAGTCTTGTACTACGGATTACCAAAGTCCACAGTGTAAGTTGGACTCCTCTCGTATACACTAGTATATTCTGTACCAAGCTACAACAATTACGTTAGTATAATAAATGTAACATTACCTACTTCACCTATTCTATTCTCTGTTTATTTTTCTCCTTCTTTCTTTGGGACTTATCGAGCGATTGTTCACCGACGACATTCCAATTTCTCTTCTTCTTTGGAATGTTGTCAGGAGGATCCGACACTGAGGAGTTCGAGACCAGCTAGGAGCACTTGGAGAAGTTCATAGAAGACCCTGAGCATTGACTTTACTTGTACTCATTTTATTTTCAGTTCATGCCATTGTTTAGGCATTGCATTCCAGACTTGTATTTATATTTCCAGTTGTATTGTAAAGAAATGTTGAATAAATAAAAGTTGTTGTTCTTTTACATCTCTTCTTATGTACATTTTACTTTATATTGTTTAGATAAGCTTAGCGTGTTTACCCTAAACCCTAATTTTCCCTATAAATACCACACCATATTTCACCCCTTCTCATTCAGAATTCCATTACAAAAACTCTCCAAACTTTCCAAGTCCCAAGTTGTACAAGTGGAGTCAGTAAGAGGCAAAGTTCCGGCGACGTTCCAAGAAGAATCCGACGACGAAACGACGTCCCAAAGGTTCTAATAGCTTTCCCTCTCTCCTCTTGTTTTACAATCAGTAAGTCCCTACTCACCTCCTCCATCTCTATTCTAAAATAATCTATTTCGAAAACTCGTCGGAAGTGGAGTTATTCCGACTTTCGAATCGTTTTTCTTTAAAAACCCTATCTTTCTTAAATAATAAATTACCATATTCTCTCATAATGTTTAACACACATAAATAAACACATTAGAATAAGTTTAATCTCAAAATAATTCATTTTGCAATTTCTATTTCACTTTTACAGTAAAATACCATCATATTACATACAACTTATAATTATTCAATTTAACCTTATTACCTATAGATAACTCACGAGATAATGACCTAGCTCATCACAACCCACATTCTTGATATAGCACGACGAATTTTGGGACTCTAGTTTATGAGGAAAATTCGAGATCGCGAATAAATACCTTGAACATTCAAAAAACGTTTTCCTTAAAAGTGTGTTATTTAATTCCGTGCAATTACGCCTCCACAACCCATTTTGGAGAACCCCGATCGGGATGGTGCGGGTTATCACACATCTTAGGGCCTAGTAAAGCGAGATGCAGACCTCCGCAAGAAGCATTCGATCTCGATGGAATTTTTATGAAAAATGTGATTTCTATTTAATAAATAAATTTTATCTTTTTAAAATATTAAATATATATAAATATTATCAAAATATCTACTTTAAATATATTATATATATATTCCATGTTTTATAAATTAAAGTAATCACAAATTTCATGAAACTATCTTTATAATTCAATATTATTCCAAGATTACATTAAAATACCATATACAATGAAATCTAGGTTATATCCACTAGAATATTTCACTTTATAAAATTTATAATTATGAAAACCCTAAAGACGATAATTAAATACTTGAGATGTATTTTGAAATTTTATCAAAACTATTTTTCATAAAACCCCCTCAAGTTATATTAATTTACAAAAATGATCCTAGTAAACATAGGTTTAAGCGGGACCAGTTCTCTTGAGCCTCAGGGAGCCGGAGAACATGGGTGCTTGCCTATCTAAGCTAGACAACCAAAAAACGGTCTTATCAACACGATAATTGTCTAGGAAAAAGACACAAATACTGCCGTCCATGTGCAGTAGTTACCGATAACTCCAAAACAATCAGGACTTCAATTCTGTTTAAAAGTCTGACTCGGTTCGAGTCATGGTCAAATCTGAATACAATCTGACTTGAATTCAATTCAAGTATAACTGCAATACAACATGAATCCATGAATGCCAGAATACAATCTATCTATAACAATATGAACATGACTGAACCAAACCATGGATATACCCTGATTACATAACTATCCATTTATATCCATTCCGTTTACTGATATCATGGTTTTGGCAAGTCTTCCATTTACTACAAGACAATACAATACAATCAGTTTAATCAATACAATCAATACAATAAACATTATGGGATTTATAAAGGGGTAGACTGATACGGAACATGTTAAAGGTGGCACGAGGTGAGCACTAAAAGACGTTATTATATCCATACCATTGTTCCGTGGTATTTTCGACAGAGCCTTGTACTACGGGTTACCAAAGTCCACGGTGTAAGTTGGACTCCTCTCATATACACTGGCATATTCTGTACTAAGCTATAACAACTACGTTAGTATAACAAATATAATATATCTACTATACCTGTTCTATTATCTATTTATTCTTCTCCTTCTTTCTTTGGGGCTTACCGAGCGATTGTTCACTGACGACATTCATATTTCTCTTCTTTTTGGAACGTTGTCAGGAGGGCCCGACTGTGAGGAGTTCGAGACCAGCTAGGAGCACTTGGAGCAGTTCACAGAAGACCCTGAGTATTGACTTTACTTATACTCATTTTATTTTCAGTTCATGCTATTGTTTAAGCATTGCATTCCAGACATGTATTTACATTTCCAGTTTTATTGTAAAGAAATGTTGAATAAATAAAAGTTGTTGTTCTTTTACATCTCTTCTTGTGTATATTTTACTTTATATTGCTTAGATCCGCTTAACGTGTTTACTTCTGAGTAAATATGTCGCGTGGCCCGTCGCGTCACCTTACCGTACACTGGGAAGCGGGGCGTGACCATTGTTTAGGCATTGCATTCCAGACTTGTATTTATATTTCTAGTTGTATTGTAAAGAAATGTTGAATAAATAAAAGTTGTTGTTCATTTACATCTCTTCTTGTGTACATTTTATTTTATATTGTTTAGATACGCTTAGCGTGTTTACTTCTGAGTAAATACGTCGTGTGGCCCGTCACATCTCCTTACCGCACTCGGGAAGCGGGGCGTGACAGGTTTTGTTACCAGCCATGCAGGTCAGTGCTGCATGGAACCCTACCATGCATGTCAGTTCTGCATGTACATGCAGGTCAGTTCTGCATAAAATCCTAAGCAATATAATACAAGAATCAGCAACTAAAAACATTATTTACATTTCATGTTCCTTGAATCTTACAATTTCACATATTTTGAATCTATCCTAATCCTATTTTTCTTTCAAGGTTATGGATTCTCCAAAACCTTGCATTCTTTCGTTCTTCCAAATATATTTTTATGCGCTATCAATAATTCTATCACTAAACTTTTCTTGAATCTGTTACACTTTCTTTATACAAATTTCGAGGACGAAATTTGTATAAGGAGGGTAGAATGTAACAACCCTAAACTTTCTGTACAGAATTTTATCAAAAATACAAAAAGGAATACCTAAGTCTGAGCACAAGTTATAAATTTAATTTGCTTTTGAACAGCAAGAAAGCACTTGTGGCTCATTGGTAAAACCTTACACTGCTGTGACGTAGCCCCTGTGATCGAATGCTCTCAGCCACATATATTTTTTAATTGATTTTTTTTAATCTTTTAGAAGCCCAAAGATCTACACGTGCACTACACGTAAAATGAAATATCACACAGAGAACAAACATGTGCAATAGGCTAGATGAAGCGATGGGGACACGTGGCGAAGATCCCAACCCCTCTCACCGATATTGGACTGGCGAGATGGAGCCTACGTCCGGCACCGCCGGGCCCCCCGTAGGGGATAGTTCCCAATTTTTAACCCTAAACCCCTTGGACTCCCCCCACTACTCCTATGTTGTTTGATTTCTCTGCACATTTCCAGAGAATTAAAAATGGGCATTAATCCACATTTTAATGCACATTTTAATTCTATTCTTCATTACCCTAACCTTAATTTTCCCTATAAATACCACACCACATTTCACCCCTTCTCATTCAGAATTCCATTACAAAAACTCTCCAAAATTTCCAAGTCCCAAGTTGTACAAGTGGAGTTAGTAAGAGGCGAAGTTCCGGCAACGTTCCAAGAAGAATCCGGTGACGAAACGATGCATCGACGGTTCCAATAGATTCCCCTCTCTCTTCTCTTGTTTTACAATCAGTAAGTCCCCACTCACCTCCAACATATCCATTCTAAAATAATTTATTTCGAAAACTCGTCGGAAGCGGAGTTATTCCGACTTCCGAATAGTTTTTCTTTTAAAAAAACCCTATTTTTCTTAAATAATAAAATACCATATTCTCTCATAATGTTTAACAAACATAAATAAACACATTAGAACAAGTTTCATCTCAAAATAATTCATGTTGCAATTTCTATTTCATTTTTACAGTAAAATACCATCATGTCACATACAACTTATAATTATTCAATTTAACCGTATTACCTTAGATAACTCACGAGGTAATGAACTACCTCATCACAGCATACATTCTTGACATAGCACGACGAATTTTGGGGCTTTAGTTTATGGGAATAATACGAGATTACGAATAAATACCTTGAACATTCAAAAACCGTTTTCTTTAAAAGTGTATTATCTAAGTCCTTGCAAATAAACCTCTACAACCCATTTTGGGGAACCCCTGATCGGGATGATGCGGATTATCGCACATTCTTGGGCCTAGTAGAGAGAGATGTAGACCTCCGCAAGGAGTATTCGATCTCGATGGAATTTTTAAATGCAATTTTTAAGAAAAATGTGATTTCTATTTAATAAATAAATTCTATATTTTTTAAATATTATATATATAAATACTAACAAAATAGCTACTTTAAGTATACAATATATATATTCCAGGTTTTCTAAATTAAAGGAATCACAAACTTCATATAACTACATTTACAATTCAATACCATTCCAAGATTATATTAAAATACCATATACAATGAAATCTAGGTTATATCCACTAGAATATTTCACTTTATAAAAATTACAATTATGAAAACCCTAAAGACGATAATTAAATACTTGAGGTGTATTTTGAAAGTATACCAAAACTATTTTTCATAAAACCCCCTCAAGTTTTATTAATTTACAAAAAGGACCCTAGTAAATATAGGTTTAAGCTGGACCAGTTCTCTTGAGTCTCAGGGAGATGGAGAATATGGGTGCTTGCCTATCTAAGGTAGACAACCTAAAAACGGTGTTATCAATACGGTAATTGTCTTGGAAAAAGACACAAATCTTGTTGTCTATGTGCAGCAGTTACCGATAACTCCAAAACAATCAGGACTTCAATTCTGTTTAAAAGTCTGACTCAGTTCGAGTCATGGACAAATCTGAGATCAATCTGACTTGAATTCAATTCAAGTATAACTGCAATACAATATGAATCCATGATTACCAGAATACTATCCATACCAATATGAACATGACCGAACCGAACCATGCATATACTCTGATTACATAACTATCCATTTATATCCATTCCGTTTACTGATATCATGGTTTCAGCAAGTCTTTCATTTACTTCAAGAAAATACAATGCAATCAGTGCAATCAATACAATCAATACCATAAACATTACAGGGTTTATAAATGGGTAGATTGGCACAGAATATGTTAAAGGTGGCACGAGGTGGTCTCTAAAAGACGTTATTACATCCATACCTTTGTTCTGTGGTATTTTCAACGGAGCCTTGTACTACGGGTTACCAAAATCCACGGTGTAAGTTGGACTCCTCTCGTATACACTGGTATATTCTGTACCAAGATACAACAACTATATTAGTATAACAAATATAACATTACCTACTTCACCTGTTCTATTATCTGTTTATTCTTCTCCTTCTTTCTTTGGGACTTATCGAACGATTGTTCGCTGACGACATTCCTATTTCTCTTCTTCTTTGGAATGTTGTCCGGAGGACCCGACTCTGAGGAGTTCGAGACCAGCTAGGAGCACTTGGAGCAGTTCACAGAAGACCCTGAGCATTGACTTTACTTGTACTCATTTTATTTTCAGTTCATGCCATTGTTTATGCATTGCATTCCAGACTTTTATTTATATTTCCAGTTTTATTGTAAAGAAATGTTGAATAAATAAAAAATGTTGTTCTTTTACATCTCTTCTTGTGTACATTTTACTTTATATTGCTTAGATGCGCTTAGCGTGTTTATTTCTGAGTAAATACTTCGTGTGGTCCGTCGCGTCTCCTTACCGTACACCGGGAAGTAGAGCGTGACAATTCTAATAAGTATATCTTCTTTGGAGTATCTCAAAATACATATCTGTGATGATTTTGAAGATGTTTGTAGTGATTATCCTAAAACACATCCTCTTGACACTCAAAGTACACTTATTATGGATATCTCAAGAAAATACCCTAATAAGAATCATAAAACAACCCATCGGGTATCTAAAAAGATACCCGCATGATTTATGTAGGACACGCATATGTTGTGGATATCTCAAATGGTTATCCGCAAGCTTAAAATGCAGCGGATATCTCCTTAAAAGACATCCGCAAGTTTAGAGTTAAGCGGATATCTCTTAAAGTAATATCCGCAAGCACTTTATATAGGGTTTGAGTCCCACTTAGAGTGATCCTTCCCATATTTTCAAGTTATATGCCATGAGTCTTATTCAGAAGATATTGACTCATAGTGGAACCCATAAATAGAGATGTCCTGTAATACCCAGTTCTCCTATAAATATCTTCCGTATTTTAAATAAGTGTTTTCCTCAAAATATTTCGATTTAAAATTTTACAATTAATAATACCTATATTTTTCTAATATTGCTTGCTAATTTTAGATTCCTAATTCTAAACCCTAGCCCACTAGCCCCCGGCCCAACTTCCCCAACTAAACTCTAAACCTTTTCCCTCTACCCGACCCGACTCAACCCTACCCGAATCCCCACGCCACGTCCCCTCTTCTTCTTCTCCTTCCCTTTTCTTCCCGCCTTTTCCGCGACGTCTTCTCCCCCACGACCCACGCTCCTTCTCTCCCTCGCAACGATCCCCTCCTCCTTCGCCAACGCCCCCGCGACCTCCGCGGCCACTCCATCTTCTATCCGCGCGACCCGCTCCTGCAACGGACTCGATGACGGATACCGGTTAGTATTCGCCCGAATATCGGGTTAGTAGTTGCCCACACATTAGACCATTCATCCTCAAAGTAGGATTAGTATTCGCCTGAATATCGGGTTAGTAGCTGTCCACACATTGGACTGTTCACCCTGCCTGCAGGGATGCTCATATATAAGTATGCCATACCTAGGTCCACGCATTCTAACCCTAACCGTATCATATGTCATGTATGTCATAAACTTGTAATCAAGAAGTTGATCTCATTTAATATGGCCTTCCACAAACACTCATTTTATCTTGTTATCTTCTTAAGTTTGTAAGGTGCTTCATATCATTTTATAGAAAGCTTAGTTAATAAAGGATGATAACGTTTAATGATATTTATTGTTTATAAGAAAACCATGATATTTGGAATAGTTATCATTTTAGAAACCCATAGTATTTTACTGAGAAAATATCCTTTTAATAAAAGGTTCGGGTACTTATTTGAAAATTATCTTTTAATAAAGTTTTATATATTCTTTTGAAAAATATCGTTATAAGGGTTATAGTTTTTGTTGGAAATAGCCTTTTGGTAAAGGTCAAGCTATTTAAATGAAATTATCTCTTTTTAGGATGGATTGAGATATTTTATTGTAAATAATAATTTTATGAAATTATAGTGTTTTAAGTTTGAAATAACGTTTTAGAAAATACATTCGTGTTGGCAACCGCTACACATGGACGACAGAATTTGTGTCCTTTTCAGGGACGATTGCCTATTAACCATGAGGTACTTATGTAAAATATTACCCTATTATTAGGGTAATTTATTAGAGATGCTATTCTACAAGAACGACTCCGCGTTGACAACTGCTGCGCATGAGCGGCAGAATTTGTGTCCTTTTCAAGGACGATTGTCTAGCAACCACGGGGTGATTCAGGTAAAATATTCCCCTATTAGGGTAACTCATTAAAATTTAGTTAATATTCTAAGAAGAATTAATATAAAAATATCCTTTCGAGTGAAAGGGGCTAAGTTGGAAAAACTATATGCCGTTATTTTAATTTAGTATTACCCCCTTTCAAAGGGTATAAGGATTTAACAAAACTAAAGTAGTTGGTGGATAAAAGTGTAAGTAAAAAATATATATCATATCTAAAACATTTATTCCAAATATCTTATCTCATATGGATATTTTAAACAAATACAACATTTTAATAAAACGAGGCTATTTTGTGGAAGTAACATTTTTCAAGATCATATTGGTAATATGGGTAAGTGTGGGTATGTAAGGGGTGAATCGATACCCCGTGGGTTATAACATTAAGCATATCACATTCCATATAGTATGAGGGTGCAATATTTTTGCATATAGGAGTAATTAAAGAAGCCATTTTAAACATGGGTTAATATTATTATCATTAAAAGGTACCGAAAATATGCATGCAAAAATATTTTTAAAGTCATTTTAATATGAGGTTGATGATTAGATGTTGAAACTAAGATCATTGAAAGAAAGAAGGCGACAGATGAATGGAGAGAGACGGATCATTCCTTTTGTTTGAGTTGGATGTCGATGGGTCGAAAATGTAGACTCATACTAAATCCTCAATAGCTCCACGCTTGGATTTTTCCTTGATGCTTGGGTGGAACCACAGCGTCGGCGTCGTCGATACGAAGGTATGGGTATTTTTTTCCAGAATTTTCGGAGTTCTAAGGTGTGAGAAATCAATGTTTAAAGGTCTCTATTTATAGGGTCTTTTCACCAACCATAAAATCCAAAAAATCAGTTAAAATCCTCCAAAAATCCACGCCCAAATGATTGCTGAATAATCAGCTGATGATTGTGCCACCGCCGCCTCATCTCGGCCGTTGGATCAAGATCCAACGGCCGAGATCGCGCCGCTACGAGCCGCCACGCGCCACACGTCTGCGTTGTGGGGTTCACGTGTTTTCGCATGGTCCCACCACGATGGCGACGCCAGGTGATTCTGGGCCGTTGGATCTTTACATCCAACGGTCCAGGTTAAAGGGATTAAAATATTTTTTTAAAAAAATAAAAATACTAAACTGTTTATTATTTAAAAATTGAATTTGGTTTTTAAAAAAATTGTAAAATACGGGAAAAATATGAGAAAATTCCACAAAATATATTTTATTGTTATCTTTAGTTTAAAAATTTTTTTGGGCGAAAACTAAATTATTTTCCCATAACTATGGTATTTGTTAGTTATTATAATTATTTAAAAATCTATTTTTTTCTTGGAAATATTTTAATTACGAAATAATTATTTTAATCGATAATAAAAATATATAAATTGATTTAAGGCATTATAAAATTTTATTAAAACATTTTAAGCCTAGAAAAATATAAATAGATTTTAGAAAATTCCTTTAATCATATTTCAATATTTTGAAAATTATTAACATTACTTTAAAAATATTCTTCTATCAACGAAACACGTAAATAATTATTTGATACTAGAAATTTAAATAAAATATTTTTTATTAGGTATTACACGGTCGTTACAATCTACCCTCCTTAAAATAATTTCGTCCTCGAAATTTCAGAAGGTAGGTCAAGAAAAAAAAAATCACCAAGAAGGGATTATCGCGGTTAAATATTTTAGGTCTCGCTCTCTCGTCCCGTTTCCTCGCTTCCGTGTATGTCTGCCTAATAGTTCTTTCTCCACAAAACTCTAGCCAGCTGGATTGTCTTGTCCCTCAAGGTTTCATCCTTCTAGTATCTCGACTGGTTGCTGCTCGTAGATTACGCCAACCTTTCCATGATCTTGGAACGATAAAAAATATGACTAGGGTTGCCAGCATACCCTCTTAACTATGAGATATAAAAGTATTATGCACGCCCTCCAAAGAAAATAGCAAAACTAGTCTATACACAAACCCACCGTCACCTTTCAAGATGTTAAACAGCCGATGAGTCATGGGCTAAGCTTTCCGTGCTCGCCGCATTGTATTACCATCTCCACTTTTCTTTACAATTATCTCAATCTTACAAATTCTCCATCATTAGGATCGTCCCAACCGATCGGCACTTCTCCCATATAAAACTTGACTCCTCCTATCCGCTTCATGTGTTTCGACCATCTGTGTCCACACGTTCTTCTTATAGTAGTGTCTCTATATCTTCAAGATGAACATCACAATCACCAGTTCTAGATCTGGACAGGATAGTTGCGTCCACAAGTGTTTAGTTGTCTTGACGCATATACAACCATATCGCCGTGCTGATATATCGCACCACCAAGTCCCTTCTTCGAAATATTATAGTGGATGTTTAAAACTTCTCGGTTTTCTAAGAATGGAAAGAATGTATTATGTGATAGTTACGATCTACTCTCCTTAGAATAATTTCATATTTTGAAATTTCCAAAAGAGTAGCCACTACTAGGCACGGAAATCAGTAACGCTGTCAGGAATCCTCTTTGCTGCATGTGTCATTCCCAATAGTTGGTGTATCAGTTGATGCATGGAAATTCTCTAAAAGGTTTAGGTATAAGGAATCGGAAAATTTAAAACCATTAGTTGCTTCCTAATAGAAAAGTTTGGAAGTTGAAGAAAGGTTGTTAATTGATGGAAAACTTGAGAGATATAAAGAAAACCAGTCGAAATTACGGAAACTAGAGGAATTATGGTGAGTTTAAATAAGACTTGCATCGAATGATAAATAAGCATGGTATCGAAAAGAAAGGTTTAAAAAGAAAAGAGTACCTCTGCTATCTTGCCACGTGGCATCAGCCTTCTCGGCCGTCATGGTGAAGGTCTGGTGTTTGGGTTGATTCCGCCGCGCTTACTGAAAAATACGCTCCTGTGATGGCAAGGGTGGTCCCTTTGGTGATGCCTCTTGACCGGTTGGTTAAGTGGCAGAAAGTGGCCGGTTTCCCTGTCATGGTGCCGCATAGTTAGCCGGCTTGTTGACGGGGCCTGATTGTCTCCCTCTCTGAGGACAGTCCCCAATAGTATGATCCGAAAACCAAAGACTATGCAAAGTTTGTTCAAAATGTGACAGTCTCTCATGTAGTGTCCGGCTCTACCGCAATGGTTGCATATAACGGCCGGTTTTCTGAAGATAGTTGGTCCTGCTGGTCTCTTAGGTTGTTTTCTCCCGTTGAATCTGGAAGATGATCCCCCAAGAATTTGATTGGCTGGTCGCTTAATCCTAGACAAACGGTCATCCTTCCTCATGCGTCTCTTAAAGTCTTCAAAGTTTCTTTCCGCCTCTAAGATTTCATCATAAGTTGATAAGGTAGCAAAAGACATGGAGGACTGCGTCTTCAGATCCAACCCTTGTCAGAATCTCTTAGCATAAAGTTCTGGGGTTGCCACCAGATGATGTGCAAACCGACTTAACCTTGCGAACTCCGAAACGTACTCATCCACCGACTTATCCTACATGCTCCCTTATTGGAACTGTATAAACTCCCTTTCCATCCTTAAGTGTGCCACGACAGGAAAGTACTGGGTATCAAAACGCTGTTTGAACGTTTCCCAGTCGATGGGCTCCTTCAATCTACTTTCCTCTGCCTCCCACCATATTCTGGCATTATCCGTAAGTTGTAGTTTAGCGATGTTTACCCACGCATCCTTCGGAATTTGTGCGGCACTGAGATCATTGATTGTTCCTTTGAGCCATTCTTCAGCTTCTAAGGGAGTTTCCTTCCCCGAAAAAGTCTTACGGTGGAGTGACCTGAACTGCTTCACTCCTATCGAATCTTGAGGAAATGGGGCTAGCGCCTTACCTAAAATCTCTGCTTGCTGCTGCCTAATTTCTCGCAGCATCTGATGAAAGTCAGTATGCTGCTGCTGTTACTTCAGTAGTCCTTGCATCATTTGTAGCATAGCTGCTTGCTGAGCAGCGGCTTCATTGACTCCATTTCCCCTTCGGTTGTGGTTATGGTGTCGTCCGGCCATGATGATCTAAATCAGAATAAGTTTGGTTACAAACAGACTGAGGGGGGATAAGATAATAACTTGCATGAAAGAACAACAATTAATGTAAGAGGAAAACTAATAAGAAGAAGAGCAAGGGACACAAGAGAGATTTTTGCTCAAAACCAAGATTTTATTATCCAACTTCAATAAGGAGAGTACAACTGAAAAGTAAGGACATGCCCTACTGTTCTACGTCGTTATGTTCAGCCAAAAGAAAAAGGAAAAAGTCTTATTAATCTCGATTATGGGAGTTCAACAAGTTGCGATAGGCTCTCGCACTAAGAAAGTTACGGCCATTCCAACCGTGTCTTGTGGGGGTAACTGCCTGAGTTTCTTCGGCCTCAAGTTCCTCCTCACGCGAAGCTTCGTCCTTCGACTCATCCTCGGCAGGAGCCTCGTTCTCTGATTCCCCCTCTATAGGGTTTTCTTCTTCTACAAGAGCCTCCCCATCAGGATCATATTCCGTAAGATTCTCTTCTGTCGTAGGAGCCTCTTTTTCTGGCCCCTCCTCTATATGCTCCTCTTCCATAGGATCTTCTTCGTCTTCGGAGTCATTAGCCATCATAGGCTCCGGAGTTGCATCATCGACTTCTTCATCTTCCGAGTCGCTATCGGAAATAACCGCCTAAGAGTCTACGACTTCGTCGTCTGAATCTCCAGATATAGCTTCAAAATTAATATCGGACATGTCATCCTCATCGGAAAGATTTTCCATGACCTGAAACGAAGGCCATGGTCAGGGTACAGAATGTCAAGGAAGGGACAAGGGACATAGTAAAATTATGAAATCAGTATAAATGGATGAGATTTACAAATATAATAAGTCAGTTAACGGTTTCACTTTAGTACACAAGATGAACCTGCATGGGCCACCACTAAAACCTGTCACGCCCTGCTTTCCAAAAGAAGGTGAAGGATGACGTGGCATGGTCCGCAACCTAACTGTATTGATGGTGGTCTATTCAATACAGTTACGTCAAGCGTATGAATATTTAACATGCAGGATGTATACCAAAACAAAAATAATAAAAGCGAAAGGCATTTATTTCCATTAACCAAACTTTATTACAGCCTAAAAGAAAGAGTAAAATAAACTAAATAGTTTAATTACATCGAGGATAAACAAAATCCCTAAACATGTGGGCAACAAAAAAAAAATTAAAACTAGCTAATCTTCCGTCGTCAAGTCTGCATAATCTTCATTAGTTGGCTCCACACCTTGATCCTTGTCATAATACTTATTCTCATCTGACGGACATTCCAAAATATAGAGGAAGAAAAGGAAAGTCCGTTAGCGAGTTATACTCGGATAGGATTGCCTCATAAGGAAGTAAAGGTATAGAAACGAGCAAGTATGTATATAAGTATGATGCATATGTGCAGATATGATGTATATGGGTATGAGAGTATGATGTGTATACAAATTAGATATGTTGACAAAGGTATATGTGAATATGAGTAGGTTGTATGAGGTATATGTTAGGTAAAATTTCAATTCAAGTCAATCGGGTATTCAGTCTAAGAGTTAGATCAGGTAAAACAAGGTGTGTATTGATGGAATTGACTGGTGGACATACTCGTATCCTTAAGGTATCCCATGACTAGCTGTAAGCAGTATGAGCTGGCGCTCGTGTCTGGGGTGGCTATCAATGTGGTAGTGTGAACATCTCCAAAAGGTGTCCCATGACTATGATGGAGTTTTGTCTAGCGTGAATAACACTCAAGTGCACTGGTATTTCCACCTTTCAGTTCCATAATAAACAACAAGTCTAAACTGGTAAAATATCCACATCCAAGATATAGAATAATTCGTGTCTCATAAAAAAAGGTAGATAAGGTAACAAGTGGGTATAGCATATGATATGAGTTTAGTGTTGAGTATCAATAGGTATTGTAAACGTTTTAGTTTGTCAAACAAGGGTCCAGATACTCGCGATTATTCTGTTGTGGCCACGGAAAAACAACTGGGGAAGTGAAATGTTCCGTTTCACTTCCCGGGATCATGATCGAGCAGTAGGGGAATCCGAGTTCCGAATTTCCTTGTTTAATCAAACTACCCATCCCCGTGGTTTAGTATAAAGGTCTTGATGCATTAGAGTTAGTGCGTATATATCTAGGTATGGAATTTTCACATTTTATGTCATCCGCATATTGGATCATTCGCCCTCAAGTAGGGTTAGTATTCGCCCGAATATCGGGTTAGTAGTTGTCCACACATTGGACCATTTACCCTCAAAGTACGGTTAGTATTTGCCCGAATATCGGGTTAGTAGTCGTCCACACATTGGACTGTTCATCCTGCCTGCAGGGATCCTCATATATAAGTATTCCATACCTAGGTCCGCGCATTGTAATCCTAACCGTATCAAGTGTCATGTATGTCATAAACTTGTAATCAAGAAGTTGATCTCATTTAATATGGCCTTGCACAACTACTCATTTTATCTTGTTATCTTCTTAATTTTGTAAGGTGCTTCATATCATTTTATAGAAAGCTTAGTTAATAAAGGATGATAACGTTTAATGATATTTATTGTTTATAAGAAAAACATGATATTTGGAATATTTATCATTTTAGAAACCCATAGTATTTTACTGAGAAAATATCCTTTTAATAAAAGATTAGGGTATTTATTTGAAAATTATCTTTTAATAAGGTTTTAGATATTCTTTTGAAAAATATCGTTATAAGGGTTATGGTTTTTGTTGGAAATAGCATTTTAGTAAAGGTCAAGGTATTTAAATAAAATTATCTCTTTTTAGGATGGATTGAGGTATTTTATTGTAAATAATAATTTTATGAAATTATAGTGTTTTAAGTTTGAGATAACGTTTTAGAAAATACGTTTATGTTGGCAACCGCTGCACATGGACAGTAGGATTTGTGTCCTTTACAGGGATGATTGCCTATCAACCATAAGGTACTTACGTAAAACATTACCCTATTATTAGGGTAATCTATTAGAGGTGCTATTCAACAAGAACGACTCCGCGTTGACAACCGCTGCGCATAGGCGGCAGGATTTGTGTCATTTTCAAAGACGATTGTCTAGTAACCACGGGGTGATTCAGGTAAAACATTCCCCTATTAGGGTAACTCATTAAATTTTAGTTAACATTCTAAGAAGAATTAATATAAAAATATCTTTTCGAGTGAAAGGGGCTAAGTTGGAAAAACCTTATGCCATTATTTAGATTTAGTATTACCCCCTTTTAAAAGGTAAAGGGATTTAACAAAACTAAAGTAGTTGGTGGATAAAAGTGTTAGTAAAATATATATATCGTATCTAAAACATTTATTCCAAATATTTTATCTCATATGGATATTTTAAACAAATACAACATTTTAATAAAACAAGGCTATTTTGTGGAAGTAATCTTTTTCAAGATCATATTGGTAATATGGGTAAGTGTGGGTATGTAAGGGGTGAATTGATATCTCGTGGGTTATAACATTAAGCATATCATATTCCATGTAATATGAGGGTGCAATATTTTTGCATATAGGAGTAATTAAAGAAGCTATTTTAAACATGGGTTAATATTATTATCATTAAGAGGTACCGAAAATAAGCATGTAGAAATATTTTTAACGTCATTTTAATATGAGGTTGATAATTAGAAGTTGAAACTAATATCATTGAAAGAAGGAAGGCGACAAATGAGTGGAGAGAGGCAGATCCTACCTTTGGTTTGAGTTGGATGTCGATGGGTCGAAAATGTAGACTCGTACTAAATTCTCAATAACTCCGCGCTTGGATTTTTCTTTGATGCTTGGATGGAACCACAGTGTCGACGTTGTCGACACGAAGGCGTGGGTATTTTTTTTCAGAATTTTCGGAATTCTAAGGTGTGAGAAATCAGTGTTTGAAAGTCTCTATTTATAGGGTCTTTTCACCAACCATAAAATCCAAAATATCCGTTAAAATTCTCAAAAAATCCGCGCCCAAATGATTGCTGAATAATCAGCTGATGCTTGCACCGCCGCCGCCTCATCTCAGCCGTTGGATCAAGATCCAATGGCCGAGATAGCGCCGCCACGCGCCACGCGTCTGTGTTGTGGGGAGCACGCGTTTTCGCGTCGTCCCCACCACGTGGGCACCGCCCGGTGATTCTGGGTTTTTGGATCTTTGCATCCAACGTTCCAGGTTAAAGAGATTAAAATATTTTAAAAAAAATAAAAATACTAAACTGTTTATTATTTAAAAATTGAATTTGGTTTTTAAAAAAAATTGTTAAAAAAATTGTAAAATACAGGGAAAATATTAGAAAATTCCAGAAAATATATTTTATTATTATCCTCAGTTTAAAAATTATTTTGGGCGAAAACTAAATTATTTTCCCATATCTATGGTATTTGTTAGTTATTATAATTATTTAAAAATCTATTTTTTTCTTGGAAATATTTTAATTACGAAATAATTATTTTAATCGATAATAAAAAATTTTAAATTGATTTAAGGCATTATAAAATTTTATTAAAATATTTTAAGCCTAGAAAAATATAAATAGATTTTAGAAAATTCCTTTAATTATATTTCAAAGCTTTGAAAATTTTTAACATTACTTTAAAAATACTCTTCTATCAACGAAACACGTAAATAATTATTTGATACTAGTAATTTAAATAAAATATATTTTATTAGGTATTAGAAAACACGGTCGTTACAATCTACCCTCCTTAAAATAATTTCGTCCTCGAAATTTCAGAAGGTAGGTCAAGAAAAAATAATCACCAAGAAGGGATTATCGCGGTTAAATATTTTAGGTCTCGCTCTCTCGTCCCGTTTTCTCGCTTCCGTGTATGTCTGTCTAATAGTTCTTTCTCCACATAACTCTAGCCAGCTGGATTGTCTTGTCCCTTAAGGTTTCATCCTTCTAGTATCCCGACCGGTTGCTGCTCGTAAATTACGCCAACCTTTCCATGATCTCGGAACGATCAAAAGTATGACTAGGGTTGCCAGCATACCATCTTAACTATGAGATATAAAAGTATTATGCACGCCCTCCAATGAAAATAGCAAAACTAGTCTATACACAAACCCACCGTCTCCTTTTAAGATATTAAACGGCCGATGAGTTGTGGGCTGAGCTTTCTGTGCTCGCTGCATTGTATCACCATCTCCACTTTTTTCTACAATTATCTCAATCTTACAAATTCTCCATCTTCAGGATCGACCTTCTCCTATATAAAACTTGACTCCTCTTATCGGCTTCATGTGTTTCGACCATCCGTGTCCACACGTTTTTTTATAGTAGTGTCTCTATATCTTCAAGATGAATATCACAATCACCAGTTCTAGATCTAGACATGATAGTCGCGTCCACAAGTCTTTAGTTGTCTTGACGCATATGCAACCATATCGCCGTGCTGATATATCGCACCACCAAGTCCCTTCTCTGAAATATTTTAGTGGATGTTTAAGACTTCTGGGTTTTCTAAGAATGGCATGAATGGTTGTGATAGTTACGATCTACCCTCCTTAGAATAATTCATATTTTGAAATTTCCAAAGGAGTAGCCACTACTAGGCACAGAAATCAGTAATGCTGTCAGGAATCCTCTTTACTGCATGTGTCGCTCCCGAGAGTTGGTGTATCAGTTGATGCATGGAAAGTCTTTAAAGGGTTTAGGTATAAGGAATCGGAAAATGTAAAACCAGTAGTTGCTTCCGGATAGAAAAGTTTGGAAGTTGAAGGAAGGTTGTAAATTGATGGAAAACTTGAAAGATATAAAGACAACCAGTCAAAATTACGGAAACTAGAGGAATTATGGTGATTTTAACTAAGATTTGCATCGAAAGATAAATAAGAATGGTATCGAAAAGGAAGGTTTAAAAAGAAAAGAGTACCTCTACTGTCTTGCCACGTGACATCAGCCTTTTCGGCCGTCATGGTGAAGGTCTAGCGTTTGGGTCCATTCCGCTGCGCTTGCTGAAAAACACGCTCCTATGATGGCAAGGGTGGTCCTTTTGGTGATGCCCCTTGACCGGTTGGTTGAGTGGCGGAAAGTGGCCGGTTTCCCTGTCGTGGTGCCACATAGTTAGCCGGCTTGTTGACGGGGCCTGATTGTCTCCCTCACTGAGGACAGTCCCCAATAGCATGATCCGAAGACCCACAGACTATGCAAAGTTTGTTCAAAATGCGACAGTTTCTCATGTAGTGTCCGGCTCTACCGCAATGGTTGCATATAACGGCCGGTTTTTTGAAGATAGTTGGTCCTGCTGGTCTCTTGGGTTATTGTCTTCTGTTGAATCTGGAAGATGATCCCCCAAGAATTTGATTGGCTGGTCGCTTAATGCCAGACAAACGGTCATCCTTCCTCATGCGTCTCTGAAGGTCTTCAAAGTTTCGTGCCGCCTCTAAGATTTCATCATAAATTGATAAGGTAGCAGAAGACATGGAGGACTACGTCTTCATATCCAACACTTGTCGGAATCTCTTAGCATAAAGTTCTAGGGTTGCCACCAGATGATGTGCGAACCGACTTAACCTTGAAAACTCCGAAGCGCACTCATCCACCGACTTATCCCACATGCTCCCTTTTTGGAACTGTATAAACTCCCTTTCCATCCTTAAGTGTGCCACGACTGGAAAGTACTGGGTATCAAAACGCTGTTTGAATGTTTCCCAGTCGATGGGCTCCTTCAATCTACTTTTCTCTGCCTCCCACTATATTCTGGCATTATCCGTAAGTTGTAGTTTAGCGATGTTTACCCACGCATCCTTCGGAATTTGAGCGGCAATGATCTAGTTTCCTTCCCCGAAAAAGTCTTAGGGTGGAGTGACCTGAACTGCTTCACTCCCGCCGAATCTTGAGGAACTGGGGCTAGCGCCTTACTTAAAATCTCAGTTTGTTGCTGCTTACTTTCTCGCAGCTCCTGATGAAGTGCAGCTGTCTGCTGCTACAGTTGCTCCAGTAGTCCTTGCATCATTTGTAGCATAGCTGCTTGCTCAGCAGCGGCTTCATTGACTCCATTTCCCCTTCGGTTGCAGTTATGGTGTCATCCGGTCATGATGATCTGAATCAGAATAAGTTAGGTTACAAACAGATCGAGGAGGGACAAGATAATAATTTGCATGAAAGAACAACAATTAATACAAGAGGAAAACTAATAAGAAGAAAATCAAGGGACACAAGAGAGATTTTTGCTCAAAACCAAGATTTTATTATCCAACTTCAATAAGAAGAGTACAAATGAAAAGTAAGGACATGCCCCTACTGTTCTACATCGTTTTGTTCGGCCAAAAGTAAAAGGAATTTTTTTTATTAATATCGATTATGGGAGTTTAAGAAGTTGTGATAGGCTCTCACACTAAGAAAGGTACGACCATTCCCATCGTGTCTTGCGGGGGCAACTGCCTGAGTTTCTTCGGCCTCGAGTTCCTCCTCACTCGAAACTTCGTCCTTCGACTCATCCTCGGCAGGAGCCTCGTTCTCTGATTCCCTCTCTATAGGGTCTTCTGTAGGAGCCTCCCCATCAGGATCATATTCCGTAAGATTCTCTTCCGTCGTGGGAGCCTCTTTTTCTGGCCCTCTTCTATATGCTTCTCTTCCATAGGATCTTCTTCGTCTTCGGAGTCATTGGCCATCATAGGCTCCGGAGTTGCAACATCGACTTCTTCGTCTTCCGAGTCGCTGTCGGAAATAACCGCTTGAGAATCTACGACTTCGTCGTCTGAATCTCCAGATGTAGCTTCAAAAGTAATATCGGACATGCCATCTTCGTCGGAAAGATTTGCCATGACCTGAAAGGAAGGCCATGGTCAGGGTACAGAATGTCAAGGAAGGGACAAGGGAAATAGAAAAATTATGAAATTGGTATAAATAGATGAGATTCACAAATATAATAAGTCAGTTAACGGTTTCACTTTAGTACACAAGATGGACTTGCATAGGCCACCACTGAAACCTGTCACGCCCCGCTTCCTAAAAGAAGGTGAAGGATGACGTGGCATGGTTCGCAACCTAACTGTATTGAAGGTGGTTATTCAATACAGTTACGTCAAGCGTATGAATATTTAACATGCAGGATATGTACCAAAACAAAAATAATAAAAGCGACAGGCATTTATTTTCATTAACCAAAGTTTATTACATCCCAAAAGAAAGTGTAAAATAAACCAAGTAGTTTAATTATATCGAGGGGAAACAAAAGCTCTAAACATGTGGGCAACAACAAAAATTAAAACTAGCTAATCTTCCGTCGTCAAGTCTGTATAATCTTCATTAGTTGGCTCCACACCTTGATCTTCGTCATAATACTCATTCTCATCTGACGGACATTCCAAAAGATAGAGGAAGAAAAGGAAAATCCGTTAGCGAGTTATACTCGGGTAGGATTGCCTCATAAGGAAGTAAAGGTATAGAAACGAGCAAGTATGTATATAAGTATGATGCATATGTGCAGATATGATGTATATAGGAATGAGGGTATGAGGTGTATACAAATTAGATATGTTGACAGAAGTATATGTGAATATGCATAGGTTGTATGAGGTATATGTTAGGTAAAAGTTCAAGTCAAGTCAATCGAGTTTTCAGTCTAAGAGTTAGATCAGGTTTATTCTTTGCCGAAAGATGCGACCGGGACGTTGGGACGTCCGGCCTGAATTTTGGAGGCAGATGCAATTTGGTGCTATCCGTCCCCCTCTCCGAAAATGCCAAGTTGATTTATGATACCATGTATCGAAAGTTTAAATGGATGCATCTGATGTAGTAGACTTTGTCAGATTCCCTCTCGTTGAGGGGTTTTTGATTGTGGGGACGCTCTTCTCTGCAGGCCCAAGCCCCTACAGTTAATTATGCTACCGCATCGTAGTAACCACTTTCTCCTTCTCCAGATGGTCATTTCGTGTCGTGTTTGTTTGTTTTGTTTTTGGTTGTCCGTGGATTGTATACAGAGACTAATTTATGTTGTCGCCCGTAGGGCGTGGATTAGTCCAAATCCGTATTTTCTTAGATTTGGGTTTAAGGATCGTTAATCTCATTTGAGATTAAGATCAACTTAAACATTTGTTAAGGATACGTTAGTCTAATTTTAGACTAAGATCTACTTAACAAGATCATTTAAATCCAACAAAAGAGCATTTGGACTCTATTGTTTTAGTTTAGGAACTTTGCGGTCCAGTTTAAAGACATCATAGCCTGTAAAGTTTAAAGACATCATAGTCTATGAGTTTAACGACCTCACAGTCCGTGAAATGTCTGGTTGTCGGGACCCGTCACCTCTCTGAAAACGTTGAAGGATTACAACGACACATATCAGAGAAGTGAAGAGATATACCCCTGAACCAATATTGGTTGGGAGATCTGTAGTCCAATTTGAGACTAAGATCAAAGATTTACGAGCATATGGGCTCTATTAATCTGAGGTAGGGTTCTGTGGCCAATTTGAGCTCGGCCCATTTAGTTAAAATGTTGAACATTTAACAATACTGAGCATTGGTTTGGATTCTGACAACCTTTTTGTCTTTTATTGAGCGCTGAGCATTCATTATAGCTCTGGGGCTTTATTTATAGAACAGTTTATGTTACCTTAGCGCACACGTGAGGAGCACGTGGCGCGCTTGGCGATGAGCACCAGTCAATGAGCACAGAGCGCTTATGTTAAGTAGTCTACACGTGAGGAGCACGTGGCGCGCTTGGCGATGAGCGCCAGTCAATGAACGCAGAGCGCTTTTGTTAAGTAGCACACACATGAGGAGCACGTGGCGCGCTTGGCGATGAGCGCCAGTCAATGAGCGCAGAGCGCTTCTGTTAAGTAGCGCATACGTGAGGAGCACATGGCGCGCTTGGCGATGAGCGCCGGTCAATGAGCGCCGAGCGCTTCTGTTAAGTAGCGCACACGTGAGGAGCTCGTGGCGCGCTTGGTGATGAGCGCTAGTCAATGAGCGCAGAGCGCTTCTGTTAAGTAGTGCACGCGTGAGGAGCACGTGGCGCGCTTGGCGATGAGCGCCAGTCAATGAGTGAAGAGCACTTCTGTTAAGTAGCGCACACGTGAGGAGCACATGGCGCGCTTGGCGATGAGCGCCAGATTTCTTTTTATGCGACTTTTATCAATTCTGCGCTCTGAGAATTAAATTATCGTTCATTGGAGACTTTGTCTCATAGATCTAAGAACTCAGTTCTTATTTTTTAAGAGATATTTCAATCTCTTATGTTTTTTGGTGAAAGTCTTTGCCTTTATGGATCTGTGATTCTAAGAGAATTGAATTATTCTCCCCCTTTTTATAATGAGATGTTATGATCTCTTTGTGAAAGACATTTTCCTTATAGATCTATGATCTAGCATAAGAACTAAGTTCTTTTTCTAATGTGATGCTTAGATCTCTTTATTTTACCTTGAAGAAATTCTTCTTCTGTCAAGGGCTTGCTCTTCTCTCTGAACTTTCTCAAAGTTTGTGTGGGGGGGGGGTTCCTCTCTGTTTTTCTCTTTCGATTTGAAAGCTTATGGGGAGGTCTCTCTCCGCAAGACTTGAAGTCTTCGGTCCTTTATATAGTGAAGGCTGATTTGTTGAATCAGTTGAAGAGATATTTTCTCTAATTGATTTGGGGATATTTCCCCCGTTGGATCTTTGATCCAAGGGCTTCTGATTTACAGAAGGCAATCTTCTTGTTTTTAACAAGATTGGGAAATTTCCCTATACAGAATTTATTCTGTATTTTGGTGATTTTTAATCACCATTGGATCATTGATCCAACGGCGTTCTGATTTTCAAAACACAATCTTTCCTCTTTGGAAAGATTCTGAGGAATGTTTCCTTAACAGAATTTTATTCTGATCAATTGATGATTTATCATCATCGTCGGATTTTTGATCTAAGGGCCGAGAACATTTTGTTCTATCGCTAGCGCTCACGTGTTTCGCATGTGGTGCACTGCTTAGAGTGCAGCGCTCTTAGCGCTAGCGCTCACATGCTTTGCACCGGGTGCGCTGCTTAGAATGCAGCGCTCTTAGCGCTAGCGCTAGCGCCAGCGCTCATGTGCTTTGCACGTGAGCGCTGGCGCTGCTATGAAGCGCTGCTTCATTTTGAATTTTAAAATTTGAACAGAGCTTTGCTCTGATTAGGGGAAACAAATTCCCCCCCTCCGCACCGTTGTGCTCACGTGTCTTACACGTGAGTGCAGCGGTGGCAGCATCTCTGCCATTGGATCAATTCAGAAGTTGAAACGGCTCTCAGTTCCTATAAATAGGGCCTTTGGCCCTTGAGATGACCTCTGTTCATCTTCTTTCTTGTTTTCTGAGAATTAATTCTCTTTCAGAGTATAACTCTTTGCATTAAGAACTTTCTTAGGGACAGAACTCTATCAAAATTTAGGTAAAAATTAAATCTTTGAAGGGATTAGTTAATGTTAGTGTATATGCCCCAGGGGCTATTATTGTATCATACTAGTTTGTATATTACTTAATGGAAGCTTGGGATATTCACATGTATATAACAGTCTTGCTAAACATGGTAGTATGCTACTTGGTTTTTCTATCTTAATATGTGAGTATACGTATTGATAGAGCTCTTAAGATCTTGCTTGACTACCAGCGTTGTGATGGCAGTCACACTAGTGAGGGCTCGGTAGTCTACAAGCACATCCTTTTTCTGGTCCCTAGTCGTAGGATTATCGAGACAGGGCATCAATACTCCAGAGTAGACTAGTGTATACGCTTCTCATCCCAGTTGGGGAGATGGTCTGTCCCACAGCCGTCAGTACGTCGTACTGGAGATAGTATACATGTGCTCGTTGGGTTACGGGTACACCGGACATGACTCGCAGGGAACTGTTGGTTGGTTTTATACCAGTCGTCAGTTAACAGTTCCCAGGTGACATGAGTACAGCATAGTCCGCAGACTTGACACTGCTACTTCGCCTCAAGTGTGTCCCACTATTCTTAGATTGCTACCCTACCACGGCTCAAAGGAGTCGTGCAAACAGGTAGCAGTTGGGTGCAGTCCCGAGCACTTGGAGGCAGCGGCGGTTAGACAAGATTCGTCTCTCCGGTATTGGGAGTTAATATCGCGCTGTGTCAGAGAGCCATTACGCAAAGTCCCTGGCCAGGGCAAGCGAGATTTACTGGTAGGTTCCAGTAGTTTCTCAGGGTGTAATGGGCTACGCTCCGACACGACTTATACCGCTATTAGGGGACTGACGCTTGCCGCCCCCTAGGCCCGATATGCGATGGTCTTAGACGAACAGACCGGACTGCACGAAGATTGTCACCTCAGACTCAGTAGGAGTTCGGATGGATTTCCTTATCGGCCTTCTTATCGACATCTACCCGGGGACCGTTACGTACAGCTAGTGCCGCTTGCGGTCTGTAGTTAAACCTACTGCCAGCGTAGTAGTCGAGTCTTTAGAGTCCCACATAGAGAGTTTCCCTGCTCCAGGTGAAACGATATAGAGGTCGTATGGTTTTACGACAAGAGTTCGGACGCATACGTGTGTTTACGCACGTACGACATTCAGACAGTTTTTACTAGCCGGCTTTGGTTTAAGCCAGTTTCTAGTATCGGATTATTGGATTTATACAGTCTAAAGTTTTTCCGTGTTTTCACGGATAGGAGGGGCGTTCTCGTAATTTCGCGAGAAGCTTCTAGAAGGATGGTGACTTGGGGGTTTAGGTGGCATAAGCATTAAATGAGATTAGTGACTCATTTGTGTGATTCATCCTTGTCATTAATGCATCATAAATGGTTAATGACTCATGTAGATAATCACTCATATGTATTTATGAAGCATGGTTGTTAAATCATTTATTTATTTATTTGATAAATAATTATGCTTCATATATATCATGAGAGATCATTATCTCATTCTTATTCTCATGCTCACCTTCTCTCTCCTCAAGCTCTCTGAAGGCTTTTCGCTCTAGTTGGGCAATGCAAGGAGGCTCTTCAAACCCTAATCCTCCCCTCTCATGTGTTGAGATCAAGGATTAGATAGACTGATCAATCCATAATCCAACTTTATATCACCTAGGTTACTTAGATTAGCACTTTAAGAAACCTAGTTACCTCAAGTTAGAGGTGAAGCTTGGAGTATAGCTCTCGGGTGGATCATCTACTACATAGAGAAGGCCGGAGAGGAGGTGAAGAACGAAAAGACGAAGGACACGGTTCATTAGGTATAATCACTTCACATAGTAGTTAACCACTTCTATATTTCTTGTTAGTTATAGTTTAGCAAAGATTCTTCGGTTAGTCGATGTTTACGCAAAGAACAAGATCGTTTTTCATATTTCCGCCTCCCCGCAAGTCGTGGGTTGTAGTACATCGACTTACAGTTAATAATTTAGGTTTTAACCCATTAACAGAGCCTTGCTCTTTTCAGATCATAGATCTAAAGAAAACTTTTTTAGGGTTTTGTTAACAGAGCTTTGCTCTCTTAAAATCATAGATCTAAAGAGATCTTTCTTAGGGTCTCTTAACCCATTAATAGAGCTTTTCTCTTTCAAATCACGTAGATTTGTTAATCTTTTATGAAGAACTCCTAGAGTTTGTTCATAGATCTTGAAGATCTCAGAATTTTAATTCATTAAAAACTTTACTTTAAGTTTTTCTGATGGGTTATTCCATCATCTTTACAGAGTATGGCTGTTAAGAATTTTTCTTGAGGAATTTTTTTCATTCTCCTTATAATTAATCTTGACAGGTGCCACTCCTGTCTGCTGAGCATTGCTCTCGGAGGAGTTTAACTCCTTAACCCAAGGAGTCTCTCATGAAATGAGAATCTTTTTTAGGATTTCTCCTTTATTTACACAAATTTGAATTTGTTGTGTCTCTTAATCAGAACTTATTTTCTCTGTGAGGATATCCATAGTTGTTTAAATCCCCGTGTCTGTTTCAATGAGCTTTTTCTTAAACAGTCTGCCCACTAAACTCTCACTGATTTTCCTTTTCAGACGTTATGGCCGCTCATCTGTATGATCTCAACGAGATTATTTCTTATGGAGACATTCGCGCACTAGGCCGCTGCCAGAACCAGGAGCTTGTTGGGCCACGACGACGCCCCGGCCGTCTAAACAAGGCCAAATGCGGAACAAAAACTTTTTACAAAACCGGCTCTACCGCAACTCAAATATCCGGATCGTTCCATTAACCGTAAACTAGCAAAATGTAAAAGAGTTTGGAAAGATTATACCGATCGATCCGTGTCCTTTGGTCTTTAATCTCCACACCAAGCTCCCCGCTGCTGCGCCGACGATGTCCGCTCCCCGATCTCGCTCGTTGATATGGCACCACGTCATTGAATTTTTATACGGGCTCCTGTTCACACCATAATATTGCATTATTATATTCCCCATTCTTATTCTTTTTATAAATAAACAGGTGCTTTTGACGCATGTCTGCTACATGTTACAGGTTACAGGTTCTTGGACAGAAAATAATGAAAACAATGAAAAGACAATGCAAAAGTGGACTTTGACCAACAAACAGAAAACTCTTGATCAAGCTTACATCGAAGGACAGTTCACAATTAACAAAGCAACGCAAGGTCCAAAATTACAAAGCGAACGGTTAAAAATCCACTGCAAATTGGTCACTGGAGATCTGGAACCAACGTAGAAGCCCAATTGATAAAAGAACCACAGAATATTAAAGCACAGAAAGCCCAAAACAAGACCTGAAAGATTCAGCACCCAAGCCGACTAATGGGCCGCGGAACCGCGGCCTAAGCCCACCCATGCCGCGGTTCCGCGGCCATCATGTGCCCGGGGTTCATCAAATTTCACCTAAGTGTTGATGCGGCGTTGACTAGGTCTTTTCTTAGGGGTATTTTCGTAAAAGCAGATATGCGAATCAAATGTAACCTAGGGTTTCCTATCCTCTATAAATAGGAACTCTACAGATTGTATTTTCTTATGCCTCCCTATGCCTCTTTTTAATAATAAATTCCAGAATTCTTTTGGAGAGCATCGGTGCCTCTTTTCAATTCATGAATTCAGATCTGACAACCCTGCGTTGATGATTGGAGAGAGCCATCTTTAAGTAGTTTTATTTAATTGCTTTAGTTTGGATTTTAATTTTTTGCCCTAGGTAGATTTAATTCCTTGTCCTAGGAAATTGTTTAGAGTTAGCTTTGGGGAAGGCTTTTGAGAGATGAGATCTCTCATCCCTTTCTTACCCATTATATATTTACAATAGGACTCCATGCATACACGCACACACCGTGCCCTACGGCACCCTATCCCTCGAGGTAGCGGTGATACCATAGTGTAAAAGCCCGGTTGCGCGCGTTTTCCATGGAGGTTAGGGTAAGGATCTCTAAAGGAAGGACAAGAACCTAGAGGAAGGAACACCTTCCCGAATGGATCTAATCCCCTTTATTGATAATTACCATAACTCCTCACAGATCTTCATTCGGGTAAACAAAGCGTTGAGATTTACTTGCATTTCCAAACCATCCCTAAACCTAACCCTAACAAGACTAGATCTAGATAATCGTAGTATAGAATAATTAGGTTTTTAGATTTAATAATCAATCCGAACACCCTTCGGAATTAACTCGTTAGCGCGATTAGGAGATTCACAACATCCCTGTGGACTGACCCGTATTCACCGGCTAGCTTCATGCGACGCCATTCTTAATTGCGGTAATAGATAGTTTTTGACAGATAAATCAGCTCCCGCCTCGAACCGAGGCAACTCGGACATGAAGTTTGCTAGCCGACATGTCCAAGAATGAGGTAGAGAAGGTGTAGAATATCTTGTCTCAAGACACTCTAGTACTTGGGTGGAGGTAGATTGGAGTTGCCACTAGAATTAGAAATGTGAGTACATGATTTTGCAATGCTAAGATGAAATCAGCCCATTCCCAAATGAATTGCTTGGCCACTGCCTTGAGCTCGGCCACAAAGAAAAGGTTCAGAGGGAATTCCAAAAATGGGAGAGGGGAGAATAATCATCAATTAGTGAGTGGAGTGTTGTGCAAAAGAAATATATATCATGCAAGCCAAAAATCCATCTCCACAAATAACCCCCTCATATATAATACTGGCTGAATTGCAGAAACCCCCCCAAAGCCCATGCTTCCTGCACTCACAGCCCATGCTCATTAAATGCAGTATGGGTTCGCACTGTAGGGAATGGATGGGAAAAAATGGTCAAAGTAAGCTAGCTCACATTAATTAAACATAGACGAAGATATCTAAGACGGAAAAGGAAACTGGCAACTCCGAAAGTAATCCCGTAACGAATTACGAGATTACCCCTCAATTGTAAATACATACCCGCATTTATATTCTGACCGAATACGAATGCAATGAGATAAAAATATTCCTAAAATATAATACTAGGATCCGGCTAAAAACAAAGCCCGCTAGTATTATCCGTCCGGTCCTGATCCGTGTACAAGTGCACGAATATGATCGAACCCTGCCATAAAACCATATGGCCACTACAACGTTTCGCCCGAACTTAGGAAAATGTCTGTGGGGGACTCTAATGACTCATCAATACACTGGCACTGGGTATAACCACTAGCACGTCAGAGGTACTAGCTGTACGTAACGGTTGCCCATGTATTGATCGGAAGGGAAGCTGACGAGTGAACTCATCAAGAAACCCTACTGAGCCTGACAGTGACAATATCCGTACAGTCTGGTCCGTTCGTCTATGAGTATCGCATATAGGGCCTAGGGGGCTGGTAAACGTCAGACTCCCAATAGCTGTATAAGTCTTGTCGGAGAGTAGCCCAGAACACCCTGAGATACTGCTGGAATACCTACCAGTAAATCTCGATTATCCTAGCCAGAGATTTTGTGTAATGGCTCTCCTAAACACAGCGCGATCTCACCCCCAATACCGGAAGAGACGAATCCCTGACAATCCGCTCACTGCCTCCATGTGGCTCGGGACTGTACCCAACTAAAACCTGTTTGCACGAATCCTTTGAGCCGTGGTAGGGTAGTAATCAAAGTACAGTGGGAACTCACACGAGACAAATGACGATCTCAGGTCAACAGACTAACCTGTACACATGTCACCTGGAAACTGCTATCTGACGATATGTATAATACCAACTAGCATGTTCCCGGCGAGTCCTGTCCAGTGTACTCATAACGAAATGAGCACCTACATGCATCTTAGGTAAACCAACTGACACCAATGGCTTGTGAGACCGGCCACCGCCTCTCGTCGGGGTCTCTACTGTATACACTAGTCTACTCTGGAGTATCGATGCCCTGTCTCGAAACTCCCATGACTAGGGACACTTTAAGGATGTGCTTATAGACCCCAGCTCCCACGTATATGATCGCCATCATACTGCTGGCAGTCAAGCAAGAATCCTATGGGCTCTATCAACATGCAATAGTGAACTAAAGCATGTATACGATGATAAAGACAAGCCAGATAACATACTATCATCTCGAGCAACACTGTCATATCGGTATAGGTCCTCTCTCAATCATTGCAATCACGTACCTGCGATCTAATAATTGACTTTGAGGACACTATATCCAACAATCTCCCACTTGCACTTAAGGCTAATTATTGCGATGTCGCGTACTCATAGCTCGTGTGATACCGAACATCCAACTCCTCTACTAACCAGTTTCACAAAGCTTGTTTGTAAAACTATTGTGTTCGAGAAATAGTCTCAGTGAGTGGATCTGCCCTGATGTTTCTTTACATGTCTCTCTTTTTCTCAAGTTCGCGGAGAAAACCATCTTCCGAATTGAGTAATACCTGTCTTAGAATATGTCTGGATATCTGATGGGACCTAGCTCACAAGTGAACTCCAAATCCAGTAAACTTCTTAGACTGTATCATCAACTAAAATTAATCAGTATCCTGCGCTATGCCTTCCTCAGTATCCGCCTGGACTACCTGTCCAAACTACTGCCCCTCGTCAGAGGGAAAACTATAACTCTGACAGTCACTCTGTCATCCGGGTTACCTTGGAAGCCTGGAATGATAACTGGCTCCCGAAGGAGGCTGTCATTATCAAATCCCTAGAACAATCACCTATGTTCTGAAACTACTTCCGAACGTTTCTCCAAGATTGGATTAATATCAACTTATTGCATCTAGTGCAAAAACAACATCTGGTGTGATACTTGATATCTCATGATCAACTTAATTGCCAAAGCAAGTGATATGTCAATCATACACATCCCTCACCCCTTTAGTCTGTAAGACACCTTTAGAGAGGGTGACTCCATCACCTGCAGGTACACCACCATGCCAGGAGCCGTCCATTCTAAAATACTTTTAGAATACTGTTTAAGTACCCAGATTGGGAAACTACCCAAATCTGGATCTAAAACCATAGATCCAGTAACCAGAATGCCTGATCTTATATCCATATCCTTTGTGGAGAAAATCCTGTGTGACAACAACAGTATGACCGATCGTAGTATAGGAATTTCACTTCCTATTTTGTGTATGTCATCCAAAAAACATGACATCACACCCTACTACCTTCTTAACAGATCCATCCCCTATTCTGATGAAGTCAAAGCCCATGACTGTCACATCAGAAATAGATGATCCATCTCCGCTTTATCTGCTTTAGTCTATAAATAGACATAAGCTACTTATCCACTATGCTTCCGCTGCTCCCACTGACTACGACAACCCTCTGGCAGAGTCATATACACGTGCATTTCTAAAGCTAGTTTAGAACGACGCTATACTCATCCTCCTGCCGGGTCTCATAGTCTGGAACAACAGTAGTGTCAAGTCTGGGTAAACAAGAACCTCTCTGTCACCGTCCTTGAGGATACCGGAGTATCTCTCGGGCGTCTGAGGTTACCCACCATATCTGCGGAGTGGCTAATGGAATGTCAAACCTGATTAAATCTTTAGGCTCTATTAAATTTTCCGTAATCGTTTGCGGTTCTGGAATCACTTACAGTTCTACCATACTCCCACTACTGTTTGCTGAAAAAGTCCATTTTACTAAAACTGTGGCGAGTCAAGAACAATATCACTATTGATCTTCCAGATGGTAGAAAATTAACCCTCGTCATAGCCCGGGTTAACCCACAAACTGCCATTACAGAAACGTGCCTTGAGTTATCCAGAGTCTGGTTTTAAGCATAAGCCGGACAACTCCCCGTACCTTAACATCGTTAAGGTATGAACCATTCTATATACAATATAGAAACAGAGGCACTGATTTAATTTGAACCAGATTCAAATCATGCAGCTGTCTCCAGTGCATGTTAACTAAATGGAGAGAGGCCGATCAGCATTACTCAACTTAGGAGTACATCCAATTATGAGTAACCTGAAAGAGAAACTAGTTTCTCAAAACCATTACTATCAACTGAATACTATACACAAGTATCTATATCTTCGATCACCTTGAAGAATCCTGATACTTGCAACACATGGTTCTCTACTTTATTCCTATACCTATAACTTCTCAAACTTGGACCTTGTATTTCTACGAAACACTTGTCTAAAACTTGAGAAGTCACAAGTAAACAGAATACAGTACGAGGACCAACCCCTTTGTCCTAATGGACACTGGACAATATACAATAATTTGTATAAGTTCCCTGAGTTGAATAACTCAAACCCTGTGCGTCGTAGGTTGAAAATTGTACCCAGGTGATTTCCTCAAATATCACCAATTACAACGAATTCCGATATAATGAGGATGATCAACTAATTTCCAATAACTTACTCCCACTCATCATCTGTAAAACCATACAGATGTGAGAATCAAACCTGGTAAATACATACCCTGGAGCAAGGGTCTATTTGGGAAATCAGTTTTTTATTAATAATGTACAGTGAAACTGAAACATTAAAATGTTTCGAAGGGGTATCCGGGTATTCCTAGTAATGCCTCTTCCATTATCAGATTCATGATTGCAACCGTATATTTCCTTGCCATCTCTCCAATTCCCTTTATCTGTCTTTACTCATTAGCTTCTGTACACCATCGTTAGGCTAAGTGGTTTTCTTCCTTCCCTACCGTTCGGCACCAGCCTATGGTTTGGAAGAAGACTATCCAATAAGCATAATAGGTGTACTCTCCTAATCCTAGGAGCATTCGCAACCTAAGAGAAGGTAAGGATAAAAGACAACTGAATAAAGCTTATTCCTATTTCTCCTGAACCAGAATCCATCCTCGAAAACGTTCCTTCGAGTTCGTATATAACCATACGATGGATTTATCCAATGGAATTGGATGTTCGTAGTGATACGGGGTGTTATGGAGAAATACAAAGGTGAAGTAGGAGTGGCGATGAAATACGTGGTTTGGTCGTGAATGGTTACAGTCGCAATTTACTTTGCCCTCTTTCTGATCCCTTTATTTGTCTTTACTTATTACCTTCTGTACACCCAACTTAGGCTAATTGGTTTTCTTCATTCCCTACCTTTCGGCACCTGCCTATGGTTTGGAAGAAGGCTATCCAATAAGCATAATAGGTGTATCCTCTCCTAATCCCAGGAGCCCTCATAACCTGAGAGAAGGTAAAAGGAAAAGATAACTGAATAATCCTATTCAATCTCTCCAGAACCAGAATCCATTCTCGAAGAAATTCCTTCGAGTTCGTATATAACCATACGATGGATTTATCCAATGGAAGTGGATGTTCGTAGTGATACGAGGTGTTCTGGAGAAATGCAAAGGGTAAGAGAAGGAGTGACAATGATGTATGCAACTCAGACAATCCAAAAGCCAGTGTTTTAAGAAAGTTCGGTTAACTTGGTCACTGAGTTATTGTCTAGGGTCGGGTCATGGTCGCAGTCAAAGAGAGAGAGAAAAGAAACACTCTGTGTGCACTCAAACTTAGATCAGAATGGTTAATCATTTTATCTAATCTGGATGGCTCCCACTGTATTCTCGAATTCTCCTCCAAACCTAAAAGTAGAATTAGTCGGAATCACCCGAAGAGTAATCCTACTCATCAGTGGGATCGGGATCAAACTATCATCGCATGATAACTTGATGGAAGCCACTCAAGTCACCACACTCCAGAAGGTATGCGCAAGCCTGGCAAGTTTCCTGTATGTTTGAAATTCCCGATATGATTTTTACCCCTAGGACCCAAGTGACCTTGACGGAGTCAACAAATCAAAGAGTCCTAGTTAAGTTCAACCCGTCATTATCTTGATTGAATTAAACCCACCCGTACGTACCCTTGACGGAGTCAACAAGGCCGCACGACTGTCCTAACCAATCGCATATCCATGCAAAAAACAAGCATCACTTAGCTACCGTACACTACGCCTTGACGGAGTCAACAAACGCAGCACGAATACTAAGCACTACTTGTAAGAAATGATGGAGGGTTACAGCTGGTTTTTGGCGAAAAACCTTTAACGTAATGAACTTGATCTCGTTGAAGGAATCCAAGTGGTTTTATAAATTTATAATGGCGAAAAGCTTTTGCTAAAGAGGTTACTCCCGGTGAAGGGATCTCGGCTCTTTTCCCGTAGAATGAGGTGCAGGATATTCCAAACTGAATACCACGATGCAAAACAAAAAGTAATCGACTATAGTAAGGTTATTACGTTGACGCAAAATTCTGCCCAAGGGGTCACTCCCGATGAAGGGATCTCGACCCTTGTCTCTTCGAATGAGGTGCTGGATATTCATAACTGAATACCACTGTGCAAAGCAAAAGTGTACGTCTGTAATATCAGTTTTTAAAAAAATTTGGTTCCAACAACATCAAATATAGGTTTGTTTTCCTTGCATTGATAAGAATCAACGCAGTCCCATCAATTGATCACACCAGAAAAGAACGAAAATATGATGTACGTATATGCCATCCGCATTCACCATTGGGTCCTGTCATCACCCGTTAGGTTACTTAACTAACGACAGAGCGGGGACTGGACTAGCGCGGGTGTAAAATATATACAACATCTACTAGTATATATATCAATATATAATAATCGCTCCAGGTATGATAAATGCAACATCACAGAAAAGTAATAAGCATCACAGAACAATACAGATAATCTGGGATTCCCGGGTTTCATTGAGCCACAAGTGAAACCCGACGTTCCCCTGGTCGTGTGGATAGCCTGTGCAATGAAAACCTAGACCCCTACGAGCACGGCAAGTTACCCGCCAAAACCTGAAGTGAGGCAGCCCCCTTCAACAAAGTGAATGGACCACCCAACACTTCACGGAATCCGGTAACTTGAGCACCCCACCTTGGGTCAACCTATACCCCCTACGAGTACGGCGAATAGCCCGCCAATTCTAGAGTGAAGCCCCCTCCGTCTCAAATCCATAAGATGTGGGCCCGTTTCCCTCTAGAACCCGGCTATCCGTGCACCCCACCGCGGGGTAATCCTAGTACAGAAAATAAAATATGTACAACGGGTATATCGACCTCAACCTGGTCGTGCCCCAAAAGAATAATATACAAACAGGTAGTGACGGCAGTCCACATGTCGGACGCTCATCCCGCAATATCAAATGTACAAATAAATCCAACTGCACTACCATTGCACAGGAACTATCCACCACGACAAATCCGCAACATCACAGCACAACACAGAATATCAATGTGAATGTCACGTTCGCAAATCCCGTCTAAAAAAGCTATAGCAATTAGACAAGATTTACCGATCAAATGACATTCACGGTCACAGATAGAAATGTAATGCACTGCTAATTTTAAACAATATTATATAATATTGAATCCGAAATAACCCCCGAATAGCCCACACAAGCTGATAAAACCATATCCAAATTTGGCTAAACAAACAATACCACTGCACCAACTTCCCAGAGACCAGACAAAAGCCCAAAATCATCACCATGGCAGGGGCTCGTCTTTGGGCAGTGGTCATATGGTCTCATGGGTGGTCTTCTGAAATTGTTTAAAAAATTTTCTCAACACTTTTAAAAATTAACAGAGAGCAAAACTGCAGTGGTATTGTTCGGGTTTAGTTTCGTTTTCGATAGATTAATATTGTTTAAAACAAGATAGCTAAGGTTAATGGGTGGTTCTGATACCATGTTGGGCCACGGCGGCGCCCCGGTCGTCTAAACGAGGCCAAATGCGGAACAAAAACTTTTTACAAAACCGGCGCTACCGCAACCCAAATACCCGGATCGTTCCATTAACCGTAAACTAACAAAATGTAAAAGAGTTTGGAAAAATTATACCGATCGATCCGTGTCCTTCGGTCTTTAATCTCCGCACCAAGCTCCCCGCTGCTGCGCCGACGAAGTCCGCTCCCCGATATCGCTCGTCGATGTGGCACCACGTCATTAAATCTTTATACGGGCTCCTGCCTCGAACCGAGGCAACTCGGACATGAAGTTTGCTAGCCGACATGTCCAAGAATGAGGTAGAGAAGGTGTAGAATTTCTTGTCTCAAGACACCCTAGTACTTGGGTGGAGGTAGATTGGAGTTGCCACTAGAATGAGAAATGTGAGCACATGATTTTGCAATGCTAAGATGAAATCAGCCCATTCCCAAATGAATTGCTTGGCCACTGCCTTGAGCTCGGCCACAGAGAAAAGGTTCACAGGGAATTCCAAAAATGGGAGAGGGGAGAATAATCATCAAGTAGTGAGTGGAGTGTTGTGCAAAAGAAATATATATCATGCAAGCCAAAAATCCAACACCATAAATAACCCCCTCGTATATAATACTGGCTGAATTGCAGAACCCCCCCCAAAGCCCATGCTTCCTGCACTCATAGCCCATGCTTATTAAATGCAGCATGCGTTCGCACTGTAGGGAATGGATGGGAAAAAATGGTCAAAGTAAGCTAGCTCACATTAATTAAACATAGATGAAGATGTCTAAGACGGAAAAGGAAACTGGCAACTCCGAAAGTAATCCCGTAACGAATTATGAGATTACCCCTCAATTGTAAATGCATACCCGCATTTATATTCTGACCGAATACGAATGCAATGAGACAAAAATATTCCTACAATATAATACTAGGATCCGGCTAAAAACAAAGCCCGCTAGTATTATCCGTCCGATCCTGATCCGTGCTCAAGTGCACGAATATGATCGAACCCTGCCATAAAACCATATGGCATCTACAACGTTTCGCCCGAACTTGGGAAACTGTCTGTGGGGGACTCTAATGACTCATCAATACACTGACACTGGGTATAACCACTAGCACGTCAGAGGTACTAGCTGTACGTAACGGTTGCCCATGTATTGATCGGAAGGGAAGCTGACGAGTGAACTCATCAAGAAACCCTACTGAGCATGACAGTGACAATATTCGTACAGTCCGGTCCGTTCGTCTATGAGTATCGCAGCATATAGGGCCTAGGGGGCTGGTAAACGTCAGACCCCCAATAGCTGTATAAGTCATGTCAGAGAGTAGCCCAGAACACCCTGAGATACTACTGGAATACCTACCAGTAAATCTCGATTACCCTGGCCAGGGATTTCGTGTAATGGCTCTCCTAAACACAGCGCGATCTCACCCCCAATACCGGGAGAGACGAATCCCTGACAATCCGCTCACTGCCTCCATGTGGCTCGGGACTGTACCCAACTAAAACCTGTTTGCACGAATCCTTTGAGCCGTGGTAGGGTAGTAATCAAAGCACATTAGGAACTCACACGAGACAATTAACGATCTCAGGTCGACAGACTAACCTGTACACATGTCACCTGGAAACTGCTATCTGACGATATGTATAATACCAACTAGCATGTTCCCGGCGAGTCCTGTCCGGTGTACTCATAACGAAATGAGCACCTGCATACATCTTAGGTGAACCAACTGACACCAATGGCTTGTGAGACCGGCCACCGCCTCTCGTCGGGGTCTCGACTGTATACACTATTCTACTCTGGAGTATCGATGCCCTGTCTCGAAACTCCCACGACTAAGGACACTTTAAGGATATGCTTATAGACCCCAGCTGCCATATATATGATCGCCATCATACTGCTGGCAGTCAAGCAAGAATCCTATGGGCTCTATCAACATGCAATAGTGATCTAAAGCATGTATACGATGATAAAGACAAACCAGATAGCATACTATCATCTCGAGCAAGACTGTCATATCGGTATAGGTCCTCCCTCAATCATTGCAATCATGTACCTGCGATCCAATAATTGACTTTGAGGGCACTATATCCAACAGAGTTTACAAACGCTCAGTGCGCCGAAATCATGCGTCGCTTTAATGAATACAATGTTCGATTGCTTTCTCGTCGTTCCGCTCTTTTGAAGCTCATTGTGAGTGCGATCTGGAAAGCACTTCCTTTATTCTATGATGGCATACCGCTTAAAGTATTGGATGACGCCGAAGATAAGGTACACTCAGTGTATCTGATGGGCCTAATCTCAAAGAAAAGGCGAGACAATCTTGTTGATATTCTGCATCAAACTTTTCAACAGGCGACGATAATTGCTGCTTATCGAAGGGCGGAGGACATCAGTGATGACCCTGACGCTTGTGATCATGAGAGGAAGCATACGAGAATGGTCCGAGAGGCCCGAAACATTTTAGATGGCTTAACTTTTGAATTTCTCAATCCATGTCCTGGATTTGATGTCTTGCCATTGTAAACATTTTAATGATCTTTTTGTTTACCGTTTTCATCGCTGTAGGAATTTTCTAAATTATGAATAGACAATTCATGTTTCCGCATGTTTATTTTATGCACTAAACCTTTTCCGCACATACATAAATGGGTATGCTTCGAACGCTAAACTGGATGCGAATCAAATGTTCTTCTTACCGTCATTCATAGTATGTGATTGACGTCCGTAGGTTACGCCTTTTCATCTCGATTTGACGCAGAGCAGTTTATGCACTCTTGAGTAGCACCTCCATTTCTCTGGCATGTAATTTTGGCAAATGTGGTATGTAAATACTCCATCTTGACCTCTTTGTAGGGTAGCGATGGCTTAGGAAACAAGTTCAGATCCGCCGCCTAAGACTTTTCAATTTTATGAACCATGAGGGTCTCATAAAGATTTTTCTCTGTACAAGTCGAGAGGATCTCGTAGGTGTATTTTCTCCTTAGGAATCATGAGGATTCCTAAGTGTGTTTTTCTCTTAAGGGTCGTAAGGATCTCACATGAGAATTTTCTCCCTTACAAGTCGAGAGGACTCATAAGTGATTGTTTCGCTCCTTGTCGATATTCGACTTCGGAGAGTGTGGCCTATATATAGTCCATCTTGACCTCTTTGCAGGGCAGTGATGGCTTAGGAGACATGGTTAGGATCTGCCACCTAAGACTTTTCAACTTTATGAGCTATGAGGGTCTCATAAAGACTTTTCTTCCTACGAGTAGAGAGGATCTCGTATGTGTATTTTCTCCATAGGAATCGTGAGGATTCCTAAGTGTGTTTTTCTCTTGAGGGTCGTAAGGATCTCCCAAGAGAATTTTCTTCCTTACAAGTCGAGAGGACTCACAAGTGATTGATGAGTTGACCTGCTCCCGAATCAAAGCACTGCTTTGACGGGGAGGTCGAGGGTTGACTTTGGCCGTTTCCCACGGGGTCAGGATTGACTTTAGCCGTGTTCCACGGGGTCAGGATTGACTTTAGCCATAAGGGGTCAGGATTAACTTTATCCATACGGGGTCAGTATTGAATTTAGCCATACGGGGTCAGGATTGACTTTAGGCATACGGGGTCAGGATTGACTTTCGGTTGTCTGTGCATCGCCGAGTCATGGAACTGGGAACTTTACCGTGGCTCCGCTTTGCTGACGTTGTTTCTACTGTAACGAGATGAATGTCGAGGTGGTCTCTAGGTTGTCTGTGAACTGTCGAGATTTGGAACTAGGGACTCTGCCGTGGCTCCGAGATTGATTGTCGCGTCCGAATCCTGCTGGAATGAAGAGGAATGCTGTTATGGGTCTCCAGGCTGTAGATGTGGCCGTCGAGACTTA
This sequence comes from Agapanthus africanus, assembly GCA_030015575.1. Taxonomy (NCBI): domain Eukaryota; kingdom Viridiplantae; phylum Streptophyta; class Magnoliopsida; order Asparagales; family Amaryllidaceae; genus Agapanthus; species Agapanthus africanus. The sequence goes on along the minus strand of JASDDO010000010.1, from coordinate 537,152,029 downwards.
GAACTATGGACTCTGCCGTGGCTCCGAGATTGATTGTCGCATTCAAATCCTGCTGAAATGAGGAGGAACGCTGTTGTGGGTCTCCAGGCTGTAGATGTGGCTGTCGAGACTTGGAACTAGGGACTCTGCCGTGGCTCCAAGGTTGATTGTCACGTTCGAATCCTGCTGAAATGAGGAGGAACGCTGTTGTGTTTCTCCAGGCTGTAGATATTGCCATCGAGACTTGGCTCTCTTTCTGATGGAGCCTGGTGGGATAATATGGTTCTCTCTTTGTTTGTGCCCCTGGATTGTATACAGGGATCGATGTGATCTCACCTGTAGAGCAAAAGTTTCATTTCATATATTTTTTTTCTTTCCGCGATGCTTTATCATTTCAGCTTTTTGTATCGTGAAAGTCGCGATTGCCCAATCATTTCGGCTATTTTTCCTTTTACTCGCTATTTTTATTACGAGTTGTCCAACCATTTCGGCCATTTTGTATACATATATTTTTACTTGCTGATTTTGTTGCAAGTTTCCCTATCATTTCGGCTATTTCATAAGCATTTTTGGCTCGTTGATTTTTATCGCGAGTGTGAAACTTGGAATCTGGTGCCAATCTCAGCATCAGCATCGCTACGACTGGAATATTGCCAGGAGTGAATCATCATTTGCCGTGAAAGGGCTTGGAATTTGATACAAATTTAGGCATCAGCATCGCTACCACTGGGACATTACCAGGAGCGAATCATCATTTGCCTTTGTCGGTTCGAACAAGGGTGGCTTAGCAAATAGGGTTAAGATCCTGTCGACTAAGGCTTTTAACTTTATAAGCCGTAAGGGTCTCATAAAGGTGTTTCTCCCTACGAGTCGTTGGGATCTCGTAAGTGTGTTTTCTCCTTTAAAATCGTGAGGATTCCTAAGTGTAGGTTCTCTTATAAGTCGTAAGGATCCTACAAGAGTGTTTTCTCCTTACAAGTCGAGAGGACTTACAAGGTTTGTTCACCGTGTGAGCATATCCCTAGTCGCTGGTGGGACTTCTGTTAGGGAAATGTTTATTCGTGTCCGTGGATTGTATACATGGGTCAGCATTGAACCGCTTGTAGGGCAATCTGGGAAATGTGATGGCTTAAGAACAGGTTCAGATCCCTGTAGCTTAAGGCTTTTGAATCTTATGAGCCGTGAGGGTCTCATAAGAGAATTCTCCTTACAAGCCGTGAGGATCTCGTAAGTGTAACTTCTCCTTAGGAATCATGGGGATTCTTAAGTGTATTGCTCCCTTGTGAGTCGTAAGGATCCCACGTAGGTATTTTCTCCTTACAGGGTAAAAAGGACCTTGCAAGTGTCTTTTAACGAGATTGCGCCCTTTCGGTTTTTCACAAACTCGCTGGTAGCCCTGCTGTTTTTACTCACGGAGCCCTTTCGAGTTTTCATCCGTGCCCATCTCTCTTATGTACGTACCATTTTTTAAATATTTTTTAAATATTTTTTTTGTTAATTTTTTTTTGCGTCAGCCTTGGGATGCTGCGGTCCATAGTAGTTTATAAACGTCTTGGTCAGGCGTTGTATTTATTCAAGAAACGGTCGTTTATTGGCCTTAAGGGTCTTTCGCCATGCATATCCATCAGCAAGTAAGCCCCACCCTGGTAGACTTTGTCTATGATGTACGGGCCTTCATAGTTCGGCTAGAATTTCCCCATTTTAGCACGATTAGGGATCATAGGTCTCTTGACCACTAGCACGAGTTCGCCTTGGCGGAATGTTCTCGGCCTAGTCAATCTCTCGTATGAGCGCGTCATTTTTGCTTTGTAAGCTTCAAAGTTTTGCTGCGCCATGAGCCGGGTTTCGTCAAGGGCGTCGAGCTCTTCCAGGCGAAGATAAGCATTCTCTTCGTCTGTTAGCTCGTAATAGATCGCCACTCGTAGAGAGGGTATCTCTATCTCCAAGGGAAGTACTGCTTCAGCGCCGAATACCAATGCATACGGTGTTGTGTTTATGGCCGTTTTGAACGTAGTTCGATACGCCCAAATACCTTCATGCAGTCTCTCATGCCAGTTCTTTTTATTTTTGGACACCGTCTTTTTCACGATCTTCGTCAAGGTCTTGTTGAAAGCCTCAGTCAGACCGTTAGCTCGGAGATTATAGACCGAAGAGTATCTCCAGTCTATATTATGTTGCTGCACGAAGCGGCTGATTTTGTGGCTTCTGTAGGCCGGCCCGTTATCGGAGATAATCCGTCGCGGAGTGCCGAACCGATAGATGACGTGTGTCTTAAAGAAATGGAGGATACTCTCCGTCTTCACTTCTCTTAGTGGTACTGCTTCTGCCCACTTGGAGAAGTAATCAGTTGTCGCCAGTATAAACCGATGCCCTCTGGACGATGTTGGTTCAATGGGCCCGATTATGTCAGTTCCCCACATTTCAAACGGCCAGATAGCCACCATTGGATGTAGCGGATTTGGATGCTGGTGGATAAAGTCCCCGTGAATCTGGCACGAGTGGCACTGCTTCGCGTATTCGAGGCGGTCTTGGATCATTGTGGGCCAATAGTAGCCCATCCTTTTGATCTTCAGTTTCATCTTCGGCCCGGCTTGGTGAGAACCGCAGAGTCCGTTGTGAGTTTCTTGGATGACTCTCCTTGCTTCTTCAGGTCTCAGGCATCTTAGCCACAGGGAGTCGAACGATCTCTTATATAGAGTATCATTGACGAAGTCAAAAGACAGAGCTCGTTTTATGAGCTGATGTCTCGAGGATGCATCTTTAGGTGTTTGACGGGATTTGAAGTAGTCTATAAAGACTTCTCTCCAATCCTTAGCCTTTTCCTAGTCTTTTATTTGTAGGGTCGTCTACTTGATCGCTCCCTTTTCTTCGGACGACTCTGGAGATATTTCTGCCGGTGCAAGAACCTGACGGCTTTGCAAAACGATCCTTACGTCATCGAGGTTCTCATTGGCCAGTTCTTTAGCGAGCTTGGCTAATGCATCCGCCTTGCTATTTTCCGCGCGCGGTATGCTTTCCAGGGCATAGGAAGGGATTCGAGTCAGCAGTTGTTTCACTCTCTCACCGTACTTTACCAATTCTGGTTTGCACGTTTGATAGTCGCCATTTACTTGACTAACGACCGGCTGGGAGTCTCCGTATATGAGGAGGTTTTCGATTCCTATGTCGACAACGATCTCAAAACCTGCTATCAAAGCTTCATATTCGGCTTCATTGTTTGTCCTCGGCTCTGTCAAGGAAAAGGCAAAGCACATTATCCCTCTTGTGGAGTCACGAAGATAAGGCCTACCCCCGATTTGATTATAGGGGAGCTGTGCTTCCGCTTCTTCATGGAATTGCCCCATCGAAGTAGAGTTCCCATCGGGTGTCACTCTCTCCTTTCTCCCCGTCGATCGTGTCAAATGCGTGCTCGTCTGGCAATTCGCAATTTAGGGGTGAATCGGCAAGTATCAGATGCTCAGCGAGGAAGTCGGCGATAGCCTGGCCTTTTACTGCCTTGCGGGGACGATAAGTTATCGAGAACTCCATCAAGAGCAGGGCCCATTTAGCGAGTCGTCCTGTTAATATGGCTCTTGACATCAAATATCTGAGAGGATCCACCTTTGATATGAGATGGAGCTCATGCGCCAAAGCGTAGTGTCTGAACTTCGTTATCGCGAAGATTAACGCCAGGCAGTGTTTTTCAATAGGAGAGTAATTGTTTTCTGCCCCCAGAAGAACTCGACTCAAATAGTAGAGGGCTCTCTCCTTCCCTTGGTCGTTTTCTTGTACCAAGAAAATGCGCCTAGAGAACCCTCAAGGGCGGTTGTATATAGAATGAGAGGCTTTCCCTTGACCGGAGCGGTTAGCACCGGAGGATTCTGTAGGTATTGCTTGATTTCGTCCAGTGCGCTTTGGCATTTGAGATCCTAAACGAACGGGGTTCCCTTCTTCATCAAGTGACTGTAGGAACGACATTTGCCGGAGAGGTTAGCTATGAACCGCCGAATATATGCGAGCATTCCTTGAAGAGACCGCAATTGCTTGAGAGTTCTTGGCGGAGGCATTTCCATGATCGCCTTGATCTTTGATGGTTCTATTTCAATGCCCCGGTGCCGTACGATAAATCCTAGGAATTTGCCCGAGGAAACTCCGAACGCACATTTGAGAGGGTTCATCTTCAGGTTGTATTTCTGAAAGCGCTGAAATACTATCTTCAGATGCTCTCAGTGCTCCTCGTACGATTTTCTTTTCACCACGAGGTCATCGATATAGCATTCGACGATTTCATGTATGAGGTCATCAAAAATCTTCGTCATGGCTCTCCGATAGGTAGCGCCGGCGTTCTTCAGACCGAAAGGCATCACTTTATAGCAGAATATGCCTAAAGGGGTCCGGAAAGCGATATGCTTATGGTCTTCGGGATGCATTTTTATTTGATTGTACCCTGATAAGTCGTCCATGAAGGAGAAGACTTTGTGAGTGGACATGTTATCTATCATCAGCTCGGTAACCGGTACAGGAAAATCATCCTTTAGGCAAGCTTTGTTGAGGTCTCGAAAGTCCACGCAGATGTGCACTGTCCCATTTTTCTTCATCACTGGGATGATGTTGGCAATCCAGTCAGGGTACTGAACCTCTTAGATGAATCCGGAGTCGATTAGCTTCTTGACCTCGGCGTTGATGCTCATTTCAAGTTCGAGCCGCATTCTTCTCGGTGCTTGTTTGATTGGCTTAACTTCTGGAGATATCGCCAATCTGTGCACGACTATTTCTGGATCTAGTCCCGGCATCTCGGAGTAGTTCCATGCGAAACAATCTTTATACTGCATGAGCATGTCTTTGAGTGTAGCCACCTTTTCTTCAGACAACAGCTCACTAACGAACGTCGGTCGTGGGTCATTTTTCGTCCCCAAGTCGATCTTTCTGGGGTTATCTGCAGTAGTATGTATCCCATCTTCCAGCTCTTTTGGTGCGGGTGGAAACTCTGAGATCACTTCGTCATCCTCGTTTTCAAAGCACCAGGAGAGGTCATCCATATCCTCGCGAACTCCTTCTCCTGACAGCGTTATCGCGTGACAGGTACGAGATCGCTTCTATGACCGATGTTGATTCGGCTTTACTCTCACTGCATACGCGGCTTTCGGTTCATGTTTCTGTGGTGGGGTTACCTTCCAACTGCTGGATAAAGAAAACCTGCCTTGCTGATACTGGTCTTCTACCCAGTCTTTGAATGTGAAGCAGTTTTCAAGAGGATGTCCTATCGCTCGGTGATAAGAGCAATAATCTGGGTGATGAACCTCACTTGCTTGTGCAGGGTGCTTGGACTCCGGGAGGGTAATCATCTGATGTTTAATGGCAAGACCGAATATCTTTCTTGTCTTGTCTTGGGGAAAAAAATATGCTCAACCCATTTTCTTTATAAGAGACGGATCCCGGCTGCTCAATTTTCGATCGCGAGGCTTCTTGGACCCGATTTGCTGCTGTCGAACATTTTTCTCGTTCTTCAGTTTATTTTTGATTCCTCGTCGAGTCTTCCGTATGACGGGCTGGCGACGAAGGGCATCGTCATTTTTTATAGCCTGCTGAAGGAGGCGCTGCGTCCTGACTCTCTCTCGTAAATGGTCATTTCGCGGCTATGGTCATCCCGGACCTTTTGACCCGCTTCCCTTAGTAGCTTGTCCATCTGTTCTTCGAACGACGGACTTGGCACTTTCATGGCGGGACCTCATTTTGGTTCAGGGTTAGCGTCTTCTAACAGAGCATCTCCTTCTTCATCAAAGTCATGTATAACGTGGTAGCCATGGAATCGCTCCCGTTTCTTGGATTGAACATATCCAAGCCCGATCGTCTCCATTCTTCCGTTGGGCAATTTTCGCTGAGTTTCGGGGACGTTCCAGATTTTATTGTAGAACTGAGCTTGTCGAGTAGTCTGTTTAGAGGGCACGCCTTGGCGCCTCAACAGCCTTTTTAATCCTTCTGTGTAGTATCTGGGCAGACGGATGGGCTGGAGCCTGTCAAGGGTAGAATTGGCGCCATGCCAGATTTCTTTCTCTACTTTGGTTTCCGTGGATCGATAAAAGAGGATCGCCTTTTCATCTTTTCGCCTGGGAGGGACGTAGAACGTCTGCAGTTCTTGCACACTGTAGGTATCAAGTGCGTCGAGCTCTTTGTAATGCTCTTACGAAACCATGGCGATCTGTAAACTCTGATCATCTCCAATGAAGGCTTGCACAGATGGACAAGCCGAGAATACTGCGTTAACCTCGTCTTCAGAGTCACTGCCAAAGACTAGAATAGGGGTAGACGGTCCCGGTTTGTTGTATTGAGGAGGTCCCAAATAGACTATCTTTTCTTCCTCCTCGGTATCATTCCCGAAGACCGGAATGGTGGTGATAGCTTTTTGCTTATCCTCCGGTTTATGGAATCTTTCCGTGTCTTCAAAGTCTTGTAAGAAGTACTTTGCATCTTCGTACTTTCGGACTTCGTTTACGGAGAATGGGTTCAGCTCCCCTATCACAGTGTATTCAAGCCCATCTTTGAAGTACTTCATACACTGATACTGTGTAGAAGGGATAATGTTGTACTCATGTAACCAAGGCCGGCCGAGCAAAGCATTGTAGCAAGTCTTGGCTTCAATGACGTGGAACTTGATATCAGTGACGAGCAGCCCAAAGCGTAACATTAGTATCACAGACCCGAGTGTCCGTGATGACTGGGAGTCGAACTCGGAGATAGTGATTTTATCCCGAGCGAGATGTTGAACGCTCATGCAGATTTCTTTTAGCACCCTCACATTCGGGAGATTGACAGAGGACCCATTGTCAACTAAGATCTTCCCTATCTTGATGTCATGGCAGTATCCGGAGACATATAGGGGACGGTTGTGCTCGCAGGTTCCGAGGAGAAGATCTTCATCGCCGAATGTGATGTCAGCTGTGTGAATTTCTTTCAGCTCGTCCTTCATCTTTTCTTCGGCGAGAAAAGCTTGAAACAGGTCAGGATCTTGTAATGCCTTGATCAGATAATCTCTCGCCTCTTTGGATAGCAGAAGGGCGTCGGGAATACTTAGCTGCGAGGGTATCTTCCTCAGGTGTGCCAGAACATTGTAATCCACTTTGTTTTTCTTGGGTGGGTCCTTGGCTGCCAGCTCTTCGACGACTCGGTCATCGAGGGTGATATCCTCAGGGACCCTTTCTTTCCCCTTATCCTTTTTGTTCGATCCCTTGTTTGCGGGTCCGAGATTCTTTTCGGATAGCGTGCGATTGCGTAGCTGAATGTTCTTGCATGTCTTCATCCCTTCTGCTTCAGAGATGGATTCCTTGAAGAAAGGGCCGAAAGCTATTTCTTAATCAGAATCACTCCCGAATGTGAGAACTTGAGATCCCCAAGAATTAACCATGTGACATTCATCGACAGTTCTTTTATACTCATTTGTCATGCTTCTTTGTTCCCGACGAGTTTTGCGCTTCATCCGCTTGAAATGCTGCCGGTGAGGAACGTATCCTTGCCACCAATTTTTAAAGGTGTTGCATTCTTCAGTAGGGTGTGTGGTCCTCCAATGGTACAAGCAGTAGTTTGGATGTGCATCCTCTTCGTTAAGGTGTATCCTATCAGGAGTGTTTCCTTCGGAGGGTGGCTGCTTCATTCCCATCGATATGGCTTTGGCGAACCTTTTCCTTGTCTTGAACCTGCTTTTGCTGGCGGCCGAAGTGCTCTTATCCGGTTGGGGTATTTCAATCCTTTCGTTCAGTCACCGACGTTTGGCTTTTTCGTATATGGCGATTTCACGCTCTCGGTCAGCTTTGCTTTTCTGAAGAGCTTCATTCAAGAATACGTCAATCATCTCGTTTGACGGTTCTAGGAGTTCCGGTTCAGGATCTGCCCCCAGTTTTTCTGCATCAGGAACTTCTTCACCATCTATTGATGAATGAGAAATCACGTAGCAGCTCGCCACATAGTTCTCAGGTTCATCTGATGAGTCTTCTCCCTCATCATTGTCATCATTTCCGCCCCTCAAGGATGTGGTTGAGAAACTCTTGGAGTGTGACTAGGGTTCGCGCCTTCTGGTTATATTCCTCCAGCGCGTCAATATGTTTTTGCAGATCCGTGCGCTTGTCATCAGTCTTCACGGGCTTTTTGGTCTTCTTTTTATTCTTCGAAGACTTTGACGGCTGGGCCTGAGCATTTTGATTATCGCTACTAATTCTTGGCGTCGGGCGTGGCTTCAGCATTCCCTCAATGACCTTGGGTTCTAGCGGACTTTTCCATCTGATTGCCGGGCATGTTTGGAGATCCTTCAGCATTCTTTTCGTTTTGACTGAAAGAGCGACCTCCCATGGAGCTTCTTCTATAAAAGAGTATGATGCCCCCGGTGTGTCCCTCCTTTTAAGAGCGTGCGGCTGGGGAGGGCTTACTTTCCAATTCTCGGACAGTGCGAATTTGCCCTGTTGGTATTGGTCCTCAATCCATCCTATGAAGACGAAGCAATCTTCGATTGGATGGACTACCACTTGGTGATAGGGCAATAATTGGGATTATTGACCTCACCGAGTTGCAATGGGCGTTTTGGATCCGGCAAGATGATGAGCCTGTTACGCGCCGCCAGCTCAAACAGTCTTCTCGTTTTATCCCGGGGAAACGAATAAGGGCGCTTCAGTTTCTCATTGAAGAATCACCGTCTATCATCTTGGCGATCAGTTAGTTTTGGACCACTGGGCTGCTGCTGAGCATTGGCGACGAAGGTCGCTTTCCCTTTACCTTTTTCGTTTCGAGATTCCAACTTCGAAGAAGACGGTTTATAACCCATCTGATCCATTTGGGCCAGCTTGCCAATCAAGGCCTGGAAAGTGGTTGGCTTGAAGAATATAATGAACTGGGATATGTCGCCTGCGGATCAAGAGTACCCACGAACATGCCTACCGCAGGCGCTTCTTTGATGCGCTGCTCGCACTTCGACCATAGATTCCGCCACCGTATCGCGTACTGCATCCATGTTTCGCCTGGCTTCACTCCAGCGTTAATTAATGCGGTGATCGGGGTGCGTTCGCTAGCGCTTGCGAACCTTTGTGTGAACAGTATCTCCATTTCTGCAAATGTCTTAATGGAGTCGTTCGGGAGCTTGGAGTACCATTCAAACGCTGTCTCCGACAAGCTGCCAACAAATTGGCGAAGCAGCAGTTTATCGTCACCTCCGGTGTTGCCACACAGAGCCCTGAATTGAGCAACGTGCTGGTGTGGATTCCCCGTCCCCTTATATACATAGAATTTAGGGATCGTATATCTTGGCGGGTACTTTATTTGGTAGTACCAACCCGGATAGGGTCGTCCAGTCTTAACAATTTGGCTGGCCGTTTCGTTCGCCTGATGAACTTGTATCTGCTAAGCGATATAGTCATCCAGGGTGGCTTTGGAGACGGTCTCCTCCTTGGCTGCTGAACAAGCAGGAAGAGGGTTCGATGTCTCTCCCCTATCGTCTTCAAGGATAATTGGAGGGTCTTCAGCTGGAGGATCCGACTGTAACATCTTCCCGACCATATCTTGGAATAAAAGCGCCATTCGTTTTATATTGGCTGCTTGTTCCGCTGCCTCTTTGTCTTTCTTCTCAAGGATTCTGTGGAGGAACTCGGCATCGGTTTCTTGTTCATGATGCTGCTCTGACGACATCTCCGGGCTTTCTTTTGGCCCAGTGAGTGCGGCCATCTGTGAATTCCTGGAGCTTCTGTTGTTGCTCCTCGGCCTTTGTTATAGATCTGGTGAGTGGTCGATGAACAGTAGAGATACGGCTATCCTCTTTCCCGAATGCCATATAAACAGTGTGCACCACCATGCCCCCAGACTTGGGGCGTTTAGATTCGGTGCCCTTGGGATTCATCGCGAACACGGGGACTTTCTCCGGCCTCCTTCTTTTATGGGCGGTCGAAGTTGAGGGAGCTGTTGTAGCGGGCACCCAAATAGATGACATCTCCTGTGGCATGACAGGGTGATCCTTCTCTTGCCGAACTTTCATCTTCTTCGATCGGCGGGAGTAATCTTGGTTTGTCACCGAATTTTGGACCTGTTGCCAAACCTTGTGAATTTTAGAGGACAGCTGCTGAGGGGGCTGCTCTGGCTTCACCTTTGTAACGCTCTCCATAGGTGGAGGAGACCTTTTCAGCACGACCGTCGGAGAGTTCTTGCGCACCCTCCTGAGTGGTTCAAAACTGTTCTCAGTTGGAACAGCAACATCGACTTCCACCGTTGGAGCCGGCGGGGTAAGTCCAGATGGGGAATTGCCCCCAGCTTTCCTCACTCGGCGCTAGTGGCGACATCGAGCGTGCCTTGCAGTCGGGATTATCTCAGTTATGGGGGTGGCTTCCTCATGCCTCCTGTCTTGGTGAAGGGTTGCCGTTGGTGCCATCCTATTGAAAACTGACATCCGTTGAGTGGGGATGGCCAACCTGTCGAAGGCAGACTTCCGAGCAGGGGAAGCAGCCTTAGCGATTTCGCTTGGAGCGGGAATCGGAACGGCCAGTCTTGTGAAGACTGACTCCTTAACAGGAGAAGCCGCGTTGAGGATTTCAGGAGCAGGAATGGCTATCCGCTTCGGGATAACCCCTTCTGGTATTGCAGGCTTTTTCACGGGCCCACCTGAGCTTTGACCCAGTCTGTTGAAAACTGAGGCACTGGATTTGGGCGACCCGTTGAGAGGGGCCGGGGTAGTTGTAAGCCGATCAAAGACCGACTTCTTCGGAGCTTCTTGCGATGACAATGGGGCGTTGAAGCTCATTGGTGAGAGCATGGTCCCAAAGAATATCCCTGAGGTGGCTTGCGTCACCTGTTCCACCGGCATCGTAAAAAGGGAGGCCGCTTGGCCCGTAGGTCACTCCTCCGGCGAGGACGGAGTGGGAGTTGTTGCAATTAGTGCAGTTTGAAGCCATTGATCTTCTGTTTTTCTGCACGGAGCAAGATACCAAATCTTATTACTTCACATCCAAAGGCAACCATGTCAAACCGCGATTCGTTCGCGAAACACGACACACGAAGTGTGGAGTGGAAAGAGGAAAAGGTCCCACCGGACGTGCCAGAATCTGTTCTCCGCTGAAAGGCATGACTGGGACGTTGGGACGTCCGGCCTGAATTTTAGGGGCAGATACTATTTGGTGCTATCCTTCCACCTCTGCGAAAATACCAAGTTGATTTATGACACCATGTATCGAAGGTTTAAACGGATGCGTCCGATGTAGCAGAATTCGTCAGATTCCCCCTCGTTAAGGGTTTTTTTTTATTGTGGGGACGCTCTTCCCTGCAGGCACAAGCCCCTGCAGTTAATTACGCTACCGCATCACAGTAACCACTTTCTCCTTCTCCAGATGGTCACTTCGTGTCGTGTGTGTTTGTTTTGTTTTTGGTTGCCCGTGGATTGTATATGGAGACTAATTTATGTTGTAGCCCGTAGGGCGTGGATTAGTCCAAATCTGTATTTTCTTAGATTTGGGTTTGGATTGGGTTTAAGGATCGTTAATCTCATTTGAGACTAAGATCAATTTAAACGTTTGTCAAGGATACGTTAGTCTAATTTTAGACTAAGATCTACTTAACAGGATCATTTAGATCCAACAAAAGAGCATTTGGGCTCTATTGTTTTAGTTTAGGGACTTTGCAGTCCAGTTTAAAGATATCATAGTCTGTAAAGTTTAAAGACATTATAGTTTATGAGTTTAAGGACCTCACAGTCCGTGGAATGTCTGGTTGTCGGGATCCATCACCTCTCTGAAGACGTTGAAGGATTACAACGACACATATCAGAGGAGTGAAGAGATGTACCCTTGAACCAATATTGGTTGGGAAATCTGCAGTCCAATTTGGGACTAAGATCAAAGATTTATGAGCATATGGGCTCAATTAATCTGAGGTAGGGTTCTGTGGCCAATTTGAGCTCGGCCCATTTAGTTAAAATGTTGAATATTTAACAATGTTGAGCATTGGTGTCACGCCACGCTTCCCAGAGTACGCAAGATTGGGCACGTGACATAGCCAACCATGCTGCCTGTGGGTAGGAAGTATCCATCCACAGTCACATTACGGCTGTAGAGATATCAAGAACAAGATAAAACTATCTAACACATGTCCAAATCCAGAATAACAAGAGTCAATGATAAATAAATGTGGAAGCAAATGATCCAATACAATAATAGAAAAGTATGTCCCATAATGCGGGCTCACATCTGGAAATAAAATGCGGGAAATAAAACTAACCACTACAGAACTCACAACTCAGCCTGCTGGCTGAAGTACTCCTGCTCAGATAGCGACAGTGGTAAAGAATCTGGGCCATGCAAAACCCAGACGTCAGCGCGTCATGTCAACCAATAATATAATGTGAACAGTGTAATAGGCAATGCAGAAATAAACATGAATGAAGCAATAGTATGAAACAAGCAGTGCAGGGTAGTGTGCAGTGGGTAACTAAACTGTGTTGTCGGGTTTTCTATCCTAAAGTCTTTGAAATCAATTCGAGTAATCCTCCATGTAACTCAAAGGATATGTCCCGTTACCCCCCGGGACCACGGATCAGGAATATAGGAACCAATAGTGGTTCTGTCCCGTTGCCCCCCGGGACCACGGATCAGGAAAATGTAAGAGTCACGAATGGCTCTGTCCCGTTACCCCCCGGGACCACGGATCAAGTAATACCCTTTCAAGTTACACTTTAGATTACCCTTTTGATTTCCCCATACCCCCAGGTTATATGTGTCAGGTCAGGTATTCAGTGGTCAAGAACTAATGCCAACACAAGTTCAGGTAACAGTAGGTTTGTCTGGATAGACAACAAGCTTGGTCCATGAGGACTCCATGTCAGGTTCGTTGGCATTAGGCATAAGATCAGGTAACAGGTCAGGTCATGGTACATCAGGTCAAGTCGATAGTAAAGGGTACCATGTCAGGTGCATCGGTATATATATATCATGTGTAGCAAGGTCAGGTCAAGATGTAACAAAATCGAGGGTGTGCTCACAACAGGTATATAATCGAACAAGGATTAAAAGCTGGAAATAAGCAATAAATTAAACAACAATAAGCAGTTCATTTAATCACAATAGTGCATTAACATAGTGCAGTCGTATTATCATATTAACAGATTTTGAGCACCCCTTGCGGTGCAATAGATCACATGATGATGCAATACCGTTATATCAATATCAGAATGTAATAGAGCTACATGCGTAAAGGCTATCATCCCTTAAACGGTAAAATGTGATTAACGGGTAAACTTCGTTATTAGGGTTAAAGTGGCAAACTGTAATTTTAGGTTAACTGTAAAATGATATATGTCATATTGCAGCCAAAAATGAGAAAATAGATATACCGAGTTAAGTTTGCAGGTTTAACGAGTCAAAACATATATAACTGTTTAGTATAGCATGTAGCAAGTGATACTTGCCTCAACGGTTCGCGAACCGGGAAAAACGGACGTAACGTCGGCGGAGAAACACGCGACGGACGCACGGTTCACGGATCGAACCCAAACAACGAACAGTGGGACCACGCGGATCGGGGTACCTTGCTGGAACGTCGGGTCAAGTCGTCGGCACGGCCGGATTCCGGCGAGATGCAAAACAGCGACAAAAGTTTAGAAACCCTATGTACAGACAAAGACCAACCAGAGGGGGAAAAAGGAAGGAGGAAGGTGAAAGAAAGCTTACTGGGATTGCAAAGGTTGCGACAGCGATGGGGTCGACGGCGGTGGGACGCCGGCGAGGAAGTTGCGGCGGTAGGCTAGGGCTGCGGGTGCTGGAGGAGGAAAGAAGGTGAGGAAGGAGAGGAGGTGGTCGGGTCTGGTGCGCAGGGGAAGAGGAGGTGATCGGCGGTGGCGCAGGTGACGACGACGAGGGTCGACGGCGGCGTTTCCGGCCAACCAGAGAAGGCGCGGGGGTTGCTGTGGGGTCCCTGTTGCGGCGCCGGGCACACAGGAGAAGGAGGGGATGTCGAGGTCGGAAAGAGGGGGCGAAGGTGAAGGTGCTGGTGTCGTCGGCGATGAGTTGCGGCGGCGACGGTCGAGCAGCGATGGGTGCAGGTGGCCGCGGCTATGGTGTAGGGTGTACGGGGACGTGGGGAGAGGAGGAAGGATGTGGCGAGGTTGAGGAGGCAGGGATCCCGGCGGTGCTAGCGCCGGCGTTGGGGCTCCGGTGGCGACGGAGGAGGCCGCGGCTAGGGTTCTCGCGTGGGTTTTTTTCTGCGCGTGGTTGAAGAAGGAGAGGAGATTAAATATATATATATGAGAGAGAGAAGGTTAGAGAGAGAGAGAGAGAGAGAAGGGTACAGAGAGAGAGAGGGATTAAAGGAAGCCCACGAGGTTTAAGCAAAGCCTCGTGATTGGCTGAAAGTGATTTTAAGGGAGTTAGAAAAATTTTTATTTAAAGATTCTCAGATTTAGTTTAACAGTAGGATTGTATAGTTTCGATTATATTATTAATTTGGGATTTTGGCGTTAAATGAAATATTTCCAAATCGCGCCCGGGTTGGGTCCAAAAATTCGAAATTTAAATAATAGGATTTTAAGCGGGTTCCAAATTTTAAAATGAAATGTTTTATGATTAAAAAGCATGCCCCCAAGTCGGACATTTGCACGCGCGTGTAGCCGTCCAAACTCGCCCGTTTCACCGAACGGGATGAGAACTCGACGCACGGACGCTACCACGCGGCTAGGGGTGACGAGTAGGCCAAGATAGATATTTTTAATTTCACTTTAGGTGTTAAAATTTGTTATCAGCAGAAATGACTTAGCCAGTTAAAATTTTACAGTAAGACCCAAACAAGCAAGATAGATAAATTGAGCAATGTCAAACACTCAACCAGTAACAAAAATAGTAGTATTGGGCTCGGGTGTTACATTATACCCAACTACAAAAGAATTTCGTCCTCGAAATTCCGAGAATACAAGATAGAAAACTACAGGAAAAGGTGAGGAAACTTCTGCCGGATCTCGTCTTCTCGCTCCCACGTGGATTCTCCATGCGATCGGTTACCCCAAGAAACTAGCACAAGGGGGATAACCTTGTTCTTAAGAACCTTTTCCCTTCGATCCATGATTTCAACCGGTCGCTCCTCAAAAGTTAGGTCCTCCCGTACAGTTAACTCCGAATGATCCAAGACGTGTGTTTCATCTCGAACATACCTTCGTAGTTGAGATACATGAAACACATCGTGCACACCTGCCAAGGACTGCGGTAACGCCAAACGGTACGCTACCTCTCCAACGCGCTCCAATATCTCGAAGGGTCCAACGAATCGGGGACTAAGCTTCCCTCGACTCCCAAAACGAATCACTCCTTTAGTCGGTGATATCTTCAAGAATACCAAATCACCCACGGCGAACTCTAGAGGTCTTCTTGACGTGTCAGCCCAACTTTTCTGTTTATCTTGAGCTGCCTTCATATGCTTTCTGATGGCGTTAACCTTCTCAACAGTCTGTACTACCAAATCTGGTCCCAATAATCTTCGTTCACCAACATCATCCCAACAAACAGGTGAACGGCACTTACGACCATACAAAGCTTCAAACGGAGCCATCTGAATAGTCGCTTGGAAACTATTGTTGTAGGAAAACTCCACCAAGTGTAGATGATCCTCCCAAGAACCCTTGAAGTCCAACATGCATGCTCTCAACATATCTTCAAGAGTTTGGATCGTTCCCTCCGTCTGACCATCAGTTTGAGGATGATAAGCTATGCTAAACTTCAATCGAGTCCCCAAACTTTCCTGTAAACTCCTCCAGAAGTGTGATAAGAACCGAGTGTCCCGATCGGACACGATGCTCACCGGTACGCCATGCAATCTTACAATCTCCTGCATGTACCGTTCTGCCAAAGTCTCCGTTGATTGACCAACCCGGAAAGGAATAACGTGAGCTGCCTTGGTCAACCGATCGACAATCACCCATACTGCATTGTTGCCCTTTGGACTCCGCGGTAAAGCCGTCACGAAATCCATGGTTATATGTTCCCACTTCCACTGAGGAATCGGAAGTGGTTGCAACAAACCAGCAACCCTTTGGTGTTCAGCCTTGACTTGCTGACATACCAAGCACTTAGCCACGAAGTGAGCAATCTCCCGTTTCATGCCTTCCCACCAGAAATGCTGTCGAATATCTCGGTACATCTTTGTACCTCCTGGATGTACAGAGTAAGCTGAACTGTGTGCCTCCTTCATAAGCTCTTCACGCACATCCCCCTTTGGCACACACACACGGCTGCCATACCTCAACGAACCATCTTCGTGGACCAGTAAATCTGTTCGTAGTCCGGCTTCAACCTGCTCTCGAAACTTTTGCAGTCTAGGATCCTGCGATTGTGCCGCTTAATCTTCTCAACTAAGGACGACTGTACTTGCAACTGCATCAACTGTCCCGTAGAATGTGGTAGCACAACCTCCAAGTCAAATCTTCGAAAATCCGCAATGATCTCCCTCTGCGTAGTCAATACCTGAATCGCTGGTAACCGACTAAGCGCATCCGGCACGACGTTAACTTTTCCCGGATGGTACTTAAGATCAAGGTCGTAGTCGGCCATCAGCTCCAACCATCTACGTTGCCTCATGTTCAACTCCTTCTGAGTGAACACATACTTCAAACTCTTGTGATCTGTAAAAACTTCATCTTTCTCACCCAAAAGGTAGTGTCTCCAAATCTTCAAAGCGAAGATCACAGCCGCAAGCTCCAAGTCATGAGTCGGATAATTCTTCTCATGGGTCTTCAGTTGTCTTGATGCGTACGCTACAACCTTCCCATTCTGCATCAAAACACATCCCAATCCTTTTCCAGATGCGTCGCTGTGAATCACCAGTCCTCCAGAATTGTCTGGTACGGTCAGGATAGGGGCGGTTATCAACTTCTGCTTCAACGTCTCGAAAGCCAATGCATATTTATCCGTCCACACAAAAGGTACTTCCTTGCGCGTAAGCTTGGTCAACGGTTCTGCTAAACGAGCGAAGTTCTCCACAAATCTCCTGTAGTATCCGGCTAAACCAAGGAAACTTCTTATCTCAGCCACATTTCTTGGAGTAGGCCAATCTCGAACTGCTGCAATCTTTTCGGGATCGACGACGATTCCGTCGCCCGACACAACATGCCCCAGAAACTTCACTTCTTCCAGCCAAAATTCGCACTTACTCATCTTCGCATACAATTTCTCCTGTCTCAATGTCTGCAGTGCGATCTTCAAATGCTCAGCATGCTCCTCCGAACTCTTCGAGTAAACCAGAATATCGTTAATGAATACCATAATAAACTGGTCTAAGAATGGTGAAAGATTCGGTTCATCAAATCCATGAATATTGCCGGCGCATTTGTTACTCCGAAGGGCATCACTAGATACTCAAAATGTCCATACCGAGTTCGAAACGCCGTCTTGCAAATATCTTCTGCTTTCACTCGGACCAGATGATATCCGGATCGCAAATCCAGTTTCGAGAATACCCTCGCGCCACTAAGCTGCTCGAAAAGTTCTCCAATGCGAGGGATCGGGTACTTGTTCTTAATAGTCACCCGGTTTAATTCTCTATAATCGATGCACATCCTTCTCGTGCCATCCTTCTTCTTTACTAGAAGAACTGGAGCTCCCCAAGGCAAGTTGCTGCTTCGAATCCAACCCTTCTCAAGCAATTCACCAACTTGCTTCTTAACTTCTTCCAATTCCACTGGTGCCATTGGATAATAAGCTTTAGATACTGGCGCTGCACCAGGAATAAGGTCAATCGCGAACTCCAAGTCTCGCTTCGGCGGTAAGCCCGATATATCTTCAAATACGTCCATAAAGTCGCGAACAACTGCCGGCTCTTCATTACTATCAACTTCCAAAGCTGCAAGAACACTGTTTGTCGGCCTAGCCCTAAACTCGACTAGCCCGACAGAACTACTTCCCCCAGTGAAGGTAAACTCAGGATGTCCGGGAATCTGGAAAATTACCTTCCTTGCCCTACAGTCAATGTGGGCGTAGAAAGTGCCAAGAAAATCCATTCCCAAGACAACTTCATAGCTGCCCGTATCTATTACCAAGAAATCTGCAAAGAGTTCCCGTCCGCACACAACAACCGTACAATCTCTACATTCCCTACTAGCTATGATTTTCCCATTCCCAGTGTGTATGTCCCAAAAACTAGACAGGGTCGTGCAGGTAATCGAGTGTGTAGTTATAAATTTGGATGATATAAAACAGTGGGATGCACCGGAATCAAATAATGCCAATGCGGGAAAACCATGAACGAGTAAAGTACCTGAAACCACTTCTCCTGATGCTTTAGCTTCCTCAGCTGTCAAGGTGAAAGCTCGAGCCTGATTAGGTCCTTGAGTCAGCTGTTTCTGCCCTTGGAACGGTCTCTGCGGAGGCTTCTGTATATCATCTCTCGTGCGAAGCTTCGACGGACAGGCACCAACTGTGTGATCGGCCGCTCCACAAACCAAACAAAGTCCCAGCTTCCTTCGGCAATCCTTCTGCACATGCCCGGGCAAACGGAAGTAGTCACAAATCATGCCTTTTCTTCGATCAACGACCACAGGCTTCTTCATTGGTGCTACACCACGTCGATCCACTGGAATACCTCTGCGCCCAAGATCTCGGTTATGCACAAATGCGGGCTTCCTGGCCGCAACGGCTGTCTGCTGCAGGCTCCCTTTCATTCCCGATAAACTCTGTTGCTCCCGGGCTGCCGTAAGAACCTGTGAGAAAGTTGTCAAACCCAGAGAGACAATCTGCCTCTGGATGTCCACATCCAAACTGCGCATAAACCTTCGCGCCCTGTCTGCCTCGTTGGCGACTAAAGGTCCAGCGAAACGGCTGAGTCTCGTCCACTCCGCTGCATGTACGTCCACGGGTGCTCCACTTTGCCTCAGCCCAATAAATTTCTCTTCCATTCCTTCCCGTGCAGTCCGCGGGAAGAATTTCTCTAGGAAACTTTTAGAAAACTCCGCCCAACCTATCGGCTTGGGCAAGCGGGTTTCCTCCACAAGCCACCACTCTCGGGCGAAATCCACTAGCTGAATGCGCACCACATCAACTCTTTTGTCCTCTGGGATCTGTGCCGCAATCAGCAAATTCTCCGTGTCAACTAGCCACTGCTCGGCTGGCAACGGCTCCTCCAGACCAGTGAAAGTAGTAGGACCCAAACGTCTGAAATCTGCCACGGTCCCTACTCGGTCAACTGGTTTAGCTCCAGCGTTGTTTACAGACTGCCGAATGGCCTGCAAACCCTCCTGAAACGAATCTGCTTGCTGCTGGATCAGCTCGGTATGCCTCTTCTGATTTTCCAACATTCCACGTATCACTCCCAACATGGCGGCTTCATCCACGCGCCTCTGATACGTCTTGAAATTCTTATCTGCCATATTCCTGAAATCAAAACACCCAACATTAGCATGATGATAGATTCAATATATAAATCAAGGCTAGAACTCCAAGATACTTAAATAGAGTACCGCATTGTAACTATGCCGCGGTATCATAGCCATAATTACTTAACTCCACCCAAGTCGCCTAAGTCCTAGAGATAACAAGAAATCAGGTTTTCGAGTCGTCATGCAAAGTAAGTTTGCACGTCGATATAATCAGGAAGAATGTGATTCAAGAATGGTAGAACGGTCAAGGTGGTAGGACATGTTTCCTAAGCACGGGTATTCTGATTTGCGCATTGGGTACAATACCCAACTACAAAAGAATCAACCCAACTAACCTATGGCTCTGATACCAAAAGAACCATGTCACGCCCCGCTTCCCAGAGTACGCAAGATTGGGCACGTGACATAGCCAACCATGCTGCCTGTGGGTAGGAAGTATCCATCCACAGTCACATTACGGCTGTAGAGATATCAAGAACAAGATAAAACTATCTAACACATGTCCAAATCCAGAATAACAAGAGTCAATGATAAATAAATGCGGAAGCAAATGATCCAATACAATAATAGAAAAGTATGTCCCATAATGCGGGCTCACATCTGGAAATAAAATGCGGGAAATAAAACTAACCACTACAGAACTCACAACTCAGCCTGCTGGCTGAAGTACTCCTGCTCAGACAGCGACAGTGGTAAAGAATCTGGGCCATGCAAAACCCAGACGTCAGCGCGTCATGTCAACCAATAATATAATGTGAACAGTGTAATAGGCAATGCAGAAATAAACATGAATGAAGCAATAGTATGAAACAAGCAGTGCAGGGTAGTGTGCAGTGGGTAACTAAACTGTGTTGTCGGGTTTTCTATCCTAAAGTCTTTGAAATCAATTCGAGTAATCCTCCATGTAACTCAAAGGATATGTCCCGTTACCCCCCGGGACCATGGATCAGGAATATGGGAACCAATAGTGGTTCTGTCCCGTTGCCCCCCGGGACCACGGATCGGGAAAATGTAAGAGTCACGAATGGCTCTGTCCCGTTACCCCCCGGGACCACGGATCAAGTAATACCCTTTCAAGTTACACTTTAGATTACCCTTTTGATTTCCCCATACCCCCAGGTTATATGTGTCAGGTCAGGTATTCAGTGGTCAAGAACTAATGCCAACACAAGTTCAGGTAACAGTAGGTTTGTCTGGATAGACAACAAGCTTGGTCCATGAGGACTCCATGTCAGGTTCGTTGGCATTAGGCATGAGATCAGGTAACAGGTCAGGTCATGGTACATCAGGTCAAGTCGATAGTAAAGGGTACCATGTCAGGTGCATCGGTATATATATATCATGTGTAGCAAGGTCAGGTCAAGATGTAACAAAATCGAGGGTGTGCTCACAACAGGTATATAATCGAACAAGGATTAACAGCTGGAAATAAGCAATAAATTAAACAACAATAAGCAGTTCATTTAATCACAATAGTGCATTAACATAGTGCAGTCGTATTATCATATTAACAGATTTTGAGCACCCCTTGCGGTGTAATAGATCACATGATGATGCAATACCGTTATATCAATATCAGAATGTAATAGAGCTACATGCGTAAAGGCTATCATCCCTTAAACGGTAAAATGTGATTAACGGGTAAACTTCGTTATTAGGGTTAAAGTGGCAAACTGTAATTTTAGGTTAACTGTAAAATGATATATGTCATATTGCAGCCAAAAATGAGAAAATAGATATACCGAGTTAAGTTTGCAGGTTTAACGAGTCAAAACATATATAACTGTTTAGTATAGCATGTAGCAAGTGATACTTGCCTCGACGGTTCGCGAACCGGGAAAAACGGACGTAACGTCGGCGGAGAAACACGCGACGGACGCACGGTTCACGGATCGAACCCAAACAACGAACAGTGGGACCACGCGGATCGGGGTACCTTGCTGGAACGTCGGGTCAAGTCGTCAGCACGGCCGGATTCCGGCGAGATGCAAAACAGCGACAAAAGTTTAGAAACCCTATGTACAGACAAAGACCAACCAGAGGGGGAAAAAGGAAGGAGGAAGGTGAAAGAAAGCTTACTGGGATTGCAAAGGTTGCGACAGCGATGGGGTCGACGGCGGTGGGGCGCCGGCGAGGAAGCTGCGGCGGTAGGCTAGGGCTGCGGGTGCTGGAGGAGGAAAGAAGGTGAGGAGGGAGAGGAGGTGGTCGGGTCTGGTGCGCAGGGGAAGAGGAGGTGATCGGCGGTGGCGCAGGTGACGACGACGAGGGTCGACGGCGGCGTTTCCGGCCAACCAGAGAAGGCGCGGGGGTTGCTGTGGGGTCCCTGTTGCGGCGCCGGGCACACAGGAGAAGGAGGGGATGTCGAGGTCGGAAAGAGGGGGCGAAGGTGAAGGTGCTGGTGTCGTCGGCGATGAGTTGCGGCGGCGACGGGCGAGCAGCGATGGGTGCAGGTGGCCGCGGCTATGGTGTAGGGTGTACGGGGACGTGGGGAGAGGAGGAAGGATGTGGCGAGGTTGAGGAGGCAGGGATCCCGGCGGTGCTAGCGCCGGCGTTGGGGCTCCGGTGGCGACGGAGGAGGCGGCGGCTAGGGTTCTCGCGTGGGTTTTTTTCTGCGCGTGGTTAAAGATGGAGAGGAGATTAAATATATATATATGAGAGAGAGAGAAGGTTAGAGAGAGAGAGAGAGAGAGAGAAGGGTAGAGAGAGAGAGAGAAAGGTAGAGAGAGAGAGGGATTAAAGGAGGGACCACGAGGTTTAAGCAAAGCCTCGTGATTGGCTGAAAGTGATTTTAAGGGAGTTAGAAAAATTTTTATTTAAAGATTCTCAGATTTAGTTTAACAGTAGGATTGTATAGTTTCGATTATATTATTAATTTGGGATTTTGGCGTTAAATGAAATATTTCCAAATCGCGCCCGGGTTGGGTCCAAAAATTCGAAATTTAAATAATAGGATTTTAAGCGGGTTCCAAATTTTAAAATGAAATGTTTTATGATTAAAAAGCATGCCCCCAAGTCGGACATTTGCACGCGCGTGTAGCCGTCCAAACTCGCCCGTTTCACCGAACGGGATGAGAACTCGACGCACGGACGCTACCACGCGGCTAGGGGTGACGAGTAGGCCAAGATAGATATTTTTAATTTCACTTTAGGTGTTAAAATTTGTTATCAGCAGAAATGACTTAGCCAGTTAAAATTTTACAGTAAGACCCAAACAAGCAAGATAGATAAATTGAGCAATGTCAAACACTCAACCAGTAACAGAAATAGTAGTATTGGGCTCGGGTGTTACAATTGGTTTGGATTCTGACAGCCTTTTTGTCTTTTATTGAGTGCTGAGCATTCATTATAGCTCTGGGGCTTTATTTATAGAACAATTTATGTTCTCTTAGCGCACATGTGAGGAGCACGTGGCACGCTTGGCGATGAGGACCAGTCAACGAGCGCAGAGCGCTTCTGTTAAGTAGCGCACTCGTGAGAAGCACGTGGCGCGCTTGGCGATGAGCTCCAGTCAATGAGCGCAGAGCGCTTCTGTTAAATAGCTCACACGTGAGGAGATCATGACGCGCTTGGCGATGAGCGCCAGTTAATGAGCGCAGAGCACTTCTGTTAAGTAGCGCACACGTGAGGAGCACGTGGTGCGCTTGGCGATGAGCGCCAGATTTCTTTTTATGCGACTTTTATCAGTTCTGCGCTCTGAGAATTAAATTATCGTTCATTGGAGACTTTGTCTCATAGATCTAAGAACTCAATTCTTATTTTATAAGAGATATTTCAATCTCTTATGTTTTTTGGTGAAAGGCTTTGCCTTTATGGATCTGTGATCCTAAGAGAATTGAATTATTCTCCCCTCTTTTTATGAGATGTTATGATGTCTTTATGAAAGACATTTTCCTTATAGATCTATAATCTAGCATAAGAACTAAGTTCTTTTTCTGATGAGATACTTTGATCTCTTTATTTTACCTTGATGAAATTCTTCTTCTGTCAAGAGCTTGCTCTTCTCTCTGAACTTTCTCAAAGTTTGTGGGGGGGGGGTCCCTCTCTGTTTTTCTCTTTTGATTTGAAAGCTTATGGGGAGGTCTCTCTCCACAAGACTTGAAGTCTCCGGTCCTTAATATAGTGAAGGCTCATTTGTTGAATCAGTTGAAGAGATCTTTTCTCTAATTGATTTGGGGATGTTTCCCCGTTGGATCTTTGATCCAAGGGCTTCTGATTTACAGAAGGCAATCTTCTTATTTTTAACAAGATTGTGAAATTTTCCCCATACAGATTTTATTCTATATTTTGGTGATTTTTATCACCATTGGATCATTGATCCAACGGCGTTCTGATTTTCAAAGCACAATCTTTCCTGTTTGGAAAGATTCTGAGAAATGTTTCCTTAACAGAATTTTATTCTGATCAATTGATGATTTATCATCTTCGTCGGATCTTTGATCCAAGGGCCGAGAACATTTTGTTCTATCGCTAGCGCTCACGTGCTTTGCACGTGGTGCGCTGCTTTGAGTGCAGCGCTCTTAGCGCTAGCGCTCGCGTGCTTTGCACGTGGTGCGCTGCTTAGAGTGCAGCGCTCTTAGCGCTAGCGCTCACGTGCTTTGCATATGAGCGCTGCCTCAGAGTCTTTGACTCTCAGCGCTGGCGCTGCTATGAAGCGCTGCTTCATTTCGAATTTTAAAATTTGAACAGAGTTTTGCTCTAATTGGGGGAAACAAGGTTAAATAAGGTGTGTATTGATAGAATTGACTGGTGAATATACTCATATCCTTGAGGTATCACATGACTAGCCGGAAGCAGTATGAGCTGGCGCTCGTGCCTGGGGTGGCAATCAATGTGGTAGCGTGAACTTCCCCGAAAGGTGTCCCATAACTACGATGGAGCTTTGTCTAGCATGAATATCACTCAAGTGCACAGGTGTTTCCACCCTTCAGTTTCATAATAAACAGTAAGTCTAAACTGGTAAAATATCCACATCTAAGATACTGAATAATTCGTGTCTCATAAAGAAAGATAGATAAGATAACATGTGGGTATAGCACATGATGTGAGTTTATTGTTGAGTATCAATAGATATTGTAAACGTTTTAGTTTTTCAAACAAGGGTCCGGATACTCACGATTATTTCGTTGTGGCCACAGAACAATAACTGGGGAAGTGAAATGTTCCGTTTCACTTTCCGGGATCATGATCGAGCAGTAGGGGAATCCGAGTTCCGAATCTCCTTACCTAATCAAACTACCTATCCCCATGGTTCAGTATAAAGGTCTTGAAGAATTAGAGTTAGTGCGTATACATCTTGGCATGGAATTTCCACATTTTATGTCATCCACATATTGGATCATTCGCCCTCAAGTAGGGTTAGTATTTGCCCGTATATCGGGTTAGTAGTTTCCACACATTGGACCTTTCACCCTCAAAGTAGGGTTAGTATTCGTCCGAATATCGGGTTAGTAGTCATCCACACATTGGACTGTTCACCCTGCCTGCAGTGATCCTCATATATAAGTATTCCATACCTAGGTATGCGCATTCTAACTCTAACCGTATCATATGTCATGTATGTCATAAACTTATAATCAAGAAGTTGATCTCATTTAATATGGCCTTCCACAACCACTCATTTTATCTTTTTATCTTCTTAAGTTTGTAAGGTGATTCATATCATTTTATAGAAAGCTTAGTTAATAAAGGATTTAATGATATTTATTGTTTATAAGAAAACCATGATATTTGGAATATTTATCATTTTAGAAACCCATAGTATTTTCTGAGAAAATATCCTTTTAATAAAATGTTAAGGTATTTATTTGAAAATTATCTTTTAATGAGGTTTTAGATATTTTTTTAAAAAATATCGTTATAAGGGTTATGGTTTTTGTTGGAAATAGTCTTTTAGTAAAAGTCATGGTATTTAAATGAAATTATCTCTTTTTAGGATGTATTGAGGTATTTTATTGTAAACAATAATTTTATGAAATTATAGTGTTTTAAGTTTGAGGTAACGTTTTAGAAAATACGTTCGTGTTGGCAACCGCTGCACATGGACGGCAGAATTTGTGTCCTTTTTAGAGACGATTCCCTATCAACCACGAGGTACTTACGTAAAATATTACCCTATTATTAGGGTAATCTATTAGAGGTGCTATTCTACAAGAACGACTCCGCGTTGACAACCGCTGCACATGGGCGGCAGGATTTGTGTCCTTTTCAAGAATGATTGTCTAGTAACCACGGGGTGATTCAGGTAAAATATTCCCCTATTAGGGTAACTCATTAAAGTTTAGTTAACATTCTAAGAAGAATTAATATAAAAATATTTTTCGAGTGAAAGGGGCTAAGTTGGAAGAATCATATACCGTTATTTAGATTTAGTATTACTCCCTTTCAAAAGATAAAGGGATTTAACAAAACTAAAGTAGTTTTTGGATAAAAGTATAAGTAAAATATACATCGTATCTAAAACATTTATTCCAAATATTTTATCTTATATGGATATTTTAAACAAATACAACATTTTAATAAAACGAGGGTATTTTGTAGAAATAACCTTTTTCAAGATCATATTGGTAAATGGGTAAGTGTGGGTATGCAAGAGATGAATCGATATCCCGTGGGTTATAACATTAAGCATATCACATTCCATGTAGTATGAGGGTGCAATGTTTTTGCATATAGGAGTAATTAAAGAAGCCAATTTAAACATGGATTAATATTATTATCATTAAGAGGTACCGAAAATAGACATGCAGAAATATTTTTAACATCATTTTAATATGAGGTTGATGATTAGAAGTTGAAGCTAAGATCATTGAAAGAAGGAAGGCAACGGATAAGTGGAGAGAGGCGGATGCTACCTTTTGTTTGAGTTGGATGTCGATGGATCGGAAATGTAGACTCGTACTAAATCCTTAATAGCTCCGCGCTCGGATTTTTCCTTGATGCTTGGCTGGAACCACAGCTTCGGCATCATCGATACGAAAGCGTGGGTATTTTTTTCAGAATTTTCGGAGTTCCGAGGTTTGAGAAATCAGTGTTTGAAGGTCTGTATTTATAGCGTCTTTTCACCAACCATAAAATCCAAAAAATCCGTTAAAATCCTCAAAAAATCCGCTCCCAAATGATTGTTGAATAATCAGCTGATGATTGCGCCGCCGCCGCCTCATCTCAGCCTTTGGATCAAGATCCAACGGCCGAGATCGCGCCGCCACGAGCCACCACGCGTCTGCGTTGTGGGGATCACGCGTTTTCACGTAGTCCCCACCACGTGGGCGTCGCCGTGTGATTCTAGGCTGTTAGGTCTTTGCATCCAACAGTCCTGGTTAAAAGGATTAAAATATTTTTTTAAAATAAAAATACTAAACTGTTTATTATTTAAAATTTGAATTGGTTTTTAAATTTTTTTAAAAAAATATTATAAAATACGGGAAAAATATGAGAAAATTCGAGAAAATATATTTTATTGTTATCTTCAGTTTAAAAATTATTTTGGGCGAAAACTAAATTATTTTCCCATATCTATGGTATTTGTTAGTTATTATAATTATTTAAAAATCTATTTTTTCTTGGAAATATTTTAATTACGAAATAATTATTTTAATCGATAATAAAAATATGTAAATTGATTTAAGGCATTATAAAATTTTATTAAAACATTTTAAGCCTAGAAAAATATAAATAGATTTTAGAAAATTCCTTTAATCGTATTTCAATACTTTGAAAATTATTAACATTTCTTTAAGGGATTTGCTTATTTTTTGAAATTATTAACATTTTAGAAAAATATGTAAATTCACTTTGTTGCGAGTCGGGCGATTCACGAAGCTAGTCGGCCCGGCTCGCTTCATTTGCCAGGCCTATGTAGGAGCATATGTAAACAAAAACACGAAATTAAGGTCCTGTTTGGTTGCAGGTTTGTGTTGGATTTGACACTATTTGGAATAGTAAGTCCAAAGGATTCCATGATTTTGTGTTTGGTTAGATAAGAATTGGGGAGTTTGGATTTGCTTGTTTTATGTTAAGGGATTTGCTTATTTTTTGTGAAGGGCACACCAAAAACAAAGACCTATGAATCCTCATAAAAGTTTAGGATTTGAAAGGATTATGATGATGCTCAATATTGGCGATACGAGATCAGGACACGTGGCTGATGACATGTCCCAAGATCCAGAAAGAAGGGCCCACAGAGGTCGACTAGGCCACCCTTATACCCGACCTGCCAGCACAAGCTAGCCCTCCACGGGGCCCCCTGCAAATTTGCCTCCCCGGCCCCACAGCTCACACCGGGATGCCACAGGACTAAGGTTCCTCAACCCTCTTGCTCGGTTCCGAGCTCCCCAGTCGAGGCCGTCTTCCTCGGCCCCTCCGACCAGCTCCACCGCTCGCAGGGGTAACCGTCGCTCCGTGAATCTCTCCATGCGCGGATTCTCCGCCAGCAACATCCCACGTTCCACGCCTCCGCGATCCCCATTAATGGGCGATCCGCTCTCTACGCAGGCGTGACGTCGGGAGCGTAACTGCTGGCGAGATTCTTGCGCCTGCTGCTGCGTGTCGTCACCGCTATATAAACCCCCATCACAGAGGGGGTCAAGTAAGCCATTTTTATTCCACTTAGCCATTACTCTGCTCAGATCTTGTGCTAACTTGATCTTCGGAGGGTCCTCGGTGGTACCAAACCACCCCGGGGCTTCTTTGCAGGTAATCGACGCTAAACTTCTCAAACCACCTATGTCACCAAAACCCATTGATATCCACACGCAACAGAAGATCACCACCAAAATTCACCGAGAGATCAACGGAAGACAACATCTGACGGAGACCTGAAAAGGACCTCCATCAGTTGGCGCCGTCTGTGGGAATCAACTCCACAAAATACAAAGTTGGCCTTCCGATCTCCGCCCACATGGCAACCGATCCCCCTGAAGATCCAAACACCCGCTTTCGCCTCCCTCGCAACGAAGGCGCAGACAAACCCTCAACAAATGTCGTCGGCTTCCCCGCCGGCTGCCGTTTCACAGGCTCTGGCGACCGCCCGAGCAAAAGGGCTAAGGGTCGAGAGCCCATCACCTTTGGCGATGAGGATCTCCACGGCATATCTGTGCCCCATAACGACCCGCTGGTGATCATAGCCCAAATCCACCGGTACGAGGTCCACCGGATACTCATCGGTTTGGGTAGTTCGGCAGACATCCTCTTCCACAACTGCTTCCTGCGTATGGGGCTCGCCCCAGCAGACCTGAAACCGACCTCTCATGTTCTCTCGGGGTTCACCAACCACTCCATCCCGGCGCAAGGGGTGGTCACCCTGCAGTTCACGATTGGGGAGCCCGGTCGCACGCGCACACTGCCTATGGACTTCATCATAGCAAAAGTTCCGTCGGCTTACAACGTCCTTCTCGGCCGCCTGACGCTGAACACCCTCCAGGCCCAGATATCGACCTACCACCTGGCGATAAAATTCCCTCTTGATCGGGGCGGGATAGGTCGGGCATACGGGAGCCAGCGGGTCGTAAAGATAGGCCTTACCGAAACGTCTTCGCCCGAGCTGCATGCTGACGGCGCCGAGGCGTGTGACGACATCAGAGGTTCTCTGGACACCCGAGACGAGCGGAAGGAGGTTCGTGGAGCGCTGGTCGAACCTCTGACTGAGGTGCCCCTAACAGAAGGAGACAGGGAAAGACCGTCCAGGTCAGGTCACTCCTGACGGGGACTCGGCGGGATGACCTGATCAGATTCCTCAGAAGCAACTCCGACGTCTTCGCCTGGGCGCCTGCTGACATGCCTGGGATCGACCCTAAAATCATCTCCCACAAGCTCGGAGTTGATCCTGCGGCCCGACCCATCAGACAGAAGAAAAGAAGCTTCGCCCTGGTCAAACAGAAGGCTATCGAAGAGGAGCTTGATCGGCTCCTCGCCGCCAACTTCATCAGAAATGTGACATACTCGGAGTGGCTGGCAAACGTAGTTCTGGTCAAGAAATCAAGCGGGAAGTGGCGTATGTGCGTCGACTTCACCGACCTCAATAAGGCCTGCCCTAAGGACAACTTTCCGCTCCCCCGCATAGACCAGCTCGTCGACAGCTCGGCCGATCACGAGCTGCTGAGCTTCATGGACGCTTTCTCCGGCTACAACCAAATCCGTATGAATCCTGAAGACGAAGATCTGACCGCATTCACAACGGACCGGGGAGTGTACTGCTACAAGGTGATGCCCTTCGGCCTCAAGAACGCCAGGAATCAAGAATAATTATAACCGCAATCAAGAACGGCGTTGCTTGGTAGCTAGCCGGTGAGTACGGGTCGGTCCACAGGGATTTTGTGTATTCTCGATTTGTTCTAACGAGTTAATTCTGATTGGTGTCGGATTGATTAAATCTAAAAACTAAAGTTGATCTAGACTAAAATCTTGCTAGGGTTAGGTTTAGGTTAGGTTCGGAAAGTCAATATTCCTCACCGCTTTCTATGCCCTGTTTAAGATCTATGAGGTGTTATGGTAATAATTAATAAAGTGGATTAGTACCATCGGGAAGAAATGGTGTTTCTTCCTCTGGTTTCTTGTCCTTTCTTTCTTAATTCTTACCCTAATCTCCATGGAAGACACGCTCAACCGGTCGTTTATACTACGGTATCACCGCTACCTCATAGGATAGGGTGCCGTAGGGAGCGGTGTGTGCATGTATGCATGGAGTCCTATAAAAACGTGTGATGGGCAGGAAAGGGGTGAGAGATCTTCATCTCTCAAGCCTTCCCCAAATCTAACCCTAACAAGCGAGGAGACTACTCACTCATTAGGGAATTGAAAATCATTTTCTAAACTATTTAACTAGGGTAGAGAATAAAAGATCTATGCTAGGGCAAGAAAGAAATTACCTAGGGCATGGAAATAAAATTTAACTAGGGCAATGAAAAGAAAACTTACTCCTAATTTTTATTTGATGCTCTCTTCTCTCTTTACAGAAATTTACAGATCTGAATTTAGATAGATGAAATGAGGCACAAGAAGAGACATACCTCAAAAATACGTTTAGGGCTTCTATTTATAGATCATAGAAACCCTAGGGTTACAATCGATTCACATCTGCATTTCCAATTTTACCCCTAAAGAAGACCTAGTCAACGCGCCGCCTCACGTCCACAGAATTTTTGCACTGACACGGGCTCTTTATGGCCGCGGAACCGCAGCCAAAAGCCTGGTTTGGCCGTGGTTCCGCGTCCATTTAGTGGGCTTGTGGGCTGCAATTTTTAGGGTTTCATTCTGTTGCTTTTGGCTCCTTATTTCTTCACTTGGTTTCTCAGATTGTCTTTTAGTTTTCTTTCAGATTTCCACAGTGAATAAAGTCGTGGACTTTTACCGCTTGCTTCGTGTTGAAGTCTTGAACCTTGCGCTGCCTTTGTTCTTTGTGAAATCGTCCATTGATCTTCGTTTAGTCTTCAAACTGTAGGCATGATCAAGATCTTTCCATTTGTTGGTCGTAATCTCACTTTTGTATCGTCTTTTCGTCAATTTCACTGTTTTTGTTCCGAGAACCTGTAACCTGCAACTATATAGCAGATATGGATCAAAAGCACCTGTTTATTTGTAAAATGAATAATAATGGGGAATATAATAATGCAAAATTATGATATGAACAAATACCCCCAAACTTATCTTTTGCTCGTCCTCGAGCAAACCTAGTTTTATTCTCGAAAAAGACCTAGCCTCACTTTCGCAGGGAAACGCGATTGCACTGAGCTCGTGCAACAAGCCGTTAAACCTCTAGGTGTCCCTAGTAGGAGGAGTGTTGTCTCCTGAGGGTTTTCAGCGGATACTACCCCCAAAATCCTATCTATTCGGCCTATTGACTTTTATTCTCCAATTAGGTTTTCCAACAAGGAATTCTATTATCTTCGACTCAGAAATTATCCACCCGTATTTTTTACGCTTCCTTATCATTTAACTTAAGATTATATATGTTCTGTAGACTTATTTAGCTTTTAGCATCTTTTAAGTTTTCCTTTTAGGGTTCTATCTCAACTTAGAAATTTTTATCATCTCTATTAAAGATATAAATCCTATTCTTCATTTCTATCTCTTATCTAAACCTCAATCACATACCCCTACGTGTGTGTGTATATCACCCCTACACTTGGAAATTTAAATCAACCTATCATACTCTTGTCCATCGTCCAAAGCACTTCTTAATTGGTAAATTTTTAGATGAAATTTGCTCACATATCCTTCATGCGACCGTTAATACTTCTTGAGGTACCAACAACCAATTACAAAATGTGTTTGCACATTAAAGCGTAATTCCTAGTCTTGTAACACCTAAGGCTTTAGAAGTGACTCCCAAACCAGTTGGTCTAAGGTACTAGGTGATAAAGCACCCTCGCTAAATATTTTTTTCTATTTTACGCAGCCTTAAGTAATTACAAAATCAGTGTTCATTTTTTCTCTTTATTCACACTTGTATCTTTTATTTTATTTTCCTTCATACTAAGGACTTTAGACAAGAGCATTTCAAGGTCTCTTCTACTATTCCAAGTTTCAAGGTTCGTGTTTGTGCAATTTGTAGGGTATATATTTTCAGAATTTAGACTTAAGCTTAGGAATTATTTTTCAAACTTATACTTTAATAAAAATATCAATACTTTTCCCTTATTTTAACTTAGCCCACGAAGTCAACTCGAAATTTACCTATTTCTAAATAAACTACAAAGACATATACTTTCTACCGTTAAATTTTAATAAAAGTTATTTTTAGGGTTTTTAATTTACTAGGACTAAGGTCTAGTTGTTCCTAACTAGTTAACCTATTTGTCAAACTCAAGTCAATTATGGCCAAAATTGAATGTTTTAATTTTTATAATTTTTGAAAATTTTCAATTTTTATGGGTTTTAAAATAAGTATGCAAAAATATACATATGAATGTGAAGGAAGAAGGCTTACCGAGCACACCCCCAAACTTAAACTTGACAGTGTCCTCACTGTCAGGCTACACCAAGAGGGTCAAAATATCGGCACTCCCCTGTTTATTTATTTATAGTTTTTTTTATTTTATAATTTTTATGGGTTTTTAAAAAAAACAAAAAAAAAAACAAAATATATACAAAAAGGTCCCCCCCAAACTTAAGTGAGACAGTGTTTCCACTGTTTTAAGCGTTAAAGTTCAGAGTTAGGAAGGAGAAAAATCAAACTATACAAGGCCTTACACAGACCAAAGGTTAGCACCAACCATTCAAAAATTCTATCGTGATAATGGTAGGGTTGGTCGAAGAATGGAGTGTAGAGAAAGGAGTTAAGAAATACACGAGACCGTATGGGAATAAAGGTGGAATATGGTCTCGGTATATGAGGAGAAGAATGGCGGAAGAGAAAAAGAAATGTAGTACGAACTTGAGGGTGTAAATTGAGTGAATAAATTAGCACAAATTGTGATGACCGATGTGTTAAAAGCGATTGTGCTAATCTATCAACCCGTCGAGAAATGGGGTCAAATCCCTCAAGATTCGCGAGAAAACATGGGTACGTTGAACTTGGTAAACCATCCATTGAAAATGGAAACGCGACGGATTCTTGCATGGTCGAAACGATAGGAAGGAAGAAAGGGAGTGATTTAGGGATAGTCTTATTCTCACCTAAGTAATCTGTCTCGAACTTGAAGAATTCCATAAATGGTTCGAAATGACTGTAAGCAACCGAGTCTGATGGTTCAACTAACTCATCTGAAAATTCAAAGGACTCAAACTCGGGCGGTGAGTCTTCAAAATCGTCCGAAAAAGTGAAACACTCGTAATCATTATCGTCTGTGAGAACTGTGTAAGATTCAAGGAGGAACGCACTAGTGGCGTCCAAACTGCTGTGATCGAACAGAAATTTTTCAAGCTCACAGTCCTCAAGCGTGATCTTTTGCGTGGTCGGAACGATGGAAAGGAGCGAGGGTGATTTAGGAAGTATAACAGTTAAAGGTTCAGGAGGATGAATTGGAAAATCCGACACATCAAACAAAACTGGTTCATCCTCAATACTATCCTCAATACTCTCCTCAATACTATCCTCATAATTCTCCTCAAAAGTTATTTCATCCATGCAATTATCATCAAAATCAAGACGCATATGAAGTTCGGGAGAAACATTTAATGACTCGGGATGATGAATTGGAGATAAAATTTCAGTTAAATTTACGGGTTCATCATCCAAAATATTCCCGGCGTCAATATTCTCAATCAAGTGAAAATCATTTTTTTTGACACCTCATCGAAAGCATGGATATTTATCAATTCAGGTTCTAGATTGGAGGTGTAGAGATCGAAAGGATTGGTGATGGTTTCACTCGAAAAGGGCTCTTCACAATCTGGCAAATCAAGCACTACAAGGTCGCACAACTCATTACACGTTTTATCTTTAACTGGTGAATCATTTGGGACACTTGTTTGAAAACCGGAGTTGTGGGATTCAATTGAAGATGGGTAGGTTTGATTTGAAAGTGTGTAGAACTCACTCTCACCACTCAAATTCTCACTCTGTCCAACCGCCTCATCATACATTGGAATTTTTGGAGCTAGTTGGAAACTAGCTACCGGGTCACTAGGCTGTCTTGATGAATTAAGGGCGGCAATGGATGCATCCAAATTCCTCATCTGTTTGTTTGTCGCTACAATATAAGCTTCCAACGACTATTCCAGACTAGACATGGTTTGTGAAGGGGTTTCAGTAAAAAATTCAAAATTGTTTGGATAAGTGAAACTCCCAAATGGCTGTGTAGAAGCAATGTCTAGAGAAGGTGCGGAAGTCGGGTAGGACTGGTAGGAATTGAATGGTTGGACAGGAGTAGGATCAACATTTGGATAAAAAGGTGAATGGATTTGTTGATCCTAAGAACTGGAAATGTTGAAAGGAGTGAAAGATCGGTTACGAGATTGTTCAATATGTTCAGCGATAGACATAGGTTTCGGAGTTACAACAGGACTCGAAAAAGGGGTATCAACGTAAAAAGGTGGTGAAGGTTGAAATGGTTGATACAAAGTGGATTGCGGAGTTGAACTGTTTCTCCTAGACGCTTCTATTCGATCTTTTAAAGTAATTTTGGGCACGGAGGGGTCGTCCGTAATTCGACCAAAACAATTCGTGTAGGAAGCAAAGTTTGGTTCAGGATACCAAAGTTCAGCAAGAGTTTTATGAGGTGGGGTACCCATAATGTAAGAAAGGAGAAGAAAAAGAATGTGGGGCGCACGGATTTCTTAGCGACAAGTTGCAAGTTTTTTTTTTGTAAAATTTTTTTCGTTTTTTTTTTTGTGTTTTTTTTATGTGGAGCTTTTTGCAAAAAAAGATTTTCGATAAAAGGCTTAGATACACGTTCAATCAATCACAAATGCACAATCAAGCCTAGATCTTAGGTCATCTAGGTCAGCTAGACAGCTCCTAACTGTTCCAAAGGGTAAGAAGTAGGACCTCAAACCGCCTCTTCACCGCCAATTATGGTCAGGTAAGCATAAGTAGAGAAAGGAGGGATCCGCTCACGAATCACCGTGAGACGGGCCTTTTAAAGTTACCTTTCACTACCTGTCTAGCCTAGGCACCACAAAGTCAGGTTAGGATCAACGGTCGATACCTACAACTATTCCTCTGTCCTATTGAGCGCGAAGTCCTTAGGGCTGAGTCTAATCTTTTTTAATTAACTTGATGGTCTATGCAATATGCTTTATATGATTTTTGGGGTCCTGAGAAGGGTAATGAAATCTCCACCCAATCTGGATTGGTGTTCAAGCACCTTAAAGTCCAATTAAATTATGCAAAGCAGTAACACAATCACTTGCAAACAATTTTTTAATTTTAGCGCGGCGCAAAGAATCCTGCACAAGATCAATTATTGGAAGGGGGAGAAAAAAAAATTTTAGCGCAAAGAATCCTGCAGGCAAATATTTACAGAGGAGATATTGGGGTTGCAGAGAAGGAGAGGAGACTTACAGTGGGTTTTTCCTTTGCTGACGTCACCAGATAGCGGCGGATCCGCCGCCAATGTTGCGTTCCCACCACGGTTCCGCGGTTGAATCGTTGAATCGAGCCTCCCAACTTCTTTTGTTTTCTGTTACGATCCTTCTCTGTTTGTTCAGATTTGCTGTTTTCTATTTTTCTCTCTGGATTTTTCCAGATCTGAATTTGTTCTTCGATCCTGCAAAATTCTAACAAAAATACCCTTCACAAAATAACAAGATGATAAATTTTTTTATATTTTTTTTTCCAGTTTTTATGATTTTTCAATTTTATATTAACCCGAAATTGCAAAAAGAAAATAACAACGCCATCCCCGGCAACGGCGTCATTTGATTTGATCAAAGAATAATTATAACCGCAATCAAGAACGGCGTCGCTTGGTAGCTAGCCGGTGAGTACGGGTCGGTCCACAGGGATTTTGTTTATTCTCGATTTGTTCTAACGAGTTAATTCCGATTGGTGTCGGATTGATTAAATCTAAAAACTAAAGTTGATCTAGACTAAAATCTTGCTAGGGTTAGGTTTAGGTTAGGTTTGGAAAGTTAATATTTCTCACCGCTTTCTATGCCCTGTTTAAGATCTATGGGGTGTTTTGGTAATAATTAATAAAGTGGATTAGTACCATCGGGAAGAAACGGTGTTTCTTCCTCTAGGTTCTTATCCTTCCTTTCTTAATTCTTACCCTAACCTCCATGGAAGACACGCTCAACCGGTCGTTTATACTACGGTATCACCGCTACCTCGTGGGATAAGGTGCCGTAGGGAGCGGTGTGTGCATGTATGCATGGAGTCCTATAAAAACGTGTGATGGACAAGAAAGGGGTGAGAGATCGTCATCTCTCAAGCCTTCCCCAAATCTAACCCTAACAAGCGAGGAGACTACTCACTCATTAGGGAATTGAAAAACATTTTCTAAACTATTTAACTAGGGCAGAGAATAAAAGATCTATGCTAGGGTGTTTCCCCCAATCAGAGCAAAGCTCTGTTGAAATTCAAAATTCAAATTTTGAAGCAACGCTTCAAATCCCGGGCGCAACGCGCCACGTGTCAGGCGATGATACGTCAGCGCAGCGCCCAAGGCAGCGCGCCCAATCAGAGCAAAGCTCTATTAAAAAACAAATAGAAGCAAAACTTCAGTTGCGCAAGTGCTGCGCTGCGCGACACGTGTCAGCGCAGTCGCTTTTACGCAAGTGCTGCGCTGCGCGACACGTGTCAGCGCAACTGCGCTGTGCGCTGCGCGACACGTGTCAGCGCAGTTGCGCAAGCGCAGCTGTGCTGCGCTGTGCGCTGCGTGACACGTATCACGCGCTGGGGCATTTGCGCCAAACAGAATTAAGATTTTAAAGAAATCTTTCTGTTCTTGTTAAAACAAGAAGATTTTCTTCTGTAAAACAGAAGCTCTTGGATCAAAGATCCAACGGTGGGGAAAATTCCCCAAATCACTCAGAGAAAGATCTCTTTAACAAATTTAACTAATTTATGGGCACTATAAAAAGGACCCTAGACCTCAATTCAAAGGCATCAATATTGTGAGAGATTAATAACTTCAAACAGAGATAACTCTGAAGAAATTTCAAGAAGAAAAGGTAAAAACCTTTAAGATAGAAGAATTTCTTCTAATAAATCATTGATCTAAGAACAAGATCAATGATCTCCAATAAAAAAAAACAAATAACAATAGTGCTTTGCACTTATGAACCATTGGTTCTCCAAGATCAAGGAAAAAACAAGAAATACTTGCTTTCCTTGATCTAGATTAGATCAAGGAAAACAAACAGTGCTTTGCACTTTTTCATGAACCATTGGTTCTGCAATCTAAAAGATTCTCAAATTAATAGTGCCTTGCACTTGTAAAACTGCATTGTTGCGCTCCTGGATTGGCGCAAGCCACTAGAGAGCGCCACGTGTCAGCATCTGACTCACTTGCGCTGTGCGCTTTTAAGATAGAGCTTTGCTCTCTGAAACTGGCGCAACCCACCAGAGCGCGCCACGTGTCAGCAGCGCAAGCGCAGCGCATTGGCGCAGCGCACTGCGCTTGCGTGACACGTGTCAATAACACAAGCGCTTGCGCTCTCTGATTGGCGCAAAGCGCTTGACAAATGCAATGCATTTCTTTCGCTAAAGGGCCAGGCCCAAATCAAAAAGACCTAGTAGGCCAAAATAAATTGCAAAGCAATAAATGGGCAAAGCCCAGGTAAAATTGATACTCTGCATCTTTTATAAAAGGGCAGAGCCCAAGTAAAATTGATGCTCTGCATCATTTATAAATGAGCAGAGCCCAAAACAAATTGAAGCTCTGCATCCTCTATGGGCAGAGCCCAACCAAAAATAGAAAATAATGCAATGCATTATTTAAACATGGGTAAAGTCCTAGCACAGATCTAATAGACCAAAAACAAATAAAAGCATTGAATATTTTTCAACTGGACTTAGCCCAATCATGGCCGTAAGTCCTCGAATTAAATTGACTGAGCAAAATTGCTCTCCTAAATCAATTTACCTCCGGTTCGAGGGTACATCTCTGAACTCCTTTGACACCTATCGTTGTAATCCTTCAACGACGTCAGAGAGGTGACGGGTCCCGACGACCACACATCAACACGGACTGCGGGGTACTTAAACTCGTGGACCGAAATGTCCTTAAACTAATATCGGACCGAAACGTCCTTAAACTAATAATGGACCACCACGTCCCTAAACTGGCGATGGACCACCACGTCCCTAAACTGGAACAATAGAGCCTCCAAATGCCCTTTTGCCGGATCTAAACGATCTCGTTTAAGTTGATCTTAGCCCCAAACACGGCTAGCGTATCCTTAAACATTCAAATGGACTATAAAACTCCAAATCAACTTTGGTTCAAGGGTACATCTCCTAACTCCTCTAACACCTATCGTTGTAATCCTTCAACGACGTCAGAGAGGTGACGAGTCCCGACGGCCATATATTAAATGGATCACCACGTTAAGTTGATCTTAGTCTCAAAACAGGACTAACGTATCCATAACGAATGTTTAAGTTGATCTTAGCCTCAATACGGCTAACGTATCCTTAAACTAAAAACACCAAACCCAAATCTAAGTAAATACGGATTTAGACTAATCCACGTCCTACGGGCGACGGCATTACTCAGTCTCCGTATACAATCCACGGGCAACCACAAACAAAACAAACACACACGACACGAAGTGAAATTCTGGAGAAGGAGAAAGTGGTTGCCACGATGCGGTAGCGTAATTAACTGCAGGGGCTTGCGCCTGCAGGGAAGAGCGTCCCCACAATCAAAAACCCCTCTAGCGAGAGGGAATCTGACGAAGTCTGCTACATCGGCCGCATCCGTCTAAACCTCCGATACACGGTGCCATGAATCAACTTGGCATCTTCGGAGAGGTAGAAGGATAAAACCATATAGCATCTGCCCCGAATCTCAGGAAAGACGTCCTCACGTCGTCTCCGCCGCCATTCGGAGGAGAACAGATTCTGGCACGCCCGGTGGGACCTTTTCCTCTTTCCACTCCACACTTCGTGTGTCGTCTTCGCGAACGAATCGCGGTTTGTTAATGGTCGCCTTTGGATTTCAAGTTACTAAGATTTGGTCTTTTGCCTGGCGCAGAACTCAAGCATCAATGGCCTCTAACTGCATGAACTGCTCGAAGTGCCACTGCAACGGACGCTCCACCTCACCTGGAGGTGTAGCATATGGGCCCCAAACGGCCTCCTTCCTCGCTCTGCCGGTAGAACAGGTGACCCAGGCCACCACCGGCCTGTTTTTCGGGACTATGATCCTACCTGCAAGCTTCTCTATGCCAATGCCTGCACCAGAAGCGAACAAGAAGTCGGTCTTCGACCGGCTCACTGCTACGACGGCCCCTGTCAACGGGTCGTCCACTACCAAACCAACAGCCTCCGTCTTCGCCAGGCTGGATCAGAACTATGAGGGGCCCGCTAGGAAGCCCATGAACTCTAAGGTAGCTGTCCCAAGGAAGGCAATAACTGCTGCTCCAGAAGTCGTCAAGGCGGCTTCCCCTGTCAAAGAGTCAGTCTTTTCAAGACTGACTATTCCTGCTCCTGCCCCTGCTCGAGGATCTGTCTTCGACAGGTTGAATATCATCCCTCAAAGGACAACCTCAGTCTTTAAGAGGTTAACACCAGCGGCGCCTCATTCAGACAGGGGGCAAAAAGAAGCTGTCTCTATCTCCGAGCCAGTCCCAACGGCTCGTCATGCTCGACGTCGCCATTGGCGACGAGTGAGGAAGGCAGGGGGCAACTCCCCCTCAGGGCTAACTCCACCGGCTCCAGTGGTGGAAGTCAACGCTGCCGTTCCAACTGGGAACAGCTTTGAACTGCCGAGGAGGGTACGTAAGAACTCTGCAACCGCTATACTAAAAAGATCTTCTCCACCTATGGAGAGAGTTCCGGAAACAAAGCAGGAATAACCCTGTTCCCTCCGAAAGACGGCGACGACGTGAGGACGTCTAGCCTGAGATTCGGGGCAGATGCTATATGGTTTTATCCGTCTACCTCTCCAAAGATGCCAAGTTGATTTATGGCACCGTGTATCGGAGGTTTAGACGGATGCGGCCGATGTAGCAGACTTCGTCAGATTCCCCCTCGTTTGAGGGGTTTTTGATTGTGGGGACACTCTTCCCTGCAGGCGCAAGCCCCTACAGTTAATTACGCTACCGCATCGCGGTAACAACTTTCTCCTTCTCCAGAATTTCATTTCGTGTTGTAGGTGTTTGTTTTGTTTGTGGTTGCCCGTGGATTGTATACGGAGACTGAGTAATGCCGTCGCCCTTAGGACGTGGATTAGTCCAAATCCGTATTTACTTAGATTTGGGTTTGGTGTTTTTAGTTTAAGGATACGTTAGTCGCATTTGAGACTAAGATCAACTTAAACGTTCGTTAAGGATACGTTAGTCTGATTTGAGACTAAGATCAACTTAACGGGATCGTCTAGATCCATTTCCAGTTTAAGGACGTAGTGGTCCATTTAATATATGGCCGTCGGGACCCGTCACCTCTCTGACGACGTTGAATGATTACAACGACATGTGTCAGAGGAGTTTGAAGATGTACCCTTGAACCAAAGTTGATTAGGGGTGTTATAGTCCAATTTGGGACTAAAGTCTGTTTGAATGTTTAAGGATACGTTAGCCATATTTGAGGCTAAGATCAACTTAAACGGGATCGTTTAGATTCGACAAAAGAGTATTTGGGAGCTCTATTGTTCCAGTTTAGGGACGTAGTGGTCCATAGGTAGTTTAGGGACATTACGGTCCATTGGTAGTTTAAGAACATTGCGGTCCATATTCCAGTTTAGGGACATGGTGGTCCATAAGTAGTTTAAGGACGCTTAAGTCCGTGGGTTTAAGACCCCACAGTCCGTGTTTTAGTTTAAAGACGCATAAGTCCGCGGGTTTAAGGACCCCACAGTCCGTGTTTTAGTTTAAGGATGCATAAGTCCGCGGGTTTAAGGACCCCACAGTCCGTGTTTTAGTTTAAGGACGCATGAGTCCCTGAGTTTAAGGACCCCACAGTCCATGTTGATGTATGGTTGTCGGGACCCGTCGCCTTTCTGACGTCGTTGAAGGATTACAATGATAGGTGTCAGAGGAGTTCGGAGATGTACCCTTGAACCGGATGTAAATTGATTTAGGAGAGCAGTCTTGCTCAGTCAATTTAATTTGAGGACTTACGGCCATGATTGGGCTAAGTCCAGTTGAGAATATTCAACGTTTTTTATTTTGGCCTATTAGGCCTGTGCTAGGGCTTTGCCCCTGTTTAATAATACACTGCATTTTATTTTGGCCTGCTAGGCCTTTCTGATTTGGGCTCTGTCCCTTTATAAATGATGCAGAGCATCTGTTTGGACTCTGCCTTTCTTTAAAATAATGCATTACATTTAATTTGGCCTGTTGGGTCTTTTGCACTAATTAATGAGCGCAAGCGCATGTGGAGGTAACACATGGTACTCTCTGGTGGCTTGCGCCAACCCAAGAGCGCAACAGTACAGATTTACAAGTGCAAGGCACTGTTTTAATATCTTGATCCAATTTTGGATTCAAGAAAAGAATCTTTTTAAGATTCCAGAACCAGTGGTTCATCAAAAGGCAATGCCTTTGTGTAGATCAAATGATCTAATAAAGAAGTATATTACTTCTTATTTTATTCTTATTATTTGATCTTTTCTTTTTATTTTAAGATCTTGATCTTGTTCTTAGATCATTGATCTTTTCAGAAGAAATTCTTCTTTTCAAAAGTTTACCTTCTTTTCTTTCTGATTTCTTCTCAAACTTTCTTTTTAGGAGTTCTCTGAATTCTTTCCCTGTTTCTCTGTCAATGTTCTCTATTCTTCTCTTTTTTTTTATTTTAGAAAGAAAGATCATTGATCGTTGGGACCCACCACCTCTCCGACGACACTGAGAGATTACAGTGCCATATATCGAAGGTGTGGAGGGATATACCCTTTGAACCATGTCTCAATCATTAGGGGGGAAGAACAGGCTGGAGCTTAAGCTTCTCGCTGCTGAAAAAGGATTCTTTGCGTTCGCGCACGTGCGTCGCACGTGTTGGGCGCTCATATTTGCACGTAACGCACATGTGCATTATGAGGAGAAGCAGAGCTTCTATATATGGAGAACAAGCTCCTTTTAATATTATTTTTTAATATTATTAAATGTTCTCATATGGTGCGCACGTGCGTTGCACGTGGTGCGCGCGTGGCAAGCACACGTGTGTTGCACGTAGCGCACATGCGCATTATAAGGAGAAGCAGAGCTTCTATATATGGAGAACAAGCTCCTTTTAATATTATTAAATGTTCTCATGTGGTGCGCACGTGCGTTGAACGTAGCGCGCGCGTGGCGGGCATACGTGCGTTGCACGTGGCGCGCGCGTGGCGGGCATACGTGCGTTGCACGTGGCGCGCGCGTGGCGAGTACACGTGCGTTGCACGTAGCGCACATGCGCATTATGAGGAGAAGCAGAGCTTCTATATATGGAGAACAAGCTCATTTTAATATTATTAAATATTCTCATGTGGTGCGCACGTGCGTTGCACGTGGTGCCGCATGGCGGGCACACGTGCATTGCACGTAGCGCATATGGCGCTTGCGCATTATGGAGGAGCATGCTCCTATCTTGGAGAACTAAGCTCCTTTGGAGAACTAACCTCCTTTGAGTATTGAATCCTTTGAGGATTTAACTCTAGCCTTTCTAAGAGGTATCCCCTCTTATTTATATGGGAGTGGTAGAGAAGCCATCTCTCCTTTTCCCGATGTGGGACTAAAAAATGCATTCCCCGTGTAGTAGAGCATTACTTTAGATTACACGTGCATAACACATTTGCTCATAACTTTTGATTTCGGATGAATTATGAGGCCCATAATATATCAAATCGAAGGTCTTTTCGAGATGCTTTCAATATCATTAGAATTTAACTATTTTTCATTCCGGAGTTTGTCAAAATACAGCTCGGAAAATACTGGTTCGCATCTTCTTCCTTAGATCACATATGCATAACACATTTGCTCATAACTTTTGATCCCGGATGAATTATGAGGCCCATAATATATCAAATCGAAGGTTTTTTCGAGATGCTTTCAATACCATCATAATTTAACAGTTCCTCATTGGGGAGTTTATCAAAATACAGGCCGGAAGATACAGGTTCGCATTTTCTTAAGCGTATCGCTGCCATTTGATACCTTGGACTCTTTTGCGCAGAAATTTTTGGCGGGAGCAAATGCCCCCCACTACTTTGCCTATGTAAGTATATATGTGGGTGAAGTAGTGCAGAGTAATGCATAGCGTATGACCAGTTTCGGGTTGGTATATAACTTTCAGAATCTTGATTTGAGAAGATAACGAGCGGACACAAGCGTCGTCGTTTATCATTGACTCAAATCTCGACTCTTAAAAGATATAGTTCCAAACTCTCAATTCCATGAGCCGCACCCTTCCATTTCTTTATGTTTTACTCTGGTGTAAAGTAGTTTATATGCTCATGAGTAACTTCTCCATTTCAGTGGCATGTAGCTTTAGCAAGTGTGGCTCGTAGATGGTCCATCTTAACCTCTTTGTAGGGCAGTAATGGCTTAGAAGACAGGGGT
Organism: Agapanthus africanus; assembly: GCA_030015575.1. Lineage (NCBI taxonomy): Eukaryota > Viridiplantae > Streptophyta > Magnoliopsida > Asparagales > Amaryllidaceae > Agapanthus > Agapanthus africanus. The sequence goes on along the minus strand of JASDDO010000010.1, from coordinate 537,108,621 downwards.
AGGATTTGCCACCTAAGACTTTTCAACTTTATGAGCCGTGAGGGTCTCATAAAGACTTTTCTCCCTACGGATCGAGAGGATCTCGTAGGTGTATTTTCTCCTTAGTAATCGTGAGGATTCCTAAGTGCGTTTTCTCTTATAAGTCGTAAGGATCTTATAAGAGAATTTTCTCCCTTACAAGTCGAGAGCACTCGTAAGTGGTTGGTGAGTTGACTTGTTTCTGAGTCGAAGTATTGCTCCGACGGGGAGGTCGTTGGCTGATTTTTTTCCGCGACGGAGGTCATTGGCTGACTTGTTTCCGAGACGGAGGTTATTGGCCGTGAGTACTCAACGGGAAGCATGGCTCGAGCAAAGCACTTCTCATTTCCACCATTTGGAACAAGAAGCAGCTTTAAGGCAGAAGGAGCGTCAGGAGTCTTCAAGCGAAACTGCTCGCCTACGTGCTGAAGTTGAGGCGAACGCTGCCGAGGTGAAGGCTGTCTTCGAGGGCCTTCTGGAGCGTATCTCACATGGGCTAAACTTGAAGCGAAAGCTTGATGTTGATGAGCATGACACTCCAGGCCGTAAAGCCGCTCATCAGGCCGTTAAGGAGCAGCTTGCATCTGTCTTGCAGCAGCGGGCTCAAGTAGAGGCAGAACTGGCGGTGGTAGCCGATCGGGAAAAGTCATGGAAGGAAGTGTGCGAACAACTGATAAAGCTACTTAAGACGCTTCCTTCCCAGTAGCTGCCTTTGTATCAATGTATTTGTAAAATTTTCCTTTTAAATAATATGTATCCATTCTTTAATCTTTTGTACGATTCATCTTGTATTTGATTGAAGTCAATGAATAAAGATACACATTTTCTTTTGCAATGTCTTGTATGCTCTTTTGCTTTCTGCCTTCTCTTATTATCAGCATGTTGTCTTTGATAAACATAATTGGCAGATAACTTAGTTTTTTCCAAGAGATAGCGATGGCTTAGGCCGCAGGTTCAGATTTGCTGCCGAAGACTTTTCAACTCTATGAGTCATGAGGGTCTCATAGAGACTTTTCTCCCTACGGATCGAGAGGATCTCATAGGTGGATTTTCTCCTTAGGAATCGTGAGGATTCCTAAGTGTGGTTTCTCTTACAAGTCGTAAGGATCGTATAAGAGAATTTTTCCCTCTTACGAGTCGAGAGGACCCGTAAGTGGTTGTTTCCCTCCTTGTCGAAACTCGACTTTGGAGAGTGAGACCCGTGAATAGTATGCAAGAGACCGTTTTAGACCGACTTGCAGGGTCCCATTGTTCAGGAAACAAGTTTTTTACTCCCTGCTGCCTGAAGCTTCATCTTGCAAGTTGAGACGAATCGGGAATTTCCCGCGGAGACACTGGTTTCTCTGCGAGCCGATGCGAATCAGGAGATTCTCATCAAGGACGCTGGTTTCCCTGAATTGAAGTATTTGCCAAGGATTATTTGTTTCCCTGCTGTTGAAACGAATCGAGAATTTCCCGCGGAGACACTGGTTTCTCTGCGAGTCGACGCGAATCAGGAGGCTTTCATCAAGGACGCTAGTTTCCCCGAATTGAAGTATTTGCCAAGGATTATTTGTTTCCCTGGTGTTGAAACGAATCGAGAATTTCTCGCGGAGACACTGGTTTCTCTGCGAGTCGACGCGAATCAGGAGGCTCTCATCAAGGACGCTAGTTTCTCTGAATTGAGGTATTTGCCAAGGATTATTTGTTTCCCTGGTGTTGAAACGGATCGAGAGTTTCCCGCGGAGACACTGGTTTCTCTGTGAGTCGACGCGAATCAGGAGGCTCTCATCAAGGATGCTAGTTTCCCTGAATTGAGGTATTTGCCAAGGATTATTTGTTTCCCTGGTGTTGAAACGAATCGAGAATTTCCCGCGAAGACACTGGTTTCTCTGCGAGTCGACGCGAATCAGGAGGCTCTCATCAAGGACGCTAGTTTCCCTGAATTGAGGTATTTGCCAAGGATTATTTGTTTCCCTGGTGTTGAAACGGATCGAGAATTTCCCGCGGAGACACTGGTTTCTCTGCGAGTCGACGCGAATCAGGAAGCTCTCATCAAGGATGCTAGTTTCCCTGAATTGAGGTATTTGCCAAGGATTATTTATTTCCCTGGTGTTGAAACGAATCGAGAATTTCCCGCGAAGACACTGGTTTCTCTGCGAGTCGACGCGAATCAGGAGGCTCTCATCAAGGATGTTTGTTTCCCTGAATTGAAGTATTTGCCAAGGATATTTGTTTCCCTGGTGTTGAAACGGATCGAGAATTTCCCGCGGAGACACTGGTTTCTCTGCGAGTCGACGCGAATCAGGAGGCTCTCATCAAGGATGCTAGTTTCCCTGAATTGAGGTATTTGCCAAGGATTATTTGTTTCCCTGGTGTTGAGACGGATCGAGAATTTCCCGTGGAGATACTGGTTTCTCTGCGAGTCGACGTGAATTGGGAGGCTCTCATCAAGGACGCTAGTTTCCCTGAATTGAGGTATTTGCCAAGGATTATTTATTTTCCTGGTGTTGAAATGAATCGAGAATTTCCCACGGAGACACTGGTTTCTATGCGAGTCGACGCGAATCAGGAGGCTTTCATCAAGGACGCTTGTTTCCCTGAATTGAAGTATTTTTCCGAAGACACTGGCTTCTTCGGGGTTGGGATGAACCGTCAAGATTTGGCTTCGTTTTCTGGCGGAGCCTGTTGGGAAAGTATGGTTCCCTCTTTGTTTGCGCCCTTGGATTGTACACAGGGATCGATGTGATCTCAACTATAAGGCCAAAGTTTTATCATTTCTTTTTCTTTTTTTTTTATTTCCGCGATGCTCTATCATTTCAGCTTTTCTATCGCGAAGGTCGCGATTGCCCAATCATTTCGGCTATTTTTCGCGGTGCCCAATCATTTCGGCTGTTTATTTTGTTTTTACTCGCTGCTTTTTATTGCGAGTTTCCCCTTCATTTAGGCTATTTCGCATGCATACATTTTTACTTGCTGCTTTTTATTTCAAGTTGCCCCATCATTTCGGCTATTTCATATGCATGTGCGGCCTACTGGCTTTTCGCCGTAAACCTGAAATTAAACACCGATTTCGGCATCAGCACCGCTACAACTGGGATATTGCCAGGAGCGAATCATCATCCGCCTCTGTCGATGTCGAACAAGGGTGGCTTAGCGAGCAGGGTTAAGGTCCTGTCGACTAAGGCTTTTGACTTCATGAGCCGTAAGGGTCTCACAAAGGTATTTCTCCCTACAAGTCGTGAGGATCTTGTAAGTGTATTTTCTTCTTAGGAATCGTGAGGATTCCTAAGTGTTTGTTCCTCTGTATGTCGTAAGGATCCTACAAGAGGATTTTCTCCTTGTAAGTCGAGAGGACTTATAAGGGTTGTTCGTCATGCGAACATATCCCCAGTCTCGGATGGGACTTGATTAGGGAAATGTTTATTCGCACCCGTGGATTGTATACAAGGGCCAGTATTGAGCCTCTTGTAGGGCAATATCGGAAGTTGTGGGGGTTGTTTAAGCACAGGTTTAGGTCTCTGTAACTTAAGACTTTCAAATCTTATGAGCCGTGAGGGTCTCATAAGAGAGTTCTCCTTACGAGTCGTGAGGATCTCGCAAGTGTATTTTCTCCTTAGGAATCGTGGGGATCCCCAAGTGTGTTGCTCCTTTGTGAGTCGTAAGGATCTCACGCGGGCGGTTTCTCCTTACAAGGTCGAGAGGACCCTATAAGTGTCTTTTAACGAGGTTGCGCCCTTTCGGGTTTTCACAAACACTCGCCGGTAGTCCTGCTGTTTTTACTCACGGAGCCCTTTCGGGTTTTCATCCGTGCCCATTTTGCTTATGGACATACCGTTTTTTTTTATTCCTTTTATTTTCTTCTCTCTTTTTTTTTACGAGGTTGCGCCCTTTCCGGTTTTCACGAACACTCGCCGGTAGCCCTGCTGTTTTTACTCACGGAACCCTTTCGGGTTTTCATCCGTGCCCTTTTTTGCTTATGGACATACCATTTTTATTTATTATATTTTTCTTCTTTTTTTTTATCTCGTCAGCTTACGGATGCTGTGGTATTAGTTTAAGGACGTTTCGGTCCGCTATTAGTTTAAGGACGTTTCGGTCCGTCATGAAGAAGGCTGGCTACTGCTTATAAAGCTTGAGCTTAGGAAGATAGCGAGCGGACATAGTCGTCGTCATCTATCATTGACCTAGGCTGTGGCTCATTAAGCGTAGTATTTCTTTAGGAATCTACCGTTTATTGGCCTGAAAGGCCTTTCACCGTGCATATCCATGAGTAGATAGGCTCCACCCTGGTAGATTTTGTCTATGATATATAGGCCTTCATAGTTCGGCTCAAATTTTCCTTGCTTGGCTCGATTGGGGATCATAGGTCTTTTGACCACTAGCACGAGTTCGCCTTGGCGGAATGTCCTCGGTCGGGTCAATCTTTCATATGAGCGCGTCATCTTTGCTTTATAAACTTCCAGATTTTGTTGCGCTATGAGCCGTGTTTCTTCAAGGGCATCAAGCTCCTCAAGCCGAAGGTTAGCATTTTCTTCGTTCGTCAACTCGTAGTGGACTGCCACTCGTAAAAATGGTAGCTCTATCTCGAGGGGGAGTACTGCTTCCGTACCGAATACCAACGCTTATGGCGTTGTGTTCGTGGCCGTCTTGAACGTAGTTCGATACGCCCAAAGAGCCTCTTGCAGTCTCTCATGCCAGTCTTTCTTATTTTGGGACACCGTCTTCTTCATGATCTTCTTCAGGGTCTTGTTTAAGGCCTCGGCTAGACCATTAGCTCGCGGATTATAAACCGAGGAATATCTCCAGTCTATATTATGCTGCTGTGCGAAGCGACTGATCTTGTGTCTTCTGTAAGCTGGCCCGTTATCGGAGATGATCCGTCGCGGAGTTCCAAACCGATATATGACGTGCGTCCTGAAGAAATGGAGGATATTCTCCGTCTTCACTTCTTTCAGCGGTACTGCCTCTGCCCATTTGGAGAAGTAATCGGTCGTCGCCAGGATGAAACGATGTCCCCTGGACGATGCTGGTTCGATGGGGCCGACTATGTCAGTTCCCCACATTTCGAATGGCCAGCTAGCCACTGTCGGGTGTAGTGGATTTGGATGCCGGTGGATGAAGTCCCCATGGATTTGGCATGAGTGGCATTGCTTCGCATATTCGAGGCAGTCCTGAATCATCGTGGGCCAGTAGTAGCCTATCCGTTTGATCTTCAACTTCATCTTCGGGCTTGTTTGGTGAGAACCACAGAGTCCGTCATGAACTTCCTGAACGACTCTTTCCGCTTCATCAGGACCTAGGCATCTCAGCCACAGAGAATCAAGCGACCTCTTGTACAGAGTATCGTTAACGAAGGCGAAAGACATAGCTCGTTTCATGAGCTGGTGTCTTGAGGACGCGTCTTCGGGCGTTCGACGGTATTTGAAGTAGTCTATAAAGACTTCTCTCCAATCCTCAGCCTTTTCCCGGTCTTTTATTTGCAAGGTCGTCTGTTCAGTCGCTCCCTTCTCTTCGGATGATTCCGGAGGTATTTCTGCTGGGGCAAGCACCCGACGGCTTTGTACTACGATTCTTACGTCATCGAGGTTCTCGTCAGCCAGTTCTTTAGCAAGCTTGGCCAGCGCGTCTGCTTTGCTGTTTTCCGCACGCGGTATGCTTTCCAAAGTATAGGAAGGAATTTGGGTCAACAGTTGTTGCACCTTTTCACCATACTTCACCAACTCCGGTTTGCACGTTTGGTAGTCGCCGTTTACTTGACTAACGACCAGTTGAGAATCTCCATATATGAAGAGGTTTTCAATTCCCATGTCGATGGCGATCTCGAGGCCTGCTATCAAAGCTTCATATTTGGCTTCATTGTTTGTCCTCGGCTCTGTTAGGGAGAAAGCAAAGCGCATTATCTCTCCTTGTGGAGTTACGAAGATGAGGCCTACCCCCGACTTGATTATGGGGGTATTTTGTCTGCGCTTCTTCATGGAAGATGCTCCATCGAAATAAAGCTCCTATCGGGTATCACCATCGTCGATTGCGTCAAACGCATGTTCGTCTAGAAGATCGCAATTTAAAGGAGAATCAGTGGGTATCGGATGCTCAGCGAGGAAATCGGCGATGGCCTGGCCTTTCACTGCCCTGAGAGGTTGATATGTTATCGAGAAATCCATCAAAAGCAGGGCCCATTTAGCGAGTAGTCCCGTCAATATGGCCTTCGACATTAAATATTTAAGAGGGTCCACCTTCGAGATGAGACGGACTTCATGTGCCAATGCATAGTGCCTGAGCTTTGTTATCGCAAAGATCAACGCCAGGCAGTGTTTTTCGATAGGAGAGTAGTTGCTTTCTGCCCCCAGAAGAACTCGACTTAAATAGTAGAGTGCTCTTTCTTTCCCCGGGTCATTCTCTTGCGCCCATAATGGACCTAAAGAACCTTCGAGGGCGGTTGTGTAAAGAATGAGAGGCTTTCGCTTAACCGGAGCAGCCAACACTGGCGGGTTCTGCAGGTACTGTTTAATCTCGTCCAGCGCGCCCTGGCATTTTTGATCCCAGACGAATGGAGTTCCCTTCTTCATCAGGTGACTGTAAGGGCGGCACATGCCAGAGAGGTTGGCTATAAATCGCCGAATATATGCGAGCTTTCCTTAGAGAGACCGCAACTGTTTGAGAGTTCTCGGCGGAGGCATTTCCATGATCGCCTTGATCTTAGATGGATCTATTTTGATACCTCGGTGTCGGACGATGAATCCCAGGAATTTGCCCGAAGAAACTCCGAATGCACACATGAGAGGGTTCATCTTCAAGTTGTATTGTCGAAGGCGTCGAAATACAGTTTTTAGGTGCTCGAGATGTTCCTCGTATGATTTGCTCTTAACCACGAGGTCGTCGATATAACATTCGACGATTTCATGTATAAGGTCATCGAAGATCTTCGTCATGGCCCTCTGATAGGTGGCGCCAGCGTTCTTTAGACCGAAGGGGATTACCTTGTAACAAAATATTCCTAAAGGGGTCCGGAAAGCGGTATGCTTCTGGTCTTCGGGATGCATCTTTATCTGATTATACCCTGATGAACCGTCCATAAAGGAGAAAACCTCAAGAGTGGACGTATTGTCTATCATCAGTTCGGTGACTGGCACCGGGAAATCATCCTTCGGGCAGGCTTTTTTGAGATCCCGAAAGTCCACGCATATGCGCACCGTCCCATTTTTCTTCATCACCGGGACGATGTTAGCGACCCACTCAGGATATTGAACTTCCTGGAAAAAGCCAGAGTCGATTAACTTTTTGACCTCGGCGTTGATGCTCATCTCAAGCTCGAGCCGCATTCTCCTCGGCGCCTGTTTGATTGGCTTGACGCCTAGGGATATCGCCAATTTGTGCACAGCAACTTCTGGATCTAGTCCCGGTATTTCGGAATAGTTCCATGCGAAGCAATCTTTATGCTGTACAAGGACGTCTCTTAATGCAGCCACCCTTTCTTCAGATAGTAGTTTACTGACAAATGTCGGTCGCGGATCGTTCGCCTTCCCCAACTCAATTTTCTTGAGGTTATCTGCAGTAGTATGTATTCCATCCTCCAGTTCTTTCGGCGCTGGCAGAAATTCTGAGATCACCTCATCATTGCTGTTTTTGAAGCACCAGGGAAGGCTGTCCATGTTCTCGGGCTCTTCTTTTAATATTGTTATCATGTGACAAGTGCGAATCCGCTTCCAATCCCAATGTGGAGTTGGTTCTGTTCTTGTGGCTTTGGGTTCGTGCTTCTGCGGCGGCGCTACCCTCCAGTTGTCCGACAGAGCGAATTTGCCAAACTGATACTGATTTTCAACCCAATTCTTGAAGGTGAAGCAATCTTCAAGAGGATGCCCTATTACTCGATGGTAAGAGCAATAGTTTGGGTCAGAGACTTCGCCTGCTTGTTCGGGGTTTTTGGACTCCGGCAGTGTAAGCATTCGATGTTTTAGAGCAAGATCAAGTATCTTCTTCGTCTTGTCCCGAGGAAACGAGTACGCTTGACCCATTTTCTTCATGAGGGATAGATTAATTGTAGGGTTCCTAGGCACTCTCAAGAGGTCTCACAAGGCATCAACCATGCCAATTTCAAAAATTACGGTGCCGAGAAACCCTAGAATACGGATCGTTGGCTAGATGTCTAGGCGAAAAGCAAACTAGTTAACACTTAACTAAGAGTACGGAAATACAACCTTTGTAGATCCGGTCCTCCACCTCCACGGCTCCGTGATGAAGTCCTCTCCGCTATCCAAATGCAAGTCCCGGGCTCTAGCGTCGGCTTCATCGGAGAAAGAGCGGGCAAGGTCGTCGGCTTCGTGCCGAAGATGATCTACGTCGAGGCATCGCTAGATCAAGCTCCAACTTCACCAAGTGATGAAACTTGTGAAGAAAACACACTCTACTACTTGGCAAGAGGTAGAGGATGAAGAAATAGGAAGTGGGTAGACTTTAGAATTGGATTTCTCACTTTATTTCATCAATCACCATTGATGAAGAAATGTTTTCTTCATGGAAGAAGATGAAGAAGAAGAAGATGAAGTTATGATAAGTTCTCAAGAATAGAAAAGAATAATCATTCTTATGATAATCAAACCATAGTTAAGTGTAGAGAGCTAACTAGAGTTTAAGTGAGTGGTTAGGGTTAAAGAAGAAGACAAAAATGGTCACATGGTCAAAAGTTGCATGAAGCTTGAAGAAGCTTCTAAGAAAGCAACCATTTGTTTTCTTTTCTCATTCTTTTCATCCAAAAAGAAATAGATAAAAGAATGAATAAATAAATAAAACCCTAACCATTTACTTAACCAAAGATTAATTCTTTACACTTAACCAAACTAGCATGTATCATCAAACATGATACAAACAAGTGCACAAAAGTATATCGCATATACAATGCGCACATCCGAGTGAGAAAATCCATCTTAAGTGAACCGATACTGGTTAATGCAAAGTAATATATCAAATATATAATTATGCATTAAATCATTAAATCAACACTTGATTTAACGATCCGGTCATATCGCATATAACCGACTAATATCCAATGTATCGGCTTATCGAATCAACCCTCGATTCGATAACTAGGTTATATCGCATATAACCAATCGATACATTCATCGCGAGAATAGAATACGGTATCACATACACGCATTATTCTCGGTCCCGCACATATCTCATATGCGCTCCTATTTCGTTTCGCTAGAGCCAGGAAACCTCTGTGTAGGACTCTAAAGACCCGTCAATACGCCGGCAGCAGGTGATGATCATATCAAACACCCACAAGCCGCAAGCGGTCTGCTAAACGTAACGGCCACCCGGGTATTGAGCGATCAGAAGATCGACGAGCAAGCCCGCTCACACTCCTGTGAATCCAACCAGTAACACTACCGTACAGTCCGGTCTGATCGTCTGATATGTCGCATATCTCGCCTAGGGGTGGTAAACGTCAGACCCCAATAGCTCGATAAGTCGTGTCGATATGAGGTCTATAACAATTCGAGAAACTACTGGTAACACTTACCAGTAAATCTCAGCAACCCTGACCAGGGATTTCCTGTTATAGCCAATCGAACACAGCGCAACATCGACCCCCTATACCGGGAGAGACGAATCCCCTCCTATCGCTCATTGCCTCCATGTGACTCGGGACTGTACCTAAAAACCACCATTTTGCATGCCCTCTTGGACGTGGTAAGATGGAAATCAAAGCACAGTGGGAACCACACAAGACTCTATGACGATCTCGGGTCAACAGACTACTCTGTACCAGTGTCACCAGAGAACTGCCATCTGACGTGAGGTATAATACCATCTGGGAGTTCTCGGCGAGTCCGTCCAGTGTACCCAGTCTCTACTGAGCACCCGTATATCATCTCTGATGTCAAACACCAATGGATATGGGATCATCCATCGCCCATCTGTATGGGTCGAGAAGGTATACGCTAGTCTACTCTGGTATATCGATGCCCCGTCTCGATACACCCACGACTAGGGACTTTGAAGGATGTACTTATGGACTACCATGTCCCCACTAGTATGATCCGCATCATAGTCCAGGTAGTCAAGTACACATCCTAAGGGCTTTACCAACATGTAACAGAGAGACAAACAGTATACACGTTAAGGTAAAGATCAACCAGATAGCATACTATCATGTCGAGCAAGAAAGTCCTCCCTATATATGTCCCAGCATCCATTACAATATACATCCTATGTATAGTAATGGCCTCTAGGGCATACATATAACTAACAATCTCCCACTTGCACTAGGGCCATCTGATAGCAGTGGTTGCAGTATCTCATACTCAACCATCCCATAAAAGTCTCTCTCTGGGAACAGGCCTTTGTGAGTGGATCCGCTGTGTTGTCCTCTGAGTCTACTCTCCTAACCTCGATCTCCCTGGAGATCAACCATCTCCATGATCAGGTGACACTGCCTTAGAATATGTCTGGATCACTGATGGGACGGACGTTCCTTGGCATAAGCCACAACTCCATTGTCTCACAATGGTTGGAACGTAGTTCATCTCATGAACTAATATACACCCAAACATCCTCTTTGGTAGCATCTTAAGTAGCGATGTATCCTGCCTTTATCGTCTAGTATGTCACGGTATCTAGCTTGGAACTCTTCCAACATACCGTCCCTTTTGAGGGCAAAGACAATGCCAGTGACTGACATTCAGTCGTTCTTATCACTCTGGCACACTTCCAGCGATTCTCCCCAGGATCAATTGATATCATCTCACTACAACTAGTGAGAATCCTAACATCCAATTAAATCTATCTCATAGATCCAAAATCCAGGATTTAGTAGGTATCACTTTGATCCTATATGGAGAATCCTAGTGATAAGCGGAGATTGACCGAGCGTAGCATAAGAAACTCTTTTCTTATCAAGAGTATGTCATCCACGTACTCTACGAGGATCGTCACCATACTCCCTACTACCTTTTTGTTTATACAAGGTTCATCTACCATTTTGATGATGTCAAACTCTTTGACTAATTCATCAAAACAGATGTTCCAACTCCGCGATGCCTGCTTTATCCTATAAAGCATCTTGCACACGTTTCCGCTGCTCCCACTGTCTACGAAGCCCTCTGGCTGTGTACTTATAGACGCTCTCTTCCAAAATATCATTTAGAAAAGCAGTCATGACACCCAACCACCAGATATCGCAGTCATGGTATGTAGCCGTGACAAGTAGGATCTGGATGGACTTAAGCATAGTTACTTGAAAAGGTTTCATCATTATCCACACCTGGTCAATGATGCAAACTTTTAACAAGTCTAGCTTTGAAAGTCTCAACTTTTCCATGTACACCAAGTAATCTTCTCAAGATATACTTGCTCCTGATGGGGATTTAACCCTTCAGATATAGCAACCAAAGTCCATACTTTGTTGGTGTACATGGATTCCATCTCAGATCACTAAGCATCCAGCCATTCTTACAGAGTCCCACTCCTGATGGCCAGCTCGAAACTAGTTGGGTCATCATCTCATGATGCAATCCTCGCTCCCACTGTCATAGAGACACCGAAGTATTTCTCAGGTGGGTGAGGAACCCTACTAGATCGGCGGAGAGGCTGAGGTTCGTTGGTAACTACTGAATCCTTTAGTTCTATCAAATCATCAGTTGCAGTTTGTATAGCTGGAACCTTTCCAGTTCTACATTACAGACTTTGCCTCGAGCTTGTCCGGATTTTGCTTTCAGACATAGGCCGGTCAACCCCAAATCTTAACTTGCTTAAGACATGGGCTCTTCCCTTTCCATATCAGATATGAAATGGTAGGCAACTGATTTGATTGGAACCCTATTCAATAGGTATGCATCTTCTCAAGTGCATAACTCCCAAAAAGGAAATAGGTAACTCAGTAGTACTCATCATAGAGCACACCTTATCATATAGGGTGTGATTGCTCCACCCCGATATACCATCGTGCAATGGTGTATACGGAGGAGTAATGCTGAGAGAGAATCTTATTCTCCTTTAGAATAGTCCAGGAATTCCATGCACAAGTATTCTCCTCCTTGATCTCATCATAGGACATAATACTTATACCCGTATTGTGGTTCTCTACTTCTAACTTATATTCTGTGAATATCTTAAAAGGTTTGGACTCATGTTTCAACAGGAACATAGGTCTGAATCTCGAAAGATTATCAGAGAATATAATGAAGTATAAAGAACCAGTCCTGGTATGTGTAGACAGGGGACCTATATACATCAACATGTATCATCCCAAGAGTTCACTAACTCTTTCTCTGTTTCCAGTAAACGGAGCTATGGTCATCTTATCTCTGTGACATGACTGGCAAGTTTCACAAGATGTAAATTCAAACTCATTTAAGTATGCATCTTTATGTAACTGTAGCCAGTCGGGTCGCATTGATCTGACCTAGTCTACAATACCTTAAGAAGGATCCGTTCATTTCTGAACTCTTCCTCTTATGTGTGTTCCATATACTAAGAACTGTAGTTTGATTTAAAACATCAATGCTTTTAGATAACGTGCCTGAACCGATCAACTTTTGATATAGGAAATGTTCAAAACATTATCCAACAATACAAAATTTTATCATTTCTTTACTAATAAAGAGACTGATATGATTTTGTATATCAGGTTCGGTATCTAACAACATTCGTTCAGAATCAATGTATTGGTAATACAGGGTGACAGTGACCAACAGACTTGGCTGCAACACTTGCCCCGTTTTCTGCCTCATGAAACTTATCACCCGTTCTCAGTTCTCTACCTTTCTGTAGCCCTATGTAACATATTACATATCTGGGATCCTGATCTGGTATCACATACCCAGGACGTAGAGGATACTGAGAAACAGTTCTCTGTAATGAACACACCCGAAGATGATGCATCAGCATGCACTCTCTTCGTTTGGGCTGCACAGGAATTCTGGTAATCCCCAATTTCCTGCTCTGTCTTATAACAATTATAAGTTGGAGCGGGACCAACGTTCCCTAGCTCAGTATAACAAGCGGGTTCGGTCAATATTCCGTATTATTATCTTGATTAAGGCGTGATATGGTCGCTACCTGGAGAGAGAGAGAAGAAAACACTCAGCGTGCGCTCTGTCAAGAATAGATTGGTTATTATTTTATCTAATCAGGATGGCTCCCACTGCTTTTTATCAAATCTTCCCTCAAACCCTAAAAGGAAAGACTAGCCGGGATTAATTACACACTACAAGTTCGCCAATCTTTCAGCCAGGCCAGTGTCGGTACTTTGAGGGAGGTCCCCCGTGCTTTCGTACGAACCTAATTACTGTAAACCTCGTTTTCCCAGAGGCGTAACCTCGTTAACACCTTTCTAGACACCTACTTGATCGGCTAATTGTAATGTGTAAAACTCTCCCAGGAGTAACTCTTACTCGCAGCGGGTATCGGGATCCAACTATCTCATAGAAGGTATGCAATCTCATTGCAAATTTCAACACTTAAAATTCCCGATAATATTTTGCCCCTAGCGTCCTATGACCTTGACGCAGGCCAACAAACCATAGTGCGCTAGTCAAGTTCAACCCGTCATTTCCTGATTGAATTAAACCCACCCGCACGACCCTTGACGCAGGCCAACAAAGTCGCACGACTACCCTAATCCAATCTGCATCATATGCATAAGCAGATAAATACTAGTTAGCTACCGCACACTACGCCTTGACGCAGGCCAACAAACATAGCACGAATACTAACTACCACTTATCTGAAATGACGGAGGGCTACGACAGGTTTTTCTGAAAACCTATTGCGTAATGAACTTGATATCGTTGTAGAATTAAATGATTTTGAAATGGAGTGTTTTTGAGGCTTTACTAGTTTTGCTAAAGGAGTCACTCCCGATGAAGGGATCGTCGGTCCTTTCCTCGTCGAATGAGGTGCGGGATATATCATATATATCTCTGTACAAAGCAGAACTCTTAAAAGCTATTAAAAGACAAACCGAGTGTGTAGCATCTGCCAGTTATTGCTAAAGGAGTCACTCCCGGTGAAGGGATCTCGGTCCTTTCCTCATCGAATAAGGTGCAGGATATATCACATATACCTCTGTGCAAAGCAAGAACTGTAGCTACCTGTTTTATTTTGAAATTCGATTCTACAACATCTTAGGTTTCTTTTACTTTCATTAATCACATTAATGAAGTCCCATCATTTAAATACCTAAACATCACAGATAAATACGACGTACACTTATGCCATCCGCATTCGCCTCGATATCCCCTCGTGCACCGTTAGGTTAGGTAACTAACGGCAGAGTGGGGCAGGGCTAGCGCGGGTGTAAAACATAAGTAACGTCTATATAATATATCATATATACTATATACTGTATTTATCACAGAACATCACATGATCACATCACAGATATCGCAGCAGAAGAATCATATGAAATATTGGATATACTAGGACGTCCGTGTTTTCAATACGAGCCAGTATAAAACATGGATTCCACGGTCGTGATGAATAGCCAATCCCACACCCCTAGACCCCTACGAGAGCGGCAAGCAACCCTACCAATTCTAGAGTTAGGAGACCCGGACTCGACTCCTCGAGTTGGTCTCCCACTGGACTCCAGAACCCGGTTACTTGTGCCCTCCTCCTTGGGTCAATCCTAGTGCGGAAAAGTAAATAATATACATCAACGGTGACAACTTCCGCAACCTGGAAGCGCCCCAATAAAAGAATATTACATACAAGTTTTTACATGAATGAAAAGGAAAAACACTCCTCTCACATAAAAACCCCCGGCTATTCAAACACGACGATCCAATATAACATATCCAGCAACACATAACATCACATGTCATCAACGTAAGTAAACATGCGTATCCCAATTGTCGTTGACATATAGCAACGAAACCGGCGATATCACATATTACACTTACGGTCACAGAAAAGAAAGTGTAAAACTACAACAGTTGGAATCCACAATCACCTCAGACATCGCATGCCTGACCAAATGAATTCTTTAGACATCGCATGCCTAACAATTATAAACCCCGCATTTTAGTCTCAAAATCGAAAACACTTTTCAATACCAAGTCGGGCAATTCAATAGGATTCCCGACATCCTGATCGAATGCTCGTCGTAAACTTCAGTAGACGGCCGCACCCCCGATACCGTCGACGAAGTGCACCAAGGCGGAACACCGCTGCCGCGAGCACCCAAACGGATGCTTTCGGCGACGGGGTTCTCCTACAGTCACTTGGTCGGGGCTATGGAGTGAGGCTGTCTATTAAGTTTATCGGCGAGTATCCGCGTACGCTACGTGATTGCGACGGACTTTTGATCACATCAAAATTCCGTGGCAACCGATCAAGTGAGACTAAACTGCTATGTTTATAATATTCATTCCGTTATCTCATAACTATTTGTGAATTCCAATTATTGTATCACATTCCAGATAAACAGAAAATGTTAAACTTTCCGATCGAACAATCGAACACCCAAGTTTTCCCGATACAATCCAACACATGAAATAAGTCTAACAACATTCAGTTCGTGCCTCAGTACCAACGGTCCAGCCGTAGAAGGGTCAAGCCAACGCCTCACATGTGGCACGCCGTACTGCCCCAAACCCGAAGGTTCAAAGGGCAGTTCAAGACGGTCATATAATCGAGTTAAGGTTTGTTGTCTTCTAGAGGGTCCATCGCGTTACTTGCACTACTTAGAACGTCGTTAAACTACGGAAAAATCCAACACTTGGAAATTTCCCGACAGGGGAAAAATTGGGTATTTATATCCGGTCGAACTTTTTAACATATTCAAAAATTTATCCGGAAAGCCACACAGACAAAATTTGATAATCCGATCGAACATTCGAATCCCCAAAACAACTTAGAAAATTCAAACTCTGGAAAAAAATATTAAAAATACCCAGGAAAACCAGCACTGTTAAATAGGAGTTACTGTGCAAACTTCAACTCATAATACGACAAACAGGCCGCGGATCCGCCGCACGAGCCATGCTCGTGCCGCGGAAACGCGGCGCTTTAATGGAATTAGGGCATAGAAATTTACAGTAACTCTTAGATATTCCTGCTGATATTTCTACATATTTTTAATACTGAAAAATCCCTGTTTTTAGAAAAAGTACAGAGAGCATTTTCTGGGTTGGTTTTTCGGTTCGATCGGGTTTCAAACATCGTCTGGACTTCGCCTAAGGTTCTAGCTAGGCTCTGATACCACTGTAGGGTTCCTAGGCACTCTCAAGAGGTCTCACAAGGCATCAACCATGCCAATTTCAAAAATTACGGTGCCGAGAAACCCTAGAATACGGATCGTTGGCTAGATGTCTAGGCGAAAAGCAAACTAGTTAACACTTAACTAAGAGTACGGAAATACAACCTTTGTAGATCCGGTCCTCCACCTCCACGGCTCCGTGATGAAGTCCTCTCCGCTGTCCAAATGCAAGTCCCGGGCTCTAGCGTCGGCTTCATCGGAGAAAGAGCGGGCAAGGTCGTCGGCTTCGTGCCGAAGATGATCTACGTCGAGGCATCGCTAGATCAAGCTCCAACTTCACCAAGTGATGAAACTTGTGAAGAAAACACACTCTACTACTTGGCAAGAGGTAGAGGATGAAGAAATAGGAAGTGGGTAGACTTTAGAATTGGATTTCTCACTTTATTTCATCAATCACCATTGATGAAGAAAGGTTTTCTTCATGGAAGAAGATGAAGAAGAAGAAGATGAAGTTATGATAAGTTCTCAAGAATAGAAAAGAATAATCATTCTTATCATAATCAAACCATAGTTAAGTGTAGAGAGCTAACTAGAGTTTAAGTGAGTGGTTAGGGTTAAAGAAGAAGACAAAAATGGTCACATGGTCAAAAGTTGCATGAAGCTTGAAGAAGCTTCTAAGAAAGCAACCATTTGTTTTCTTTTCTCATTCTTTTCATCCAAAAAGAAATAGATAAAAGAATGAATAAATAAATAAAACCCTAAACATTTACTTAACCAAAGATTAATTCTTTACACTTAACCAAACTAGCATGTATCATCAAACATGATACAAACAAGTGCACAAAAGTATATCGCATATACAATGCGCACATCCGAGTGAGAAAATCCATCTTAAGTGAACCGATATTGGTTAATGCAAAGTAATATATCAAATATATAATTATGCATTAAATCATTAAATCAACACTTGATTTAACGATCCGGTCATATCGGATATAACCGACTAATATCCAATGTATCGGCTTATCGAATCAACCTTCGATTCGATAACTAGGTTATATCGCATATAACCAATCGATACATTCATCGCGAGAATAGAATACGGTATCACATACACGCATTATTCTCGGTCCCGCACATATCTCATATGCGCTCCTATTTCGTTTCGCTTGAGCCAGGAAACCTCTGCATAGGACTCTAAAGACTCGTCAATACGCCGGCAGCAGGTGATGATCATATCAAACACCCACAAGCCGCAAGCGGTCTGCTAAACGTAACGGCCACCCGGGTATTGAGCGATCAGAAGATCGACGAGCAAGCCCGCTCACACTCCTGTGAATCCAACCAGTAACACTACCGTACAGTCCGGTCTGATCGTCTGATATGTCGCATATCTCGCCTAGGGGTGGTAAACGTCAGACCCCAATAGCTCGATAAGTCGTGTCGATATGAGGTCTATAACAATTCGAGAAACTACTGGTAACACTTACCAGTAAATCTCAGCAACCCTGGCCAGGGATTTCCTGTTATAGCCAATCGAACACAGCGCAACATCGACCCCCTATACCGGAAGAGACGAATCCCCTCCTATCGCTCATTGCCTCCATGTGACTCGGGACTGTACCCAAAAACCACCGTTTTGCACGCCCTCTTGGACGTGGTAAGATGGAAATCAAAGCACAGTGGGAACCACACAAGACTCTATGATGATCTCGGGTCAACAGACTACTCTGTACCAGTGTCACCAGAGAACTGCCATCTGACGTGAGGTATAATACCATCTGGGAGTTCTCGGCGAGTCCTTCCAGTGTACCCAGTCTCTACTGAGCACCCGTATATCATCTCTGATGTCAAACACCAATGGATATGGGATCATCCATCGCCCATCTGTATGGGTCGAGAAGGTATACGCTAGTCTACTCTGGTATATCGATGCCCCGTCTCGATACACCCACGACTAGGGACTTTGAAGGATGTACTTATGGACTACCATGTCCCCACTAGTATGATCCGCATCATAGTCCAGGTAGTCAAGTACACATCCTAAGGGCTTTACCAACATGTAACAGAGAGACAAACAGTATACACGTTAAGGTAAAGATCAACCAGATAGCATACTATCATGTCGAGCAAGAAAGTCCTCCCTATATATGTCCCAGCATCCACTACAATATACATCCTATGTATAGTAATGGCCTCTAGGGCATACATATAACTAACATTAATAACGCTCGACTCCCATTTGCGTGGCTTCCCGCATTGTTACTGTTGAGCGCCTTTTTGGCCTTTCGACTTGTTTCTGCCTTTACGTCGAGCCTTTTTTATAACAGGTTGACAGGGGGCGGCACTTTCATCTTTCACAGTCTGTTGAAGGAGACGTTGCATTTTGGCTTTCTCGTAGATGGCCATTTCGCGGTTGTGATCATCTCGAACTTTCTGACCAGCTTCCCTTATAAGCCTATCCATTTGTTCTTCAAACGACGGACTGGGCACTTTTGCATCAGGAACTTTTACTGGTTCAGGATTAGTGTCCTCCCGTTGAGCATCTTCTTCTTCATTGAAGTCGTGCACGACGTAACAGTCGCGGAGCAGCTCTCGTTTCTTGGAGCGAATGTATCCGAGCCCGATTCTCTCCATCCTCCCACTAGGCAGCTTGTGCTGAGTTCTGGGGACGTTCCAGACCCTGTCATAGAATTTGGCCTTTCTAACGGTCTGTTTGAAGGGTATCCCTTGGTGCTTCAACAGCCTCTTCAAGCCTTCTGTATAATATCTGGGTAGACGGATGAGTTGAAGCCTGTCCAGCGTAGGATCGGCCCCATGCCAGATTTCTTTCTCCACTTTGTTTTCTTCAGAGCGGTAGAATAGAATTGCCTTCTCACCTTCTCGCCTGGGAGGGATATAAAACGTCTGCAGCTCCTCTACACTGTCGGTATCAAGCGCATCCGGTTCTTTATAATGTTTAAGCGGCACCATAGCGACTTGCAGACTTTGCTCTTCGTCAGCGGAAGCTTGTATTGAAGGTCGAGCAGAGAATACAGCATGGACCTCATCCTACGAATCACTACCAAAGATCAACGTAGGAGCGGATGGTCCCGGCTTGGTGTATTGGGGTAGACCCGAATAAACTATCTCCTCCTCCTCCTCGGTATCACTGCCGAAAACAGGGATGATAGCGTTAGTTTTATTCTCCGACTTGTGACACCTTTCCGTGTCTTCAAAATTCGGCAAGAAGTATTTGGCATCTTCATATTTGCGAACTTCATTCACGGAAAACGGATTCAATTCCCCCGTCATGGTATACTCGAGACCATCCCTAAAATATTTCAGACACTGATGCTGTGTAGAAGGGATGATGTTATACTCGTGTAACCATGGTCG
The DNA here is from genome assembly GCA_030015575.1 of Agapanthus africanus. Taxonomy (NCBI): domain Eukaryota; kingdom Viridiplantae; phylum Streptophyta; class Magnoliopsida; order Asparagales; family Amaryllidaceae; genus Agapanthus; species Agapanthus africanus. The sequence goes on along the minus strand of JASDDO010000010.1, from coordinate 537,089,042 downwards.
GCCGAGCAGAGCGTTGTAGCACGTCTTAGCATCTATGACGTGGAATTTAATGTCCGTGACGAGCAGCCCGAAGCATAGCGTCAGTATCACAGATCCAAGAGTCTTTGATGATTGGGAGTCGAACCCGGAGATGGTGATCTTGTCTCGGGCAAGGTGTTGGACGCTCATGCAGATTTCCTTTAACACCCGCACATTGAGTAGATTAACAGACGACCCGTTATCGATCAGGATTTTGCCTATCTTTATATCATGGCAGTATCCTGAGACATAGAGGGGGCGATTGTGTTCGCACGTCCCAAGGAGAAGGTCTTCATCGCCAAAAGTGACATCGGCCGTGTGCACTTTTTCCAATTCATCCTTCATCTTTTCTTCGGCTAGGAAAGCTTGGAACTGCTCCAGGTCCTGTAGTGCCTTAATTAACGAATTTATCGCTTCCTTTGATAGTAAAAGGGCATCAAGAATGCTGAGTTGCGAGGGTAGCTTCCTCAGATGCGCTAAGACGTTGTAATCCACCTTATTTTTCTTCGGCGGGTCTTTGGCAGTTCGCTCTTCCATGACTTGGTCATCTAGGGCGATATCCTCAGAGACCTTTTCTTTCCCTTTATCTTTTTTGTTCGAGGGTCCGAGATTCTTTTCGGGCAGCGTGCGATTATGCAGCCGAATATTTTCACAAATCTTCGGCTCTTCTTCTTTTCCCGAAGTGGACTCTTTAAAGAGGGGGCCAAGCTCCAGCTCCTCATCAGAATCGCTCCCGAACGTGAGCACTTGTGATCCCCCGGCGTTGACCATGCGACAATTGCCGGTAGTTCTGTTAAGCCCTTCGGTCGTATCGTTCCGTTCTCGGTGAGTCTTGCGCTTTTCCCGCTTAAAATGTTGCCGGTGAGAAACATATCCTTGCCACCATCTATCGAAAGCTTTGCACTCTTCAATGGGGTGCGAAATCTTCCGATGATACAAGCAATAGGAGGGGTGCATTTCCGCTTCACCAGTAACGCTTCCCTCAGAGGATGGTAGTTTCATACCCATTGACACGGCTTTAGCAAACCTCTTCCTCATCTTGAATTTGATTTTATCCGCAGTGGGTGTGCTTTGCTCCAGCGGGAGTATCTCAATTTTATCGTCAAGGCGTTGGCGTTTGGCCTTTTCGAATATGACCGCCTCGCGCTCCCGATCAGCTTTACTTTTTAAGAGAGCTTCATTAAGGAATGCGTCAATTACTTCATCCGACGGCCCTGAAATTTTTGGTTCAGGATCTGCCCTTAGCTTTTCAGTACAAGGGGTCTCCTCATCGTCCATGAATGAGTTGGAAATCACATGACAACTCGCCACATATTCCTCGGATTCATCAGATGAACTTTCTCCCTCATCTTCCTCTTGAAAGACGTGATTGAGGAATTCTTGGAATGTAATGGGAGTCCGTGCCTTCTGGTTGTATTCCTCCAGCGCGTCAATTTGTTTTTGCAAGTCCGTACGCTTGTCGCCAGGCTTCACGGGCTTCTTTGACTTCTTTTTCTTCTTCTTTGAAGATTTCAGTGGCTGGTTATGAATGCTTGGGCCACCTCCATCGATCTTTTGAGTTGGACGAGGCTTCAACATCCCTTCAATGATCTGCGGCTCCAACGGGTTCTTCCACTTGATTACTGGGCATGTTTGAAGATCATTTAGCATCTTCTTTGTCTTGGCTGATAATACAACCTCCCAAGAAGCTTCTTCAACGACAGAGCATGTTGCCCCCGGCGTATTCAATCCCTTAAAGGTGTGGGGCTACGGTGGATTCACCTTCCATTTGTCGGACAATGCAAACTTGCCCTGTCGGTACTGATCTTCAAGCCAATTTTTGAAGACGTAGCAATTCTCGATCGGATGACCCAGTACTCGATGATAAGGACAGTAGTTGGGCTCATTGAAATCACTTGGTTGTGACGGACATTTCGGATCCGGCAGATTTATGAGTCGGTTGCGCAACGCCAGCTCGAATAACCTTCTCGTTTTATCTCGGGGAAACGAGTAAGGATGCCCCATCCTCTTCTCAAGGGCTACGTACGGGCGCATATTATTTTGACGAACGACCGGCTTCGAGTTGTTCGGTTGTTGTTGAGCATTAGCGATAACGATCGCTTTCCCCTTTCCCTTCTCATTTAGGGAGTCCGGCTTTGGAAGAGGAGCTTTATGGCCCATTTGATCCATTTGCGCCAGCTTGTCGATTAGTGCCTGGAAGGTGGTCGGCTTGAAGAACATCATAAATTGCGAGATGGTTGCTTGCGGATCGAGGGTTCCCACAAACACACCCACTGCAGGAGCTTCTTCTATGCGCTGCTCGCATTTTGACCATAAATTCCGCCACCGTATAGCATATTGGACCCATGTCTCGCCCGGCTTCACCCTGGCATTAATCAATGCCGTTATCGGGGTACGCTCGCTGGCACTCGCGAAACGTTGGGTAAACAGCAGTTCCATTTCAGCAAAGGTCTTGATAGAGTCATTCGGGAGCTCGGAATACCACTCGAACGCCGTATCTGACAAGCTGCCAATGAACTCGCGAAGCAACAATTTATCATCACTGCCAGTGTTGCCGCAAAGCGCCCTGAACTGGGCAACATGCTGGTGGGGATTGCCAGTCCCCTTATACACATGGAATTTTGGTATCGTATAACCTGGCGGGTACTTGATCTGGTCGTACCAGCCCAGATATGGTCGCCCCGTTTTTACGACCTGACCCGCTGCTTCAGTCGCTTGATGAACCCGGATCTGCTGAGCTATATATTCGTCCAGGTCGGCTTTGGAGATCGCCTCCTCCTTGGTTGTTGACAGAGCCGGTGGAGGATTTGACGTTTCTCCCCTATCGTCTTCAAGGACGATCTGGGGATCTTCAGCAGGTGGATCTTGTTGAATCATCATGCCCACCATGTCCTGGAACAGGAGGGCCATTTTCTTTATGCTGGCTTCCTTTTCCGCAGCTTCTTTATCCTTCTTCTCCAATATGCGACGAAGGAATTCAGCGTCAGTTTCTTGTTCCTGACGTTCGTCCGAGGACGTTTCAGGGCTTTCTTTTAGCCCAGTGAGTGCGGCCATAGCGGTCATCATCTCCTGGAGCTTTTGCTGTTGCTCCTGAGCTTTGGTCACTGACCGTGTAAGCGGTCTATGACCTATGGATGCACGACTGTCCTCCTTTCCTGACGCCATGTACACTGTATGAACTATTATGCCCCCGGACTTAGGGCGTTTAGGTTCACCATCTTTGGCGTTTGCGGCGGGCGCGGGGGTTTTCTCCGGCCTTCTTATTTTGTGGGTCGTCGAAATTGAAGAGGCCGTTGCAGTGGGCACCCTAGCGACTGTTGTCCTCTGCTGTTTAATAGGACGGTTCTTTTCTTTTTGCACCTTCGCCTTTTTCTGTTGACGAGAGTGATCTGGGTCAATCACGGAGTCTTGAACCCTCTGCCAAACTTTATAAATTTTTTAGGACAGCCGTTGAGGGGGTTGTTCCTGCTTTGTTTCCGGAACTCTCTCCATAGGTGGAGGAGATCTTTTTAGTGTAGCGGTTGGAGAGTTCTTACGTACCCTCCTCAGCAATTCAAAGCTGTTCCCAGTTGGAACAGCAGCGTTGACTTCCACCACTGGAGCCGGTGGAGTTAGCCCTGAGGGGGAGTTGCCCCCTGCTTTCCTCACTCGTCGCCAATGGCGACGTCGAGCATGACGAGCCGTTGGGACTGGCTCGGAGATAGAGACAGCTTCTTTTTGCCCCATGTCTGAATGAGGCGCCGCTGGTGTTAACCTCTTAAAGACCGAGATTGTCCTTTGAGGGATGATATTCAACCTGTCGAAGACAGATCCTCGAGCAGGGGCAGGAGCAGGAATAGTCGGTCTTGAAAAGACTGACTCTTTGATAGGGGAAGCCGCCTTGACGACTTCTGGAGCAGCGGTTATTGCCTTCCTTGGGACAGCCACCTTAGAGTTCATGGGCATCCTAGCGGGCCCCTCATAGTTCTGATTCAGCCTGGCGAAAACGGAGGCTGTTGGTTTGGTAGTGGACGACCCGTTGACAGGGGCCGTCGTAGCAGTGAGCCGGTCAAAGACCGACTTCTTGTTCGTTCTGGTGCAGGTATTGGCATAGAGAATCTTGCAGGTGGGATCATGGTCCCGAAAAACAAGCCGGTGGTTGCCTGGGTCACCTGTTCTACCGGCAGAGCGAGGAAGGAGGCCGCTTGAGGCCCATATGCTACACCTCCAGGTGAGGTGGAGCGTCCGTTGCAGTGGCACTTCGAGCAGTTCGTGCAGTTAGAGGCCATTGATGCTTGAGTTCTGCGCCAGGCAAAAGACCAAATCTTAGTAACTTGAATCCAAAGGCAACCGTTAACAAACCGCGATTGGTTCGCGAAGACGACACACGAAGTGTGGAGTGGAAAGAGGAAAAGGTCCCACCGGGCGTGCCAGAATCTGTTCTCCTCCGAAAGACGGCGACGACGTGAGGACGTCTAGCCTGAGATTCGGGGCAGATGCTATATGGTTTTATCCGTCTACCTCTCCGAAAATACCAAGTTGATTTATGGCACCGTGTATCGGAGGTTTAGACGGATGCGGCCAATGTAGCAGACTTCGTCAGATTCCCCCTCGCTTGAGGGGTTTTTAATTGTGGGGACGCTCTTCCCTGCAGGCGCAAGCCCCTGCAGTTAATTACGCTACCGCATCGTGGTAACAACGTTCTCCTTCTCCAGAATTTCACTTCATGTCGTGGGTGTTTGTTTTGTTTGTGGTTGCCCGTGGATTGTATACGAAGACTGAGTAATGCCGTCCCCAGTAGGACGTGGATTAGTCCAAATCCGTATTTATTTAGATTTGGGTTTGGTGTATTTAGTTTAAGGATACGTTAGCCGCATTTGAGACTAAGATCAACTTAAACGTTCGTTAAGGATACGTTAGTCTGATTTGAGACTGAGATCAACTTAACGGGATCGTCTAGATCCATTTCCAGTTTAAAGACGTAGTGGTCCATTTAATATATGGCCGTCGGGACCCGTCACCTCTCTGACGACGTTGAAGGATTACAACGTCATGTGTCAGAGGAGTTCGGAGATGTACCCTTGAACCAAAGTTGATTGGGGGTCTTATAGTCCAATTTGGGACTAAAGTCTGTTTGAATGTTTAAGGATACGTTAGCCATATTTGAGGCTAAGATCAACTTAAACGGGATCGTTTAGATCCGACAAAAGAGCATTTGGGAGCTCTATTGTTCCAGTTTAGGGACGTAGTGGTCCATAAGTAGTTTAGGGACATTGCGGTCCATTGGTAGTTTAAGGACATTGCGGTCCATATTCCAGTTTAGGGACATGGTGGTCCATAAGTAGTTTAAGGACGCTTAAGTCCGTGAGTTTAAGGACCCCACAGTCCGTGTTTTAGTTTAAGGACGCATAAGTCCGTGAGTTTAAGGACCCCACAGTCCGTGTTTTAGTTTAAGGAGGCATAAGTCCGCGGGTTTAAGGACCCCACAGTCCGTGTTTTAGTTTAAGGAGGCATAAGTCCGCGGGTTTAAGGACCCCACAGTCTGTGTTGATGTATGGTTGTCAGGAACCGTCGCCTCTCTGACATCGTTGAAGGATTACAACGATAGGTGTCAGAGGAGTTCGGAGATGTACTCTTGAACCGGATGTAAATTGATTTAGGAGAGCAGTCTTGCTCAGTCAATTTAATTTGAGAACTTACGGCCATGATTGGGCTAAGTCCAGTTGAGAATATTCAACGTTTTTTATCTTTGGCCTATTAGGCCTGTGCTAGGACTTTGCCCCTGTTTAATAATGCACTGCATTTTATTTTAGCCTGCTAGGCCTTTCTGATTTGGGCTCTGTCCCTTTATAAATGATGCAGAGCATCTGTTTGGACTCTGCCCTTCTTTAAAATAACGCATTGCATTTAATTTGGCCTGTTAGGCCTTTTGCGCTAATTAATGAGCGCAAGCGCATGTGGAGGTGACACGTGGCGCTCTCTGGTGGCTTGCGCCAACCCAAGAGCGCAACAGTACAGATTTACAAGTGCAAGGCACTGTTTTAATATCTTGATCCAATTTTGGATTCAAGAAAAGAATCTTTTTAAGATTCCAGAACTAGTGGTTCATCAAAAGGCAATGCCTTTGTGTAGATCAAATGATCTAATAAAGAAGTATATTACTTCTTATTTTATTCTTATTATTTGATCTTTTCTTTTAATTTTAAGATCTTGATCTTGTTCTTAGATCATTGATCTTTTCAGAAGAAATTCTTCTTTTCAAAAGTTTACCTTCTTTTCTTTCTGATTTCTTCTCAAACTTTCTTTTTAGGAGTTCTCTGAATTCTTTCCCTGTTTCTCTGTCAACGTTCTCTCTTTTTTCTTTTTTTTATTTTAGAAAGAAGGATCATTGGTCGTTGGGACCCACCACCTCTCCGACGACACTGAGAGATTACAGTGCCATATATCGAAGGTGTGGAGGGATGTACCCTTTGAACCATGTCTCAATCATTAGGGGGGAAGAACAGGCTGGTGCTTAAGCTTCTCGCTGCTGAAAAAGGCTTCTTTGCGTTCGCACACGTGCGTCGCACGTGTTGGGCGCACGTGCGTCGCACGTGTTGGGCGCTCATATTCGCACGTAGCGCACATACGCATTATGAGGAGAAGCAGAGCTTCTATATATGGAGAACAAGCTCCTTTTAATATTATTAAATGTTCTCATGTGGTGCGCACGTGCGTTGCACGTGGTGCGCGCGTGGCGAGCACACGTGCGTTGCACGTAGCGCACATGCGCATTATGAGGAGAAGCAGAGCTTCTATATATGGAGAACAAGCTCCTTTTAATATTATTAAATGTTCTCATATGGTGCGCACGTGCGTTGCACGTGGTGCGCGCATGGCGGGCACACGTGCGTTGCACGTGGCGCGCGCGTGGCGAGCACACGTGTGTTGCACGTAGTGCACATGCGCATTATGAGGAGAAGCAGAGCTTCTATATATGGAGAACAAGCTCCTTTTAATATTATTAAATGTTCTTATGTGGTGCGCACGTGCGTTGCACGTGGTGCCGCATGGCGGGCACACAAGCGTTGCACGTAGCGCACATGGCGCTTGCGCATATGCGCATTATGGAGGAGCATGCTTCTATCTTGGAGAACTAAGCTCCTTTGGAGAACTAAGCTCGTTTGAGTATTGAATCCTTTGAGGATTTAACTCTACCCTTTCTAAGAGGTATCCCCTCTTATTTATATGGGAGTGGTAGAGAAGCCATCTCTCCTTTTCCCGATGTGGGACTAAAAAATGCATTCCCCATGTAGTAGAGCATTACTTTAGATTACACGTGCATAACACATTTGCTCATAACTTTTGATCTCGGATGAATTATGAGGCCCATAATATATCAAATCGAAGGTCTTTTCGAGATGCTTTCAATATCATCAGAATTTAACTGTTTTTCATTCTGGAGTTTGTCAAAATACAGCTCGGAAAATACTGGTTCGCATCTTCTTCCTTAGATCACATGTGCATAACACATTTGCTCATAACTTTTTGATCCCAGATGAATTATGAGGCCCATAATATATCAAATCGAAGGTTTTTTCGAGATGCTTTCAATACCATCATAATTTAACAGTTCCTCATTGGGGAGTTTATCAAAATACAAGCCGGAAGATACTGGTTCGCATTTTCTTAAGCGTATCGCTGCCATTTGATACCTTGGACTCTTTTGCACAGAAATTTTTGGCGGGAACAAGCCCTCTCAACGGCTGTCCTAAAAAATTTATAAAGTTTGGCGGAGGGTTCAAGACTCCGTGATTGACCCAGATCACTCTCGTCAACAGAAAAAGGCGAAGGTGCAAAAAGAAAAGGACCGTCCTATTAAACAGCAGAGGACAACAGTCGCTAGGGTGCCCACTGCAACAGCCCCTTCAACTTCAACGACCCATAAAAGAAGAAGGCCAGAGAAAACCCCCGCACCCGCGGAAAACGCCAAAGATGGTGAACCTAAACGCCCTAAGTCCGGGGGCATAATAGTTCATACAGTGTACATGGCGTCAGGAATGTAGGGTTCCTAGGCACACCCAAGAGGTTCTACAACTGATCAACCATGCCAATTTCTATGTGCCGAGAAATCCTAATGCGATCGTTAACTAGAGGATAGGCGAAAACGATATAAGTTAACAACTTAACTAAGAGTGAACGGAAAATACAACCTTTGTAGATCCGGTCCTCCACTTCCATAGCTCCGTGACGATGTCCCTTCACTGCGATCATCGGATCCCGAACTCTGGCGATGGTTTCGTCGGAGAAATGATCGGGCTAGGTCGTCGACTTCGATGCCGAAGATGATCTACGTCGAGGCAACTCAAGATCAAGCTCCAACATCACCAAGTCATGAAACTTGTGAAGAAAACACCCTATACTACATGGCAAGTGGTAGAGGATGAAGAAATAGGAAGTGGGTTCACTTTAGAATTGGATTTCTCACTCTTTTTCTCATGTCACCATTGAAGCTAGCAAGCTTTCATGAAGCTTGATGAAGATGAAGATGAAGAAAGAATAAAAAGAATTCTAAGAATTATCTTAAAAAGAAAATCCAAGTCATTCTTATCATAATGCAACCATGGGTGAGTTTTACAAGTGTAGAGAATAAACTAGGGTTTAGTTGAATGGTTAGGGTCACTAGTAAAATAGGGGGTTGCCCCTACGGATATTGGAATCCGTAGGGGCAGATTTAACTTGGCCCTACGGATTAATCCGTAGGGCTAAAAGGTTGCCCCTACGGGCCCAGACGTCCAAGAATAAAAATATTAATTCTTAATTTGGTGTTTGCCCCTACGGAGCCGCAAACAAAGGTCCTACGGGTATATCCGTAGGGGCAACTAAATATCGAATTACTAAAGCACAGATCGATCGCCTACGCTCACAATTTCTTTCTCTCTCGATCTCGATCGCGCGCGAAAACAACTCCTCGTCGCCACCGTCGTCCTCCTCGTCGCCACCGCCGTTCAGGTCGTCGCCACCGCCGTTCGGGTCGTCGCCACCGCCGGTCAGGTGAGTAAATCTTGAGGTAAATTAAAGAATTTTTTGATTAACATACGTGCTGGGTCTGGGGTCGGGGGGTTGCGCGCGCGCGAGTTGAGGTTCGGCAGGGGTCGCGGTCGGGGTCGGGGTTGGGGTTAGGGTTAGGGTTGGGGTTCGCTGCTGCTGGGGCTGGGGCTGGGGTTAGGGTTTGCCTTAGGGTTGGTGTTGGGGTTTAGCTGGCCGTGCTGGGGTTAGGGTTAGGGTTAGGTTGGGGCTGGGCTGGGCTGGGCTGGGGCTGGGGGCTGGGGGCTGGGGCTGGGGCTGGGCTGGGCTGGGGCTGGAGGCTGGGGGCTGGGGCTGGGGCTGGGGCTGGGGCTGGGGCTGGGGTTAGGTTGGGGTTAGGGTTAGGTGGATTGATGACAACAAAATACATGGATGGATCGATGAATTTAGTGATATTATGTGTCCCGCCAACATAGGAAATTCAAACGTATACTCCGTTTTCTCATCTTAAAACTAGCAACCAAAATGTGACTAAAAAATCTTTCTAAATATATTTGAAACACATTTATTAGTTGGGTTGAATATTTGTGATTCCATTATATTATATTGTAAGATGCAGAAATTGTATCCTAAAACTACTTGATCCAATCATCCAACAAATACATTCATAAGATACTTATTAATTTTCCTGTATCTTGTATTGAATCGTAAGATTGATTTGCATGTCGTAAGATATTTGACAACACTAGGATGTCTTTCATAAAACAGAAAGTAAATTGGTGTAGGGAAAAAGCTGCTTGATGGGTGGTGACTGGGTCCATTTTTTCTTCATAATCCCCTTCAACTCTATGCCTTTCAATTATTGTGGGAAAATTAGATATTACTTGAGTGATCATGATATCATTTTTTTTGAATATTTCTTCCGAGAATTTATGCATGGTCTTGACATTGAACTTTATCATACTCCTTAATATTACTTTAGTGATTGATAATATTCAATAAGCTTATGTTGTTGACCCAAATTAAGTAAGGGGGTTAGTCAATCGGAATTGGTGTTTGGAACTTTGAAGTATATCTTTAATGGGATAGGTTTATTTGGTGTCAGTCAAATAAAATGAGAAGTAGAACCTTTTATTGTTAGTTATGAATGAATCTAATATTGGAAGTTGATGGTTTCAGTTAGAAGTTTTTTGGTATATGATAGATTTCCGCCTACCAAAATCGTTCCATCCAAAAAGTGAATAAAGTGGAACTTCTGTTCTCCTTGCCCATCCACTTTTTCTCTCTGGAAATTTGTAGTCTATATAACTATCTAAAATGTATTTGCTAATACAATTATTTTAACCTGACATACTAAAATATTATTATATTGTTTATGTTATCAATAAGTTATTAGTAGTATTCTCTTGATTGGTAAAAGGGGCATGGGCGTTCGCTCTATACATTCTTAATGGGATAGAAGCCTACCCCCGATAGCCGGAACACACACATACAACAAGAATACACAACAAACGCATAATTAGAGAGCGATTCGAGATGTTCGGGTTAAAACCAATATATGATACTCGATGATAATATGAAACCTTCGTATTCCCATCGAAACTCATATATGAAACTAAAAGCGCCACTTAGTCCCCGTCTATCGGTTAACATACGTGCGATGCTCGTCGTGACCTAGAACTATACGAAGGTTGTTAAATATCGGACAGTATAGCTCGATACTAACAACCGTCGTATAGTCTACGTGACGAGAAAATTCAATCGTATGGTAACCCATAGATTTGTCCCGTGTGGACAAGTTAAGAATGTATAAAGCAAACACCTTCATTCACTTGTGTTTTCATCCGTTTCGAGATATTTCGTCGGTACCTTTCTGCTGGTTCTCCGTGTACAAAGATAGATTAGATGTTCATTTCAACGTTGTTTCACAGCTTTGAAATGATTATCTATTCTATTACAGTGTACTCGGAGAACAGCGGGGAGGTGCTGCCGAAATTTACTCGAAACGGTTGAAAGCACAAGTGATGGGCGTTTGCTCTATACATTCTTAATGGGATAGAAGCCTACCCCCGACAGCCGGAACACATACATACAAACGCATAATTAGAGAGCGATTCGAGATGTTCGGGTTAAAACCAATATATGATACTCGATGATAATATGAAACCTTCATATTCCCATCGATACTCATATATGAAACTAAAAGCGCCACTTAGTCCCCGTCTATCGGTTAACATACGTGCGATGCTCGTCGTGACCTAGAACTATACGAAGGTTGTTAAATATCGGACAGTATAGCTCGATACTAACAACCGTCGTATAGTCTACGCGACGAGAAAATTCAATCGTATGGTAACCCATAGATTTGTCCCGTGTGGACAAGTTAAGAATGTATAAAGCAAACGCCTTCATTCACTTGTGTTTTCATCCGTTTCGAGATATTTCGTCGGTACCTTTCTGCTGGTTCTCCGTGTACAAAGATAGATTAGATGTTCATTTCAACGTTGTTTCACAGCTTTGAAATGATTATCTATTCTATTACAGTGTACTCGGAGAACAGCGGGGAGGTGCTGCCGAAATTTACTCGAAACGGTTGAAAGCACAAGTGATGGGCGTTCGCTCTATACATTCTTAATGGGATAGAAGCCTACCCCCGACAGCCGGAACACATACATACAAACGCATAATTAGAGAGCGATTCGAGATGTTCGGGTTAAAACCAATATATGATAATATGAAACCTTCATATTCCCATCGATACTCATATATGAAACTAAAAGCGCCACTTAGTCCCCGTCTATCGGTTAACATAACGTGCGATGATTTATTCTTTTCAACGACAAACGCACACACAAAGCATATACACGGATTTTCTCCTTTGTCAGTAACTATCCCGTTCTTATATTTCTCAATATAGTCAGCATAACCTATAATTTATATGTTATTCAGTCTAACATGGCCCATGAGTACGTCAGAGTTAAGGACTGGATGTATGTGGATTGGAAACAACGTATGCAACCTAAGTTTGTCGCAGGAGTTGCTGCTTTCCTTGAATTTGCACGAGCACATAATAAGATAATAATAGAGAAGATTCTCTGTCCGTGCGATAGATGTGGCAATAAGTACTGGCAGAAGGTAGAATTGGCAGAGCTTCATATTATAAAACATGGGTTTACTAGACTTTATTCAACTTGGAAATATCACGTGGAAGGAGAAGAATGCAGTACTGCGGTAGAAGAAGAAGGAGGACACGATAATGCGGCAGGAGAAGAAGAAGAATTCGGTAATACGACAGGAGACGGAAATTTATTTCCATCAGAAGAAATGGAGGATATGGTAGAGGCTGCCCTAGGTGAATCTATTCGTACCGAAGATGACATTCCTTCCGGTCAAGGACCGCGTGCGGATAAATATGAAAATTTCATGAATAATGCTAGGAAACCAATTTATGAGAATGCGAAGTATTCCACCCTCTCATGGTTCGTCCAACTTTTCCAGATTAAGTGCCTAAATGGATGGAGCAACAAGTCATTCACAATGCTTCTTTCGTTCTTGAAAGATTCTATGCCTCCGGGAAATAATGTGCCCGAAAGCTGGTACGAAGCCCAGAAAATGATGTCTGATTTGGGTCTAAAGTGCGAGAAGATTCAAGCATGTCCTAAAAATTGCGTGTTGTACCGGAAAGAGAATTCAGATTTGAAAGAGTGTCCAACATGCGGAGAGGCCAGGTATAAGCCGAAAGATTCTGATAAGAAGCCTGATATACCTGCGAAGATAGCACGATATTTTCCCATAACACAGAGGCTACAGAGGCTATTCAGGTGCAAGAAAACAGCCGAGGCAATGATTTGGCATCACCGTGCTCCTCCAAGCGAAAATGGAAAAATGAGCCATCCAAGAGATTCATCGGCATGGAAGGATTTCGATAGGAGGCACGCAATATTCAGTAGCGATCCTCGCAATGTCCGGCTCGGACTGGCTACCGATGGCTTCTGCCCATTCAACTATATGGCTGGAAGTCACAGTACATGGCCCGTTGTAATGATAATTTATAATCTGTCGCCTTGGTTGGCTATGGACCAATCATACTTTATGATGCCTCTTCTTATCGACGGACCAAATTCACCGGGGAACAATATCGACGTCTATCTCCGACCTCTGATCGAGGAGCTGAAAACTCTGTTCATTGATGGTGTAGAGACATATGATTCAAACACAAATACAACCTTCATACTGCGTGCGGCTTTAATGTGGACAATTAATGACTTTCCTGCGTATGGAATGCTATCAGGTTGGTCTGTACATGGTCACAAAGCATGTCCTCATTGCCATGAACACACAACATCAAAATTTTTGAATTTTAGCAGGAAGGTTTGTTATTGCGGCCATCGACGTTTTCTGCCTCCAGACCACCCCTATAGGTTAGACACGGTTCACTTTGATGGTCATCAGGAGCTTCTTAGGGCTCCATCCCCATTATCCGGAGAGGACGTGACTGCTAAATGGGATGGTTACAATAACGTGACCTTCGGGATGGATCCGACGAAATAGGTCAAACCACAATATTGGAACAAGTTAAGCATTTTCTTCGAGCTTCCGTACTGGTCTACAAATTCAGTGCGTCATTGTCTGGACGTCATGCATTTGGAGAAGGGAGTATCAGAGCACATACTTAACTTGCTTCTGTGTAAAGACGGGAAATCGAAAGACAACATGAATGCTCGGATGGATCTAGAAGAGTGGGGAATAAGAAGTGAATTGCACCCTAGACCGGTAGCGGGTAAACCGGGCAAGTTTGTACTTCCCAATGCCGCTTATCATATGTCACAACCGGAAAAGAAAAGATTCCTGCAGGTGTTGCATGATTTGAAAGTGCCCACAGGTTTCTCAGGATCATTCAGCAAGAAAATAAAAATTGTGAAGGGCAAGATTGATGGGCTGAAAAGTCATGATCACCATGTTATCGTGGAGCACCTTCTTCCATTAGCCCTCAGGACTTCTCTCCCCGACTCGGTTGGTCTAGTAATCAACGACCTATGTTGTTTTTTCAGGGAGTTGTGTGCTAAAACACTGGAGGTTGCGACGCTGGATAAATTAGAAAATTCTATTGAGTTGATACTTTGCAAGTTTGAGCGTATTTTCCCACCGTCATTTTTCGATATCATAATACACTTGACGGTTCATCTTGCAACTGAGGCGAAGTTAGCCGGACCAGTACAATATCGATGGATGTATCCCGTCGAGAGGTACGTGTAATTTTTCGTTTCGCGCAATTTATAAATTTATTGTTGTCATGTATGCCCGTATTTATTTATTCAACATATTCTCATTAGGTACCTCTACACTCTTAAGAAGTATATACGCAATAAAAATCGACCAGAGGGTTCTATCATGCAAGGTTACCTTCTTGATGAAGCAACCACATTTTGTTCCCGCTATCTGGACGAGAACATTGAGACAAGGCTTAACCGACCACGAAGAATTCAAGACGGGCCATATGGTAAAGCCGAGTATAAGAGGATAGACACTATATTTATCAACAAGATATACCGGTTTATCTTGCTTAATTGGGCATATCTTGAACAAATTAGAGAGTAAGTTCTTTTGGATTAATTGTTATATCTGTGTTTGTATGTGTATGAAATGACATAATATTAATGTCACAATTACTTGTCGAAAACAGAACTCATTTTAACGAGATACGTGAGGGGCATCCTGATTGGAACGAAGAACGTTTGGAAAAATACCATCAGGATAATTTTTGTGATTGGGTCACAGATCATGTAAGTTATTCGAATAACAATTTATTGCTATCAGTTTTAATCTAAACTTGTATCGTTATGTATTTTGTCGTAAAATTTGTTTTGTTAGATCCACGATCCGAACTTGTCTGCATCATTTGAGAGTGATTCAAGATGTTTAGCTCAATTTCCTAGTATGGAGGTTGCATATTACAAAGGATTTGGTGTCCTTGGATACAAATTCGAAGTTAAGGACATAGAAACATCTAGAACCACTCAGAATAGTGGGATTGCGACGGTAGGATCGGACGGTGTGATTTACTATGGGTACTTAAATTGTATACTCGGCATCCACTATCCCGGACGATCAGAACCCTTTTATATATTCCAGTGTACTTGGTACGATCCGCGAACCGATACGGACAGGTGGAGAAGCAGTCTTGGGACTTGGAAAGATGAATATGGATTGACCAGTGTGAACACACTTCGATTTTACGGTCAGGACGATCCGTTTATCTTTCCGAACCAAGCGTTCCAAGTATACTACTCACAGTGTTTGAAGCATCCGGGGTGGAGTGTTGTATGCCGATGGAAACCTAGAGATGTCTACGATGTCCCAGAATACGAGGACAGCGATGAGGACGAAGAAGAGCGAAGGCTTAAAGTGCTCCGACCGTCTGTTTCGAAGGACGGGTTGTCTTCGACCGATCATGAAGTTACGTGGGTTAGAAATGACATCGACGATGAAATCCAAGTAGATATGTATGATGCGCCCACGAAACGAAAAAGGTTATCAGTAATGTTATATTATTACTTCACATTTTACGCTCTAGATCATATATAGTCGATACTTTTAATGATTGTCTAATGCGTCCACGAACCGTTTATCTAGATTTGATGACGTTGTCGGGAGCAGCGAGGGGCGGCAGGAGCTCCAGCCGCGGCAGAGGCAGAGCGGTTCTGCCGCCCGGAGAGCTCCGTAGGGAGCTTCAGAGGGCCGGTCTTGCACCCAGATCGGAGACCCCTTCGGATGCCTCCTTCCGTGTTGATTTGGCCACACCTCCAGGTATACTGCACGTATATCCATTTTGAATGTAATATTACAGATATTCATGCATGTTTATGTCAAAATTACTTATATTGTCAATGTTTGATTGTCTAGTTGGTGGTGATGCGTCCACATCTGGGACAGAGGCCACCCCCGCTCCTCCAGGTATGTTTATATATCATATAGTGTATGTATATTGATTTAGAATGCTATATCATAAATACACACATTCCTTTGCTCTTACTTAGCAATTTTTATTATTGTCTAGCTGTAGGTGGTGACACCACCGCACCTGCGGGTATGTTTATATATCCTATAGTGCATGCATATTGATTTAGAACGTTATATTATTGATCTACACATTCTTTTTGCAATTACTTATATAATCTATTTTTAATTGTCTAATTATAGGTGGTGCGTCCACACCTTCCACAGGGGCCACTCCTGCCGCTTCCATACCCTCCGCATCGTCTGCAGGTTAGTATGAATAAATTTAAAATATTTATTCATTTTACATATACTCTATAGAATAAATATGAACTTCATGGAAATTTAGCGTCGATGTTTATTTTATAGTTGGAGGGGATGCGTCCGGGTCCGGGACCCCGGTTGTTCCTCACCGGAAGAACTATCGTCCCGCTCGTGCTGCTGCTCGGGCCCAGGCTCGTGCGCTAGTCACCGGAGGTATATATCACACTTGAATTTTTGTTTAACCTTGATTTCTTAATACAACTTTGTCTTATTATTGATTGTCTTGATATTTCGTGCAGACGCAGGGCCTCTCCATCCCCAGAGGGGGACTCGAGGCCCGAATCAGTCCCATAGGCTGAGGCCTGATAGAGCTAGGGGGGAGGCAGCATTCCCCCTATTTTTTACCCTTGACTATCTCTATACCGGTCCTCATGCCGAGAGGTTCGGCCGGTATTTGGGGGACGAGAGCCGGATCTTGAAGAACTATCCACTTCACGTTGAGTGGGGCGAGCAGCACCAGCGCTCATTCGCCCTCTTCTTTGATCAGGCTCGGGTATGTATTAATATATATTTTCATTTGATCTATCCAATATATTTATTATTAACACTTGCAATCTAATAACAATGTTTTTTTTTTGTATTTTCAGTTGGATTACGATTTTCAGCCTGTAGCCGACCCTGATCACCCGGGGAGGGTGCTCGACCTTCATGCTCTGTACAATGGCCTGATGAAGAACATGCAGGCCAAGGTCCGATACAACAGGAATGAGCTGAAGGCCGACTGCTACTCCCTGTGGATGGCGACCCCCGAGGCAGAGAGAGCGGCCCTCCTATCTACTCCGGCGTTTGCGAGAGTCGACGTAGAGACATGGCCTCTATTGTGCGCTTATTTCGACTCCCAACGCAAACAGGTATGTATTTTAAATTTAATTCATTATTTATGATATAATTTATTTCTTTGTGTTTCTTAATTAGAAAACTAAATGTTAATGCGTTGTGCAGAAACAGGCCGCTCAGAATACGGAGAACAGGAAGTCGGCGAAGAGGGGTCGCCCCACTTACACAGGTGGCTCGAGGAACATTACTCGAGCCATGGAGTTATCGGTAAATTAAGAGTTATTCTCTAATATTCTGCAATATTAAGAGTTATTCTCTAATATTTCTAATATTAAGAGTTACTTTCTAATATTGCAGACATCTCGGACCGTGGCGTCAGGTGGTACACCGAGCGTGCTGTCCGCATATCTTGCCGTCCACGGCACCTCGACAGATCCCGCCACGGGCGAGCTTCGATATCCCGACGTCACTACCCAGGAGTACTGCGTAAGTGTTAATATTTTTTCTACCCAAATTTGAAATTTTAGTTTTGGAAGGTTCAAGTTTAAATTTTATACTTATACTTTACTGCTTAATGTGGGTGTAGGAGCGGGTGGTTGAGCAGGCCCACGCCTCGGGGATCGATTTTACCGGACAGAACGATCCGAGGCTGCTGACCCCAGTTCTGGACGCCGCACACGGAGGGCACCACGGAGGTTGGGAGAGAGGCCGGGGATTGGGCCCTAGCAGGGCCCATATGAGGTTGGACTCCACCCCGGCGGTTACTTCCTCCGTCTCCAGTGACCGGCATGTCCATCAGGAACTGGATAGCTTGAGGGCCAGCGTTCAGGAGTTGTAGGAGATGCTGGTATGTATACTACTTTATGGTAAAATATCATTTCATATTATATACATATCAACATATCCATAATTAGTACGTAGCTTGAGCTTATTTGGTTTTAGACTTAAGTTTGATTAATCATACATACATATGTAATTAAAATAAACAACGCTTTTCCAAACTAGATATCCAAACAGGGTTTCGAAATAACTTAATAATGATACGAATTCGAATAATACACAGTTCTTACATGCTTCTTACACACGTTATGTCTAGACGCGACATGGTAGATCGGCCGAGCCTCCACATCCATCTCCTTCGGCTGCGGCTCCGCAAGCCACTACATCGGCTGCGGTTCCGCAGACAGCTCCTGTAGCTCCACCGCCCACTCAGACTCCCGCAGCCGTGGCTCCGCAAGCGACTACCTTGACGGCGGCTGCGCAGACCACATCGCCGGCTCCACATGCCGCTCAGACTCCCGCTCGCGACGAATTGCAGAGTTTATTGACCGAGGAGCAGGCGCGCGTTATTCTATCGTTATTCAGAGGTGGAGCTGGACCGAGCTAGGGTAGATTTTTGGTTCTTATTTTTTGAAACATGTATTTATTTATATCATACACATTGTACTACATTTTGAAACGATATTGATATTGGTTTGTATTTATATCATATTCAGTTTTTGTGTTTCTTTTGTATATTATATATATGTGTGAGATGTGATTATGAATACTGCAATATATGATTTGATTGATGTATATATTATTGTGCACAGGGCGGGAAAAAATCAAGCAGCCCATTTTTTAAGAAAAAATACAGAAATTATGTACCTACGGATTAATCCGTAAGCAAACATGTTACCCCTACGGATATATCCGTAGGGGCAAAATATCAGCAGTAACTGATATTTCCCCCCTAATCTCAGTGCCAGGGGGTTGGGAAAGCCCCTACAGATATATCCGTAGGGGCCACTGCCTCTTCCCTACGGCGTTATCCGTAAGGGCCAAATATCAGGAATCCTGATATTTTGCCCCTACGGAAACGTACCTACGCACATATCCGTAGGGGGTAGTGCATGCCCCTACGGACATGCCCGTAGGTACAAGTAATATATTAAAAAAAACCGTAAATAATATAAAATCTTATACCCTACGGCGTAATCCGTAGGGGCAACAATACCTACACATAAATCTGTAGGGGCAAGAATTTGCCCGTAGGGGCAAGTTCAGGGCCTCAACTTTCACCTGCGACCTTTGCACCTACGGGGTATTTTTTCGCCCCTACGCATATATCCGTAGGGGCAGTGGGTTGCCCCTGCGGATAAATCCGTAGGGGCATATCCGTAGGGGCAACCCTTATTTGTAGTAGTGGGTTAAGGAAAAACAAAGTGGTCAAAGCTTCATGAAGCTTCAAGGTAAAAACAAAAGAAGCCACCAATTTGTTTCTTTCCTTAAAATAAATAAATAAAATAAATAATTAAGAAAAGATAACAAAACCCTAACCATTCACTTAAACATGGTTTAAAGTAAACATACACCCAAGCTTGCATGTATCATCAAACATGATACAATCTAGTGCACAAAAATATATCACATATACAATGTGCACATCAAGTGAGAAAATCCATCTTAAGTGAACCAATATTAGTTAATGCAAAGTAATATATCAAATATATAATTATACATTAAATCATTAAATCAACACTTGATTTAATGATCCGGTCATACTGCATATAACCGACTAATATCAAGTGTATCAATGTATCGAATCAACACTTGATTCGGTAACCCGGCTATATCACATATAACCTGCCGATGATACAAATCGCGAGAATAGAATACGGTATCACATACTGGTATTATTCTCGGTCCTGCACACATCTCATATGCGCTCCTATTTCGTTTCGCTTGAGCCAGGAAACCTCTGTGTAGGACTCTAAAGACTCAATACGTCGGCAGCAGGTGATGATCATATCAAACACCCACAAGCCCCAAGCGGTCTGCTAAACGTAACGGCCTCCCGGGTATTGAGCGATCATAAGATCAACGAGCAAGCCCGCTCACACTCCTGTGAATCCAACCAGCAACACTTACCGCACAGTCCGGTCTCGTCGTCTGATATGTCGCATATCTCGCCTAGGGGTGGTAAACGTCAGACCCCAACAGCTCGATAAGTCGTGTCGATATGAGGTCTATAACAGTTCGAGAAACTACTGGTAACACTTACCAGTAAATCTCAGCAACCCTGGCCAGGGATTCCGGTTATAGCCAATCGAACACAGTGCAACATCAACTCCCTATACCGGGAGAGACGAATCCCCTCCTATCGCTCATTGCCTCCATGTGATTCGGGACTGTACCCAAAAACCACCGTTTTGCACGCCCTCTTGGACGTGGTAAGGTGGAAATCAAAGCACGGTGGGAATCACACAAGACTCTATGACGATCTCGGGTCTACAGACTAACCTGTACCAGTGTCACCAGAGAACTGCCATCTGACGTAAGGTATAATACTGTAACACCTGAGTCTGTGTTTAGTAGTAATTTCGTGTTAATGTGGGATCTTTTGGTAAAAAGTTTACCAAAAACGGGTTTCTTATAAACTATCTGGTTTTGTGGTTGTTTTTTTTTTGTGGAATGTTATCTCGACCACACACCAGCATATAGCCATCAAAACAGCACATTTCAACCCCACATATCGGCACATTTCAACCTCAGCACATCAGCCCAAAGACAGATCAGCCACATATCATTATTTTAGCCACCAACAGTCAAATTTGACAACTTCCATACCCTATAGCTCAGCCGTAGCTGCTGCAACAGCAGCACCCACATCACATCAGCCAATTTGTGCGCAATTTCAGCCTTGATGGTCAGCTATGGCTGCTGCATCAGCCACCTAACCCCATGGAAATTCAGCTGAGGCTAGCCCATCATTGCATCAGCCCCCTACCACTCTACAACAGCTACTAAACTATCACATCAGCCAAATTGCATCAAATCAGCCAGCCAGAAATATACATCAGCAGCTGATTTAGCCCATCATTATCACCAGCACAATCTCCTGCTCAATTTCAGCAACAAATCTGCATAGCATCAGCCCCCCCAACCCTATGCAGCTACATCAGCTAGCCTAACACTAGAAGTCCACTTAGGCTGCTCTAAACAGCACCCCAGCTGCTACTTCAGCCCAAGACTTCAGCCATTTCTTCATTTCAGCTTCAGCACTTACTTCTGCAGCAACAGCCAACACTTAAAACTGCAGCACCAACATCAGCCCTACCCCATACCACACTCACACCATCTCATACCATACACCACACCACTGCATACCACACCATATCAACACCATACCATACCACCACCACTCCATACAACTACAACAACAGCAATAGCAACAATAAAAGATCAGCAACAACATCAGCAAACACATTGCATCAGCCTTAGCATCAGCAGTTGCAACACCAGCATCAGCCCCTATACCATACCACACCTCACCACCTCATACCACACTCACACCATCTCATACCACATCACACACCACCTTATACCACTCCATACCAACAACAACAGCAGCAACAACAACAACAAAATTCAGCAACAGCATGCAACAGCAACAGCAACAGCAACCCATTTTGCATCAGCACCAGCTTCGTCAGTTGCATCGCAGCTTCGTTCCAGCCACGTTATGAAGCACCTACCCTCTTCTTCTTCTCCTTCTCCCTTGTTGCAAGGTTCTTAGAGGGTATAACTCCTAAACTTTTCCCATATTACGTAGATTAGGTGCTTGATTAGCTAATTGTTGCGATAAATAGAATTTTCATGCTAGAATTGTGCAGTGATGTCAGATTTAGTCACTTTAGAGTACTCGTAGTTTAATGAGCCATTTTTGGTGTTAACTAATCTGTTAAAGCCTAGTAGTATCATTAAAATTGGATGGTTAGCCTAATTTGCTAAAATTTCGAATATCTAGCTTAATCGGTATCCATATCATGCTTAGTAGTGATATTGGGAGTTTTATGAAAATTTTGAGCAAAGTGAGAGTTACGTTAGTTATAATAAACCTCTTAGGTCCTAGTGAGGCCAGCCAACCAGAGAAATCCCCCAGATTTCATGTCGACACCCGATTTACCCGACTTGGCGTATTTTGGCAGTTTTAGTGATTTTTAGCCTTTCTGAAATCTGCTGTTGACCCGATCACTACAGAATAATTTTGAGAAGACCGTAGCATGGTGAGATGAGTAGGAACACACACCCAGAGCATGGGGACCCACCTCCCCAACTTGGCCGCCAATTCTTGGGTTCTGGCCGCAAATTGCGGCCAGGAAGGGGGTGGGGGTGTTGGTTTTTGGGGTGTGGGTTTGGTCTTGATAGTTAGGGTTTTTGGTATCTGTAACTTTTCAAGTTTGGCCCTGAGGCAAAATATGGAACTAGTTACGTGTTTTCGATGTTTTAAGACTTGTACGACACGCGCGTGATACGCGTGGTTCTGTGGCGCGCTGCGCGACACAGCGTGTCGGTTCTGATTCAGGTAGGTTTGTGCGCGTCGCGTCGCGACGCATCGCGTCGCGTGCACACGCGTTTGGTTTCACGCACGCGTATCCCTTTTGTCGACATATCACGTTTTGTGGAATTTCTTCTTATATGGTGACTCGTGTGAATTCTAGGTTCGCCGGCAGGAACTTCAAGCGCAGCTGAGAAGGGAAAACAGGTGGTCGGACACACTTAGCACAGGACCACTGTGAGTAGATTTAACATCTACGGGGGACAATCGTTTGGATGGCGCGAGTCGCCCGATAGATTTAGTAGACTTGGTATTACTGGTAACATTGGAGTAAAAATGATAAAACTTGCATGATAATTGTTGTAGTCAGTATCTATATGATGTTCTATATAAGCAGATTCATTATAGGACACATGCACCCTTACCAGGTTTTATATGTTGCACGAGCACTATTCATGTGGATACACACACCCTGGTAATTGCCATGTCACGACACTAAATAACTTTAAATCTGAAACATGTTAACTGCTTAGAAATGTGACATTGAAATAAGTACTTAAATTGATACCATAAGCATTCATAATCATCGGCATATGTATTTATGATAATTTCATGAGATTTATGATATTTCTGGATTTTGGGGGAAAGCCGCAAGATTTCAAATGATATTTGTTAAAAAGAAAAGCTGCGGTTTTCTAGTGATGTAAAGTGTCGTCCACCATGAGTTTGCTGTGGTTTTTGAGACCCGTTTCGAGGAGGTGGATGAACCGTCTCGGGTATATGGTGGGCCCGGTATGGTACCTCGGGGCAAGAAGATCGCAGATGATGGCGTTGAGCCTGGCAGGGGACGGATTACCTACCGGTGATTTCATTTGGCACGGCGGATATCCAGAGGATACCGATCGTGGCCGCTGGATTGAGATATGGATTTTGATATGGATCAGCCGGATAGCTGAGGCCAGAGATACTGGACATGGATATATGAGATTTGGACGGTTTTGAGGTGTCGTTGCTAGACACGGATTTTTACTGTTTTCCTGGATATTATTATTGATGTTTAAAAAGGGGAGTTTCAAAACAAAGGAAGAATAATTCTCATACACACTTGATTGTATTTTCATGTGGCATACATACCTGTTATCACCTCCATGTGACATATATACTTGCTAGTATACTGTTGATGCATACACACCTGTTAGTACATGTAGCTATACTTGTTTTAGGAATGTCAGGACACTTGTGTGCATGCATACGATAGCCTTAGTAAATGTTATCTATTACTCACGAGCTGGCAACTCACCCCCGTTGTGCCACAGCTTTTCTGCAGGCCCATTCCGTCAGCACTGTAGCGGCGGATACCTTTGCTTCATTTGTACTTCTTGCCTGGACTAGAGGCTTTTGCTCATAGGTGGGTTATTATCAGTTTGTACCCCCTTATTTATGCTCATTGTATCTAGAGTACTCCATCTACTGTCGCTACTGTCGTTACCGTTTCTACTGATGTTACTGTATCTACTGTTGCTACTATCAGTTCAGTTGTACCTGTTTTATTCGGATGACTGTATATTGACCTAGATGTGAGATTGTGAGACTTGAGGATTTATTTATGATGTATCTGGGTCGAGCTCACTTGAGTCGACATGTTATTCCTCATGCACTGATTTCTTTTATATTCTGCTGGAATTTTGGAATAAGGGCAAATTGATAAAGTAATGAGGTAAAAGCTTAAATTAATTGGTTTTTCCTTCACTCTAAAACTTTAATTGGGTTTTGTATTCTGGGCTTCGGCTTACTTATTTTTATGGACGTCTTGAGACGTTCCGTAATCTAAGTGTCGGTCGCGTTCCGAACTTTGCGGGTCGTGACAAAGTTGGTATCAGAGCGATAGGTTTCACCTTTCCGAGTGTAGGATGACCCTTAGTAGATGGAGTAAGTGACTTAAGCAGGGTAGCGTAGCGTACGTATGTCCGCGGCATACTTGCGTTGCGGTACTCCGCCTAGGTGACTTTAGGATATACTTGCTTGAAATTCCTTCTTCAATTCCGTGTATCCTACGATCTTATTCATGTTCCTGTACCAGCTACTATGCCGCCAAAGACTACCAGAGCACAGAGGGCTGCCGCCCGAGACGAGATTCGAGCTGGCTCATCCGAGACTAGGACTGAGCAGGGTAGTATGCCTACACCACAGGAACAAACCGATCTGCCTTCCCCAGGCCGTATGGCTAGACTCGAGACTGGTATGGAGGAGTTGCGACAGATGATGGGGAGTATGCAGGAGCTACGTCAGATGGTAGGATCCTTCGTTGCGGCCAGTCATGCACCGAGGCCGGAGGACATACCCACTGCATCCCAGACTACTGTGATACCTGCTCCTACTACTACCACCGTGACCATCCCGGTTTCGCTTCAGGAGTTCATGAGGCTGAGACCTCCAGTTTTTACGGGTACCGATGCAGCAGAGGACCCGCAGACGTTCCTTGACAGCTTGGCCAGGATTTGCCGTTCGCTAAGATGTTCCGATGATCGCTGGGTAGAGCTTGCGAGTTTCCGACTAGAGGGTCTCGCACAGATATGGTGGGAGTCCGTTCTGAGAGGTCGAGCTGCAGGTCTATCGCCCATGACCTGGACCGAGTTCACAGCAGTTTTTCTTGCCCGATTCCTCCCGGAGAGCGTTCGCGACGTCAGAGCCCGTAGTTTCGAGGCCTTGGTCAAGACACCAGGGATGACGGTGTCTGAGTATGATGTTCAGTTTACACAGTTGTCCCGATATGCTCCGTATCTAGTGGATACCGAAGAGAAGAGGGTGAAGAGGTTTATACAGGGACTGGATGCCCAGTTATATCTTGCCATTGGCGCCCAGCATTTCGATACCTATTCGGCAGCTATGAATACAGCATTGCGGATGGAGGCACGTATTTCAGCAACTTCGGCTGTTACCGGGCCGAAGAGAATTCGTACTGGCATGTCAGATCAGAGGCAGCATGCCAGATTCCTTCCGAGAGATAGGACCGGCAGAGGATTTGGACGAGGTCATCTATATGGATCGTATACACAGGGACAGCAGTCGTCGCCAGGATGCTTTGGGTGCGGGAGTCTGCACCATCGTGTTAGAGACTGTCCAGCAAGGCGACAGGGAGCAACGACTGTTCCGCATGTGACTCTACCTCCATCACCGCCCCCTCCTCAAAGAGCCCTACTTCCTGCCACAGGCAATGCTCCACGCCAGTTAGGTGTACCCAGAGGCCGTGGACGTGGCGGACCGATCCAGAGAGGACGAGGAGGCAGAGGCCGAGGCCGAGGTCAGCCCGCTATCGGAGGAGGTCAGGCCCGAGTTTTTGCATTAACACCCCAGGATGCGCATGCATCCAATGCCGTCGTTACAGGTACTCTATCAGTTTGTTCTGTTGATGCACACGTGTTATTTGATCCCGGATCCACGCACTCTTATGTTTCCACACACTTTATACCGAGTTTGGGTAGAGAGTCCGGTTTGCTTGATCAGCCACTTGTTGTGACCACTCCTATGGGAGAGTCCTTTGTTGCTAGGCACGTTTTCCGATCCTGTACCGTTCGTATTGGCGAGCGAGAGCTGCCTGTCGACTTGATCCTTCTGGAGATGTTGGACTTCGACATTCTTTTGGGCATGGATTGGTTAGCCACGTGCTATGCGTCTGTGGACTGCCGTGAGAAGACAGTTAGATTTTGTTTTCCCGGCGAGTCAGTTTTTGTTGTGAAGGGGGACCGTGGTGCCGCCCCTCACATGTTGATTTCTTCTCTTCACGCTAACCAGCTATTGAGGAAGGGATGTCAGGGATTCTTGGCTTATGTCAGTGATACTAGAACTACAGATGTTCCGTTGGACCAGGTCCCGGTTGTTTGTGAGTTCCCTGATGTTTTCCCTGATGAGCTTCCTGGACTGCCGCCTGAGCGCGATGTCGAGTTCTGTATTGATTTAATTCCTGGCTCGGGACCTATTTCTATACCGCCTTATCGAATGGCCCCGGCGGAACTTGGAGAGTTGAAGGTTCAGCTGCAAGAATTGTTAGATAAGGGACTTATTCGACCTAGCGTTTCACCATGGGGTGCTCCGGTCCTGTTTGTCAAGAAGAAGGACGGAAGTTTGCGCCTATGCATCGACTACCGCCAGCTGAACAAGGTTACCGTACGGAACAGATATCCGTTGCCACGCATAGATGATTTATTCGACCAGCTTCAGGGTGCGGGTTATTTTTCAAGGATCGACTTACGATCAGGATATCACCAGCTGCGAGTCCGACAGGAGGATGTACCGAAGACAGCCTTCCGTACACGCTATGGCCACTATGAATTTTTGGTGATGTCGTTCGGACTCACCAACGCCCCAGCTGCATTCATGGATTTGATGAACCGTACATTCAGGCCGTATCTTGACTTGTTCATCATCGTGTTCATCGACGATATTTTGGTGTATTCCCGGAGCCGAGAGGAGCACGAGCAGCATTTGCGGATTACTTTGCAGACCTTAAGGGAGCACCAGCTTTTCGCAAAATTTTCCAAGTGTGCCTTCTGGTTGGACAGTGTCGGATTCTTGGGTCATGTGATTACGAGAGACGGCATATGTGTGGACCCGAAGAAGATCGAGGCCGTCCAGCAGTGGCCCAGACCGACATCGGTTACGGAGATCCGTAGTTTTCTAGGCCTTGCAGGCTACTACAGGAGATTTGTACAAGATTTCTCCCGAATTGCTGCACCTTTGACCGGTTTGACCCGGAAGGGAGTTCCTTTCGTTTGGACGGAGGAATGCGAGCGCAGTTTTCAACAACTACGGACATGTTTGACTGCGGCACCGGTATTATCATTGCCTTCAGGATCAGGCGGATTTGTGGTTTACTGTGATGCTTCGCGAGTAGGGCTAGGATGTGTATTGATGCAGCATGACAGGGTAATCGCATATGCTTCTCGGCAATTGAAGAAGCATGAACAGAACTACCCTACTCATGATCTGGAGATGGCTGCAGTGGTCTTTGCACTTAAGATTTGGCGACATTACCTATACGGCGAGTCGTGCCAAATATTCACAGACCACAAAAGCTTAAAATACATATTTCAGCAGCGAGATCTGAACCTCAGACAGCGTCGTTGGATGGAGTTGGTGAAGGACTATGACTGCGAAATCTTGTACCACCCGGGCAAGGCAAATGTAGTGGCGGATGCTCTGAGCAGGAGGCCCGGGGGTAATCTATCTTATATGTGCGCAGTGCAGATGCAGTCGTCAGCAGATTGGCAGATTTTATGCGACAGCCGAGTTGAGTTCGAGTTCCCTCCAACAGGGGGACAGCTCGCGCATGTTCGTGCGCGCCCACAGTTGCTTGACCGTATATATGAAGCACAGCGCAGCGATGACCGTTGTTCCGAGATCATAGCACAGATGGGACATGGCAGATTTTCCGAGTTCGTGGTTGATGAACAGGGAATTTTACGATTTGGATCCAGACTGTACGTACCAGATGCTGAGGGATTGCGGCGCGATATTCTTGAAGAAGCACACCGATCGGCGTATAGTGTCCACCCTGGTTCCACCAAGATGTACCATGATTTGAGAGAGACCTACTGGTGGGACGGAATGAAGAGGGACATCGCAGAGTTCGTATCAAGATGCCTGACTTGTCAACAAGTCAAGGCCGAGCACCAGAGGCCCGCAGGAGAACTACAGCCGTTACCCATTCCAGAGTGGAAATGGGAGCAGATTTCAATGGATTTCGTTGTGGGTCTACCCAGGACCAGTCGAGGGTACGACTCCATCTGGGTGATCGTAGATCGATTGACGAAAGCGGCTCACTTCCTGCCAGTGAAGACAACTTTTAGCTTCGCTCAGTATGCCCAGCTTTACATCGACGAGATCGTACGATTGCATGGAGTACCGACTTGCATCGTGTCAGATCGAGGAACTCAGTTCACCAGCCGACTTTGGCAGAAACTTCAGAAGGCATTGGGCACTCGTTTGAGTTTTAGCACAGCATTTCATCCGCAGACCGACGGACAGTCAGAGCGGACCATTCAGACTCTCGAGGACATGCTTCGAGCGTGTGTTTTAGACTTCGGAGGTAGCTGGGATCGTCATTTACCTCTAGTGGAGTTCTCCTATAACAACAGCTTCCAGGATACTATTCAGATGGCACCTTTCGAGGCGTTGTATGGAAGAAGATGTAGATCGCCCGTTTGTTGGACCGAGTTGAGCGAAGGCAGTATTTTTGGGCCACAGATCGTGCAGGAGACGACCGAAAAAGTACAGCTGATCCGAGACCGAATGAGAGCAGCCCAGTGCAGGCAGAAATCGTATGCAGACAGGCGCCGTCGCAAATTAGAGTTCGCAGTTGGCGACCATGTTTTTCTGAGAATTTCTCCGATGAAGGGCGTGATGCGATTTGGGCGAAAGGGGAAGCTTAGCCCTAGATTCGTAGGTCCCTTCGAGATTCTCGAGCGTGTCGGCGCTGTTGCGTATCGTTTAGCTCTTCCACCAAGTTTTTCAGATGTTCATCCCGTTTTCCACGTATCGATGCTACGCCGTTATCTTCATGACCCTTCTCACACGATTCAGCATCAGACAGTTCAGCTCGAACCCGATCTTTCGTTCACCGTGCAGCCAGTTGAAATTTTAGATCGGCAAGTGAAGAAACTTCGATCAAAGGTCCTGCCGTCTGTGAAAGTTCTTTGGCGCAGCCCGAGCAGTGAGGAGATCACTTGGGAGGCCGAGGGAGAGATGCGGAAGAAATTCCCTCATCTTTTTGAAGGTATGCGTAATTGCATATTTTAAAATTCGGGGACGAATTTTCTTAAGGGGGGAAGACTGTAACACCTGAGTCTGTGTTTAGTAGTAATTTCGTGTTAATGTGGGATCTTTTGGTAAAAAGTTTACCAAAAACGGGTTTCTTATAAACTATCTGGTTTTGTGGTTGTTTTTTTTTTGTGGAATGTTATCTCGACCACACACCAGCATATAGCCATCAAAACAGCACATTTCAACCCCACATATCGGCACATTTCAACCTCAGCACATCAGCCCAAAGACAGATCAGCCACATATCATTATTTTAGCCACCAACAGTCAAATTTGACAACTTCCATACCCTATAGCTCAGCCGTAGCTGCTGCAACAGCAGCACCCACATCACATCAGCCAATTTGTGCGCAATTTCAGCCTTGATGGTCAGCTATGGCTGCTGCATCAGCCACCTAACCCCATGGAAATTCAGCTGAGGCTAGCCCATCATTGCATCAGCCCCCTACCACTCTACAACAGCTACTAAACTATCACATCAGCCAAATTGCATCAAATCAGCCAGCCAGAAATATACATCAGCAGCTGATTTAGCCCATCATTATCACCAGCACAATCTCCTGCTCAATTTCAGCAACAAATCTGCATAGCATCAGCCCCCCCAACCCTATGCAGCTACATCAGCTAGCCTAACACTAGAAGTCCACTTAGGCTGCTCTAAACAGCACCCCAGCTGCTACTTCAGCCCAAGACTTCAGCCATTTCTTCATTTCAGCTTCAGCACTTACTTCTGCAGCAACAGCCAACACTTAAAACTGCAGCACCAACATCAGCCCTACCCCATACCACACTCACACCATCTCATACCATACACCACACCACTGCATACCACACCATATCAACACCATACCATACCACCACCACTCCATACAACTACAACAACAGCAACAGCAACAATAAAAGATCAGCAACAACATCAGCAAACACATTGCATCAGCCTTAGCATCAGCAGTTGCAACACCAGCATCAGCCCCTATACCATACCACACCTCACCACCTCATACCACACTCACACCATCTCATACCACATCACACACCACCTTATACCACTCCATACCAACAACAACAACAGCAACAACAACAACAAAATTCAGCAACAGCATGCAACAGCAACAGCAACAGCAACCCATTTTGCATCAGCACCAGCTTCGTCAGTTGCATCGCAGCTTCGTTCCAGCCACGTTATGAAGCACCTACCCTCTTCTTCTTCTCCTTCTCCCTTGTTGCAAGGTTCTTAGAGGGTATAACTCCTAAACTTTTCCCATATTACATAGATTAGGTGCTTGATTAGCTAATTGTTGCGATAAATAGAATTTTCATGCTAGAATTGTGCAGTGATGTCAGATTTAGTCACTTTAGAGTACTCGTAGTTTAATGAGCCATTTTTGGTGTTAACTAATCTGTTAAAGCCTAGTAGTATCATTAAAATTGGATGGTTAGCCTAATTTGCTAAAATTTCGAATATCTAGCTTAATCGGTATCCATATCATGCTTAGTAGTGATATTGGGAGTTTTATGAAAATTTTGAGCAAAGTGAGAGTTACGTTAGTTATAATAAACCTCTTAGGTCCTAGTGAGGCCAGCCAACCAGAGAAATCCCCCAGATTTCATGTCGACACCCGATTTACCCGACTTGGCGTATTTTGGCAGTTTTAGTGATTTTTAGCCTTTCTGAAATCTGCTGTTGACCCGATCACTACAGAATAATTTTGAGAAGACCGTAGCATGGTGAGATGAGTAGGAACACACACCCAGAGCATGGGGACCCACCTCCCCAACTTGGCCGCCAATTCTTGGGTTCTGGCCGCAAATTGCGGCCAGGAAGGGGGTGGGGGTGTTGGTTTTTGGGGTGTGGGTTTGGTCTTGATAGTTAGGGTTTTTGGTATCTGTAACTTTTCAAGTTTGGCCCTGAGGCAAAATATGGAACTAGTTACGTGTTTTCGATGTTTTAAGACTTGTACGACACGCGCGTGATACGCGTGGTTCTGTGGCGCGCTGCGCGACACAGCGTGTCGGTTCTGATTCAGGTAGGTTTGTGCGCGTCGCGTCGCGACGCATCGCGTCGCGTGCACACGCGTTTGGTTTCACGCACGCGTATCCCTTTTGTCGACATATCACGTTTTGTGGAATTTCTTCTTATATGGTGACTCGTGTGAATTCTAGGTTCGCCGGCAGGAACTTCAAGCGCAGCTGAGAAGGGAAAACAGGTGGTCGGACACACTTAGCACAGGACCACTGTGAGTAGATTTAACATCTACGGGGGACAATCGTTTGGATGGCGCGAGTCGCCCGATAGATTTAGTAGACTTGGTATTACTGGTAACATTGGAGTAAAAATGATAAAACTTGCATGATAATTGTTGTAGTCAGTATCTATATGATGTTCTATATAAGCAGATTCATTATAGGACACATGCACCCTTACCAGGTTTTATATGTTGCACGAGCACTATTCATGTGGATACACACACCCTGGTAATTGCCATGTCACGACACTAAATAACTTTAAATCTGAAACATGTTAACTGCTTAGAAATGTGACATTGAAATAAGTACTTAAATTGATACCATAAGCATTCATAATCATCGGCATATGTATTTATGATAATTTCATGAGATTTATGATATTTCTGGATTTTGGGGGAAAGCCGCAAGATTTCAAATGATATTTGTTAAAAAGAAAAGCTGCGGTTTTCTAGTGATGTAAAGTGTCGTCCACCATGAGTTTGCTGTGGTTTTTGAGACCCGTTTCGAGGAGGTGGATGAACCGTCTCGGGTATATGGTGGGCCCGGTATGGTACCTCGGGGCAAGAAGATCGCAGATGATGGCGTTGAGCCTGGCAGGGGACGGATTACCTACCGGTGATTTCATTTGGCACGGCGGATATCCAGAGGATACCGATCGTGGCCGCTGGATTGAGATATGGATTTTGATATGGATCAGCCGGATAGCTGAGGCCAGAGATACTGGACATGGATATATGAGATTTGGACGGTTTTGAGGTGTCGTTGCTAGACACGGATTTTTACTGTTTTCCTGGATATTATTATTGATGTTTAAAAAGGGGAGTTTCAAAACAAAGGAAGAATAATTCTCATACACACTTGATTGTATTTTCATGTGGCATACATACCTGTTATCACCTCCATGTGACATATATACTTGCTAGTATACTGTTGATGCATACACACCTGTTAGTACATGTAGCTATACTTGTTTTAGGAATGTCAGGACACTTGTGTGCATGCATACGATAGCCTTAGTAAATGTTATCTATTACTCACGAGCTGGCAACTCACCCCCGTTGTGCCACAGCTTTTCTGCAGGCCCATTCCGTCAGCACTGTAGCGGCGGATACCTTTGCTTCATTTGTACTTCTTGCCTGGACTAGAGGCTTTTGCTCATAGGTGGGTTATTATCAGTTTGTACCCCCTTATTTATGCTCATTGTATCTAGAGTACTCCATCTACTGTCGCTACTGTCGTTACCGTTTCTACTGTTTCTACTGATGTTACTGTATCTACTGTTGCTACTATCAGTTCAGTTGTACCTGTTTTATTCGGATGACTGTATATTGACCTAGATGTGAGATTGTGAGACTTGAGGATTTATTTATGATGTATCTGGGTCGAGCTCACTTGAGTCGACATGTTATTCCTCATGCACTGATTTCTTTTATATTCTGCTGGAATTTTGGAATAAGGGCAAATTGATAAAGTAATGAGGTAAAAGCTTAAATTAATTGGTTTTTCCTTCACTCTAAAACTTTAATTGGGTTTTGTATTCTGGGCTTCGGCTTACTTATTTTTATGGACGTCTTGAGACGTTCCGTAATCTAAGTGTCGGTCGCGTTCCGAACTTTGCGGGTCGTGACAAATACCATCTAGGAGTTCTCGGCGAGTCCGTCCAGTGTACTCAGTCTCCACTGAGCACCCGTATATCATCTCTGATGTCAAACACCAATGGATATGGGATCATCCATTGCCTATCTGTATGGGTCGAGAAGGTATACGCTAGTCTACTCTGGTATATCGATGCCCTATCTCGATACACCCACGACTAGGGACCTTGAAGGATGTACTTATGGACTACCATATCCCCACTAGTATGATCCGCATCATAGTCCAGGTAGTCAAGTACACATCCTAAGGGCTTTACCAACATGTAACAGAGAGACAATCAGTGTACACGTTAAGATAAAGTGCAACCAGATAGCATACTATCATGTCGAGCAAGAAAGTCCTCCTTATATATGTCCCAGCATCCACTACAATATACATCCTATGTACAGTAATGGCCTCTAGGGCATACATATAACTAACAAGGAAAGGAGGACAGTCGTGCATCCACAGGTCATAGACCGCTTACACGATCAGTGACCAAAGCTCAGGAGGAACAGCAAAAGCTCCAGGAGATAGTGACCGCGATGGCCGCACTCACTGGGCCAAAAAAAGCCCTGAAACGTTCTCGGACGAACGTCATGAACAAGAAACTGACGCTGAATTCCTTCGTCGCATATTGGAGAAGAAGGATAAAGAAGCTGCGGAACAGGCAGCCAGCATAAAGAAAATGGCCCTCCTGTTCCAGGACATGGTGGGCATGATGATTCAACAAGATCCACCTGCTGAAGATCCCCCGATCGTCCTTGAAGACGATAGGGGAGAAACGTCAAATCCTCCACCGGCTCTGTCAACAGCCAAGGAGGAGGCGATCTCCAAAGCCGACCTGGACGAATATATAGCTCAGCAGATCCGGGTTCATCAAGCGACTGAAGCAGCGGGTCAGGTCGTAAAAACGGGGCTACCGTATCCGGGCTGGTACGACCAGATCAAGTACCCGCCAGGTTATACGATACCAAAATTCCATGTGTATAAGGGGACTGGAAATCCCCACCAGCATGTTGCCCAGTTCAGGGCGCTTTGCGGTAACACTGGTGGTGATGATTAATTGTTGCTTCGCCAGTTTGTTGGCAGCTTGTCAGATACGGCGTTCGAGTGGTATTCCGAGCTCTCGAATGACTCTATCAAGACCTTTGCTGAAATGGAACTGCTGTTTACCCAACGTTTCGCGAGTGCCAGCGAGCGTACCCCGATAACGGCATTGATTAATGCCAGGGTGAAGCCGGGCGAGACATGGGTCCAATATGCTATACGGTGGCGGAATTTATGGTCAAAATGCGAGCAGCGCATAGAAGAAACTCCTGCAGTGGGTATGTTTGTGGGAACCCTCGATCCGCAAGCAACCATCTCGCAATTTATGATGTTCTTCAAGCCAACCACCTTCTAGGCACTAATCGACAAGCTGGCGCAAATGGATCAAATGGGCCATAAACCTCCTCTTCCAAAGCCGGACTCCCGAAATGAGAAGGGAAAGGGGAAAGCGATCGTTGTCGCTAATGCTCAACAACAGCCGAACAACTCGAAGCCGGTCGTTCGTCAAAATAATATGCGCCCGTACGTAGCCCTTGAGGAGAGGATGGGACGTCCTTACTCGTTTCCCCGAGATAAAACGAGAAGGTTATTCGAGCTGGCGTTGCGCAACCGACTCATAAATCTGCCGGATCCGAAACGTCCGTCGCAACCAAGTGATGTCAATGAGCCCAACTACTGTCCTTATCATCGAGTACTGGGTCATCCGATCGAGGATTGCTACGTCTTCAAAAATTGGTTTGAAGATCAGTACCGACAGGGCAAGTTTGCATTGTCCGACAAATGGAAGGTGAATCCACCGCAGCCCCACACCTCTAAGGGAATGAATACGCCGAGGGCAACATGCTCTGTCGTTGAAGAAGCTCCTTGGGAGGTTGTATTATCAGCCAAGACAAAGAGGATGCTAAATGATCTACAAACATGCCCAGCGATCAAGTGGAAGAACCCGTTGGAGCCGCAGATCATTGAAGGGATGTTGAAATCTCGTCCAACTCAAAAGATCAATGGAGGTGGCCCAAGCATTCATAACCAGCCGTTGAAATCTTCAAAGAAGAAGAAAAAGAAGTCAAAGAAGCCCGTGAAGTCTGGAGACAAGCGCACGGACTTGCAAAAACAAATTGACGCGCTGGAGGAATACAACCAGAAGGCACGGACTCCCATTACATTCCAAGAATTCCTCAATCACGTCTTTCAAGAGGAAGATGAAGGAGAAAGTTCATCTGATGAATCCGAGGAATATGTGGCAAGCTGTTATATGATTTCTCATTCGCTCACGAACAATGAGGAGACTCCTTGTACTGAAAAGCTGGGGGCAGATCCTGAACCAAAAATTTCGGGGCCGTCGGATGAAGTAATTGACGCATTCCTTAATGAAGCTCTCTTAAAAAGTAAAGCTGATCGGGAGCGCGAGGCGGTCATATTCGAAAAGGCCAAACGCCAACGCCTTGACGAAAAAATTGAGATATTCCCGCTGGAGCAAAGCACACCCACTGCGGATAAAATCAAATTCAAGAAGAGGAAGAGGTTTGCTAAAGCCGTGTCAATGGGTATGAAACTACCATCCTCTGAGGGAAGCGTTACTGGTGAAGCGGAAATGCACCCCTCCTATTGCTTGTATCATCGGAAGATTTCGCACCCCACTGAAGAGTGAAAAGCTTTCAATAGATGGTGGCAATGATATGTTGCTCACCGGCAGCATTTTAAGCGGGAAAAGCGCAAGACTCGCCGAGAACGGAACGATACGACCGAAGGGCTTAACAGAACTATCGGCAATTGTCGCATGGTCAACGCCGGGGGATGACAAGTGCTCACGTTCGGCAGCGATTCTGATGAGGAGCTGGAGCTTGGCCCCCTCTTTAAAGAGTCCACTTCGGGAAAAGGAGAAGAGCCGAAGATTTGTGATAATATCCGGCTACGTAATCACACGCTGCCCGAAAAGAATCTCGGACCCTCGAACAAAAAAGATAAAGGGAAAGAAAAGGTCTCTGAGGACATCGCCCTAGATGACCAAGTCATGGAAGAGCTAACTGCCAAAGACCCGCTGAAGAAAAATAAGGTGGATTACAACGTCTTAGCGCATCTGAGGAAGCTACCCTCGCAACTCAGCATTCTTGACGCCCTTTTACTATCAAAGGAGGCGAGAAATTCGTTAATTAAGGTACTACAGGACCCGGAGCAGTTCCAAGCTTTCCTAGCCGAAGAAAAGATGAAGGATGAATTGGAGGAAGTGCACATGGCCGATGTCACTTTTGGCGATGAAGACCTTCTCCTTGGGACGTGCGAACACAATCGCCCCCTCTATGTCTCAGGATGCTGCCATGATATAAAGATAGGCAAAATCCTGATCGATAACGGGTCGTCTGTTAATCTACTCAATGTGCGGGTGTTGAAGGAAATCTGCATGAGCGTCCAGCACCTTGCTCGGGATAAGATCACCATCTCCGGGTTCGACTCCCAATCATCAAAGACTCTTGGATCTGTGATACTGACGCTACGCTTTGGGCTGCTCGTCACGGACATTAAATTCCATGTCATAGATGCCAAGACGTGCTACAACGCTCTGCTCGGCCGACCATGGTTACACGAGTATAACATCATCCCTTCTACACAGCATCAGTGTATGAAATATTTTAGGGATGGTCTCGAGTATACCGTGACGGGGGAATTGAATCCGTTTCCGTGAATGAAGTTCACAAATATGAAGATGCCAAATACTTCTTGCCGAATTTCGAAGACACGGAAAGGTGTCACAAGCCGGAGAATAAAACTAACGCTACTATCCCTGTCTTCGGCAGTGATACCGAGGAAGAAGAGGAGATAGTTTATTCGGATCCGCCCCAATATACCAAGCCGGGACCATCCGCTCCTACGTTGATCTTTGGTAGTGATTCGGAGGATGAGGTCCATGCTGTATTCTCTGCTCGACCTTCAATACGAGCTTCCGCTGATGAAGAGCAAAGTCTACAAGTCGCTATGGTGCCGCTTAAACATTATAAAGCACTGGATGCGCTTGATACCGACAGTGTAGAGGAGCTGCAGACGTTATATATCCTTCCCAGGTGAGAAGGCAATTCTATTCTGCCGCTCTGAAGAAAACAAAGTGGAGAAAGAAATCTGGCACGGTGCGGATCCTACGCTGGACAGGCTTCAACTCATCCGTCTACCCAGATATTATACAGAAGGCTTGAAGAGGCTGTTGAAGCGCCAAGGGATACCCTTCAAATAGACTATTAGAAAGGCCAAATTCTATGACAGGGTCTGGAACGTCCCCGGAACTCAGCACAAGCTGCCTAGTGGGAGGCTGGAGACGATCGGGCTCGGATACATTCGCTCCAAGAAACGAGAGCTACTCCGCGACTGTTACATCGTGCACGACTTCAATGAAGAAGCAGATGCTCAACGGGAGGACACTAATCCTGAACCAGTAAAAGTTCCTGATGCAAAAGTGCCCATTCCGTCGTTTGAAGAACAAATGGACAGGCTTATAAGGGAAGCTGGTCAAAAAGTCCGAGATGATCACAACCGCGAAATGGCCATCTACGAGAAAGCCAAAACGCAACGTCTCCTTCAACAGACCGTGAAAGATGAAAGTGCCGCCCCCTGTCAACCTGTTATAAAAAAAGCTCGACGCAGAGGCAGAAATAAGTCGAAAGGCCAAAAAAGCGCTCAACAGCAACAAAGCAGGGCTAAGAAGCCACACAAACGGGAGTCAAGCGTTATTGATCTATCCCTCATGAAGAAAATGGGTCGAGCGTACTCGTTTCCTCGGGACAAGACGAAGAAGATACTTGATCTTGCTCTAAAACATCAAATGCTTACACTGCCGGAGTCCAAAAACCCCGAACAAGAAGGCAAAGTCTCTGACCCAAACTATTGCTCTTACCATCGAGTAATAGGGCATCCTCTTGAATATTGGTTCACCTTCAAGAATTGGGTTGAAGCTCAGTATCAGCTTGGCAAATTCGCTCTGTCTGACAACTGGAGGGTAGCGCCACCACAGAAGCACGAACCCAAAGCCACAAGAACAGAACCAACTCCACATTGGGATTGGAAGCGGATTCGCACTTGTCACATGATAACAATATTAAAAGAAGTGCCCGAGAACATGGACAGCCTTCCCTGGTGCTTCGAAAACAGCAATGATGAGGTGATCTCAGAATTTCCGCCAGCTCCGAAAGAACTGGAGGATGGAATACATACCACTGCAGATAACCTCAAGAAAATTGAGTTGGGGACGGCAAGTGACCCACGGCCGACGTTCGTCAGTGAGCTGCTATCTGAAGAAAGGGTGGCTGCGTTAAAAGACGTCCTTGTACAGCACAAAGATTGCTTCGCATGGAACTATTCCGAAATGCCAGGACTAGATCCAGAAATTGCTGTGCACAAATTGGCGATATCCCCGGACGTCAAGCCAGTCAAACAGGCGCCGAGGAGAATGCGGCTCGAGCTTGAGATGAGCATCAACGCCAAGGTCAAGAAGTTAATCGACTCTGGCTTTATCTAGGAGGTTCAATATCCTAAATGGATCGCTAACA
Source organism: Agapanthus africanus (assembly GCA_030015575.1). Lineage (NCBI taxonomy): Eukaryota > Viridiplantae > Streptophyta > Magnoliopsida > Asparagales > Amaryllidaceae > Agapanthus > Agapanthus africanus. Next base: position 537,050,339 of record JASDDO010000010.1, on the reverse strand, counting down.
TCGTCCCGGAGATGAAGAAAAATGGGACGGTGCGCATATGTGTGGACTTTCGGGATCTCAACAAAGCCTACCCGAAGGATGATTTCCCAGTGCCAGTCACCGAACTGATGATAGACAATGCGTCCACTCATGAGGTTTTCTCCTTCATGGATGGTTCATCAGGGTATAATCAGATAAAGATGCATCCCGAAAATCAGAAGCATACCGCTTTCCGGACCCCTTTGGGAATATTTTGTTACAAGGTAATGCTCTTCGGTCTAAAAAACGCCGGCGCCACCTATCAGAGGGCCATGACGAAGATCATCGATGACCTTATACATGAAATCGTCGAATGTTATATCGACGACCTTGTGGTTAAGAGCAAATCATACGAGGAACATCTCGAGCACCTAAAAACTGTATTTCGATGCCTTCGACAATACAACTTGAAGATGAACCCTCTCAAGTGTTTCTTCGGAGTTTCTTCGGGCAAATTCCTGGGATTCATCGTCCGACACCGAGGTATCGAGATAGATCCGTCCAAGATCAAGGACATTATTGAAATGCATCCGCCAAGGACTCTTAAGCAGCTGCGATCTCTCCAAGGGAAGCTCGCATATATACGGCGATTTATAGCCAACCTTTCGGGCAAGTGTCGTCTTTACAGTCACCTGATGAAGAAGGGAACTCCATTCGTCTGGGATCAAAAATGCCAGGGCGCGCTGGACGAAATTAAACAGTACCTGCAGAACCCACCAGTGTTGGCTGCTCCGGTTAAGGGAAAGCCTCTCATTCTTTATACAACCGCCCTCAAAAGTTCTTTAGGCGCATTATGGGCGCAAGAGAATGACCAAGGGAAAGAAAGAGCACTCTACTATTTAAGTCGAGTTCTACTGGGGGCAGAAAGCAACTACTCCCCCATCGAAAAACACTGCCTGGCGTTGATCTTCGCGATAACAAAACTCAGGCACTATGCGTTGGCGCACGAAGTCCGTTTCATCTCGAAGGTGGACCCTCTTAAATATCTAATGTCAAAGGCCATATTGATAGGTCGACTCGCTAAATAGGCCCTGCTCCTGATGGAGTTCTCGGTACCCTATTGTTCCCCTCCGAATGACAGCGCGACAGGGACGTCTTGCCTGAAATTAGGGATAGATGCTAATTGGTGCTATCCGTCCACCTCTCCGAAGATGCCAAGTTTATTTATGGCACCGTGTATCGAAGGTTTAAACGGATGCGTCCGATGTAGCAGACTTCGTCAGATTCCCCCTCGCTTGAGGGATTTTTGATTGTGGGGACGCTCTTCCCTGCAGGCGTAAGCCCCTGCAGTTAATTATGCTACCGCATCGCGGTAACCACTTTCTCCTTCTCCAGATGGTCACTTCGTGTCGTGTGTGTTTATTTTGTGTTTAGTTGCCCGTGGATTGTATACGGAGACTGAGTTATGTCGTCGCCCGTAGGGCGTGGACTAGTCCAAATCCGTATTATCTTAGATTTGGGTTTGGGGGTTTGGGTTTAAGGATACGTGAGCCTCATTGAGGACTAAGATCAACTTAAACGTTTGTTAAGGATACGTTAGCCTTGTTTTTAGACTAAGATCGACTTAACGGGATCGTTTAGATCCAACAATAGAGCAATTAAGGGAGCCATGTTGTTTAGTTTAGTGACATTGCGGTCAATAGGTAGTTTAGGGACATTGCGGTCCAATGTTAGTTTTAAGACATTGCGGTCAAGGTTAAGGACATCATAGTCCGTGGATTTAAGGACTCCACAGTCCGATGTTAGTTTTAAGACATCCCGGTCAAGGTTAAGGACCTCATAGTCTATGGATTTAAGGACTCCACAGTCCGACGTTAGTTTTAGGACATCACAGTCGAGGTTAAGGACCTCATAGTCCATGAGTTTAAGGACCCCACAGTCCGATGTTAGTTTAAGACATCACGGTCAAGGTTAAGGACCTCATAGTCCATGAGTTTAAGGACCCCACAGTCCGATGTTAGTTTTAAGACATCCCGGTCAAGGTTAAGGACCTCATAGTCCATGAGTTTAAGGACCCCACAGTCCATATCAATGTATGGTCATCGGGACCCGCCACCTCTTTGAAGACGTTGAGGAATTACAACGCCAGGTATCAAAGGAGTGAAGAGATGTACCCTAGAACCAAGGTAGATTAAATAGTCTTCGGCCCAATTTGGGACCAAGACCAATTAATTATGTTATGAGCCCATTAGCCCAGTTAAGTTTGAATTGAGGACTTATGGGCAGCTTGGGCTAAGTCCAATCATGTTTAGAATATTGGCTTTCTGTTGGTCCATTGAAGGAGAGGCTTTGCCTCTAGAAACTTAGCCAATTGGGCTAAAGTTAGTGTTAAACACTAAAGACCAACAATGTTGAACACTGGGAAAAGATTGACAAGTTGGTGTTAAACATTAAGGAGAATTGGTGTTAAACACTGGATACAGAGTTTCCAATTTAGTGTTAAACACTAAGGCAAGAGGGGTCACGTGGTAGCACGTGAGAGCGCCCTTCTTCTCTTTGTTTTGTTCTACAAATAAGTGTTTAACACTTTTAGCTCTGAAAGCCATCACGTGCGGGCACGTGATAGGGGCCCATGCTCTGCTTTATTAAAATACTCATTAGGGGTTACGTGGTAACACGTGATGGCGCCCTAGAGTCCCTGTTTATTTCGCTGTTCCTTTATGTGCTTCAGGGATTACGTGGGGCACGTGAGGCATTGCCTCAAAGTTCTCTTTTATATATCTTCACAGGAGTCACGTGGTAACACGTGAGATGTCTGCTTTAGAGTTCTATTCTGTTGGTCTTTGCAGGGGTCACGTGGTAGTACGTGACTCTGCATGTTTTTAAAGTTCTGTTCATAAGGTTAAACTCTAAACTTTAGAGGAATTAAATTCCCGTTTTCTTGTGAAGAATTATATTCTTAATAGGGTTAAACCCTAATTTCTTTTCTTAAGGGAATTAAGTTCATGTTATTTTGACAGAATTAAGTTCTTAACTAGGGTTAAACCCTGGTTCTGTTCATTTTGAAGGAATTAAATTCCTATAACATAGGGTTAAACCCTAATTCTGTTTCAAAGGAATTAAATTCCTATAATTCTGTGAGAATTAAATTCTCAAACTCCCATTCCCCCTCTATGCTTTGGATCTGCATGGCAGGATCTCAACCCAATGAGAATTAAATTCTCAATTCATGGGGAGATGTGCACTTTGCAGATCCTCTACTAGAGAAAAAACTAAGTTCTTCTTTTTAATATAAGAGTTAAACTCTTTTGAGAATTAAATTTTCTTTTTTCTTACCTAAGGTTTTCTTTTGCAGAAGATCAAATTCCTCTAAAGTCTCAAGGCTCTATATTTCTCTCTCTCTCTATGTCTCTCTATATCTCTTTTCTGTATTTTCCTGGCTCCTATTTATAGGAGAAGGAGCAGAATCAATTAGTTTTAATGAATCTTTCATTGAGAGATTTGATTTACATTCATCATTCATCTGGACCTTTGGATTATTAGGTGAATTTTATTCACCATTGGATTTTAAATCCAGAGATATTCTTTTGTTATTTCGGTTAAAATTAAAAGGGAAATCTTTCCAAGTTCAAGATTTTTCCATAAATAGGTGACATTTAATCACCTCTAGATCTTTTAATCCAACGGTTCCAAATAATCATTCTCTTTTGGCAAGATTTGAATGCTCTTCAGAATTTAATTCTGTTAAATAAAGAGGCTTTGAAAGCCGGTCACGTATGGCCACGTGACCCCTGGTCACGTGTAGGCATGTGACCCCCGGTCACGTGTAAGCACGTGACCCCTGAAATGGGCCTTTCTTCTCCTTTTGCGCTCTGTTCTCTGGCTGCTGCTCAGCCGTCACGTGCCAACACGTGACCCCTGGTCACGTGTGAGCACGTGACCTTTTCTGGAGCCTTTTCTTTGATTTAATCAAGGAGCTGAATCTGCCTTTGCCGCTGCTTTTAAATGTCACGTGCCAACACGTGACTGCTGGTCACGTGCTACCACGTGATGCCTCCTCCGTAAGTTTTTCCTGATTTTAAATCAGGAAACACCTATCAGCCTCTCAAGGCAGTGAAAGGCCAGGCCATCGCTGACTTCCTCGTTGAGCACCCGATACCCGCCGATTCTCCTTTAAATTGCGATCTGCCAGATGAACATGCGTTTGACGCGATCGACGGTAACGATACCCGATGGGAACTCTATTTTGATGGAGCGTCTTCCATGAAGAAGAGCAAACAAAGTACGCCAATGATTAAATCGGGGATAGGCCTCATCTTCGTGTCCCCACAAGGAGGAATAATGCGCTTCGCTTTCTCCTTAACAGAGCCGAGGACGAACAACGAAGCCGAATATGAAGCCTTGATAGCAAGTCTCGAGATCGCCATCGACATGGGAATTGAAAACCTCCTCACATACGGAGATTCTCAACTGGTCGTTAGTCAAGTAAACGGCGACTACCAAACGTGCAAACCGGAGTTGGTGAAGTATGGTGAAAAGGTGCAACAACTGTTGACCCAAATTCCCTCCTATACTTTAGAAAGCATACCGCGCGCGGAAAACAGCAAAACAGATGCGCTGGCCAAGCTTGCTAAAGAACTGGCTGACGAGAACCTCGACGACATTAGAATCGTGGTATAAATCCGTCGGGTGCTTGCCCCAATAGAAATACCTCCGGAATCATCCGAAGAAAAGGGAGAGACTGAACGGACGACCCTGCAAATAAAAGACCGTGAGAAGGTTGAGGATTGGAGAGAAGTCTTTATAGACTACTTCAAATACCGTCGAATGCCCGAAGATGCGTCCTCAAGACATCAGCTCATGAAACGAGCTCTGTCTTTCGCCTTCGTCAACGATACTCTGTACAAGAGGTCATTTGATTCTCTGTGGCTGAGATGCTTAGGACCTGACGAAGCAGAAAGAGTCGTTCAGGAAGTTCATGACGGAATCTGTGGTTCTCACCAAGCGGGCCCGAAGATGAAGTTGAAGATCAAAAGGATGGGCTACTACTGGCCCACGATGATTCAGGATTGCCTCGAATATGCGAAGCAATGCCACTCATGCCAAATTCATGGGAACTTCATCCACCAGCATCCAAACCCGCTACACCCGACAGTGGCTAGCTGGCCATTCGAAATGTGGGGAACTGACATAGTCGGCCCCATCGAACCAGCATCGTCCAGGGGACATCGTTTCATCCTGGCGACGACTGACTACTACTCCAAATGGGCAGAAGCAGTACCGCTGAGGGAAGTGAAGACGGAGAATATCCTCCATTTCTTCAAGACGCACGTCATATATCGGTTTGGAACTCCGCGACGGATCATCTCCGATAACAGGCCAGCTTATAGAAGCCACAAGATCAGTTGTTTCGCGCAACAACACAATATAGACTGGAGGTATTCCTCGGTTTATAATCCGTGAGCTAACGGTCTGGCCGAAGCCTTCAACAAGACCTTGACAAAGATCATGAAGAAGACGGTCTCCCGAAATAAGAAGGACTGGCATGAGAGGCTGCAAGAAGCTCTTTGGGCGTATCGAACTACGTTCAAGACGGCCATGAACACAACGCCGTACGCATTGGTATTCGGTACGGAAGCAGTACTCCCTCTCGAGATAGAGTTACCCTCACTACGAGTGGCAGTCCACTACGAGTTGACGAACGAAGAAAATGCTAACCTTCGGCTTGAGGAGCTTGATGCCCTTGAAGAAACACGGCTCATAGCGCAACAAAATCTGGAAGCTTATAAAGTAAAGATGACGCGCTCATATGAAAGATTGACCCAACCGAGGACATTCCGCCAAGGCGAACTCGTGCTAGTGGTCAAAAGGCCTATGATCCCCAATCGCGCCAAGCGGGGAAAATTCGAGCCAAACTACGAGGCCCGTACATCATAGATAAGGTCTACCAGAGTGGGGCCCATCTACTCATAGACATGCACGGTGAAAGGCCTTTCAGGCCAATAAACGGTCGCTTCCTAAAGAAATACTACGCTTAATGAGCCATAGCCTAGGTTAATAATAGATGACGACGACTATGTCCGCTCGCTATCTTTCTAAGCTCAAGCTTTATAAGCAGTAGCCAGCCTTCTCAATAGCGGACCGAAACGTCCTTAAACTAATACCGCAGCATCCTTAGGCTGACAAGATGAATAAAAAAATAAAGAAAGAAAGAAAAATATAATAAATAAAAACGGTATGTCCATAAGCAAAAAGGGCACGGATGAAAACCCGGAAGGGCTCCGTGAGTAAAAACAGCAGGACTACCGGCGAGTGTTCGTGAAAACCCGAAAGGGCACGACCTCGTAAAAAAAAAGAAGAAAATAAAAAGAATAAAAAAAACGGTATGTCCATAAGCAAAATGGGCACGGATGAAAACCCGGAAGGGCTCCGTGAGTAAAAAACAGCAGGGCTACCGGCGAGTGTTCGTGAAAACCCGAAAGGGCGCGATCTCGTAAAAAAAAGAATTAAATAAAAAGAATTAAAAAAAATGATATGTCCATAAGCAAAATGGGCATGGATGAAAACCCGAAAAGGGCTCCGTGAGTAAAAACAGCAGGACTACTGGCGAGTGTTTGTGAAAACCCGAAAGGGTGCAACCTCGTTAAAAGACACTTATAGGGTCCTCTCGACCTTGTAAGTAGAAACCACCCACATGAGATCCTTACGACTCACAAGGGGGCAACACCCTTAGGGATCCCCACAATTCCTAAGGAGAAAATACACTTGCGAGATCCTCACGACTCGTAAAGAGAACTCTCTTATAGGACCCTCACGGCTCATAAGATTTGAAAGTCTTAAGTTACAGAGACCTAAACCTGTGCTTAAGCGACCCCCACAACTTTAGATATTGCCCTACAAGTGGCTCAATACTGGCCCTTGTATACAATCCATGGGCGTGAATAAACATTTCCCTAACCAAGCCCCATCCGAGACTGGGGGATATGTTCGCATGGTGAATGACCCTTGTAAATCCTCTCGATTTACAAGGAGAAAACCCTCCTGTAGGATCCTTACGACTTACAGAGGAGCATGCACTTAGGAAATCCTCACGATTCCTAAGGAGAAAACACACCTACAAGATCCTCACGACTTGTAGGGAGAAATACCTTTATGGGACCCTTACGGCTCGTGAAGTCAAAAGCCTTAAGTCGATAGGACCTTAACCCTGTTCGCTAAGCCACCCTTGTTCGACATCGACAGAGGTAGATGATGATTCGCTCCTGGCAATATCCCAGTTGTAGCGGTGCTGATGCTGAAATCGGTGTCTAATTTCAGGTTTACGGCGAAAAGCCAGTAGGCCGCACATGCATATGAAATAGCCGAAATGATGGAGCAACTTGCAATAAAAAGCAGCAAGTAAAAATGTATGCATGCAAAATAGCCGAAATGATTGGGTAACTCGCAATCAAAAGCAGCGAGTAAAAAATAAAATAAACAACCGAAATGATTCGGGCAACTCACAATAAAAAGCAGCGAGTAAAAATAAAATAAACAGCCGAAATGATTGGGCACCGCGAAAAATAGCCGAAGTGATTGGGCAATCGCGACCTTCGCGATATAAAAGCTGAAATGATAGAGCATCGCGGAAATAAAACAAAAAAAAAAGAAATGATAAAACTTTGGCCCTACAGTTGAGATCACATCGATCTCTGTATACAATCCAAGGGCGCAAACAAAGAGGGAACCATACTTTCCCAACAGGCTCCGCCAGAAAACGAAGCCAAAACTCGACGGTTCATCCCAACCCCGAAGAAATCAGTGTCTTCGGCAAAATACCTCAACTCAGGGAAACCAGCGTCCTTGACGAGAGCCTCCTGATTCGCGTCGACTCGCAGAGAAAACAGTGTCTCCGCGGGAAATTCTCGATTCGTTTCAACACCAGGGAAACAAATAATCCCTGGCAAATACCTCAATTCAGGGAAACCAGCATCCTTGATGAGAGCCTCCTGATTCGCATCGACTTGCAGAGAAACCAATGTCTCCGTGGGAAATTCTCGATCTGTTTCAACACCAAGGAAACAAATAATCCTTGGCAAATACCTCAACTCAGGGAAACCAGCGTCCTTGACAAGAGCCTCCTGATTCGCGTCGACCCGCAGAGAAACCAGTGTCTCCGCGGGAAATTCTCGATTCGTTTCAACACCAGGGAAACAAATAATCCTTGGCAAATACCTCAACTCAGGGAAACCAGCGTCCTTGACGGGAGCCTCCTGATTCGCGTCGACTCGCAGAGAAACCAGTGTCTCTGCGGGAAATTCTCGATTCGTTTCAACACCAGGGAAACAAATAATCCTTGGCAAATACCTCAACTCAGGGAAACCAGCGTCCTTGACGAGAGCCTCCTGATTCGCGTCGACTCGCAGAGAAACCAGTGTCTCCGTGGGAAATTCTCGATTCGTTTCAACACGAGGGAAACAAATAATCCTTGGCAAATACCTCAACTCAGGGAAACCAGCGTCCTTGACGAGAGCCTCCTGATACACGTCGACTCGCAGAGAAACCAGTGTCTCCGCGGGAAATTCTCGATTCGTTTCAACACCAGGGAAACAAATAATCCTTGGCAAATACCTCAACTCAGGGAAACCAGCGTCCTTGACGAGAGCCTCCTGATTCGCGTCGACTCGCAGAGAAACCAGTGTCTCCGCGGGAAATTCTCGATTCGTTTCAACATCAGGGAAACAAATAATCCTTGGCAAATAGCTCAATTCAGGGAAACTAGCGTCCTTAATGAAAGCCTCCTGATTCGCGTCGGCTCACAGAGAAACCGGTGTCTCCGCGGGAAATTCCCGATTCGTCTCAAATTGCAAGATGAAGCCTCAGGCAGCAGGGATTAAAAAACTTGCTTCCTGAACAATGGGACCCTGCAAGTCGGTCTAAAACGGTCTCTTGCATACTATTCACGGGTCTCACTCTCCAAAGTCAAGTTTCGACAAGGAGGGAAACAACTGCTTACGGGTCCTCTCGACTCGTAAGAGGGAAAAATTCTCTTATAGGATCCTTACGACTTATAAGAGAAGACACACTGAGGAATCCTCACGATTCCTAAGGAGAAAACCCACCTATGAGATCCTCTCGGTCCGTAGGGAGAAAAGTCTCTATGAGACCCTCACGGCTCATAGAGTTGAAAAGTCTTAGGAAGCAGATCTGAACCTGCGGCCTAAGCCATCGATATCTCTTTAAAAAAAAACTAAGTTATCTTCCAATTATGTTTATCAAGTCAACATGCTGATAATAAGGGAAAGAGAGAAAGCGAAAGAGCATACAAGACATTGCAGAGAAAAATGTGTATCTTTATTCATTAACTCAAAGAAGTACAAGGTGAACAGTATAAAAGAATAAAGAATGGATACATGTTATTCGAAAAAGAAAATTTTTACAAGTTTGTTGGTACAAAGGCAGCTATTGGGAAGGAAGCATCTTGCATAGCTTTAGCAATTGTTTGCGCACTTCCTTCCACTCCTTTTCTTGATCTGCCACCACCGCCATTTCTGCTTTCACCTGAGCCCTTTGCTGCAAGAGAGATGCAAGCTGCTCTCTAACGGCCTGCTGAGTGGCTTCGCGGCCTTGGGCATTACGCTCGGCAGCGTCAAGCTTCTGCTTCAGATTCAGCCCATGTGAGATACGCTCCAGAAGACCTTCGAAGACAGCCTTCACCTTAGCAGCGTTCGCCTCAACTTCAGCACGTAGGCGAGCAGTTTCGCTTGAAGACTCCTGGCACTCCTTCAGCCTCAAAGCTGCTTCTTGTTCCAAATGGTGGAAATGAGAAGTGCTTTGCTCGAGCCATGCTGCCCGTTGAGTACTCACGGCCAAAACCTCGGGGGCAGGACGCGTCCACTCCAGCTGATGAAAGCGAGCCTCAATCTCCCGGCAGTGATTAACCCAAGATGCGACGATGCCCTCGTCATGGAAATTAGCAAATATCACCAGCATCGGGTTAACCGTCTAGCGAAATCTGCAGCAGACGTAGGAGTCTCGACGTCGAGTTCCTCGATGTAGTCGCTCAACATGTGCAGACTATTCGCGGCACCTTTCGAGGACGGACGTCTCTGGAAAGGGCCTGCCGGCATTGTAATATGAGACTCAAAAGGCGCCGAGACCGGAACAACAGCTGAAAAGAAACAAGATATGATCAGATAACAGTTCAGGAAATAAAAAAGGGGGAGTTATCAATGTGATAGTCGCTGTACCAGCTGAGACAGGTGGCAAGGCCGGAAGGGTCGGTGGCGCAGCCGATCTTTCATCCCCTCCTTCGATTTGTAGCACTGTAGTCGGGACGAGAAAAAAGTTAGAAGTAATTCCATCAATGAAAAAGAAAGATATCAGTCGGGAACTATACTCACCAGCGCCACCAGAGGGAGAAGCGAGTTCAGATGGGAAGGAGAAGTGTGGGAGCAACACTTGATAAAGATGGTCAAAAAGCACTCCTGAAAAGACACAACAGTACGACTTTAGTACACAAATTATACGTCTGAAAGATAAGATTAATAAATTGCAAACCCATACCTTCCAACATCTTTGATGGTATGAGAGAGGGTTGAGAGGTGACCACCGCCAAGGCAGTCGTTGAAGGTGCTCCCTCGAGCAGTGGGGCATCGGCGCTGGCTGCACCTGCGTTACGAACAAAGGTGAACTTGTCAGAAAGGATTGTAAGGTAAAGAAAGACAGCAACTTGGGATTTACCTGATGAGCTGCCGGCTGAAACGGAGGCGACTCCCTCCTCCATCGACATGAGGCCACCGCCCGTGGCCTCATCACCCAACTCAATGGGGGCCGTCGTCGTGCTCGGGCGGCCAGGAGACGGTGGAAGATCGTAGGCGGGGAGGGCAATGATTGGAGTGTTGCCGGACTCTTGGGAGAGAGCGGCTGACTCTTCCCCAAGAGTCGTACCCATCTCACCCGCTACTTCTTCGGGCTCCGCGGTCTCCATCGGCTCATCTGCCGTCACCACGAGGTCGCCGGCCTCAAGCGCCTCGTCCGCCACCACCCTGGGCTCAGTTATAACGATCATTTCATCTACCCCACTTCAGGCTCGGCATCAATGACCTTCTCGGCTGCAGATCCCTCAACCTCTAGCTCATACTCCGCAGCCCCAGCGACGTTGCCCACCGTCGGCTCAAGTTCGGCAGGTGCCGCCTCCTCTGTTTCCTTGGGTTCAACGGTCTCCGCCTCCCCCTCGGTCGGACTTGGCCCTGCAGGATAGAATATATAAGAACCGATGGCTTTATAATTCTTACAACAAGATTCTGAAAGGAATATTATCTGAAGTGGATTTATCATTTGCGCTCCGAACTATGCCCGCCACTTGTCTGCGAGCAGTGGATAGGGCAACGGGGGCCTCTTCGGAGGGAGTATCAGCACGAGGGACGGTGCTTGGGCCCGCTCCCGTGGCCAAAGCAGCCTTACGCGCCTTCGCCTCATGCCTCAGCCGCTTCCTTTCCTCCCGGGCCGTTGAGACAGACCTCACCAGAGCCTCTTTCATTAAGGCGTCCTCGTCCGTTTACAGGGATGCCTCCAAATTCTTCAAGGCATCCCTCGTCGACTTGTCAAGTCGAGGCTCTCGCTGCAGCCCCGACGAGACTGGGACTTCGGTAGCAGGCCCGGGAAGAGTATCCGCGTCACCTGGCGGAACCGGCATTGTGGTTCCTATAATAATAAAAAGAGAGGGGGTTAGATCGACCATAACAAAAGGAGAATGAAAACTCGATGAATCGAAACTTACTAAGGCCTAAGGACGCTCTAAGGCATTCCTCTTCTTGGAAAGTCTTGAGGGAAGCGGCAATGGCTTCTTCAGTTGTGATACCTGTTGGAAGAAAAGAAGGAAAAATGTTAGTCAGAGGCAATAATAAAGATATGATGCAATAAAATTGCGACTAGTGATTACCTGATTCCGCAAGCTTAGCCAGCCATGCGTCGCGCCTTGCCAATCGCTCTGAAGCTGCGATGGCAGCCGCCAAATCAGTGTCATCCGGCGGCATGACTAATCCCTCGTTAGTCCCATATTCACTCAGGCCCTCACCATAGGGAGCGTGGGGTTCCTAACCGAACGCGACGTCTGCGGCAAAGAGCGACTTCTTTTTCTTCTACCCGCCAACCCTAGGTGCACGCGGGATCGACTTGTGCTTAGCAGCCACTTTGGGACGGCGGGTCCCGATGTACGCACCCACGCCAGACTCTGGCGAGGCAACAACCACTGTCTCCACTGGAGCACAGGGCGCTGGAGGTGCATCCGCAATATCGGGGAGCGGCAATCCGTGCGGAGGACTTTGCGCACGCGGTGGCCCGGCTCTAGCATCTTTAAGAGGGGCAACTACTGGGGTCCTCGGCAACAGAGGAGCTTTGCGGTCGCTGCCGGGAGGTGCACCTTTACGGTCGACCAACACTCGCCTCTCTTCCTTTATAACGGCTCCTGTGGAATGATTGTACCACTCTTTATATACATTGAGGAGTCGTGGAGCGCAGGCCGGCGCACTGATAAAAAAATGAGAACCCGTGTTCAGGCGCATGAAGTGATGCAGCGTGTTCTTCATCCCTTCTTCAGTGGCAGCGGGTTCCGGTAGGAAAGCTTCCAAGGGTACCCCTTGATCATAGCCCAGTTGTTGGGCGAAACGATGCGGGTTATATCTCATGAAAATCGCCGCACCGTTCTGCCTGAAGACTAGGAAGCCCGGTCTAATAGAATATAAGTGGAGGGTCTCCCGGGCCGTCAAAACTGAGGCTCCATCCTTAAAGGAGTCTTGTAATGGTCGCACCGCAGTGGTGGATGCCTTTCCAATAGTCAATACCTTGTCGATGAAGGACATCCCATCTCCAACGGTGTGAGGGCGAAGGAGTAAACCCCTGGCGTTCCGTGGTGATGGAGTCACAATTGATGCGCCGATCAGCTGTATGATGCGAGGGAAACCGCACTTGTCGAAGAACGAGGGCCTTTTGTGCATGCCGAAGACACCCTCCGTGTGTAGCTCGAGCCATGATACGAAGTAGTGCATCGGGAAGACCACGTGCAGTACCCCAGGCTTATTAGCATCCGCTGCTCGAATGAGGCCATGATATAAGTGTGCCAAGCCGGCGATCCCAACGGCCACTTTTACCCCGATGGTCATCCGGTGGGCTGGGTAAAAGACAGAGGGCCGCAAATGGCGAGAGTGCATTGGGATCGCAAACCAACTCAGCCATAACCCAAGAAATCCTAAGAAAAAGGCCTCCTCGTCCATCCCAGGGGCTGCAATTTCTGCAAAAGACATGGTCGCGAAGTCCGGAAGGAAAAAACCCTTTTGGTCTATTTCCTTCGCCGGCAGGTTATCCAAACCTAGACCGAAAGGGTCATCCAGGGTAGCAAACTTGGCAGCTTCTGATGAAAGGACGCTTGGGCGAAGGAACCGAGCGATGAAATCCTTAAAGCTAACTCCGCGACTCCCATGTTCGATGAAAAGGGCCTCATAGATGTTCAACACTTTAATCAAGCTTAGGAATTGGTGTTGAACAGCATTCTCCGGCGTGAGCCCCCTTAACAGCGGCTTAGCACCGAAGACATACTCGTCTGTCGGGAGCAACTCCTCATAGTGTTCCCCTATAACCGGTAAACCGGATACCTCCGTGAACTCCTCCAGAGAAATTGACACTTCCCGATCCATGGCGAGGAAAGTGTGGGTAGGAATGTTCCACTGCTCCAAGAAAGCCTTGAACCACCAGGTGGGGAGCGTGGGATACTGGAAGAGAGAGACGTAAACCGCAGTGTACAATCCTAACCTTATCAACTGCGACTTCTTCGTCGACAGGATATACCGGGCCCACGGCAGATAGCCGATCGGGTGGCGGGGGATCAGACCGATGTTATATGATTGCCCCCAAGGTCGCGCCTCGCCTTGACAGATGCGGCGTCCTAGGATATCCAAAACCATAGGACGCTGGACCGGAATCGCATCTATGGCGGGATGAAGAAAGCCCTTCGAGGTCCAATCAACCATCTCCACGGCATACTGCACCGAGGGTGGGGTAGCATAATGAATCGCCGTAATCGGTTCTGACGGTACTGCACACGTGAAGCTCCGTCGACCCATAATAATCTGATTGTACCATGACCCCCAAAGGTGGAGACTCTTATATTCCGGGTCATGGTCCTTAAGCATGGCTAGAACTTCGCGGTCCAAGGGCGCTTCAGGAAACCCTTCCTCCGAGCGGGCGAACGGGAATGGGATATCGACAGACATGGTCACTGCAAGGGAATAAAAAATAGCCGTTAGTGCTGCAATTCCAGCGCTTGGCGTTTTAAAATTTTAATTAACTGAATTTAAAAATTAATTAATTAAATTAAAATTAATCACACCACACTGCAGTGCAGTGGGTAGGGGACCAAATGGGGACCCACAAAATCTGGATGAAAGTGCCTCATTTAATAAGACAGCCCCATCATTGGGTGAGACTGTCAGTAGGGAATCCCTAGAGACAAAGAGAAAATCTCCTCTTTCAGAGCAAAGCTCTGTCACAGAATGACACTTGTCAAATTCTGGTCTCAAAGGAATAAAATTCCTTAAAAAGAGCTTAGCTCTGTAATAGTCCATCAAAAAGAAAATTTTAAAAAGAAATTTAAAATTAAAATTTTTTTGGGGATCTTGAAAATCCAAGAAAAACTCTTAAGAGTTCATCATCAGAAGATCCAAAGATCTATATTCTGTCAATGAGCAAAGCTCTGTTCATGGGTTAAGAAACCCTAAAACAAATTCTTGAGAGCAAGCTCTGTTTATGAAACCCCAATGGGGATTTCTTTAGATCAAAAGATCTTTGAGAGCAAAGCTCTGTTTATGAAACCTCAATGGGGATTTCTTTAGATCAAAGGATCTATGAGAGTAAAGCTCTTTTGGTTAAGATTGATTTAAATTAATTTTACCTAAAAGTTTTCTAACTTTGGAAATGAGCAAAACTCTGAAGTTCTTAAGCAAGAGTAAAGCACTGGAAAATCAAAATCTTGAAAAATGGTGAAGATTTTCTAAGGGCCAGAGGTCCTATTTATAAGGCGCTTGCGCCCCTTCAGTTCACCCGTTGAGCCAACGGTCAGGAGTTTGCCACCGCTGCACTGACGTGCGCGCCACGTGAGCGCAATGGTGGGGGGCATTTGTTTCCCCCAATCAGAGTAAAGCTCTATTGAAATTCAAAATTCAAATTTTGAAGCAACGCTTCAAATCCCGGACGCAACGCGCCACGTGTCAGGCGCTGATACGTCAGCGCAGCGCCCAAGGCAGCGCGCCCAATCAGAGCAAAGCTCTATTAAAAAACAAATAGAAGCAAAGCTTCAGTTGCGCAAGCGCTGCGCTGTGCGACACGTGTCAGCGCAGTCGCTTTTGCGCAAGCGCTGCGCTGCGCGACACGTGTCAGCGCAGTTGCGCAAGCGCAGCTGCGCTGCGCTGTGCGCTACGTGACACGTGTCACGCGCTGGGGCATTTGCGCCAAACAGAATTAAGATTTTAAAGAAATCTTTCTGTTCTTGTTAAAACAAGAAGATTTTTTTCTGTAAAACAGAAGCCTTTGGATCAAAGATCCAACGGTGGGAAAATTCTCCAAATCACTCAGAGAAAGATCTCTTTAACAAATTTAACTAATTTATGGGCACTATAAAAAGGACCCTAGATCTCAATTCAAAGGCATCAACATTGTGAGAGATTAAGAACTTCAAACATAGGGCAAGAAAGAAATTACCTAGGGCATGGAAATAAAATTTAACTTGGGTAATGAAAAGAAAACTTACTCCTAATTTTTATTTGATGCTCTCTTCCTTCTTTACAGAAATTTACAGATCTGAATTTAGATAGATGAAATGAGGCACAAGAAGAGACATACCTCAAAAATACGTTTAGGGCTTCTATTTATAGATCATAGAAACCCTAGGGTTACAATCGATTCACATCTGCATTTACAATTTTACCCCTAAAGAAGACCTAGTCAACGCGCCGCCTCACATCCACAGAATTTTTGCACCGACACGGGCCTTTTATGGCCGCGGAACCGTGGCCAAAAGCCTGGTTTGGCCGCGGTTCCGCGTCCATTTAGTGGGCTTGTGGGCTGCAATTTTTAGGGTTTCATTCTGTTGCTTTTGGCTCCTTGTTTCTTCACTTGGTTTCTCAGATTGTCTTTTAGTTTTCTTCCAGATTTCCACAGTGAATAAAGTCGTGGACTTTTACCGCTTGCTTCGTGTTGAAGTCTTGAACTTTGCGCTGCCTTTGTTCTTTGTGAAATCGTCCATTGATCTTCGTTTAGTCTTCAAACTGTAGGCATGATCAAGATCTTTCCATTTGTTGGTCGTAGTCTCACTTTTGTATCGTCTTTTCGTCAATTTCACTGTTTTTGTTCCGAGAACCTGTAACCTGCAACTATGTAGCAGACATGGATCAAAAGCACCTGTTTATTTGTAAAATGAATAAGAATGGGGAATATAATAATGCAAAATTATGATATGAACAGGCCACGTACCAAAGGCCGGTCAATCGCATGTTCAAGCCACAGATCGGCGGGAAAATGGAAGCCTACGTTGACGACATGCTCATCAAGTCCATCTCGTCGGCCGACCATGCCAAGGACCTGGGCGAGGCTTTCGGAGTGCTCCACAAATTCAACATGAAGCTAAACCCCGCCAAGTGCGCATTCGGAGTCGCCGGGGGAAAGTTCCTCGGGTTCATGGTCACTCACCGCAGAATCGAAGCTAACCCAGAGAAGATCGACGCTATCCTGAACATGGCCTCACCCAAGTCCAACGTCGAGATCATGCGGCTCATGGGGCGGGTCGCTGCTCTGAGCCATTTCATGTCCAGGTCGGGGGAAAAGTGCCTTCCGTTCTTTAAGGCGCTGAGGAAAATTCCGAGGTTCAAGTGGTCGGAAGAATGCCAATCCGCCTTCGACCAATTGAAGAAGCACCTCGCAACGCCGCCGCTGCTCACCCGGCCAGTGGAGGGGGACGAGCTGTCGTTGTATCTGGCAGTATCCGACAAAGCAGCAGGCTCGGTGCTCGTCCGGGAGGCCAAGGGTGCGCAGAAGCCGGTGTACTATGTGAACAACGTGTTTAAGGACGCGGAAACGAGGTACCCCGCTATAGAGAAGATTGTCTTAGCCCTCGTGGTAACCTCGCGGAAGCTGCGGCACTACTTCCAAGCACACACCATCATCGTCCTCACCGAGTGCCCGTTGGGAGCTATCCTAGCATCACCGGAATCCTCGGGCCGCCTAGAAAAATGGAAGTGGGAGCTATCTCAGTTCGACATAAGGTATCACCCGAGGCAAGCCATCAAGGCACAGGCCCTGGTCGATTTCATCGTTGAATGCACCATCCCTAGCAGGAAGCCGGAGTCCGCGCCACCCTTCGCAGCTCAGTGTCCCGTCTCGGAAGGCCCTGGCTCGGTTCCAGAGTGGGTCATCTATGTCGACGGGTCTTCTATCGAGGAAGGTTGCGGTGCCGGCCTCATCATCCGGGGCCCAAACGAAGCAGAAATGGAGTATTCTTTGAGGCTCGGTTTCAAAGCATCGAACAACGCGGCAGAATACGAGGCCCTCTTGGCCAGACTACACATGGCCGTCGGGCTGGGGCTGAAGATAATTCGAATCCGCAGCGACTCTGCCCTTGTCGTCGGTCAAGTGACCGGCCGCTTCGAAGTTCGAGAGCCTCTGATGATGAAGTACCTAGACGAAGTGAGGAAACTCCGAAGAAACTTCGACGAAGTCCAGGTAGAAGAAATACCCAGGCAGCTGAATGCCCAAGCAGACGCCCTGAGCAAGCTAGCTTCGTCGTACTCGGCCAACAATAAGCGGTCTATCCTCTTCGAAACCTTGCATCGACCTAGTGTGGGAGACGAAGCGACGACACTCCACGTGTACGTGGCATATGAGAGCGACCAGGATTGGAGGAAGCCCCTCGTGGAGTTCCTGAAAGATGGCGCGCTCCCGGAGGACCGGGCGGCCGCCCGCCGTCTCCGGGCCAAAGCCCGCCACTTCGTCTGGAGCAACGGGAACCTCTACAAGAAGGCCTTCACTCAGCCCCTGCTCCGGTGCGTTGACCCCTACGAAGCCGACTACGTCCTTCGGGAAATCCATGAAGGGGTGGGCGGTGCACACCAGGGGGCTCGAACCTTGATCCAAAAAGCGTTACTCCAAGGGTACTACTGGCCCACCATGCACGAGGACGCCCTGAAGCTGGTCAGGAGGTGCAAGAGCTGCCAGCTCCACGGCAGCATTCCCCGCCTCCCGGCTACTGAGCTGACCGCCCTTACATCCTCATGGCCGTTCACCCAGTGGGGGTTGGATATGATCGGCCAGTTCCCTACAGGAACAGGCGGGCAAAAATACGTTCTCGTCGCGGTGGACTTGTAACAACCCTAAATTTCCTATACAAGTTTTTACAAAAAAATTTCAAAAATCCATAAAGGGGTATTTATTGCCTGAGCACAAGACTAAAATAATTAATTAGCAATTTAATTATAAGAAAGAGCTTGTAACTCATTGGTAATACCTTGCACCGCTGAACCAAGCCACCAGAGTTCAAATCTCATGCCCCACATTATTTTTTGTATTTATTTTATTTTAAATTTTATAGAAGCCCAACAGTCCACCTGAGATAACTCCCAAAACTTGAACTAAACCTGAAAAACTAAAAATACCAGTGTCTTACCCCGGCGACCCCCCACCTCCCGACGTCTCGACTCGGCCGGGATCGGCCGGCGGACCAGCCGACTCAGGCCGGCGCCGCCGACCGGACTCGACCGGACCACCGAGTCCCCTGAACGAAAAGGTTGGCTCTTCGCCTTCTCTAACCCCCTGCACACTCTAAATTAATGGATCGGTTCCAGAATACCCATTAACACCTAATTACTTCAATTTTTAATGAATTTTCTTTATTTTACAATTTTTTTTATTAAAAACCCTTCACCTACCCTAACCCTAGTCTAACCCTATAAATACCACCCTTACCCTCTACCCTCTCACCCCAAAATTCTGAGCCCACTCTCTCAAAATTCCAAGAATCGTGTGTACTTTGAAAATGAGTGAAAGGCGAAGCTCCGGCGAAATCTACGGCGAACTTCCGGCGATCGTTTTAGGAACTACCGGCGACGACGCAACACATCGGTGATTCCATTACTTCCCTCTCACCCTCTTGTGTGTCCTAAAACCCGTAAGTCCCTTTTCTATCTCTCTTTTCTATTCTAAAAATACAAATTTACAAAACCCGACGGAATCGGAACAAAACCGATTTCCGATTCGGTTTCCTATAAAATTCCACTTCTCACTAATACAATCATACTTAAAATCTCTCGTGTTGACTATTAAACACTAATCAACCAAATTGATCAAGTTTCATCACATGAAATGATGGCTATTTCAATTTGTCGTATTTTTCACTTAAATACCACATTGTTTCCAATTCTACACTTAACTCCATTAAACTTGCTATACCTTTAAAGTAGATCACGAGGTAACGACCTACCTCCTCACACACTCATATGCAATATAACACGATACCATCGAAAACTTAGAATACGGGAAAACAAACATTTTCATTTAAATACCATTTACTAAATACAACCATTCCTAAAAGATTTAGTATTGATACACTTTTTAAATAAATACCACTTATTATGAAAATAGGACAAGGTTGTGGACATCGGTCATTTATCTAAACCTGACTTTGTGGTGTCTAGGCTAGGCAAGTGAGAAAGGTAACTTTAAAAGGCCCGTCTCACGGTGATTCGTGAGTGGATCTCTCATTTCTTCACTTGTACTTACCTAGCCACAATTGGCGGTGAAGAGGCGATTTAAGGTATCTCACAACTTATCGTTTTGGACCAGTTAGGAATAGTCTAGTTAACTTTGGAGACCCTAGAAAATAGAATACGGAAAATTGACATCTTTACAAATAAATACCACTTACTTAATAAACCGTTTTATAAAGGATTTAGTATTTATACAAATCTTTGCAAAGCGCCGCTACAACCCATTTTGGGGAACCCGTTCGGGATGGTGCGAATTATTGCACATCCTCGGGCTTAGTAGTGAGAGATTCAGACCTCCGCAAGGAGCATTCGGTCTCGAAAGATTTAAAATACGACATCTTAAGAAAATGAGATTTTTAGAATATAAAATATTTATTAAAATTATTTTTGTATAAATATATGTATATTTATCATTAAGATATCTATTTTGTTAAGATATAAATATTCCACCTTTTTTCTAAAAATCACAAGAATCAATTTTACATTAAAATGCCATAAATTCCACATAAATTAATATTACAAATAAATACCTTTATTTATGAAACTTGGATATTTTCGCTAGAAATATCACAATATAAAATTCACCTTCATTACAACTCTAAAGACGAATAATGAATACTTGAGGTGTATTTTGAAAAGTATATAAAAGTATTTTTACATAAAACCCCCTCAAGTTTTATAAATTACCCTAAGGACCCTAGCAATTATAGGTTTAATATCGTTTTTAATCGTCAAAACTCATAAAATAGATAATACAGTTAAATCTTCATAATTAGGTCCTAAAATATTTTTCACAGATAGATATTTTCATGATGAAGATAACAAGAGATCAAGTGTTGAGAGATCTTACCTGAAATGATTTAGAAAAATGAAAGTCGGCGAGCGTCGAGTTGTACAAGAAACGGTATATCTTGAATCCGAAAATTATTTTGCCTTTTGGACTTGGTCCAAAGTCTAGAAAACTCGAAGGGAAAGCTCTGGAAATTTTTTGAGATTTTTTTGTCGAACAGATAATTTTTGGGGAATTTTAGAAGTTCAAGGCTTTTTATAAGGATTTCTGGGATTAAAAAACTATTTATTTATTTATTTATTTGCTACAGTAACCGACCAGATCCGACCATTGGCCGACCAGATCTAATGATCCATGTTCTCTCACGTGTGTGGGGCCCGGCTGAATGGGTTTGGATAATTCTGGACCGTTGGATGTCGTCAACGATCTGGACTCACCCGAGATAGAGCCAACTACAGAAGACTTGGATCAGTACAGCGAAAACCCTGAGCTCTAGACATTGTACTCTTTCCATTTCAGTACTTTACTTTCCTATTATGCCGTCGCTTTTATTTCAGTTATATTTCCTTTTCATGCATTGTACTAAAGAATGTGAATAAATAAAATTGTTGTTTTATTATATCTTATCTCTTGTATACATTTTCTTTTATATTGCTTAGACACGCTTAGCGTATTTACTTCAGAGTAAATACGTAGCGGCCTCGTCTCTTTCCCTTCCCCGTACACCGGGAAGTGGGGCGTGACAGGACTACTTCACCAAGTAGATCGAGGTCGTTCCCATCAGGAAACAGGACGCCGCCACAACCATCAAGTTCCTGCAAAACAACTTGATACTCCGGTTTGGCATCCCGAAGTGCATCATCACCGACCACGGGACGAACTTCGAGAATGAGAAAGTGAAAGACTTCTGCAAAGAGTACCATATCCTCATGAAGTTCGTCGCGGTCGCGCATCCCCAATGCAACGGGCAGGCCGAGGTCGCTAACAGAAACGTCCTCCGAGGTCTCCGGACCCGCCTAGAAGGGCGACAAGGCAGTTGGGTCGAAGAACTGCCCCGGGTCTTATGGGCCCTGCGCACATCAAGAAAGACTCCCACCGGGGAGACCCCCTTCAGCCTCTGCTATGGGACCGAAGCGATGGTCCCAACGGAGATCGGGCTACCCAGTCACCGGGTCAAGCACTTCCACGATGACGCAAACACCTCGCGCTGCGGACCAACCTCGACATGTTGTTGGAAAAGAGGGATCGGGCTTAGATCAGAGCTGCCGCCTATCAACAACAAACGGCCCGATACTACAACGCTCGGGTCAAACACCGCTCCTTCAAGATCAGGGACCTAGTCCTGCGGCGGAACGAGTTCATCGACCAAGGCAGGCTTCACAAGTTCTCCCCAAAGTGGGAGGGTCCCTTCCTCGTCTCTGAGGCGCTCCCTGACGGAGCCTACCGCCTACAAGACGCGGACGGACGAAAGCTTCCGCGGCCTTACAACGCTGAGAAGCTCAAACTATACCAGTGAGGTCAAAGCCAGCGAGTGTATACCACCCCCTCTTTTTCCCTTTCACAAAGATGGTGTAAAGCGTTCTCTAAAATTCCTGTCCATACGAATAAAGAAACGTCGAATCATCCCGAGTAGAGTTCCATCTTTACAACTCAAAGCCCTTACCAAGAGGCAACCGCGCAGCTTCACTGCCCGGACCAAAAAGTCGTCCAAGAGGCAGTCGAGCCCGAGGATCTCTCGCTCGACTATCCCCAGCGGGCAGCTTCCCTGCCGTAACGCCGGGGATCAAAAAGCCCTCCTAGAGGCAGTCGAGCCCGATGATCCTTCGCTCGGCTATCCCCAGCGGGCAGCTTCCATGCCGCAACGCCGGGGATCAAAAAGCCCTCCCAGGGGCAGTCGAGCCCGAGGATCCCTCTCTCGGCTATCCTTCAGGACAAAAACCCTCGCCAAGAGGCACCGGGCAGTAACCCTGCCCAGCCAAGGGTCCTTGGTAGGCTTCTACAGCCTCTCTCGCGCTAAAGACCAAAGTCCTCCCAGAGGCAGTCGAGTCCTTGCTCGGCTATCCCTGGCTGGTAGCTTCCTACCACAACCGACGGGGATCAAAGTCCTCGCCAAGAGGCACTGGGCAGTAACCCTGCTCGGTCCCCGTCCTGAAGGGTCGAAGCCCTCGCAAGATGAAACGAGCAGCTGCCCTGCTCGGTCATCTCCGGCTGGTAGCTCCCTACCCATGACGCCAGGGATCGAAGCCCTCGCAAGAGGCATCCGAGCGGCTTCCCCGCTCGGTCATCCCAGGCTGGTAGTTGCCTACCCACGACACCAGAGGTCAAAGCCCTCGCCAAGAGGCAACCGCGCAGCTTCATTACCCGGTCATCCTTAGTAGGCTTCTTACAGCCCCTCTAACACTAAGGATCAAAGCCCTCGCAAGAGGCAACCGAGTAGCTACTCTGCTCGGCCGTCCCCGGCGGGTATCTTCCCTACCGCAACGCCAGGGATCAGAAAGCCTTCGCAAGAGGCAACCGAGCAACTACCCTGCTCAGTCAATCCCGGCTGCTGGTCGATACTCGAAGTCAAAAGATGGCCCGTGGCCTGCGGAGGATCCGAGACACTAGTGAGGGGAATTAGGTCTATCCAGGTCTAAACGATCTCCCCTCGACTTCGGGGCCCATAGGGATACCTCCTCGGCAGCGCTTGGTATGCTCGACGGCAAGTGATCGAAATCAACTCGACGGACGATCGCCAGACAGATGGCCAACCTGACATGAAAACACAACGATACAAGCAAAGATATCTTACGAGCATTCTTCACACACGAAAGATGAAATGCAAACCGATGAAACAAGGATTTTCTTTTATTACCAAAGGCAAAATTTTTACAAAGGGTATTCTGGGGCTCCCCAGCCTTACAAACTGCCCGGAGGCTTATTACGGTCCCTTCATCGCTGGCATCACAGCCTGCCGGGGGCTTTACCACTCGAGATTTCGCCACCAGGGGCGTGCCCTGCCCCCCTCGTCATCTTCCACCGGAGGCCTCGCCACCGGAAGCGGAACCCGAGCGCAGAGCTCGCCATCGTCGAACTCGGGAAGTTGTTCCTTCACGGCGTCCAGGGCCTTGTTCCACGCGACGGCGGAATACTCCCCGAGCTCGGCGTAAAACCGCTCTGACGCTTTGAAATCGGCCACAGCTTTCTTAGCCCGAGCCTCAGCAACCTAGGCCTCCAGGAGCGCCGCCTCAGCATCCCCCTGCTGGCGTCCCTCTCCTTCTCCATGGCCGCGAGGCGTTCGGCCAGATCTTCCAGCTTCCTAACAGCGACCCGGAGGGACGCACTCAGATGGCGATGGACATCCCGATTCGCTGAATTGGCTAGTTCCGCAGCCTCCGCCCGGGCTGCCCGGACGTCGGACCTTGCCCTCTCCAGGCGCATGTCACGCCGCAAAACCTCGACCTCCGAGGGAAACGTTTCTACTGGCCTCGGTGAGTGGAACGCCTCTTCGGCCTCCATACGAGCGGTAAGGGCGCAGTGTTGAAGGACCTGACGGAAAGCGGATGAGAAACCAGGAGGCCCTCGAGCCAAAGAAAGGAATACCAGAAAAACTACACGTAGGGGAGGTCGTACCTGGATCGCCCCCTGGGCCATGGCCTCCAGTTGGGCTCTCAGGGAGCCATGCGGAAGCTTTCCCCCAGCCGACTCCTCCATCTCGGCGAGCAGGCCAGCAGCAACGGAAGCCCAGACGGAACCATGAAGACGGCACCCCCCTCCTGCACGGAAATCCCCTCAGGGACCCTTGACGACGACGCGCGAGAAATTTTCCTCTTCCTCTTAAGAAGGGGGCCGTCCTTGCCCTCCCCTCTGTCCCTCGTCTGGAGCTCGAACAACTGTGAACGTCTCTGGCCGCCGCCGGAGCAACCACCAGGAGCCGTCAACGAAGCAGACGGCCCTATCGCCGGCAAAACATCCGGTGCAGGGCATGAGCCAGCCAGGGGCTCGGGAGCGCCACTAGCCTCCCTCTGGCGCGAGCATCCCAAAGAGTGGGAACGAACCATGTATTCAAAAAGAAGAAGAACGCCGAGCAGCCGCGACTTATGAGAGAGGGAATATGATAGAGTAGGGGCCCTGGAGCGGGCCCTGTCCCTACTTATTGCCACAAGCGGCTTCATCCAACGATACCCGCCATCTCCAGCCAAAACGACTCCTCGCGTCCAGCGGCTCCGATCGCTCTACATGTCGATCCTGCACTGGACCACGCCCTGTCAGACGCCGCAGGCCTGCATACGTCGCGTCGGCCAATCGACGCTTGACGTGTTGACCGTCGCTTCAGTGGCAGAATGCACGAACCGGCGCACCTTCCTTAAATTCAGAGATCTCGCCCTGATTCGCTGGCAGAAAAGACAACTGACGGCCCGAGGACTCGTCCCGACAAAGCCTTAGGAAGGAGCTCACCTCGGGAGGCCTGGCAGTCCACTCCTGACCCGACCCGCTAGCTGGTCGGGACAAGGGTGGGGGGGCTAATGATGATGCTCAATATTGGCGATACGAGATCAGGACACGTGGCTGATGGCATATCCCAAGATCCGGAAAGAAGGGCCCACAGAGGCCAACCAGGCCACCCTTATACCCGATCTGCCAGCACAAGCTAGCCCTCCACGGGCCCCCCCTGCAAATTTGCCTCCTCGGCCCCTCAGCTCGCCCCGGGCTGCCACAGGACCAAGGTTCCTCAACCCTCTTGCTCGGTTCCGAGCTCCCCAGCCGAGGCTGTCTTCCTCGGCCCCTCCGACCAGCTCCACCGCTCGCAGGCGTAACCGCCGCTCCGCGAATCTCGCCATGCGCGGATTCTCCGCCAGCAACATCCCACGTTCCACGCCTCCGCGATCCTCATTAATGGGCGATCCGCTCTCTACGCAGGCGTGACGTCGGGAGCGTAACTGCTGGCGAGATTCTCACGCCTGCTGCTGCGTGCCGTCACCGCTATATAAACCCCCATCACAGAGGGGTTAAGTAAGCCATTTTTATTCCACTTAGCCGTTACTCTGCTCGGATCTTGTGCTAACTTGATCGTCGGAGGGTCCTCGGTGGTACCAAACCACCTCGGGACTTCTTTGCAGGTACTCGGCGCTAAACTCCTCAAACCACCTATCTCACCAAAACCCATTGAGATCCACACGCAACAGAAGATCACCACCAAAATTCACCGGGAGATCAACGGAAGACAACATCTGACGGAGACCTGAAAAGGACCTCCATCAGATTACAAGAACTTCTTTTTCCCAACCAAACAAGAATTACAAGAACTTGCAAATTCAATACCAAGAATCTTATACCAAAAAAACACAAAATTGGCCAATCCAAAAAATTTCAATTGTACTGTATGTATAAGAATCCAAATTTCACGATCATGATAAACCTGCCAACATGTTACACCTCAGAAAACCGCATCCTAAGCCGGGCAGCATTCTCCGAGGCTGCCCGCGCTGCCCGGGACGTATCTCTAACTCTTGTTGACAGTGGAGCAATTCTAATCCATCACTCCTCCGCTTTACCATTTATTTATTTATTCATTCAAAAAATTAAAGAAACGATTGTTGTGCTAGTTGCTATTCAAAAAATTAAAGAAACGATTGTAGGTACATTTGAGCATTAAAGCTGTGTTTAATGCTAGTTGCTATTCAAAAAATTAAAGAAACGATTGTTGGTACATTTGAGCATTAAAGCTGTGTTTAATGCTAGTTGTTTTATAATCCCTAGCTAGATTTATTATTGTAATTGTAATTGTAGTCCAGCTTTTTTGTTTAGTTTAAGGGCCCCCCCACGCTCGCTCCGCATGAGATGGGAATTTGTTGTTGTTTGCTCATGGAATTAGTCAAATCATCCGTAGATTTCGTTGTTTGTGTATCATATTTCTTAATTATTTACCATATGCGTTTCCTATATTATACTCCATATAGAAACTACAACTATTTTTATCTAGTATATTATTTTATTTTTATTCAAAATTATGAATTTGATACATACAGTCACACATACCAAGATTGACAAAGTTCTCGGCCAAACCGTTGCTACAATTAATTAGGTTTTTCTCTCTCTGTTTTGGAGCATGAGTTGGTACATCCCTGTTTGAGTTTCTAATTCATGGCACCATTCAAACAAGAGATAGGTTCGGTTCGGTTCGGATGTATTTGCCTCAAGCTGAACAGGTGCAGCCCAAATCCGGTTCAATGACGTCTTGATTTCCGATTAAGCTGAGCTCAGGAATGAAGTCAAACCAAGCTACGTTACCCATAAATTTATCCCGAAAGTGTTAAATTGCGGCGACTTAATCCACCTCCACTGGGGATCCGCACTCTCTCCGCAAAGGTAAGTGACATATCAACAACTGCGCTGTTGCTCATTGGTATCCAGATATTTATTTAATTACTAATGAACTAGTGCTGACTGACATTTGAGGTTACAGAACAATGGACGAATAGATGAGAATATTAATAATCCTGAGGTAGCATTAGAGAAATTTCTCCAAGGCTGACAATGGAGACAAAATTCCAGCTCCATGCATATATGTCCAACCCCGTCTTATCCTTTCAATGCAAATTTAAACTTATGCGATCATTAATTATTGGCATGCATGCAGTACTCTTTCTGTCTTATTAATGAAGAACCCAAATAGACTTATCTTTTGGCATACACCCACCCCGGCCATGACAATATATAGTAGTAGAACAAAAAATGATTTCACAAATTTGAATGCGGGAGTGAGTCCAAATCATTCATTCATTCATTATTGGTATATATGGTCAATAATTCCTAGTGACAGACTAACAGCAGCAGCAGATTGTAGGTTGATAATAGTAGGGATCAATACAAATTAATAAGACAGCTGTTTTAATTTATTCATATATAAGAACTATTATATATTATTCTCTTTAACAATGTAGCTATATTTATCGTTTTCAAATCACCCAACAAAAATTCTTACCGCTAACAGGTGGTAGGTTCTTCACAACAAAGATTCCCATCATTACTAGAAGAAGAAGACAATTGTGCGTCTTTTTTGTGTTTTTTGTTTTTCTTTAACTGCGGACTGTGTTCATCAGCATCATCATCATCATCATCATCAACAACAAGCAGGTTCTCATGATCAAAGAAATAAAAGCATGAATGCTCTTCTTCAATCTAGCTACTGATGGTGAAAGAGAAATAAAATGCAGCTTTGCTATCATCCAAGTTCCAAAGTTTGAAGCAAACATTATATATACTTCTTGGGTTTACTCATTCTATCCTTGCATGGCAGGTCAGGCACAAACCAAACACAGCATAAACAATAAAATATGGGGTTAAAAATGAAAGAAAGAACAAAGAAAAGATGCTGCTTACTTTGCTGGAATTAACATTGTAGATAAGAGGTCTAAATTCAAGTCAGAAATTTGACAAGGCAGAAAAAAGCTGCGTTTAACAGAAGATTCAACATTTCCAAAACTCAAAAAAGAAAACAAAAAGCTCGCTCGATCAACTGTACATTTGACATAGAATGGTTTCTATAGTAGCTTCCTATGTTGTTGCTGCTGCCAAAATCCATTGGTGTCAACCTCCACACTCTTTTCACAAACTCGCTGAAACAAAACAATAGATAGCAAACATCATCCATCAGTGAAGCGGCAAAAGAGAGGCATCGATCCGTAAAAACAACACCCAAACTAAGCTCGGTTTTCATAATAGATTAACAAGAACAAGAAAGATGTATGCAAGAATTGATATCAACGAGATAAAAATACATCGAATTCATGAACCGATTGACAAACCAAATGCCGAACCTTACCCGAAAAATGCATCTCCATTGTATTCAAAGTGGCCAATACCCTTGGACACCAGTCCAACCCTAGCTCAACGACTCCTCGAGGCCGATTCATCAGATGAACAGTTATTTGTGAAACTAGTAAGAGAAATCTGCTCCTCGGCGACTATTCTCTGCCCAAAAAGCACCAATTGAGGCGTCTTCTTCTTCTCATTGCATGACTTGTTTGTACCCGGGCTTCCAATGGTTAGCAAGCAAGAGATATCATCGTCCGTCATGGTGGTGGTAAATTTTGTTGGTGGAGAGTGAAAGATCCCAGAGTGAAGTTTGTTGAGGTGGAGATCTGAAAGAGAAATGCCGTATTGAGCATTATGCCTGGCTCCCTGTATGCTTGCTGGGGTTGCTATGGTGCCCGTAAATCGATGATGGGGAGTTGAGGAGAATGGTGGGACCTGGATTTGGTGGTGGTGCAGGTGGGCATCGAATAGCTCGGGATAGGGGGAAATCCGTAATTTTTTCCGTGGAGGGGAGAAAGGGGTTAAATTGATGGCTGGCATGTTTGAGACGAGTTCTACCAGCCACGGGCTCACATTCTTCACGTTCTGGAGTAAGTCTGGCTCATCCCATGACACCTGCCAATATTTTTACGGTGACTTACTCAGTAAGTCATATTTATAGTTATGAAACTGAAACATAATCTGGTACATTTGGAACTTGGTTGCTATTATGATGTTTTCCGATGATCTATCGGCAGTATTCCATTTTCATAAGCAGTTGGTGTTTCTTTTACACTTTAGCAGCATTGAGGTTAGTGAAAAAAGAATGATATCCTAATCAGATATAAGGTATTTAGGTATTGTAAATGATCAAATTGGTCCGGTTGAGAGGAACGACAAATAATGTCCGCAACATGTCTCATGCTTCCGCGACATGTCTAACGCTTTGTAAATTACGTCGCCTTGATGTTTCTTGTTTGTGTGTCTTAGTTACTTGTATAGTCGTGTATGTAACAGATAGAAAGATAGCCCTATATATTTTCCACACATCATCTGTTTCGGAATTTGGGACCAACTGGGTTTTAGCTCATGCGATAAGGAGTTCCTCTCCAAGGTGAGAGGTTGCCGTTCGATTCCTGAAGGGGTCGCATCCAAGAAAAAAATATTTGAGAATTTGGGTAAAGCGAAAGAAGTCAGAATTTACAGCATCAAAAGGTGAATAGTCAGAATACAACAGCATAAAATTTGAGATTATTTTTTTTCTGCCACAAATACAATTTGAGAGAGCATGTCGAAAAACAAAAGATATACGCACGCAAGTTATTAAGCATCTAAAATATGGATAAATATACCCAATAGGAAAAGAAATTGAAGCCACACTGTGCTAATAATCCCCAGTTATGTCATAGAACAGGTACCTGAAGAATCCTCCAAGGAGAATTAGGCCAACAAACCGGATCAGCAGCCTGAACCGAAGAAATGGTGCCCATGAACCAACTGATCCTGGACGAATCCTCTGTTTCAAAAGCCATCTTAAACCTCATCCCCGCACGCCACTGCACCCTCATAGCTGCTCTCACCGCCCCTGCCTTCACACAAAACTCTGGTGTGCTTGCCCTAGGGTAGTACACTACCTCAAATGCTTGCCCGCTTGCTGCAAGCCTCACCGCTTCAATCACAGATTCGGCTCTTACTTTACTCTTTCCCCTCATAATATTACCTGTTAAATATTATTATGTTAGCTTCATATAAATTATTATCTCATACCCCTCCAGATTAAGCTCTTGGGGAAAGTGGTTATTGACATGATATCAAAGCACCAAGTTTCAAGAGGTCCTAAATTTAAAACTCATCGAGTTCAATTTGACACAAGTATAGTTTGAACTTGGGCCGCTCTGATACCATCTAAAATTCCCTGCGACTTTCACCAAAACTCCCAAGTTAGGGCGAGACGATGATGGATATACCTACATATTCTAACACAAAACACCAACTTCATTTATACATATATGGCGTTTTGCTCTCAGTTATTAATTGAATCGAGCATTTTCTGACATAGGACTTCCCGTTCGGCCAAAGGCCTGTGTATGTGGAAGTGTTGTGTGTTATATTAACTTGATTTACATGGGATAAAGCGGTTGTTTGCGCTAACATTACCTCTCATCGAGGCATTGTCTTCCTCCGTCATAAAGGCCGAGAACCCCCCATATGGCGGGGTCCACCCACAAGGCTGCTCGTGCCCACCTCCGATCCCTCTCTTTGCCCGTCGAATCCCTATGCACAAATCTCCATTCTCCGCCCGCAGGAACACGATCGAATCCCCAGCCACGAGCTTCTTCTGGTTAACAAAATTGCTCCAACCCGTCGTTAGCAAGTGTCTCCTCGGCGTACCTCTGTAGATATGCCTGAACTTCCAAATCTCCCCATGGACATCCTTTGCAAGAACAGTTTGAACCGGAGGGTCAGCCGAGTAATCCAACCTTGGAAAGATGGTCTCAGCGCAGTATCGGGGAACAGAGAATCCACCGCCATTATTAGCATCAGATTGGGTCAAAGTCTTTGCGAAAGAAGCCGGCTTCTCTTGCAATTCAGACGAGCCGTTGCAACTTAGCCCGATTCCTTCATCCTCCTCGAAATCCAGCTCATTCTGTCGGATAGGGACTAGGCGGATCTTGGCAAAGACCTCATCGGTTTCAGGATCAGCCATGAATTTGACCGAGGTGACACGAGAGGGGATAAAGGCGGGGACTTTAGGGAAATTTCCAAAGTCTATAGGAGATTGTGAGTGCTCTGCATGGCCTTGGGGGAAATAGTACACTTTGGAGTTGAGTGATGGCATCTGAACCATTTCTCCAGCACAAGCATGCCAAAGCTGAGGATCTAAGCATTTCTCAGACTCCTTCATGCTTCTTGTTGTTGTTGTTGTTGATTCTTTCGTTGGTTTGCCAAATAGTAGCAGTGATTGGGGTAATTGAGTGGTAGTTTTCACAGAAAACTGTGCCTGTAAAGAGATTCTATAATGGTTTAACAAGACAACCTAATAAATGGTGTTAATTGTATAGAATCAACAGGTAAAATTGTACAGGATTAGAAGATCTATTGCCTTTGATCCGTTGTTCTGCTTGTGTTGATTTGTTTCTTGTTGGAGAAACAGTGAAACCTGTGACCGGATGCAGTTATTTATAAAGCCCAAATCATGGTTTAGCAGTTGAACCAACAAAGAGCTCTGGAATCTTTTTGCAGTAAATTTATGGAAAAGAGAGTAGTGTGCCAGAAAGAGGGAGAAAAGATTTAAAAAAAAACAAAAAAACACAGAGATATTAGTTGAGGAATCAAACGAACATCTAATCCTAATGAAAAGAAGAAATTTTGACGATGATAGGATTTCATACCTTTTTCAGCAAGAGAAATTAAATGGTCGTCCTATCGCAAAAGGAAAACTTGATTTTGGTTTTGGTTTTGGTTTTGGGGGGAAACAGAGAACAAACATAGTAGCTTTCTAACTCCTTTAATCCCAACAAAGAAGATGATCCAACCGCTAGAAACCTACCTTGTTCACAGTCTATAGAAACAAGGAAATTTCAACTGCTACAATTCAAAAAAGCCCACTCCTTTTCTCAAGCATCATCCTCTATCTATCACTTCTAGTCTCATGAAAACTTGATCTTAATTTCCCATCAAAGGAACAACATTAATTTGAGGCTAAAAGAGAAGAAACCCACGTCTAGATTGCATGAAAGTCCTCTCCTTTTAATGGAGAATATTAAGCTGAACACACATGGGAAGCGAGAGTCAAGAAGAAGAAGAAGAAGATGCCCTTAAAATTAAGTGAAAAGGGGCAAAGAGAAAGGGAAAGAAACAACTGTATATTCACTCTCTCCCTCTCTCTTAATAAATAACATCTCTCTTTCTCTCTCCTCACAACAACAACACATGACACTCTTTCCCTCTGCACTTGTCTTTTTTTTTATTGGCAGAAAAAAAATGGGAAAAAAGAAAAATCAAATCAAATATAAAGAAGCAGAGGGTAAAAATAGGAAAGAACAGCTGAGGGGCAACATTTGGATAGCTTGCATTAAAATTTTGGGGATTTATTTTGGAATGGAATGCATATGTATTCCCATAACAACATTTCTTGAGAAAATTTTAATTCTTATGTATATTTGGTTAATTTAGGATAAGCAATATGTGTTAAATACTTATTGCTTGGTTGATTCAATTTATTATTACTTAAACAATAAAATACATCTTATTTTAATCACTTCCACATGTCCTCTCTCGGTGTCTCTAACTTCTATTTTTCTTCATTTTGAATTTTTATTTCTTTTTCTATGAATACATTTAATTAATCCATAGGTATTTCTCAAAAGAAAACACATTGTTAATGTCTATCACCTTCAATTTTAGATCCTTTTTGCCTTGAAGCTATGCCCAGTCTCCTCGTCGGTCCCTTCTTCATCGCCGATCATCACCCGATCAATTTACCTAACGATATGTAAAATTTTTTAATCCGCCATGGTTATTTCTCAAAGGAAAACACATCATCAATGTCCATCGTCTTCAATTTTAGATCTCTTTTGTCTTGAAACCTTACTCACTCTCATCGTTTATCCCTTCTTGATCGCTGATCATTATCACGTTCAATTTAGCTAACGGCATGTAGAAATTTGTTTGATAAAACAAAAAGAAATGAAAAGATGTATTTTTTTAGAAAGATGCAGGTTGAAGAGGGAGGCTGTGGCAAATCAAAATAAATACTATATATTTGACCAGAAAAGAGTGAGGGGTTGGGTTGGGAAGTGGGAGGGGGGCAAAGAGAGAGAGAGAGAATGTTCATGATTAAGGTATCCGGAGGATTTTTTCCCGTCGGATCTACCGACAAAAAGTCATCCAAACAACCTGATTTTTAGGATTGAAGCCAATTGCTTCAATTCGGAAGAGAAATGGAATCTGGCCTTTTAAATCAGGGAAATTAATTCAGGGAAATAGATGTATCCGAACATACTCTAAGGGTGTAAAAATAGGAAAGAATAATCTAAGGGGGTTTGAATGAATCAATATGAGCTGGTGTTGTATCTTTCTCATGCTTGCTTCACTCACTTGTTAGAGTAGCGGATAGTTTTTTTTTTCCAAAGGTAGAACAGCTGTTGTTCCTGCAGCTAACATGAGCGCTGCATCACGTTTTTTAGACAATAAACGGGATAAATTAGCCACCCCTCATAAATGAGAGACCCAGGGCTCAATCCGGAGTCTCCTCTTGGGCTATTTCAAGCCTCACCAATGGGCTACTCCAACTCCAAACTGTCACGACCCGAAATATTAGCTCGTGATCAGCACTTGAATCACGCAACGTCTAAAAGCGTAACGGAATTCAAGTAAGCTGAAACCCAGAAATCTAAACCTTTTTAAGAAAATAAAGGAGGTGAGGTTTTGAAATAAAGGTATATGAAATCAAGTTTTCTTAATGCATAGAAAAGGAACATGAATGATACAAGTGAAATTTACTAGTTTGAAAACATGTTTCGTCTTTTAAAAATTTTGGCAGCACCTCCTTTATATATTTTGATCCAAAACCATAAATACATAATAAGAATAATGGCATCCCCAAGCGGGAGCTAGCTCTTCACCAAACGGAGAATCATAACCACGCAATACAGTATAAATAAGTATACGATGCCCAACGGCGAAGTTCACCACAAAAAGATAAAGAAATGAGCAAAATATAACCCCAAAAGTGAATATAAAACCCATTGCTCAAATCTCGCAACTACAAGTCTTATTAAGTCTCATCACTTATACAATTACAACTTTTGATTGATTGATGGAGTTAACTAGATACAATATGAAATATAATACAAGAGTGGGTACGATACAAAGATCCCACCTACCAATGCAAAACACCCGAATGGAACTGTGTGCCAGCGAAGCCGCTATTGATCCAAGCGGTCAACCTGCAAGAACTGTGGCACAACGGGGGTGAGTTGCCAATTCGTGAGTAGAAAAATATCAACAGATAGAAAACGAATAAACAACGACTCCTAGGTCAACTATATCATAAAGCTAATACTATGATATCTAGGGTGACCGGGTTTGTACATGTGCCAACAAGGTAGTCAATACCTATATGCATGTGAGTAACATCCAACAGTAATAATCAATGCATGCAGATATGTGGATCTCGTCCACCCGTAAATCAATGTCTATAAGCATGTGCATAATCCCCAATAGTAGAATCAATGTATGTCTGTATGTATGTGGATCTAGTCCACACGTCAACCACTGATGCAACAACATCATGCATGTAAATATCATAAAAGAGTGCGCATGAAAGTATGAGGATATATATATCAATGGTGTCCCTCCCGACACATCAAATCATGGAACCTGAGTGCCTAGCATCGACACTCGAAAATATCATGAAAACCGTACCCAGCATCGACATGTAAATCCTCATATATCAGGCTCCGTCAATATGGATCGGCCCACGGGCTCCGTCTGCGGAATCGGCCCTCGGCCCCAGCAGTACGAGTCGGCCCGTATCCATCTCTCGACTCCGGTCGGTATCCTCCGGATATCCGCCGAGCCCAAATACTATCACCGGTAGGTAGTAGTCCCTCTGCCAGGCTCACCGTCTACTGCACAGCGATTCGTTCTCGTCCCGAGGTACCATACCGGGTTCACCATGTACCCGCAATCGGCCTCATCCGCCTCCTCGAATCGGGTTTCACATGTCGCTCTCAGAACCGAGAAAACACATGGTGGACGCACTGAAATATCATATTAAGAGAAACCGGGTTTTTAAAACAACACATAATCTCATTTGAAATATCCACGATTCTCAAATCCAGAAATCTCATGAAAACAGCATATCTCAATGCGTAAAATAATAGAGCATGATGTATGCGACGTATAAAAAGAAATACGAGCATATCCATGTATCATGCAACATGGAATAGTGATATGACATATTAAGGAGAAAACCGCTCTTTTAAAATGATTCCAGTTTGTAAAGTATAACATGCGGTTCCCAATTTTCCAATAAGACCAGCTATCTATGTAGGTACAATATGTATATGCGCAAGTATAGATGTACCAATATATGTGTGCACAAATATGGATGTACAAGTGTGCATATCCGCAAATATGAATGTATCAATGTATATGTGCACGAATATGGATATACAAATGTGTATATCTGCAAGTATGAATGTATCAAAGTATATGTGCACGAATATGGATATACAAATGTGTATATCCGCAAGTATGAATGTATCAATGTATATGTGCACGAATATGGATATACAAATATGTATATCCGCAAGTATGAATGTATCAATGTATGTGTGCACCAATATGGATATACGAATGTGTATATCCACAAGTATGAATATATCAATGTATATGTACAAGCAGGTTATGCGAAGAGTCATATCATGATGCAGCAATCCTACTGTGTAGTGACATGGCAATTATCGACGATGAAGTGTGTGAGCCTACAATCAGGGTACGTGTAACATATGCATCATCGATAATGGTGCAGGTGTACTATCACAGGTATATACAATGCAATAATAATATCATGAATGCAGCATAAGGTAAATCGTCAGCTAATAGCTATAAGGTACACGTAACTATCATATGTCTGAGTCGGTGAATTTATCAATCGGCACCTAGCCTCACAACATCACACACGGTATAATCCATCGTAAAGCATCCTCTAGTCAATGGTATGGATCAACATCAAGTTAAACTCATCACGCACGGAAAATTATCGTGCGGCGGCATTAAGCTAATAGGGATCCTAATATCCTATACGACAAATGAGGATACGGCCTAATATCACATACGGTCTATCATCCATGATTCACAACATCCTATATATGGATATATATCTATGTACCTATGTCCCGGTTCACATCCGCAATAATCTCATATCAGGGGACCGGCAGGGTATAAATCATCTCGATCGACTCGCATCCGTATACCAATATATCATCATATCATCATATCCGTCTTATATTCTTTTCATCGCATTTATAACTCATATTAAGCCGAGTTTACCTAAACCTTCTATCTCTACTATAAGTATAGGTATCTAATCTAGCATACACACCCGAACCATACAAGCAGATTTTAAAAGAAGCGAATCGTAGTATTGAAAATAGGGGTTACGGTGTTTTAAGGAAAAGATATCATTTGAAAATCCGTAACATCCCTCAAGATACATATTTAAAAGATACATACGATTCTTCGGTTTAGAAAAAGGTATGGTTCGGATGACGCATCTACATCGACTATCTAATCCTACAGTACCCTAAACGGCAATATCGCTAAACGCAATCCTATGATAGTCGAAACATATCACTTCTAACTATCTTCTAGTTTCTAATATGGTTTCATAGTTATCTCATTCTAACCCTAATTTCCTAATCTAGGTTTTCCTAACCATATTCTATAATCAGTTTTTCATCAATACATTGCGGGGGTGCTGTACGCCATCCACCCGACTTCCCCCGTGGATATAGATCCACTCACCTTGCTTCTTGCTTGCCGAAGTCGATGGCGCCATGCTCCGTCGCCTCAGAATCCATGCGAAGGTACCTACAATAATCAACAGTCGCAATGCGTATTAAAATCGAATCCGGAAAACCGATATGGCGCACGGTGCGCTCATAGGTTAAAACCTATGGCCTACACGTGCAAAAACAATCAAACAACCCCTGTTGTCGATGTACAAACATCCAACAACCCAATACAAATCCAAATATCAAGAATTAACATTTCAAAATACGGAAATCATAGCCAAAAACACCCCAAAATGCTCCCAGATTTTCCCCAGGTGACAATTAGCCAAAACTGCATATAGGAGGGGTCTAATTTAGTGCAAAAAGAGCCATGGACCAAATCTGGAACCCTATTTCCCTGCTCTGGCCGCAAATTGAGGCCAAAATGGATAAATCTGCGGCTATTTGGTGGAGTTGGGGTCTCGGGTCTCTGTGGTAGCTTCCTGGGTGCCTGCATGGGTCACTGTGCTCACAAAATTATTTCTAGTGTCCCCGGGTTGCTCCAGATTCCAAAATACCCTCTAAAATCACACATTTATCCGATGTCGGGGTTTCTAAATCCATGTTTTGGGGTTTCTAAGGTCTGGTCCAGGTCACTAAACAGCACCCAAGTCTAGTTAACAGCCACCAGGCATCACCCAATTTCAAACAACACTCAAACCTTCACTAGGGTTTCCCAATGTTCACTAATCTTCACAATATCACATCTAAACACATATGAATACTAAAGTAAATGAAAAACTACCCAATTAGTGAAGGGATTACCTCATATAGCACCCTTGAATTCCTAAGGTCATCAAAACTGAATTTTTCTTGGTCCCATGCATAGAGGTTGAAGAGGGGATTAATTTTTGTGAAGGGTGTGTAGGGTTTTGGCAAGGTTTTAGGGTGGATCAAGAGGGTAGAAGATGGAGGGATGTAGAGTTGAGGGAGATGAAGAGGGAAAGAAAATGATGGGGGGAAAATGGCCAAGGCAGCCCCCCCTCTCTCTCACTATAATTCTCACCCACTCCCTTTCCATGTCATCATTATGTCCCCTTTTGACTTTCTCCTCAATCATTTCTCTTTTCTTTTCTTTTCTTTTCTCACCCAAGCCCAACCCTAACATAAAACACACAAATGAAATAATATGTAACATGTCATGGTGCACTAACCATGAAAACTGTAGAAATGCGGATTTAGCTTAATTGCGATTAGCAGTGCACTAATTGGGTTTTTATCGAAACTGCATATAATAAATTTTAAAATTGCCAAATCCTTTAAATATATTTTTAAATGAATAAATAATTTTAATTTCTATTTATTTCAAAATTATTGGTATATATTTATACCCTTTTTCGAAAACCCCAATTTCGCAAATCAGCAGTTTTCGGGAAATATATTATTTTAATATTAAATTCCCAAAAATAATATTTTATATTTTCTGAAATGTTACACAAACCATTGGAGAACCATCGTGATGAGGCTCGATATCGGTGACCCTCCAAATGCTGACACGCAGCAGACAACGTGTCCCGGGACCTACAAGAAGGGGTCAGAAACCTCAGTTGGGATCACACCTCAGGCCCCCGGTGCCGAGGAATTTCCCGACCTTTGGTGACCTTCCAGACCACCCCCGGCTCTCCTTTGAGCTATCACATAACCAAGACGCCTCAGCCTCCTGCTCGTGCCCTAGCCTCCCGCCGAGGTGATCTTCCTCGGTCTTACCCTGACCGACCCGCAGGCGCCTCCGCCACGTCTCCGCGAATCTCTCCATGCGCGAGATATCCGCCGCCCACGATCCCGCGTTCCACGCCATCACGATCCCCCATTAACGAGCCTGTCTCGTCATTAATGCGGGATCCCGCCTATCACGCGAGCATGACGCTAGGAGTGTAACGGCCGGCGTGATTCTCGCACCTGCCTGCCCATTGCTGCCGCTATATAAACCCCTCTCTCAAACGATCGAGATACGCAATTCTTTCAACTAAGCAACTACTCTGCCCAATTTGCACCACTAACTTGATCGTCGGAGGGTCCTCGGTGGTATAACCATCCCGGGACTTCCATTCAGGTAGCTCGGCTCAATCTCAAATCCAAGCCTATTGAGATCCACATGCTAAAGGAGTTAACCCCCAGATCAATTCTCAGCTGTCCGCCATTACAAGAGTGTTGGGGTCGAAAATTGCACCCCGGTTGACCAAGTCAAAGTCAAGGTCAACCCCAAGCCAGGTGGGCCCAAGCCCAGATCAAGTGGGCTCATGCCCGAGTCGAGCCCGAACATGAAGTGGCCGACCTCCCCCATGCTGAAATAAAAAATCATGTAATAAATAAATTTTGATGTAATTTTTATGCATGAATGGGCATAAAACCAAATTTTTGTAAAGTCCATAGGTTCTGTGCAAAAAGAAATAGCACATGAGATATCGGATGGGCAAAATGCCATTTTGTAAAGCCCAAGGGGCTATATGTAAATGTGTAAACCTATATAAGGCAACATGATGATGAATAAAGGACACACTTTTCATTTCTCTAAAACTCTAGGGTCTGTGTCTCCTTCTTCTCCTTCCTCAAGGTTCTAAACCTTCTTCTCCTTTTTCAATTAAATCAAGAGCTTTACTCTTCCTTTTCAAAAACTAAATAGTTTTTCACCACAAAACCCACAAAGGGGAGCTCAGATCTACCATTAGATCTCAAAAAGGGGAGACTTTCTGTCACGCCCCGCTTCCCAATGTACGCTAAAGTGGGCACGTGACATAGCCAACCATGCTACCTGTGGATAGGAAAAATCCTTCCACAGTC
This sequence comes from Agapanthus africanus, assembly GCA_030015575.1. Classification (NCBI taxonomy): domain Eukaryota; kingdom Viridiplantae; phylum Streptophyta; class Magnoliopsida; order Asparagales; family Amaryllidaceae; genus Agapanthus; species Agapanthus africanus. The sequence continues at coordinate 537,010,683 of JASDDO010000010.1, read as the reverse complement.
ACATTACGGCTGTGGAGATATCAAGAACAGGAAAGTAAACTAACTACCTAGTACATGTCCATAAGCCAGAGTAAAAGAATCAAGAGATAACAATATGCGGAAGCCAAAAGATACAATAAATGAAACACCTGGAGTGAAACTACGTACCGACAGGAATCTCACCGCTCGTCTAACAGCGGCAAAACTCCTAATCAGTCTGCAGCAAGGTAGAAGAATCTGGGCCATGCAAAACCCAGACGTCAGCGCGTCAAGTCATCAAGTAATAACATAGTAAACAGGCAATGCGAATATAAACATGAATAAAGCAAGGGTAACAATAATATAAATCAGAGCAGTACAGGATAGTGTGCAGTGGGTAAACTAAACTGTTATATCAGGTTTTCTATTCTAGAGTCTTTGAAATCAATTGATGAATCGTCGATGTAACTCAATAGTATCCCGTGCGTGCCAGGGACCACGGTCAAGATCCTCGGGGCTGAATCCGAGACGTGACGCTAGGCAGTAACAGGTAGCAGGATGGGCGAGTGATGTCAGCATCATCACTCCGGGGCTGGCCTAGCCCGTAAGACTGATCAGAACAGGTATCGAACTGTTGAGTTACAAGTCGGTTTCACCTTTGATTTCCCCATACCCCCAAGTTATGTATGTCGAGTCAGGTATTCAGTAATCAAGAACTAATGCCAACACAGGATCAGGTAAAAGCAGGTTTGTCTGGATAGACAACAGGAACGGTCTATGATGACTACATGTTATGTTTGTTGGCATTAGACACAAGATCAGGTAACAGGTAAAGCCAAGGTACATCAGGTCCAGCCAGGTAATGTATAAAGGTGTCATGTCATGTCAAGAGTGTACGGTACCATGTCATGTCAAGTAGGAAGTGTAACAGGTCATGTCAGGAAGCACAAGATGTCATGTGGGTGCTCATAATCAAACTAACATAAGCATGTGTATAAATAAACAAGCATGAGTACTATCAGAACAATAAACTGGAACATGTAATATGATATGCAAATAGATATAATTTCAAGGATATGGATGCACAGTTATCGATTAGGGTTACATTTATAGTTCCAATATTAATTAGGATGCAATTTAATAAACATGGAGTGTTAATATCACATTATTATGTAGTAATGTGATCTATGAATGCAATTATATGTATCTTAAATGCGATGGATGCAAACGGGTATCCGAAAAGTTATAAAACTATAAAATGGTAATGTGGGATGTACAACTAAGCAATATGATATAAATATTGATATAATAATATTAATATGGATAGCATATTCAAAGCGATTAATAACTATAAAAGTGGTATTGATTAACCATGCACAAGAAAGTTCCGTTCAGAAATTCAGCGTCACCCTAATTTGTAAAATAGTTTAAAAATAACAAACGTTCTCCAAAAGGGACGTGTCTTATACCAAAACAAAGATAATTCAATAAGGTTTTCAATTTTATAAGTATAAATATCTCAGGTTGTCCCTACAAAAAGTTATGAACATTCGAAGTTGAAAGTTTGCTGCTGGAATTTCCCTGGACAGCAGTTTGGAGACATTTTCATTTGCATTTTACGTTATTTAAACAATTTATTTTGCAAGTAAATATTTTATAGAGTTATAGTATTCTGAGTTAGCTTCGTAACGAACTAAAGAACGTATACTAATGATTTTTCTATGATTTATAATAAATTTTATAAGGTAAGGTGTACAATAAATTTCAGATTTGTCGTATCCGTTTTTTCAACGACGTTTCATGTGTAAACTATAATATTTTCAAATATATAATATTATAAAATGCAGATTATAAAATAATTAAAGATAATAATAAGAAGTATTATGATGATATATATTTTAATTGATATGGATGCAGTATAATGTACTCTAGTATATCACAAGATAAGTTTTAATGATCTAGATTTAATATGATATAAACGGATGCAAACGGAATATCGAAACGTTATAAAATTAAATATGGGGCACTAGATTTAAACTATAGGTATGGTATTTATTTAAATAGGTATAAAATGAATTATATAGTATGTAGCAAGATTAACTTGCTTCGATGGGTCGCGAATCGGGAAAACGGAACGTTAACTGTCGGCGGGGAAAACTCGCGACGGTCGCACGGTTCACGGAATGAACCCAAACGACGAACAAAAGAACCACACGGGTCGGGGTATCTCGCTGGAACGTCGAGAAGCGTCACCGGCACGACGGAATTGCGGCAACAAAAGAACAGTTAAAAAAATGAGAAACGAGACATGAAGCAAGAAGAGAAAGAATGATAAAGAGAAATACGAGAGAATATATGAGAGAGAGAGAGAGAAAAAGTGGAGAGAGAGAGAGAGATTATGGGTGAGAGAGAGAGAGAGATAGAGAAAGAGAGAGCTGCAGGTGGGGCCCACGGAATTAAAAGGAACGCGATTGGCTAAAGGGGAATCGTTAGTTAGGGATAAATATTAATTAAAGATTCAAAACATTTTAAGGAACAGTAGAATATATATATATATATAGGTTAATTTAAAGATTTAAAAGATAGGTAATGAACAGTAAGATATCAGGTTAGTTAGAAAAATATATGCGATGGTTTTAATAATATTAAAATCTGGGATTTTGGCGCAAAGTAAAACATTTCCAAATCGCGTCCGGGTCGGATCCAAAAATTTGAAATTGAAATAATAGAATTTTAGGCGGGATCCAAAATTTAAAATGAAGTGTTTTATGATCAAAAAAACATACCCCCAAAACGGACACACGTACGTGCACGTAGCCGTCCAAAACCGCCCGTTTCACTGAACGGGACGAGAACACGATGCACGGACGCTACCATGAGGCTAGGGGTGTCAAGTAGGCCAAGATGAATATTTTCAATTTTATTTTAGATGCCAAAATTTGTTATATGCAGAAATTAATTTCCGGGTAGAATTTACAATAATTAACCATCAAGCAAGATAAATGAAATAAGTGCCACACTACGTTCGAACGGTAACTGAAATTAGTAGTATTGGGCTCGGGTGTTACATTATACCCAACTACAAAAAGAATTTCGTCCTTGAAATTCTAAGAATACAAAGATAGATAACTACAAGAAAATGTGAGGAAACTTCTGCCGGATTGCATCTTCTCGTTCCCAAGTGGACTCTCCATGCGAGTGATTACCCCAAGAAACAAGCACAAGAGGGATTACCTTGTTCTTAAGAACCTTTTCCCTTCGATCCACGATTCCAATCGGTCGCTCCTCAAAAGTCAAGTCTTCTCGTACTTGTTCCCCCAATCAGAGCAAGGCTCTGCTTGAATTTGAAAATTCAAATTTTGAAGCAACGCTTCAGTTCCCTTGCGCTGCGCGCAACGCGCCACGTGTCAAATGTTGACACGGCAGCACAACGTCCAAGGCAGTACGTCCAATCAGAGCAAGGCTCTTTAAAAAAACATAAGCAACGTTCAACTGCGCAAGCGCATGGCAGCGCTGCGCGACACGTGTCTGCGCAGTTGCGCAAGCGCCTCACTGCGCGACACGTGTCACACGCTGGTGAGTTGCGCAACAACAGAGTGAAAATTTAAGGATATTTTTTCTGTTCTTGTTTAAACAAGAAGATTTCTTCTGTAAAACAGGGGCCTTTGGATCAAAAATCCAACGGTGGGGAAAATTCCCCAAATCACTCAGAAAAGATCTTTTTAACAAATTTAACTGATTTTTGAGCACTATAAAAGGACCCCAGACCCCATTTCAAAAATATAGACAATTGGATTAAAAAAAGAAGAAGAAGAGAACTTCTCGAGAACACAAAGAAGAAGGTAAAAACCTTTGAAATAAGAGAAAATTCTCTTAGGAATAGATCATTGATCTAAAAGACAAAATCAGTGATCTTCAATAAATAAATAAATAAATAAAAATAATAAAAAAATAGTGCCTTGCACTTGCTAGAGAACCTCTGGTTCTCTGAGATAGAAAGAAAGAAAAGATTTTTCTTCTTCTCTTTGATCTGAATTTAGATCAAGAAATTTAAAAGTGCTCTGCACTCCTTCCCTTGAATCTAAAAGATTCTTGGTGCTTTGCACAAATGCAATGCATTACTTGAAGGGCCAGGCCCAAATCAAAAAGGCCTAGCAGGCCAAAATAAATTGCAAAGCAATAAAAGGGCTGAGCCCAAACAAAATTGATGCTCTGCATCATTCATAAAGAACAGAGCTCAAAACAAATTGATGCCCTGCATCTTTTCTGGGCAAAGCCCAAATAAAAATAAAAGGAAATGCAAAAGCAATGTTGGACATTTTTTTTACTGGACTTAGCCCAATCGTGGCCATAAGTCCTTAAATTAAATTGGCTGAGCAAAATGGCTCTCCTAAATCAATCTACATCCGGTTCGAGGGTACATCTCCGAACTCTTTTGACATCCATCGTTGTAATTCCTCAACGACGTCAAAGAGGTGACGGGTCCCAACGGCCACACACTCAATATTGGACCGAAACGTCCCTAAACTAACATCGGACCGAAACGTCCCTAAACTAACATCGGACCGAAACGTCCCTAAACTAACAGTGGACCGAAACGTCCCTAAACTAAAAACGGACCGAAACGTCCCTAAACTAATATCGGCCCACCACGTCCCTAAACTGGCACAATAGAGCCCAAATGCTCTTTTATCGGATCTAAACGGTCCCGTTAAGTTGATCTTAGTCTCAAACTGGACTAACGTATCCTTAACAAACGTTTAAGTTGATCTTAGCCCCAAACACGGATAACGTATCCTTAAATATTCAAATAGATTATAAAACTCCCAATCAACTCTGGTTCGAGGGTACATCTCCGAGCTCCTTTGATACATGTCGTTGTAATCCTTCAACGACGTCAAAGAGGTGACGAGTCCCGATGGCCATACATTAAATTAATCACTACGTTGAGTTGATCTTAGTCTAAAACAGGACTAACGTATCCTTGACGAACGTTTAAGTTGATCTTAGCCGCAATGCGACTAATGCATCCTTAAACTGAAAACACCAAACCCAAATCTAAGTAAATACGGATTTGGACTAATCCACGTCCTACGGGCGACGGCATTACTCAGTCTCCGTATACAATCCACGGGCAACCACAAACAAAATGAACACACACGACACGAAGTGAAATTCTGGAGAAGGAGAAAGTTGTTACCGCGATGCGGTAGCGTAATTAACTGCAGGGGCTTGCGCCTGCAGGGAAGAGCGTCCCCATAATCAAAAACCCCTCATCCTGAGGGGGAATCTGACGAAGTCTGCTATATCGGCCGCATCCGTCTAAACCTCCGATACACGGTGCCATAAATCAACTTGGCATCTTCGGAGAGATAAACGGATAAAACCAAATAGCATCTGCCCCGAACATCAGGCATGGACGCCAAGTCTAGGCCGCCATTCGGAGGGGAACAGATTCTGGCACGCCCGGTGGGACCTCTTCCTCTTTCCACTCCACACTTCGTGTGTCGTTTTCGCGAACCAATCGCGGTTCATTAAATGGTTGTCTTCGGATTTCAAGTTACTAAGATTTGGTCTTTTACCTGGCGCAGAATTCAAGATTCAATGGCCTCTAGCTGTACCAACTGCTCGAAATGCCGCTGCAACGGACGCTCCACCCCACCAGGAGGTGTAGCATATGGGCCCCAAGCGGCTTCCTTCCTTACTCTGCCGGTAGACCAAGTGACCCAAGCCACCACCGGCTTGTTCTTCGGGACTATGATCCCACCTGCAAGCTTTTCTGCACCAATACCTGCACCGGAAGTGGGTAAAAAGTCGGTCTTCAACCGGCTCACTATTCCGACGGCCCCTGTCAACGGGTCGCCCGCTACTAAACTGACAGCCTCCGTTTTCACCAGGCTAGGTCAGAACTATAAAGTGGCCGTCCCAAAGAGGGCAACGGCCGCTGCTTCGGAAGTCATTAAAGCGGCCTCTCCCATCAGAGAGTCGGTCTTCACAAGATTGACGGTTCCCACTCCTCCCCCAGCTGGTCAAAAGGCATCAGTCTTCGACAGGCTGACATCGGCAGTTACCCCACACTCAAACAAGGGGCAACAAGAAACCATCTCGATTTCCGAGCCAGTCCCAACGGCTCGTCGCGCGCGACGCCGCCATTGGCGACGAGTGAGGAAAGCAGGGGGCAACTCCCCCTCAGGGATAACTCCACCCGCTCCAATGGTGGAAGTCAACGCTGCTGTTCCAACTGGGAACAGCTTTGAACTACTGAGGAGAGTGCGTAAGAACTCTCCAACCGCTACCTTGAAAAGATCTCCTCTACCTGCGGAGAGAGTTCCAGAAACAAAACAAGAACAGCCCCCTCAACGACTATCCTCAAAAGTTTACAAGGTTTGGCGTAGAGTTCAAGACTCCATGATTGACCCGGACCACTTTCATCGCCAGAAAAAGGCAAAGGTGGAAAAAGACAAAAACTGCCCCATTAAACAACAGGGGGCAACAATTGCTAGGATGCCCACTTCAACGGCTCCTTTAACCTCGATGGCCCACAAAAGAAGGAGGCCAAAGAAAGCTCCCGCGTCAGCGGCAAAGTTTAAAAGCGGTGAACCTAAACGCCCCAAGTCAGGGGGCATAATTGTTCATACGGTTTATATGGCTTCTGGAAAGGAAGAAAGCCGTACTTCTACGGGTCACCGACCGCTCACCCGATCAGTGACCAAGGCTCAGGAGCAGCAACAAAAGCTCCAGGAGATGATGACCACAATGGCTGCACTCACTGGGCCAAAAGAGAACCCTGAGGCGTCCTTAGATGAGCGCTAGGAGGAAGAGACCGACGCCGAGTTCCTTCGCCGAGTACTGGAAAAGAGGGACAAAGAGGCTGCTGAACAAGCGGCCAACATACAGCGGATGGGCCTCCTCTTCCAGGACATGATAGGGATGATGATACAACAAGATCCTCCCGCTGAAGAACCCCTAACCGTCCTTGGAGATGATAAGGGAGATACATTAAATCCGCAGCCCACTCTATTAACAGCTAAAGAGGATACAATCTCTAAGACTGATCTGGACGAATACATAGCCCAGCAAATAAAGGTTCATCATGCGGCCGAAGCAGCCGGCCACGTCGTAAAAACGGGGCGACCATATCCAGGCTGGTATGACCAAATCAAGTACCCGCCGGGTTACACAATTCCCAAGTTTCATGTCTACAAAGGGACTGGCAATCCCCATCAGCATGTCGCCCAGTTCAGGGCGCTTTGCGGTAACACCGGCGGCGATGACAAGCTTTTGCTCCGCCAGTTTGTCGGAAGTCTATCAGATACGGCGTTCGAGTGGTACTCTGAACTCCCTAATGATTCTATTAAAACCTTCGCGGAGATGGAGCTGCTGTTTACCCAACGCTTTGCAAGTGCCAGTGAACGTACCCCGATGACGGCACTGATTAACGCTAGGGTAAAACCCGGCGAGACATGGGTTCAGTACGCTATACGGTGGCGTAATCTATGGTCAAAGTGTGAACAGCGCATAGAAGAAGCCCCTGCGGTGGGAATGTTTGTTGGAACCCTTGATCCACAAGCAACCATCTCACAGTTTATGATGTTTTTCAAGCCGACTTCCTTCCAGGCTTTGATTGACAAACTAGCGCAAATGGACCAGATGGGTCATAAACCCCCTCTCCCAAAGCCAGATTCCCGAACTGACAAAGGAAAGGAAAAAGCGATCATTGTCGCTAATGCTCAACAACAACCGAACGACATGAAGCCGGTTGCTCGTCCAAACAATACGCGTCCTTACGTACCCCTTGAGGATAGGATGGGACGTCCTTATTCCTTTCCCCGCGATAAAACGAAGAGGTTATTCGAGCTGGCATTACGCAACAGACTCATAAATCTGCCAGATCCAAAACGTCCGTTGCAACCAAGTGACGTCAACGAACCTAATTACTGCCCCTATCATCGAGTGCTAGGCCATACGATTGAGGACTGTTACGTTTTCAAAAATTGGCTTGAAAACCAGTATAGACAGGGAAAATTTGCGTTATCTGACAAATGGAAGGTGAATCCCCCGCAGCCCCACACCTCTAAAGGGACGAATACACCGGGGGCAACATGCTCTGTCATTGAAGAAACTCCGTGGGAGGTTGTATTATCATCAAAAACGAAGAGGATGCTAAACGATCTTCGGACATGTCCGGCAATCAAGTGGAAGAGCCCATTGGAACCGTAGGTCGTTGAGGGGATGTTAAAGCCACGTCCAACTCCAAAGACCAATGATGGGGGTTCAAGCACTAGTAGCCAGTCGTCAAAGTCTTCGAAGAAAAAGAAGAAGGCCAAGAAACCGGTGAAGCCTAGCGATAGGCGCACGGACTTGCAAAAGCAAATTGACGCTCTGGAAGAGTACAACCAGAAGGCGCGGACTCCCGTCACATTGCAAGAGTTCCTCAACCACGTCTTCCAAGCAGAAGATGAGGGAGGTAGTTCGTCAAATGAATCTGAAGAACATGTAGCAAGTTGCCATGTGATTTCCCTTTTGTCCACAAGCGATGAGGAGACTCCTCGCGCTGAAAAGCTGGGGGCAGAGCCTGCACTAAAAATCCTGGAGCCGTCGGATGAAGCAATTGATGCATTCCTAAATCAGGCGTTTTTAAAGGGCAAAGCTGATCGGGATAACGAAGCGGTTATATTCGAAAAGGCCAAACGCCAGCGCCTTGGCGAAAGAATTGCGGTACTCCCGCTAGAACAAAATACACCCACCACAGATAAAATCAAGTTCAAGATAAAGAAAAGATTCGCTAAGGCTGTGTCGATAGGTATAAAGCTACCACCCTCCGAGAAAAACATTAAGGGTGAAATGGAAAACCACCCCTCCTATTGCTTGTACCATCGGAAGGTGTCGCATCCCACCGAAGAGTGCAAAGCTTTCGGTAAGTGGTGGCAAGGATATGTTACTCACTGGCAACAGTTTAAGAGGGAAAAGCGCAAAGCCCGCCGAGAGCAGAACGGAATGATCAAAGTGCTTGATAAAACTAGCAGTGGTTGTTGCATGATTGACGCCGGTGGATCACAAGTGCCTACATTCGGGAGTGATTCTGATGAAGAGCTAGAACTTGCCCCTCTCTTTAAAGAATCCACTTCGGGAAAAGAAGAAGGACCAAAGGCTTGCGAGAATATACAGCTACGCAACCGGACGTTACCTGAAAAGAATCTTGGACCCTTAAACAAGAAAGACAAAGGGAAAGAGAAGGCCTCTGAAGACATCGCCTTGGATGATCGAGTTGCGGAAGAGTTAACCGCCAAGAACCCGCCAAAGAGGAATAAAGTGGATTACAACGTTTTAGCACATCTGAGGAAACTGCCCCTCGCAGCTCAGCATTCTCGATGCCCTTTTGTTATCAAAAGAGGCGAGAGATTCATTGATTAAGGCACTCCAAGACCCGGAACAATTCCAAGCATGCCTGGCCGAGGAAAAGATGAAGGATGAGTTGGAGGAAGTACACACGGCAGATGTTACTTTTAGCGATGAGGACCTTCTACTTGGGACTTGCGAACACAATCGCCCTCTCTATGTTTCGGGATACTGCCATGATATAAAGATAGGCAAGATTCTGATCGATAACGGGTCGTCTGTTAACCTACTCAACGTGCGGGTGTTGAAGGAAATCTGCATGAGCGTCCAGCACCTTGCTCGGGACAAGATCACCATATCCGGGTTCGACTCCCAATCGTCAAAGACTCTTGGATCTGTGATACTGACGCTACGCTTCGGATTACTCATCACGGACATTAAATTCCACGTCATAGATGCCAAGACATGCTACAACGCTTTGCTCGGCCGACCATGGTTACACGAGTACAACATCATCCCTTCTACACAACATCAGTGTATGAAGTATTTTAAGGATGGTTTCGAATATACCGTGACGGGAGAACTGAACCCGTTCTCTATGAACGAGGTCCGCAAATACGAAGATACCAAATACTTTTTGCCGGATTTCGAAGACACGGAGAAGTGTCACAAGCCGGAAAATAAAACTAACGCCACCATCCCTGTCTTCGGCAGTGATACCGAGGAAGAAGAGGAGATCGTTTATTCGGGTCCGCCCCAACATAACAAGCCAGGACCGTCCACTCCTACATTGGTCTTTGGTAGTGACTCGGAGGATGAGGTCCATGTCGTATTCTCTGCTCGACCTTCAATAAAAGCTTCCGCTGACGAAGAGCAAAGTCTGCAAGTCGCCATGGTGCCGCCTAAACATCATAAAGAACTGAACGCACTTAATATCTACAGTATAGAAGAGCCGCGGACATTCTATATCCCTCCCAGGCGAGAAAACGAGAAGGCAATCCTATTCTACCGTTCTGAAGAAAACAAGGTGGAAAAAGAAGTTTGGCATGGCGTGGATCCCACGCTCGACAGGCTTCAGCCTATCCGTCTTCCCAGATAATATACCGAAGGTTTGAAGAAACTGCTGAAACGCCAGGGGATATCCTTCAGACAGACCGTTAGAGAGGCCAAATTCTATGACAGGGTCTGGAATGTTCCCGGGACCCAACGCAAACTGCCTAACGGGAGAATGGAAACAAAAGGGCTTGGGTACATCCGGCTAAAGAAACGAGAGCTAGTAAATAGCTGTTATGTCATGTATGACTTCGATGAAGATGCGGACGCTCAATGGGAGGACGCTAATCCTAAGCCAGTAAAAGTTCCTGATGAAAAAGTGCCCGGTCCATCATTTGAAGAACAAATGGACAGGCTTATAAGGGAAGCTGGTCAAAAAGTCCGAGATGACCACAATCGCGAGACGGCCATCTATGAGAAAGCCAAGACGCAACGCCTTCTCCGACAGGCCGTGAAGGATGAAAAGGCCGCTCCTTGTCAACCTGCTACAAAAAAGGTTCGACGCGAAAGCAAAAACAAGTCAGAGGACAGAAAAGACGCTCAACAAACACAAGGCAGAGCTAAGAAACCACGTATCCGAAAGTCGAGCGTTACTGACTTAGCCCTCATGAAGAAAATGGGTCGAGCATACTCATTTCCTCGGAACAAAACAAGGAAGATATTTGATCTTGCTCTAAAATATCAAATGCTTACGCTGCCAGAGTCCAAGCACCCCGAGCACGCGGGCGAGGTATTCAACCCAAATTATTGCTTTTACCATCGAGTAGTAGGTCATCCTCTTGAAGATTGCTTCACCTTCAAGAATTGGGTCGAAGATCAATATCAGCTTGGTAAATTCGCTCTGTCCAACAACTGGAGGGTAGCACCACCACAAAAGCACGAGCCTAAGGCCACGAAAGAAGAACCAGTTCCACATTGGGATTGGCAGAAAATTCACACCTGTCGTATGATAACGATATTAAAAGAAGAGTCCGAGAATGTGGACAGCCTTCCCTGGTGCTTCGAAAACAGCAATGATGAGGTGATCTCAGAATTTCCCCCAGCTCCGAAAGAACTGGAGGACGGCATACATACCACTGCGGATAACCTCAAGAAAATTGAGTGGGGACGATAAACGATCCGCGACCGACATTCGTCAGCGAACTGCTGTCCGAGGAAAAGGTGGCTGCATTAAAGGACGTCCTTGTACAGCATAAAGATTGCTTCGCATGGAACTATGCCGAGATGCCGGGACTTGATCCAGAAGTTACTATACATAGACTGGCAATATCCTCGAGTGTCAAGCCGGTCAAACAAGCGCCGAGAAGAATGCGGCTTGAGCTCGAAATGAGCATCAACGCGGAAGTCAAAAAGCTGATAGACTCCGGCTTTATCCAAGAGGTTCAATACCCTGAATGGATTGCTAACATCGTCCCAGTGATGAAGAAAAATGGTACGGTGCGCATATGCGTGGACTTTCGGGATCTCAACAAAGCCTGCCCGAAGGATGATTTCCCAGTACCAGTCACCGAACTAATGATAGACAATACGTCCACGCATGAGATTTTCAAATTCATGGACGGCTCATCAGGATATAATCAAATAAAAATGCACCCTGAAGACCAGAAACATACGGCTTTCCGGACTCCTTTGGGAATATTCTGTTACAAGGTGATGCCCTTCGGTTTAAAGAACGCCGGTGCAACCTACCAAACGGCCATGACGAAGATTTTCGATAACCTTATACACGAAATTGTTGAATGCTATATCGACGACCTCGTTGTTAAAAGCAAATCATATGAGGAACATCTCGAGCATCTGAAGACCGTATTTCAACGTCTTCGACAATACAACTTGAAGATGAACCCTCTGAAGTGTGCATTCGGGGTTTCCTCGGGCAAATTCCTGGGATTCGTCGTTCGACACCGAGGTATCGAGATAGATCCGTCCAAGATCAAGGCAATCATAGGAATGCCTCCGCCGAGAACTCTCAAACAGCTGCGGTCTCTCTAAGGGAAGCTCGCGTACATACGGCGATTTATAGCCAACCTCTCAGGAAAGTGCCGTCCTTACAGCCACCTGATGAAGAAGGGAACCCCGTTCATCTGGGATCAAAAGTGCCAAAGCGCACTAGACGAGATCAAACAGTACCTGCACAACCCTCCAGTGTTGGCTGCTCCAGTGAAGGGAAAGCCTCTCATTCTTTACACGGCCGCCCTTGAAGGTTCTTTGGACGCATTATGGGCACAAGAGAATGACCAAGGGAAAGAAAGAGCACTTTACTATTTAAGTCGAGTGCTGCTGGGGGCAGAAAGCAATTATTCCCCCATTGAAAAACACTGCCTGGCGTTGATCTTCTCAATAACAAAGCTTAGACATTACGCATTAGCGCATGAAGTCTATCTCATTTCAAAGGGGGACCCTCTCAAATATCTAATGTCAAAGGCCATATTGACAGGACGACTCGCTAAATGGGCCCTACTCTTAATGGAGTTCTCGATAGCATATCGACCACTCAAAGCAGTAAAAGGCCAGGCCATCGCCGACTTCCTTGCTGAGCACCCGATACCAGCCGACTCTCCTTTAAACTGCGATCTTCCGGACGAACATGCGTTTGATGCGATCGATGGTGATAATACCCGATGGGAGCTTTATTTTGACGGAGCATCTTCCGTGAAGAAGCGCAAACAAAGTACCCCTATAATCAAATCGGGGGTAGGACTCATCTTTATAACTCCACAAGGAGGGATAATGCGCTACGCGTTCTCCCTGACGGAACCGAGGAAAAACAACGAAGCCGAATACGAAGCTCTGATAGCAGGCCTCGAGATCGCCATTGACATGGGAATTGAAAACCTCCTCATATACGGAGATTCGCAACTGGTCGTTAGTCAAGTAAACGGCGATTACCAAACATGCAAACCGGAGTTAGTAAAATACGGTGAAAAGGTGCAACAACTGCTAACCCAAATTCCCTCCTATACTCTGGAGAGCATACCACGCGCGGATAACAGCAAAGCGGACGCGTTGGCCAAACTCGCTAAAGAAATGGCTGACGAGAACCTCGATGACGTTAGAATCATGGTACAAAGTCGTCAGGTGCTCGCCCCCGCAGAAATACCTTCGGAATCACCCGAAGAGAAGGGAGTGACTAGACAAGCGACCTTGCAAATAAAAGAACATGAGAAGGTTGAGGATTGGAGGGAAGTCTTTATAGACTACTTCAAGTCCCACCAAATGCCCGAAGATGCATCCGCAAGACATCAACTCATAAAACGAGCTCTGTCCTTCGCCTTCGTCAATGATACTCTCTACAAGAGGTCATTCGATTCTCTGTGGCTGAGATGCTTAGGACCGGACGAATCGGAAAGAGTCGTTCAGGAAATTCATGACGGAATCTGCGGTTCTCACCAAGCAGGTCCAAAGATGAAGTTGAAGATCAAACGGATGGGCTATTACTGGCCCACGATGATTCAAGACTGCATCGAATATGCGAAGCAATGTCACTCATGCCAGATTCATGGGGACTTCATCCACCAGCACCCAAATCCGCTGCATCCAACGGTAGCTAGCTGGCCATTCGAAATGTGGGGGACTGATATAGTCGGCCCCATCGAGCCAGCATCGTCTAAAGGACATCGTTTCATCCTAGCGACGACTGACTACTTCTCTAAGTGGGCAGAAGCAGTACCATTGAGAGAAGTGAAGACGGAGAATATCCTCCATTTCTTCAAAACGCACGTCATATATCGGTTTGGAACTCCGAGGCGGATCATCTCCAATAACGGGCCAGCTTACCGAAGTCATAAAATCAGCCGCTTCGCACAGCAGCATAACATAGACTGGAGGTATTCCTCAGTCTATAATCCACGAGCTAACGGTCTCGCCGAGGCCTTCAACAAGACCTTGACGAAAATTATAAAGAAAACAGTGTCCCGAAATAAGAAAGACTGGCATGAGAGACTGCAAGAAGCTCTTTGGGCGTATCGAACCACGTTCAAGACAGCTACAAACACAACGCCATATGCGTTGGTGTTCGGTACGGAAGCAGTACTCCCTCTCGAGGTAGAGTTACCCTCTCTACGAGTGGCAGTCCATTACGAGCTGACGAACGAAGAAAATGCTCATCTTCGGCTTGAGGAGCTTGACGCCCTTGAAGAAACACGGCTCATAGCGCAACAAAATCTGGAGGCCTATAAAGCAAAGATGATGCGCTCATACGAAAGATTGACCCGACCGAGGACATTCCACCAAGGCGAACTCGTGCTAGTGGTCAAAAGGCCTATGATCCCCAATCGCGCCAAGCGGGGAAAATTCGAGCCGAACTATGAAGGCCCGTACATCATAGATAAAGTTTACCAGGGTGGGGCCTATCTACTCATGGACATGCACGGTGAAAGGCCTTTCAGACCAATAAACGGTCGTTTCCTAAAGAAATACTACGCTTAATGAGCCACAGCTTAGGTCAACGATAGACGACGACGACTATGTCCGCTCGCTATCTTCCTAAGCTCAAACTGTATAAGCAGTAGCCAGCTTCTCAATAGCGGACCGAAATGTCCTTAAACTAACAGCGGACCGAAATGTCCTTAAACTAATAGCAGACCGAAACGTCTTTAAACTAATACCGCAGCATCCTTAGGCTGACGAGATATAAAAAAAATAATATATAAAAATAAAATAAAATAAAAACGGTATGTCCATAAGCAAAAAGGGGCACGGATGAAAACCCGAAAGGGCTCCGTGAGTAAAAACAGCAGGACTACCGGCGAGTGTTTGTGAAAACCTGAAAGGGCGCAACCTCGTTAAAGAACACTTACAAGATCCTCTCGACCTTGTAAGGAGAAACCACCCGCGTGAGATCCTTACGACTCACAAGGGAGAAACACACTTAGGGATCCCCACGGTTCCTAAGGAGAAAATACACTTGCGAGATCCTCACGACTCGTAAGGAGAACGCTCTTATGAGACCCTCACGGCTCATAAGATTTGAAAGTCTTAAGCTACAGAGATCTAAACCTGTGCTTAAGCAACCCCCACAACTTTCGATATTGCCCTACAAGTGGCTCAATACTGACCCTTGTATACAATCCACGGGCGCGAATAAACATTTCCCTAACCAAGGTCCATCCGTGACTGGGGATATATTCGCATAACCCTTGTAAATCCTCTCGATTTGCAAAGAGAAAACCCTCCTGTAGGATCCTTACGACTTACAGAGGAACAAAACACTTAGGAACCCTCACGATTCCTAGGGAGAAAATACACCTATAAGATCCTAACGACTTGTAGGAAGAAATAGCTTTGTGAGACCCTTACGGCTCATAAAGTCAAAAGCCTTAGTCGACAGGACCCTAACCCTGGTCGCTAAGCCTCCTTTGTTCGACAATGACAGAGCCAAATGATGATTCGCTCCTGGCAACATCCCAGTTGTAGCGGTGCTGATGCCAGAATCAGTGTCCAAGTTCAGGTTCACGGCGAAAAGCCAGTAGACCGTACATGCATACGAAATAGCTGAAATGATGAGGCAACTTGCAATAAAAAAAAAGCAGCAAGTAAAATTATATGCATGAAGAAATAGCCGAAATGATTGGGCAACTCGCAATAAAAAGCAGCGAGTAAAAATAAAATAAAAAGCCGAAATGATTGGGCACCGCAAAAAATAGCCGAAATGATTGGGCGATCGCGACCTTCGCGATATAAAAGCTGAAATGATAGAGCATCGCGGAAATAAAACAAAAAATAATGATGATAAAATTTTGACCTACAGTTAAGATCACATCGATCCCTGTATACAATCCAAGGGCGTAAACAAAGAAGGAGCCATACTCTCCCAACAAACTCCTCGACTCACGGATACAAACACTCCTTGACGAGAGCCTCCTGATCCGCGTCGACCTGCAGAGCCACCAGCGCCTCCGTGGGAATCCTCGAATCGTTTCAAACCCCAAGGAAACAAATAATCCTTGGCGCTCGGGAAACAAATAATCCCTAGCAAATCCCTCGACTCACGGATACAAACACTCCTTGACGAGAGCCTCCTGATCCGCGTCGACCTGCAGAGCCACCAGCGCTTCCGTGGGAATCCTCGAATCGTTTCAAACCCCAAGGAAACAAATAATCCTTGGCGCTCGGGAAACAAATAATCCCTAGCAAATCCCTCGACTCACGGATACAAACACTCCTTGACGAGAGCCTCCTGATCCGCGTCGACCTGCAGAGCCACCAGCGCCTCCGTGGGAATCCTCGACTCGTTTCAAACCCCAAGGAAACAAATAATCCTTGGCGCTCGGGAAACAAATAATCCCTAGCAAATCCCTCGACTCACGGATACAAACACTCCTTGACGAGAGACTCCTGATTCGCGTCGACCCGCCGAGCCACCAGCGCCTCCGTGGAATTCCTCGACTCGTTTCAAACCCCAAGGAAACAAATAATCCTTGGTGCTCGGGAAACAAATAATCCCTAGCAAACTCCTCGATTCACGGATACAAACACTCCGTGATGAGATCCTCTTAACTCATGTCAACTCGCAGAGCCATCACCCTTCGTCTCAATTTGTAAGAAGAAGTCTCAGACAGCAAGGATTGAAAAGCTTGTTTCTTGAGCAATGGGGCCCTGCAAGTCAATCCAAAATGGTCTCTTGCATACTATTCACGGGTCTCACTCTCCGAAGTCGAATTTCGACGAGGAGGGAAACAACCGCTTACGAATTCTCTCGACTCGTAAGAGGGAAAATTCTCTTATAAGATCCCTACGACTTATAAGGGAAAACCACACTTAGGAATCCTCACGATTCCTAAGGAGAAAATCCACCTATGAGATCCTCTCGATCCGTAGGGAGAAAAGCCTCTATGAGACCCTCACGGCTCATAGAATTGAAAAGTCTTAGGCGGTAAACCTGAACCTGCGGCCTAAGCCATCGCTATTTCCTGAGGAAGTCGGAATACTCGTTTTAGACATCCATCAACCATGATTATTAAGACAGCCTATTGACATTAAAAGAAAGAAGATGACAGAAAGAATATCCGTTCTACATCTGATCTGGCATGCGTGACGCATTCATGTATGCATGGACAGAGGACTCAGGACGAGAAATAAGACAAGCTGAAATAGAAAAGGGGGAGGGTTTTCATTCATACCGCTAAAAGTTTTTACAAGAATAAGAATAATGCATGAGAAACATTGTTCAAAATATTACAACGGTATAACCTCGGATCCGGGGCACGGATTGAGGAAATCAAAAGTAAGGCCATCTAGAGTTCTTCTGGCCTTTCTAATTATTCTTATGCGCGGTCTTTCGCGCTCCTCGGTGTTGATATCATCGGCAAGCCCTTCCGGCCTTTGATAAGCAGCAACGATCGTCGTCTGCTGAAACACCTGATGCAGGATGTCAACGAGGTCGTTCCGTCGCTTCTTTGAGATCAGCCCTGTCAGGTGCACTGAATGCACCTTGTCCTCGGCATCATCCAGCGCATTGAGTGGTAGGGCCTCGTGAAGACCCGGAAGTGCCCTCCATATTGCTCCCAGCACGACTTTCAAAAGAGCCGAACGCCGAGGCAACAGCCAACCACCGCTTGCGTTCAGACGACCCATAACTTCTGCACATTCGGTATCTGTAAACTCCTGGTTTTGTTGACGACCCTGAGCGCGGATATCATCGTAGGTAATGAACTCGTGCAGACTGTATAGATGCACCGCCGCCATTATGCCTGGAGAAAATATTACAGGAAGATCAACGACGGAAAAGCAATAATATACATGGATGACTAAATTCCTAGAGAGCAAAACTGTGTTCAAAGATGAAACCCACTAGACGAGAGCTCTGCTATTTAAGATTGATCTAAGAATCGATTTTACTTGAAGTTCTTCTAAAAAACTTTTAAAAAAAAAGGAGCAAGGCACCGGAGTTCTTAAAGGCAAGAACAAAGCTCTGAAGTCTTCAAAAATGGAAATCTGGAAGATGATAAGTATCTGGAGGGGGACCAAAGGTCCTATTTATAGACCTCAAGTGCCTCTTCGACTCCCAAGAGTCATCACGGCAGTTTACCCTAATTGGAGCGAATGTCCGTTCGAATTCTGAGACAGGAGATGAAGCAACGCTTCATCCTTCCCCGATTAGAGCAAAGCTCTGTCTTGAAGAAGCGACGCTTCAGCACGGAAGCGCTAGCGCAGTTGCGTTGCGCTGCGCGCTACACGCCATGTGTCCAGCGCAAACGCATCAGCGCAGCACCCCAAAGCAGCGCACCCAGCCAAAGCAAAGCTCTGTTTCAAGCAAAACCAAGGGAAGCAACGCTTCAGCGGCGTATGCGTCGTGCGCTGCATGACACGTGTCGGCATAGATGTGCTAGCGCAGTTGCACTGCACTGTGTGCTGTGCGACACGCGTCATATCCTGGAGCATTCGCGCTAAACAAAAAGGTTCTGAAGAAATCTTTTCGGTTATTATCTTCTGTAAAACAGAAGCCCCTAGATCAAAGATCCGATGGTGGGGGGAAATCCCGCCAAATCTTTCAGAAAAGGGATTTCTTCAACAAATTGAACTTGCTTCTTAATCTGCAAGATGAAGTCTCAGACGGCAAGGACTAAAAAGATTGCTTCTTAAGCAATGGGGCCCTGCAAGTCAATCCAAAATGGTCTCTTGCATACTATTCACGGGTCTCACTCTCCGAAGTCGAATTTCGACGATGAGGGAAACAACCGCTTACGAATTCTCTCGACTCGTAAGAGGGAAAATTCTCTTATAAGATCCCTACGACTTATAAGAGACAACCACACTTAGGAATCCTTACGATTCCTAAGGAGAAAGCCCGCCTACGAGATCCTCTCGATCCGTAGGAAGAAAAGTCTCTATGAGACCCTCACGGCTCATAGAGTTGAAAAGTCCTAGGCGGCAGATCTGAACCTGCAGTCTAGGCCATCGTTATCTCTGGGAGAAATGAAGTTATCTGTCAATAAGGTGTATTAAATATGTCATGCTGAGAAGAATGAAAAAGGCGAAGAAATGACACAGGACGTTACAAAAATGTGTATCTTTTATTCATGAACATTGACTGGGTACAGGATACATTGTACTAAAGAATAAAAAATATATACATATATTTTACAAGTACAAATGATACAAAGAGAAATTACTGGGAAGGAAGCGTCTTGCATAGATTTAACAATTGCTCGCATACTTCCTTCCACGTCTTCTCTCGATCGGCTACTACCGCCAGCTCTGCCTCCACTTGGGCTCGCTGCTGCAAGACCGACGCAAGCTGCTCCCTGACGACCTGATAGGCAGCTTC